>JASDDO010000024.1:332019382-334662667 GCA_030015575.1 Agapanthus africanus | reverse complement strand
AGTTATTCTCAGGATTAGAGATCCACAAGACAAGTCTCTTGCAACTGAGCCCAAATGCTCTGGATCTTAATAAAATTTAATGATCCTTACAATATTGCTAAGTTGATCTTAGTCTCAAATAGGATTAATGTATCCTTAGTTAAAAAAATAAATCAGGCCCAAATGTTCATATATTTAAGTTGATCTTAATCTCAAATTAGATTAACGATTCTTAAACCAAACAAAATATTTTTGAACTAAAGAAAAAATTATATAACCTAAGTTCAAATCCCAAACACAAATTTAAAATATACAAATTCGGACTGATCCGCGCCCTACGGGGGATGACATAAACTAGTCTCCGTATACAATCTACGGGCAACCAAAATAAACAAAAATACACACGACACAAAGTGAACTGCTGGAGCAGGAGAAAATGGTTATCGCAACGCGATAACGTAATTAACTGCAGGGGCTTGAACCTACAAGGAAGAGCGTCCCCATAATTGTTCCCCTCCGAAAGACGTGGCGGAGACGCAATGGACGTCTTGCCTGAAATTCGGGGCAGATGCTAATTGGAGCTATCCGTCCACCTCTCCGAAGATGCCAAGTTGATTTATGGCACCATGTATCGAAGGTTTAAACGGATGCAGCCGATGTAGCAGACTTCGTCAGAGTCCCCCTCATCTGAGGGGTTTTTGATTGCGGGGACGCTCTTCCCTGCAGGCGCAAGCCCCTGCAGTTAATTACGCTACCGCATCGCGGTAACAACTTTCTCCTTCTCCAGATGGTCACTTCGTGTCGTGGGTGTTTGTTTTGTGTTCGGTTGCCCGTGGATTGTATACAGAGACTAAATTATGTTGTCTCCCGTAGGACGTGGATTAGTCCAAATCCGTATTTTCTTAGATTTGGGTTTGGGGTTTTGGTTTAAGGATACGTTAGTCTCATTTTTGGACTAAGATCAACTTTAACGTTTGTTAAGGACACGTTAGTCTAATTTCCAGACTAAGATCAACTTAACAGGATCATTTAGATCCAACAAAAGAGCATTTGGGCTCTTTTGTTTAGTTTACGGACATTTCGGTCGATTGTCAGTTTAGGGACATGATGGTCTATTGTAGTCCGTGGAATGTATGGCTGTCGAGACCCGTCACCTCTCTGAAGACGTTGAAGGATTACAACGACAAATATCAGAGGAGTTCAGAGATTTACCCTTGAACCAATGTTGGTTGGGAGATATATAGTCCAATTTGAGACTAAAGTCTGTTTGAAGGTTTATGAGCATATGGGCTCGGTTGATATGAGTTGAATATTTTATTGTTCTTGTTGTTGAGCCTTTATTTGGGCTCAACCCTTTTATTAATGCACAGCATTGGGCTATGTAATTAAATGCATAGCATTTACATTTGGTATGTTAGACCTTTACTTGGGCTCTGCCCTTTTTTAATAATGCATAGCATTTATATTTGGCCTGTTAGGCCTTTACTTGGGCTCTGCCCTTTTTAAATAATGCATAGCATTTACAGTGGTCTGATAGTGCGCCACGTGGCTTGTCAGGCGCTTTGCGCCAATTAAAGAGCCCAATGCGCTAGCGCATGCGCAGGTGACACATGTCACGCTCTGGTAAGCGCAAGTCTGTTAGCGTAGTGCGCTGCGCTAGTGTGCTGCTGACACGTGACGCGCCCTGGTGCTATGCGCCAATCCAATAGCGCAGTGCGCTATATTTAGAAGCGCAAAGCGCAGATCATTCTGTGGTTGACACGTAGCGCGTTCTGGCGCAGTGCGCCAATCTAATAAGCGCAAATGCGCAATTCAAAAGTGCAAGGCACTGTCCAATAGCGCAGAGCGCATCTTGATCCAATTAAGATTAAAGAAACAGGTTCTTTGTTTTCTCAAAAGAAGTTCTACCTCAAGATTCAAGAACCAATGGTTCATCAAAAGGCTGTGCCTTTATATAGATCAACAGATCTAAGAATGAAGTAAATTACTTCTTTTTAATCTTTTATAATTAGATCTTTTTGATCTTTTTTCTTTTTATTGAAGCTTTTGATCTTGTTCTTAGATCTTTGATCTTTTTAGAAGAGAATTCTACTTTTTTAATGAGGTATTTTCATCTCTGTTCTTCAAGAATCAAATTCTTTACCTTCAAAGATGAAGAAGATGATCTTCTTTCTTCAAAGGCTTGCCTTTCAAATTTTTCAGAGGGCTCTCTCTTTTCTGTATGTCTATCTCTCTATATGTCTAAGACTTGGAGTCTAGGGGCCTTTATATAGGGCCAATTAATTTGTTAAGTTAGTTACAGAGATCTTTCTCTGATTGATCTGGGGATATTTCCCCACCGTTGGATCTTTGATCCTAGGGCCTCTGTTTACCGAAGATAATCTTCTTATTTTAATAAGATTGAAAAGATCTTTCTAGAATTTTAATTCTGATTAATTAAATAATTTATTATTTAAATTCCAGTGCTGGCGCAATTGGTGCTAGCACACCTGCGCTTGACACGTGTCGCGCGGAGCGCAGCGCAACTGCGCTAGCGCGCATGTGTTTGACACGTGGCGCGTGGCGTGGAGCGCAGCGCAACTGCGCTAGCGCACCACTGTTTGACATGTAGCGCGCAGCGCAGAGCGCAAGTGATCTGAAGCGTTGCTTCATTTATTTAAAATTTGAATTTTAAAATAGAGCCTTGCTCTGATTGGGGGTGCGCTGCCTTGGGCGCAGCGCTCCTTGCGCTGGCGTGTCTGCTTTTGACACGTGGCGCTCTGCGCGCAGCGCAAGGGATCTGAAGCGTTGCTTCAATTTTTGAATTTTGAAATTCAAACAGAGCTTTGCTCTGATTGGGGGAAACAAATTCCCCCCCACCGTTGCGCTCACGTGGCGCATACGTGAGTGCAGCGGTGGCAACATCCAGACTGTTGGATCAACTCAGGAGTTGAGGAGGCGCTTCAGTGCCTATAAATAGGACCCTTGGTCCTCCTCAGATGATTATCATTTTCTTAAGATTTTTTTTTCAGAGCCTTGCTCTCATTTCAAGAACTTCAAGAGTTAAACTCTAGAAAAAAATTTAGGTAAAAATTAACTTAACTTAAATTAAATTAATTTTATTTAACAGAGCCTTGCTCTCATAGATCCTTTGATCTAAAGAAAACCCCTTTGGTGTTTCATAAACAGAGCTTTGCTCTCAAGAATTTGTTTCAGGGTTTTTTAACCCATGAACAGAGCATTTCTCATTGACAAAATATAGATCTGTTCCCCTCCGAAAGGCGGCGCACAAGACTGCGAGGTCCTCACGCTGAGATTCGGGGCAGATTCTATTTGGTTTTATCCGTCCACCTTTCCGAAGATGCCAAATTGATTTATGGCACCGTATATCGGAGGTTTAGACGGATGCGGCCGATGTAGCAGACTTCGTCAGATTCCCCCTCGCTAGAGGGGTTTTTGATTGTGGGGACGCTCTTCCCTGCAGGCGCAAGCCCCTGCAGTTAATTACGCTACCGCATCACGGTAAAAACTTTCTCCTACTCCAGAATTTCACTTCGTGTCGTGTGTGTTTGTTTTGTTTGTGGTTGGCCGTGGATTGTATACGGAGACTAAGCGATGTCATTGCCCGTAGGACGTGGATTAGTCCAAATCCGTATTTACTTAGATTTGGGTTTGGTATTTTGGTTTAAAGATACGTTAGCCGTATTTAGGCTAAGATCGACTTAAACGTTTGTTAAGGATACGTTAGTCTGATTTGAGACTAAGATCAACTTAACGGGACCGTTTTGGATCTGACAAAAGAGCGTTTGGGGACTCTATTGTTCCAGTTTAGGGACATAGTGGTCCATATTCCAGTTTAGGGATGCTGTGGTCCATATTCCAGTTTAGGGACGTGGTGGTCCATATTCAGTTTAAGGACGCTTAAGTCCGTGGGTTTAAGGACCCCACAGTCCGTGTTTTAGTTTAAGAACGCATAAGTCCGCGGGTTTAAGGATCCCACAATCCGTCTTTTGGTTTAAGGACGCTTAAGTCCATGAGTTTAAAGACCCCACAGTCCATGTTGATGTGTGGTTGTCGGGACCCGTCACCTCTCTGACGTCGTTGAAGGATTACAATGATATGAGTCAAAGGAGTTCGGAGATGTACCCTCGAACCGGTCGTAAATTGATTTAAGAGAGCAGCTGTGCTCAGTCAATTTAATTTGAGGACTTACGGCCATGATTGGGCTAAGTCCAGTTGAAAAACATTCAACGCTTTTATTTATTTTTGGTCTATTAGACCTGTGCTAGGGCTTTGCCCAAGTTTAAATAATGCATTGCATTACTTTTTATTTTTGTTTGGGCTCTGCCCATAAAGGATGCAGAGCATCAATTTGTTTTGGGCTCTGCCTATTTATAAATAATGCAGAGCATCAATTTTACTTGGGCTCTGCCCTTTTATAAAAGATGCAGAGCATCAATTTTACCTGGGCTCTGCCCATTTATTGCTTTGCAATTTATTTTGTCCTGCTAGGTCTTTTTGACTTGGGCCTGGCCCTTTAGCAAAAGAAATGCATTGCATTTGTCAAGCGCTTTGCACCAAACAAAGAGCGCAAGCGCTTGTGGTGATGACACGTGTCATGCAAGCGCAGTGCGTTGCGCTTGCGCTGCTGACACGTGGCGCGCTGTGGTGAGCTGCGCCAGTTTCAGAGAGAAAGGCTCTATTTCAAGAGCACATAGCACAAATGGTTCAGATGCTGACACGTGGCGCTCTCTGGTGGCTTATGCCAACCCAAGAGCGCAACAGCGCAGTTTTGCAAGTGCAAGGCACCGTTAACTTGAGAATCTTTTAGATTCCAGAACCAATGGTTCATAAAAGAAGTGCAAAGCACTGCTTGGTTTCTTGATCTAATTTAGATCAAAGAAAACAAGTGTTTCTTATTTTTCTTGATCTTAGAGAACCGATGGTTCATAAGTGCAAAGTACTATTTTTATTTTTATTTTTTTATTAAAGATCATTGATCTTGTTCTTAGATCAATGATCTATTAGAAGAAATTCTTCTATCTAAAAGGTCTTTTACCTTTTTTCTTCTTGAAATTTCTTCAGAGTTCTTTCTATTTGAAATTTTTGATTTCTCACAAAATGTTGATGCCTTTGAATTGAGGTCTAGGGGCCTTTATATAGTGCCCATAAATTTGTTAAAGAGATCTTTCTCTGAGTGATTTGGGGAATTTTCCCCACCGTTGGATCTTTGATCCAAGGGCTTCTGTTTTACAGAAGACAATCTTCTTGTTTTAAAAAGAACAGAAAAATCTTACTCGAATTTAATTCTGTTTGGCGCAAACGTCCCAGCGCTTGACACGTGTCGCGCAGTACTCTGCGCAGCGCAACTGCGCTGACACGTGTCGCGCAGCGCACGGCGCAGCGCAACTGCGCTTGCGCATCTGCGCTGACACGTGTCGCGCAGCGCAGCTGAAGCGTTGCTTACTTTAATTTTGTTTTAAATAGAGCTTTGCTCTTATTGGGCGCGCTGCCTTGGGCGCTGCGCTGATGTATCAGCTTTTGACACGTGGCGCGTTGCGCGCAGCGCAAAGAATCTGAAGCGTTGCTTCGAATTTTGAATTTTGAATTTTGAAATTCAAACAGAGCTTTGCTCTGATTGGGGGAAACAAATGCCCCACACCGTTGCGCTCACGTGGCGCGCACGTGAGTGCAGCGGTGGCAAGATCCTGACCGTTGGATCAACGGGTGAGCTGAAGGGGCGCAAGCGCCTTATAAATAGGACCCCTAGCCCTTAAATAGGACCCCTAGCCCTTAGAAAAATCTTCACCATTTTCTAGATTTTGATTCCCAGAGCTTTGCTCTTGCTTTCAGAACTCTAGAGCTTTGCTCTCATTTCCCAAAGTTAGAAAACTTTAGGTAATAATTAATTTTAAATTAAATTAAATCAATTTTAACCAACAGAGCTTTGCTCTCATAGATCTTTTGATCTAAAGAAATCCCCTTTGGGGTTTCACCAACAGAGCTTTGCTCTCATGAATCCATAGATCTTGAGAGATCTTGTTCATGAGTTTTAACCCATGAGCCGAGCTTTGCTCATGGATCAAAAATAGATCTTTTTGATCTAAAAGTGAAGAACTTCTAAGAGTCTTCAAAATTTTAACTTCTTTAGGTGTCTAAATAAATTTTCTCATCATCATCACAGAGCTAGGCACTTTTAAGGAATCTTACTCCCCCGAGACCAGAGTTTGACAAGTGTTGTGACAGAGCTTTGCTCTGAAAGAGGAGATTTTCTCCTTGTCTCTAGGGATTTTTTTATTATTAATGGGAATGTTTTCTTGGGGATCAACTGACAATCTCATCCAATGATGAGGTTGTCTTATTAACTGACGTATTATCATCCAGATTTTGTGGGTCCCCCTTCGGTCTCCTACCCACTGCACTGCTGTGTGGTGTAATTAATTAATTTTAATTTAATTAATTAATTAATGCATTTTTTCTTAAACGCCAAACGTTGGAATTACAACACTAACGGCTAATTTCTGTTCACTTGCAGCGATCATGTCTCTCGACACCTCATTCCCGTTTGCTCGTTCAGAGGAGGGATTTCCCGAAGCGCCCTTGGACCATGAAGTCTTGGCTATGATCAGGGACCACGACCCGGAATATAAGAGTCTCCACCTTTGGGGGTCGTGGTACAATCAGATTATTATGGGTCGACAGAGCTTCACATGCGCAGTACCGTCAGAACCCATCACGGCTATCAACTACGCCAACCCACCCATGGTGCAGTACGCCGTGGAGATGGTTGATTGGACATCGAAGGGCTTTCTTCATCTGGCCATAGATGCAATCCCGGTCCAGCGTCCTATGGTTTTGGATATCCTGGGACGCCGTATCTGTCAAGGCGAGGAGAGACCTTGGGGGCAATCATACAACATAGGTCTGATCCCCCGTCACCCGATCGGCTACCTGCCATGGGCTCGGTATATCCCGTCGACGAAGAAGTCGCAGTTGATAAGGTTAGGGTTGTACACCGCGGTCTATGTCTCCCTCTTCCAGTATCCCACGCTTCCCACCTGGTGGTTCAAGGCCTTCTTAGAGCAGTGGAACATCCCCACTCACACTTTCCTTGCAATGGATCGGGAAGTGTCAATTTCTCTGGAAGAGTTCACAGAAGTCTTCGGTTTACCGGTTATAGGGGAGCACTATGAGGAGTTGCTTTCGACAGACGAGTATGTCTTCGGTGCCAAGCCGGCGCTAAGGGGTCTCACGCCGGAGAATGCTGTTCAACACCAATTCCCAAGTCTGATCAAGGTGTTGAACATCTACGAGGCCCTTTTCATTGAGCGTGGGAGCCGCGGAGTTAGTTTTGAGGACTTCATTGCCCGGTTCCTTCATCCAAGCGCCCTTTCGGCAGAAGCTGCCAAGTTTGCCACCCTCGAGGACCCTTTCAGTCTAGGTTTGGATAACCTACCGGCGAAGGAAATAGACCAAAAGGGTTTTTTTTCTTCCCAATTCCCCAACTGTGTCTTTTGCGGGAATTGCGGCCCCCGGGATGGACGAGGAGGCCTTTTTCTTAGGATTTCTCGGGCTATGGCTGAGTTGGTTTGCGCTCCCAATGCATTCTCGCCATATGCGGCCCTCTGTCTTTTACCCGGCTCACCGGATGACCATCGGGGTAAAGGTAGCCGTTGGGATAGCTGGCTTGGCACATTTGTACCACGGTCTCAGTCGAGCGGCGGATGCTAATGAGCCTGGGGTGCTGCACGTGATCTTCCCGATGCACTATTTCATATCGTGGCTCGAGCTACATACGTCGGGTGTCTTCGGCATGCACAAAAGGCCGTCGTTTTATGACAGGTGCATCTTCCCTCGCATCATACAGTTGATTGGCGCATCAATTGTGAGTCCATCGCCACGAAATGCCCGGGGTTTACTCCTTCGCCCCCACACCGTTGGAGACGGTGTGTCTTTCGTCGACAAGGTGTTGACTATTGGAAAGGTGTCTACCACTGCAGTGCGGCCATTGCAAGACACTTTCAAGGATGGAGCTTCAGTTTTGACGGCCCGGGAGCCCCTCCACTTATATTCTATCAGACCGGGCTTCTTGGTGTTTAGGCAGAACGGGGTGGCGATTTTCATGAGATATAACCCGCATCGTTTCGCTCAACAGCTGAGCTATAATCAAGGGGTACCGCTGGAGGCTTTCTTATCAGAACCTGCTGCGACCGAAGAAGGGATGGCGAGCGCGCTGCATCATTTCATGCATCTAAACACGGGCTCCCACTTCTTTATCAATGAGCCGGCTTGCGTCCCACGACTCCCCAGGGAATATACAGAATGGTATAGTCATTCGATGGGAGCCGTTATAAAGGAGGAAAGGCGATTGCTGGTTGACCGTAAGGGTGCGCCTCCAGGTAGCGACCGCAATGCTCCTTTAGTGCCAAGGACCCCAGTAGTTGCCCCTCTAAAAGATGGTAGAGCTGGGCCACCGCGTGCGCAAAGTCCTCCGCACGGATTGCCGCTCCCCGATATTGCAGATGCACCTCCAGCGCCCTGTGCTCCAGTGGAGACAGTGGTTGTAGCCTCGCCGGAGTCTGGCGTGGGTGCGGACATAGGGACCCGCCGTCCCAAGGTCGCTGCTAAGCGTAAGTCGATCCCGCGTGCACCTAGGGTTGGCGGGCAGAAGAAAAAGAAGTCGCTCTTCGCTGTAGACGTCGCGTTCGGTCAGGAACCCCACGCTCCCTATGATGAGGGCCTGAGTGAATATGGGACCAACGAGGGATTAGTCATGCCGCCGGATGACACAGACTTGAAGGCCGCCCTCGAAACTTCAGCGTGGTTGGCAAGGCGTGACGCATGGCTGGCTAAGCTTGCGGAATCAGGTAATCACTAGTCGCATTTTCTATTGCATTATATCTTTTTTATTGCCTTTGACTAATATTTTTCTTTCTTTTCTTCCAACAGGCATCACCACTGAAGAAGCCATTGCCGCTTCCCTCGAGACCTTCCAAGAGGAGGAACGCCTTAGAGCTTCTTTAGGCCTTAGTAAGTTTCAATTCATCAAGTTTTCATTTTCCTTGTGTTATGGTCAATCTAACCTCTCCCTTTTTATCGCAGAAACCTCAATGCCGTTCCCGCCAAGTGACGCAAATGTTCTGCCAGATGTCGATGTTCCTGCTTCCTCTGGGCTACCGCAGGAGGTTCGTCTTGAAGATCCTATGAGAGATGCCTTAAAGGCTCTAGAGGCGTCTCTGAATGAGGACGACGACGCTTCGATGAAGGAAGCGTCAAAGAGGTCCATCGCGACAGCTCGGGAGGAAAGGAAGCGGTCGAGGCGCAAAGCAAAGGCACGCAGGGCTGCCTTGGCCATTGGAGCGGGCCCCAGCACCGTTCCTTGTGCCAACATCCCGTCGGAAGAGCCCCCGATCGCCCTGTCTACAGCTCATAGACAGGCGATCCGCGCCAATAGGGAGGCTAACGACAAGTCCACCTCAGGTAATACTTCTTTCAGAATTTTGTTGTAGGAATTATAAAGCCGTCGGTTCTTATATATTATATCTTGTAGGGCCATGCCCAACCGAGGGGGAGGCGGAGACTGTTGAACCTGAGGGGCTAAGGGAAGAAGCATTGGTTGAGCCCGAGCCGGTGGCGGATGATACAGCTGGGATTGCTGGGCCCGAGATAGTGGCTGACGAACTGGTCGTGTCCACTATGCCTGAGCAAGCGGTTGTTGCTGAGTCCGAGGTAGCAGCGGGCGGAGTGCCTGAGGCTGATGACCTCGTGGTGACGGTGGACGAGACAACCGTGACTGCTGAACCCGAGGAAGTAGTGGGTGAGGTAGACATGATTCCTGAGGACGAGCCAACCGCTCTTTCTCAGGAATATGGCAATGCTCCGGTCATAGCCCTCCCTGCCTATGGTCCCCCGCCGTCTCCCGGTCTCGCGAGCACGACAACGGTTCCCATTGAGTCGGGTGATGAGGCCACGGGCGGTGGCCTCATGTCGATGGAGAAGGGAGTCGCCTCCGTTTCGGCCGGCAGCTCATCAGGTAAATCCCAAGTTACTGTCCTCTTTATCTTACAATCCTTTCTGACAAGTTCATATTTGTTCGTAACGCAGGTGCAGCTAGCACCGATGCCCCATTGCTCGAGGGAGCGCCTTCAACTACTGCCTTGGCAGTGGTCACCTCTCAGCCCTCTCTTATACCATCGAAGATGTTGGAAGGTATGGGTTTGCAACTTATTAATCTTATCTTTCCGACGTATAATTTGTGTACTAAAGTCATACTGTTGTGCTTTTCAGGAGTGCTTTTTGACCATCTTTATCAGGTGTTGCTCCCACACTTCTCCTTCCCATCTTAACTCGCTTCTTCCTCTGGTGGCGCTGGTGAGTATGGTTTCCCATTGATATCTTTCTTTTTCGTTGATGGGATTACTTCTAACTTCTTTTTTGTCCCGACTGCAGTGCTACAAATCGAAGGAGGGGATGAAAGATCGGCTGCACCACCGACCCTTCCGGCCTTGCCACCTGCCTCAGCTGGTACAACGACTATCACATTGATAACTCCCTCTTTTTTCTATTTCCTGAACTGTTATCTGATCGCATCTTGTTTCTTTTCAGCTGTCGTTCCGGTCTCGGCGCCCTTCGAGCCTCGGATCATAATGCCGGCGGGCCCTTTCCTGAGACGTCCGTCCTCGAAGGGCGCCGCGAATAGTCTGCGCATGTTGAGCGACTACGTCGAGGAACTCGACATCGAGACTCCTACATCTGCTGCAGACTTCGCTACGACGGTTAACCCGATACTGGTGGTACTCGTGAACTTCCATGACGAGGGCATCATCACGTCTTGGGTTAACCATTGCAGGGAGATCGAGGCTCGCCTGCATCAGCTGGAATCGATGCGTCCCGCTCTCGAGACCTTAGCCTCCAGCAATCAAAGAGCAGCGTGGATTGAGCAGAGCGCTTCTTACTTCCGCCATCTCGAATAAGAAGTTACTTCAAGGCGTAAGGAGCGTGGTGAGACTTCGAGCAAATCTGCCCAACTGCATGCTCGGGTGGAGGCTAACGCTGCACGGCTGAAGGTTATCTCCGAGGGTCTTTTGCAATGCCTCTCCGAAGGGTTATCACTGAGGCAACAACTTGACGTTGTCGAGCGGGATGCACCTAACCAGGAAGCAGCCCAGTAGGCGGCTGAGGAGCAACTTTCATCCTTTTTGCAGCAGCGGGCCCAGGTGGAAGCGGAGGTGGCCGCGGCAGCCACTCAGGAGGAGGCGCTGAAGGAAGTGCGAGAGCAGCTTGCGGATTTATTAAAGACACTTCCTCCTCTGTAGCTATCCCTCTTTGTATCGTTTGTACTTGTAAATAAAAAATGTATATATATATTTTTTATTCTTTAACACAATGTATACTGTACTCAATCAAGTTTATGAATAAAAGATACACATTTTTTGTAATGTCTTATGTCATTTCTCCGCCTTTTCTTTCTTTTATTATCAGCATGCCACCTTAGTAAACATGGTTGACAGATAATTAGAGCAAGCATCTTGATTTCCTCAAGAAATAGCGATGGCTTAGGCCGCAGGTTCAGATCTGCCACCTAAGACTTTTCAACTCTAGTAGCCGTGAGGGTCTCATAGAGACTTTTCTCCGTACGGATCGAGAGGATCTCGTAGGTGTGTTTTCTCCTTAGGAATTGTGAGGATTCCTAAGTGCGTTTTCTCTTATAAGTCGTAAGGATCTTATAAGAGAATTTTTCCCTCTTACGAGTCGAGAGGACCCGTAAACGGTTGTTTCCCTCCTTGTCGAAATTCGACTTTGGAGAGTGAGACCCGTGAATAGTATGCAAGAGACCGTTTTAGACCGACTTGCAGGGTCTCATTGTTCAGGAAACAAGTTTTTAATCCCTGCTGCCTGAGGCTTCATCTTGCAAGTTGAGACGAATCGGGAATTTCCCACGGAGACACTGGTTTCTCTGCGAGCCGACGCGAATTAGGAGGCTCTCACCAAGGACGCTTGTTTCCCTGAATTGAGGAATTTGCCAAGCATATTGTTTCCCTGGTGTTGAAACGGATCGAGAATTTCCCACGGAGACACTGGTTTCTCTGCGAGTCGACGCGAATCAGGAGGCTCTCATCAAGGACGTTTGTTTCCCTGAGTTGAGGTATTTGCCAAGGATATTTGTTTCCCTGGTGTTGAAACGGATCGAGAATTTCCTACGGAGACACTGGTTTCTCTGCGAGTCGACGCGAATCAGGAGGCTCTCATCAAGGACGTGTGTTTCCCTGAATTGAGGTATTTGCCAAGGATATTTGTTTCCCTGGTGTTGAAACGGATCGAGAATTTCCCACGGAGACACTGGTTTCTCTGCGAGTCGACACGAATCAGGAGGCTCTCATCAAGGATGTTTGTTTCCCTGAATTGAGGTATTTGCCAAGGATATTTGTTTCCCTGGTGTTGAAACGGATCGAGAATTTCCCACGGAGACACTGGTTTCTCTGCGAGTCGATGCGAATCAGGATTTTCTTTGTCAAGGACGCTTGTTTCCTTGAGTCGAAGGATTTGCCGAAGATACTGGTTTCTTCAGGGTTGGGATGAACCGTTGAGATTTGGCTTCGTTTTCTGGTGGAGCCTGTTGGGAAAGTATGGTTCCCTCTTTGTTTGCGCCCTTAGATTGTATACAGGGATCGATGTGATCTCAGCTGTAGGGCCAAAGTTTTATCCTTATTCATTTTTTTTTATTTTCCGCGATGCTCTATCATTTCAGCTTTTATATCGCGAAGGTCGCGATTGCCCAATCATTTCGGCTATTTTTCGCGGTGCCCAATCATTTCGGCTATTTTGTATGCATACGTTTTTACTTACTGCTTTTTATTGAAAGTTGCCCTATCATTTCGGCTATTTCGTATGCATGTGCGGCCTACCGGCTTTTCACCGTAAACCTGAAATTAAACACCGATTTCGGCATCAGCACCGCTGCAACTGGGATATTGCCAGAAGCGAATCATCATTTGCCTCTGTCGATGTCGAACAAAGGTGGCTTAGCGAACAGGGTTAAGGTCCTGTCAACTAAGGCTTTTAACTTCATGGGCCGTAAGGGTCTCACAAAGGTATTTCTCCCTACAAGTCGTGAGGATGGTGTAGGTGTATTTTCTCCTTAGGAATCGTGAGGATTCCTAAGTGTATGTTCCTCTGTAAGTCGTAAGGATCCTATAAGAGGGTTTTCTCCTTGTAAGTCGAGAGGACTTATAAGGGTTGTTCATCATGCGCACATATCCCCAATCACGGATGAAACTTGGTTAGGGAAATGTTTATTCGTGCCCGTGGATTGTATACAAGGGTCAGTATTGAACCACTTGTAGGGCAATATTGGAAGTTGTAGGGGTTGCTTAAGCACAGGTTTAGGTCTCTGTAACTTAAGACTTTCAAATCTTATGAGCCGTGAGGGTCCCATAAGAGAGTTCTCCTTACGAGTCGTGAAGATCTCGCAAGTGTATTTTCTCCTTAGGAATCGTGGGGATCCCTATGTGTGCTGCTCCCTTGTGAGTCGTAAGGATCTCACGCGGGTGGTTTCTCCTTACAAGTTGAGAGGACCCTGTAAGTGTCCTTTAACGAGGTTGCGCCCTTTCAGGTTTTCACAAACACTCGCCGGTAGTCCTGCTGTTTTTACTCACGGAGCCTTTTCGGGTTTTCATCCGTGCCTATTTTGCTTATGGAAATACCGTTTTTTTTATTCTTTTTATTTTCTCTCTCTTTTTTTTTACGAGGTCGCGCCCTTTCGGGTTTTCACGAACACTCGCCGGTAGCCCTGCTGTTTTTACTCATGGAGCCCTTTCGGGTTTTCATCCGTGCCCATTTTGCTTATAGACATACTGTTTTTATATATATTTTATTTTATATATTTTTTATTCTTCTCGTCAGCCTAAAGATGCTGCTGTAGTAGTTTAAGGACGTTTCGGTCCTTTATTAGTTTAAGGACGTTTCGGTCTGGCATTAGTTTAAGGACGTTTCGGTCCGTTCCCTGGAGAAGGCTGGCTACTGCTTACAAAGTTTGAGCTTAGGAAGATAGTGAGCGGACATAGTCGTCGTCATCTATCGTTGACCTAAGCTATGGCTTATTAAGCATAGTATTTCTTTAGGAAGCGGCCGTTTATTGGCCTGAAAAGCCTTTCACCGTGCATATCCATGAGTAGATAGGCTCCACCTTGGTAGACCTTGTCTATGATGAACGGGCCTTCATAGTTCGGCTCGAATTTTCCCCGCTTGGCGCGATTGGGGATCATAGGCCTTTTGACCACTAGCACGAGTTCGCCTTGGCGGAATGTCCTTGACCGGGTCAATCTTTCATATGAGCGCGTCATTTTTGCTTTATAGGCCTCCAGATTTTGTTGCGCTATGAGCCGGGTCTCATCGAGGGCATCGAGCTCCTCAAGCCGAAGGTGAGCATTTTCTTCATCTGCTAGCTCGTAGTGGACTGCCACTCGTAGAGATGGTAACTCTATCTCGAAGGGGAGTACTGCTTCTGTACCGAATACTAGCGCATATGGCGTTGTGTTTGTGGCTGTCTTGAACGTAGTTCGATACGCCCAAAGAGCTTCTTGCAGCTTCTCGTGCCAGTCCTTCTTATTTCGGGACACTGTCTTCTTCATAATCTTTGTTAAGGTCTTATTGAAGGCTTCAGCTAGACCATTAGCTCGCGGATTATAAACCGAGGAATATCTCCAGTCTATATTGTGTTGCTGCGCGAAGCGACTGATCTTGTGGCTTCTGTAAGCTGGCCCGTTATCGGAGATGATCCATCGTGGAGTCCCAAACCGATATAGGGCGTGCGTCTTGAAGAAATGGAGGATATTCTCCGTCTTAACTTCCCTCAGCGGTACTGCCTCTGCCCATTTGGAGAAGTAGTCAGTCGTTGCCAGGATGAAACGATGTCCTCTGGACGATGCTGGTTCGATGGGGCCGACTATGTCAGTCCCCCACATTTCGAACGACCAGCTAGCCACCGTTGGATGTAGTGGATTTGGATGCTGGTGGATGAAGTCCCCATGAATTTGGCACGAGTTACATTGCTTCGCATATTCGAGGCAGTCCTGGATCATCGTGGGCTAGTAGTAGCCCATCCGTTTGATCTTCAACTTCATCTTTGGGCCCACTTGGTGAGAACCGCAGAGTCCGTCATGAACTTCCTGGACGACTCTTTTCGCTTCGTCAGGTCCCAGGCATCTCAACCATAAAGAATCGAACGACCTCTTGTACAGAGTATCATTGACAAAGGCGAAAGACAGAGCTCGTTTCATAAGCTGATGTCTTGAGGACGCATCTTCGGGCGTTTGGCGGTATTTGAAGTAGTCTATAAAGACTTCTCTCCAATCCTCGGTATTTTCCCGATCTTTTATTTACAGGGTCGTCTGCTCAGTCGCTCCCTTCTCTTCGGGTGATTCCGGCGATATTTCCGCTGGGGCGAGCACCCGACGGCTTTGTACCACAATTCTGACGTTATCGAGGTTCTCGTCAGCCAATTCTTTAGCGAGCTTGGCCAACGCGTCCGCTTTTCTGTTTTCCGCGCGCGGTATGTTCTCCAAAGTGTAGGAAGGGATTTGGGTCAACAGTTGCTGCACCTTTTCGCCGTAGTTCACCAACTCTGGTTTGCACGTTTGGTAGTCGTCGTTTACTTGACTAACGACCAGTTGGGAATCTCTATATATGAGGAGGTTTTCAATTCCCATGTCGATGG
Source organism: Agapanthus africanus (assembly GCA_030015575.1). Lineage (NCBI taxonomy): Eukaryota > Viridiplantae > Streptophyta > Magnoliopsida > Asparagales > Amaryllidaceae > Agapanthus > Agapanthus africanus. Next base: position 334,646,994 of record JASDDO010000024.1, on the reverse strand, counting down.
CAATCTCGAGGCCTGCTATCAGAGCTTCGTATTCGACTTCATTGTTTGTCCTTGGCTCTGTTAGGGAGAAGGCAAAACGCATTATCCTACCTTGTGGAGTTACAAAGATGAGTCCTACCCCCGATTTGATTATAGGGGTACTTTATTTGCGTTTCTTCATGGAAGATGCTCCATCGAAATAAAGCTCCTATCGGGTATCACTACCGTCGATCGCATCAAACGCATGTTCGTCTGGAAGATCGCAATTTAAAGGAGAATCGGCGGGTATTGGATGCTCAGCGAGGAAGTCGGCGATGGCCTGGCCTTTCACTGCCTTAAGAGGTTGATATGTTATCGAGAACTCCATCAAGAGCAGGGCCCATTTAGCGAGTCGCCCCGTCAATATGGCCTTCGACATCAAATATTTAAGGGGGTCCACCTTCGAAATGAGACGGACTTCATGTGCCAACGCATAATGTCTGAGCTTTGTTATCGCAAAGATCAACGCCAGGCAATGTTTTTCAATGGGGGAGTAGTTGCTTTCTGCCCCCAGTAGAACTCGACTTAAGTAGTAGAGTGCTTTTTCCTTCCCTTGATCATTCTCTTGTGCCCATAATGCGCCCAAGGAGCCTTCGAGAGCGGTTGTATAAAGAATGAGGGGCTTTCCCTTGACCGGAGTAGCCGGCACTGGCAGGTTCTGCAGGTATTGCTTGATCTCGTCTAGCGCGCTTTGGCATTTTTGGTCCCAGACGAACGGGGTTCCCTTCTTCATCAGGTGGAGATAAAGATGCCACTTGCCTAACAGGTTGGCTATAAATCGCCGTATATACGCGAGCTTCCCTTGGAGAGACCGCAGCTGTTTGAGAGTCCTTGGCGGAGGCATTTCCATGATCGCCTTGATCTTTGACGGATCTATCTCAATACCTCGGTGTCGGACGATGAATCCCAGGAATTTACCCGAGGAAACTCCGAATGCACACTTGAGAGGGTTCATCTTCAAGTTGTATTGCCGAAGGCGTTGAAATACGGTCTTCAGATGCTCGAGATGTTCCTCGTATGATTTGCTTTTAACCACGAGATCGTCGATATAGCATTCGACGATTTCGTGTATAAGGTCATCGTAGATCTTCGTCATGGCCCTTTGGTAGGTGGCACCGGCATTTTTTAAACCGAAGGGCATCATCTTGTAGCAGAATATACCCAAAGGAGTCCTGAAGGCGGTGTGCTTCTGGTCTTCGGGATGCATTTTTATCTGATTATATCCTGACGAGCCGTCCATGAAGGAGAAAACCTCGTGAGTGGACGTATTGTCTATCATCAGTTCGGTGACTGGCACTGGGAAATCGTCCTTCGGGCAAGCTTTATTAAGATCTCGGAAGTCTACGCATATGCGCACTGTCCCATTTTTCTTCATCACCGGGACGATGTTGGCGATCCATTTAGGGTATTGAACTTCCTGGATGAAGCCAGAGTCGATCAGCTTCTTGACCTCGGCATTGATACTCATCTCAAGCTCGAGCCGCATTCTTCTCGGCGCCTGTTTGACCGGCTTGACGTCCGGAGATTTCGCCAATCTGTGCACAGCAATTTCTGGATCTAGTCCCGGCATTTCGGAATAGTTCCACGTGAAGCAATCCCTATGCTGTAGAAGCACGTCCTTTAACGCAGCCACCCTTTCTTCAGATAGCAGCTCGCTGATGAATGTCGGTCGCGGGTCATTCGCCGTTCCCAACTCAATTTTCTTAAGGTTATCTACGGTGGTATGGATTCCATCTTCCAGCTCTTTTGGCGCTGGTGGGAATTCTGAGATTACCTCGTCGTTGCTGTTTTCGAAGCACCAGGGAAGGTCATCCATGTTCTCGGGCTCTTCTTTTGATATCGTTATCACGTGACAAGTACGGATTCGCTTCCAATCCCAATGTGGAACTGGTTCTTCTTCCATGGCCTTAGGCTCGTGCTTCTGTGGCGGCGCTACCCTCCAGTTGTCGGATAGAGCGAACTTGCCAAGCTGATACTGATCTTCAACCCAATTCTTGAAGGTGAAGCAGTCCTCGAGAGGGTGCCCTATCACTCGGTGATAAGGGCAATAGTCCGGGTGAAAGACTTCGCCTGCTTGTTCGGGGTGTTTAGACTCCGGCAGTGTAAGCATCTGATGTTTTAAAGCGAGGTCAAGTATTTTCTTCGTCTTGTCCCAAGGAAAAGAGTACGCACGACCCATTTTTCTTATGAGGGCTAGATCAGAACCACTCGATTTTCGTTCGCGTGGCCTCTTAGCCCCGCTTCGTTGCTGTTGAGCGCCTTTTTCGCGTTTCGACTTGTTTCTGCCTCTGCGTCGAGCCTTCTTTATAACAGGTTGACAAGGAGCGGCATTTTCATCTTTCACGGCCTGTTGGAGGAGGCGCTGCGTTTTGGCTTTCTCGTAGATGACCATTTCGCGGTTATGATCATCTCAGACTTTTTGACCAGCTTCCCTTATAAGCTTGTCCATTTGTTCTTCGAACGACGGACTGAGCTCCTTTGCATCTGGAACTTTCACTGGCTCAGGATTAGTGTCTTCCCATTGAGCATCCGCTTCTTCATCGAAGTCATACATGACATAGCAGCTGTTTAGTAGCTCTCGTTTCTTTGACCGGATGTATCCAAGTCCTTTGGTCTCTATTCTCCCATTAGGCAGTTTGCGTTGAGTCCCGGGAACGTTCCAGACTTTGTCATAGAACTTGGCTTTTCGAACGGTCTGCTTGAAGGATATCCCCTTGCGTTTCAGCAGCTTTTTCAAACCTTCCGTATAATATCTGGGAAGACGGATAGGCTGAAGCCTGTCGAGTGTAGGATCCGCGCCATGCCAGATTTCTTTCTCCACTTTGGTTTCTTCAGAGCGGTAGAATAGAATTGCTTTTTCGCTTTCTCGTCTGGGAGGGATATAGAACGTTTGTAGCTCTTCTACTTTGTAAATATCAAGTGCATCTAGTTCTTTACAGTGTTTAAGCGGCACCATGGCGACTTGTAGACTTTGCTCTTCGTCAGCGGACGTTTGTATTGAAGGTCGAGCAGGGAATACAGCGTGGACTTCATCTTCCGAGTCGCTACCACAGATTAACGTAGGAGTAGATGGCCCTGGCTTGTTGTGTTGGGGCGGACCTGAATAAACTATCTCCTCTTCCTCCTTGGTATCACTGCCGAAGACAGGGATGGTGGTGTTAGCTTTGTTTTCCGGCTTGTGACACCTTTCCGTGTCTTCGAAATCCGGTAAGAAGTACTTGACATCTTCATATTTGCGGACTTCGTTCACGGAAAACGGATTCAGTTCTCCCGCTACGGTATACTCGAGACCATCCTTAGCGTATTTCATACACTGATGTTGTGTAGAAGGGATGACGTTGTACTCGTGTAACCATGGTCGGCCAAGCATAGCATTATAGCATGTCTTGGCGTCTATGACGTGGAACTTAATGTCCGTGATGAGTAGCCCAAAGCGTAGCGTCAGTATCACAGACCCAAGAGTTTTTGATGACTGAGAGTCGAACCCGGTGATAGTGATCTTGTCTCGAGAAAGGTGCTGGACGCTCATGCAGATTTCTTTCAACACCCGCACGTTGAGGAGGTTAACAGAGGATCCATTGTCGATCAGGATTTTGCCTATCTTTATATCGTGACAGTATCCTGAGACATAGAGGGGGCGATTGTGTTCGCACGTCCCAAGGAGAAGGTCTTCATCACCAAAAGCGACATCGGCCGTGTGCACTTCCTCCAATTCATCCTTCATCTTTTCTTCAGCCAGGAAAGCTTGGAATTGTTCCGGATCTTGTAATGCCTTGATTAACGAATCTCTCGCCTCCTTTGATAGCAAAAGGGCGTCAAGAATGTTGAGCTGTGAGGGTAACTTCCTCAGATGCGCTAAGACGTTGTAATCCACCTTATTCCTCTTCGGCGGGTCCTTGGCACTTAGCTCCTCCACCACTTGGTCATCTAAGACGATATCTTCAGAGACCTTTTCTTTCCCTTTATCTTTTCTGTTTGAGGGTCCGAGATTCTTTTCAGGCAGCGTCCGATTACGCAGCCGGATATTTTCGCAAACCTTCGGCTCTTCTTCTTTTCCCGAAGTGGACACTTTAAAGAGAGGGGCAAGTTCCAGCTCTTCATCAGAATCACTCCCGAATGTAGGCACTTGTGACCCGCCGGTGTTAACCATATGACAATCACCGGTAATTCAGTTAAACCCTTCGGTCATATTCTTCCGCTCCCGACGAGTTTTACGTTTCTCCCGCTTAAAATGTTGTCGATGAGCAATATATCCTTGGCACCATCTATCGAAAGCTTTGCATTCTTCGGTGGGGTGCGAAATCTTCCGATGATATAAGCAATAGGAGGGGTGCATTTCTATTTCACCAGTAATTTTTCCTTCGGAGGATGGTAGCTTCATGCCCATTGATATGGCCTTAGCAAACCTTTTCCTCATCTTGAATTGGCTTTTGTCGGTAGGGGAGGTATTTTGCTCCAGCGGAATCGTCTCAGCTCTTTCATCAAGTCGCTGGCGCTTGGCCCTTTCAAATACAGCCGTCTCGCGTTCTCGATCAGCTTTACTTTTCAATCGAGCTGCGTTAAGGAATGCGTCAATTACTTCATCTAATGGCCCCAGAATTTTTGATTCAGGGTCTGCCCCCAGCGTTTTAGTACAAGGAGTCTCCTCATCGTCCATGAACGAATGGGAAATCACATGACAGCTCGCCACATATTCTTCAGATTTATCAGATGAACTTTCTCCCTCATCTTCCTCTTGAAAGACATGATTGAGGAACTCTTGGAATGTAATGGGAGTCCGTGCCTTCTGGTTGTATTCTTCCAGCGCGTCAATTTGTTTTTGCAAGTCCGTGCGCTTGTCGCCAGGCTTCACGGGCTTCTTTGATTTCTTTTTCTTCTTCTTCGAAGATTTTGACGGCTGGTTGCGAGTGCTTGAGCCACCACCATCGGTCTTTGGAGTTGGACGTGGCTTCAACATCCCTTCAATGACCTGTGGTTCCAACGGGTTCTTCCACTTGATCGCTGAACATGTCTGAAGATCGTTTAGCATCCTCTTTGTCTTGGCTGATAATACAACCTCCTAAGGAGCTTCTTCAACGACGGAGCATGTTGCCCCCGGCGTATTCATCCCCTTAGAGGTGTGGGGCTATGGGGGATTCACCTTCCATTTGTCAGATAACGCGAACTTGCCCTGTCGGTACTGGTCTTCAAGCTAATTTTTGAAGACGTAGCAATCTTCGATCGGATGACCCAGTACTCGATGATAAGGACAGTAGTTGGGCTCATTAACATCATTTGGTTGCGACGGACGTTTTGGATCCGGCAGATTTATGAGTCAGTTGCGCAACGCCAGCTCGAATAACCTTCTCGTTTTATCACGGGGAAAAGAGTAAGAACGTCCTAGCCTCTCCTCAAGGGCTACGTACGGACGCATATTATTTTGACGAACAACCGGCTTCGAGTTGCTCAGTTGTTGTTGAGCATTAGCGACAATGGTCGCTTTTCCCTTCCCCTTGTCATTTCGGGAGTCCATTTTTGGAAGAGGGGGTTTATGGCCCATCTGATCCATTTGCGCTAGCTTGTCAATCAAGGCCTGGAAGGTAGTCGGCTTGAAAAACATCATAAATTGTGAGATGGTTGCTTGCGGATCAAGGGTTCCCACAAACATACCCACCGCGGGAGCTTCTTCAATGCGTTGCTCGCATTTTGACCATAAGTTCCACCACCGTATAGCATATTGAACCCATGTCTCGCCTGGCTTTACCCTGGCGTTAATCAGTGCCGTCATCGGGGTGCGTTCACTGGCGCTTGCAAAACGCTGAGTAAACAACAGCTCCATCTCCGCGAAGGTTTTGATAGAGTTGTTCGGGAGATCAGAGTACCACTCGAACGCTGTATCTGATAAGCTTCCAACAAACTGGCGAAGCAACAGCTTGTCATCACCGCCGGTGTTGCCGCAGAGCGCCCTGAACTGGGCAACATGCCGGTGAGGATTGCCCGTCCCCTTGTAGACATGGAACTTGGGAATTGTGTAGCCCGGCGGGTACTTGATCTGGTCGTACCAACTCGGATACGGCCGTCCTGTTTTTACGACCTGGCCGGCTGCTTCAGTCGCATGATGAACTCGTATTTGTTGGGCTATGTACTCATCCAGGTCAGCCTTGGAGATTGTTTCTTCCTTAGCTGTTGACAGAGCTGGCGGAGGATTCGATGTCTCTCCCCTATCGTCTTCAAGGATGATCAGGGGATCTTCGGCCGGAGGATCTTGTTGGATCTTCATCCCCACCATGTCTTGGAATAGGAGGCCCATACGCTTTATGTTGGCTGCTTGTTCAGCAGCCTCTTTATCCTTCTTCTCCAATATTCGACGAAGGAATTCAACATCGGTTTCTTCCTCCTGGCGTTCATCCGAGGACGTTTCAGGGTTTTCTTTTGGCCCAGTAAGTGCGGCCATAGCGTTCATCATCTCTTGGAGCTTCTGCTGCTGCTCCTGCGCTTTGGTCACTGATCGCGTAAGCGGTCGATAACCCGTAGATATGCGATTGTCCTCTTTACCAGACGTCACGTAGACGGTATGAACTACAATGCCCCCTGACTTAGGGCGTTTGGGTTCACCACTTTTGATATTCGTTGTCGGCATAGGGACTTTTTCTGGCCTTCTTCTCTTATGGGCCGTAGAAGTTGAGGGGGCCGTTGCTTTAGGCACCCAAGCGGTCATTATCTTTCGTTGCTTGACCGGAGGATTTTCTTCTTCCCGACCTTTCGACTTCTTTTATTGGCGAGAGAACTTAGGCTCAATCACAGATTCTCGGACTCGTCGCCATGCCTTGTAGATCTTGGAGGACAGTGATCGAGGAGACTGCTCTGGCTTTTCTGCTTCCACGGCAGTCTCTACTGGTGGAGGAGATCTTTTGAGCACCGCAGACGGCGAGTTTCTGCGTACTCTATTCAGTAGCTTGAAACTGTTCCTGGTGGGAACAGCAGCGTTAACTTCCACCGTTGGAGCTGGCGGAGTCATCCCAGAAGGGGAGTTGCCCCCGGTCTTCCTTATCCGGCGCCAGTGGCGTCGGAGGGCGCGACGAGTCGTCGGTATTGGTTCAGAGACAGAAACAACTTCTTCTTGCCCCCTGTTCAGGTGTGGGGCTGTTGCCGGCGTCAGCCTATTGAAGACTGATATCTTTTGAGCAGCAGGAGCAGGAGTGGGATTTGGGACGGTCAGTCTTGTAAAGAATGATCTCTTAGCCGGAGAAGCCGCCTTGACGACTTCATGAGCAGGTTTGGCTATTCTTTTTGGCATAACCTTTTCCGGGACTGCAAGCTTCATCGTGGGCCCGTAGGAGTTTTGGCCCAGTCTGGAGAAGACCGAGGCACTGGTGTTGGGCGACCCGTTGAGAGGGGCCGCAGTAGCTGAAAGTCGATCGAAGACCGACTTCTTAGGAGCTTCTTGTACGGGCACGGGGTGCTGAAGCTTGTTGGCGGAAGCATAGTTCCGAAAAACAACCCCGTGGTGGCCTGAGTAATCTGCTCCACCGGTATGGTGAACAAAGAGGCCGCTTGGGGCCCGTAGGTTATGCCCCAGTTGAGGCAGGACGCGAGTTGCTGTTGCAGTTGGAGCACTTCGAATAGGTAGAGGCCATCGATGCTTGATTTCTGCGCCAGGCAAGAGACCAAATCTTAGTAAACTTGAAATCCAAAGGCAACCATTAACAAACCGCGATTTGTTCGCGAAGACAACACACGAAGTGTGGAGTGGAAAGAGGAAAAGGTCCTACCGGACGTGCCAGAATCTGTTCCCCTCCGAAAGACGGCGCACAAGACTGCGAGGTCCTCACGCTGAGATTCGGGGCAGATGCTATTTGGTTTTATCCGTCCACCTCTCTGAAGATGCAAAATTGATTTATGGCACCGTATATCGGAGGTTTAGACAGATGCGGCCGATGTAGCAGACTTCGTCAGATTCCCCCTCGCTTGAGGGGTTTTTGATTGTGGAGACGCTCTTCCCTGCAGGCGCAAGCCCCTGCAGTTAATTACGCTACCGCATCGCGGTAACAACTTTCTCCTTCTCCAGAATTTCACTTCGTGTCGTGTGTGTTTATTTTGTTTGTGGTTGCCCGTGGATTGTATACGGAGACTAAGCGATGTCGTCGCTCGTAGGAAGTGGATTAGTCCAAATCCGTATTTACTTAGATTTGGGTTTGATATTTTGGTTTAAAGATACGTTAGCCGTATTTAGGCTAAGATCGACTTAAACGTTTGTTAAGGATACGTTAGTCTGATTTGAGACTAAGATCAACTTAACGGGATCGTTTTGGATCCGACAAAATAGTGTTTGGGGACTCTATTGTTCCAGTTTAGGGACGTGGTGGTCCATATTCCAGTTTAGGGACGTGGTGGTCCATATTCCAGTCTAGGGACGTGTTGGTCCATATTCAGTTTAAGGACGCTTAAGTCCGTGGGTTTAAGGACCCCACAGTCCGTGTTTTAGTTTAAGGACGCATAAGTCCACGGGTTTAAGGATCCCACAATCCGTCTTTTGGTTTAAGGACGCTTAAGTCCATGAGTTTAAGGACCCCACAGTCCGTGTTGATGTGTGGTTGTCGGGACCCGTCACCTCTCTAACGTCGTTGAAGGATTACAACGAGAGGAGTCAAAGGAGTTCGGAGATGTACCCTCGAACCGGTCGTAAATTGATTTAAGAGAGCAGCTGTGCTCAGTCAATTTAATTTGAGGACTTACGGTTATGATTGGGCTAAGTCCAGTTGAAAAATATTCAACGCTTTTATTTATTTTTGGTCTATTAGACCTGTGCTAGGGATTTGCCCATGTTTAAATAATGCATTGCATTACTTTTTATTTTTGTTTGGGCTCTGCCCATAAAGGATGCAGAGCGTCAATTTATTTTGGGCTCTGCCTATTTATAAATAATGCAGAGCATCAATTTTACTTGGGCTCTGCCCTTTTATAAAAGATGCAGAGCATCAATTTTACCTGGGCTCTGCCCATTTATTGCTTTGCAATTTATTTTGGCCTGCTAGGTCTTTTTGACTTGGGCCTGGCCCTTTAGCAAAAGAAATGCATTGCATTTGTCAGGCGCTTTGCGCCAAACAAAGAGCGCAAGCGCTTGTGGTGATAACACGTGTCATGCAAGCGCAGTGCGCTGCGCTTGCGCTGCTGACACGTGGCACGCTGTGGTGAGCTGCGCCAGTTTCAGAGAGCAAGGCTCTATTTCAAGAGCGCATAGCGCAAATGGTTCAGATGCTGACACGTGGTGCTCTCTGGTGGCTTGCGCCAACCCAAGAGCGCAACAGCGCAGTTTTGCAAGTGCAAGGCACTGTTAACTTGAGAATCTTTTAGATTCCAGAACCAATGGTTCATAAAAGAAGTGCAAAGCACTGCTTGGTTTCTTGATCTAATTTAGATCAAAGAAAACAAGTGTTTCTTATTTTTCTTGATCTTAGAGAACCAATGGTTCATAAGTGCAAAGCACTATTTTTATTTTGTTTTTTATTAAAGATCATTGATCTTGTTCTTAGATCAATGTTCTATTAGAAGAAATTCTTCTATCTAAAAGGTCTTTTACCTTTTTTCTTCCTGAAATTTCTTCAGAGTTCTCTCTGTTTGAAATTTTTGATTTCTCATAAAATGTTGATGCCTTTGAATTGAGGTCTAGGGGCCTTTATATAGTGCCCATAAATTTATTAAAGAGATCTTTCTCTGAGTGATTTGGGGAATTTTCCCCACCGTTGGAACTTTGATCCAAGGGCTTCTGTTTTACAGAAGACAATCTTCTTGTTTTAACAAGAACAGAAAAATCTTACTCGAATTTAATTCTGTTTGGCGCAAACGTCCCAGCGCTTGACACGTATCGCGCAGCGCAACTGCGCTGACACGTGTCGCGCAGAGCATAGCGCAGCGCAACTGCGCTGACACGTGTCGCGCAGCGCATCTGCGCTGACACGTGTCGCGCAGCGCATCTGCGCTTGCGCATCTGCGCTGACACGTGTCGCGCAGCGCAGCTGAAGCGTTGCTTCCTTTAATTTTGTTTTAAATAGAGCTTTGCTCTGATTGGACGTGCTGCCTTGGTCGCTGCGCTGATGTATCAGCTTTTGACACGTGGCGCGTTGCGCGCAGCGTAAAGAATCTGAAGCGTTGCTTTGAATTTTGAATTTTGAAATTCAAACAGAGCTTTGCTCTGATTGGGGGAAACAAGATCTTTTGATCTTTTGATGAAGAACTCTTGAGAGTTTTTTCATAGATCTTTAAGATCCCAAAACTTTAATTCTTAGGAGTTAATTTTTCTTTGATGGATTTTTCCATCATTATTACAGAGCTAGGCTCTTTAAGGAATTTTATTCCCTTGTGACCAGAGTTTGACAAGTGTCACTCTGTGACAGAGCTTTGCTCTGAAAGAAAGATTTTCTCCTTGTCTCAAGCGATTTCTCATTTAATGAGAATATTCTTTGAGGATCTCGTCATTAATTGGAAGTCTCATCCAATGATGAGGCTGTCTTATTAACTGATGCATTGTCATCTGGATTTTGTAGGTCCCCCTTTGGTCCCCTCTCCACTGCATTGCAGTGTGGTACAAATTTTAAAGTACCAAGCGTTGGGCTTTTAAAATTATGATACTGACAATTGAATTTCGCTTTTTCTTGCAGGCAACATGTCTGCTGATCTTTCGTTCCCATTTTTCCGCTCAGAAGGAGGATTCCCTGAGGCGCCAGTGGACCGGGAGGTTCTTGCTCTGATTAAGGACTACGACCCGGAGTACAAGAACCTTCATCTGTGGGGTAGGTGGTACAGCGAAATCATCAAAGGTCGCCGAAGCTTCTCTTGTGCGACGCCGTTAGAGCCAATCTCATCGATCTCATATGCAGATGTACCCCCGGTGAACTATGCCGTGGAGGTCGTAAATTGGAATTCGGAGGATCTTCTTCAACCTTCGATTGCCGCCATACCCGTGCAGCCGCCGGCAGCCGTGGATATTTTGGGGCGGTGCATATGCCAGGGTGAGTCGCGCCCTTGGGGACAACCCTATAACATTGGATTGACCCCTCGACTTTTGGCTGGGTACTTGCTGTGGGCCAGGTACATCTTGTCAGCGAAGAAGGCGTATTTGCTGAAGATCGGTCTGTATCGTGCAGTTTACGCCTCGCTGTTTGAATATTATGCTCCCCGGACGTGGTGGATTAAGGCATTCGTGGAGCAATGGAACATCCCCACGCATACCTTCCTTCTGACGGACAGGGAGGTCCCCATCCCCCTAGAAGAATTTGCTGAGATTTCCGGTCTGCCGGTGAGGGGGGAGCACTATGAGGAGCTGCTTCCTCCTGATGAATATGTTTTTGCCACCAAGCGGTTGGTGATGGGCTTGACGCCGGAGAATGCTATTCAGCACCAGTTTCCGAGCCTGGTAAAGGTGCTGAATTTGTATGAAAGTCTCTACTTGGAATCGGGAGGTCGGGGAGTCAGTTTTGCAGATTTCATCGCCCGCTTTCTTCGACCGGAGATTCTATCACAGCGGGGAGAAAAATTTGCCAAGCTCGACGACCCCTTCGGCTTTGGCTTAGATCGTCGACCAGCACTGGAAGACGACCAAAAGGGTTTTTACTTTCCCGATGCTGCAATCATGGCCTTATCGGAAATCGCCACTCCGGTCATCAACGGGGAGACCTTCTTTCTCGGGTTTCTGGGGTTATGGCTGTGCTAGTTCGTGCTCCCCATGCACCCGCGCTACATGAGGCCGTCTATCTTCTACCCAGCGCATCGGATGGTGGCTGGCATACAATTGTCGATTAGAATCGCCGGGTTGGCCTACCTATACCATGGTCTCAGCGTGGCGGCGGACGCAAATGAACCAGGGGTGCAACCCGCCAATTTCACGATGCACTATTTTACTTCATGGATGAAAATGCATGTGCTCGGGGGTTTTGGTATTCACAAGAGGCCCTCGTTCTACGAGAAGTGCAGACTCCCGAGAGTCATGCGGCTGGTCGGCGCTTCTATTGTGAATCCACCTCCGCGGGAGGCTGAGGGTTGCTTCTTCGTCCGCGCACGGTCGGAGCAGGCATTTCTTTCACGGACAAGGTCATGACCATCGGCCCGGAGACCTCCAAGTCGGTGTTGGCGTTGCGTGATAGTTTCAAGGACGGGGCCTCCGTATTGAATGCCCGGGAGATTCTACATTTATACTCCATCCGGCCGGGCTTCCTTGTGTTCAGGCGGAATGAATTGGCACTCTTTATGAGGTACAACCCCCATCGGTTCGCCCAACAGCTAAGCTATAACCAGGGGGTCCCATTGGAGGCGTTTTTGGAAGAGCCCGCGACCACCAGGGAGGGGATACGGAGTGCACTACATCATTTTATGCGGTTGAATACGGGCTCCCACTTCTTCATTAGCGAGCCAAGTTGCATTCCAAGGGCCCTCAATGTGTACGGGGCTTGGTATCAGCACGCGATGGGTGCTGTTATCCGAGAAGAGAAATGGCTGCTGGTTGACCGCAAGGGTGTACCCCCTGCCAGCGATCGCAAAGTCCCCCTAAGGCAAAGGACCCCTGTCGTTCCTCCACTGAGAGGAGATGCCGGAGCTGAGCCCCCACGCGTGCTAAGCCCTCCGCGTGGATTGCCCCGTGATTCTGTAGACGTGCCTTCAGTGCCCCGCGCTCCGTTGGAGACGGTGAACGTGGTTTCGCCTGAGTCCGGCGTGGGCTCAGACATCGGGACCCGCCGTCCCAAGGTGCCCACGAAACGTAAGTTGATTTTGGGTTCATCCGGGGTTCGCGCGGAGAAGAGGAAGAAGAAGTCGGTTCTTTCTCTTGATGTCGTACTCGGCTTAGAGCCTCAGGCCCCTCTTACCGAGGGCCTAAGCGAGTATGGAACCAACGAGGGTTTCTTTGTAGAGCCAGAAGACACCGATCTGGCGGCCACCATCGCAGCTTCTGAGCGATTGGCAAGGCGCGACGCGTGGTTGGCTAAACTCGCGCAATCCGGTAATCACCAGTTGTATTCTTCATCATTTCATCATACTTTTATCATTGTTTTTTACTAACGCTTTTCCTTTTTAAACAGGCATTTCTACCGAAGAAGCCATTGCTGCTTCTCTCAAAACTTTCGAGGAGGAGGAAAGGAAACGCGCTCTATCGGTCGTTGGTACGTCTCGGCTCATTAAGTCTTCATTTTTTTCTTTTTATGGCCAATCTAACCTTTTCCTTGTCTCATTGCAGGGACCACAAGACCTGCCTCGCCAGCCGATGCGGGAATTCTCCCCGGGCCAGCTACCGAAGTCCCGGCCTATTCGGGGTTGCCGCGAGAGGCCCTACTTAAAAAGCCGATGATGGATGCCTTGAAGGCTCTGGAGGCAACTCTGAACGTGGACGACGACGCCTTGCTGAAGGAGGCTTCCAAAAGGTCCGTCGTGACGGTCCGGAAGGAGAGGAAGCGCTTGAGGCACGCAGCGAGGGAGCGTAGCGCTGCTTTGGCCGTGGGAGCGGGCTCAAGCGCCGTTACTCCCGCTGCTACTCCTTCAGAGGAGCTCCCGGTCGCCTTTTCTACTGCTCATAGGCAGGCGGCGCGTGCAGCTCGGGACGCCAACGGTAAATCAGTCTCAGGTAATGTGCTTTTCGAGACTTTGTTGTAAAAGTTTTAAAACTATCGGTTCTTATATATCTTGTCCTGCAGGGCCGAGTCCTACTGAAGGAGCGGCGGCGACCGTCGAGCCTGAGGGGATGGTGGAAAAGGTAGCAGCTGATCCCGAGGCGACGGTAGGCGGTGCAGACGCAGTTGCCGGGCCCGAGCTAGTAGCTGACGAGACAGCCACGGCTACTATGCCCGAGACGGCCACCACTGCCGAGCGCGAGGTGGCGGCAGATGAGACGGTTGCTACAACCGGGCCTGAGGCAGCAGCGGATGAAGCGGCTGCGACCGACGAACCTATGGTAGCGGTGGACGAAACGGCTGCGACCGCTAAGCCCGAGGTGGTAGCGGGTGAGACGGGCATAATCGCTGAGCACGAGACGGCCGCTCTTTCTCAAGAGTCGGGCACCACTCCGATTATCGCTCTCCCCGCCTACGGTTCCTTGTCGTCTCCTGGCGTCGCGAACGTGACGACGGCTCCTATGGAGTCAGGGGATGAGGCGACAGGAGGTGAGACCACCCCAATGGAGGAAGGAGACGCCGCCGTTGTATCAAGTGACGCCCTCGTCACGGCTCCGGCTGGCGACTCATCAGGTAAATTTTGGGTCACCGCCCTTCTTTTTTATTCTGCAATCTTTCCTGACAGGATTTATCTTTGTTTCTAACGCAGGTGCGGCTAGTGCTGAAATCAAGCTACTTGAGACAGCGCCGTCAGCTACCGCCCTGACGGTGACCACTTATCTACCTTCTCTCATACCGTCGCAAATGCTGGAAGGTATGGATTTGTAACTCTTTAGTCTTATCCCTCGGGCGTATAATTCATGTACTAACGTTGCGTTATCGCGTTTTTGCAGGAGTCCTTTTTAACCACCTGTACTAGGTGCTGCATCCCCACTTCTCCTTCTCTTCGGAGATGGCTTCATCTAGCGGCGCTGGTGAATATAGATTCCAATTAGTGTTCTTTCTTTTACCGATAATGAACTTATTTCTGATTCTTCTTTGCCCTGATTGCAGTGTTACAGATTGAAGGAGGAGATGTGGGATCAGTTGCGCCACCGGTCCTCTCGGCCTTGCCGCCTGCTGCAACTGGTATAGTAAATTCTATTGTTCATGAATCTTCCTATATTTCTTGAACCGTCATTTGATTGTGATTTGTTTTGCAGCGGTCGCTCCGACTCCGGTCCCTTTCGAGTCCCGCATTATGATGCCGGCGGGCCCATTCTCCAGACGTTCATCCTCAAAGGGTGCTACGATGAGTCTGAGTATAATGAGCGGGTGCGTCAAGGAGCTTGACGCAGAAGCTCATACATCTGCCGCAGATTTCGCTGCTGCCGAGGTTAATCTGATGCTGGCGACGCTTGTAAATTTCCATAATGAAGGCGTCGTCGAGTCTTGGGTTAATCACTGCAAGGAGATCGAGGCCTGTCTACATCAGCTGGAACTTATGCGTCCTGCCCCCGAGATCTTGGCCACGAGCACTCGACGGGCGGCATGGATCGAGCAGAGCGCTTCTTACTTCCGCCATCTTGAACAAGATGCGGCTTTAAAGCGGAAGGAATGCAAAGAAACCTCAAGCGAGTCTGCTCGACTGCGTGCTGAGGTCGACGCGAACGCTGCCCAGGTGAAAGTTATCTTCGAAAGCCTTCTGCAAAGTATCTCTGATAGGTTAACATTGAAGCAGAAGCTCGATGCCGTTGAGCGTGATGCCCAAGGTCGTGAAGCAGCTCGGCGAGCCGTCGAAGAACAACTTTCATCCTACTTCCAGCAGCGAGCTCAGGTGGAAGCAGAGTTGGCCGCGACATCCGATCATAAGAAGGCGCTGAAGGAAGTGCAAGAGCAACTTGCGGATTTGTTAAAGACTCTTCCTTTTCCATGAAAATTTTGTATCATTTGTAATTGTGAATAAAATGTA
This sequence comes from Agapanthus africanus, assembly GCA_030015575.1. Taxonomy (NCBI): domain Eukaryota; kingdom Viridiplantae; phylum Streptophyta; class Magnoliopsida; order Asparagales; family Amaryllidaceae; genus Agapanthus; species Agapanthus africanus. Next base: position 334,631,451 of record JASDDO010000024.1, on the reverse strand, counting down.
TTTGCTTCTTTTATTTCTTTAACACGATGTATTTTGTACTCAGTCGGATTCATGAATAAAAGATATACATTCTTCATAATGTCTTGTGTCATTTCTCTGCTTTCTTCTTTCTTGCTGTGTTGTTTTCCATGCGATTTTAGTGAGTGCGATCTGTAGATAGTATATAACTGTCAACTTTATGCTTTTTGATAGAGTGGCGATGGCTTAGAAAACAGGGTTAGGGTCTGTCACCTAAGACTTTTCAACTTTATGAGCCGTGAGGGTCTTATAAAGTGTTTTCTCCCTACGGGTCGAGAGGATCCCGTAGGTGCGTTTTCTCCTTAGGAATCATGAGGATTCCTAAGTGTGTTTTCTCTTGAGAGTCGTAAGGATCTCACAAAATAATTTACTCCCTTACGAGTCATGAGGACCCGCAAGTGATTGTTTCCCTCCTTGTCGAGATTCGACTTTGGAGAGTGTGACCCGTGAATAGTATGCAAGAGTCCATTTTGGACCGACTTGCAGGGCCCCAGTGCTTAGGAAACAATTTTTTTTTTAATCCCCGCTGCCTAAGGCTTTACCTCACAAGTCGAGACGAATCGAGTATTTCTCGCAAGAATATCCTAACGTCACAGTTAACCTCTGCTCTTTACGACAGAGGTCCGTTAGGGTCTATGGTACTAAGGTTTTGTCCGTCGTACCATCGCGTTGGTTGATGTATTCCTCGATAAGCAACCTTGCTGTTCGAGTAGCCTTGCGACTGTCATGTCTCTGATCCCTTCGGGGGCTGGACAAGACGTCTTCAAGCAATCCTCCTAGGCAGTTTGACCGTCGGAAGAGCAAGCGTTAGGAATTTTGCCATGCCGCTTCTTACTTGAGGTTAGGCTCATTTTAGAGAGCCCCGATGAGTTATAACCACTCTGCGCTGGTGTGGGATGATCTCCGATAGTCTTTCAGGTTTTATATGAGTTGCCGTCAAGACCCTGAAGCTAGGAATTTGGCCTTTGCTTCGTTTGCTTTTGGCGTGTCCGAATCCTGTTGGAGGAAGAACGCTGGGGTGACATCGCATATGGTGTGATGAGACAAATGCTAAGGTGGAGTTGGGATTTTGCCATCACTCTGCTTTGTCTCAACCATGGGGTCTTTTGTTGACGTTACATCTGCATCCTGCTGGATTGCGAAGGAACGCCGTTGTTGACATTGCGTCTGTTGTAACGAGACGAATGCTGAGGTGTAGTTAGGATTTTGCCATCACTATGCTTTGTCTCAACCATGGGGTCTTTTGTTGACGTTGCATCTGCATCCTGCTGGATTACGAAGGAATGCCGTTGTTGACATTGCGTCTGTTGTAACGAGACGAATGCTGAGGTAGAGTTGGGATTTTGCCATCACTCCGCTTGGTGATGCTGCGTTCGAGTCCTGTTAGAATGAGGAGGCTCACCGTTGCTGATTTTTTAGGCTGTAGATATTGCCGTTAAGATTTGGAACTAGGGACTATGTCGTGGCTCCATTTCGCTGTGCCGCTTCCGTGCCTTGCTGGCATAAGGAGGAACGCTGTTGTTGGTCTTCTGAGATGCAGATGTGACCGTCGAGACTTGGCTCTCTTTTTGATGGAGCCTAAGGAGGGAAGGCGTGATTCCTACTTTGTTTGCGCCCCTGGATTGTATACAGGGATTGATGTGATATCACCTGTAGGGCATAAATTTTATTTATAAATATTTTTTATTTCTTTCCGCGATGCTCTATCATTTCAGCTTTCATATTGCGAAGGTCGTGATTGCCCAATCATTTCGGCTATTTTTCGCGGTGCCCAATCATTTCGGCTTTTTATTTTATTTTATTTTTACTCGTTGCTTTTTATCGCGAGTTGCCCAATCATTTCGGCTGTTTATTTTATTTTTTACTCGCTGCTTTTTTATTGCGAGTTGCCCAATCATTTTGGCTATTTTGCATGCATACATTTTTTTTACTTGCTGATTTTGTTGCAAGTTGCCCCATCATTTCGACTATTTCGTACGCATGTGTGGCTCGCTGGCTTTCCGCTGCAAGCCTGGAACTAGACACCGATTTCGGCATCAGCACCGCTACAACTGGGATATTGCCAGGAGTGAATCATCATTTGCCTCTGTAGATGTTGAACAAAGGTGGCTTAGTAAACAGGGTTAGGGTCCTGTCGCCTAAGGCTTTTGACTTCATGAGCCGTAAGGGTCTCACAAAGGTATTTCTCCCTACAAGTCGTGAGGATCTCGTAAGTGTGTTTTCTCCTTAGGAATCGTAAGGATTCCTAAGTGCATGTTCCCCTGTAAGTCGTAAGGATCTTACAAAAGAGTTTTCTCCTTATAAGTCGAGAAGACTTACACGGGTTGTTCACCATATGGACATATCCCTAGTCACGGGTGGGACTCGGTTAGGGAAATGTTTATTCGCGCTCGTGGATTGTATACAAGGGTCAGTATTGAGCCACTTGTCACTAGTAAAATAGGGGGTTGCCCCTACGGATGAACATATCCGTTGGGGCAGATTTTACTTGGCCCTACGGATTAATCCGTAGGGCTAAAAGGTTGCCCCTACGGGCACAGACGTCCAAGAATAAAAATATTAATTCTTAATTTGGTGTTTGCCCCTACGGAGCCGCAAACAAAGGACCTACGGGTATATCCGTAGGGGCAAGTAAATATCTATTTACCAAAACCCCAGATCGATCGCCTACGCTCACTTTCTCTCTCTCTCTCAATCGCGCGCGAGAAAAAACCCCAAATCGCCTCCGTCGTCGCCACCGTCGCCTCCGTCATCGCCACCGCCGGTTTCGTCGCCACCGTCGTCGCCAGCGCCTGTTTCGTCGCCACCGTCGTCGCCACCGCCGGTTTCGTCGCCAAATCGCCACCGTCGTCGCTCCAGCCACCAGCAGCCGTTCAGGTATAAATCTCGAGGTAAATTAAAGCATTTTTGGATTATTTTGGGCTTAGGGTTCATGGCTGGGTCTGGGTTGCGCGCGCGAGAGTTGGGGTTGGGCAGGGGTCGCGGTGGCGGTCGGGGTCGGGGTCGGGATAGGGTTAGGGTTGGGGTTCGGCTGCTGCTGGGGTAGGGCTGGGGTTAGGGTTACGGTGGGGCTGGGGTTAGGGTTACGGTGGGGCTGGGGTTAGGGTTACGGTAGTGGGGCTGGGGTTAGGGTTACGGTGGGGCTGGTTGAATGGCTATTCTGATTAGTTGACAAATATAATGTTAATCATAATTTACTCGACACAGATGGTAGAAAATCAGAAAAAGATCAAGAAAAAAATAATCGATTTTGATTTTAACATGCAGGGTGTTGATGCAAGATGTAATATCTAGTAGCAGATGCTAGGTATATAGACTAAAGAATAGTTGTAAATGAATCGCTAGCAAGAAAATCCTATAATTATACGTACACATCGCTTGACTCATGAAGCCTGAAGCTCTTTCTTTTGGGGGATAAAACTAGTTATATTCCTGCATTGCCTAGAAATAGCAGTGAGTTGGTTAAAACTTTTCAAACACAACCCCCCACCCCCCAAAAAAAAGAAAGAAAGAAAGGACAAGGAAAAAAAAAGAATAGCAACAAGCAATACAAGCTAGCAACCGTAAATAACTGCTGAGATTATGTCTACCTTGGCAATTTGAACAATGATGGTCTTGTCTGGATTGTTAAGATCCACTTTATGGGGGTGAGGAACACATTTTGCAACTGTATTTATGATTTTCATTCTGTCAAGTGTTGAAATAAAAATCAACACTTGACAATCAATCTAAGATGCTCAATAACTTGCTTCAAAACCATAATCTAATCTTGATGATGCTCAATATTAGCGATTTCCATGATCACGACACGTGGCAGATGACGTGTCTCATAACGCTTTATGATATCAGTATCCTATATTTGTAGTTTTAATTGTTGATTGTTATAGATGTATACCATTGCAATAATAGTTTTTGGTTGATAAATGCTATTGCAATGTAGGATGATCAGTTCTATCAATCTTGATCTCAATGGTTTAAAATCATGTTACACATACAACACGAATGCACAACAAACGCATAATTAGATAGCGACTCGAGATATTCAGGTTAAAACCAATATATGATACTCGATGATAATATGAAACCTTCATATTCCCATCGATACCCATATATGAAACTAAAAGCGCCACTTAGTCCCCGTCTATCGGTTAACATACGTGCGATGCTCGTCGTGACCTAGAACTATACGAAGGTTGTTAAATATCGGACAGTATAGCTCGATACTAACAACCGTCGTATAGTCTACGCGACGAGAAAATTCAATCGTATGGTAACCCATAGATTTGTCCCGTGTGGACAAGTTAAGAATGTATAAAGCAAACGCCTTCATTCACTTGTGTTTTCATCCGTTTCGAGATATTTCGTCGGTATCTTTCCGCTGGTTCTCCGTGTACAAAGATAGATTAGATGTTCATTTCAACGTTGTTTCACAGCTTTGAAATGATTATCTATTCTATTACAGTGTACTCGGAGAATAGCGGGGAGGTGCTGCCGAAATTTACTCGAAACGGTTGAAAGCACAAGTGATGGGCGTTCGCTCTATACATTCTTAATGGGATAGAAGCCTACCCCCGACAGCCGGAACACATACATACAAACGCATAATTAGAGAGCGATTCGAGATGTTCGGGTTAAAACCAATATATGATACTCGATGATAATATGAAACCTTCATATTCCCATCGATACCCATATATGAAACTAAAAGCGCCACTTAGTCCCCGTCTATCGGTTAACATACGTGCGATGCTCGTCGTGACCTAGAACTATACGAAGGTTGTTAAATATCGGACAGTATAGCTCGATACTAACAACCGTCGTATAGTCTACGCGACGAGAAAATTCAATCGTATGGTAACCCATAGATTTGTCCCGTGTGGACAAGTTAAGAATGTATAAAGCAAACGCCTTCATTCACTTGTGTTTTCATCCGTTTCGAGATATTTCGTCGGTATCTTTCCGCTGGTTCTCCGTGTACAAAGATAGATTAGATGTTCATTTCAACGTTGTTTCACAGCTTTGAAATGATTATCTATTCTATTATAGTGTACTCGGAGAACGGCGGGGAGGTGCTGCCGAAATTTACTCGAAACGGTTGAAAGCACAAGTGATGGGCGTTCGCTCTATACATTCTTAATGGGATAGAAGCCTACCCCCGACAGCCGGAACACATACATACAAACGCATAATCAGAGAGCGATTCGAGATGTTCGGGTTAAAACCAATATATGATAATATGAAACCTTCATATTCCCATCGATACCCATATATGAAACTAAAAGCGCCACTTAGTCCCCGTCTATCGGTCAACATAACGTGCGATAATTTATTCTTTTCAACGACAAACGCACACACAAAGCATATACACGGATTTTCTCCTTTGTCAGTAACTATCCCGTTCTTATATTTCTCAATATAGTCAGCATAACCTACAATTTATATGTTATTCAGTCTAACATGGCCCATGAGTACGTCAGAGTTAAGGACTGGATGTGTGTGGATTGGAAACAATGTATGCAACCTAAGTTTGTCGCAGGAGTTGCTGCTTTCCTTGAATTTGCACGAGCACATAATAAGATCATAATAGAGAAGATTCTCTGTCCGTGCGATAGATGTGGCAATAAGTACTGGCAGAAGGTAGAATTGGCAGAGCTTCATATTGTAAAACATGGGTTTACTAGACTTTATTCAACTTGGAAATATCACGGGGAAGGAGAAGAATGCAGTACTGCGGTAGAAGAAGAAGGAGAACACGATAATGCGGCAGGAGAAGAAGAAGAATTCGGTAATACGGCAAGATACGGAAATTTATTTCCATCAGAAGAAATGGAGGATATGGTAGAGGCTGTCCTAGGTGAATCTATTCGTACCGAAGATGACATTCCTTCCGGTCAAGGACCGCGTGCGGATAAATATGAAAATTTCATGAATGATGCTAGGAAACCAATTTATGAGAATGCGAAGTATTCCACCCTCTCATGGTTCGTCCAACTTTTCCAAATTAAGTGCCTAAATGGATGGAGCAACAAGTCATTCACAATGCTTCTTTCGTTCTTGAAAGATTCTATGCCTCCGGGAAATAATGTGCCCGAAAGCTGGTACGAAGCCCAGAAAATGATGTCTGATTTGGGTCTAAAGTGCGAGAAGATTCAAGCATGTCCTAAAAATTGCGTGTTGTACCGGAAAGAGAATTCAGATTTGAAAGAGTGTCCAACATACGGAGAGGCCAGGTATAAGCCGAAAGATTCTGATAAGAAGCCTGATATACCTGTGAAGATAGCACGATATTTTCCCATAACACAGAGGCTACAGAGGCTATTCAGGTGCAAGAAAACAGCCGAGGCAATGATTTGGCATCACCGTGTTCCTCCAAGCGAAAATGGAAAAATGAGCCATCCAAGAGATTCACCGGCATGGAAGGATTTCGATAGGAGGTACGCAATATTCAGTAGCGATCCTCGCAATGTCCGGCTCGGACTGGCTGCCGATGGCTTCTGCCCATTCAATTATATGGCTGGAAGTCACAGTACATGGCCCGTTGTAATGATAATTTATAATCTGTCGCCTTGGTTGGCTATGGACCAATCATACTTTATGATGCCTCTTCTTATCGACGGACCAAACTCACCGGGGAACAATATAGACGTCTATCTCCGACCTCTGATCGAGGAGCTGAAAACTTTGTTCATTGATGGTGTAGAGACATATGATTCAAACACAAATACAACCTTCATACTGCGTGCGGCTTTAATGTGGACAATTAATGACTTTCCTGCGTATGGAATGCTATCAGGTTGGTCCGTACATGGTCACAAAGCATGTCCTTATTGCCATGAACACACAACATCAAAATTTTTGAATTTTAGCAGGAAGGTTTGTTATTGCGGCCATCGACGTTTTCTGCCTCCAGACCACCCCTATAGGTTAGACACGGTTCACTTTGATGGTCATCAGGAGCTTCTTGGGCCTCCATCCCCATTGTCCGGAGAGGACATGACTGCTAAATGGGATGGTTACAATAACGTGACCTTCGGGATGGATCCGACGAGACAGGTCAAACCACAATATTGGAACAAGTTAAGCATTTTCTTCGAGCTTCCGTACTGGTCTACAAATTCAGTGCGTCATTGTCTGGACGTCATGCATATAGAGAAGGGAGTATCAGAGCACATACTTAACTTGCTTCTGTGTAAAGACGGGAAATCGAAAGACAACATGAATGCCCGGATGGATCTACAAGAGTGGGGAATAAGAAGTGAACTGCACCCTAAACCGGTAGCGGGTAAACCGGGCAAGTTTGTACTTCCCAATGTCGCTTATCATATGTCACAACCGGAGAAGAAAAGATTCCTGCAGGTATTGCATGTATGGCAGTATCGGAGGTTGTGGGGGTTGCTTAAGAACAGGTTCAGGTCTCTGTAACTTAAGACTTTCAAATCTTATGAGCCGTGAGGGTCCCATAAGAGAATTCTCCTTACGAGTCGTGAGGATCTCGCAAGTGTAATTTCTCCTTAGGAATCGTGAGGATTCCTAAGTGTGTTGCTCCCTTGTGAGTCGTAAGGATCTCACGCAGGTGGTTTCTCCTTATAAGGTCGAGAGGACCTTGCAAGTGTCTTTTAACGAGGTTGTGCCCTTTCGGGTTTTCACAAACACTCGCCGGTAGCCCTGCTGTTTTTACTCACGGAGCCCTTTCGGGTTTTCATCCGTGCCCATTTTGCTTATGGACATACCGTTTTTTCTTTTTATTTTTTTAATTATTTTTTGTATCAGCTTTGGGATGCTGCAATCCACCGTAGTTTATCGACATCTTGGTCAACAGCTAGTTTTAGGATATAGTGGTCCGTCATTAGTTTAAGGACGTTTCGGTCCGCTGTTAGTTTAAGGACGTTTCGGTCCGTCGTTGCCGTATTTGAGGCGAATCTCTGGTTTACTGACTTCTCGGTCTATGGGGCTTTCCCTATGAATGAGCATGATGCCCCCGGCATATCCGTCTTTCTCGGAGCATGTGGTTGTGGCGGGCTCACCTTCCAGTTTTCGGACAGTGCGAACTTGCCCTGTTGGTATTGGTCTTCAACCCAGTTTTTGAAGATGTAGCAGTTTTCGATCGGATGGCCCAATACTTGGTGGTAAGGGCAATAATTAGGATTGTTGACACCATTCAGTTGTAGCTGGTGTTTCAGCTCCGGTAAAGTGATAAGCCTGTTACGCACTGCTAGTTCGAACAGCCTCCTTGTTTCATCCCTGCGAAACGAGTAAGGACGTTTCAACTTCTCATAGAGGGGTTGCCGCTTGTTGTTTTGGCGAACAACCGGTCTGGGGCCTATCGATTGTTGTTGAGTGTTGGCGACGAAGGCCATTTTTCCCTTTCCTTTATCCTTTTTGTTCGATCCCTTGTTTGCGGGTCCGAGATTCTTTCCGGGTAGCGTGCGATTGCACGGCTGAATGTTCTCGCAACTCCTCAATTCTTTCGTTTTAGAGATGGATTCCTTGAAGAGAGAGCCGAGGGCTACTTTTTCGTCGGAGTCGCTCCCGAAGGTGAGAACTCGCGGTCCCTCGGGATCAACCCTATGACAATTGTGTAGGGTTCCTAGGCACTCTTGTGAAGGTTCATAAGGCATCAAACATGCTCGGATAAAAATTTAGACGTGCCGAACAACCCAAAGCCGGGATCTTTGCTAGATTATTAGGGTTAAGCATGCAAGATAACATCTTTTTATCTAAGTGTGAGGGATTACAACCTTTGTAGTCCGCTCCTTCACTTCACAAGCTCCGAGTAGAAGTCCCATCGCCGCGATCCTCGATCTTCCGGACTCAAGAGAGGCTCCACAACTCGAACGATCCATGCTAGCTTGAAGTGTTCCAAATCTTCGATGATCTACGTCGAAGTTCCAATAACTCAAGCTTTCTCACTCTAAAGAGATGAACACACTAATCTCATGGGCTAGATGAGATGAGGATGAAGGAGTAGTATTTATGCTTTCTTTTTAATTCACTTTCTCACAATTTATCATCACAAATGGAATTTTTAGTGAGCTCAAAATCAAGAGAGAAGAAGAAGATGATAATGGAAAAGATAATGATAATTCCTTTTGTGATGAATAGAAATAAAAGTATATGATTGATGTATCAACCAAGGTCAAGGATGAGTGGCTAATAATGTGTAGAGAATAAACTAGAGTTAGGGTTTGGTTGGGTTAGATAATGTGTCATCAACAAATATCTTAACCATGACAAAAGAAATTGCTTCTAGAAGGTGCATGAAGCAACTAACCCTAATCAAACCCTAACCTCATTTAATCATCCTTAAACATGTTTAACAATAAATCATATCATGTCACAATAATATATATCACATATATATTATATATTTGCAACAAAAGAAAATAATACAATTAACATATATCGCATATATATCAATGTATCATCCAGTGAGAAAATGAAATAATAAAGCGAGCCAATATTAGATAATGTAATACAATATATCATATATATTATTACACATTAAATCCTCGAATCAACACTTGATCCTACGATCCGGCTATATCGAATATTACCGACTAATATATCATGTACCGATTCATCGAATCAACACTTGATCCGATGACCCGGTTAATATCTAAATATCGCGAGAATATAATACGGTATCTCATATCGCATTATTCTCGGTCCTGCACATATCACATATGTGCCTCTACTCCGTTTCGCCTGAGCCAAGAAACCTCTGTGTAGGACTCTAAAGAATCGTCAATACGCCGGTAGCAGGTGATGATCATATCAAACACCCACAAGCTGCAAGCGGTCAGCTAAACGTAACAGCCACCCAGGTATTGAGCGATCAGAAGATCAACAAGCTAGCCTGTGCGTTCTCCTGTGAATCCAATCAGTAACACTCCCGTACAGTCCGGTCTGTTCGTCTGATATGTCGCATATCAAGTCTAGGAGTGGTAAACGTCAGACCCCAGTAACCGATAAGTCGTGTCGATGTGTGGCTTATAACGGGTCGAGAAACTACTAGTAACACTTACCAGTAAATCTCTATATCAGCCCTGGCCAGGGACTTCCAGTTATAGCCAATCGAACACAGCACAACATCAACTCCCTATACCGGGAGAGACGAATCCCCTCCTATCGCTCATTGCCTCCATGTGATTCGGGACTGTACCCAAAAGCCACCGTTTTGCACGCCCTCTTGGACGTGGTAAGGTGGAAATCAAAGCACAGTGGGAATCACACAAGACTCTATGACGATCTCGGGTCTACAGACTACCCTGTACCAGTGTCACCAGAGAACTGCCATCTGACGTGTGGTATATCACCATCTGGGAGTTCTCGGCGAGTCCGTCCAGTGTACCCAGTCTCCACTGAGCACCCGTACACCATCTCTGATGTCAAACACCGATGGATATGGGATCATCCATCGCCCATCATATGGGTCAAGATGCGTATACGCTAGTCTACTCTGGTGTATCGATGCCCTGTCTCGATATACCCTCGACTAGGAACAGTTATAGGATGTACTCATCGACTACTATGGACCCACTAGTATGATCTCATCATAATCCCAGTAGTCGAGTACAGATCCTAAGGGCTTTATCAACATGTGAGAGAAAAACAGTAAACCAATACAAGTCAACATGTTAAGATAAAGTGAAACCAAATAGCATACTATCATGACGAGCAAGAAAGTCCTCTCTGTATATATCTAAGCATCCATCATAATATACATCATATGTACAACAATGGCCTCTAGAGCATATACATAACTAACAATCTCCCACTTGCACTAAGGCCAGCTGCTGTAGTATCTCATACCTAGCATCCCGAATAATCTCTCAAACTGTATCTGGGGAATAGCCTTCGTGAATGGATCCGCAGTGTTGTCCTTCGTATCTACTCTCCTGACCTCGATCTCCTAGTGATCAACTATCTCCCTGATCAGGTGATACCGCCTCAGAATATGTCTGGATTTTTGATGGGACCTGGGTTCCTTGGCCAAAGCCACAGCTCCATTGTTATTGCAATACAGAGGTATTGGATGCTCAATGGATGGAACCACACCAAGTTCACTAATGAACTTCTTTACCCAGACAGCCTCCTTGGCAGCATCGTTGGCAGCGATGTATTCAGCCTCCATCGTCGAGTCTGCAACGGTATCCTGTTTGGAACTCTTCCAACATACCGCCCCTCCATTGAGGGTAAAGACAAATCCCGAGTGCGACTTAGAGTCGTCCTTATCACTTTGGAAGCTGGAATCGGTAAAGGACTCCACCTGGAGTTCTCCATTACCATACACCAAGAACATCTCCTTAATCCTTCGTAAGTACTTGAGAATGTTCTTCACAGCTGTCCAGTAACTCTCTCCAGGATCTGCTTGATACCGACTCACCACACTTAGTGAGTATGCTACATCGGGTCTGGTACATAGCATCGCATACATGATAGAGCCTACTGCCGAAGCATAGGGTATCCCTTGCATGCGAGCTCTTTCCAAATCAGTCTTGGGAGACATCTCTTTGGAGAGAGTGAGTCCAGAGATCGTGGGTTGGTTCCCACGCTTGGATTCTTCCATACTAAACCTCTTTAGTATGGTGTCAATGTACCTGGATTGGGACAATCCCAATATCCGTTTAGATCTATCTCTATAGATCATGATTCCCAATATGCAGGAGGCATCACCTAGATCTTTCATTGAGAATCTCTGTGATAAGAAGAGCTTGGCTGATTGCAGCATAGGAATATCATTTCCTATCAAGAGTATGTCATCCACGTACAATACGAGGAAGACAACCTTACCCTCTGCTACCTTCTTATAGATACAAGGTTCATCTATATTTTTGATGAAGTCAAACTCTTTGACTACAACATCAAAACAGATGTTCCAACTCCGCGATGCTTGCTTTAACCCATAAATGGATTTAAGCAGCTTGCATACCTTTCCGCTGCTCCCACTATCTACGAAGCCCTCTGGCTGAGTCATGTACACGCTCTCTTCTAAATCACCGTTTAGAAAGGCGGTCTTAACATCCATTTGCCAGATTTCGTAGTCATGGTATGCAGCAATGGCAAGTAAGATCCGGATGGACTTAAGCATAGCCACTGGAGAAAAGGTTTCGTCATAATCCACACCTGGTCGTTGACGAAATCCCTTTGCTACAAGTCTAGCTTTGAAAGTCTCAACTTTTCCATCTACACCAAATTTCTTTTTAAAGATCCACTTGCTCCCAATGGGTTTTACCCCTTCAGGAGCATTTTCCAAAGTCCATACTTTGTTGGTGTACATGAATTCCATCTCAGATCGTATTGCATCCAGCCAATTCACAGAGTCACCACTCGTGATGGCCTGCTCAAAACTAGTCGGTTCATCATCATCCATGATGCAATCCTCGTTACCACCATCAATGAGAAAACCGTAGTATCTCTCAGATGGACGAGAAACCCTACTAGATCGGCGGAGAGGCTGGGGTTCGTCGGGTACTACTGAATCCTCTAGTTCTACTAAATCTTCAGTTGCAATTTGTGTTTCTGGAACCTCGTCCAGCTCTACCTCTTTGCCACTAATTTCTTTTGCAAGAAATTCCTTTTTCCAAAAAGGTGGCATATTGAGAAACAAATACTTTTTGTTCTTCAACGTGGTAGAAGAAATATCCTTGGGAATTCTTAGGATATCCCACAAATTTGCAAAGAACTGATCGTGCCTCGAGTTTGTCCGGATTTTGTCTTTTGACATAGGCCGGACAACCCCATATTTTAACTCGTTTAAAATATGGTTTCTTCCCACTCCATATCTCATATGGTGTGGTAGGCACAGATTTAGACGGAACTTGATTCAATAGGTATGCTGCTGTTTCAAGCGCATAACCCCAGAAGGAAATAGGCAACTCAGCCTCGCTCATCATAGAGCGCACCATATCTAATAGGGTGCGATTCCTCCGCTCAGATACACCGTTGTGCTGTGGTGTATAAGGAGGAGTAAGCTGAGAGAGAATCCCATTCTCTTTTAGATAATCTAGGAACTCATTGCTTAAGTATTCACCTCCTCGATCAGATCGAAGAATCTTAATACTTTTGCCTGTTTGATTCTCTACTTCGTGCTTATATTCTCTGAATTTCTCAAAAGCTTCAGACTTGTGTTTCATCAGGAACACATATCCGAATCTTGAGAGATCGTCAGTGAATGTAATGAAGTAGGAAGAACCGTTCCTGGCATGCGTAGACATGGGACCGCATACATCACTATGTACCAGTCCTAAAAGTTCAGTAACTCTTTCTCCGTGTCTACTAAACGGTGCTTTGGTCATTTTTCCTTTGAGACATGAATGGCAAGTATCATAAGATGATAATTCGAACGGATTCAAATAACCATCTTTATGTAACTTAGCCAGTCGTGTTGCATTGATATGACCAAGTCTACAATGCCACAAGTAGGATTCGTTCATTTCTGAACTTTTCCTCTTGTGTGTGTTTTGTATATTGAGGACTGTATTTTGATTGAGAATGAATATGCCATTATGTAACGAGCCTGATGCAATCAACTTTTGATTTAGGAAGATGTTCATAACATTATCCTTTACTACAAAATTATATCCTTCTTTACTTAATAAAGAAACTGATATAATGTTGCACATCATGTTCGGTATATAATAGCACTCATTTAGAATCAGTGTATTACGACTTGGCAATACAAGGTGATATTCGCCAACTGCTTTGGCTACAATACTTGCACCGTTCCCTACTTGAACGGAATGATCACCTTTTCCCAGTTCTCTACCTTTCCGTAGCCCATGTAACAATTTACATATGTGGGATCCTGATCCGGTATCTAATACCCAGGACGTAGGGTGAACTGAGAAACAGTTCTCAATAACTAACACACCCGAAGAAGATGCATCAACATGCATGTTCTTTTGGGCGGCTTGAGAATCCAAATATTCTCCTGTTTCATGTCTAGTCTTATAACTCTTATAAGAAAGAACGGGTCCAACGTTCCCCTGCTCAGTATAATAAGCGGGTTCAGTCAATACATCCATATTATTATCTTGATTATGGCCTGACATGGTCGCTACCTGGAGAGAGAGAGAAGAAAACACTTTAGCGTATGCTCTTGCAAGATTAGATTGGTTATTATCTTATCTAATCAGGATATCTCCCACTGTTTTTATCAAATCTACCTTCAAACCCTAAAAGGTAAGATTAGCCGGGATTAATTACACCCTACAATTTCGTCAATCTTTCAGCCAGATCAGTGTCGGTACTTTGAGGGAGGTTCCCCGTACTTTCGCACGGACCTAATTAAAGTAAACCTCGTTTTTCCAGAGGCGTAACCCCGTTAACACTTTTCTATACACCTACTTGATTGACTAATTGTCCTGTGTAAAACTCTCCCAGGAGTAACACTTACTCGCAGTGGGTATCAGGATCCAACTATCTCATAGGAGGTATGCAATCTCATTGCAAATTTCAACACTTGAAATTCCCGATAATATTTTTGCCCCTGGCAATTTATGACCTTAACATAGTCAACAAATCATAATTGCTAGCCAAGTTCAACCCGTCATTTCCCGATTGAATTAAATCCACCTGCACGACCCTTAACATAGTCAACAAAGTCGTACAACTACCCTAATCCAATCACATCTCATGTTTTAGCAGATAAGTACTAATTAGCTACCGCACACTACGCCTTAACATAGTCAACAAACATAGCACGAATACCAACTAGTCTTTATCTGAAATGACGGAGGGCTACGCAGGTTTTTCAGAAAACCATGAGCGTAATGAACTTGATATCGTCGTAGAATCGAGTAGTTTTTGAAAAGGAGTGTTTTTGAGGCTTTTCTTAGTTTCGCTAAAGGGGTCACTCCCGGTGAAGGGATCGTCGGCCCTTTCCTCATCGAATAAGGTGCAGGATATATCATATATACCGCTGTGCAAAGCAAAACACTAAAAGCAATCAAAAGACAAACCGAGTTTTTGTAGCATCTGCCAGTTTCGCTAAAGAGGTCACTCCCGGTGAAGGGATCTCGGCTCTTTCCTCATCGAATAAGGTGCAGGATATATCATATATATCATTGTGCAAAGCAAAACTGTAGCTACCCTTTTTATAAAGTTTTGATTCTACAACATCTTTAGGTTTCTTTTCCTTTTATTAATCTCATTAATAAAAATCCCATCAGCTTATGCTTCCTAAGCATCACAGAAGAAACGAAAGCGGTAATATTTATATATCAGAATATATATATATAATATAAGCATTCGTCTCAGGCAGTAATATGATCTCATCACAGAACATTGCAGCAGAAGAACATATATGAAATATTGGATATACTAGGACGTCCGTGTTTTCAATACGAGCCTGTATAAAACACGGATTCCACGGTCGCGACGAATAGCCAAACCCACATCCCAAGACCCCTACGAGAGCGGCAAGTAACACTGCCAATTCTAGGGTTAGGAGACCCGGTCTCGACTCCTCGAGATGGCCTCCCACTGGACCCTAGAACCCGTTACTTGTGCTCCCCTCCTTGGGTCTACCTAATACGGAAAAGTAAATAATATACACTGGTGACATCAACCTCAAACCTGGAAGTGCCCCAAATAAAAGAATATTACATTACAAATGAATTTTACATGAATGAAAATAAAACCCTCATCTCACATAAAAACCCCGACTATTCTGAACGCGACGATCCAATATAACATATCACAACAACACATAATATCTCATATCATCAACGTAAGTAAATATGCGCATCCCAATTGTCGTTGACATATAGCAACGAAACCGGCGATATCACATATTACACTTACGGTCACAGAAAAGAAAGTGTAAAACTATAATATTTGGAATCCATAATCACTTTAGACATCGTAAATCCGAAATATCACATACTTCGCATTTCATGCCTAACTCTATGAATTCCACATATTGTATCACATTCCAGATAAATAGACAGTATTAAACTTTTCGAACAGATAATCAAATACCCAAAATTTCCTAAAGTGCTCAACACTTGAGCGGAGTTCAAATAATCCCAGAATATGTCACAGTACCGGTGATCCAGCCGTAGAAGGGTCAAGCCAACGCCTCACATGTGGCACGCCGTACTGCCCCAAACCCGAAGGTTCAAAAGGCAGTTCAAGACGGTCACATAATCGAATTAAGGTTTGTTGTCTTCTAAAGGGTCCACCGCTTAACTTGTACAATTTTTCCGAAAGATTTAAACCCGATAAAAATTCAACACTTGAAAGTTTTACGTGCCGGGAAAAAGTGAGTTAATGATATCCGTTCGAACTTTTTAACAATTTCTAAATATCTGGAAAAACAACGAATTTAAATTTTTCGATCGAATCTACGATTACAAAAGAAACCCCAGATTAAACAACACTTGAATCAGATTTAAAAATACCCAGAAGCATCAACAAGCACCTACGGATATTACCATGAAAACCACGTGTCACAATTCCACAATTCCGCCGCGGAACCGCCGCAGGAAGCAGGTTTCCGCCGCGGTTCCGCCGCAGTTTGGTGGATTTGTGGGCCCGTATTTCATGGTAATTCTTAGAATACCCTGCTGTTTTTTTTACGTATTTTTAATTCAGAAAAATCCCAGTTTTTGAAAAATTTCCAGAGAGGGGGTAAATTTTGTCGGTTCGGGTTCGATCGGAATTTTAACTTCGTAAACATGTCGCCTAATGCTCTAGCTAGGCTCTGATACCACTGTAGGGTTCCTAGGCACTCTTGTGAAGGTTCATAAGGCATCAAACATTCTCGGATAAAAATTTAGACGTGCCGAACAACCCAAAGCCGGGATCTTTGCTAGATTATTAGGGTTAAGCATGCAAGATAACATCTTTTTATCTAAGTGTGGGGGATTACAACCTTTGTAGTCCGCTCCTTCGCTTCACAAGCTCCGAGTAGAAGTCCCTTCGCCGCGATCCTCGATCTCCCGGACTCAAGAGTGGCTCCACAATTCGAACGATCCATGCTAGCTTGAAGTGTTCCAAATCTCCGATGATCTACGTCAAAGTTCCAATAACTCAAGCTTTCTCACTCTAAAGAGATGAACACACTAATCTCATGGGCTAGATGAGATGAGGATGAAGGAGTAGTATTTATGCTTTCTTTTTAATTCACTTTCTCACAATTTATCATCACAAATGGAATTTTTAGTGAGCTCAAAATCAAGAGAGAAGAAGAAGATGATAATGGAAAAGATAATGATAATTCCTTTTGTGATGAATAGAAATAAAAGTATATGATTGATGTATCAACCATGGTCAAGGATGAGTTGTTAATAATGTGTAGAGAATAAACTAGAGTTAGGGTTTGGTTGGGTTAGATAATATGTCATCAACAAATATCTTAACCATGACAAAAGAAATTGCTTCTAGAAGGTGCATGAAGCAACTAACCCTAATCAAACCCTAACCTCATTTAATCATCCTTAAACATGTTTAACAATAAATCATATCATGTCACAATAATATATATCACATATATATTATATATTTGCAACAAAAGAAAATAATACAATTAACATATATCGCATATATATCAATGTATCATCCAGTGAGAAAATGAAATAATAAAGCGAGCCAATATTAGATAATGTAATACAATATATCATATATATTATTACACATTAAATCCTCGAATCAACACTTGATCCTACGATCCGGCTATATCGAATATTACCGACTAATATATCATGTACCGATTCATCGAATCAACACTTGATCCGATGACCCGGTTAATATCTAAATATCGCGAGAATATAATACGGTATCTCATATCGCATTATTCTCGGTCCTGCACATATCACATATGTGCCTCTACTCCGTTTCGCCTGAGCCAAGAAACCTCTGTGTAGGACTCTAAAGAATCGTCAATACGCCGGTAGCAGGTGATGATCATATCAAACACCCACAAGCTGCAAGCGGTCAGCTAAACGTAACAGCCACCCAGGTATTGAGCGATCAGAAGATCAACAAGCTAGCCTGTGCGTTCTCCTGTGAATCCAATCAGTAACACTCCCGTACAGTCCGGTCTGTTCGTCTGATATGTCGCATATCAAGTCTAGGGGTGGTAAACGTCAGACCCCAGTAACCGATAAGTCGTGTCGATGTGTGGCTTTTAACGGGTCGAGAAACTACTAGTAACACTTACCAGTAAATCTCTATATCAGCCCTGGCCAGGGACTTCCAGTTATAGCCAATCGAACACAGCACAACATCAACTCCCTATACCGGGAGAGACGAATCCCCTCCTATCGCTCATTGCCTCCATGTGATTCGGGACTGTACCCAAAAGCCACCGTTTTGCACGCCCTCTTGGACGTGGTAAGGTGGAAATCAAAGCACAGTGGGAATCACACAAGACTCTATGACGATCTCGGGTCTACAGACTACCCTGTACCAGTGTCACCAGAGAACTGCCATCTGACGTGTGGTATATCACCATCTGGGAGTTCTCGGCGAGTCCGTCCAGTGTACCCAGTCTCCACTGAGCACCCGTACACCATCTCTGATGTCAAACACCGATGGATATGGGATCATCCATCGCCCATCATATGGGTCAAGATGCGTATACGCTAGTCTACTCTGGTGTATCGATGCCCTGTTTCGATATACCCTCGACTAGGAACAGTTATAGGATGTACTCATCGACTACTATGGACCCACTAGTATGATCTCATCATAATCCCAGTAGTCGAGTACAGATCCTAAGGGCTTTATCAACATGTGAGAGAAAAACAGTAAACCAATACAAGTCAACATGTTAAGATAAAGTGAAACCAAATAGCATACTATCATGACGAGCAAGAAAGTCCTCTCTGTATATATCTAAGCATCCATCATAATATACATCATATGTACAACAATGGCCTCTAGGGCATATACATAACTAACAAATTGCCGGCAATTCTTTTATGCTCATCTGTTGCATCTTTCCACTGTCTATGAGCTTCACGCTTTGTTCTGTTGAAGTGTTGCCTGTGAGCGACATATCCTTGACACCAACACTTAAAGGAGTTGTAGTCTTCAGTAGGATGTGCGATCTTCTGATGATATAAGCAGAAGTCAGGATGTACGCACGCTTCATCAAGATGTATACTACCATAAGAATTTTCTCTGAAAGAGGGCAGCCTCATCCCCATCGATATGGCTTTGGCAAATCGTTTCCTTGTCTTGATCCTGCTTTCATTTGCGTCGGATGTACTTTGATCCGGTGGGAGTGTTTCGACCCTTTCATCTAGTCACCGGCGTTTGGCTTTCTCGAATATGGCTATCTCGCGCTCTCGATCAGCTTTGCTTTTAAGACGGGCTTCGTTCAGGAATGCATCAATCATTTCGTCTGATGGTCCTAGAAGTTCTGGCTCAGGATCTGCTCCCAGCTTCTCTGTGTAAGGAGCTTCTTCGTCATTAATTGATGAGTGAGAGATCACATGGCAGCTTGCCACATAATCTTCAGATTCATCCGACGAGTCTTCTCCATTGTCATCATCTCCGTTCTCAAGGACGTGGCTGAGAAATTCTTGGAGTGTGATTGGGATCCGCGCCTTCTGATTATATTCTTCCAACGTGTCAATTTGTTTTTGTAGGTCCGTGTGGTTATCGCCAGGCTTCACAGGCTTCTTGGATTTCTTCTTCTTTTTCGAAGATTTCGACGGCTGGGTGTGAACGCATTGGCTATCACCACCAATTTTTGGAGTTGGGCACGGCTTCAGCATTCCTTCAACGATTTGGGGTTCCAGCGGATTCTTCCACTTGATCGCCGGACATGTCTGGAGATCATTCGGCATCCTTTTAGTTTTGGCCGAAAGAATGACCTCCCATGGAGTTTCCTCAACAAAAGAGCACGATGCCCCCGGTGTGTCCGTCTTCTTAAGAGTGTGTAGTTGTGGTGGGTTTACCTTCCACTTCTCAGAAAGTGCAAACTTTCCTTGTAGGTACTGGTCCTCAATCCAGCCTTTGAAAACGAAGCAATTTTCGATTGGATGGCTTACTGCTTGATGGTAAGGGCAGTAATTAGGATTGTTGAGATCGCCTGGCTGCAACGGACGTTTTGGACCCGGCAGATTGATGAGTCTGTTGCGCACTGCCAGCTCGAACAGTCTCCTCGTTTTACTTTGGGGAAACGAGTAAGGACGTCCTAGTCTTTCCTCGAGGGATGGGCGTGGACGCATATTGTTTTGACAGACAACCGGCTTTAAGTTGCTCGGCTGTTGTTGAGTATTGGCGATGAAAGTTTCTTTTCTTTTCCCCTTTTCATTCCGAGGTTCCGTCTTTGAAGAGGAAGGCCTATGGCCCATCTGGTTCATTTGGGCCAATTTGTCAATCAAGGCCTGGAAAATAGTTGGCTTGAAGAACATCATGAACTGGGAGATGGCCGCTTGAGGGTCGAGAGTGCCCACGAACATGCTTACCGCAGGTGTTTCTTCGATCCGCTGTTCGCATTTCGACCACAGATTCCGCCATCGGATAGCGTACTGGACCCACGTCTCTCCTGGCTTTACCCTGGCATTGATCAATGCCGTTATCAGGGTGCGTTCACTAGCACTCGTGAATCGTTGGGTAAATAACAACTTCATTTCTGTAAACGTTTTGACAGAGTCGTTAGGTAGCTCCGAATACCATTCAAAGGCCGTTTCTTGTTCTGGCGGTATTTTGTTTGTAGGTGCAGCGAATGCTGAGATTATGTCATCTGAAGCACCTCCGGTCGCCGCCATGACGGTTGTTGTCCCCTCGCCTTCTCCTATGTCCTCTGGAATGCTAGAAGGTATGGGTTTGCGACTTATCGGTTTCAACATGGGTATCCTCCTCCTTGTACTGACAGAATATTGGCACAACTTTGCAGGAGTCCTTTTTGACCATCTGTATCAGGTGTTGAACCCACATTTTTCCTTCCAGTCAGAAATCGTCCTTCCTGCTGCTGTTGGTGAGTATAGTTTTTAACCAACATCCTTTCCTTTCTTTTACGGGCAGCCATGTTGTTGCTAATTCTTCTTTACATTGATTGCAGCATCACAGATTGGAGGAGGGGACGAGAGAATAACCGCGCCTCTGGTACTCCCAACTTTGCCACCTGTCGTAGCCGATATAGTAGACTCCATCGCTCGTGTATTTTCTTTATCTCTTGAGCCGACATTTGACCATAACTTGTTTTGCAGCAATCGCACCAGATCCAGCTCCCTTTGAGTCTCGCATCCTAATGCCGGCAGGGCCCTTTTCTAGACGTCCATCTTCCAGGGGCGCTGCGACTAGCATGCGCATGTTGAGTGAATTCATAGAGGATCATGACGCGGAGGCCCTCGCATTCGCTGTAGATTTTGCTGCTGAGGTTAATCCTATGCTGGCGATGCTCATGAACTTCCATAACGAAGGTGTCATCGAGTCTTGGGTTGGTTACTGCAGAAAGATCGAGGCCTGCCTGCACGAAATTGAGCTCAAGTGTCTTGCTCCCGAGGTTCTGGCTTTGAACTCCCAGCGGGTTGCATGGGTTAACCAGAGTGTTCCTTTCCTTCACTATTTTGAACAAGAGGCGACCCTGAGACGGAAGGAACATGAGGCGTCTTGCACCGAGTCTGTCCAATTGCGTGCCCAGGTCGAAGCGAATGCTGCATAGCTGAAAGCTATTTTTGAAGACCTCCAACGATGTATTTCTGACGGGCTGGTGCTGAGGCAGAAGGTTGATTCCACTGAGCGGGTTACGCAGAGTTGCGATGCTGCTCAGCAGAAAATTGACAAGAAGCTTTCATCCTATTTGTGGCAACGGGCTTGGATCGAAGTGGAGTTAGCGGCGGTGGCTAATCATGACAAGGAGTTGAGAGGAGTGCGCGAGCAGCTTGCTGATTTGTTGAAAAATCCCCATCCTCAATAGCCGTCTTTGTATCAACTGAAAATTTGTAATCTATGCATTCATTTATTTTTTTTATTCTTTTATATGATGTATCTTGTGCTCAATTGAATTCATGAATAAAAGACACATTTTTTAAAACTTGTACCATCGCTTTCTTTTCTTTGCCGTGTCATTGGCATGTTACTTCAGCAAATATGGCATGTATATAGTAGATAACAGTCCATCTTAACCTCTTTGTAGGGTAGCGATGGCTTAGGAAGCAGGTTCAGGTCTGCTGCCTAAGACTTTTCAACTTTATGAGCCGTGAGAGTCTCATAAAGACTTTTCTCCCTGCGAGTCGAGAGGATCACGTAGGTGTATTTTCTCCTTAGGAGTCGTGAGGACTGCTAAGTGCGTTTTCTTTTGAGAGTCGTAAGGATCCCACAAGAGAATTTTCCCCCTTACAAGTCGAGAGGACTCGTAAGTGGATTTTCCCCCTTTGTCGATATTCGACTTTGGAGAGTGTGACCCGTAAATAGTATACAAGAGTCAGTTTGGACCTGCTTGAAGGGCCCTAGTGCTTAGGAAGTAGGTCCTTAACCCCATTGCCTAAGGCTTTCCCCTACGGGTCAAGACGAATTGAGGGATTATTGGTTGACTTGCTCCGCCTTCTGTGGTGTCAGGTTGACTTTTTTCGCTTTCCGCGGTGTCGGGGTTGACTTTTTCTTTTTTTAGCGGTGTCAGGGTTGACTTTCTCCGTTTTCTGCGGTGTCGGGGTTGACTTTCTCCGCTCTCTGCGGTGTCTGGGTTGACTTTCTCCACTTTCTGTGGCGTCAGGGTTGACTTTCTCCGCTTTTTACGGTGTCGGGGTTGACTTTCTCCACTTTCTGCTATGTCCGGGTTGACTTTGTCTGCTTTCTACGGTATCGGGGTTGACTTTCTCCGCTTTCTGCGGTGTCCGGGTTGACTTTCTCCATTTTCTGCGATGTCAGGGTTGACTTTCTCCGCTTTCTACGGTGTCGGGGTTGAGTTTCTCTATTTTCTGCGTTACCAGAGTTGAATTTCTCCGTTTTCTATGGTGTCGGGGCTGATTTTCCCCGCTTTCTACGGTGTCAGGGTTGCCTTTCTTCATTTTCTACGGTGTCAGGATTGAA
Source organism: Agapanthus africanus (assembly GCA_030015575.1). NCBI lineage: Eukaryota > Viridiplantae > Streptophyta > Magnoliopsida > Asparagales > Amaryllidaceae > Agapanthus > Agapanthus africanus. The sequence goes on along the minus strand of JASDDO010000024.1, from coordinate 334,608,441 downwards.
TTTCTCAGCTTCCTACGGTGTCGGGGTTGCATTTCTCCATTTTCTGCGGTGTCAGGGTTGACTTTGTAAGTCTGTGTTGCGCACCCCACGTGTTCGCGGGGAGGCGAAATTTGCAAAAAATGATTTTTACAGGTTTCGCAATACTGACTAGAACCAAGGATCGAACATAAACCTTAGCTAGCAAACTACTTGAGGTTTAACTACTCGGATACGAAGTTATACCTTACGATACATGTCCTTCGGGTCTTCATCGCTGTCCTCCTCGTCCACGTAGGCTCCAAGGTTCGATTCGGATCGTAATAAACTCCACGGCCTCTTCGAGTTGAAGACGATCCACCCGAGAGTCTATAGTCCGAGCTCCACCTCAAAACCGAGGTAACTAGGGCAACAAGCTTGCTAAACTTGATGTTCTAGGTGATGTAGAGTATGAAGATGGATTTATTTGTCTCTTGAAACCCTAATTTACTCAACTCATGAGACCTTGAGAGTTTTCTAGTGAGGAGGAAAAAGAAGAGCTAGCATGAGAGCTCACTTGAGGAAGGAGAAAGTCTTTTGATAAATGATAATTTCTAAAGAAAATGAGACGGCTCCCTTGACTTGACTACTCTCATGTCAAGAAAATATCCCACCAAAAATATCTAGTCCACAAAATATCTCATAAGAAATATCAAGTCAAAGAGTCAAACCAAGTCAAGTGGTCAAACCAAGTCAAATGGTCAAACCAAGTCAAGTAGTCAATCCAAGTAGCTATGGCACATTTATCATATACAAAATAACAAATACTTTCCTCCACCTCATAATTGTTTTAATCAAGTCAATGGTCAAAACCCTAATAAGGTGTCTCATTCTATACCCCTCTCATCCGTGCATACACACCTGCATCCGTATTCCGAAGAATACGAATACAAAGAGACGAAACTGATCCATCAATATAATACTAGGATCCGGCTTAAACCAAAACCCCCTAGTATTATCCGCCCGAACATCATACGCGTACAAGTGCACGCAAGTGATCGAAACCCTGCCGTAAAACCATACAGCCTCTATAGCTTTTGCCCAGTGCAGGGAAACTCTCTGTGTGGGACTCTAAAGACTCGACACTACCCTGGAAGTAGGTTTAACCACAGGCCGCCGGCGGTACTAGTTATACGTAATGGTCCCCAGGTAAATGTCGATAAGAAGGCCGATGAGGAAAACCCATTTGAACTCCTATTGAGCCTGAATGTAACAATCTCCGTACAGTCCGGTCTGTTCATCTAAGAGTATCGCATATCGGGCCTAGGGGGTGGTAAACGTTAGACCCTAATAGCGGTAAAGTCATGTCGGAGTGTAACCCAGAACACCCTGAGAAACTACTGGAAAAACTACTTGAACACCTACCAGTAAATCTCACTTGCCCTGGCCAAGGACTTTGTGAAATGGCTCTCCAAACACAACGTGATATCAATCCCCAATAACGGGAGAGACGAATCCTATCTAACCGCCACTGCCTCCAAGTGCTTCGGGACTGCACCCAACTACTACCTGTTTACATGACTCCTTTGAGCCGTGGTAGGGTAGTAATCAAAGTACAGTGGGAACACACTCGAGGCGGAGTAGCAGCGTCAAGTCGACGAACTAAGCTGTACTCATGTCACCTGGGAACTACTACCCGACGATAGGTATAATACTAACCAACAGTTCTTGACGAGTCCTGTCCAGTGTACTCGTAACCTAACGAGCACGTGCATACTATCTCCAGTATGACGTACTAATGGCTGTGGGACAGACCATCTCCCCTGCTGGGATGAGAAGCGTATACACTAGTCTACTCTGGAGTATCGATGCCCCGTCTCGATAATCCTACGACCAGGGACCTGTATAAGGATGTGCTTGTAGATTACCCAGCCCCCACTAGTGTGACTGGCATCACAACGTTGGTAATCAAGCAAAGATCCTGAGGGCTCCACTAATATGTATAAGCGATATGCTAAAAGAAACACATGCACATATTGAAGTAGAAACAAACCAAGTAGCATACTACCATTTTGAGCAAGACTGTCAATACAACTGCGAATATCCCAAGCTTCCATTAAGTAATATACAAACCAGTATGATACAATAATGGCCTCTAGGGCATATACACTAACAATCTCTCAATTACACTAGGGCCATGTACTGGCGTATCGCATACCTATCATCTCGATTAGCCACTCGAACTGTGTTTGATGGATGGCCTTTGTGAGTGAATCTGCAGTGTTATTCTCTGTATTTACTCTCTTCACCTCGATCTCTCGGCGATCTACGACCTCCCTGATCAGGTGGTACCATCTCAAAATGTGTCTGGACTTCTGATGTGACCTGGGTTCCTTCGCTAAAGCTATAGCGCCGTTGTTGTCACAATACAGAGGTATTGGATCAACAATGGTCGGAACCACCTAAAGTTCTGTGAGGAACTTCTTCATCCAGACAGCTTCTTTTGCGGCATCGTAAGCAGCTATGTACTCCGCTTCCATCGTCGAGTCAGCAATGGTGTCCTGCTTGGAGCTCTTCCAACAGACTGCCCCTCCATTGAGGGTAAAGACATAACCTGACATGGACTTGGAGTCATCCTTGTCACTCAAAAAGCTGGAGTCAGCAAATGCTTCGATCTGAAGGTCTTTTCCGCCATACCCCAAGAACATCTCCTTAGTCATTCTTAGGTACTTGAGAATGTTCTTTACTGCTATCCAGTGTTTCTCTCCTGGGTTTGACTGATACCGGCTTACAACGCTCAATGCGTATGCTATATCTGGTCTAGTACATAACATCGCATACATTATAGAGCCTACCGCAGATGCGTAGAGTATAGATGATATGCGAGCCCTTTCCAAATCAGTCTTGGGAGACATCTCTTTGGAGAGGGTGATTCCGTGACAAGCCGGTAGATTATCGCGCTTTGAATCTTCCATACTGAATCTTTTCAGTATGGTGTCGATATATCTGGACTGTGAAAGTCCCAATATCCTTTCAGATCGATCACGATAGATCTGGATCCTCAGAATGCAGGAGGCATCACCCAGGTCCTTCATGGAGAACCTCTGTGACAAAAATCCTTTCACTGACTGTAGTATAGGAATGTCATTTTCTATTAAGAGAATGTCATCCATGTACAAGACGAGAAATACTACAGTTCTCCCTACAATCTTACTGTAAATGCATGGTTCATCTGGATTTTTGATAAAGTCAAATTCTTTGACAGTATCATCAAAACAGATGTTCTAACTCCATGATGCCTGTTTTAGTCCATAAATGGACTTAAGCAACTTGCACACTTTACCGCTGCTCCCACTTTGAATGAAACCCTCTGGCTGATCCATATAGACACACTCTTCCAAATTACCATTTAGAAAAGCCATCTTTACGTCCATCTGCCAGATCTCATAATCGTGGAAGGCAGCAATGGAAAGAAGGATCCGAATGGATTTGAGCATAGTCACTGGAGAAAAGGTTTCGTCATAGTCTAAACCAGGTCTTTGACGAAAACCCTTCGCAACAAGTCTAGCCTTATAGGTTTCAACCTGTCCATCTACACCAATCTTCTTTCTGAAGATCCATTTGCAGCCTACGGGTTTACCCCTTCTGTAGCAATGTCCAAAGTCCATACTTTGTTGGTGTACATGGACTCCATTTCGGTCCGCATTGCATCCGGCCATTTTATCGAGTCGCCGCTCTGAATGGCTTGCTGGAAGCTATTAGGCTTATCATTGTCAATGATGCAATCCTCTCGATCCCCGTCTATGAGAAAACCATAGTATCTCTCGGGCGGATGAGACTGCCTACTACTCCTGCGGAGTGGCGCTGGGATGTCCTGTTCTTCTACAACTTCTGGTTCTACCATGCTTTCAGTAATACCTTGTGGTTCTGGAGTTTCTTCCAGTTCTATTGCGCTCCTACTTTTCTGATTTTCTAAAAATTCAGTTTCCAAGAAGTGAGGATGTTGAGAAACAAAAACCTTTTGTTTCTCTGCGTAATAGAAAAGATACCCCCTGGAGTTCTTAGGGTATCCCACAAACTTACACAGTACTAAGCGTGTCTCGAGCTTGTCCTCATGCTGCTTTTTTACAAAAGCTGGACATCCCCATATCTTAAGGTACTTAAGACAGGGATTCTTCCCACTCCACATCTGATATGGTGTGGTAGGCACAGTCTTGGTTGGAACTTTATTCAAAAGATATGCAGCCGATTCTAGTGCATAACTCCAGAAGGATCGCGGTAACTCAGCCTTACTCATCATGGATCGAACCATATCCAATAAGGTTCGATTTCTCTTTTCCGATACACCATTGTGTTGAGGTGTCTATGGAGGAGTAAGCTGAGAGAGAATTCCATTCTCTTTTAAGTAGCCTAGGAACTCGGCACTTAAGTATTCACTACCTCGATCAGATCTCAGTGTCTTGATAATTTTTCCTTTTTGTTTTTCCACTTCATTCTTGTATTCCCGGAATTTCTCAAAGGCCTCGGATTTATGCTTCACCAAGAAGACATGTCCATACCTAGAGTCCGTAAAAGTAATGAAATAGGAATAACCACCTCGCACATGTGTAGACATTGGACCACACACATCGCTGTGTATGAGTCCTAAGAGCTCGCTCGCTCTTACTCCGTGTCCAGTAAACGGAGTCTTTTTCATTTTTCCTATGAGACAAGATTCACAAGTAGCATAAGACTGATATTCGAACGAATTCAAATATCCCTCTCTATGTAACTTCGTCAATCATGTTTCATTGATGTGACCCGGTCTACAATGCCATAAGAAAGCCTGATTTATTTCCGGAGACTTTCTTTTAAGTGTGTTCTGGACACTGAAAACCTGAGCTTGATTTAATACGTATATACCGTTATCTAATGTACCTGACCCAATCAAAACTTGATTTAGGTGGATGTGGACCACATCGCTTACAAATGTAAAATCATATCCTTCCTTAGAAAGTAAGGATACAGATATGATATTACAAGCTAGACTAGTTACATACAAACAGTTACGTAGAATCAATATCTGCCCACTTGTCAATCCTAAGTGATATTCACCTACGGATTCAGCGTCCACGCTCATTCTGTTCGCAACTCTGAGAGTCATATCACCTATCCTGATAACTCTACGGTTTTTCAAAGCCTGTAATGAATTACAGAGATCCTGATCCGGTATCTAGTATCCAAGAAGTAGAGTTAATTGACATACAATTTTCTATTACAAACATACCCAAAGCCGAAGCCACAACGTGCTTTGAATCTTGGCTACTGGCTTTCAAAGCCCTGCAACCCTTCTACCAATGTCCTTTCCCGTAACAATAGGAACGTCCCTCCTTCCTACTGTTAGTCCCGAAACTTTTGCCCTTCCCTTTCCTTCTACCTTACTGACATCACATATCGGCTTTGTGGAGGTCTTCTTCTTCTCACCCTTTGCTTTCACTTCGGATGCAGAAGAGGAGGATTCCCCAATAAGCAGAGCGGGTGTCTCCCTGGTTTCCTTCAAGGTGTAAGTAGAGGGTAGGGACTGTAGAATCAAGTCGGTATATGACCCGTTCTCCAATGTGGTCTTCAGGTCCGTGAGCTCATCAATATAGCTAGTCATTGTAAAGACGTTGTCCCCTACAGATGACCCGATAGCCAACCTCGCTTGAAGTAATTCCTTAGAGGTCTCATATCTTGCGATACGAGATTGCTTTCCATATAAATCTTTGTTATGGACGAAGATGGAAGCTAAGTCTATCTTCTCATACTGCCTCTGGTTTACATCATCAACTGAAGCCAACACGAGGCACTTTGCATTTGCACAGTCTTTTTCCGATGTCTTACGGATATCAATATCCGTGACGGTGGAAACTGGTCCTGAGACAGTAGGGGCTTGAGTAGTGAAGAGGTGTTCCAGCTTGTCATAGGTAATGGACATCTGGACAGAACTTTGCCAGTCATTTTAGTCAGGTTCAGTCATTTTATTATCTAGATGTAACCTATGTTCGGTCACGGGGTCGCTGCAATTAAGAGAGAGAAGAAAACACTTTAGCATGATACTCTTGCAAGTTTAGATTGGTTTTTAATTTATCTAAACAGGATGGCTCCCACTGTTTCTCGAATCCTTCCTCAAACCATAAAAGAAGAATTAGTCAGGATTTAATCTCCCCGTACAATACTAGCTTAATCGTTCAGCCAGGCTAGTGTTACGACGCTTTCACGAAGTTCTTTAATTAAATAACCTCTTTTCCCTAGAAGCGTAGCCCTGCTAACACTGTTCTAGACAACTGCTTGGTTTACAGCATTGATCGTTAAGTGAAAAATGTCCCGAGGAGTAGCGGATACTCACAGTAGGATCGGGATCCAAATATCATTATGTGATAATGCTGAAGGAATCCTACCAACATTATCAAACTCCAAATGGTATGCAGCACTAGCAAGTTTCAGTTTCTTTAGAAACTCCCGATGTGGATATTTGCCCCATGCCCTCATGACCTTGACGAAGGTCAACAAATCATAAGTCACATGTCAAGTTCTACCCATCATTGTCCAGGTTAATTTGAACCCACCCGTATATACCCTTGACGAAGGTCAAAAGGTAATACGACTGTCCCAAACCAACGCATCTATCTATGCTACATATGAACACCTAGCAGCTATAAATCACTTTGCCTTGATGAAGGTCAACAAATATAGCTTGAATACTATTGAATATTCATATGAAATGACGGAGGGCTACGGATGGTTTTGGAGAAACCGTGAACGTAGTGAACTTGATATAATCGAAGGAACCTGATAGGTTTTAAAATGAGCGGTTTAAGCTCCGCATTTAAAAGTCTGCTGTTTTTTAAAATAACCGAGTGGTTTTAAAATTTGTTCCAACGATTCAGCTTTGGTTTGTTTGCTTTGCATTAATGTAATACAGTCCCATCAATTAACCTACCATTGCAGAAAACAACGAAAATACAACGTACGCTTATGCCATCCGCATTCACCACCGGGCCCCGTCATCACCCGTTAGGTTACTTAACTAACGACAGAGCGGGGGCTGGACTAGCACGGATGCAAAACATAAGCGACGTCTATTATATAATACATATATAATAATATCCATTCGTCAGACGCAATGATATGCATTCCAGATCACAAATAAACACATTGGATATACTAGGAATTCCGCATTTCGTTTGAGTCTGTAACGAAAGACGGATTCCACGGTTGTGATGAATAGCCAAACCCCACCCTAGACCCCTACGGGTGCGGCAAACTACCCGCCAAATACCCGAAGTGAAGCAACCTCCCTCAACAAAGTGAGTAGGCCACTCGGTACTTCAAAGTACCCGGTAGTTTGTGCACCCCACCTTGGGTCTATCCTAGGAGCAAAAAACAGTAAAAGAAATAATATAACGGTGGCTAAAATCTCAACCTGGATGTTCCCCGCAAAATAATATTACATTACTTTATAAATTTTATATCGAATGAAAGAATGAAAACCCTCATCTCACATCTTCGGCTATTCATCACGACGATCCAACAAGTTCATATACACAAACCATCATATCAACATCACAGATATGTGCAATCCCGACTAATCGACATATAGCAATTAGTCGACGTTACCAAACACATATATACATCACAAAGCTTGTAAAGTAACTACGACATTAGAATTCCGCACGCAATTAGCAAACTTAAATAATTTTCCAAGACACGAAAATCCAGTGAGCTAAATTTCAAAAAACTGAAAGTTTTGAGCTAATCTGGGAGTCGAAACGAACTCGAAACCCGCTTGAATCTTCGCGGAGGAGAAGACACATGAAAATACGTCGAGTGGGGGCCTCAGGGGGTGCCCCCTGGGGGCCACCATGAGGTGGCCCCCAAAGGAGGACAGACCCGAGAGCACCAGTTTCTGGTGCTCTCAGGTCAGTAGCCCCTAAGGCCACAAATTGGTGGCCTTGGGGGTGTTCCCGGCCGTTGGTCCCATACCGGGGTGTCCCCGGGGTGCGCACGCTTCACCCCGCAGCTTCTCGGTTTAAACCTTGAGTCCACGGGGTGTGCAAACAACTCAAAACCTCACTTTTCAAAACTGTTTCTGTCGACAGTTTTTCGGCGACAAAAACGGCGGAATTGTAACATCGTTACAAGCTATCGAAGGTTTATGAGAAGCTCTGATACCACTGTAAGTCTGTGTTGCGCACCCCACGTGTTCGCGGGGAGGCAGAATTTGCAAAAAATGATTTTTACGGGCTTCGCAACACCGACTAGAACCAAGGATCGAACATAAACCTTAGCTAGCAAACTACTTGAGGTTTAACTACTCGGATACAAAGTTATACCTCACGATACATGTCCTTCGGGTCTTCATCGTTGTCTTCTTCGTACACGTAGGCTCCAAGGATCGATCCGAATCGTAGTAACCTCCACGACCTCCTCGAGTCGAAGACGATCCACCCGAGAGTCTGTAGTCCGAGCTCCACCTCAAAACCGAGGTAACTAGGGCAACAAGCTTGCTAAACTTGATGTCCTAGGTGATGTAGAGTATGAAGATGGATTTATTTGTCTCTTAAAACCCTTATTTACTTAACTCATGAGACCTTAAGGGTTTTTTTAGTGAGGAAGAAGAAGAGCTAGCATGAGAGCTCACTTGAGGAAAGAGAAAGTCTTTTGATAAATGATAATCTCTAATGAAAATGTGATGGCTCCCTTGACTTGATTACTCTCATGTTAAGAAAATATCTCACCAAAAATATCTAGTCCACAAAATATCTTATAAGAAATATCTAGTCAAAGAGTCAAACCAAGTCAAGTGGTCAATCCAAGTAGCCATGGCACATTTATCATATACAAAATAACAAATACTTTCTTCCACCTCATAATTGTTTTAATCAAGTCAAGGGTCAAAACCCTAATGAGGTGTCTCCTTCTATGCCCCTCTCATCCGTGCATACACACCCGCATCCGTATTCCGAAGAATACGAATACAAAGAGACGAAACTGATCCATCAATATAATACTAGGATCCGGCTTAAACCAAAACCCACTAGTATTATCCACCCGAACATCATATGCGCACAAGTGCACGCAAGTGATTGAAACCCTACTGTAAAACCATACGGCCTTTATACCTTTTGCTCAGTGCAGGGAAACTCTCTGTGTGGGACTCTAAAGACTCGACACTACACTGGCAGTGGATTTAACCACAGGCCGCAAGCGGTACTAGCTGTACGTAATGGTCCCCAGGTAGATGTCGATAAGAAGGCCGATGAGGAAAACCCATCCGAACTCCTACTGAGCCTGAATGTGAAAATATCCGTACAGTCCGGTCTGTTCGTCCAAGAGTATCGCATATCGGGCCTAGGGGGTGTTAAACGTCAGACCCCTAATAGCGGTATAAGTCGTGTCGGAGTGTAACCCAGAATACCCTGAGAAATTACTAGAACACCTACCAGTAAATCTCACTTGCCCTGGCCAGGGTCTTTGTGAAATGGCTCTCCAAACACAACGCGATATCAACCCCCAATACCGGGAGAGACGAATCCTATCTAACCGCCACTGCCTCCAAGTGCTTCAGGACTACACCCAACTACTACCTGTTTGCACGACTCCTTTGAGCCGTGGTAGGGTAGTAATCAAAGTATAGTAGGAACACTCTCGAGGCGGAGTAGCAGTATCAAGTCGACGGACTAAACTGTACTCATATCACCTGGGAACTGCTACCCGACGATAGGTATAATACCAACCAACAGTTCCCGACGAGTCCTGTCCAGTGTACTCGTAACCTAACGAGCACTTGCATACTGTCTCCAGTACGACGTACTAATGGCTATGGGACAGACCATCTCTCTTGCTGGGATGAGAAGCGTATACACTAGTCTACTCCGGAGTATCGATGCCCCGTCTCGATAATCCTACGACTAGGGACCTGTATAAGGATGTACTTGTAGATTACCCAGCCCCCACTAGTATGACTGGCATCACAACGCTGGTAATCAAGCAAAGATTCTAAGGGCAATACTAATATGTATAAGCGATATGCTAAATGAAACACATGCACATATTGAAGTAGAAACAAACCAAGTAGCATACTACCATTTTAAGCAAAACTGTCAATACAACTGTGAATATCCCAAGCTTCCATTAAGTAATATACAAACCATTATGATACAATAATGGCCTCTAGGGCATATACACTAACAGACTTTCTGCATTTTCTGCAGTGTCAGGGTTGATTTTCTCCGCTTTCTACGGTATCGGGGTTGACTTTCTTCGCTTTCTACGGCGCCAAAGTTGACTTTCTCCGTTTTCTGCGGTGTCAGGGTTGGTTTTCTCCATTTTCTGCGGTGTTGGGGCTGACTTTCTCCGTTTTCTACGGTGTCGGGGTTGACTTTCTCTGCTTTCTGCGGTGTCAGGGTTGACTTTCTCTGCTTTCTACGGTGTCGGGGTTGACTTTCTCCATTTTCTACGGTGTCAGGGTTGACTTTCTCAGTTTTCTACGGTGTCGGGACGGACTTTCTTCGCTTTTCTATGGCGCCAGGGTTGACTTTCTCCGCTTTCTGCGGTGTCAGGGTTGACTTTCTCCGCTTTCTATGGTGTCGGGGTTGACTTTCTCCGCTTTCTATGGTGTCGGGGTTGACTTTCTCCGTTTTCTGCGGTGTCAGGGTTGACTTTTTCCGCTTTCTACGGTGTCAGGGTTGACTTTATCCATTTTCTGCGGTGTCAGGGCGACTTTCTCCATTTTCTACGGTGTCGAGGCTGACTTTCTCCGTTTTCTGCAGCGTCAGGGTTGGCTTTCTCCACTTTTGACAGTGTCGGGGTTGACTATTTCCATTTTCTGCGGTGTCAGGGTTGTCTTTCTCCATTTTCTGCGGTGTCCGGGTTGACTTTCTCCGCTTTCTACGGTGTCGAGGTTGGCTTTCTACGGTGTCGGGGTTGATTTTCTCTGTTTTCTGCTGTGTCGGGGTTGACTTTCTCCGTTTTCTGCTGTGTCGGAGTTGACTTTCTCCGCTTTCTACGGTGTCGGGGTTGACTCTAGGTTGTCTGTAAACCGTGGAGTCTTAGAATTAGGGACTTTACCGTGACTCCGATTGGTGGTGCAGCGTCCGTATCCTGCTGGAATGAGGAAGAACGTCGTTGCTGATCTTTAGGCTGTAGATATTGCCGTCGAGATCTGACTCTCCTTTTGACAGAGTCTAGTGGGGAAATGTGATTCCCTTTTCGTTTATGCCCAAGGATTGTATACGGGGGTCAGTATGAACTCACCTGTAGGGCAAAAGTTTCATTCTTTCATTTTTTTATTTCTTTCCGCGATGCTCTATCTTTTTAGCTTTTTATATCGCGATTGCCCAATCATTTCGGCTATTTTTCGCGATGCCCAATCATTTCGGCTATTTTTCTTTTTCTTTACTTGCTGCTTTTTATTGCGAGTTGCCCAATCATTTCGGCTATTTTTGTATGCATATATTTTACTCGCTGATTTTTATTGCGAGTTACCCCATCATTTCGGCTATTTCATATGCATTTTTGGCTCGCCGATTTTGTTGCGGGTATGGCGCTCAAGACCTTATACCAAACTTAGCATCAGCATCGCTGCGACTGGAATATTGCCAGGAGCGAATCATCATTTTTCGTGAAAGGACTTGGAATTTGATACCGATTTAGGCATCAGTATCGCTACCACTAAGATATTGTCAGGAGCGAATCATCATTTGCCTTTATCGATTCGAACAAAGGTGGCTTAGCAATCAGGGTTAGTGTCACGACCCAAGTTAGGCAAATGACCGGCACTTAGACCACGTAACGTCAACAGGCGTAACACAATTTAAGCAAGCCAAAACCCAGCAATCTAAACCATTACAAGAAGGAAAAAATAGAAATATTTTTAATTCTCAAGCAAAACTTAAAGCTTAAGTTTGTTTTCATAAAAATTTCAGCAGCACCTCCTTTGTAAAAGCTAGCCCCAAAATGGGTGCAAACATAAGATATAAGTATAGCATCCCCAAACGGGGGAAAATCTCGCCCAAAGGTGGAAACAACCACCACAAGAAGATATACGACGCCTGTTAGTGTTTATGCCCTAGAAGGCCATTACTGTATCATACTAGTTTGTATATTACTTAATGGAAGCTTGGGATATTCACATGTATATAACAGTCTTGCTAAACATGGTAGTATGCTACTTGGTTTTTCTATCTTAATATGTGAGTGTACGTATTGATAGAGCTCTTAGGATCTTGCTTGACTACCAGCGTTGTGATGGCAGTCACACTAGTGGGGGCTGGGTAGTCTACAAGCACATCCTTATTCAGGTCCCTAGTCATTGGATTATCGAGACAGAGCATAGGTACTCCGGAGTAGACTAGTGTGTACGCTTCTCATCCCAGTTGGGGAGATGGTCTGTCCCACAGCCGTCAGTACGTCGTACTGGAGATAGTATACAGGTGCTCGTTGGGTTACGGGTACACCGGACAGGACTCACAGGGAACTGTTGGTTGGTTTTATACCAGTCGTCAGTGAACAGTTCCCAGGTGACATGAGTACAGCATAGTCCGCAGACTTGACACTGCTACTTCACCTCGAGTGTGTCCCACTGTTCTTAGATTGCTACCGTACCACGGCTCAAAGGAGTCGTGCAAACAGGTAGCAGTTAGGTGCAGTCCCGAGCACTTGGAGGCAGTGGCGGTTAGACAGGATTCGTCTCTCCCGGTATTGGGAGTTGATATCGCGCTGTGTCAGAGAGCCATTACGCAAAGTCCTTGGCCAGGGCAAGCGAGATTTGCTGGTAGGTTCCAGTAGTTTCTCAGGGTGTAATGGGCTTCCCTCCGACACGACTTATACCGCTATTAGGGGACTGACGCTTGCCGCCCCCTAGGCCGGATATGCGATAGTCTAAGACGAACGGATCGGACTGTATGGAGATTGTCACATCAGACTCAGTAGAAGTTCGGATGGGTTTCCTCATCGGCCTTCTTATCGACAACTACCTGGGGACCGTTACGTACAGCTAGTGCCGCTTGCGGTCTGTGGTTAAACCCACTGCCAGCGTAGTAGTCGAGTCTCTAGAGTCCCATACAGAGAGTTTCCTATTCCAGGCGAAACGATATAGAGGTCGTATGGTTTTACGACAAGGGTTCGGACGCATACGTGCGTTTACGTGCGTACGACTTTCAGACAGTTTTTACCAGTCGGCTTTGGTTTAAGCCAGTTACTGGTATCCGGTTATTGGATTTTTACAGTCTAAAGTTTTTCCGTATTTTTGCGGATTGGAGGGGCGTTCTCTTAATTGTGCGAGAAGCTTCTAGAAGTGGTGACTAAGGAGGTTTAGGTGTCATATGCAATGAATGAGATTAGTGAGTCATGAGGGTGATTCATTCATGTCATTAAAGCATCATAAATGCTTAATGACTCATGATAATGAATCACCATTAGATATTTGTGAAGCATGCTTATTCATCATGTATTATTCTTTTCTTCATAAAAGAGAATGCTTCATATTTATTATGATACTCAATAATCTCATCTCATTATTATCTACATTCTCTCTCCTCAAGCTCTCTCTCTTCAAAAGACTAATCCTCCCCTCTCATGAGTTGAGTACAAGGGTTAGTAAGACTAAACAATCCATAACCATCACTCTATCTCAATCTATCTTCTTTGATTAGCAATCCAAGAAGGTTAGTTGCCTCGAGTTTAGAGGCTAAGCTTGGAGTTTTGCTCTCGGGTGGATCGTCTACTACTTCGAGAAGGCCGAGGAGAACAAGGAGTTCGTAAAGACGAAGGAGTTGGTTCATTAGGTATAATCCCTAAACACAGTAGTTTAGAAACACTTTGTGTTTGGTTATTTATAGTTTAGCTTCGATTCAAGCGGTTAGTCGATGTTCGTTCACTAAACAAGTTCGTTTTTGAAAATTCCGCCTCCCCACAAGTATTGGGGTGTAGTACATCGACTTACAGTGGTATCAGTGCCTCGCTAAACAATAAATAACTTAATTGCAAATTTGTACGAATTTCGAACGGAAAAAACGAAACCGGAAAACCCCGAATTGTCAAGTTTCTGTCGAAATTTAAATGAAGTCCAAAAATTTTTCAGGTAAGTTCAAAAAGCTTGAAAAGACACCAGAAGAACACCCAAGAAATTTGTGCTCCTGAATCGGCAACGCGGCCGCGGAACCGCGGCGGATCGCACCGATCCGCCGCGCTTCCGCCGCCGAGTTGCCGAGTCAGGAACCCAAATTTCCTGTGTTGCTTCTCTGTAAAATTTGGGATTTTCTGGAATATTTAATATTTGCTCAAGTTTCAGTTTTACAGAGCAGTATTGGAGCAATATTAATGGTGTTTAATCGATCGAAATTGTACAGTATTTGCATATTGGATTATATCTGTGATTGTATAATGTGTTCGTAAACCTCCCCTAACTACTAGTATGTCGGTTGGCAGGGGGTTGCACATTTCTGTAATGGTTTTATCTGTTTGTGCATATGAACTGTATTGGACTGTTGTGGTGTATAGCCGGGGTTATGCAATGGGTTATTATTTAATTCATTTGTTGTAAATGTAATTTGTTGTAATATTATTTTGCGGGGCACATCCAGGTTGCGGTTGTAGCCACCGTTGTATTATTTCATTTTACTGTTTATGCTCCTAGGACTGACCCAAGGTGGGGTACACAAACTGCCGGGCGGGTAGTTTGCCATACCCGTAGGGGTCAAGGGTGGGGTAATGGCTATTCATCACAACTGTGTTATCCGTCTTTTCTTGCAGGCTCAAAAGAAATACGGATTACTTGCAAATCCAATTAAGTTCATATGTGTTCTGGAATGTATATCATTGCGTCAGACGATTGTAAAATATCTATATATGATAGCTATTTAGACGTCACTTATGTTTACACCCGCGCTAGCCCAGCCCCCGCTTTGTCGTTAGTTAAGTAACCTAACGGGTAATGACGGGACCCTGTGGCGAATGCGGATGGCATAAGAGGACGTTGTATTTTCGTTGTTTTCTGCAATGATAGGTTAATGATGGGACGCATTATCTATAATGCAAAGAAAATAAACCAAAGTTTTAATCGTTGGAACAATTTAAAAGAAACCACTCGGTTAATTTTAAAAACAGATATTTTTAAATGCGGAGCCTTAACCACTCCTTTTAAAAGCTATCAGGTTCCTTCGGTTATATCAAGTTCACTACATTCACGGTTTCGCCAAAACCATTCGTAGCCCTCCGTCATTTCATTTGGGTATTCAGTAGTATTCAAGCTATACATTTTGGCCAAAGTCAAGGCATAGTGTTTGGTAGCTGCTGGGTTTTCATTTGTTGCATAAGATAGATGAGTTGGTTTGGGACAGTCGTATTACCATTTGACCAAAGTCAGGGGTATATACGGATGGGTTCAAATTGACAAGATAATGACGGGTAGAACTTGACATGTGACTTATGACACTTTGACCAAAGCCAAGGTCATAAGAGCATGGGGCAAAAACTTATATCGGGAATTTCTAAAGAAACTGAAATTTGCAAAGAGATGCATACCATTTGGAGTTTGATGAATGTTGGTAGCATTCCTTCAACATTATCAGACGATGATATTTAGATCCCGATCCTACTGTGAGTATATGCTCCTTATCAGGATATTCGTCACTTAACGATCAATGCTATAAACCTAGTAGGTGTCCAGAAAGGTGTCAGCGGGGTTACGCCCCCAGAGAAAAGAGGTTATTTAATTAAGGAACTTCGCGAAAGCGTTGGAAAACCTCCCTCGAAGTATCGACACTGGCCTGGCTGAACGGTTAAGCAAGTATTGTACGGTGAGAATAGTCCTGGCTAATTCTTCTTTTATGGTTTGAGGATGGATTCGAGAAACAGTGGGAGCCATCCAGTTTAGATAAACTAAAAACCACTCTAAACTTGCAAGAGCATCATGCTAAAGAGTTTTCTTCTCTCTCTCCTAATTGTAGCGACCCTGAAAATGACTGGAATTAAGTTACTTTTAGAGAAAAATATACTGACAGGGCCAAACTATAAAGATTGGCTGCGGAATGTCAAAATGGCTTTGACCTATGACAAACTGGGGTACATCCTCACCGCTACGGCACCTGCTGTCCCTGGTCCCAAATCCAGCAATGCGGATAAGGAAATCCGCAAAACCTGGGATTTAGATTGCGCGAAAGCCAAGTGCATCGTGCTTGCCTCGATGAACAATGAACATCAGAGGAGCCACGAGGATATGGACCTTGATGGCATATTTCTCCATACAAAGGAACTTTATGGAGAGCAATCTCGTATAGCAAGATACGAGACCTCAAAGAACTTGTTTCGAGCGAGGTTGGCTGTCGGGTCATCGGTAGGAGAACATGTCCTAAAGATGATCGGCTATATAGAAGAGCTCGCAGACCTTGGGACGACTTTGGATAATGAGCTCTATACAGACCTTATTCTCCAGTCCCTTCCTTCCACCTACGCCCAGTTTATCCTGAACTTCAACATTCAAAGAAAAGAAGTTGAACTTCCGGAACATGTTAAGGAGTGCAGAGGGCACCTTGCAGAAAGCAAGGGAAACACCCGCTATGTTTGTTGGCGTTTCATCTTCTTCCGGGTCCAAGGCTAGGGCCAAAGGAAGGAAGAAGAAGGCCGCACCCAGACCTAGAGGAGGTGTTAGTAAGGTGGGAGGGAAGGGAAAGAAAAAGCTTGCGGTACCGGTAGTTGGCCAGGATGAGTGCTTCCATTGTCACAGGAAAGGGCACTGGAAGAAGGATTGCAAGGCGTGGAACGCCAATAACCAGGAATCGAAGCAAGCTGTGGCTTCGACTTCAGGTGTGTTTGTAATTGAGAATTGTCTGTCGATCAACTCTACTTCCTGGGTATTGGATACCGGATCAGGATCTCATATTTGCAATTCATTGTAGGCACTGAGAAACCGTAGAGTGCTGAAGGAAGGTGATATGACCCTAAAGGTTGCTAACGGAGCTAGCGTGGGAGCTGCGTCCGTCGGGGATTATCACCTAGGATTGACGAGTGGACACATTTTGGTTTTACATAACTGTTATTTTGTACCAAGCTTAACGTGTAATATCATATCAGTTTCCTTGTTATCAAATAAAGGTTATGATTTCACGTTTGTAAGAGATGTTGTCAACATCCACCTTAATCATGGTTTGATTGGGTCCGGTACACTAAATAACGACATATATGTTTTAAACCAACTCCAAATTTTCAATGTCCAGAACACACTAAAAAGAAAGTCTCCAGATTTAAATAAAGCTTTCTTATGGCATTGTAGACTGGGTCACATCAATGAGAGAAGGTTGACTAAGTTGCATAGAGAAGGATATTTGGACTCGTTCGAATATCAAACTTATGACACTTGTCAATCTTGTCTCAAAGGAAAGATGACAAAGACTCCATTTACTGGACAAGGAGTAAGAGCGAGCGAGCTCTTAGGACTCATACACAGCGATGTATGCGGTCCAATGTCTACACATGCAAGAGGTGGTTTTTCCTATTTCATTACTTTCACGGATGATTACTCAAGATACGGATTCATTTATCTGATGAAACATAAATCCGAGGCTTTTGAGAAATTCCAAGAGTATAAGAATGAAGTAGAAAACCAAACCGGCAAAAGTATCAAGACACTAAGATCTGATCGAGGTGGTGAATACTTGAGTGCCGAGTTCCTAGGTTACCTAAAAGAGAAAGGAATTCTCTCTCAGCTTACTCCTCCATACACTCCACAGCATAACGGTGTATCGGAGAGACGGAATCGAACCCTATTAGATATGGTACGATCCATGATGAGTAATGCTGAGTTACCGCGATCTTTCTGGGGTTATGCGCTAGAATCAGCGGCATATCTTCTGAACAGGGCTCCTACCAAGACTGTGCCTACCACTCCATATCAGATGTGGACTGGGAAGAAACCCCATCTTCAGCATATGAAGATTTGGGGATGTCCAGCTTTTGTTAAAAAGCAGCATGTGGACAAGCTCGAGGCACGATCAGTAAAATGTCTGTTTGTGGGATATCCAAAGAACTCCAAGGGATATTATTTCTATTACGCAGAGGAACAAAAGGTCTTTGTTTCTTGTAATGCCCATTTTCTGGAACATCTGTTTTTAGAAAAGGAAATAAGTGGGAGCGAAATAGAACTGGAAGAAATTCCAGAACCACAAACTGCTACTGAAAGTTTGGTAGAACCGGAAGTTCAAGAAGAACAGGACATTCCCGCACCCCTCCGCAGGAGTAGTAGGCCGTCTCATCCGCCTGAGAGATACTACGGTTTTCTCATAAATGGGGATAGAGAGGATTGCATCATAGATGATGATGAACCTACTGACTTCCAGCAGGCCATCCAGAGCGGCGACTCGGTACGATGGGTAGATACAATGCGGACCGAAATGGAGTCCATGTACACCAACAAAGTATGGACTTTGGACTTTGCTCCAGATGGGGTAAAACCCATAGGATGCAAATGGATCTTCAAGAAAAAGATTGGTGTAGATGGACAGGTGGAAACCTATAAGGCTAGACTTGTTGCAAAGGGTTTTCGTCAAAGACCTGGTTTGGACTATGACGAAACTTTTTCTCCAGTGGCTATGCTCAAATCCATTCGGGTCCTTCTTGCTATTGCTGCCTTCCATGATTATGAAATCTGGCAGATGGACGTAAAGACGGCTTTTTTGAATGGAAATTTAGAAGAGAGCGTCTATATGGATCAGCCAGAGGGTTTCAATCAGAGTGGGAGCAGCGGGAAAGTATGCAAGCTGCTTAAGTCCATTTATGGACTAAAGCAGGCATCGCGGAGTTGGAACATCTGTTTTGATGAGACAGTCAAAAAATTTGACTTTATCAAAAATCCAGATGAACCGTGCATATATAGTAAAGTTGTAGCCAGAAGTGTCGTATTCCTCGTCTTGTACGTGGATGCCATTCTATTGATAGGAAATGACATTCCTATGCTACAATCTGTCAAAGGATTCTTGTCACACAGGTTCTCCATGAAAGACCTGGGTGATGCCTCTTACATTCTGGGGATCCGGATCTATCGTGATAGATCCAAGAGGATGTTGGGACTTTCGCAGTCCAGGTATATCGACACTGTACTGAAAAGATTCAGTATGGAAGATTCTAAGCGCGGTAATCTACCGGCTTGTCACGGAATCACCCTCTCCAAAGAGATGTCCCCCAAGACTGATTTGGAAAGGGAACGCATGTCTATTATACCCTACGCTTCTGCGGTAGGCTCTATAATGTATGCGATGTTGTGCACCAGACCAGATGTAGCTTACGCACTAAGCGTGGTAAGCCGGTATCAGTCAGACCCAGGGGAGAAGCACTGGATAGCAGTAAAGAACATTCTCAAGTACCTGAGGAGGACTAAGGAGATGTTCTTGGTTTACGGCGGAAAAGACCTCAGGTTGGAGGCCTTTGCTGATTCCGGCTTCCAGAGTGATAAGGACGATTCCAAGTCCATGTCGGGTTATGTCTTTACCCTCAATGGAGGGGCGGTGTGCTGGAAGAGCTCCAAGCAGGACACCGTTGCTGACTCGACGATGGAAGCGGAGTATATAGCTGCTTGCGATGCCGCAAAAGAAGCAGTCTGGATGAAGAAGTTCCTAACAGAACTTCAGGTGGTTCCTACCATAGTTGATCCAATACCTCTGTATTGCGACAACAACGGAGCTATAGCTTTAGCGAAGGAACCAAGGTCCCATCAGAAGTCCAGACACATCTTGAGGCGGTATCACCTGATCAGGGAGATCATTGATCGTCAGGAGATCGAGGTTCGGAGAGTTGCTTCAGAAGAGAACATTGCTGATCCATTCACGAAGGCCCTACCTCAGACGCAGTTCGAGAGGCTACTCGAGATCATTGGTCTTCGATATGCCAGTACATGGCCCTAGTGCAAGTGGGAGATTGTTAGTGTTTATGCCCTAGAAGGCCATTACTGTATCATACTAGTTTGTATATTACTTAATGGAAGCTTGGGATATTCACATGTATATAACAGTCTTGCTAAACATGGTAGTATGCTACTTGGTTTTTCTATCTTAATATGTGAGTGTACGTATTGATAGAGCTCTTAGGATCTTGCTTGACTACCAGCGTTGTGATGGCAGTCACACTAGTGGGGGCTGGGTAGTCTACAAGCACATCCTTATTCAGGTCCCTAGTCGTTGGATTATCGAGACAGAGCATCGGTACTCCGGAGTAGACTAGTGTGTACGCTTCTCATCCCAGTTGGGGAGATGGTCTGTCCCACAGCCGTCAGTACGTTGTACTGGAGATAGTATACAGGTGCTCGTTGGGTTACGGGTACACCGGACAGGACTCACAGGGAACTGTTGGTTGGTTTTATACCAGTCGTCAGTGAACAGTTCCCAGGTGACATGAGTACAGCATAGTCCGCATAATTGACAGTGCTACTTCGCCTCGAGTGTGTCCCACTGTTCTTAGATTGCTACCCTACCACGGCTCAAAGGAGTCGTGCAAACAGGTAGCAGTTAGGTGCAGTCCCGAGCACTTGGAGGCAGTGGCGGTTAGACAGGATTCGTCTCTCCCGGTATTGGGAGTTGATATCGCGCTGTGTCAGAGAGCCATTACGCAAAGTCCCTGGCCAGGGCAAGCGAGATTTACTGGTAGGTTCCAGTAGTTTCTCAGGGTGTAATGGGCTTCCCTCCGACACGACTTATACCGCTATTAGGGGCTGACGCTTGCCGCCCCCTAGGCCGGATATGCGATAGTCTAAGACGAACGGACCGGACTGTATGGAGATTGTCACATCAGACTCAGTAGGAGTTCGGATGGGTTTCCTCATCGGCCTTCTTATCGACAACTACCTGGGGACCGTTACGTACAGCTAGTGCCGCTTGCGGTCTGTGGTTAAACCCACTGCCAGCGTAGTAGTCGAGTCTCTAGAGTCCCAAACAGAGAGTTTCCTATTCCAGGCGAAACGATATAGAGGTCGTATGGTTTTACGACAAGGGTTCGGACGCATACGTATGTTTACGCGCGTACGACTTTCGGACAGTTTTTACCAGTCGGCTTTGGTTTAAGCCAGTTACTGGTATCCGGTTATTGGATTTTTACAGTCTAAAGTTTTTCCGTATTTTTGCGGATTGGAGGGGCGTTCTCGTAATTGTGCGAGAAGCTTCTAGAAGTGGTGACTAAGGAGGTTTAGGTGTCATATGCAATGAATGAGATTAGTGAGTCATGAGGGTGATTCATTCATGTCATTAAAGCATCATAAATGCTTAATGACTCATGATAATGAATCACCATTAGATATTTGTGAAGCATGCTTATTCATCATGTATTATTCTTTTCTTCATAAAAGAGAATGCTTCATATTTATTATGATACTCAATAATCTCATCTCATTATTATCTACACATTCTCTCTCCTCAAGCTCTCTCTCTTCAAAAGACTAATCCTCCCCTCTCATGAGTTGAGTACAAGGGTTAGTAAGACTAAACAATCCATAACCATCACTCTATCTCAATCTATCTTCTTTGATTAGCAATCCAAGAAGGTTAGTTGCCTCAAGTTTAGAGGCTAAGCTTGGAGTTTTGCTCTCGGGTGGATCGTCTACTACTTCGAGAAGGCCGAGGAGAACAAGGAGTTCGTAAAGACGAAGGAGTTGGTTCATTAGGTATAATCCCTAAACACAGTAGTTTAGAAACACTTTGTGTTTGGTTATTTATAGTTTAGCTTCGATTCAGGCGGTTAGTCGATGTTCGTTCACTAAACAAGTTCGTTTTTGAAAATTCCGCCTCCCCACAAGTATTGGGGTGTAGTACATCGACTTACAACGCCGTAGCGAAGGAATAACATAAAAGAGATAATCAACATAAACAAAGGCCGGATCACACGAGCACGACACCCAGAGTCACAAGAATATACAACATCGATTCTCACAACTCTTCTCTAAGTCAATACAGGAAGGTGGTAGATGGAGAGTACTAGATACAATAAGATATACAATGAACATCATCGGATAACCGCAAAACCCACCAATAGCAAAAGGTTCACAGCCAACCGTAGCGGTATCCGCTGAAATAGGTACAAGAAGACACCCTTCCACGACTACTCTGATGGTCAAACCTGCAAAACACTGTGGCACAACGGGGGTGAGTTACCAACTTGTGAATAGTAAATAACATCATACTGTAATCGCAAGTATCCACGAACAACGATAATCTATCACATGTAATCTGATAGTATAAGTATGGCAATATGGATATGCAACAATCATGATCAAGGTACACCACCAGGGTACTACATCTACATGAATCAAATTCAAATCAAATAAATCCTGAGTGTGGGATAAATAATAAATCTCATGCATAAATCATCAGCATGGAAAAACCCCGGTGTCCATCAACGACACACCAAATCCCAAAATCCTCAGGCGCCGTCACCAGGTCCGGCCCTCGTATCTGTACATCTCATGGAACCTGAGTGTCCCACATCGACACTCGAAACATCATGAAATACCCGTGTCCAACATCGACACGCAAATCCACATATCATGGGCTCCATCTGCCCGAATCGGCCCGCGGGCTCCGGCAGTACGAATCGGCCCATATCCATCTCACGACTCCGGTCGATATCCTCCGGATAACCGCCGAGTCCAAAACTATCACCGGTAGGTATTAGTCCTCCTACCAGGCTCATCAACTAATCCATCGACATACCTTTCTTGCCCCGGGATACCATACCGGGTCCACCATGAACCCACAACATGGCCTCATCCACTCCTCGCATCGGGTTTCTAACACAAGTCTCAGAACCGAGAACACTCATGGTGGACACATCGAAATATCATAACAAGAGAAACCGGGTTTTCAAAACTATACACGTTTCTTGAAATATCCCAACGGTTCTCAAATCCAGAAAATCACATGAAATCCATATCTCAATGCGTAAATCCATGTAATATGATGTATGCAACATAGAACAGTAATATGAGCATATCAAGGGAAAACCACTATTTAAATGCATCAAGTTATTAAATATATCACGCGGTTCCCAATTTATCCAAAATCCAACGCAACATCATATAAAGGTAAACATGTAGCTATAGCAAGGTATATGTGTAAGCATGTAGGTATGCATGCAAACTATATTTCATATGCGCAATCGCACAAGAATCAATGCCTCAATGTCACTAATCAATACAATATCACACATGTATATATGTTGTGTGTGTTATGGCAATTATCGACGGTGTTTGTTTAGTATACAATTAGTGCTCGTGCGACATGAACCGTCAGTAATAGTGCAGTGTCCAGTGGGTACAAGTCTAGGCACAACAAGTAATAATATGCGATGAAGTTCATGCACAATCTCTATATGTACATATAAATATGCGGCTAATATCATATCATATCTATCCCTAACGCTTAACGCCATACGGGGGATTTCCCTGTAGATGTTAAATCTATTCACCGACGATCTCGAGCTAGGTAAATCCAATCACCTGCTTCCCTTTCTTCGCAGCGTTCGAAGTCCCCGCCTGCGACCTTATTAACACAAAACATAACAAGTGCAAATCACAGAAATCGACCAATATCACGTACAAACTACGTTTGACCGACGCACCAACTCCAATCCAACTCTCAAGTGTCCGTCTAGTGGCTAACGTGTATGGGGACACTCCGAATCCAACCCAAGTGCAGCAGCTACACAAGATCACGAACCGTGTCGGATAACGTAACACGCGTAGTCGTAACACTAGATTTAAGCAAAGTGATCCCAGATTTTGTATACTGTTAAAACATAAAAATCAAGCAGTACCAAACACTTATAAACAACTGCAGACAGCTACCCTACAAAACCCAAGCCCCAGCTCCCCCAAAGGACCGAGCTCGCCGGATTTCCCCATATTGTCGCCGGCCAAAACCGCCCAGGTGGGGTTTTTCGTGCTTCAAGTGTACACTTAGGGTCACTAGTACATCACTACTACATTGCTATATTTTCCAGTACACACTCGGGGTCACAGCAGAACACAGAAACTCCAATATGTCACTAAAAATACGATACATGCACAAAACTATACCTTTAGTGCTCTAAACCACAACTATAAGGCAACACAAAAAAAATAACCACCTAATTAACAGTTTAGAGGTTATACCTATCCACTCTTGCTCAAAAATCAAATCTTTCCAAGCTCCAAGTCATCTTAGTGGATAAAACAAGACTTGAGAAGGGTTTTAGTGGGGTTTAATGAAGTTTTGCAAGGTTTTGTGATGAAGTAGTGAAGGTTTTAGTTGAGAGTTGAGGAGATGAAGAAATGATTAAGAATGAGAGAGTGAGGAGAGAATGAGAGATGAATTGAGATAAGTATGAGAGGGTGAGTGTAGGATGAGTTTTAGCCTTACACTTACTCTCTCCCTCTCTTCATCAATACTTGCATTAATGCCCTCTATGACTCACCTAACCACCTCTCCTCAATCCAAAACAAGAATATAACTCTTCACAAGAATGCTTAAGTGTAAAGTTAACATGGAAAGAATTAGCTTAGGATGCCATGGTTACTTAACAAGATTAACACTAACTAACCCCCACATTAATATGCAAAAGTGTGTGCAAGCCAAAACAAATATTAATAAAATTTTAGTTAATTGTTATAAAATGTGAGGAAACTAATTTGGTAAACTTTTCCTTAAAAACCCGCATTATCACTCAATTAACACTAATCGCATTCTAAGATGTTACAATCTCCTCTGTTAAAAGAAATTCATCCCCGAATTTAAAATTCTTACTATGCGTACCTTCAAAGAGATGAGGAAATTTCTTCCGCATCTCGCCCTCGGCCTTCCAAGTGATCTCCTCACTAGTTGGGCTACGCCAAAGAACCTTCACAGATGGCAAGACCTTTGATCGAAGTTTTTTCACCTGCCGATCCAATATAACTACCGGCTGCTCGGTGAACGAAAGATCAGGCTCAAGCTGAACGGTCTGGTACTGAATCATGTGAGAAGGATTATGAAGGTATCTACGAAGTATCGACACATGGAATACGGGGTGAACATCCGGAAAACTGGGTGGGAGAGCCAAATGATAGGCAACGGTACCAACTCGCTCAAGAATCTCGAAACGACCTACCAATCTGGGACTAAGCTTTCCCCTTTTCCCAAATCTCATAACGCCCTTCATCGGAGAAATCCACAGGAATACATGATCCCCCACTGTGAACTCAAGTCTGCGACGACGATGGTCAGCATAAGACTTCTGTCTGCACTGGGCTGCTCTCATCCTGTCCTGAATCAGCCGGATCTTCTCCGTAGTCTCCTGAACTAGCTGGGGTCCCAAAATCCTACTATCGTTGAGTTCGGTCCAACAGACTGGCGATCGACACTTCCTACCATACAAAGCCTCAAAAGGTGCTATCTGAATAGTCTCCTGAAAGTTGTTGTTGTAGGAGAACTCAATCAACGGCAAGTGACGATCCTAACTGCCACCAAAATCAAGCACGCACGCACGAAACATATCCTCCGGAGTCTGTATAGTCTGCTCCGACTGACCATCGGTCTGTGGATGGAAAGCGATGCTAAAGCTCAAACGAGTACCCAAAACTTCCTGAAGCTTCTGCCAAAGACGGCTAGTGAACTGGGTGCCCCTGTCGGATACGATGCATGTGGGAACGCTGTGCAAATGCACAATCTCATCTATATACAACTGAGCATACTGAGCATAACCGAAAGTGGTCTTCACTGGAAGGAAGTGAGACACTTTCATCAACCGGTCAATAATCACCCAAATGGAGTCATACCCCAGACTGGCCCTGGATAGACCCACAACAAAGTCCATAGAAATCTGCTCCCATTTCCACTCAGGAACGGGTAAAGGCTTCAACTCTCCAGCTGGTCTCCGATGCTCAGCCTTGACTTGCTGACAAGTCAGGCACCTTAAAACGAAGTTCGAAACGTCGCGCTTCAACCCTTCCCACCAGTAAATGTCTTTCAAGTCACGATACATCTTGGTGGAACCTGGATGAACGCTAAAGGATGACTGATGTGCCTGCTCTAGGATCTCGCATCTCAACCCATTGGTAACTGGTACATACAAGCGAGTCCTGTAATGTAGCACCCCCTGGTCATCAACCATGAACTTCGAATCGGTACTCTGCCGAACAAGCTCAAGAATCTCAGACAAACGGACATCATTGGGATGCGCCTCATGAATACGATCAAATAGAAGTGGACGGGCGCGGACGTGAGCAAGCTGTCCCCCAGTGGAAGTGAACTCAAACTGTACTCTACCATCGCACAAGGTCTGCCAATCTACAGAAGACTGTCTTTGAACTGCGCTCAACTAGGACAAGCTAACCCCAGGCATACGGCTCAAAGCATCAGCTACCACATTCACCTTTCTCGGATGATAAAGGATCTCACAATCATAATCCTTCACAAGCTCCATCCATCGACGCTGTCTCAGATTCAGGTCCCGCTGCTGGAAGATGTATTTCAAGTTCTTGTGGTCCGTGAAAATCTGACACGACTCCCCGTACAAGTAGTGTCTCCAAATCTTCAGCGCAAAGACCACCGCAGCCATCTCAAGATCGTGAGTGGGATAATTCTACTCGTGTTTCTTCAGCTGCCTAGAAGCATAAGCAATCACTCTATCATACTGCATCAGTACAAAACTGAGCCCCACTCAAGAAGCATCACAGTAAACGATAAAGCCACCCGATCCAGAAGGCAAAGATAGAACTGGTGCAGTCGTCAACCGAGTCTTCAACTGCTGAAAACTCTGCTCGTATGCATCAGTCCAAAGAAAAGGAACCCCCTTCCGGGTCAGTCCGGTCAGTGGTGCAGTAGTACTCGATAAATCCTGTACGAAACGGTGGTAATAACCAGCTAAGCCCAAAAAGCTGTGGACATCTGTCACAGATACAGGCCTGGGCCAAAACTGCACAGCCTCGATCTTGCTCGGGTCCACACGAATACCTTCTCCCGTTACCATATGACCCAGGAAGTCTACTCTATCAAGCCAAAATGCACACTTTAAGAATTTAGCATACAGCTGGTGCTTTCTCAATATCTGCAAAGCAATTCTCAAGTGCTGCTCATGCTTCTTTCGACTCCTAGAGTAGACCGGAATGTCATCAATAAACACAATAATAAACTGGTCGAGGAACGACCTGAAAATCCGGTTCATCAGATCCATGAATGTTGCTGGGGCATTGGTGAGTCCGAACGACATCACCAAAAACTCATAATTCCCGTAGCGCGTACGAAAAGCAGTCTTCGGAATGTCATCATTCCGAACCCGCAACTGATGATAACCCGAACGCAAATCAATTTTAGAAAAATGTTTCGCACCCTGGAGTCGATCAAACAAATCGTCAATGCAAGGTAAAGGATACCTATTCCGCACCGTAACTCGGTTCAATTGAAGATAATCAATACACAATCTCAAACTGCCGTCCTTCTTCTTGACGAACAGAACAGGAGCTCCCCAAGGCGAAACACTCAGACATACAAGTCCCCTATCAAGTAACTTTTGCAATTGATCCTTAAGCTCTTTAAGCTCCACCGGGGCCATCCGGTAAGGCAGTATAGAAATAGGCCCCGCGCCAGGAATCGGATCAATGCAAAATTCAACATCGCGCTCTGGCGGCAAAACAGGTAACTCATCGGGAAACTCTCGCACGATGGGAACTCGGTCCAACAGCTCTACTGTGGCTCCAGTATCACGAATGAAAGCAAAGAATTCCCGAAATCCTCTCCTCAAAAGCCGACTAGCGCAAATGGCTGAAATCAAATTGTAAGGGGCGGCACCGCGGTCCCTTTGCATAACCCGAACAGACTCGCCCGGAAAACTAAGACTGACTGTTATCTCACGGCAATTCACAGACGCATAGCAAGCAGCTAACCAGTCTATACTAAGGAAAATGTCGAAGTCCAACATATCTAGAAGGATCAAATCGACGGACGAATCTCTATCTCTAATCCGAACGGCATACGACCGAAACACATGTTGCGCCGCAAAAGAATTGCCAACAGGAGTAATCACAGCAAGCGGCTGATCTAGCAAACACGACTCTCAGCTTAACATCAGCACGAAGTGTATAGAAACATACGAGTGCGTAGATTCCGGATCAAACAAAACATGTGCATTAAAAGAACATACAGAAAGAGTACCTGAAACCATTGCATTGGATGCCTGCGCGTCCTGATGAGTCAAGGAAAACACCCGAGCCTGCCCTCTACCGGCGACTGGCTGACCTCTGCTTCTGCCATCCCATCCTCTCGAAACAAAACCACCGTGACCACGACCTCTCTGAGCAAGAGTCCGATGCGGGGCAACAACAGGCATAAGAGGCAACGCTCTCTGAGGTGGAGAAGGTGGTAAGGTAAAATGTGGTACAGCTGCCTTGTCCTCAAGTGTCTCAGTAAAATCTCGGATCCGATGATACAAACTCCCGCACCAGAAACATCCAGATGAAAATTGCCGACCCTCCTAGGGATAAGAGCTAAATAACTGGCCTCGTCCCCAGCCTCCACTACCCCCAGTATCTGAACGGAATCTATCACGGCGACTAAACGTCTGTCTCCGTGCTGATACACCAGTACGAACTCTCTTCGGTTCCGGAACAACCGACGTCTCAGAAAGATGCTCCTCAACCAATATGGCTGCGTCCACCGATGCTGCATACGTGTCACAATGCTGTACGCTGATAGCGAGGAACAACTGGGTAAGCAGGCCTCGAACAAACCTCCTAATCCGCATCTCCTCAGTAGCAACCAATACGGAGCATACATAGATAGCTCGGTAAACTGCACATCGTACTCTGACACCGTCATACCCGGAGTCTGGCGTAACGACTCAAAACTGCGCCCTCGAGCATCCTTGACGCTCTGCGGAAGAAAATGGGCAAGAAACACCGTCACAAACTCAGCCCAGGTCATGGGAGAAAGACCTGCGGCTCTGCCCTTCTCTAAATACTCGCACCACATCTGGGCAAGACCCTCCAGATGAAAACTCACAAACTCTACCCATCTCGCGTTAGAGCATCTCAGCGAACGACATATCCTGACCATCTGGTCGATAAACAACTGTGGGTCCTCAGCTGCATCAGTGCCTGCGAAAACCGGAGACTTCAGCCTCATGAACTCAGATAACGATATAGTGATCACCTCTATAGCGGAAGGTACAACTTCCTGAACAGTAGGCACCAACACAGTCATCGTCACAGGTGGAACAATCTCCTGTCGCCGCGCTCGACTGGCCTCAACTAATGAACCCATCATCTGGCGCATATTCTGGATAACGGCCTCAAGCCTAGCAATACGGTCCATCAAAAGTGGATCAATCTGTTCCTATACAATGGGCATACCGCCTGGGTCAATCTTCGTCTCAGACGAGTCAACTCTGACCTCGGCCCTCGCGGCCGCTCTCTGTGCCCTAGTAGTCTTCGGCGTTATAAAGGCTGGAAATGGAAACAGGATTCGATAAGGACATAGAAATCGAATCACAAGGATGTATAAAATCACGGAAGGAATTTCAAGCAATAAGTCTTTAATATTTCAGAAAAATAAAATATTATTTTTGGGATTTTTTATAATTGAATAATATTATATTGAATATTTTAATAAGGCGGTATGATTAAATACCGATAAATTGGGGAAAATTTGGAAAATTATAGAAATTACTAAAAAGATGGTGTTTTATTGGATTTAAGCAAATTATAAAATTTTATGATTCATTATACACTATTTTAATGTTAATCGCGATTAAATATCGCTAATCGCGCATTAAGGTTGTTTTGTGCAAAACATGCACCATGTTATTTTACACTTGTTACATTTTTAACATGGCTTTTCTCATTTATCATGCATGGTTCTAATTTAAAGAGAGAGAAAAAGAAAAGATAACAAAAGAAAAGAAAATGGAATAAACAATAAGGTATGGGTGAGAGAGAGAGAGGTGAGGGGTCAACCTTGGACCATATCTCTTTGTTCCCTTCATTATCTTCCTCATTCCCTCTTCTCTCTTCATCCCCATAGCAGCACAAATCATCCCCCTCCTCTACCGCTTCATTACAACACCAAAAACTCAAAACTTCATCTCTTTTTCACAAAAAGCATGCACAAGCTCACAAGTTACACTTTGGACCAAGAAAGTTTGCATTTTGGGCTCTTGGGCAACTCAAGAAGATTCTTGAGTTGCCAAATGAGGTAATTATTTCACATTAAATGTATTATTTCATTTGCTTTAGCCTCTTTTTAAGTTTAAAACCGATTTAGTGAAGTTTTGTGAACTTAGAAAATTCCTAGAAGTGGGTTGTGAGACTCTTGAGTTGTGATGTTGTTTATGAGTGTATTAGTGACTAGGAAACACCCCTGAGTGCTAAAAACCCAGACCAAGCTTGAAGTAAAACCTGAAAACCCAAAACCGAAACTATTCATGTCGGTTTTGTGAGAATTTAGTGGGTGCAGGGAAATCTGGAGTGATCCGGGGCCATTACTAGATGAGCAAACAATACCAGAGACTCTTTTAGACCAATATGAGACCACTATGACCAGACGACTCCCCAACTCCCCACCAAAACTGAGCTCGGCGTATTTTAGGGGCTTGGGGCCGGCCACATTGATGAGTTGGGTGCCCAGGTTGCTTCAGTAGGTCATATGCACCCTATATATCACCCTAGTGTTGTTTTCTTACCTTGTTTCCACCTTAAACAAAATCTGGAACTAAATTCATGAGTTGCTGTTTTGATTCGGGGTTATATTTTTCGTATTTTAGATTCCGGATTTTAGTATTTGTGTTTTACCTCGATCACTTGACGTTTGTACGACGATATCGAGGGATGTTTGGTGGTTTGAAAGGCGTAGTCCTTAGGTTCAACTTATAGGCTTTTAGCGTGTCGTTTTGGTTTTGATTTGGTTTTTAATGCGATACGATACGTTGTGATATGTAGGTACCCCCATGTGGACTTTGGGACGACAAGCAAGCTTATGGCGACGTCGGCATCGGCAAGCGAAGATCAAAGTGAGTAGATATATATTTACAGGGGAAGTCGGGTGGATGGCGTATAGCGCCCCCGCAGTTCGTAGTATAGATTATATATATATATAATTATATATGTGTTTTATGTTACGTGTATGATTATCAAGATATGATTTTGTGTTCATGGTTTAGTTTAGGGTAGTTAGAAGTAACTTAGTTTAGCTTGTTAGTCGCGAACCCTAGAATAAGGTTTACACCCACATGCACACACACACTAGCATACTTTTATACTTGTACGTATATGGAAATACGTCTATATATATGTATACACACATAGGTATGGAACTAGGCATATATATATATATATATATATATATATATATATATATACATGGATAATGAGGATAGTGGATGATATTTGGAGATAAGTCGATGAGATTGGGCATGATGCCACGAGATCGGTAATATGTTTTGATTCGTATTATAAGATACGACATGAGATTATAGCGGGCCTTTAGGCGTGTGTTTTCATACCACGTGTATATATGCAGATGGTATCAGTTTGTGCTAGACTTAGATTAGTACCCCAGTTTATGAGATATGATGATAAGGATACCAGATGAATAATGAGATGAATGTGATATTTGACCCGTACCCAGAATTGGGATGTGGTACGATGGATTTACTGTACGAGCTATATATTGATGATAGATCCGCACTCTTGACTCGAGAATGTCATATTGTATATTATATCGTATGTGATACTATTGAGGCGGGATCACCGACTATTATATTTATATATATCGACTCAGACCTAGGTGGTTTTCCCTTACCCTTTCGGCTAGACTGTTCGTTTAGTCCTGTAGTTTACTTGTAGATGTTAGACTAAACTCGAGTCATACATATATCCAAAACTAACGAATCGTGAGTATTTTAAAGACAGACCAAGGGATTCTACGGATATTTTAAAGGACGTACCTCTTTTCGTAAAAACACTGTAGCCTTATTTTCCAAACACCATGATTCGTGTGATTTCAAATGACAAACTGTAGGACTCATATAACTAATGTAGATTCTTTATTGTTGCATTACTTTCCATTTCCATATATTCATGTGGTTATTAGCGCATTGCATGCCTATATACTTGGGATTTTGTTATATTGAAAACCATGCTGTCAGGACACCAGCACCATTACCGATGATGCATTTGCTCCACGTACACCTGCTTGCCGGCTCACACACTTCATCATCGATAATTGCCATGTCACAACACAATAGGATTGTTGCTTCAGGATAGGACTCCTTACATGCCATACTTGCGTATATACTACTTGTACATCCATATTGGCGCACAGGCACATTGTACACTCATACTTGCGTATATACCTACTTGTACATCCATATTGGCGCACATGCACATTGTACACTCATACTTGCGTATATACCTACTTGTACATCCATATTGGCGCACATGCACATTGTACACTCATACTTCCGTATATACCTATGTACATCCATATTGGCGCACAGGCACATTGTACACTCATACTTGCGTATATACCTACTTGTACATCCATATTGGCGCACATGCACATTGTACGCTCATACTTGCGTATATACCTACTTGTACATCCATATTGGCGCACAGGCGCATTGTATACTCATACTTGCGTATATACCTACTTGAAAATCCATAATGGCGCACAGGCACATTGTACACTCATACTTGCGTATATACCTACTTGTACATCCATATTGGCGCACATGCACATTGTACACTCATACTTGCGTATATACCTACTTGTATATCCATATTGGCGCACATTCACATTGTACACTCATACTTGCATATATACCTACTTGTACATCCATATTGGCGCACATGCATGTTGTACACTCATACTTGCGTATATATACCAACTTGTACATCCATATTGGCGCACATGCATATTGTACACTCATACTTGCGTATATACTACTTGTACATCCATATTGGCGCACATACATATTGTAAACTCATATATATTGTACATTCATACTTGAGTACACACATATTTTACACCCATACTTGCATACATACGTATTTGCACATACATAGATGATTCTGGCTTGATTTGGAGATTTGGGAACCGCATGATATATTTTAAAGCTGGATTCATTTTATAAAGAGCGGTTTTCTCTCGATATGTGCATATTACTGTTCCATGTTGCATGATATACGGATATGCTTACATTTCTGTTATATGTCGCATACATCATTCTTTATGATTATACGCATTGAGATATGTTGTTTTCATGAGATTTCTGGATTTGGGAACCGTGGTTATGGCAAAAGAGAGTATGCATTGTTTTAAAAAAAAACCGGTTACCCTTGATATGATAATTCAGTGTGTCCACCATGTGTTTTCTCGGTTCTGAGAGTGGCATGTAAAACCCGATTCAAGGAGCGGTAGGCACCGTCTGCGGGTACATGGTGGACCCGGTGAGGTATCCCGGAGTAAGAAGACTCGTACTGTTAGACGGTGAGCCTGGTAGGGGAGCACTACCTACCGGTGATATTATTTGGACTCGGCGGTTATCCGGAGGATACCGACCGGAGCAGTGAGATGGATATGAGGGCCGACCAACATATTATGCATGGGTTACTGTTAATTGACGAAGAGCTAGCTCCCACTTGGGGATGCCTTTATTCATATTATGCATGTTGTACCCCTTTTTGGGGCCAGTATTTACAAATGAAACTCTGCCGAAATTTTCAGAAATGACTTGGGATTTTAAAACGCATAATTCGGCTTATGCTATTAAAACCACTTCTTTAAAACTAGTTTTCCTTCAATTATTATTTAAAATGGTTTTAGATTTCTGGGCTTTTGGCTTGCTTGAATTAGATGGGGTCCTATAGACTTCATATGATTCAATGGCCAGTCACGTACCATTTCGGGTCGTGACAAAGTTGGCATCAGAGCGATAGGTTAACCTTGGTTCGAGTCTAAGTTTGGCTATGCGGAGCCTAGAGTGTTTGTATATATTTGGAACTTAGGCTTGACCTTACGGAACTTAGACTTCATCGGGGGGTGGGGGTATTAGACCTGAACTTTCGTCGCGTAGGTTGACCTTGGTTGATGGAGTAGGTGACTTAAGCAGAGTGACTTACCGTGTGTATGTTCCGCGGCATACTTACGATACGCTTAGGGAGCCTTAGGATGTACATTTCCTTGCACAGTATTATATTCATTCCTATGATCTATCCTCATCGATACCGGTTTATGGTTTTGCTGCCACGATTACATGGGCAGAGAGAGCTACGGCTAGAGTTGCGTCAGCACGAGCTCGTCACGGATGAGGACTGACCAGGGCATGATTCCAGGGACATACGATTGCATAGAGGCGTCGTTTTATTGTGTTTTCGCGCCAGGAGCATTTGATGGATCGCTTTTACAATATTACTCGGACGTGCAGATCAGCACCAAAGGATTGAGCCATTGATAGAGGCCAGCCAGAATATGATGACCGTCAATGCACAGATTATTCTTGATGATTGAGATACTGTTCAGCATGCAGACGGATGAGCCAGTTGTTGCTGCGAACGATGAGATATCGTCCCAGATGTTGGAGCTATTGCAGTACGAGTTGTACTTAGAGATATGATAGAAGATCGCTAGTCACCCATGGAGGAAGGACTAGGACACGTGATTCATTGCCTATCCCGATGCGAGGTCATCAGATTGATTGATTCCAGCTAGAGACGACTTCACGCAGGTAAGTTGGGAGTCGATAGAGACGGTCGAATGTCAGAAGCCCATTTTCCAAGTTTAAAGTATTCAGAGACAAATGCAAGTAATGCTATGGACCCTCTAGAAGAATGAAACCCTACCTTGACAAAATGAGCATGAGAACTCTTTGAAACCTTAGGGTTTGCGGCAGTTCAGCGGTGCTATTAGTGAGGCTTGGATTTTCCCTTCTACTGTTGGTCCATAGGTACTGTGGCATGTACTGGAATACTATTAAACTGTACCCAAGATGTTGAGCTCTTAGGGGATTATGGAACCTTGACGAATCGATCGAAAGGTTCGACATCATTCGGATATCATGTGATGGGATACATTGCTTAGGAGACTCCAGATACGAGTATAGCCGTTGGAGCGCAGTCCATGCAGCTATGAAGAGACGAGTCCGAAGCAGTCGACATTAGAGAAAAGTGGAGTAAGAGGTTCGTACGGGATATTGATGAGCTGACGTTCCACTCCGTCGACATCAGAGATGTGATACGCATGCAGAGGCGTTGTATATAGATATATCTTCAAGAAGGAGTCGCGATGAGTTTGCAGCCATTCCGGAACAAGAAACAGATATAGAAAAGGGTGAAAACCTCCGGGCAGTTCGGCAAAAATGAGATTTGAGAGAGATCTCGACAGGACCTTTCTGGAATACTATACGAGAAGATTTGGGCCCAGGATCGGTCATATTACGCACACCCAGTAGGTCAGAGTTCGGCATCGTCGACGAGACATGTTATGAGTGACCATGATAGTTGGCTGTTCAGTTGATAAAACTGCACTTTTAATATGACATTTTTCCAACTATTTCTATATAAAAAAGGTGTTTATTACCCTATTATTTGTAAAAATACTATTTTCATGTGTTTTTATATTATAATTAACATTACGAAGGAAAAAGTAAACATATAATATCCATGTAACATCTGGCCTATTTAATATGCTTACCTTATTAAATACCTTTGACCAATTCTCTTAAAACTAAAATATCATGACAAATGGTTAAAGATAATATCTCAATAAAAATAATTTCTACTTCATTATTTATTGAGATAATTGTGCAGAAATTATTTCAGGACCGGAATCAAGGAAATCCAAATTATCGAGATCAAATCTGCCAAAGATATTCAAGTAAATTGAAGAAACTAATTCTGGCAGAAATGTAGAAAAGATTTTCAAAGTCAAGATACTCAAAAGATTACCAAGTGTTACAGATATGAAGCTACAAAAATTAGAGGCCATGGTCTCACCAAAGGGGGTGGATCTGCGGCCAAACCTATCCAATGGCCGCGGTTCCGCCACGGATTTGAGGAGTTGAGATATGGGATTTTGGTGGTTAGGATCCTAACAACTAGTTTCCATATTAGGAAACTAGGGTTCTGGCTCTGTGACTATAAGTAAGGACTGAGAGTCTCTTGGAAAAATCATCAAGCTGAAGAGATTAAGAAGTCCACGACAGGCTCACGCATCAGGCTGATCATCAACTGTTCATTTACCTCCTCAGAAGAGATCGAGAAGAAAACTAGCATTTTGTAATCATTTTCTAAGGGAACAAAGTGTAAATGATTTTTGTTGATTAATAAAGGTAGTAGTTTTCTTATTCTATCTCTTTGTAGTTTTTAATATGATTTCTCTCTCCATCTCTTCTTCTCCCAACATGCGCGAGTAATTCTTCGCTTGTTAGGGTTCATGGGATTATGGTAGGTTAATGGATGATGAAGATTCTTAAACTCTTTTTAAGTCCTATAAAGTTTATAAAGTTTATCAAAAGAATAGTTAACATCCTAATTAGGGGCGCTATCAATTCATTGATAATCGCGACCATGATTAGAGATTAGATTAACTATTGTTTTGGTAAAGGCTAGATATAAACGGAGTTCCATGTCGAGATAGGGGTTAAGAGTGGGAACCCTTGTCCCTCTAGAAACCCTAATCTACATCCATCACTGTCGTTCTAGTTTTAAATCTATTAAAGGATAAAAAGAGTAATATTTAATTAATCATCCATAACTACTAAATCCCAATGAACCCTACAAGCCCCCTTTTAATATTAAACCTACATCCGTAGTTAATCTAGATCTATATTCTGCATCCGTGTTTGACGTAGATCTAGATCCTACAACCATTCTTCACCATTCTTTATTCTTCCTCCTTTCTTTCTCAACACGCCCAAAGTAAGAATAAAATATTCAACGTTTTCCTGAGGACGACCCGTACTCATCACGGTCTAGCTACACGCGACACCGTTATTGATTGCGGTTACTACAAACACAACTCTAAAATACACATCAATCAAATGGAGCCGTTGCCGGGGATATGTGCGTAATATTTTTTTCTTACTATTTGTGTTGAATTCTTATTCGATCTATATCATAAAAATAAACAAAACTGCAAATTGTATATTTAACGATTATTGTGTGAATTTTGCGAGAGAATCTGGAGTCACAGATTTGAGGAAACAGAGATTCAGAGACATTCATCAAGATCCAGAGGAGCAAAGGAGGCCACGTAGCAAAAATCTTCATCAGATCTTCCTACTCGGCGGCGGAACCGCGGCACAAAGAGCATATTGGCGGCGGAACCGCGGCGCGTTACGGGATTTAGGGTTTCCAAATTCTCTGGTATCTTTTATATATCTTTCTCTCTCCTCTAAAATCTAATAAAATAACTTTTCTGCAGGATTCTTTGCAAAATATCGCCACTCAAAAATCTTTTTGCAAAGTTTTGCACTTGGTTTGTTTATTCATATTTTAATACGGATTTTAAGGGGCAAAACCACAATTCAGATTAGGTGTGGATTTCATCACCCTTCCTAGGCCCCACAAATCACAAAACGAACATCCGCATAACCCTATATTAATTTAAAAAATATCTAGAAAAGACTCTAAGGACTGTCGCGCTCAATAAGGACAGAGGAAGGTCGTGGGTAATTTATCGCTTATCCGCATTACTTTTTTGGTGCCTAGGCAAGTGTGTCTAAGGCAAGTGGTTACTTAATTAGGCCCTCTATTTTCGGTGATTTGTATAGCGGATACCTCCCACTTACCTGGCACTTACCTGGCCACAAGAGTAGTAAAGAGGTGGTATAGGATTGATCCTACGGCTTGTCCTTTGGAAGTCTAGGAGCGGTCTAGAGACTTGACCTAGGTAACCTTAGTTCTAGGGTTGTTTGTGCATTTGTGTGATTTGTCTAAGTCCGACACACTTTTCAAAACAGACCATTTTTAAAAGTACACACGTTGCCACTTACGCTAAAACCCGCTTAGTGCATACTTGGCTAGACACGGGATTCTAGTGCCCGTCTTGTCCGCGTTTCTGCTATCGACTCCGAGGTCGGTACTTCTTCATCTTCTTTTTCCCTACCATCCTCCACATTGACCGAGATGGACGGTGCTCCATTAAATTATAATACCACCTGCCACCGCCCGTAGGTGAGCAGAATCCACCTCGCATCTCTCTCCAAGAAAGATGTTATCCTATCCGTGGTCCACTTCCCACTTGCTTATCTATTCCACCAGCCAACAGGGATAATTTTGAAATTAAACCCCACTACATCAATCTGTTGCCTAAATTTCACGGTCTTGAATCTGAAGACGCGTACGTTTTCATCACTAAATTCAAAAACGTATGCGCAATGATGGGTACGTCACAACTGACTGTGGATGCTATGCGTTTGCGTTTTCTCCCATTCACTTTGTGCGACTTGGCAGAAAAATGGCTTTATAATACTGCCGCACACTTTATTGCCAATTGGGATGAATTCGTGATAGCATTCCTTAAGAAATTTTACCTAAATCATAAGACCGCCCATGTTAGGAGCGAGATCAACCAGTTCACCCAGCTTTCCAATGAACCATTTTGGAAGTGCTTTGAACGTTTCAAGGATCTGCTTGCCCAATGTCCTCATCATGGAATCAATAGATGGGATTTGTGACGGATTATATATGAGGGTATTAATCCAACGACAAAGAAGATGCTTGAAACAAATTGTCAATGCAATTTCATGTCTAAAGATGACGGTGAAGCTTGGAAATATCTGGAAGACCTCGCTGAAAACACTTTGCAGTGGGAAAGCATAAGACCACCTTCATCTAGGGGAGGTATTCATCAGCTCGATGTTTCCATCGCAGTAAAAGCCGAAATAGCAGCGTTCCAAAAGAAACTCGATGCTATTGAGAACAAATTCTTATCAGTCTTCCTAAATCAGGTAACGCTTCCTAAGACCGTGTGTAGTTACTGTTCAGATCCTTCACACTTGACGGAAGAATGTCCTATGAATGCACCGTTTCAAGGTCACGACCAAACTAATGCTGCTTTTCAGCAGTGACCTAGAAACGATCCTTATTCTTCCACGTACAATCAAGGATGGAGGAATCATCCTAACTTTGCTTGGAACCAAAACCAACCCCAAAATCAAAACCAGTTCCAAAGAAATCATCAAAGACCTCCTCTACAGCAACAGCAACCACAACCACAAAGTCAGCACCCCTTTCAGTCACAAAATTTTCAAAATCCGGCCAACACTTCTACACCGCAATTGGCCGGTACTGATAACTCTTCACTCGCACAAACTTTGGATTTGTTTATGAAACATACCATTCAAATGTCGGCTGATATGAAGTCTTCTATTGATACCATAAAGAAAGACTCCGCCTCCCACGGTGAGAGTATTAAATCAATAGAAAACCAAATTGCACAGTTGAACGCCGTAATGAGTGCGAGAGAGAAAGGGAAACTCCTTTCTCAACCCCTACCGAATCCTGGCCACTCACAAAATCATAATGTAAATGCCGTTACTACGTTGAGATCGAGAAAAGTGCATAATAACCGAGTGGGTGAGCAATTTGATGATGTTAGTGATACCTATGATACCCCGGCTTCTACTTCTTCTCCTAATTCGTCTAGTCTCCCACCTACTTCCGAGTCTATTCTACGCTTCCCACAAGGCTCGAACCCTCAGCCCACTTCCACAAATCTATCTAAAACGATCCCCACTCCAATTCTGGGATCCATTCCATCCCCACAATCCTCTCTAATGTTGGACTCAACCCTTATTGATAAAGCACCTTATCCAAACAGGTTAAGGGGCAACAGACCAAGTCCACAATCGGAGAAGATTGTGGAAATTTTTAAGTAAGTTAACATAAACATTCCTCTCCTAAATGCTATTTGTTTACCTCAATCAGAGCAAAGCTC
Organism: Agapanthus africanus; assembly: GCA_030015575.1. Taxonomy (NCBI): domain Eukaryota; kingdom Viridiplantae; phylum Streptophyta; class Magnoliopsida; order Asparagales; family Amaryllidaceae; genus Agapanthus; species Agapanthus africanus. The sequence goes on along the minus strand of JASDDO010000024.1, from coordinate 334,568,542 downwards.
TGTTCAAATTCAAAGGTGGGAAAAGAAGCAATACTTCTGTTTTTCTCCAATCAGAGCAAAGCTCTGTCTTGAAAATTAAAAAGAAAATTAAAGTTAAAATAAATGAAGTAGCGTACTCTCTATAAGAGCAAAGCTCTTATGGAAAAAAAAAATGATGCAGCTGCGCAAGTGCGCAGTGCGCAACTGCGCTGCGCTGCGCGCTGTGCGCAAGTGCGCAACTGCGCTGCGCTGCGCGCTGTGCGCTGCGCAACTGCGCTGGGCAGTGCGCGCTGTGCGCTGCGCAACTGCGCTGTGCAGTGCGCGCTGCGCTGCACAGGCGCAGTGCGCAGTGCGCGCAACTGTGCGCTGCGCAGTAAAAAAAAAAAATAAATAAAAATAATAATAAAAAAAAATAAAAAAAATAAAAATTTTTATTGCGCGACACGTGTCTGCGCAGTTGCGCAAACGCTGCACGACACGTGTCACGCGCTGGGGAGTTGCGCAAAAACAGAATGAAAATTTAAGCAAATCTTCTCTGTTTTTGTTAAAACAAGAAGATTTCTTCTGTAAAACAGGGGCCTTTGGATCAAAGATCCAACGGTGGGGAAAATTCTCCAAATCACTCAGAGAATGATCTTTTTAACAAACTTTAACTAATTTATGAGCACTATAAAAAGGACCCTATACCTCGTTTCAAAGAGTAGGAAGATCTTGCTAAAAAAAAAAGAGAAGAGAACTTTTGAGAACTCTTGAAGAGTAAAAAAAAAGGTAAAAACCTTTGAAAGAAGAGAGATTTCTCTTGTGAACAAGATCATGGATCTTCAATAAATAAATAAATAAATAAAATAAAATAAAAATAAAAATAGTGCCTTGCACTTGTTTTATGATCCATCGGTTCTTGAACCTAAAAGGTTCTTAAATTAATAGTGCTTTGCACTTTCATGATTGGTTCTCTGAGATAAGAAAAACAAGAAAAACTTGTTTTTATATCTAAATCAAATAGTGCCTTGCACTTGTTTTATGAACCATCGGTTCTTGAACCTAAAAGGTTCTTAAATTAATAGTGCTTTGCACTTTTATGAACTTTTGGTTCTCTGAGATAAGAAAAACAAGAAAAAACTTGTTTTTTTCTTAGATCTAAATCAAATAGTGCTTTACGCTTCTTTTTTTGAACCATCGGTTCTTGAATCTAAAAGATTCTCAAATTAACAGTGCTTTGCACAAATGCAATGCATTACTAAAAGGGCCAGGCCCAAATCAAAATGACCTGACAGGCCAAAATAAATTGCAAGGCAATAAATGGGCAGAGCCCAAATAAATTGATGCTTTGCATCCTTTATACAAGGGCAGGGCCCAAATAAAATTGATGCCTTGCATCATTCCTAAAAGGACAGAGCCCAAAACAAATTGATGCTCTGCATCCTTTCTGGGCAAGGCCCAAATAAAAATAAAAAAAGAAATGCAATGTAAAGCAAATAAAATGTTGAAGATTTCAACTGGACTTAGCCCAATTTTGGCCATAAGTCCTTAAATTAAATTGACTGAGCAAAATTGCTCTTCTAAATCAATTTACATCCGGTTCGAGGGTACATCTCCGAACTCCTTTGACATCCGTCGTTGTAATTCCTCAACGACGTCAAAGAGGTGACGGGTCCCAACGACCACACATCGATATGGACTGCGGGATCCTTAAACTCGTGGACCGAAACGTCCTTAAACTAATATCGGACCGAAACGTCCTTAAACTAATATCGGACCGAAACGTCCTTAAACTAACGGTGGACCACTATGTCCTTAAACTGGTATTGGACCACAATGTCCCTAAACTGGCACAATAGAGCCCAAATGCTCTTTTGTCGGATCTAAACGATCCTGTTAAGTCGATGTTAGTCCCAAACTGGACTAACGTATCCTTAGCAACCGTTTAAGTTGATCTTAGCCTCAAATATGGCTAACGCATCCTTAAACCTTCAAACAGACTTTAGTCCCAAATTGGACTATAAATTCCCCCAACTAACTTTGGCTCAAGGGTAGATCTCTGAGCTCCTCTGACATTTGTCGTTGTAATCCTTCAACGTTGTCAGAGAGGTGACGGGTCCCGACGACCATACATGAAATGGACCACTATGTCCCTAAACTGGAACAATAGAGCCCAAACGCTCTTTTGTCGGATCTAAACGATCCCGTTAAGTTGATCTTAGTCTCAAACTCAACTAACGTATCCTTAACGAACGTTTAAGTTGATCTTAGCTGCAACGCGACTAACGTATCCTTAAACTAAAAACACCAAACCCAAATCTATGCAAATATGGATTTGGACTAATCCACGTCCTACGGGCGACGGCATTACTCAGTCTCCGTATATAATCCATGGGCAACCACAAACAAAACAAACACACACGACACGAAGTGAAATTCTGGAGAAGGAGAAAGTTGTTACCGCGATGCGGTAGCGTAATTAACTGCAGGGGCTTGAGCCTGCAGGGAAGAGCGTCCCCACAATCAAAAACCCCTCACCCTGAGGGGGAATCTGACGAAGTCTGCTACATCGGCCGCATCCGTCTAAACCTCCGATACACGGTGCCATAAATCAACTTGGCATCTTCGGAGAGATAGACGGATAAAACCAAATAGCATCTGCCCCGAACCTCAGGCACAGACCTAAAGTCCAGGCCGCCGTTCGGAGGGGAACAGATTCTGGCACGCCCGGTGGGACCTCTTCCTCTTTCCACTCCACACTTCGTGTGTCGTGTTCGCGAACAAATCGCGGTTTGCTGTGATTGCCTGTGGATTCAAGGTACTAAGATTTGGTGTCTTGCTTTATGCAGAAAACAGAAAATCGATGGCTTCGAACTGCATCGCCTGCAGCAACAACTCTCGCTCCTTCATTACTGGAGGAGTGACTTATGGGCCCCAAGCGGCCTCCCTTTTCAAAATGCCGGTGGAACAGGTGGCTCAAGCCACCACTGGAATATTTTTTGGGACCATGCTCCCATCAATGAGCTTCAACGCCCCAATGACATTGCAAGAAGCTCCAAATAAGTCGGTCTTCGATCGACTTACCACTGCCGCGACCCCTCTCAACGGGTCGTCCAACTCCACTGCTTCAGTTTTTAACGGACTAGGCCAGAGCTCTAACAGGCTCATGAAGAAGCCTGCCATACCAGAAGGCGTTATCCCGAAGCGGATAGCCATTCCAACTCATGTTCCTGGAAAAATCACCAAGGTTGCTTCCCATGTTCAGAAGTCCGCTTCTGACAAGTTGGCCGTCCCCGTTCAACGGACGTCGATCTTTAAAAAGCTGGTACCAGTATATTCTGACCAACACAGGGGGCATGAGGAGGTCACCCCTATAGCTGAAACAACTCCATCAGCACGACATGCCCGACGTCGCTACTGGCGCCAAGTGAGGAAGGCTGGGGGCAACTCCCCCTCTGGACTTACTCATCCAACTCTAATGGTCGGGATCGATACTGCTGTTCCAACCAAGAACAACTTTGAATTGCTGAATACGGTGCGCAGAAACTCTCCTACTGCGATGTTGAAACGAACTCCTTCACCTGTGGAGAATACTCCAGAGAAGAAGCTAGAGCAGCCCCCTCAACGGCTGTCCTCTAAAATTTACAATGTTTGGCGACAGGTCCAAGAGTCGGTGATCGATCAAGACTGCCTCCGACGACAGAAAGAGATGAATGTTCGGCGGGGGAAGGATTACTCTGTCAAACCACAAAAAGCAAAAGCTACTTGGGTGCCCACTACAATGGCTCCCTTAACTCCAATCACTCAAAAAAGGAGGCCGCAAAAAGCCCTTGTGTCTTCGGCAAATCGCAAAGACATCGAACATAAACGCCCCAAGTCTGGGGGCATGGTGGTGCACACTGTTTATATGGCTTCTGGAAAGGAGAAAAGCCGCACTTCTACGGGCCACCGACCGCTCACCCGATCCGTGACAAAAGCCCAGGAGAAACAACAAAAGCTTCAGAAAATGATGACTACAATGGCTGCACTTACTGAGCCAAAAGAAAGCTCTGAAACGTCTTCGAATGAGTGTCAAGAACAAGAAACCGACGTTGACTTTTTACGCAGAGTCCTCGAAAAGAGGGACAAAGAAACTGCAGAACAAGCGGCTAACATAAAACAGATGGCGCACCTCTTCCAAGACATGGTAGGGATGATGTTACAGCCGGACCCTCCAGCTGAAGACCCTCCAGTCATTGTCGGAAATGACGGAGGGGAAACATCTGATCCTCCTCCGGCTCTTTCAGCAGCCAAGGAAGAAACCATTTCCAAGGCCGCGCTTGACGACTATATAGCTCAGCAAATACGAGCTCATCAGGCGAGTGAAGCGGCTGGGCAAACTGTTAGAACTGGACGACCCTATCCGGGCTGGTATGACCAAATCAGTTACCCGCCGGGATATACGATCCCTAAGTTTCACGTATATAAAGGGACAGGGAATCCGCATCAGCATGTTGCTCAATTCAGGGCCATATGCGGCAACACTGGAGGCGATGACAAACTGTTGCTTCGCCAATTCGTCGGCAGCTTAGCAGAAATAGCCTTTGAATGGTATTCGGAGCTACCTAACGACTCTGTCAAAACATTTGCAGAGATGGAGCTGCTGTTTACTCAGCGTTTTGCAAGCGCCAGTGAACGCACCCCGATAACAGCACTAATAAATGCCAGAATAAGGCCAAGCGAAACGTGGGTCCAATACGCAACACGATGGCGAAACCTATGGTCGAAATGCGAACAACGCATAGAAGAGGCACCTGCGGTAGGCATGTTTGTGGGCACTCTCGATCCGCAGTCGACCATCTCGCAATTTCTGATGTTCTTCAGGCCGACCACCTTCCAGGCCTTGATTGACAAATTAGCCCAAATGGACCAGATGGGCCATAGACCATCTCCTCCAAAATCAGATTCCCGAGATGAGAAAGGAAAAGGGAAAGCGATCGTCGTCGCCAATGCTCAACAACAGTCGAGCAACTCAAAGCCGGTCGTTCGCCAAAACAACGCGCGTCCACGCCCATCCCTCGAGGAGAGGCTAGGACGTCCTTACTCGTTTCCTCAGAATAAAACGAGAAGACTGTTTGAGCTGGCAGTGCGTAACAGACTCATCAATCTGCCGAGTCCAAAGCGTCTGTCGCAGCCAGGCAATCTTAATAATCCCAATTATTGCCCTTACCACCAAACGGTAAGTCACCCGATTGAGGATTGTTTCGTCTTTAAGGGATGGATCGAGGATCAATACCTGCAAGGCAAGTTCGCGCTGTCTGAAAGCTGGAAGGTAAACCCACCACAGCAGCACTCTCCAAAGAAGAGAAACACGCCGGGGACAACTTGTCATGTGATATCTCACTCATTGGCAGATAATAAAGAGGCTCCTTGCGCCGAGAAAACGAGGGCGGGCCCTGCAACAGAAATTCCGCAGCCGTCAGACAAGTTGATCGATGCCTTCCTAAATAAAATTCGTCTGAAAGCAAAAGCCAATCAAGAGCATGAAATGGCCATACTGGAAAAAGCCAAGGCATTCCCGTCAAATCAAAAGCCATCCACTGCGGATAAAAACAAATTCAAGACGAATAAACGGTTCGCCAAAGCTCTATCAGTAGGAATGAAGCTACCGCCCTCTGAAGAAAATTCTTTCTCTGAGGTAGAGATGCACCCTAACTTCTGTTTATATCATCAGAAGATCATACATCCTACCGAAGACTGCGAATCCTTTAACTGTTGGTGGCAAGGGTATGTCGCTCAAAAGCGACACTTCGACAGGACAAAGTGTGAAGCTTGTGGACATCGGAAAAATGCGATAGATGAGCGCAAAAGAGCCGCCGCCGACTGTCATATAGCCGACTTCAAGGGATCACAAATTATCACCTTTGGAAGCGACTCTGACAAAGAAGCTATCCCCAACTTGTCCCTCAGGGAATCTATCTCGAAAATAAAGGAATTGAGAAGCTGCGAGAACGTTCAGCCATGTAATCGCACGCTATTCGAAAAAAATCTCGGCCCCGTAAACAAGGGACCGAGCAAAAAGAATAAAGGAAAAGAAAAAAAGGCCCTCGTCGCTAGCGCTCAACAACAATCAGGTGACCCTAGACCGGTTGCTTGCCAAAGCAACAAGCGGCAATCCCTCCAGGAAAAGTTGAAACGTCCTTACTCGTTTCCGCAAGATAAAACAAGAGGACTGTTCGAGCTGGCAGTGTGTGACAGACTCATCAATCCGCCGAGTCCAAAACGTCCGTTGCGGCCAGGCGATATTAATAATCCTAATTATTGCCCTTACCACCAAACGGTAGGTCATCTGATCGAGGATTGCTACGTCTTCAAAAACTGGGTTGAAGACCAATACCAACATGGCAAGTTTGCGCTGTCTGAGAACTGGAAGGTAAGTCCGCCATAACCGCACGCTCCGAAAAAGATGGATACGCCGGGGGCATCATGTTCATTCATGGAGAAGAACTCATAGACCGAAAAGTCAATAAACCAGATATTCGCCTCAAATACGGCGACAACGGACCGAAACGTCCTTAAACTAACAACGGACCGAGATGTCCTTAAACTAATGATGGACCGCAATGTCCTAAAACTTGCAAATGACCGAAATGTCTTTAAACTACTACCGCAGCATTCTTAGGCTGACGAGATAAAAAAAAATATAGAATATATATATATATATATATATATCAAAAAAGAAATAAAAAAAAAGTAAAAAAGTAAAAAATGGTATGCCCATAAGCAAAACGGGAACGGATGAAAACCCGAAAGGGCTCCGTGAGTAAAAACAGCAGGACTACCGGCGAGTGTTCGTGAAAACCCGAAAGGGCGCGACCTCGTTTAAAAAAAAAAAGAAAAAAAAAGAGGAATAAAATAAAAAATAAAAAGAACGGTATGTCCATAAGCAAAGTGGGCACGGATGAAAACCCGAAAGGGCTCCGTGAGTAAAAACAGCAGGGCTACCGGCGAGTGTTTGTGAAAACCCGAAAGGGCGCAACCTCGTTAAAAGACACTTATAGGGTCTTCTCGACCTTATAAGGAGAAACCACCCGCGTGAGATCCTTACGACTCACAAGGGAGCAACACACTTAGGGATCCTCACGATTCCTAAGGAGAAATTACACTTACGAGATCCTCACGACTCGTAAGGAGAACTCTCTTATGGGACCCTCACGGCTCATAAGATTTGAAAGTCTTAAGTTACAGAAACCTTAACCTGTTCTTAAGCAATCCCCATAACCTTCGATATTGCCCTACAAGTGGCTCATATTGACCCTTGTATACAATCCACGGGCACGAATAAATATTTCCCCAACAAAGTCCCATCCGTGACTAGGGATATGCTTGTACAACAAACAACACTTGTAAGTCCTCTCGACTTATAAGGAGAAAACCCTTTTGTAAGATCCTTACGACTTACAAGAGAACATGTACTTATGAATCCTCACGATTTCCAAGGAGAAAACACACCTACAAGATCCTCACGACTTGTAGGGAGAAATACCTCTGTGAGACCCTTACGGCTCATGAAGTCAAAAGCCTTAGCCGACAGGACCCTTAATCCTGTTTACTAAGCCACTTTTGTTCGGGATCGACAGAGGCAAATGATGATTCACTCCTGGCAATATCCCAGTTGCAGCGATGCTGATGCCTAGACCGGTATCAAATTCCAAGTCCTTTTACGGTAGATGATGATTCGCTCCTGGCAATATCCCAGTTGCAGCGATGCTGATGCCTAGACCGGTATCAAATTCCAAGTCCTTTTACGGCAGATGATGTTCGCTCCTGGCAATATCCCAGTCGCAGCGATGCTGATGCCAAGATTGGTATCAGATCCCAAATCCCCTACTCGCAAAAAAAAATAAAAATCAGCGAGCCAAATATATATATATATATATATATATATATACGAAATAGCCGAAACGATGGGGCAACTTGCAAACAGAATCAGCAAGTAAAAATGTATGTATACAAAACAGCCGAAATGATTGGGCAACTCGCAATAAAAAGTAGCGAGTAAAAATAAAGTAAATAGCCGAAATGATTGGGCACCGCGAAAAATAGCCGAAATGATTGGGCAATCGCGACCTTCGCGATATAAAAGCTGAAATGATAGAGCATCGCGGAAAGAATAAAAAAAATGAAAGAATGAAACTTTTGCCCTACAGGTGAAATCACATCGATCCCTATATAATCCAGGGGCACAGATAAAAAGGGAACAATACTTTCCCAACAGGCTTCACCAGAAAGCGAAGCCAGATCTCGACGGTTCATAGATAACCTAGAGACCATCTCGACATTTGTCGCAATATTACAGACACGATGTCAACAAATGAAGCAAAAGAAGATCCCGAGCTTCAGGGTCTCGACGTCAACATCGACAACTTAGAGATCACCAACGGCGTTTCTCCTCACTCCAGCCAGATGCAGACGTGACGTCAACAATCGACCTCAGAGTCGCAACGAAACGGAACCATGGCAAAGTCCTTAGTTCCAAATCTCAATGGCCACATCTACAGCCTGGAGACCAACAACGGCGTGCCTCCTCATTCCAGCAGGACACAGATGTTACACCATCAAGCGGAGCGATGGCAAAATCCCAACTCCGCCTTAGCATTCGTCTCATTACAGCAGACGCAATGTTAACAACGGCGTTCCTTCGTAGTCCAGCAGGATGTACATGCAAAGCTAATAAAAGACCCCATGGTCAGCAAAGCGGAGTGATGGCAAAATCCCAGCTCCACCTCAACACTCGTGTCGTCACAGTGGACACATCATCAAGCAAAGCAGAACAGCGGCAACTCCCAGTTCCATGACTCGACGATGTACTCCCATAGAGAGTCAAATCCCAACTCCGTGAAATGCGGATATAATCAACAAAATTCCTGCTCACGTGGAACACGGATAACGTCACTCTTTGACCCCGTGGAAAACGTCCAAAGCGGATCCTGGTCCTCGCAGAGCACGGCAGTGAACACGTGCAAAGCATCCAGAGCGGAGCCTAGTCCTCGCCTAACACGGCAGTGAACCCGTGTGAAGCATCTAGAGCAAAATTCCTGGTCACGTGGAACACGGATAACGTCACTCTTCGACCCCGTGGGAAACGTCCAGAGCGGATCCTAGTCCTCACATCCCATATGGAGTGGTCACCACCACAACATTCGTCTCGATACAGCAGACGCAGTACAAGTAAATGAAGCAAAAGGTCAAATTTCTAGCTTCAAAGTCTTGACGGCAAGTCATATAAAGCCTGAAAGACAATCGAAGATCATCTCACACCAGCATAGAGTGAGCACCACCTCGACGTTCGTCTCGATACAGCAGACGAGTTGTCACCCCAGCGTTCTTCCTCCAGCAGGGATTCGGACGTGACAAAGCAAGCGAAGCGAAGGCCACATTCCTAGCTTCAACGTCTTTACGGTAACTCACATAAAACCGGAAAGACAACCGGAGATCATCTCGCACCAGCACAGAGTGGTCACCACCTTGACGTTCGTCTCGATACAGCAGACGAAATGTTAACCCCAGCGTTCGTCCTCCAACAGGATTTGGACACACCAAAGCAAACGAAGCGAAGGCCACATTCCTAGCTTCGACGTCTTGACGGTAACTCATATAAAACCGGAAAGACAACCGGAGATCATCTCGCACCAACACGGAATGGTCACAACCTCGACGTCCGTCTCGATACAGTAGACGAGATGTCACCCCAACGTTCGTCTCGACACAGCAGGCGCAACGTCATTAAACGAATGGTGCCACGGCAAAATCCCTAGTTCCAAACCTCGACGGTTCACCAGCAACCTAGAGACAACCTCGACGTCCGTCTCGATACAGCAGACGAGATGTCACCCTAACGTTCGTCTCGATACAGCAGACGCAACATCACCAAAAGGAGCCACGGCAAAATCCCTAGTTCCAAACCTCGACGGTTCACCAGCAACCTAGAGACAACCATGACATTCGTCTCGATACAGAGGACGCGATGCCAGCAAACGAAGCGAAGGCCAAATTCCTAGCTTCAGGGTCTTAACGGCAAGTCATATAAAGCCTGAAAGACCACCGGAGATCATCCCACATGGAGTGGTCACCACCTCGACGTTCGTCTCGATACAGCAGACGCAACATCACCAAAAGGAGCCACGGCAAAATCCTTAGTTCCAAACCTCGACGGTTCATCAGCAACCTAGAGACAACCACGGCATTCGTCTCGATACAGAGGACGCAATGCCAGCAAACGAAGCAAAGGCCAAATTCCTAGCTTCAGGGTCTTGACGGAGATCATCCCCACACCAGCGCAGAGTGGTTATGACTCATCGGGGCTCTCCAAAATGAGCCTAACCTTAAGTAAAAAGCGGCATGGCAAATTCCTAGCGCTTGCTCTTCCGACGGTCAAACTGCCAAGGAGGATTGCTTGAAGACGTATTGTCCAGCCCCCGAAGGGATCAGAGACACGGCAGTCGCAGGGCTACTCGAACAGCACGATTGCCTATCGAGGACTATATCAGCTTATGCGACGGTACGATGGCCAAAACCTTAAGTACCACCAACCTTAACGGGCTTCTGTCGTAAAGAGCAGAGGTTAAATGCGACGTTAAGATGTTCTTGCGAGAAACGTTCGATTCGTCTCGACTTGTGAAAAATTGTCGAGGCGGCTCGACTCGTGAGATAAAGCCTTGGGCAGTGGGCATAAAAGAAGCCTGTTTCCTAAGCATTGGGACCCTGCGAATTGGCCCAAAACGGTCTCTTGCATACCATCCACGGGTCTCACTCTCCAACGTCGAACTTCGACAAGGAGGGAAGCAACCGCTTACAAGTCCTCTCGACTCATAAGAGGGAAAAATTCTCTTGTAGGATCCTTACGACTTACAAGAGAAAACCACACTTAGGAATCCTCACGATTCTTAAGGAGAAAAACCCGCCTACGAGATCCTCTCGATCCGTAGGGAGAAAAGTCTCTATGAGACCCTCACGGCTCATAGAGTTGAAAAGTCTTAGGCAGCAGATCTGAACCTGCGGCCTAAGCCCTCGCTATCTCATGAAGAAATCAAGAAGCTTACTCTATTACCTGCTAATTATGACGACATGCTGAGAAAGAGGAAAAGCAACAGAAAAAACACCCGATTTACGTTTGATCAAGCGTTCAGGACGTATTCATTCATGCATGGGCAAAAAGACTCAGGACAAAGATATATAATAAAGACAAGCTGGGATAAAAAAAATTTCCATTAATATTGCCCGAAGTTCTAACAGTCATAAAAATAATAAACGAAAGTTACAATGGAATAACCTCAGATCCAGGGCATGGATTGAGGAATTCAAAAGTGATCCTATCTATGACTTTCCAAACCTCGCGGACCATCCTAGTGTGCTTCCTTTCGCGAGCACAAACGTCAGGGTCCCTTCCGATGTCTTCCACCCTCCGATAAGCAGCGAGTATGTCAGACTGTTGAAAGACCTTGTGCAAGAGGTCGATAAGACTGTCTCGCCGTCTCTTCGAGATAAAGTTCAATAGGTACACGGAGTATGCCTTGTCCTCAGCGGCATCCAACGCCCTAAGCGGCACGCCGGAATAGAATAGGGGAAGCGCTTTCCAGATAGCTCCCACGATAAGTTTAAGAAGAAAGGAACGTCGGGGATGCAGTGGACCGTTATATGCGTCGAAGCGACTCATTATTTCAGCACACTCCTCGTTTGTGAACTCCCGATTTTAAGAGCGGCCAAATCGGCGGATGCCCTCATGAGAGATGATCTCGTTAAGAGCATACATGTGGACGTTCATTGTTCCTGTGAAAGAGGATCAACAAAATTATCAGAAAGACTGATTAAGCAAAACGATATAAAGCACTGAGGAATAAAATGCCATATTTAACTTCCAAGATCCATGAAGAATTCTTAAGAGTTCTTCTATATGATTTGGGAGGAGCAAAGCTCCATTAATGAAATGAGAAAATACAGGGAAAATCTTTTAGAGAGAAAAGCTCTATTAATGGAACTCTAATAGGGATTTCCTTAGTCTTCTATAGACCCCCTTAGAGCAAAACTCTACTAAGTGAAACCCTAAATGGGTCTTCTTTAGATCTGGGATTTATTGAGAGCAATGCTCTTAAAATTGATTTAATTTAATTAAAATTAATATTTTTACCTAAAATTCTCTAAAAGTTTGAACTTTTAAAAGTGTTTAAACAAGAGAGCAGGGCTCTGAGTTCTGAAAGTAAAATTTTAGAGATGAGAATCATCTAAGGGACCAAAGGTCCTATTTATAGGCATCAAGTGCCCTTTCAGCTTCCAAAAGATGGCGCGACGGTTCGGAGTCTACCACCGCTGCGCTCACGTTAGGAGGCCACGTAAGCGCAACGGTGGGGGGGGCATTTGTTTACTCAATCAGAGCAAAGCTCTGTTCAAATTCAAAGGTGGGAAAAGAAGCAATACTTCTGTTTTTCTCCAATCAGAGCAAAGCTCTGTCTTGAAAATTAAAAAGAAAATTAAAGTTAAAATAAATGAAGTAGCGTACTCTCTATAAGAGCAAAGCTCTTTTGGAAAAAAAAAATGATGCAGCTGCGCAGCGCTGCGCAAGCGCAGTGCGCGCAACTGCGCGCTGCGCAGTAAAAAAAAAAAATAAATAAAAATAATAATAAAAAAATAAAAAATTATATTGCGCGACACGTGTCTGCGCAGTTGCGCAAACGCTGCACGACACGTGTCACGCGCTGGGGAGTTGCGCAAAAACAGAATGAAAATTTAAGGAAATCTTTTCTGTTTTTGTTAAAACAAGAAGATTTCTTCTGTAAAACAGGGGCCTTTGGATCAAAGATGCAACGGTGGGGAAAATTCCCTAAATCACTCAGAGAATGATCTTTTTAACAAACTTTAACTAATTTATTAGCACTATAAAAAGGACCCTAGACCTCATTTCAAAGAGGAGGAAGATCTTGCTAAAAAAAAAAGAGAAGAGAACTTTTGAGAACTCTTGAAGAATAAAAAGAAAAGGTAAAAACCTTTGAAAGAAGAGAGATTTCTCTTGTGAACAAGATCATGGATCTTTAATAAATAAATAAATAAATAAAATAAAATAAAAATAAAAATAGTGCCTTGCACTTATTTTATGAACCATCGGTTCTTGAACCTAAAAGGTTCTTAAATTAATAGTGCATTGCACTTTCATGATTGGTTCTCTGAGATAAGAAAAACAAGAAAAACTTGTTTTTATATCTAAATCAAATAGTGCCTTGCACTTGTTTTATGAACCATCGGTTCTTGAACCTAAAAGGTTCTTAAATTAATAGTGCTTTGCACTTTTATGAACTTTTGGTTCTCTGAGATAAGAAAAACAAGAAAAAACTTGTTTTTTTCTTAGATCTAAATCAAATAGTGCTTTGCACATCTTTTTTTGAACCATCGGTTCTTGAATCTAAAAGATTCTCAAATTAACAGTGCTTTGCACAAATGCAATGCATTACTAAAAGGTCCAGGCCCAAATCAAAATGACCTGACAGGCCAAAATAAATTGCAATGCAATAAATGGGCAGAGCCCAAATAAATTGATGCTTTGCATCCTTTATACAAGGGCAGGGCCCAAATAAAATTGATGCCTTGCATCATTCCTAAAAGGGCAGAGCCCAAAACAAATTGATGCTCTGCATCCTTTCTGGGCAAGGCCCAAATAAAAATAAAAAAAGAAATGCAATGCAAAGCAAATAAAATGTTGAAGATTTCAACTGGACTTAGCCCAATTTTGGCCATAAGTCCTTAAATTAAATTGACTGAGCAAAATTGCTCTTCTAAATCAATTTACATCCGGTTCGAGGGTACATCTCCGAACTCCTTTGACATCCGTCATTGTAATTCCTCAACGACGTCAAAGAGGTGACGGGTCCCAACGACCACACATCGATATGGACTGCGGGATCCTTAAACTCGTGGACCGAAACGTCCTTAAACTAATATCGGACCGAAACGTCCTTAAACTAACGGTGGACCACTATGTCCTTAAACTGGTATTGGACCACAATGTCCCTAAACTGGCACAATAGAGCCCAAATGCTCTTTTGTCGGATCTAAACGATCCTGTTAAGTCGATGTTAGTCCCAAACTGGACTAACGTATCCTTAGCAACCGTTTAAGTTGATCTTAGCCTCAAATATGGCTAACGCATCCTTAAACCTTCAAACAGACTTTAGTCCCAAATTGGACTATAAATTCCCCCAACTAACTTTGGCTCAAGGGTAGATCTCTGAGCTCCTCTGACATTTGTCGTTGTAATCCTTCAACGTTGTCAGAGAGGTGACGGGTCCCGACGACCATACATGAAATGGACCACTATGTCCCTAAACTGGAACAATAGAGCCCAAACGCTCTTTTGTCGGATCTAAACGATCCCGTTAAGTTGATCTTAGTCTCAAACTGGACTAACGTATCCTTAACGAACGTTTAAGTTGATCTTAGCCGCAACGCGACTAACGTATCCTTAAACTAAAAACACCAAACCCAAATCTAAGCAAATACGGATTTGGACTAATCCACGTCCTACGGGCGACGGCATTACTCAGTCTCCGTATACAATCCACGGGCAACCACAAACAAAACAAACACACACGACACGAAGTGAAATTCTGGAGAAGGAGAAAGTTGTTACCGCGATGCGGTAGCGTAATTAACTGCAGGGGCTTGCGCCTGCAGGGAAGAGCGTCCCCACAATCAAAAACCCCTCACCCTGAGGGGGAATCTGACGAAGTCTGCTACATCGGCCGCATCCGTCTAAACCTCCGATACACGGTGCCATAAATCAACTTGGCATCTTCGGAGAGATAGACGGATAAAACCAAATAGCATCTGCCCCGAACCTCAGGCACAGACCCAAAGTCCAGGCCGCCGTCGGAGGGGAACACTATTCAACAAGTGTAACACCCTAGTTCATTTATACCAGTTCTAGTCAAGTATTTCTTTATTTATGCTATTTTCCTGATTTATTTTGTTTTGGGTGCGAATAGTGTATTTGACATTTGTATTTGCATTCGACCCGACCCGCTTTCTTGAAACCTGTCTTGGTTCATGTTTATGATTTATCCTGACTTGTTACTTAAACTTGTGCACTTTCATGTATACTGCATACTGGCATTTTATCTGGCATCTGCATTTTTAATATAACATTTTAAGTCACATAAAATATTTTAAAAATATATTGCATGGCCTGCATGATACCCCTAGCCCCGTGATAGTATCCGCGCATCTTGTTCTCGTCCTGTTCAGTGAAACGGACCTGTTTGGATGGCTACGCACACGTGCATGCATCCGTTCTTGGGGGTATGCATTTTTCGTTATCCGGACATTCTTTTTTATTTTGGTCGACATGTATATTTTTCGTATTTTAAAACTGAATTTTAGACCCGACCCGGGCATGTTTTGGACTATATTTGTATTTACCAGAATATCAAATTTTATTTATATAATATTAATTTTTATAAATTGATAGAAATTAAAATTTAGTTAACTAATAAAAGATTTTTTTTAATTTGAATCTAAACTAATTACCTAACAAACTAACAACCCCTTTCTCTCTCTCTCTCCTCTGCATATATATATTTATATATATTTTATTTATTTAATTTTTCTTTCCTTATTTAATACACATCCTCTTCTTCTTACTTCTTCTTCTTTCTTCTTTCTTTTTCTTGATCTTGTTTCTTGATTCCGGTGATCACCGCCGGAGCCTTGCTCGTCACTGACGATCCAAGTGATCCAGTGAACGTAGCTGACTTGCGTGATCACCCTCATGCGTTGTTTGGAACCGTTCCGTGTACCGTGTGCGCATCGCGACATTTCGCCGATGAAGGACGTTCCGTACATATCCGTTCTTATTCCGTCTAGGCAAGTTAATCTTGCTACATGCTATATAACTCATTATATACCTATTTAAATAAATATCACACCTGTATTTTAAATCAAGCATCGCATGTTTCATATTACAGCCTCTCGACGTTCCGTTTACATTTGTATAGTGCATTTCAGATCTAGGGCATGCAAACCAATCTTAATTACATGCTACATTACTTTAGACACATCTATTTTAACAATGGAATACCTGTATTTAAAATCATGCACCCCATATTTAGTTTTATAACTTTTCGATTTCCGTTTGCATCCATTCATATCATTTCAGATCTAGGTCATTAAAACTTATCTTGTTACATACTATACTATCATATACTGCATCAAATTGAATAGTTACATTTCATATTGCTTAGTTATATGTTCCGTACTTGTTAGTTTATCATTTTACGATTATGTGATACCCGTTTGCATCCATATCATTTAAAATATATATCGTCGTAATATTTCTTATTATTATCTTTAATTAGTTTACAATCTGCATTTTATAATATTATACATTTGAAAATATTCTAGTTTACGCATGAAACGTCGTTGCAAAGCGGATACGACAAATCTGAAATTTACTGTACACCTTAACTTATAAAATTTATTATAAATCATAGAAAAATCATTATAATACGTTCTTTAGTTCGTTACGAAGATAACTTAGAATACTATAACTTTATTAAATATTTACTTGCAAAGTAAATTGTTTAAATAACGTAAAATGCAAATGAAAATGTCTCTAAACTGCCGTCCAGGGAAATTCCAGCAGCAAACTTTCAACTTAGAATGTTCATAGATTTCTGTAGAGACAATCTGAGATGCTTATACTTACAAAAATAAAAACCTTATTGAATTATCTTTGTTTTGGTATAAGACACGTCCCTTTTAGAGAACGTTTGTTATTTTTAAGCTATTTTACAAATCAGGGTGACGCTGAATTTCTGAACGGAACTTTCTTGTGTATGGTTAATCAATACCACTTTTATAGTTATTAATCGGTTTGAATATGTTATCCATATTAATATTATTATATCAATATCTATTTAATAAATAATAGTGCTTGTGTTTAAATATTCAGCAAATTTTACCGATTTACAGTTTTATATTATCCGTCTGTATCCGTACGGTTTATTACATATCTAGTTGCACGCAGAGACCATATTATTTCATGTTATTGTTGTATTAGTGCACCATGCTTGATAATTGTGCATCCTACATAGTCATGATGTAACCCCTGACAAAATATTTGTGCATCCATGCTTTACCGTGCATCCGTACTTGCTACAGTTTTAGTATGAGCATCCGCTTGACGCATGTGCACTACCTGTCATGACCTGATATACTACTGCTTGACTTGATACCTGATACACCAATACTTGACATGACTTGATACATGTACACTAGCTGACATGACCTGATATATCACTACTTGACATGTTACCTGATCCTGTTTCTAATGCCGACAATCCTGACATGTTGTCCCGATGGACATATCCTATTGTCTGTACAGACAAACCTGTTCCTGCTTGATCCTGTGTTGGCATTAGTCTCAGATTTATAAATACCTGACTTACACACATAACTTGGGGGTATGGGGAAATCAAGAATGTAGCTGAACGTAACTCAAAGGGCTATTATATCATTTTACGGTGGTCCCGTGGGGAATGAACGGGACATAGACTCACAGTCTATTACATCATTTTACCGTGGTCCCGTAGGGAATGAACGGGGCATAGACCGATGGGTTACGATGAGGATTACATTAATTGATTTCGAAGACTTTAGAATAGATAACCCAGTAGCACAGTTTAGATTACTCACTGCACATCACATGTGCTTATACCCTTCACTGTCCCTTATTCGTGATACTGTTATACTTTTATTACTGTTCATACTCATGCCTGCATGTCTTGTTACCTCCTGATTATATTATTGTTTGATATTATGACGCACTGACGTCTGGGTTTTGCATGGCCTAGATCCTATACATTTGTTGGAGGCTGATCAGGAGTATTTCCGCCGTCAGGCCGAGCAGTGAGGATCCTGTTAGCATCCAGTTAGTTATTTCCGTACTTTCCAGATGTTATTGTTACTTGGATTTATTGCTTCCGCATATTATTTCTTGACTCGTTTATTCTGGCTCATGGACATGTACTAGATAGTTTATTTACTTTCCTGTTCTTGATATCTTCTAGACAGCCGTAATGTGACTGTGGAAGGATGTTTCCTAACCACTGGTAGCATGGTTGGCTCTGTCACGTGCCGATCTTAGCGCACTCTGGGAAGCGGGGCGTGACAGAGTTTGCTTGGTATTAGAGCCATAGGATTTAGGTTAATCGGGTTTGATTCTTTTATAGTTGGGTATTGGACCCAATACACGAATCGGAAAATCCGTAATTAGGAACATGTCCTGCCACATTGTTATCGTAATTTTTGAATCATATCTTTCTCTTGACCCTTGTCCCGACGATATGCAAACAACTTTGCATCTCGAGTTGAAATTCTTTTGGTTCCCTATTGTTTCTTCCGTCCTATTCCTTTGATTCTGATACTAGAATTTGGGCGACTTGAACGGAGTTATGTGATTGTAACTATGAACTGCAACATGGTTACAATGCGGTACTCTATTTAAGTAACTTGGAGTCCTGGTCTTGTTTCATTTCCTTATTTCATGGTCGTTCTATTACCTTGGTTCTCTCCGTTTCATTGCTTACCAGTTTATGTTTTGCAGATTTCTTGGTGACCGATACCGGCAGTTGTGAAGTTGTCTTGGAAATTGATGGTCTCACTTTCCACACTCACATTGATTGTAGGGAAAATAAAGTGATTTTCCAGATTCCCGGACTTCCGGAGTTTGTTTTGCTGGAGGTAGCAGTTCTGTCGGGCTAGTCGAGTTTAGGGCTAGGCCAACAAGCAATGTTCTTTCGTCAATGGAAGTTGATAAGGAGGAAGCGCCAGTTGTAGTTTGAGAATTCATGGATGTGTTCGAGGAAATCTCGGATTTACCGCCAAAACGAGATGTGGAGTTCGCGATCGATCTTGTTCCTGGTGCAGCGCTAATCTCAAAGGCATACTATCCGATGGCACCAGCGGAGTTGGAAGAAGTAAAGAAGCAGGTTACCGAATTGCTAGAGAAGGGTTGAATTCGCAGCAGCAATTCACCTTGGGGAGCTCCAGTTCTTCTAGTAAAGAGGAAAGATGGCACAAGGAGGATGTGCATCGATTATCGAGAATTAAACCGGGTGACTATTAAGAACAAGTACCCGATCTCTCGCATTGGTGAATTGTTCGAGCAGCTTAGTGGCACGAGGGTATTCTCGAAGCTGGATTTGCGGTCCGGATATCATCAGGTCCGAGTTAAATCAGAAGATATTTGCAAGACTGCGTTCCGAACTCGGTATGGACATTACAAGTATTTAGTGATGCCATTCGGAGTCACGAATGCACCGGCGATATTTATGGACTTGATGAACCGAATATTTTCACCGTTCTTGGACCAGTTTATAGTGGTGTTCATCGATGATATTCTGGTCTACTCGAGGAGTATTGAAGAGCATGCGGAACACTTGAAGATCGCACTGCAGACATTGAGGTAAGAAAGATTATATGCAAAGATGAGCAAGTGCAAGTTTTGGCTTGAAGAAGTGAAGTTTTTGGGGGCACATCGTATCCGGAGATGGAACCGCCGTTGATCCCGAGAAGATTGCAGCAGTTCAAAATTGGCTAATTCCGAAGAACGTAGCAGAGATCAAAAGTTTTCTTGGACTTGCCATCTATTACAGAAGGTTCGTGGAGAATTTTGCTCGTTTGGCTAAGCCTTGACCAAGCTTACGCGCAAGGAAGTACCATTTTTGTGGACGGATAAGTGTGCGTCAGCTTTTGAGGCGTTGAAGCAAAGATTGATAACCGCTCTTATTTTGACTGTACCAGACAGTTCCGGAGGATTGGTGATTCATAGCGATGCATCTGGGAAAGGATTGGGATGTGTTTTGATGCAGCATGAGAAGATTATAGCTTACGCATCGAGACAGTTGAAGATCCATGAGAAGAATTACCCAACTCATGATTTGGAGCTAGAAGCTGTGATTTTCTCTTTGAAGATTTGGAGACAGTACTTATTGGGTGAAAGGGGTCGAAGTATTCTCTGATCACAAAAGCCTAAGATACGTGTTCACACAGAAAGAGCTTAACATGAGGCAGCGTAGATGGTTGGAGCTGATGGCTGACTACGATCTTGTTCTTAAGTACCATCCGGGGAAAGTTAATGTTGTGCCGGATGCGCTTAGTCGGTTGCCAGCAATTCGGATGTTGACTGCACAGAAGGAGCTTATTGATGATTTTCGGAGATTCTAGTTGGAGATTGTGCTACCGCATTCTTCGGGACAGTTGATGCAGCTGCAAGTACAGTCGTCATTGATCGAGAGTATTAAAGCAGTGCAGTCGCAGGACCCAAGAATGCAGAAGTTTCGAGAACAAGTTGAAGCGGACTTGTTGATTCATGAAGATGGTTCGTTGCGGTATGGTAGTCGTTTGTGTGTGCCAAAAGGAGACATTCGGGAAGAAGTTATGAAGGAGGCACATAGTTCCCCGTATTCCGTACATCCTGGAGGCACGAAGATGTACCGCGATCTAAGACAACATTTCTGGTGGGAAGGCATGAAAAAGGAGATTGCTCGCTTTGTAGCAAAGTGCTTGGTGTGTCAGCAAGTTAAGGCTGAACATCAAAGGGTTGCTGGTTTATTGCTACCACTTCCGATTCCTCAATAGAAGTGGGAACATATAACCATGGATTTCGTGACGGCTTTACCGCGGAGTCCAAAGGGCAACAATGCAGTTTGGCTGATTGTTGATCGATTGACCAAGGCAGCTCACTTCATACCGTTTTGAGTTGGTCAGTCAACAGAAGCGTTAGCAGAACGGTATATGCAGGAGATTGTGAGATTGCATAGAGTACCTGTGAGCATCGTATCCGACCGTGACACCCGATTCTTATCGCACTTCTGGAGGAGTTTACAGAAAAGTTTGGGGACGCGATTGAAGTTTAGCACAGCTTCATCCTCAAACAGATGGCCAGTCGGAGAGAACAATCCAAGCCCTTGAAGATATGTTGAGAGCTTACATGTTGGACTTCAAGGGTTCATGGGAGGATCATCTACACTTGGTGGAGTTTTCATACAACAACCGCTTTCAGGAGACTATTCAGATGGCTCCATTTGAAGTATTGTATGGTCGCAAGTGTCGCTCACATATTTGTTGGGACGATATTGGAGAACGAAGATTGTTGGGACTGGATTTGATCGTGCAAACCGTAGAGAAAGTTAATACTATCCGGAATCATATAAAGGCAGCATAAGATCGACAGAAGATTTGGGCCGATACATCGAGAAGACCTCTAGAGTTCGCTGCTGGTGATCTGGTATTCTTGAAGATATCACCGACTAGAGAAGTGATTCGTTTTGGGAGTCGAGACAAGCTTAGTCCTCGATTCGTAGGGCCTTTCGAGATTTTGGAGCGTGTTGGAGAAGTGGCTTATCGATTGGCGTTACCACAATCTTTGGCGAATGTTCATGACGGGTTTCATGTATCTCAACTCCGTAAATATGTTCATGATGAAACACACGTGCTGGATCATTCGGAGCTAACTATACGAGAATATTTAACCTTTGAGGAACGACCGATGTCGATCATTGATCGAAGAGAAAAGTACCTTAAGAACAAGGTTATCCCTCTCGTACTTGTTTCTTGGGGGAATCGCTCGCACGGAGAATCGACTTGGAAACGAGAAGACAAGATTCGACAGAAGTTTTCACACCTCTTTTCTTAGATTCATGTTTTCTTGTCTTTTCTCGTTCCGGGAATTTCGAGGACGAAATTCTTTTGTAGTTGGGTATAATGTAACACCCTAGTTCATTTATACCAGTTCTAGTCAAGTATTTCTTTATTTATGCTATTTTCCTGATTTATTGTGTTTTGGATGCGAATAGTGTATTTGACATTTGTATCTACATCCGACCCGACCCGCTTGCTTTAAACCTGTCTTGGTTCATGTTTATGATTTATCATGACTTGTTACTTAAACTTGTGCACTTTCATGTATACTGCATACTGGCATTTTATCTGGCATCTGCATTTTTAATATAACATTATAAGTCACATAAAATATTTTTAAAATATATTGCATGGCATGCATGATACCCGTAGCCCCGTGATAGCATCCGCGCATCTTGTTCTCGTCCTGTTCAGTGAAACGGACTTGTTTGGATGGCTTCGCGCACGTGCGTGCATCCGTTCTTGGGGGTATGCATTTTTCGTTATCCGGACATTCATTTTTTATTTTGGTCGACATGTATATTTTTCGTATTTTAAAACTGAATTTTAGACCCGACCCAGGCATGTTTTGGACTATGTTTGTATTTACAAGAATATCAAATTTTATTTATATAATATTAATTTTTATAAATTGATACAAATTAAAATTTAGTTAACTAATAAAAGATTTTTTTAAATTTGAATCTAAACTAATTTCCTAACAAACTAACAACACCTTTCTCTCTCTCTCCTCTGCATATATATATTTATATATATTTTATTTATTTAATTTTTCTTTCCTTATTTAATACACATCCTCTTCTTCTTACTTCTTCTTCTTTCTTCTTTCTTTTTCTTGATCTTGTTTCTTGATTCCGGTGATCACCGCCGGAGCCGTGCTCGTCGCTGACGATCCGAGTGATCCAGTGAACGTAGCTGACTTGCGTGATCACCCTCGTGCGTTGTTTTGAACCATTCCGTGTACCGTGCGCGCATCGCGACATTTCGCCGATGAAGGACGTTCCGTACACATCCGTTCTTGTTCCGTCCAGACAAGTTAATCTTGCTACATGCTATATAACTCATTATATACCTATTTAAATAAATATCACACCTGTATTTTAAATCAAGCATTGCATGTTTCATATTACAGCCTTTCGACGTTCCGTTTACATTTGTATAGTGCATTTCAGATCTAGGGCATGCAAACCAATCTTAATTACATTCTACATTACTTTAGACGCATCTATTTTAACAATGGAATACCTGTATTTAAAATCATGCACCCCATATTTAGTTTTATAACTTTTCGATGTTCCGTTTGCATCCATTCATATCATTTTAGATCTAGGTCATGAAAACTTATCTTGTTACATACTATACTATCATATACTGCATCAAATTGAATAGTTACATTTCATATTGCTTAGTTATATGTTCCGCACTTGTTAGTTTATCATTTTACGATTATGTGATACCCGTTTGCATTCATATCATTTAAAATATATATCGTCGTAATATTTCTTATTATTATATTTAATTAGTTTATAATCTGCATTTTATAATGTTATACATTTGAAAATACTATAGTTTACGCATGAAACGTTGCTGCAAAGCGGATACGACAAATCTGTAATTTACTGTATACCTTACATTATAAAATTCATTATAAATCATAGAAAAATCATTAGTATACGTTCTTTAGTTCGTTACGAATCTAACTCATAATACTATAACTCTATGAAATATTTACTTGCAAAATAAATTGTTTAAATAACGTAAAATGCAAATGAAAATGTCTCTAAACTGCCGTCCAGGGAAATTCCAGCAGCAAACTTTCAACTTCGAATGTTCATAGATTTTTGTAGGGACAACCTGAGATGCTTATAATTATAAAAATGAAAATCTTATTAAATTATCTTTGTTTTGGTATAAGACACGTCCTTTTTGGAGAACGTTTGTTATTTTTAAGCTATTTTACAAATCAGGGTGACACTGAATTTCTGAACGGAACTATCTTGTGCATGGTTAATCAATACCACTTTTATAGTTATTAATCGGTTTGAATATGTTATCCATATTAATATTATTTTATCAATATCTATTTAATAAATAATAGTGCTTGTGTTTTAATATTCAGCAAATTTTACCGATTTACAGTTTTATAGTATCCGTCTGTATCCGTACGATTTATTACATATCTGGTTGCATGCCGAGATCATATTATTTCATGTTACTGTTGTATTAGTGCATCATGCTTGATAATTGTTCATCCTACATAGTCATGATGTAACCCCTGACAAAATATTTGTGCATCCATGCTTTACCGTGCATCCGTACTTGCTACAGTTTTAGTATGAGCATCCGCTTAACGCATGTGCACTACCTGTCATGACCTGATATACTACTGCTTGACTTGATACCTGATACACTACTACTTGACATGACTTAATACATGTACACTACCTGACATGACCTGATATATCACTACTTGACATGTTACCTGATCCTGTTTCTAATGCCGACAATCCTGACATGTTGTCCCGATGGACATATACTGTTGTCTGTACAGACAAACCTGTTCCTGCTTGATCCTGTGTTGGCATTAGTCTCAGATTTATAAATACCTGACTTACACACATAACTTGGGGGTATGGGGAAATCAAGAATGTAGCTGAACGTAACTCAAAGGGCTATTATATCATTTTACCGTGGTCCCGTGGGGAATGAACGGGACATAGACTCACAGTCTATTACATCATTTTACCGTGGTCCCGTAGGGAATGAACGGGGCATAAACCGATGGGTTACGATGAGGATTACATTAATTGATTTCGAAGACTTTAGAATAGATAACCCAGTAGCACAGTTTAGATTACTCACTGCACATCACATGTGCTTATACCCTTCACTGTTCCTTATTCGTGATACTGTTATACTTTTATTACTGTTCATACTCATGCCTGCATGTCTTGTTACCTCCTGATTATATTATTGTTTGATATTATGACGCACTGACGTCTGGGTTTTGCATGGCCCAGATCCTCTACCTTTGTCGCAGGCTGATCAGGAGTATTTCCGCCGTCAGGCCGAGCAGTGAGGATCCTGTTAGTATCCAGTTAGTTATTTCTGTACTTTCCAGATGTTATTGTTACTTGGATTTATTGCTTTCGCATATTATTTCTTGACTCGTTTATTCTGGCTCATGGACATGTACTAGATAGTTTATTTAATTTCCTATTCTTGATATCTTCTAGACAGCCGTAATGTGATTGTGGAAGGATGTTTCCTAGACACAGGTTGCATGGTTGGCTCTGTCACGTGCCGATCTTAGCGCACTCTCGGAAGCGGGGCATGACAACAAGTTCCATCTTATGCGAAAATCCTAAAGGACTTATGCACTAGGAAGAGAAAAGTTCAAGTACCTAAAAAAGTTTTCCTTACAAGTTATGTGAGCACTGCTTTTACACAACAACTACCCAAGAAACGAAAGGACCCCGGAAGTCCTACAATTTCTATTTCTATTGGGGATAAAAATATCAATCGTGCTCTACTCGATTTAGGTGCTAGCGTTAACTTACTTCCGTATTCTGTTTATGAGCAATTAGGGATCAGAGAGTTAAAACCGGCGCATTGCACTCTTCAGATGGCCAATCGATCTATCACCCAACCTAGGGGTGAGCTAGAGGATGTGTTAATCAAAGTCGGGGAATTTATATTTCCTGTGGACTTTATCGTTATAGATACACAACCTGTAGGGAACCCACGAAACCAAATTCCGGTGATTTTAGGTCGACCTTTTCTTGCAACTTCCAACGCAGTAATCAATTATAGAAACGGCTCTATGAACCTATCTTTCGGGAAGATGTCAATTGAGCTTAGCATTTACAAGTTGGGAAGTGAACCCTCCAAACCCTATGCTCATGTGTGTTCTGTCGAGACAATAGATTCCGACAGCAGCGAAAATGAAGAGCTTCACGATACTGATCTCGACTTTGCTATTATATTGTTGTCCGGGTCAACATCTAACGCTGCATTTGGACCTTTTATGGAGTCCGAGTATCATCCCATTCTTTCCGATGAGATTATTATTCGGGATATCGATGAAAGTTTTGAAGAAATTTTCGCTGACAAACTCGCATTCTTAGAAAATATGGGTGTTGTGATGAATCAACCCCAACCGAAAGAAATTGAACCGCCACATCTTCTTATCAAGACTGAGAATGTGAGTAACCCACCTTCATTATTTCGTCTCTACAAACCGAGACGTAAACCCGTTCTTTACCACCTCCTATCTCCCCACTTCTTCAAATCTCTGATTTTCCACCAACCTTGGTGCTTCATCGATAAATTTTTTGAATGGTTGGTGTTGACTTTTGGTCTTTGCAAGGCTTTACTTTGACCAATAATTTTAACCCCCCCAAATAATTTTAAATGCTTAATACGATTTTACTTAAGTTTGGGGGGGATATTTTGGCTCTTGAAAGAAATTTTTTATAAGATTGTGAGCCAAAAATAAGTTTGGAGGAGGATTTTACTTTCACTATTTCTGTTAGTTGTATGTATGCCCGAGAGGCCAGTATTGTACAGATGATGTATATTATATTGGATGCTTGGACATATATAGAGATGACTTTCTTGCTCGATATGATAGTATGCTATCTGGTTGCTCTTTATCTTAACATGTATACTTGTCTCTTTAAACTGTCTTATAGTTACATGTTGGTAAAGCCCTTAGGATGTGTACTTGACTACCTGGACTATGATGCAGATCATACTAGTGGGGACATGGTAGTCCATAAGTACATCCTTCAAGGTCCCTAGTCGTAGGTGTATCGAGACGGGGCATCAATATACCAGTGTAGAGTAGCGTATACGCTTCTCGACCCATGAGATGGGCGATGGATGATCCCATATCCATTGGTGTTTGACATCAGAGATGGTATACGGGTGCTCAGTGGAGACTGGGTACACTGGACGGACTCGCCGAGAACTCCCAGATGGTATTATACCTCACGTCAGATGGCAGTTCTCAGGTGACACTTGTGCAGGTTAGTCTGTAGACCCGAAATCGTCATAGAGTCTTGTGTGATTCCCACTGTGCTTGGATTTCCACCTTACCATGTCCATGAGGGCGTGCAAAACGGTGGTTTTTGGGTACAGTCCCCAGTCACATGGAGGCAATGAGCGATAGGAGGGGTTTCGTCTCTCCCGGTATTGGGGGTTGATGTTGTGCTGTGCTCGATTGGCCGTAACAGGGAAGTCCCTGGCCAGGGCTGATTCAGAGATTTGCTGGTAAGTGTTACCAGTAGTTTCTCGACCCGTTATGAGCCTCACATCGGCATGACTTGTTATTGGGCTCTGACGTTTACCACCCCTAGACTTGATATGCGACATATCAGACGAGGAGACCGGACTGTACGGGAAGTGTTGCCGATCGGCTCGGCGGGAGTTGTAGCAAGTTCGCTTATTCTGTTCTGATCGCTCAATACCTGGGTGGCCGTTACGTTTAGCTGACCGCTTGCGTTTTGGGGGTGCTTGATACGATCATCACCCACTGCCGGCGTATTGACGAGTCTCAGAGTCCCACAATGGAGTTTCCTAGTCCAGGCGAAACGTTGTGGTGCGCGTATGCGATATGCGCATGGACCCGATTAAAATGCGCGTATAGGATACCGTATATTGATCGGGCGGCTTGCTTTTGGTAGGGGTCATATGTGATATGGCCGGATTGATAAATCAAGTGTTGATTTATCATTTAACCATTAGCTTCTCACTTGAAATCCTTTCTTGAGTTAGTTGGATGTATGCATGCATGTATGCCTTCTTTTTGATTCATGCACATATGGATGTACATATACACATACATACATACATACATACATACAGACATCTTTTCATGGTTGTATATACATGAAAATGGTGGCAATATAAGACTCACCATGGTTTTATTGATGGATTATTATTACATTTATATTAAAACATAAAAGGAAAGAAAAGGTTCATTATTGATTTGTTTTCTACACTCTTCTTTTGACCTAACCATTCTCACCCACCTTTTAACCTTAGGTAAAGTTTCCTTTTGTGTTTTAACTCTAGTACAATAATGATTCAACCATGGTTTGAGATGATAGATAGAAAATATATATTGATATATTTTTCTATTTTCAAAGGGGGTTGAACTTATCATCTTCTTCAAAAAGCCATCATCTTCATCAACCTCTCTCATTTTGCTCTCTAGTTCTTAGTAGTGAGCAATATACTCATCAAGATTTGATTTTGAAGTGAGAAAGAGAACCACAACACCATTCTATACAAGTCTAGCCCACTTGTTTATAGTGTTAGCTTGATTTCGTTCACTTGATCGGATAAAGTTGTAAGCTTGGACAAAGCGGACTCCGGGTGGATCATCGGTGACGTCGAGGAGTTCAAGCGGAGTTCTTTCAAACCCCAAGTAGCCGAGGAGTCTAGCGTAGGGAGCTACAAAGGTTGTACTCTCTAAACCCTTGCATTTCTTACATATGATGATATGAAAAATTTGAAACCCTAATCGATTCTAGGAACGATCCGATGCATGTTAGCTTAGCACCCTAAAAATGCTTTCTTTGGTTCATGTGATGCTTCCAAACCCTTCATGAGGTGCTAGGCTAACCCAACATTGGTATCAGAGCTACTAGGCATTAGATGTCGACCTATGGGGGGTTCTCACTGTGTGACAGTGTGGCGAAGCATAGGCTCTTACCCCCAGGGTGTCCCGAGACCGGAAGGTGTTCCGGCGGGTTGTAGTCCTCGCGAGGGGGCATGCGTAAAAAGTTGCTGCTGAGGGACCCGTTGGTGCCACGGTGACCCTATTAGATGGAGTGGATGCCTGACCAACATTGGTATCAGAGCCGACCTAGAACATTAGGCGACACGTTTACGAAGTTAAAACTCCGATCGAACCGAAAATACGGATTTTTGGGTGCTCTCTGGATTTTTTTCAAAATCCGGTTATTTTCAGAATTAAAAATATGTAAAAAAATTCAGCAGGTAAAAATAAGAATTACGGTATAAAAAATATTCCATGAACAGTATTTTTAGCCACGGAAACGCGGCCTAAGCTTGCTTAGGCAGCGGTTCCGCGGCCGTACTCCTCCATCACTGTATATTTTTTATGTTGTAATGATTATTTCTGCTGGTATATTTTTTAGGGTATTTTTAATCTGTATTTAGTTCTGAAAAATTCTGGAGATGGTTTTGGACTCGTCGATTCGATCGGAATTTTGATTTCGTGACTTTTCCGGGTAAATTAGAAAGTAGTGAAGTGTTTGAACGAGTATCATTTGCTCACTTTTCACGGGGTTTAAATCCTTCGGAGGTTCGTGCAAGTTTGTTTGTGGTGGACCCTCTAGAAGACAACAAACCTTAATTCGATTATGTGACCGTCTTGAACTGCCTTTTGAACCTTAGGGTTTGGGGCAGTATGTCGTGCCACATGTGAAGCGTTGGCTTGACCCTTCTACGGCTGGATCGCTACCACTGTGTCACACTCCGGGTTTTTGAACTCCGCTCAAGTGTTGAGCTTTAGTGAATCTTGGATATTTGATCGTTCGTTCGAAAACTTTAATACTGTCTAATTATCTGGAATGTGATGCAATGTGTGGAATTCATATTATAAGACATGAAATACGAGGTATTTGATACTTCGCATTTACGATGTCTAAAGAGAATGTGGATTCCAGATATTGCAGTTTTACACTTTCTTTTCTGTGACCGTAAGTGTTGTATGTCGATATCACCGGTTTCGTTGCTATACGTCAACGACAATTGGGGTATGCATACATACTTACGTTGATGATATGTGATATTATGTGTGTCTGAGATATGATGTGCAGGATTGTCGCGATTGAATAGCCGGGGGGGTTTTATGTGAGATGAGTGTTTTATATTTTCATTCATGTAAATTCAAATGTAATGTAATATTCTTTTATTTGGGGCACTTCCGCGTTGAGGTCGATGCCACCTGTGTTGTATATTATTTACTTTTCCGCATTAGGATGGACCCAAGGAGGGGAGCACGGGTGACCGGGTTCTGGGGTTCAGTGGGAGGCCATCTCGAGGAGTCGAGACCGGGTCTCCTAAACTCCAGAGTTGGTAGGGTCGCTTGCCGCTCTCGTAGGGGTCCAGGGTGTGGGCTTGGCTATTCATCGCGACTGAGGAATCCGTATTTTCTATTTTGGCTAAATACTAAATACGGACATCCTAGTATACCCCACATTATATCTATGTTTCTGCTGCGATATCTGTGATGTGATCATTTGATATGTTCTGATGGATACAGTATATAGTATATATGATATATTATATAGGTGTTACTTATGTTTTACACCCGCACTAGCCCTGCCCTGCCCTGTCGTTAGTTACCTAACCTAACGGTGCACGAGGGGACATCGAGGCGAATGCGGATGGCATAAGTGTACGTCGTATTTATCTGTGATGTTTATGTGACTTAAATGATGGGACTTCATTAATGTGATTAATGAAAGAAAAGAAACCTAATAGATGTTGTAGAATCAGATTTTTAAATAAAAAGGGTAGCTACAGTTTTGCTTTGCATAGCGGTATATATGATATACCCTGCACCTTATTCGATGAGGAAAGGGACGAGATCCCTTTACCGGGAGTGGCCCCTTTAGCAATAACTGGCAGATGCTACACAGTCGGTATGTCTTTTGATTGCTTCTATAGTTTCTGCTGTGCACAGTGATATATATGATATATCCCGCACCTCATTCGACGAGGAAAGGGCCGACAATCCCTTCACCGGGAGTGACCCCTTTAGCAAAACTAGAAAAGCCTCAAGAACACTCCATTTCTAAACTTCACCTGATTCTACAACGATATCAAGTTCATTACGCAATAGGTTTTCAGAAAAACCTGCGTAGCCCTCCGTCATTTCAGATAAGTACTACTTAGTATTCATGCTGCGGTAGTTTGGCCTCCGTCAAGGCGTAGTGTATGGTAGCTAACTAGTGCTTATCTGTTAGCATATGATGCGATTGGATTAGGGTATTCGTACGGCGTAGTTTGGCCTCCGTCAAGGGTCGTACGGGTGGGTTTAATTCAATCAAGAAATGACGGGTTGAACTTGACTAGCGCCCTGTGGGTAGTTTGGCCTCCGTCAAGGTCATGGGACGCTAGGGGTAAAAGCATTATTGGGAATTTCAAGTGTTGAAATTTGCAATGAGATTGCATACCTTCTATGAGATAGTTGGATCCCGATACCCACTGCGAGTAATTGTTACTCCTTGGAGAGTTTTACACAGGACAATTAGCCGATCAAGTAGGTGTCTAGAAAGGTGTCAACGGGGTTACGCCTCTGGGAAAACGAGGTTTACTTTAATTAGGTCCGTGCGAAAGCACGGGGAACCTCCCTCAAAGTACCGACACTGGCCTGGCTGAAAGATCGGCGAAGTTGTAGGGTGTAATTAATCCCGGCTAATCTTTCCTTTTAGGGTTTGAAGGAAGATTTGATAAAAACCAGTGGGAGCCATCCTGATTAGATAAGATAATAACCAATCTGATCTTGCAAGAGCATATGCTAAAGTGTTTTCTTCTCTCTCTCTCCAGGTCGCGACCATGTCATGCCTTAATCAAGATAATAATATGGATGTATTGACCGAACCCGCATGTTATACTGTGCAGGGGAACGTTGAACCCGTTCTATCTTATAAGTGTTATAAGAATGAACAGGAAACAGGAGAATATCTGGATTCTCACGCCGCCCAAACGGAGAACATGCATGTTGATGCACCTTCTTCGGGTGTGTTTGTCATTGAGAACTGTTTTTCAGTTCACCCTACGTCCTGGGTATTGGATACCGGATCAGGATCCCACATATGTAAACAGTTGCATGGGCTACGGAAAGGTAGAGAACTGGGAAATGGTGATCATTTCGTTCAAGTAGGGAATGGTGCAAGTATTGCAGCCAAAGCAGTTGGCGAATATCACCTAGTATTACCAAGTGGTGATACTCTGATTCTAAATGAGTGCTATTATATACCGAACGTGATGTGCAACATTATATCGGTTTCTTTATTAAGTAAAGAAGGATATAATTTTGTAGTAAAGGATAATATTATGAACATATTCCTAGATCAAAAGTTGATTGCATCAGGTTCGTTACATAATGACATATTCATTCTAAATCAAAATACAGTCCTCAATATACAAAACACACACAAGAGGAAAAGTTCAGAAATGAACGAATCCTTCTTGTGGCATTGTAGACTTGGTCATATCAATGCGACACGACTGGCTAAGTTACATAAAGATGGATATTTGAATTCGTTCAAATTATCATCTTATGATACTTTCCATTCATGTCTCAAAGGCAAGATGACCAAAACTCCATTTACGGGACACGGAGAAAGAGTTACAGAACTCTTGGGACTGGTGCATAGCGATGTATGCGGTCCCATGTCTACACATGCCAGGGATGGTTCTTCCTACTTCATTACATTCACTGACGATCTCTCAAGATTCGGATATGTGTTCCTAATGAAACACAAGTCTGAAGCTTTTGAGAAATTCAGAGAATATAAAAACGAAGTAGAGAACCAAACGGGCAAAAGTATTAAGATCCTTCGATCTGATCGAGGAGGAGAATACTTAAGCAATGAATTCAGAGATTATCTAAAAGAGAATGGGATTCTCTCTCAGCTTACTCCTCCTTATACACCACAGCACAACGGTGTATCGGAGCGGAGAAACCGCACCCTATTAGATATGGTGCGCTCTATGATGAGTGCAGCTGAGTTACCTATTTCCTTCTGGGGATATGCACTGGAGACAGCTGCATACCTATTGAATAGAGTTCCGACCAAATCGGTGCCTACCACTCCATATGAGATATGGAATGGTAAGAGACCATGTCTTAATTTTATTCAGATATGGGGTTGTCCGGCCTATGTTAAAACAAAAAATCCGGACAAGCTTGAGGCAAGGTCTGTTCTATGTAAGTTTGTTGGATATCCCAAACATTCGCGAGGGTATATCTTCTACCACTCCGAGGAACAAAAAGTGTTTGTTTCTCGACATGCCACTTTCTTAGAAAATGGTTTTCTTATGAAACAAACAAGTGGTATTGAGGTAGAACTGGAAGAGGTTCCAGCGACACACACTATAACAGAAGACTTGGTAGAACCAGAGGATTCAGTAGTACCCGACGAACCCCATCCTCTCCGCCGATCTAGTAGGGTTTCTCGTCCACCTGAGAGATACTACGGTTTTCTCATTGACGGAGGGAGCGAGGATTGCATCATGGAGGATGATGACCCAACTAGTTTCGAGCAGGCCATCACGAGTAGAGACTCAGTGAAGTGGCTGAATGCAATGCGGTCCGAGATGGAATCCATGTACACCAACAAAGTATGGACTTTGGAAGATGCTCCTGAAGGGGTAAAACCCATGGGAGCAAGTGGATCTTCAAGAAAAAGCTTGGTGTAGATGGGAAAGTGGAGACTTTCAAAGCTAGACTTGTTGCGAAGGGTTTTCGTCAAAGACCAGGTGTGGACTATGACGAAACCTTCTCTCCAGTAGCTATGCTTAAATCCATCCGGATCATGCTTGCCATCGCTGCATATCATGATTACAAAATCTGGCAAATGGATGTTAAGACCGCCTTTCTAAACGGTGATTTAGAAGAGTGCGTGTACATGACTCAGCCAGAGGGCTTCATAGATAGTGGGAGCAGCGGGAAGGTGTGCAAGCTGCTTAAATCCATTTATGGATTGAAGCAAGTATCGCGGAGTTGGAACATCTGCTTTGACGTCGTTATCAAAGAGTTTGATTTCGTCAAAAACCCAGATGAACCTTGTATCTACAAGAAGGTGGCAGAGAGTAAGGTCGTCTTCCTTGTATTGTACGCGGATGATATACTCTTGATAGGAAATGACATTCCTGTGCTGCAATCGGTCAAGCTCTTCTTATCACAAAGATTCTCAATGAAAGATCTTGGTGATGCCTCCTGCATATTGGGAATCAGGATCTATAGAGATAGATCCAAACGGATATTGGGATTGTCCCAGTCCAGGTACATTGACACCATACTAAAGAGGTTTAGTATGGAAGAATCCAAGCGTGGGAATTTACCCACGATATCTGGAGTCACTCTCTCCAAAGAGATGTCTCCCAAGACTAATTTGGAGAGAGCTCGTATGCAAGGGATACCCTATGCTTCGGCTGTAGGCTCTATCATGTACGCGATGCTGTGTACCAGACCCGATGTAGCATATTCACTAAGTGTAGTGAGCAGGTATCAAGCTAATCCTGGAGAGAGTCACTGGACAGCTGTGAAGATCATTCTTAAGTACTTACGAAGGACTAAAGAGATGCTCTTGGTGTATGGTAACGGAGAACTCCAAGTGGAGTCCTTTACCGATTCGAGCTTCCAGAGTGATAAGGACGACTCTAAGTCGCAGTCGGGATTTGTCTTTACCCTTTACGGAGGGGCAGTTAGCTGGAAGAGTTCCAAGCAAGAAACCGTGGCAGACTCGACGATGGAGGCTGAATACATCACTGCCAATGATGCTGCCAAAGAGGCTGTCTGGATCAAGAAGTTCACTACTGAACTTGGAGTGGTTCCATCCATTGAGCATCCAATACCTTTGTATTGCGATAACAATGGAGCGGTGGCTTTGGCCAAGGAACCCAGGTCCCATCAGCGATCTAGGTATATTCTGAGGCGGTATCACCTGATCCGGGAGATAGTTGATCACCGGGAGATCGAGGTCAGGAGGGTTGACACAAAGAATAACACAGCGGATCCACTCACGAAGGCCATTCCCCAGATACAGTTTGAGAGACTCTTCGGGATGCTCGGTATGCGATACTACAGTAGCTGGCCCTAGTGTAAGTGAGAGATTGTTAGTTGTATGTATGCCCTAGAGGCCAGTATTGTACAGATGATGTATATTATATTGGATGCTTGGACATATATAGAGATGACTTTCTTGCTCGATATGATAGTATGCTATCTGGTTGCTCTTTATCTTAACATGTATACTTGTCTCTTTAAACTGTTTTATAGTTACATGTTGGTAAGCCCTTAGGATGTGTACTTGACTACCTGGACTATGATGCAGATCATACTAGTGGGGACATGGTAGTCCATAAGTACATCCTTCAAGGTCCCTAGTCGTAGGTGTATCGAGACGGGGCATCGATATACCAGTGTAGAGTAGCGTATACGCTTCTCGACCCATGAGATGGGCGATGGATGATCCCATATCCATTGGTGTTTGATATCAGAGATGGTATACGGGTGCTCTGTGGAGACTGGGTACACTGGACGGACTCGCCGAGAACTCCCAGATGGTATTATACCTCACGTCAGATGGAAGTTCTCAGGTGACACTTGTGCAGGTTAGTCTGTAGACCCGAAATCGTCATAGAGTCTTGTGTGATTCCCACTGTGCTTTGATTTCCACCTTACCATGTCCATGAGGGCGTGAAAAACGGTGGTTTTTGGGTACAGTCCCCAGTCACATGGAGGCAATGAGCGATAGGAGGGGTTTCGTCTCTCCCGGTATTGGGGGTTGATGTTGTGCTGTGCTCGATTGGCCGTAACAGGGAAGTCCCTGGCCAGGGCTGATTCAGAGATTTGCTGGTAAGTGTTACCAGTAGTTTCTCGACCCGTTATGAGCCTCACATCGGCACGACTTATCGGTTATTAGGCTCTGACATTTACCACCCCTAGACTTGATATGCGACATATCAGACGAGGAGACCGGACTGTACGGGAAGTGTTGCCGATCGGCTCGGCGGGAGTTGTAGCAAGTTCGCTTGTTCTGTTCTGATCGCTCAATACCCGGGTGGCCGTTACGTTTAGCTGACCGCTTGCATTTTGGGGGTGCTTGATACGATCATCATCCACTGCCGGCGTATTGACGAGTCTCAGAGTCCCACAATGGAGTTTCCTAGTCCAGGCGAAACGTTGTGGTGCGCGTATGCGATATGCGCATGGACCCGATTAAAATGCGCGTATAGGATACCGTATATTGATCGGGCGGCTTGCTTTTGGTAGGGGTCATATGTGATATGGCCGGATTGATAAATCAAGTGTTGATTTATCATTTAACCATTAGCTTCTCACTTGAAATCGTTTCTTGAGTTAGTTGGATGTATGAATGCATGTATGCCTTCTTTTTGATTCATGCACATATGGATGTACATATACACATACATACATACATACATCTTTCATGGTTGTATATACATGAAAATGGTGGCAATATAAGACTCACACCATGGTTTTATTGATGGATTATTTTTACATTTATATTAAAACATAAAAGGAAAGAAAATGTTCATTATTGATTTGTTTTCTACACTCTTCTTTTGACCTAACCATTCTCATCCACCTTTTAACCTTAGGTAAAGTTTCCTTTTGTGTTTTAACTCTAGTACAATAATGATTCAACCATGGTTTGAGATGATAGATAGAAAATATATATTGATATATTTTTCTATTTTCAAAGGGGGTTGAACTTATCATCTTCTTCAAAAAGCCATCATCTTCATCAACCTCTCTCATTTTGCTCTCTAGTTCTTAGTAGTGAGCAATATACTCATCAAGATTGGATTTTGAAGTGAGAAAGAGAACCACAACACCATTGTATACAAGTCTAGCCCACTTGTTTATAGTGTTAGCTTGATTTCGTTCACTTGATCGGATAAAGTTATAAGCTTGGACAAAGCGGACTCCGGGTGGATCATCGGTGACGTCGAGGAGTTCAAGCGGAGTTCTTTCAAACCCCAAGTAGCCGAGGAGTCTAGCGTAGGGAGCTACAAAGGTTGTACTCTCTAAACCCTTGCATTTCTTACATATGATGATATGAAAAAGGAACGATCCGATGCATGTTAGATTAGCACCCTAAAAATGCTTTCTTTGCTTCATGTGATGCTTCCAAACCCTTCATGAGGTGATAGGCTAACCCAACAATTTCATGTCCCCGTCACTAACTTTTCCTCCCAAGTCTACAGCTTTTATGATTTAGCAGAAGACAACAGTGAGGACACTGTTGCAAACAGACTTGGGGGAGGTTTGTGCTTATTTACGCATTACTTTGCATTATACTATATATATCCACACAAAAAATTTTAATGATGAAAGTTTAAAAGTGAAAATTTACATATAAAAGATTAGAAAAATTTAAGAAAACCAAGAAAATTAGAAGTTTTCTTAAACGAAACTAGTAATAAGTAGTTATGAGCCGTTGTCCCAAGGGTTAGTAAGATGAAGGAAATCAATAATCTGAGGATAAAAATAAGTCTGAAAAATAGTTCCTATTCCGGAAGCCAAACATTTAAACGTTGATACCCTACTATACGTACTTACACACGTCTTGAAACCCGGGATAGTAGTGGATACCTTGAAATGCTCTTATCTAAAAGCCAAAGTATGAAGGAAATAATAAATGAATAAAAAGATAAAATGGTGAAGAAAAATGAACATTGGTTTTGTAATCACCAAGGCAGCAAAAAAAATATATAGCTAGGGTGCTACATCACCTTGTGCCTTAGACCAACTGGTTTGGGAGTCACCGCTAAGCCTTAGGTGTTGCAAGACGAGGAAAATACTAATACGCCTAATAAGCAAGCACATGAGTAATCGTTCATTTAGTACCTCAAGAAATATCAACGGTCGCATGAAAAAAGTGTGAGCAAATCCCATCTAAATATTCATCAATTAAAAAGTACTGAGGTTGATGAACAAGAGTATGATAGCTTGAATTGAATTCTCTGAGTATAGGGATGTTTCTTTTACACAAACGTAGGGGTATATGATCGATGTTTGGAAAAAAGATAGGAATGAAGAATAAAGGCGATGTTTTTTTGAGGGATGATTTGATTTCTAACATTTTTCACGACCATTAAGATGGGGCTCATAGCAACTGAAAAACTGGTGTAGTTGAAAACTCTTATTTTCAAGTTCTTTCTTTTATAGTTCTTATCTTTATATGTAACTTTCACCATCTTTCTTTTATTATAGGATTTTGTGGGTGTAATCCGCTGAAAACCCTCAGGAGACAACACTCCTCCTACTAGGGACACCTAGGGGTTTAACGGTTTGTTGCACGTGCTCAGTGCAATCGTGTTGCCTACAAAAGTGTGCTACTTAGTTCTTCTTCTCCTTCTTTTGAATAACTAGTTTGCTCGGGATGATCAAAGTTAAGTTTGGGAAATTTGTTCAGTTGATATAACTGCACTTTTAATATGACATTTTTCCTATTATTTCTATATAGAAAAGGTGTTTATTATAATATATGACACATATGAGGGTTTATCTGTAAAAATACTATTTTCATGTGT
The DNA here is from genome assembly GCA_030015575.1 of Agapanthus africanus. Lineage (NCBI taxonomy): Eukaryota > Viridiplantae > Streptophyta > Magnoliopsida > Asparagales > Amaryllidaceae > Agapanthus > Agapanthus africanus. The sequence continues at coordinate 334,530,526 of JASDDO010000024.1, read as the reverse complement.
TTTTATATTATAATTAATATTATGAAGGAAAAAGTAAGCATATAATATCCATGTAACATCTGGCCCATTTAATATGCTTACCTTATTAAATAGCTTTGACCAATTCTCTAAAAACTAAAATATCATGACAAATGGTTAAAGATAATATCTCAATAAAAATAAATTCTACTAACATTATTTATTGAGATAATTGTGCTGAAATTATTTCAGGACCGGAATCAAGGAAATCCGAATTATCGAGATCAAATCTGCCAAAGATATTCAAGTAAATTGAAGAAACTAATTCTGGCAGAAATGTAGAAAAGATTTTTAAAGTCTAGATACTCAAAAGATTACCAAGTGTTATAGATATGAAGCTACAAAAATTAGAGGCCATGATCTCACCAAAAGGGGGCGGATCCGGGGCCAAACCTATCCAATGGCCGCGGTTCCGCTGCGGATTTGAGGAGTTGAGATATGAGATTTTGGTGGTTAGGATCCTAACAACTAGTTTCCATATTAGGAAACTAGGGTTCTGGCTCTGTGACTATAAATAAGGACCGAGAGTCTCTTGGAAAAATCATCAAGCTGAAGAGATCACGAAGTCCACGACAGGCTCACGCATCCAGGCTGATCATCAACTGTTCATCTACCTCCTCAGAAGAGATCGAGAAGCAAACTAGCATTTTGTATTCATTTTCTAAGGGAACAAAGTGTAAATGATTTTTGTTGATTAATAAAGGTGGTAGTTTTCTTATTCTATCTCTTTGTTGTTTTTAATATGAATTCTCTCTCCATCTCTTCTTCTCCCAACATACTCGAGTAATTCTTCGCTTGTTAGGGTTCATGGGATTAGGGTAGGTTAATAGATGATGAAGATTCTTAAACTCTTTTTAAGTCCTATAAAGTTTATAAATTTTATCAAAAGAATAGTTAACATCCTAATTGGGCGCGCTATCAATTCATTGATAATCGCGACCACGATTAGAGATCAGATTAACTATTCTTTTGGTAAAGGCTAGATATGAACGGAGTTCCATGTCGAGATAGGGGTTAAGAGTGGGAACCCTTGTCCCTCCAGAAACCCTAATCTACATGCATCACTGTCGTTCTAGTTTAAATCTATTAAAGGATAAAAAGAGTAATCTTTAATTAATCATCCATAACTACAAAATCTCAATGAACCCTACAAGCTCTCTTTTAATATTAAACCTACATCTGTAGTTAATTTAGGTCTATATTCTGCATCCGTGTTTGACGTAGATCTAGATCCTACAACCATTCTTTATTCTTCCTCCTTTCTTTCTCAACACGCCTAAAGTAAGAATAAAATATTCAACGTTTCCCTGAGGACGGCCCGTACTCATCTCGGTCTAGCTACACACGACATCGTTATTGATTGCGGTTACTACAAACACAACTCTAAAATACACATCAATCATTGGCCAGAGATCTTTAAAGGATGTGCCAAAGAGGACTGCTTCCATTATCGTTTCCATATTGAACCGTTGAGCCGAGGAGCTATGCGCTTAGCAATCTGCAGTGAGAGACGAGAGCCTAAGGGCACCAGACGACAGGCCACAAACAGTAGGCAGGTAGATATCTTGCTCTGCTAGCATTGGATGCACCGACATCTTCTCGACTTTGAAGGAGGAAATATCGACGACGGTATTTATGATTTGTGATTTGGTGATTCGATTATCACGTATCCGTCACCTTGGATTTCGGTATTTTGGGCGATCTATTCGCATGTTTTAGTCTTGAAGACTGAGTTTCATGATATTTGTTTTCGTGCACCATGGTTGCACCTACTGGGTATTCATATTTTGTGCATAGTTATTACACTTGGGATATACTTTATACACCGTTGTGTTGATTTGTGATTTGTGCACAGTGATTGCACTTAATATTGTTTTTGTGCCTTGGCCGATCATGTTTATGATTTCATGGATTTCATACAGTTGGGTTGATTTTGTTCATATGGTATGCACACGATTTGGTTTTTTCACTCGGTATAGTTCATATATGCTTGCAGTGCATTGATACGTATTTGTGCACCACAGTTGCACTTGACTTCGTTTTGATTTCATTTGAGACATTGATTTGGATTTCATGCCTATGTTATGCCTGTGATTTAACTTATGCTTTCGGCATAATTTTCATACACTTTTAACATTTGATACGTATTTTGTGCACGCTGATGCACATGGTTGTGAAATTATATACCACGGTATACCTGATTTGGATTTGGATTGAAATGTGTTGTATACCGTCGATTTCGATTATGATACTCGATATTTGTTTCGTGCACCTTGTGCACCTGATTGGATTCTTGCGCATATTTGACGCGCTTGGATGGGATTTTGTGCATGCTCGGCGCTTGATATTGGATTTCGTGATTTCGTGCATGTTGGATGCACATGATTTAGATTTTATTCGTGCATGATGGATACACCTGATTTGGATTTTCGCGCATGTTGGACGCATGATATGAGATGCTATTTTGGTGCACACCAGATGCACTAAATCGGGATTCTTTGTGCATATCAGATGCACCTGATATTACTGTCAGGTACACCGTTGCCTCTGACAGGTGTTTCGTGCACACCCGTTTTACCTAGATGTTATTTCTTTGCACATGTATGGCACATTCATGGGTTTTGATTTCCGTGCGCACCAGACGCACGCAGCATTTTTATGCACATTTTGGGATTGATTTCTTATGGAGCAGTACGTTTTTATGATATTTACTATTTGTTTTCGTACTAAGCAGGACTAGTCAGGGGACATTACTTGGATATATTTGCATGCATTGCTAGCTATCGAAGGGATTTCCAAAAAGGGAGCTATAGTCTCAGTATTTACCTACGTGTCTGAGATGACACGAAACATTTTATAAAGGAACCCTTCTAAATTATTTTCAAAAATGGCGGGACGTACATATTAAACAAAAGATAAATATAGATATAGTTATTTTCTTACAATAGACGTCTGCCACTGTGCAGCGATACGCGCATCGCACAACAACATGAAAGGTTTGGCATGCATTTCCTTCAGATGTTTACATGCATAGTTTTGATGTATATCATTTTGGTTTTCGTATTGGATTTGACATTTGTGTCTTCACCATGACTCCGATGATTGCGGGATGCTTGACGGAGTTTTAATTTTGAGTTATCTGCTCATTGTTCATGCGCATGCATTGCGCTACGATACGTTTTATGTATTGATGATTTCGGAGCCCCGACGATTTGGACTTTTTACTGAAATGTTTTAGTATTTGAGGGGATTAGATTTAAATTCGGGGACCGAATTTCTTTAATGGGGGAAGATTGTAACATTTCAGAAAAATAAAATATTATTTTTGGGATTTTTTATAATTAAATAATATTATATTGAATATTTTAATAAGGCGGTTTGATTAAATACCGATAAATTGGGAAAAATTTGAAAAATTATAGAACTTACTAAAAAGAGGGTTTTTTATTGGATTTAAGCAAATTATGAAATTTTATGATTCATTATACACTATTTTAATGCTAATCGCGATTAAATATCGCTAATCGCGCATTAAGCTTGTTTTGTGCAAAATATGCACCATGTTATTTTACACTTGTTACATTTTTAACATGGCTTTTCTCATTTATCATGCATGGTTCTAATTTAAAGAGAAAAGAAAAGAAAAGATAACAAAAGAAAAGAAAATGGAATAAACAATAAGGTATGGATGAGAGAGAGAGAGGTGAGGGGTCAACCTTGGACCATATCTCTTTGTTCCCTTCATCATCTTCCTCATTCTCTCTTCTCTCTTCATCCCCATGGCAGCACACATCATCCCCCTCCTCTAACTCTTCATTACAACACAAAAAACAACTCAAAACTTGATCTCTTTTTCACAAAAATCATGCACAAGCTCATAAGCTACACTTTGGACCAAGAAAGTTTGCATTTTGGGCTCTTGGGCAACTCAAGAAGATTCTTGAGTTGCCAAATGAGGTAATTCTTTCACATTAAGTATAGTATTTCATTTTCTTTAGGCTCTTTTCAAGTTTAAAACCGATTTAGTGAAGTTTTGTGAACTTAGAAAATTCCTAGAAGAGGGTTGTGGGATTCTTGAGTTGTGATGTTGTTTATGAGTGTATTAGTGACTAGGAAACACCCCTAAGTGCTAAAAACCCAGACCAAGCTTGAAGTAAAACCTGAAAACCCAAAACCGAAACTATTCATGTCGGTTTTTGTGAGAATTTAGTGGGTGCAGGGAAATCTGGAGTGATCTGGGGCCATTACTAGATGAGCAAACAATACCAGAGACTCTTTTAGACCAATATGAGACCACCATGACCAGACGACACCCCAACTCCCCACCAAAACCGAGCTCGCCGAATTTTAGGGGCTTAGGGCCAGCCACATTGATGAGTTGGGTGCCCAGGTTGCTTCAGTAGGCCATATGCACCCTATATATCACCTAGTGTTGTTTGCTTACCTTGTTTCCACCTTAAACAAAATCTGGCACTAAATTCATGAGTTGCTGTTTTGATTCGGGGTTATATTTTTCGTATTTTGGATTCTGGATTTTAGTATTTGTGTTTTACCTCGATCACTTGATGTTTGTACGACGATATCGAGGGTTGTCTGGTGGTTTGAAAGGCGTAGTCCGTAGGTTCTAACCTATAGGCTTTTAGCGTGTCGTTTTGATTTTGATTTGGTTTTTAATGCGATACGATACGTTTTGACATATAGGTACCCCTATGTGTACTTTGGGACGACAAGCAAGTGCGTGGCGACGTCGGCATCGGCAAGCGAAGATCAAAATGAGTAGATATATATCTACGGAGGAAGTCGGGTGGATGGCGTATAGCATCCCCGCAGTTCATAGTATAACTTATATATATATGGTTATATATGTGTTTTATGTTACGTGGATAATTATCAAGATATGATTTTGTGTTCATGGTTTAGTTTAGGGTAGTTAGAAGTAACTTAGTTTAGCTTCTTAGTTGCGAATCCTAGAATAAGGTTTACATCCACACGCGCACACACACACTAGCATACTTTTATACTTGTACGTATATGGTGATACGTACACACACACACACACACACATAGGTATGGAACTAGGCATATATATATATACATATACCTATACATGGATAATGAGGATAGTGGATGATATTTGGAGATGAGCCGATGAGATTGGGCATGATGCCACGAGATCGGTGATATGTTTTGATTCGTATTATAAGATACGACATGAGATTATAGCGGGCCTTTAGGTGTGTGTTTTCATACTACGTGTATATATGCAGATGGTATAAGTTTGTACTAGACTTAGATCAGTACGCCAGTTTATGAGATATGATGATAAAGATACCAGATGAATAATGAGATGAATGTGATATTTGACCCGTACCCAGATTTGGGATGTCGTACGATAGATTTACCGTACGAGCTATATATTGATGATAGATCCGCACTCTTGACTCGAGAGTGTCATATTGTATATTGTATTGTATGTGATACTATTGAGGCGGGATCACCGACTATTATATTTATATATATCGACTCAGACCTAAGTGGTTTTCCCTTACCCTTTCGGCTAGACTGTTCGTTTAGTCCTGTAGTTTACTTGTAGATGTTAGACTAAACTCGAGTCATACCTATTTCCAAAACTAACGAATCGTGAGTATTTTAAAGACAGGCCTAGAGATTCTACGGATATTTCAAAGGACGTACCTCTTTTCTTAAAAACACCGTAGCCCTATTTTCCAAACAGCACGATTCGTGTGATTTTAAATGACAAACTGTATGACTCATATAACTAATGTAGATTCCTTATTGTTGCATATACTTTCCATTTCCATATATTCATGTGGTTATTAGCGCATTGCATGCCTATATACTTGGGATTTTGTTATATTGAAACCCATGCTGTCAGGACACCAGCACCATTACCGATGATGCATTTGCTCCACGTACACCTGCTTGCCGACTCACACACTTCATCATCGATAATTGCCATGTCACTACACAGTAGGATTGTTATTTCAGGATAGGACTCCTTGCATGCCATACATGCGTATATACTACTTGTACATCCATATTGGCATACAGGCACATTGTACACTCATACTTGCGTATATACCTACTTGTACATCCATATTGGCGCACGTACATTCATATTTGCGTATATACCTACTTGTACATCCATATTGGCGCACATGCATATTGTACACTCATACTTCGGAATATACCTACTTGTACATCCATATTGGCGCACAGGCACATTGTACACTCATACTTGCGTATATATCTACTTGTACATCCATATTGGCGCAGAGGCACATTGTATACTCATACTTGCGTATATACCTGTGTACATCCATATTGGCGCACAGGCACATTGTACACTCATACTTGCGTATATACCTACTTGTACATCCATATTGGCGCACAGGCACATTGTACACTCATACTTGCGTATATACCTACTTGTACATCCATATTGGCGCACATGCGTATTGTACACTCATACTTGTGTATATACCTACTTGTACATCCATATTGGTGCACAGGCACATTGTACACTCATACTTGCGTATATACCTACTTGTATATCCATATTGGCGCACATGCACATTGTATACTCATACTTCCGTATATACCTACTTGTACATCTATATTGGTGCATAGGCACATTGTACACTCATACTTGTGTATATACCTACTTGTACATCCATATTGGCGCACAGGCATATTGTACACTCATACTTGCGTATATACCTACTTGTACATCCATATTGGCGCACAGGCATATTGTACACTCATACTTTCGTATATACTACTTGTACATCCATATTGGCGCACATACATATTGTACACTCATACTTGCGTACATACATATTGTGCACTTATACTTGCGTACACACATATTGTACAACCATACTTGCATACATACGTATTTGCATATACATAGATGATTCTGACTTGATTTGGAGATTTGGGAACCGCAAGATATATTTTAAAACTGGATTCATTTTAAAAAGAGCGGTTTTCCCTCCATATATTCATATTACTGTTCCATGTTGCATGATATACGGATATGCTTACATTTCTGTTATATGTCGCATACATCATGCTTTATGATTATACGCATTGAGATATGTTGTTTTCATGAGATTTCTAGATTTAGGAACCTTGGTTATTGCAAAAGAGAGTATGCATTGTTTTAAAAAAACCCGGTTACCCTTAATATGATATTTCAGTGCGTCCACTATGTGTTTTCTCGGTTCTGAGAGTGACATGTGAAACCCGATTCGAGGAGCGGTAGGCACCGTCTGCGGGTACATGGTGGACCCGGTGAGGTACCCCAGGGCAAGAAGACTCATACTGTTAGATGGTGAGCCTGGCAGGGGAGCACTACCTACCGGTGATAGTATTTGGACTCGGCGGTTATCCGGAAGATACTGACCGGAGTAGTGAGATGGATATGAGGGTCGACCAGATTATGCGGCGCCTGAGGGTCGATATGAGGATGCGGCAGCTGTGCTATATGAGGATTTACGTGCCGATACTGGGCACGGGTTTCATGATGTTTTCGAGTGTCGATGCTAGACACTCAGGTTCTATGATTTTGATGTGTCGTGAGGGACACACGTTGATTTATATTCTCATACTTTCATGCATATGCTTTTATGACTTTTACATGCATGATGTTGTTATGTCATTGGTTGACACGTGGACGAGATCCACATGCATACATGCATTGATTACATAGTTGGATGATATCCACATACTTATAGACTTCATGATATAGTTGACACTGATTTCATGATGATTACATTGATCACACCTCATGTTTATGATATGTTGCTACCTGAGGCACTGACACGAGCACTTGGTATTACACTTGGTATTGATGTTTATCCTTACCACCTTTTCATGCTTCAGACTTTATCATATTAAGGATATATATATATATATATATATATATATATATATATATATATTACTGTTCGTATTGATCTAGGATTGAGTCATATATACGATTTCTGCTCTGTGATGTTTTCTACTCACGAGTTGGCAACTCACCCCCATTGTGCCGCAGTTCTTGCAGATTTTGCCGTACAGGTTTCATTACGGCTTCTGGCACACTGCTTCCATTCTGGGTGATTGCTTTGGTAGGTGGGTTCACTTGTATCATGACCACCATTGTACTCTATTTTTATTCAGTTGTATCTAGTAAACTCCATCAACCAGACTTGTATATTATTTCAGACTTAGAAAACCAGTTGCTATTCTTTCGACCTTAGAGTCGCGCGTTGTATTATTATGGTTTTCTTGATGTTTTGAGTTTCCTTTTGAGTTTTGACCCTCTCTCTTTAGCGTTGTATATTATATTGCTTGCGTGGTTGTGACCGTCAATTGACGAGGAGCTAGCTCCCACTTGGGGATGCCTTTATTCATATTATGCATGTTGTACCCCTTTTTGGGGCCAGTATTTACAAAAGAAACTCTGCCGAAATTTTCAGAAAAGACTTAGGATTTTAAAACGCATAATTCGGCTTATGCTATTAAAACCACTTCTTTAAAACTAGTTTTCCTTCAATTATTATTTAAAATGGTTTTAGATTTCTGGGCTTTTGGCTTACTTGAATTAGATGGGGTCCTATAGACTTCATATGATTCAATAGCCAGTCATGTGCCATTTCGGGTCGTGACAAAGTCCTACAGTCACTTATGCGGAGTACCGTGTCATAAGTATGCCGCGGAACATACACACGCTACGTCACTCTGCTTAAGCTACCTACTCCATCATACCAAGATCATTCTACACTCCAAAAGATAAAACCTAGCGCTCTGATACCAACTTTGTCACGACCCAAGTTAGGCACATGACCGGCACTTAGACCACGTAACGTCAACAGGCGTAACACAATTTAAGTAAGCCGAAAATCCAGCAATCTAAACCATTACAAGAAGGAAAAGATAGAAACATTTTTAATTCTCAAGCAAAACTTAAAGCTTAAGTTTATTTTCATAAAAATTTCGGCAGCACGTCCTTTGTAAAATCTAGCCCCGAAACGGGTACAAACATAAGATATAAATATAGTATCCCCAAACGGGAGCAAATCACGCCCAAAGGAGGAAACAACCACCACAAGAAAATATACGATGCCGTAGCGAAGGAACAACATAACAGAGATAATTAACATAAACAAAGGCCGGCTCACACGAGCACGACACCCAGAGTCACAAGAATATATAACATCGATCCTCACAACTCGTCTCTAAGTCAATACATGAAGGTGGTAGATGGAGAGTACTAGATACAATAAGATATACAATGAACATCATCGGATAACCGCAAAACCCACCTATAGCAAAAGGCCTCACAGCCAACCGTAGTGGTATCCGCTGAAATAGGTACAAGAAGACGCCCTGCCGTGACAACTCTGGGGGCCAAACCTGCAAAACACTGTGGCACAACGGGGGTGAGTTGCCAACTCGTGAATAGTAAATAATATCATACTGTAATCGCAAGTATGCACGAACATCGATAACATCAAGAAGTGGGATAAATAATAAATCTAATATCTCATGAATCAAATGCGAATCAAATAAATCCTGAGTGTGGGATAAATAATAAATCTCATGCACAAATCATCATCATGGAAAAACTCCGGTGTCCATCAACGACACGCCAAATCCCAAAATCCTTAGGCGCCGTCACCAGGACCGGCCCTCGTATCCGTACATCTCATGGAACCTGAGTGTCCAATATCGACACTCGAAACATCATGAAATACCCATGTCCAATATCGACACGCAAATCCATATATCATGGGCTCCATCTGCCCAGATCGGCCAGCGGTCTCCGGCAGTACGAATCGGCCCATATCCATCTCACGACTCCGGTCGATATCTTCCGGATAACCGCCGAGTCCAAAACTATCACCGGTAGGTATTAGTCCTCCTGCCAGGCTCATCGGCTAATCCATCGACATACCTTTCTTGCCCCGGGGTACCATACCGGGTCCACTATGAACCCGCAATACGGCCCCATCCACTCCTAGTATCGGGTTTCTAACATAAGTCTCAGAACTGAGAACACTCATGGTGGACGTATCGAAATATCATAACAAGAAAAACCGGGTTTTCAAAACAATACACGTTTCTTGAAATATCCCCACGATTCTCAAATTCAGAATATCATATGAAATCCATATCTCAATACGTAAATCCATGTAATATGATGTATGCAATATAGAACAGTAATATGGGCATATCAAGGGAAAACCGCTATTTAAATGCATCAAGTTATTAAATATATCACGCGGTTCCCAATTTATCCAAAATCCAACGCAACATCATATAAAAGTGAACATGTAGCTATAGCAAGGTATATGTGTAAGCATGTAGGTATGCATGCAAACTATATTTCATATGCGCAATCGCACAAGAATCAATACCTCAATATCACTGATCAATATAATATCACACATGCATATATGTTGTGCGTGTTATGGGAATTACCGACGGTGTGTGTGTGGCATACAATTAGTGCTCGTGCGACATGAACCATTAATAATAGTGCAGTGTCCAATTGGTACAAGTCCAGGCACTACGAGTAATAATATGCGATGAAGTTCATGCACAATGTCTATATGTGCATATAAACATGCGGCTAATATCATATCATATCTAGCCCTGACGCTTAACGCCATACGGGCGATTTTCCCGTAGATGTTAAATCTACTCACCGACGATCTCGAGCTAGGTAAATCCAATCACCTGCTTCCCTTTCTTCGCAGCGTTCAAAGTCCCCGCTTGCGATCCAATTAACACAAAACATAAGTGAAAATCTCAAAAATCGACCAATATCACGTACAAACTACGTTTGACCGATGCACCAACTTCAATCCAACTCTCAAGTGTCTGTCTAGTGGCTAACGTGTTTGGCGACACTCCGAATCCAACCCAAGTGCAGCAACTACACAAGATCACGAACCGTGTCAGATAACGTAACACGCGTAGTCGTAACACTAGATTTAAGCAAAGTGATCCCAGATTTTGTATACTGTTAAAACATAAAAATCAAGCAGTACCAAACACTTATAAACAACTGCAGATAGCTACCCTACAAAACCCAAGCCCCAACTCCCCCAAAGGACCAAGCTCGCCGGATTTCCCCATATTGTCGCCGGCCAAAACCGCCCAGGTGTGGTTCGTGCTTCAAGTGTACACTTAGGGTCACTAGTACATCACTACTACATTGCTAGATTTTCCAGTACACACTCAGGGTCACAGCAGAACACAGAGACTCCAACATGACACTAAAAATACGATATGTGCATAAAACTATACCTTTAGTGCTCTAAACCACAACTAAAAGGCAACACAACAAAAAGAACCGCCCAATTAACAGTTTAGAGGTTATACCTATCCACTCTTGCTCAAAAATCAAATATTTCCAAGCTCCAAGTCATCTTAGTGGATAAAACAAGACTTGAGAAGGGTTTGAGTGGGGTTTAATGAAGTTTTGCAAGGTTTTATGATGAAGTAGTGAGGGTTTCAGTTGAGAGTTGAGGAGATGAAGAAATGATTGAGAATGAGAGAATGAGAGATGAATTAAGATAAGTATGAGAGGGTGAGTGTAGGGTGAGTTTTAGTCTTACACTTACTCTCTCCCTCTCCTCATCTATGCTTGCATTAATGCCTTCCATAACTCATCTAGCCACCTCTCCTCAATCCAAAACAAGAAGATAACTCTTCACAAGAATGCTAAGTGTAAAGTTAACATGGCAAGAATTAGCTTAGGGTGCCATGGCTACTTAACAAGATTAACACCAACTAACCCCCACATTAACATGCGCAAGTGTGTGCAAGCCAAAACAAATAATAATAAAATATTGGTTAATTGTTATAAAATGTGAGGAAACCAATTTGGTAAACTTTTCCTTAAAAACCCGCATTATCACTCAATTAACACTAATCACATTCTAAGATGTTACAGTTAGGATCCTGTCGACTAAGGCTTTTAATTTCATGAGCCGTAAGGGTCTCATAAAGATGTTTCTCCTTACGAGTCGTAAGGATCTCGTATGTTTGTTTTCTCCTTAGGAGTCGTGTGGATTCCAAAGTATACGTTCTCTTATAAGTCGTAAGGATCCTACAAGAGTGTTTTCTCCTTATAAGTTGAGAGGACTTACAAGTGTTGTTCACCACATGAGGACATTCCTCATCATTTGTGGGACTTGGTGAGGGAACGTTTATTTGTGCCCGTGGATTGTATATAAGGGTCAATATTGAACCGCTTGTAGGGCAGTCCGGAAAATGTGATGGCTTAAGAACAGGTTTAGATCCCTGTAGCTTAAGGCTTTTGAATCTTATGAGTCGTGAGGGTCTCATAAGAGGGTTCTCCTTACGAGTCGTGAGGATCTCGTAAGTGTAATTTCTCCTTAGGAATCATGGGGATCCCTAAGTGTGTTGCTCCCTTGTGAGTCGTAAGGATCTCACGCAGGTATTTTCTCCTTACAAGGTCGAGAGGACCTTGCAAGTGTGCATGAATTTTTTATGAGTTTGCGCCCTTTCGGGTTTTCACAAACTCGCCGGTAGCTCTGCTGTTTTTACTCATGGAGCCATTTCGGGTTTTCATCCGTGCCCATTTTGCTTATAGACGTACCATTTTTTTGGCGAGGTATTCCACTAGATTATAGGACTTGTTTGTAGGACCCTTAATATCCTTCTGTCCTTTGAGAAGAAAGGACCATTCTACATAGAGATTCTTCCGCCGGTGAGAAATATGCCCCATGTGTATATCTCGGGGGGAACAAGTACCCACGCCGTCGCTATTTTTGCGACAGGTTGCTTCACAGCCGCTTATTTTTCTTGAGCGTGGGCAAGCAACGCCATCCAGCCTCCGCTTTTCACTCATCATTATCGGATGAGAAAGAGTCTTGACCCATTTGATCCAATCGATCCATTTTATCCATGAGTTCTTGGAAGGTCGTCGGCTTGAAGAAAGCCATATATGAGGACGCCTTTGAATTTGGGTCAAGGGTGGCTATGAGCATTCCCATGGCTGCAACTTCATCGATACGTTACTTGTATTTGACTAGAGATTTTGCCATCGGGTAACATATTGAACCCAAGTTTCATTCAGTCTAACCCTTTCGTTGACCAGCGTCGTCACGATAGTATGTTCGTTCTTATTAGCGAATCCCTGACAGAAGAGCGTATCCATTTCGTTAAAACTCTTCATGAAATCATTTGGGAGTTTCGCATACCATACGAAGGTGATGCCCGCCAGACCGCTGACGAACTGTCGGAGGAGTAGTATATCATTCTCTCCAGTGTTACCGCACATAGATTTAAATCGCGTGATGTGCTGGTGATGATTCCCGGTTCCTATATATATGTGGAGTCGGAAGTATGTATTCTGGCGTGTACTGTATTTGATCGGAGCACGCCGGATACGGTCGAGCGGTCTTGATTGGCCTATTTGATGCTTCACCGGCATAGTGAGTTTTGATTTATTGAGCGATATATGTGGCCAGCTTTTATTTTAGGAATCATTTCCTCCCCAGCCATTGAGAGATTTGCAGAGGATTTGAAATGTCATCTTTATTTTTAATACCGACTACCGGCGGTTCATTTGTCAGTGGTTTCGATTGAACCATTATTCCAGCCATATTCTGAATCAAAAGGGCCATATGGTTCATTTTAGTGGACATTTCTGCCGGTTCTGTATCTCCCTTTTTCAGAGCGCGCTTTAGAAAATCAATATCCGACTCCTTCTCTATTCTTTCTTCGGGTGTGTCCTCGGGATTTTCCTTAGACGATGGATTACCGTTTGCTGCCGCCTGAGCGAGCATCTCCTACAGCTTCTCACGTTGCAGTTGAACTTTTGTCAGGGACCGAGTTTGAGGACGGTGACCAGTAGAATCTCGAACTTCGTCTTTGGAATTCACCACATATACTATGTGAACTACCATGCCCCCAGGCTTGGGGGTGTTTGGAGTTTTGCCCTTTAGAGTTTACTTCGGGAACTTGAGCTTTATTGGGCTTCTCTTTTTTGAGAAAAGCCGCTTTAGTTTTGGGAGGAACCGCTGTATCAGGATCCGTCTCGGGATGAGTTCCCTTAACCTTCTTTTACACCTTATATATATGAGGAAAGTTGTTTTAGGGAGCGAACTGGTTTTTTCTCGTTTTAGGGAGCGAACTGGTTTTTTCTCTCGTGGGATCTCCATGGGCTGCGGAGATTCCTTCAATATTGCGGTAGGAGAATTTTGTCTGACCCTTTGCACCAGTTTGAAGCCGTTCCCGGTTGGAACAATAACATTCACCACTGCGGTTGAAACAGGACCATACAGAGAACTGCCCCCAGCTCATTCTGTATTATGCCGATATCGACGTTGACCGTTTCTTACGGTCGAGATTTGATTAGCCTCAGGATTTTGCTGAGCCTGCCCCATGTTTCCTTTGAAATTTTGAATATTCTGCCCCCTACATCGACCTTGGTCCTTGGCAGGTGCCGGTTGTTTGAGAACTGATTCCGTCGGCAAAGCTGCATCTTGGGGAGCCAGCCTATAGAAGACAGACTTCTTCTAGGCTTCCTCCCTCGGCGTTGAGGCACCAAGGGTGGGAGGTGGGAGTATCGACCTAGATCGAAGCCCGTTGATTTCTTGAAGAGCCGTTTTGCAGAGATTTGAGGCTGCAAGTGACCCATACTTGACTCCATCAGATATGATAAAGCCTGAGTTGCTAGGGTGAATCAAACGTCATTCTTCATAGAGACGAAACACCGGCTTTAGTATCCCATCACCTAAAGGCAACCACAAACATATATACCATGATTATTTGATCACGGAAAAACACGACACACGAAGTGTGGAGTGGAAAGAGGAAAAGGTCCCACCGGGCGTGCCGAAATCTGTTTACCGCTGAAAGACGCGACCGGGACGTTGGGACATCTCGCCTGAATTTTGGGAGAAGATGCTATTTGGTTTTATCTGTCCATCTCTCTGAAGATGCCAAGTTGATTTATGGCACCGTATATCGGAGGTTTTGACAGATGCGGCCGTTGTAGCAGACTTCGTCAGATTCCTCCTCGCTTGCTAGGGGTTTTTGATTGTGGGGACGCTCTTCCCTGCAGGCGCAAGCCCCTGCAGTTAATTACGTTATCGGGTTACGATAACTACTTTCTCCTTCTCCAAAAGTTCACTTCGTGTCGTGTGTGTTTGTTTTATTTTTTGTTGCCCGTAGATTGTATACGGAGACTAATTTATGTTGTCTCCCGTAAGGCATGGATTAGTCAAAATCCGTATTTTCTTAGATTTGGGTTTGGTTGATTTAAGGATTGTTAACCTTTTTTAAGATTAAGATCAACTTAAATGTTTGTTAAGGATACGTTAGTCTAAGTTTTAGACTAAGATCTACTTAACGGGGGTCCAGGATCATTTTTGATCCAACGAAAGAGCATTTGGGCTCTATCGTTTAAGATTAGGGACATTGCGGCCCGTCATTAGTTTTGGGACATTGCGGTCCATCGGGTTTAAAGACGTCATAGCCTATAGGGTTTAAAGACATCATAGTCTGTGTTTAAAGACATCATAGTCTATAGGGTTTTGGCTTAACAGTTTGGGGATGCACCAAAAGTTATTGGTTACTGAGACCCTCTATCTCTCTGAAGACGTTGAAGAATTACAACGACATGTATCAGAGGTGTGGAGAGATGTACCCTTGAACCAATGTCCCGACTGGGGAGGGGGAGGATGGGATGAACATCATTTTAAATGCCATATGTTAGGAGCTCATTAGCTATGTTTGGGACCAAGATCGGTTTTGGGGACCCTGAGCATGAGGGGATCAATTGATTATCCTCGGGAGATTTGGTCTAAGTTTGGCTAATATTCGCTTTCCATAGTGTTAAACACTAGTATATGCTCAGCGATCACGTGCTCCCACGTGAGGCGCTTGAAGTAGTGTTAAACACTAGAAATTGGGGCGCTCATGTATGGCATGTGAGGCGCTTAAAGTTGGGTGCTGCCTCTTTTATTCTCTTATTCTACTGCTAAGCACTGTTGGGTCACGTGAGATCACATGAGGCGCCCCAGAATGGGAACTGTCTTGGGTTTATTTCTCTTTTCTCTTTTATAAGTGCTAAGCACTTCTCAGGGGTCACGTGGGGTCACGTGGCTATATCTCAGTCTTCACTTATCAAGAATAAGAAAAATAGAATCTTTTCGTATCCATGATATACAACGAAGAATTGTTACCGGGGGTAATCATGGATATTTAAAGAATCACAGACCCTTTTGACTTAACTAAAGAGCCACTGTTACTGAAATAGAACAAAACAATACAATAACAATACATAATATATATTATATATACATAGGACTTGCTCGTTTTATATTATACATATACAGACAGATTTTGTTTTACTTCAGGTTCAAGAATCTTTGTTCCTCAAAGGTGCTCACGTGGAAACACGTGAGCTTTTATTGTATAGTATTGAACACTAATATGCATGGAGCTCTGGACCTGAGTTTTGTGAATTTCAGGTCCCTTATTTTTATAAGAATTAAATTCTTTTATAGGGTTAAACCCTAGTTTTATCAGAGGAATTAAATTCCTATATCCTTTTGGTAAGAATTAAATTCTTTGAACTTAATTCTTTTCCCTAGATTTGGATCTATATAACAAAATCTCCCCGATGAGAATTAAATTCTCAACTTGTGGGGAGATCTGCTCCTACAGATCCCAACCAGAGGAAGAACTAAGTTCTTTGAGAAGAGTTAAACTCTTGCTTTGAGAATTACATTCTCTTTTGGTTTTGCTTACCAAGGGGTTTTCCTCTCTGTTTTCTATATTTTTGAACTTGAAGTTTATGGGGGGTCCCTCTGCACTTCTTCTTTTTATTTGAAGCTTATGGGGAGGTTCTTCTCTTTTTTCCCTCTAAGACTTGAAGTCTTGGGTCTTTTATATAGGGGAGACTGATTTGTTGAATCAATTGAGAGATTTCTTAATTGATTTGTGGAATTTATCCACCGTTGGATCTTTGATCCAAGGACTTCTGTTTTACAGAAGACATTTTTCTTGTTTTTAACAAGATTGGGAAAATATTTTCCCCAAACAGAACTTATTCTGTATCTTGGTGATTTTTGAATCACCATTGGATGTTTGATCCAACGGTGCTCTGATTTACAGAGCATAATCTTTCTTATTTAGAAAGATTTGAGGACTATTTCCTCAATCAGAATTTAATTCTGTATTTTGGTAATTTTTAATCACCATTGGATGTTTGATCTAACAGTAGAGAACTTTTAGTTCTGGCGCCAGCGCACTTGGCGCTAGTGCTCTCGTGGTTTGCACGTGAGTCGCTGCCTCAGAGTCTTTAACTCATGGAGCGCCGACGCTCTTTCCGCCAGCGCTCTTATGTTTTGCACATGAGGCGCTGCCTCAGAGTCTGACTCATGGCGCCGGCACTCTCGTGCTTTGCACGTGAGGTGCTGCCTCAGTTCAAATTTCAAATTTTGAACAGATTCCTGCTCTCTTATTGGGGGAAACGCCCCTTCAAGGGTTTTATGGTGAAAAGTTATTTATTTTTTTGTAAAAGGAAGAATTAAACTCTTGATTTAATTCAAAAGGAAAAGAAGGTTTTAGAACCTTGAGGAAAGAGAAGGAGACACAGACCATAATTTTTGGAGAGAATGAATTGTCTCCTTTTTTTTCATTATCATGTTGCTTTATATAGGCTTAAAAATTTACATATAGCCTCTTGGGCTTTACAAAATGGCATTTTGCCCATCGCATGCCTCATGTGCTCATTTCTTTTGCACATGAGCCACGGGCTTTATAAAAATTTGGCTTTATGCCCATTTTTCTTACACTCATGCATAAAAAATTATATCAAAATAATTTATTACATGATTTCATTTTGGCATGGGGGAGGCCGGCCGCAGGGCTCGACTTAGGCATGGGCCCACTTGATCTGGGCTTGAGCCCGCTTACTTGGGGTTGATTTTGACTTTGACTTGGTCAACGGGGGTGTAATTTTTGACCCCAACAACGGGGATAGCTGAAAACATGCTCGGGAGCAGGAACCCCAGGTCCTGGAGTTGGCGGATGAGGCCGACCCTCCCGTGCCCCCCTCAAGCGGCACAAGAGGACGGTGTCCCAAGCCCCGTCTTCTCCTATCTTTGTGCAGGAATGGGATCTCCGCTACGAGGTGCCTTCGGAGCTTTCCGTCGCCAATAGCTTGCTTTCCGAGATGGAGCAGTCGACTGGGGGCAGAATCCCCTGGGGGACCCTCAAGGCCCAAATCGCTGCCATAGCTCAGGAGGCCGTGCAGATTAGTGTCTGCATCCCGTCCGGGTTTTCATTAAGCTTTTTTGTTGGCAGGATTGGATACCTTTTTAACCCCTTTTTTTGTTTTTCTCAGGTCCTCCAGCACTGCGCCCTCGTCGCCAATATGGAGCACGAGGAAATCTCCTCGGCGCTGCAGTGGGTAAGTCTTCCTCGCGGGAGGAGAGCCTGAGCCGGGAGCTGCGTCAGGCGAAGGAGATGATCGCCGCCCTTGAAGACCAGCTGTCTACCGAGGAGGGGGTGAATGCCAACTGCCGGGAGTCCATCCGAGATTTGATGGAGTCCAACAAGGTCATTGAGGCCAAGTTGGAGGATGCCAGAGTGCTCGCCGCCACTCTAAAGAAAATGCGGGACACCCTTAAAAGGGAGAGCGAGGCGCTAAAGGAAAGGATGAGGCGCGCCGACCTCCGGGCCGCGAAGGCAGTAGAGAGCTACAAGACGTCGGATCAATTCTACGTCGACCTCGCTGACGCCTCGGCCCTCGTTTGGCATGATGCCCTCGATACCGTCAAGGCGCTGATGCCGGAGTTTCCCGACAATAAGCTCCAGCTTGAGTACCCCTTCGAGGGTGAGATGCAGGGGGATGTCGCCGGAAGCGTTACCGGGAGGAAGGCCCCTGGTTGGGGCATTGGGGAGAAGTCAGTCATCCCGGCTTACAGTGCCGAAGCTCCTGCTGTAGGCGCTGACCCTCAAGCCGCCACCCCGGCTCCTGACGCTGCCGTGGAGCACGTCGAGGTCCTTCCCGGCCCGAGGCCTGAATCTCCTTGCCTTCTTACTATATTTTTTTGTTTTGGGATTTTGTATTTTTTAAGCCTTCGGGCGTTTTTGTAAGGCTGAGGAGCCCACAATACCGTTGTAAAAACTCCCGAGTTGTGAATAAAGCCCTTTTGCAGAAATTTGTGTCGCAATGTTTTCATTTCGTGGCAATGTCTTCATTTTGCTTGCCTGATGAACGCTAGGTCGGCGACAGGTCCTTTAGTTGTCTATCGCGCGTCGAGTTAAATCCAATAATTTGAAGTGTACAAAGGCCGGTGTAAGGTCGGTGTCCTTGTGGCCTCGAAGTCGAGGTGGCGATCGCATGTTGAATATACGTCGAGTTGGACCGGCGACCGCCGCTCTTAAGATTGGTCGGCATCGCCGAGGTTGAGGACTTCTGACCCTTACCACAGATGGGTAGGGAGTTACCCACTAAGGATGGACCGAGCATGGAAGCTGCTCGGTGGCCTCTTGACGAGGGCTGCGGTCCTTGGCGTCGGTGGGTAGTGGACTACCAGCCATGGACGGACCAAGCAGGGCAGCTTGTCACGACCCGAAAAGTACGGAACATGACCGGCACTTAAATTACGAAATGTCTCGAGGCGCATGTAATCTACGTAAGCCAAAATCCATAAATCAAAACCAAAGGAGCAGTAAAGTGAAGGAAAAACCAACTTAAAACAAGTAGTTTTAACAACATAGGCCGAAGTATGTATTTTTAAAATCTCAAGTATTTTCTGAAAATTTCGGCAGAGTCTCCATTGTAAATACTGGCCCTAAACGGGATATAACATGAATAGTATACGAAATAAATAAAAAGGCATCCCCAAGCGGGAGCTAGCTCTTCGTCAATCGACGGTCACAACTACGCAAGTAATATAATATACAACACCGAAGGGCGAGGATCAAAACTCAAAAGAAAAATCCAAAATCAGCATGAAAATCATAATAATACAACGCGCGACTCTATGGTCGAAATAATAACAAGTATGGTCTGCTATCTCTATCAAATATACAATCTGGTTGATGGAGTTTTCTAGATACAACTGAAATAATAAGTAACAATGGTGGTCCTGATGCAAAGAACCCACCTACCAAAGCAATCACCCGGAAGAAACAGTGTGCCAAAAAGCCGCAACGAAACCTGTACGGCAAAACCTGCAAGGAACTGTGGCACAACGGAGGTGAGTTGCCAACTCGTGAGTAGAAAACATTTACGAGTAGAAATCGCATGCATGACGCTATCCTAGATCATACGATCAGTAATATCCTCAATTAATAATAATATGGCCTGAAGTATATTATAACGGTGTATAAAGCATATCTCAAGTGTAATAACTATGCACAAAACGTAAATACCCAGTAGGTGCAACAATGGTGCACAAAAGCAAGTATCATGAAACACGGTCATCAAACTCAATCATGCAATAAATCACCCAAAAATACTGAAATCCAAAGTGATGGATACGTGATAGTCAATCACAAAATCAAAAATCATAAATACTATCGTTGATGTCCTTCCTTAAAGGTCGAGAAGGTGTCGGTGCACCCAATGCTAGCAGAACAAGATATCTACTTGCCTCCTGATCATGGCCTGTCACCTGGTGCCCTTAGGCTCTCGTCTCTCACTGCGAATCGCTAAGTACATAGCTCCTCGGCTCAAGGGTCCAATATAGAAACGATAACGGAAACAGTCTGCTCTGACACATCCTCTAAAGATCTCTGGCCAACTATCATGGTTACTCATAACATGTCTCATCGACGATGCTGAACTCTGGCCTACTGGGTGTGCGTCATATGACCGCTCCTGGGTCTAGGTCTTCTCGTTCAGTAATCCCAGAAAGGAAATCTCTCCCAAGTCTCGTTTCTGTCGAACTGCCCGGAAGTCATCATCCTTACCAAATCTATTTCTTGTTCCGGAACGGCTTCATACTCATTACGACTCCTCCTAAAAGATATATCCATAGTCAATGCTTCTGCTTGCATATCACATCTCTGATGTCGGCGGAGTGGAACGTCATCTCATCAAGATCTCGTACGAACCTCTTACTCCACTTTTCTCTAATGTCGATCGATTCGGACTCGCCTTCTTGTGGCTGCATGGACTGCGCTCCAACGGCTATACTCGTATCTGGAGTCTCCCAAGCAATGTATCCCATCACATGATATCCGAATGAAGTCGAACCATCCGATCAATTGTCAAAACCTCATAATCCCCCAAGAGCTCAACATCTTGTGTACAGTTTAATAGTATCGAATATATGCCACAACACCTATGGACCAACCGTAGAAGGGCAGACCCAAGCCTCACTAATGGCACCGCTGAATTGCTGCGAACCCTAAGGTTCACTGGCGTTTTATGGTCATTAAGTCGAGTTAGGGTTTCATTCTTCTAAAGGGTCCGTAGAATTTCTTGCATTATTTTCCGAATACCTTAAACTTGGAAAATAGGTTCCTAATATTCGATCGTCTCTATCGACTCTCAACTTGTCAGCGTGAAGTCGTCTCTAACTGGAATCAATCTATCTAATGACCTCGCATCGGGGTAGGCAATGAATCACATGTCCTATTCTTTCATCTATGGTGACTAGCGATCTTTTATCATATCTTGAAGTATAACTCGTGCGGCGTTAGCTTCAAACATCCGGGGCGATATCTTTTCATTCGCCAAAATCACTGGCTCATTCGTCCGCACGCTGAACAGTGCCTCAATCATCAAAATAATCTATGCTCTGACGGTCATCACAATCTGGCTGGCCTCTTGCAGTGGCCCAATCGTCTGGTGCTTATCTGCACGTCCGAGAAATCTCGTAAAAGCGATCCATCAAACGCCCGTGGCACGAAAACACAATAAAATGACGCCTCTATGCAATCGTATGTCCTTGGAATCACGCCCTGGTCAGTCCTCGTTCGTGAAGAGCTCGTGCTGACAGCAACTCTAGCCGTAGCTCTCTCTGTCCGTACCACCGTGATAACAAAACCATAACTGGTACTGATGAGGCTAGATTATAGGAATGAATATAATGCTGTGCCAAGAAATGTACATCCTAAGGCTTCTTAAGTGGAGTATCGTATCGTAAATATGCCGCGGAATATACGTACGGTACGTCACTCTAGTCAAGCTACCTACTCCATCAACCAAGGGTCATCCTACACTCCGAAGGTAAAACCTAACGCTCTGATACCAACTTTGTCACGACCCGAAAAGTACGGAACATGACCGGCACTTAAATTACGAAACTTCTCGAGACGTTTCGTAATTTAAGTGCCGGTCATGTTCCGTACTTTTCGGGTGGTGACACAGCTGCTCGGTGGCCTCTTGGCGAGGGCTTTGATCCTTAGCTCAGATAGGTAAGAAGTTACCCGCTAAGGATGGACCGAGCAGGGAAGCTGCTCGGCGGCCTCTTGACGAGGGCTTCGATCCTTCGCATCGGTGGGTAGTGAACTACCAGCCATGGATTGACCGAGCAGGGCAGCTGCTTGGTGGCCTTTTGGCGAGGGGTTTGATCCTTAGCGTAAATGGGTAAGAAGTTACCCACTAAGGATTGACCGAGCAGTGAAGCTGCTCGATGGCCTCCCGACGAGGGTTTCGATCCTTGGTGTCGGTGGGTAGTGAACTACCAACCATGGATGGACCGAGTAGGGCAGCTGCTTGGTGGCCTCTTGGTGAGAGCTTTGATCCTTAGTGTAGATGTGTAAGAAGTTACCCACTAAAGATTGACCGAGCAGTGAAGCTGCTCAGTGGCCTCTTGACGAGGGCTTCGATCATTAGTGTAGACGGGTAAGAAGTTACCACTAAGGATTGACCGAGCAGTGAAGTTGCTCGGTGGCCTCTTGACGAGGGCTTCGATCTTTAGTGTAGATGGGCAAGAAGTTACCCACTAAGGATTGACCGAGCAGGGCAGCTGTTCGGTGGCCTCTTGGCGAGGGCTTTGATCCTTAGCGTAGATAGGTAAGAAGTTACCCACTAAGGATTGACCGAGTAGTGAAGCGGCTCGGTGGCCTCTTGACGAGGGCTTCGATCCTTAGCGTCGATGGGTAGTGAACTACCGGCCATGGATTGACCGAGTAGGGCAGCTGTTCGGTTGCCTCTTGGCGAGGGCTTTAATCCTTACTGTAAATGGGTAAGAAGTTACCCACTAAGAATGGACCGAGCAGTGAAGATGCTCGGTGGCCTCTTGAGGAGGGCTTTGATCCTTGGCGTCGGTGGGTAGTAAACTACCAGCCATGGATGGACCGAGCAGGGATGCTGCTCGGTTTTGCATTGTGTTGCCCGACCTTCCTGGGTATATGAATATCGGGAAGAGTGACCTTCGCGGGCAGCCTGCTTCCTCGATGTTAAGCAGGAAGGTGACCACCCCTTTTGCCGGGATGGAATGGTTGGTAAACCCCGACAGGATGTGGGCGGTCAGCCTCATGTCCCACGAGGTAAGCCCTATACTCAGAAAGCAGTCGTAGAAGAGGATTTCTGCCGAGCTTCCCGATTCGACCAATATCCTTTGCACTTCGTAATGGTGGACCCATGTTTTAATCACCAGGGGGTCGTTGTGAGGTAGGGATATGCCGTGGAGATCCTCGTCGGTAAAGATGATGGGCTCAGCTGCTTTGACCCTCTTCCTGGGTTGGCTGCTAATCCCTTCGACTGGCAAGGGGCGCCGTGTTTCGTCGGCCACAGGCGCCCCCCCCCGCTGATACGACCATGATTTGGCCGATCGTCAACTCACCGGGAGGGGGATGGTGCTCTTTCTCTCGGTCGGCTTGTCGCTTGTCCCGCAAGTATCTTGTCAAGTGTCCCAAGCGAATCAACTCCTCGATGTAGTCGTGGAGCTGTTTGCAGTTCTCGGTGGGGTGTCCCTAAGACCTGTGGAAGGCGTAGTAGGGGCTTTGAGTACGTTTGGCCACCCTATTTATGACCGGGGGGAGTTTGAAGAATCTCTCACCCTTTGCCTCCTCCAACATCTCTGTCTGGGAGATATTGAGCGGGGTATACTCCTGGAATTTTAGGGAGTAGGGTTTTTGCCGCTCAATCTTCTTTTAATGCTCTCTTACCCTCTTCTTTTGACCGGTTTGGTCTGTCCGAGGTAGGTTCATGTTTACCTCGGACTTAGCTGGATCTCTCGTTCGGTCCAGGATTTTATCTCGGCTATTGTCTTAGTTTGTGCTAATGCAAAGGAGCAGAGCCACTCCTTGTTCCTAAGACCCGACCTAAGGGCAGTGATGACGGTGTTGTCCCGGTGCTCTGGGACCTTAAGGAGAGCGTTTTAGAAGCGGGAGATGTATCCTTTGAAGGATTCCTTGTTCCCGCTCTTTATAGGGAAAAGATGATCGACGGTCCGCTTCTGCCGTCTGTTCCCAACGAAGGCCGAGGAACTGGGTGGCCAGCTCATCGAAGGTAGAGATGGAGCGTGGCATGAGTTCTCGGAACCAGTTTCGTCCAGAGCGAATGAGAGTGGCGGGGAATGCACGGCATTGTGCGACGTCGGAGTTGTCCTGGAAGCTCATCCCTGCTGTGAACGCGTCCAAATGGTCTTTTGGATCGGACTTTCCGTCGAAGAGGGATACCTTCGGGGGCTTATTCCTGGAGGAGACGTGGACATTGAGTAGCTCTTCAGTGAAGGGCCTGATAAACGAGTCGGTGGCATATCTAGCCCTGTCGCTTGAAGGATGACTCTCCCGATGTATACCCTCGATCTTCTTTTCGAGGGTATCGAGTCGGTCGTGGTATCCCGAGGATCCGACATACTCGGATTTATGGCCCCTGTTGCTGGCGACATACGCTTGGCCACGGTTCCGGTTCTGTTCTATGAGGTTCCGCAGGTCCCCTGGCGAGGTTGTCCTCGAGCTACCGTGGTGAGTCCCATTTGCGTGATCCTGTCGAGGGAGAGGGCACCGGCCATGTCTGGGAGCAGGCGGGCTGACCGACACCTCCTTGGGAGGGATAGGAACGTGATGGGCCTCAGGACGGGGTGCTCTTTCATGAGACCTCGGCGTGGAGCTGTGAAGCGCCCAGCGGGTCATTGAGTTGGTTGTCCTGGGGGATCTATGGCCGCCGGAAATAGCGAGGCGCTGCGCTGTCGCGCCAGCTTGGGCAGTGTCTTCTCTTCCTATATGTCGCTCCTGAGGTGGGGAAGCGGTGACTTGGGGTGCTTATCCTACCGTTTGGACACGGACAAGCGCATTCACGACGGACGCGAGCCGATCTATTCGAGCAGACAATGCGTGAATGGCGTTCGGGGGAGGAGGAGATCCGTCCGCGCCCCCGTTGTGAGGAGGGCGGCGGCTAGTGCTTGGATCGTCGCGGTGATCACTCGCCATAACTTCGAGATTGGAAGATTAACTTTCGTTGAGTGGAATTTTCGATTTCCCACAGACGGCGCCAACTGATGAAGGTCTTGATCTCCTTCAGATGTTGTTTTCCGTTGATCTGTCGCGAGCGTTGATGGATAGATGAGATTGGGTTTGAGGGTCGCCTCTTGAGCGTGTGGATCTCAGTGGGCTTGGTTTGGAATGAGGCTGAGCTACCTGCAAGGAAGTCCCGGGGTGGTTGTACCACCGAGGACCTTCCAACGATCAAGTTAGTCGAGATATTTGGGCAGAGTAACGACCTATTGGATAATCATTGCCTTACCTGAGTCGTCTGCGAGGGGGTTTATATAGTGGCAGCCGTGGGCTGGCGGGCGTGAGATTTACGCCGGCCGTTACGCCCTTGGAGCCGCGCACGCGTGAATGGTGGGATCCTCCATTAATGGCGAGATATGCCCGTTAACGGGGGAACGCGATGGCGTGGGACGCGGGATCATGGGGCTTCGGATATCTCGCGTATGGCGAGATTCGCGGAGCCATGTCCGGGATGTTTACGATCTGCGCTCCGGGTCGATCGATGAGATCGAGGAAGCTGAGCTCGGTGGGAGGCTCTAAGGCGAGCGGGAGGCCGAGCAAGCTTGATTCTGTGATAGCTCGGAGGCGAGCTGGGAGGGCTGAGGAGGCCCAGCGAGCAGAGCCTCGTACTAGGGTCATCGAAGGTCGAGAACATTCTCGGGTCGAAGGCCCGAGGTATGCCTCCAATGTTCCATTCTTGCTCCTTTCTCGTAAGTCTTGGGACACATCATCTGCCACGTGTCATGATCTAGAGAGAGCTCAGTTCCGAGCATCATCAGAAGACAACTACCCAATTGGCATCGCTAACATTGAGCTCGACTATGGACCCCGTATCCATGGTAAATATCAATGAAATCTTTTCTTGTCATTCTAAGACTCTCAAGCTCCTCAATAGGCCACAGGAGAAGGTTGGTGCATGTTTTACATCAAACAACATCGTCCTTGGTATAACCTGCACTATGAAAATTCACCATATTAGATTTCTCTCTCTCAAATAATTACTGCGATATGGGGAAACATCGCTATAAGTACCCATTAAATTAAATAGGCAATGCTCTAAAATTTAAGGGCTAAACCAGAAAAGAGATAATGCTAAATAAACTATCCACATTTGACCTTCATCAAATACGACATACATAATACCAGGTATGAGAATAACTGTGAACAGTAACAGTAGTGTGCATGTCAAATAAATAAACAATAGTGTGCATGTCTAATATATAACATGCATAACTGTGAACAATAAACAGTAGTGTGTATGTCAAATAAATAACATGCATTAACCAATGCAAGATAACTAGAGTATCATTATAATCGATATTTCAATATTATTAACTATAAGTATAAGCTCTATTTGTGAGAGTTTTATTATATAACTAGGATATTCCGTAATACCACGGAACAACAGCAACACGAGATTCACGTGATTCATGATTTATATATAATGCAATGTACCGTTTTTTCCAATACCGCGAGAAACAAGATATGATCCTCTGTTACCCATAAATACTCCCTTTTTCGATCTACCCATCCCTATGATACATTTTGGTTAATTATTTGGCTAAAATGCAGAAAGCCCCTCACTTTCAGACGAAAAACAGAAACCTCTTAAACTGAAAAAACATGCACTTTACC
Organism: Agapanthus africanus; assembly: GCA_030015575.1. Lineage (NCBI taxonomy): Eukaryota > Viridiplantae > Streptophyta > Magnoliopsida > Asparagales > Amaryllidaceae > Agapanthus > Agapanthus africanus. The sequence continues at coordinate 334,503,409 of JASDDO010000024.1, read as the reverse complement.
CTATAAATTTATCACCGTTAGTGTTTGAGGTGCATATTAACCAAAATGCCACTCAAGTCTTTTACTTCAAATCATTTCTCTCTTTCTTCTCTATAAATTTTTATCCTCTTCAAAACATTTTTAATCATTTTTTTTCTAAATCTATAATTCAAAATATCACCAGCTTTCTCTAATCCTATAAAAGTGTGAGCGTCTATTTAAAAGGGTATGCATTTGAAAACATGAAGAAATAGAAAATAAAATATTAGGTAAATCAATTAAATACGTTGGAAGGCATTTTTGGCATAGAATGGTCTAATGGATGGAAACCAACACCATTAGCGCTTTTGGAGTAAAGCACATGGATTTTAAGTTTAGAAGATTTCCAGCTTTTCGGGCAAAAATCAAGGAGGTTTTCCGCATTTTAGCCTGATTATATATCATCTTTTTAACAAAATCATTCTATTCATATCTAAAATGAAGCCCAACCTTTCCTCACATCTGAATACTGCTTATCCGTCTCCTCGAAATACCCCCACATGATCCTTCTCTGCTTCACCTGATTGTAAAACGTCCTGGACGAATGAAACTTTCCACAATCGTACCTCAAACCGATCTCCACATCCAAACTCGCATCGGTGGGGGGTACACAACATCCTATCTGGATCAAATGTCCCAATGGAATAATAATCGTGTCACTCATCGGACATGCTGGCTTTAAGCACATGCTTTATGTGCCTATTTTGGAATACTTTGTTGTCGAGGTGGTCGAGGCCGATTGTAGATGAGGGGCCTGCGGTGGCGACATGGTAGAGCTCGACGGACTCCCGCATGTCATCGTAGTTGACAGAGTGGATCATGTGGGGAAGACGAGTGAGGTTGACGAAGTCTTCGGTAGCGGCGTAGATTAGGACGATTCCCGTGTGAGATAAGGAGCCATTCTTGGATCCGATAGCTGTGTAATATGTAGAGTCAGATCAACAATACCTGTTTTGATTTGACTCGATTAGCATGTTAGGTTTCCTAGTATGCAAAAGCAAGATATTTTTAGCTATAGGAAGATCCAACTCTTATAGGGTAAGCATATATTTTGTTATCGCCAAATACAATTCCAAGGAATTATATATTTTTATACTCGGATGGAGTTAGAGAGTTGACAAGGCATAAAAGTTTCGACAAAGAAGCTCATAAGGAGAAGAGTTATTTGGTATACTAGGTACAACTCACTCATCCGATATACACGGACTAAGATAAAAATATTTTGGCATCTTTAGGACATTAATTACTATAGGCCCACTGGCCCAAAAACCCATGTGAGAAGCGTCTAAGTAACTTGTTGTTTGATATATATTATTATCTCACAATCCAACCGGCTTAAGGCTTTGGGTTAAAATGATATATATCTTCATTTTTTACATTCTAATTGGAGTAATAGTATCTACAATAGATTTAAGTCCGATACAACCTATTTTTTTAATCATAAATTGTTGTTCCCAATAAGGTTAGGATCCCTGAAGTCAGTGAGCCCATTGCTCGGTGGTGATCTAGCAAGGGGTTATTCTCCTACTTGATCCAATCCTTTAACAACGTGTTGCTCGGATCTTTAGCCCACGCAAGATTCATTTTCTGTGCTATTGTACTGTTTCTACCAGTATACAACATCACAACTTTATCTTTAGAGAGTACTACGATAGAACCTGTCCATACCCCATTGATGTCATACAGCTTGTTGGGCTTGACCACCTTGCGAAGGTGGAGCTAGTTGAGGAGATCTTTGGACACGGCATGGACCCACGATATGTTGTCCCAGTATGGATGGTCGTTTGTTGTGTTAGGGCCTGTTTGGTTGCAGGATTATGAAGATTTGGATCGTGAAATCCAAGAATTTCATAATTTTGTGTTTGGTTTGGGGATTTGGATTTGTAGAATTCCTTTGTTTTTTATAGGGGGGCCATCACAAAATAAGGATTCTTGAATCCTAAAAAATTTGGAGAATTTGCAAGGATTTGGCATTATTCATTGTACTTTTAGATGAGACTCGTGGTAATTTATTTATTTAATAATACTCTATCTATCGCTCTTTAAAATCCTCAAATCCAAATCTCACTTTCTTTTCACCAACCGAACAAAGATTACAAGGATCTAAAACTCCAATACTAGAAATCCAAAACCAACCAAACAATAAATTACCAAATCGAGATATTTTCAACGCACTATTTTTGAATCCAAATTTCATAATCTTGCAACCAAATAGTCCCTTAGTAAAAGAGATGGTACCATCCCTGCTTGTACATCGGCCCATGTAATTTGATGTGATTTGATTTGGTTTGATTGTTTTTCCTGGGAGGATATTAAATTGAAAGTTGTAATTTATAGCCCTGAAACTATTTGAGCCGTCCATTTTTTGGGCCTGGTAGAACACATCATATAAATGGACGGCTGAAGTTGATTAACCTTTGGAAATTTCACCAAAGCAATATCATATTTAGTATCATCTGATGTGGAACAAGATAAAACGATTATAAATTAGGAAGTCAAGCCTAAGACACAACAATTGAGTGTTTTGAACTATTCATAAGACGGGGGTAAAAGTTAAACATTTTTTGAAACTTCAAAAGAACAAAAAACAAATTAACTTCAAAAACCTGTGAATGATAGGTCGTAACATGATGTAAACAGGGTTTGAAACCAAAACACCTGCTGAACCGTGAGAGCGTTTACCACAAGACAATAATGACACTTGCAAACTTATGTTTACTAAAATTAGTTAGCATCGGCAATCTCACGACAAGAATATCATCTCAAAAATAATTCACAATCTATTAAATGTGTTATTATTTTCAACGAAACTTTTTATCAACTTCTTTTATCTTATATTTATGTCGTTATTTTTGTGCAACCAGTAACATCCTCTTTTTTCTGGTAATCTTATATTAAGTTTTGTTTTAGCAAAATTAGCTTCTTGAAATCAATAATAATATTATCTATTTTTGTTATCAGAAAGTGAGAAGCAACTAAACATTAAAGTTAAGTTGGCTGGCGCGGGGACCAAATATTTGGACCTATTTAAGAGGGTTTGTCATTTAGGATATATATAGGTGTCAATAATGGTCTGTTAACCGTTTAGCTCGCGGGATGACCCTTAAAACATAGATAATGGATCAAATTTTAGCACATGTTAACATATTATCCGTACCCAGTCTATCCGTTCACAAGTATCATCGGGTCAACCCAACATGCGGGTTCATCGGTTTTACCCGGCCCGTTACCATGTTGACCGGACCCGTGGGTTTGTGGGTTTTACCCGACCCGTATTGAACAAAGTTAAATACTTTTCATTAATTTTCCTAATAATAATAATAAATATGTTCCATTAAAAATATTTATTGTGAATCCTATTAAGAATTTTTATGGGAATGTACAATTGAATGTATATATTGTGTATAATTAAGATTGTTAATGAATACCAACTCCATGTACTATTCACAAAATTCTTTTTTCTTTAAATTGCGAAAAATATTTCAATATATTCTAAGATGCCCCTTAAACTCTAGTGTAACGACCTTGAAATCTCCGTTCGTTTATATCAAGTTCAATATAAGTATGAATGTGTGTTTCAGATGAGTTATATGTATTTTTTGTTAAACAAAAGCAAGAACAATTTTGTAGCTCACTGGTTAAGTCTCTATATTGCTGTTCCTTGGCTCGAGTGTTCAAATCCCACCGGTTCTAATTATTTTTATATTTTTGTTTTCGCCAAACGTTGCAACTAAAACAAATTATATAAATGAGATATTAAAACAATTTAAAATCTTGAGCACGAACTTTGAAACAGGAGCTCACCATTTGGCCGCCGAAACCGTCTCAAATGCCAAAACCGACTATCCGGATTCGTCCAAATGGGTCTGGGCTTCTCCTGTGTGATATTTGGCCTACCCTCAACCCATTTTTATATTTTAAAACGTCTGAATTAATCTAGAGAGCAGCGGTCTCTTTCTCTACCCCGCTATTCTTTTCTTATTCACTTTAAAATTTTTAATTCGCCATCTCTTTTCCTCTCCCTATAAATACCTGGCCATCCAACCTTATTTCTCATTTATGAAAATTACACTAAATTCCTCTCAAAAGTGCTACATCTCAGGACTCTCAAGTCCAAACCAATCTTTCAAGTTCGTTCCTCCACACGTCGTCAAACTCGATATTCTCACCTCACTAGTCTCGGTTTCTTAACCGAGCCTTCTTCTCTTCTCTTTTCTCATTTGTACGAGTACGAACACGCAACCTGTAAGTCTCCATCGATCTCTCTCTTTTGTTCTCCCCGCACATCAACATGACTAAACTACAAATTTTTTATTTAAACTATGGTAGCAACTTGATATAATCGTTATCATGAGAACACGCCTATCATATCATTCTTTTATGGCATGCCACGTTCTGGTACATGAATTTAAAATGAGTTGCTATGTTAAATAATTTTTAGAATACAAATTTAGCGGATAAATACCACATCCTTTTTAATGGTAGTTTATTGTTAATTTATTTGGATGATAACAAGCATGGGATAACGACCTACCCCAAACGCACACTTGAAATCATAGCATGATCAATTGCTTGTCACATAGAAAAGAATTACGTCAAAATACTCTCAAGTTATATAAAGTCGGATTTAAATCTAAATTTTTATCCTTTGTAAATACATCTCTACAACCCTCGTTAAACGATCCGTTTATGAATGGTGCAGATTATCATACATCCCGAGGATAGTAGAGTGAGATGCAGAACTCCTCACGGAGAATGCGGTCTCGAAACGAATAAAATACGGTTTTAAAGAAAATACGAATTTTTAAAGCAAAGTTAAACAACTTGAAAATTTATATATTCATACAAATTTTGAAAATTAGATAAATACTATAAAATGAAAATATTAAAGTTCTTAAGAAAATACTTTCAAGTTTCTAAAAAATAGAATTTTCATAAAAATACCACAACTTTTTAAAAGTTAGGTTTTATCACTAAAAATATCTCTAAATTTAAAATACATTTTTATAAAAAAACTCTTGACGTTCTAATTAAAATGTTTTTATCAAAAATACTCTCGAGATTTATTTTTAAAACATTTTACATAAGTCCCCCAAGAAATGCAAACATGCAAATAATCATAAGAAACAACTTAAATAAATATTTAAAGACCTTAAATTAATCATGAGTCAAGTGGTATCAAATCTTTAGAGCCTCGGGAAGCCGGAAAAAGCGAGTGCTTACCTCTCCAGGTTAGACAGCATTACAAATTAAAGAAATTATCGACGACAATCGTCTTGAAGAAAGACACAAATTTTATCGTTCATGTGCAGTGGTTGTCCGATTATTCCCAATTTAAGATCTTCAAAAGATAAATCTTTTAATAAGTTATGATTAGAACTTGAACACGAACTTAAACTTAAATTTAATAAGTTACGATTAGAGCTTGAACACGAATTTGAACAGGAACTATCTATTCGAAACTTTACATGTATACATGAGCTCAACTGTAACATTTCAGAAAAAAGAAAATATTATTTTTGGAATTTAAATAATAAAGTAATAAATTTCAAAGATATTATTTGAATAAAGATTTCTGTTTTAGTAGAATGGTATAATTATATTCCTATATTTTTGGAGTATAATTGGAATTTAAAATATGAATTATTGTTTGTGAAAACATTTATTTGTTTTGAGCTTTTTATAAATTAATATATAATTATTTATATATAAGTTTAATATTAAACATGATTAGAATTTCACTAATTATGGATTAAACCAAATTTATTTTGTTAACCATGCATGTGTGCATGACATGATATTTACATGTTTTTCTTATCTTTTATTTGTCATGGTTTTTATCTTTAAAAAAAAAAAAATGGAAAAGAAAAGAAAAAGAAAATGAGTAAGGGGAGATAAAGAGACGTAGATGTAAGGTTAGCAGAGAGTGTGTGTGAGAGAGAAAGGGGATGGTTGTATTAATTATTTGCCTTCTTCCTTCATTCTTTTCTTCATCTCCTTTTACTTCTTCTTCCTTCATCTTCTCCACCTCCTCTACCATCACTAACCACCATCCAAATCAACTCCAAACCACATGAAGCCTTCAAAAAAAATGTTCCTCACTTCCTTTTAAGCACTAAAGTGTGATCAAGTTTGGGTTTTGAGCATTCTTGACCATCTTAGAATTTTCTTGAATTGCTTCTACAAGGTATAACTCTTACTTTTTGTTAAGTTTCTTGAGTTCTTACATTCACAACTAATTCAAAGTTAAAAAAGCGCATGTTGGTGAACTTGGAAAATTCTAGAGTGAGAATCAGTGGGCAAGACTTGTAGTAGTGGTTTAGTAGAGGCTTAGTAGTGACAATAATCTCTTTAAGTGATAGATAAGGGTCTGTGAGTGCATGTAACCTCGGTTAGATTGAGTTTAGAATTTTCCCGATATCGGTTTTGTATGACTTGTGGTGATCAAATGAAATCTTGGATGACTTGGGGACTCTAAAAAATTAATAGCGGATACAGTGAGATGTGCAGACCAATAGAAAGCCACCATAGAAGCCTGAGCCGCCAATTCCAAAATCTGGCTGCCAATTAATTCGATTTGACCGCAATTTGCGGGTCAATTTTTAAGTTAGGCCTTGAAATTTGGTCTCTAGCTCACTCTTTAGATAACTAGGCCTACCCTATATGCTAAAAAGTCTAATTTTACCTTAAGCAAAATCCGGAGTTGTTTTACTTGTTTTCTGTCAATATTTTGCGACTTTTGAAACTTGATTTTTGGATATTTAAGTTTTGACTCGGTCGTTCAACGTTCGTTCGTCGACATCGGGGATTGTTTTGTTGTTCTAGCACGCGTTGACCATATGTTCTAACCTATGTTCGCTTCGCTTGTCGTATCGGTTTTCGAATTTGATTTTGATGCGATACGATATACTTTGATTTGTACGTACAAGCGCGTGGACTTCCGGGACGATGTAGGAGGGTAAGGCATCCGTCGGGATTGACTAGAGCGAGACGCTGTAGGTGAGTAGATGTATATTTATAGGGGAAGTCGGGTGGATGGCGTATAGCACCCACGCAACCATAGAATTAGGATGTGCACACACACACACTTAGTCAGTAAGGTGTCTAGAATATCATACCCTAGCAGTATACTTAGTAGAAGATATTCCCTAGTTCTATTTTCTTACCATTAGGCTATACATATATACACACCTATATATGATATGAGGATAATCATGATATGATGATGATACGAGTCGATATGACATGATGATGATATGAGTCGAAATGATTTTATATGATGATACGAGGCGATATATATATGACATGGCATGACACGATATGACATGAGATGGTTTGATGAGATGAGATGAGAGGATGTACGCGACTATAGATCCGTACTATTTGATTGATGATATTGTACGATAGATTATACCGTATGTGATATGATGAGGATGGATCGCCGACTTATATATATCGACTTGAGAAATATTGATTAAAATCTTTAAGTAGATATTACGATATATTTAGAACCATACCTATTTTCAAAATTATCGAATCGTCATGCACTTTTAAATGATAACTTCAAGGGACGCTACGAATTTTTAAATGGTATCTTTTTTAAAGACGTTGAGCCAGGCATGGGAACACTACTTACCGGTGACAGTACTGGACTCGGCGGATATCCGTAGGATACCGAACGGAGTGATATGAGACAGATGGATATGAGGGCTGATCCAATGAGACGGTGCCTGAGATATGAGGGCCGATCCGATGAGACGGTACCTGAAATATGAGGATTTACGTGTCGATACTGGACACGAGTTTTATGATGATTTTGAGTGTCGATGCTGGACACTCAGGATTTTATGATGATTTTGATGTGTTATTGATGGGCACACGATTGATGATACATATATACATGATATGGATGACATGGTATCATATATTGACACAGATACGAGTTTATATATTTATATACATATGTATACATGATCACTTTGAAACTATACGGTATGATATTATTATATTACTGTATGACCTAGGAGAACGTCATACATTCGATTTCTATATTATAATGTCTTCTACTCATGAGTTGGTAACTCACCCCCGTTGTGCGATAGTTTTCTTGCAGGATCGACCGCTCGGATCAGTAGCGGCTTGCTGACACATTGCTGTTCACCGCTGAAAACGGGAGACGGAACCGCGTAGGCCGTCTTGCCTGAATTTGGGGGCAAATGCTATTTGGATTTATCCGTCCAGCTCTCCGAAAATGCCAAGTTGATTTATGGCACCGTGTATCGGAGGTCTGGACGGACGCGACCGTTGTAGCAGACTTCGTCAGATTCCCCCTCGTTTGTGAGGTTTTTTTTATTGTGGGGAAGCTTTTCCCTACAGGCGCAAGCCCCTGCAGTTAATTACGTTACCGCATCGCGGTAACCACTTTCTCCTGCTCCCGCAGTTCACCTCGTGTCTTGTGTGTTTGTTTTATTTTTGGTTGCCCGTGGATTGTATACGGAGACTAATTTATGTTGTCGCCCGTAGGGCGTGGATTAGTCCAAATCCGTATATTCTTAGATTTGGGTTTGGTTTGATTTAAGGATCGTTAATCTCGTTCAGGATTAAGATCGACTTAAATGTTTGTTAAGGATACGTTAGTCCAATTTTAGACTAAGATCTACTTAACAAGGTTTTAGGATCCTTCAGATCCAACAAAATAGCATTTGGGCTCTATTGTTTTAGTTTTAAGGACGTTACGGTCCATTGTTGTTCAGGAGTGCACCAAAGAGTTGTTGGTTGTCGGGACCCACCACCTCTCTGAAGACGTTGAAGAATTACAACGACATGTATCAGAGGTGTGAGGAGATGTACCCTTGAACTAATTTCCTGATTGAGGAGAGATGTGGGATGAATATTCGTCGGAAGATCATTAGTCGTGTTTGGGACTAAGACCAATTTGGAAAATAATGAGCACATGGGCTCGGTTGATCTGAATTAGGGATGTGGTCAACTTAGGCTCAGCCCACTCAGTCTTTGTCATTTCATTTAAATAAAGTGCTAAACACTTGCTTGGGCTCAGTCCCCTTTCTGTGCAAACAATGCTGAGCATTTATATGGGTTCTGACGCTTATACTTTACTTTACTTTCCCTTTTTTTGTTTTTATGGAGCGTTAAAAACTCTTTATGGCGCCCACGTGCGGAACACGTGAGGAGCTAGGTGCTAAGCCCTGGGCGCTGGCTGATGAATACCAAGCGCTTTATGTTAAAGAGCGCCCACATGAGGGGCACGCGAGGCGCTTGGCGCTGAGCGGCAAACATTGAATGCTAATCACTCTTTATTGAGCAGCGCCCACGTGAGGGGCACGTGAGGCGCTTGGCGCTGAGCGGCAAACATTGAATGCTAAGCACTCTTTATTGAGCAGCGCCCACGTGAGGGACACGTGAGGCGCTGAGCGCCAACCATTGAGTGCTAAACACTCTTTATTGAGCAGCGCCCACGTGAGGGACACGTAAGGCGCTTGGTGCTGAGCGCCAACCATTGAGTGCTAAGCACTCTTTATTGAGCAGCACCCACGTGAGGGACACGTGAGGCGCTTGGACGCTAGGTTTTCTTCGTATATTCTATTCTGAAGAGTTCAATTCTCTGTTCTTTTCTGGATCTTTGATCCCCAAGAACAAGTTCATCCCTATGAGAATTAAATTCTCATTTGGGGAGACTTGTCTCATGGATCTCAGATCCAGAGAAAGAACTAAGTTCTTTTATAAGGGTTAAACCCTTGGATATGCAGGTGAGATGCTCTGATCTCTATTATTTTTATTTACCTCGAAGAGAGGTATTCTTCTTTCTTCCCTCTTAAAGCTTTCTTCTTGCTTGATTTTTTTTTTAAAGTTTGAAGCTTATGGGGGTGGAGGTTGCTCTGTAACACCCGAGCCCAATACTACTATTTCTGTTACTGGTTGAGCATTGGATAGTACTCATTTCATTTAGCTTGCCTGTTTGACACTTACCGTGGAATTTTATCTGGCTAAGTCATTTCTGCACATAACAAATTCTAGCATCTAAAATGAAATTAAAAATAGTCATCTTGGCCTACTCGACACCCCTAGCCTCGTGGTAGCGTCCGTGCATCGTGTTCTCGTCCCGTTCGGTAAAACGGGCGAGTTTGGACGGCTATGCGCGCGTACAGGTGTTCGTCTTAGGGGTATGCTTTTTAATCATAAAACACCTCATTTTGAAATTTGGAACCCGCTTAAAATCCTATTATTTAAATTTCGAATGTTTGGACCTGACCCGGGCGCGATTTGGAAATGTTTCATTTAGCGCCAAAATCCCAAATTTAATATAATATTTAAACCATATAATATTTCGTTAACTTATAAGATTTACTGTTAATTTAATTTTCCTAAAATCTTTTAAATATTCTTAAGACCCTCTGAATCCTTCCTCTGGCAAATCACGAGGGCAGATTTTCCCCATGGGCCCCTCCATTATCTTCCTCTCTCTTTCTCTGTCTCTCTCTCTCTACCTTTCTCTATCTCTCTCTCTCTAACTCTCTCTCTCCTATATATATATTTTCCTCTCCTCTCTTTCTTTTAATCACGAGCAGAACGAACGCAAGAAACCCACCGAGAGCCTAACCCTAGCCGCCTTCACCGTCGCCGCCGCAGCCCCGACGCCGGCGTCACCGTCGCCCTCGCCTCCGCCTCCTCCTCTCAACCTCAACCTTCTTCCTTCGACCCCGCGCACCCTGCGCAGCCGCGATCGCTGCATCCGCCTGCTCGCCGGCGGCCCTCGTCGTCGCCATCCGCGCCACCACCAGCACCTCCTCACCGCCTGCGCACTCCAGCACCCCGACCATCTCCTCTCCTTCTCTCCGTTTTCCTTCCCTGCACCGAAGTCCATACCCGAGCCCTAACCCTAGCCGCTGCAACCTCCTCGCCGGCGCCTCACCGCCATCGTTCTCATCGCCGTCGCACCCTCTGCAACACCAGTAAGCCTTCTCTCCTCTTCCTCCTTCCATTCCCCCTCCGGTTTATCCTTTGGCTGTGCATTAAATTCTGGATTTTTGTAGTCGCTGTTCGCCGGAATCCGGCCGTGCCGGTAACGTGTCCCGACGATCCAGCAAAGTACCCTGACCCGTAAGGTCCCTTGGTTCGTTGTTTGGGTTCAATCCGTGAACCGTGCGTCCGTAGCGTGTTTCCCCACCGACGTTACGTTCCGTTTTTCCCGGTTCGCGACCCGTCGAGGCAAGTACCCCTTGCTATATGCTATACGATATATTTATATATGTTTTGACACATTAAACCTGTAAAACTTAACTTGGTATAGTCGTTTCCCATTTGGTTACAATATGTCATTATATCATTTTACTGTTAACATGGAATTTACAATTTAAACCTACTAATCAAATCTACCTGTTTAATCACATTTTACTGTTTAAGAGATGATAGCACTTACCCATGTAGTTCTGTTACATTCGGACACTCGTATGCATTTAACCTGATATAACTATATTGAACCGTCACCTAAATTATTGCACCGCTAAGGGTGCTCAAAACCTGTTAATATAATTAAACGGCTGCATTGTATTACTGCACTCTTGTGATTAAATGAAACATGCTTATTTTTTAATCCATTGCTTATTTCATGTTGTTAAATACCATGTTCGATTATATATCTGTTTGTGAGCACACCCACGATATTGTTACATCTTGACTTGACTTTGTTACACATGGTATATATTGATACACCTGACATGGTACCGTTTACTGTTGACTTGACCTGATGTACCATGACCCGACCTGTTACCTGATCTCGTGCCTAATGCCAACAACCTGACATGTAGTCCTCATGGACCGTTCCTGTTGTCTATCCAGACAAACCTGCTTTTACTTGATCCTGTGTTGGCATTAGTTCTTGATTACTGAATACCTGACTTGACTTGCACATATAACTTGGGGGTATGGGGAAATCAAAGGTGAAACCTGACTTGTAACTCGACAGTTCACTACCTGTCCTGAGTGTACACATTCCTGTTTTGTGCCTAGCGGCATGTCTCGGTTTAAGCCGAGAATATTGTGGCCGTGGTCCCGGGTATGTACGGGATACTATCGAGTGTACACATTCTTGTTTTGTGCCTAGCGGCATGTCTCGGCTGCAGCCGAGAATATTGTGGCCGTGGTCCCGGGTATGTACGGGATACTATTGAGTTACATCGACGATTCATCAAATGATTTCAAAGACTTTATAATAGAAAACCTGATAGAACAGTTTAGTTACCGACTGCACACTACCCTGCACTGCTTGTTTCACATTATTGCTTTATTCATGTTTATTTTGCATGGCATGTTACATTGTTCATATTATATTCACTTGTTGACGTGACGCGCTGACGTCTGGGTTTTGCATGGCCCAGATCCTGTACCACTGTCGCAGTCCGAGCAGGAGTACTTCAGCCAGCAGGCTGAGTTGTGAGTTCAGTAGTGGTTAGTTTTATTTTCCTGCATTTATTTCCTGATGTGAGCCCGCATTATGGGACATACCTTTCAGTTATTTGTATTGGATCATTTGCTTCCGCACTCATTTATTATTGACTCTTGTTATTCTGGATTATGGATATGTTTTAGATAGTTTTGTCTTGTTCTTGATATCTCTACAGCCGTAATGTGACTGTGGATGGATACTTCCTACCCACAGGTAGTATGGTTGGCTATGTCACGTGCCCAATCTAGCGTACTCTAGGAAGCGGGGCGTGATATCCTCTGTACAAGACTTGAAGTCTTGGGTCCTTTATATAGTAGAAGCAAGTTTGTTGATTTAGTTAAAGAAATCTCTCATCGAGAGATCTTTAATTGATTTGGGGATTTTATCCACCGTTGGATCTTTGATCCAAGAACTTCTATTTCACAGAAGATATCTTTCTTGTTTTTAAAAAGATTAGGGAAATATTTTCCCATACAGAATTTATTCTGCAGGTAGGTGATTTTTAATCACCATTGGATTTTTAATCCAACGGTGCTCTGTTTTACAGAGAGTAATATTTCTTGTTTAGAAAGATTTGAGGAATATTTCTTCAGCATAATTTAATTCTGCATTTTGATGATTTATCACATCCGTTGGATCTTTGATCCAACGGCTCTGTCTAACAGAGAGCTTTTAGTTCTGGCGCCGGCGCCCTCATGCAAGGCACGTGAGGTGCTGCCTCAGAGTTTTTAAATATTGGCGCTGGCGCTCTCGTGCAAGGCACGTGAGGCGCTACCTTTCAAATTTTCAACAGAGCTTTGCTCTTTTATTGGGGGAAACAAATGCCCCCCCCACCGTTGCGCTCACGTGGCTCACACATGAGTGCAGCGGTGGCCGTTTTTCCACCGTTGGATCTTCTTGGAAGTTGAATCGACTTTCTGTGCCTATAAGTATGGCCTTTGGCCCTTGAGATGACTGCTGTTCATCTTCTCTTGTTCTTCTTTGAGAATTTAATTCTCCTTTCAGAGCTCAGATCTCTGCCCAAAGAAATCCTTTCTAGAGTTAGAACTCTACCCCAAAATTTGGTAAGGATTATAATCGAACCCATGGATAGAGCTTTGCTCTTCTTAGATTGTAGATCTTAAAATGTATTCTATTAGTTATATGTATGCCCAAGAGGCCATTACTATACATGAGATGTATATTGTAGTGGATGCTTGGACATATATAGGGAGGACTTTCTTACTCGACATGATAGTATTCTATCTGGTTACTCTTTACCTTAACATGTACACTGATTGTCTCTCTGTTACATGTTGGTAAAGCCCTTAGGATGTGTACTTGACTACCAGGACTATGATGCAGATCGTACTAGTGGGGCCATGGTGGTCCATAAGTACATCCTTTAAGGTCCCTAGTCGTGGGTGTATCGAGACAGGGCATCGATATACCAGAGTAGACTAGCGTATAGCTTCTCGACCCATATAGATGGGCGATGGATGATCCCATATCCATTGGTGTTTGACATCAGAGATGATATACGGGTGCTCAGTGGAGACTGGGTACACTGGACGGACTCGCCGAGAACTCCCAGATGGTATTATACCTCACGTCAGATGGCAGTTCTCTGGTGACACTGGTACAGGTTAGTCTGTAGACCCGAGATCGTCATAGAGTCTAGTGTGATTCCCACTATGCTTTGATTTCCACCTTACCACGTCCAAGAGGGCGTACAAAACGGTGGTTTTTGGGTACAGTCCCGAGTCACATGGAGGCAATGAGTGATAGGAGGGGTTTCGTCTCTCCCGGTATTGGGGGTTGATGTTACGCTGTGCTCGATTGGCCATAAGAGGGAAGTCCCTGTCCAGGGCTGGTTTAGAGATTTACTGGTAAGTGTTACCAGTAGTTTCTCGACCCGTTATGAGCCTCATATCGGCATGACTTATCCGTTATTAGGGTCTGACGTTTACCACCCCTAGACTAGATATGCGACATATCAGACGAGAAGACTGGACTGCACGGTAGTGTCACTGTCAGGCTTTTGCAGGAGTTGGAGCGGGATTGCTTGCTGATCTTCTGATCGCTCAATACTCGGGTAGCCCTTACGTCCAGCTAGTACCGCTGACGGCTTGTAGGTGCTTGATGAGATCATCACCTACTGCCGGCGTATTGACGAGTCTTTAGAGTCCTACATAGAGGTTTTACTGGCTCAGGCAAAATGAAATAGGAGCGCATATGTGATATGTGCGGGACCGAGAATAATTTGAGTATGTGATACCATATTCTATTCTCGCGACTTTTGTATCGATCGGTTATATGTGATATAGCCGGGTTATCGAATCAAGCGTTGATTCGATAAGATGGTACATTTAATATTAGTCGGTTATATGTGATATAGCCGGATTATTAAATCAAGAGTTGATTTGATAATTTAATGTATAATTGTATATGTGATATACTATATTACATTAATTAATATTAGCTCACTTAAGCATTTATTTATTCTCACTTGTGCACACTTATTATATATGAGATATATATTAATTGTGCTCATTTTGTATCATGGTTGTTGATACACACTACATGGGTGTATGAGACTTACACCATACTAATTATAATGTTAGGTTTTAGTATTTAAAGTAATTCAAAAATTAGTGGATAATGAGCTCAAATGCATGAAGCTTCATGAAGCTTGTGGATGCATTGACTTAGTTCACTAGTTTTGTTTTACTTAAGATATTAATTAACCTAACCATTATAATGTAGCCATGGTTATGACTCTACATGAGTTAGTATATGATACAAACTCACCCATGGTTGTCTCTCTCTCTTGATTAGTTTTCATTCTCATTTTTCTTGAGCTCATCTTCTTCCTCCTTGAAAAAGCTTGCTAGGGTTTGATAAAGTGAGAGAAATATTGTGAGAAAAATAAAACTAAAGAGAGCCCCTTCCTATTTCATTATCCTCTACTAGACTAGCACTTTAGTTTAGTGTGTTTACTTCACTAATTCTCTAGTTAGTGAAGTAGAAGCTTGAGCTAGTATTCTCTCGACGTAGATCATCTTCGGCCTCGAAGACTTCAAGTAAGATCGCTCATTTCTCTGCGCAAAGCCATGCAAGAGTCCGGGAGTTCAACGATCACAGCGAATGGACTACTACAAGGAGCTTATAAAGTGAAAGACCGATCTACAAACGTTGTATTTCCTTTTCACTTAGATAGTAAATGATTTACTATGTTTCCGTATTCTTTTCTAGTCAACGATCTGGTTTAGAGTTCCTTTCAACGGCAATTTTTTGAAAATGGCATGGACGATACCTCCCAAAACCTTGCTGCCGTCGATAGGAACCCTACAGTGGTATCAGAGCTTAGCTAGAAATTTATACGGATTTTGTTAAGATCACGAAACCGAAACAACTCCGTAACTTGAAACAGAAAATTGAAGTTTCTGTTGATTTTAAAACGAGCCCTAAAAATTTTTCAAACAAGTACAGAGTGATGTATATGATATATCATGAACACTGTAAAAATTTCAGGACATTCCCTGAAATTGGGCCGGCCACCACCTGTACCATATCGGTCAAATCCGAGCACCCCCTCTGAAATTTTGCCTATGTTCCAGTGACTTGGTTTTGATGTTTCAGGTGTTGTTTGTTTTTGCTAATTTTGCATGTGATGTAATCTTACCTTATAAACAATTCGGAGTATTTCGTATTCGTATTTTTAACATTGTTTCGGGTTATTCGCATGTTGTCTGGGCGATGTTAGAAAGTTCGAACGATTGTCAAAAACCCATTTTTCCAAGTTTAACGTATTCGGAAAAATATGCAAGTGATTCTTTGGACCCTCTAGAAGAACGTAAACCTTAACTCGATTATGTGGCCGGCAAAACCGCCACTTGAACCCTAGGGTTTGTGGTAGTTTAGCGTTTCACATGTGAGGCGTTGGTTTGACCCTTCTACGGCTCGTTCATAGGTACTGTGGTAACTTCTGGGTATTATTAAAACTGTGCTCAAGTGTTGAGCTGTCGAGAAATTGTGGGACTTTGATGAATCGATCGAAAAGTTTAAGTTCGTCCGGATATTATGTGATGGGATACAATATTTGGAATCCACAAGTAGTTTTCAGATAACTAGAATGAATGTTATAAATCTAGCAGTTTAGTCTCATTTGATCGGTTGCCACGGGATTTTGATTCGATTAAAAGTCCGTCGCAATCACGTAGAGTACGCGGATACTCGCCGAGTAAACTTAATAGATAGCCACGCCCCATAGCCCCGACCAAGTGACTGTAGGAGAACCCCGTCGCCAAAAGCATCCGTTCGGGTGCTCGCGGCAGCGGTGTTCCGCATTAGTGCACTTCGTCGACGGCATCGGGGGTACGGCCGTCTATTAAAGTTTCCGACGAGCATTCGATCAGGATGTCGGGAATCTTGTTGAATTACCCGAATTGATATTGAAAAGTGTTTTCGAGACCGAGACTAAAATGCGGGGTTTATAATTGTTAGGCATGCGATGTCTAAGGAATTCATTGGTTAGGCATGCGATGTCTAAGGTGGTTGCGGATTCCAACTGTTGTAGTTTTCACTTTCTTTTCTGCGACCGTAAGTGTAATATGTGGTGTATCGCCGGTTTCGGTGCTATATGTCAACGATAATTGGGATACGCATATTTACTTACGTTGATGACATGTGATGTTATGTGTTGCTGTGATATGTTATTTTGGATCGTCGTGTTTGAATAGCCGGGTTTTTTTTATGTGAGATGAGAGTTTTTTTTAATTTTCATTCATGTAAAATTCAATGTATGTAATATTCTTTTATTAGGGCACTTCCGGGTTCAGGTTGATGTCGCCATTGATGTATATTATTTACTTTTCCGCATTAGGATAGACCCAAGGAGGAGAGCAAAAGTAACAGGTTTCTAGGGTCCAGTGGGAGACCATCTCGAGGAGTCGAGACCGGGTCTCCTAACTCTAGAATTGGTAGGGTTGCTTTCCGCTCTCGTAGGGGTCTAGGGGTGTGGGTTTGGCTATTCATCGGGATCGTGGAATCCGTGTTTTATAGGGGCTCAAAATAAAATACGGACCTCCTAGTATATCCAATATTTCATATGTGTTTTCTGCTGCGATATCTGTGATATGATCATTTGATATGTTGAGATAGATATTGTATATAGTATATAAGATATATTATATAGACGTTGCTTATGTTTTACACCCATGCTAGCCTTGCCCCGCTCTGCCGTTAGTTACCTAACCTAACGGTGAAGAGGGGACATCGAAGCGAATGCGGATGGCATAAGCGTACGTTGTATTTATCTGTGATGTTTAGGTAACTTTAATGATGGGACTTCATTAATGTGATTAATGAAAGAAAAGAAACCTAAAATATATTGTAGAATCAAACTTTTCAAAAAGGGTAGCTACATTTTTGCTTTGCATAGTGATATATATGATATATCCCGCACCTTATTCGATGAGGAAAGAGCCGAGATCCCTTCTCCGGGAGTGACCTCTTTAGCAAAACTGGCAGATGCTACGACACTCGGTTTGTCTTTTGATTGCTTTTGGAGTTTTTCTTTGCATAGTGATATATATGATATATCTCGCACCTTATTCGATGAGAAAAAAGCCGAGATCCCTTCACCGGGAATGACCTCTTTAGCAAAACTAATGAAAGCCTCAAAATCACTCATTTTCAAAACTCACTTGCTTCTACAACGATATCAAGTTCATTACGCAATAGGTTTTCTGAAAAACCTGTCGTAGCCCTCCTTCATTTCAGATAAGTAGTATATAGTATTCGTGCTGCATTTGTTGGCTTTCGTCAAGGTGTAGTGTACGGTAGCTATATACTGCTTATCTGTTGCATATGATGTGATTGGATTAGGGTAGTCGTACGACTTTGTTGGCTTTCGTCAAGGGTCGTGCGAGTGGGTTTAATTCAGTCAAGAAATATACGGGTTGAACTTGACTAGCGGGCTGTGATTTGTTAGCTTTTGTCAAGGTCATAGCACGTCAGAGGCAAAATATTATCGGGAATTTCAAGTGTTGAAATTTGCAATGAGATTGCATACCTTCTATGAGATAGTTGGATCCCGATACCCACTGCGAGTAAGAGTTACTCCTGTGAGAGTTTTGCACTTTGCAATTAGTCGATTAAGTAGGTGTCTAGAAAGGTGTCAACGGGGTTACACCCATGGGAAAACGAGGTTTATTTTAATTAGGTCCGTGCGAAAGCATGGGGAACCTCCCTCAAAGTACCGGCACTGACCTGGCTGAAAGATTGGCGAACTTGTAGGGTGTAATTAATCCCGGCTAGTCTTTCCTTTTAGGGTATGAAGAAAGATTTGATAAAAACAGTGGGAGCCATCCTGATTATATAAAATAATAACTAATTTGATCTTGCAAGAGCGCACGCAGAGTGTTTTCTTCTCTCTCTCTCCAGGTAGCGACCATGTCACGCCTTAATTAAGAAAATAATATGGATGTATTGACTGAACCCGCTTGTTATACTGTGCTGGGAAACGTTGGTCCCGCTTCAACTTATAATTGTTATAAGACCGAGCAGGAAATAGCAGATTACCAGGATTCCCGTGCCGCCCAAACGAAGAAAGTACATGATGATGCATCTTCTTCGGGTGTGTTCATTTCCAAGAACTGTTTCTTAGTATTCTCTACGTCCTGGGTATGAGATACCGGATCAGGATCCCATATATGTAATCTGTTACATGGGCTACAGACAGGTAGAGAACTGAGAACGGGTGATAAAAATTTCAAGAGTTGGAAACGATGCAATTATTGCAGCCAAGGTGTTGGCAGTTATCACCCTGTATTACCAAATACATTGATTCTGAACGAATGCTATTAGATACCGAACCTGATATACAACATCATATCAGTCTCTTTATTTAGTAAAGAAGGATATAATTTTGTATTGTTGGATAATGTTTTAAACATTTCCTATATCAAGAGTTGATCGGTTCAGGCACGTTATCTAAAAGCATATACGTTCTAAATCAAACCACAGTTCTTAACGTACAAAACACATACAAGAGGAAGAGTTCAGGAATGAACGAATCTTTCTTGAGGCATTGTAGACTAGGTCATATCATTGCGATCTGACTAGCTAAGTTACATAGAGATGCATATTTAAATCAGTTTGAATTTACATCTTGTGAAACTTGCCAGTCATGTCACAAAAATAAGATGACCATAGCTCCGTTTATTGGAAACAGAGAAAGAGTTAGTGAACTCTTGGGATTGATACATGATGATGTATATAGGTCCCTAGTCTATACATGCCAGGTCTGGTTCTTTGTACTTCATTACATTCACTGATGATCTCTCAAGATTCAGACATATGTTCCTATTGAAACACAAGTCTGAACCTTTTGAGATATTCAAAGAATATAAGTTAGAAGTAGAGAACCAAAATGGGTATAAGTATTATGTCCTTTGATGAGATCAGGGAGGAGAATACTTGAGCACGGAATTCCTGGACTATTCTAAAGGAGAATGAGATTCTCTCTCAGCATTACTCCTCCATATACACCACAGCACAACGGTGTATCGGGGCGGAGAAATTGCACCCTATGAGATATGGTGCGCTCTATGATGAGTATTACTGAGTTGCCTATTTCCTTTTGGGGGCTATGCACTTATGAAGCTACATACCTATTGAATGGCGTTCCAACCAAATCAGGTGCCTACCACTCCATATGCGATATGGTATGGTAAGAACCCATCTCTTAAGCAAGTTAAGATTTGGGGTTGTTCGGCCTATGTCTAAAAAGCAAAATACAGACAAGCTCGAGGCAAGGTCAGTTCTGTGGAAGTTTGTTGGATATCCCAAGCATTCGCAAGGGAATATCTTCTACCGCACCAAGGAACAAAAGGTGTTTTGTTTCTTGGCATGCCACCTTTTTAGAAAAGGAATTTATTTTGGAAAGAATTTTGTGGTCATGAGGTAGAACTGGAAGGAGTTTCAGCTATATAAACTACAGCTGATGATTTGGTAGAACCGGAGGATTCAATAGCTCCCAACGAAGCTCAACCTCTCCGCCGATCTGGTAGGGTTCCCCACCCACCTGAGAGATACTTTGGTTTCTCTATGACAGTGGGAGCGAGGATTGCATCATAAGATGATGACCCAGCTAGTTTCGAGCAGGCCATCAAGAGTGGCAACTCTGTAAGAATGGCTGGATGGTATGCGATCTGAGATGGAATCTATGTACACCAACGAAGTATGGACTTTGGTTGCTATATCTAAAGTGTTAAATCCCCATTAGGAGCAAGTATATCTTGAGAAGATTACTTGGTGTACATAGAAAAGTTGAGACTTTCAAAGCTAAGACTTGTTGTAAAAGGTTCTCGTCATCAACCAAGTTTGGATAATGATGAAACCTTTTCTGGGGCCTATGCTTCAGTCCATCCGGATCCTACTTGCCACTGCTACATACCATGACTACGATATCTGGCGGTTGGGTGTCATGACTGCTGTTCTAAATAGTGATTTAGAAGAGAGCGTCTATAAGTACACAGCCAGAGGGCTTCGTAGACAGTGGGAGCAGCGGAAACGTGTGCAAGTTGCTTTATAGCTTAAAGCAGGCATCGCGGAGTTGGAACATCTGTTTTGATGTGGTAGTGAAAAAGTTTGACTTCATCAAAATGGTAGATGAACCTTGTATATACAAAAAGGTAGTAGGGAGTATGGTGGTGATTCTTGTATAGTACATGGATGACATACTCTTGATAGGAAATGAGTTTCCTATGCTACACTCGGTCAATCTCCTCTTATCACATTGATTCTCCATATAGGATCAAGGTGATACCTCCTAAATCCAGGGTTATGGATCTATGAGATAGATCTAAGTGGATATTAGGATTCTCACTAGGTGTAGTGAGATGGTATCAATCGATCCTGGGGAGAATCACTGGAAAGCTTCCAGAGTGATAAGGTTGACTGAATGTTAGTCGCAGGCATTGTCTTTACCCTCAGTGGAGGGACGGTATGTTGGAAGAGTTCCAAGCTAGATACCGTGGCATACTAGACGATAAAGGCTGGATACATTGCTACCTAAGATGCTACCAAAGAGGCAGTCTAGGTGTATATTAGTTCATGCGATGAACTTCGTTCCTACCATTGTGTGACAATGGGGTTGTGGCTTATGCCTAGGAAGGCCTGTCCCATCAGTGACCCAGACATATTCTAAGGCAGTATCACCTGATCATGGAGATGGTTGATCTCCAGGTGATCGAGGTTAGGAAAGTAGACTCAGAGGACAACACGGCGTATCCACTCACAATGGCCTTTTCCCAGAGAGAGACTTTTACAGGATGGTTGACTATGAGATACTACAACCACTGTTATCAGATGGCCCTATTGCAAGTGGGAGATTGTTAGTTATATGTATGCCCTAGAGGTCATTACTATACATGAGATGTATATTGTAGTGGATGCTTGGACATATATAGGGAGGACTTTCTTGTTCGACATGATAGTATGCTATCTGGTTACTCTTTACCTTAACATGTACACTGATTGTCTATCTGTTACATGTTGGTAAATCCCTTAGGATGTGTACTTGACTACCATGACTATGATGAAGATCGTACTAGTGGGGCCATGGTAGTCCATAAGTACATCCTTTAAGGTCCTTAGTCGTGGGTGTATGGAGACAGGGCATCGATATACCAGAGTAGACTAGCGTATAGCTTCTCGACCCATATAGATGGGCGATGGATGATCCCATATCCATTGTTGTTTAACATCAGAGATGATATACGGGTGCTCAGTGGAGACTGGGTACACTGGACAGACTCGCCGAGAACTCCCAGATGGTATTATACCTCACGTCAGATGGCAGTTCTCTGGTGACACTGGTACAGGTTAGCATGTAGACCCGAGATTGTCATAGTATCTTGTGTGATTCCCACTGTGCTTTGATTTCCACCTTACCACGTCCAAGAGGTGTGCAAAACGGTGGTTTTTGGGTACAGTCCCGAGTCACATGGAGGCAATGAGCGATAGGAGCGGTTTCGTCTCTCCTGGTATTGGGGGTTGATGTTGCGCTGTGCTCGATTGGCCATAACAAGGAAGTCCCTGTCCAGGGCTGGTTTAGAGATTTACTGGTAAGTGTTACCAGTAGTTTCTCGACCCTTTATGAGCCTCATATCGGCTTGTTTTGTTTTGCTCTTGAAGCTTCATGAAGCTTTGAAAGTTTACCGTTTTGTTTTTATCCTAAACCTAACCATTACCTAAACCCTAGTTCATTCTCTACATGAGTTTACTTACCCATGGTTGCTAAATGATAACCATCACTTGATTTTCTTTTTGGATTATTGATTATTCATTTTTCTTCTTCTTCATCTTCTTCTTCAAGTGAAGAAAAGAAAAGCTTTCTACAAAAATTTCAAGTGATGAATCCAAGTGAGAAATCCAAATCCAAAGTGAACCCACTTCCTATTTTTTCATTCTCTACCACTTGCCATGTAGTAGAGTGTGTTATCTTCACAAGTTTGATGACTTGGTGAAGATGGAGCTCGAGTTAGAGTTGCCTCAACGTAGATCATCTTCGGCATCGAAGTCAACGACCTAGCCCGATCTTTTCTCCGATGAAACCACCGCGAGAGTCCAGGATTCCGATGGTTGCAACGGAGGGACGTCATCACAGAGCCAAGGAAGTGGAGGACCCGATCTACAAAGGTTGTATTTCCTTTCACTTAGCAATAAAGTTGTTTACTTGCATGTTTCGCCTTTGCCTCTAGTTATCGATCTATCATTAGGGTTGTTAGGCACATGGAAAATTTGATTTTGCCATGGTTGATCAGTTGTGGAACTTCTTGAGTGTGCCTAGGAACCCTACAGTGGTATCAGAGCCTAGCTAGAGTCTTAGGCGAAGTGTAGAAGATGTTTTAGATCCGATCGAAACACGAAACCCTAATCCGACCCCTTCTCTGTACATTTTTCAAAACTGTGCATTTTTCCTAATTAAAAATATGCAGAAAAATAAGCAGGGTTTTATAAGAATTACTGTGCAAAACGAAGTCCTAATTCCATCAAAGCGCCGCGGAACCGCGGCCGTACCCCACGTGGCGCTGCGGTTCCGCGGCCATACTGTTGCTTCGTTGACCACACTTTGCACAGTAATGTTTCTATTGGACTCCTGTGTTGTCTGGGTAATTTTAATCTTCACTCAAGAGTTGAGTAATCTGGGGTCTTTTGGGGATTCGATGATTCGATCGGAAACTTTAACTGCGTCTATGTGGTTTTCCGGATAATTTTAGAAAATGTTGAAAAGTTCGACCGGATATAAATACCCACTTTTTCCCTGTCGGGAAATTTCCAAGTGTTGGAACTTTCCGTAGTTTAAGAACGTTCGAAGTAGTGCAAGTAACGCGATGGACCCTCTAGAAGACAACAAACCTTAACTCGATTATGTGACCGTCTTGAACTGCCCTTTGAACCTTAGGGTTTGGGGCAGTACGGCGTGCCACATGTGAGGCGTTGGCTTGACCCTTCTACGGCTGGACCGTTGGTACTGTGGCATGAACTGAATGTTTTTAAGCTTATTTCATGTATTGAGCTGTTTCGGGAAAACTTGGGTGTTTGACTGTTCGATCGGAAAGTTTAACATTTTTTGTTTATCTGGAATGTGATAAATATTTGGAATTCACAAGTAGTTATGAGATAACTAATATGAATGTTATAAATATAGCACTTTAGTCTCACTTGATCGGTTGCCACGGGATTTTGATGAGATCAAAAGTCCGTCGCAATCACGTAGCATACGCGGATACTCGCCGGATAAACTTAATAGACAGCTACACCCCTTAGCCCCGACCAAGTGACTGTAGGAGAACCCCGTCGCCGAAAGCATCCGTTCGGGTGCTCGCGGTAGCGGTGTTCCGCCTTGGTGCACTTCGTCGACGGTATCGGGGGTGCGACCGCCTACTAAAGTTTGCGACGAGCATTCGATCAGAATGTCGGGAATCCTGTTGAATTGCCTGACTTGATATTGAAAAGAGTTTTCGATAATGAGACTAAAATGCGGGGTTTATAATTGTTACGCATGCGATGTCTAAGGAATTCATTTGGTTAGGCATGCGATGTCTAAGGAGTTTGCGGATTCCAACTGTTGTAGTTTTACACTTTCTTTTCTGTGACCGTAAGTGTGGTATGTAGTGGTATTGCTGATTGTCGTTGCTATACGTCGACGACAATCGGTATATACATACTTATTTACGTTGATGACATGTGATGTTATGTGTTGCTGGATATGTTATATTGGATCGTCGTGTTTGAATAGCCCGGGTTTTTTTTATGTGAGATGCGTGTTTTTCATTTTCATTCATGTAAAAACTTGTATGTAATATTCTTTTATTGGGGCACTTCCAGGTTGCGGAAGATATCACCCTTTGTATATTATTTACTTTTCCGTACTAGGATAGACCCAAGGAGGAGGGCACAAGTAACCGGGTTCTGGAGTCCAGTGGGAGACCAACTCGAGGAGTCGAGTCCGGGTCTCCTAACTCTAGAATTGGTAGGGTTGCTTGCCGCTCTCGTAGGAGTCTAGGGGTGTGGGTTTGGCTATTCATCGCGACCGTGGAATCCGTGTTTTATACTGGCTCGTATTGAAAACACGGACGTCCTAGTGTATCCAATATTTCATATGTTTCTTCTGCTGCGATATCTGTGATGTGATCATTTGATATGTTGAGATGGATACTGTATATAGTATATATGATATATTATATAGACGTTACTTATGTTTTACACCCGTGCTAGCCCTGCTCCGCTCTGCCGTTAGTTACCTAACCTAACGGTGCACGAGGGGACATCGAGGCGAATGCGGGTGGCATAAGTGTACGTCGTATTTATCTGTGATGTTTAGGTGACTTAAATGATGGGACTTCATTAATATGATTAATGAAAGAAAAGAAACCTAAAAGATGTTGTGGAATCGAATTTTCAAAAACAGGTAGCTACAGTTCTTGCTTTGCAACGCGGTGTTCCTTGTAGAACATCCTGCACCTTATTCGATAAGGAAAGGACCGAGATCCCTTCACCGGGAGTGACTCCTTTAGTATTAACTGGCAGATGCTACAACCCTCGGTTTGTCTTTTGATTGCTTCTCTTCTTTTTTGCTTTGTACAGTGATATATATGATATATCCAGCACCTCATTCGACGAGGAAAGGGCCGATGATCCCTTCACCGGGAGTGACCCCTTTAGCAAAACTAGAAAAGCCTAAAAAACACTCCATTTTAAATTCATTCGATCCTACAACGATATCAAGTTCATTACGCAATAGGTTTTCAGAAAAACCTGTCGTAGCCCTCCGTCATTTCAGATAAGTACTATTTAGTATTCGTGCTGCGGTAGTTTGGCATGCGTCAAGGCGTAGTGTACGGTAGCTAACTAGTGCTTATCTGCTAGCATACGATGCGATTGGATTAGGGTATTCGTACGGCATTGTTTGGCATGCGTCAAGGGTCGTGCGGGTGGGTTTAATTCAATCAAGAAATGTACGGGTTGAACTTGACTAGCGGACTATGGGTTGTTTGGTATACGTCAAGGTCATAGCATGCTAGGGGCAAATTATCGGGAATTTCAAGTGTTGAAATTTGCAATGAGATTGCATACCTTCTATGAGATAGTTGGATCCCGATACCCGCTGCGAGTAAGAGTTACTCCTGGGAAAGTTTTACACATTACAATTAGCCGATCAAGTAGGTGTCTAGAAAGGTGTCAACGGGGTTACGCCTCTGGGAAAACGAGGTTTACATTAATTAGGTTCGTGCGAAAGCACGGGGGACCTCCCTCAAAATACCGACACTGACCTGGCTGAAAGATTGGCGAAGTTGTAGGGTGTAATTAATCCCGGCTAGTCTTTCCTTTTAGGGTTTGAAGGAAGATTTGATAAAAACAGTGGGAGCCATCCTGATTAGATAAAATAATAACCAATCTGATCTTGCAAGAGCGCACGCAGAATGCTTTCTTCTCTCTCTTTCTCCTGGTAGCGACCATGTCACGCCTTAATCAAGATAATAATACGGATGTATTGACCGAACCCGCTTGCTATACTGAGCTGGGGAACGTTGGTCCCGCTCCAACTTATAATTGTTATAAGACAGAGCAGGAAATAGACGAATACCAGAATTCCTATGCCGCCCAAACGAAGAAAGTGCATATGATGCATCTCTTTCGGGTGTGTTCATTAAAAAGAACTGTTTCTCTGTATTCTCTATGTCCTGGATATTTGATACCGGATCAGGACCCCTGATATGTAATCTGTTACATAGGGCTACAGAAAAGTAGAGAACTGAGAACGGGTGATAAGTTTCATGAGACAGAAAACGGTGCAAGTGTTGCAGCCAAGTCTGTTGGTCACTGTCACCCTGTATCCCAAATACATTGATTCTGAATGAATGTTATTAGATACCGAACCTGATATACAAAATCATATCAGTCTCTTTATTAGTAAAGAAATGATAAAATTTTGTATTGTTGGATAATGTTTTGAACATTTCCTATATCAAAAGTTGATCGGTTCAGGCACGTTATCTAAAAGCATTGATGTTCTAAATCAAACTACAGTTCTTAGTATACGGAATACACACAAGAGGAAGAGTTCAGAAATGAACGAATTCTTCTTGAGGTATTGTAGACTAGGTCATATCAATGCGACCCGACTGGCTAAAGTTACATTTAGATGCATATTTAAATCAGTTTGAATTTACATCTTGTGAAACATTTCCAGTCATGTCACAAAGATTAGATAGCCATAGCTCTGTTTATTGGAAACAGAGAAAGAGTTAGTAAGCTCTTGGGACTGATACATGATGATGTATGTAAGGTCCCCTGTCTGCACATGCCAGGACCTGTTTATTGTACTTCATTACATTCTCTGATGATCTCTTTAGATTCAGGCATATGTTCCTGTTGAAACACAAGTCCGAACCTTTTAAGATATTCACAGAATATAAGTTAGAAGTAGAGAACCAAAACGGGTATAAGTATTATGTCCTTTGATGTGATCAAGGAGGAGAATACTTGAGCACAGAATTCTTGGACTTTTCTAAAGGAGAATGAGATTCTCTCTCAGCATTACTCCTCCGTATACACCACAGCACGTCGGTGTATCGGGGCGGAGCAATCACACCCTATATGATAAGGTGTGCTCTATGATGAGTACTACTGAGTTACCTATTTCCTTTTGGGAGTTATGCGCTTGAGAAGCTGCATACCTATTGAATAGGGTTCCAATCAAATCAATTGCCTACCACTTCATATGTGATATGGAAAGGGAAGAGTCCATATCTTAAGTTTGTTAAGATTTAGGGTTGTCCGGCCTATGTCTAAAAGAAAAATCCGGACAAGCTCGAGGCAAGGTAAGTTATGTAGAACTGGAAAGGTTCCAGCTATACAAACTACAGCAGATGATTTGGTAGAACCAAAGGATTCAATTGATTCCAACGAACCTCAGCCTCTCCGCCGATCTAGCAGGGTTCCTCACCCACCTGAGAGATATTTCGATTTCTCTATGACAGTGGGAGCGAGGATTGCATCATGAGATGATGACCCAACTAGTTTCGAGCTGGCCATCAGGAGTGGGACTCTATAAGAATGGCTGGATGCTTAGCGATCTGAGATGGAATCCTAATACACCAACAAAGTATGGACTTTGGTTGCTTTATCTGAAGGGTTAAATCCCCATCAGGAGCAAGTATATCTTGAGAAGATTACTTGGTGTAGATGGAAAAGTTGAGACTTTCAAAGCTAGACATGTTAAAGGTTTTCATCATCGATCAGGCGTGGATAATGATGAAACCTTTTTCAGTGGCTATGCTTAAGTCCATCCAGATCCTACTTGCCACAGCTACATACCATGACTACGATATCTGGTGGTTGGGTGTCATGACTGCTTTTCTAAAATGATGTTTTAGACGAGAGTGTCTGTAAGTACACAGCCAGAGGGCTTCGTAGACAGTGGGAGCAACGGAAACGTGTACAAGATGCTTTATAAGATTAAAGCAGACATCGTGGAGTTGGAACATCTATTTTGATGAGACAGTCAAAGAGTTTGACATCAACAAAATGGTAGATGAACCTTGTATATAC
The DNA here is from genome assembly GCA_030015575.1 of Agapanthus africanus. Lineage (NCBI taxonomy): Eukaryota > Viridiplantae > Streptophyta > Magnoliopsida > Asparagales > Amaryllidaceae > Agapanthus > Agapanthus africanus. The sequence goes on along the minus strand of JASDDO010000024.1, from coordinate 334,474,824 downwards.
AAAAAGGTAGTAGGGAGTATGGTGGTGATCCTCGTAGAGTACATGGATGACATACTCTTGATGGGGAAGAAGTTTCATATGCTACGCTCGGTCAATCTCCGCTTATCACAATGATTCTCCATATAGGATCAAAATGATACCTACTAAATCCTGGGATAGATTTAATTGGATGTTAGGATACTCACTAATTGTAGTGAGATGGTATCAATCAATCCTGAGGAGAATCACTGGAAAGGTTCCAGGGTGATAAGGATGACTGAAAGTCAGTCACAGGCATTGTCTTTACCCTCAGTGGAGGGACGGTATGATGGAAGAGTTCCAAGTTAGATACCGTGGCTTACTAGACGATAAAGGCTGGATACATCGCTACTTAAGATGCTACCAAAGAGGCAGTCTGGGTGTATATTAGTTCATGAGATGAACTTCTTTCCTCCCATTGTGAGACAATGGAGTTGTGGCTTATTCCTAGGAACACCTGTCCCATCAGTGATCCAGACATATTCTAAGGCAGTATCACCTGATCATGGAGATGGTTGATCTCCAGGATGATCGAGGTTAGGAGAGTAGACCCAGAGGACAACACGGCGGATCCACTCACAAAGGCCTTTTCCCAGAGAGAGACTTTTATGGGATGGTTGAGTATGAGATACTGCAGCCACTGCTACAGATGGCCCTAGTGCAAGTAGGAGATTGTTAGTTATATGTATGCCCTAGAGGCCATTACTGTACGTAGGATGTATATTGTAGTGGATGCTGGGACATATATATGGAGGACTTTCTTGCTCGACATGATAGTATGCTATCTGGTTGCTCTTTACCTTAACGTGTACACTGATTGTCTCTCTGTTACATGTTGGTAAAGCCCTTAGGATGTGTACTTGACTACCTGGACTATGATGCGGATCATACTAGTGGGGACATGGTAGTCCATAAGTACATCCTTCAAGGTCCCTATTCGTGGGTGTATCGAGACGGGGCATCGATATACCAGAGTAGACTAGCGTATACCTTCTCGACCCATACTGATGGGCGATGGATGATCCCATATCCATTGGTGTTTGACATCAGAGATGATATACGGGTGCTCAGTGGAGACTGGATACAGAGGACGGACTCGCCGAGAACTCCCAGGTGGTATTATACCTTACGTCAGATGGCAGTTCTCTGGTGACACTGGTATATGTTAGTCTGTAGACCCGAGATCGTCATAGAGTCCTGTGTGATTCCCACTGTGCTTTGATTTCCACCTTACCACGTCCAAGAGGGCGTGCAAAATGGTGGTTTTTGGGTACAGTCCCGAATCACTTGGAGGCAATGAGCGATAGGAGGGGATTCGTCTCTCCCGGTATAGGGAGTTGATGTTGCGCTGTGTTCGATTGGCTATAACCGGAAATCCCTGGCCAGGGTTGCTGAGATTTACTGGTAAGTGTTATCAGTAGAATCTCTTACTGTTATAGACCTCATATCGACACGACTTATCGAGCTACTGGGGTCTGATGTTTACCACCCCTAGGCAAGATATGCGACATATCAGACGAACAGACCGGACTGTACGGTAAGTGTTACTGGTTGGATTCACAGGAGTGTGAGCGGGCTCGCTCGTTGATCTTCTGATCGCTCAATACCCAGGTGGCCGTTACGTTTAGCAGACCGCATGCGGCTTGTGGGTGTTTGATATGATCATCACCTACTGCCGGCGTATTGACGAGTCTTTAGAGTCCTACACAGAGGTTTCCGGGCTCAAGCGAAACGAAATAGGAGCGCATATGAGATATGTGCGGGACAGAGAATAATACCAGTATGTGATACTGTATTCGATTCTCGCGATTTGTGACATTGATCGGTTATATGTGATATAGCCGGGTTATCGGATCAAGTGTTGATTCGATAAGTTGTTACTATTGATATTAGTCGGTTATATGCAATATGACCGGATCGTTAAATCAAGTATTGATTTAATGATTTAATGTATAATTATATATTTGATATATTACTTTACATTAACTAGTATTGGTTCACTTAAGATTATTTTCTCACTAGTGTGTGTACATTGTATATATGATATATTTTTGTGCACTTGTTTGTATCATGTTTGATGATACATGCAAACTTGGGTATGTGTTTGCTTTAAACTATGATTAAGTTAATGGTTAGGGTTTGATTTATTTGTTTTATTTATTTATTTATTCATTTTGGGAAAAAATAAAATGGAGGCTTCTTTTGTTTTGCTCTTGAAGCTTCATGAAGCTTTGAAAGTCTACCATTTTGTTTTTATCCTAAACCTAACCATTACCTAAACACTAGTTTATTCTCTACACGAGTTTACTTACCCATGGTTGCTAAATGATAACCATCACTTGATTTTCTTTTTGGATAATTGATTATTCATTTTTCTTCTTCTTCATCTTCTTCTTCAAGTGAAGAAAAGAAAAGCTTTCTACAAAAATTTCAAGTGATGAATCCAAGTGAGAAATCCAAATCCAAAGAGAACCCACTTCCTATTTCTTCATTCTCTACCACTTGCCATGTAGTAGAGTGTGTTATCTTCACAAGTTTGATGACTTGGTGAAGATGGAGCTCGAGTTAGAGTTTCCTCGACGTAGATCATCTTCGGCATCGAAGTCAACGACCTAGCCCGATCTTTTCTCCGATGAAACCACCGCGAGAGTCCAGGATTCCGATGGTTGCAGCGGAGGGACGTCATCACTGAGCCAAGGAAGTGGAGGACCGGATCTACAAAGGTTGTATTTCCATTCACTTAGCAATAAAGTTGTTTACTTGCATGTTTCGCCTTTGCCTCTAGTTATCGATCTATCATTAGGGTTGTTAGGCATATGGAAAATTTGATTTTGCCATGGTTGATCAGTTGTGGAACTTCTTGAGTGTGCCTAGGAACCTTACATGGGCTTCTTGTTCTTCTTCTTTTTCTTCAAAGACTTTGAAGGCGTGACCTGGGTGTTTTTCCCATTGCTACCAACTTTCGGTGTTGGGCGCAGTTTCAGCATCTCCTCAATGATCTTGGGCTCCAGCGGATTTTTCCATTTGATCGCCGGGCATACTTGAAGATCCTTTAGCATTCTTTTAGTTTTAGCTGAAAGGACCACTTCCCAAGGAGCTTCTTCTACAAACGAGCATGATGCTCCCGGCGTATCTACCTTTTTAGGAGCGTGCTGCTGTGGCGGATTTACCTTCCAGTTTTCGGACAGCGCGAACTTACCTTATTGGTACGGGTCCTCAACCCAGGTTTTGAAGACGTAGCAATCTTCAATTGGGTAGCCCATTACTCTGTGGTAGGGGCAGTAGTTGGGACTGTTGACGTCACCAGGTTGTAGTGGGTATCTTGGATCTGGCAGAGTAATGAGCCTGTTGCGCATCGCCAGTTCTAACAGTCTCCTCGTTTTATCCCGGGAAAACGAGTAAGGACGTCTCAACTTCTCATCGAGGGATCGGCGTGTGTTGCTTAGGCGAGCAATCGGTTTCGGGTCACTCGGTTGTTATTGAGCGTTGGCAACAAAGGTCGCTTTCCCTTTGCTCTTTTCATTCCGGAAATCAGCTTTTGAAGAGGACGACCTATGGTCTATCTGGTCCATTTGGGCCAGCTTGTCAATCAAGGCCTGGAAGGTGGTCGGCTTGAAGAACATCATAAATTGGGATATAGTTACCTGGGATTAAGGGTCCCCACGAACATGCCCACGGCAGGAGCTTCTTCTATGCGCTGTTCGCATTTTGACCATAAGCCCCGCCACCGAATTGCGTATTGAACCCGGGTCTCTCCTAGCTTCACCATGCACCGAATTGCGTATTGAACCCGGGTCTCTCCTACTTCACCATGGCATTGATTAATGCGGTGATCGGGGTGCGCTCGCTTGCGCTTGCGAACCGCTATGTGAACAGTAGCTCTATTTCTGTAAATGTTTTGACGGGGTCATATGATTGGTATCAAAAACTGTAATTACCGCAATCAGAAACGGCGTCGCTTCGCAGCTAGCCGGTGAGTGCGGGTCGATCCACAGAGACGGGTAAATTTCTTTATTGTGTTTTAACGAGTTGATTATATTTGTAGTTTTGGTTGGTTTATAGAAATCTAAAATACTGGATCTAATTAATCTAATTTAAGAATCTTGCTAGGGTTAGGCTTAGGGGAAGTTTTGGAGATTAAAGTTTTTCATCACCGCTTTCAATGCCTACTTTGTTTTAGATATATTAGATGTTAAGTTAATTATCAATAAAGTGGATACAAATCTTTTGGGAAGATGTTTCTTCCTCTAGATTTGTACCCTACCTTTGTTGATAATTATCCTAACCCTCACGGAAAACGCGCGGAACCGGCCCTTTATGCTACGGTTCATCGTTACCTCGAAGGGTAGGATGCCACAGGGAGCGGTTGTGCGCGTATGCGTGAAGTTCTAATTCATTAGGTGAAGGTGGCATTGAAAGGGGCGAGAGATTTCATCTCTCAACCCTTTCCCTAAGGCTAACCCTAACAAGCGAGGAGACTACTCGCTCATTAGGGGAAGAGAAGACATTATAATTAAAAGAAATAAAAGACTTACTAGGTTGACGGCTCCCTCCAAATAAGAAGAACAGATCTGAATGTCACCTCCAGAAATTATGAATTTTATTGATTGAAAAGAGACATACAATTTTTAGATCTAAGATTACAATTTATAGGAAAATAGAGAACCTAGGGCTACAGGCTCTCGCACATGCGCAATTACAGATTTGCCCACGAAAAATCCTCACATCTGAACCGTCGCGCCACCCCAGAGATTTTCCACCGACACGGGCCTTGTATGGCCGCGGATCCGCGGCGCCAGGTAGGGTTTGGCCGCGGTTCCGCGGCCAAGTAAGGGAGTTGGGCCTTGTGCTTTCTGGGCTTGGTTCATTAGCTCTTTGGGCTTCTGTTTCTTCACTTGTTTTCTTTTTTGGGCTTCTGGTTCTTCTCCAGATTTTTAGCGAAGGCTTTTATTGGGCTTTTTAACCGTTTCACTTAACTTTTTGGACCTTGCACTGTTCTTCGACTAAGCTTGACTAGGATCCGTCTACTTGTTGGTCAAAAGTCCCTTTTTCTGTTGTTTTGTGTCTTTTTCACTGTATTTGCTCCAGAAACCTGTATCCAGCAATATGCAACAAACGTGCGTCAAGAGTACCTGTTTATTTATAAAAAGGGTAAGAATAGGGGAATGATAAATGCAAAATTATGGTCTGAACATCATACGGAAGTTCCGAGTACCATTCAAATGTTGTTTCCGACAAGTTGCCGACGAATTGGCGAAGTAGCAGTTTGTCGTCGCCTCCAGTATTGCCGCATAGAGCTCTGAACTGAGCAACGTGCTGGTGTGGATTGCCTGTCACCTTATACATATGGAACTTAGGGATCGTATATCCTGGCGGGAACTTGATTTGATCATACTAGCCTGGATAAGGTCGCCCAGTTCTGAGGACTTGGCCAGCTGCTTCACTTGCTTGATGAGCTCGTATTTGCTGTGCTATATAGTCATCAAGGGAAACTTTGGAGATCGTCTCCTCCCTGGTTGCTAATAGAGCCGGAAGAGAGTTTGATGTCTTCCCTCTGTTGTCTTCAATGATTATCGGTGGATCATCGGCTGGAGGGTCCGGCTGGATCATCATTCCAACCATGTCTTCTAACAGGAGCGTCATTTGTTTTATATTAGCTGCTTGTTCCGTGACCTCTTTATCCTTTCTCTCCAGCATTCTTCGCAAGAACTCCGTATCGGTCTCCTGATCTTGGCGATGTTCAGACGATGCTTCCGGGTTTTCTTTCTGCCCAGTGAGTGCGGCCAACTTTGTCAGCATCTCATGGAGCTTTTGTTGTTGCTCATGAGCTTCTGTCACAGACCGTATGAGCGGTCGATGTGTAAGTCTACGGTAGCGCCCCGGCCGTCAATCTGACGCCAAACGCGGAACAAAAACTTTTATAACTGGCGCTATCGCAAACTATAACCCGGATCTTGCCATTAATGCTAAACTAACAAACTTTAAAGAGGTAGAAAGGCTATACCGATCGATCCGAGTCCTTCGGTCTTTAGCTATCATCCCACACTCCTTTGCGGCGACTCCGATCTCTTTGCTCCTCATCGAGGTGGCACCACATCTATGGATCTTTAAACGGGCTCCCGCCTCTATACCAAGGCAACTCGGTCATCAAGACTGCTAAAAGAGATGACCAGGATGAAGTAGAGAACGAGTAGAATAATTTGTCTCAAACACTCTTTGGTTCTCATCACATGAGAGAGTAAGAGCGGAGGGTGAAGAAGATGCTAGGGTTTGGAAATGGTGAACTCAAGAAAATCAAGAGAGCAAAAGAAAACCAAGCATAATGAACTTCTCTCTTATTTCCTTCTTATGTGAATAAATATATATGAGGTTATCTTTTTCAAAACCCAAAGAGAAAAATCTAATCAAAAGATCTCCTCAAATATCTCTTCATAAAACAAAACACATTTAATTCTTCATGACTCACTTAGTGACCCATTAGCATGAGTCACTAATGAACATGCTAGAATAATGTGTCATCCATAATGAGTCACCATTTCCAAAACCAAATAATCATTTAAACCAAAATGATTAATCCAAAAAGAAATGCATCTTCTAAAATATTCTCGTAACGGATTACGAAAATACCCCTCACCTGTATATACATACATGTATCCGTATTCCGACCGAATACGAATACGAGAGACTAAAATATTCTGACTCAATATAATACATGGATCCGGCTTAAACCAAAGCCCACCAGTATTATCTGTCCGAAATATGACACGTGCACAAGTGCACGTGCATTTTCCGAACCCTGCCATAAAACCATACGGCCTCTACAACGTTTCGCCCGAACTTGAGAAACTATCTGTGGGGGACTCTAATGACTCATCAGTACCCTGGCAGTGGGTTTAACCACAAGCACGTCAGCGGTACTAGCAATGCGTAACAGCTTCCCATGTACTGACCTCAAGGGAAGCCGATGAGCGAACTCATCCTGGAACCCTACTGAGCCTAACAGTGACAATATACATACAGTCCGGTCCGTTCGTCTATGAGTATCGCATATCGGGCCTAGGGGGCTGGTAACATCAGACCCCCAATAGCGGTATAAGTCGTGTCGGAGACAAGCCCTGAACACCCTGAGAAACTACTGGAATACTTACCAGTAATTCTCACCTGCCTTGGCCAAGGACTTGGTGTAATGGCTTTCTTAGACACATCGCGATCTCACCCCCAATACCGGGAGAGACGAATCCCCTGCCGATCCACTCACTTGCCTCCATGTCGCTCGGGATTGTACCCAAAAAAGACCTGTTTGCATGACTCCTTTGAGCCGTAGTAGGGCAGAAATCAAAGCACAGTGGGAACTCACACGAGACAAATGACGACCTCAGGTCGATGAATTAACCTGTACACATGTCACCAGGGAACTGCTATCTGACGCTAGGTATAAATACTAACTAGCAGGTTCCCGACGAGTCATGTCCGGTGTACTCATAACCCAATGAGCACCTGTATACATCTTAGGTGATCCAACTGACACCAGTGGCTTGTGAGACCGGCCACCGCCTTTCGTCGGAATCTCGACTGTATACACTAGTTTACTCCGAAGTATCGATGCCCTGTCTCGAAACTCCCACGACTAGGGACCACTTTTAAGGATGTGCTTATAGACTACCCAAATCTCACGTATATGATCGCCATCATACTGTTGGTAGTCAAGCAATATCCTAAGGGCTCTATCAACGTGTAATAGTGATCAGTCACCTGAACTTATACACGACTGATAAAGGCAAACCAGATAGCATACTATCATCTCGAGTAAGACTGTCCTACCGGTATAGGTCCTCCCTCAATCATTGAATCACGTACCTGCGATCCAATAATTGACTTTGAGGGCACTACATCCAACAATCTCCCACTTGCACTTAAGGCTAATTATTGCGATGTCGCATACTCACAGCCCGTATGATACCGAACACCCAACTCCTCTACTAATCAGTTTCACAAAGCTCGTTTGTAAAACTCTCGTGTTCGAGAAATAGCCTCAGTGAGTGGATCCGCCGTGATGTTTCTTTCTATGTCTCTCTTAATCTCAAGTTCGCGGAGAAAGCCATCTCCCGAATTGAGTAATACCTGTCTTAGAATATGTCTGGATATCTGATGGGACCTAGTTCATAAATGAACTCCAAATCCAAACTTCTTAGACTGTATCGACAACTGAACCTAATCAGTATCCTGCACCATGCCTCTCACAGTATCCTCTTGGACCAACTGTCAATAATACTGTCCCCTTCGTCAGAGGGAAAACTATAACTCTGATAATCACTCTGTCATCCATGTCACCTTTGAAGTCTGGAATGATAACCGTCCCCCGAAGGAGGCTGCCGTCATCAAATCCGTTGAACATTCACTTATATTCTAAAACTGCTTCCTTATGTTTCTCCAGGATTGGATTAATATAAACTTATCGCATCTAGTGCAAAAAACAACATCTGGTGTGGTACTTGACATCTTATGATTGACTCAATTGCCTAAGCAAGTGATATGCCAATCATGCACATCCCTCTCCCCTTTAGTCTGTAGACACCTTTAGAGAGGTTGACTCCATCACCTTCAGGTACACCACCATGCCAGGAGTCATCTATTCTAAAATACTATTAGAATACTGTCAAAGTATCCACATTGGGAAACTACTCAAATCTAGATCTAAAACCATAGATCTAGAAACCAGAATGTCAGATATTATATCCATATCCTTTGTGGAGAAACAACTGTGTGACGACCACAGTATAATCGATCGTAGTATAGGAATTTTACTTCCTACTCTGTGTATGTCATCCAAATACCAGGACATCACACCCTACTACCTTCTTAACAGATCCATCCCTTATTCTGATGAAGTCAAACCCATGACTGTCACATCAAAAATAGATGATCTATCTCCGCTATATCTGCTCAAGTCTATAAATAGACATAAGCTACTTGCCCACTATGCTTCCGCTGCTCCCACTGACCACAACAACCCTCTGGCAGAATAATATATACGTGCACTTCTAAAGCTAGTTTAGAACGACGCTATACTTGACCTCCTACCGGGTCTCATAGTCTGGAACAACAGTAGTGTCAAGTCTGGGTAAACAAGAACCTCCATGTCACCGTCCTTGAGGCTACCGGAGTACCTCTCGAGAGCCTGAGGTAGTGGCTATTGGAATGTCAAACCTGATTGAATCTATAGGTCCTATTAAATTTTCCGTAATCATTTGCGGTTCTGGAATCACTTCCAGTTCTACCATACTCCCACTACAGTTTTCTGAAAAAAAATCCATTTTACTAAAACTGTGGCGAGTCAAGAACAATATCACTATTGATCTTCCAGATGGTAGAAAATCAACCCTCGACATAGCCCGGGTCAACCCACAAACTGTCATTACAGAAACGTGCCTTGAGTTATCCACAGTCTGGTTTTAAGCATAAGCTACACAACTCCTCGTACCTTAACATATTTAAGATATGAACCATTCTATATCCAATATAGAAACTTTGGCACTTATTTAATTGGAACCAGATTCAAATCATGCAGCTGTCTCCAGTGCATATCAACTTAATGAAAAGAGGTTAATCAGTATTACTCAACTTAGGAGTCCATCCAATTATGAGTAACCTAAAAGAGAAACAAGTTTCTCAAAACTATTACTATCAACTAAATACCAATCACAAGTATCTACATCTTTGATCTCTTTGAAGAATCCTGATACTTGCGACATCTAGTTCTCTACTTTATTCCTATACCCATAACTTCTCAAAACTTAGACCTTGTATTTCTACGAAACACTTGCCTAAAAACTAGAGAAGTCATAAGTAAACAGAATATAGTACGAGGACCAACCCCTTTGTCCTGATGGACACTGGACAGCATACAATACTCTGTATGAGTCCCCTGAGTCGAATGACTCAAAACCTGTGCATCGTAGGTTGAAAACCGTATTTATGGTTAAGAACTACTCCACTGTTCAATGCTCCTTACCCAATCGTCAACTGATATAGGTAAATGTCATGGACATAATTTCAAAAAATTATATCTCACTTTATAAAAATAAACGTACAGATATATCATTTTGAAATTGGTGCACAACAACGGATACTCAAAACCAAATACATGCTGTCCGGCAAAAACCCAGGCGATTTCCTCAAATATCACCAATTACAACAAATTCCAATATAATGAGGATGATCACCATATTCCCAATAACTTACTCCTACTCACCATCTGTAAAACCATACAGATGTGATAATGAAATCTGGTAAATACATACCCTGGAGTAAGTATCTAATCGGGAAATCAGTTTTCCTTTAACAATGCACAGTGAAACTAAAACATGAAAATGTTTCGTAGGGGTATCTTGGTATTCCTAGTAATGCCTCTTCCATAATCCAATTCATGACTTTAACCGTGTATTTCTTTGCTATATCTCCAAATCCCTTTATTTGTCTTTAGTCGTTACCTTCTGTACACCATCGTTAGGCTAAATGGTTTTCTTCCTTCCCTACCGTTCGGCACCAGCCTATGGTTTGGAAGAAGACTATTTAGTAAGCATAATATGTGTACGCTCCTAATCCAAGGAGTACTCGTAACCTGAGAGAAGGTGATGATAAAAGACAACTGAATAATACCTTATTCTATTTCTCTCGAACTGGGGAAAAAAGCAAAGGTGAAGTAGGAGTGGCGATGAAGTACGCGGTTTGGTCGTGAATGATAGCAGTCGCAATTTACTTTGCCCTCTTTCTAATCCCTTTATTTTGTCTTTACTTATTACCTTTTGTACACCCTACTTAGGCTAATTGGTTTTCTTTATTCCCTACCTTTCGGCACCTGCCTATGGTTTGGAAGAAGACTATCCAATAAGCGTAATAGGTGTACTCTCCTAAACCAAGGAGCCCTCGCAACCTGAGAGAAGGTGATAATAAAAGACAACCGAATAAACCAATTCTATTTCTCCTGAACCTGGATCCATCCTCGAAGAAGTCCTTTCGAGTTCGTATATAACCATACGATGGATCTATCCAATGGAAGTGGATGTTCGTAGTGATACGAGGTGTTCTGAGAAATGCAAAGGGTAAAAGAAGGAGCAGCAATGACTTATGCAACTCAGACAATCCAAAAGCCAATATTTTAAGAAGGTTCGGTCAACTTGGTCACTGAGTCATAGTCTAGGGTCGGTCAAAGGTCGATGCCAAAGAGAGAGAGAAAAGAAACACTCTACGTGCACTCTAACCTAGATCAGAATGGTTATCACTTTATCTAATCAGGAAACCTCCCACTGTACTGTCAAATTCTCCTCCAAACCTGAAAGAAGAATCAATCGGGATCACCCGAAGAGTAAACCAACTCATCAGTGGGAATCGGGATCCAACTCTCATCGCATGATAATGTGACGGAATCCACTCACGTTATCACACTCCAGAAGGTATGCTCATGCTTGGAAAGTTTCAGTTTCTTTAGAAATCCCCGTTGTGATTTTTACCCCATGTTCTTATGACCTTGACGAAGGCCAACAAATTATAATTCACATGTCAAGTTCTACCCGTCATTATCTTGTCAATTCGAACCCACCCGTATATACCCTTGACGAAGGCCAACAAGGTAATACGACTGTCCCAAACCAACTCATCTATCTATGCAACAGAACAGTAACAAGCAGCTACCATCCACTATGCCTTGACGAAGGCCAACAAATATAGCATGAATACTACGTGCTACCGTCTGAAACGACGGAGGGCTACGGCTGGTTTTTGGCGAAAAAACTTTAACGTAATGAACTTGATCTTGGTGAAGGAACCTGATAGCTTTTTATAAAAATATAGTGGCGAAAACCTTTGCTAAAGAGGTCACTCCCGGTGAAGGGATCTCGGCTCTTTCCTCGTGGAATGAGGTGCAGGATATTCCAACTGAATATCGCGATACAAAGCAACATGTAATCGACTATAGTGAAGTTATTACCCTGACGCAAACTTCTATCCAAGGGGTCACTCCCGGTGAAGGGATATCGGCCTTGCCTCGTCGAATGAGGTGCAGGATATTCCAACCGAATACAACTGTGCAAAACAAAAGGAAACGTCTTTGTAATAACACTTTTTAAAACTGTTCCAACAACATCCAAACAGGTTTGTTTTTCTTTGCATTGATCAGAATCAACGCAGTCCCATCAATTAATCACACCAGAAAAGAACGAAAATAAAATGTACGTATATACCATCCGCATTCGCCAATTGGTCCCGTCATCACCCGTTAGGTTACTTAACTAACGATAGAGCGGGGACTGGACTAGCGCGGGTGTAAAATATATACAACATCTACTAGTATATATACCAATATACAATAATCGCTCCAGGCGTGATAATATGCAACATTACAGAAAAGTAATAAGCATCACAGAACAATACAGATAATCTGGGATCCCCGGGTTTCACAGAGCCGCTACTGAAACCCGACGTTCCCCTGGTCGTGTGGATAACCTGTGCAATGAAACCTAGACCCCTACGGGTGCGGCAAGTTACCCGCTAAAACCTGAAGCAAGGCAGCCCCCTATAGCAAAATGAATAGACCACTCTGCACTTCACGGAATCCGGTAACTTGAGCACCCCTCCTTGGGTCAACCTGTACCCACTACGAGTGCGGCGAATAGTTTGCTAATTCTAGAGTGAGGCCCCTCTGCCTCTCAAAGCCATGAGATGCGGACCCGTTGCCCTCCAGAACCCGGCTATCCGTGCACTCCGTCGCGGGGTAAACCTAGTACAGAAATGAAAAATATGTACAACGGGTACGTCGACCTCAGCCCGGTCGTGCCCCAAAAGAATATTATACAAACAGACAGTGACGACAGTCCACATGTTGGACGCTCGCCCCGCAATATCAAATGTACAAATAAATCCAAACTGCACTACCATTGCACACAGCTATCCACCACGACAAATCCGCAACATCACAGCACAACACAGAACATCAACGCGAATGTCACGTTCGCAAAACCGTCTAAAAGGACTATAGCAATTAGACGCAATTTACCGCTCGAATGACATTCATGGTCGGAGATATAATGTAAGTACTGTAAACTAACAAGTTTAAAATTCCGATCGACAAAACTTCCAGAAGTTGGCCCCACGCACATCTGCAGTACACAAATAAAATCTGGGCCCAAACAAAACATTCCAGAAACCACAATTTCCCATGCAGAAGCCCCAGAAGAAATTTGGCACACTGAAGCACCAAGACGGCGGCGGAACCGCGGCCAAACCTTGGCATATGCGGCGGTTCCGCGGCCGTACGGTCGAATCAGTGGCCCAAATTTCTACTGTGTTCTTAAAAAAGCCTGCTCGATTTTCTGAGATGCTCAAAATAATTTTTAGACCAGTTTTTAAAATCGACAGAAACTTTACACTGAAAAATGCGGTTTTGGAAATTTCATTCGATCGATATTTTAAACGCGTTAGAACAAGTTAGTAAAGGTTAATGTCATGGCTCTGATACCATGTAAGTCTACGGTAGCGCCCCGGCCGTCAATCTGACGCCAAACGCAGAACAAAAACTTTTATAACTGGCGCTATCGCAAACTATAACCCGGATCTTGCCATTAACGCTAAACTAACAAACTGTAAATAGGTAGAAAGGCTATACCGATCGATCCGAGTCCTTCGGTCTTTAGCCATCATCCCACGCTCCTTTGCGGCGACTCCGATCTCTTTGCTCCTCATCGAGGTGGCACCACATCTACGGATCTTTAAACGGGCTCCCGCCTCTATACCGAGGCAACTCGGTCATCTAATCTGCTAAAAGAGATGACCAAGTTGAAGTAGAGAACGAGTAGAATACTTTGTCTCAAACACTCTTTGGTTCTCATCACATGAGAGGGTAAGAGTGGATGGTGAATAAGATGCTAGGGTTTGGAAATGGTGAACTCAAGAAAATTAAGAGAGCAAAAGAAAACCAAGCATAATGAACTTCTATCTTATTTCCTTCTTATGTGAATAGATATATATGAAGTTATCATTTTCAAAACCCAAAGAGAAAAATCTAATCAAAATATCTCCTCAAATATCTCTTCATAAAACAAAACACATTTAATTCTTCATGACTCACTTAGTGACTCATTAGCATGAGTCACTAATGAACATGCTAGAATAATGTGTGATCCATAATGAGTCACCATTTCCAAAACCAAATAATCATTTAAACAAAAATGATTAATCCAAAAAGAAATGCATCTTCTAAAATATTCTCGTAACGGATTACGAAAATACCCCTCACCTGTATATACATACATGTATCCGTATTCCGACCGAATACGAATACGAGAGACTAAAATATTCTGACTCAATATAATACATGGATCCGGCTTAAACCAAAGCCCACCAGTATTATCTGTCCGAAATATGACACGTGCACAAGTGCACGTGCATTTTCCGAACCCTGACATAAAACCATACGGCCTCTACAACGTTTCGCCCGAACTTGGGAAACTATCTGTGGGGGACTCTAATGACTCATCAGTACCCTGGCAGTGGGTTTAACCATAAGCACGTCAGCGTTACTAGCAATGCGTAACGGCTGCCCATGTATTGACCTCAAGGGAAGCCGATGAGCGAACTCATCCTGGAACCCTACTGAGCCTAACAGTGACAATATACATACAGTCTAGTCCGTTCGTCTATGAGTATCGCATATCGAGCTTAGGGGGCTGGTAACCTCAGACCCCCAATAGCGGTATAAGTCGTGTCGGAGGCAAGCCCTGAACACCCTGAGAAACTACTGGAATACTTACCAGTAATTCTCACCTGCCTTGGACAAGGACTTGGTGTAATGGCTTTCCTAGACACAGCGCGATCTCACCCCCAATACCGGGAGAGATGAATCCCATGCCGATCCGCTCACTTGCCTCCATGTGGCTCGGGACTGTACCCAAAAAAGACCTGTTTGCACGACTCCTTTGAGCCGTGGTAGGGTAGAAATCAAAGCACAGTGGGAACTCACACGAGACAAATGACGACCTCAGGTCGATGAACTAACCTGTACACATGTCACCGGGGAACTGCTATCTGACGCTAGGTATAAATACCAACTAGCAGGTTCCCGGTGAGTCCTGTCCGGTGTACTCATAACCCAATGAGTACCTGTATACATCTTAGGTGATCCAACTGACACTAGTGGCTTGTGAGACCGGCCACCGCCTCTCGTCGGGGTCTCGACTGTATACACTAGTCTACTCCGGAGTATCGATGCCCTGTCTCGAAACTCCCACGACTAGGGACCACTTTTAAGGATGTGCTTATAGACTACCCAACTCTCACGTATATGATCGCCATCATACTGTTGGTAGTCAAGCAGGATCCTAAGGGTTCTATCAACGTGTAATAGCGATCTGTCACCTGAACCTATACACGACTGATAAAGGCAAACCAGATAGCATACTATCATCTCGAGTAAGACAGTCCTACCGGTATAGGTCCTCCCTCAATCATTGCAATCACGTACCTGCGATCCAATAATTGACTTTGAGGGCACTACATCCAACACGATGACCCGTGGAAGTACGACTTTCCTCTTTCCCAGAATCCATGTACACCGTGTGTACTACTATGCCCCCAGACTTGGGGCGTTTGGATCCATTGCCTTGAAATTTGCCGCAGGCATGGGGATCTTCTCCGGCCTTCTCCTTTTGTGGGAGGTCAAAGTTGAGGGGGTCGTTGCAGCAGGCACCCATGCAGAAGATACCTTCCGTGGTATGACGGAGGGATGGTCCTCTTCTTGCCGAGCCTTTGCTTTCTTCATTCGGCGGGAGTAGTCTTTATCGATCACAGAATCTTGGACCTTCCGCCAGACTCTGTGGATTTTGGAGGAAAACCGCTGAGGGGGTTGCTCCAGCTTCGTCTGCATTGTGTTTTCACCAGGCGGAGGAGACTTCTTTCGTACAGCAGTTGGAGTGTTCTTGCGCACCCTCCTGAGCAGCTCGAAGCTATTTCCAATTGGAAAAGCAGCGTCAATTTCCACCATTAGAGCTGGTGGGGTAAGTCCAGAGGAGGAACTGCCCCCATCTTTCCTCACTCGGCGCCAGTGATGACGTCGAGCATGTCGTGCAGACAAAACCAACTCTGTCGTGGGAGTGACTTCGTCATGCCCCCCCGCTTTGATGAGAGGCCGCCGTTAGTGTCAGCCTGTTGAAGAATGACGTCCGTTGAGAGGGGACGGTCAATCTTACGAAGGCCGACCTTTTGATAGGGGAAGCGGTCTTGATGACTTCGCCGGCAGCAGGAGTTGGAACGGCCAATCTTGAAAAGACTGATCCTTTAGCAGGAGAATCCCCTCTGACGACTTCACCTGCCGGAACTGGAATGGCTATCCGCTTTGGGATAACCCCACTCAGGTATCATGAGCCTCCTTATGGGCCCATTTGTGCTGTGACTCAGCCTGTTGAAGACTGAGGTCGTAGGATTGGACGACCCGTTGAGAGGGGCCGTGGTAGTTGCAAGTCGATCGAAGACCGACTTCTTTGGAGCTTCCTGTGGTGGCACTAGGGCACTGAAGCTTGCTGGTGGGATCATGGTCCCAAAGAACAGTCAAGTGGTGGCTTGAGTCACCTGCTCCACTGGCATTGCAAAGATGGAGGCCACTTGGGGTCCATAAGTCACTCCTTTATTTGGGGTGGAGCGAGAGTTGCTGTTGCAGGTGCAGTTGGAAGCCATCGATTTCTCTTCTCTTCTCGATAGGAGCAAGACATCAAATCTTAGTACTTCGAATCCAGGGGAGACCATATTAAACCGCGATTCATTCGTGAACATGACACACGAAGTGTGGAGTGGAAAGTGGAAAAGGTCCCACCGGGCGTGCCAGAATCTGTTCACCGCCGAAAACGGGAGACGGAACTGCATAGGTCGTCTTGCCTGAGTTTAGGGGCAGATGCTATTTGGATTTATCCATCCACCTTTCCGAAGATGCCAAGTTGATTTATGGCACCGTGTATCGGAGGTCTGGACGGATGTGGCCGTTGTAGTAGACTTCGTCAGATTCCCCCTCGTTTGTGAGGGGTTTTTGGTTGTGGGGACGCTTTTCCCTACAAGCGCAATCCCCTGCAGTTAATTACGTTACCGCATCGCGGTAACAACTTTCTCCGGCTCCAGTAGTTCACCTCGTATCGTGTGTGTTTGTTTTATTTTTTGTTTCCCGTGGATTGTATACGGAGACTAATTTATGTTGTTGCCCGTAGGGCGTAGATTAGTCCAAATCCGTATATTCTTAAATTTGGGTTTGGTTTAATTTAAGGATTGTTAATCTCATTCGGGATTAAGATCGACTTAAATGTTTGTTAAGGATACGTTAGTCCAATTTTAGACTAAGATCTACTTAACATGGTTTTAGGATCCAACAAAAGAGCATTTGGGCTCTATTGTTTTAGTTTTAAGGACCTTACGGTCCGTTGTTGTTCGGGAGTGCACCAAAAAGTTGTTGGTTGTCGGGACCCACCACCTCTCTGAAAATGTTGAAGAATTACAACGACATGTATCAGAGGTGTGAGGAGATGTACTCCTGAACCAATTTCCTGATTGAGGAGAGATGTGGGATGAATATCCGTCGGAAGATCATTAGTCGTGTTTAGGACTAAGACCAATTTGGAAAATAATGAGCACATGGGCTCGATTGATCTGAATTAGGGATCTGGTCAACTTGAGCTCAGCCCACTCAGTCTTTCTCATTTCATTTAAATAAAGTGCTAAACACTTGCTTGGGCTCAGTCCCCTTTCTATGCAAACAATGCCGGGCATTTATATGGGTTCTGATGCTCATACCTTGCTGTACTTTATTTTTTTGTTTTTATGGAGCGTTAAACACTCTTTATAGCGCCCACGTGAGGGGCACGTGAGGCGCTCAGCGCTCAGCGCCAAATATTGAGTGCTAAGCACTCTTTATTGAGCAGCGCCCATGTGAGGGACACGTGAGGTGTTTGGCGCCGAGCGCCAACCATTGAGTGCTAAGCACTCTTTATTGAGCAGCGCCCACGTGAGGGATACGTGAGGCGCTTGAACGCTAGGTTTTCTTCGTATATTCTGTTCTGAAGAGTTCAATTCTGTGTTCTTTTCTGGATCTTTGATCCCCAAGAACATGTTCATCCCTATGAGAATTAAATTCTCATTTGTGGGAGACTTCTCTCATGGATCTCAGATCCAGAGAAAGAACTAAATTCTTTTATAAGGGTTAAATCCTTGGATATGCAGATGAGATGCTCTGATCTATTATTTTTATTTACCTCGAAGACAGGTATTCTTCTTTCTTCCCTCTTAAAGCTTTCTTTTTGCTTGCTTTTTTTAAGTTTGAAGCTTATGGGGGGTTCCTCTGTACAAGACTTGAAGTGTTGGGTCCTTTATATAGTAGAGGCAAGTTTGTTGATTTAGTTAAAGAAATCTCTCATCGATAGATCTTTAATTGATTTGGGGATTTTATCCACCGTTGGATTTTTGATCCAAGGACTTCTGTTTTACAGAAGATATCTTTCTTGTTTTAAAAAAGATTAGGAAAATATTTTCCCATACAAAATTTATTCTGCAGATAGGTGATTTTTAATCACCATTGGATTTTTAATCCAACGGTGCTATATTTTACAGAGAGTAATCTTTCTTGTTTAGAAAGATTTGAGGAATATTTCCTCAGCAGAATTTAATTTTGCATTTTGATGATTTTTCACCTCCGTTGGATCTTTTGATCCAACGGCTCTGTTTAACAGAGAGCTTTTAGTTCTGGCGTTGGCGCCCTCGTGCAAGGCACGTGAGGCGCTACCTTTCAAATTTTCAACAGAGCTTTGGTATTTTATCGGGGGAAGCAATTGCTTCTTTCGGGTGATTTGCATTGGTAGGTAGGTTACACTACGGATCATAACCTTCGTTGTACATTTATATATATATTCATTTGTATCTAGTTAAAAGCTCCGTCAACCAGACTTTATATATTTGGTAGATTTAGAAACCGAAGACTTGTATATTCTTTTAGACTTAGAGTCGTGACTTGTATATATTCTTATATTGGATTTGATAATGTTTTGGTTTTCTTTATTTTCTTTCTGTGATTGATCTTCGTCTTGGGAGTCATATATTTCATATTGCGTGGTTGTGATTCTGCCAATTGGCGAAGAGCTAGCTCTCTCTTAGGGATGCCTATATTATTCTTGTAATGTACTGGTGTTCCCTCATAAAAAGAGAGAGAAAAGGGAAGAAAATTCCCCACGGCTCAAGCCTCACGTGTTAAATACGTGAGCGCCTATATGCAGAGTATATAGGCGCTGCAATTAAACAACTAAAGGCTAAATGGGCCCCACGTGTTAAACACGTGAGCGCCTATGTGTAAAGCATGAAAGCACAAAAAAACCACACTAGGGTCACGTGTTAAACACGTGAGGATACCCTTTTGAAGCATTAGCTTCAGATAGAGTTAAACTCTATGCATAGAATTAAATTATATTTTTATTTACAAAGCATATGAGCATTAAGAGTAAATGGCCAAAGGATAAATTGACTTCACGTGTTAAACACGTGAGCGCCCATATGCAAGGTATATGGGCGCCAAATGAGAGAAGCTAAGCAAGCCTCATATGTTAAACACGTGAGGGCGCCTCGTTACGTAGAATTAAATTCTACTCTTGGAAAATACTTCCCTGGGTTTTTTTAAAAGAGAAAGATCCTCTCTGTTAAACAGGGAACCGTTGGATCAAAGATCTAATGGTGATTGAGCACAGAATTAAATTCTATTGGGAAGGATATTTTCTGTTGAACAAAAAGTTGGTGGATCAAAGATCCAATGAGATGGAAAATATTTCATATATCTTTCTAAACAGAGAAAGATTATGCTCTGTTAAACGGAGCACCCTTGGATTAAAAATCCAATGGTGATAAAAATATCACCGTTCAATAGAATAAAATTCTATATATGGGAAAATATTCCCCCAATCTTGTTAAAACAAGAAAACATATTCTGTAAGACAGAAACACTTGGATCAAAGATCAAACGGTGGGTAAAATTCTCTAAATCAATTTTGAGTCCAATTAAATCAATTGGAATCTTTCAATAAGAGATTTGCTCGAAATCAATTAACAAACCTGCCTCTACTATATAAAGGACCTGAGACTTCAAGTCTCACACACTGACATAGGGAGGGAACCCCCTATAAGTTTCTGCAAAAATACAGTGAGCTCTCGAAAGAACAGAGATTTTAATTCTCAAAGAAGAAGATCTTCCTCCTGAAAAACCTAGGTAAAGAAAACACAGAGATCAAAATATCTCTTTTTACCTATATAAGGGTTTAACCCTTCTTAAAGAACTTAGTTCATCCTCTGGATCAGAGATCCACAAGACAAGTCTCCTACAAATTGAGAATTTAATTCTCATCGGGAAGATCTTATTCTTGAGAATCAAAGATTCAGAAAAGAACTAGGTTAAAAAGAAAGCAAAAAGAAAAGAACATATGTTCTGGGAATTTAATTCCTCCGAAATTAGAGTTTAACCCTATATAAAGAACTTAGTTCTTATAAAAAAAAAGAACTTAGTTCTCCAATTAAAAAAAATAATCTAATATTTTCAAAACAGAAATCTTGATGATCATCAATGATCAAAATGTCATTAACAGAGATTAACATCTCTAAAAAGAAGATGAACTTGGCGTCCCACGTGAAACACACATGAGCAAAATTAATGCTTAGCACTATTATAGTGCCTCACGCGTTTCCCACGTGAATGCCTAAAATAAACAAAAGAAGAGCTAAAACGCTTCACGTGCTTCCCACGTGAGCATCCAGAAGAAACAAAGAAAACTCATTTGTGTTGATTGGGCAGCCACCAAATAAAGCAGCCCGGCACCCAAAAAATAAAGCAGTCACGTGAAATATACGTGAAACAAAAAAAAAAGAGGTTGAGCGCCTCACATGCTTTACACGTGAGCACCAGAGCTCTAGCGAAGTGCTTAGCACTTTTGTCTAAAAAAAGACGGCTGAGCAAACCAAACCTGAAATCAATGCTCAGCACTCACGTGCTTCCCACGTGTGTGCCATGCAAATTGCTTAGCACTATATATTCAGTCGAAATGAATAAGTGCATAGCACTGATTGGGCAGCACCCATATCTGAGTGCCCACATGTTTCACACGTGAGCGCCAGAGAAAATTAGTGCTTAGCACTATAGTAGTGCCTCACGTGAAAAACACGTTAGCGCCAGAAAAGAATAATGCTCAGCACTATTCCAGCGCCCTATGTGAAACACACATGAGCACTGTATATCTTAGTGCTTAGCACTGCTGGGTAGTATAGAAATCCAATCTCAGCCCAAATTGGCTAAGTTTCCTGAGGTTAAATCTCTTTGATTTTAAATCAATCGAGCCCATATGTTCGTAATTTCCAAACTGATCTTAGTCTCAAACATGACTAATGACCTCTCATTGATGATATCCAAAATGATATTCATCCCAGATCTCCTAAGGTAATCTTAGTCTCAAATATGACTAACGATTCTTAGGTCCACCACAACCCCTTTTCCCCTTAAATACGGGATTTGGTTCAACGGTATTTCTTTCCATACCTCTGATATATGTCGTTGTAATTCCTTAACGTCTTCAGAGAGGATGCGGGTCCTGACAACCAACAACTCCTTTTATCACACATTGATGCACTTCCAAATTGACGTGCACACCTCAAATCGGATCATGTCCTAAATTGGGCGCATTCCATGTGACCATCGTTCACTCCACCACGTAAAAAATACACATGCGCGCAAGATGAATAATGGATCAGGATGATCCTAAACTAGACATTCCCCTAAACACGCCGATAATGGACCGTGATGTCTTTAAACTAAAATAATTGGGCCCAAATGCTCATGTGTTTAAGTCGATCTTAATCTCAAACCAGATTAACGGTCCTTAAATAAACCAAACCCAAATCTAAAATATACGGATTTGGACTGATCCACGCCCTACGGGCGACGACATAAAATTGTCTTCGTATACAATTCACGGGCAACCCAAAATAAAACAAAAATAACATGACACGAAGTGAACTGCTGGAGCAGGAGAAAGTAGTTATCGCAATGCGGTAACGTAAATAACTGCAGGGGCTTGTGCCTGCAGGGAAGAGCGTCCCCACAATCAAAAACCTGTCACATCCTGCTTCCCAAAATACGTAAACACGACACGTGACAGAGCCAACCATGCTACCTGTGGCTTGGAAACATCCTTCCACAGTTACATTACGGCTGTTTATAGGATATCAAGAACAGTAAAATATAAAATCTATTTAATACATGTCCATTTGCCAAAAAAAAGAGTCAAGAAAATTTATAAGCGGAAATGATTTAAAATCAATAAACAACATATGAAAATACGTCCCAATACGGGCTCACATCAAGAAATAAAAGCTGCGGAAAATAACTAAACTAAACACCACTAAACTCAATCCTTACTGCTCGGCTTGATGGCTAAAGTACTCCTGATCAGCCTGCGATAGAGATAGAGGAACCGGGCCATGCAAAACCCAGACGTCAGTGCGTCATAGCATCAAAACAATAGTAATAACCAGGATATAACGATATAGGTAAACATGAATATAAAGAATAATACGGATATGAAACAGTGAGGTATGTATGTGTATGTGAAGTGCGATGAGTAACCTAAAGTCTGTGCCTCTAGGTTATCCATTCTAGAAGTCTTTGAAATCAATTTAATGGAATCGTCGATGTAACCCAATAGTATCCCGTGCATGCCCGGCACCACGGTCAAGATTCTAGGGCTGAATCTGAGACGTGCCGCTAGGTAGTAAACATGTAACATGTACAGATGAATGATGTCGGCAGCATCATCCCGGGGCTGGCCTAACCCGTAAAGACATATCAATATAAGTATCGAACTGTTGAGTTACAAGTCAGGTTTCGTTATTGATTTCCCCTTATCTCCAAGGTTATGTGTTTAAGTCAGGTATTTATGATATGAATCTAATGCCAACGCAGGATCAAGCAGGTACATGTTTGTCTATGTAGATAACAGGTTACGTCCATCAGGACAACAAGTCAGGATTGTCGGCATTAGCAACAAGTCAGTATTGTCGGCATTAGTAACAAGATCCAAGCAACAAGTTAAGTATTGTGTCAGGACATGTCATGTGATGCATATGTATCAAGTGGATACCAAAAGTGAAACTTTAACGAATATCTGACACGGTATGCACGATGGATAGCAGGATGTATATGTGTCTATCTGTAATAACCTTTATACGTATCCATGACTATGTATGATGCAACTAGACAGCATGTTGTACCAATATAAAAGTAATAGGATATAATGAGGTTCCGGCATGCAACTAGATATGCAATAGACAGTACGGATATGAACGGATATAAAAAAATGGTAAAATTATAACATCGGATGCATAACTAAAATACATGTATTGTTTTTATTCATATGGATATAAATATTTTAATATAGTATGTTGCAAGGTAAACTTGCCTGATCGGATCTCACGTCGGGTATGTACGTCGCATTCGACGTCGGGTAACCGTTGTGATGCAACCACGTGCGTACAAGACTGGACCAAGACGTGACCACGCTGGATGATGACGACAACTGGGTCGCCCGAATCATCGGCGATGCGCGCGACTTTGGCGACGTCAAGAACAGGAAAGAAAAGAGAAAGAAAGAAGAAGAGAAGAAAAAGAAGAGGGGCTGTAGTGTTTGGTTATGGGTTTCTGAGCTCAGGGGACAAAGAGGCAAGAGGGGTGGCGACGATGATGGGTAATCGGCGGTGAGTTGCAGGCGTGGGTTTCTCGGGTTCTGTCATGGTTGTCGGGGAGTGTGGGGAGCTCAGGAAAGGAGAGGGAGATGAGGCAGGGGAAAAGGTGTGGAGGTCGTTGTGAGGTTGGTGATGTCGGGGTGATGGGGATGGCGACGAGGTCGGTGGTGGAAGTCTGGGTCGCAGTGGGTTTCTTGGGTTGTTTCGGGGGCTTAGATCGTCGGGTATTGGAGAGGAGGAGAAGAGGTTGAGGGTGACGAGGAGGAAGTGGTGACGACGAGGGGACGGGGAGATCAACGGCGAGGTGAGGGTTGGAGGCGTGAGGTCGGGGTTTGCAGGGTTGTGGTTGGGGTGGTGTTGGGCGCTCAGGTGAGGAGAGGATATGATAGCGGAGGTTGTAGGGAGGTCGGGGGTGTTGGTAACGGGGTTGTGGGGAGGTCGACGACGAGGTGAGGATGCAGTCGAGGTGCAGCATGGGTTAGGGTTGGGCTTCTCACGGCGAAGGAGTAGGAGAGAGGTGAGGAAGAGAGGTGTTGCGAATAGGTTTTTAAAATATTAATATATATATATATATATATATATATATATATATATATATATATATATATATATTGGTAGAGAGAGAGGCTGAGAATATGTTATATATATATATATATATATAAATATATATATATATATATATATATATATATATATAAAAGAGGGGAGAGAGAGAGAGCGCGCGTAAGATTATATTAGTTATGATATAAAAAAAATTATTTAAAATATATTATAAACTGTTATATATATAAAGAATATTATATTATATTTTCTAGGATATTATAGGTAATACAAATATACTCTGAAAAATACCCGGATTCTGTCTAAAAATCTAGTTTGAAAATACGGATAATATACGTATCAACCAAAACCATAATGCGATGTCCGGTTAAAGAAAATGTATACCCCCAATAACGGATACACGTAGCGATCCAAACGAGTCTGTTTCATTAAACGGGACATGAACACGATATCAGGATGCAACCATAGGGTATGGGGTATGATACAGGCTATGCTAGGTATTAAAATATATTATCAGATTATAATTTATATTATTTAAAAATATATGCAGATACTAAAAACATGGTACATGTATATAGATCGTGGGTATGAACGGATCATCCGTACTAGCAAGGATATGTCGTAATCTAGAACCAAGACGGGTTTCAAGCATGCGGGTCGGGTTGGATACTATCCACAGATAGTAAAGCACTATCCGCACCCAAAATAAATAATAATCAAGAAATAGCCACTAGATTAGAAAATACTAAAATAGAATATGGTATAAATGAACTAGGGTGTTACAAATCCCCTCATAAAATGAGGGGGAGTATGATATAGTCTGCTACAACGGTCGCATCTGTCCAAACCTCCGATATATGGTGGCATAAATTAACTTGGTATCTTCGGAGAGGTGGATGGTGGTAAACCCAATCGATAAGCTACTTCTCCAACGCGCTCGATAATACCAAAAGGCCCCAAAAATCGAGAACTAAGCTTGCCCCGACTACCAAATCGAATCACTCCTCTGGTTGATGATATCTTCAGGAATACATGATCACCAATTCAGAACTCCAGAGGTCTTCGTCCTGTATCGGGCCAACTTTTCTGTCGATCTTATGCTGCTTTCATATGATTTCGGATCACGTTGAATTTCTCCACTGTTCGTACAATAAGATCCGGTCCCAACAATTTTCGTTCTCCAATATCGTCCCAACAGACGGGCGAGCGACACATACGACCGTATAATGCTTCGAATGGAGCCATCGGTATAGTCGCCTGAAAACTGTTATTATACGAAAACTCCACCAAGTGTAGATGATCCTCCCATGAATCCTTGAAGTCCAATATGCAAGCTCTCAACATATCTTCAAGAGTTTGGATCGTTCTTTCAGACTGTCCATCTGTCTGGGGGTGATAGGCGGTGCTAAACTTCAATTGAGTTCCCAACTTTCCTGTAGACTCCTCCAAAAGTGCGAAAAAAATCGGGTATCACGATCGGAAACGATGCTCGCAGGTACTCCATGCAATCTCACAATCTCCTACACGTACCGCTCTGCTAACGCTTCCGTCGACTGACCAACTCGAAACGGTATAAAATGAGCTGCCTTGGTCAATCGATCAACACTCACCCAAACTGCATTATTACCCTTTGGACTCCGCGGTAATGCTGTCATGAAATTCATGGTTATATGTTCCCACTTCCATTGAGGAATCGGAAGTGGTTGTAATAAACCAACTACTCTTTGATGTTCAGCCTTGACTTGCTGACACACCAAGCACTTCGATACGTAGCGAGCAATATCTTTTTTCATGCCTTCCCACTAGAAATGCTGTCATAGATCTCAGTACATCTTCATGCCTCCTGAATGTACGGAATATGCGGAACTATGCGCCTCCTTCATAACTTCTTCATGAATATCTCCATTCGGCACACATAAACGGCTCCTATAACGTAACGAACCATCATCATGAATCAACAAGTCCATTCGAAGTCCCGCTTCAACTTGTCCTCGAAACTTCTGTAATCTTGGATCGTGCGACTGCGCTGCTTTAATATTATCGATCAAGGACGACTGTACTTATAGTTGCATCAACTGTCCCAAAGAATGCAGTAATACGATCTCTAACTCGAATCTCTGAAACTCATCTATGATCTCCTTCTGTGCAGTCAACATCCGTATTGCTGGCAACCGACTTAGCGCATCCAGCACTGCATTAACTTTCCCCGGATGGTATTTTAGATCAAGATCATAGTCAGCCATCAGCTCCAACCATCTACGCTGCCTCATGTTGAGCCTTTCTGGGTGAACACGTACTTTAGGCTCTTGTGATCGGTAAATACTTCTACCCTTTCGTCCAATAAGTAGCAAATCTTCAAAGAGAAAATCACTGCTGCAAGCTCCAAATCATGGGTTGGGTAGTTCTTCTCATGGGTCTTCAATTGTCTTGACACATAAGCTATGACCTTTCCATTCTGCATTAGAACACATCCAAGCCTTTCCCAGATGCGTCGCTATGAATAACCAACCCTCCAGAACTGTCTGGTACTGTCAAAATAGGAGCGGTGGTCAGTCTTTGCTTCAACGCTTCAAAAGCTAACGCACATTTATCCATCCATATGAATGGTACCTCCTTTCATGTTAGTTTGGTCAATGGTTCAGCTAATCGAGCAAAATTCTCCACGAATCTTCTATAATATCCGGCGAGCCCAAGAAAACTTCCGATCTCCGCTACGTTCTTCGGAATCGGTCAATCATGAATTGCTGCAATCTTTTCAGGATCTACATCAATTTCATCTCCAGATATGACATGACCCAAAAACTTTACTTCCTCGAGCCAAAACTCGCACTTGCTCATCTTCGCATATAATCTTTCTTGCCTTAACGTTTGTAGTGCGATCTTCAAGTGTTCAGCATGCTCTTCTTGGTTCCTTGAATAGACCTGAATATTATCGATAAACACTACTATAAAATGGTCCAAATACGGTGAAAAGATTCGGTTCATCAAGTCCATGAATATCGCCGGTGCGTTCGTGACTCCGAATTGCATCACTAAGTACTCGTAATGCCCATATCGAGTTCGGAACGCTGTCTTGCAAATATCTTCTGATTTTACCCAAACTTGATGATATCCGGATCGCAAATCCAGCTTCGAGAATACCCTCGCGCCACTGAGTTGATCGAATAATTCGCCGATGCGAGGGATCAGGTACTTGTTCTTAATAGTCACCCGGTTTATTTCTCGATAATCGATGCACATCCTCCGTGTGTCATCTTTCTTCTTGACTAGAAGAACTGGAGCTCCCCAGGATTAATTGCTACTATGAATTCAAATATTCTCTAACAATTCAGCGACCTGTTTCTTGACTTCTTCTAACTCCACTGGTGCCATCGGATAATATGCCTTTGAAATCGGCGTTGCTCCAGGAACAAGATCAATCGCAAACTCCACATCTCGTTTTGGCGGTAAACCCGAGATATCCTTGAACACATCCATAAACTCTCGAACTACCGCTGGCGCTACCTCCTTATCTGCTTCCATCGACGAAAGAACAGTGCTTGTCGGTCTATCCCTAAATTTGACTGGCCCGAAAGATTTGCTACCTCCTGAAAATATAAACTCCGGATGTCCGGGAATCTGGAAAAACACTTTCTTTGCCCTGCAATCAACGTGAGCGTGGAAAGTGCCGAGAAAATCCATTCCTAAGATGACATCATAGCTGCCAGTATCAATCACCAAGAAGTCCGTGAATAACTCTCGTCCGCAAATAACCACCGAACAATCCTTGCACTCGCTATTAGATATAATCTTCGCATTCCCAGTGTGTATGTCCCAGCAACTGGACATGGCCCCGTGTGGAATCGAGTGTGCGGTGATAAACTTGGATGACATAAAACAATGGGATGCACCTAAATCGAATAATGCTTCTGCAGGAAAATTATGAACGAGTAGGATACCTGAAACGACTTCATCTGAAGCCTTGGCCTCCTCGGTCGTCAAAGTAAAGGCCTGTGCTTGATTAGGCCCCTGAGTAATCTGCTTCTGCCCCTGAATCTGCTTTTGCGGTGGCTTCTGAGTATTGTCCCTCAATCGTAGTTTTGACGGGAAAACATTGACGGTATGGTTAGCCGATCCACAAACAAGACAGAGTCCAAGCTTCCTTTGACAGTCCTTCTGCAGGTGTCCGGGTAGACGGCATAAGTCACAAATCACGCTCCTTTTTTGATCGGATACGACGGGCTTCTTCATATGTACAATGCATCGTCTGTTCACCGGGATGCCTCTACTTACAGGAGCTCTGTTCAGCATAAACGCCGGCTTCCGCACTACGATGGCTTGTTGTTGCGTACTCTTCGCTGTCTCCAATAAGCTCTGCTGCTCCCTGACGGCCTTGAGAACTTGTGAGAAAGTGGTCAATCCCAGAGATATAATGTGTCTCTGGATCTCCATATCCAAGCTGCGCATAAACCTTCGTGCCTTATCTGCATCGTTGGCAACTAAAGGCCCCGCAAATCGACTGATCCAAGTCCACTCAGCCGCATGCACATCAACGGACCCACCATTTTGCTTTAGGCTAATAAACTTTTCTTCCATTCCTTCTCGAGCAGTTTGCGGAAAGAACTTTTCCAAGAAATTATGCGAAAACGTTGCCCAACTGATCGGCTTGGTCAGGCGGGTCTCCTCTATGAGCCACCACTCGGGAGCATAATCCACCAGTTGGATGCGTACAACATCCACTCTCTTGTCATCTGGAATCTGCCCGGCGACGAGCAGATTCTCCATGTCAACTAGCACTGCTCCGCTAGCAATAGCTCCTCCAATCCAGTAAATATGGATGGACCAAGCCTCCTGGAGTCTGCCACGGTGCCCTCATGCTGTAATAGTTTGGCCGCTACCGCGTCTACGGATTGCAGGACTGTCCGCAGACCCTCCTGAAACTCCTCGTCTTGCCGCTGATTTAGATTGGTTTCCCGCTTCTGGTTTTCCAGCATCCCACGTATAACTCCAAGCAATGCGGCATTATCAACACGCCTCTGGTACGATCGCAAATCTCTATCCGCCATTATTCTGAAGCCAAGACACTGAAGAGGATTAGCAAAGGTAAACAGGATTCAATAAACAAGATAGTTATAGATTCAAGAATGGAAAGATAGTATTATGGTGTAACATTTCAGAAAAATAAAATATTATTTTTGGGAAGTTAAACAATTTAAGTAATAAATATTATGAATATTTATGGAGATTAGTTTTAATGATATGGTATAACTATATACCGATAATTCATGAGATATTTGAAAATTCTACATGATTATTGATTTTGAGTGTATTAAGTCGATTTGGATATTTTAGAATTTATTTGCATACAAGTTTACGGCTAAACTTAATTTATAATTACTAATCATGCATTAAGCTTGATTATGCGCATGACATGCACCATGTCTTATTGTAAAAATACTTGTTATATTTCTATTGACCATGACTTTAATTCTTCATTTTTCTTTTATGTATGGTTTCTTTTATTTTGTGTTTCTTTAAAAAGGAAAAGAAAAAGGAAATAAGAGTGATATTTGAATGTGGGGACAAGAAAACATGGGCAAGGAGAGGGGAGAGAGAGAGAGAGAGAGGGTGAGGGGTCTCTTTTGACCATGGTTCATTATTCTCCTCACTTCATTTTTTCATCATTCTTCTTCTCCTCCCCTTAAATGGCTGCCCTCTCCCTCCACCTCCTCTACCTCCTCACAACACCTCCAAATCCACATCAAAACCTCATATCCCCTTCATTAAAATTGTGCACAAGCTAACTACAAGCATGGTGGACCAAGCAAGTTAGGATTTTGAGCACTAGGGGCAACTCAAGAATTTTCTTGAGTTGCCAAATGAGGTATTTCTTTCACCATTAGTGTAGTAATTGACTTCCTTTAGCTTTTATTTTAGTTTAGAATTGATTTAGTAAGGTTTAGTGATCTTGGAAAATTCCAAGATGAAGTTTAGGGGATTCTTGAGTTGTGATGGTGCAATTGAGGTGTAATTGGTGACTACAACCCCCTTTAGTGTTAAAAACCTAGATCAAACCAGTGACTAAACCCTAAAACTTGAGTTAGAAACTTTCCGTGTCGGTTTTTGTGGTTTGTGATGCCTACAGGAAATCTGGAGTGACCTGAGAACTTTACGGGAAAAAAAAGCAACTCTATTGACCAAGATTGAGAACCAGGAGACCACCTTGAGAAGATGAACCCAATCCATGCAGGTAAAACCGGCCAGGCCGGAATTTCTGAGGATCTCACCGGTTAAATCGTGGGTGATGGTGTTAGAATTGGTTCTGTAGCTCACATACCTTATATACTACCCCACTGTACTGTTTGTTTATCCACAAATCACCTGACCAAAAAACCTGGATCAAGTTTTCTGAGTTTTTGTTTTGGTTTCATGATTGTTCATGACTTGAACTTTGGATATTGTGTTTTGTCTCGATCAATTGGCATTTATACATCGATGTCGAGGGTTAGTTGTGTAAGTAGACTTGTACACCCCACGACTTGCGGGGAGGCGGAAAAGGTAAAACAATCATTTTGTTTCAAACAACATCGACTAACCGAAAGGATCTTTGCTAAACTATAAGTAACACTAACATAGGAGTTGTTAACTACTATGAGAAGAGATTATACCTAGTGAACCGTGTCCTTCTACTTTTCGTTATCCACCTCCTCATCGGCCTCCTCTATGTAATAGACGATCCACCCGAAAGCTTCTACTCCAAGCTTTACCTCTAATCTTGAGGTAACTAGGTTTCTTTAGTTGATAATCAAAGTCACCTAGGTAATATAGAGTGTGGTTATGGATTAATTAGTCTAGCTAATCCTTGATCTCAACACATGAGAGGGTAGGATTAGGGTTTGAAGAGAGAGTGCTTGAGGAGAGAGAATGTGAGCATAATTATGATATGAAATTGTTTCTCACTTCTAATATATCATGAAGCGTAAAGAATATCAAATAAAATAAATCAAATGATTTATCATCATGCTTCATTAAATATGTGCAATAAATCATCAAGTGGGTCATTAAGAAATAAATGCTTCATTAACTCACTTGAATGATTCATCTAACGAGTCACAAATTCATTTAATGTAAATGCCACCTAAACCCTCAAGTCACCATACTTCTAGAAGCTTCCCGCAAAATTACGAGAGCGCCCTTCCTATCCATGAAAACACGGAAAAACTTTTGACTGTATAAATCCAATAATCCGATACTAGAATCTGGCTTAAACCAAAGCCGGCTAGTAAAAACTGTCCGAACATCGTACGTGCGTTTAAACACATATGCGTCCGAACCCTTGTCGTAAAACCATACGACCTCTATATCATTTCTCCTGGAGCAGGGAAACTCTCTGTATGGGACTCTAAAGACTCGATTACTACGTCGGCAGTGGGTTTAACCACAGACCGCAAGCGGCACTAGCTGTACGTAACGGTCCCAAGGTAGATGTCGATAAGAAGGCCGATGAGGAAACCCATCCGAACTCCTACTGAGCCTGATGTGATAATCTCCGTACAGTCCGGTCTGTTCGTCTAGGACTATCGCATATCGGGCCTAGGGGGCGGCAAGCGTCTGTCCCCTAAAAGCGGTATAAGTCGTGTCGGAGCGAAGCCCATTACACCTTGAGAAACTACTGGAAAACCTACCAGTAAATCTCGCTTGCCCTGGCCAGGGACTTTGCGTAATGGCTCTCTGACACAGCACGATATCAACTCCCAATACCGGGAGAGACGAATCCTGTCTAACCGCTACTGCCTCCAAGTGCTCGGGACTACACCCAACTGCTACCTGTTTGCATGAATTTATTGAGCCGTGGTAGGGATGCAATCTAAGAACAGTGGGACACACTCGAGGCGAAGTAGCAGTGTCAAGTCTGCGGACTATGCTGTACTCATGTCACTTGGAAACTGTTAACTGACGACGGGTATAATACCAACCAACAGTTCCCGGCGAGTTATGTCCGGTGTACCCGTAACCCAACGAGCACCTGTATAGTATCTCCAGTATGACGTACTGATGGCTGTGGGACAGACCATCTCCCCAACTGGGATGAGAAGCGTACACACTAGTCTACTTCGGAGTATCGATGCTCTGTCTCGAAAATCCTACGACTAGGGACCTGAAAAAGGATGTGCTTGTAGACTACCCAGCCCCCACCAATGTGACTGCCATCACAACGCTGGTAGTTAAGAAAGATCATAAGAGCTCTATCAATACGTACACATATATTAAGATAGATAAAACCAAGTAGCATACTACCATGTTTAGCAAGACTGTTATATAACTGTGAATATCCCAAGCTTCCATTAAGTAATATACAATCTAGTATGATACAATAATGGCCCCTAGGGTATATACACTAACAATCTCCCACTTGCACTTGGGCCATGTACTAGCATATCGAAGACCGATCATCTCGAGTAGCCTCTCGAACTGAATCTGAGGTAAGGACTTTGTGAATGGATCAGCAATGTTCTCCTCTGTAGCAACTCTCCGGACCTCGATCTCCCGGCGATCTACGATCTCCGTGATCTGGTGATACCGCCTTAAGATGTGTCTAGACTTCTGATGGGACCTAGTTTCCTTCGCTAAAGCTATAGCTCCGTTGTTGTCGCAATACATCGCTATTGGATCAACAATGGCAGGAACCAGCTGAAGTTCTGTTTGGAACATCTTCATCCAGACCGCTTCTTTTGCGGCATCGCAAGCAGCAATATACTCCGCTTCCATCGTCGAGTCTGCAACGGTGTCCTGCTTGGAGCTCTTCCAGCACACCGCCCCTCCATTAAGGGTAAATACATAACCTAACATGGACTTGGAGTCATCCTTATCACTCTGGAAGCCGGAATCAGCAAAGGCCTCGATCTTGAGGTCTTTTCCGCCGTAAACCAAGAACATCTCCTTAGTCCTTCTCAGGTACTTAAGAATGTTCTTCACTGCTATCCAGTGATTATCCCCTGGGTCTGACTGATACCGGCTTACCACGATCAGTGCGTAAGCTACATCTGGTCTGGTGCACAACATCGCATACATTATAGAGCCTACCGCAGAAGCGTAGGGTATAATAGACATGCGATTCCTTTCCAAATCAGTCTTGGGAGACATCTCTTTGGATAGGGTGATTCCGTGACAAGCCGGTAGATTACCGCGCTTAGAATCTTCCATACTGAATCTTTTCAGTATAGTGTTGATATACCTGGACTGCGAAAGTCCCAGCATCCTCTTGGATCTATCACGATAGATCCGGATCCCCAGAATGTAAGAGGCATCACCCAGGTCTTTCATGGAGAACTTGTGTGACAAGAATCCTTTGACAGATTGTAGCATAGGAATGTCATTTCCTATCAATAGAATGTCATCCATGTACAAGACGAGGAATACGACAGTTCGTGCTACAACTTTACTATATATACATGGTTCATCTGGATTTTTGATAAAGTCATATTCTTTGACTGTTTCATCAAAACAGATGTTCCAACTCCGCGATGCCTGCTTTAGACCATAAATGGACTTAAGCAACTTGCACACTTTCCCGCTGCTCCCACTCTGATCGAAACCTTCTGGCTGATCCATATAGACGCACTCTTCTAAATTACCATTTAGAAAAGCCGTCTTTACGTCCATCTATCAGATCTCATAATCATGGAAGGCAGCAATAGCAAGAAGGACCTGAATGGATTTGAGCATAGCCACTGGAGAAAAAGTCTCGTCATAGTCCAAACCAGGTCTTTGACGAAATCCCTTTGCAACAAGTCTAGCCTTATAGATTTCCACCTGTCCATCTACACCAATCTTTTTCTTGAAGATCCATTTGCATCCTATGGATTTTACCCCACCTGGAGCTAAGTCCAAAGTCCATACTTTGTTGGTGTACATGGACTCCATTTCGGTCCGCATTGCATCTAGCCATCGTACCGAGTCGCCACTCTGGATTGCCTTCTGGATGCTAGTAGGTTCATCATCATCAATGATGCAATCCTCTCTATCCCCATCTATGAGAAAACCGTAGTATCTCTCAGGCGGATGAGAAGGCCTACTACTCCTGCGGAGAGGTGCGGGAATGTCCTGTTCTTCTTGAACTACTGGTTCTACCAAACTTTCAGTAGTAGTTTGTGATTCTGGAATTTCTTCCAGTTCTATTTCGCTCCCACTTGTTTCCTTTTCTAAAAACTGATGTTCTAGAAAATGGGCATTGCGAGAAACAAAAACCTTTTGTTCCTCTGCGTAATAGAAATAATACTCCCTGGAGTTCTTTGGATATCCCACAAACTTACACTGTACTGATCGTGCCTCGAGTTTGTCAGCATGCTGCTTTTTAACAAAAGCTGGACATCCCCATATCTTCATATACTGAAGATGGGGTTTCTTCCCACTCCACATCTGATATGGCGTGGTAGGCACAGTCTTAGTAGGAACCATGTTCAAAAGATATGCCGCTAATTCTAGCGCATAACCCTAGAAAGATCGTGGTAACTCAGCATTACTCATCGTGGAACGTACCATATCCAATAGGGTTCGATTTCGTCTCTCCGATACACCGTTATGCTGTGGAGTGTATGGAGGAGTAAGCTGAGAGAGAATTCCTTTCACTTTTAGGTAACCTAGGAACTCGGCACTTAAGTATTCACCATCTCGATCAGATCTTAGTGTCATGATACTTTTGCCAGTTTGGTTTTCTACTTCATTCTTATACTCTTGGAATTTCTCAAAAGCCTCGGATTTATGTTTCATCAAGAAAATGAATCCGTATCTAGAGTAATCATCCGTAAAAGTAATGAAATAGGAAAAACCACCTCTTGCATGTGTAGACATTGGACCACATACATCGCTGTGTATGAGTCCTAAGAGCTCGCTCGCTCTTACTCCATGTCCGGTGAATGGAGTCTTTGTCATCTTTCCTTTGAGACATGATTGACAAGTGGCATAAGATTGATATTCGAACGAGTCCAAATATCCTTCTCTATGTAACTTAGTTAACCTTGTCTCATTGATGTGACCTAGTCTACAATGCCATAAGAAAGCCTTATTTAAATCTGGAGACTTTCTTTTTAGTGTGTTTTGGACATTGAAAATCTGGAATTGGTTTAAGACATATATACCGTTATCTAGTGTACCGGACCCAATCAAACCATGATTAAGGTGGATGTTAACAACATCGCTTACAAACGTGAAATCATAACCTTCTTTTGATAACAACGAAACCGATATGATATTACACGTTAAACCGGGTACACAAAAACAGTTGTGCAAAACCAAAATATGTCCACTCGTCAATCCAAGGTGATAATCCCCTACGGACACAGCTCCCACGCTAGCTCCGTTAGCAACCTGGAGGGTCATATCATCAACCTTCAGCACTCTACGGTTTCTCAGTGCCTGCAATGAATTGCATATATGAGATCCTGATCCGGTATCCAATACCCAGGAAGTAGAGTTGATTGACAGACAATTCTCAAATACAAACACACCTGAAGTCGAAACCACAGCTTGCTTCGGTTCCTGGTTCTGGGCGTTCCACGCCTTGCAATCTTTCTTCCAGCGCCCTTTCCTATGATAATGGAAGCACTCATCCTTGGCCACTACTGGCACCGCAATCTTTTTCTTTCCCTTCGCTCCCACCTTACTAAAACTTCCTCTAGGTTTGGTGGCGGCCTTATTCTTCCTTCCTTTGGCCTTAGCCTTGGACCCGGAAGAAGAAGCTGTTAGTGTATATGCCCTAGAGGCCATTACTGTATCATACTAGTTTGTATATTACTTAATGGAAGCTTGGGATATTCACAGTTGTATATACAATCTTGCTCGAAATGATAGTATGCTACTTGGTTTGTCTCTGCTTTAATATGTGCATGTGTTTCTTTTAGCATATTGCTGATATACATATTAGTAGAGCCCTTAGGATCTTTGCTTGATTACCAGCGTTGTGATGGCGCTCACACTCGTGGGAGCTGGGTGATCTATAAGCACATCCTTATACAGGTCCCTAGTCGTTGGACTATCGAGACAGGGCATCGATACTCCGGAGTAGACTAGCGTATGCGCTTCTCATCCCAGTGTGGGAGACGGTCTGTCCCACAGCCGTACTTGAGATAGTATGCGGGTGCTCGTTAGGTTACGAGTACACTGGACAGGACTCGTCGGGAACTGTTGGTTAGTATTATACCTATCGTCAGTTATCAGTTCCCAGGTGACATGAGTACAGCTTAGTCCGCTGACTTGACACTGTCACTTCGCCTCGAGTGTGTTCCCACTGCACTTTGATTACTACCCTACCACGGCTCAAAGGAGTCGTGCAAACAGGTAGTTTTTGGGTGCAGTCCCGAAGCACTTGGAGGCAGTGACGGTTAGAAAGGATTCGTCTCTCCCGGTATTGGGGGTTGACATCGCGCTGTGTCCAGAAGAGCCATTACACAAGTAGTCCCTGGCCAGGGCAAGCGAGATATACTGGTAGGTTTCCAGTGTTATCTCAGGGTGTTCTGGGCTTCACTCCGACACGACTTGTACCGCTATTAGGGGACTGACGTTCACCGCCCCCTAGGCCCGCCATGCGATGTATCAGACGAACAGACCGGACTGTACGGAGATTGTCACATACAGGCTCAGTAGGAGTTCAGATGGGGTTCACCTCGTCAGTCTTCTTATCGACATCTACCCGGGGACCGTTACGTACAGCTAGTGCCGCTTGCGGTCTGTGGTTAAACCCACTACCAGCGTAGTGTCGAGTCTTTAGAGTCCCACACAGAGAGCTATTCGCCTTTAGGCAAAATGAGTAGAGGTCGCATGGTTTTGCGACAGGGTTCGGTCACATCCGCGCACTTGTGCACGTTTGCTGTCCGGATAGTTTATACTAGCGGGCTTTGGTTTAAGCCGGATCCTAGTATATGATTTGGGATTGGTTTTTCTCATTGTATTCGTGTTCCTCGGATCACGAATGCGGGTGCGTATGCACAGTTGTTTGAGACAGAGGGAGAGGACCTTGTTTAGGGTTAATGGCTATTGTCATTTTATTAACCCTAATGCTTATGTGTGTATTATAGTTAATTGATAATTAGTTTAATAATTGTGCATGGTTATGGATGTTGACCATTTGACCTCCTTGACTTGTTGACCTAGGTTGACACTTTGACCATCATCATTTCTTTTGGAAGATGCTTTTTGATCCTTGCAAATTGAAATGATAATGGTCATATCATGATTAACCATGACAATTATCTAGCTAATTATTTAATTAAAATAATATACACATATTAGAGAGAATGGTTCACAATTATTCTCATTCTATCATTTCATTTCTCTCTCTTGTTCTTCCTCTCCCTCAAGCTCTCCCCTCTCATGTGTTGAGAAACACTTGAGCTTGAGAAAAACCCTCTCTTGATCATCTCTACTCTCATCTAGGGTTCAAGTATTAGCACTTCTTGCACCCTAGTTACTTCTAGCTTGGAGTTGAAGCCAAAGGTTGAGGCTTTCGGGTGGATCTTTCTTCGGCGTGAGAAGACGACCAAGGTGACCTCCTTCCACCACTCCAAGGAGCAAGGAGAGAAGGACTTAAAGCCCAAGATATAACCTTTCTAGCACTTAGCTAGTTTGTAGTTAGCTTTAGCAAGTTTTTGTTTAGCCAAGATCCTTCAAAGCATAGTCCATGTTGCCTAAGCTCATAAAAATCCGATTTTTATTCCGTTTTCCGCCTCCCCGTAAGTACCGGGGTGGGCAACGTGGACTTACAGTGGTATCAGAGCCTAACTAAACATAAACTAGCTAGATAGTGAAGTGTATCGAAGTTCGAAACGAAAAAATCGAAAAACCAAATTTTCAAAACCCTAGTTTTCTGTTGAAATTTTTTCTGGTCAAAACAAAATTTGTTATACTCCAAAAATCGTCTCAGGGTTTTGTAAAGATAACCACCAAACCCGGTCCAGTGAGTCGTCTAAACCGCCGCGGTTCAGCGGCAATAGCAAGCTATTGCCGCGGAACCGCCGCCGTTTTGACTCTTCACTGAGTGGAGTTTGGTGCAGTCTATCTCTGGCTTGGTTTTAGGATTTTTAAGATGGTTTATATGTGCCCAGGTTTTCCAGAATAGAAATTCATTTTTGGGGACCTATAAATCCGTATTTTTTTTCGAACTTCAACACACTTTGACTATAAGGGTTATATCTGTGATGTTTGCATGTATTGAACGTCGGCTAATCGCTATATGTCGATTAGTCGGGGTTATACATATCTGTGATCTGTTATTGATACTGGTTTGTGTATATGAATGGGTTGGATTGTCGCGGGTGAATAGCCGGGATGGATGTGAGATGAGTATTGTTTCTCTTTCATTCATTTGTAATATGTAAATTGATGTAATATTATTATTTGTTTGGCCGCACAACCGGGTCGGGGTAGTACCCGTCATTGTATAATTCTTTTTACTATTTTTGCTCCTAGGATAGACCCATGGAGGGGGTGCACAAACCACCGGGTATCTCGAAGTGCCGAGTGGCCTACTCACGGTGTTGAGGGAGGTTGCTTCGCTTCAGGTACTTGGCGGGTAGTTTTCCGCACCCGTAGGGGTATTGGGTGGGGTATTGGCTATTCACCGCGACCGTGTAATCCGCTTCTCGTTGCAGGCTCGAACGAATTGCGAATTCCTAGTATATCCAATGTACTCATCTGTGATCTGTAATGTCTATCATTGCTATATATTTATATATGATAACTATTTAGGCATTGCTTATGTTTTACAGCCGCGCTAGCCCATCCCCCGCTCTGTCGTTAGTTAAGTAACCTAACGGGTGATGACGGGTCCCGTGGTGAATGCGAATGGCATAAGCGTACGTCATATTTTGGTTATTTTCTGCAATGGTAGGATTAAATGATGGGACACATTAAAAGAACTAATGAAAGAAAATAAACCAAGTAAAAGTCGATTGGAACACTTTGAAAACCACTCGGTTCTTTTCAAAACTAAACTTTTAAACGCGGAGCTTGAACCACTCCTTTTTAAAGCTATCTCGTTCCATCGATTATATCAAGTTCACTACGTTCACGGTTTCGCCAAAACCATCCGTAGCCCTCCTTCATTTCAGTTAAATATACGGTAATATTCAAGCTATGTATTTTGACCTCACGCCAAGGCATAGTGATTGGTAGCTGCCGGATATTTATCTGTTGCATAGATAGAATGCGTTGGTTTGAGACAGTCGTACTGCCATTTTGGCCTACGTTAAGGGTAGGTACGGGTGGGTTAAAATTAACCAGGATAATGATGGGAAGAACTTGACATGTGACTTATGACATTTTGACCTCACGCCAAGGTCATAAGAGCATGGGGAAAAAATCCACATCGGGAGTTTCATAAGTACTGAAACTTGCTAGCGCTGCATACCATTTGGAGTGTGATGATTCTGGTAGGATTCCTTCGGTTTTATCACGCGATGATATTTGGATCCCGATCCTACTGTGAGTATATGCTACTCCTCAGGAAAACTCTCACTTAACGATCAATGCTATAAACCTAGTAGGTGTCAAGAAAGGTGTTAGCGGGGCTACGCCCACAGGGAAAAGAGGTTACTTAATTAAGGAACTTCGCGAAAGCGTTGGAAAACCTCCCTCGAAGTACCGACACTGGCCTGGCTGAACGGTTAAGCAAGTATTGTACGGTGAGAGTGATCCTGACTAATCCTTTCTTTACGGTTTGAGAAGGGATTCGAGAGACAATGGGAGCCATCCAGTTTAGACAAATTAAAAACCACTCTAAACTTGCAAGAGCATCATGCTAAAGTGTTTCTTTTCTCTCTCCTAATTGCAGCGACCATTCAACATGACCGGACTTAAGTTATTACTAGATAAAAACATATTGACATGGCCAAACTACAAAGATTGGCTCAGGAATGTCAAGATGGCAATCACTTACGACAAGTTGGGGTATGTCCTTACCACCAAAGCTCCCCATGTCCCAGGTCCCACCTCCAGCGTCGCGGATAAGGAAATCCGTAAGACATGGGAGTTAGATTGCGTGAAGGCCAAATGCCTCGTATTAGCCTCGATGGACAACAAACATCAGAGGAGGCACGAGAATATGGACCTTGAGTCCATATTTCTCCATACAAAAGAACTGTATGGAGAGCAGTCTCGTATCGCAAGATACGAAGTGTCGAAGAAGCTATTTTCGGCAAGGTTGGCCGTCGGATCATCGGTAGCGGAACACGTGCTTAAGATGATTGGCTACATAGAGGAGCTCGCGGACCTCGGGACCACGTTGGAGAATGAACTTTATACTGATTTGATTCTCCAGTCCCTTCCTTCCACTTACGCCCAGTTTGTCTTAAACTTCAACATGCAAGGAAAGGAGGTAGAACTTTCCGAACTTCTGAACATGTTGAGGAGTGCTGAGGGCACCCTACAGAAAGGTAGGGAGACATCCACTTTGTTTGTAGGAGGATCTTCCTCTTCTAGATCCAGGGCGAAAGCCAAGGGTAAGAAGAAGAAAGCCCCCGCCAAACCAAGAGGCGGTGTCCGTAAAGTGGATACGAAGGGAAAAGGAAAAGCAACAAAGATAGCGGGGAAGCTAGTAGGGAAGGAAGAATACTTCTATTGTCACAAAAGTGGTCACTGGAAACAGGATTGCAAGGCTTGGAAAGCCAGAACACAGGATTTGAAGCGGGTTGCAGCTTCAGCTTCAGGTGCGTATGTTATTGAAAACTGTCTATCAATAAACTCTACTTCCTGGGTATTGGATACTGGATCAGGATCTCATATATGTAATTCTTTGCAGGAGTTGAGAAAGCGTAGAGTTTTGAAGGCAGGTGACATGACCCTCAGAGTTGCGAACGGTGCTAGCATGGATGCTGAGGCCATGGGGGACTATCACCTGGGATTGTCGGATGGACATTTTTTGGTTTTACGTAGTTGTTATTATGTACCAAATGCAACCTGTAATATCATTTCTGTATCTTTATTATCTAAAGAAGGTTATGAATTTGCATTTGTAAGTAATGTAGTGAACATTCACCTTAATCAAGCTTTGATTGGGTCAGGTACATTGAACAACGGTATATACGTATTAAACTAACCACAGATTTTCAATGTCCAGAATACACACAAAAGAAAGTCTCCAGAAATCAATAAAACTTTCTTATGGCATTGTAGACTGGGTCACATCAATGAGAGAAGGTTGACTAAGTTACATGCAGAAGGGTATTTGGATCCGTTCGAATATCAATCGTATGCAACTTGTCAATCCTGTCTCAAGGGAAAGATGACAA
Source organism: Agapanthus africanus (assembly GCA_030015575.1). Taxonomy (NCBI): domain Eukaryota; kingdom Viridiplantae; phylum Streptophyta; class Magnoliopsida; order Asparagales; family Amaryllidaceae; genus Agapanthus; species Agapanthus africanus. The sequence goes on along the minus strand of JASDDO010000024.1, from coordinate 334,433,191 downwards.
AGACTCCGTTCACTGGACACGGAGTAAGAGCGAGCGAGCTCTTGGGACTCATACACAGCGACGTGTGCGGTCCAATGTCCATACATGCGCGAAGCGGTTATTCTTACTTCATTACTTTTACGGATGATTTCTCAAGGTTCGGACATGTCTTCTTAATGAAGCATAAATCCGAAGCTTTTGATAAGTTCCAGGAATATAAGAATGAAGTAGAAAAACAAACAGGCAAAAGTATAAAGACACTGAGATCTGATCGAGGTGGTGAATACTTGAGTGCCGAGATCCTGGGTTACTTAAAAGAGAATGGAATTCTCTCTCAGCTTACTCCTCCATACACTCCGCAACATAATGGTGTATCGGAGAGACGGAACCGAACCCTATTGGATATGGTACGGTCCATGATGAGTAATGCTGAGTTACCGCGATCGTTCTAGGGATATGCGCTAGAATCAGCTGCATACCTTTTGAACCGAGTTCCCACTAAGACTGTGCCTACCCCACCATATGAGTTATGGAGTGGGAAGAAACCCTATCTTCAATACCTGAAGATTTGGGGATGTCCAGCTTATGTGAAAAAGCAGCATACGGACAAGCTCGAGGCACGCTCAGTACTGTGTAAGTTTGTGGGATACCCAAAGAACTCCAGGGGGTATCTTTTCTATTACGCAGAGGAACAAAAAGTCCTTGTTTCTCGTAATGCCCATTTTCTGGAACATCAGTTCTTAGAAAAAGAAATAAGTGGGAGCGCAATAGAACTGGAAGAAATTCCAGAACCACAAGCTATTACTGAAAGCTTAGTAGAACCAGAGGGTTCGAAAGATCAGGACATTCCCATGCCACTCCGCAGGAGTAGTAGGCAGTCTCATCCGCCCGAGAGATACTACGGTTTTCTCATTGACGGGGATAGAGAGGATTGCATCATAGACTGTGATGAGCCTACTAGCTTCCAGCAAGCCATTCAGAGCGTCGACTCGGTAAAATGGCTAGATGCAATGCGGACCGAGATGGAGTCCATGTACACCAACAAAGTATGGACGTTGGACATTGCTCCAGATGGGGTAAAACCCGTAAGATGCAAGTGGATCTTCGAAAGGAAGATTGGTGTAGATGGACAGGTTGAGACCTATAAAGCTAGACTGGTAGTAAAGGGTTTTCGTCAGCGACCTGGTTTGGACTATGACGAAACCTTTTCTCCAGTAGCTATGCTGAAATCCATTCGGATCCTTCTTGCCATTGCTGCCTTCCACGATTATAAGATTTGGCAGATGGACGTAAAGACAGCTTTTCTAAATGGTCATTTAGAGGAGTGTGTCTATATGGATCAGCCAGAGGGTTTCATTCAGAGTGGGAGCAGCGGAAAGGTGTGCAAGTTGCTTAAGTCCATTTATGGACTAAAGCAGGCATCGCGGAGTTGGAACATCTGTTTTGATGAGACGGTCAAGGAATTTGGCTTTATCAAAAATCCAGATGAACCATGCATCTATTGTAGATTTGTAGCGAAAACTGTAGTATTCCTCGTTTTATACGTGGATGACATTCTCTTAATAGGAAATGACATTCCTATGCTACAATCTGTCAAGGGGTTCTTGTCACACAGGTTCTCCATGAAAGACCTGGGTGATGCCTCATACATTCTGGGTATCCGGATCTACCGTGACAGATCCAAGAGGATATTAGGACTTTCACAGTCCAGGTACATCGACGCCATACTGAAGAGATTTAGTATGGAAGATTCCAAGCGCGGTAATCTACCGGCTTGTCACGGGATCACCCTCTCCAAAGAGATGTCTCCCAAGAATGATTTGGAGAGGGATCGCATGTCTATTATACCCTATGCTTCTGCGGTAGGCTCTATAATGTATGCGATGTTGTGTACCAGACCGGATGTGGCTTATGCACTGAGTGTAGTAAGCAGGTATCAGTCAAACCCTGGGGAGAAACATTGGATAGCAGTAAAGAACATTCTCAAGTACCTGAGAAGGACTAAGGAGATGTTCTTGGTGTATGGCGGAAAAGACCTGCAGATTGAGGCCTTTGCTGACTCCAGCTTCCAGAGTGACAAGGATGATTCCAAGTCCATGTCGGGTTTTGTCTTCACCCTCAATGGAGGGTCGGTGTGTTGGAAGAGCTCCAAACAGGAAACCGTTGCTGACTCGACGATGGAAGCGGAATACATCGATGCATCTGATGCCGCAAAAGAAGCTGTCTGGATGAGGAAGTTCTTGAGAGAACTTCAGGTGGTTCCGTCCATTGTTGACCCAATACCTCTGTATTGCGACAACAACGGGGCTATAGCTTTAGCGAAGGAACCCAGGTCCCATCAGAAATCCAGACACATCTTAAGGCGGTATCACCTGATCAGGGAGATCGTAGATCGCCAGGAGATCGAGGTCCGGAGAGTTGCATCAGAGGATAACACAGCAGATCCATTCACCAAGGCCTTGCCCCAGACTCAGTTCGAGCGGCTGATCGAGATGATAGGTCTTCGATACGCCAGTACATGGCCTTAGTGCAAGTGGGAGATTGTTAGTGTATATGCCCTAGAGGCCATTACTGTATCATACTAGTTTGTATATTACTTAATGGAAGCTTGGGATATTCACAGTTGTATATACAATCTTGCTCGAAATGGTAGTATGCTACTTGGTTTGTCTTTGCTTTAATATGTGCATGTGTTTCTTTTAGTATATTGCTGATATACATATTAGTAGAGCCCTTAGGATCTTTGCTTGATTACCAGCGTTGTGATGGCGCTCACACTCGTGGGAGCTGCGTGATCTATAAGCACATCCTTTACAGGTCCCTAGTCGTTGGACTATCGAGACAGGGCATCGATACTCCGGAGTAGACTAGCGTATGCGCTTCTCATCCCAGTGTGGGAGACGGTCTGTCCCACAGCCGTCAGTACGTCGTACTTGAGATAGTATGCGGGTGCTCGTTAGGTTACGAGTACACTGGACAGGACTCGTCGGGAACTGTTGGTTGGTATTATACCTATCGTCAGTTATCAGTTCCCAGGTGACATGAGTACAGCTTAGTCCGCTGACTTGACACTGTCACTTCGCCTCGAGTGTGTTCCCACTGCACTTTGATTACTACCCTACCACGGCTCAAAGGAGTCGTGCAAATAGGTAGTTTTTGGGTGCAGTCCCGAAGCACTTGGAGGCAGTGACGGTTAGACAGGATTCGTCTCTCCCAGTATTGGGGGTTGACATCGCGCTGTGTCCAGGAGAGCCATTACACGAGTAGTCCCTGGCCAGGGCAAGCGAGATATACTGGTAGGTTTCCAGTGTTATCTCAGGGTGTTCTGGGCTTCACTCCGACACGACTTGTACCGCTATTAGGGGACTGACGTTCACCGCCCCCTAGGCCCGCCATGCTATGTATCAGACGAACAGACCGGACTGTACGGAGATTGTCACATACAGGCTCAGTAGGAGTTCAGATGGGGTTCACCTCGTCAGTCTTCTTATCGACATCTACCCGGGGACCGTTACGTACAGCTAGTGCCGCTTGCGGTCTGTGGTTAAACCCACTGCCAGCGTAGTGTCGAGTCTTTAGAGTCCCACACAGAGAGCTATTCGCTTTTAGGCAAAATGAGTAGAGGTCGCATGGTTTTGCGACAGGGTTCGGTCACATCCGCGCACTTGTGCACGTTTGCTGTCCGGACAGTTTATACTAGCGGGCTTTGGTTTAATCCGGATCCTAGTATATGATTTGGGATTGGTTTTTCTCATTGTATTCGTGTTCCTCGGATCACGAATGCGGGTGCGTATGCACAGTTGTTTGAGACAGAGGGAGAGGACCTTGTTTAGGGTTAATGGCTATTGTCATTTTATTAACCCTAATGCTTATGTGTGTATTATAGTTAATTGATAATTAGTTTAATATTTGTGCATGGTTATGGATGTTGACCATTTGACCTCCTTGACTTGTTGACCTAGGTTGACACTTTGACCATCATCATTTCTTTTGGAAGATGCTTTTTGATCCTTGCAAATTGAAATGATAATGGTCATATCATGATTAACCATGACAATTATCTAGCTAATTATTTAATTAAAATAATATACACATATTAGAGAGAATGGTTCACAATTATTCTCATTCTATCATTTCATTTCTCTCTCTTGTTCTTCCTCTCCCTCAAGCTCTCCCCTCTCATGTGTTGAGAAACACTTGAGCTTGAGAAAAACCCTCTCTTGATCATCTCTACTCTCATCTAGGGTTCAAGTATTAGCACTTCTTGCACCCTAATTACTTCTAGCTTGGAGTTGAAGCCAAAGGTTGAGGCTTTCGGGTGGATCTTTCTTCGGCGTGAGAAGACGACCAAGGTGACCTCCTTCCACCACTCCAAGAAGCAAGGAGAGAAGGACTTAAAGCCCAAGGTATAACCTTTCTAGCACTTAGCTAGTTTATAGTTAGCTTTAGCAAGTTTTTGTTTAGCCAAGATCCTTCAAAGCATAGTCCATGTTGCCTAAGCTCATAAAAATCCGATTTTTATTCCGTTTTCCGCCTCCCCGTAAGTACCGGGGTGGGCAACGTGGACTTACAGAAGCACCGCGAACAAACATAGTGTGTGTTTCCATTGCCTTCAGCAAGGTGCCCTCTGCACTCCTCAACATTTTAAGGAGTTCTGAAAGTTCAACTTCTTTCTTTGAATGTTGAAATTCAGAATAAACTGGGCGTAGGTGGAAGGAAGGGACTGGAGAATCAAGTCTGTATAGAGCTCATTATCCAAAGTTGTCCCAAGGTCTGCGAGCTCTTCAATATAGCCAATCATCTTTAGGACATGTTCTCCTACCGATGATCCGATGGACAACCTCGCCCCAAACAAGTTCTTTGAGGTCTCGTATCTTGCTATACGAGATTGGTCTCCATAAAGTTTCTTTGTATGGAGAAATATGGCATCAAGATCCATATCCTCGTGCCTCCTCAGATGTTCATTATTCATCGAGGCAAGCACGATGCACTTGGCCTTCGCGCAATCTAACTCCTAGGTTTTGCGGATTTCCTTATCCGCATTACTGGATTTGGGACCTACGACTGCAGGTGCCTTAGCGGTGAGGACATACCCCAATCTGTCATAGGTCAAAGCCATTTTGATATTCCACAGCCAATCTTTATAGTTTGGCCTTGTCAATATATTTTTCTCTAAATATAACTTAAGGCCTGTCATGTTTTAGGGTCGCTGCAATGAGAGAGAGAGAGAGAGCGAACACTTTAGCATGATACTCTTGCAAGTTTAGAGTGGTTTTTAGTTTATCTAAACTGGATGGCTCCCACTGTTTCTCGAATCCCTCCTCAAACCAAAAAGGAAGAATTAGTCAGGACTATTCTCACTGTACAATACTTGATTAACCGTTCAGCCAGGCCGGTGTCGGTACTTCGAGGGAGCTTTTCCAACGCTTTCACGAAGTTCCTTAATTAAATAACCTCTTTTCTCTGGGGGCGTAGCCCCGCTGACACCTTTCTCGACACCTACTTGGTTTATAGCATTGATCGTTAAGTGACGAATCTCCTGATGAGTAGCATATACTCACAGTAGGATCGGGATCCAAATATCATCGTGTGATAATGTTGAAGGAATCCTACCAACATTCTTCGCACTCCAAATGGTATGCATCTCTTTGCAAATTTCAGTTTCTTTAGAAATTCCCGATATAAATTTTTGCCCCATGCTCTTATGACCTTGGCGTTAGGTCAAAATGTCATAAGCCACATGTCAAGTTCTACCCATCATTATCTTGTTAATTTGAACCCATCCGTACATATCCTTGACGTTCGGCCAAAATGATAATACGACTGTCCCAAACCAACTCATCTATCTATGCAACAAATGAATACCCAGCAGCTACCAAACACTATGCCTTGGCGTTAGGTCAAAATACATAGCTTGAATACTACTGAATACCCAAATGAAATGACGGAGGGCTATGAATGGTTTTGGCAAAACCGTGAACGTAGTGAACTTGATATGACCGAAGGAACCTGATAGCTTTTAAAAGGAGTGGTTAAAGCTCCGCAATTTTAAAAAAAATCCTCTGTTTTAAAATAACCGAGTGGTTTCTTTTAAACTGTTCCAACGATTCAACTTTGGTTTATTTTCTTTGCATTAATATAATGCGTCCCATCATTAACCTATCGTTACAGAAAACAACGAAAATACAACGTCCTCTTATGCCATCCGCATTCGCCACTGGGTCCCGTCATCGCCCGTTAGGTTACTTAACTAACGACAGAGTGGGGGCTGGGCTAGCGTGGGTGTAAAACATAAGTGACTTCTAAATAGCTATCATATATAGATATTGTACATTCGTCAGACGCAATAATAGGCATTCCAGATCACAGATGAACATTATTGGATATGCAAGCAATCCGCGTTTCTTTTGAGCCTGCAACGAAAGACGGATTACACAGTTGTGACGAATAGTCATTACCCCACCCTAGACCCCTACGGGTACGGAAAACTACCCGCCAAGTACCCGAAGTGAAGCGGTCTCCCTCAACATCGTGAGTAGGCCACTAAACACTTCAAAGTACCCGGTAGTTTTTGCACCCCACCTTGGGTCTATCCTAGGAGCAAAAACAGTAAAATGAAATAATACAACGGTGGCTACAACCGCAACCTGGATGTGCCCCGCAAAAGAATATTACAACATATTACAATTACATCGAATGAATGAATATAATAACCCATCTCAAACCCCGGCTAATCATCATAACAATCTAATCAAGTTCATAATCACAAACAGTAAAATCATTACAGAAATGTGCAACCCCCTGCCAACCGACATACTAGCAGTTAGAGGAGGTTTACGAACACATTATACAAATCACAGATATAATCTAATTAGCCAAACATCGTAGAATTTCGACAATAGATTCTACTCCAAAAACTTCTCTGTGCACCTAAGACTTGAGCAGAAAATAAACATTCCAGAAAGAACAAAATCATCACAGAAGAGTTCTGGGGAATTTTGGGTTGAATCGGCCACAACTCGGCAGCGGATTCGCGGCCGATCGCTTGGATCGGCCGCGGTTCCGCGGCGTCATAGCCGATTCATGAACCCAAATTTCTCCAGTGTTCTTAGGTTTCCCTGCTTGTAATTTTAGAGGTCCCTGAAAAATTTTTAGACCTCGTTTTAAATTCGACAGAAACTTGGTGATTTCAATGTTTTTTCCGGTTCGTTTTGCGTTCGAAATTCTAACGACTTTGCTAATAAGTTAGTTATGGTTTAGCGAGGCTCTGATACCACTGTAAGTCGACGTTGTACACCCCACGACTTGCGGGGAGGCGGAAAAGGTAAAACAATCATTTTGTTTCAAACAATATCGACTAACCGAAAAGATCTTTACTAAACTATAACTAACACTAACAGAGGAGTTGTTAACTACTATGAGAAGAGATTATACCTAGTGAACCGTGTCCTTCTTCTTTTCGTTATCCGCCTCCTCATCGGCCTCCTCTATGTAATAGACGATCCACCCGAGAGCTTCTACTCCAAGATTTACTTCTAATCTTGAGGTAACTAGGTTTCTTTAGTTGCTAATCAAAGTCACCTAGGTAATATAGAGTGTGGTTATGGATTAATTAGTCTAGCTAATCCTTGATCTCAACACATGAGAGGGTAGGATTAGGGTTTGAAGAGAGAGAGCTTGAGGAGAGAGAAGGTGAGCATAATTATGATATGAAATTGTTTCTCACTTCTAATATATCATGAAGCATAAAGAATATCAAATAAAATAAATCAAATGATTTATCATCATGTTTCATTAAATATGTGCAATGAATCATCAAGTGAGTCATTAAGCAATAAATGCTTCATTAACTCACTTGAATGATTCATCTAATGAGTCATAAATTCATTTAATGTAAATGCCACCTAAACCTTCAGGTCACCATACTTCTAGAAGTTTCCCGCGAAATTACGAGAATTCCCCTCCTATCCGTGAAAACACGAAAAAACTTTAGACTGTATAAATCCAATAATCCGATACTAGGATCTGGCTTAAACCAAAGCCGGCTAGTAAAAACTGTCTGAACATCGTACGTGCGTTTAAACACGCATGCGTCCGAACCCTTGTCGTAAAACCATACGACCTCTATATCGTTTCGCCTGGAGCAGGGAAACTCTCTTTGTGGGACTCTAAAGACTCGACTACTACGCTGGCAGTGGGTTTAACCACAGACCGCAAGCGGCACTAGCTGTACGTAACGGTCCCCAGGTAGATGTCCCTTAAAAGTGGTATAAGTCGTGTTGGAGCGAAGCCCATTACACCTTGAGAAACTACTGGAAAACCTACCAGTAAATCTCGCTTGCCCTGGCCAGGGACTTTGCGTAATGGCTCTCTAACACAGCGCGATAACAACTCCCAATACCGGGAGAGACGAATCCTGTCTAACCGCTACTGCCTCCAAGTGCTCAGGACTGCACCCAACTGCTACCTGTAAGTGCATGGCGGCGCCCCGGCCGTCAATCCGACGGCCAAATGCGGAAGCGGTGATAAACTTTGATTTTGCGAACTTAGCAAACCGGCACCACCGCGCACTAAACACCCAGATCGAACCATTAACTAGTCTAAGCTAACTGCAAGAAGGGGAAGAGATATACCAAGTGATCCGAGTCCTCCGGTGTTTCCTGATTTAAAATCAGGAAAGCTTCTGTGAAAAGCTTCAGAAGAAGGTCACGTGCTTACACGTGACTAGCGGTCACGTGTTGGCACGTGACACCTAAAAAAGCATCATCAAGTCGAGTTCAGTCTCCTGACTACGCTGAAGAAAATGGGCTTCAGAAAGAGTCACGTGCTCCCACGTGACCAGGGTCACGTGGCGACACGTGACATTTAAATGCGAGCATCGAAGACACACAAGTTCTCTGATCAAGTCAAAAAAAAAGGCTTCAGAAGAGGTCACGTGCTTCCACGTGACCAGGGTCACGTGTTGGCACGTGACGTTCAAGACAGCAGACTCGTCCTCCAGAAGAACCAAGGAAAGAGAGTTCAAACAAGGGTCACGTGCTCACACGTGACCAAGAGTCACGTGGTGGCACGTGACGCTTAAGCAACAATCAGAAGAAAGGAAAAGGCTCATTCCAAAGGGGGTCACGTGCTCACACGTGACCATGGGTCACGTGGTCACACGTGACCGGCTTTCAAAGCCCTTTTTGTCAACAGAATTAAATTCTGAGAGAAATGCAAATCTTTCCAAAGGAACGCAACTATATGCATCCAATCAAATTAAAGATTCAGAGGTCATTTATTTATGGAAAATCTCGGGTTTGGAAAGATTTCCCCCTTAAATCTAACCAAAATAACAAGGGAGAATCTCTGGATCTGAAATCCAACGGTGAATAAAATTCACCTAATAATCCAAAGGTCCAGAACGAATGAAGGATGCAAATCAAATCTCTCAATGAAGATTCGTCACAAAACTAACTGATTCAGCTGCTTCTCCTATAAATAGGAGCCAAGAGATACAAAAAAACATACATGCGCAGAGAAGAGAAAGAAAAAAGGAGGAGAGCTTTGATACTTTGAAAAGACTCGGATCTTCTGCAAAAACCCTAGGTAAGAAAGAAAAAGCCCTTTGAAAGAGAGAGAATCTAATTCTCAACAGAGTTTAACTCTGATACAGAAAACAGAAGAACACATCTCTTCTCTCTTTGATAGAGGATCTGCAAAGTGCACATCTCCCCTTAAGGTTGAGAATTTAATTCTCAATGGGTCGAGATCCTGCCATGCAGATCCAAAACATAGAGAAGGAATGCAAGCATGAGAGTTTAATTCTCGCAGAACTGTAGGAATTCAATTCCTTTAAGATAAAATTAGGGCTCGACCCTATATCATGGGAATTTAATTCCTTCAAAATAAAAGAAGCAGGGTTTAACCCTAATTAAGAACATAGTTCTGTTGAAACAGCAGGAATTTAATTTCCTTAATCATATTTCTTTAAAACGGGAAGTTTAGTTCCTTAAGAGCCTTCATTAGGGTTTAACCCTATTCAGTTCTTCACATATATGAGGAATTTAATTCCTACAGAAAATTCAGAGTTCAACTCTATTTCAGAATATAAATCTTCAAAAAGGAAGTAGGAATTTAATTCCTTTGAAAATTAAAGCCAGAGGAATTTAATTCCTGAAAAGAAAGATCAACGGATTCTCTAAACAACAACATACATGGAGGTAGGGTCACGTGCCATCACGTGACCCTCTCAAAAGAGCTACAAAAGTCCCTTTGAGGCAGCACCCCACGTGACCCACGTGACCTTGGCAGAAACTCTGATATACAGGCATTTGAATGCCCATCACGTGATGGCACGTGAGGCTTCGAAGGAAATGATAATTTCAACAGAACAAATGAAGGAAGGGCGCCCTCACGTGCTGCCACGTGACCCTTCTTGCCTTAGTGTTTAACACTAAAATTAAAACTCTCAAGCCCAGTGTTAAAACACTGTTGGGCCTTAGCATTCAACACTGATTAAAAAGCCTTATTTGCAGTGTTCAACACGGAGCTGTTTTAGTGTTTAACACTAATTTGAAAAAGCCTTATTGCTGGTGTTTAACACCAATTATCTCTTAGTGTTGAACACTAACTCAACAACCTTATTCCCAGTGTTCAACACTGATTGCTCTGAAGTGTTTAACACTAGGCTTTGGCCCAATTGGCTAAAGGGATGGAGGCAAACATTTTCCCTCAATGGACCAACAAAGAGTCAATACTCCAGACCTGACTGGACTTAGCCCAAGCTGGCCATAAGTCCTCAATTTGTGATTAACTGGGCCGATAGGCTCATAACATAATTGATCAGTCTTGACCCAAATTGGGCCAAGGACTATTTAATCCACCCCGGTTCTAGGGTACATCTCTTCACTCCTTTGATACTTGGCATTGTAATCCCTCAATGTCTTCAAGCAGGTGACGGGTCCCGAAGACCATTCATGATATGGACTGTGGGGTCCTTAAACCCATGCATAATACAAAATTCCTGGTTACGTGGAACGTGGATAACGTCACTCTTTGACCCCGCGGAAAACGTCCAGAGCGGATCCTGGTCCTCGCAGAGCACGACAGTGAACCCGTGTGAAGCATCCAGAGCGGAGCCTGGTCCTCGCCTAGTACGGCAGTGAACCCGTGTGAAGCATCCAGAGCACATACCGGACTGTGGAGTCCTTAAACCCATGGACTATGACGTCCTTAACCTTGACCGAGATGTCTTAAAACTACCAACGGACCGCAATGTCCTTAAACTACCCATGGACCGCAATGTCCTTAAACTACCCACGGACCGCAATGTCCTTAAACTACCCACGGACCGCAATGTCCTTAAACTACCCACGGACCGCAATGTCCTTAAACTACCCACGGACCGCAATGTCCTTAAACTACCCACGGACCGCAATGTCCTTAAACTACCCACGGACCGCAACGTCCTTAAACTAGAACAATAGAGCCCCATGTGTTCTTTTGTCGGATCTAAACGGTCCCGTTTAAGTTGATCTTAGCCTCAAGGATGGCTAACGCGTCCTTAAACCTTCAAGCAGACTGGACTATGAATCCCCCCTAATTAACTTTGGCTCGAGGGTACATCTCTGAACTCCTCTGACATCCGTCGTTGTAATCCTTCAACGTCGTCAGAGAGGTGACGGGTCCCGACGGCCACACATACGATGGACCACTATGTCCCTAAAACTGGAACAATGGAATCCAAACGCTCCCTTGTCGGATCTAAACGATCCCGTTAAGTTGATCTTAGTCACAAAGTTAGACTAACGTATCCTTAACAAACGTTTGAGTTGATCTTAGCCTCAAGTATGGCTGACGAATCCTCAAACCGAACCCCCAAACCCAAATCTAAGACAACACGGATTTGGACCAGTCCATGCCCTACGGGCGACGACATAACTCAGTCTCCGTAAACGATCCACGGGCAATAAAACATAAAACAAAGACACACGGCACGAAGTGACCATCTGGAGAAGGAGAAAGTTGTTACCGCGATGCGGTAGCGTAATTAACTGCAGGGGCTTGCGCCTGCAGGGAAGAGCGTCCCCACAATCAAAAACCCCTGAAACGAGGGGGAATCTGACGAAGTCTACTACATCGGACGCATCCGTCTAGACCTCCAATACATGGCGCCATGAATCAACTTGGCATCCTCGGAGAGGCAGACGGATAGCACCTATTGGCATCTGCCCCGAACCTCAGGCAAGACGGCCCCCACGTCCCGCGTGTCCGTTCGGAGGGGAACATCCGGTCTTCTCCTCATCATCCCGATCTCCCGCGGAAACTCCGGTCGTCGCCTCCTTGCCGGAAGGGCACCACATCGTCTGCATCTTTTACGGGCTCCCACCTCAATACCGAGGTAACTCGGGCACGAAGCTGGCAAGTCGACGTGCCCAAGATTTGCTGTAGAATATGGTGTAGATCATGCTAGTCTCATTTGGGGTTTGTAGTTGCCTTGATGGAGGAATGGAATTTTCAAGTGGAGCTAGAATGTGTGTAGCAAGGAAAAAAATGAGATGAACCAAATTATTCTCATCAAAATGAAACCCTCTCATTTTTTCTCCCCTCCTCCCAAAAAATGTGGCCGGCCTCTAATTTGTGAGAATGGTGGAGGGGATCAACTAAGGGAGGTGAGTGTAGGAACTCAAGTGGTGACCACATCAAAAGCAAGCCTCACATCAACCCTCACCTCATATCTAATCTCATCCAATCACAATAAAGCAAAAGAAAAGAATAAGAAAGCATCTCATGATTAATAACTATCATGATGCCACCAATATGCAAGAAACCCCTCCACAAAATGTTATTTGCAAACTTGCAAATAACACCCTCCATCGAAAAAGTCCGGCCGGGAAAGAACAAAGGAAAACCGGCCGGAACGGAATGCAAACTGGAAACTCCAGAAAACTGGTCCCGTAATAAATTACAGGAAAACTCCGATACTGTGCATACACACCCGCATCTGTATTCCGACCGGATACAAATGCAAAGAGACAAAATCTACACTGTACTATACTAGGATCCGGCTTAAACCAAAGCCGGCTAGTAATATCCGTTCGATCCTGATCCGTGCAATACCGTACGTATCTGATCGAACCCTGCCATATATCCATACGGCCGCCAGTACAAACCGTCCGATCCTGATCCGTGCAATACCGCACGTATCTGATCGGACCCTGCCATATCTCCATACGGCCTCTACAGTGTTTCGCCCGAAACTTGAGTAACTGTAAGTGTGGTGGACTCTAAAGACTCGTCAATACTATGGCTGTGGATTTAACCACTAGCACGTCAGAGGTATAAGCCAATACGTGACGGGCCACCAGCTTATGACCAAAAGGGACGTCGATGAGTGAACTCATCCTGACACCCTACTGAGCCTGTCAGTGACAATATCCGTACAGTCCGGTCCGTTCGTCTATGAGCATCGCATGGCGGGCCTAGGGGGTTGGTAAAAGTCAGACCCCCAAAAGCGGTACAAGTCGTGTCGAAGTGTAGCCCAGAACACCCTGAGATACTACTGGAATACCTACCGGTAAATCTCCTGCCTTGGCCAAGGACTTCGTGTAATGGCTCTCCTAGACACAGCGCGACCTCACCCCCAATACCGGGAGAGACGAACCCCTGAAGATCCGCTCACTGCCTCCATGTGGCTCGGGACTGTACCCAACTAAAACCTGTTTGCACGTCTCCTTTGAGCGTGGTAGGGTAGTAATCAAAGCACCGTGGGAACTCACACGAGACAAATGACGATCCCCAGGTCGATGAACTAACCTGTACACATGTCACCTGGGAACTGCTATCTGACGTCAGGTATAAGACCAACTAGCATGTTCCCGGCGAGTCCTGTCCGGTGTACTCATAACCCAATGAGCACCTGTATACATCTTAGGTGAACCAACTGACACCAGTGGCTTGTGAGACCGGCTACCGCCATTCATCGGGGTCTCGACTGTATACACTAGTCTACTCTGGAGAATCGATGCCCTGTCTCGAAACTCCTACAACTAGGGACCATTTAAGGATGTGCTTATAGACTACCAGCTCCCACGTATATGATCGCCCTCATACTGCTGGCAGTCAAGCAAGAATCCTAGGGGCTCTATCAACGTGTAATAGCGACATGTCAGGTCACCTAAAGCAGTACACGATGATAAAGATAAACCAGATAGCATACTATCATCTCGAGTAAGACTGTCCTACCGGGATAGGTCCTCCCTCAATCATTGCAATCACATGCCTGTGATCCAATAATTGACTCTGAGGGCACTATCTCCAACAATCTCCCACTTGCACTCAAGGCTAATTATTGCGATGTCTCATACTCACAGCCCGTGTGATACCGAACACCCAACTCACCTACCAGTCAGTCTCACAAAACTCGTTTGCGAAACTATTGCGTTCGAGGAATAGCCTCAGTGAGTGGATCCGCCTTGTTGTTTCTTTCTATGTCTCTCTATATCTCAAGTTCGCGGAGAAAGCCATCTCCCGAAATGAGCAATACCTGTCTTAGAGTATGTCTGGATGTCTGATGGGACCTAGCTCATAAATGAACTCCAAATCCAAACTTCTTAGACTGTATCATCAACTGAATTTAATCAGTATCCTGCGCCATGCCTCCCTCAGTATCTGTCTGGATCACCTGTCCAAAATACTGCCCCTCGTCAGAAGGAAAACTATAACTCTGACAACCTCCTTGTCGTCCAGGTCACCTTGGAAGCCTGGAATGATAACTTTCTCCTTAATGAGGGTGTCATTATCATTTCCTTAGAACATTCACTTATGTTCTAAAACTGCTTCCGATTGCTTCTCCAGGATTGGATCAATATCAACTTATTGCATCTAGTGCAAGAACAACATCTGGTGTGGTACTTGACATCTCATGATTGACTCAATTGCCTAAGCAAGTGATCTGCCAATCATGCATATCCCTCTCTACTTTAGTCTATAAGACACCTTTAGAGAGGGTGACTCCATCACCTGCAGGTACACTACCGTGCCAGGAGTCGTCCATTCTAAATACTCTTAGAATGCTGTCAAAATACCCTGATTGGGAAACCACCCAAATCTAGATCTAAAAGCATAGATCTAGTAACCAGTATGTCTGATATAATGTCCAAGTCCCATGTGGAGAAACCACTGTGTGACGACCAAAGTATAACCGATCGTAGTATAGGAGTTTCTTTTCCTACTCTGTGTATGTCATCCAAATACCAGGACATCACACCATACTACCTTCTCAACAGATCCATCCCCTATTCTGATGAAGTCAAACCTATGACTGTCACATCAGAAATAGATGATCTATCTCTGCTATATCTGCTTTAGTCTATAAATAGACATAAGCTACCTGTCCACCAATGCTTCCGCTGCTCCCACTGACTACGACAACCCTCTGGCAGAGTCATATACACGTACACTTCTGAAGCTAGTTCAGAACGACGCTATACTCATCCTCCTGCCGGGTCTCGCAGCCTGGAACAACAGCAATGGCAAGTGTGGGTAAACAAGAACTTCCCTGTCACCGTCCTTGAGGCTACCGGAGTACCTCTCGGGTGCCTGAAGTTACCCACCGTATCTGCGGAGTGGCCAATGGAATGTCAAACTAGATTGAATCTTTAGGTTCTTATCAAATCTTCAGTAATCGTTTGCGGTTCTGGAATCACTTCCAGTTCTACCATACTCCCACTACTGTTTTCTGAAAAATCCATTTCTTTTAAAAATGTGGCGAGTCAAGAACAATATCACTATTGATCTTCCAGATGGTAGAAAGTCAACCCTCGTCATAGCCAGGGTCAACCCACAAACAGCCATTACAGAAACGTGCCTTGAGTTATCCAGAGTCTGGTTTTAAGCATAAGCCGTACAACTCCCTGTACCTTAACATTGTTAAGATACGAACTGTTCTATATCCAATATAGGAACAGAGGCACTGATTTAATTGAACCAGATTCAAATCATGCAGCTGTCTCCAGTGCATGTCAACTAAATGGAAAGAGGCCGATCAGCGTTACTCAACTTAGGAATACTTCCAATTATGAGTAACCTGTAAGAGAAGCAAGTTCTCTTAATCATTACTATCATCTGAATACCATGCACAAATATCTACATCTTCGATCACTTTGAAGAATCCCGATACTTGCAATACCTGGTTCTCTACTTTATTCAAATACCTATAACTTCTCAACTTTCGGACCCTGTGTTTCCACGAAACACCTGTCTAAAAACTAGAGAAGTAATAAGTAAACCGAATATAGTACGAGGACCAACCCCTCTGTCCTGATGGACCCTGGACAACATACAATACTCTGTATAAGTCCCTTGAGTCTGATAACTCATTCACTGTGTGTCGTAGGTTGAAAACTGTACCTTTGGTTATGAAGAATTACACCGCTGTTTAATGCTCCTTACCTAACCATCCACTGATATAGGTAAATGTCACCGACATAATTTCAAAAGGTATGTTTCACTCTATGAAAACAGACATACAGATATATCGATTTGAAATTGGTGCATAACAGCGGATATTCAAAACCAAATATTTGCCGACCGGCAAACAACCCAGGTGGCTTCCTCAAATATCACCAATTACAACGAATCCCGATATAATGAGGATGGTCACCTAATTCCCAATAACATACTCCCACTCATCATCTGTAAAACGATACAGATGTGAGAATCAAACCTGGTAAATACATACCCTGGAGTAAGTATCTAATCGGGAAATCAGTTTTCTTTTAACATTACTCAGTGAAATTGAAACATTGAAATGTCTGGATGGGGTATCCTGGTACCTAGTAATGCCTCTTCCATTATCCAGATTCACAACTATAACCGTATAATTCTTTGCCACTTCTCCAAATCCCTTTGTATGTCTTTAGTCATTACCTTCTGTACACCCCTTTAGGCCAAATGGTTTTCTTCCTTCCCTACCGTTCGGCACCAGCCTATGGTTTGGAAGAAGACTATCCAATAAGCATAATGGGTGTATTGTCCTAATCCTAGGAACACTCGCAATGCGAGAGAAGGTGAAGATAAAAGACACCTGAATAAATCTTATTCCTATTTCTCCTGAACCAGAATCCATCCCCGAACTGGAACAAGTTCCTTTCGAGTTCGTATATAACCATACGATGGAGTATCCAATAAACTGTGGATCTTCGTAGTGATACGAAGTGTCCTGGAGAAATACAAAGGTGATTTAGGATTGGTGAAGAAATACTTGGTTTGGTCGTGAATATCAGTCGCAATTTACTTTGCCCTCTTACTAATCCCTTGCTTTGTCTGAACTCAATACCTTCTGTACACCGTTTTAAGCTAATTGGTTTTCTTCATTCCCTACCGGTCGGCTCCTGCCTATGGTTTGGAAGAAGACTATCAAATTTGCGTAATAGGTGTACTATCTCCTAAACCAAGAAGTACTCGCAATCTGAGAGAGAAGGTAAAAGGAAGAGACAACTGAATAATCTTATTCGTTTTCTCCAGAACTAGAAACCATCCTCGAATTCCTTCGAGTTCGTATATAACCATACGATGGTTTTGTCCAATGGAAGTGGACGTTCGTAGTAATACGGGGTGTCCTGGAGAAAAGGGTAAAAGTAGAAGTGGCAATGATGTTTGCAACTCTGACAATCCAAAAGCCAGTGTTAAGAAGGTTCGGTCAATTTTGGTCACTGAGTCATAGTCTTAGGGTCGGGTCAATGGTCGCTGCCAAAGAGAGAGTGAAAAGAAACACTCAGCGTGCACTCTAACCTAGATCAGAATGGTTACCAATTTATCTAATCTGGAAACCTCCCACTGTACCGTCAAATTCTCCTCCAAACCTGAAAGAAGAATTAGTCGGGATTACCCGAGGAGTAAACCAACTCATCAGTGGGAATCGGGATCCAACTATCATTGCATGATAACGTGACGGAATCCGCTCACGTCATCACACTCCAGAAGGTATGCGCATATCTGGCAAGTTTCAGTTCTTTTGAAACTCCCGATGTGGATTTTTACCCCATGCTCTTATGACTTTGACGAAGGCCAACAAATCATAAGTCACATGTCAAGTTCTTCCCGTCATTCTCCAGGTTGATTTGAACCCACCCGCACAAGCCCTTGACGAAGGCCAACAAGGCTATACGACTGTCCCAAACCAACGCATCTATCTATGCTACAGAAAGGCAACAAGCAGTTACCATACATTATGCCTTGACGAAGGCCAACAAACATAGCATGAATACTACGTGCTACCCGTCTGAAACGACGGAGGGCTACGAATGGTTTCTGGCGAAAACCTTTAACGTAATGAACTTGATATCGTTGAAGGAACGGATAGCTTTTTAGAAAATATAGTGACGAAAACCTTTACTAAAGAGGTCACTCCCGGTGAAGGGATCTCGGCTCTTTCCCCGTAGAATGGGGTGCAGGATATTCCAAATGAATACCACGATGCAAAGCAAAAGTAATCGGCTATAGTGAAGTTAATGCCCTGACGCAAAACTACTGTCCAAGGGGTCACTCCCGGTGAAGGGATCTCGGCCCTTGCCTCGTCGACTGAGGAACAGGATATTCCAAATGAATACCACGATGCAAAACAAAAGTGACCGTCCTTGCAATAACAGCTTTTTGAAAAGTGTTCCAACAACATCAGAATAGGTTTGTTTTAACTTGCATTGATCCGAATCAACGCAGTCCCATCAATTGATCACACCACAAAGAACGAAAATATACTGATGTACGTATATGCCATCCGCATTCGCCACTGGGTCCCGTCATTACCCGTTAGGTTAGCTAACTAACGACAGAGCGGGGACTGGACTAGCGCGGATGTAAAACATATACAACATCTACTAATATATATACCAATATATTATATTTCGCTCAAGGCGTGATAAAAAGCAACATCACAGAAATGAACAGCATCACAGAACAATACAGATATCTGGGATCCCCGGGTATCACAGAGCCACTACTGAACCCGACGTTCCCTTGGTCGTGTGGATAGCCTGTGCAATGAAATCCTAGACCCCTACGGGCGCGGCAAGTCACCTGCCAAAACCTGAAGCGAGGCAGCCCCCTTCATCGACGTGAATGGACCACCCAGCACTTCACGGAATCCGGTAACTTGGGCACCCCTCCTGGGTCAACCTGTACCCCCTTCGAGTGCGCCGAATAGCCCGCCAATCCCAGAGTGAAGCCCCCTCCGTCTCAATGCCATGAGATGCGGGCTTGTTGCCTTCTAGAACCCGGCTATCCGTGCACCCCTCCGCGGGGTAATCCTAGTACAGAAAGTAAAATATACATACAACGGGTACATCGACCGCAACCTGGTCATGCCCCAAAATAATAATACAAACAGGCAGTGACGGCAGTCCACATGTCGGACGCTCGCCCCGCAATATCAAATGTACATAATACAACCACAACTGTACTAGCATTGCATCCAGGCTATCCCCCATGACCGATCCGCAACATCACAGCAAAAACACAGAACATCAACGTGAAAGTCACGTTTGCAAATCCGTCTAACCGGGCTATAGCAGTTAGACCGGATTTACCGATCGAGTGACATTCACGGTCACAGATATAATGTAAATACTGTGAAATAATGTGTTTAAAATATCCGATCGATAAAAAAATAACAAGTGGGCCCCCAAGCAACACTGTAGCACTCACAGAAATTCTGGGCCCAATTTTAATATTCCAAAACCCCTATTTTCAGCCCACAAGTCCACTGCAAAAAAATGAAGACATGAACCCACATTCCTGCGGCGGAACCGCGGCCAAAGAGGGGTTATCGCCGCGGTTCCGCGGTCGTACGGAGGGATCGTGTCATCAAATTTTTCCAGTGTTCTTAGAACCCCCTAAACATCATTCTGAGACAACCTGAAAAATTTTTGGACTCCAAAAAATTTCGACAGAAACTCATAGTGCTTGAAAACGCGGTTTCGGGATTTTGTTCGATCGGAAACGTAAAACACATTAAACCAAGCTAGACTATGTTAATGGCAAGGCTTTGATACCACTGTAAGTGCACGGCGGTGCCCCGGCCGTCAATCCGACGGCCAAATGCGGAAGCGGTGATAAACTTTGATTTTGCGAACTTAGCAAACCGGCACCACCGCGCACTAAACACCCGGATCGAACCATTAACTAGTCTAAGCTAACTGCAAGAAGGGGAAGAGATATACCAAGTGATCCGAGTCCTCCGGTCTTCTCCTCATCGTCCCGATCTCCCGCGGAAACTCCGGTCGTCGCCTCCTTGCCGGAAGGGCACCACATCGTCTGCATCTTTTACGGGCTCCCACCTCAATACCGAGGTAACTCGGGCACGAAGCTGGCAAGTCGACGTGCCCAAGATTTGTTGTAGAATATGGTGTAGATCATGCTAGTCTCATTTGGGGTTTGTAGTTGCCTTGATGGAGGAATGGAATTTTCAAGTGGAGCTAGAATGTGTGTAGCAAGGAAAAAAATGAGATGAACCAAATTATTCTCATCAAAATGAAACCCTCTCATTTTTTTTCCCCTCCTCCCAAAAAATGTGGTCGGCCTCTAATTTGTGAGAATGGTGGAGGGAATCAACTAAGGGAGGTGAGTGTAGGAACTCAAGTGGTGACCACATCAAAAGCAAGCCTCACATCAACCCTTACCTCATATCTAATCTCATCCAATTTCAATAAAGCAAAAGAAAAGACTAAGAAAGCATCTCATGATTAATAACTATCATGATGCCACCAATATGCAAGAAACCCCTCCACAAAATGTTATTTGCAAACTTGCAAATAACACCCTCCATCGAAAAAGTCCGGCCGGGAAAGAACAAAGGAAAACCGGCCGGAACGGAATGCAAACTGGCAACTCCAGAAAACTGGTCCCGTAATAAATTACAGGAAAACCCCGATACTGTGCATACACACCCGCATCTGTATTCCGACCGGATACAAATGCAAAGAGACAAAATCTACACTGTACTATACTAGGATCCAGCTTAAACCAAAGCCGGCTAGTAATATCCGTTCAATCCTGATCCGTGCAATACCGCATGTATCTGATCGAACCATGCCATATATCCATACGGCCGCTAGTACAAACCGTCCGATCCTGATCCGTGCAATACCGCACGTATCTGATCGGACCCTGCCATATCTCCATACGGCCTCTACAGCGTTTCGCCCGAAACTTGAGTAACTGTAAGTGTGGTGGACTCTAAAGACTCGTCAATACTATGGCTGTGGATTTAACCACTAGCATGTCAGAGGTATAAGCCAATACGTGACGGGCCACCAGATATTGACTAAAAGGGACGTCGATGAGCGAACTCATCCTGACACCCTACTGAGCCTGTCAGTGACAATATCCGTACAGTCCGGTTCGTTCATCTATGAGCATCGCATGGCGGGCCTAGGGGGTTGGTAAAAGTCAGACCCCCAAAAGCGGTACAAGTCGTGTCGGAGTGTAGCCCAGAACACCCTGAGATACTACTGGAATACCTACCGGTAAATCTCCTGCCTTGGCCAAGGACTTCGTGTAATGGCTCTCCTAGACACAGCGCGACCTCACCCCCAATACCGGGAGAGACGAACCCCTGAAGATCCGCTCACTGCCTCCATGTGGCTCGAGACTGTACCCAACTAAAACCTGTTTGCACGTCTCCTTTGAGCGTGGTAGGATAGTAATCAAAGCACAGTGGGAACTCACACGAGACAAATGACGATCCCCATGTCGATGAACTAACCTGTACACATGTCACCTGGGAACTGCTATCTGACGTCAGGTATAAGACCAACTAGCATGTTCCCGGCGAGTCCTGTCCGGTATACTCATAACCCAATGAGCACCTGTATACATCTTAGGTGAACCAACTGACACCAGTGGCTTGTGAGACCGGCCACCGCCCGTCGTCGGGGTCTCGACTGTATACACTAGTCTATTCTGGAGAATCGATGCCCTGTCTCGAAACTCCTACGACTAGGGACCATTTAAGGATGTGCTTATAGACTACCAGCTCCCACGTATATGATCGCCCTCATACTGCTGGCAGTCAAGCAAGAATCCTAGGGGCTCTATCAACGTGTAATAGCGATATGTCAGGTCACCTAAAGCAGTACACGATAATAAAGATAAACCAGATAGCATACTATCATCTCGAGTAAGACTGTCCTACCGGGATAGGTCCTCCCTCAATCATTGCAATCACGTGCCTGTGATCCAATAATTGACTCTGAGGGCACTATCTCCAACACTACCTATAGGACCTGAAAAAGGATGTTCTTGTAGACTACCCAGCCCCCACTAGTGTGACTGCCATCACAACGCTGGTAGTCAAGCAAGATCCTAAGAGCTCTATCAATACGTACACATATATTAAGATAGATAAAACCAAGTAGCATACTACCATGTTTAGCAAGACTGTTATATAACTGTGAATATCTCAAGCTTCCATTAAGTAATATACAAGCTGGTATGATACAATAATGGCCCCTAGGGCATATACACTAACAAGTTGCTTCTTTTTCAAGCATAAACCATAGGTTTTAACCTATGTGCGATCCGTGTGCCGTTTTGGTTCTCGTGCGCGATTTCTATTTACGATACTATGTGTTTATATATGTAGGCACCCTCATATGGATTTGAACAATAAGGAAGAGTGTGGCGTAATTGACTTCCGCAAGCTAGGATCAAGGTGAGTAGATGAATATCTACGGGGGAAGTCCGGTGGATGGCGTATAACACCCCCGCACTTTCGTAGGGTAGGATGCAAATATTATATATATATATATATGTATTATTGTGAGACGTGAATACTTAACAATAAAGTGCTTTTAGTTTAGTTTCTTAGTCGTGAAACCCTAGAGTAAAGATTGACACACACACATGCACACACGTGATATGATTGGGTGTATATGTTTACATGTATGTGTGTGTGTGTGTGTGTGTGTGTGTGTGTGTGTGTGTGGATGTGTTGGTGTGTGTGTGTGTGTGTGTGTGTGTGTGTATACGTATACACGGATGATGAGCCCATTATATGATACTTGGAGATGAGCCGATATGATCGGGCATGATGCCGTGAGATTGCGATATGTGATTAGGTCGTGATATGATATACGACATGATATTATAGTGGATCGTTGGGCGATGTGTTTTCATACACGCGAGAATATATGTTTGATGATATTGCAATGTACTAGACTTTAGAACGGTACCCCTAATTCATGATTTTACGATAATGATACCATATGAATAATGAGGTATATGTGATATTTGACCTATACCCCGATTTTGGGATGCCGTACGATGAATTTTACCGTACGAGGTATAGATATAATGATTGATCCACACTCTTGACTCGAGGATGTCGTACTATGAATTTTACCGTACATGACGCTATTAAGGTGGGATCGCCGACTACTAGATATATCGACTTGGACTTTAGGTGGATTTCCTTACCCTTTCGAATGGGCTCGAGTCATGCTTATTTTCGAAACTAACGAATCATGAGTATTTTTAAAGACAGGCCGAGGGATACTACGGATTTTTACAAAAGACGTATCTTTTCTCAAAGACCCCGTAGACCCTATTTTTCTAAAACCACGATTCGTGCTATTTCAAACACTAAAAACTGTATGACTCGTATATATAGAAGGTATATTCTTCAATGTTGCGATTACTACATCATTTTCCGTATATTCATGTTGTTCTCATCGCATTGCATGTTTATACCTGTGCTTCTTTAGTTATTATGAACCCCTGTTGTCAGGACACCGGCACCATTACCAATGATGCGTATGCTCCACGTACACTTGCTTGCCGGCTCACACACATCATCATCGGTAATTTCCATGTCACGTACACATCAGAAAACATTACTTTATTTGTATAATTGCTAGCTGGTAGTTTCAATATAGTACCAGTACGCTTGCTTTATATGCTAGTTTAGTTATTGCATTCCTTACTTAGATACCCGGTGCATTCATATATTCATTCGGTTATGTACTGTTCTGGGGCTTTATGATGATATTCATTGTTCACTGACTCGTGATTTTGAGATTTCGGATCTTTCATGAGATTTCTAGATTTGGAAAACCGCATGTGAACTTTTATAAGCTTATGATTATTTTAAAAGAGAAAGATGCGGTTTTCCTTGATATGATGAGTAGCGTCCACCATGATGTTTTCTCGGTTCTGAGTTGGTTTTCGAGACCCGATTCGAGGGGTGGAGGAACCGTCTGTGGGTACATGGTGGACCCGGTATGGTACCCCGGGGCGAGAGTGTTTTTGTGGGTATGACGATGATCCTGGCAGGGGAGGACTACATACCGGTGATGTCGGGCACGGAGGATATCTGGAGGATACTGACGTAGTCGAGAGGTTTGATGTGATGGGCCGATCCGGACTGACGGAGTCCATGGGTCGATCCGGACTGACGGAGACCGAGATTTGAGTATTATGTGTAGCTGTCGGACATGGACTTCGTGATGTTTTGAGTGTCGATGCTGGGCACTCGGGTTTTATCATGATTTGTGTGTCGTTGCTGGACACACGTTGGATGGTGCATTAGTACATGTCACGCATCGATATATTATTACTCTTGACACGGACACGAGTATTTTGATATCACACTTATGATATATTGTTACCCTTGTTGTAATATTGTGTATATTATTGTATGGCCTAGGAGAGAGTCATACATGCGATTTCTTCTCGGTGATGTCTTCTACTCACGAGTTGGCAACTCACCCCCGTTGTGCCACAGTTTCTTGCAAGTTTTGCCGTACAGGTTTCCTAGGCGGCTTGGCAGGCACATCACTTCTTTCCGGGTGATTGCTTGGGTAGGTAGGTTCACTTGCATCGTGACCACCGTTGTACTTTTATTTATTTCAGTTGTATCTAGTAAACTCCATCAACCAAACTTGTATTATTTTGATAGACTTAGAAGACTGGTTGTATATTCTTTCGACCTTAGAGTCGCGCGCTTGTATTATTATGGTTCTTCTCTGGTCTTCTTGAGGATGTTGGTTTTCTTTCTGAGTTTTGATCCTCGCCCTTCGGCGTTGTATATTTATATTGCTTACGTTGTTGTTTCCGTCAATTGGCGAAGAGCCAGCTCCCGCTTGGGGATGCATTTATTCATTACTTATGCATTTGCATGTTTGTACCCGTTTGGGGCCAGCATTTACAAAGGAAACTCTGCCGAAATTTTTGGGAAAAACTTGATACTTTTAAAAATGCTTACTATGACTTTCAAAGTAATTTTATATGTTAACTTTTTAAATAAGTATTCCTTCACTCCTTATTTTAAATGGTTTAGATTTCTGGGCTTTGACTTACTTAGATTACGTTACGCCTCTAGACGTTTCGTAATTTAAGTGCCAGTCGCGTTCCATACCTTCGGGTGGTGACATATGGCAGGACATGTTCCTAATTACGGGTTTCCTGGTTAGTGCATTGGGTCCAATACCCAACTACAAAAGAACCAAACCTGATTAACCTAAACCCTATGTTTCTGATACCAAACAAACCCTGTCACGCCCGGCTTTCCAAAATACGTAAACACGGCACGTGACAGAGCCAACCATGCTACCTGTGGCTAGGAAACATCTCTTCACAGTCACATTACCGCTGTCTATAAGATATCAAGAACAGTAAAATATAAAATCTATCTAATACATGTCCATTTGCCAAAAAAAAAAGAGTCAAGAAAATATATAAGCGGAAACGATTTAAAATCAATAAACAACATATGAAAATACGTCCCAATACGGGATCACATCAAGAAATAAATGCTGCGGAAAATAACTAAACTAAACACCACTAAACTCAATCATCACTGCTCGGCTTGATGGCTAAAGTACTCCTGATCAGCCTGCGATAGAGATAGAGGAACCGGGCCATGCAAAACCCAGACATTAGTGCGTCATAGCATCAAAACAATAGTAATAACCAGGATATAACGATATAGGTAAATATGAATATAAAGAATAATACGGATATGAAACAGTGGGGTATGTATGTGTATGTGAAGTGCGATGAGTAACCTAAAGTCTGTGCCTCTAGGTTATCTATTTTAGAAGTCTTTGAAATCAATTTAATGGAATCGTCGATGTAATTCAATAGTATCCCGTGGATGCCCGGGACCACGGTCAAGATTCTCGGACTGAATCCGAGATGTGCCGCTAGGTAGTAAACAGGTAACATATACAGATGAATGATGTCGACATCATCATCCCGAGGCTGGCCTAACCCGTAAAGACTGATCAGTATAAGTATCGAACTGTTGAGTTACAAGTCAGGTTTCATTATTGATTTTCCCTTACCCCCAAGGTTATGTGTTTAAGAAAGAACTTGAGTTTCTTTATACCCCTATTTTAAAACTTCACCTCCACTATTTTTTCCTCAAAAGGTTTAGATTTCTGGGTTTTCTGCTTACTTGGGTTACGGTGGGGTTCTATAGACTTCACGTGATCCAAGTGCCTGTCATGTGCCCTTTTCAGGTCGTGACATCAACAAGTATACCTGAAACCAACATGACTCGAACCATGAATACAAATGACATGAATTACACTTGCCATGACTACATAAACTCAATCTTGATATTATATTACCTTTTGTATTCATGGACTCGATTAAGACTTGTAATCTTAATCATAGTCTATTATACGCAGGGTTTTGAGGTAGTTCAAGTGTGAATCCAACCGAATCTCAGAATTCCCCCTAATTCATGAATCCATATCTACTAACGCAAGAAATCTATCACGAGGGACCGTTTTTTCAAGGCTCAGGAGCCCTACTCTTGGGTTTGGAATACTTCAACACTAGGTTGAAATCTCATTACTAACACTTGATTCGGGCTCATGATTCCTTACTCTTAGGGACCTACCTTTGAGTTCAAGAATACTCTTGAGATTGGTTGATATTCACATTTGGACTGACGTTAAACAAGAATACCTTATAGAGACCCGTTAAGACACATACTCATGCTTACTCACACACACAATACTATTATATTAAACATGTCATTTTACATTATTTTTATAAATGTTTAAACATTATATTTTTCGTTGAGAACTTACCGAGCGCAATTTCGCTGACGGGCATTCCACCCACCGTTGTTTCTTTGGAATGTTCGTCCGATAATTTAGAGTCTGAGGAGCTGGATCAAGCTGCGGAAGACTACGACCAGATTGTCGTCCAAGCTGACATGTAGATTTCTTGATCAGTTTATTTTTCAATTCCAGTATGCCACCTGTTTCGGCTTTTCTTGCTATTTGTATTTGTTTTTTCAGCACCATACCTAATTAAAGTTGTGGAATGAATGTAAATGAAGTAGTTGAAAATTTCAGGCTTTTATCATTCATTTTCTATGTATAATTGCTTATTTACGTTTGTCATAATTATTTTAAGAAATGGCATTCTTAATATAAATATGTTGCGGGCTTGTCACGTGACCGTTACCATCCATTAAGAAATGGGGCGTGACACGTAGATAGATGGCCCGTTTATTTATTCACGGGTTACCCGCACACCCGCCAGCCCATAGTGGGTTGGGTCATGGGTAGGATATTTAGCACTCGTTTAAATCCGGAAAATTCTACCCCTGCCCGTTTTATCCGCAACCCGCAATGACCCGACCTGCCCGTTTGACAAATCTAAGGATATATACCTAGTTGAAGAAATTACTAAAATCAGAAACATCATGCATAACTCTTTGATCCAACGGCTTTGTTTAACAGAGAATATTCCAGATTTTAGAGAAATATCCCCCATGTAGAATTTATTTCTACCGGCTTTTAATTTGGGGGCCGGCGCTCACGTGTTGTGCACGTGGGCGCTACTGTGTTTTGCACATTGGTGCCCACGTGAACTTCACGTGCGGCGCCACTATAGTATTTAATCCTATAAGATTGGCACCGGCGCTGGCGTTCTCGGGGAAAGCACGTGAGATGCTGCCTCATTGGAATTTAACAGAACTTTACTCTTTTTATTATGTTTAATTATTAGAGGAACAAATGCTCCCCAGCGTTTTTCTCACGTAGTTTACACGTGAGTGCAACAGTGTCACTTTTACCACCGTTGGATCACCTAGGAAGTTGAACCATTCTCCCCATGTTTTTAAATAGGACCTTAGGCCTTTGAGATGACTGCTATCTGTTCATCTTCTTTTTTGAATTTTCCTATCTTTTGAGAATTTAATTATCGTTTCCCAGAGCTTAGATCTCTGTCTCCCAGAACTCTTTTGAACAGAGTATATTCTGCCAAATTTCTTGGTAAGAACCATCTTTTTTTTTGAATTTTCCTTTCTTTTGAGAATTTAATTCTCGTTTCCCAGAGCTTAGATCTCTGTTTTCCAGAACTATTTTGAACAGAGTATATTCTGCTAAATTTCTTGGTAAGAACCATGAACAGAGCTTAGCTCTTAACCCCTCTTGAGCATATATATTTTCTTAGTTTCGGATTTTAAGTCCATTATCAGATTCGACAGAGCTTAGCTCTCTTTCGATCTCTTGGAGATCTAAAAAACATTTCTTTTTATAGATCGTGGATCTTAATGTCCTCATCCAAGACTTGAGAATCCTTGATTCTCCTTCTTAGGGTTTTACCCTGCAGTCAATCTTGACATTTTTTCTGGAATTTGATTCCATGGATTAACCCACGAGTTTTTCTAACATGGGGCTTTTGTTCAGACCATAATATTGCATTTTTCATTCCCCTATTCTTATCCGTTTTATAAATAAACAGGTACTCTTGACGCACGTTTGTTGCATGTTACAGGATACAGGCTCTTGGAGCAAATACAGTGAAAAAGACGAAAGTTGATACAGAAAAGGGACTTTTGACCAACAAGTAGACGGATCTTACTCAAGCCGAGATGAAGAACAGTGCAAAGTCCAAAAAGACGAAAGTGAAACGGTCAAAAGATCCTTACAAGTTTTCACTGAAGATCTGGAGAAGACTAAGAAGCCCAACAAAGAAAAGAAGCATAAAAATAGGAATCCCAAGAAGTCATGAACCAAGCCCAGAAGTTTGGTGAGCTAAGCTCACCAAAGGGCCGCGGAACCGCGGCCCAAGCGCCCTATTGCCGCGGTTCCGCAGCCATTTAAAGCCCGTGTCGGTGGATTTTTCTCGTGTCGGTGCGTCGGTGCGGGTGTTGGGATTTTTCATGGGCATATCTGTAATTGCACATGTGCGAGAGTCTGTAACCCTAGTTTTCATGTTTTCGTATAAATTGTAATCACAGATCTGTAAAACTCATGCCTCTTTTCAATAAATAAAATTCAGATCTGTTCTGTATTCTTGCTTGGAGGGAGCCATCAAATTAGTAAGTAAATTTATTTCTGTGCTTTTAATTCTCTTTAATTAAAATGTTTTTTCATCCCCTAATAAGCGAGTAATCTCCTCGCTTATTAGGGTTAGCCTTAGGGAAAGGTTAGAGAGATGGGATCTCTCATCCCTTTCATGCCATTTCATAATTAAGAATTAGAACTCCATGCATACACGCACAACCGCTCCCTACGGCACCCTACCCCTCGAGGTAACGGTGACACCGTAGTATAAAGGCCCGGTTGCGCGTGTTTTCCATGGAAGTTAGGGTAATTATCGATAAAGGAAGGATAAGAATCTAGAGGAAGAAACATCTTCCCGAAAGATTCTAATCCATTTTATTGATAATTACCGTAACATCTAATTGATAAAAAATAAGGCATTGAAAGCTGTGAGGAAACCTTTAATCTCCAAACTTCCCTTAATCCTAACCCTAGCAAGACTTTAATTTAGATTAAATTAGTTTATTTTCAGATCTAGTCTTTCTAGATTTAATAAAATCAATCCAAAAAACATTTGGAATCAACTCGTAAAAGCAAATTAAGAAAATTAACCATCTCTATGGATCGACCCGTACTCACCGGCTAGCTGCAAAGCGATGCCGTTTCTGATTGCGGTTAACTTATATTTTTGGATTAATCAAATGGCGCCGTTGCCGGGGATGGCGTAAAAATTTTTCTGTGTAATTTCGGGTTGATATAAATTTTAAAAATTATAAAAATCTGAAAATAAAAAAAAAGAAATAAAAAAATCAATTTTGATCTGTTTGAAGGGTTATCTTTTGAATTTTGCAGGAATAGCGAAGATTCTCGGATCTGGAATTTTACAGAGGGCAAATCAGAAAAGTGAACATCAGAACAGAGGAGAAATATCACAACAGAGGGACGGAATTTTTCTGGAGCTACGATCCCACCAAGAGACCGCGGTTCCGCCGCACATGCACCATCAATACCGCGGTTCCGCGCTCTGACTTCCACGTCAACGCACCAAATTTTCTGGTCTGTTTCCTCCTTCTCCCCTCTGTCAACCTCCATATATCTTTCTGTGAAAATTTTCTGCAGGATTTCTTTGCGCTAAAAATCTTCTCTCCCCTTCTAAATAACAGATTTTTTGCAGGTTTCTTTGCGCCGCGCTAAAAATTGATTGCAAGTGAATTTTATTGTTTTGCATAATTTAATCGGACTTTAAGGGGCTAATTGACCAAACTCAGATTGGGTGGGGACTTCATCACCTTTCCCAGGACCCCAGAAAACACCTAAAGCATATGCATCGACCACAATTAATTAAAAAATACTAGACTCAGACCTAAGGACATCGAGCTCAATAGGAAAAGGACTAGTATAGGCATCGACCGTTTATCCTAACTGACTTTGCGGTGTCTAGGCTAGTGGTTATTAATTAGGCCCACTATTGTGGTTCCTTCCCACTTACCTGGCCGTACTTGTCGGTGAAGAGGCGGTTTGAGGTCCTATTTCTAGCCCTAGTTAGGAGCTGTCTAGCAGACCTAGGCGACCCTAGATCTAAGCCTGATTGTGCATGTGTGGTTGATACATTTATGTCACGAGTCTCTTTTCAAAATCTCTTTGCAAAACACTTACATAAAAAAAAAAAGAAAAATCTTTTCAAAACTTGCAACTTGTCGCTAAAACAAACTTGCACCTTACTTCCACCACTTCCCTTCATTGACGTTATCTTACCCCCACATTCTTTTTTTTTTTATTTTTTCTGACTACACTACCCCTTTTAGTGTATGTCACTTTGGACTAGGGATACTAACGCCCGATTAGTCCGTGTTTTGTTGGTACCGACCGACGAACCTTTCGACACCGAAGTCGAAATTCCCTCCATTTCCTTACCTCCACCTTCAAATTCTTCTTTCGAAGGTATGTCAGGACACGACCCCAACGATACCTTACCGACGGGAATGATTCCACCTCCGTTAGGTGCGAATAACCCGAATCTTCCGCCTGTTGTAGCGCCCGCACGAGTTGCGCTCCAGGATCTCTTCTACTCCGTCCGCACTTCTTTACCTACATATCTTTCACCCCCACCGGCAAATGGGGACAATTTTAAAATAAAACCACATTTCATCAATATGCTGCCAAAATTTCATGGTTTGGAATCCGAAGATGCATATATCTTTATCAATAAATTCCAAAACGTTTGCGCTATGATGAAAACGACCCAATTAAGTGATGACGCTATAAGTCTAAGGGTCATTCCTTTCACCTTATGTGACCTAGCCGAGAAGTGGCTATATAGCACCGCATCACATTCCATTAGAAATTGGGACGAGTTTGTGAGAGCTTTTCTGAAAAAGTTCTATCCTCATCACAAAACTGCTAGAATCCGTAACGAGATTATACAATTTTCACAGCTTCCTTCCGAACCATTTTGGAAGTGCTTCGAGAGATTTAAACACCTACTTGTTCAATGCCCTCATGATAGGATCGAAAGTTGGCAACTTTGCCAAACATTATACGAGGGATTGAACTCCGCAACGAAGCAGTTGTTAGAAACCATATGTCAAGGTCATTTTCTCTCCAAGTCTAGCGACGAAGCTTGGCAGTTTCTTGAGGATCTTAGTGAGCAAACAATTCAGTGGGAGAGTACCAAGACCACATCATCTTCTTCTAGTGGTCAATCTAGGGCAGGCATACATCAAGTAGATATGTCGATTGCTATGAAGGCCGAGATGGCCTCACTTATGAAAAAGCTGGAAGCCATTGAGACCAAAATCTCATCGCCTTCTCCTGGCCCTGTCATGCCTCCACGAACTGTTTGTGCTTGTTGTGCGAATCCATCGCATCTAACCGAAGAGTGTCCTTATAATACATCTACTCAAGGACAGGATCAAGTCAATGCTGCATTTCAGCAACGACAAAGAAACGATCCGTACTCTTCGACATACAATCCGGGGTGGAGGAGTCACCCAAATTTCGCTTGGAACCAAAATCAACAAGTCCAAGGGAAAAACAATTTTCAAAGACCTCCTCCACAATAACAACAAGCACCTTCACAAACTCAAAACCAGCAACCTTTCCAACAACAACCTTATACAAATCAAAAAAATAATTTGGTTCAACCAAATGATGATAAGGTTATCTCGCTCGAAAAAAGTCTAGATGCATTTCTCAAGCAATCTACAGAATCCGCAGCAAGATTTGAAAATTATGTTCAGTCTTTGATGCATAACAATGCCTCACACGATCAAAGTATCAAATCTATTGAGGCACAAATTGCACAATTAACTGCGGCGTTAAGCGAGAGAGAAAAGGGAAAGCTTCCATCTCAACCATTGCCAAATCCCGGTCACACACAAAACGCATATCCCAATCACAATGTAAATGCGGTGACCACGTTGAGATCCGGAAGAGTGTTGCAAAATAATGTGGGAACTAGTGATGACATCCCCGCCGGTGGTTCTTCTTCTTCTTCTTTTTCTCCATCGTCATCTTCCCCTTCTTCATTTTCTTCACTTTCTTCTTCACCTTTTTCTTTAGAGCCAATTCTCCACCCTTCACATGGCTCTACTTCTTCTAGCTCGAACGGACCCAATTCTCACAACATGAACACATCTACACCGGGATCCGTTCCAACTCCACATTCTACTCCAAAGACATTTGACTCAGCGAATTTTCAAAATGCTCCATTCCCAAACAGGTTGAGTCCTAATAAACCAACTGCACAAGTGGAGAAGATTATGGAGATATTTAAGCAAGTTAGCATAAATATACCTCTCTTGGATGCAATCCAACAAGTCCCTTCATACGCGAAAATCTTAAAGGGCTTATGCACCTCGAAGAGAAAGGCATCTCAAGTACCCAAGAAAGTGCTAGTGGCTAGTGCAATGAGCAATGCTATTAACCACCATCAAACCTTACCCCAAAAACGAAAAGACCCCGGCTGTCCTACGATTTCAATCACAATTGGGGATAAGAAAATTAATCGAGCACTTTTAGATCTTGGGTCTAGTGTTAACCTGATTCCCTACTCCGTGTACGAACAATTAGGGGTTGGAGAGTTGAAACCCACTCGTTGTACTCTCCAAATGGCTGATCGATCAATCACCCATCCAAGGGGTCAGCTAGAGGATGTGTTGATCAAAGTTGGGGAGTTCATATTCCCCGTTGATTTTATTGTTATGGATACACAACCTGTTGCTAACCCAAGAAACCAAATTCCGGTGATCCTCGGTCGACCATTTTTGGCCACTTCCAATGCTGTAATAAACTGTCGCAATGGCTCCATGACTCTATCCTTTGGGAAGATGTCTAGTGAGTTCAATATTTATAAGATGGGAAGTCTGCCCCCCGTGCCTAAAACTAGTACACGAGAAGTTTGCTCTATTCACGAAATCACGCAGGAGGACTGTGAGCTTGAAAGATTTCTATTTGATGAAAACAGTTTTGACGCCACTAGTGCGTCCCTCCTTGAGCCTACCACCGTTGACACAACCGACATTGATTATGAATGTTTCACTTTTTCGGATGATGAAGACTCACAGCCCGAATATGAGTCTTTTGAATTTTTGGATGAGTTAGTCGAACCATCCGAATCGGTTGTTTGCAGTGATTTCGAACCTGTGTTGGAGTCCTTTGAGTTCGAGGTAGATTCCGCAATGATTCTTTCGCCTCCGAAACTCGAACTCATGTCCTTACCGTCTCACCTTAAATATGCTTACATAGGTGAGAATGAGACTTTTCCCATTATAATATCATCCTCTCTAGCCTTCGAGCAAGAGAACGCTATTTTAAAGGTCTTACAAGATAGGCGGCAAGTTTTCGGTTAGACTATGGCGGACATCGAGGAGATCGGTTCCCTTATAATTGAATATCATATGCAATTGATGGATGATGCCAAGTCAATGAAGGATCCACAGAATTATCTTGGGGATATTGTGGTTAGTCAACCTCCTCCTTTAGAAGTTGAACCACCCTCATTTCTTTTAATAAGCTATGAGAATGCCAATATTCCACTGATTGCTGATCATTCGCATTCTCATTTTGATTCATCACCACCTCCTGTCTATTCACCTCCATACCTTCCATACCACCACTTCTATTTTCCCCAATTCTTTTTGGACCGCCACAACTTATTCTTCTACCAACCAATACTCTTTACTGATAAATTTTTCAACTGGTTGGTGTTGACTTTTGGTCTATGCAAAGTTTGGCAGTAATGTCTAACTTAGTTTAAATGAAGTTTGGGGGAGGGACTTTCTGGATATATTTTTGTTTTCCTTAACAATAAAAAAAATTATAAATAAATAAACAGAGGAGTATCGGCATTTTGACCCTCTTGGTTTAGCATGACAGTGAGGATACTGTCAAGTTCAAGTTTGGGGGTATGCTCGGTACGTCTTCTTCCTTCGCATTCATTTGTACATATTTTTGCATTTGCATACTTATTTGAAAACCCATAAAAATTCAAAAATTATAAAAATTATTGT
Organism: Agapanthus africanus; assembly: GCA_030015575.1. Lineage (NCBI taxonomy): Eukaryota > Viridiplantae > Streptophyta > Magnoliopsida > Asparagales > Amaryllidaceae > Agapanthus > Agapanthus africanus. The sequence continues at coordinate 334,398,432 of JASDDO010000024.1, read as the reverse complement.
ATTCAATTTTGGCTAATTGACTTTAGTTTGACAAATAGGTCAACTAACTAGGAACAACTAGATCTTAGACTTAATAAATTAAAAACCCTAAAAATTGCATTCCTTAAAGTTTAACGGTAGAAAGTATATGCCTTTGTAGCTTATTTAGAAATAGGCAAATTTTGGGTTCACTTCTTGGGCTAAGTCGAAACAAGGGAAAAGTATTGATGCTTTTATTAGAGTATGAGTTTGAAAAATAGTTCCTAGCTTAAGTCTAAATTCTGAAAATGTATACCCTACAATTTGCACAATCACGCACCTTGAAACTTGGAATAGTAGAAGAGACTTTGAAATGCCTTTGTCTAAAGTCCTTAGTACGAAGAAAATAAAAAAATATATACATAAGTGTGAATGAAGAATAAAAAAAAAAATGGACACTGGTTTTTGTGATTACTTAAGGCTGCAAAAATAGAAAAATATTTAGCGAGGGTGCTTCATCACCTAGTGCCTTAGACCAACTGGTTTGGGAGTCACTGCTAAAGCCTTGGGTGTTGCAAGACTAGGAAGTACGCTTTAAAGTGCAAACGCATCTTGTAATCGGTTGTTGGTACCTCAAGAAGTATTAACAGTCGCATGAAGGATGTGTGAGCAAAATTCAATTAAATTCACCAACTAATTAGTAATTTGGACAACGGACAAGGGTATGATTGCTTGATTTGAATTTCCAAGTGTAGGGGTGATTTACACACACACGTAGGGGTATGTGATTGGGATTTAGATAAGAGAAAGAAGTGAAGAATAGAACTTGTATCTTTAGTAAGGGTTGATAGAAATTCCTAAGATGGAACCCTAGGAGGAAAACTTAAGAGATGCCGAAAGCTAAGTAGGTCTACATAACATATATAATCTTAAGTTAAATAATGAGGAAGCGTGAAGAATATTGGTGGATAATTTACAAGTAAAAAGATAATAGAATTCCTTGTTAGAAAACCTAATTGGAGAACAAAAGTCAATGGGCCGAGTTGATAGGATTTTGTAGGTGTAATCCGCTGAAAACCCTCAGGAGACAACACTCCTCCTACTAGGGACACCTAGAGGTTTAACGGCTTGTTGCACGTGCTCGGTGCAATCGCGTTTCCCTGCGAAAGTGTGGTTAGGATTTTAGAGAATAAAATAATAAGTTTGCTCGAGGACGAGCAAAAAGGTAAGTTTGGGGGTATTTGTTCAGACCATAATATTGCATTTTTCATTCCCCTATTCTTATCCGTTTTATAAATAAACAGGTACTCTTGACACACGTTTGTTGCATGTTACAGGATACAGGCTCTTGGAGAAAATACAGTGAAAAAGACGAAAGTTGATACAGAAAAGGGACTTTTGACCAATAAGTAGACGGATCTTACTCAAGCCGAGATGAAGAACAGTGCAAAGTCCAAAAAGACGAAAGTGAAACGGTCAAAAGATCCTTATAAGTTTTCACTGAAGATCTGGAGAAGACTAAGAAGCCCAACAAAGAAAAGAAGCATAAAAATAGGAATCCCAAGAAGTCATGAACCAAGCCCAGAAGTTTGGTGAGCTAAGCTCACCAAAGGGTCGCGGAACCGCGGCCCAAGCGCCCTATTGCCGCGGTTCCGCGGCCATTTAAAGCCCGTGTCGGTGGATTTTTCTCGTGTCGGTGCGTCGGTGCGGGTGTTGGGATTTTTCGTGGGCATATCTGTAATTGCACATGTGCGAGAGTCTGTAACCCTAGTTTTCATGTTTTCCTATAAATTGTAATCACAGATCTGTAAAACTCATGCCTCTTTTCAATAAATAAAATTCAGATTTGTTCTGTATTCTTGCTTGGAGGGAGCCATCAAATTAGTAAGTAAATTTATTTCTGTGCTTTTAATTCTCTTTAATTAAAATGTTTTTTCATCCCCTAATGAGCGAGTAATCTCCTCGCTTGTTAGGGTTAGCCTTAGGGAAAGGTTAGAGAGATGGGATCTCTCACCCCTTTCATGCCATTTCATAACTAAGAATTAGAACTCCATGCATACATGCACAACCGCTCCCTACGGCACCCTACCCCTCGAGGTAACGGTGACACCGTAGTATAAAGGCCCGGTTGCGCGTGTTTTCCATGGAGGTTAGGGTAATTATCGATAAAGGAAGGATAAGAATCTAGAGGAAGAAATATCTTCCCGAAAGATTCTAATCCACTTTATTGATAATTACCGTAACATCTAATTGATCAAAAATAAGGCATTGAAAGTTGTGAGGAAACCTTTAATCTCCAAACTTCCCATAATCCTAACCCTAGCAAGACTTTAATTTAGATTAAATAAGTTTATTTTCAGATCTAGTCTTTCTAGATTTAATAAAATCAATTCAAACAACATTTGGAATCAACTCGTAAAAGCACAATAAGAAAATTACCCATCTCTGTGGATCGACCCGTACTCACCGGCTAGCTGCAAAGCGACGCCGTTTCTGATTGCGGTTAACTTATATTTTTGGATTAATCAGCTCTCTGGGATTTAATCTCACTATTTGTGGGAATTTAATTCCATTTTATTTGCAGAGCTTAGCTCTAATTTGGATCTTAAGAATTTTGGGAATTTTATTCCCTTTACTTTTTGGTGTTTTAATCCCTTCTTTCTTTTTTTCCTTCACAGATTTGAATCTGTTGTTTGTTTTAAAGAACCCGTCTTTCGGAGAATATTGGGAGTTTTTAACTCCACTGTTTAATGAGCACTATCCATTTAATGAGAATCTTTTTGGATTCTTACAATAGACACATGTCTCATCATTGATGAGCCACCACCTTAATTTTGTGGGGTCCACTATTTTTTTTACTTAGTGATTTTAGAATTTTGATTGCTAACCGTCCACTGGTTTTTCTTTTCAGGTACCATGGCTTCTGGTTCTTTTTTTCCTTATGTTCGTTCGGAGAGCGCTTTTGCCGATGCCCCTACTGATCGTGAAGTCCTTGCTTTATTCCAGGACTACAATCCGGAACAGAAAACTCTTCATCTATGGGGAGCGTGATACAGCTATATTATCCAGGATCGGCACATCTATACTTATGCGACGCCATCAGAACCGATCCCTTCAATTCATTATGCTGACCCTCCGCAGGTTGCTTATGCTGTGGAAGAGGTCAATTGAACTGCGGAGGGTCGTCTCCAACCTTCCATGGTATCGATACCAGTCCAGCCGCTGATGGCCCTAGATATTTTGGGGCGTTGCATGTGTCAATGAGAGGCGCATCCTTGGGGTCAGGTTTATACAATAGGAGTGACCCCTCGACATCTGGTGGGTTACCTCTAGTGGGCTCGCTATATCTTATCGGCCAAGAAATCCCTGCTGCTGAAAACCGGGTTATACCCAGCGATCTACGCATCTTTCTTCTGTTACCACACTTCTCATGTGTAGTGGATTAAATCTTTCTTGGAACGGTGGAATATTCCGACCCACATGTTTCTACTATCGTACCGGGAGGTATCGATTTCGCTGGAAGAATTCGCAGATATTTCCGGGTTACCCGTCAGAGGGGAGCATTATGAGGAGATATTTCCTCCTGATGAGTATATCTTCGCTACCGAATTGGTAGTCATAGGACTTACTTCGGAAAATGCTATCCAACACAAGTTCCCGAGTCTGATAAAAGTGTTAAATATCTATGAAAACTTGTTTTTGGAGTCCGGGGGGCATGGGGTTAGCTTTACGAACTTTGTCGCATGTTTCCTTCGTCCGGAGGTTTTATCGAAGAAGGCTGCGAAGTTTGCCAAGCTTGATGATCCGTTCGGGTTTGGCTTGGATAAATTGCCGACTACAGATGCTGATGTAAAGAAGTTCTTTATTCTGGACACCCTCATCGTCCCTTTTGCAGAGATTGCCGCTCCAGACATTGACGAGGAAACATTTTTTTATGGGCTTCATTGGTTTGTGGCTGAGCTGGTTTTCACTCTCAATGCATCCTCGCTACATGAGACTGTCTGTTTTCTATCCAGCTCATCCTGCCGCGGCGGGAACGCGTATAGCTGTTGGGGTTGCAGGATTGGCCCATTTGTATCATGGCCTAAGTATAGCGGCCGACACCACCCAGCCGGGTTTGAAGCCCGTAAATATCCCTTTACATTATTTCACTTCATGGATCGAGATGCATGTGTTGGGTACCTTTGGTGTGCATAAAAGACCTATATTTTATGAAGGGTATAATTTCCCCCGGGTCATGCAATTGGTCGACGCTTCTTCTCCGAACCCAACACAGTGAGAGGCTCGGCGATTGCTTCTACGTCCACGCATGGTTGGGGACAGCATGACCTTTGTTGATAGGGTCCTGACCATTGGTAAAGAACCCTCCAAAGTGGTCCAGTCACTTTATAATATCTTTAAGGATGGGTTTTCTTCTTTGATGGCCCAGGAGATGGTGCATCTGTATTCTATCAGGTCGGGTTTCCTAGTATTCAGGAAAAATGCCTCAGTGTTATTCATGAGGTATAACCCGCATTGCTTTGCTCAGTAATCCGGATATAACTTAGGCGTTCCCCTCGAATCATTTATCAACGATCCGGTTGCTTCAGAGCAGAGCGTTCGCAACGTGGTCACCATTTTATGCGGCTGAACAAAATGTCTTATTTTCTGATTGCTGAGCCGAGTCATATCCCGAAGGCCTTAAATGCCTACATAGCCTGATATCAGCATGCGACGGGCACCGTTATGAAAGAAGAAAGGCGGATTCTCCTTGATCATAAGAATTTTGTCCCGGCCAGTAATCCTGCGGTTCCACTGAAACAACGAGCAGTTGTCCGTTCTTCCTTAAGCGAGAGCGACGCGGTTGTAGATCCGCGAGCCTTTCCAATGGTGTCGACGGCTAAGCCACGACCACACGTAAGTGCTTCTGACGACGTGATGGCTGCAGCGTCTCCTTAGTCAGGTATTGGCTTAGAAATCGGGACTCGCCGTCCCAAAAGGCCTGTAAAGCGAAAGCTGTTATTGTCAGGTGTTGTTTCCAGCTCACAGAAGAAGAAGAAATCCCTGTTTTCGGTTGACGTTGTGTTTGGTCAAGAACCTTATACACCCTATAGAAAAAGCTTGTCCGAATATGACACCAACGACAATCTTTTTGAAGCTTCTATTGATGAGAAAGCAGAAACCAATCTTCAAGCTGCTATTGAGGCTTCTGAGCGATTAGCCCGCGAGCAAGCAGCGTTCGCTTCTCTTGCGGCATTAGGTCTATCTCATATAAACTATTTTGTATATTTTAGAGTTTATTACGCTTTCTTAACAGGCATCTCTACTGAAGAGGCTCTTTTGGCGTCCCTCAAAACATTCGAGGAAGAGGAGAGGTTTCGTGCTTCTATGGGCCTTGGTATTGTTCGTTTTGTGACGCCTTTAAAATATTTAGCTCATTTTGTCCACACCCGGACTCCCCTTTTTTTATTATAGGAACCATCGCAGCTTGTGCTGTTCCTAGTGCGGTGCTGTCTTTAGGTGGTGGTGCAGAGGAAATTCCCCTGATGGTGTTGGGGTAAAAATTTGCACACCGGTTGACCGAGTCAAAGTCAAGGTCAACCCCCAAGCCAGGTGGGCCCAAGCCCAGGTCAGGTGGGCCCAAGCCCAAGTCGAGCCCGCGGCCAGCCTCCTCCATGCCAAAATATAGATCATGTAATAAATAATTTTTTATGTAATTTTTTATGCATGAATGTATGCGAAATGGGCATAAAGCCAAACTTTTGTAAGCCCATGGCTTATGTGCAAAAAGAAATGGCAAATGAGCCATGGGATGGCTAAAATGCCATTTTTTGTAAAGCCCAAGGGGCTATATGTAAAGTGTATAGTCTATAAAAGCAAGAATAATGAAAATATCCTAACAACTTTTTCTCTATCCAAAGAAAAATCTAGATCTGTGATCTTTTCCTTCCTCATGGTTCTAAACCTTCCACTTTTTTTAATTAATTCAAGTGTTTTACTCTTCCTTTTCCAAAACTAAATAGTTTTTCACCACAAAACCCACAAAGAGGAACTCAGATCTGCCATCAGATCTCAGAAATGAGAGATTTTTAGAATCTCATATTTCTTGATCTTCAAGATCCGGCCAACAAAGGAAGAAGAAGGAGACCCATCTCCAGAAACCCTACTTTAGGGAAGAACTAGAGCTCAAGGGGAGAAGCCCTTCATCAGCTTCAAAACATCTTGGGAGTTTAACTCCTCATATATATATATATATATATACACACACACACACACACACAGAATAATAAGTGCTCCTTTCTGGGAGTACAACTCCCATTGCAGGGACCAAGTCCCATTTGCTGCTCGAGCTCCCAAGTGCTGACACGTGGTGCGCTAGCCCTCTTGCGCTCAGAGTGCTAGCACCAAAAACTCTAGAGCCTGAGCGCCCACGCGCTGACACGTGGTGCGCTAGCGCTCAAAACGCTTGCGCTCAGAGCGCTAGCGCTCGAGCGCCCATGTGTTGATCGTGGTGCGCTAGCGCTTTTGCGTTCAGAGCGCTAGCGCCCAAAGCGCTAGCGCCCGAGTACCCATGTGCTGACACGTGGTGCGCTAGCGCTCTTGCGCTCAGAGCGCTAGCGTCTAAAGCGCTAGTGCCCGAGCGCCCACGTGCTGACACGTAGTGCTCTAGCGCTCTTGCACTCAGAGCGCTAGCACCCAAAGCGCTAGCACCCGAGCACCTACGTGCTGACACGTGGTGCGCTAGCACTCTTGCACTCAAAGCGCTGGCGCTGGCCCCACGTATCTTTTGGATGCCTTTTCCCCCCTTTATATATATACATATATATATATATATACATATATATATATATACATATATATATATACATATACATATATATATATACATATACATATATATATATACATATATATATATATACACACATATGTATACATATGTACACACACATACTCCATGAAACTGTCCCTGTTAGAAAAAAATTCTAACGAGGCACTACCCCGCACCCCGCAAGAGGGCTGCTAGCCCCCTTGACCCCCAGCCCGCTATCCGGGTAGCGGTACCCCCGTAAAAACTCTGCGGGGCCCCCGATATATCCAAAAACCCCTTTCAAAACACAACACACGCACACTGCATATTGAGTTCGTATGACCAGTTTAACCCGTTAATCGGAGATTCTCTCGCTCCAAAGGCGAGGGGTAATTAACGGCAGTTTAGTCCGCGGCTGCCGGAGATTCGGATCCCCACAATCATTAAACCCCGGCCTACCCTAGGCAGGGGGAATCTGTAATACGCCTGACAAGCGCGCACGTATTTCCATCTCAATGGGGTGACGAAAAACACCCTACAGATTCTGGCACGCCCGGTGGGACGTTTTTCTCCTCCTATATCTCGGGTTAAATGTTCATACGAACTCAATCAACATACATATCTATATTTATACTAAAATAATGCTCTTTCATGCAGGTTTTCAAGCAATCACTTCTCAACGATATCTCCAAAGATGAACTCAGCTCTCAGCATGGCTCCCATCTCCTACACGATGAAGATAGACTCCCGGACGGTCCTCCCGGCCAGTCTCCGGTGACAATGGGAAGAGCCGCTGCTACCATTCGGCTCTATTCTGTTCGTGTCAGCTAACGCCGTCCCTACTCTCCGAGCTCCGGTAACTGACAAACCGGTCTCGAAAGGCAAGAGGCCAAATGTGGTGGTCTCAAGGGTGCCCCAACCCAGACGCGAGTCGGTGTTCAAACGGCTCTCCATGGCCCCAGCTGGGGGCAAAGCCGTCAGAACAAAAGAAGTTTCCAGACGTCGTGGGCAAGCTCAGGCGATACCTTCGACGGACATGCAGGCGGATGTTTTCTCAAGCCTCCCCATCACTCAGCCTATGGCGGCTTCCAGGAGAGAAGAAGTCGGCCAAGCGCTCAAAGCAGAGAAGCTGAGGCAGAAGCGGCTCAGATACAGAGCCAACAAAAGGGCCAGGGCTCTGGCCATGTTAAAATTTGTGAATTTCTAAAGTCTGGACCGCTCCGCGAAACCAGATGCCAGTGATGAAAGGATGGCTGAATGTGTTATCCACACCGTCTACAAGGTGGGCACGCGTCCTAGCGACAACCTTGGCAGCAAAAGCAAGGATGGATCCATCACATCTCAAATCCAACCTGGTGTGAATATAGCTGTCACTTCTCAAGACCAGCGTCCTCCGGAGGGTGATGAAAATCCTCCCAGTGAGGCTGATAGGCAGAGAGAGCCCTCAGTTCATGAGGAGTCGGGCTCGGGAAGCGAAGATGAGCCAACTTTCCATCCTAAGACCGCAGAGCAGCAACTTCTCCAAGAGCTACGAAAACAGCTCAGAAGCAAAGACAAGGAGATGGCCAAGCTCTACTCAAAGATTGACGACTTGACAAATGTCGTCTTGCGGCTTACAGCCCAACTTGCCTCTCAGCCGCCCAATTAAGCGCAGGGCTCTGCTCATGAACCGGGAAACGGGGTCCCGAGACAGCCGACACCTATTCCCTCAAATCCAAAGGTGGACGGACCGCACGAAAGCCAGTCGCATCCTATCTTAGGAAATTTCTTGGCTACCGATGATAGTAGCCCGCTAACTCAAGATCAAATCATGGATTTGGTTGCTAACAAAGTCAAAACATTGGTAGCCGAAGCCGAAGCGCAAAAAGATATCAGCAGCAGTGGAAGACCATATCCTGCTCAGTATGATCTGGTAGAATTTCCTAGCGGCTATGTCATCCCTAAATTCGGAAGATTTGATGGGACGGGAAATGCGAATCAACACATCGCCCACTTCAAAGCCTCATGCGGGAATACTGGGGGCAACGATGCGCTTCTCCTCCGCCAATTCATTAATAGCTTGACCGATGTTGCTTTCGACTGGTACACGAGCATACCGGATGGCTCCGTTACTACTTTTGTCCAAATGGAATCTTTGTTTCGACAAAGGTTCATGAGCGTCAGCGATAAGATCACCATTGCCGAGCTCGTAAGGACCAAGCCCAAGAACAATGAAAGAAGCACGGATTTTATAACCAGATGGCGCAATCTCTCCGTCAAATGTGAACCGTCGATAGAGCAGGACCAATCTGTCAGTCTCCTCGTCAAAAATCTCAACAATTGGATGGCCCCGTTTCTATGCACCGCGGGTCTCAAAACATTCCAAGAGCTGGCCAGCAAAGTTCAGATGCTGGAGCGCTCAAAGCAGGAGTTCTCCTCGGATTCCCAAAATAACAACAGGTCCTGGAGAAACTGAAAGAAGGATAATCGCAAAGGCAGACTCCCCTTTTTTTATTATAGAAACCATCGCAGCTTGTGCTGTTCTTAGTGCGGTGTTGTCTTTAGGTGGTGGTGCAGAGGATATTCCCCTGATGGTACCTACGGAACCTTCAGAGCTACCGGCAACCTTTGAGGCCACCCCAGGACCCCTACGGGAAGCGTCGCTAAAGCAGGCGATGACGGACATTGTAGCAGATCCGGAGGCCGAGTCTGATTTAGATGAAGACGTTCCACTGTCTGTGGTTCTGGAGAGATCTCTCCGAACAGCTAAAGCCGAGAAGAAGAGTCGGAAGCATGCAGCGAGAGAGCGTCAGGCTAGCTTGTCCACAGGTGCGGGTTTGAGTGATATACAACCCCTTGATGTTCCCAAGGAGGACATTCCTTCTGCCTTATCAACCGCTCATAGGCAGATCGCGCGTGCAGCTCGTGAAGAGGTTGAGCATTTCCTTCAAGGTGAGATAGTGCACGATATTTTGATGAAACCTGGTAGGGGTTATTTACTTTTCCAAGTTTCTTTCCATAGTAGTTTTTTTTGAATTATAACACATTTTTCCTTGAATGATACAACAGGGCTGTTTACCGCCGAAAGCCGGGGAAGACGAACGACTTGCCTGAATTTGGGGGCAGCTGCTATTTGGTTTTATCCGTCCACCTCTCCGAAGATGCCAAGCTGATTTATGGCACCGTATATCGGAGGTGTAGACGGATGCGGCCGATGTAGCAGACTTCGTCAGATTCCCCCTCACTGTGAGGGGTTTTTGATTGTAGGGATGCTCTTTCCTGCAGGCGCGAGCCCCTGCAGTTAATTACGCTATCGCATCGCGGTAACCACTTTCTCCTTCTCCAGATGGTCACTTTGTGTCGTGTGTGTTTATTTTATTTTTGGTTGCTCATGGATTGTATACGAAGACTAATTTATGTTGTCGCCCGTAGGGCGTGGATTAGTCCAAATCTGTATTTTCTTAGATTTGGGTTTGGGTTGGGTTTAAGGATCGTTAATCTTATTGAGATTAAGATCAACTTAAACGTTTGATAAGGATACGTTAGTCTAATTTTAGACTAAGATCTACTCAACGGGGTTTGGGATCATTTAGATCCGATGACAAAGCTTTTTTGGGCTCTATCGTCTTAGTTTAGGGACGTTGCGGTCCAATGGGTTTATGGACATCATAGTCCATGGCAGTTTAGAGACATGATTGAATAACGATTTCGGATTGTGTATGTTGAGAAATTGTATAGAAATCACAACCAAAAATTATTTGACTGCAATCAATAACGGTGTCGGATGTAGCGCGTTAGTAAGTGCGGATCGTCCACAGGGAAAGTGTAATCGTTCGTCTTTCGAATTAGATGAGTCGAAACTTTAAAGAAAAGAAAAGAAAACAATTCATGATATGTAAATTGAATTTCAAGAATTAGAAAAATATAGATCTAAGAAAAACATTAAAATCAAGAATTGAGATGTGTGATAATTTCCAAACCAAATATCAAGAATATAAGTGAGGCTCGTAGGAATCGATCGGATCTATAGATGTGATGAAATCTAGCGATTACGTATTCTTATCCATCGATGAATTGATACTAGATCGATGATGATCAACGAGAATTAGGGATTTCTTGTGAAACTAGGGTTTCATCATTTATCACTTGTTCCTTCGTCGGTATCATTCGTATTCTAGCCTTTAGTAAATTTAAGAATCGATCGTGGATCCCTAATTTCGAGCGATCACAATCAAGAAAGTATCGCAACGAAACTAGGTCGTCGATTCTTCAATTTGTTAGGGTTTACAAAACTCGTAGGACTTTAGAATCGTTTTAAGATTTGTGACATTATCATTCTATTGATCGTCTCGACTCCTTTACGAGCGGAGTTTTACTCAAACATCACAACAAGAACCACAATCACAAATTGAGATCTAATCATGATGCAAGAATTAAAAGAAAGCAAGATTAAAGAATTTCACCTTTTATTTATATCAACAATTCCGTTACAAATCGCTCAAGAACTACAAGAGGAAGAACTCGATCGTCGATTTGGCTTCGCTCGTCTCCTTGAGTCGCGGATCGGCTTGGATCACTTGCTCGATTGAAGATCGGCTCGGCTCCTAAAAAGTTGAAGGCTTCTTGCTTGATTTGGTACTCGGGATCTTGAATTTGGTGTTGGATTTTGGAATTAGGGCTACAAGATGTGTCACTCAACTTGTAGGTGGAAGAGAGAGAGATGAAGAATTGATTAACAACCTCAACCCTAGATCTAGGCTCCTTTTTATAGACCTCAAAACCCTAGATCTAGGATTTCAAATTTGAATTTTCCCTCCAAAAATTTGTTAAAGAGAGCCTTCTAGATGAAGTTTGTTAAGCCGAGCCTTCTAGATGAGCCACGTGGAGAATCGGGAGTTTTCTGGAAGCTTGGGTAGTTACATAAGCCACGTGCAAAAAAATTGCGTCACTGATGACGTCATCACGCCGCGGATCCGCGGCATAAGAGGGCTCCCGCCGTGGATCCGCGGCGCAATGTGGGCCTTGGTGCTTCAGTTTTAAATGGCAATTCTTGGGCTGACTTATGGGCCTTTATACAATATGTTAAATTTCCTTTGGCTTCCTGTATCACTGCCAGATCTCAAATCTTTGAGTTGGCGTATCTTTGATCAGCTCTTTTCCCAATTTTGGCTTTGTTCCTTCAACTTTCTGCACAATTTCTCAAGACAAGAGTTGCGCTATACAAGAATGATGTGGTGCCATGATAAATACACAATTTCCCTAAAAGTGCCGGTTTTAAAGTCTAACACATGCAATCTGGTATTTCAAAGATGTTTTGCTAATATGTGCAATATGAATACCGAACACTTCTAGATGAGTGCAAATGATAGGGAAATTGCCATGTTAGAAATGCAGTATTTTCGACTAATCAAATTCCCCCCAAACTTATTTTCGATCGTCTCGAGCAAATTGTTTTATTAAAAAGAGAAGGAGAAAATAAAGAAAGAAAAAAACTAACTAGCACACTTTCGTAGGCAACACAATTGCACTGAGCACGTGCAACAAGCCTTTAAGCCTCTAGGTGTCCCTAGTAGGAGGAGTGTTATCTCCTGAGGGTTTTCATTGGATTGCACCCACAAAATCCAATAATAAAAGAAAGATCATGAATATTACATTTAAAGAAAAGAACTGTAAAAGAAAAGCCTTGAAAATTAGGGTTTCCAACTAAGCTAGCTTTTCGGTTGTCATGAGCCCTATCTTAATAGTCATGAAAAGATGTCAGAAATCACGTCCTCCCTCAATAAAACATCGTCTTATTCTTCATTCCTATCTTTCTTCCAAACATCGATCATATCACCTTACGTGTGTGTAATAAACATCCCTATACCCGGAAAATTCAATTCAAGCTATCATACTCTTGCCCATCAGCCTTAGTACTTTTTAATTAATGAATATTTAAATGAATTTGCTCACACACTTTCATGCGACCGTTAATACTTCTTGAGGTACTAACCGACCGATTACTCATGTGCTTGCTTATTTGGTGTATTTCCTCGTCTTGCACCACCTAAGGCTTAGCAGTGACTCGCAGACCAGTTGGCCTTAGGGCAATAGGTGAAGAGGCACCCTCGCTATATTTTTTTATTGCTGCCTTGGCGATAACAAAACCAGTGTCCATTTTTTCACCATTTTTATATTTTATTCAAATTTTTTTTATTTCCTTCATACATCGGCTTTTAGACAAGAGCATTTCAAGGTATCCTCTACTATCCCGATTTTCAAGACGTGTGTAAATGGATTACTCGCATTCTTTTTACAGTTCAAAAGAAGGGGTGGAGGTTCAATTTCATTGATTAGGACATGATCCATCTCAACACCCGTGTCATTCAAAAATACGAGTTCATCAGCGAAAATCTCCTCAAAAGTTCCATCAATACCCCGATGAATAATGTCATCACAAAGTGCGGGGTGATCTTCAGACTCCAGAAACGGTTCATAATTGGTGTTAGTTGTTGACCCGAACATCTCGGTGGATGAGTCCGTATATGTATGATACATTGTTGGGTCAAACAACAACGTATGAAAAGAGTCAAGATCAGTATCAAGAGGATCATCAAATTCGCTGTTGTCGACATCCATTAAGTCGACAGAACAGACCTGAGCAGTAGGTTCTGAGGGTACACTTCCCAACTTGTAAATGTTCAGCTCTATTGACCTATTCCCGAAAGATAGGGTCATAGAACCATTACGACAGTTGATTATTGCATTGGAAGTGGCCAAAAGGGGGCGATCTAAAATCACCGGAATTTGATTCCGTGGGTTCTCTACAGGCTGTGTATCAAGTACAATAAAGTCCACAGGGAATACAAATTCCCCGATTTTTATTAACACATCCTCCAGTTCACTCCTAGGTTTGGTGATTGATCGGTCAGCCATCTGGAGAGTTATGCTCGAGGGCATTAACACTCCGATACCTAGTTGCTCATAGACCGAGTAAGGAAGCAAGTTAACACTAGCGCCAAGGTCTAGTAGAGCACGGTTGATGTGTTTTTCCCCAATAGAAATAGAAATAGTAGAACATCCAGGGTCCTTACGTTTCCGTGGTACTTGTTAGGGGAAAGCCGTGTCTACAGTCTTTGCCATGAATATCTTCTTAGGCACTTGAGTCTTCCTCTTCCTAGTGCACAAGTTCTTAAGAGTTTTCGCATAGGACGAAACTTGTTGGATGGCATCTAGGAGAGGGATGTTGATGTTAACTTGCTTAAACATGTCCATAATCTTCTCCATATGTGGACTCGATGTGTTAGCCCTTAACTGATTAGGATAAGGCGCTTTAGCAATAAGCGCTGGGTCCATCATAGGAGAAGGAAGTGTGTGTGGACCCGATCCCAGAATAGAAGTGGGGATCGTCCGTGGAGAAGTAGAAGAGATGGGCTGAGGTGGCGAGCCTTTTGGAAAACGAAGAATAGGCTCTCAAGAAGGTGGTGGGGTAGAAGAACTGGGGTCAGAATTAGAAGTAGAAGTGGAAGGAAAGGTCTCAGCCGGGGTATCATTGATAGATTTTTCAGTGTCGTCAATCTCTTCCCCAACGTGATTATCAAGCACTCTTCCAGATCTCAACGTGATTGCATTCACATGATGTGAATAGCCAGGATTAGGTAAAGGTTGATCTGGAAGTTTCCCTTTTTCTCATGCACTCATTCCGGCTTTTAATCGTGCAATTTCTTCTTCCATCGATTTAATAGTCTCGCTTTGAGAAGTGGAGTTTCTCTTTATATCATCGACGGAAGTCTTTATTGTTAAAAGAAAGTTCATGAATGAAGAGAATTCATCAGTACCGGTCAACTGCAAAGGATTAGACGGTGCAGGTGTGTTGACCGGATTTTGGATGTTTTGTGCTTGGAAGGGGTGCTGACTCAATGAAAGTGGTTGCTGTTGTGGTGGAGGAGCCCTTTGGAAATTGTGTTGGTTTGGAACCGTATTTTGATTTTGTGATTGGTTCCAAGAAAAGTGTAAAGTTTTCAAAATAATAAAATATGATTTTTGGGAAATTTTATAATTTAATATTATTTTAATGAATATTTTAATATTCTGGTATAATTAAATACAAATAAATGGGGAAAAATTATGGAAAATTCTAAAATAAGGTATTTTATGGAATTATGCCATTTTAAAGTTTTTAAGATTAGTTATATGCTAATTTAGTGCTAATCGCGATTAAGAATCGCTAATTGGACTTTTAGCTTTTTGTGCAAAAATGTGCACATATCATTTTCTACACTTGTGTTGCTTGTGCATTTCTACCATGGCTTTTCTTTTGGGTCTACTATTCAAGTGAGAAGAGTTTGGTGAGGAAAAGAAAAAGAAAAGTAAATGATGAAGAGAGAGAGAGAGAGGGTAGGCATAGGTCAACTTTTCTCTTTTGAAGCCATGCCCCCCCATCATTCCCTTCTCATTTTCTCTCCCCTCTCCCCTTGTTGCTGCTGCTGCTGCCATCCCTCTCATTTCCCTCCCCTTCACTTCATAGATCCACAATGAAATCGAAGCCAAAACCCAATTCCCACTTCACAAAACTTACTCCCAAGCTCATTAGCTTCACATTGAACCTAGCAAGATTGGATTTGGAGGACTTTGAGCAACTCAAGAATTTTCTTGAGTTGCCAAAGGAGGTAATTTCTGCACCTATTAGAGTAGTATCTCATTTCTTGTGCATTAATTCTAGTTTCATATCGATATTGTGTCATTTTGTGGACTTTGGAGAATTCAAGTTAGGGTTTATGGTAAAACTGAAATTAAAGATGAAATTAAGGATCGTGGTGACTTTAGAATCCCTTGTGTGATGCTAATTTGAACCCAAACCTGAACTTGAAACCAGAATACGGAATTACGCAATCGATATCGGGAAAAACTGTAAATCTGGAAGTGTTTTGTGGAATCTGCTATCACCCCGAGACCCCTAAAATAAAACTGAATTGACAGTGAGATGTGCAGGCACTATAGAACCACCACACCAAACCCTAGCCCCCAATTCCAAACTGAGGCCGCCAATTAATCCCTTCTGGCCGCAAATTGCGGCCAGAGCAGGAGGGATCTGCCTCGAAATTGGTGCATGGCCCTATTTCCTCTAGTCTTGACCCTGGGTACTTCTAGTTTTGACTGATTCTATCTAGGGTGAAATCTGGGTTGATTTTCCTATGTTGGTGCATGGTTTACGACTCGATTTAGCATGGATTTTGGTATTTGGTGATTCATTCCTGTCGGGTGGCGTTTGGACGTCAACGACAAGTGGATATTGATCGTGTTTACATGCGAGTCGATAGGTTTTTACCTATGCGGGTAGCGTGTGCTATTTTGGTTTCCGATGTGATTTTCATGTGCTTTAGCATTGTGATATACTTGTAGGTACCCTACGAGATGTTGAGGCAAAGAAGATGAAGATGGCGACATCGGCACCGACACATGAGAAGCAAGGTGAGTAGATTTATATCTACGGGGAGAAGTCGGGTGGATGGCGTATAGCACCCCCGCAGTCCGTGGTGATGTATACGAATACGTTTACACACATATATTTATTATGTGTTTTTTAGGGTTATTAATGGTAATAATGGATTATTGGTGATAAGGATGTATTGGTTGAGTGTAGTGCGAAACCCTAGAGTAGTGGTTGCACCCACACTCACACATACACACATACTTGCATACATTCTTTCATATATCTGTGCGCATATGATGGTGTGTGTATCTACACATGGGTATGGGACTATGTGTTCATATACGAGTTTTGAAGATGATACGCGGGATTGAGATGAGTCGATGAGATTCGATTGAGGCCGTGATATTTGGCGACATGACAGAGTTCGTATTGGAGATGTGATATCATGGCAGTGATACCTGTCATGTGATGAGATAGTGTGATATCGACTCAGATTTAGGTGGTTTCCATACCCCTCTCTATTGACTTGACTGTGGGTTCGTAGTTCGCATAGTAGGCGTTAGACTAGACCCGAGTCATACCTATTTCAAAACTAACGAATCAGGGTATTTTAAAGATAGGAAAAAGGGTTCATACGGATATTTTCAAAAGGCGCATCTTTTCTTAAAACACCGTAGCCCTTATTTTACCAAAAGCCCTGATTCGTCCTATTTCAAAAGGCAAGGTTGCATGATATATTTATTGAGGCAGGTTCTCTACTGTTGCGTTGACTACTCGATTCCGCACACTCATGCTGTTTGCATTGCATCGCTTGTATTGTTGATATATTTCAGTCATGCTGCTAGGACACCAGCACCATTATCGATGATGCGTATGTTCCACGTACACTGTTGCCGGCTTACACACTTCATCATCGATAATTACCATGTCACTACACTGTAGTACTGTTGCATTCAGGATATGACCCTTGCATGACATATTGATATGCTTACCTTTCTGCTATATGTCGCATACATGCTGCTTTCTGATTATACGCATTGAGATATGTTGTTTCCATGATATTTCTGGTTTTGGGAACCGTGGGTGTTTCAAAGAGGATATGTAATTGTTTTGAAAACCCGGTTACCCTTGATATGATATTTCAGTGCGTCCACCATGTGTTTTCTCGGTGCTGAGAGCGACATGTGAAACCCGATTCGAGGAGGCGGATGAGGCCGATTGCGGGTACATGGTGGACCCGGTATGGTTCCCCGGGGCAAGAAATGTTTTTCGTGGAGTAGACGATAAGCCTGGCAGGGTGGCGAGTACCTACCGATGATTTTGTTGGACCTGGTGGTTATCCCGAGGATACTGACCAGAGTCGATAGATGGATATGGGCGTACTGCCGGGGCCAAGGGCCGATACCGCAGACAGAGCCCGCGGGCCGATCCAGACTGATGGAGCCCGCTATATGAGGATTTACGTGCCGATGCTGGGCACAGTTTTCATGATGTTTTCGAGTGCCAATGCTGGGCACTCCGGTTCCATGATTTTGGCGAGTCGCGAGGGACACAGGTGGTTTATATCCTCATATTTCCATGCATATGCTGATGATATTTACATGCATGATGGTTATTGTCATTGGATGACGAGTGGACGGGATCCACGTACATGCAGATTGATTTCATTGATTGTACCTCATATTTATGATATGCTATTACCTGAGGCACTGGCACGAGCATTTGGAATTACACTCATGTATAGAGATTACATTGCCAGTTTAGCATGTTTCAGACTTATTCATATTGAGGTTTATATATATCTGATCGTATTGACCTAGGTGGGTCATGCATTCGATCTCTGCTTGTAGATATTTTCTATTCACGAGTTGGCAACTCACCCCCGTTGTGCCACAGTCCTTGCAGGTTTTTGCCGTACAGATTCCATAGCGGCATTTCTGGCACACTGCTTCCTTATGGGTGACTTGCGTTGGTAGGTGGGTTCTTTTATATCAGAACCGCCATTGTTCATGTATTATTTATTGTATCTAGTCATTCCATCAACCAAAACTTGTATATTGTTTCAGACTTAGAAAACAGTGTTGTTTTATTTCGACCTTAGAGTCGCGCTTGTAGTATTACGGTTTTCTGGCTGTTTGAGTTTCTTTTTGGATTTTGATCCTCGCCTTTTGGCGTTGTATATTATTATTGCTTGCGTGGTTGTGACCGTCGATTGACGAAGAGCTAGCTCCCGCTTGGGGATGCCTTTTATCATTTCATATATACTATTCTTGTTGTACCCCGTTTGGGGCCAGTTTTTACAAAGGAAACTCTGCCGAAATTTTCAGGAAAGATTACACATTTTAAAAATGCATATTCGGCTTAGTTATTTAAAAACTTGATTTTTGAAACGTGATTTCTTTACTTTTCAAAACCAGTTTTCCCTTATTTACTCTTTAAATGGTTTTAGATTGCTGGGCTTTTGGCTTACTTGGATCAGATGGGGTCCTATAGACTTCATATGGTTCAAGGGTCAGTCACTCGCTCTTTCGGGTCATGACAAAGTTGGTATCAGAGCGCTAGGTTGACCTTGGTTCGAGTCTAAGTTTGACTATGTGGAGCCTAGGGCGTCTATATACGGAACTTAGACTTAGTCGAGGGGGTATTATCCCCGAACTTTCGTCGTGTAGGATGACCCTTGGTTGATGGAATAGGTGACTAAAGTAGAGTGACGTACCGTGGGTATGTTCCGCGGCATACTTACGACACGCCACTCCGCTTAAGAAACCTTAGGTTGTACATTTCCTTGCACCGTATTGTATTCCTTCTTATGATCTATCTTCATCGATACTGGTTATGGTTTTGCTGCCGTGATTGCACGGGCAGAGTGAGCTACGGCTCGAGTTGCGTCAGCATGAGCTCGTCGGGGACGAGGACTGACCAGGGCGTGATTCCAGAGGTGTACGGTTGCATTGAGGCTTCGTAATTTTTGTTTCCGCACTATGAGCGTTTGACAGATCGCTTTTGCGAGATTTCCCGGGTGTACCGGTCGGTACCAGAGGATTGAGCCACTGATAGAGGCCAGCCAGGATATGATGACTGTTGATATATCGCTTATTCATGATGGTTGAGGCGCTGTTTAGCGTACCGACGAATGAGCCAGTTATTGCTGCGAATGATGAGATATCGTCCAGATGATTGGAGCTACTGCAGCATGAACATATTCTTAGAGATATGATAGTGAGTCGCTAGTCACCGAGGATTAATGACTAGGACCTATGGTTCGTTCGCTTACCCCGACGCGAGGTCATCAGATAGATTGATTCCAGTTAGAGACGACTTTACGCAGGTTCGTTGAGAGTCGATTGAGACGATCGAATGTCAGGAACCCATTTTCCAAGTTTAAGTTATTCGGAAAGACATGCAAGCGATTCTATGGACCCACTAGAAGAATGAAACCCTAACTCGATATAATGACCGTGTGAAAGCCTTTGAACCTTAGGGTTTGCGGCAGTTCCTCGGCGCCATTAGTGAGGCTTGGGTTTGCCCTTCTACGGCTGGACCACCGATGCTGTGGTATGTACTCGATACTATTAAACTGTACCCGAGATGTTGAGCTCTAGGGGGATTGTGAGGTTCTGACGAGTCGATCGGACGATTCGACATCATTCGGATATCATGTGATGGGACACTGCTTGGGAGACTCCAGATACGAGCGTAGCCGTTGGAGCGCAGTCTGTGTAGCCACGATGAGATGAGTCCGAATCAGTCGATATTGAAGCAGAGTGGAGTAATGAGTTTGCACGAGATTTCGACGAGATGACGTTTCACTCCGCTGACATCAGAGATGCGATATGCACGCTGAGGACGTGTTCGGCTAGATATCTTCTACTGAGTGATGAAGATACCGAGTTCGTGATTTCGAGTCCGTGTGAGGGACTTCGGATGGACCGTAGCCGAAGACATTGCAGTGCGCAGATAAAGACGCGACGTCGAATGGTCGATGATACAGACAAGCGGGACAAGAAGTTCGTGCGAGAGGCAGACGAGCTGTTACTACACCCCGTTAAGATTAAAGGTCGGACATGCATACAGAGGCGCAGGGATGCAACCAGCTTCCGAGAAGATGTTGTACTAAGGGTGCAGATGTTCAGAAAGCGAGGAAAGATTACGCCAGAGTACCAGCCTCCTTACAGTTTGGCTTAGGCAAGATCAGAAGAGACCTTGAGTAGGATTCCTTCCAGTACACTGCTGCAATAAGAGTTGCACCCAGGATCGGATGCGTGATGTGCATTCAGAGGACCCGAGGTCGGCGCCAGAGATGTGCTGCTTTACGAGCGGTCGTGAGGATTGACCGAGTGATGACCTGAAAAGTGCCAGAACGGAATCGTTCCTGTCAGCACACCTGACCGGGCCGATGAGCCGATGGATTGCGAGATTGGTAATCTACAGGAAAGATCAGGAACCAGAGGCAGAGGAGGCCAGCCGCAAGCAAGAGACAAGTAGATATCTTGCGCCGCTAGCATCGGATGTTCCGGTATCTTCTCGACCCTGAAGAAGGATATACCGACGACGGTATTTATGATTTGTGATTTTGTGAGTTGACTATCACGTATCCGTTGCTTTGGATTTCGGTATTTTGGGCGATCTATTTGCATGATTTAGTCTTGATGACTGAGTTTCATGATATTTGATTTTGTGCACCATGGTTGCACTTACTGGGTATTTATACCTTGCACATAGTTATTACTCTTGAGGTGTTGATTGCGATTTCATGCCTATTTTATGCCGGTGATTTGATTTACGCTTCCAGCATAGTTTCATGTACTTTTAGTGTTTTGATTTGTGCACGCTGATACACGCGGTTGTGAGTTTTTCCATCGCGGTACACCTGATTTTGATTAAGCCGCGTTGTTTATCGTTTCAGGCCTTGGCTGCACCTGCCTACGACTTTATGGATTTCATACGGTTGATTTGATGTTGTGCATATGTTACGCACACGATTTGATTTTTGCACTCGGTATAGCTTATATGTGCTTGTAGTGCATTAATATGTGTTTTGTGCACGCAGTTGCACACGTTTATGATTTTCTTTATAGCTGGGTACACTTAGTGTTGCTGCTTACGCATTTGAGTTATTGTTGGTATTTGTGCATGGGATGCACAAGTTCTATACTTCGTGCGTTTGTCGCACCAGTTTTATGTTTCTTGCGTTTATCGCATCAGATTTATATTTCGTGCCTTTTTTGCACCGGATTTATATTTTGTGCATTACGGTTGCACCTGACTTCGATTTGATGCCTTTCGGTATGTCGATTTTGATTGTGATATTGATGTGGATTCTTGCACTCCGTGCTTTTGATTGGACTTACGCATGTTCGGCGTTGCTATTGGATTTTGTGATTCCGTGCATGTTGAGTGCGCAGGGTTTAGATTTTCATTCGTGCACGATGGATGCACTGATTTGGATTTTCGCGCATGTTGGGCGCATGTTTGTAGATACGATTTTGGGGCACACCAGATGCACTAAATCGAGATTCTTCGTGCATGTCAGATGCACATGTTTTGGCTGTCAGGCACACACGTTGCCTATGACAGATGTTTCGTGCACACCCGTTGCACCTAGATGTTGTTTTGTGCACCTGTATGGCACATATATGGATTTTGATTTCCGTGCGCACCAGACGCACAGGGTGGTGTTATGTGCATTTTTGGGATTTATTCCTTTTGGAGCAGTACATTTTTATGATATTGGATATTGGTTTTCATATTGAGCAGGACTAGTCAGAGGACGGTGCCTGGATATATTTGGCATGCATTGATAGTTCGAAGGGATTTCCAAAGCGCGAGCTATAGTCTCGATATACATATACTTACGTGTCCGATGTGACACGAAACGTTTAAAAACAGGAAACCCTTCTAAATTGTTTTCAAAAACGGAGGAACGTACCTATTAAAGAAAAAGGATATATATATACGTATATAGTTATTTTCTTATGAAAAACGTCCGCCACTGTGCAGTGTTACGCGCATCGCACAGCGACTTAAAAAGATTTGGCATGCATTTACATCAGCTATTCACATGTATAGATTGGATGTCTACGTGTATAGTTCTGATTTATATCATATTGATTTTGTATTGGATTTGACATTGTGTCTTTGCCATGACTCCGATGATTGCGGGATGCTTGATGTAGTGTTGCTTTTGAGTTATCTGCTCAGTACTCATGCGCATGCATTGCGCTATAATGTTTTATGTATAGATGATTTCGGAGCCCCGATGACTTGGAATTTGTATTGAAATATTTTAGTATTTGAGGGTTAAAATTTAAATTCGAGTACCGAATTTCTTTAAGGGGGGTAGATTGTAACGTTTTCAAAATAATAAAATATGATTTTTGGGAAATTTTATAATTTAATATTATTTTAATGAATATTTTAATATTCTGGTATAATTAAATACAAATAAATGGGGAAAAATTATGGAAAATTCTAAAATAAGGTATTTTATGGAATTATGCCATTTTAAAGTTTTTAAGATTAGTTATATGCTAATTTAGTGCTAATCGCGATTAAGAATCGCTAATTGGACTTTTAGCTTTTTGTGCAAAAATGTGCACATATCATTTTCTACACTTGTGTTGCTTGTGCATTTCTACCATGGCTTTTCTTTTGGGTCTACTATTCAAGTGAGAAGAGTTTGGTGAGGAAAAGAAAAAGAAAAAGAAAAGTAAATGATGAAGAGAGAGAGAGGGGGTAGGTATAGGTCAACTTTTCTCTTTTGAAGCCATGCCCCCCCATCATTCCCTTCTCATTTTCTCTCCCCTCTCCCCTTGTTGCTGCTGCTGCTGCCATCCCTCTCATTTCCCTCCCTTTCACTTCATAGATCCACAATGAAATCCAAGCCAAAACCCCATTCCCACTTCACAAAACTTACTCTCAAGCTCACTAGCTTCACATTGAACCTAGCAAGATTGGATTTGGAGGACTTTGAGCAACTCAAGAATTTTCTTGAGTTGCTAAAGGAGGTAATTTCTGCACCTATTAGAGTAGTATCTCATTTCTTGTGCATTAATTCTAGTTTCATATCGATATTGTGTCGTTTTGTGGACTTTGGAGAATTCAAGTTAGGGTTTAGGGTAAAACTGAAATTAAAGATAAAATTAAGGATCGTGGTGACCATAGAATCCCTTGTGTGATGCTAATTTGAACCCAAACCTGAACTTGAAACCAGAATACGGAATTACGGAATCGATATCGGGGAAAACTGTAAATCTGGAAGTGTTTTGTGGAATCTGCTATCACCCCGAGACCCCTAAAATAAAACTGAGTTGACAGTGAGATGTGCAGGCATTATAGAACCACCACACCAAACCCTAGCCCCCAATTCCAAACTGAGGCCGTCAATTAATCCCTTCTGGCCGCAAATTGCGGCCAGAGCAGGAGGGATCTGCCTCGAAATTGGTGCATGGCCCTATTTCCTATAGTCTTGACCCTGGGTATTTCTAGTTTTGACTGATTCCATCTAGGGTGAAATCTGGGTTGATTTTCCTATGTTGGTGCATGGTTTACGACTCAATTTAGCATGGATTTTGGTATTTGGTGATTCATTCCTGTCGGGTGGCGTTTGGACGTCAACGACAAGTGGATATTGATCGTGTTTACATGCGAGTCGATAGGTTTTAACCTATGCGGGTAGCGTGTGCTATTTTGGTTTCCGATGTGATTTTCATGTGCTTTAGCATTGTGATATACTTGTAGGTACCCTACGAGATGTTGAGGCAAAGAAGATGAAGATGGCGACATCGGCACCGACACATGAGAAGCAAGGTGAGTAGATTTATATCTACGGGGAGAGGTCGGGTGGATGGCGTATGGCACCCCCGCAGTCCGTGGTGATGTATACGAATACGTATACACACATATATTTATTGAGGCAGGTTCTCTACTGTTGCGTTGACTACTCGATTCCGCACACTCATGCTGTTTGCATTGCATCGCTTATATTGTTGATATATTTCAGTCATGCTGCTAGGACACCAGCACCATTATCGATGATGCGTATGTTCCACGTACACTGTTGCCGGCTCACACACTTCATCATCGATAATTGCCATGTCACTACACTGTAGTATTGTTGCATTCAGGATATGACCCTTGCATGACATATTGATATGCTTACCTTTCTGCTATATGTCGCATACATGCTGCTTTCTGATTATACGCATTGAGATATGTTGTTTCCATGATATTTCTGGTTTTGGGAACCGTGGGTGTTTCAAAGAGGATATGTAATTGTTTTGAAAACCCGGTTACCCTTGATATGATATTTCAGTGCGTCCACCATGTGTTTTCTCGGTGCTGAGAGCGACATGTGAAACCCGATTCGAGGAGGCGGATGAGGCCGATTGCGGGTACATGGTGGACCCGGTATGGTTCCCCGGGGCAAGAAATGTTTTTCGTGGAGTAGACGATGAGCCTGGCAGGGTGGCGAGTACCTACCGGTGATTTTGTTGGACCTGGTGGTTATCCGGAGGATACTGACCAGAGTCGATAGATGGATATGGGCGTACTGCCGGGGCCGAGGGCCGATACCGCAGACAGAGCCCGCGGGCCGATCCGGACTAACGGAGCCCACTATATGAGGATTTACGTGCCGATGCTGGGCACAGTTTTCATGATGTTTTCGAGTGCCGATGCTGGGCACTCCGGTTCCATGATTTTGGCGAGTCGCGAGGGACACAGGTGGTTTATATCCTCATATTTCCATGCATATGCTGATGATATTTACATGCATGATGGTTATTGTCATTGGGTGACGAGTGGACGGGATCCACGTACATGCAGATTGATTTCATTGATTGTACCTCATATTTATGATATGCTATTACCTGAGGCACTGGCACGAGCATTTGGCATTACACTCATGTATAGAGATTACATTGCCAGTTTAGCATGTTTCAGACTTATTCATATTGAGGTTTATATATATCTGATCGTATTGACCTAGGTGGGTCATGCATTCGATCTCTGCTTGTAGATATTTTCTATTCACGAGTTGGCAACTCACCCCCGTTGTGCCACAGTCCTTGCAGGTTTTTGCCGTACAGATTCCATAGCGGCATTTCTGGCACACTGCTTCCTTATGGGTGACTTGCGTTGGTAGGTGGGTTCTTGTGTATCAGAACCGCCATTGTTCATGTATTATTTATTGTATCTAGTCATTCCATCAACCAAAACTTGTATATTGTTTCAGACTTAGAAAACAGTGTTGTTTTATTTCGACCTTAGAGTCGCGCTTGTATTATTACGGTTTTCTGGCTGTTTGAGTTTCTTTTTGGATTTTGATACTCGCCCTTTGGCGTTGTATATTATTATTGCTTGCGTGGTTGTGACCGTCGATTGACGAAGAGCTAGCTCCCGCTTGGGGATGCCTTTTATCATTTCATATATACTATTCTTGTTGTACCCCGTTTGGGGCCAGTTTTTACAAAGGAAATTCTGCCGAAATTTTCAGGAAAGATTACACATTTTAAAAATGTATATTCGGCTTAGTTATTTAAAAACTTGATTTTTGAAACGTGATTTCTTTACTTTTCAAAACCAGTTTTCCCTTATTTACTCTTTAAATGGTTTTAGATTGCTGGGCTTTTGGCTTATTTGGATCAGATGGGGTCCTATAGACTTCATATGGTTCAAGGGCTAGTCACGTGATCTTTCGGGTCGTGACAAAAAGTTCGGGTGATTCCTCCAACCCTGATTATATGTGGAAGAATGTGGATCGTTCCTAGGTCGATGTTGGAAAGCAGAATTGATATGCTCATGACCTTGAAACGGAGAATTTAGTGGACACTCTTCCGTCAAATGAGAAGGATCAGAACAGCATCCACATACAGTTTTGGAGAGTGACATTTGATTTAGGGCAGCAGCTAAAAATTTGTTTTCCATAGCGTCGAATTTCTTGTGTAAAGCTGAAATATCAGCTCAAACTCCTATGGAAATATCATTGCCATCCCTAGACGATTGACTCACACCCTCCCACTGTAAAGATTTTTCAGCGAAATCTTCTAGGAATTTCCAGGCTTCCCAATCATCTTTGGTCATGAAGTTGCCTTGATACATGGATTCAAAGGTCTGCCTTGTTTTAGGATTAATGCCCTCATATATGATTCGGCACAGCTCCCATCTGGGGATTCCGTGATGTGGGCATTGGACTAACAGATCCTTGAAGCGTTCAAGACATTTTGAAAATGGTTCATTTGGAAGCTGGGTGAATTGATTTATTTCGCTACGGACTCGAACTGTCTTATGTTGTGGGTAGAATTTCTTAAGGAATGCTTTTATGAATTCTTCCCAGTTTGAAATGGAATGTGTGGTTGTGTTGTAAAGCCACTTCTCGGCTATATCGCACAAGGTAAATGGGAGAAGACGTAGACGCATAGCATCCATAGAAAGCTGTGAGGTACCCATCATTGTGCATACCTTTTCAAATTTGGTAATAAAGGCGTATGCATCTTCAGACTCGAGACCGTGAAATTTTGGTAGAAGGTTGATGTATTAGGGTTTAATTTGAAAATTGTCCCCGTTGGCTGGTGGAATGGAAAGACAGGTGAAAAGGGGACCTCGTGTAGGATAGCACCTCTCCTGGAGAGAGATGCGAGGTGGATTCTGCGCACCAACGGACGGCGGCAGGGTAGTGGTAAAGAAGTTCGATGGAGACGGATCCATCGATGTGGGTAAAGAAAAGGTAAATGTAGAAATACCGAGTTTAGGGTCGATCGGGGGGACGCGGACTAAACGGGCACTAGAATCCCGTGTCCAGCCTATCTTGCACTAAAAAGGGTTCATACAAGTGGCAGCGTGACTTATAATTAGGGGAAATGAATGTGATTGGTGTTTGTTTTGAAAAATATACGGATTTTTGAAAAAATGATGCGATCACAAAAAATGCAACAAGCAAAACCCTAATTCTATTGGTCGCTTAGGTCAAAGCTCTAGACCGCTCCTAACTGCCAAAAGACAAGTCGCAGGATAAATCCTCCACTGCCTCTTTGTCTCTCCTGTGGCCAGGTAAGTGCCAGGTAAGTGGGAGGTTCTCCACTACGTAAGTAGTGGGCCTAATTAAGTAACCACTAGCCTTCGACACACTTGCCTTAGACATCACAAAAGAAACGCGGATAAGCAATGAATTACCCACGGCCTTCTCTTATCCTAAGTGAGCGCGACGGTCCTTAGAGTCATGTCTAGATATTTTTTAGTTAATGAGGGTAAATGCGGATGCAAGTTTGTGATTTTCGGGGCTTAGGAAGGGTAATGAACTCCCCACCTAATCTGGATTTGGTCTTTGCCCCTTAATTTCCGTATTAATATGCAAACAACCAAAAATCAAAACACGCACAATTTATTTTGCTTTTGCGGCGCTGCGAATTATTTGCAAAGAAACTTGCACGAATTGTTAATTGGAGCAGATTTAAGAGGAGATAAGAAAGTTAGAATGCACCTGAGAAATTTTGGAGCAGTGAACTTCCTGAACTGCCGTGAAATCGCGGTGGGAGTCAATAATTGCCGCGGAAACGCGGTGTAAAACACTGTTCACTTCACAAAAATTCTTCAGGCGGCTACTGTTCACCCCTTGAGCTCTCTGGAAATTTCTGAAAAAATTTTCTACAGCTCCGATGATTCCAGATTTCCTCGCACAAATCACAACAACTCATATTAGTGTTTGCGCGAATTTTGATCTAAAAAATATAATGGAATAAATCTTTCAACTCAAATTTCAAAATACGAACAATTAGCGCACTATCCCCGGCAACGGCGCCATTTGATTGATGAACGATTTCGGATTGTGTATGTTGAGAAATTGTATAGAAATCACAACCAAAAATTATTTGACCGCAATCAATAACGGTGTCGGATGTAGCGCGTTAGTAAGTGCGGATCGTCCACGGGGAAAGTGTAATCGTTTGTCTTTCGAATTAGATGAGTCGAAACTTTAAAGAAAAGAAAATAATTCATGATTTATAAATTGAATTTCAAGAATTAGAAAAATATAGATCTAAGAAAAACATTAAAATCAAGAATTGAGATGTGTGATAATTTCCAAACCAAATATCAAGAATAGAAGTGAGGCTCGTAGGAATCGATCGGATCTATAGATGTGATGAAATCTAGCGATTACGTATTCTTATCCATCGATGAATTGATACTAGATCGATGATGATCAACGAGAATTAGGGATTTCTTGTGAAACTAGGGTTTCATCATTTATTCCTTGTTCCTTCGTCGATATCATTCGCATTCTAGCCTCTAGTAAATTCAAGAATCGATCGTGGATCCCTAATTTCGAGCGATCACAATCAAGAAAGCATCGCAACGAAATTAGGTCGTCGATTCTTCAATTTGCTAGGGTTTACAAAACTCGTAGGACTTAAGAATTGTTTTATGATTTTTTACATCATCATTCTATTGATCGTCTCGACTCCTTTACGAACGGAGTTTTACTCAAACATCACAACAAGAACCACAATCACAAATTGAGATCTAATCATGATGCAAGAATTAAAAGAAAGCAAGATTAAAGAATTTCACCTTTTATTTATATCAACAGTTCCGTTACAAATCGCTCAAGAACTACAAGAGGAAGAACTCGATCGTCGATTTGGCTTCGCTCGTCTCCTTGAGTCGCGGATCGGCTTGGATCACTTGCTCGATTGAAGATCGGCTCGGCTCCTAAAAGGTTGAAGGCTTATTACTTGATTTGGTACTCGGGATCTTGAATTTGGTGTTGGATTTTGGAATTAGGGCTACAAGATGTGTCACTCAACTTGTAGGTGGAAGAAGGAGAGATGAAGAATTGATTAACAACCTCAACCCTAGATCTAGGCTCCTTTTTATAGACCTCAAACCCTAGATCTAGGATTTCAAATTTGAATTTTCCCTCTAAAAGTTTGTTAAAGAGAGCCTTCTAGATGAAGTCTGTTAAGCCGAGCCTTCTAGATGAGCCATGTGGAGAATCAGGAGTCTTCTGGAAGCTTGGGTAGTTACTAAGCCACGTGCAGAAAAATTGCGTCACTGATAACATCATCACGCCGCGAATCCGCGGCACAAGAGGGCTCCCGCCGCGGATCCGCGGCGCTATGTGGGCCTTGGTGCTTCATTTTTAAATGGCAATTCTTGGGCTGACTTATGGGCCTTTATACAATATGTTAAATTTCTTTTGGTTTCCTGTATCACTGCCAGATCTCAAATCTTTGAGTTGGCGTATCTTTGATCAGCTCTTTTCCCAATTTTGGCTTTGTTCCTGCAATTTTCTGCACAATTTCTCGAGACAAGAGTTGCGCTATACAAGAATGATGCGATGCCATGATAAACACACAATTTCCATAAAAGTGCCGGTTTTAAAGTCTAACACATGCAATCTGGTATTTCAGAGATGTTTTGCTAATATGTGCAATATGAATACCGAACACTTCTAGATGAGTGCAAATGATAGGGAAATTGCCATGTTAGAAATGCAGTATTTTCGACTGATCAAGACATCATAGTCTATAAAATTTAAAGACATCATAGTCTATGAGTTTAAGGACCTCACAGTCCGTGGTAGTTTAGAGACATCATAGTCTATGAGGTTTTGGTTTAACCATTTAGGGATGCACCAAAAGTGATTGATTATTGAGACCCTCCACCTCTCTGAAGACGTTGAAGAATTACAACGACATGTATCAGAGGTATGGAGAGATGTACCCTTGAACCAATATTGGTTGGGTGATCTGTAGTCAGGTTTGAGACCAAGATCGGTTAAAAGATTGTGAGCACATGGGCTCAGTTAATATGAATTAGGGATTTGTGGCCAATCTTGGGTTCAGCCCATTCAGTTTTGAATAAAATATTGGACATTTATTTGGGTTCAAGACCTTTTTATTTAACAATGCTGAGCAATGATTTGGGTTCTGACACCCTTTTCCTTTTTGTCTTTTACTGAGTGTTGAACACTCTTTCAGAGCGCCGGGGCTTTATTATTCAAAGAACACTTTGTGTTTCTTCAGCGCCCACGTGAGGAGCACGTGGTGCGCTTAGCGCTGAGCGCCAGTCCTGGAGCGCTTCTTGTGAAGTAGCACACAAGTGAGGAGCACGTGGCGCGCCAGTCTTGGAGCGCTAAGGCGCTTCTTGTGAAGTAGCGCACACGTGAGGAGCACGTGGCGCGCTTGGCGTTGGGCGCCAGTCTTGGAGCGCTGAAGCGTTTCTTTTGAAACAGCGCACACGTGAGGAGCACATGGTGCGCTTGGCGCCGAGCGCTAGTCTTGGAGTGCTGAAGCGCTTCTTTTGAAATATCGCACATGTGAGGAGCACGTGGTGCGCTTGACGCTGAGCGCCAGACTTAGAGCGCTGAAGCGCTCCTTATACAGTTCTAATCAGTTCTGTGCGCTGAGAATTAAATTCTCTTTTGTAAGGGACATGGTCTCATGGATCTAAGAACTGGGTTCTTATTTTAATAGGCAATATTACGATCTCTTCTGTTTTGTTGAAAGACTTTGTCTTTATGGATCTGTGATCTAAAGAGAACTAAGTTCTTCTCCCCTTCTTTTATGATGAAATTCTATGATCTCTTTTTCTTTTTTGAAAGACTTCTGTCTTATAGATCTATGATCTAGAAGAAGAACTAAGTTCTTCTTATTTTGATGAAATGCTTTGATTTCTCTATGTTATTTACCTTGAAGAAATTCTTATTTTCAGAGCTTGCTCTCTCTGTTCTTTTGAAGTTTATAGGGGGGTTCTCCTCTTTTAAACTTGAAGTCTATGGTCCTTTATATAGGGGAGGCTGATTTCTTGAATCGGTTGAGGAAATCTTTCCTTTGATTGATTTGGGGACGTTTCCCCACCATTTGATCTTTGATCGTATGGCTTCTGTTTTATAGAAGATATTTTTCTTGTTATTAACAAGATCGTAAAATATTTTCCCATACAGAGATTGTTCTGTATCTTGGTGATTTTCAATCATCATTGGATCTTTGATCCAACGGTGCTCTGATTTACAGAGCACAATATTTCTTATTTGGAAAGATTTGAGGAGTATTTCCTCAACAAAATTAAATTCTGTAATTTGATGACTTATTCATCTTAGTTGGATCTTTGATCCAATGTTGGAGAACATTTTGTTCTAGCGCTTGGTGCTCTCGTGCCTTGCACGTGAGGCACTGCCTCAGAGTCTTTGACTCTTAGCGCTGGCGCTGGCGCTGCTGGCGCTGGAGCCGAGAGCGCTAGCGCTCTCGTGCTTTGCATGTGAGGCGCTGCCTCAGAGCCTTTAGCGCTGGCGCTCTTGGTGCTAGCGCTCTCGTGCTTTGCACGTGAGCACTGCCTCAGAGTCCTTGACTCTTAAGCGCTCGCGCTCTTGGCGCCAGCGCTCTCGTGCTTTGCTCTTGAGCGGTGCCTCATTTCAAATTTTAAATTTGAACAGAGTTTTGCTCTGATTGGGGAAACAAATGCCCCCCCCACCGTTGTACTCACGTGGCTCACACGTGAGTGCAGCGGTGGCAGCCTTTCCCCCGTTAGATTGTCTTGGAAGTTGGATCGACTTCTCCTGCCTATAAATATGACCTTTGGCCCTTGAGATGACCCCCTGTTCATCTTCTTGTTTTTTTCTTGTTTTTCTGAGAATTTAATTCTCTTTCAGAGCCCAGCTCTCTGCCTTAAGAAATTTCTCAGAGTCAAAACTCTGCCCAAATTCGGTAAGAATTGAACTTATTTACAGAGCTTTGCTTTTCTCAGATTATAGGTCTTAAAAATATATTTTAGGGTTTTACCCATCAACAGAGCTTTGCTCTTCTTTAGATCATAGATCTTCAAGATATAATAATCTTTTTTAGGTTGTTTTTAACCTATGAATTGGAACACTATTCGTCTTCCATGAAAAACTCTCTTAGAGTTTGTTCACAGATCTTGAAGATCTTGGAGTTTTTTACTCTGTAAAAGCTTTACTTTTTTTAGGGTTTTTATGGATAATTCCATCTTCTTCACAGTGCATGGCTTTTCAGAATTTTTTCTTTAGGGAATTTTTATTCCCTTCATCATTAGAGTTGACAGATGTCACTCTGTCTGTAGAGCGCTGCTCTCAAGGGGTTTAACTCCTTGGCCCGAGGAGTCCCTTATTAAATGAGAATCATTTTTTTTAAGATTCCCTCCTTAATTGCACAAATTTAAATTTATTGGGTGTTTTAATCAGCACTTATTTTCTCCATGCGGATATCAAGAGTTGTTTAAATCCCCGTGTCTGTTTCAATAAGCATTTTCTTGATCAGTCTGTCCACTAAACTCTCACTGATTTTCCTTTTCAGGCGCTATGACTGTTCATCTATACTGTCTTAATGAAATCATTTCATACAAGGACATTCGCGCACAAGGCCGTTGCCAGAACCAGGAGTTTACAAATGTCCAATGCGCTGAGATTATGAATCGTTGCAATGAACACAACGGTCGACTGCTTCTTCGTCGCTCCGCTCTTTTGAAGATTATAATGAGAGCAATTTGGGGAGCACTTCCTGGATTTCACGAAGCCATGCCGCTTGAGGCACTGGACGATGCTGAAGATAAGGTGCACTCAGTGTATCTGACGGGCCTGATCTCAAAGAAACGGCGAGATAATCTCACTGATATCTTGCATCAAGTTTTCCAACATACGACGATAATCGCTGCTTATCAGAGGGTGGAGGATATTGGCGAGGATCCTGACGCTTGCGACCGTGAGAGGATGCACACGAGGATGGTCAGAAAGGCCAGAAACATTTTAAACGGCCTCACTTTCGAATTTCTTAATCCGTGTCCCGGATTTAATGTTTTACCATTGTAAACATTTTCTTTTATTTTTGTATGAATTTTTGGAGTATGAATGATAAAACTTTCCTTTCCCCCCTTTTTTATGTTCGCACGCGTTCCTTATGATGTTTTGTCATACTGTTGTTGGTGTTCATGGGTTTTGTGCATGAGGAACTGCTGGTGAGTTCAATATTGCATTGGCGCCTGCTCACGTGTTATGCATGTGCGGTGCCATTTAATCTCCAATAGGGGTCAAGGCAGGTGCTCACGTATTATGCACGTGGGGTTCTGCTGATGGGGTCGTTCTGTCTCCCTGCTCTGATTTCAATGAGTCACCTCATTTCATTTCCAACACCCACCTCTTTTTCCGGGCCTTGGGAATAGTTCCACCATGCATAATATTTTCTGTGCATAGCATTGAATGCTCTCCTTTATAACTTGAAGGCGTGCCTTCCTTCTTCTCTAAACAGAGAAACCTATTTAGACCTTAGGGTGGTTATTTTTTTAGAAACCGACCAAGTGTTATGGCTTGCAACTGCCCCCACGCTCGTCGGCAACCATGGGAGGTGGCCGTCGAGGAGATGATTCCACACTTTGCTGCACGGCTAGTGGATCCTCTTCTCACCGATGCCGAATGTGACGCGGTGATATACGAACTTCTAACTCGTAGGGGCTCTCCCCTTCCTATGGGTTCCATTTGGCTACGGATGCTCCTTTCGTCCATACTTGCCGACATCCCTCCTCATCCGATAGAGATGACTCCGGCGATCCTTGATGCGGCAGAGGACAAGATTGAATGTTTCTACGAGGCATGCTTGATTACCCGGGCTCTGAAGGATCGCTCGGTTCATCTACCGGGTCAGATGAGAGCCCGGCGGGCTGTCATGTCCGATTTTGCTGATGAGCACGGCGCTAATCGGTGGGGAGCGACTCCTCGTGAAAATCGTCGCTTCGACGTGTTGGAGAAGGAAGAGAGGGAGCTGAAGAATTTCGTATTTTGTTTTGCTAACCCTTGTATTTCCGATCTCATGTTTGGTGATCTCTTTCCTATAGAGTAGTATCAATGTATTTCTCTTATCATTAAATGTTGAATGCTTTCTGTTGAATTTTTCTAGTTGACGTATATTCGCACGTGCATCCCACCTGTGTACATGAGCTTTATACTTGACCTCTGGGGATTTCCTTTAAGTGCGAACACTATCGTCGTGTTGTCCATAAATCAGCGCGTTTTGGATACCATTTCCATTCAAACAGGCATATAGCTGCGAACGCATGCTTAATGGGGTACATACCGAAGACTTTCCACTTTGCCAGAAAAAGAAAATGGTTCGTGCGTGTTTTGGATCGAGGATTGGCGTCAAGTGGAGGTCTGCCCACATGGGTTTGAATGCATTCGTCTTCCCTCCATCATCTTAACCCCATGAGATGGTTGACGCTCACAAAGTTGCTGAAGAGAAGCTTGAGAGTCGGCTTGTCTCGTATCAGGCTCGACAGTCTCAGGCGATAACCAATCTTGAAGCCGAGGCCTAGCGGAAGAGCGATGAATTGAGGAGCTTATTTTGTCGTCCGCTGGCTTAAAGAATTTTTTTGTAATTTCTCTTTTTTCTTGTATCTACTCCTGAATGAGAGGGTATTTTTTATCCATTTTGATCCTTTTTATGACATGTATCTTGTATTCATTTTGAATTCATGAATAAAAGACATATATTTTCTTATCTCGCGCTATCGCTTTCTTTTCTCTGCTGTGTTGTTGGTATGTTACCCCGGCAAGTATGGCCTATAGATGATAAGTAACAGTTCATCTTGAACTCTTTGTGGGATAGTGATGGCTTAGGAAACAGGTTCAGGTCTGCTGCCTAAGACTTTTCAACTTATGAGCCGTGAGGGTCTCATAAAGATTTTTCTCTCTACGAGTCGAGAGGATCTCGTAGGTGTATTTTCTCCTTAGGAATCGTGAGGATTCCTAAGTGTGTTTTCTCTTGAAAGTCGTAAGGATCTCACAAGAGAGTTTTCTCCCTTATAAGTCGAGAGGACTCATAAGTGGTTGATGAGTTGGCCTTTTTCCGAGTCGAAGCACTGCTCCGACGAGGAGGTCATTGGTTGACGTATTTCCGAGGTGGGGTCATGGGATGACATATTTCTGCGATGGGGTCAGCTGCTGACTTATTTCCAAGGCGGGGTCATTGGCTGACGTATTTCCGAGGCGGGGTCATTGGCTGACGTATTTCCGCACGGGGTCAGTTGCTGACGGATTTCCGAGGCGGGGTCATGGGCTGACGTATTTCCGCGACGGGGTCATTGGCTGACGTATTTCCGAAGCGGGATCATTGGATGACGTATTTCCGTGACGGGGTCATTGGCTGACGTATTTCCGAGACGGGGTCATTGGCTGACGTATTTCCTCGACGGGGTCAGTTGCTGACGTATTTCCGAGGCGGGGTCATTGGCTGACATATTTCCACGACGGGGTCAGTTGCTGACGTATTTCCGAGACGGGGTCATAGGCTGACGCATTTCCATGACGGGGTCATTGGCTGACGTATTTCCGAGGCGGGGTCATTAGCCGACGTATTTCCGAGATGGGGTCATTGGCTGACGTATTTCCGCGACGGGGTCAGTTGCTGACGTATTTCCAAGGCGGGGTCATTGGCTGACGTATTTCCGCGACGGGGTCAGTTGCTGACGTAATTTCGAGACGGGGTCATAGGCTAACGTATTTCCGTGACGGGGTCATTGGCTGACGTATTTCCGAGGCGGGGTCAATGGCTAACGTATTTCCGCGACGGGGTCAGGTGCTGACGTATTTCCGAGGCGGGGTCATTGGCTGACGTATTTCCGCGACGGGGTCAGTTGCTGACGTATTTCCGAGGCGGGGTCATTGGCTGACGTATTTCCGCGACGGGGTCATTTGCTGACGTATTTCCGCGACGGGGTCATTGGATGACGTATTTCCGAGGCGGGGTCATTGGCTGACGTATTTCCGCGACGGGGTCAGTTGCTGACGTATTTCCGAGACGGGGTCATTTGCTCACGTCGGGTTGATTCTAGGTCGTCTGTGAACCATAGAGTCTTGGAAATTGGGACTTTGCCATGGCTTCGATTGGTGACGTCGCGTCCGTGTCCTGCTGGCATGAGGAGGAGCGCCGTTGTTGGTTGTCTGGGATGTAGATGTTGCTGTCGAGATCTGACTTTTCCTTTGACGGAGTTTGTTGGAACATGTGGTTCCCTTTTCATTTATGCCCATGGATTGTATACAGGGGTTAATGTGATCTCACCTGCAGGGCAGAAGTTTCATTCATTCATTTTTTAATTTCTTTCCATGCTCTATCATTTCAGCTTTTATATAGCGAAGTTCACGATTGCCCAATCATTTCGGCTATTTTTCGCGGTGCCCAATCATTTCGGCTATTTTTCGCGGTGCCCAATCATTTCGTCTATTTTTCTTTTTACTCGCTGCTTTTTATTGCGAGTTGCCCAATCATTTCGGCTGTTTTTGTACGCATATATTTTACTTTCTGATTTTGTTGCAAGTTGCCCTATCATTTCGACTATTTCATATGCATTTATGGGTCGCCGGCTTTATGTCGCGAGTAAGGGACTTGAGATCTGATACCGATTTTAGGTATCAGTATCGCTCCAACTGGGATATTGCCATGAGCGAATCATCATTTGCCCTTGTCAATTCGAACAAAGGTGGCTTAGCAAACAGAGTTAAGATCCTGTCAACTAAGGCTTTTGACCTCATGAGCCGTAAGGGTCTCATAAAGGTATTTCTCCCTACGAGTCGTGAGGATCTCGTAGGTGCGTTTTCTCCTTAGGGGTCGTGAGGACTCCTAAGTGCATTTTCTCTTGAGAGTAGTAAGGATCTCCCAAGAGTGTTTTCTCCTTATAAGTCGAGAGGACTTACAAGTGTCTGTTCACCATATGAGGATGTCCCTCGTTGCTGGTGGGACTCTGTTGGGGAGACGTTTATTTGTGCCCGTGGATTGTATACAAGGGTCAGTATTGAGCCGCTTGTAGGGCAAATTGGGGTGTATGACGGCTTAAGAACATGTTCAGATCCCTGTAGCTTAAGGCTTTTGAATCACATGAGCCGTGAGGGTCTCATAGGGGAATTCTCCTTACGAATCGTGAGGATCTCGTAAGTGTATTTTCTCCTTAGGAATCGTGGGGATCCCTAAGTGTGTTGCTCCCTTGTGAGTCGTAAGGATCTCACGCGGGTATTTTCTCCTTACAAGGTCGAGAGGACCTCGCAGGTGTTTTTTAACGATATTGTGCCTTTTCGGGTTTTCACAAACTCGCCGGTAGCCCTACTGTTTTTACTCATGGAGCTCTTTCGGGTTTTCATCCGTGCCCCTTTCGCTTATGGACGTACCGTTTTTTTTTGTCGCGTTAGCCTAAGGATGCTGCGGTTCGTAGTTGTTTAAGGACGTCTCGGTCCGTCGTTAGTTTTAGGACATCTCGGTCCGTCTGTTAGTTTTAGGACATCTCGGTCCGTCGTTAGTTTTAGGACATCTCGGTCCGTCTGTTAGTTTTAGGACATCTCGGTCCGTCTGTTAGTTTTAGGACATCTCGGTCCGTTGTTAGTTTTAGAAAATCTCGGTCCGTTTGTTAGTTTTAGGACGTCTCGGTCCGTCGCCTTGGAGGTGAGGTTTCGTTGGGCACGACTTATAGAGTTTGGACTCAGGAAGATAGCGAGCGGACATAGGTGTCGTCATCTATCATTAACCTGGTTCGTGATTCGTTAGGCGTAGTATTTTTCTAGAAAATGACCGTTTATTGGCCTGAAGGGTCTTTCGCCATGCATATCCATGAGCAGATAGGCTCTTCCTTGGTAGACCTTGTCTATGATGTATGGGCCTTCGTAGTTCGGCCCGAATTTCCCCCGTTTGGCACGATTGGGGATCATAGGTCTTTTGACAATTAGCATGAGTTCGCCTTGGCGGAATGTTCTTGGCCTAGTCAACCTTTTGTATGAGTGGGTCATCCTTGCTTTGTAAGCTTCTAGGTTTTGTTGCGCAATGAGTCGAGTCTCATCAAGGGCGTCGAGCTCTTCGAGGAAAAGATGAGCATTCTCTTCGTCTGTTAACTCGTAGTGAACCGCCACTCGTAGAGAGGGTAGCTCTATCTTCAAGGGAAGTACTGCTTCAGCGCCGAATACCAATTCATACGGCGTTGTGTTTGTGGCCATTTTGAACGTGGTCCGATACGCCCAAAGAGCTTCATACAGTCTCTCGTGCCAGTCCTTTTTATTTCTGGACACCATCTTCTTTATGATCTACGTCAAGATCTTGTTGAAAGCCTCAGCTAGACCGTTAGCTCGGGGATTATAGACCGAAGAGTATCTCCAGTCTATATTATGCTGCTGTGCGAAGCGGCTAATTTTGTGACTTCTATAGGTCGACCCGTTATCGGAGATAATTCGTCGCGGAGTGCCAAACCGATAGATGACGTGTGTCTTGAAGAAATGGAGAATATTCTCCGTCTTCACTTCCCTTAACGGTATTGTAACATTTCAAAAAAATAAAATATTATTTTTGGGAATTTTTATAATTTAATATTATTTTATTGAATATTTTAATATTTCGGTATAATTAAATACCGATAAATAGGAAAAAAATTTGGAAAAATTATGGAAAATTCTAAAATAGGGTATTTTATGGGATTATGCCATTTTTAAGTTTTTATGATTAGTTTGACACTAATTTAGTGCTAATCGCGATTAAAAAAATCGCTAATCGAATTTTTGGCATTTTTGTGCAAAACATGCACATATCATTTTTGTGCTCTACACTTGTGCATTTCTACCATATCACTTTGGGTTTAGTATTTGAGTGAGAAGGATTTAGAGGGAAAAGAAAAAGAAAAGAAAAGAAAAAGGATAAACATAGAATATGGTAGTAAGTATGGGTGAGAGAGAAAAGAGAGGGGTTAGTGTTGACTTAGCCATTTCCTTCACCATTTCCTCTCCCTCTTCCCCTTCTCCTGCTGCTGCTGCCCTAGCTTCTCCCTCCCCTCTTCACCTCCCCAAATCACCTCAAAAACAACCCCAAAACCCTATCTCCTTTTCACTAAAAAGATGCACAAGCTCAAGACCTACACATTGGACCAAGAAAGCAAGGATTTTGGCTACTAGGGGCAACTCAAGAAAATTCTTGAGTTGCCAAATGAGGTAATTACTGAACCATTAGCTTAGTTTTTGCATTACTTTTAACCCCAAGTTAAGATTGAATCGTTATCGGGTTGTTTTGTGGACATAGAAAAATCTAGTTAGGGTTTGAGGGAATTTTGGGTTATGATGTGAAATTGAGCTCAGTAGAGGCTACATGAACACCCTAGTGCTAGAATTAAGAGCTAAACCAGAGAGTTGAAATCCGGAATACGGATTTAGAAACCGATATCGAAAGTTTTGTGCAATCTGTGAAGGTTATATTGAATCTGCTATCAACTCGAGACTCTGAAAATTATTTTGGTTGGATAGGGATATGTGCAGGCACCCAGAAAGCCACCACCAGAACCCTAGCCCCTAACTCCCAACCCCGGCCGCAAATATATCCATTCTGGCTGCAAATTGCGGCCAGAACTGTGAGGAATTGACTCGTTTTGGTTTTGGTGCCCCTTATCAGTAAATTAGACCCCTAGTATATGCAAAATTGTCCAATTTGACCTAGGGTGAAATCTGGGACCCTTTTTCCCTAGTTGCTGTTTTGGATTCGTGTTTCCGTATTCCGTATTTTGAATTCTGGATTTGCGTATTGCGTTTTACCTCGATTACATGGCGTTTATACGACGATATCGAGAATTGGTTGATGGTTTTGAAAGCGTAGTCCATAAGTTCTAACCTATAGGCCTTAGCGTATCGTTTTGGTTTTCGTGTGTCGTTTTAGTTTTGATTTAGTTTTAATGCGATGCGATACATGTGATGTGTAGGTACCCCATGAAGACTTCGGGATGACAGGCAAGCGCGTGGCGACGTCGACAAATGAAGATCAAGTGAGTAGATTATATCTACGGGGGAAGTCGGGTGGATGGCGTATAGCACCCCCGCAGTTCGATGTCTAGTATACCATATACTATATATATATGATAGCTTATTACGTGACATGGAGATCAGGTGTACTATGGATATTTAGGGTTGGAAGTAAACTTGTGTAGCTCCTAGTTGCGAACCCTAGAACAGGTTTACACCCACACGCACACACATGCTTATCGCTATACTTATATGGTGATGATGAGGATAATGTATGATACTGGAGATGAGTTGATGTGCTTGGGCATGGTGCCGTGAGGTCGGCGATATGATATGATGTGATTCGTATTTGGGATACGATACGAGATTTTTAGCGGGCCTTGGAACGTGTGTTTTACACACGCGCTTATATTTGTTTAGATGGTATCGATTGTACTAGACTTAGATCAGTACCCCAGATCATGAGAGATGATGATAAGGATACCAGATAATTGATGAGATGAATGTGATATTGACCCGTACCCAGATTTGGGATGCCGTACGACGGATTTACGTACGAGCTATATATTGATGATAGATCCGCACTCATGACTCGAGGATATTATATGATGTATAGTGTAGCGTATGTGATGCTATTGAGGCGGGATCACCGACTATTATATTTATATATATATCGACTCAGATGTAGGTGGTTTCCATACCCCTCCTGCTTAGCTTGTTAGTTAGGTCTGTAAATTACTTAGTAGACATTAGACTAGACCCGAGTCATACCTATTTCAAAACTAACGAATCGGGGATATTTTAAAGATAGGCAAAAAGGGATTCTACGGATATTTTCAAACGACGCATCTTTTCTTAAAACACCGTCGCCCTTATTTCACCAAAAACCCCGATTCGTCTTATTTCAAATGGTAAAGCTGCATGATATATTTATTGAAGTAGATTCTTCACTGTTGCGTTGATTATTCGATTCCGTATATTCATGCTATTTGCATTGCATTGCTTGTGTTTATTGCTATATTACAACCATGCTGTTAGGACACCAGCACCATTATCGATGATGCATATGTTCCACGTACACTGCTCGCCGGCTCACACACTTCATCATCGATAATTGCCATGTCACTACACTGTAGTACTGTTGCATTCAGGATATGACCCTTGCATGGCATACTTGTGTACCTATATACTGCATATTCCTATTGTACACCCATACGTGCATGCATACGTAATTGCACATACATTGATGATGCTGGCTTGATTAGAGATTTGGGAACCGCAAGATACCTTTTAAAGCTGATTCATTTTAAAGAAGCGGTCTTCCCTAAATATATGCATATTACTATTCCGTGTTGCATGACATACTGATATGCTTACATTTCTTTTATATGTCGCATACATCATGCTTTCTGATTATACGCATTGAGATTGATGTTTTCATGATATTTCTGGATTTAGGAACCGTGGGTATTTCAAAAGAGAATATGTAATTGTTTTAAAAACCCGGTTACCCTTGATATTATATTTCAGTGCGTCCACGATGTGTTTTCTCGGTGCTGAGAGAGACATGTGAAACCCGATTCGAGGAGGCGGATGAGACCGATTGCGGGTATATGGTGGACCCGGTATGGTACCCCGGGCCGAGAACGGATCGTTGTGTAGTAGACGGTGAGCCTGGCAGAGGGAATACTACCTACCGGTGATTTGTTGGACCTGGCGGTTATCCGGAGGATACTGACCAGAGTCGATAGATGGATATGGGCGTACTGCTGGGGCCGAGGGCCGATTCCGCAGATGGAGCCCGTGGGCTGATCTGGACTGACGGAACCCGATATATGAGGATTTACGTCCCGATGCTGGGCACAGCTTTCATGATGTTTTCGAGTGTCGATGCTGGACACTCCGGTTCCATGATTTTGACGTGTCGCGAGGGACACAGATGGTTTATATCCTCATTCTTCCCTGCATATGCTTATGATATTTTCATACATGATGTTTATTGTCATTGGGTGACGCGTGGACGGGATCCACATACATACAGATTTGATTACTTTGATCATACCTCATATTTATGATATGTTATTACCTGAGACACTGGCATGAGCACTTGGCACTACACTCATGTATCGAGGTTATATTGCCACTTTAGCATGCTTCAGGCTTATTCATATTAAGTTTTATATATATCTGATTGTATTGACCTAGAATGAGTCATACATACGATTTCTGCTTGTAGATATTTTCTATTCACGAGTTGGCAACTCACCCCCGTTGTGCCACGGTTCTTGCAGGTTTTGCCGTACAGGTTTCATTGCTGCTTTTCTGGCACATTGCTTCCATTCCGGGTGACTTGCTTTGGTAGGTGGGTTCTTTTGCATAAGAACCACCATTGTACTTGTATTATTCATTATATCTAGAAATTCCATCAACCAAAACTTGTATATTATTTCAGACTTAGAAATCAGTTATGTATTATTTCGACCTTAGAGTCGCGCGTTGTAGTACTACGGCTTTCATGCTGTTTGGAGTTCTTTCTGAGTTTTGATCCTCGCCCTTCGGCGTTGTATATTTTATTGCTAGTGTGGTTGTGACCGTCGATTGACGAAGAGCTAGCTCCCGCTTGGGGATGCCTTTTATCGTTGCATACATATATTCTTTTTGTACCTCGTTCGGGGCCAGTATTTACAAAGGGAACTCTGCCGAAATTTTCAGAAAAGACTATACTTTTTTAAAATGCACATTCGGCTTACTTATTTAAAAAACCTTGTTTTTAAAACATGTTTTCTTCACTTCTTAAAACTATTTTTCCTTCATTTATTATTTAAAATGGTTTTAGATTTCTGGGCTTTGGCTTACTTGGATTAGATGGGGTCCTATAGACTTCATATGATTCAAGGGCCAGTCACGAGCTATTTCGGGTCGTGACAGGTATGGCTTCTGCCCATTTAGAGAAGTAATCGGTTGTCGCCAATATGAACTGATATCCTCTGGATAATACCGGTTCGATGGGCCCGATTATGTCAGTTCCCCACATTTCGAACGGCCAGCTTGCCACCGTTGGGTGTAGCGGATTTGGATGCTAGTGGATGAAGTCCCCGTGAATTTGGCACGAGTGGCACTGTTTCGCGTATTCGAGACAGTCTTGGATCATCGTGGGCTAATAGTATCCCATCCTTTTGATCTTCAGCTTCATCTTCGGACCGGCTTGATAAGAGCAACAGAGTCCGTCATGAGTTTCTTGGACGACTCTTCTTGCTTCTTTCGGTCCCAAGGCATCTTAGCCACAGAGAGTCGAATGATCTCTTATATAGAGTATCATTGACGAAGGAGAAAGACAGAGCTCGTTTAATGCGCTGATGTCTTGAGGATGCGTCCTCAGGTGTTCGACGGGATTTGAAGTAATCTATAAAGACTTCTCTCCA
This sequence comes from Agapanthus africanus, assembly GCA_030015575.1. Taxonomy (NCBI): domain Eukaryota; kingdom Viridiplantae; phylum Streptophyta; class Magnoliopsida; order Asparagales; family Amaryllidaceae; genus Agapanthus; species Agapanthus africanus. Next base: position 334,355,113 of record JASDDO010000024.1, on the reverse strand, counting down.
ATCCTTAGCCTTTTCCTGGTCTTTTATTTGTAGAGCTGTTTGCTCGGTCGCTTCCTTTTCTTCAAACGATTCTGGAGATATTTCCGCTGGCGCAAGAACCTGACGGCTTTGTACAATGATCCTCACGTCATCGGGGTTTTCGTCAGCCAGTTCTTTAGCGAGTTTGGCTATCGCATCCGCCTTGCTATTCTCCGCTCGCGGTATGCTTTCCAGGGCGTAAGAGGGAATTTGAGTCAGCAGCTACTACACTCTCTCGCCGTACTTCACCAACTCTGGTTTGCATGTCCGGTAGTCGCCGTTTACTTGGCTAACGACCAGCTGGGTGTCTCCGTATATGAGGTGGTTTTCGATTCCCATGTCGACAACGATCTCCAGACCTGCTATCAAGGCTTCATATTCGGCTTCATTGTTCGTCCTCGGCTCCGTCAAGGAAAATGCAAAGCACATTATCCCTCCTTGTGGAGTTATGAAGATGAGGCCTACCCCAGATTTGATTATGGGGGAGCTGTGCTTTCGCTTCTTCATGGAAGATGCCCCATCGAAGTAGAGTTCCTATCGGGTATCATGCTCTCTTCTTTCCCCATCGATCGTGCCGAACGCGTGCTTGTCTGGCAATTCGCAATTTAGAGGTAAATCGGCAGGTACCGGATGCTCAGCGAGGAAGTCGGCGATAGCCTGGCCTTTCACTGCCTTGAGGGGACGATAAGTTATCGAGAATTCCATCAAGAGTAGGGCCCATTTATCGAGCCGCCCCGTTAATATGGCTCTTGACATCAAATATTTGAGAGGATCCACTTTCGATATGAGGTGGACCTCATGCGCCAATGCATAGTGTCTGAGATTCGTTATCGCGAAGATTAATGCCAGGCAGTGTTTTTCAATGAGGGAGTAGTTGTTTTCTGCCCCCAGGATAACTCGACTTAAATAGTAGAGGGCTCTCTCTTTCCCTTGGTCATTCTCCTGTTCCCTTAACGCTTCTAAAGAATTTTCAAGGGCTGTTGTGTACAGGATGAGGGGATTTCCCTTGACCGGAGCAGTTAGTACTGGCGGATTCTGCAGGTATTGCTTGATTTCATCCAGTGCGCTTTGGCATTTGCGATCCCAGATGAACGGGGTCCCTTTCTTCATCAGATGACTGTAGGGGCGGCATTTGCCGGAGAGGTTAGCTATGAACCCTCGGATGTACACGAGCTTTCCTTGGAGAGATCGCAGTTGCTTGAGAGTCCTTGGCGGAGGAATCTCCATAATCGCCTTGATTTTTGATGGGTCTATTTCGATACCCCGGTGTCATACGATGAATCCTAGGAATTTGCCCGAGGAAACTCCAAACGAGCATTTGAGAGGGTTCATTTTCAGGTTGTATTTCCGAAGACGTTGGAATACTATCTTCAGATACTCCCAACGATCCTCATGCGATTTGCTTTTCACCACGAGGTCGTCGATATAGAATTCGACAATCTCGTGTATGAGGTCATCAAAGATCTTTGTCATTGCCCTCTGATAGGTAGCGCCGGCGTTCTTTAGACCGAAAGGCATCACTTTGTAACAGAAAATACCCAGAGGAGTTCGGAAAGCGGTATGCTTTTGGTCTTCCGGATGCATCTTTATTTGATTATACCCTGACGATCCGTCCATGAAGAAGAAGAATTCGTGAGTGGATGTGTTATCTATCATCAACTCGGTAACCGGTACGGGAAAATCATCCTTCGGACAGGCTTTGTTGAGATCCCGGAAGTCCACGCAGATGCGCACCGTCTCATTTTTCTTCATCATTGGGACGATGTTGGCAATTCAGTCAGGGTATTGAACTTCTTGGATGAAACCGGAGTCGATTAACTTCTTGACTTCGGCGTTGATACTTATCTCAAGCTCGAGCCGCATCCTTCTTGGTGCTTGTTTGACTGGCTTGACGTCCGGAGATATCGCCAATTTATGCACAGCCATTTCCAGATCTAGCCCTGGCATCTCGGAATAGTTCCATGTGAAACAGTCTTTATACTGCATGAGCATGTCTTTGAGCGTAGTTATTTGTTCTTTAGACAGCAGCTCACTGACGAACGTTGGCCGCGGGTCATTTGTCGTCCCCAAGTCGATTTTCTTTAGGTTGTCAGCAGTAGTATGTAGTCCATCTTCCAGCTCTTTTGGCGCTGGTGGAAACTCTGAGATTAACCCATCTTCATCTTCATTTGCGAAGCAAGGGGAATGGTCATCCATTTTCTCGCGCTCTCCCTCTTCTGACCGCGTTATCACGTGACAGGTGTGAGATCGCTTCCAAGACCGATGTTGATCTGGTTCTACTATCGCTGTATGCGCGGCTCTTGGTATATGCTTTTGTGGTGGGGTTACCCTCCAACTGCTAGATAGAGCGAACCTGCCGAGCTGATACTGGTCCTCGACCCAGTTCTTGAAGGTAAAGCAGTCTTCCAGAGGATGACCTATTACTCGATGATAGAAGCAATAATCTGGCTGACAGACCTTGTTTGCTTTTTCGGGGTACTTGGACTCCGGGAGTGTAATCATTTTATGTTTCATGACGAGGTCGAATATCTTCCTTGTCATGTTTTGGGGAAAAGAATATGCTCGACCCATCTTCTTTATAAGAGACGACTCTCGGCTGCTCAACTCTCGATCGAGTGGATCCTTGGACTCGCTTTTCCGCTGTCGAACATTTTTTCGTTCTTTAGCTTGTTTTTGCCTCCGTGTCGGGTCTTCTGTATGACGGGCTGGCAACGAAGGGTATCGTCATTCTCCGTAGCCTGTTGAAGGAGGCGCTGTGTCCTGGCTTTCTCGTAAATGGCCATTTCACGGTTGTGATCATCCTGGACCTTTTGACCCGCTTCCCTTATTAGCTTGTCCATCTGTTCCTCAAACGACGGACTTGGCATTTTTACTACAGGATTTCGTTTTGGTTCAATTGCAGCGTCTTCTGACAGAGAATCTCCTTCTTCATCGAAGTCATGTATAACGTGGTAGCCATGGAATCGCTCCCGCTTCTTTGATTGAATATATCCAAGCCCGATCGTTTCCATTCTCCCGTTGGGCAATTTTCGCTGAGTTCCAGAAACGTTCCAGATCCTGCTGTAGAAATAAGCTTGTCGGGCAGTCTGTTTGAAGGGTATGCCTTGGCGCCTCAACAGCCTTTTTAATCCTTCTGTGTAGTATCTGGGCAGACGGATGGGCTGGAGTCTGTCAAGCGTAGAATTGGCACCATGTCATATTTCTTTCTTCACTTTGGTTTCCGCGGATCGGTAGAATAAGATCGCCTTTTCACCTCTTCTCCTGGGTGGGACATAGAATGTCTGCAGCTCTTGCACATTGTATTTCTCAAGCATATCAAGCTCTCTGTAGTGCTGTTGCGGAACCATGGCGATTTGCAAACTCTGATCATTTCTGGCGAAGGCCTGCATTGGTGGTCGGACCGAGAACACTGCGTTGACTTCGTCTTCAGAGTCACTGCTAAAGACTAGAATATGGATAGACGGTCCCGGCCTGTTGCACTGGGGCGGTCCTGAATACACTATCTCTTCTTCTTCCTCGGTGTCGCTCCCGAAGACCAGAATAGTGGTGATAACTTTTTGCTTATTCTCCGGTTCACGGCACCTTTCCGTGTCTTCAAAGTCTGGTAGGAAGTACTTAGCGTCTTCATACTTTCGGACTTCATTTACGGAAAATGGGTTCAGCTCTCCTATCACAGTATACTCAAGACCATCTTTGAAGTACTTCATACACTGATGTTGTGTAGAAGGGATGATGTTGCACTCGTGTAACCAAAGTCTGCCAAGCAAAGCGTTGTAGCAAGTCTTGGCGTCAATGACATGAAATTTGATGTTAGTGACGAGCAACCCAAAGTGTAGCATCAGTATCACAGACCCGAGCGTCCGTGATGACTGGGAGTCGAACCCGGAGATATATCCCGAGCGAGGTGTTGAACGCTCATACAGATTTCTTTCAGCATTCTCACATTCAGGAGATTGACAGAGGACCCGTTGTCAACTAAGATCTTCCCTATCTTGATGTCGTGGCAGTATCCGGTGACATACAAGGGACGGTTGTGCTCGCATGTTCCGAGGAAGAGATCTTCATCGCCGAAAGTGATGTCAGCCGTGTGCACTTCTTCCAGCTCGTCCTTCATCTTTTCTTCAGCAAGAAAAGCTTGGAACTGCTCGGGCTCTTGTAGTGCCTTGATCAAAGAATCTCTCGCCTCTTTAGATAGCAGAAGGGTATCGAGAATGCTTAGCTGCGAGGGTATCTTCCTCATGTGTGCTAAAACGTTGTAATCCACCTTGTTCTTCTTTGGCGGGTCCTTAGTTGCCAGCTCTTCGACGACTCGCACATCGAGGGCGATATCCTCAGGGACTTTTTCTTTCCCCTTGTCTTTTTTGTTCGATCCCTTGTTTGTAGGTCAAAGATTCTTTTCGGGCAACGTGCGGTTGCGCGGCTGAATATTCTCACAGTTCTTCGCCTCCTCCTCTTTTCCTGAGGTGGATTCTTTGAAGAGAGGGCCGAGGGCTATTTCTTCATCAGAATCGCCCCCGAAGGTGAGAACTTACGATCCCCCGGAATCAACCATGTGACAGTTGACGGCAGTTCTTTTGCGCTCATCTGTCATGCTTCTCTGCTCTCGACGACTTTTGCGCTTCATCCGCTTGAAATGTTGTCGATGAGCGACATATCCCTGCCACCAGTTTTTAAAGGCATTGCATTTCTCGGTAGGGTGCGTGATCCTCCGATGGTATAAGCAGTAGTTTGGGTTTGCATCTAGTTTGTTGGGGAACATATTTTCTGAAGTGCCTTCTTTGATAGGTGGCAACTTCATTCCCCTCAAGAGGGCTTTAGCGAAATACTTCCTTGCCATAAACCTACTTTTGCTGGCGGCAGAAGCATTTCGATTCGGTTAGGGTACTCTATGGATTCTCAATACCGGAGCTTCTTCAACGTGACGTCGACGCTTGGCCCTTTCGTATATGGCCGTTTCACGCTCTCGGTCAGCTTTGCTTTTCTGAAGTGCTTCGCTCAGCAACATGTCGATCATTTCATCAGACGGTTCTAAGGGTTTTGGCTCCGGTTCTGGATTTGCCCCCAGTTTCTCTGCATCATAAGTTTTTGTACCATCTATTGATGAGTGAGAGATCATATGGCAGCTCACCACATAATCCTCAGGGTCATTTGACGAGTCTTCTCTTTCATCATTGTCGTCATCTCCGTCCTCAAAGATGTGATTGAGAAACTCTTGGAGTGTGACCGAAGTTCGCGCCTTCTGGTTATATTACTCTAGTGCGTCGATATGCTTCTGCAGCTCCGTCCGCTTGTCATCAGGCTTCATGGGCTTTTTGGTCTTCTTCTTCTTCGAAGACTTTGACTGCTGGGCCTGAGCGTTTTGACCATCGTTAACAATTCTTGGCGTCGAGCGCGGTTTCAGCATTCCTTCAATGATCTCAGGTTCTAGCAGACTTTTCCATTTGATTGCCGGGCATGTTTAGAGATCCTTCAGCATTCTTTTCATTTTGGTTGAAAGAGCGACCTCCCATGGAGCTTCTTCTATAAAAGAGCACGATGCCCCTGGTGTGTCCACCTTTTTAAGAGCGTGTGGCTGGGGCAGGTTTACTTTCATATTCTCGGACAGTGCGAATTTGCCCTATTGGTATTGGTCTTCAATCCAGCCTTTAAAGACGAAGCAATCTTCGATTGGATGGCCTACTACTCGGTGATAAGTGCAGTAATTGGGATTGTTGACATCACCGGGCTGTAATGGACGTCTCGGATCCGGCAGATTGATAAGCCTGTTGCGTATCGCCAGTTCGAACAGTCTCTTTGTTTTCTCCCGCGGAAACGAGTAGGGGCGTCTGAACTTTTCGTTGAGGAATCGCTGTCTATCTCTTTGGCGATCAGCTGGTTTTGGACCAGTCGGCTGTTGCTGAGCATTGGTGACGAAGGTCGCTTTCCCTTTCCCCTTTTCACTCCGCGGCTCCGATTTCGAAGAGGAAGGCCTATGGCCCATCTGGTCCATTTGGGCCAGCTTGTCAATCAAGGCCTGGAAGGTGGTCGGCTTGAAAAACATCATGAATTGAGATATGGTCGCCTGCGGATCGAGGGTTCCCACAAACATTCCCACTACAGGGGCCTCTTCTATGTGTTGTTCACATTTCGACCATAGGTTCCGCCATTGGATTGCATACTAAACCCATGTTTCCCCTGGCTTCACCCTGGAATTGATCAATGTCGTGATTGGGGTGCGTTCGCTAGCGCTTGCGAAACGCTATGTGAATAGCAATTCCATCTCCGTAAAAGTTTTGACGAAGTCGTTGGGAAGATCTGAGTACCATTCGAATGCCGTCTCTGCCAAGCTGCCGACGAATTGGGAAGCAGTAGCTTATCGACACCTCCAGTGTTGCCGCACAGAGCCCTAAATTGAGCGACATGTTGATGGGGATTGCTCATCCCCTTGTATACGTGGAATTTAGGGATCGTATATCCCGGCGGGTACTTTATCTAATTGTACCATCCTGGATATGGTCGCCCAGTTCCGACGACTTGGCCAGTTGCTTCATTTTTCTGGTGAGCTCAAATCTGCTGAGCTATATAGTCGTCAAGCGCAGCTTTCGAGATCGTTTCTTCCTTGGCCGCTGAAAAGGCCGGAGGAGGGTTCGATGACTCTCCTATGTCGTCTTCAATTATTACTGGAGGATCTTCGGCTGGAAGGTCCGGCTGGATCATCATGCCGACCATGTCTTGGAATAGTAGCGCCATTTGTTTTATATTGGCTGCTTGTTCCGCGGCCTCTTTGTCCTTCTTCTCAAGCATTCTTAGAAGGATTTCGGCATCAGTTTCCAGCTCATGACGCTGCTCCGACGATGTCTCCGGGCTTAATTTTGGCCCAGCGAGGGCGGCCATGGTCGTCAGCATCTCTTGGAGCTTTTGTTGTTGTTGCTTCTGAGCCTTAGTTACTGACCGCATGAGTGGTCGATGACCCGTGGAGATACGGCTATCCTCTTTTCCGGAAGCCATGTAAATAGTGTGCACAACCATGCTCCCAGACTTGGGGCGCTTGGACTCAGTGCTCTTGAGATTTGTCACAGACACATGGATTTTCTCCGGCCTTCTCCTTTTGTGGGCGATCAAAGTTGAGGGGGCCGTTGCAACAGGCACCCAAGTAGAAGACACCTTTTGTGGTACGACAGGGTGGTCCTTCTCTTTCCGAACTTTCATCTTCTTCGGTCGGTGGGAGTAGTCTTGGTTGATCACCGAGTCTTGGACATGTCGCCAGACCTTGTGAATTTTGGAGGACAGCCGCTGAGGGGGCTGCTCTGGCTTCACCTTGGTAACGTCCTCCACGGGTGGCGGAGATCTTTTCAGCACAGCAGTTGGAGAGTTTTTGCGCACTGTTCATACCCGAATATTGGGTTTATTACCGCCCATTCTTATGCTCGTTTGTTTGTAGGCAGGTGCTTTTTATCCGTGTTTGCTACATATTTACAGGCTACAGGTTCCTAGTCCAAAATAATGCAAATCATACAAAATCTCCACTGTTACGCCAAAATCCAGAACATCTGTTGACAACAGATAAAAGCCGGGTTCCGCTCATCCGTATCCGTCCAGTGCCGCATACCAGTTCCAGAGACAAGGCATGTGACTGTGGTCATTCGTGTCTGGGACATGCACAAAGCACAAGAGGGACAGCATAAGAATCAATGGGTGCGCGGAGCTCGAGGGAGAAAATCTCAAAAGTAATATTTTTGATGCCATTTTGGACCGTTGCAGATCTGAAGAAATTGTGAAAGATTTGCAATTTGGAACATGTAGAACAACAGAGGAGAGCAACACAAGAAAACCCACAAAATCCTACGTGCCAACTCCTCCAAATGGCCGCAGATCCGCGGCCAACATGGCGACTCGGCCGCGGATCCGCGGTCGAGTTAACTCGATGGCTGCTGATGTTTTGGGGGTAGTTTGGTAATATCATTCAGGGCCGGAATGTTGCCCTAGGGTTTGAGCACGCAGCCTATAAATAGCCCAGTTTTGTGCCAAACCAAGGGTCTTCTTTTTCCCATTTCTTTTTTTTAGGATTTAGTTTAGCTTCTTCTTCTTCATGTCTTCCTCCATTAAAATGTAGTGAGAGCAATGAGTGGATGATAAAATAAAGATGAGGGTTATTTTTCTTATCTTGTATTTTTATTTCATTGCATTGTAATTTAATTTCTAGTGTAACTTTTTTATTTGTTGTTAACTAGTTGTTGTTATTTCTTTGCTTGCTCTCTATTCCTTTCTTCTTATCCGTATTTTCAAGCGATGATACTTGACGAAGTTCCTTGCTAAGGTAAGGACCCAAGAGTTAGCTTGCTTCACTTGTAAAACCGTATTTTCCTCTTTTCTTCCTTCTTGTTTTGTCTTCTTTTCTTTTATAATGTGTGAATAATTTCCCACTTGTTAAGGCTAAGGAAGGTGGTATGAGGGACGGAGAAATCCCTTGTGCTTCTCTTCGCCAAACATCTTGAAACGAACCCCGACCAAACAAACGCAACCCCCTCACTTAGGCGCGCTATACGTGACATGTAGCCGCAACCTAAATTGAGAAGTCCTTTTAGCGCACTACAACGTGACATGTAGTTGTGACTTAATTGGATACATGGTTGCGGGTGTTTGGCCAAGGGTTGGAAATAAGCGTATTTAGCGGACGGACAAGAGGCACTAGGAATGGATTTAGCGTTGAAAAGCTTGCTTAAACTCGCAAATCCCATTCCTATATCCTCCTAATCCCCGCTACTTTCGATTATCCCAACATCGTCTTAAGGATGGCAAAAGACAAGCACAAGACTAATCCTAACTCTACTAACCAACCTTAACCTTAACAAGCCTACTTGAACATAAATACGAACACTTAGGATAGAATTGAACAAACATATACGCATTCTTTATTGACTCGTCTAAAACTCGAACGAACATACAACCATCTCCCTGCGGATCGACCCGTGCTCAACCAGCTAGCTGCATAGCGACACCGTCCTGATCGCGGTTATAACTTTAGAACTTTGAACATCCGACACACCAAAATCGTGCGATCAAATGGCGCCATTGCCGGGGAGACGGTAACGTATTTTCTTTCTTGTTATTCGGGTTAATATTCTTTTTGTATATATATAAATATAAAATAAAATCATTTTGTTATTTTTGATAATTTTTGTGTGCAAGTGTGCAGGCTATTCTGGAGCAAGTACAGTAATCAAAAAAGAAAACAGAGAATTTTATTTTAGAGAAGAAACCAAGGGGAGTGCAGGAACCAAATTCGAAGACCCAACTCCATGGTTTTACCGCGGAACTACGGTCAAAGTAGGGAATTCGTGGCGGTTCCGCGGTCGTATTGAGGCCTCTGTGCCCCAATTTTTTTCTGCCCTTTCTCTTTCCTTTTATCTTCTCTGTGAACTCCACTGAATTGCATTTTCTGCAGGTTTCTTTGCACAGGTTGCGCAGCCGCCAAATAAATTTTTGTTGTTTTAGATTTTGTTTGTTTATACGCTTTGCATATAATAATACGGACTTTAAGGGGCTATAACACCAATTCAGATTGGGTGGGGATTTCATCACCCTTCCTAAGACCCCACAAATCACTAATTGCATACGCATTAACTTGAGCTAATAAAAAATATCTAGACCAAACCTATAAGGACTGTCGCGCTCATTTAGGACAACTGAAGGTTGCGGGGAATCGGTCGTTTATCTAAACTTGACTTTGTGGTGCCTAGGCTAGACAAGTGAGGAGCTAATTTTAAAAGGCCCATCTCATGGTGATTCGTGAGCGGAACCCTCCTTACCTCACTTGTGCTTACCTGGCCACAATTGGCAGTGAAGAGGCGATTCGAGGGTTATCTTGCAACTTGTCGCTAGGAAGTCTAGGAGCGGTCTAGTTGGACTTTGAAGACCCTAGCTCTAGGTGTGTTTGTGCATATTGTGATTGTGATCGTGCTTGTATAAAGTTTAGTCCCATAATTCTGTATTCTTTAAAAAACAAACAATTTCAAAACTCCAAAAACAAATTTTTTTAAAATAAAAAAAATAAAATATAAAATATTTAAAAAAAACTCCACATTCTTTTTCCCCTCCTTTTCTTCTTCTTCTCTTCATATCATGGGTACTCCACCTAGAAAAACTCTTGTCGAACTTTGGTACCCACAACTGGATATTACTTCTTACGGTTCTTGTTTTGGTCGAACTTCGAACGACCCCTCCATGCCCAAAATTTCTTTGAAAGATCGGATAGACGCGTCTAGGGCAACCAAATGGACTCCACAATCCACTCTGTATCAACCATTTCAACCTTCACCATCTTCTTCTGTTGATAGCCCTTTTGAGAGTCTAGTTGTAACTCCAAGACCCATGTCTATTGCTGAACATATTGAACAATCTCGTAGCCGACCTTTCACCCCTTTCCCCACTTCAAATTCTTGGGATCAACAATTTCATTCACCTTCTTATCCAAATGTTGATCCTACTCCTGTCCAACCATTCAATTCCTACCAGTCCTACCCGACTTTTGCACCTTCCCTAGACATTGCTTCTGAACAGCCTTTTGGGAGTTTCCAGTATCCAAACAAGTTTGAATCTTTTACTGAAACCTCTTCACAACCCATGTCTAGTCTTGAACAATCGTTGGAAGACTTTAGGGTGGCGTCGTACCAACAGATGATGGATTTGAATGCGTCCATGGCCGCCCTCATACAACCTAGTGACCCGGTAGCTAGTTTCCAACTAGCTCCTAATTTTCCAATGTATGATGAGGCGGTAGGACAGGTTGTGAATTTGAGTGGTGAGAGTGAGTTGTACCCCCTTCCAAGTCAAACCTACCCGCCACAAATTGAATCCCACAACTTCGGTTTTGAATGTCTATCTAATATTCCAAAAGATTCACCGATTAAAGATAGAAGGGTTAATGCGTTGTGCGACTTTGTAGTGTTTGATTTACCCAAATATGAAGGGTCCCTTTTGAGAGAAACCACACCTAATCCTTTTGACCTCTACACCTCCATCATAGAACCAAAATCGATTGAAATCCATGCTTTTGATGAGGTGTCTGAGAATATTGATTTTCACTTGATTGAGGATATTAACGCCGGGAATATTTTGGATGATGAACCTGTAGATTTGGCAGAGTTTTTCTCTCCAATTCATCATCCCGAGTCATTAACTGTTTTTCCCAAACTTCATATGGGTCTTGATTTTGATGAAATTTGCATGGATAAGCTGAATTTTGAGGAGACTATTGAGGATAGTACTGAGGATGAACCTGTTTTAATTGATGAGTCGGATTTTCCAATTCATCCTATCCCTTCCACTGACTGTGTACACCCTCCTGAACATTTAACTGTTACGCTTCCTCAACCACTTCCCTCCATCCTTTCCATCGTTCCGACCATGCAAGTAAACGTATCACTTCCATTTCCATTGTCTGGTTTACCAAGTTCGGCTTACCCATGGTTTCTCACGAATCTTGAGGGATTTGACCCCATTTCTCGACGGGTTGATAGATTAGCACAATCACTTTTTACACATCGGTCATCACAAATTGTTCTAATCTATTCACTCAATTTTCACCCTCAAGTTTGTACTCTATTTCTTTCTCCCTTCCGTCATTCTTCTTCTCATATACCGAGACCATATTCCGCTTCAATTAACTTACGGTCTCGCGTATTCTCCATTTCTTTCCTCTCCGTATTCTTTCACTAACTACACCATTATAACGATAAGATTTTTGAATGGTTGGTGTTAACTTTTGGCCTTTGTAAGGCCTTGTATAGATTGATACTACTTTCTTTCCCCCCTAATCCTGAACTTCAACGCTTAACAGTGGAAACACTGTTTTACTTAAGTTTGGGGGGGACTCTTTTTTGTGTATATATTTTTGATTTTCTTTTTGTTCTGTATATAATTTTCTTTTGGGGAGCGCCGAAAATTTTGACCCTCTTGGTGTAGCCTGACAGTGAGGGTACTGTCAAGTTTAAGTTTGGGAGTATGCTCGGTAAGCTTTCTTCCTTCGCATTCATTTGTATCTTCTGCATTTGCATACCTTATTAAAAACCCACAAAAATCGAAAATGTTCCAAAATATAAAAACTTTGTCGTCAAGTTAGCTAATAGGGTAACTTAGATTTTTATTCTGAAAGCTTAGTTGATACGTTAGAAATAACTAAATCCTAGGCTTAGGAATTGAAAACCCTAAAAATAACCCTCATTCTGTTTAAACTTGGTGATTATACGTCCTTACAGTTTTTTTTATATAGAAGTAGGTAATCTTGAGTTCAGTTCTTGAGTTAAGTCAAGATGAGGGGAAAGTATTGAAGCTTTACTGAAAAATAAGTCTGAAAAATAGTTTCTATTCTTGAGTTCAAATTTAGAAAGTATATACCCTACAAACTGCACTTACACGCACCTTGAAACTTGGGATAGTAGAGGATACCTAGAAATACTCTTGCCTGAATGCCTAGTATGAAAGAAAAAACGGTATTTAAAACTAAACACCAAAAGAGCATCATTGAAAAATATATCCGGTCTTGAAAAGAAAAAGAAAAATAAAAGAAAAAATAAATAAAATCAAGACCTGGAAACTGCTAATTACGCTTTAAGATTATACATTCAGTAATCGGCTGTTGGTGCCTCAAGAAGCATTAATAGTCGCATGAAAGGTGTGTGAGCAAATCCGTCCATCATTAAATGAAAAGAAGTAGTATTAGGTATTAGGGCAAGAGTACTATAGCTTGAATTGAATTCTTGAGTGTAGGGGTGCAAATTTACACACACGTAGGGGTATACAATCGATATTTGGAGGAAAGATAGAAATGAAGAATAAGACTTATGTTTTCTGTAAAGTTGATAAAAATCCCTGATTTAAGACCGCACTTTAGAAGGAAAACTCAGGAGATACCAACATCTTTCTAACTTTTTTGGAACGTATAGGATCTAAGGTTAAATAGATAGGGGGTGTGAAACATAAGGGTTGGATATTTCTAACTTAGGATGATAGAATTTTTAACCTAGATACTAAACTGTAGGAGTAGAATCGATGTTAACATATGAAACTAACTTGACGGGATTTTGTGGGTAGTATCCGCTGAATACCCTCAGGAGACAACACTCCTCCTACTAGGGACACCTAGAGGTTTAACGGCTTATTACACGAGCTCAGTGCAATCGCGTTCCCTGCGAAAATGCGGTTAGGACTTTTTTGTGAATAATTGGTTTTCCTCGGGACGAGCAAAAGCTAAGTTTGGGGGTATTTGTTCATACCAGAATATTGCGTTTATTACCGCCCATTCTTATGCTCGTTTGTTTATAGGTAGGTACTTTTTATCCGTGTTTGCTACATATTTACAGGCTACAGGTTCCTAGTCCAAAATAATGCAAATCATACAAAATCTCCACTGTTACGCCAAAATCCAGAACATCTGTTGACAACAGATAAAAGCTGGGTTCCGCTCATCCGTATCCGTCCAGTGCCGCGTACCAGTTCCAGAGACAAGGCATGTGACTGTGGTCATTCGTGTCTGGGACATGCACAAAGCACAAGAGGGACAGCACAAGAATCAATGGATGCACGGAGCTCGAGGAAGAAAATGTCAAAAGTATTATTTTTGATGCCATTTTGGACCGTTGCAGATCTGAAGAAATTGTGGAAGCAATTTGCAATTTGGAACATGTAGAACAACAGAGGAGAGCAACACAAGAAAACCCACAAAATCCTACGTGCCAACTCCTCCAAATGGCCGCGGATCCGCGGCCAACATGGCGACTCGCCCGCGGATCCGCGGTCGAGTTAACTCGGTGGCTGCTGATGTTTTGGGGGCAGTTTGGTAATATCATTCAGGGCCAAAATGTTGCCCTAGGATTTCAGCACGTAGCCTATAAATAGATCAGTTTTGTGCCAAACCAAGGGTCTTCTTTTTCCCATCTCTTTTTGTTAGGATTTAGTTTAGCTTCTTCTTCTTCATGTCTTCCTCCATTAAAATGTAGTGAGAGCATTGAGTGGATGATGAAATGAAGATGAGGGTTATTTTTCTTATCTTGTATTTTTATTTCATTGCATTGTAATTTAATTTCTAGTGTAACTTTATTATTTGTTGTTAACTAGTTGTTGTTATTTCTTTGCTTGCTCTCTATTCCTTTCTTCTTATCCGTATTTTCAAGCGATGATACTTGACGGAGTTCCTTGCTAAGGTAAAGACCAAAGAGTTAGCTTGCTTCACTTGTAAAACCGTATTTTCCTCTTTTCTTCCTTCTTGTTTTGTTTTTTCTTTTTCCCACTTGTTAAGGCTAAGGAAAGTGGTATGAGAGACGGAGAAATCCCTTGTGCTTCTCTTCGCCACACATCTTGAAACGAACCCCGACCAAACAAACGCAACCCCCTCACTTAGGCACGCTATACGTGACATGTAGCCGCAACCTAAGTTGAGAAGTCCTTTAAGCGCACTACAACGTGACATGTAGTTGTGACTTAATTGGATACATGGTTGCGGGTGTTTGGCCAAGGGTTGGAAATAAGCGTATTTAGCGGACGGACAAGAGGCACTAGGAATGGATTTAGCGTTGGAAAGCTTGCTTAAACTCGCAAATCCCATTCCTATATCCTCCTAATCCCCGCTACTTTCGATTATCCCAACATCGTCTTAAGGATGGCAAAAGACAAGCACAAGACTAATCCTAACTCTACTAACCAACCTTAACCTTAACAAGCCTACTTGAACATAAATACGAACACTTAGGATAGAATTGAACAAACATATACGCATTCTTTATTGACTCGTCTAAAACTCGAACGGACATACAACCATCTCCCTGCGGATCGACCCGTGCTCAACCGGCTAGCTGCATAGCGACATTGTCCTGATCACGGTTATAACTTTAGAACTTTGAACATCCGACATGCCAAAATCGTGCGATCACGCACCCTCCTAAGCGGTTCAAACCTGTTCCCAGTTGGAACAGCAGCATCGACTTCCACCATTGGAGCCGGCGGAGTCTTCCCAGAAGGGGATCTGCCCCCAGCTTTCCTCACTCGGCGCCAGTGGCGACGTCGAGCATGTCGTGCGGATGGTATTGGCTCAGTTACGGGGGTGGCTTCTTCATGCCCCCTGTCCTGGTGACGGGTTGCTGTTGATGTCAGCCTATCGAAGACTGACGTCCGCTGAGAGGGAAAGATCAATCTTGAAAAGACCGACTTTTTAGCAGGGGAGGTAGCCTTAGCGATTTTTCTTGGAGCGAGAGTTGGAACGGCCAGTCTTGTGAAGACCGACTCCTTAGCAGGAGAAGCCGCTTTGACGACTTCAGGAGCAGGAATGGCTATCCGCTTTGGGATAACCCCTTCACGTATTGTAGGATTCTTCACGGGACCATTGGAGCTTTGGCCCAGTCTGTTAAAGACCGAGGCATTGGATTTGGGCGACCCGTTGAGAGGGGCCGCGGTAGTTGTAAGCCGATCAATGACTGACTTCTTCGGAGCTTCTTGCGATGGCAGTGGGGCGTTGAAGCTCATTGGTGGGAGCATGGTCCCAAAGAACAACCCAGTAGTGGCTTGCGTCACCTGTTCCACTGGCATCGTGAAAACGGAGGCCGCTTGAGGCCCATAAGTCACTCCTCCAGCGAGGACGGAGTGGGAGTTGTTGCAGTTGTTGCAGTTGGTGCAGTTGAAAGCCATTGATCTTCTGTTTTCTGCACGGAGCAAGACACCAAATCTTAGTACCTCGAATCTACGGGCAACCATAGAAAACTGTGATTCGTTCGTGAACACGACACACGAAGTGTGGAGTGGAAAGAGGAAAATGTCCCACCGGACGTGCCAGAATCTGTTTACCGCCGAAAGCCGGGGAAGGCGAACGTCTTGCCTGAATTTGGGGGCAGATGCTATTTGGTTTTATCCGTCCACCTCTCCGAAGATGCCAAGTTGATTTATGGCACCGTATATCAGAGGTGTAGTCGGATGCGGCCGATGTAGCAGACTTCGTCAGATTCCCCCTCACTGTGAGGGGTTTTTGATTGTGGGGACGCTCTTCCCTGCAGGCGCAAGCCCCTGCAGTTAATTACGCTACCGAATCGCAGTAACCACTTTCTCCTTCTCCATATGGTCACTTCATATCGTGTGTGTTTGTTTTATTTTTGGTTTCCCGTGGATTGTATACGGAGACTAATTTATGTTGTCTCCTGTAGGGCGTGGATTAGTCCAAATCCATATTTTCTTAGATTTGGGTTTGGGTTGGGTTTAAGGATCGTTAATCTTATTGGGATTAAGATCAAATTATAAGTTTGTTAAGGATACGTTAGTCTAATTTTAGACTAAGATCTACTCAATGGGGTTTGGGATCCTTTAGATCCGATGACAGCTTTTTTGGGCTCCATCGTCTTAGTTTAGGGACGTTGTGGTCCAATGGCTTTAAGGACGTCACAGTCCAGGGCACTTCAGAGACATCATAGTCTGTAAAGTTTAAAGACATAATAGTCTATGAGTTTAAGGACTTCACAGTCCGTGGTAATTTAGAGACATCATAGTTTGTAAAGTTTAAAGACATCATAGTCTATGGGGTTTTGGTTTAACCATTTAGGGATGCACCAAAAGTGATTGATTATTGGGACCCTCCACCTCTCTGAAAATGTTGAAGAATTACAACGACATGTATCAAAGGTATGGAAAGATGTACCCTTGAACCAATATTGGTTGGGAGATCTGTAGTCAGGTTTGAGACCAAGATCAGTTAAAAGATTGTGAGCACATGGGCTCAGTTAATCTGAATTAGGGATTTGTGGCCAATCTTAGGCTCAGCCCATTCAGTTTTGAATAAAATGTTGGACATTTATTTGGGCAAAATCCCTTTTTATTTAACAATACTGAGCATTGATTTGGGTTCTGACACCCTTTTCCTTTTTGTCTTTTACTGAGTGTTGAACACTCTTTCAGAGCGCTGGGGCTTTATTATTCAAATAACACTTTGTGTTCCTTTAGCGCCCACGTGAGGAGCACGTGGTGCGCTTGGTGCTGAGCACCAGTCCTGGAGTGCTAAAGCTCTTCTTGTGAAGTAACGCACACGTGAGGAGCACGTGGCGCGCTTGGCACTGAGCGCAAGTCTTGAAGCGCTAAGGCGCTTCTTGTGAAGTAGCGCACACGTGAGGAGCACGTGGTGCACTTGGCGCTGGGCGCCAGTCTTGGAGCGCTGAAGCGCTTCTTTTGAAACAGCGCACATGTAAGGAGCACGTGGTGCGCTTGGCGCTGAGTGCTAGTCTTGGAGTGCTGAAGCACTTCTTTTGAAATATCGCACATATGAGGAGAACGTGGTGCGCTTGGTGCTGAGTGCCAGACTTGGAGCGCTGAAGCGCTCTTTATACAATTCTGATCAGTTCTGTGCGCTGAGAATTAAATTCTCTTTTGTAAGGGACTTGGTCTAGTGGATCTAACAACTGAGTTCTTATTTTAATAGGAGATGTTATGATCTCTTCTGTTTTTGTGAAAGACTTTGTCTTTATGGATCTGTGATCTAAAGAGAACTAAGTTCTTCTCACCCCCTCTTTTATAATGAGATGCTACGATCACTTTTTCTTTTTTGAAAGACTTCTGTCTTATAGATCTATGATCTAGAAGAAGAACTAAGTTCTTCTTATTTTGTTGATATGCTTTGATTTCTCTATGTTATTTACCTTGAAGAAATTCTTCTTTTCAGAACTTGCTCTCTCTGTTCTTCTGAAGTTTATAGGGGGTTCTCCTCTTTTAGACTTGAAGTCTATAGTCCTTTATATAGGGGAGGCTGATTTGTTGAATCGGTTGAGGAAATATTTCCTCTGATTGATTTGGGGATGTTTCCCCACCATTGGATCGTTGATCCTAGGGCTTCTATTTTACAGAAGACATTTTTCTTGTTGTTAACAAGATCGGAAAATATTTTCCCATACAGAGATTGTTCTGTATCTTGGTGATTTTTAATCACCATTGGATATTTGATCTAATGGTACTCTGATTTATAGAGCACAATCTTTCTTATTTGAAAAGATTTGAGGAGTATTTCCTCAACAGAATTAAATTCTGTAATTTGATGACTTATTTGTCTTAGTTGGATCTTTGATCAAATGGTGGAGAACATTTAGTTCTAGCGCTTGGTGCTCTCATGCTTTGCACGTGAGGCGCTGTCTCAGAGTCTTTGACTCTTAGCGCTGGCGCTGCTAGCGCTGGCGCTCTCGTGCTTTGCACGTGAGGCGCTGCATCAAAGCCTTTAGCGCTGGCGCTCTTGGTGCGAGCGCTCTCGTGCTTTGCACGTGAGCGCTGCCTCAGAGTCCTTGACTCTTAAGCACTGGCGCTCTTTGCGCCAGCGCTCTCGTGCTTTGTACGTGTGCGCTGCCTCATTTCAAATTTCAAATTTGAACAGAGCTTTGCTCTGATTGGGGAAACAAAGGCCAAATTTAGGTGTCAGTGCTGCGGGTGAGGTACCAGCGTCAGGGGATTCTGGGGCGTCGGGCCTTCATTTTGAGTCTGACACTATTCCAGCTGCCACTTCCTCTCCTTATGGATCCTTAATATCCGTGGGTGATGCTAGCGTAACGACGACCCTTATTGATTCGGAAGACGAAAGTGCAGACGTTGAATCTGTTTTCCCAGTGATGATGGAAATCAAGGAAGCTGTCATAACTAGTGACGCTCCAGATACCACTATGGTTTCCGCACCGTCAGGTATTTCTCGTGTATCACTTTTGGACCCTTAATCCTGCTAGACACATTCGCTAACATCTCCTTTATTTCTGATATAGGCAAGGTAAACCCTGGCGATCTGGTGATTGAAGAACCCCCGTCAGTCATCAGCATGACTGTTGTTGTTCCACCTATCACTTTCGCGCCCCCAAGTTCTCTCGGGCTCAGCGACGGAAGGTAAACATCTTTTATTTCCTTGTTTCAGTAGTGATATTACTCCTTGGGTTAATTTCTTACCGTATATTGTTGCAATCTTGTAGGAGTGGTTTTCAACCACTTGTGCCAAATGTTAACCTCGCACTTCGCCTTCCAATTAGGATCCTGTTAGTTATATGTATGCCCTAGAGGCCACTACTAGGCATTGGATGTCGACCTATGGGGGGTTCTCACTGTGTGACAGTGTGGCGAAGCATAGGCTCTTACCCCCAGGGTGTCCCGAGACCGGAAGGTGTTCCGGCGGGTTGTAGTCCTCGCGAGGGGGCATGCGTAAAAAGTAGCGGCTGAGGGACCCGTTGGTGCCACAGCGACCCCATTGGATGGGGACTTCACGTCGGCATGACTTATCAAGCTATTGGGGTCTGACGTTTACCACCCCTAGGCGATATATGCGACATATCAGACGAACAGACCGGACTGTACGGTAAGTGTTACTGGTTGGATTCACAGGAGTGTGAGCGGGCTTGCTCGTCGATCTTCTGATCGCTCAATACCCAGGTGGCCGTTACGTTTAGCAGACCGCTTGCGGCTTGTGGGTGTTTGATATGATCATCATCTGCTGCCGGCGTATTGACGAGTCTTTAGAGTCCTACACAGAGGTTTCCTGGCTCAAGCAAAACGAAATAGGAGCGCATATGAGATATGTACGGGACCGAGAATAATGCGTGTATGTGATACCGTATTTCATTCTCGCGATGAATGTGTCGAATGGTTGTATGCGATATAACCTAGTTATCGAATCAAGGATTGATTCGATAAGCCGATACATTGGATACTAGCCGGTTATATGCGATATGACCGGATCATTGAATCAAGTGTTGATTTAATGATTTAATGTATAATTATATATTTGATATATTACTTTGCATTAACTAGTATAGGTTCACTTTAAATGGATTTACTCACTTGGTTTATGCACATTGTATATGTGATATATTTTTTGTGCACATGATTGTATCATGTTTGATGATACATTCTAGCTTGGTTTTGTGTAAAGTATTAAACCATGGTTAGTTAGTGGTTAGGGTATCATTTCTTTTCTTTATTCATTTATCTATTTATTTGTTTTATTTATTTCATTTAGAAAAGATAAAGAGAAAAGAATGGTGGCTATGTTTGTTTTTAGTTGAAGATTCATGAAGCATTGACTTAGTCACCACTCTTGTCTCATGCCTAACCCTAACCACTCATCTAACCTTAGTTAAATCTCTACACTAAACCATGGTTGAAGATATGATAAGTATTCATTTATTTTCCTTTTTTAAAAATAACTTATCATATCATCTTCTTCTTCATCATCTTCTTCTTCCATGAAGAAAGCTTGCTACATCAATGGCAAGTGATGAAAACAAGTGAGAAATCCAATTCTAAAGTGAACCCACTTCCTATTTCTTCATCCTCTACCTCTTGACAAGTAGTATAGGGTGTTTCCTTCACAAGTTTTCAAAGCTTGGTGAAGTTGGAGCTTGATCTTATGATGCCTCGACGTAGATCATCTTCGGCATCGAACCGACGACCAAGCCCGCCCATTTCTTCGATGAAGCCGATGCTAGAGTCCGGAATCCGGTTTGGACAGCGGAGGGACATCATCGCGGAGCTTAGGAAGTGGTGGACCGGATCTACAAAGGTTGTAGCCCCTTTCCTTTTAGATAAAGTTGTTTATTTGCATCGTTTCGCCTAAATATCTAGTTAACGATCCGTATTAGGGTTTGTAGGCACCCGTAAAATTTGAATTGGCCGTGTTTGATGCCTTGTGAGACTTCATTAGTGAGCCTAGGAACCCTACAGTGGTATCAGAGCCTAGCTAGAGCCTTAGGCGAAACCTAGACGACGTTTGAAATCCAAACGAACCCGAAACCCTAATACAATATGGTCTCTGTACATTTTTTAATTTCGGGGATTTTTCCACATTAAAAATATGCAGAAAAATCAGCAGGTTAATCTAAGAGTTACTGTGAATTTCGATGGACTAATTCCATCAAAGAGCCGCGGATCCGCGGCACGAGCATGGCTCGTGCGGCGGTTCCGCGGCCGTTTTGTCGTTATGTGTATTTAATTTTTCACAGTAATTCTCAGTTTTCTGTGCTGGTTTTCCTGGGAATTTTTAATATTTATTCAAGAGTTGAATTTTCTGGGGTTGTTTTGGGGATTCGGTGTTTCGATCGGAGTATCAGATTTTGTCTATGTGGCTTTCCGGATAAATTTTAGAATATGTTAAAAAGTTCGACCGGATATAAATACCCAATTTTTCCCCTGTCGGGAAATTTCCAAGTGTTGGATTTTTCGGTAGTTTAATGACGTTCTAAGTAGTGCAAGTAACGCGATGGACCCTCTAGAAGACAACAAACCTTAACTCGATTATGTGACCGTCTTGAACTGCCCTTTGAACCTTCGAGTTTGGGACAGTAGGGCGTGCCACATGTGAGGCGTTGGCTTGACCCTTCTACGGCTGGACCGTTGGTACTGAGGCACGAACTGAATGTTGTTAGACTTATTTCATGTGTTGAGCTGTATCGGGAAAACTTGGGTGTTCGAATGTTCAATCGGAAAGTTTAACATTTTCTGTTTATCCGGAATGTGATACAACAATTGGAATTCACAAAAGGTTATATGATAACTGAATGAATGTTATAAACATAGCACTTTAGTCTCACTTGATCGGTTGCCACGGAATTTTGATGTGATCAAAAGTCCGTAGCAATCACGTAGCGTACGCGGATACTCGCCGGGTAAACTTAATAGACAGCCTCACTCCATTGCCCCGACCAAGTGACTGTAGGAGAACCCCGTCGCCGAAAGCATCCGTTCGGGTGCTCGCGGTAGCGGTGTTCCGCCTTGGTGCACTTCGTCGACGGCATCGGGGGTGCGGCAGTCTACTGAAGTTTGCGACGAGCATTCGATCAGAATGTCGGGAATCCTGTTGAATTGCCCGACTTGACATTGAAAAGTGTTTTCGATAATGAGACTAAAATGCGGGGTTTATAATTGTTAGGCATGCGATGTCTAAAGAATTCATTTGGTCAGGCATGCGATGTCTGAGGTGGTTGCGGATTCCAACTGTTGTAGTTTTACACTTTCTTTTCTGTGACCGTAAGTGTAATATGTGATGTCGCCGGTTTCGTTGCTATATGTCAACGACAATTGGGATGCGCATATTTACTTACGTTGATGACATGTGATGTTATGTGTTGCTGGATATGTTATATTGGATCGTCGTGTTTGAATAGCCGGGGGTTTTTATGTGAGATGAGTGTTTTTTCATTTTCATTCATGTAAAAACTTGTATGTAATATTCTTAATTGGGGCACTTCCAGGTTGCGGAAGTTGTCACCGTTGATGTATATTATTTACTTTTCCGCATTAGGATAGACCCAAGGAGGGGAGCACAAGTAACCGGGTTCTGGGGTCCAGTGGGAGACCAACTCGAGGAGTCGAGTCCGGGTCTCCTAACCCTAGAATTGGTAGGGTTGCTTGCCGCTCTCGTAGGGGTCTAGGGGTATGGGATTGGCTATTCATCACGACCGTGGAATCCGTGTTTTATACTGGCTCGTATTGAAAACACGGACGTCCTACTATATCCAATATTTCATATGTTTCTTCTGCTGTGATTTATCTGTGATGTGATCATGTGATGTTCTGTGATAGATATAATATATAGTATATATGATATATTATATAGACGATACTTATGTTTTACACCCGCGCTAGCCCTGCCCCGCTCTGCCGTTAGTTACCTAACCTAACGGTGCACGACGGGACATCGAGGCGAATGCGGATGGCATAAGCGTACGTTATATTTATCTGTGATGTTTAGGTGATTTAAATGATGGGATATTCATTAATGAGATTAATGAAAGAAAATAAACCTAATTGATGTTGTGGAATCGAATTTCAAAATAAAAACAGGTAGCTACAGTTCTTGCTTTGCATCGCGGTGTTCATTATAGAACATCCTGCACCTTATTCGATGAGGAAAGGACCGAGATCCCTTCACCGGGAGTGACTCCTTTAGTAATAACTGGCAGATGCTACAACCCTCGGTTTGTCTTTTGATCGCTTCTATAGTTTCTTCTTTGCACGGTGATATATATGATATATCCCGCACCTCATTCGACGAGGAAAGGGCCGACGATCCCTTCACCGGGAGTGACCCCTTTAGCAAAACAATAAAAGCTTCAAAAACATTCCATTTAAAACCATTTGATTCCGCAACGAGATCAAGTTCAAAGCGTTAATGGTTTTCATAAAAACCATTCGCAACCCTCCGTCATTTTAGGAAGTAGAGTACTTAGTATTCGTGCTGTGTTTGTTGACCATAGTCAAGGCACAGTGTACGGTAGCTAAGTGATGTCTTCCTACACCGCATATGATGCGATTAGTTAGGACAGTCGCGTGACTTTGTTGACCTTAGTTAAGGGTCATGTGGGTGGGTCTAATTAATCACGAAATGACGGGTAGAAATTGACTAGTACTTATGATTTGTTGACCATAGTTAAGGTCATAGGTGCTAGGGGTAAAAACCTTTATCGGGAGTTTCAAGCGTTGAAATTTGCAATGAGATTGCATACCTTCTATGTGATAGTTGGATCCCGATACCCACTGCGAGTAATTGTTACTCCTGGGAGAGTTTTGCACTTTGCAATTAGCCGATCAAGTAGGTGTCTAGAAAGGTGTCAACGGGGTTAAGCCTCTGGGAAAACGAGGTTTACTGTAATTAGGTCCGTGCGAAAGCACGGGGAACCTCCCTCAAAGTACCGACACTGGCCTGGCTGAAAGATTGGCGAACTTGTAGAATGTAATTAATCCCGGCTAGTCTTTCCTTTTAGGGTTTGAAGGAAGATTTGATAAAAACAGTGGGAGCCATCCTGATTAGATAAAATATATAACCAATCTGATCTTGCAAGAGCGCACGCAGAGTGTTTTCTTCTCTCTCTCTCCAGGTAGCGACCATATCACGCCTTAATCAAGATAATAATATGGATGTATTGACCGAACCCGCTTGTTATACTGAGCTGGGGAACGTTGGTCCCTCTCCAACTTATAATTGTTATAAGACAGAGCAGGAAATAAGGGGAATACCAGAATTCCTATGCCGCCCAAACGAAGAAAGTGCATATGATGCATCTCCTTCGGGTGTGTTCATTGTAAAGAACTGTTTCTCAGTATCCTCTATATCTTGGGTATATGATACCGGATCAGGATCCCAGATATGTAAGCTGTTACATAGGGCTACAAAATGGTAGAAAAACTGAGAACGGATGATAAGTTTCATGAGACAGAAACCGGGGCAAGTGTTGCAGCCAAGTCTGTTGGTCACTGTCACCCTGTATTACCAATACATTGATTCTAAACAAATGCTATTAGATACCGAACCTGATATACAAAATCATATCAATCTCTTTATTTATTAAAGTAATGATAAAATTTAGTATTGCTGGATAATGTTTTGAACATTTCCTATATCAAAAGTTGATCGGTTCAGGCACGTTATCTAAAAGCATTGACGTTCTAAATCAAACTACAGTTCCTAGTATACAGAACACACACAAGAGGAAAAGTTCAGAAATGAACGAATCATTCTTGAGGCATTGTAGACTAGGTCATATCAATGCGACCCGACTGGCTGAAGTTACATTTTAGATGCATATTTAAATCAGTTTGAATTTACATCTTGTGAAACTTGCCAGTCATGTCACAAAGATAAGATGACCATAGCTCTGTTTATTGGAAACAGAGGAAGAGTTAGTAAACTCTTGGGACTGATACATTATGATGTATGTAAGGTCTCCTGTCTACACATGCCAGGACTGGTTCTTTATACTTCATTATATTCTCTGATAATCTCTCAAGATTCAGTCATATGTTCCTGTTGAAACATAAGTCCGAAGCTTTTGAGGTATTCACAGAATATAAGTTGGAAGTAGAGAACCAAAATACGGGTATAAGTATTATGTCCTTTGATGAGATCAAGGAGGAGAATACTTGTGCATGGAATTCCTGGATTATTCTAAATGAGAATGAGATTCTCTCTCAGCATTACTCCTCTGAATACACCACAGCACAACGGTGTATCAGGGCGGAGCAATTACACAATATTAGATATGGTGTGCTCTATGATGAGTATTACTGAGTTACCTATTTCCTTTTGGGGTTATGCACTTGAGAAGCTGCATACCTATTGAATTAGGTTTGAATCAAATCAGTGCCTACCACTCCATATGAGATATGGTATGGGAAGAACCCATCTCTTAAGCGAGTTAAGATTTAGGGTTGTCCGGCCTATGTTTAAAGCAAAATCCGGACAAGATCGAGGCAGGATCAGTTCTGTAGAACTGGAAAGGTTCCAGCTATACAAAACTACAATTGATGATTTGACAGAACCAAAGGATTCTATAGTTCCCGACGAACCTCAGCCTCTCCGCCGATCTAGTAGGGTTCCTCATCCGCCTGAGAGATTCCTCGGTTTCTCGATGACAGTGGGAGCGAGGAATGCATCATGAGATGATGACCCAACTAGTTTCGAGCAGGCCATCGAGAGTAGGGACTCTGTAAGAATGGCTGGATGCTTAGCGATCTGAGATGGAATCCATATACACCAACAAAGTATGGACTTTGGTTGCTATATCTGAAGGGTTAAATCCCCATCAGGAGCAAGTATATCTTGAGAAGATTACTTGGTGTAGATGGAAAGGTTGAGACTTTCAAAGCTAGACTTGTTAAAGGTTTTCGTCATCGACCAGGCACAGATAATAATGAAACCTTTTCCATGGAATATGCTTAAGTCCATCCAGATCCTACTTGCCACGGCTACATACCATGACTGCGATATCTGGTGGTTGGGTGCTATGACTACTTTTCTAAATAATGATTTAGAAGAGAACGTCTATAAGAACACAGCCAGAGGGCTTCGTAAACAGTGGGAGCAGCAGAAACGTGTGCAAGTTGCTTTACATAATGAAGCAGGCATCGCGGAGTTGGAACGTCTGTTTTGATGTGATAGTCAAAGTGTTTGACTTCATCAAAATGGTAGACGAACCTTGTATATACAAAAGGGTAGTAGAGAGTAAGGTGGTCATCTTCATATTGTACGTAGACAACATACTCATGATAGGAAAAGAGTTTCCTATACTACGATCGGTCAATCTCCTATTATCACTAGGATTCTCCAAATAGGATCAAAGTGATACCTCCTAAATCCTGAGTTTTCATCTATGAGATAGATGTAATTGGATGCTAGGATTCTCACTAGATGTAGTGAGATGGTATCAATCGATCCTGGGGAGAATCACTGGAAGAGTTCCAGGGTGATAAAGACGACTGAATGTCAGTCACGGGCATTGTCTTTACCCTCAGTAGAGGGACGGTATGTTGGAAGAGTTCCAAGCTAGATACCGTGGCAAACTAGACGATAAAGGCTGGTAACTTCGCTATTGAAGATACTACTAAAGAGGCAGTTTGGGTGTATATTGGTTCATAAGATGAACTAGGTTCCTGCCATTGTATGACAATGGAAGTGTGGCTTAGGCCCTGGAACCCTGGTCCCATCAGTGACCCAGACATATTCTGAGGAAGCATCACCTGATCATGGAGATAGTTGATCTCCGGGGTGATCGAGGTTAGGAGAGTAGACTCAGAGGACAACACGGCGGATCCACTCACGAAGGCCTTTTCCCAAAGAGAGACTTTTAGGGGATGGTTGAGTATGTGATACTGCAACCACTGCTACAGATGGCCCTAGTGCAAGTGGAAGATTGTTAGTTATATATATGCCCTAGAGGCCATTACTGTACATTGGATGTATATTGTAGTGGATGCTGGGACATATATAGGTAGGACTTTCTTGCTCGACATGATAGTACGCTATCTGGTTGCTCTTTATCTTAACATGTATACTTTTTGTCTCTCTGATTACATGTTGATAAAGCCCTTAGGATGTGTACTCGACTTCCAGGACTATGATGCAGATCTTACTAGTGGGGCCTGGGTAGTCAATGAGTACATCTTTCATTGTTCCTAGTCGTGGGAATATCGAGACGGGGCATCGATATTCCAGAGTAGACTAGCGTACATCATCTCGACCCATGCGATGGGCGATGGATGATCCCATATCCATTGGTGTTTGACATCAGAGATGGTATACGGGTGCTCAGTGGAGACTGGGTACACTGAACGGACTCGCCGAGAACTCCCAGATGGTATTATACCTCACGTCAGATGGCAGTTCTCTGGTGACACTGGTACAGCTTAGTCTGTTGACCCGAGATCGTCATAGAGTCTTGTGTGTCTCCCACTGTGCTTTGATTTCCACCCTACCACGGCTCTACTGAGTTGTGCAAACAGGTGGTTTTTGGGTACAGTCCCGATTCACATGGAGGCAATGAGCGATAGGAGGGGATTCGTCTCTCCCGGTATTGGGGGTTGATGTTGCGCTATGCTCGACTGGCCATAACAGGAAATCCCTGGCCAGGGTTGCAGTGACCTACTGGTAAGTGTTATCAGTAGTTTCATACATGTCATGGACTTCACGTCGGCATGACTTATCAAGCTATTGGGGTCTGACGTTTACCACCCCTAGGCGATATATGCGACATATCAGACGAACAGACCGGACTGTACGGTAAGTGTTACTGGTTGGATTCACAGGAGTGTGAGCGGGCTTGCTCATCGATCTTCTGATCGCTCAATACCCGGGTGGCCGTTACGTTTAGCAGACCGCTTGCGGCTTGTGGGTGTTTGATATGATCATCATCTGCTGCCGGCGTATTGACGAGTCTTTAGAGTCCTATACAGAGGTTTCCTGGCTCAAGCGAAACGAAATAGGAGCGCATATGAGATATGTGCGGGACCGAGAATAATGCGTGTATGTGATACCGTATTTCATTCTCGCGATGAATGTGTCGAATGGTTGTATGCGATATAACCTAGTTATCGAATCAAGGATTGATTCGATAAGCCGATACATTGGATACTAGCCGGTTATATGCGATATGACCGGATCATTGAATCAAGTGTTGATTTAATGATTTAATGTATAATTATATATTTGATATATTACTTTGCATTAACTAGTATAGGTTCACTTTAAATGGATTTACTCACTTGGTTTGTGCACATTGTATATGTGATATATTTTTTGTGCACATGATTGTATCATGTTTGATGATACATTCTAGCTTGGTTTTGTGTAAAGTATTAAACCATGGTTAGTTAGTGGTTAGGGTATCATTTCTTTTCTTTATTCATTTATCTATTTATTTGTTTTATTTATTTCATTTAGAAAAGATAAAGAGAAAATATTGGTGGCTATGTTTGTTTTTAGTTGAAGATTCATGAAGCATTGACTTAGTCACCACTCTTGTCTCATGCCTAACCCTAACCACTCATCTAACCTTAGTTAAATCTCTACACTAAACCATGGTTGAAGATATGATAAGTATTCATTTATTTTCCTTTTTTAAAAATAACTTATCATATCATCTTCTTCTTCATCTTCTTCTTCCATGAAGAAAGCTTGCTACATCAATGGCAAGTGATGAAAACAAGTGAGAAATCCAATTCTAAAGTGAACCCACTTCCTATTTTTTCATCCTCTACCTCTTGCCAAGTAGTATAGGGTGTTTCTTTCACAAGTTTTCAAAGCTTGGTGAAGTTGGAGCTTGATCTTATGATGCCTCGACGTAGATCATCTTCGGCATCGAACCGATGACCAAGCCCGCCCATTTCTTCGATGAAGCCGATGCTAGAGTCCGGAATCCGGTTTGGACAGCGGAGGGACATCATCGTGGAGTTTAGGAAGTGGTGGACCGGATCTACAAAGATTGTAGCCCCTTTCCTTTTAGATAAAGTTTTTTATTTGCATCGTTTCGCCTAAATATCTAGTTAACGATCCGTATTAGGGTTTGTAGGCACCCGTAAAATTTGAATTGGCCGTGTTTGATGCCTTGTGAGACTTCATTAGTGTGCCTAGGAACCCTACAGATCCGTCCCTCCTTATGGCGTTGGTCGGTATATTTTTCATTTCTTATTTCATCTTTCTACGAGTAACCTTTTTTAATAGGCTTTTCCCGTATTGACCACAGTCTTACGGCTCGAAGGAGAGGACGAAGAAATAGCTGAGCTCTCTATGCTCCCCGATTTGCCACCTTCAAATATTGGTAGGTTAGATCTCATTTATCATTTTTTTTTATTTTAGGTTGAAATCTGACACTTCTTTGTGCATGTTTTATTCTATAGCAGCTGCACCGGCTTTGGTTCCTCTCGAGTCTCGTATTTCTATGCCCACAGGGTCCTTTGCTAAACGTCAGTCTTCCAGAGGTGCAGCAAATAGCAAGCGCATGCTAAGTGAGTTTATTGAAGACCTTGATGTCGAGGCTTTCACTTCTGCTGCGGACTTTGCGGACGAAGTCAACCCCATGCTGACGACTCTTGTGACTTTCCATAATGAAGATTTCGTCAGCATCTGGGTTGATTACTATAAGCGAATCGAGGCTTGCCTCCATGAGATCGAGCATAAACGTCTTACGCCCGAGTCATTATCCTCGAAGGCTCAATTGGTCGCATGGATCGAATAAAGTGCCGCTTCCATTCAATATTTCGAGCAGAAGCTGGTCCTGAAGCAAAAGGAGCATGAGACGACTTTTAGCGAATCAAGCCAATTACATGCCCAGGTAAAAAAATTGATACGCGACTCCAAGTTATCTTCGAAAATCTCCAACGATGCATTTCTGAAGGAGTGGTGCTGAGGCGGGACCTTGACTTTATTAAGCGAAGAATGCGAGACTCCGAAGCTGCTAAGCAGGAAATTTCTAAGAAACTATCTTCGTGCTTGCAACAACGAGTTCAAGTTGAAGCAATACTAGCCGCAATAGTGGAGCAAGAGAAGGAGCTGAGGCAAGAGAATGAATGGGTCGCTGCTTTATTAAAATCCCCACCCTCTTAGAGGCTAGAATTGTATCTATTTTTTCTTATAAATTGTATCTTTCAAACATTTTGATTCCTGAATAAAGAATACACGTTTTTTTATCCGCATGCACTCTTCTGTTTCTTGATGTCTTGACCTAATGCGAACTAGTTTATGTACTCATTTCGGAGTTTGTAGTTTATTCACTCATTTCGGAGTCTCTAGTTTACGTACTCATTTCGGAGTTTGTAGTTTATGTACTCATTTCGGAGTTTGTAGTTTATTCACTCATTTCGGAGTCTCTAGTTTACGTACTCATTTCAGAGTTTGTAGTTTATTCACTCATTTTGGAATCCCTAATTTACGTACTCATTTCGGAGTTTGTAGTTTATTCACTCATTTCGGAGTCTCTAGTTTATCTATTCATTAAGGAGTTTGTAGTTTATTCACTCATCTCGGAGTCTATTTAGTTTACGTACTCATTTCGGAGTTTATAGTTTATTCACTCATTTCGGAGTCTCTAGTTTACGTACTCATTTTGGAGTTTGTAGTTTATTCACTCATTTCGGAGTCTTTTTAGTTTACCTTCCTTAAGTTTATAGGCAAATTTATGCTAATGTTGTATGTAGATAACCCCCATCCTTTTATGATAGAGGTCCGTTAAGTTTGTGGTACTAGGGTTTTAGTCCTTGGTACCGTCACGTCGGCTGAAATATTCCTCGATATGCAGTCTTTAAGCTGCCATTCAAGTAGCCCCACGACTATCGTGTCTCTGATCCCTTCTGAGGTTGGACAAGACATCTTCATGTAATCTCCTTAGGTCATATTATCGTAGGTAGAACAAGAGTTAGGTATTTGCCATGACGCTTTTTAGTTGAGATTAGGCTCAATTTGGTGCCCCGATGAGTCATAACCGCACCCTTCTGGGGTGGGATGATCTCCAATAGTCTTTAGGCTTTATATGTACTGCCGTCAAGACCCGAAGTTAGGAATATACCGTCACCTCATTTTTTTTTCTTTGATGATGTCGCGCCGATTCTTTGCTGAAGCAGGGTAGACATCTTTAGGACCTATATGCTGTATGTACTGTGATTGAAGTCCGGAGCTAAGAATATGCCATTGCTCCAATTTTCATTTGATAGTTGCATCCGCATCCTGCTGAAATGAGGGGGAACGCCGGGATAGTCTTTAGGTTGTATATGTACCGTCGAGACTTGGAGCTCCTTTTGACGAAGCGTGGTAGGAAAATATGCTTCCCTTTCTTTCATTTGTGCCTATGGATCATATACAAGAGTCAATATAGACATACTTGCAGGGCAGAAAGGTTTCATTTTCATTTCTTTTTTTTCTTTCCGTAATGCTCTATCTTTTCAGCTTTTATGCCGCGAAAGTCGTGATTGCCCAATCATTTCGGTTATTTATCGTGGTGCCCAATCATTTCGGCTATGTCATTTCATTTTTTTTATCACTCACTGTTTTTTTATTGCGAGTTGCCCTATCATTTCAGCTTTTTTTCCAAGTTGGGGATTTGAAATCTGATACCAATCTTGGCATCAGGATCGCTACCACTGGAATATTGCCAGGAGCGAATCATCATTTGCCGTGAGAGAACTTGAAATTTGATACCTATTTAGGCAAGAGCATCGCTACAAGTGGGATATTGTCAGGAGCGAATTATCATTTGCCTTTGTTAGTTTGAACAAAGGTGGCTTAGCAAACAAGGTTAGGATCCAGTCGACTAAGGCTTTCTGGCTTTATGAGCCAGAAAGGTCTCATAAAGGTATTTCTCCCCATGAATCGAAAGGATTTTGTTGGTGTATTTTCTCCTTAGGAGTCGTGAGGATTCCTAAGTGTGTTTTCTTTTGTAAGTCGTAAGATCATACAAGAGTATTTTCTCCTTATAAATCGAGAGGATTTACAAGTGTCATTCACCGTAAGGGGATATTTCTTGCCATTGGTGGAACTTGGTGGGAGGATATTTATTTATACCCGTGGATTGTATACAAGGGTCGATATTGGACCGCATTTAGGGTTAAAGTGTTTTGTAGGATTTGTTGATGGCTTAAGAACAGGTTTAGATCCCTTTAACATAAGGCTTTTGAATCCTATGAGCCGTGAGGGTCTCATAGGAGGAAATTCTCCTTACGAGTCGTGAGGATATCGCAAGCGTAATTTCTCCTTAAGAATCATGGGAACTCCTAAGTGTGTTGTTTTTTATGTGTCGTAAAGATCTCATGCAGGTTTTTTTTTTTATGAGTTCGCGCCCTTTCGGGTTTTCACTAGCTCGCTGGCAGTCCTGCTGTTTTTACTCATGACGCCCTTTCGGGTTTTCGTCCGTATCCATTTTGCTTGTGGACATACCTTTTTTTCTTTTTTTTTTGTTTTGTTTTTATATGTTTAGTTTTAACGAGTTTGCGCCCTTCCGGATTTTCACAAGATCGCCGGTAGCCCTGCTATTTTTACTCATGGTGTCCTTTCGGGTTTTCATCCGTGCCCATTTTGCTTGTGAATGTACCAATTTTTTTTTGAACGCTGAAACTCTCAAAAGTAGCTTCGTCACTGGTGATCCATCTATTTTCCGGTAGGACTTGGGGGTGGCTTCATTGCTGGAAAAGCTGTGTAGACGGTAGGACTTGAGTTGCAATCTTCGTCGTTGGGAATTTAATTATAATGTCGATCTCAAGAAGCATATCGCCGTATTTGGGGAAAAGTGCCGTGTTTGAGGCGACACACTAGTTTAGGGACATTTTGGTCTATTATTCCCGTATTTGGGGGAACACGTTAGTTTAAGGACGTTTCGGTCGAGTATAAGTTTAGGGACGTTTCGGTCCATTATTGTTGTATTTCGAGGCAACAAAGCTTTTGGATACTACTTTCAGGGTTCTGACTCAGGAAGACAGCGAGCGGACACAAGCATCGTCATCTATCATTGACCTAAGTCATGACTCTTTATGCGCAGTATTTATTTAGGAATCGACCGTTTATTGGCCGGAAAGGTCTTTCGCCATACATATCCATGAGCAGGTAGGCTCCACCTTGGTAGACTTTGTCTATGATGTATGGGCCTTCATAGTTCGGCTCGAACTTTCCCCATTTTGCACGATTGAGGATTTTTGGTCTTTTGACGACTAGCACGAGTCGCCTTAGCGGAATGTTCTCGTCCTCGTCGGTTTTTCGTATGACCGTATCATCCTTTCCTTATAAGTCTCCTGATTTTGTTGTACTATAATATGAGTTTCGTCGAGGGCGTTGAACTCCTCAAGCCTAAGATGAGCATTTTCTTCATCTATCAGCTCGTATCGAACCGCTACTCGTAGAGAGGGAAGCTCTATTTCCAATGGGAGCACTGCTTCCGTGCCGAACACCAAAGCGTATGGTGTTGTATTCATGGCCATCTTGAACATTGTTCGGTATGCCCAGAGAGCTTCATGCAACCTTTCGTGCCAGTCCTTTTTGTTTCTGGACATCGTCTTTTTTATAATCTTTGTCAAGGTTTTGTTGAAAGCTTCAGCTAGATCGTTGGCCCGAGAATTATAGACTGAAGAGTATCTCCAATTTATTTTATGTTGCTGTGCGAAGCGGCTTATTTTATGACTTCTGTAAGCTGGCCCATTATTCGAGATTATCCGTCGTGGAGTGCCGAACCGATAGATGACATGGGTTCTGAAGAAGTGGAGGATATTCTCCGTCTTCACCTCCCTTAGTGGTACTGCTTCTGCCCATTTAGAGAATTAGTCAGTTGTTGCTAATATGAACCGATGTCCTTTGGATGATGCCGGTTCGATAGGGCCAATTATATCGGTTCCCCACATTTTAAACGGCCGGCTAGCCACTGTCGGGTGTAGCGGATTTGGATGTTAATGGATGAAGTCCCCATGAATTTGGCACGAGTGACACTGCTTCGTATATTTGAGACAGTCCTGGATTATCGTGGGCCAATAGTAACCTATTCTTTTTATCTTCAGCTTCATCTATGGCCCAGCTTGATGAGAACCGCAGAGTCCGTCGTGAATTTCTTTGATGACTTTCTTTGCTTTCTTTGGTCCCAGGCATCTTGTCCACAGACAGTCGAACGATCTCTTATATAGAGTATCATTGACGAAGGCGAAAGACAAAGCTTGTTTCATGAGCCGATGTCTAGACGACGCATTTTCGGGCGTTCGTTGGGATTTGAAGTAGTCTATGAATACTTCCCTCCAGTCGATGACCTTTTCTTCGTCCTCTATTCGAAAGGCTACTTGTTTGGTCGTTTCTTTTCCTTCAAATGCTCCATCAGGTCTTCCGAAGATATATCTGTTGGCGTGAGAACCCTGTGGCTTTTCATAATGATCCTCATGTCATCGAGGTCTTCATCGGCCAATTCCTTAGCCATACTTTATCAGCTCTGGCTTGCATGTCTGATAGTCGCCATTTACTTGGCTAACAATCAGTTGAGAGTCTCCATATATGAGGAGGTGTTTGATTCCCATATCAATAGTGATCTTGATACCTGCTATCAAAGCTTTATATTCAGCTTCGTTATTAGTCCTTGGCTCTGTTAAGGAGAGGGCGTAACGCAATATCCCTCCTTGCAGGGTCACGAAGATAAGGCCCACCCCAGCTTTGATTATGGGAGTGTTTTGCTTTCGCCTCTTCATGGAAGATGCTCCATCAAAATAGAGTTCTCATTGGGGATCATTGTCTTCTTCGATTGCTTCGAACACATGTTCGTCTGGCAATTCGCAATTTAATAGGGAGTCAGGTGGTATCGGATGCTCCACGAGAAAGTCGGCAATGGCCTGCCCTTTCACTGTTTTGGAGGGACGATACGTTATCTAGAACTCCATCAGGAGGAAGGCCCATTTGGCCCGCCTTCCTGCTAGTATGGCCCTTGACATTAGATATTTGAGAGGATTCACCTTCAATATGAGATGGACCTCGTGTGCCAAGGCGTAATGTCTGAGGTTTGTTATTGCGAAAATCAGTTCCAGGCAATACTTTTCGATAGGGGAATAGTTGTTTTCTGCCCGCAGGAGAACTCGACTTAAATAGTATAGAGCTCTCTCATTTCCTTGATCATTCTCTTGTGCCCACAATGCTCCTAGAGAGCCCTCAAGGGCCATTGTATATAGGATAAGGGTTTTCCCTTAACCGGAGCAGTCAATACCGGCGGATTTTGCAGGTATTGTTTTATTTTGTCCAATGCACTTTGGCATTTTTGATCCCAGACGAACGGGGTCCCATTCTTCATCAAATGATTGTAGGGACAATATTTTCCGGAAAGGTTAGCTATGAACTGCTGGATATACGCAAGATTTCTTTGGAGAGACCGCAGTTGTTTGAGGGTTCTTGGCATGGGCATTTCCATAATCGCCTTGATCTTTCAAGGGTCGATTTCGATACCCTAGTGATGTATGATGAATCCTAGAAATTTGCCTGAGGAAACTCTGAACACACATTTTAAAAGATTCATCTTAAGATTATACTTCCGAAGGCGTTGGAACACTATTTTTAGATGTTCCCAATTTTCCTCGTGAGATTTTCTCTTTACCATAAGGTTGTCGATGTAGCATTTGACAACCCCATAGATGAGGTCATCGAAGATCTTTGTCATGGCCCTCAGATAGGTAGCGCCAGCGTTCTTTAAACCGAAGGATATTTCCTTATAGCAGAATATGCCTAATAGGGTCCGGAAGCCGGTATGCTTCTGGTCTTCAGGATGCATTTTTATTTGGTTGTATCCTGAAGATCCATCCATGAAGGAGAAGACCTTATGGGTAAACGTGTTATCAATCATAAGCTCGGTAACGGGCATTAGGAAGTCGTCCTTCGGGCAAGTTTTGTTGAGGTCCCGAAAGTCCACGCAGATGCGCACTGTCCCATTTTTCTTCATCACTAGAACGATGTTAGCGATCCAGTCGGGATATTAAACTTCTTGGATGAAGCCAGAGTCGATTAGTTTCTTGACTTCTGCGTTGATACCCATCTCAAGTTCGATTCGCATGCTTCTTGGCGCCTGTTTGATTGGCTTTATACCTGGCGATACAGCCAGTTTGTGTGCTACCATTTTTAGATCTAGACCCAACATTTTAGAGTAGTTCCAGGTGAAGCAATCTTTATATTGCATGAGCACGTCTTTTAACATGGCCACCTGTTTTTCAGATAGTAGCTCACCGATGAACGTTGGCCTTGGATCATTTTTCGTCCGTAAGTCAATCTTTCTTAGGTTGTTCGCCGTAGTGTGTATCCTATCTTCCAGCTCTTTTGGTGCTGCTGGAAACTCTGAGATCACCTCGTTCTCATCTTCATTTGCGAAGTACCTGTAGAGGTTATTCACAGTCTTGTGCCCTCCCTCTTTTGAGTGTGTTATCATATGGCAAGTATGAGTTCGCTCCCCTTCTTGATGTTGAGTTGGTCCTATCTTGACGGTATAGGTCCTCTTTGGCTCATGTTTTTGTGGCGGGGTTACCCTCCAGCTGTCTGATAACATAAACCTTCCTTATCGATACTGGTTTTCTACCCAGTCTTTGAAGGTGAAGCAATCTTCAAATGGATGACCTATTACTCGGTAATAAGAGCATTAATTTGGATGATGGACCTCGTTTATTTGTTCGGGGTGCCAAGACCCCGGAAGCATCATCATTTTGTGTTTCATGACAAGGTTAAATATTTTCCTTGTCTTTTCTTGGGGGAAAGAGTATTGCCGACCCATCTTCTTTATAAAGGATGGGCTCTAATCGAGTTTTTCTCGATTGAACGGCGTGTTTGATCTGCTTTGTTGTCTTTGAACATTGTTTGCGTTCTTGGCCCTGTTTTTGCCTCCATTACGAGATTTTCCCCTTTCGTGAGAACATATATTGGGCCGGGGATGAAGAGCATTACGGTCTATTTTCACCACAAATTGCCGGTTGAGACGCTGAGCCCTGGCCTTTTCATAAATGGCTATTTCGCGGCTGTGATTATCCTGGATCGTTTGACAAGCTTCTTTTATTAACTTGCCAATTTGTTCTTCCAGCGATGCACTTAACATTTTTAAAGCAAGGTCTCGCTCCGATTTGATGTCACGGCTACTGGGAAGAGCATTTTCCTCTTCACCCGAGCTATTTACGACGTGGCAACTGCAAACTTGCTCCCCTTTTTTGGACCGAACATATCCGAGCCCGGATGCCTCCATCTTCCCGTTGGGCTTCCTTCGCTGAGTCCTTGGAATATCTCAGATCTTTTTTTAGAATTGGGCTTATTGAACAGTTTGTTCGAGGGGTATGCCTTGTCGTCCTAACAGCTTTTTCAATTCTTCCGCGTAATATCTTGGCAGACGGATAGGTTGAAGGCTGTCGAGAGCAAAATCGGCATTATGCCAAATTTCTTTCTCTACTTTGGTCTCCGTAGATTAGTAGAAGAGGATCTCCTTTTCACCTCTTCGTCTGGAAGGTACGTAGAAAGTTTGTAGTTCTTGTACGATGTATGT
The DNA here is from genome assembly GCA_030015575.1 of Agapanthus africanus. Lineage (NCBI taxonomy): Eukaryota > Viridiplantae > Streptophyta > Magnoliopsida > Asparagales > Amaryllidaceae > Agapanthus > Agapanthus africanus. Next base: position 334,317,845 of record JASDDO010000024.1, on the reverse strand, counting down.
ATCGAGCGCATCAAGTTCCTTGTAATGCTGAGGCAGAGCCATTGTAATTTGTTGACTCTGATCTGGTCCAGCAAAAGTCTGCATTGACGGGCGGATGGAGAGAATTGGCCTTGTCCTCTGAGTCGCTGCCAAAGACCAAAATAAGGGTAGATGGTTTAGGCTAATTGTTTTCATTTTTGGGTTGCCCCGAGTAAACTATTTCTTCGTCTTCCTCGGTATCACTCCCAAAGATCGGGATAGTGGTGACGGATTTCTGTTTATTCTCCGGCTTGTGGCGCCTTTCAGTATCCTCGAAGTCTGGTAGGAAGTACTTTGCATCTTCGTATTTCCGGACTTTGTTTACGGAGAACGGATTTAGCTCTCCCGTAACGGTGTACTCCGAGCCATCCTTGAAATACTTCATACACTGATATTGTATAGAAGGGATGACGTTGTACTCGTGTAACTAAGGCCTACCGAGCAAAGCGTTATAGAAAGTCTTGGCATCAATGACATGAAATTTAATGCCAGTGACGAGGAGCCCAAAGCGTAGTGTCAGTATTACGGAGCCAATTGTCCGTGATGACTATGAGTCGGGCCCGGAGATGGTAATTTTATCTCGGGCAATGTTCTGAACGTTCATGCAAATTTCCTTCAGCACTCTCACGTTGAGAAGGTTTGCGGAGGATCCATTGTCGATAAGCATTTTCCCTATCTTGATGTCATGGCTGTACCTGGTGACATATAACAGACGATTATGTTCACACGTACCGAGAAGTAGATCTTCATCGCTGATTGTAATATCAGCTGTGTGGACTTCTGCCAGTTCATTTTTCATCTTCTCTTCCGCAAGGAAAGTTTGGAACTGATTGGGGTCTTGTAATGTCTTGATAAGGAAATCTCGTGTCTCTTTGGACAGGAGGAGAGCATCCAATATGCTCAGTTGTGAGGGTATTTTCCTCATATGTGCCAGGACGTTGTAATCCACCTTATTTTTCTTAGGCGGATCTTCTGTTGTGAGCTATTATACTATTCCTTCATCGAAGGAAATTTCCTCAGGGATTTTCCCTTTCCCATTGTCTTTTTTGTTCGAACCTTTGTTTGTAGGTCCGAGGTTCTTTTCATGCAGCGTGCGGTTATGCAGCTGAATATTCTAGCAGTTCTTCTCCTCTTCTTTTTCGGAGGTGGGGTCTTTGAAAAGAGGGCTGAGGGGTGTTTCATCCTCAGAATCGCTCCCAAATGTAAGAACTGGAGGTTTTCCTCCATCCGAACTGGTACCAACCATATGACAGTTGCCAGTTGTTTCTTCATGCGCGTTCGTCCCACTATTTTGTTGTCGACAAGCATGAGCTTAGCGCTTCATCCTCTTGAAGTGTTTTTGATGGGCAACGTATCCTTTCCACCACTTCTTGAAGGCACTGCATTTCTCGATGGGGTGGATGACCCTCCGATGAAAAAGGTAGCAGTTTAGATATGATTCTTCTCCATCATTGAGGCATCTGATCCAGGGAGAGTTCTTTATGAGAGGTGGCAGCTTCATCCCCATTGACAGGGTTTTGGCGAACCGCTTCTTAGTTTTGATCCTGCTTTTATTTGTTGTAGGTGTGCTTTGGTTTGGTTAGATTACTTTATGACTCGTCCTCGCCGCAGCTTCTTTATCCAGACGCTGACGTTTAGCCTTTTCATATATGGCTTTATCGCTTTCTCGGTCAACTTTGCTTTTTTGAAAGGCTTCGTTTAGCAGACTCTCAATCGGGTCTTCTTCTGGCAGTTCTGGGGGTTTTAGCGCCGATTCTGCCCCGAGATCCTCTGCGTTGTTTTCTGACGCTGAGGGAGCCTCTTCGCCATATAACGATGAATGGGATACCATGTGGCAACTTGCTACACAATCTTTGGTGTCTTCTGATGAGTCATTTCCCTCATCATTGTCACTGTCTTCGCCCTCAAGAATATGCTTGAGGAATTCTTTGAGCGTGACCGGTGTCCGCGCCTTCAGGTTATACTCCTCCAGTGCATCTATGTATTTTTGTATATCCGTGCGCTTGTCGTTATACTCGGCAGGCTGCACAGGCTTCTAGGTCTTCTTCTTTTTCATCGAAGTCTTTGAAGGCTTGTCTCGGGGGCTTTTCCCTTTGTCAGCAATTTTTGGTGCGGGACAAGCTTTTAGCATCCCTTTAATAATTTCAGGTTCAAGTGGGCTTTTCCACCTAATTGCCGGACATGCATGATGATCCTTCAACATTGTTTTGGTTTTTGCTGAAAAAATGACTTCCCATAGAGTTTCTTCTACGAGTGAGCATGATACCCCATGCACGTCCACCTTTTTAGGAGTGTGCTTCTGGGGCGGGTTCACCCTCCAGTCATCAGACAACGTGAATTTTCCCTATTGATACTGGTCTTCAACCCAATTTTTGAAGATGTATCAATCCTCAATTGGGTGGCTCACTATCCTGTGATAGGAGCAGTAATTAGGGTTGTTGACATCGCCGGGTTTGGCAATGTTATGAGGTTGTTTCTCATCGCCAACTCAAACAGTCTCCTCATTATATCACATGGGGAAACGAGTAAGCACGTCCTAGCCTTTCTTCCAAGGATGGGTGCGGACGCACATTGTTTTGGCGGGCAGCCAGTTTTGGGCCACTCGGCTATTGTTGCGCGTTAGCGATGAAGGCCTCCTTTCCTTTACCCTTAGTATTTTGAGGGTCCTTATTTGAGAAGGAAGGCCCATGGCCCATCTGGTCCATCTCGGCCATTTAGGCCAGTTTGTCTATCAGAGAGTGAAAGGTAGTTGGTTTGAAGAATGTCATGAACTGGGATACAGTTGTATGAGGATCAAGGGTCCCGATGAACATGCCCATACCAGGAGACTATTCAATGCGCTTCTAGCATTTAGACCACAGGTTCTGCTACTGGATCGCGTATTGGACCCATGTTTCTCCTGGCTTTACCCTGGCATTAATTAATGCCGTGATTGGAGTGCGTTCGCTCGTGTAACATTTCAAAAAATAAAACATTATTTTTGGGAATTTTCATAATTTAATAATAAAATTTTAATGAATATTTTAATAGTCGGTATAATTAAATACCGATAAATGGTGAAAATTCCGGAGAAAATTTTGGAGAATTCTAAAATAGGATATTTTGTGGAAATATGTCATTTTAAGCTTTTATGGTTACGTAAATGCTATTTTGGTGTTAACCGCGATTAAAAATCGCTAATTGGATTTTGGCTTTTTGTGCAAAAATATTGCACATAACATTTTCTACACTTGTTTCTTGTTTTGGACTCATGGTAGCCTAGGGTTGAACCATGCTCAGATGACCATGGTGACTTGAACCATTTGATTAGGTTAATTGGGTTAATTAGGGTTTTGGTTTTGGTTAAAAGTGATTAGAGTTAGAGTTGACCTTGTATAGGGAGAAAGTGAGCTATGATGGCTTGTGTCTTGTGAGCATTGTTTTGGGGGAAGAGAGAGGTGGTTAGGATGTGCCATGATCCATTCCACTACATGACCCCTTGTGCTCTTTTACTCCCTCTCACACATCAGCCCAATATCCAACTTCAATCAAAACAACTGCTTCAGCTGCATCAGCAGCCACCCCATCCCCTAAATTCGGCTGCAACAGCCACACAAACACCACATCAGCCCCCAATCCATCAGCTGCAGCCACCCTAGCACCATAGCCCAAAACCTACACCCCAAACCCCTCACATCAGCAGCTACATCAACACTTTTCAGCTCCTATTCACTCACATCAGCCACAAAAACATCATAACCCCTGCAACACCCCAACATCATAAGCTACCAAGCTGCTGCAATAGCAACAGAGGAAGAGAAAAAGGGAGAAGTTGCAAGCAGCAGCAGTCCAAAGCAGCTTCAGCTCAGGAATCAGCCCCTAGCATTATTGCAACATCACCACACCACCATACCCACACCACAACCACAACAACTCACCAGCAACAACAACAACAGCCACTGCTGTAGCAGCAGCAGCAGCAACCTGAGCATCATCAGCAAAGGAAAACAGCAACACCAGGAGCCCAGAACAGCAACTTGAAGCTGCTACAGAGCACTTCAGCAGCCCTTCCTCCTCCTTCTCCTTCTCTTCTCCTACATCCTAAGACACTCTTGAGGTATAATCTTGCAACCCAACTCCTTTTTGTCAAGTTATGGTTAGTTAGCTGAAGTTTACTGTTATATTGAAGATTAGTGCTAGTTTAGGAGAATTTGAGTGAGACTTGACCAAGTGTTGGTTTTGATTGTTAGTATAGCCTTACTAGGTGTTGTTGAGACCAGTTTAACCAAGAAACCCCAGATTCTTAGTAGTTACCAAGAGTTATTCGACTTGGTGTGTTTAGCGATTTTGTCGACTTATTGACCTTTCTTGAAACTGCTACAACCCGAGGAACCCTAAAATGAAATTGACTTGGCAGTGAGGTATGCAGATAGATAGAAACCACCACCCAAAGCCCTAGCCCCCATCTCAAAACCTCGGCCGCAGATTTAATCCCCCTGGCCGCAATTTGCGGCCAGACCAGGGTGAAACCCCCTCGTTTTGCGTGCACAGCCCTATTTCATGTAAACTTGACCCCCTGTATGTCTAGTTTTGACTGTTCCCAGTTAGGGTAAAATCTGGGTTGATTTTCATGAGTTGGCGTATGATTTACGACATGTTTTCGTATGGATTTTGGTATTCGATGATTCGTTTCTGTCGGGTGGCGTTTGGACGTTAACGACAGCGGATATTGGCTGTGTTTGCACGCGAGGCCATAGGTTTTTACCTATGGGCGTAGCGTGCCCCATTTTGGTTTCCGACATGGTTTTCATGAGTGTTAGCATATGATATCCTTGTAGGTACCCCGCTTGGCGTCGAGGCGTTGGAGATGCAAATGGCGACATCGGCACCGGCACGCATATAACAAGGTGAGTAGATTTATATCTACGGGGAGAAGTCGGGTGGATGGCGTATAGCACCCCCGCAGTCCGTGGTGATGTATACGGATGCGTATACACACCTACAATTTATTATATGTTGTTTGGGATATCATTGATGTTTAGAATGGATAATTGCAGTGCTTGGATGATTTAGTATCGCGAAACCCTAGGGTAGTGGGTGCACTACACATACATATACACACATACATACTTGCATATACCCTTAGTGCATATGTGGTTATGGGATTTTATATAGTTATGTGTTCACATGGGTATGGGGCCACGTGTTCACATACGGATTTGAGGATGTTACATGGGATTGAGATGAGTCGATGATATTGATCTGAGATTATGATTTTCGGGAATATAGTAGAATTCATATTTGAGATACGTCGTGATGCTTTAGCGGATTTCGGGATAATGATGCCATAGGAATAGTGATATATATAAATGATCGACATGTGATTATGATACGAGATAAGATATGATATGATATGACATGACAAGATATTTATGATAGGCCGCCTTGGGCGTTGTTTACTCCCTGAGATGATATGTGCTGATGATATCGTTTTTGCTAGAGGCTGTCAATCGGAAGCCGGATTTTGATTATATTGATGATATATGATGATAATATCGATTTATACTAGACTGTCGATCAGTAGTCAGATCTTGATTATAGTGATGATGTTAGCATTGTACTGGACATAGGTCAGTACCCAGATAATGATATTTGATAAAGAGAATACCAGATGAATGATATGACGAACGTGATATTGACCCGTACCCAGATTTGGGGATGTCGTACGACGGATTAACGTACGAGCTATAAATTGATGTTTGATCCTCACTCTTTATTTGAGAATAACTGATTATAGAGATATGGTATCGGATGTGATATTATCGAGGCGGGATCACCGACTATATATGTATATTTATGTATTGACTCAGAGGTTAGGCGGTTTACCTTACCTGCAGTTAGCCTTTTAGCTCAGCTTTTAGTTGCGTAGCTGTATGACTCTTATGACATTAGATGCAGTTTAGCTATCCTTGTGTTCAGTATTTCAGCTCCCGCATATTAGTATTGTTGTTACTCTGCATTGCATGCTTATTGTGATTCATATTTCATTATTGATATCATGCTGTTAGGACACCAGCACCATTACCGATGATGCGTATGTTCCACATACACTTACTTGCCAGCTCACACACATCTTCATCGGTAATTGCCATGTCACTACACAGTAGTATTATTGCATCAGGATATGACCCTTGTATGTGCATACTATTTTTCATGTTGCATGATATACTGTTATACTTGCATTTCATTTATATGTCACATACATCATGCTTCCTGATTATACGCATTGAGATATGCTGTTTCTATGATATTTCTGGATTTGGGAACCGTGGATATTTCAAAGAGATGATGTAATGTTTTAAAAACCCGGTTACCCTTGATATGATACTTCAGTGCGTCCACCATATGTTTTCTCGGTGCTGAGAGCGACATGTGGAACCCGAATCGAGGAGGCGGATGAGACCGATTGCGGGTACATGGTGGACCCGGTGCGGTACCCCGAGGCAAGAAGATCGCAGGAGATGGCGTTGAGCCTGGCAGGGGAGCACTACCGACCGGTGATTTTACCCGACACGTCGGATATCCAGAGGATACCGTCGTAGTCATGAGATGGATGGTAGGGGCCGATCTGGACTGACGGCGCCCTGGATTTGAAGATCGAGATATTGAGATTTGAGATATTGAGGTACAGAGATTGTGATACAGAGATATCGAGATATTGAGATTATGTTTTGTGCCGATGCTGGGCACTCTTTTATGCTGATTTCATTATGATACCTCATTTTAAAATACAGAAATCTCACAAATTTATGAAAGCAGTCTTCTTCAGTACATGCATTCTGCTTCATGCATTCATACATCATTCATATGATATATTGCCACCTGATGCACTGACACAGGCACATGGGTTTACACTTGGGTTAGATATTTACCCTAGTCTTGTTATAGATTGCTGGTTATCTATATTTGAGGATTTTTATATTGATCGTATGACCTAGGATTGCGTCATACATGCGATTTCTGTTCGTAGATCTTTTTCTACTCACGAGTTGGCAACTCACCCCCGTTGTGCCCCAGTTTCTTGCAGGTGTTGCCGTACGGGTTTCATTACGGCTTTGCGGGCACAGCTTCTTTCAGGTGACTTGCTAGTAGGTGGGTTATTCGTATCATACCCATCATTATACATTGTATATTATATTCAGTTGTATCTAGAAGTTCCATCAACCAAACATGTACTTATTTGAGATAGAGACCAGAGATGTTTATTCTTTCGACCTTAGAGTCGCACGTTATATTTCTCTGGGTTTCTTGTTGTTGGAGTTTCTTTCTGTTGTGATCCTCGCCTTTAGGCGTTGTATATTATGTTGCATACTGGTGGATTTGTCATGGTTCTTCCTATACTCTACTGCTTTTCTTGGTTTGGATTTCTGGGCTCGGCTTACTTAGAGTACGTACGCCTTGAGACGTTCGTAGCCTAAGTGCCGGTCATGTTCCGTACTTTCGGGTCGTGACAGCTCGTGTTGGCGAAACGCTGTGTGAATAGCAGCTCCATTTCTGCAAATGTTTTCACTGAGTCATTTGGGAGCTCTGAGTACCATTCGAAGGTTGTTTCCGACAAGCTGCGCATTTAATATGACATTTTTCCTACTATTTCTATATAATAAAAGGTGTTTATTATAAATATGACACATATGAAGGTTTATCCGCAAAAATACTATATTTATATGTTTATATATTATAATTAACATTATGTAGGAAAACGTAAGCATATAATATCCATGTAACATTTGGCCCATTTAAATATGTTAACCTTATTAAATACCTTTGACCAATTCTTAAAACTAAATTATCATGACAAATGGTTAAAGATAATATCTCAATAAAAAAACAAATTCTACTAACATCATTTATTGAGATAATTGTGCAGGAATTATATCATGACTAAAATCAAGGAAATCCGAGTTGACAAAATCAAATCTGCCGAAGATATTCAAGTAAATTGAAGAAACTAATTCTGGCAGAAATGTAGAGAAGATTTTCAAAGTCTAGATACTCAAAAGATTACCACGTGTTACAGATATGAAGCTACAAAAATTAGAGGCCGTGATCTCACCAAAAGGGGGCGGATCCGCGGCCAAACCTATCCAATGGCTGCGGTTCCGCCACGCATTTGAAGAGTTAGGGCTCGGGATTTTGGTGGTTGGGATCCTAACAACTAGTTTCCATATTAGGAAACTAGGGTTCTGGCTCTGAGACTATAAATAAGGACTGAGAGCCTCTTGGAAAAATCATCACACCGACGCGATCACGAAGTCCACGACGGCTCAAGAATCATGGTTGATCATCAACAGTTCATCTACCTCCTTAGAAGAGATCGAGAAATAAACTAGCATTTTGTAATCATTTTCTAAGGAAACAAAGTGTAATTGATCTTGTTGATTTATAAAGGTAGTTGTTTTCTTATTTCTTTGTAGTTTCTCAATATGATTTCCTTCTCTATCTTTTCTTTTCCCAACATACGCGAGTAATTCTTTACTTGTTACGGTTCATAGGATTAGGGTAGATTAATGGATGATGAAGATCTTTAAACTCTTTTTACATCCTATAAAGTTTATAAACTTTATCAAAAGAATAGTTAACATCCTAATTGGGCGCGCTATCAATTCATTGATAATCATGACCACAATTAGAGATTAGATTAACAATTGTTTTGGTAAAGGTTAGACATGAACGGAGATCTATGTCGAGATAGGGCTTAAGAGTGGGAACCCTTTTTCCTCCAGGAACCCTAATCTACATGCATCACTGTCGATCTAGTTTTAAATCTATTAAAGAATAAAATGAGTAATTTTTAATTAATCATCCATGACTACTAAATCTTAATGAACACTACAAGCCCCCTTTTATATAAACCTACATCCGTTGTTAATCTAGATCTATATTTTGCATCTGTGTTTAACGTAGATCTAGAGCCTACAACCATTCTTCACCATTCTTTATTCTCCCTTCTTTCCTAATCAACACGCTTAAAGTAAAGACTAAAAGATTCAACATTTCCCAGAGGAGGACCTGTACTCATCTCGGTCTAGCTACGCGCGACACCGTTCTGATTGCGGTTATAACTACAAACACTTTTACGTGCAAATCAAATGGCGCCGTTGCCGGGGATACGTGCGTAATTTTTTTACTTTTACTATTTGTGTTGAATTCTTATTCGATCTATATCATAATTAAAACAAAACTGCAAATTGTATATTTAACGATTTGTGTGTGAATTTTGCAAGGAGATCTAGAATCACAGAATTGTGGAAACAGAGAGCCAGAGACATTCATCAAGATCCAGAGGAGCACAGGAGGCCACGTAGCAAAAACTTTCAGGAGACCCCTCTTCCTTGCGGCGGAACCGCGGTAATAAGGTCAAATAGCGGCGGAAGCGTGGCGGAATTGAAGAATTAGGGTTCCAAACTTTTCTGGTATCTTTCTCAACTCTTTCTCTCTCCTCTAAAATCCAATAAAATATCTTTTCTGCGGGATTCTTTGCAAAATATTGCCGCTCAAAAATCTTTTTGCAAAGTTTTGAAATTGGTTTGTTTATTCATATTTTAATACGGATTTTTAAGGGGCAAAGACCAAATTCAGATTAGGTAGGGATTTTATCACCCTTCCTAAGCCCCACAAATCACAAAACGACCATCAACATCAATCCTACATTAATTTAAAAAATATCTAGATAAGACTCTAAGGACTATCGCGCTCAATAAGGACAGAGGAAGGTCGTGGGTAATTTATCGCTTATCCGCATTACTTTTGTGGTGCCTAGGCAAGTGTGTCGAAGGCAAGTGGTTATTTAATTAAGGCCCGCTATTTTCGGTGATTCGTATAGCGGATACCTCCTACTTACCTGGCACTTACCTGGCCACAAGAGTAGTAAAGAGGTGGTAAAGGATTGATCCTACGGCTTGTCCTTTGGAAGTCTAGGAGCGGTCTAGAGACTTGACCTAGGTAACCTTAGTTCTAGGGTTGTTTGTGCATTTTTTTGTGATTTGTCTCAAGTCCGACATACTTTTCAAAACAAACCAATTTTTAAATAAGACACACGCTGCCACTTGCACTAAACCCGCTTAGTGCATGCTTGGCTGGACACGGGATTCTAGTGCCCGTCTTGTCCGCGTTCCTGCTTTCGACTCCGAAGTCGGTACTTCTTCATTTTCATTTTCCCCACCACCCACCATATCGACCGAGATGGACGGTACTCCATCAAATTATAATACCACCCTTCCACCGCCCGTAGGTGAGCAGAATATACCGCGCATCTCTCTCCAAGAAAGATACTATCCTATACGTGGTCCACTTCCTGCTTGTCTATCTATTCCACTAGCCAACGGAGATAATTTTGAAATTAAACCCCACTACATCAATCTTTTACCAAAATATCACGGTCTCGAGTCTGAAGACGCATACGTCTTTATTACCAAATTTGAAAATGTATGCGCTATGATGGGTACTTCACAGCTTTCTGTGGATGCTATGAGATTGCGTCTTCTCCCATTCACTTTGTGCGATATAGCCGAGAAGCGGTTTTATAACACAGCCGCACATTCTATTTCAAACTGGGGGGAATTCGTCACAGCTTTCCTAAAGAAATTCTACCCTAATCATAAGACGGCTCTAGTCCGTAGCGAAATAAATCAATTTACCCAGCTTCCCAATGAACTATTTTCGAAGTGTTTTGAACGCTTCAAGGATCTTTTAGTTCAATGTCCTCATCACGGAATTCCTAGATGGGATCTGTGCAGAATCGTATATGAGGGCATTAATCCTACAACAAAACAGATACTTGAATCTATGTGTCAAGGCACCTTCATAACCAAAGATGATGGTGAAGCCTGGAGATTTTTAGATGATTTCACTGTAAAGAATTTACAGTGGGAGAGTGTAAACCAACCATCGTCTAGGGGTGGTATTCACCAATCTGATGTTTCCATAGGAGTTAGAGCTGAAATGGCAGCAATGCAAAAGAAACTCGAAGCTATGGAACATAAATTTTTAGTAGCCTCCCTAAATCAGATGACACTCCCTAAAACTGTCCGTGGATGCTGTTCTGATCCATCACATCTTACGGAAGAATGTCCTTTGAATTCTCCGTTTCAAGGTCAAGAGCATACCAATGCTGCTTTTCAACAAAGACCTAGAAACGATCCGTATTCTTCCACTTATAATCAGGGTTGGAGGAATCACCCTAATTTTTCTTGGAACCAACAACAAACTTAAAACACGGTTCCAAACCAAAACAACTTTCAAAGGGTCTCTCCACCACAACAGCAACTACTACAATTGAGTCAGCACCCCTATCAATCACAAAACTTTCAAAATCCGGTCAACACTTCTGCACCGTATAACAATTCTTTGCAATTGACCGGTACTGATAACTCCTCTTCACTCGAACAAACCATGAATTTGCTTCTGACAAATTTCATGCAAGTTTCGGCTGAGATGAAGTCTTCCGTCGATAACATAAAAAAGAACTCTGCCTTCCAAGGTGAGAGTATTAAATCGATAGAAGCACAAATTGCACAATTAAAAGCCGAAATAAGTGCTAGAGAGAGGGGGAAACTTCCATCTCAACCCGTACCGAATCCTGGCTACCCACATCATGTGAATACTATTACCACATTGAGATCTAGAAGAGTGCTTGACAACCATGTCGGTGAAGAGATTGATACTAATAATGATGAATCAGTCGATGATACCCCGGCTGAGACTTTTCCTTCCACTTCTACTTCTACTTCTGACCCCAGTTCGTCTACCCCACCATTTTCTTCCGAGCCTATTCTCCGTTTTCCCCAAGGTTTGAACCCTCAGTACACTTCTTCTAGTCCTCCAAAGACGATCCCCACTCCTATTCTGGGATCTTTCCTACCCACACCACCTTCTCCACTGTTGGACCCAGCTATTATCACTAAAGCTCCTTATCCGAATCGGTTAAGGGGAAACAAACCGAGTCCGCAGATGGAGAAGATTATTGACATCTTTAAGCAGGTTAACATCAATATCCCTCTCCTAGATGCTATAAACAAGTCCCGGCTTATGCGAAAATTCTCAAGGACTTGTGCACTAGGAAGAGGAAGACTCAAGTGCCAAAACAGGTGTTCATGTCGAGTACTGTAAACACAGCTTTTCCCCAACAATTACCAAGGAAACGTAAATACCCCGGCTTTCCTACAATTTCTATTTTCTATTAGGGGTAAAAATATTAACCATGCTCTACTTGACCATGGCGCAAGTGTTAACCTGCTTCCTTACTCAGTTTATGAGCAGTTAGGAATCGGAGAGTTAAAGCCCTCGAACACAATTCTCCAGATGGCCGACCGATCAATCACCAAATCTAGGGGTGAGCTTGAGGATGTGTTAATAAAAGTCGGGGAATTTGTATTCCCTGTGGACTTTAATGTTCTCGATACACAACCTGTAGCGAACCCACGGAACCAAATTCCGGTGATTCTCGGTCGACCCTTTTTGGCCACTTCCAATACTGTAATCAACTGTCGTAACGGCTCTATGATTCTATCCTTCGGGAAGATGTCAATAGAGCTCAACATTTACAAGTTGGGAAGTGTACCCTTTGAACCTTCTGCTCAAGTATGTTCTGTCGAATTAATGGATGTCGGTAGCAGCGAATTTGATCAGCTTCATGATACTGATCTAGACTCTTTTCATATATTTTTGTTTGCCCCAACTATGTATTATACACATACGGACTCTTCTATCGAGTGGTCCGGGTCAACATCTAATGATGATTATGAACCTTTTTTGGAGTCTGAAGATCACCCCGCTCTTTCTGATGACATTATTCTTCGGGGTATCGATGAAAGCTTTGAGGAAATTTTTGCTGATGAGCTCGCATTTTTAGCAAACACGGGTGTTGAGATGAATCAACTTCAAAAAGAAATTGAACCTCCATCCCTTTTTCTTGACAATCACAAAAATGCGAGTAATCCATCATCACAATCACTGTGTCGTCTCTCCAAATTGAGACGCAAACCCTTTCTTTTACACCTCTTATCTCCTCCCCACTTCTTCACGTCAATAGGCGACATGTTCTTCCACCAACCTTGGTGCTTCATCGATAAGATTTTTGAATGGTTAATACTGACTTTTGGTCTTTGTAAGGCTTTACTTTGACTAATAATTTTAATCCCCCCTAATAATTTTAAATGCTTAATACTATTTTACTCAAGTTTGGGGGGGGGGATATTTTGGCTCTTGAAAGAAAAATTTTATAAAATTGTGAGCCAAAAATAAGTTTGGGAGATAATTTCACTTTCATTATTTCATGTCCCCTTTGATAACTTTTCCTCCCAAGTCTACAGATTTTGAGATTTAAAACATGACAACAGTGAGGACACTGCTGCAAACAGGTTTGGGGGAGATTTGTGCTTATTTACGCGCTACTTTGCATTATACTATATATAAGCACAAAAAAAAATTTGATAATGAAAGTTTGAAAGTGAAAATTTACATTTGAAAGATAGAAATAGTTTGAGAAAAGCAAGAATGTTAGATGTTTTCTTAAACGAAACTAGTAATAAGTAGTTATGAGCCGTTGTCCTAAGGGTTAGTAAGATGAAAGAAATTGCTAATCTGAGGATAAAAATAAGTCTGAAAAATAGTCTCTATTCTTGAGGCCAAACATTTGAATGTTGATACCCTGCTATACGCACTTACACACATCTTTAAACTTGGGATAGTAAAGGATACCTTGAAATACTCTTGTTTAAAAGCCTTAGTATGAAGGAAAATAAAATAAAATAAAATATAGGTGGTGAAGAGAAAAAAATGAACACTGGTTTTATAATTACCAAGGCAGCATAAAAAAATATAGTGAGGGTGCTTTATCACCTAGTGCCTTAGACCAACTGGTTTGGGAGCCACTGTTAAGCCTTAGGTGATGCAAGACGAGGAATTATACCTTAATACGCAAGCACATTTTGTAATCAGTCGGTTAGTACCTCAAGAAGTATTAACGGTCGCATGAAGGATTTGTGAGCAATTTCATTAAAAAAAAATTCACCGACTAAAACGTACTTTGGAAGATGGACAAGAGTAAGATAGCTTGAATTGAATTCTCTAAGTGTAGGGATGTCTTTCACATACACGTAGGGGTATATGATCAATGTTTGGAAGAAAGATAGAGAAGAAGACTAAAGATTATGTTTATTGAGGGATGATATGATTGCTAACATTTTTTTCATGATCATTAAGATAGGGCTCATAGCAACTGAAAAACTGGTGTAGTTGAAAACTCTTATTTTCAAGTTCTTTCTTTCATAATTCTTATTTTTGTATGTAACTTTCACTATTTTTCTTTTATTATAGGATTTTGTGGGTGTAATCAGCTGAAAACCCTCAGAAAACAACACTCCTCCTACTAGGGACACCTAGGGGTTTAACGGCTTGTTGCACGTGCACAGTGCAATCGTGTTACCTACGAAAGTGTGCTACCTAGTTCTTCTTCTTTTTTCTCCTTCTCTTGAATAACTAGTTTGCTGGGAACGATCAAAGATAAGTTTGGGGGTATTTGTTCAGTTGATAAAACTGCACATTTAATATGGCATTTTTCCTACTATTTCTATATAATAAAAGGCGTTTATTATAAATATGCACATATGAAGGTTTATCTGCAAAAATACTATTTTCATATATTTATATATTATAATTAACATCATATAGGAAAAAGTAAGCATATAATATCCATGTAACATTTGGCCTATTTAAATATGTTAACCTTATTAAATACCTTTGATCAATTCTTAAAACTAAATTATCATGACAAATGGTTAAAGATAATATCTCAATAAAAAAACAAATTCTACTAACATCATTTATTGAGATAATTGTGCAGGAATTTTATCATGACTAAAATTAAAGAAATCCGAGTTGGCAAAATCAAATCTGCCGAAAATATTCAAGTAAATTGAAGATACTAATTCCGGCAGAAATGTAGAGAAGATTTTCAAAGTCTAGATACTCAAAATATTACCAAGTGTTACAGATATGAAGCTACAAAAATTAGAGGCCATGATCTCACCAAAAGGGGGCGGATTCGCGGCCAAACCTATCCAATGACTGCGGTTCCGCCGTGCATTTGAAGAGTTAGGGCTTGGGATTTTAGTGGTTGGGATCCTAACAACTAGTTTCCATATTAGGAAACTAAGGTTCTGGCTCTGAGACTATAAATAAGGACCGAGAGCCTCTTGGAAAAATCATCACACCGATGCGATCACGAAGTCCACGACGGCTCAAGAATTCTGGTTGATCATCAACAGTTCATCTACCTCCTTAGAAGAGATCGAGAAGCAAACTAGCATTTTGTAATCATTTTCTAAGGAAACAAAGTGTAATTGATCTTATTGATTTTTAAAGGTAGTTGTTTTCTTATTTCTTTGTAGTTTCTTCCCTCACTATCTTTTCTTTTCCCAACATGCGCGAGTAATTCTTTGCTTGTTACGGTTCATAGGATTATGGTAGATTAATGGATGATGAAGATCTTTAAACTCTTTTTACATCTTATAAAGTTTATAAACATTATCAAAAGAATAGTTAACGTCCTAATTGGACGCGCTATCAATTCATTGATAATTACGACCACAATTAGAGATTAGATTAACAATTGTTTTGGTAAAGGATAGACATGAACGGAGATCCATGTCGAGATAGGGGTTAAGAGTGGGAACCTTTTCCCTCCAAGAACCCTAAACTACATGCATCATTGTCGATCTAGTTTTAAATCTATTAAAGGATAAAAGGAGTAATCTTTAATTAATCATCCATGACTACTAAATCTTAATGAACCCTACAAGCCCCCTTTTATATAAACCTACATCCGTAGTTAATCTAAATCTATATTTTGCATCCGTGTTTAACGTAGATCTAAAGCCTACAACCATTCTTCACCATTCTTTATTCTCCCTCCTTTCCTAATCAACACGCTTAAAGTAAAGACTAAAAGATTCAACGTTTCCATGAGGACGACCCGTACTCATCTCAGTCTAGCTACGCGCGACACCGTTCTGATTGCGGTTATAACTACAAACACTTTTACGTGCAAATCAGGAAGCACCGTCTGCGGGTACATAGTGGACCCGGTACGGTATCCCGGGGCAAGAAGATCGTATAGAGAGACGTTGAGCCCGGTAGGCGAGTACTACCGACCAGTGATAGTTTGGGCTCGGCTGATATTCGGAGGATACCGACCGGAGTCGCTTGTTCAGATGGGTATGAGGGCCGATCCGATGAGACGGCGCCCGAGATATGAGGATTTACATGTCGATGCTGGACACGGGTTTTTATGATATTTTCGATTGTCGATGCTGGACACTCAGGTTTTATGAAGATTTGATGTGTCGTTGATGGACACACGTTGGATGATGCACATATATACATGCGTATGATTCAGATGACTTGATATCATATACTGTTACTGGCCCGACCTTGTTATCATTACACATATGTATACACGATCACCCTAGACACCACAGTATTACTTTTATGTTATAGTATGACCTAAGAGATCGTTATACATTCGATTTCTACATGCTGATATTTTCTACTCACGAGTTGGAAACTCATCCCCGTTGTGCCACAGTTTTCTTGCAGGATCGACCGCTCGGATCAGCAATGGCTCGCTGGTACACGGCTTCTTTCTGGATGAATTGCATTGGTAGGTGCGGTACACTTTGGATCGTGACCACCTTTATATATATTTATTTTAGTTGTATCTAGTTAAAATCTCCATCAACCAGTCTTTGTATATTTGGTAGACCTAGACACCAGACTTGTATATTCTTGAGACTTAGAGCGAGATGAGTGTATTGTTCTTGATTTGAGCTTGATGATGTCTTGGTCTTCTTTATTTTCTTTCTATGATTGATCTTCGCCTTGGATGTCGTATATTTATATATTGTGTGGTTGTGATTCCTCCAATTGGCGAAAAGCTAGCTCCCGTTTGGGATGCTTATTATTATTGCTATGTATTGGTTTTGGACCAAAATTTACAAAAAAGGTGCTGCCAAAATTTCAATGAGGAAAATGTTTTCAAAGATAGCATACAACCCACTTGTATTTTCATATAATATTACTTATATCTTTAAAAGAAGAATTTGAATTCATTATGCCGTTATTTCAAAACTGCACTTCCATTATTTTTCGAAAAAGGTTTAGATTTCTGAAATTTCGGCTTACTTGGATTACGGTGGGGTCCTATAGACTTCGCGTGATTCAAGTGCCGGTCACGTGCCAATTCCGGGCCGTGACAATCTGCTAATGGATGGTGCGGATTATCGCATATCCTTGGGATAGTAAAGCGAGATGCAGAACTCCTCATGGAGTATTCGGTCTCGAAAGGAAATAAAAATACGGTTTTTTAGAAATACGACATTTCTAAACAAAACAAACTTTGAAAAAATTATATAAAACTATGAATCCGTATTTTCAATAAAAATAAATTATCAAACTATATATTTAAAATGAATTATTAGAATTTTTAATAAAATACCATCAAGTTTCCAAAAGTAGTAGTATTCATAAAAGTACCATAAACTTTCAAAAAGTTATGTTTTGTCACTAAAATACCACAGCAATTAAAATACATGTTCATGAAAACCCTAAATATTATAAATCACTCTCGAGGCTTATTTTTAAATAATATTAACATATTTTTCATAAAACCCCTCGAGATATGCAAACAATATTTAAGAACTCTAAATTAATATAGGTTTACGCGGTATCATTTTTTTTTAGCTTCGGAGAGCCGGAGAAAGTGAGTGCTTGCCTATTCAGGTTAGACAACTTAACGGAATTATCAATGGCAATTATCTTGGAAAAAAACACAAATACTGTCGTCCATGTGCAGCAGTTGCCGATTTCTCCGGAACATTAGATCTTTACCAGTTAAATCAATTCATATGAAAAATACTTGAACCCAGATCTAAACTTGAACTTGAACTCGAATCCATACTCGAATCTAAACTTTAACTTGAAATCGAACCCAATCTACTTGAACTAACTTGACTCGAACCAAAATTGCAATTGACATGACTCGCATTTTACTCGACTTCATTCTACATCTTTTGCAATTTATGGTTTCGATCAAGACATGTTATAATCAATCAATCAAATTAATTAAGTATATTATACAGTTATAGACTATTTATACTCGGGGTATTAGGGATAATTTCTTGTGTGAATCAAACGGAGGTTCAGGAGTCTCATATTAACCACTTTTTTATTTTACTCGAATATCAGTCAGGTCGACTCATCCATGGCCTAGAGCCCCGATGCTAACACAAGAAATGTGCCCGTGTTTCCTTGCTCCTGGGGCCCCACTCTTGAGCTCGTGAATATTTTTCTGACTGCGTTGACATTCACACATAGAACTTAACGTTAACGTAGTGACCATATAGAGACCTATAGTACATATTTACCCATAAACATATACTTTTACTCATCATATATATATTCTATACTTTTTTTTTAATCTTCTTTTATCCTTGGGACTTACCGAGTGCTAGTTCACTGATGAGCATTCCAACCACCCTTTTTTTCTTAGAATGTTCGTTAGACGGAAGAAGTGGAGGTCACAAAGGAAGAATACAACCAGATTGCTGCTCAGGATTAGCTTAGCTTCATTTTTATTTAGCTTATGTATGCTACAAGTTTAGGCATTTTCCTTTATTGTATTTATTTTTCAGTTGAAACTCATGTACTTGTAAATATTTGAAGTTGAATGTAAATAAAGATATTTGTTGAAAACTTTACAGTCTCTATTTATTCTTGCATTATATATTATTTTTTCAATATGCTTAAAATATTTATTTAGGAAATGACCTTCTCTGAATAAATATGTCACGGGCTTGCCACGTCATCATTTCCGTCTACTGGGAAGCGGAGCGTGACAGGTTTTATTGGTGACCCATGTAGGTCGGTTCTGCATGAAGTCATAAACAATATACCACAAGAATTAATGAATTCAATAAATATTTACATTCCGTGCATTTCAAATTTCTTGAATCTATTCTAACCTATCTTTTATATCAAGGCGATGGACTCTCCGAACAATACCAGCATAAATGTAAACGACAATACTCCACCGTCTACACTACCACCACCACCTATCGTTGCAGCTCCTATCAATGAGCAAACAGTACTTCTTGAGGCTATCAAGAGCCTATTGAAGGGCCAGCAGCAGCAGACTTCTATCCTTATGAACTGCCCCGAAGCCGAAGCACCCGGAGTTAAGCGGTTTCGGGCACTGCACCCAAAGAACTTCTCGGGTAAGGCGAGACCTCTTCAAGCAAAAGAATGGGCTCAAGCGATCGATGATGATCTGGCAGCAGCTCAAGTGCCAGATATAGCTTGGGTAAGAGTTCCTAAGTTGTAACTGACCGATAATGCCAGAGTTTGATGGAAGGCTAAGGAGAGCCGTATCGCGCAACTGATAGAATGGAGAACATTCTAAGACCTCTTCGATGCCAAGTACTTCCTAGAGACTGCCCACTTTAATATAGAGCAGTAATGCATCCATTTACAGTAAGGCTCGATGTGGGTCAAGTCAGTAGATAAATATGATGTTGAGTTTACCATGCTCGGCAGGTAAGATATAGTCTCAAATTCAATTTTCTTATCTTACTTACAACACTGGTAACACAAGATCGTAACAGGTTCACTGCACACCTTATTCCCACTACTAAGATCCAGGCACGACGATTCCAACAGAGGTTGGACCCTGAAATCCAAGTTGCACTCGCTACAGGGGATTTCTCAACCTATGAGCTTGTTTTGAAGGCTGCCCAACGCTATGAGACAGTTGTGAAGAAGAAGGGCATGCCACAGACTGTCGGTGTGAAATGTCGTGTGCACCAGATCACAGAAAGGGCATCTTCCAGGCCAGCTTTCAATGGACCATCTCGGAGGCTAGTTGGTTCGTTCGCCAACAACAGGCCAGACTTTGCATCTACTAAAAGGGAACATGGCACCTTGTGAAGAACTTTCGTAGGGCGAAGAATTTGTGCCTGATCTGTGGGTCTTCTACTCATGCCATTGGAGCATGCCCCTAGAACCGAGGACCCAACAACCCTCCAGCTAGACCGGCGATCCAAGCTCCTCCTACCCGGTTAGCTCTACCAGCTCCAGCTTCCCGCATCCAGACCGTCCAACCCCAATGCCGAGTATTTAACCAGTCACAGAGGAAAGTGTCGCGACGCCAAGCATTCACTATGTCGGTCAAAGAGGTCGAAGCTACGGGTCAGGTTAACATTGGTAAATATCTTCCCTATTCTCTTTCAATCCTTTCAATTCATAGCCATCTTATATTTTTATAATTAAACATATCCCACGCGACTTAGGTACAATCTTAGCAGCCTCCTTACCTTCACTCGCGCTCTTCGACACTGGGGCATCACATTGCTTTATGTCGCAACGGTTCATAAGAACTCAAGTCATCCCAGTTAAGCCGCTCGTATCCAGCTGGAATGTCAGTTCAGGGAACGCCGTTCTAAAAGCAACTTTGGGATACGATCTATGTCCAGTGGTCGTCTGCAGTCAAGAATTCTATGCGGACTTTAAGGTGTTGGACATACCGAACTTCGACGTAGTCTTGGAAATGGACTGGCTGGGAACTTTCTTCGCTACCATCGACTGTCGCCAAAGGAGGGTAGTATTTGAAATACCAGATCACCCAGTGTTCTACTTCAAAAGCGGAGACCGGACCTTGGAGCCTAGCACCTACAGAGCAAAACCAAAGAAGGCAGAGATTGTAGCGTTGCAAGCGGAAGAATCGAAGCCAGAAGTAGTTCGAGGATGTATTTCCGGAAGATATATCAGATTTGCATCCCGATCGAGCTCTTGAATTTAGCATTGATTTTCAACCCGGCGCACAACCAGTAATAATAGCTCCATAACGATTAAGTCCGGAGGGATTGGAGGAAATCCGTATTCAGTTGGACAACTTCCTAAAGAAAGGTTGGATCCGACCCAGTACTTCAAGTTAGGGATCTCCGGTGCTGCTGGTTGTTCAGTCGAAAATATCGCACATTTGATATAACATTTTCCTTACTTTTCTTAAATATTTAAAGGTGTTTATTATAAATATGAAACATATAAGGGTTTATCTGTAAAATATCTATTGTCATATGTTTATATATTATAATTAACATTATGAAGGAAAATATAGGCATATAATATTTATATAATATTTTAGTAATTTAAATATACATATCATATCAAATATCCTTAATCAATATTCTTAAAATATAATATCATATAAAATGGTTGGGATAATATCTCAAAAACACCAAATATTACTAACACTTTGATTTGAGATATTATGCAGATATTAGCTCAGGTCTGGAATCAAGGAGATCCGGGTTAAATCAAGATGTCGAAATCGAATCTGCCAAAATATTGAAGCAAATCACGAGATTTAGCAACGGCAGAGACCCAGAGAATTATTTTCAGAATCTAGGCATCTAGGGATCTTCAAATATCAACACAAAATATCAGAAAAAATCCCAAACCCTAACTCCACCAAACCGCGGCGGAAGGCCGGCCAAATAGGGGTAAACACGGCGGATCCGCGGCGCTTTTGTGGCCGTACGATATGAGATTTCAGGATCATGATCTTAACAGCATATCTTAACCTATGGAATCTTGGGTTTTTGGTTTTGGGACTATATAAAGGACGGAGGGTCTCACTTGAAAAATCGTCAAACCGAAGAGATCACGAAGTCCAAGTCGACTCATGCATCCAGATTGATCAATCAGCTTTTCATCTACCTCCTTCAAGATAGATCGAGAAGCAAACTAGGGTTTTGTATTCCACTTTCTAAAGGAACAAAAAGTGTAATTGATCAAATTGATTAATAAAGATAGTTGTTTTATTCTTATCGCAATTATTTTCTATTATAATCTCTATCCATTCTTCTTCTATCTCCATCATGCACGAGTAATTCTCCGCTTGATAGGGTTCATAGGATTAGGATAGAACAATGGATGAGAAAATATTTTAATTTCTTTTAAGTCTTATGAAGTTTATAAACTTTAGCAAAAGAATCGTTAACATCCTAATCGGGCATGCTATCAATTTATTAATAGTCTTGACCACGATTTGAGATTAGATTAACAATTGTTTTGTTAAGGGCTAGACATGAATAGAGATCAATGAAGGAAAAAGGGTCAATAGTGGGGAAACCCTAGTTTCTTCCAAGAACCCTAATCCTCATTCATCACTATCAATCTAGTTTTAAATCTATCAATAGATAAAAGGAGTCATCTTTATTAGTCATCCATGACTACTAAATCCTAACGAACCCTACAAGCCTTTTTCCTATAAAATCTATTCTCCCTATTCTTTTCTTCTAATTAACTCGTCTAAATCAAGATTAAAAGTTCCATGCATCCCTGCGGACGACCCGTACTCATCTCGGCTAGCTACACGCGACACCGTTATTGATCGCGGCTACTACACACACTTTAACAGATCAATCAAATGGCGTCGTTGCCGGGGATACGTGCGTAATTTTTTATCTTACTATTCATGTTGAATTCTTATTCGACCCATATCATAAAAATAAAATAAAACAGCAAATTGTGTATTTAACGATTAGTGTGCAATTTTTGCGAGGGAATCTGAAATCACTTGAACGAGAAAATCGAGATTAAGAGACCTTCAGAGAGGACCAGAGGAGCGAAGGAGGCCACAGTGGAAAAATTATCAACAGAACCCTCCTTTCTGCGGCGGAACCGCGGCCAAAGCACCATATTTGCGGCGGAACCGCGGCGGAGTAGGAAAGTTGGAGTGCTAAATTTCTCTGGTATCTTCTTAATATCTTTCTCTCTCATCTAGAAATCCAATAATATATTTTTCTGTGGGATTCTTTGCAAAATATCGCCGCTCAAAAATCTTTTTGCGTGGTTTGTTTGTGCATATTTTAATACGGACTTTAAAGGGCAAGGCCAAAATTCAGATTAGGTGGGGATTTCATCACCCTTCCTAGGCTCCACAAATCACAAAACGAGCATCCGCATAACCCTACATTAATTTAAAAATATCTAGATCAAGACTCTAAGGACCGTCGCGCTCAATTAGGACAGAGGAAGGTCGTGGGTAATATATCGCTTATCCGCATTTCTTTTGTGGTGTCTAGGCAAGCGTGACTAAGGAAAGTGGTTACTTAATTAGGCCCGCTATTTTCGGTGATTCGTATAGTGGATATATCCCACTTACCTGGCACTTACCTGTCCATAAGAGTAATAAGGAGGTGGTAGAGGATTTATCATGCGACTTATCCTTTGGAAGTCTAGGAGCGGTCTAGTGACTTGACCTAAGTGACCTTAGTTCTAGGGTTATTTGTGCATTTTTGTGTGATTTGTCTCACGTCCGACACTTTTCTAAACAAACCATTTTTAAATCATTCTTACATGCTGCCATGTGTGCTAAACCAGCTTAGTGCATGCTCGGCTGGACACGGGATTCTAGTGCCTGTCTTGTCCACGTTTCTGCTATCGACTCCGAAGTCGGTACTTCTTCATCTCCTTTTTCCCATCCACCCACCACATCGACCGAGATGGACGGTTCTCCATCGGATTATAACACTACCCTACCACCACCTATAAGTGCGCAGAATCCACCGCGCGTCTCTCTCTAAGAGAGATGTTACCCTATACATGGCCCCCTTCCTACTTGTCTATCTATTCCACCAGGCAATAGGGATAATTTTGAAATTAAACCCCACTTCATCAACCTGTTGCCCAAATTTCACGGGCTTGAGTCAGAAGACACATACGTTTTTATTACCAAATTCGAAAATGTATGCGCAATGATGGGTACGTCACAACTTTCTGTGGATGCTATGCGCTTACGTCTTCTCCCTTTTACTTTGTGTGATCTAGCAGAAAAATGGCTTTATAACATTGCTGCACACTATATTGCTAATTGGTATGAATTCATTATAACATTCCTTAAGAAATTTTATCCTAATCATAAGACCGCCCACGTTCGAAGCGAGATTAACCAGTTTACCCAGCTTCCTAACAAACCATTTTGGAAATGCTTTGAACGGTTTAATGATATGCTAGTCCAATGCCCTCATCATGGAATTAATAGATGGGACCTTTGCCGAATTATATATGAGGATGTTACTCCAGCGACAAAGCAGATGGTTGAAACCATTTGTCAATGCCATTTCATGTCTAAAGATGATGGGGAAGCTTGGCAATTCCTGAAAGATCTTGCTGAACAAACTTTGCAGTGGGAAAGCGTTAGACCAACATCATCTAGGGGGGTATCCATCAGCTCGATGTTTCCATCGCAGTGAAAGCCGAAATGGCTGCGATACAAAGGAAATTCGAAGCCATAGAAAACAAAGTCTCTTCTGCCTCCCTAAACCAGGTTAAGCTCCCCAAAACCGTGTGTGGTTGTTGTTCCGACCCATCACAATTGACGGAAGAATGTCCTTTAAGTCCACCGTTTCAAGGTCAAGAACAAATTAATGCTAATTTTCAGCAACGACCTAGAAACGATCCTTATTCCTCCACATACAATCAGGGATAGAGGAATCATCCAATTTTTTCTTGGAACCAAAACCAACCTCAAAATCAAAACCAATTCCCAAGCAACAATCAAAGATCTCCCCCACAGCAACATCAACCGCCACAACAGAGTCAGCACCCCTTTCAATCGCAAACTTTTCAAAATCCGGCCAACAATTCTACATCTTATAATAATTCTTTCTAAACGGCCGGTACCTAAAACTCTTCAGCACTCGAACGAAACTTGGATACGTTTATTAAACATTCCACGCAAACGATGGCTGATTTAAAGTCTTTTATCCAAACGTTAGTGCAGAACATTGCTTCCCATGATGAAAGCATAAAATCGATAGAAGCATAACTTGCACAGCTAAATGCCGCGATGAGTGCGAGAGAGAAAGGGAAACTTCCGTCTCAACCCCTACCGAATCCTGGCCACTCACAAAGTTATAATGTGAGTGCCGTTACCACGTTGAGATCAGGAAGAGTGCTGAATAACCAAGTCGGTGAACAGGTTGATGATGAGGAATCAATTGATACCCCGGCTTCTACTTCTAACCCTAATTCGTCTAGTCCACATTCTTTTGAGCCTATTCTCCTTTTTCCACAAGGCTCAAACCCTCCGCCCACTTCCTCGAGTCAACCTAAAACGATCCCAACTTCAATTCTGGGATCCATTCCATCCCCACAATTTTCTCCAATGTTGGACCCAACCCTTATTGATAAAGCTCATTATCCACATAGGTTAAGAGGCAACAGACCAAGTCCACAAATGGAGAAAATTGTGGAAATTTTTAAGCAAGTTAACATAAATATTCCTCTCCTAGATGTTATTCAACAAGTTCCGTCTTATGCGAAAATTCTAAAGGACTTGTGCACTAAGAAGAAAAAAATTCAAGTACCTAAAAAAGTTTTCTTAGCGAGTAATGTGAGCACTGCGTTTATTCATCAATTACCCAAGAAACGAACGGATCCCGGAAGTCCTATCATATCTATTTCTATTGGGGGTAAAACTATCAATCGTGCTCTACTCGATTTAGGTGCTAGTGTTAACTTGCTTCCGTATTCTGTGTATGAGCAATTAGGGATCGATGAGTTAAAACCGGCGTACTGCACTCTCCAAATAGCAGATCGATCTATCACCCAACCTAGGGGTGAGCTAGAGGATGTGTTAATCAAAGTCGGGGAATTTATATTCCCTGTAGACTTTATCGTTATAGATACACTGCCTGTAGAAAACCCCCCGAAACCAAATCCCGGTGATTTTAGGTCGACCTTTTCTTGCGACTTCCAACGCAATAATCAATTGTCGAAACGGATCTATGACCCTATCCTTCGGGAAGATGTCAATTGAGCTTAACATTTACAAGTTGGGAAGTGAACCCTCCGAACCCTATGCTCAAGTATTTTCTGTCGAAAGGATGGATTCCGACAGCAGTGAATTTGAACAGCTTCACGATTCTGATCTTGACTCCGATAGTACATTGTTGTTTGACCCTGCTATTTGTTATACACATACGGACCCTTCTATTGAGCTGTCCGGGTCAACATCTAATGCTAAATATGAACCTTTTATGGAGTCCAAGTATCATCCCGTTCTTTCCGATGAGATTATTATTTGGGATATCGATGAAAGCTCTGAAGAAATCTTCGTTGAAGAACTCGCATTCTTAGAAAACATGGGAGTTGTGATGAATCAACCCCAACACAAAGAAGTTGAACCACCACCCCTTCTTCTTATCAATAACAAGAATGCGAGTAATCCACCATCATTGTTTCGTTTCTATAAATCGAGACGTAAACCCGTTCTATTCCACCTCTTATCCCCTCCCCACTTCTTAACATCGATAGGTGACATGATCTTTTACCAACCAGTGTGTTACATCGATAAAATATTTACATGGTTGGTGTTAACTTTTGTTCTTTATAAAGCTTTATATTGACCAATAACTTCAACTCCCCCCTCATAATTTTAAATGCTCAATACGATTTTACTCAAGTTTAGGGGGGAGAAAAATATATTTTGGCTCTTGGAAGAAAATAAATTTTTACATAATTATGAGCCAAAAATAAGTTTGGGAGAGGATTTCACTGTCATTTATTCATTTCCCCGTTACTAACTTTTCCTCCTAAGTCTACAGTTTTTTTAAGCTTAACAGATGACATCACTAAGGACACTGCCGCAAACAGGTTTGGGGGAGCTTTGTGCTTATTTACGCATTATTTTGCATTATACTATATATAGGCACAAAAAAAATTGATAATGAAAGTTTGAAAGTGAAAAATTATATATGAAAGATAGGAATAGTTTGAGAAAAGGAAGAAAGTTAGATATTTTCTTAAACGAAACTAGTAATAAGTAGTTATGAGCCGTTGTCCCAAGGGTTAGTAAGATGAAGGAAATTACTAATCTGAGGATAAAAATAAGTCTGAAAATAGTCCATATTCTTGAGTCCAAACTTTTGAACGTTGATACCCTACTATATGCACTGTCACACATCTTGAAACTTGGGATAGTAGAGAATACCTTGAAATGCTCTTGTCTAAAAGCCTTAGTATGAAATAAAAAAAGTATAAGCGGTGAAGAAAAAAAATGAACACTGGTTTTGTAATTACTTAAGGCAGCATAAAAAAAATATATAGCGAGGGTGCTTTATCACCTAGTGCCTTAGGCCAACTGGTTTGGGAGCCACTACTAAGCCTTAGGTGTTGCAAGACGGGGATAATTACGCCTAAATGAGTGATCACATTTGGTAATCAGTCGGTTAGTACCTCAAGAAGTATTAACGGTCTCATGAAGAATGTGTGAGCAATTTCATCGAAATTATTCACAGACTAAAAAGTACTAAGGAAGATGGACAAGAGTATGATAGCTTGAATTGAATTCTCTAAGTGTAGGGATGTCTTTTACACACACGTAGGGGTATATGATCGATATTTGGATGAATGGTAGGGAGGAAGACTAAAGGCAATGTTTTATTGAGGGATGATGTGATTTCTAATATCTTTTTATGACCATTAAGATAGGGCTCATGGCAACTGAAAAGCTAGTGTAGTTGGAAACTCTTATTTTCAAGTTCTTTCTTTTATAGTTCTTATCTTTATGTAACTTTCACCATATTTTTTTATTATGGGATTTTGTGGGTGTAATCTGCTGAAAACTCTCAGGAGACAACACTCCTCCTACTAGGGACACCTAAAGGTTTAACGGCTTGTTGCACGTGCTCAGTGCAATCGTGTTGCCTACGAAAGTGTGCTACTTAGGTTTTTCTTTTTTTTTCTTTTTCTCCCTCTCTTTAATAACAAGTTTGCTCGGGACGATCAAAGTTAAGTTTAGGGGTATTTGTTTAGTCGAAAATATCGCACATTTGATATAACATTTTCTTTACTTTTCTTAAATATTTAAAGGTGTTTATTATAAATATGAAACATATGAGAGTTTATCTGTAAAATATCTATTGTCATATGTTTATATATTATAATTAACATTATGAAGGAAAATATATGCATATAATATTTTAGTAATTTAAATATGCATATCATATCAAATATCTCTAATCAATATTCTTAAAATATAATATCATATAAAATGGTTAGGATAATATCTAAAAAACACCAAATATTACTAACACTTTGATTTGATATATTGTGCAGATATTAGCTCAGGTCTGTAATCAAGGAGATCCGGGTTAAATCAAAATGTCGGAATCGAATCTGCCAAAATATTAAAGCAAATCATGAGATCTAACAATGGCAGAGACCCAGAGCATTATTTTCAGAATCTACACATTTAGGGGATCTCCAAATATCAACACAAAATACCAGAAAAAATCACAAATCCTAACTCCACCAAACCGCGGCGGAAGACCGGCCAAATAGAGGTAAACACGGCGGATCCGCGGCGCTTTTGTGGCTGTATGATGTGAGATTTTAGGATCATGATCTTAACAGCATATCTTAACCTATGGAATCTAGGGTTTCTGGTTTTGGGACTATATAAAGGACCGAGGGTCTCACTTGGAAAATCATCAAACCGAAGAGTTCACGAAGTCCAAGTCGACTCATACATCCAGATTGATCAATCAGCTTTCATCAACCTCCTTCAAGATAGATCGAGAAGCAAACTAGGGTTTTGTATTCCGCTTTCTAAAGGAACAAAAAGAGTAATTGATCAAGTTGATTAATAAAGGTAGTTGTTTTATTCTTATCGCATTTATTTTCTATTATGATCTCTATCCGTTCTTCTTCTATCTCCATCATGCGTGAGTAATTCTCCGCTTGATAGGGTTCGTAGGATTAGGGTAGAACAATGGATGAGAAAATATTTTAACTTCTTTTAAGTCTTATGAAGTTTATAAAATTTAGCAAAAGAATCGTTAACATCCTAATCGGGCGCGCTATCAATTTATTGATAGTCTTGACCGCGATTTGAGATTAGGTTAACAATTGTTTTGTTAAGGGTAGACATGAATAGAGATCAATGAAGGGACAAGGGTCAATAGTGAGGAAACCCTAGTTTCTTCCAAGAACCCTAATCCTCATTCATCACTAACAATCTAGTTTTAAATCTATCAATAGATAAAAGGAGTCATCTTTATTAGTCATCCATGACTACTAAATCCTAACGAACTCTACAAGCCTTTTCCCTATAAAATCTATATCCGTCTTTAAACTAGATATTAAAATCTAGAATCTATTCTCCCTATTCTTTTCTTCTAATCAACTCGTCTAAAGCAAGATTAAAAGTTCTACGCATCCCTGCGGACGACCCGTACTCATCTCGGCTAGCTACACGCGACACCTGATTAGGGTTACTACACACACTTTCACGGATCAATCACTGGTGAAGAAGAAGGAAGGTAACTACAGGATGTGCGTGGATTATCGAGTTCTGAACGATGTGACAATTAAAAACAAGTATCCGCTACCTCGCATCAATGATCTTTTCGATCAGTTAAGTGGATCTTGTATTTTTTCAAAATTAGATATTCGTTCAGGATATCATCAGGTGAAGGTCAAGGAGTCCGACATTCTGAAGACGACATTTAGGACTCATTATGGTAATTATGAATATCTCGTAATGCCATTTGAAGTGACCAGTGCACCTACCATATTTATGAACTTGATGAACCAAGTTTTCCGAGCGTACTTACACAGGTTTGTTGTTATCTTCATCGACGACATCCTGGTATATTCAAAGAATCGGAAGGAGCACGCCGAGCACTTAAGGATTGTCCTGGAGATATTACGACAATATCAGCTCTACGCCAAGTACACCAAGTGTGAATTTCGGCTAGATCAAGTCAAATTTCTTGGACATATCGTCTCAGGCGAAGGAATCTCTGTAGATCCAACTAAGGTGTCAGCTGTCTGTGAGTGGCCGATGTTCAGTTGAAAATATTGCACTTTGGTATAAGTATTTTCCTTACATTTCTTAAATAATAAAAGGTGTTTATTATAAATATTAAACATATTTGGATTTATCTGCAAAATACTATTTTCCATATGTTTATATATTATAATTAATATTATGAAGGAAAATATAGGCATTTTATATTTATATAATATTTTGGTAATTGAAAATATGCATATCATATCAAATATTCTAATCACAATTCTTAAAAGATATAATATCTTACAAATGGTTAGAATAATATTTCAAAATATATGCATAATATTTTAGTAATTAAAAGATGCATAGCATATCAAATATTCTTAATCATGTTTCTTAAAGATTTATTACCATATAAAGTGCATAGCATATTAAATATTCTTAATCAAGTTTCTTAAAGATTTATTACCATATATAGTGATTAAGATACTCTCTCTAATTTAATAAATAATACTAACATTATTCATAGAGATATTGTGCAAGATTTAGCTCAGGTCAAGAGATCAAGATGTTCAAGATATCAGGATCAAAAATCTGCCAAAATCATAAAATCAATACTGACAGGGACTCAGAATCCAGGCATGGAAAGTCACCATATTAGGAAGTCACCATGTATGGTAACTAGTTTTTCTTCTTTGAGGGCTATATAAAGGACCAAGGGCTAAAGTTAGAATGCATCAAGCCGACGAGATCACGAAGTCCAAGACGGCTCACGCATCCAGGCTGATCATCAACAGTTCATCTACCTCCTTAGAAGAGATCGAGAAGCAACTAGAAATTGTAATCATTTTCTAAGGATTCAAGTGTAATGAATATTGTTGATTAATAAAGGTAGCTTTCTTTTTCTTATTCTACTTCTTCGTAGTTTAATTATGCAATTTCTCTCCATCTCTTTTTCTCCCAACATGCGCGAGTAATTCTCCGCTTGTTAGGGTTCGTAGGATTAGGGTAGGCTAATGGATGATGAAGATCCTTAAACCCTTTTTAAGTCCTATAAAGTTTATAAACTTTATCAAAAGAATCATTAACATCCTAATCGGGCGCGCTACCAATTCATTGTTAGTCTCGACCGCGATTAGAGATTAGATTAATGATTGTTTTGGTAAAGGCTAGATATGAACGGAGTTCCGTGTCGAGATAAGGGTTAAGAGTGGGATTCCTTTTCCCTCCAGAAACCCTAATCTACACGCATCACCGTCGTTCTAGTTTTAAATCTATTAAAGGATAAAAAGGGTAACTTTTAATTAATCGTCCATGACTACTAAATCCTAACGAACCCTTCAAGCCCCCTTATTATATTAACTACATCCATAAATAATCTAGATCTATATTCTGCATTAGTGCTTAACATAGATCTAGAAACCATTCATCAACATTCTTATTTCTTCCTCCTTTCTCAACACATCTAAAGTAAGAGTAAAAGGTTACACGTTTCCCAGAGGACGACCCGTACTCATCTCGGTCTAGCTACACGCGACACCGTTATTGATTGCGGTTATTCTACAAACACACTCTTTCGAACCAATCAAATGGCGCCGTTGCCGGGGATACGTGCGTAATTTTTATTCTTACTATTTGTGTTGAATTCTTATACGATCTATATCATAATAAAACAAAACTGTAAATTGCATATTTAACGATTTGTGCGTGAATTTTTTGCAAGGAGATCTGGAGTCAAAGACTTGAGGAAACAGGAGATCTAGGGTTCCAAACTTCTCTGGTATCTTTCCCAACTCTTTCTCTCTCCTCTAAAATCCAATAAAATCTATTTTCTGCAGGATTCTTTGCAAAATATCGCCGCTCAAAAATCTTTTTGCAAAGTTTTGTTTTGCGGTTTGTTTTTGCATATTTTAATACGAATTTTTAAGGGGCAAAGACCAAATCAAGATTAGGTGGGGATTTCATCACCCTTCCTAAGCCCCACAAATCACAAACCGAGCATCTAGATTAACCCTTCATTAATTTAAAAAATATCTAGACCAGACTCTAAGGACTGTCGCGCTCAATAAGGACAGAGGAAGGTCATGGGTATTCTATCGCTTATCCGCATTACTTTTGTAGTGTCTAGGCAAGTGTGTCAAAGGCTAGTGGTTATTAATTAGGCCCACTACTGTGGTTCCTTCCCACTTACCTGGCACTTACCTGGCTACAAGGGTAGTACAGAGGCGGTAGAGGATTGATCCTACGGCTTGTCCTTTGGAAGTCTAGGAGCAGTCTAGAGACTGGACCTAGGTAACCATAGTTCTTGGGTTGTGCATTTTTGTGTGATTTGTCTAAATCCGTCATTTTTCAAAATAAACCAATTACTTTCTCTCCTTTTTACCCCTTCCCCCTTCTTCTCTTCTTATAATGGGTGACCTAAACAGAAGAACACTTGCCGAGTTTTGCTGTCCACAACCAGATATCTCTTGTTTTCGTAATCCCTTCGGTATACCGTCCGGCTCTTCCATGTCCTTAAGAGATCATATAGAACAAGCAGGAAGAAACAGTTGGCCACCTCAGTCTAGGTCTTATCAACCGTATCATAATCCTACACCTGTTTCAGTTCATACCCAGAGTGAGGAAGCCCCTAGACGAATGTCCATTGCTGAGCATATAGCTAGGGCTAGAGGCCAAAGTTTCAACCCGGACCAATATCAACCATCACCACCACTGTCCAGAGAAGAGTTTGATATGCGGTTTGTGGCATATACGATGTCTTTTGAAAATAGCCAACCAACTAAACCATATCAATATTCTTCTTATCATAATATTGATCCTACTCCTACCCAAGTTTCGCAACCATTATATTCATATCAATCCAATCCGACTTTTCCACCTTCTCTAGACAGTTCTTCTAATCAGTCATTTGGGAGTTTCAATTATCCACAGGAATTTCAATCTTATACTGAAACCCCTTATCAATCCAAGACTAGTCTGGAGCAGACATTAGAAAAATTTCTGGAACTGTCGAACCAAATTAAGAAGGATTTGGGTAGTAAGACAGAACTGTACACCCTTCCTAATCAAACCTCTTGTTTCCAAACTGAAATCCACAACTTCAGTTCCATAGATTCATCAAGTACAATGTCTGATAAGTTGTGTGACTTTGTAGTGTTTGATTTACCCGACTATGAAGGGTCCATTTCAGGTGAAACCATACCCAACCCCTGTGATCTCTACACCTCCACTCTTGAACCAAAACTGATTGAAAACCATACTTTTGATGAGGTGTTTGAGAATTTTAACCTTCACTTGAATGAGGTGATTGACATTGGGGATATATTGATTGATGAACCCGAAATTTTGGATGATTTTGTCCCACCAATTCATCAAATCCTTTCACTTACTTGTGGTCATCATCTTGAGCCTTTAATTCTTCCTGAACCCCAAATATGTCTTGAAGTTGATAATAATGGTATACACGAAGATCAGACCGAAATACAGCCTCCATCTTCCACATCTGGTACAGCAACACTCGACACACCAATTTGTTTACCCATTTCATTTCTATTTTCTCCGGTTCTTCTTCTGTTCCTATAGTTTCAGTGAGTTTTGATGAATCACAATCCGTTAATTCAAGTTCAATAATACCAGAAATTCAACTTGATTCGGATAATTTTGAAAATGAGGTAGATGAGTTTTTCAAATCCTCTACCTCAATGATTTTTAATGAATCAAGTAGGATAAATTCTGGCACAAAACTCTTTGACAGTAAAATGTTCAATCACACCATTGATAAAAGTTTTGAAGAACTTTTTGCTGACGAACTTGAATTTTTAAACAATACAGATTTTGTGATTGATCAATCTCCACCTATAGAGCTTGAACCGTAACCATTCCTTCTTCCTAATCATTCACATTCATCCTCATTCTTTCTTTTCTCTAATTTCAAACCCTTTCCAGACCACCTCTTATCCCTTCCCCACTTTTTCTTGACTCGATACAACACATTCTTCCACCAACCTATACGCTATACTGATAAAATCTTTGAATGGTTGGTATTAACTTTTGGTCTTTGTAAAGTCTTACTTTGACCAAATGACTCACCCCCTCTTAAAATGCTTCGTATTGTCTAACTCGTGTTTGAGGGGGGGTATATTTTTGGCTCTTGAACATAACTTTTGTCCTCAAATTTGTGAGCCAAAAATAAGTTTGGGGGAAGATTTTCACTTTCATATATTCTTGCCCCCATTAATAATGTCCTCCCAAGCTTACAGGTTTTTGTGATCCAGCAGATAGCAACAGTGAGGACACTGTTGAAAACAAGTTTGGGGGAGGTTTGTGCTTATTTACACATCAATTTGCATCATATTTTGCATAAGCACAACATTTTCAAAAATTTAAAAAAAATTCTTTTATAACAAAAGAGTAGAAAGTGAAAAATTACATCCAAAAGATAGGAATAGTTTAAGAAAATCAAGAAAATTACAAGTTTTCTTAAACGAACTGGTAATAAGTAGTTATGAGCTGTTGTCCCAAGGGTTAGTAAGATGAAGGAAGTCAATAATCTGAGGATAAAAATAAGTCTGAAAAATAGTTTCTATTCTGGAAGCCAAACATTTGAATGTTGATACCCTACTATATGCACTTACACACGACTTGAAACTCGGGATAGTAGAGGATACCTTGAAATGCTCTTGTCTAAAAGCCAAAGTATGAAAAGAAAAAAAAGATGAAGAAAATATAAAAATGGTGAAAAGAAAAATGAACACTTGTTTTGTTATCGCCAAGGCAGCAATAAAAAATATAGCGAGGGTGCTTCATCACCTAGTGCCTTAGACCAACTGGTTTGGGAGTCACTGCTAAGCCTTAGGTGGTGCAAGACGAGGAAAATATTATCACCTAATCAGCAAGCACATGAGTAATCGGTCGATTAGTACCTCAAGAAGTATTAACGGTCGCATAAAAATGTGTGAGCAAATCTAAATATTCATCAAGTTAAAAAGTACTGAGGTAGATGGACAAGAGTATGATAGCTTGAATTGAATTCTCCGAGTGTAGGGATATCCATTTCACACACGTAGAGGTATATGATCGATGTTTGGATGAAAGGTAGGAATGAAGAATAAAGACGATATTTTATTGAGAGATGATGTGATTTCTAACATTTTTTCATGACTATTAAGATAGGGCTCATGACAACCGAAAAACTAGTGTAGTTGGAAACTCTGATTTTCAAAGTCTTTCTTTTATAATTCTTATCTTTATATGTAACTTTCACCATCTTCCTTTTATTATGGGATTTTGTGGGTGTAATCCGCTGAAAACCCTCAGGAGACAACACTCCTCCTACTAGGAACACCTAGAGGTTTAACGGCTTGTTGCACGTGCTCAGTGCAATCGTGTTTGCCTACGAAAGTGTGCTATTTAGGTTTTTCTTTTTCTTTTTCTTTTTCTCTTGAATAACTAGTTTGCTCGGGACGATCAAAATTAAGTTTGGGGGTATTTGTTCAGTTGAAAATATTGCACTTTGGTATAAGTATTTTCCTTACATTTCTTAAATAATAAAAGGTGTTTATTATAAATATTAAACATATTTGGATTTATCTGCAAAATACTATTTTCCATATGTTTATATATTATAATTAATATTATGAAGGAAAATATAGGCATTTTATATTTATATAATATTTTGGTAATTGAAAATATGCATATCATATCAAATATTCTAATCACAATTCTTAAAAGATATAATATCTTACAAATGGTTAGAATAATATTTCAAAATATATGCATAATATTTTAGTAATTAAAAGATGCATAGCATATCAAATATTCTTAATCATGTTTCTTAAAGATTTATTACCATATAAAGTGCATAGCATATTAAATATTCTTAATCAAGTTTCTTAAAGATTTATTACCATATATAGTGATTAAGATACTCTCTCTAATTTAATAAATAATACTAACATTATTCATAGAGATATTGTGCAAGATTTAGCTCAGGTCAAGAGATCAAGATGTTCAAGATATCAGGATCAAAAATCTGCCAAAATCATAAAATCAATACTGACAGGGACTCAGAATCCAGGCATGGAAAGTCACCATATTAGGAAGTCACCATGTATGGTAACTAGTTTTTCTTCTTTGAGGGCTATATAAAGGACCAAGGGCTAAAGTTAGAATGCATCAAGCCGACGAGATCACGAAGTCCAAGACGGCTCACGCATCCAGGCTGATCATCAACAGTTCATCTACCTCCTTAGAAGACATCGAG
Organism: Agapanthus africanus; assembly: GCA_030015575.1. Taxonomy (NCBI): domain Eukaryota; kingdom Viridiplantae; phylum Streptophyta; class Magnoliopsida; order Asparagales; family Amaryllidaceae; genus Agapanthus; species Agapanthus africanus. Next base: position 334,281,669 of record JASDDO010000024.1, on the reverse strand, counting down.
AAGCAACTAGAAATTGTAATCATTTTCTAAGGATTCAAGTGTAATGAATATTGTTGATTAATAAAGGTAGCTTTCTTTTTCTTGTTCTATTTCTTCGTAGTTTAATTATGCAATTTCTCTCCATCTCTTTTTCTCCCAACATGCGCGAGTAATTCTCTGCTTGTTAGGGTTCGTAGGATTAGGGTAGGCTAATGGATGATGAAGATCCTTAAACCCTTTTTAAGTCCTATAAAGTTTATAAACTTTATCAAAAGAATCATTAACATCCTAATCGGGCGCGCTACCAATTCATTGTTAGTCTCGACCGCGATTAGAGATTAGATTAATGATTGTTTTGGTAAAGGCTAGATATGAACGGAGTTCCGTGTCGAGATAAGGGTTAAGAGTGGGATTCTTTTTCCCTCCAGAAACCCTAATCTACACGCATCACCGTCGTTCTAGTTTTAAATCTATTAAAGGATAAAAATGGTAAATTTTAATTAATCGTCCATGACTACTAAATCCTAACGAACCCTACAAGCCCCCTTATTATATTAACTACATCGATAAATAATCTAGATCTATATTCTGCATTAGTGCTTAACATAGATCTAGAAACCATTCATCAACATTCTTATTTCTTCCTCCTTTCTCAACACATCTAAAGTAAGAGTAAAAGGTTCCACGTTTCCCAGAGGACGACCCGTACTCATCTCGGTCTAGCTACACGCGACACCGTTATTGATTGCGGTTATTCTACAAACACACTCTTTCGAACCAATCAGCCGACACCAAGGACGGTAAAAGATATAAGAAGTTTTCTAGGCTTAGCAGGATACTACAGACGCTTCATCGAAGGATTTTCAAAGATCACGGCACCCCTGACCAAGCTCACCTGTAAAGACGAGGCATTCGTGTAGTCAGAAGCATGTGAGAAGGCTTTTGTAGAATTCAAGTCGAGATTAACCTATGCTTTTATTCTCGTAATACGGGATCAATTTGGCAGATTCTATGTGCATTGTGATGTGTCCGGTAAAGAATTAGGATGTGTTCTACATCAGCATGGAAAAGTTGTGGCTTTTGCATCAAGGCAATTAAAAGTTCATGAACACAATTATCCAACTCATGATCTGGAACTGGCGGCAGTAGTCTTCGCACTCAAGATTTGGCGCCACTATCTTTTGGGAGAACGAGTGAATATATACACTGACCATAAAAGTCTTAAGTATGTATTTACTCAGAAGGAACTCAACATGCGGCAGAGAAGATGGCTAGAACTTATGGCGGACTTCGATATCAACCTACAGTATCATCTTAGGAAGGTGAACATAGTTCCTGATGTACTTAGTCGCCAGCCATTAGCAATGAACCTCACCGCTCCATAGAAGCTACAACAAGAATTGCACGGATTGGAGATCGAAGTAGTTATGCTTGGTAACGCTTCATATTTGAGGAACTTACACGTTTCCTCCACTCTTTTAAATCAGATCAAGGCAGCTCAAGCAAATGATGCCAAGCTACAAAAGATCCGAGAACAAGTAGAAAGTGGACTTCGAACTGACTTCATCATCTACGAAGATAGATCCTTGCGATATGGAAGCCGTTTATGTGTGCCAGTTGGCCTTGTTCGAGAAGAGTTGATAAAAGAAGCTCACAGCTTTCCGTACTCGGTGCACCCCAGCGGTACAAAGATATACAAGGATCAACGGTAATACTACTGGTGGCTTGGAATGAAGCGAGAAGTAGCAAGGAGCATAGCCAAGTGTTTGGTATTTCAGCAAGTGAAGGCTGAATATCACAGAACTGCTGGTCTATTTCATCCGTTACCAATCCCAGAATGGAAATGGCAGCACATTACCATGGACTTTGTGATTGCTCTCCCTTGCAGCACGAAGGGTAATGATGCAATTTGGGTTATTGTGGATCGACTCACTAAGTCGGCTCACTTTATTCCATTCCGAGTTGGTCAGTTGTAACACCCTAGTTCATTTATACCATATTTGATTTGGGTATTTTCCAATTTTACGACAGTTTCTTGTTTATTGTTTGCTTTTGGGTGCGCATAATGCATTTGGTATCTGTGGTTAGTATCCGACCCGACCTGCATGCTTGAAACCCATCTTGATTCTAGATTATGTCATATATTACTAGTACTAAGGATTCATGCATATTTAGATTTGATATTACACTTATATGATATGTTGCATCTGCATTTCTTTTAGATAATACAAATTATAACCAGATAATATTTTTAAATATCTAGCATGGCCTGTATCATACCCCATACCCTATAGTTGCATCCAGACATCGTGTTCATGTCCAATTTGATGAAACGGACTCATTTGGATCGCTACGTGCATTTACGTGTATCCGTTCTTGGGGGTATGCATTTTATCTAACCGGATGTCGCATTATAATTTTAACTAACACGTATATTATTCGTATTTTTCGAAGTATATTTGTATTAGCTGCATAATCCTATTATAATATTTTTGAAAACCTAAACTAATCACACAGTTACTATATATATATATATATATATATATATATATATCTTACTAATAATATATCCTCTCAAATTCAAATCCTCACCATCTCTCTCCCTCCCTCCCATATATATATATATATATATATATATATATATATCTTACTAATAATATATCCTCTCAAATTCAAATCCTCACCATCTCTCTCTCTCCCTCCCATATATATATATATATATATATATATATATATATATATATATATATATATATATATATATATTACCTAATATATTTACCTAACCTCTCCCCTTCTCTATTTTTTTCCTTTGTCGTCGCCGCGACGAGAACGAAGCCGAACCCTAACCCCACGCCATCACCTCTCCTTCACCGCCGACCTCCCCACAACCTCATCGTCACCATCTCCGCCTCCACCTCCTCTCCATCCCCAAGAACCCGACGACACCCTGCACACCCCTCCTCGAGAACCCACGAACCCAGCACACTACAAACCCCTCACCGTCGATCATCGTCGCCATTACCCTTCGACCATCCCAACCTCATCCTCATCACCACCTCATCACCTTCTCCCCTCGTCCCGAGCCCTCTTCCAAGAAACCCACGACCCGAGAACACCCTGCACCCTACAGCTCTGATGACCACGACCCTGCAACTCCCCGAGCAATCCAAGAACTCGCCTCCACCGCCGATCACCCCGTCCCCTCGTCGCCATCACCCTCACCTTGTCGTCCTCACCTCCATTTCCTCTCCATTCCCTGCACTAACGACAGAACCCGACCCCTGCACCCGACGACCCAACCCGAGAACCCACAGAACTTGCACCCTTACCGCCGACCTCTTTGTACCCTCGCCCTTGTCCCCCAACCTCGACCACCTTCACCACCTCATCTCTTCGAACACCTCAGGACACCACCACAACCATCCCTACAGCCCCTGACAACTTTCCAACAACTGCAGAAAACCTAAGAACCCATCGCCGTTACCTATTGTCGACGGCCGCCATCGTCGCCGTCGTCACCTCCTCGTGTCCTCGTCTCTGTCCCCAGAACCCAGTGCACCACAGCCTCTTCTTCTTCTCTTTTCTCTTCTTCATTCTTTCATTTCTTTCTTCTCTTTCTTGATTCTTGCTTTCCGGCCATCGCCGGAGTCGCGCACGTCGATGACGATCCAGGCGACCCAGTCGTCATCCTCATTCAGCGTGGTCATATCTTTGAGTAGCCAAGTCCAGTCCTGTACGCACGTGGTTTGCGTCGCGACGTTTACCCGACGTCGAACGTGACGTACGTACCCCGTCGTAAGATCTGATCAGGCAAATTTATCTTTCAACATGCTATGTTAAAGTATATCTATTTATATATGAATAAAAATAACACATGTGTGGTATTGTGCATCCAATGTTATAGTTTTACCGTTTTTCAATATCCGTTCGTATCCGTACTGTTAATTACTGTTTATCCCAATCAAAGCAAAGCTCTGTTTAAATTCCAAAGTGGAAAAAGAAGCAATGCTTCTGTTCTTTCTCCAATCAGAGCAAATCTCTGTTAAAAAAAAAAAATTGCGCAGTGCGCGACACGTGTCAGCGCAGCTGCGCAACTGCGCAGTGCGCGACACGTGTCAGCGCAGCTGCGCAGTGCGCAACTGCGCAGTGCGCGACACGTGTCAGCGCAGCTGCGCAGTGCGCGACACGTGTCTGCGCAGTGCGCAACTGCGCAGTGCGCGACACGTGTCAGCGCAGCTGCGCAGTGCGTTGCGCGACACGTGTCAGCGCGCAGTTGCGCAAGCAAAAAAAAAATCAGTTGCGCGACACGTGTCTGCGCAGTTGCGCAAGCACAGCTGCGCGACACGTGTCACGCGCTGGGGGAGTTGCGCAAAACAGAATAAATCTTTTTTGTTCTTGTTAAAACAAGAAGATTTTCTTCTGTAAAGCAGGGGCCTTTGGATCAAAAATCCAACGGTGGGGAAAATTACCCAAATCACTCAGAAAACGATTTATGTAACAAATTATAACTAATTCATGGGCACTATAAAAAGGACCCTAGACCTCATTTCAAAAGGAGGAAGATCTTGCTAAAAAAAAAAGAGAAGAGAACTCTTGAAGAATAAAAAAAAGGTAAAAACCTTTTAAAGAAGAGAAAATTCTCTTATGAACAAGATCATAGATCTTCAACGATAAATAAATAAATAAATAAAATAGTGCCTTGTACTTGTTTTATGAACCATCGGTTCTTGAACCTAAAAGGTTATAAAATTAATAGTGCTTTGCACTTTCATGAACCTTTGGTTCTCTGAGAGAAGAAAAACTTGTTATTTTTTTAAATCTAAATTCAATAGTGCCTTGCACTTGTTTTATGAACCATCGGTTCTTGAACCTGAAAGGTTCTTAAATTAATAGTGCTTTGCACTTTCATGATTGGTTCTCTGAGATAAGAAAAACAAGAAAAACTTGTTTTTATATCTAAATCAAATAGTGCCTTGCACTTGTTTTATGAACCATCGGTTCTTGAACCTAAAAGGTTCTTAAATTAATAGTGCTTTGCACTTTCATGAACTTTTGGTTCTTTGAGATAAGAAAAACAAGAAAAAACTTGTTTTTTTCTTAGATCTAAATCAAATAGTGCTTTGCACTTCTTTTTTTGAACCATCGGTTCTTGAATCTAAAAGATTCTCAAATTAACAGTATTTTGCACAAATGCAATGCATTAATTAAAGGGCCAGGCCCAAATCAAAATGACCTGACATGCCAAAATAAATTGCAAGGCAATAAATGGGCAGAGCCCAAATAAATTGATGCTTTGCATCCTTTATACAAGGGCAGAGCCCAAATAAAATTGATGCCTTGCATCATTCCTAAAAGGGCAGAGCCCAAAACAAATTGATGCTCTGCATCCTTTCTAGGCAAGGCCCAAATAAAAATAAAAAAAAAGAAATGCAATGCAAAAGCAAATAAAATGTTGAACATTTCAACTGGACTTAGCCCAATTTTGGCCATAAGTCCTTAAATTAAATTGACTGAGCAAAATTGCTCTTCTAAATCAATTTACATCCGGTTCGAGGGTACATCTCCGAACTCCTTTGACATCCGTCGTTGTAATTCCTCAACGACGTCAAAGAGGTGACGGGTCCCAACGACCACACATCGATATGGACTGCGGGGTCCTTAAACTCGTGGACCGAAACGTCCTTAAACTAATATTGGATCGAAACGTCCTTAAACTAATATCGGACCGAGACGTCTCTAAACTAATATCGGACCGAGACGTCCCTAAACTAATATCGGACCACCGTGTCCTTAAACTGGTATTGGACCACCACGTCCCTAAACTGGCACAATAGAGCCCAAATGCTCTTTTGTCGGATCTAAACGGTCCCGTTAAGTTGATCTTAGTCTCAAACTAGACTAACGTATCCTTAACAAACGTTTGAGTCGATCTTAGCATCAAAAATGGCTAACGTATCCTCCAAACAGACTTTAGTCCCAAATTGGACTATGAATCTCCCAAACTGGAACAATAGGGCCCAAACGCTCTTTTGTCGGATCTAAACGATCACGTTAAGTTGATCTTAGTCTCAAACATGACTAACGTATCCTTAACGAACGTTTAAGTTGATCTTAGCCGCAACGCGACTAACGTATCCTTAAACTAAAAACACCAAACCCAAATCTAAGTAAATACGGATTTGGACTAATCCACGTCCTACGGGCGACAGCATTACTCAGTCTCCGTATACAATCCACGGGCAACCACAAACAAAACAAACACACACGACACGAAGTGAAATTCTGGAGAAGGAGAAAGTTGTTACCGCGATGCGGTAGCGTAATTAACTGCAGGGGCTTGCGCCTGTGGGGAAGAGCGTCCCCACAATCAAAAACCCCTCAAGCGAGGGGGAATCTGACGAAGTCTGCTACATCGGCCGCATCCGTCTAAACCTCCGATACACGGTGCCATAAATCAACTTGGCATTTTCGGAGAGGTAGACGGATAAAACCAAATAGCATCTGCCCCGAATCTCAGCGTCAGGACATCGCGGTCCTGTGCGCCGCCTTTCGGAGGGGAACAGATTCTGGCACGCCCGGTGGGACCTTTTCCTCTTTCCACTCCACACTTCGTGTGTCGTGTTCGCGAACAAATCGCGGTTTGCTGTGATTGCCTGTGGATTCAAGGTACTAAGATTTGGTGTCTTGCTTTATGCAGAAAACAGAAAATCGATGGCTTCGAACTGCACCGTCCGCAGCGATAACTCTCGCTCCGTCATTGCTGGAGGAGTGACTTATGGGCCCCAAGCGGCCTCCCTTTTCAAAATGCCGGTGGAGTAGGTAACTCAGGCCACCACTGGATTATTCTTCGGGACCATGCTCCCACCAATGAGCTTCAACGCCCCAATGACATTGCAAGAAGCTCCAAAGAAGTCGGTTTTCGATCGACTTACCACTGCCGCGACCCCTCTCAATAGGTCGCCCAACTCCACTGCTTCAGTTTTTAACGGACTAGGCCAGAGCTCCATCGGGCCCATGAAGAAGCCTGCCATACCAGAAGGCGTTATCCCGAAGCGGATAGCTATCCCAGCTCCCGTTCTTGGCGAAGTCACCAAGGTTGCTTCCCATGTTCGGAAGCCCGCTTCTGACAGGTTGGTCGTCCCCGTTCAACGGACGTCGATCTTTAAAAAGTTGGTACCGATATATTCTGACCAACACAGGGGGCATGAGGAGGTCACCCCTATACCTGAAACAACTCCATCAGCACGACATGCCCGACGTCGCTACTGGCGCCGAGTGAAGAAGGCTGGGGGCAACTCCCCCTCTGGACTTACTCCTCCAACTCCGATGGTGAGGATCGATGCTGCTGTTCCAACCAAGAACGGCTTTGAACTGCTCAACAAGGTGCGCAGAAACTCTCCTACTGCGATGTTGAAACGAACTCCTTCACCTGTGAAGAATACTCCAGAGAAGAAGTTAGAGCAGCCCCCTCAACGGCTGTCCTCTAAAATTTACAAAGTCTGGCGATGGGTCCAAGAGTCGGTGATCGATCAAGACTGCCTCCGACGACAGAAAAAGATGAAGGTTCGGCAGGGGAAGGATTACTCTGTCAAACCACAAAAAGCAAAAGCTACTTGGGTGCCCACTACAACGGCTCCCTTAACTCCAATCACTCAAAAAAGGAGGCCACAAAAAGCCCCTGTGAACATGGCGAAGCATAAAAGCGCTGAACACAAACGCCCCAAATCTGGGGGCATGGTGGTGCACACTGTTTATATGGCTTCTGGAAAGGAGGAAAGCCGCACTTCTACGGGCCACCGACCGCTCACCCGATCCGTGACGAAAGCCCAGGAGCAACAGCAAAAGCTTCAGGAAATGATGACTACAATGGCTGCACTCACTGAGCCAAAAGAAAGCTCTGAAACGTCTTCGGATGAGCGTCAAGAACAAGAAACTGACGCTGACTTTTTACGCAGAGTCCTCGAAAAGAGGGACAAAGAAGCTGCAGAGCAGGCGGCAAACATAAAACAGATGGCGCTCCTCTTCAAAGATATGGTAGGGATGATGTTACAGCCGGACCCTCCTGCTGAAGATCCTCCGATCGTCCTTGAAGACGACAGAGGAGAAACGTCAAATCCTCCGCCGGCTCTATCAACAGCTAAGGAGGAGGCAATCTCCAAAGTCGACCTAGATGAATATATAGCTCAGCAAATCCGGGTTCATCAGGCGAATGAAGCGGCTGGGCAAATTGTTAGAACCGGACGACCGTATCCGAGCTGGTATGACCAAATCAGTTACCCGCCAGGATATACGATCCCTAAATTCCACGTATATAAAGGGACAGGGAATCCGCATCAGCATGTCGCTCAATTCAGGGCCTTATGCGGCAATACTGGAGGCGATGACAAATTGTTGCTACGTCAATTCATCGGCAGCTTAGCAGAAACAGCCTTTGAATGGTATTCGGAGCTACCTAACGACTCTGTCAAAACATTTGCAGAGATGGAACTGCTGTTTACACAAAGATTCGCGAGTGCTAGTGAACGCACCCCGATTACAGCACTGATAAATGCCAGGATAAGGCCCGGCGAAACGTGGGTCCAATACGCAACACGATGGCGAAACCTATGGTCGAAATGCGAACAACGCATAGAAGAGGCACCTGCGGTAGGCATGTTTGTGGGCACTCTCGATCCGCAGGCGACCATCTCGCAATTCATGATGTTCTTCAGGCCGACCACCTTCCAGGCCTTGATCGACAAATTATCCCAAATGGACCAGATGGGCCATAGACCGTCTCCTCCAAGACCCGATCCCCGAAATGAGAAAGGAAAAGCGATCATCGTCGCCAACGCTCAACAACAGTCGAGCAACTCAAAGCCGGTCGCTCGCCAAAACAACGTGCGTCCACGCCCATCCCTCGAAGAGAGGCTAGGACGTCATTACTCGTTTCCTCAGAATAAAACGAGAAGATTGTTTGAGCTGGCAGTGCGTAACAGACTCATCAATCTGCCGAGTCCAAAGCGTCTGTCGCAGCCAGGCGATCTTAATAATCCCAATTATTGTCCTTACCACCAAACGGTAAGTCACCCGATTGAGGATTGTTTCGTCTTTAAAGGATGGATTGAGGATCAATACCTGCAAGGCAAGTTCACGCTGTCTGAAAGCTGGAAGGTAAACCCCCCACAGCCACACTCTTCAAAGAAGACGGACACGCCGGGGGCAACTTGTTCTTTCGTCGAGGATGAAAACGATGGAGAAAACTTATCGGATGAATCCGAAGACTACGTAGCGACTTGTCATGTGATTTCTCATTCACTGACGGATGATGAGGAGGATCCTTGCGCTGAGAAATCAACGGCGGACCCTGAAACAGAAATTCCGCGGCCGTCAGACAAGTTGATCGATGCCTTCCTAAATGAAATTCGTCTAAAAGCAAAAGCCAATCAAGAGCATGAAATGGCCATACTGGAAAGAACCAAGGCATTCCCGTCAAATCAAAAGCCATACACTGCGGGTAAAAACGAATTCAAGACGAGGAAACGGTTCGCCAAAGCTCTATCAGTAGGAATGAAGCTACCGCCCTCCGAAGAAAATTCTTTCTCTGAGGTAGAGATGCACCCTAACTTCTGTCTATATCATCAGAAGATCATACATCCTACCGAAGACTGCGAATCCTTTAACTGTTGGTGGCAAGGGTATGTCGCTCAAAAGCGACACTTCGACAGGACAAAGTGTGAAGCTTGTGGACATCGGAAAAATGCGATAGATGAGCGCAAAAGATCCACCGCCGACTGTCATATAGCCGACTTCAAGGGATCACAAATTATCACCTTTGGAAGCGACTCTGACGAAGAAGCTACCCCCAACTCTTCCCTCGGGGAATCTATTTCAAAAATAAAGGAATTGAGAAGCTGCGAGAACGTTCAGCCGTGCAATCGCATGCTACTCGGAAAAAATCTCGGCCCCGTAAACAAAGGATCGAACAAAAAGGATAAAGGAAAAAGAAAAACGGCCCTCGTCTCCAGCACTCAACAACAATCAGGTGACCCTAGGCCGGTTGCTCTCCAAACCAACAAGCGGCAACCCCTCCAGGAAAAGTTGAAACGTCCTTACTCGTTTCCGTAAGATAAAACAAGGGGACTGTTCGAGCTGGCAGTGTGTGACAGACTCATCAATCTGCCGAGTCCAAAACGTCCGTTGCGGCCAGGCGATATTGATAATCCTAATTATTGCCCTTACCACCAAACAGTAGGTCACCTGATCGAGGACTGCTACGTCTTCAAAAACTGGGTTGAAGACCAATACCAACAGGGTAAGTTCGCGTTGTCCGAAATTTGGAAGGTGAGCCCGCCACAACCGCATGCTCCGAAAAATATGGACATGACGGGGGCATCATGCTCATTCATAGAGAAAACCTAACGGACCACTACGTCCTAAAACTGGATAACGGACCGAAACGTCCTTAAACTAACAACGGACCGAGATGTCCTTAAACTAATGATGGACCGCAATGTCCTAAAAACTTGCAAATGACCGAAACGTCTTTAAACTACTACCGCAGCATCCTTAGGCTGACGAGATAAAAAAAAAATTATAAAAAAAAATAATAATAAATAATTAAAAAAAAACGGTATGTCCATAAGCAAAGAGGGCACGGATGAAAACCCGAAAGGGCTCCGTGAGTAAAAACAGCAGGGCTACCGGCGAGTGTTCGTGAAAACCCGAAAGGGCGCGACCTCGTAAAAAAAAAGAAAGAAAGGAAAAAAAAAGAAGAAAGAAAAAATTAAAAATAAAAAGAATAAAAAAAACGGTATGTCCATAAGCAAAATGGGCACGGATGAAAACCCGAAAGGGCTCCGTGAGTAAAAACAGCAGGGCTACCGGCGAGTGTTCGTGAAAACCCGAAAGGGCGCGACCTCGTAAAAAAAAAGAAAGAAAGAAAAAAAAAAGAAGAAAGAAAAAAATAAAAATAAAAAGAATAAAAAAAAACGGTATGTCCATAAGCAAAATGGGCACGGATGAAAACCCGAAAGAGCTCCATGAGTAAAAACAACAGGACTACCGGCGAGTGTTTGTGAAAACCCGAAAGGGCGCAACCTCGTTGAGAAACACTTATAGGGTCCTCTCGACCCTGTAAGGAGAAACCACCTGCGTGAGATCCTTATGACTCACAAAGGAACAACACACTTAGGGATCCCCACGATTTCTAAGGAGAAAATACACTTGCGAGATCCTCACGACTCGTAAGGAGAACTCTCTTGTGGGACCCTTACGGCTCATAAGATTTGAAAGTCTTAAGTTACAGAGGCCTAAATCTGTGCTTAAGCAACCCCCACAACTTTCGACATTGCCCTACAAGTGGTCCGATATTGGCCCTTGTATACAATCCACGGGCGCGAATAAACATTTCCCTAACCAAGTCCCATCCGTGACTGGGGATATGTCCACACGGTGAACAACCCTTGTGAGTCCTCTCGACTCATGAGGAGATAACACTCTTGTAAGATCCTTATGACTTATAAGAGAACATACACTTAGGAATCCTCACGATTCCCAAGGAGAAAACACACCTACAAGATCCTCACGACTTGTAGGGAGAAATACCTTTGTGAGACCCTTACGACTCATGAAGTCAAAAGCCTTAGCCGACAGGACCCTTAATCCTGTTTACTAAGCCACCTTTGTTCGGGATCGACAGAGGCAAATGATGATTCGCTCCTGGCAATATTCCAGTTGTAGCGATGCTGATGCCTAAATCGGTATCAAATTCCAAGTCCTTTCATGGCAGATGATGATTCGCTCCTGGCAATATCCCAGTTGCAGCGATGCTGATGCCTAAATCGGTATCAAATTCCAAGTCCTTTCATGGCAGATGATGATTCGCTCCTGGCAATATCCCAGTAGCAGCGATGCTACCGGTATCAAATTCCAAGTCCTTTCACGGCAAATGATGATTCGCTCCTGGCAATATTCCAGTCGCAGCGATGCTGATGCCAAGATTGGTATCAGATCCCAAATCCCCTACTCGCGAAAAAAATCAGCGAGCCAAAAAAAAAATGCATACGAAATAGCCGAAATGATGGGGCAACTTGCAAACAAAATCAGCAAGTAAAAATGTATGCATACGAAATAGCCGAAATTATTGGGCAACTCGCAATAAAAAAAAACAGCGAGTAAAAATAAAATAAATAGCCGAAATAATTGGGCACCGCGAAAAATAGCCGAAATGATTGGGCAATCGCGACCTTCGCGATATAAAAGCTGAAATGATAGAGCATCGCGGAAATAAAATAATAATATGAAAATGAATCAAACTTTTGCCCTACAGGTGAGATCATATCGATCCCTGTATACAATCCAGGGGCACAAACAAAGAGGGAACCATACCTTCCCAACAGGCTCCATCAGAAAGCGAAGCCAAATCTCGACGGTTCATAGACAACCTAGAGACAATCTCGACATTTGTCGCAATATTACAGACACGATGTCAACAAATGAAGCAAACGAAGATCCCGAGCTTCAGGGTCTCAACGTCAACATCGACAACTTAGAGATCACCAACGGCGTTTCTCCTCACTCCAACTAGATGCAGACATGACGTCAACAACCGACCTCAGAATCGCAACAAAACGGAACCATGGCAAAGTCTCTAGTTCCAAATCTCAATGGCCACATCTACAGCCTGGAGACCAACAACGGTGTGCCTCCTCATTCCAGCAGGACACAGATATTACACCATCAAGCGGAGCGATGGCAAAATCCCAGCTTCACCTCAGCATTCGTCTCGATACAGTAGACGCAATGTCAACAGCACCTTTCCTCCGCAGTCCGGCTGGAGGCAGATGCGACGTCAACAAAAGACCTCACGGTCGAAAAAAAGCGGAGTAACGGCAAAATCCCAACTTCACCTTAGCATTCGTCTCGTTACAACAGACGCAATGTCAACAACGGCGTTCCTTCGCAGCCCAGCAGGGTGTACATGCAAAATTAACAAAAGACCCCATGGTCGAAACAAAGCGGAGTGATGGCAAAATCCCAGCTCCACCTCAGCATTCGTCTCAATACACCAGACACGGTGTGAGCGAATGAAGCGAAGGCCAAATTCCTAGCTTCAAGATCTTAACGGCAAGTCATATAAGGCCTGAAAGACCACCGGAGATCATCTCACATGAAGTGGTCACCTCCTGGACGTTCGTCTCGATACAGTAGACGAAATGTCAACCTCAGCGTTCTTCCTCCAGCAGGGATTCAGACATGACAAAGCAAATGAAGCGAAGGCTACATTCCTAGCTTCAACGTCTTTACGGTAACTCACATAAAACCGGAAAGAAAATCGGAGATCATCTCGCATCAGCACAGAGTGGTCACCACCTTGACGTTCGTCTCGATACAGCAGACGAAATGTCAACCCCGGCGTTCTTTCCCCAACAGGATTCGGACGCGCCAAAGCAAACGAAGCGAAGGCCAAATTCCTAGCTTCAACGTCTTTACGGTAACTCACATAAAACCGGAAAGACAATCGGAGATCATCTCGCACCAGCACAGAGTGGTCACCACCTTGACGTTCGTTTCGATACAGCAGACGAGTTGTCGCCCCAGCGTTCTTCCTCCAGCAGGGATTCAGACATGACAAAGCAAACGAAGAGAAAGCCACATTCCTAGCTTCAACGTCTTTACGATAACTCACATAAAACCGGAAAGACAATCGGAGATCATCTCGCACCAGCACAGAATGGTCACCACCTCGACGTCCGTCTCAATACAGCAGACGAGATGTCACCCCAACGTTCGTCTCGACACAGCATACGCAACGTTATTAAACGAATGGAGCCACGGCAAAATCTCTAGTTCCAAACCTCGACGGTTCACCAGCAACCTAGAGACAACCTCGACGTCCGTCTCGATACAGCAGACAAGATGTCACCCCAACGTTCGTCTCGACACAGCAGACGCAACGTCATCAAACAAACGGAGCCACGGCAAAATCCCTAGTTCCCACCGCAACATTCGTCCCGATACAGCAGACGCAATGCCAGCAAACGAAGCAAAGGCCAAATTCCTAGCTTCAGGGTCTTGACGGCAACTCATATAAAGCCCGAAAGACTATCGGAGATCATCCCACACCAGCGCGGAGTGGTTATGACTCATCGGGGCTCTCCAAAATGAGCCTAACCTCAAGTAAAAAGCGGCATGGCAAATTCCTAGCGCTTGCTCTTCCGACGGTCAAACTGCCAAGGAGGATTGCTTGAAGACGTCTTGTCCAGCCCCCGAAGGGATCAGAGACACGGCAGTCGCAGGGCTACTCGAACAGCACGATTGCCTATCGAGGACTATATCAGCTTATGCGACGGTACGATGGCCAAAACCCTAAGTACCACCAACCTTAACGGGCTTCTGTCATAAAGAGCAGAGGTTAAATGCGACGTTAAGATGTTCTTGCGAGAAACATTCGATTCGTCTCGACTTGTGAAAAATTGTCGAGGCGGCTCGACTCGTGAGATAAAGCCTTAGGCAGTGGGCATAAAAGAAGCCTATTTCCTAAGCATTGGGACCCCGTAAGTTGGCCCAAAACGGTCTCTTGCATACCATCCACGGGTCTCACTCTCCAACGTCGAACTTCGACAAGGAGGGAAACAACCGCTTACAAGTCCTCTCGACTCGTAAGAGGGAAAAATTCTCTTGTAGGATCCTTACGACTTACAAGAGAAAACCACACTTAGGAATCCTCACGATTCTTAAGGAGAAAAACCCGCCTACGAGATCCTCTCGATCCGTAGGGAGAAAAGTCTCTATGAGACCCTCACGGCTCATAGAGTTGAAAAGTCTTAGGCAGCAGATCTGAACCTGCGGCCTAAGCCCTCGCTATCTCATGAAGAAATCAAGAAGCTTACTCTATTACCTGCTAATCGTGACGACATGCTGAGAAAGAGGAAAAGCAACAGAAAGAGCACCCGATTTACGTTTGATCAAGCGTTCAAGACGTATTCATTCATGCATGGGCAGAAAGACTCAGGACAAAGATATATAATAAAGACAAGCTGGGATAAAAATTTCCATTAATATTGCCCAAAGTTCTTACAGTCATAAAAACAATAAACGAAAGTTACAATGGAATAACCTCAGATCCAGGGCATGGATTGAGGAATTCAAAAGCGATCCTATCTATGACTTTCCAAGCCTCCCAGACCATCCTAGTGTGCTTCCTTTCGCGAGCACAAGCGTCAGGGTCCCTCCCGATGTCTTCCACCCTCCGATAAGCAGCGAGTATGGCAGACTGTTGAAAGACCTTGTGCAAGAGGTCGATAAGACTGTCTCGCCGTCTCTTCGAGATAAAGTTCAATAGGTACACAGACTGCACCTTGTCCTCAGCGGCATCAACGCCCTAAGCGGCACGCCGGAACAGAATAGGGGAAGCGCTTCCCAGATAGCTCCCACGATAAGTTTAAGAAGAAAGGAACGTCGGGGATGCAGTGGACCGTTGTATGCGTCGAAGCGACTCGTTATTTCAGCACACTCCTCGTTTGTGAACTCCCGATTTTAAGAGCGGCCAAATCGGCGGATGCCCTCATGAGAGATGATCTCGTTAAGAGCATACATGTGGGCGTTCATTGTTCCTGTGAAAGAGGATCAACAGAATTATCAGAAAGACTGATTAAGCAAAACGATATAATGCACCGAGGAATAAAATGCCATATTTAAGTTCCAAGATCCATGAAGAACCCTTAAGAGTTCTTCTATATGATTTGGGAGGAGCAAATCTCCATTAATGAATTAAGAAAATCCAAGGAAAATCTTTCAGAGAGCAGAGCTCTATGGAACCCTAGTAGGGTCCCCTTTAGTTCTCTTTAGATCCTTTTAAGACCTGTAGAGCAAAGCTCTGCTAAGTGAAACCCTAAATAGGTTTCCTTTAGATCAGGGATCTATTGAGAGCGATGCTCTATCAACAAAAATTAATTTAACTTAATTTAATCCAAATTAAAATTTTCACCTAAAAGTTTTAAGAGTTTAACTCTTAAAATTTTTGAAAATAAAAAGCGGGGCTCTGAGTTCTGAAAGTAAAAATTTAGAGATAAGAATCATCTAAGCGACCAAAAGTCCTATTTTTAGGCATCAAGTGCCCTTTCAGCTTCCAAGAGATAGCGCGACGGTTCGGAGTCTGCCACCGCTGCGCTCATGTTAGGAGGCCACGTAAGCGCAACGGTGGGGGGGCATTTGTTTATCCCAATCAGAGCAAAGCTCTGTTTAAATTCCAAAGTGAAAAAAGAAGCAATGCTTCTGTTCTTTCTCCAATCAGAGCAAAGCTCTGTTAAAAAAAATATAAAAAAAAAATTGCGCAGTGCGCGACACGTGTCAGCGCAGCGCGCAGTGCGCGACACGTGTCTGCGCAGTGCGCGACACGTGTCAGCGCAGCTGCGCAGTGCACTGCGCGACACGTGTCAGCGCGCAGTTTCGCTAGCAAAAAAAAAATTCAGTTGCGCGACACGTGTCTGCGCAGTTGCGCAAACACAGCTGCGCGACACGTGTCACGCGCTGGGGGGTTGCGCAAAACAGAATAAATCTTTTCTGTTCTGGTTAAAACAAGAAGATTTTCTTCTGTAAAGCAGGGGCCTTTGGATCAAAAATCCAACGGTGGGGAAAATTACCCAAATCACTCAGAAAACGATTTATGTAACAAATTATAACTAATTCATGGGCACTATAAAAAGGACCCTAGACCTCATTTCAAAAGGAGGAAGATCTTGCTATAAAAAAAAAGAGAAGAGAACTCTTGAAGAATAAAAAAAAAGGTAAAAACCTTTTAAAGAAGAGAAAATTCTCTTATGAACAAGATCATAGATCTTCAACGATAAATAAATAATTAAATAAAATAGTGCCTTGCACTTGTTTTATGAACCATCGGTTCTTGAACCTAAAAGGTTATAAAATTAATAGTGCTTTGCACTTTCATGAACCTTTGGTTCTCTGAGAGAAGAAAAACAAGAAAAACTTGTTATTTTTTTAAATCTAAATTCAATAGTGCCTTGCACTTGTTTTATGAACCATCGGTTCTTGAACCTAAAAGGTTCTTAAATTAATAGTGCTTTGCACTTTCATGATTGGTTCTCTGAGATAAGAAAAACAAGAAAAACTTGTTTTTATATCTAAATCAAATAGTGCCTTACACTTGTTTTATGAACCATCGGTTCTTGAACCTAAAAGGTTCTTAAATTAATAGTGCTTTGCACTTTCATGAACTTTTGGTTCTCTGAGAGAAGAAAAACAAGAAAAAACTTGTTTTTTTCTTAGATCTAAATCAAATAGTGCTTTGCACTTCTTTTTTTGAACCATCGGTTCTTGAATCTAAAAGATTCTCAAATTAACAGTATTTTGCACAAATGCAATGCATTAATTAAAGGGCCAGGCCCAAATCAAAATGACCTAACATGCCAAAATAAATTGTATGGCAATAAATGGGCAGAGCCCAAATAAATTGATGCTTTGCATCCTTTATACAAGGGCAGAGCCCAAATAAAATTGATGCCTTGCGTCATTCCTAAAAGGGTAGAGCCCAAAACAAATTGATGCTCTGCATCCTTTCTGGGCAAGGCCCAAATAAAAATAAAAAAAAAAAGAAATGCAATGCAAAAGCAAATAAAATGTTGAACATTTCAACTGGACTTAGCCCAATTTTGGCCATAAGTCCTTAAATTAAATTGACTCAGCAAAATTGCTCTTCTAAATCAATTTACATCCGGTTTGAGGGTACATCTCCGAACTCCTTTGACATCCGTCGTTGTAATTCCTCAACGACGTCAAAGAGGTGACGGGTCCCAACGACCACACATCGATATGGACTGCGGGGTCCTTAAACTCGTGGACCGAAACGTCCTTAAACTAATATCGGACCGAAACGTCCTTAAACTAATATCGGACAGAGACGTCTCTAAACTAATATCGGACCGAGACGTCCCTAAACTAATATCGGACCACCGTGTCCTTAAACTGATATTGGACCACCACGTCCCTAAACTGGCACAATAGAGCCCAAATGCTCTTTTGTCGGATCTTGATTACAGTTTCACATTTGGTATTCACTTGATACATATGCATCACATGAAATGTTCTGACACACTACTTGACTTGTTACTTTGATCTTGTTACTAATACTGACAATCCTGACTTCTTGTTCTGATGGACGTAACCTGTTATCTATATAGACAAACCCGTACCTGCTTGATCCTGTATTGGCATTAGACTTACATCATCAATACCTGACTTGAACACATAACCTGAGGAGTAAGGGGAAATCAATAATGAAACCTGACTTATTACTCAACAGTTCGATACTTATACTGATCAGTCTTTACGGGCTAGGCCAGCCCCGGGATGCTGCTGCTGACATCATTCGTCTATACGTGTTACCTGTTTACTGCCTAGCGGCATATCTTGGATTCAGCCCGAAAGTCTTGACCGTGGTCCCGGGAACGCACGGGATACTATTGAGTTACATCGACGATTTTATTAAATTGATTTCAAAGACTTTAGAGTAGATAACCTAGTAGCACAGTTTAGGTTACTCATCGTACTTCACATACACATACGTACCTCACCGTTCATATCTGTGTTATTCTTTATATTCATGTTTACCTATATTGTTACATCCCGGTTATTACTATTGTTTTAATATTATGACGCACTGACATCAGGGTTTTGCATGGCCCAATTTCTCTATCTCTATCGCAGGCTGAACATGAGTACTTTAGCTGTCAAGCCGAGCAGTGAGGAATTGATTATGTGTGGTTTAGAGATGTTTAGATTTTAGACTCTTAGCTTATTTTTCCGCACTTTTATTTCTTGATGTGAGTCCATATTGGGACGTATTTCCAGAAGTTGTTTATTAGATATTACTATCGTTTCCGCTTATACATTTTCTTTACTCTTTTATTTTGGAAAATGGACATGTACTAGATAGATTTTATATTTTACTGTTCTTGATATCCTATAGACAGCCGTAATGTGACTATGGAGGGATGATTCCTATCCATATGTAGCATGGTTGGCTCTGTCATGTGCCATAGTTAGCGCACTGGGAAGTGGGACATGACACCAGTCAACCGAGACGGTGGCAAGAAAGTACATAGAGGTGAGTAAAAATCTAAAGTAAGATTTATCCTTCAAGGTGTATAATACTTGTCTTGATACCCATAATCTCATGAAGGAGATCATGAGATTACATGGTGTACCTGTCTGCATCGTCTCCGATCGTGATACAAGATTTCGATCACAGTTTTGGCAGAGTCTGCAAGCTAGCGTGGGGATGAGTCTGAATTTCAGCACGTCGTATCATCTACAGATAGACGGACAGTCCGAGCAAACAATTTAGATTTTGGAAGACATGTTGAGATCCTGTATGCTAGACTTCGGAGGTTCGTGGGAAGATCACCTACACCTGGTGGAGTTTTCATACAACAACAGTTACCAGGCAAGAATTGGGATGGCACCATTCGCAGCACTCTACGGACAGAAGTGTCATTCCTCGCTGAGTTGGGACGACGTGGGAGATCATGAACTTCTTAGGCCAGAGATGATTGTGGAAACTGTAGATGTAGTTCACACGATCAGGGAGAAGATGCGCATAGCCCAGGACCGACAGTAGCATTGGGCAGATGCAAAACGACAACATCTACAGTTTCAACCCGGAGAGCATGTATTCCTGAAGATCTCTCCAAATAGGGGAGTGATACGTTTTGGCAAGAGGGGTAAACTTAGTTTAAGATACATACGACCGTTCGACATACTCGAACGAGTTGGAGAAGTGGTGTACCGCTTAGCACTATCACCCTCATTGGAAGGAGTGCACAATGTGTTCCACATATCCCAACTACGACGGTATGTGAGTGACCCCAGCCATATACTTGATCACTCAGAGCTCACAGTACAGATCGATCTAACTTGTGAGCAGCAAGCAGTTGAGATCCTAGACCGAAAGGTGAAGACATTGCGGAACAAGGAGGTGAACTTGGTCCGGGTGATGTGGAGAAAGGATTCGCCGGGAGAATCAACTTGGGAAAGAGAAGAAGATATGCGTGCACGATAACCTTACCTTTTTGAAAATTAGTTTTTGTGTAAATTTCGAGGATGAAATTTTTATAAGGAGGGTTGAATGTAATGACTCTAAAATACCTATACAGAATTATTTGTTTAAATGTATATAAAAGGATATTTCAGCTTGTGTAAGAGTTATAAGTTATTTTTATTCAATAAAAATAAGAAACAACATATAGCTCACTGGTAAGCCTCTACACTCCAGTGACGTAGCATGTGTGTTCGAATCCCATCAGTCCCAATTATTTTAAAGATTTTTTCTTTTTAATTTTTCGGAAGCCCAAGAGTTGCACGTGCAATTTACGGAGAACCGAAAGGTTTCAGAAAAATCAAATAGGCACAATGAGGAGTAAAGCACGTAGCACGAATTTCGAGACAAGAGGACAAAATCTGACCACCCGTTTCCCTTTCTTACTTGCCGCCGACGGTCCATGATGCCCCAATCGCCTCTGAGCTTTGGACGCAAGTCTCTTAAGCTCCCCTCTACTCCCCTGCAC
Source organism: Agapanthus africanus (assembly GCA_030015575.1). NCBI lineage: Eukaryota > Viridiplantae > Streptophyta > Magnoliopsida > Asparagales > Amaryllidaceae > Agapanthus > Agapanthus africanus. Next base: position 334,261,123 of record JASDDO010000024.1, on the reverse strand, counting down.
TGTTTGATTTTCATGCAATTAAACCGAGACTATTCAATTCACCATTTAAAATCAATTTTAATTTTTTTAATCTAATTTTTAATTCCCAAACCCTAAATTCTTCACTATAAATAGCATCCCATCCCCTAGTTCTCCCCCATTCTGAAATTTCTATCAAAAATTCTCTCAAACTCTCTAAGCAATCAAGTGGAGTTAAACACCCAAGTGGAATAGCAAGCTAAGCTTGACGACTGAAGCCTTTCCGACGAGATCAAGACCCCCGAAGGCTTCCCTCACTCTCTTGTCAATAATCTAAACCGGTAAGTCTCTTCATCTCTCTCTCTTTTCACTTCAATATAATATTTAAAACATATCGACAAAAGCAGAGTTAGCATATAACCTTTGTCTTTAAAATAATTTTTGTCACTTTGCCATGTTTAAAAGTTCATACCAATTCCCTAATATAACTTCAAAATAATATTCACATCAATTATCTTTTTATGTGACCAAAATTTTATATCCAATAATTACATAACGAACTTTTTCATAAAAATACAATGACCTTTAATATAACCGTATTTTCGATAACTAGAGTATATACCTTTAGATCTTTCACGGGGTAACGACCTACCCCACACACACGCACACTATGGTTCCATAGTATGGTATTCTAAGTATATGGTTAATTCAAAGAATAAGCTTTTCATTAAAATAACACAGTTTTTTACAAAAATTGTTTTCTTTTTAATCGATATTCTTAAATCTTTGGCAATTGCGCCTCTACAACCCTCGTTAGGGGACCCGCTAATGGATGGTGCAGATTATCGCACATTTTTGAGATAGTAGAGTGAGATGCAGAACTCCTCACGGAGTATTCGGTCTCAAAAGAAAATAAAAATACGGTCTTTAAGAAATACGACTTTTCTAAACAAAACAAACTTTGAAAAAATTATATAAAACTATGAATCCGTATTTTCAATAAAAACAAATTATAAAACTATATTTTTAAAATGAAATATTAGAATTTTTAATAAAATACCATCAAGTTTCCAAAAATAGTAGTTTTCATAAAAGTACCATACACTTTTAAAAAAGTAGGTTTTATCACTAAAATACCACAACAATTAAAATATATGTTCATGAAAACTCTAAATATTATAAATCTCCCTCGAGGCTTATTTTTAAACCATATTAACATAATTTTCATAAAAACCTCTCGAGATATGCAAACAATATTTAAGGACTCTAGATTAATATAGATTTAAGCGGTATCATTTCTCTTGAGCCCCGGGGAACCGGAGAAAGTGAGTGCTTGCCTATTCAGGTTAGACAATTTAATAGAGTTATCAATGGCAATTGTCTTAGAAAAAAACACAAATACTGTCGTCCATGTGCAGCAATTGCCGATTTCTCCCGAACATAAGATCTTCACCAGTTAAATCAATTCATATGAAAAAGACCTGAATTCGAATCCAAATCCGAATCTATACTTGAACTTGAACTCGAATCTAAACTTAAACATGAACTCGAACCCAATCCACTCGAACTAACTTGACTCGAACCAAAATTGCAATTGACATGACTCGCATTTCACTCGACTTCATTCTACATATTTTGCAATCTATGGTTTCGATCAAGACATGTTATAATCAATCAATCAAATTAATTAATTATATTATACAGTTATGGACTATTTATACTCGGGATGTTTGAGATAGTTTCTTGTGTGAATCCAACGGAGCTTCAGAAGTCTCATATTAACCTATTTTTTATTTTACTCGAATATCAGTCGGGTCGACTCATCCACAACCTATAGCCCCGACGCTAACACATAAAATGGGCACGTAGTTCTTTGCTCATGGGGCCCCACTCTTGAGCTCGTGATTATTTCTACGGATGCGTTGATATTCACATTTGGAACTTAACGTTAACATAGTGACCATATAGAGACATAGTACATATTTATCCATGAACATATAATTTTACTCATCATATATATATATATATATATATATATATATATATATATATTTTATACTTGTCTTTTACTCTTACTTTATTCTTGGAACTTACTAAGCGCTAGTTTGCTGACGGGCATTCCAACCACCCTTATTTTCTTGGAATGTTCGTCAGATACGGTCGAGATGGGGGAAGTGGAGGCTATAAAGGAAGAATACAACCGGATAGCTACTCAGGATTAGGTTAGCTTCATTTTTATTCAGTTTATATATGCCACATGTTTAGGCATTTTTCTTTATTGTATTTACTTTCCAGTTAAAACTCATGTCCTTGTAAATATTTGAAATTGAATGTAATTAAAGATGTTTGTTGCAAACTTTACAGTCTCTATTTATTCTTATATTATGTATTATTGTTTCAATACGCTTAGTATATTTATTTAGGGAATGACCTTTTCTGAATAAATATGCCGCGGGCTTGCCACGCCATCGTTTCCGTCTACAGGAAAGTGGGGCATGATACACACACACACAGAGAGAGAGAATACTAGAGGAAAGGTGCCATAGGTGGGAATTTCCTCCTATGGCGTCGAAAAAATACACCCTCCATCAGATTTTCTGACGATCGGCATCCATCAATTTCATCGTTATTATCTAAGATGTGGATACACTAAATTTCTTGTGATTTCCTCACTTTTTCACCGTTGATTTAGTGGGTGCAAAATTAATGGTTTATCGACAATCGAACTTTTTACCTTATTAATTCAACGGTGAAAAAGTGATGGAATCACATAAAATTTGGTGTATTCACATCTTACATGATAAAGATGATAATGATGGATGCCAATCGTCGAAAAAAATTATGGAAGATATAGATTTTTGACCCCACCTAACGAAAAAGCCTCCCAGGACTTCTTTCTCTAGGTGTTCATTTTATAAAATAAACCAAACTCCTCAAAGTCCCAAACCTTCTTTTTTTTCACTGATCCAACTGGTCATTGTGATCAACATGTCATGGATAATTTAGGTATCAAATTTCACGAGATTTGAAAAACTCTAACATATCCTATTAAATGATCATATTTTTCATGTATCGAAAATGTCGTTAATTTTTTACCCTACTAAATCGATGACTTGGAGATCTTTAAATCCATGATTTTTTTATAGCAACCTATCTATAACATGTTGATTACGATGACCGATCAAATTGGTAAAATATTAGGCGGTTCAAAAGTTTGAGAAGCTGGCTTCATTTTTAAAAATGAGCACCGACCTTAATTGATCAAATACACACACAGAGAGAGAGAGATGAAAAAAGAGGCTCTAAGGGGCATTTTCATTAGGTGGCGTTAAAATTCTATATTTTCCACCATTTTTTAGACGATTGACATTCATCATCTTCATCTTTACTATCTAAGATATTGATACACCAAATTTCACGTGATTCCTCCAAATTTTCTGTGTTGAATTAGCAATGTAAAAAATTCTATTGTCTGTAAACCGTCAATTTTGCACCCACTAAATCAACGGTGAAAAATTGATAGAACCACATGAAATTTGGTGTATCAACATCTTAGATGATAAATATGGAGGTGATAGATGCCAATTGCCAAAAAAAATTCATGAAGGGTGTACTTTTTCGACGCCACAGGAGGAAATTCCTTCCACACTTTTCCTCCATTATCCTCTCTCTCTCTCACACACACTTCTATCAGTAAGATTTGGAAACAAATCCTACCAATTTTTTAACCATTAGATTTGCTTTGGAATGTGTTCAAACAATTATGAAGAAAATTTCTCATTTATTCAAACATTACCATAATTGATTTCACACATCCACATGGATCTAAAGGTTAAAAAGTTGGAAGAATTTGTTTTCAAATTCTACCGATAAGAGCATAGTTGTAGTGAGTGTGTGTGTATGTGCGTGTGAGAGAGGGAGATATGAGAATAATGGAGGACAGAGGCTATGAGAGGCTTTTTCGTTAGGTTGCGTCAAAAAACTACACCTGCACCATTTTATCTGACGATTGCCACCGGCCATCTTGATCTATATCCTCTAATATGTTGATACATCAAATTTCATATGATTCTAACACATTTTCACCGTTGATTCAATAAGTGTAAAATTAACGGTTTACCGATAATAGAACTTTTGACATTACTAAATCAACGGCGAAAAGGCGTTAGATTCTTAAGAAATTTGGTGTAACAACATATTAAACTATTAAGATCAAGATGGTCAGTGCCGATCGTCGAATAATATGACGGAAATCTAACGTCTTTTCACCGTGGAAGTTCATCAAATTTTTTTAATTGAACGATATAGACCAACATATTAAACGATGAAGATCAAGATGGAAAGAGATCCACTAGCAACCAGCGGAGGCAGTATTCAATGTCAGATAGAGCAAGGATTTAACGTTTAAATTGCAGGAAACCCTGGTCACTTTTTTGTCTGAGCGGGTAAATCAAGAGGGCATCATGCCGATCGCCAAAAAATTAAGGAATATCCTGCAGTTTAGGCAATTTGTTTTTTGTTTATTACAAAATGTATATCAAAACCCTAAATCTGAAACGAGTTTCCTTTTTAAAATCAATTATAACCTTAACTTAATCTTGGCAATTCATCAGTTTTTTTAATCCAAAATGTTAACTAATTTGTAGAATGCTTTTCAAAGTATTTAATATAATAAACTAGTTTCTAAACTTATATCGTATGTGCAAGGGTTTCGATTATGCAAGCTAATAAATAAAAGAATGTATTTTCCTTTTCTTCTAAGGCAAATAACCATTTAAAACAATTTTCTACTAACCATTTCATACCTGAAAAGTTCCTATTCGACAAAGGTCTTGGTTTTCTATTTGATAGTTATCAACAAAGTAAATAACAATACATTGATAAAATTTTTAGAAAAACAAAAGATCATTAACCTAATTTTAGGATTTTACTCGTAAGATTTTTGAATTTGAAATGAATGAATAATATCTGAATAGGTAATTGTTTTAAAAGGAGCATAGGAATAAATAATTTTTATACTTAAGTAGTTAATCCTGAACCTTGAAGCAGAATATTCATGGGCCTTTCTCAAAAATGGATTCATTAGACCTTAAAAAGATCTCTTTAATGGAACCTGTGGGCCCCATGTATCGAAAGACAACAAAAGAGTTTAAAAAAAAATGGTACTACGCTGGTTCGGACCTGTGGAACGCTCATGCTCTTCCAAGTTGATCGCATTCTGAGACAACATAGTTTTTATATATTTACTATGAACTTCCATATCTCGCGTCCTCCGGGTTGCAGGTGGTTCGTTTGTCTTAGCTTGACCCGTCCTAGATCCGTTTCTGTATGCAACATTTTATCAATAAATTTGTTTAGCCAAAAATTTTGTTTAATGAAACATGAGGTAAGTAAAAAGAAGGAACTTACCAATAAATTTTACAAACATTTTCATCTAATTCTGGACGAAAAAATATTGGCCTTCACTTTGTAATTTACAAAAGAGGTAGTCATTTAACAAATTTCTTTGAGGCATTGATTCATAGAAATTTGGTGATCTCCAATAAACAAATTTGGACTTTACAAGAGGGCCAGGTTGATTACGGGAGAGGAAGCCGAACATGAAGAACCGATAGCGCAAGATCAGCTCACATCCCTCAATGCACGCGAGATGGAGGACGGAGGATAGATACAGGCACCGGAGACGTAGTACTCCTTGAGCTAATCCCTCATTGTTTTCGTGCATTAAGCTCAGGAATACGTTTATTTGCTAATATGATGGCCGGATCGCCTTTGATAGAGTTATTACGTGGAAGTGCTAGTGTGGGCCAATCCACCTTGAACGTCGCCCTTGTCCGGTGGTAACGGGACTTCAAGCTTCATGGAGCCTTCCGAGCCCGGGAAGTCCCATAAGAGCGAGTCTCTGTCCAACTCCTCTTCGATCTATGCTACTAACAGTGCGCTTTGCTTGTCAAGTAAGGGATCGAATCAAGAAACTGGAGTAACCCTCACTGGTGCAAAGAAGAAATATGGCACGGGCTATGGCTTGCTGGAAGTTCCACTAAAGCTACAGCCAGCAAGTTTTGGCTGCGAGTATCTCCCTTTCAGTGACCTGGGACAGGAGACGATTTTCTGAGTTTGCCTTGTTCACAAGTGACGCACTCTTGAATTGTGAAGGGTTATTCGGTGACTTGATGCTCGGCATCCTACTCAGCACAATGCTACTCGGGAAGTTAAATTGGACGACACGGACCGGGACATGTCCATGACTTTATATCTCACCTTCTTGGCTATACATGTTCTGGTCCTATATATCTATTTGCTGTTGTTTTATTTAGATATGGCATTGGTTTCCCTTGTTTGACTTTGACTTGCATGGGGCCGGACCACCGGACTGTACTTTGGCCCCTCTGCATTTTTTCCATTTCTGTTGTTTCATTAAAATATCTTTAATGGAACGCGGGCTTCTCAGCTCCCGATTCAATAAAAAATTTGGGCTTTATAAGTGTGACCCAGAATTGGTCTGAATCCAATACATTTCTATTATTTCAGGCTTTCCTTAATAAATCCAATGTGACCGTGGCCTCAAAAAGCTCAGATTTGGAGGGGAAAAAAGGGTAAATTGTCAATAAAAACTAGGCCCATTCAGCAGCTGTCTAAAAAAAACCCTTACTTTTCGAAATTGTTGGGAAGTATCTGTTCAAAATCTTTGTGGAAAAAACTCCTGGGCTGCAGTTTATTTAGGCATTGTATTCTCTTAACCGATTGAATATTAAAAGCAACTGCTTAGATAATACCTGCAACTGTTTAAATATTACAAGCAACTGCAACTTCTATTGCTTAGATATTACAGAAAACTTATTAGATATTACAGACAACTGCTTAGATATTATAGGCAATTGGTACAAGAGGGTTTTTGATTGGGCCCACAAAAGCAAAATGCCCCTGGTTTTTATTTTGACATAAGTTTGAAGCGGGTCCACAGCTGTTTAACAATTTACCCAAAAATAAATTGAAGGACATGGTTGATTTTTGACAATTTACCCAAAACTAACTGTTGTAAAATCCAAACTAGAAGAATGAATTATGATGGATCAGACTCGACACGGCGAAGCTAGAAATGATCAGATGCATGCTACATACCTTGTGGAGGGCAAATAATTTTTGCTAAAATTATAAAAAAAAATTGACATGTAGAATGTAGAACGAATATGTTAATTGCGACTAGCATGATTTGCTCACCAAAGAGCTAATTATTAAATCAAGGTCTAATATATATGTTAAAAATATAAATAATATACAAAATGAGAAAGAAAAAAAATAGACACCTTGGCATGAACTGGGCTGGGATCCAATAACAACAAATTCTGTTCGAGCAATTTTAAGGTACCATTCTCTACAACTCAAACAAAACTTAATCAATATTCAATTATTTGTATCAATTGGGTTTAGCTCGGTTGTGATCAATTTAGCATCCAATGTGAGAGTTTGCAAGTTCGATACCTAAAGGGAGTTATGATTTCGGAAGGGAAAAAAAGAAACAACTTTACTGAAACAATCTTTTTTTATAGCACAATTAGACACCGTCAATGACTTACAAGCATTTATTCAATTATTTAAGGCCCACAAGAACATATCGAATTATCTTTACAATAAGACTATATTAATTTATTCATCTAATTGCTCATGTATCAAATGAGAACAAATCGATATTGTTTCACAACAAGTAAACATTCCAGATGATTTTGGAGGACAGAAGATCCCAATGACAGGTTCAACGATGGAAGCTTATGGAAGGTCGGAGAATATGTTCATACCACAAATAATCCTACAGCAAGTAGGACTCGGATGAAATTGCAAAGCCGGAAACGACTGGATAATGTCACGGACGCACCCTTGGTACCGTGTTCCAACATTTCGTTGCGTCAGGTGGAAAGGGTAAGAGCAATTTAAGATCCTCGAGTGGTACTGCTGGCATGGGAGCCATTTCGACCGGCGAGGAGGTTTCGATGCATGAAGCTCTTGTCGCAACAGCCAGAAGAAAACTTGTTAGCATGCTCATTGAGTTGCTCATTGAGTCACGATTGTTGTTGGGTTTTGCTGATGGACAAAGTTTTGGTGGAATGAATTGAATGGAAAAAGGCCTGTGTGAATTTATATATGAGTTGATGATGTTTTGGAAACAAATAATTAATGCTAATGCTCATCAATTTCTAAAGCTTAACGATTCATTGAAAACCAAGCCTTAACGCTTATAACCTCTTAGAAAAATAGAAAACCGACCCAAAATTATAATACATTCTTCATAAATTTGGTAGCATTAATCTTGGAAGGATGTCGATAAATTTTCTTGTAATAAAGAATAAAATGGGAAAAATTTATTTAGTGAAAGGAGAGAGAAAATTAGGACGTGAACCGCTAATTCGCGAGATTTAAGGGTTCTATTAAAACTTATCATGACCCAGAAAGAAAATTTTCATTTATGATTGTCATAGTTTGAATTTTGCATTTTATATTTTGGATCAAATTTGGATCAATTGGCAAGCCTTATCGACAACTTGGGTCAGATTCAAGTTTAACGAATTAGATGTAATATGAGCGAATTAATTTATGATCCTGATGTGTTGATAATAGAATGATGCATTTTTTTTATTGTTTCTTCGATTGATTATTTTTTTGATGTATAACCTAATTGTATGATTTTCTTCAAGGGAGCTTGCATTCCTTATCTTGCTTTATAATTGATTGTGTTGCGTAGTTTTACAAGTATTGCTTGCATTTGCTACAAATGGCAAACCTCAAATACATGGTACATGTTTACACTCGGTTAAGGAAAAAAATTACATATAATCTGTACATTTTCAATCACTACTTGCAAATTGACTTAGCAATTGAAGATAAAGATTGACAAGCCAAAAAAAAATGCGCATCTCATGGACCTTGCAGTTTCTGAAACGCAAGTAAGTTGCTACTCACGGTGGAGTTTTTATGCCATATTTTTAGGGTTTGGACTGTCACAGTCACATGAGTCGCATTGATGAAGAGAAAGATGCATGCTGAGTTGTAACTTACCTCGGTCCGATACACACGGGACATCGCACTTGCTTGCCCGACCTCCTTGAGCAAAGCTCTCCACAATGGAGTGGTCCACCTAAATAATGCCATATTGTCAGAAACTAAACCGAGAAAATGGATTCGTACATGTATTTGATAATAAAGAAGATGACTTACCAATATTCGTAAAGACAATGCTTCGCCGTCCAGCACTGGAACCATGTAGCCTACCACACTCTTGATGACGTCCCTAGTGACCTGCATTATTGGATCAAAATAAAGTAATTAGAATCCAAGTATTTGACCGTAATATAATCCCGCAAAGAAACATTGTAAGTAATAGACCGGCCTTACTATCTAGGTCAAACAAACGATAGCATGAGACTTACCTTAATTCATCCTCGCAGAAGTGAGTTTGCAAATCTTCACCTGCTCATTTACTAACATAAAACTAGGTTGCAGTTTGCTCGGTAAGAACTTGATTCGCGAGAACGAGCAAGCTGAACGGTCCAAGCACGCCGTGATTAGCAGCAGCACCGCTTGTGTAGCAGTCGTGGGCAACATCCTCCTCCGCCACAACCTCCAATGCCTCTTTATTGATCTTGAATTCAGCTACTATGTCCAACTACAACCGGCAAAGATTGAGGTTTAAATTATATTGGAATTTTGGTTTGCAACATAAATGGAACTATATAGGATTATTTATCTTCTTTTATTTATGAAAAGAAAAGAAAAGAAAGTGTACCTGAGCACCGCCGCCGACTGCAAGCTCGAATGACGATCCAGCATCAATGGTGGTGTCACTGAAATCCATGAGTCCTGATCGCAAGTTCTCCACCTCTTCTATTGGCTATGTCAAGAGGTGGTTACCGGTTTTCAAATTAAACAACACCGTTCAAGGAATACCTGAAATTTAAATAAACCATCACTACAAGAATCACCCCTTTATTCCGTCGGGAATCACCCGACAAAATAAATAGTCACCCGACGAAATAAGTTTATTCCGTCGGCTGAAGTCCGACGGAATAAAAGTCAACGAAATAAATCTTCGTGAGGATCTTTATTTATTTCGTCGGCCTAAAAACGTCGAAATAACCCTGTTATTCTTGTAGTGCATTTAGAAAAAACAGCAAAATCAAGAGATTTATGAAACCAATTCGTTTAATTTGGCATTGAGACCTCAGAAAACTAGGGTTTCGGAAACGGAAACCAAGTTGCCAAACGAGACCTAATAAGTTGTTAGAATATCCGTAGTACCTGTAGCCCAACCCTTGGCAATATCAGCTCTCTCGCTATCTGCCTCTTCAATCCACCCCCAAAGCACCCATTTTTGCTTCACCTCATCGTAGAACGTCTTGGATGCGTAGAAATTCCCCCAATCGTACCTCAAATCGATCCCGACATCCATGCTCTCGTCATCAGGAATCCACCTGTTTTTCACAGGATCGTATATGCCCATTGCATAATAATCTTGTCTATTGTCCGAACTACTGACTTTCAGCACATGCCTCATGCATGTAGTGGGGCCGAAGGGGGAGGGGTCGAGCCCGTGGACGGCGCCGGCACCGGCACCGTCGGTGGCAAAAGGGTAGAGGTCGATGCATTCCAACATGCCGATGTGGTCGACAGTGTGGAGGGGCCCTCAGAGAAGGGTGTAGTTGATGATGTTGGTCATGGAGTAGACGAGGGTGAGGCCGTTGTTGGACGGGTCCTTTGAGACAATCGTTGTGTGCCATGTTTGGTCCTACGGTTCAAACCTGTTCAAAAGATGAAGATTTATAACATTTGCGTTCATGCTTACCACTTTTAACGCATATAGCATATAGGCTTATAACTTTAGCATCATGTTATTTAAGTTAATTTTTTGTCACATACCATGCAGTGCTTGGGTCCCTGAAGTCCTCGTTCCTGACGCCGGGCGGCGGGTAAATCACCGGATTGACAGAGTCGACCTTGGTCCAGTTCACGAGGAACGGGTCGGAGAGGTTGGAAGACACCGCGAGGTTCTGAACCTGCATTGAATTATGTAGGCTCGTATACAACATTATGAGATGTCCGTCCCCGAGCACCGTGGCAGAGCCTGACCAGACTCCCACGCGATCGTAGAGACGGCCCGGTTTCATGGCCTCAGGGAGGTGGATCCAGTTGAGGAGATCTTTAGAGACGGCATGTCCCCAAGCTATGTTGCCCTATATAGCAACATCTAGGTTATATTGGTAGAAGAAATGGTACCATCCGTTGTAATACATTGGGCCTGTAATTAATTAGATTTTCGTCAGCCCAACCCGACCCAATAAACATCGCCATTTATAATATATAATTTAACTAAAACAGTCTACATGTGTGGGCGCATATTATTTTTTGTCTCTCCACCGAAGAAAAGTGATGGAGGCGTTGATCTTCTTCAGATGTTGTCTTCCGTCGATCTGGCTGTGAGCGACGCTGGACTGTTGGGATGTGGTTTGTGGATTGAGCTTGTGGATCTCAATGGGCTGTTGTAGACGCCGAGCTACCTGCAAAAGAAGTCCCGGGATGGGTGACCACCGTAGGACCTTCCGACGATCAAGTTAGTGCCGAGGAATAGGGGCAGAGTAGCGGCGTGTTGGAAGAATTCGAGTTACCTGAGTCGTCTGGAAGAGGGGTTTATTTAGTGGTCGCATGGAGTGAGACGGTGCGAGATCATCGCCGTTTGTTACGCCCATGTGTCATGCCCGTGCTGATGGTGGGATCTGTCCGTTAACGGCGGGATACGCTCATTAATAGGGGAACGCGTCAGCATGGGACGTAGGACGTAGGGCGGCGGATATCTCGCGTTGGCAAGATACACGAAGTCGCTTGGGGCCCCGCACTCTCGATTGTTCAGGAGATCGAGGAAGCTCGGCCCGAAGGATGGCTCGGAGACGAGCCGTGAGGTCGAGAAAGCTCGGCCCGAAGGATGGCACGGAGACGAGCCGTGAGGCCGAGGAAGCTCAGCCCTGCAATAGCTCAGAGATGAGCAAAGGGAATGTTGGTTCGGCTGCTGAATTGCTCAGTGGCAAGAAGTGGGGGTGCGACCTCGGAGACGAGGTCCGAGGAAAGTCCCCACTGTAACACACCGGTTCCACCTCCGTAGTCCCCAGGGACTATTTCCCCTAATCAGAGCAAAGCTCTGTTCAAAATTCAAACTTTGAAATGAAGCGACGCTTCAAAACACGTGTGCGCTAGCGCTAAGTGCGCTGCGCTCTACGCAGCGCACCATATGCAAAGCACGGGTGCGCTAGCGCTAAGTGCGCTGCGCTCTGAGGAGCGCACCACGTGCAAAGCACGGGTGCGCTAGCGCTAAGTGCGCTGCACTCTGAGCAGCGCACCACGTGCAAAGCACGGGTGCGCTAGCGCTAGAACTAGAAGCTCCCCACCATCAGATCAAAGATCAAATAATAATGATAAATCATTAATTAATCAGCATTAAATTCTGTTAAGGAAAGATTCCTCAAAATCTTTCCAAATAACATGATTGTGCTCTGTAAATCAGAGCACCGTTGGATCAATGATCCAACGGTGAGTAAAAAATCACCAAAATACAGAATAAATTCTGTTTGGAAAGATTTCCTAATCTTGTTAAAACAAGAAGATTTCCTTCTGTAAATCAGAAGCCCTTGGATCAAAGATCCAACAATGGGAAATTCCCCAAATCAATTGGAGAAAAGATCTCCTTAACTGATTAAACTGATCAGCTTGTCCTATATAAAGGCCCCTAAACTTCAAGTCTCGGATAGACAGAAGCATAGAGAGGAACTCCCCTATAAGGTTTGAGAGGATCTCAGAAAAAGAGCCAAGCACTCAATAGAAGAACTTCTTTTCTTCAAGGTAAAAGAACAGAAAGATGAAATCATCTCATAATTGAAAAGAAGAACTCACTTCTTTAAAGATCATAGATCTACAAGACTAAGGTCTTTTAAAAAGAGATCAAAAGATCTCATCATAAAACAAAAGAAGAACATAATTCTTCTCACAGATCATAGATCTATAAGACAAATTGTCTTTCACAAAAAGAGATCATGAACATCTCATTATAAAATAAAGGGGGAGAGAATAATTCAATTCTCTTAAGGATCATAGATCCATAAAAGCAAAGCATTTCATCAATACAAGAGATTGAAGCATCTCCTATAATGTAAGAACTTTTGTTCTTAGAATCTTGAGACAAAATCTCTTCTAAGGGAGGATTTATTTCCCAGATCATAAAATTGATCAATTGAGCTTCTGCGCTCTTGGACTGACACTCAGCGCCAAGCGCACCACGTGTCACTCATGTGTGCGCCACTCAATAGATAGCGTTTTGCGCTCTTGAACTAGTGCACTGGGCTCATGGACCGGCGCTCAGCGCCAAGCGCACCACGTGTCACTCACGTGTGCGCCACTGAACTAATAGCGCAATGCGCTCATAAATTAGCGCACTGCACTCATCATCTCGCGCTTAGCGCTAAGCGCGACACGTGTCCCTCTCGTATGCGCTACTCGGCAGAAGCGCACTGCGCTCTTTGACTGGCGCAAAGCGACAAGCGCACCACGTGCTCCTCATGTGTGCGCTGATAGAACATAAATTGTTCTTTAATAAGCCCAGAGCTATGATGAATGCTCAGCATTCAATAAAAGACAGAAATACTGTCAAAACTCAAATCAATGCTCAGCATTGTTAAAAGGGGCCAAGCCCAAATAAATGCTCAACAGCCCAAAATAAATATTAAACATTTTAACCTGATTGGACTTAGCTCAAGATTGGCCATAAGTCCTCAACTCAGATTACTTGAGCCCATATGCTCATAAATCTTTTAACAGATCTTAGTTCCAAATTGGACTATAGATCTACCAACCAAAATTGGTTCAAAGGTACATCTCTGAACCCCTCTGATATATGTCGTTGTAATCCTTCAACGTCTTTAGAGAGGCGACGGGTCCCGACAACCATACATTTCATAGACTATGACGTCTTTAAACCGGACTGTGGGGTCCTTAAACTCACGGACTACGATGTCCTTAATCTCGGACTGTGGGGTCCCTTTAAACCCACGGACTATGATGTCCTTAACCTCGGCCTGTGGGGTCCCTTTAAACCCACGGACTATGATGTCCTTAACCTTGGACCACCAAGTCCTTAAACTGGTAATCGACCGCAATGTCTCTAAACTAAACAATAGAGTCCAAATGCTCTCTTGTTAGATCTAAATGACCCCGTTAAGTGGATCTTAGTCTAAAATTAGACCAACGTATCCTTAACAAACGTTTAAGTTGATCTTAGTCTCAAATGAGACTAACGTATCCTTAAACCCAACCCCAAACCCAAATCTAAATCTAAGAAGATACGGATTTGGACTAATCCATGCCCTACGGGCGACAACACAAATTAGTCTCCGTATACAATCCACGGGCAACCAAAAATAAACAAATACACACGACACGAAGTGACCGTCTGGAGAAGGAGAAAGCGGTTACCGCGATGCGGTAGCGTAATTAACTGCAGGGGCTTGCGCCTGCAGGAAAGTGCGTCCCCACAATCAAAAACCCCTCAAATGAGGGGGAATCTGACAAAGTCTGCTACATCGGCCGCATCCGTCTAAACTTTCGATACATGGTGCCATAAATCAACTTGGCATCTTCGGAGAGGTGGACGGATAGCATCAATTAGCATCTGCCCCCAGATTCAGGCAAGACGCCGTGTCTTCTCGGTTTCCGGCGGTGAACAGATTCTGGCACGCTCGGTGGGACCTTTTCCTCTTTCTACTCCACACTTCATGTGTCGTGTTCGCGAACGAATCGCGGTTTGATATGGTTGCCCTTGGGTTCGAGGTACTAAGATTTGGTTTTGCTCCCATGCATAAAAACAAAACATCAAATGGCCTCTAACTGCTCCAGCTGCAACTGCAACTCCCGTTCCGCCTCATCTGGAGGTGTAACCTACGGGCCCCAAACGGCCTCCCTGTTCAAGATGCCAGTGGAGCAAGTAACTCAGGCCACCACTGGACTATTCTTTGGGACCATGCTCCCACCTATGAACTTCAATGCCCTAATGCCGTTGCAGGAGGCCCCAAAGAAGTCGGTCTTTGATCGACTTACCACCACTGCGGCCCTTCTCAACGGGTCATCCAGCTCTAACGCCTCAGTCTTTGACAGACTGGACCAAAGCTCCAACGGGCCCGTGAAGAAGCCCGCAATACCAGAAAGGGTTATTCCAAAAAGGATAGCCATTCCTGCTCTCGAAGTAGTCAAAGCGACATCTTCTGCCAAAGGGTCGGTCTTCACAAGACTGACTGTTCCAGCTCCCGCTCCAGGTGAAGTCCTCAAAGCTGCTTCCCTTACCCAGAGGTCTGTCTTTGACAGATTGGACACTGCTTCTCAACGGACATCGGTCTTTAGGAGGCTGACGCCGGCGATAACCCTTCGCCAAAACAGGGGACATGATGAAGCCATCCCCATAGCTGAACCAACTCCATCTGCACGACATGATCTCCATCGTTACTGGCGCCGTGTAAGAAAGGCTGGGGGCAGCTCCCCTTCCGGACTTACTCCACCAGCTTCAACGGTGCAAATTGATGCTGCTGTTCCAACTGGGAACAGCTTCGAACCGTTTAGGAGGGTCCGTAAGAACTCTCTAACTGCCATGCTGAAAAGATCTCCTCCGCCTGTTGAGAAGATCACAAAGGCGAAGCCGAAGCAGCCCCCTCAGTGGCTGTCCTCTAAAATTTACAAGGTCTGGCGTCGAGTCCAAGACTCGGTGATTGATCAAGATTACTCTCATCGAAAGAAAAAGGTGAAAGTTTAGCGAGAAGACAATCATCCTGTCAAGCCACAGAAGGCGACAGCTACTTGGGTGCCCACTGCAACGGCTCCCTCAACTTCGACCACCCACAAGAGGAGAAGGCCGGAGAAAGTCCATGCATCTGCGACGAATCGCAAGGGCACTGAGCCTAAACGCCTTAAGTCTGGGGGTATGGTGGTGCATACCGTCATATGGCATCCGAAAAAGAGGATAGTCGTATCTCCATAGGTCATCGACCGTTTACACGATCAGTGACTAAGGCTCAGGAGCAACAACAACAAAAGCTCCAAGAAATGCTAACGCAAATGGCCGTACTCACAGGGCCAAAAGCAAGCCCGGAAACATCCTCGGAGCAGCGCCATGAGCAGGAAACTGATTACAAATTCCTTCGGAGAATGCTTAAGAGGAAGGACAAAGAGGCCGCGGAAAAAGCGGCCAATATAAAACAAATGGCCCTTCTATTCCAAGATATGGTGGGCATGATAATCCAGCCGGACCCTTCAGCTGAAGACCCTCCGGTAATAATTGAAAATGATAGAGGAAAGACATCAAATCCTCTGCCGGCTCTGTCAACAGCCAAGGAGGACACGATCTCCAAAGCTGCCCTGAATGATTCATCGCTCGGCAGATACGAGCTCATCAAGCGAATGAAGCGGCTGGGCAAATTGTTAAAACTGGACGACCCTATCCGGGTTGGTATGACCAAATAAAGTACCCGCCGGGATATACGATCCCCAAATTCCACGTATATAAGGGGACGGGGAACCCGCACCAACATGTTGGTCAATTTAGAGCCTTGTGCGGTAATACTGGAGGTGACGATAAGCTGCTGCTTCGTCAATTCGTCGGCAGCTTGGCAGAAACGGCCTTCGAATGGTATTCCGAACTCCCAAATGACTCTGTCAAGACATTTGCAGAGATGGAACTGCTATTCACCCAGCATTTCGCAAGTGCTAGCGAACACACCCTAATCACGGCATTGATCAATGCCAGGGTGAATCCTGGAGAAACTTGGGTCCAGTATGCAATACGGTGGCGGAATTTATGGTCGAAGTGCGAGCAGCGCATCAAAGAAGCGCCCGCGGTAGGCATGTTCGTGGGTACTCTCGACCTTCAAGCGACCATCTTCCAATTTATGATATTTTTCAAGCCGACCACTTTCCAGGCCTTGATTGACAAGCTAGCCCAAATGGATCAGATGGGTCATAGACCATCTCCTTTGAAGCTGGAATCTCGAAATGAAAAAGGGAAAGGGAAAGCAACCTTCGTCGCCAATACTCAACAACAGCCAAGCAACTTAAAGCCAGTTGTTTGCCAAAACAACGTGCGTCCATGCCCATCCCTCGAGGAGAGACTGGAACGTCCTTATTCGTTTCCTGGGACAAAACGAGGAGATTGTTCGAACTGGCGGCGCGCAACAGGCTCATCAATCTGCCGAATCCGAAACACCCATTGCAACCCGGTGAAGCTAATAATCCCAATTATTGCCCCTATCACCAAGCGATAAGCCATCCAATTGAAGATTGCTTCATCTTCAAAGGCTGGATTGAGGACCAATACCAGCAGGGCAAATTCGCGCTATCCGAAAACTGGAAGGTGAACCCGCCGCAACCTCACGCTCCTAAAAAAGTGGACACGCTGGGGGCATCATGCTCTTTTATAGAAGGAGCTCCATGGGAGGTCGTTCTTTCGGCCAAGACGAAAAGAATGCTAAAGGATCTCCAAACATGCCCGGCGATCAAATGGAAAAGTTCGCTAGAACCCGAGGTCATCGAGGGAATGCTGAAGCCGCGTCCGACGCCAAGAATTGGTGGGGATGGTCAAAGCGCCCACACCCAGCCGTAAAAACCTTCGAAAAAGAATAAGAAGACCAAAAAGCCCGTGAAGCCTAACGACAAGCGCACGGACTTGCAAAAGCATATTGACGTGCTGGAGGAATACAACCAAAAGACGCAGACCCCGGTCACTCTCCAAGAATTTCTCAACAATATCCTTGAAAGCAGAGATAACGACAATAGCGACGGGGATGACTCGTCAGAAGAATCTGAGGATTATGTGGGAAGTTGTCACATGATCTCTCATTCGGCGTTAACTAACGAAGAAGTTCACTCGGCAATAGAAGACAGCATAAAAGAGCTGGGGGCAGGATCAAAGCCAAAACCCTTGAAACCGTCTGACGAGATGATCGACTTGCTACGACCCGAAATCGGCACGTGACGGCCCTAATACTACGCAACGCCTAAAGACGTAGCGCAGTAAAAGAAATCCAAAACCCAGAAATCTAAACGATGAAAATACGGAAAAGATAATAAAGGTTTTTGAACATTTGAAATCACAACCCAAATTCTTTAAAAGTCCAACTTTCTTTCTTTAAAATTTTGGCAACACCCCCTTTGTAAAAACTAGCCCAAAGACGAAAAACAATCACACCACAAATATACGACGCCGTAGCGAAGAAGTAAGAGACAATAGGAAGGAAACTGTATATAAAAGACAACAAATCCACAAATAATATACAATAACGTCCTCACCAAGTCTCTAAGTCAACAACATAATAGTAGATGAAGAGTACAAGATACAACGAATGTACAATACAAAATACAGATAACCACCAATACCCACCTAAGCAAAATAGCACACTGTGAGACGATGCGGTATCTGTAGCAAAAGATGATAGGTGAATAGCCTGCCTCGACTACTCTGGGGAAACACCCTGCAAAACAACTGTGGCACAACGGGGGTGAGTTGCCAACTCGTGAATAGTAGATAACATATGCAGGTAATCGCAGGAATGTACGTACAACATGAATCTAAGATATGCAATTTACAGTAATAACAGGTCATGTGAATACGGAATAATGGAAAGTACACTAGCAGGTACAATCAATATGTGGAGCAATAATAACATGACAATAGTATGCAATAATCATGCGATAGGGATATGAGAATGTAAGTATGCAACAATCATGAAGGGTACACTAACAGGTACTCCTAATACATGGAACAGTGCATAAGCAAATAGGTATGAGGTATGGAGCAAAATATGTCATTCCCACGGAAACCTAATATCGTGGTAGGATCACAATCCATCAAGACACTCAAATCCCAATTCCTCAAATCAGCCCCCAAGTTGGGCTCTCTAATCATATAAGTCTCACATCTCCCAAATGTACAATATCGAGTAATCTCCTATATCCCGAATATACAAATCAGTAATCTCATATGTATCCGGTATCCAATCTCAATGAATCACCTAATATCCCAAATCAAACTCAAGTGTAATTCTAACATCCTAAATATATATATAAATATGCAGAAATAAATATGATGGGGTCAATACACATATATCAGCGTCCCATTCCACTAATATTGGTGTAAGGGTATATATAACAACGGCTAAATCCCCTGTTATATATACAAAGGTGTTAAAAGAAATATCATGAAAACAATGTGCCAAGCATCGACACAGAAATCCTGATCTATCAGATGCCGTCACCAAGATTAGCATCCTGATAGGCACGTATCATACTCTATCCCAGAAAGCACGAGTGCCTAGCTCTGACCCCCGCCTTCCCACGTATCCATACGTACATGACTCCCAACGGTATCCCCATGATCCCCGCCGAGTCATTGGTACTGTCACCGGTAGGTACTAGACCGCCTCCAGGCTCAATCGGCAAAGTCCATCGATCTTTTTGCTGAGGGGAACTATACCGGGCCCCACCATGTACCCTCATACGGCACCCACTCCTCGTATGGGGTATAAAATCAGAACCGATAAATCTCATGGTGGCTGCGCAAATATCATATCAAGGAAACCGGGTTTTTCAATGTATGCATAATTTCATGAACTCCCGCGGTTCCCAAATCCAGAAAACATCATGTAAAATCCAAATAACAATGCGCAAATCCAGAAATGAATATGTGCGATATATCTGAAATGCGAGTATATAAATGAAAATATGTAGCTGAAACTAAATGTATGCGAAATCAATAAGGTACAGCTAAGTATAGGTGTCTACCTATAAGTAAATGATATGGCATACCCCACTGGGTATAAGTAAAATATGAGCAAGATATACCTGTAGATGTATCGTAAAGGGTATATATACCTATCACTAATGGTACGATACTCTATAGGTATACAAGTATGGTAAATGGCATATGTGATAAGCAGTACGAATCAATGTTACAGGGTCCCTAACCAAGCAATACAGTATCTATAATGGTTTG
This sequence comes from Agapanthus africanus, assembly GCA_030015575.1. Lineage (NCBI taxonomy): Eukaryota > Viridiplantae > Streptophyta > Magnoliopsida > Asparagales > Amaryllidaceae > Agapanthus > Agapanthus africanus. The sequence continues at coordinate 334,241,103 of JASDDO010000024.1, read as the reverse complement.
TGTGTGACATGGCAATTATTGACGGTGTGTGTGTAGCATACAATCCGTGCTCGTGCAACATGAACCGTCAATAATTTGTATAGTGTCCTACGGCTACTAGTCACAGTATAACTATATCTAAGTAATAGGGTAAAGGCGCAATTCTAACAATGACATAGAATATGCGACAAGTATTAGAATTCTAGCCCAGACGCATAACGCCATACGGGCGATTCCCCTGTAGATGTTAAATCTACTCACCTACGCTCCAAGCTAGGTGAATCCTACCATCTGTTTCTCCCTGCAGCTGTGTCTGTAGTCCCCGCCTGCAAACCTGAAAATTAGACAAGGAAATCATATATATAAGCAAATATCTCGCAAAACGCGATATCGACACTAAACGAGAAACTCGCGTCGCGAACTAAACGCGCGTGTGCACGATACGCTGAAACATGTGAATACGCATCTAAAACTACCGCGACACGCCGCGACACGCTGGATCGCAGAACCCACTCATGTATCGCGCGTATCGCGCAAACACAACGAACACGAAATACGATATATTGTCCCAGATTTTCCTACAGGTCAAATCTCATAAAACTACACATGCCAAAACACTACAAAACACAGCAGACTACAGTACCCAAAAACCCAGCACCCCACTCCCCTTCCTGGCCGCAATTTGCGGCCAGATGGATTAAAATTGCGGCCAAGTATGGGAATTAGGGGCTCGTGTTCTAGTGGTGTTGTCTATACCTAGTGAGCATGCTCCAGTATTCTCAAATTTATCCTGAAGTGTCCGGGCCAATAGCAGATCACAGAATGCCAAAATAACGCTTAAAAACACCAATTTGCACACAAATGTAAACCCTATGGTATTTTAGTGAAACCTGGGGTTAAACTCAGTTCAAGTGACCCTAATAACACTTAAATAGGTAGGGTTAACCAACACAATCATCATATAAACAAAATTCCATATAATTCACCAAATTTAGCACAAAACTAACTTTAAACTCAAACCGAAGCTAATTAGCACACAAGCTGCACAAAAAGAGAAATTGGGTTTGGGAGTTATACCCTATGGGATCCTAGGAAGCAGGAGAAGAAGTGAATGGAGGAGATGAGAGCTGCTGCAAGTTGCTGGAGCTGCTGCTGCCCTTGCTGTTGCTGCTGTAGAAGCTGCTGTTGATGCTGATGGTGCTGATGGTGCTGCTGCTTCTCTGCTGCTGCTGTTCTGCTGATGGTGCTGCTGCTGGAGCTGCTTGCTTCTGGTGCTGCTGCTGGAGCTGCTGCCCTTGTGTGTGTGTGTGTGTGTGTGTGTTTGAGAGTGTGAGAGAATGAGTGAGAAATGAGAGAAAACTCAAAAAACCCTCTCTTCTCTTTCTCTTCCCTCATTAATGAGGCATGGCTTGAGCCATGTAGCAACATGCCTCTCACTCTCTCTCTCATGGTCAACATTTCAACCCAATTTAAAACCCTTTTAAATTCATTTTTCATTTTTCTTTTTAAAAGAACAACCATGCAAAAAAAAACCCAAAGCACTTAATATAAATTTTAAAACCAGCTTAAAGAAATGGTTAGCTCACCATGATGCTAATCATGGCTAAACCCCAAATTACAACCCTAGTTAACATGCACAAGTGTTTGCAAGGCTAGGAAAAATCTACTAAAATATTCATTAAATAGGATAAAATAATTGAAAACCAATTTGGTAAACTTTTTATTAAAAACCATATATTAAAATATAATTATTCACTAAACACATTCTAAGGTGTTACAATCTCCTCCCCTAAAAGAAATTCGTCCCCGAATTTTTAAAAATATACTGCTACGCGTACCTTCAAAGAGAAGATTACAACTCTCAAATCTCGATCGCAGCCTCCCAAGTGATTACCTCACTATACGGCTACGTCCAAGAAAACCCTTCACAGATGGAAAGACCCTTGACCGACGTTTCTCCACCTGCCGAGCCATTAACACAAATGGCTGCCGGTGAGTGAAACGATCGCGTCCATGCCAAATTGTCTGGTGCCAAATCATGTGAGAAAGGTCATGAAGGTAATTGTAAAGTATCATCACAAGGAATACGGGGTGAAAACTCAATAATCTGGGCGGAAGTGCCAAATTAAAGGCAGCGAAGCTAACTCGCTTATTGGATCTCATAAGAACCCACAGTCCTGGGGTAAGCTTCCCAAAACTCAACACGTCATTCATCGGAAAAGCCTGTAGGAATATATGATCTGTCCCTGCGAACTCGAGTCTATGACCAACACAGTCGGCATAAGACCTCTGTTCGCAATGGACAATTTCCATCCTGACCTAACACAACTGGACCATCTCCGAAGTCTCTAGACTAGCTGGGGTCCAAAATCCTACTTACGCAGAGTCAGAAAACAACAGGCTGGTGATCGACACAACCTAACCCCTAAACCTAAAGGTTGCTAATTGGAGTGTCTCCTGATAACAACTATCGAAGAAGAATCCTAACCATGGCGAGTGACGATCCCCAACTGCCGAAAACAATTAACACAAACGCACAACTTAACAAGAACAACTGAGCACACTGAGCATAACCGGACGACAAGAATCCGAATGGAGTCACACCCTGACTAACCTGGGTAGACACCATAACGAAATTCATGGAGATCTGCTCCCACTCCTACTTCGGAACGGTTAAAAGTTGCAACTCTCCAGCCGGCCTTAGATGCTCAACCCAAGCACACAACAAGACAGACACGTTGAAATGAAACCCAAATCTTCTATTTACATCCTTTCTCACCCGTAACTATCACACAAGTCACGTCAATGTTGGTGGAACTCGAATGAAAACAGAGAGTTGACTGATGTGCCTGTCCTAGGATTTCACGTCTCTACCCGATAACATCAGGTACACAAACGCATCCCTAACTTAGCACACCGTGTCATAACTCAAGAACTCCGAATCATTACCCAGCCGAGTATGCTCAAGTATCTCTGACGAACGAGCATCGGCGGGCAGTGTCTCGCGAAAGCGATTTAAGAAAAATAGTCGGGCGCGGACATGAGCAAGCTATCCCCTCAGTAGAGACGAGCCTAAGCTGTACTCAACGATCGCACAAGAACTGTAAATCTGCAGAAGACTATCACCACAATCAAAATCCGCTGCAGGAAGATGTACATTAAGCTCTGGTGGTCCGTGAAAATCTGACACGACTCTCGAACCAGTAGTGTCTCCAAATCTCCAACGCAAAACCACCGCGGCCATCTCCAGATCATGAGTGAAATATCCTTCTCGTACTTCCTCCAGATGTAGGGAAGCAAAAGCGATAACTCCATAGTGTCACCTCAGTACACACTCGAGCCCATTCAAGAAACATTACAGTTAAACAACAAAGTTGCCCGAACCAAAAGCAAAGAAAGAACATATGCAGTTGTTAACCGAATCTCCAACTGCTGAAAACTCCGCACACATGCCTCAGTTCGAAGAAAAGAAACCTCCCTTCCGGTCGATTCAGTCGACGGTGCAGCACTACTCTAGCAATCCTGCACAAAACGGCGGTAAAAACCTGCTAAGCCCAAAAATCTGCGGAACTCCGTCCTGCACACAAGTCTGGGCCTAAGCCGTACGGCCATGATCTCCCTCGAAACCATACGAAACCATCTCCCATGACTACAAGACCTAGGAGTCCACACGAACAAGCCTGAAGAAACACTCCGAGAATCTAGCAAACGGCTGGTGCTCTCCCAGTATCTGCATGACATATCCTTAAGTGTTACTCCTGTCCCTTAAGACACATAAAATAGACCAGAATGTCGTAAATAACACAACTATAACTGGTCGAGGAACGGCCGGAAGAAATCTGGTTCATCACATCTACGAATGCTGTTAGGGCATCAGTGAATCCAATGACTCACCAAAATACACAAAGCCCGTAGCACGCACAAGGCAGTCTTTGGAATGCCATCACTCCGAACCCGGAATAATGATGACCTGATCCCAAACAAACTTAGAAAATGTCTCGCACTGTGGAGCTGATCGAAGAAATCGTCAATGCGAGGTAAAGGATACCTATCCCCACCGTAAGCCGGTTCACTTGACGATCCGTCGATACGCAACCTTAAACTGTCGTCTTTCTTTTTGACGAACAGAAATAAGAGCTTCCAAAAGCGAAACACTCAGACGCACAAAACTCCCCAACAAACAACTCTGCAGCCGATCCTTTAGCTCCCTAAGCTTCGCCGGCTCATTTGGAACAACGTCGGAAAACTCTCGCACGAAAAGAACCCGGTCCAACAATCCCACTGTGGCTCCGGTATCACGAATGAACGCCAAGAATCCACGACATCTCCTCAAAAGCCGACTAGCGAAAAAGGCTGAATTCAAGCTGTGAGAGACGGCACAACTATCCACCTACACAACAAGAACTGACTCGCCGGGGAAAACAAACCTGACTGTTTCCTCACGGTAGTCCTCAGATGCCTAACACATAGCAAACCAGTCCGTGCCCAGGAGAACGTCAAATCCAACATCACTAGAAGGATCGAAACGACGGACGAATCTCTATCTCCTGTTCGATTGGCACACAACTGAAATACGTGTCGCGCAACAAAAAAATCGCTGACAGAAGTTAACACAAAACGGTCAATCTACCTAACACGGTACAAGGTGTGGAAAGCAACAAACGCATACATCAAAAGAACATGTGAATTAAGGATACCTGAAAACTCCACATTGGACGCCTGCGCGTCCCGATGAGTAGAAGCAAACTCCTGTGTCTGCCCTCTACCGCAACTGGCTGAACTCCTCTGGTAGACTGACTCCTCTGAGCGAACCTTCCACGTCCACGGCTTCTCTGAATACGATCCTGACGAGGTGCTAAGGAACAATCCCTGACGAAGTGCTGAAGGCTTCCGCATCGAAAGCATCCACGCACTGACTGCTGACCCTCCTGGGAATGAGAGCTGAACGACTGTCCTAGTCCTAAGCCTCTGCTACTCCCGCGACGGCCACAAAATTTGTCTCGACGACCAAACCTCTGTCTCTGGGCTGGTACACTGGTACGAGTCCTCCACTGTCCTGGAACTCTCAGCGTCTCTGGAATAGGTGCATCGTCAACTGGAGCTGCAACCACGGGTGCTATGTAGGTGACGGACTGCTGCATGCTGATCGCAAAGGACAACTGAGTAACAGGGGTGACAACCTCTTGTCATAGCTCTCGAACGACATCAACCAAAGAACTCATAGTCTGGCAGAAGTCCTGCATCTCTGCCACAAGCCTATCGATACTATATGTCGAAGGCCGATCCGTCTGCACCTGTGCAACTAGAGTGCCATCCTGGTCAGTACTCGTCTCACCCGAGCCAACTCTGACCTCGGCCCTCGCTGCATCACTCTGAGTCCCCATAGTCATCGGCGGCAAGGCTATAAATAGAGATAAGATTCGATAAGAATAAGGAAATCGAATCGCAAGGATATGAGTCATCAAGGAAGGAATTTCGAGCAATTTGTACTTAGGTCACTTAAGGCGAAGTACCGTATCGTGGGTATGCTGCAGACATACACACACTACGTTACTTTGCTTAAGCTACCTACTCCATCATACCAAGGTCATCCTACACTCCGAAAGGTAAAACCTAGCGCTCTGATACCAACTTTGTCACGACCCGAAATTGGCACGTGACGGCCCTAATACTACGCAACGCCTAAAGACGTAGCGCAGTAAAAGAAAGCCAAAACCCAGAAATCTAAACCATGAAAATACGGAAAAGATAATAAAGGTTTTTGAACATTTGAAATCACAACCCAAATTCTTTAAAAGTCCAACTTTCTTTCTTTAAAATTTTGGCAACACCCCCTTTGTAAAAACTAGCCCAAAAACGGAAAACAATCACATCACAAATATACGACGCCGTAGCGAAGAAGTAAGAGACAATAGGAAGGAAACTGTATATAAAAGACAACAAATTCACAAATAATATACAATAACGTCCTCACCAAGTCTCTAAATCAACAACATAATAGTAGATGGAGAGTACAAGATACAACGAATGTACAATACAAAATACAGATAACCACCAATACCCACCTAAGCAAAATAGCACATTGTGAGCTGATGCGGTATCTGTAGAAAAAGATGATAGGTGAATAGCCTGTCTCGACTACTCTGGGGAAACACCGTGCAAAACAATTGTGGCACAATGGGGGTGAGTTGCCAACTCGTGAATAGTAGATAACATATGCAGGTAATCGCAGGAATGTACGTACAACATGAATCTAAGATATGCAATTTACAGTAATAACGGGTCATGTGAATGCGGAATAATGGAAATTACACTAGCAGATACAATCAATATGCGGAGCAATAATAACATGACAATAGTATGCAATAATCATGCGATAGGGATATGAGAATGTAAGTATGCAACAATCATGAAGGGTACACTAACAGGTACTCCTAATACATGGAACAGTGCATAAGCAAATAGGTATGAGGTATGGAGCAAAATAGGTCATTCCCATGGAAACCTGACATCGTGGTAGGATCACAATCCATCAAGACACTCAAATCCCAATTCCTCAAATCAGCCCCCAAGTTGGGATCTCAAATCATAAAAGTCTCACATCTCCCAAATGTACAATATCGAGTAATCTCCTATATCCCGAATATACAAATCAGTAATCTCATATGTATCCGGTATCCAATCTCAATGAATCACCTAATATCCCAAATCAAACTCAAGTGTAATTCTAACATCCTAAATATATATATAAATATGCAGAAATAAATATGATGGGGGTCAATACACATATATCAGCGTCCCATTCCACTAATATTGGTGTAAGGGTATATATAACAACGGCTAAATCCCCTATTATATATAAAAAGGTGTTAAAAGAAATATCATGAAAACAATGTGCCAAGCATCGACACAGAAATCCTGATCTATCAGATGCCGTCACGAGGACTAGCATCCTGATAGGCACGTATCATACGCTATCCCGGAAAGCACGAGTGCCTAGCTCTGACCCTCGCCTTCCCACGTATCCATACGTACATGACTTCCAACGGTATCCCCATGATCCCCGCCGAGTCATTGGTACTGTCACCGGTAGGTACTAGCCCGCCTCCAGGCTCAATCGGCAAAGTCCATCGATCTTCTTGCCGAGGGGAACCATACCGGGCCCCACCATGTACCCTCATACGGTACCCACTCCTCGTATGGGGTATAAAATCAGAACCGATAAATCTCATAGTGGCTGCACAAATATCATATCAAGGAAACCGGGTTTTTCAATATATGGATAATTTCATGAACTCCCGCGGTTCCCAAATCCAGAAAACATCATGTAAAATCCAAATAACAATGCGCAAATCCAGGAATGAATATGTGCGATATATCTGAAATGCGAATATATAAATGAAAATATGTAGCTGAAACCAAATGTATGCGAAATCAATAAGGTACAGCTAAGTATAGGTGTCTACCTATAAGTAAATGATATGGCATACCCCACTGGGTATAAGTAAAATATGAGCAAGATATACCTGTAGATGTATCGTAAAGGGTATATGTACCTATCACTAATGGTACGATACTCTATAGGTATACAAGTATGGTAAATGTCATATGTGATAAGCAGTACGAATCAATGTTACAGGGTCCCTAACCAAGCAATACAGTATCTATAATGGTTTGTGTGTGACATGGCAATTATTGACGGTGTGTGTAGCATACAATCCGTGCTCGTGCAACATGAACCGTCAATAATTTGTGTAGTGTCCTACGGCTACTAGTCACAGTACAACTATATCTAAGTAATAGGGTAAAGGCGCAATTCTAACAATGACATAGAATATGCGACAAGTATTAGAATTCTAGCCCAGACGCATAACGCCATACGGGCGATTCCCCTGTAGATGTTAAATCTACTCACCTACGCTCCAAGCTAGGTGAATCCTACTATCTGTTTCTCCCTGTAGCTGTGTCCGTAGTCCCCGCCTGCAAACCTGAAAATTAGACAAGGAAATCATATATATAAGCAAATATCTCGCAAAACGCGATATCAACACTAAACGAGAAACCCGCGTCGCGAACTAAACGCGCGTGTGCACGATACGCTGAAACGTGTGAATACGCGTCTAAAACTACCGCGACACGCCGCGACACGCTGGATCGCAGAACCCACTCATGTATCGCGCGTATCGCGCAAACACAACGAACACGAAATACGATATATTGTCCCAGATTTTCCTACAGGTCAAATCTCACAAAACTACACATGCCAAAACACTACAAAACACAGCAGACTACAGTAACCAAAACCCAGCACCCCACTCCTCTTCCTGGCCGCAATTTGCGGCCAGATGGATTAAAATTGCGGCCAAGTATGGGAATTAGGGGCTCGTGTTCTGGTGGTGTTGTCTATACCTAGTGAGCATGCTTCAGTATTCTCAAATTTATCCTGAAGTGTCTGGGCCAATAGCAGATCACAGATTGCCAAAAGAACGCTTAAAAACACCAATTTGCACACAAATGTAAACCCTATGGTATTTTAGTGAAACCTGGTGTTAAACTCAGTTCAAGTGACCCTAATAACATTTAAATAGGTAGGGTTAACCAACACAATCATCATATAAACAAAATTCCACATAATTCACCAAAATTAGCACAAAACTAACTTTAAACTCAAACCGAAGCTAATTAGCACACAAGCTGCATAAAAAGAGAAATTGGGTTTGAGAGTTATACCCTATGGGATCCTAGGAAGCAGGAGAAGAAGTGAATGGAGGAGATGAGAGCTGCTGCAAGTTGCTGGAGCTGCTGCTGCCCTTGCTGTTGCTGCTGTAGAAGCTACTGCTGATGCTGATGGTGCTGCTGCTGTTCTGCTGATGGTGTTGCTGCTGGAGCTGCTTGCTTCTGGTGTTGCTTCTGGAGCTGCTTCCCTTGTGTGTGTGTGTGTGTTTGAGAGTGTGAGAGAATGATGTTGGAGATAGTGCCCTCATAGTCAATTATTGGATCGCAGGTACGTGATTGCAATGATTGCGGAGGACCTATCCCGGAAGGACAGTCTTACTCGAGATGATAGTATGCTATCTGGTTTGCCTTTATCAGTCGTGTACATGTTCAGGTGACTGATTGCATGTTACACTTTGATAGAGCCCTTAGGACCTTGCTTTACTACCAACAGTATGATGGCGATCATATACGTGAGAGTTGGGTAGTTTATATGCATATCCTTAATTGTGGTCCCTAGTCGTGGGAGTTTCGAGACAGGGCATCGATACTCCGGAGTAGACTAGTGTGTACAGTCGAGACCCCGACGAGGGGCGGTGGCCGGTCTCACAAGCCACTGGTGTCAGTTGGATCACCTAAGATGTATACAGGTGCTCATTGGGTTATGAGTACACCGGACAGGACTCGCCGGGAATTTGCTAGTTAGTATTATATCTACCGTCAGATAGCAGTTCCCTGGTGACATGTGTACAAGTTAGTTCATCGACCTGAGGTCGTCATTTGTCTCGTGTGAGTTCCCACTGTGCTTTGATTTCTACCCTACCACGGCTCAAAGGAGTCATGCAAACAGGTAGTTTTTGGGTACAGTCCCGAGCCATATGGAGGCACGTGAGCGGATCGGCAGGGGATTCGTCTCTCCCGGTATTGGGGGCGAGGTCGTGCTGTGTCTAGGAGAGCCATTACACAAAGTCCATGGCCATGGCAGGAGATTTACTGGTAGGTACTCCAGTAGTATCTCAGAGTGTTATTGGGCAATACTCCGACACGACTTATACTGCTTTTGGGGGTCTGACGTTACTAACCCCCTAGGCGGATATGCGATACTCATTGACGAACGGACCGGACTGTATATACATTGTCACTGTTAGGCTCAGTAGGGTTTCTGGATGAGTTCGCTCATCGGCCTTCCTTGAGTTTGCTCATCAGCTTCCCTTGAGGTCAGTCCATGGGCAGCCGTTACGCATAGCTAGTGCCGCTGACGGTTTGTGGTTAAACCCACTGCCAGGGTACTGACGAGTCATTAGAGTCCCCCACAGACAGTTTCCCAAGTTCGGGCGAAATGTTGTAGAGGCCGTATGGTTTTATGGCAGGGTTCGGAAAATGCACGTGCGTTTACGCACGTGTCAGTTTTCGGGCAGATGATACTGGTCGGCTTTGGTTTAAGCCGGATCCGAGTATTATATTGAGTAGGTATAATATCTTTGTCTCAGTTGCATTTGTATTCGGTCGTAATACAAATGCGGGTATATTTATACAGTTTCGGGGTTGTCCTGAAATTCGTTTCAGGATCACTTTTGGAAGTTGCCAGTTTCCAGTTTTCTATCAGCCGTCTTTTAACATTTGGTTAAAGGCGGATTTATCTTTTCTTGGATGAGAGTGAGTCGTGCTTCTAGAAGGTTCTAGAAGGTTCTAGAATTTGTGACTAGGCTTCATGACTCATTAGTGCATTATTGGTTTTATGATGATGTGTTTAATGACTCATGCTTTGATAATTAATGGTTTTGTTTTCCTTAGGATATTTGTTCATAATATCTTTTGGTTATGATAAGGTTTTATGCTTAAGGTGACCCCCCCTCTCCTACGGTCACCTCCCTCTTGCTATATATGGCCGGCCCTCTCTCTCCTCATACACACTCTCACTTGATGTTTCATTTGCTAGAAAAGATTATGATAAGTTTTATCGGTGTATGGAATTTCACAGTTCATTTCATTCCATCACCCGATTCCCTCGGCAACTTCATTAACCGATCGTCCACGGATTTGGACGAAGTGAGACAAAGTCATCTACTCATTCTCTACATCAATCTTGGTCGTCTCTTTTAGCAAACTTGACGATCGAGTTGCCTCGAGTCAGAGGCGGGAGCCCGTTTAAAGAACCGATCATGTGGTGCCACCTCGACGAGGATATCGGAGATCGACGAGATCGAAGCAGCCGCAACGGAGCGTGGGATGATGGTTGAAGAACGAAGGACTCGGATCGTTCGGTACAATCTTTCTACACTCTTTACAGTATGTTAGTTTAGCAATAATGGCAGATCCGGGTTAAAGTATACGATAGCGCCAGTTAAAAGTTTTTTGTTCCGCATTTGGCGTCTGTAGACTGCCGGGGCGCTAGCGTAGACTTACAGTGGTATCAGAGCCTCACCATTTTGCTATACTAACTTGTGCTAACGCGTTTAAAACATCGATCCGACCGGAAATCGAAAATTGCAAAATCCATGCCCGACAGTTTCTGTTGATTTTAAACGGTCTGATAAAATTATTCTACACATCTCAGAATACTGTGCAGGCTTTTATTAGAACGACGTAGAAATTTGGGCACGTGATTCGATGGGACAGCCGCGGAAACGCGGTCAAACCTATGGTTTGACCGCGCATCCGCGGCCACACAGTGAGCTCGTGGCCCCAAATTTTCACAGTGGGTTCTTGGTTTGATTTTGGGGTTTTTGGTAAATATCGTTTTGGCCCAGGTTTTGTTACTGTTCACCAGTAAGCAGTGGGGCCCACTTTTTGATATTTGGTCTTTGGTCGATCGAAATTTAAACACGTTAGTTTACAGTGCTTACATTATATCTCCGACCGGGAATGTCATTTGATCGGTAAACCGCGTTTAATTGCTATAGTTCTTTTAGACGGGTTTGCGAACGTGACATTCGCGTTGATGTTCTGTTTTGTGCTGTGATGTTGCGGATTTGTCGTGGTGGATAGCAGTGTGCAATGGTAGTACAGTTTGAGTTTATTTATACATTTGATATTGCGGGGCGAGCGTCCAACTTGTGGACTGCCATCACTGCCTGTTGTATAATATTCTTTTGGGGCACGACCAGGTTGCGGTCGATGTACCTATTGTACTATTTTTCATTACTGTACTAGGTTTTGCCCCGCGACGGAGTGCACAGATAGCCGGGTTCGGGAGGGCAACGGGTCCGCATCTCATGGCTTTGAGAGGCAGAGGGGCCCCACTCTAGAATTGGCAGACTATTCGCCGCACTCGTAGGGGGTACAGGTTGACCCAAGGAGGGGTGCTCAATTTACCGGATTCCGTGAAGTGCCGGGTGTTCTATTCACTATGCTGTGGGGGACTGCCTCGCTTCAGGTTTTGGCGGGTAACTTGCCGCACCCGTAGGGGTCTAGGTTTCATTGCACAGGCTATCCACACGACAGGAGAACGTCGAGTTTCAGCAGCGGCTCTGTGAAACTTGGGGATCCCAGATTATCTGTATTGTTCTGTGATGCTTATTACTTTTCTGTAATGTTGCATACTATCACGCCTGGAGCGATTATTGTATATTGGTTTATATACTATTAGATGTTGTATATGTTTTACACCCGCGCTAGTCCAGTCCCCGCTCTGTCGTTAGTTAAGTAACCTAACGAGTGATGACGGGACCCAGTGACGAATGCGGATGGCATATACGTACATTTTATTTTCGTTCTTTTCTGGTGTGATTAAATGATGGGACTGCGTTGATTCTGATCAATGCAAAGTTAAAACAAACCTGTTTACAGTTGTTGGAACAAATTTAAAAAGTGTTGTTACAAAGATGTTTCCTTTTGTTATGCATAGCGGTATTCAGTGGAATATCCTGCACCTCATTCGACGGGGCAAGGGCCGATATCCCTTCACCGGGACTGACCCCTTGGGCAGAAGTTTGCGTCAGAGTAATAACTTCACTATAGTCGATTACAAGTTGCTTTGCATAGTGGTATTCAGTGGAATATCCCGCACCTCATTCCATGAGGAAAGAGCCGAGATCCCTTTACCGGGAGTGACCTCTTTAGCAAAAGGTTTTCGCCACTATATTTTAAAAAAAAAAGCTATCAGGTTCCTTCAGCGATATCAAGTTCACTACGCTAAAGGTTTTTCGCCAAAAACCAGTCGTAGCCCTCCGTCACTTCTTTTGGGTATTCAGTAGTATTCAAGCTACGTATTTTGACCAACGCCAAGGCATAGTGTTTGGTAGCTGCTGGGTATTCAATTGTTGCATAGATAGATGAGTTAGTTTGGGACAGTCGTTCTGCCATTTTGGCCAACGTCAAGGGCATGTGCGGGTGGGTTCAAATTGACAAGATAGTGACGGGTAGAACTTGGCATGTGACTTATGACATTTTGACCAACGCCAAGGTTATAAGAGCATGGGGCAAAAATAATATCAGGAGTTTCTAAAGAAAATGAAACTTGCCGAGTATGCGTATACCTTCTGGAGTATGAGTAACGTGGATGCATTCCATCACGTTATCATGCGATGAGAGTTGGATCCTGATTCCCACTGATGAGTTGGTTTACTCTTCGGGTGATCCCGATTGATTCTTCTTTAGGTTTGGAGGAGAATTTGACAGGACAGTGGGAGGTTTCCGGATTAGATAAAATGATGACCATTCTGATCTAGGTTAGAGTGCACGCAGAGTGTTTCTTTTCTCTCTCTCTCTTTAGCAGCGACCTTTGACCGACCCTAGACTATGACTCAGTGACCAGGTTGACCGAACCTTCTTAAAATACTGGCTTTTGGATTGTCTGAGTTGCATAAGTCATTGCCACTCCTTCTTTTACCCTTTGAATTTCTCAGAACACCCGTATTACTACGGATATCCACTTCCATTGGATAGATCCATCGTATGGTTATATACGAACTCGAAGGGACTTCTTCGGGGATGGATCCAGGTTCAGGAGAAATAGAATTGGTTTATTCAGTTGTCTTTTATTATCACCTTCTCTCAGGTTGCGAGAGCTCCTTGGTTTAGGAGAGTACACCTATTACGCCTATTGGATAGTCTTATTCCAAACCATAGGCTGGTGCCGAAAGGTAGGGAATGAAGAAAACCAATTAGCCTAAGTAGGGTGTGCAGAAGGTAATATGTAAAGACAAAATAAAGGGATTAGAAAGAGGGCAAAGTAAATTGCGACTGATATCATTCACGACCAAAACCGCGTACTTCATCGCCGCTCCTATTTCACCTTTAAAAAGAATAAGGTATTATTCAGTTGTCTTTTATCGTCACCTTCTCTCGAGATGCGAGTACTCCTTGGTTTAGGAGGGTACACCTATTATGCTTACTGGATAGTCTTCTTCCAAACCATAGGCTGGTGCCGAACGGTAGGGAAGGAAGAAAACCATTTAGCCTAACGATGGTGTACAGAAGGTAACGACTAAAGACAAATTAAGGGATTTGGAGAGATGGAAATAAAATATACGGTTGAAGTCATGAATTGGATTATGGAAGAGGCATTGCTATGAATACCAGGATACCCTTACGAAACATTTTCATGTTTCAGTGCATTGTTAAAGAAAAACTGTTTTCCCGATTAGACACTTACTCCAAGGGTATGTATTTACCAGGTTTCATTCTCATATCTGTATGGTTTTACAGATGATGATTGGGAGTAAGATATTGGGAATTAGGTGATCATCCTCATTATATCGGAATTCGTTGTAATTGGTGATGTTTGAGGAAATCGCCAGGGTACAGTTTTCTACCTACGACGCACAGGTTTTGAGTTGTTTAACTCAGCGGACTTATACAGAGTATTGTATGTTGTCCAAGTGTCCATCAGGACAAAGGGGTAGGTCCTCGTACTATGTTCTATTTACTTATAACTTCTCTAGTATTTAGACGAGTGTTTCGTAGAAATACAAGGTCTAAGTTTTGAGAAGTTGTGGGTATAAGAATAAAGTGGAGAACCAGGTGTCACAAGTATCGGGATTCTTCAAAGAGATCGAAGATGTAGATTCTTGTGATTGGTATTCAGATGATAGTGATGGTTTTGAGAAACATGTTTCTCTTTCAGGTTACTCATAATTGGATGGATTCCTAAGTTGAGTAATGCTGATTAGCCTTTTTCCATTAAGTTGATATGCACTGGAGACAGATGCATGGATTGAATCTGGTTCCAATTAAATAAGTGCCAAAGTTTCTGTATTGGATATAGAATGGATCGGACCTTAAAAGATATTAAGGTACGGGGAGTTGTCCAGCTTATGATTAAAACCAGACACTGGATAACTCAGGGCACGTTTCTGTAATGGCTGTTTGTGGGTTGACCCTGGTTATGACGAGGGTTGATATTCTACCATTTGCAAGATCAATAGTGATATTGTTCTTGACTCGCCACAGTTTTAGTAAAAATGGATCTTTTTCAGAAAACAGTAGTGGGAGTATGGTAGAACTGGAAGTGATTCCAGAACCGCAAACGATTATGGAAAATTTAATAGGACCTATATATTCAATCAGGTTTGACATTCCAATAGCCACTCCGCAGATATGGTAGGTAACCTCAGACGCCCGAGAGGTACTTCGGTAGCCTCAGAGACGGTGACAGGGAGGTTCTTATCTACCAAGACTTGACACTACTGTTGTTCCAGGATATGAGACCCGGTAGGAGGGTTGTCGTAGTCAGTGGGAGCAACGGAAGCAATAGTGGGCAAGATGCTTATGTCTATTTATAGACTAGAGCAGTTATAGCGGAGATAGATCATCTAATTTTGATGTGACAATCATGGGTTTGACTTCAATCAGAATAGGGGATGGATCAGTTAAGAAGGTAGTAGGGTGTGATGTCATGGTATCTGGATGACATACACAGAGTAGGAAGTAAAATTCCTATACTACGATCGGTTGAACTGTGGTCGTCACACAGTTGTTTCTCCAGACAGGATATGGATATAATATTTGACATTCTGGTTTCTAGATCTATGGTTTTAGATCTGGATTTGGGTAGTTTCCCAATGTGGGTACTTTGACAGATATTCTAATGGTTTTTGGAATAGTTGACTCCTAGCATGGTGGTGTACCTGCAGGTGATGGAGTCACCCTCTCTAAAGGTGTCTTACAGACTAAAGGGGAGAGGGATGTGCATGATTGGCAGATCACTTGCTTAGGCAATTGAGTCAATCATGAGATGTCAAGTACCACACCAAATGTTGGTTTTGCACTAGATGCAATAAGTTTGTATTAATCCAATCCTGGAGAAACATAAGGAAGCAGTTTTAGAACATAAGTACATGTTCTACGGATTTGATGACGGCAGCCTCCTTCGGGAGACGATTATCATTCCAGGCTTCAAAGGTGACGTGGATGACAGAGTGACTGTCAGAGTTTTAGTCTTTCCCTCTGACGAAGAGGGACAGTATTATGGACAGGTGGTCCAAGAGGATACTGTGGGAAGCAAGGTGCCCGATACTGATTAGGTTCAGTGATCGATTCAGTCTAAGAAGTTTGGATATGGAGTTCATTTATGAACTAAGGTCCCATCAGATATCCAGACATGTTCTAAGACAGGTATTACTCAATTCGGGAGATGGTTTTCTCCGCGAACTTGAGATTAAGAGAGATATAGAAAGATACTTCTAGGCGGATCCACTCACTGAGGCTATTTCTCGAACACAATAGTTTTACAAACGGGCTTTGTGAAACTGATTAGTAGAGGAGTTGGATGTTCGGTTTCACACGGGCTGTGAGTAGTCGACATCGCAATATTAGCCTTGAGTGCAAGTGGGAGATTGTTGGAGATAGTGCCCTCATAGTCAATTATTGGATCGCAGGTACGTGATTGCAATGATTGCGGAGGACCTATCCCGGAAGGACAGTCTTACTCGAGATGATAGTATGCTATCTGGTTTGCCTTTATCAGTCGTGTACATGTTCAGGTGACTGATTGCATGTTACACTTTGATAGAGCCCTTAGGATCTTGCTTTACTACCAACAGTATGATGGCGATCATATACGTGAGAGTTGGGTAGTTTATATGCATATCCTTAATTGTGGTCCCTAGTCGTGGGAGTTTCGAGACAGGGCATCGATACTCCGGAGTAGACTAGTGTGTACAGTCGAGACCCCGACGAGGGACGGTGGCCGGTCTCACAAGCCACTGGTGTCAGTTGGATCACCTAAGATGTATACAGGTGCTCATTGGGTTATGAGTACACCGGACAGGACTCGCCGGGAATCTGCTAGTTAGTATTATATCTACCGTCAGATAGCAGTTCCCTGGTGACATGTGTACAAGTTAGTTCATCGACCTGAGGTCGTCATTTGTCTCGTGTGAGTTCCCACTGTGCTTTGATTTCTACCCTACCACGGCTCAAAGGAGTCGTGCAAACAGGTAGTTTTTGGGTACAGTCCCGAGCCATATGGAGGCACGTGAGCGGATCAGCAGGGGATTCGTCTTTCCCGGTATTGGGGGCGAGGCCGTGCTATGTCTAGGAGAGCCATTACACAAAGTCCATGGCCATGGCAGGAGATTTACTGGTAGGTACTCCAGTAGTATCTCAGGGTGTTATTGGGCTATACTCCGACACGACTTATACTGCTTTTGGGGGTCTGACGTTACTAACCCCCTAGGCGGATATGCGATACTCATTGACGAACGGACCGGACTGTATATACATTGTCAATGTTAGGCTCAGTAGGGTTTCTGGATGAGTTCGCTCATCGGCCTCCCTTGAGTTTGCTCATCAGCTTCCCTTGAGGTCAGTCCATGGGCAGCCGTTACGCATAGCTAGTGCCGCTGACGGTTTGTGGTTAAACCCACTGCCAGGGTACTGACGAGTCATTAGAGTCCCCCATAGACAGTTTCCCAAGTTCGGGCGAAACGTTGTAGAGGCCGTATGGTTTTATGGCAGGGTTCGGAAAATGCACGTGCGTTTACGCACGTGTCAGTTTTCGGGCAGATGATACTGGTCGGCTTTGGTTTAAGCCGGATCCGAGTATTATATTGAGTAGGTATAATATCTTTGTCTCAGTTGCATTTGTATTCGGTCGTAATACAAATGCGGGTATATTTATACAGTTTCGGGGTTGTCCTGAAATTCGTTTCAGGATCACTTTTGGAAGTTGCCAGTTTCCAGTTTTCTATCAGCCGTCTTTTAACATTTGGTTAAAGGCGGATTTATCTTTTCTTGGATGAGAGTGAGTCGTGCTTCTAGAAGGTTCTAGAAGGTTCTAGAATTTGTGACTAGGCTTCATGACTCATTAGTGCATTATTGGTTTTATGATGATGTGTTTAATGACTCATGCTTTGATAATTAATGGTTTTGTTTTCCTTAGGATATTTGTTCATAATATCTTTTGGTTATGATAAGGTTTTATGCTTAAGGTGACCCCCCCTCTCCTACGGTCACCTCCCTCTTGCTATATATGGCCGGCCCTCTCTCTCCTCATACACACTCTCACTTGATGTTTCATTTGCTAGAAAAGATTATGATAAGTTTTATCGGTGTATGGAATTTCACAGTTCATTTCATTCCATCACCCGATTCCCTCGGCAACTTCATTAACCGATCGTCCACGGATTTGGACGAAGTGAGACAAAGTCATCTACTCATTCTCTACATCAATCTTGA
Source organism: Agapanthus africanus (assembly GCA_030015575.1). Lineage (NCBI taxonomy): Eukaryota > Viridiplantae > Streptophyta > Magnoliopsida > Asparagales > Amaryllidaceae > Agapanthus > Agapanthus africanus. The sequence continues at coordinate 334,222,788 of JASDDO010000024.1, read as the reverse complement.
TCGTCTCTTTTAGCAAACTTGACGATCGAGTTGCCTCGAGTCAGAGGCGGGAGCCCGTTTAAAGAACCGATCATGTGGTGCCACCTCGACGAGGATATCGGAGATCGACGAGATCGGAGCAGCCGCAACGGAGCGTGGGATGATGGTTGAAGAACGAAGGACTCGGATCGTTCGGTACAATCTTTCTACACTCTTTACAGTATGTTAGTTTAGCAATAATGGCAAATCCGGGTTAAAGTATACGATAGCGCCAGTTAAAAGTTTTTTGTTCCGCATTTGGCGTCTGTAGACTGCCGGGGCGCTAGCGTAGACTTACAAATGAGTGAGAAATGAGAGAAATCTCAACAAAAAAAACCTTCTCTTTCTCTTCCCTCATTAATGAGGCATGGCTTGAGCCATGTAGCACCATGCCTCTCACTCTCTCTCTCATGGTCAACATTTCAACCCAATTTAAAACCCTTTTAAATTCATTTTTCATTTTTCTTTTTAAAAGAACAACCATGCAAAGAAAACCCAAAGCACTTAATATAAATTTCTAAACTAGCTTAAAGAAATGGTTAGCTCACCATGATGCTACTCATGGCTAAACCCCAAATTACAACCCTAGTTAACATGCACAAGTGTGCGCAAGGCTAGGAAAAATCTAATAAAATATTCATTAAATAGGATAAAATAATTGAAAACCAATTTGGTAAACTTTTTATTAAAAACCATATATTAAAATATAATTATTCACAAAACACATTCTAAGGTGTTACAATGATCGACTTGCTACTGAACGAAGCCCGTCAGAAAAGCAAAGCCAATCAAGAGCGCGAACTAGTTATATTCAAAAAAGCCAAACGCTGACGACTGAATGAAAAGGTCGAGGCACCCCAACCGGATCAAAGCATCCCTATCGCCAGTGATCGCACGCTTTTGGCGTGTCGGATGTTCAAAAAATTTAAGTGTAACCGCGATCAGGACGGTGTCGCTATGCAGCTAGCCGATTGAGCACGGGTCGGTCCACAGGGAGATGGTGGTATTTTACCTTCTTGTCTTAGACGAGTCAATAAAGAATCTGTATGTTTGTTTGATCTAACCTATGTGTTTATTTGCAAGTATAAAGGTGTTAAGAAAAGATACGAAATTGTAAGCTAAGAAATCCGTACTCAAAACCTTTGAGCCGAGTCTTGACCAATTGAAGCTAAGCAATTGGCAACAACGTGGATTAGGGGATTTAAGCGCGGTATTCGTGGAATCCGGCTTGTTTACCCTTGTCCTTCCGTTCTTGTCTCTTGCTTTCGCCTCCGGCCAAACCGAACGCAACTGGTCGTGGTTAGGAATCACCGTTACCTTGTCAGGGTACGGTGCCTAACGGAGCGCTTGCGTATGGTTCGGGCGGAGTTCAAATGGAAAATAACGGGAAAAGGAATTGGCAAAGAAATGTTAACTTATAAAACCGTATTAATTCTTAACAACAACAATAATTACAACATTCACAAAATAAACAAAAGAGAACAAAAAGAAAAGAACAAAGAAAAGAAAAGAGACAAGTATTAAAGTACATGGAATAAAATTGCAAGTAATAAAAGCAAGAATGAAAAATGCAAGTAATAAATAAGCAAATAAAAAGAACACGGAAGTAGAACCCAAGCCAATCATGTGCTCAATAGCCAACCCTTAAACTTGCAAGCTCAATGAAGAACTTGCAAGATCAAGGGAAGGGTAGAGAACGCATGTGAAGTGAAGAACTAGTCCCGTGAGAAAATACGACCCTTGAGATCAATAACTAACTCTTACCCATTCAAGCTCAATGAAGAGGTTGAATGAGCAAGAGAAAGCAAGAATCTCAAGGGGGAGCAAACTAACAAGAAAGATAACAAGCCCTCATCTTCATTAATCTTCCACTCAAAAGCTCTCACTACAATGTCATGGAGAAAGAATGAAGAAGAGGAAGAAGAAGAACAAAATTACACAAAGAAGAAACTAAAGAAAAGCTCCAAAAATTGCTCCCTTGGCTCAGCCCTGATCTGCTGTATTTATAGGCAGGAGAATGGATTTCTAGGGCAACCAGCAGACTACATGTAAAAAGACCAAGATACCCATCAAAAATAATGCAGAGAGGGCCCCATCTAGCCGCGCATGCGCGGCCAATACCCCCTTTTGGCCGCGCATGCGCGGCCGAACAGTGGACTTAGGTGTTGGTCTTTTGTGGCCTGCCCTGGTTTCCTGTTTCCTCATGTTTGCCAACTTTAAACTGCGCAAAAGTCTTCAGAATATCTCCAGATTTCCAAGTCCAAGATTGCATTATCTTTGTTTACTTTTGACTTTATCTCCCTCGAGCTCCGCGCACCCATTGATTCTTGTGCAGCCCCTCTCGTGCTTTGTGCATGTCCGAGACACGAATGACCACTGTCATATGTCTTGTCCCTGGGACCGGTATGCAGCACTGGACGGATATGGATGACCGGAACCCGGCTTTTATCTGCTGTCGACAGATGTTCTGCATTTGGCGTAACTGTGGAGATTTTATCCTGATTTGCAATATTTGTACTGGAAACCTGTATTCTGTAAACATGTAACAAACACGGATTAAAAGCATCTACCTATAAACACACGAGCGTAAGAATGGACGGTATAAAATGCATTATTCTGTGATGAACAAATACCCCCAAACTTAACTTTTGCTCGTCCCGAGCAAAACCAATTATTCACAAAAATAAAATGATAACCGCACTTTCGCAGGGAACGCGATTGCACTGAGCATGTGCAACAAGCCGTTAAACCTCTAGGTGTCCCTAGTAGGAGGAGTGTTGTCTCCTGAGGGTTTTCAGCGGATTCTACCCACAAAATCCGGTCAAGCTAGTTTTGTAAAATAACTAAGATTCAAGCCCCTAAAGTTTTGTTTCAGAAAATAACAATTCTATAATCCTAAGTTTAGACTATCAAACCTTTATTTTTCACACCTCTCTTCTTTATTAACTACAGATTTTATATGTCTTTACGTGCAGTGCAAAATAGTGTCGTTAAGTTCCCGAAAGGTCGAATAAAGTCATTATGTCACACAATAAAGCCCAGATAACAATTTTAAAAGGATCACATAAGTTTTATAAAGAGTTAAGCATTTTTCAAGTTCCGTTTTCCAGTAAAGTTTCAACTTCAGAATTTCTATCTTCCCTAACAGGAAACTAGGTCTTATTCTTCACTCCACATTTTTCTTGTTTTTATTTCATACACACCTCTGTGAACGTGCAATAGTCTTTATCATAGAGTAAAACCTTCATATCTCCGTTAAATTTTTTTTATAAAAGCTTGTCTTTTATCAAGATTATTCTCACACAAAGAACCGTTAGGAATTTTAACTCGGAGAGAACACTTGCTTGACTTTGTTTTTATCTGGACTTTCTAGGCTTCTTAGCGAGCTTTGGGCCAATGCACCCAAACCAGTTGGTTTTAGGGCATTAGGTGTAGAAACACCCCAGCGGACTTAATTACTCAAGTTACCTAGGTCCAAAAACAAAAGACAGTTTAGCGTGAAAAACATGATGATTCAATACGAACGGAGATATAACCGGTAGTTCAATTATTTTTTTGGATAAAAGACGTGTTTAGTGGGTTCGGTGTGTAATCATTCCAATCAAGTTTCAGATGGGTTATTTTTCAGACTTAGTTCCAATTAAGGCATCAATAACATTCCTTCATATTCACTTACTTCATAAACTATTCTTGATATATTACTTATTTCAGAACAAACCTATTTGATCCTCAGAAAATCATTTATCTATTTAAAAGTTTTTTAAACATAAAAGACTTGTCATCTAATTTCCAAGACTCACAACACGTGTAGTGTAATGTAAAGACGTATATCAGCTATAGTTAACTTCAAAGGAGAGTAATCTTTCAGGTTTTCAAAATCCAAACATAGGATTTAGTTATTCCTATCTTTTCAAACAAAAACCGTCGAATGTTGAATCAGAGTTCTTCCACAAGCCAACTTGACAAAAATGTTTTTTATATTTTTGGAATTTTTTTGATTTTTATGGGTTTTTAATAAGGTATGCAAATGCAAAATAAACAAATAAATGCGAAGGAAGAAAGCTTACCAAGCACACCCCCAAACTTAAACTTGACAGTGCCCTCACTGTCAGGCTATACCAAGAGGATCAAAATTACCGGCGCTTCCTCTAAAAACAAATTATATACAAAACAAAAAGAAAAACAAAAAATATATACAAAAAAGGAGCCCCCCCAAACTTAAGTGAAACAGTGTTTCCACTGTTAAGCGTTGAAGTTCAGGATTAGGGGGGAAAGATCTGTATCAAGCTATACAAGGCCTTACACAGGCCAAAAGTTAACACCAACCATTCAAAGATTTTATTATGGTAAAGCAGTGGTTGGTGAAAGAAGGTGAAGAGGAAAGAGATGGAAAATACGCGAGACCGCTTGTGGAGAGAAGTGGAATGCGGTCTCGGTAGATGAGAAGAAGAATGGCGGAAGGGAAAAAGAAGTGGAGTACGAACTTGAGGGTGCAAATGGAGTAAATAGATTAGCACAATTTGTGATGAGCGATGTGTAAAAAGCGATTGTGCTAATATATTTACCCGTCGAGAAATTGGGTCGAATCCCTCAAGATTCGTAAGAAACCATGGGTACGCCGAACTTGGTAAACCAGACACAGTAAATGAAAGTGAGACGGGTTCTTGCAAGGTCGGAACGATGGAAAGGATGGAGGGAAGTGGTTGAGGAAGGGTATCGGTTAAAGGTTCAGGAGGGTGTACACAGTCAGTGGAAGGAATAGGATGAATTGGAAAATCCGACTCATCAAGCAAAACTGGTTCATCCTCAAAACTATCCTCAATATTTTCCTCAAAATTTAGCACATCCATGCTCTTCTCTTCAAAGTCCAGACGCATATGGGGTTCGGGAAAAACATTTAATGACTCGGGATGATGATTTAAAGAGACAAACTCAGCCACATCTACGGGTTCATCATCCAAAATATCCCCAGCGTCAATATCCTCAATCAAGTGAAAATCAAAATTCTCTGACACCTCATCAAAAGCATGGATATTAATCGATTCTGATTCTAAGATATAGGTGTAGAGGTCAAAAGGATTAGGTATGGTTTCACTTGGAAGGGACCCTTCACAATCGGGCAAATCAAACACTACGAAGTCGCACAACTCATTCATCATTCTATCTTCAATTGATAAATCATGTGGGATACTCGATAGACGTTCAAAACAGGAGTTGTGGGATTCAATTTGGGACGGGTAGGTTTGATTTGGAAGGGGGTACATCTCACTCTCTCCACTAAAATTCACAGCATGTCCTGCCGTCTCATCATACATTGAAAAAGTTGGAGCTAGTTGAAAACTAGCTACCGGGTCACTAGGGTGCATGAGGGCGGCCATGGACGCATTCAAATCCATCATCTGTTGGCTTGACGCTACCCTAAAGTCTTCCAACGACTGTTCTAGACTAGACATTGGTTGTGAAGGGGTTTCAGTAAAAGATTCAAAGTTGTTTGGATACTGAAAACTCCCAAAAGGCTGTTCTGATGCAATGTCTAGGGAAGGTGCAAAAGTAGGGTAGGATTGGTAGGAATTGAATGGTTGGACAGGGGTAGGATCAACAGGTGGATAAGAAGGTGAATGAAATTGTTGATCCCAAGAATTTGAAGTGGTAAAAGGAGTGAAAGATCGGCTACGGGATTGTTCAATACGTTCAGCGATGGACAAAGGACGACTTGCAGAAGGGGTATCAACATAAGCGGATGCGGGAGGTTGAAAAGATTGATACAAAGTGGAATGAGGAGTGCAAGTGTTTGTCCTAGACGCTGCTATGCGATCTTTCAGTGAAACTTTGGGCATGGAGGGGTCGTTTGAAGTTCGACCGAAACAAGAACCGTATGAAGTAATGTCTGGTTGGGGGTACCAAAGTTCGGCAAGAGTTTTGCAAGGTGGAGTACCCATGATATGAAGAGAGAAAGAAAGAAAGACGGAGAAAAGGAGGGGAAAAAGAATGTGATTTTTTTTAGTTTTTTTTTTTTTAAAAGAATGAAATATACACAAAAAAAATATGGACAAAAAAAAACAATCACGACACAAAAATACCACACACCTAATCGTTCTAGGGTTCACCTAGGTCAACTAGACCTGCTCCAGAACTTAATTGTCGAAGTAAAACTGTGTCGAAAAACAGGCTCAAGATACACTGATCACGAGGCCAGGTAAGTGCAGAGATAAGGGGAGGTTTTCCAACGCTTTCGCGAAGTTCCTTAATTAAATAACCCTTTCTCTTTTGGCGGTTTCGCCGTTAACACTTTCCTAGACACCCCGTAAACAATATACCGTTAAGCAAGCTTCTAAATACAGTTACTTCTCCTAGTGAGCGCGAAATCCTTAAGGCTTAAAGTCTAATTTCTTTTAAAATTTGTGCGGGTAATCGTTATGCTCAAGTTCATGATTTGTGGGCCACGGAAAAGGTGATGAAATCCTTTACCGTATGTTGTGGGGTTCGCTTGCCCTTAAGTCCGTATTAATGTATGCAATGCGCAATTCAAAAATTCTTTAAAGAATCAAACAATCGTTTTTTAGTTTAAGCGCGGCGCTGCAACAAATACGGGTTAGTCAATTTTTAGCGTTTGCTAGCGAACTTGCAAAGAATCCTGCAAAAGAATAGTATATTGGAAGCGTCGGATTTGAGAAGAAGGTGTTAGTAAAGTACGTACCGTTTAAGTTTTGGGTTAAGAAACCCCCGTTGAATCGAGTCCGGTAAGCTTGAAAGGTTCGCTTGCGCGGGTCAAACTACCCGGATCTTTGGCACTGTACTCCGTAATCACCTTAACTTTGAATGTACACTTTGCTCCCCACAATCACAGTTTGCAAATACGCAAAAATCTGCACTCTTGCCCACAAAAATGATCAAAAAAAAAAAAGAATTTTTTTTATGTTATATATATATACAAAAAGAATATTAACCCGAATAACAAGAAAGAAAATACGCTACCGTCTCCCCGGCAACGGCGCCATTTGATCGCACGCTTTTGGCGTGTCGGATGTTCAAAGAATTTAAGTGTAACCGCGATCAGGACGGTGTCGCTATGCAGCTAGCCGGTTGAGCACGGGTCGGTCCACAGGGAGATGGTGGTATTTTACCTTCTTGTCTTAGACGAGTCAATAAAGAATCTGTATGTTTGTTTGATCTAACCTATGTGTTTATTTGCAAGTATAAAGGTGTTAAGAAAAGATACGAAATTGTAAGCTAAGAAATCCATACTCAAAACCTTTGAGCCGAGTCTTGACCAATTGAAGCTAAGCAATTGGCAACAACGTGGATTAGGGGATTTAAGCGCGGTATTCGTGGAATCCGGCTTGTTTACCCTTGTCCTTCCGTTCTTGTCTCTTGCTTTCGCCTCCGGCCAAACCGAACGCAACCGGTCGTGGTTAGGAATCACCGTTACCTTGTCAGGGTACGGTGCCTAACGGAGCGCTTGCGTATGGTTCGGGCGGAGTTCAAATGGAAAATAACGGGAAAAGGAATTGGCAAAGAAATGTTAACTTATAAAACCGTATTAATTTTTAACAACAACAATAATTACAACATTCACAAAATAAACAAAAGAGAACAAAAAGAAAAGAACAAAGAAAAGAAAAGAGACAAGTATTAAAGTACATGGAATAAAATTTCAAGTAATAAAAGCAAGAATGAAAAATGCAAGTAATAAATAAGCAAATAAAAAGAACACGGAAGTAGAACCCAAGCCAAGCATGTGCTCAATAGCCAACCCTTAAACTTGCAAGCTCAATGAAGAACTTGCAAGATCAAGGGAAGGGTAGAGAACGCATGTGAAGTGAAGAACTAGTCTCGTGAGAAAATACGACCCTTGAGATCAATAACTAACTCTTACCCATTCAAGCTCAATGAAGAGGTTGAATGAGCAAGAGAAAGCAAGAATCTCAAGGGGGAGCAAACTAACAAGAAAGATAACAAGCCCTCATCTTCATTAATCTTCCACTCAAAAGCTCTCACTACAATGTCATGGAGAAAGAATGAAGAAGAGGAAGAAGAAGAACAAAATTACACAAAGAAGAAACTAAAGAAAAGCTCCAAAAATTGCTCCCTTGGCTCAGCCCTGATCTGCTGTATTTATAGGCAGGAGAATGGATTTCTAGGGCAACCAGCAGACTACATGTAAAAAGACCAAGATACCCATCAAAAATAATGCAGAGAGGGCCCCATCTAGCCGCGCATGCGCGGCCAATACCCCCTTTTGGCCGCGCATGCGCGGTCCGAACAGTGGACTTAGGTGTTGGTCTTTTGTGGCCTGCCCTGGTTTCCTGTTTCCTCATGTTTGCCAACTTTAAACTGCGCAAAAGTCTTCAGAATATCTCCAGATTTCCAAGTCCAAGATTGCATTATCTTTGTTTACTTTTGACTTTATCTCCCTCGAGCTCCGCGCACCCATTGATTCTTGTGCAGCCCCTCTCGTGCTTTGTGCATGTCCGAGACACGAATGACCACTGTCATATGTCTTGTCCCTGGGACCGGTATGCAGCACTGGACGGATATGGATGACCGGAACCCGGCTTTTATCTGCTGTCGACAGATGTTCTGCATTTGGCGTAACTGTGGAGATTTTATCCTGATTTGCAATATTTGTACTGGAAACCTGTATTCTGTAAACATGTAACAAACACGGATTAAAAGCATCTACCTATAAACACACGAGCGTAAGAATGGGCGGTATAAAATGCATTATTCTGTGATGAACAGCCAGCAAAAGCAAGCTTAAAGTAAGGAGACGATTCGCTTGGGCCCTGTCAATAGGAATGAAGTTGCCCTCTTTCAGAGGAAACTCTCCTGGCAGTATACACCTTGATGAAGCGGACATACATCCTAACTTCTGTTTATACCATCAGAGGATTGCACACCCTACCGAGGAGTGCATAGCCTTTAAAAACTGGTGGCAGGGATATGTTACCTACTGACAACACGTTCAACGAGTGAAGCGCAAGGCTCGTCGAGAACAGAAAAGCATGACAGATGAGCGCAAAAGAGCTGCTGGCAACTGCCACATAGTCAACACCAAGGGATTGCAAGTTATCACCTTTGGAAGCGATTCTGACGAAGAAATCGCTCTCAGCCCTCTCTTCAAGGAATCCACCTCCGACACAAAAAATGCGAAGATTTGCGAGAAAATCTAGCCGCGTAATCGTACGTTGCCCGAAAAATCTCGGACCTATGAACAATAGACCGAAAAGTCCGTAAACTAGAAACTCGCCTCAAATATGGCAACGGCGGATCAAAACGTCGTTAAACTAACAATGGACCACTATGTCCTAAAACTGGCTATTGACTGAGATGTCGATAAACTACTACGGACTGCAGTATCCCAAGGCTGACACAAAAATAAGAAAAAAAACGGTATGTCCATAAGCTAGATGGGCACGGATGAAAACCCGAAAGGGATCCGTGAGTAAAAACAGCAGGGCTACCGGCGAGTTTTGTGTAAACCCGAAAGGGCGCAAGCTCGTTAAAAGACATTTGCAAGGTCCTCTCGACCCTATAAGGAGAAACCACATGCGTGAGATCCTTACGATTCACAAGGGAGCAACTCACTTAGGGATCCCCACGATTCCTAAGGAGAAATTACACTTGCGAGATCCTCACGACCCGTAAGGAGAACCCTCTTATGAGACCCTCATGGCTCATAAGATTCAAAAGCCTTAAGCTACAGGGATCTGAACCTGTTCTTAAGCCATCACAATCTCCAATGCTGCCCTACAAGCGGTTCAGTGCTGACCCTTGTATACTATTCACGGGCACGAATAAACATTTCCCTAACAAAGTCCTACCCGTGACTAGGGATATGTTTGCACGGTGAACAACCCTTGTAAGTCCTCTCGACTTATAAGGAGAAAACTCTCTTGTAAGATCTTTACGACTTACGAGAAGCCATACACTTGGGAATCCTCACGATTCCTAAGGAGAAAACGCACCTACGAGATCCTCACGACTCGTAGGGAGAAATACCTTTATGAGACCTTTACGGCTCATGAAGTCAAAAGCCTTAGTCGACAGGATCTTAACCTTGTTTGCTAAGCCACCTTTGTTCGACATCGACAAAGGCTAATGATGATTCGCTCCTGGCAATATCCTAGTTGTAGCGATGATGATGCCTAAATTGGTATCAAATCCCAAAACTCGCAGCGAAAAGACAGCGACCCACAAATGCATACGAAATAGCCGAAATGATGAGGCAACTTGCAACAAAATCAGCAAGTAAAAATGTATGTATGCAAAATAGCCGAAATGATTGGGCAACTCGCAATAAAAAAAAACAACAGCAGGTAAATAAAAAAAATAGCCGAAATGATTGGGCACCGCGACAAATAGCCGAAATGATTGGGCAATCGCGACTTTTGCGATATAAAAGCTGAAATGATAGAGCATCGCGGAAAGAAAAATATACAAAATGAAACTTTTTGCCCTACAGGTGAGATCACATTGATCCCTGTATACAATCCAGGGGCACAAATAAAGAAGGAACCAAACCTTCCCACCAGGCTCCATCAAAAAAAGAAGCCAAATCTCGACGGCCACATCCACAGCCTGGAGATCAACAACAACGTTTCTTCTCACTACAACGGAATGCAGATGCAACTTCAACGAAAGACCCCATGGTCGAAACAAAGCGGAGTGATGGAAAAATCCCAGCTCCACCTCAGCATTCGTTTCATCACAGCAGACGCAATGTCAACAACGGCATTCCTTCGCAGTCTAGCAGGATGCAGATGCAACGTCAACGAAAGTCCCCATGGTCGAAACAAAGCGGAGTTATGGCAAAATCCCAGCTCCACCTCAGCATTCGTCTCATCACAGCAGAAGCAATGTCAACAACGGCGTTCCTTCACAGTCCAGCAGGATGCAGATGCAACGTCAACGAAAGACCCCATGGTCGAAACAAAGCGGAGTGATGGCAAAATCCCAGCTCCACCTCAGCATTCGTCTCATCACAGCAGATGCAATGTCAACAACGGCGTTCCTTCGCAGTCCAGCAGGATGCAGATGCAACGTCAACGAAAGATCCTATGGTCGAAACAAAGCGGAGTGATGGCAAAATCCCAGCTCCACCTCAGCATTCGTCTCATCACAGCAGATGCAATTTCAACAACGGCGTTCCTTCGCAGTCCAGCAGGACGCAGATGCAACGTCAACGAAAAACCCCATGGTCGAAACAAAGCGAAGTGATGGAAAAATCTCAGCTCCATCTCAGCATTCGTCTCATCACAGCAGACGCAATGTCAACAACGGCGTTCCTTCGCAGTCCAGCAGGATGCAGATGCAACGTCAACGAAAAACCCTATGGTCGAAACAAAGCGGAGTGATGGAAAAATCCCAGCTCCACCTCAGCATTCGTCTCTTTACAGCAGACGCAATATCAACAACGGCGTTCCTTCGCAGTCCAGCAGGATACAGATGCAACGTCAACGAAAGACCCCATGGTCGAAACAAAGTGGAGTGATGGAAAAATCCTAGCTCCACCTCAGCATTCGTCTCATCACACCAGACGCAATGTTAACAACGACGTTCCTTCGCAGTCCAGTAGGATGCAGATGCAACGTCAACGAAAGACCTCACGGTCGAAACAAAGCAAAGTGATGGCAAAATCCCAGCTCCACCTCTGCATTCGTATCGTTACAACAGACGCGATGTCACCTCAGCGTTCTTCCTCCAGCAGCATCCAGACGCGACAATCAAACAATGGAGCCATGGCAAAATCCCTAGTTCCAAGCCTCGACGGTTCACACGCAACCTAGAGACAACCGCGACATTCGTCTCGTTACAGCAGACACAATGCCAGCAAATGAAGCAAAGGCCAAATTCCTAGCTTCAGGGTCTTGACGGCAACTCATATAAAACCTGAAAGACTATCGAAGATCATCCCACACCAGCGCGGAGTGGTTATGACTCATCGGGGCTCTCCAAAATGAGCCTAACCTCAAGTAAAAAGCGGCATGGCAAAATTCCTAACGCTTTCTCTTCTGACGGTCAAACCGCCTAAGAAGATTGCTTGAATACGTCTTGTCCAGCCCCCGAAGGGATCAGAGACACGACAGTCGCAAGGCTACTCGAACGGCAAGATTGCCTATCGAGGGATACATCAGCCAACGCGACGGTACGACGGGCAAAACCTTAGTACCACAGACCCTAACGAACCTCTGTCGTAAAGAGCAAAGGTTAACTGTAATGTTAGGACATTCTTGCGAGAACTTCTCGATTCGTCTCGATTCGTAAGGAAAAGCCTTAGACAATGGGGATAAGGACCTGTTTCTTAAGCACTGGAGCCCTGCAAGTCGGTCCAAAATGGACTCTTGCATACTATTCATGGACCACACTCTCCAAAGTCGAATCTCGACAAGGAGGGAAACAACCACTTACAAGTCCTCTCGGCTTGTAAAAGGGAAAATTCTCTTGTGAGATCCATACGACTGTCAATAGAAAGCACACTTGGGAATCCTCACGATTCCTAAAGAGAAAATACACCTACGGGATCCTCTCGACTCGTTGGGAGAAAAGTCTTTATGAGACCCTCACAGCTCATAAAGTTGAAAAGCTTAGGCAGCAGATATGAACTCTGGCCTGCTGGTGTGCGTAACAATGACCACTCCTGGGTCAAGGTCTTCACTGTGAATTACCAATCTCTCGGTCCATCGGCTCATCGGCCCTGTCAGGTGTGCTAAAGGGGATGATTCCGTTCTGGCACTTCTCTGGTCATCTCTCGGTCAATCATCGCGACCACTCGTAAGACAGCATATCACTGGCATCAGCCTCTGGCTCTCTGAATGTACGTGACACATCTGATCCTGGGTGCAAGTATCATTGCAGCAGTGTTCTGGAAGGAATCCTGCTCACGGTCTCTTCCATGTCTCGTCTCTGCCAACTGTCCGGAAGTCATCGTCCTTTCCTATATCTGCATCTTGCTCTGGAACGACTGCATACTCATCGCGACTCCTTCTGGAAGGTAAATCCAAGTACCATGCCTCGGCATGCTCATCGCATCTCTGATGTCGGCGGAGTGGAACGTCTTCTCATCTAGATCCGGTACGAACCTCTTACTTCACTTTTCTCTAATGTCATCTGTTTTGGACTCGTCTCGTCGCGGCTGCATGGACTGAGCTCCAACGGCTATCCTCGTATCGGGAGTCTCCCAAGAAATGCATCTCACCACCTAGCATCCGAATTAAGTCGAGCCATCCGATCGAGTCGTCAAAACCTCATAATCCCCCAAGAGCTCAACATCTTGGGCACAGTTTAATAGTATCGAGTACATACCACAGCATCGGTGGTCCAGCCGTAGAAGGGCAAACCCAAGCCTCACTAATGGCGCCGTAGAACTGCCGCAAACCCTAAGATTCAAAGGCTTTCACACGGTCATTAAGTCGAGTTAGGGTTTCATTCTTCTAGAGGGTCCATATAATTGCCTGCATGCCCTTCCGAATACTTTAAACTTGGAATAATAGGTTTCTGACATTCGATCGTCTCTGTCGACTCCCAACGTCTCCGCGTGAAGTCGTCTCTAGCTGGAATCAATCTATCTGATGACCTCTCATCGGGTAGGCGAACGAACCACATGTCCTAGTCATTCATCCTCGGGTGACTAGCGACCTTCTATCATCTCTTAGTACAACCTGTACTGCAATAGCTCCAACATATGGGGCGATATCTCGTCGCTCGCAGCAACAACTGGCTCACTCGTCTGCACGCTGAACAGTGCCTCAATCATCATGAGTAAGCAATACACTAACGGTCATCAAAATTTGGCTGGCCTCTATCATTGGCTCAGTCCTCTAGTGTCGATCAGCACATCCGAGTAACCTCATAAAGGCGATCCGCCAAACGCTCGTGGCGCGGAAACACAGTAAAAAGACACATCTCCGCAATCGTGTGTCGCCGGAATTTCGCCCTGGTCAGTCCTCGTTTGTGACGAGCTCGTGCTGACCGCAACTCTAGCTGTAGCTCTCCCTGCCCGTAATCGTGGCAGCAAAACCATAACTGGTACTGATGAGGCTAGATCGGAATGAGTATAATGCTGAACAAAGAAATGTACATCCTAAGGCTTCTTAAGTGGAGTAGCGTATCGTAAATATGCCGCGGAACATACCTACGGTACGTCGCTCTACTTTAGTCACCTATTCCATCAACCAAGGGTCATCCTACGCTCCGAAGGTAAAACCTAACGCTTTGATACCAACTTTGTCACGACCCGAAGTTTGGCCCGCGATCGGCACTTAAACTACGAACGTCTCGAGGCGTACGTAATCTAAGTAAGCCAAAAACCCAGAAATCCAAACCAAGAAAGGTAGTAGAGTGAAGGAAAACCAATTTAAAACAAGTAGTTTTAATAGCATAAGCCGAATTATGCGGTTTTAAAAACATCAAATATTTCCCGAAAATTTCGGCAGAGTCTCCTTTGTAAATACTGGCCCCCAAACGGGATACAACATGAATAGTATACGAAATCAATAAAAAGGCATCCCCAAGCGGGAGCTAGCTCTTCGTCAATCGACGGTCACAACCACACAAGTAATATCATATACAACGCCAAGGGCGAGGATCAAAACTCAAAAGGAAACGCTAAACAATAAGAAATCAATAGAAATACAACGCGCGACTCTAAGGTCGAAAGAATAACATCACTGGTCTCTATCTCAAAAATAAATACATGTTTGGTTGATGGAACTTCTAGATACAACAGAATAATGATATACAAGATATATAATGGGGGTACGATACAAGTAAACCCACCTACTAGCAAGTCACCGGAAAATGGGAAGCGGTGCCAGCAAAGCCGTAATGAAACCTGTACGGCAAAACCTGCAAGAAACTGGGGCACAACGGGGGTGAGTTGCCAACTCGTGAATAGAATATATCTACGAATAGGAATCACATGTATGACGCAATCCTAGGTCATACGATCAATATATATCCTCAAGTATGTATATAACATGCAGCCTATAACAAAGGCTAGGGTAAATATCTAACCCGAGTGTAATCTCATGTGCCCGTGTCAGTGCCTCAGTGAGCAATATATCATATGAATGAGGTATGAATGCATGAAAACAGAATACATGTAAATGAAGAAACTGTTTTCATAATTTAGTGAGATTTCCTTTGTATTTTTAAAATGAGGTATCATAATGAAATCAGCATAAAACAGTGCCTAGCATCGGCACAAAACGTAATCCCAATATCTCGATATCTCTGTATCACAGTCTCTGTACCTCAATATCTTGAAATCTCAATGCCTCAATCATAATATCTAGGGCGCCGTCAGTCCAGACCGTCCCCTACCATCCATCTCAAGACCACGACGGTATCCTCCGGATATCCGACGCGTCGGGTAATATCACCGGTCGGTAGTGCTCCCCTGCCAGGCTCAACGTCAACAACACGATCCTCTTGCCTCGGGGTACCGCACCGGGCCCACCATGTACCCGAAACGGTTCCTCCACTCCTCGAATCGGATCTCGAAATCCATCAGCAAACTCATGGTGGACAACTCATACATCATGGGAAAACCGCATTTTTTTATTTAAAAAGAGAGAAAGCAGTTTATATATGTTTTGCGGTTTTCCTCCAAATCCAGAAAATATCATGGAAATCCGAATCATCAATAGCATGTAAAACCATGAATATAAGCATGAGAATCCATGAATACGGCATAACAATGAATAACAGTATGCATGAAGCGACAAGTAATAACTACAATATCTAAGCTGGCATATAAGGTATGTACACTAATATTATGTCAAACTACTAGCTATCAATCTAAGTTAAGCAATAATATTTTCTAAGGTGTACGTGACATGGCAATTACCGATGAAGATGTGTGTGAGCCGGCAAGTAAGTGTATGTGGTACATACGCATCATCGGTAATGGTGCTGGTGTCCTAACAGCATAATGTCAACAATGCAATATGAAATAACAATATAAGTATGCGATGCAGAGCGAGCAACCAAAATGAGCGGGAGCTAAATATTAAACAATGGTGCCATTTGAAATAACACGAATCGCGGGGTTTTGAAAATAGGGGCTACGGTGCTTTTTAAGAAAGGATATGTCTTTTGAAATATCCGTAGATCCCTTGACCTATCTTTTAAAATACCCACGATCCGCTAGTTTTGAAATAGGTAGGAGTCTAATCTAATCTAACAACTACACTAAACTATACGGCTGAACTAACAAGCTGAACTACAGGTAAGGAAACCGCCTATCATCTGAGTCGATACATATACATACCTGTATATGTATAGTCGGTGATCCCGCCTCAATAATATCACATCCGATACTATATCTATAATCAGGCATCCCAAGTCAGGAGTGCGGATCAATCATCAATATAGCTCGTACGTAAATCCGTCGTACGGCATCCCAAATCGGGGTACGGGTCAATATCACATTCATCATACTATTCACCTAGTATCCTCTTTATCAAATATCATGATCGGGGTACTGATCTACGTCTAGTACAATACTGATACCGCCTAAGTATGCATGCACGCGTGTGAAACACTACGTCAAGGACCCGCTACAACGTCATGTCGTATCTCAAATACGAACCCTGCTATATCACCGATCTCACGGCCTCAAATCAAATCTCATCGACTCATCATAAATCCCAAGTACTATCCTCATTATCCATGCATGCGTATATGAATGTACATATGCATAGTCCCATACCCACGCATATATACATATATACACATCCCAATCTACGCACAAGAAAGTAAGGTATGCAAGTCTGTATGTGCGTATGTGGGTATAACAACTACTCTAGGGTTTCGCAACTAACCCAAAGGTAAACCATGAACACATAAACATAACATGAATAAACATTCTCGTATCCTAAAGCACCTATATAAACATATATATATGAGCTACACTACGGACTGCGGGGGTGCTATATGCCATCCACCCGACTTCTCCCCGTAGATATAAATCTACTCACCTGGTCCTCGCTCGCCGGTGCCGACGTCGCCACGTGCTTGCTTGTCGTCTCGAAGTCCACATGGGGTACCTACATATCATAATGCACCGTGTCGTATTAAAATCCGACTCATGACCCAAAACGACACGTGAATCCCACATAGGTCAAAACCTATGGTTGCTTTCACAAATCAACCCAAAAACCCTCGACGTCGGCGTACAAACGCCAAACCATCGAGAAAAACTCAAACGTATCAATCGTGGTTTCACAACACCTTAAATATAT
Organism: Agapanthus africanus; assembly: GCA_030015575.1. Lineage (NCBI taxonomy): Eukaryota > Viridiplantae > Streptophyta > Magnoliopsida > Asparagales > Amaryllidaceae > Agapanthus > Agapanthus africanus. The sequence goes on along the minus strand of JASDDO010000024.1, from coordinate 334,205,524 downwards.
ATATAAAAAAAAGTTAAAATCACCAAAACTTCAAATTCGCTTTAAAGCTATTTTTCCGAAAACCTAATAAGCAAAATTATCCGCTTTAATACAACATCTTGATATTTAAACGAATCTAGCGGCCACAATATTCACTAAATATCATAACAAAACCATATAAACCATTCCTATAATTTATTCTCATCAATTTCCATAAATTCCAAAATTCTAGTTTACAATATACCCAAATTTAACAATTTTATAGCAAAAATGCACAAACAACAATTTAGCTTGGATTTTCATGAACTAAAGTATTAAACTATATTTTATAATGTTAATAAAGTCATGAAAAACCTAATCACATTTTTAAACCCAATATTTAAACAATTTTTTTAAAACCTAGTTAGCAATTTAGCAAAATTATCACCATTTTAATTTAACAAATTAGCAAGTAGCAACCAACTTAGATTTTGCATACAATTACATGTTAATCTCCTCATTACAACCATAAACTAATGATAAAAACCCTAATTAAATTCAAACCCTAGTCTTGAATTTCCTAAGGTTGCAATAAAACCCAATTAAACATCAAATTTGTTAACATAGAAGCAATTAAACAACAATTTAACAAAAAGGTTAGAATTATACCCAAATAAATTTGAAGATCCCACAAGCACACTTAGCCTCCCAAATTGGAATCTTAATCCCTAGATCCATGCTATGGTAGCCAAGGAAAAATGGGTAGGAGGTGGATTTTGATTTGGATTTTTGCTTGATTTCTTGTGGATTTTCAAGCATTTTTGATGAATTTTTCTTTAAGAGAAAGAGATGAAGAATGAAGGGCCTGAAATGGAGGGGGAGTCGGCCATTGCAGATGGGGGAGAGGAGAGAGGGAGTGTGGTGTGAGGTATGGGTAAAGGAAAAGTCCAAGTCAACATTCAACTAACACTTTCTTCTTCTCATTATTCTTTTCTTTTCCTTTCTTCTTAACTTTGAAATTCAAGTGGAGAAAATTGATGGGGCTGCTGAATTCAGCTAAGGGAGGAAATAAATGGGGGTGTGTGAGTGTGGGTATGGGTGTGGGGTGATTAAAAATGATAAATACAATACCCCAAACATCCATTTAAACTAAAAAAAAGCCTTTTTCTTCAATAATTTCTAAACCGTTTTGGCAAACGATTTCGTTTCAAAAACTACATGATAAAATTTTGTTTAATGTTTTATGATGCACAAAATTTGTTTCAACTCATTCCAATTTGTAATTTTCCCTAATTAAATATATTAGTGACGGCTTAAAATAATATTAAAATAATTAATTTCGGAAAAATTTTCAGAAAATTTGAAATTTCACCAGTGGCTCAATAAACACCAAATACTAGCAATTACATAGCTAGAATATGTATATTTAATTTTATAATAAAGATATTTGCATTTTGACTTTTTACAGAAAACCCTCTTATTTTACCATTTTTTTCGAAATTTCACCGAAACGATTTTCAAAACGTTACAGAAACGTGGGCGCACTTAGGCGTTTCTTCTTTTGAAAGTGACAGCCGGCTTAGACTTGCTTTTGTGTTTCGGGGCTGTTCTGTCTTTGGTCAGCTGTGGCTCAGCGCTTTGGAGGTTCACGAAGTACCGAGAATCTTCATATCGGACTTCATGCACACCGAACGGCTGGATGTCCCCGTCAATGCATCTTTCTTCGCCATTTTTAGTATACTTCATGCATTGATGGAGAGTTGACAGAACGATGCCATAATCGTGGAGCCACGGCCGTCCCAAGAGAATTTTATAAGACGTGTCAGCGTCGATCACGTATATCTTAGCTTCATTTTGCAGATCCCAAAATTTGATTGGCAAAGCTATAGGCCCCAGAACTTGCTGGAAGTTTTGATTGAAGCCTTGAATGACAATCCTTTCTCTTGACAGGTGTCGGACGTCCATTGACAAACTCTTCAGAGTCCGCAAGTTCATGATGTTCACTGAGGACCCCGGATCAATCAATATGCGATTAATCCGATCTCCGTCGCTGTACCCAGTCACGTAAAGCGGCCGATTATGCTCAGCCGTTCCCAGTAGCAAGTATTCGTCCTTAAACGTGACTGCGGCGGCAAGCGAAGCGTACCGGGCTTCTTTCATATTAATTTCCGCAAAGCGAGCCCGATACCGCTCGGGGTTTTGTAGAGCGTGAATGAGAACATCTCTAAGCTCTTTAAATAGGACCAAGGCATCATAGATGCTCAGGAGAGACGGGAGATTTCGGAGATGAGCCAATACATTATAGTCCACTGAGGAAGGACTTGAGTTTTCATTAGCCGGTTATCTTCCATCTTCCTCATTAGCCACCTGTTTTTCCTTTCCTTTTGGGGCGTTGCCCTGATTTGGCGGCAGAGCCCTGCCGCTTCTGAGCTGGATTTGGTTGGCTCTTGTGGTGAGTTCCTTGTCCTCTTTGGGAAAATAGAGCTCCTCCTCAGAGTCGCTGCCAAGATGGATGGCGTAGCAGGTCACCATAAGAATCTCTTCATCGGAGTCTTCCTCTAACTCCTCCAGAATTTCAGCGGCTTCTACAGGGAAGAAATTTTTCAATTGAATTAGAGTTCTTTCCTGTTATTCATAGTCTTCAAGGTAATCGATATATTTTTGAATGGTCAATCTCATTGCAAACTCTTTTTCGCGCTGAGCTGCACTTTTCTTCTTCTTGAGCTTTTTGGATTTTGAGCCTGATGGAGCCGAATTGGCAGCTGGAATGGTAGGCTTCTTCTGCCCTTCCCATTCCGTCCTGGGTTCTTTCTGAAGTATCTTTAGCATCTTCTTCGTCTTGTTAGATACGTGCTTACTCCAAAGAGGCTGCGGTGAGTCGGTTTCATTTCTCAGGGCAGCCGGTTCGGTTGTCTGCTCCCAGAAGGCTTCAGCTTCTGTCTGTATAAAGTTGGTGGTTGCAACTTGATTGTTCACCAACACACTTTTGGACAGCTCGATCTCTCCAGTCTTGTACTGCTTCTCGACCTAGTCTTTGAAAATATAACAATCCTCGATCGCATGGCTCACTACTCGGTGGTACGGGCAATACAGGGGATTGTCGGTCATTTTTGCTTCTTGAGGTCTTTTCGACTCTGGCAATTGTAGACCGTTGTTCAAGAAATCTTTAAATATCTTTCGGACCTTGTCCCTCTTGAAAGAGTAAACCTTGTTCTTTTTCTCCTCTAGGGAAGGCCCTTCTCCTCCCAGCACTGGCTTTCGAGACCGGTTGGTTTTGGATTCACCCGCCCTTCGCTTTTCTTCATTGTCGGACGCATTGAAGACATTGGTACTGCTGGAACTCCCGCTTCTACGGTTGTCGTCCCGCTTGCTTTTCCAAGCCTTGTCTCTCTGAGAGTCCGGGGTAGACTCTTGCTTCGAGCGTTCCAGCATTTGGACATTCTTGGTTAGCTCTTGAAATGTCTTGAGACCTGCTGTACACAAGAATGGGACCATCCAATTGCTGAGGTTCCCAATGAGAAGGCTGACGGACTGGTCCTGCTCCAGCGGCGGTTCGCACTTGACCGTGAGATTACACCATCGGGCGATAAAGTCGGTGTTGCTTTCATTCTTCCCCGGCTTGGTCCTCACAAGGTCAGCAATGGAGATTTTATCACTGACACTCATGAACCTTTGCCGGAACAGAGACTCCATTTGGGCAAGGGTAATGACGGACCTGTCTGGTATGCTTGCGTACCAGTTAAAAGCGACATCGGTCAGGCTGTTGACAAACTGACGAAGAAGGAGGGCATCATTGCCCCCTGTATTTCCGCACGACGCTTTAAAGTGGGCGACATGCTGATTTGGATTTCCCGTCCCATCGAATCTTCCGAACTTAGGAATGACGTAGCCGCTCAGGAACTCGATCAGATCGTACTGTGCGGGGTATGGCCGCCCACTACTGCCAATTTCTTTCTGAGCTTCAGCTTCGGCCACTAATATTTTAACCTTGCTAGTGACCAAATCCATTATCCGATCTTGTGTTAGCGGGATAGTGTTATCTGGGGCCAAGACGTCCCCAAAAGAGAAATGTGGCCGGCTTTCGTTCGGCTCGACGAATCTTGGACCCTAAGGGACAGGCATCGGCCGCTTCGGATTGTCATCATCCGGCTCATGAGTAGTGACTTGTGCTTGATTGGGAGGCACTCGAGCAATTTGAGCCGTAAGCTGCATCACCACGTTCGTTAGGTCGTCAATTTTCGAATAGAGCTTGGTCATCTCTTTATCTTTGCTCTTGAAGCAGTTCTTGTTCCGCGGTCCTGGGGCGGAAAGTCGGCTCTTCCTCGCTGTCTGAGCTTGACTCTACCTGGACCGAAGGGTCCTTCTGCCTATCGTCCTCATCGAGAGGGTTTTCATCATCCAGCGGAGGCGGCTGCTCTTGGGAAGCGGCAACCACATTCAAGCCAGATTGGGCTTGGGATGTGGTGGCCCCATCCTTTCTTTTACTGCGAAGGTTGTCGCTGGGGCGCCCGCCCGCCATATAGACCGTATGGATAATATATCCGGCCATCTTTTTATTATCGACGGCTAATTTCATGGATCGCTGTCTTGACCCCCCCTGTTTCGGTAGCGGGCAGTCGATCGAAGACGGCTGGCCTGGCCGGATTCTTGAATGGTGCTGACGCTTCTTTTCTGGATTTTCCCCGCTGCATTCGCGTGGCACAGAGCTCCTGATAGACTCTTGAAGAGACAGTGTCATACTTTTTCTGTTGGGGCTGGGACACGTCCCTTCGTGGCATTGTTCGGACTGCAGTCTTCTTGATCCTGGCGGTCATAGCATTTTTCTGAACCCACTTCAGAGGGTCGAAGGAATTGCTGATTTTTACGGCCGACTCAGCCGTCGTCGCTGAGTAACCCTGCTCTAGGAACGTCACAAGATTCCACTTGGCCGGAGTCCTAGCACTCTTGTTCGCTCGATACTTGAGCCGCTTCTGTCTCAGCCTTTCTGTTTTGAGCACTTAAGTGGTTACGGCTCTTCGGGGAGCCGCCGTAGACCTGGCGATGGAGGACTTTGGAGATACGCCTGATTGTGCATTTGTTGGAGTCATCGCATGAGCTCGTCCGCAACGTTTGATGTTGCGCTTTGTACCGGAAGTCTTGCCCCCATCTGGAGCACCAGGGAATCATTCAGACACCGTCTTAAGTTTCTGGTGTGGTGCCTTAGCGATCACAACATTCGACCTCTTGCCCCTTAAGATCGGCTTGGACACCTGTTTTGCCTGGATTTCTACCAGATGAGCGCTTCCGGTATGGTAGATGATGACGGAACCAAACTGGCCGGGCTGCTCCTCCCACTGTCGATTGAAGCTTGCGGGGAGAACCACACGAGCATTGATCTTGACCACGTACGAGACCGGGGTCGCGTTGGAAGCTGAATTCGTCTTAGGAGCCATTGGTGTTGAAAGTTGATTGCTGCACGAAAAAAACATTATTTCAGTACAAACATCGGCATATATGTTTAATGAGTTCGCATAAACACTTGACCCGAGATATGGGAGGAGAGAAAGGTTCCACCGGGCGTGCTAGAATCTGTAGGGTGTTTTTGTTAGTTATATGTATGCCCTAGAGGCCATTACTATACATAGGATGTATATTGTAGTGGATGCTTGGACATATATAGGGAGGACTTTCTTGCTCGATATGATAGTATGCTATCTGGTTACTCTTTACCTTAACGTGTACACTGATTGTCTCTCTGTTACATGTTGGTAAAGCCCTTAGGATGTGTACTTGACTATCTGGACTATGATGCAGATCATACTAGTGGGGACATGGTAGTCCATAAGTACATCCTTCAAGGTCCCTAGTCATGGGTGTATCGAGACGGGGCATCGATATACCAGAGTAGACTAGCGTATACCTTCTCGATCCATATAGATGGGCGATAGATGATCCCATATCCATTGGTGTTTAACATCAGAGATGATATACGGGTGCTCAGTGGAGACTGGGTACACTGGACGGACTCGCCGAGAACTCCCAGATGGTATTATACCTCACGTCAGATGGCAGTTCTCTGGTGACACTGGTACAGGTTAGTCTGTAGACCCGAGATCGCCATAGAGTCTTGTGTGATTCCCACTGTGCTTTGATTTCCACCTTACCACGTCCAAGAGGGCGTGCAAAACGGTGGTTTTTGGGTACAGTCCCGAGTCACATGGAGGCAATGAGCGATAGGAGGGGTTTCGTCTCTCCCGGTATTGGGGGTTGATGTTGCGCTGTGCTCGATTGGCCATAACAGGGAAGTCCCTGGCCAGGGCTGGTTTAGAGATTTACTGGTAAGAGTTACCCGTAGTTTCTCGACCCGTTATGCGCCTCATATCGGCACGACTTATCGGTTATTGGGGTCTGACGTTTACCACCCCTAGACTTGATATGCGACATATCAGACGAGGAGACCGGACTGTACGGTAGTGTCACCGTCAGGCTTTTTGCAGGAGTTGGAGCGGGCTTGCTTGCTGATCTTCTGATCGCTCAATACCTGGATAGCCGTTACGTCCAGCTAGTACCGCTGACGGCTTGTGGGTGCTTGATATGATCATCACCTACTGTCGGCGTATTGACGAGTCTTTAGAGTCCTACATAGAGGTTTTACTGGCTCAGGCAAAACGAAATAGGAGTGCATATGTGATATGTGCGGGACCGAGAATAATGTGTGTATGTGATACCGTATTCTATTCTCGCGACTATTGTATCGGCCGGTTATATGTGATATAGCCGGGTTATCGAATCAAGTGTTGATTCGATAAGTTGGTACATTTTGTGTTAGTCGGTTATATGTGATATAACCGGATTATTAAGTCAAGTGTTGATTTAATAATTTAGTGTATAATTGTATATGTGATATACTAATTTACATTAACTAACATTGGTTCACTTAAGCATTTGTTTTTCTCACTTGTGCAAAACTTAATATATATGTGATATATATTTATTTGTGTTCATTTTGTATCATGGTTGTTGATACACACTGCATGGGTGTATGAGACATACACTATTATAATTATATTGGTAGGGTTTTAATATACAAAGTAAATACAAAATTAGTGGATAATTGTTCAAGTGCATGAAGCTTCATGAAGCTTGTGAGTGTATTGACCAAAGTCCACTAGTTTTGTTTTACTTAGGATATTTATAAACCTAACCACTATAATTAGCCATGGTTATATCTCTACATGAGTTAGTATATGATACCCACTCACCCATGGTTAGATCTCTCTCTCTTTTAGTTTTCATTCTCATTTTATTGAGCTTATCTTCTTCCTCCTTCAAATACTTGCTAGGGTTTGATAAAGAGAGAGAAATAATGTGAGAAAAGAAATTCTAAAGTGAACTCATTTCCTATTTCATCATCCTCTACTAGACTAGCACTTTAGTATAAGGTGTTTTCTTCACTTTGGTGAAGTAGTAGCTTGAGTTCGTATTCCCTCGACGTAGATCATCTTCGGCCTCGAAGACTTCAAGCAAAACCGTTGCCCTCTTCTCATGGAGCCGTCCGAGAGTCCGGGAGTTCGATGATCGCAGCGAAGGGACTACAACAAGGAGCTTATGAAGTGAAGGACCGATCTACAAAGGTTGTATTTCGTATTCACTTAGTTGTAAAGTTGCTTACTTGCATGTGAAACTCTAATAATCTAGCAAAGATCTTGTTTAGGGTTGTTCGGCACGGCTAAAATTTTAATCGGGCATGGTTGATGCCTTGTAGAACCTTGTTAGAGTGCCTAGTAACCCTACAGTGGTATCAGAGCCTAGCTAGAGCATTAGGCGACATGTATATGAAGTTAAAACTCCAATCGAACCCCGAAACGGCGATTTGAACCCTTCTCTGGATAATTTTTAAAAATGTAATTTTTTCTGTATTAAAAATACCTAAAAAAAATCAGCAGGGAATTTTAAGCATCACTGTGAAAAACGAGGAGGTAAACCGTACGGACCGCCGCGGAACCGCGGCAATACCTTGCTTGTGCCGCGGATCTGCGGCCGTACAGTCGGGTTTGACTTTTCTTTTGGCACAGTTATGACCGTAGCTGCTAGTGTATCTTTCTGAGTATTTTTAATCTGACTCAAGTGTTGAGTGTTCTGGGGATTATTTTGTATTCGTTGATTCGATCGGAAAATTTAATTTCGTTTTGTTTTCTGGATAATTTAGAAAGTATTAAAATGTTCGAACGGATATCATTAACTCGCTTTTTCCCGACACGAAAAACTTTCAAGTGTTGAATTTTTCTTGAGTTTAAATCTTTCGGAAAAACGTGCAAGTAACGCGATGGACCCTCTAGAAGAACACAAACCTTAACTCGATTATGTGACCGTCTGAACCGCCTCTAAACCTTAGGGTTTGGGGCAGTACGGCGTGCCACATGTGAGGCGTTGGCTTGACCCTTCTACGGCTGGACCATTGCTACTGTGACGTATTCTGGAATTTTTTGAACTCCGCTCAAGTGTTGAGCTATTTAGGAAATCTTGGGTATTTGATTATTCGATCAGAAAGTTTAATACTGTCTATTTATCTGGAATCTGATACAATATGTGGAATTCATATAGTTAGGCATGAAATGCGAAGTATGTGATATTTCGGATTTATGATGTCTAAAGAAATTATGGATTCCAAATGTTGTAGTTTTACACTTTCTTTTCTGCGACCGTAAGTGTAATATGTGATATCGCCGGTTTCGTTGCTATATGTCAACGACAATTGGGATGCGCATATTTACTTACGTTGATGACATGTGATGTTATGTGTTGCTGGATATGTTATATTGGATCGTCGTGTTCTGAATAGCCGGGGGTTTTATGTGAGATAGGGGTTTTTATTTTCATTCATGTAAAATTCATTGTATGTAATATTCTTTTATTGGGGCACTTCCGGGATGAGGTTGATGTCACCATTGTATATTATTTACTTTTCCGCATTAGGTAGACCCGATGAGGGGAGCACAAGTAACCGGGTTCTAGGGTCCAGTGGGAGACCAACTCGAGGAGTCGAGTCCGGGTCTCCTAACTCTAGAATTGGAAGGGTTGCTTGCCGCTCTCGTAGGGGTCTACGGGTGTGGGTTTGGCTATTCATCGTGACCGTAGAATCCGTGTTTTATAGAGGCTCAAAATAAAACACGGACCTCCTAGTATATCCATTATTTCATATGATTCTTCTGCTGTGATATCTGTGATGTGATCATTTGATATATTGTGATAGATACTGTATATATTATATATGATATATTATATAGACGTTACTTATGTTTTACACTCGTGCTAGCCCTGCCCCGCTCTGCCGTTAGTTACCTAACCTAACGGTGCATGAGGGGACATCGAGGCGAATGCGGATGGCATAAGTGTACGTCGTATTTATCTGTGATGTTTAGGTGACTTAAATGATGGGACTTCATTAATATGATTAATGAAAGAAAAGAAACCTAAAAGATGTTATAGAATCAAATTTTCAAAAAGGGTAGCTACAGTTTTTTGCTTTGCATAGCGATATATATGATATATCCTGCACCTTATTCGATGAGGAAAGAGCCGAGATCCCTTCACCGGGAGTGACCTCTTTAGCAAAACCGGCAGATGCTACAACACTCGGTTTGTCTTTTGATTGCTTTTAGAGTTTTGCTTTGCATAGTGATATATATGATATGTCCTGCACCTTATTCGATGAGGAAAGAGCCGAGATTCCTTCACCGGGAATGATCTCTTTAGCAAAACTAGTGAAAGCCTAAAAAACACTCCTTTTCAAAATTCACTCGATTCTACAACGATATCAAGTTCATTACGCAATAGGTTTTCAGAAAAACCTGTCGTAGCCCTCCGTCATTTCAGATAAGAACTGTTTAGTATTCGTGCTGCGTTTGTTGGCCTTTGTCAAGGCGTAGTGTGCGGTAGCTGAATGGTGCTTATCTGCTTATGCATATGATGCAGATTGTTTTGGGGTAGTCGTACGACCTTGTTGGCCTTTGTCAAGGGTCGTGCGGGTAGGTTTGATTCAATCAAGAAATGACGGGTTGAACTTGACTAGCATCCTATGATTTGTTGGCCTTTGTCAAGGTCATAGGGGTTAGGGGAAAAATATTATCGGGAATTTCAGGTGTTGAAATTTGCAATGAGATTGCATACCTTCTATGAGATAGTTGGATCCCGATACCCACTGCGAGTAATTGTTACTCCTGGGAGAGTTTTACACAGGACAATTAGCCGATCAAGTAGCTGTCTAGAAAGGTGTCAACGGGGTTACGCCTCTGGGAAAACGAGGTTTACTTTAATTAGGTCCGTGCGAAAGCACGGGGAACCTCCCTCAAAGTACCGACACTGGCCTGGCTGAAAGATTGGCGAAATTGTAGGGTGTGATTAATCCCGGTTAGTCTTTACTTTTAGGATTTGAAGGAAGATTTGATAAAAAACAGTGGGAGCCATCCTGATTAGATAAAATAATAACCAATCTGATCTTGCAAGAGGATACGCTGAGTGTTTTCTTCTCTCTCTCCAGGTAGCGACCATGTCACGCCTTAATCAAGATAATAATACGGATGTATTGACCGAACCCGTTTGTTATACTGTGCTGAGGAACGTTGGTCCCGCTCCAACTTATAATTGTTATAAGACCGAGCAGGAAATAGGGGATTACCAGGATTCCCGTGCCGCCCAAACGAATAAAGTGCATGATGATGCATCTTCTTCGGGTGTGTTCATTACCTAAAACTGTTTTTCAGTATCCTCTACGTCCTGGGTATGAGATACCGGATCAGGATCCCACATATGTAATCTGTTACATGGGCTACAGACAGGTAGAGAACTGAGAACGGCTGATAGAAATTTCAAGAGTTGGAAACAGTGCAATTGTTGCAGCCAAGATGTTGGCAGTTATCACCCTGTATTACCGAAATACATTGATTCTGAACGAATGTTATTAGATACTGAACCTGATGTACAACATCATATCAGTCTCTTTATTTAGTAAAGAAATGATATAATTTTGTATTGTTGGATAATGTTTTGAACATTTCCTATATCAAGAGTTGATCGGTTCAGGCACGTTATCTAAAATCATTGACGTTCTAAATCAAACTATAGTTCTTAGTATACAGAACACACACAAGAGGAAGAGTTCAGAAATGAACAAATCCTTCTTGAGGCATTGTAGACTAGGTTATATCAATGTGACCCGACTAGCTGAAGTTACATAGAGATGCATATTTAAATTTGTTTGAATTTACATCTTGTGAAACTTGCCGGTCATGTCGCAAAGATAAGATGACCACAGCTCCGTTTATTGGAAACAGAGAAAGAGTCAGTGGACTCTTGGGATTGATACATGATGATGTATGATAGGTCCCCAGTCTACACATGCCAAGACCGGTTCTTTATACTTCATTACATTCACTGTTTATCTCTCAAGATTCGGACATATGTTCCTGTTGAAACACAAGTCTGAACCTTTTGAGATATTCACAGAATATAAGATTAGAAGTAGAGAACCAAAAACGGGTATAAGTATTATGTCCTTTGATGAGATCAAGGAGGAGAATACTTGAGCACGGAATTCCTGGACTATTCTAAAGGAGAATGAGATTCTCTCTCAGCATTATTCCTCCATATACACCATAGCACGATGGTATATCGGGGCGGAGCAATAGCATCCTATGTGATATGGTGTGCTCTATGATGAGTACTACTGAGTTTCCTATTTCTTTTTGGGAGTTATGCACTTGAGAAGCTGCATACCTATTGAATATGGTTCAAATCAAATCAGTTGCCTACCACTTCATATGTGATATGGAATGGGAAGAGCCCATATCTTAGGTTTGTTAAGATTTGGGTTGTCCGGCCTATATCTAAAAGCAAAATCCGGACAACCTCGAGGCAAAGTCAGATCTGCAGAAGTTTGTTGGATATCCCAAGCATGCGTAAGGGAATATCTTCTACCTAACCGAGGAACAAAAGTTGTTTTGTTTCTCAACATGCCATCTTTATGAAAGGGAATTTCTTGTGAAGAAAATAGTGGTCATGAGGTAGAACTGGAAGGAGTTCCAGCTATACAAACTACAACAGATGATTTGGTAGAACCAAAGGATTCAATAGTAACCAACGAACCTCAGCCTCTCCGCCGTTCTAGTAGGGTTCCTCACCCACCTGAGATATACTTCGGTTTCTCTATGACAGTGGGAGCGAGGATTGCATCATTAGATGATGACCCAACTTATTTCAAGCAGGCCATCAGGAGTGGGGACTCTGTAAGAATGGCTGGATGCTAAGCGATCTGAGATGGAATCTATATACACCAACAAAGTATGGACTTTGGTTGCTTTATCTGAAGGGTTAAATCCCCATTAGAAGCAAGTATATCTTGAGAAGATTACTTGGTGTACATGGAAAAGTTGAGACTTTCAAAGCTAGACTTGTTAAATGTTTGCATCATAGACCAGTTGTGGCTAATGATGAAACCTTTTCTGGGGCCTATGCTTAAGTCCATCCAGATCCTACTTGCCATTGCTACATACTATGACTACGATATCTGGCGGTTGGGTGTCATGACTGCTGTTCTAAATAATGATTTAGAAGAAAGCGTCTATAAGTACACAGCCAGAGGGCTTCGTAGACAGTGGGAGCAGCGGAAGTGTGTGCAAGTTGCTTTATGGGATGAAGTAGGCATCGCGGAGTTGGAACATCTATTTTTGATGTGAAAGTCAAAGAGTTTGACTTCATCAAAATGGTAGATGAACCTTGTATATACAAAAGGGTAGTAGAGAGTAAGGCGGTCATCCTCGTATTGTACATAGATGATATACTATTGATAGGAAAGGAGTTTCCTATGCTACGCTCGCTCAATATCCTCTTATCACAATGATTCTCCAAATAGGATCAAGATGATACCTCCTAAATCCTGGATTTTGGATCTATGAGATAGATCTAAGTGGATGTTAGGGTTCTCACTAGGTGTAGTGAGATGGTATCAATCGATCCTGGGGAGAATCACAGGATAGCTTCCAAGGTGATAAGGACGACTGAATGTCAGTCACAGGCATTGTCTTTACCCTCAGTGGAGGGACGGTATGTTGGAAAAGTTCCAAGCTAGATACCGTGGCATACTAGACGATAAAGGCTGGATACATCGCTACTTAAGATGATACCAAAGAGGCAGTCTGTGTGTATATTAGTTCATGAGATGAACTTCGTTCCTGCCATTGTGTGACAATGGAGTTGTGGCTTGTGCCTGGGAACGCTCGTCCCATCAGTGACCCAGACATATTCTAAGGCAGTATCACCTGATCATGGAGATGGTTGATCTCCAGGAGATCGAGGTTAGGAGAGTAGACTCAGAGGACAACAGGGCGGATCCACTCACAAAGGCTTTTTCCCAGAGAGAGACTATTATGGGATGGTTGAGTATGAGATACTACAACCACTGTTATCAGATGACCTTAGTGCAAGTAGGAGATTGTTAGTTATATGTAAGCCCTAGAGGCCATTACTATACATAGGATGTATATTGTAGTGGATACTTGGACATATATAGGGAGGACTTTCTTACTCGATATGATAGTATGCTATATGGTTACTCTTTACCTTAACGTGTACACTGATTGTCTCTCTGTTACATGTTGGTAAAGCCCTTAGGATGTGTACTTGACTACCTGGACTATGATGCAGATCATACTAGTGGGGACATGGTAGTCCATAAGTACATCCTTCAAGGTCCCTAGTCGTGGGTGTATTGAGACGGGGCATCGATATACCAGAGTAGACTAGCGTATACCTTCTCGATCCATATAGATAGGCGATAAATGATCCCATATCCATTGGTGTTTGACATCAGAGATGATATACGGGTGCTCAGTGGAGACTGGGTACACTGGACGGACTCGCCGAGAACTCCCAGATGGTATTATATATCACGTCAGATGGCAGTTCTCTGGTGACACTGGTACAGGTTAGTCTGTAGACCCGAGATCGCCATAGAGTCTTGTGTGATTCCCACTGTGCTTTGATTTCCACCTTACCACGTCCAAGAGGGCGTGCAAAATGGTGGTTTTTGGGCACAGTCCCGAGTCACATAGAGGCAATGAGCGATAGGAGGGGTTTCGTCTCTCCCGGTATTGGGGGTTGATGTTGCGCTGTGCTCGATTGGCCATAACAGGGAAGTCCCTGGCCAGGGCTGGTTTAGAGATTTACTGGTAAGAGTTACCCGTAGTTTCTCGACCCGTTATGCGCCTCATATCGGCATGACTTATCGGTTATTGGGGTCTGACGTTTACCACCATTAGACTTGATATGCGACATATCAGACGAGGAGACCGGACTGTACGGTAGTGTCACTGTCAGGCTTTTTTGCAGGAGTTGGAGCAGGCTTGCTTGCTGATCTTCTGATCGCTCAATACCCGGGTAGCCGTTACGTCCAACTAGTACCGCTGACGACTTGTGGGTGCTTGATATGATCATCACCTACTGCCGGCGTATTGACGAGTCTTTAGAGTCCTACATAGAGGTTTTACTGGCTCAGGCAAAACGAAATAGGAGCGCATATGTGATATGTGCGGGACCGAGAATAATGTGTGTATGTGATACCGTATTCTATTCTCGCGACTATTGTATCGGCCGGTTATATGTGATATAGCCGAGTTATCGAATCAAGTGTTGATTCGATAAGTTGGTACATTTTGTGTTAGTCGGTTATATGTGATATAACCGGATTATTAAGTCAAGTGTTGATTTAATAATTTAGTATATAATTGTATATGTGATATACTAATTTACATTAACTAACATTGATTCACTTAAGCATTTGTTTTTCTCACTTGTGCACAACTTAATATATATGTGATATATATTTATTTGTGTTCATTTTGTATCATGGTTGTTGATACACACTGCATGGGTGTATGAGACATACACCATTATAATTATATTGGTAGGGTTTTAATATACAAAGTAAATACAAAATTAGTGGATAATTGTTCAAGTGCATGAAGCTTCATGAAGCTTGTGAGTGCATTGACCAAAGTCTACTAGTTTTGTTTTACTTAGGATATTTATAAACCTAACCACTATAATTAGCCATGGTTATGTCTCTACATGAGTTAGTATATGATACCCACTCACCCATGGTTAGATATCTCTATCTTTTAGTTTTCATTCTCATTTTATTGAGCTCATCTTCTTCCTCCTTCAAATACTTGCTAGGGTTTGATAAAGAGAGAGAAATAATGTGAGAAAAGAAATTCTAAAGTGAACCCATTTCCTATTTCACCATCCTCTACTAGACTAGCACTTTAGTATAGGGTGTTTGCTTCACTTTGGTGAAGTGGTAGCTTGAGTTCGTATTCCCTCGACGTAGATCATCTTCGGCCTCGAAGACTTCAAGCAAAACCGTTGCCCTCTTCTCATGGAGCCGTCCGAGAGTCCGGGAGTTCGATGATCGCAGTGAAGGGACTACAACAAGGAGCTTATGAAGTGAAGGACCGATCTACAAAGGTTGTATTTCGTATTCACTTAGTTGTAAAGTTGCTAACTTGCATGTGAAATCCTAATAATCTAGCAAAGATCTTGTTTAGGGTTGTTCGGCACGGCTAAAATTTTAATCGGGCATGGTTGATACCTTGTAGAACCTTGTTAGAGTGCCTAGTAACCCTATAATTTTTCGTCACCCCATTAAGATGGGAATACGCGCGCACTTGTCAGGCGTACTACAGATTCCCCCTGCCTAGGCTAGACGGGGTTTATTGATTGTAGGGATCCGAATCTCCGGCAGCCGCGGACTAAGTTGCCGTTAATTACCCCTCTTATTTGGAGCGAGAGAACCTCCGATTGACGGGTTAAACTGGTCATGCGAACTCAATGTGCAGTGTTGTGTTTTGGAGGGGTTTTGGATATATCGGGGGCCCCGCAGAGTTTTTACGGGGGTCCCGCTACCCGGATAGCGGGCTGGGGGTCAATGGGGCTAGCAGCCTTTTGCGGGGTGCGGGGCAGCGTCCCGTTTGAAATTTTTTCTAACGGGGGATGTATATTTAGTGTAGAGTGTGTGTGTGTTCGTGTGTTTATGTATATATACATGTATATATATATAAGGGGGAAAGGGCATCTAAAGGATGCGTGAGAAAAAGCGCCAGCGCCTCACGTGCCAGGCACGTGTGCGCTCGGGCGCTAGCGCTTTGAGCGCCGGGGTGCTAGCGCCTCACGTGCCAGGCATATGTGCGCTCAGGTGCTAGCGCCTCACGTGCCAGGCACGTGTACGGTCGGGCGCCAGGGCACTAGCGATTTAGGCACTAGCACCTCATGTGCCAGGCACGTGTGCGCTCGGGAGCTAGCGCTTTGGGCGCTAGCGTCTCACGTGCCAGGCGCTTTGGGCGCTAGCGTCTCACGTGCCAGGCACGTGGGCGCTCGGACGCTAGCGCTCTGAGCGCAAGGGCGCTCGCGAGGCGAAAGGGACTTGGTTCCTGCAATGGGCGTTGTACTCCCAGAAAGAAACACCTATTATTTTGTGTGTATAGGCACGTGGGCGCTCGGGCGCTAGTGCTTTGGGCGCTAGCGCCTCACGTGCCATGCACGTGGGCGCTCGCGAGGCGAAAGGGACTTGGTCCCTGCAATGGGCGTTGTACTCCCAGAAAGAAACACTTATTATTTTGTGTGTATATATATATATGTATATGTATGAGGAGTTAAACTCCTAAGATATATATTTTTTGAAGCTGATGAAGGGATTCTCCCCTTGAGCCCTGGATCTTCCCCAAAGTAGGGTTCTTGGAGGTGGGTCTCCTTCTTCCTCCTCTATTGGCAGGATCTTGGATGAACAAGAACTTATGAGATTTTTTTAAAATCTCTCCTTTTTGAGATTTAATGGAAGATCCGAGTTCCCTTTTGTGGTTTTTGTGGTGAAAAACTATTTAGTTTTGGAAAAGGAAGAGTAAAACTCTTGATTTAATTAAAAAAAAGAGGAAGGTTTAGAACCATGAGGAAGGAGAAGATCACAGATCATGATTCTTTTGGGGAGAGAGAGAAAAGTTGTTGAGATATTTTCATTATCTTTGCTTTTATAGGCTATACACTTTACACATAGCCCCTTGGGCTTTTCAAAATGGCATTTTGCACATCCCATGGCTCATGCGCCATTTCTTTTTGCACATAAGTCATGGGCTTTACAAAAATTTGGATTTATGCCCATTTTCTTACATTTATTCATAAAATAAAAGAAACACAACAAAATTATTTATTACAAAATTTTTATTTTGGCACGTGGGGAGGCCGGCCGCTTCATGTTCGGGCTCGACTCAAGCATTGGCCCACTTGACCTGGGCTTGGGCCCACTTGGCTTGGAGTTGACTTTGATTTTGATTTGGTCAACCGGGGTGTAAATTTTGACCCCAACAACAGTGGCACAGGGCCGACTGCCTAAGGGTAAAGCCGTCGACCTCCCACGAGGCGAAGGTGGTGTCCCAATAGAAACCGATTCAGCGGGCTGATGTCATGCTCTCCGAGCAGGTATTGAGCTGGGCTGGGCTCAGTCCTGTGCGTTTCTTGGGTAAGTTAGGGTTTTGACGATCTGCTCAGACTTACCCAAGTTTACTTTGTCGCTTCAACATTGCTGATCTTTTCTCCTGTGTGTACTTTTTTTGCAGAGCCAATGGACCGATCAAAATTCATGGCAGCCATGGCCGCCAAGGCCCAAGAAAGAAAGACCGGTGCCGCGAGCTCGTCCCGACCCGGTTCAAGCGTAGCCCTGAGGCAAACTCCACTGGCTAAGCCTTCCGTGGCATCCCCAGTCCCAGAAGAATGACGCGGGGGGTCAGAGGCATGCGCGAGACCCGGCGCCCCGGGCGAGGGAGGAGGAATCTCCTCCCGACGAGAAGGTCCCCCTCAAGAGGCAGAAGCGGGTGACCTCTCGGCCGCTCCCCACCGAGATCCAAGTGCAGGAGGGCGACTTCTACATTGAGGTGCCATCGAGTTTATCTGTGGCTGATAGCTTGCTGTCAGACATGGAGAAGGCAGCCGGGGCCAAGATTCCCCGGGGCACTATGAAGGCTCAGGTGGCCGCAATAGCGCAGGAGGCGGTACAGGTCGTTATTCAGCTTACTTCGAAGATTCCTCAAGTTTTATTTTCTCTGCTTTAGCTTTTCTAATATGCTTGATGTTTTCCCCAGGTCCTCCAGCACTGTGCTTTCCTCGTCGCCATGGAATCCGGGGAAATGGCTCCGGCAATGAAGAAGGCGGGCGAATCCTCCTTGTGAGAGGAAGAGCTTCTTCTTAAGCTGTAGCAAGCAGAGGAGAAGGCGGCCCTCATCGACTCGAGAATGGTCGACTATGGGCTGACGGTCTCCAAGTTGAAGGAGTCCTATCGGCTTCTAACCGAATCAAAACGGGCTATCCAAGCCCCAGATGGAGGAGGTGAATGGGACCTACAACGCAATGAAGTGGTCAAGGGACGCCCTTAAGAAGGAAGCTCGGGCGGCTTGTGATGCGTCGAAGCTCGCCGAGAGGCGGGCAGAGAGGGCCGTGGAGGAGTATAAAGCGTCCGATCAGTTTTACCTCGATCTCGCCGACTCCGCGGCCGTCGGGTAGCATAATTCCCTCGACGTCGTCAAAGAAGAAATGCCCGAGTTCGTCGACTGCGAGCACCGTGCAAAATACCCCCTTACCGAGGAGGGCAGGGGGTCGTCGAGGTGGCCGTAGAAAGCGGGGCTGTGGGTGGAAGTGCCGACCCGGAGGTCACCGTCATGGATGTAACTTTTAAGGATATGAGGTATTTTAGTGAATATTAACTTAGCTTGAATAGTCCAAAATATTTTAGTGTAAGACTTGTATTGTATTGATACTTGATGGTATTTTAGTGAAACTTGTCATTCTTTTATTTTTAGAAAAAAACATGGAATTTTATTATAACTTGAAAATATGTGGTTTGATAATATTTATATAATATTAAAAATTAATTTTATTATTAATTAAAAAATCCCGTTTTTCTTAAAAATCGTATTAAAAATCTTTTCGTGATCGAATGCTCCGTGAGGAGGTCCGCATCTCACTCTACTAGCCCTAGGATGTGCAATAATCCGCACCATCCAATAACGGGTTCCCCAAATGAGTTATAGAGGCATAATCGCAAAGAGTTTAATAATACTATTCAAAGAAAACCGGATTTTTATAGTTCATGGTATCTTAATGAAATATTGTATTCGCCACAAAAATATATTTCAAAGAGTATCGTGCTATGTAAACATGTGAATATGTGAGGGGTGGGTCATTACCCCGTGAAGTTTTCTAAAGGTATGTACAACAAAAGAAAAAAAGGTGACGTACATAAAGTTCATGGTATTTTCATGTAAAAGTGAGATTTAGGTTATTTAACATGATGTTTTAGAGTGAAAGTTGGTTCTAAACATTTATAATAGTATTACAAATATTATGTAAAAGTTGGATGAACAATACGTAATTAAAATGTGAGATTTTATAGTTTAGAAGATTTACATCGGTACTAACTCCACTTATCGATATTTGTTTTGAGAAGAGATTTTAAAGAAGAAGGGGAATGATGAGAGGGGACTTACAAGCTAGAATGTTAGGAAAGAGGTAAAAGAAGATAATGATCGTTGCGGCGTCGCGGGGTCGCCGGAACTTGCTCGATTCCCCGCCGGAAGTTGGTCTTGGGCTAACTCCACTTCTACTCCATTTGTACTTCGAAAAATTTGATAATTTTGGCTAGAGATTTCAGAATGAGAAGGAGCTAGGGTATGGGGTTGTATATATAGTGTGAAATTAGGATTTTGGAATTGAAAAATTGAATTAAAATACTTTTAAAATGGATTAATTGGAGAAATTGAATTCTCTGTTTTAATTCAGAATAAACAAACAATGTAGGGGTAATGGGGGTAGGCCAAAGGTTTTGTGTGCAGAACACGAGGACTTTTCCCTACGGATGGACCGTCGGCGCCGGCCCATATAGTGATCTCGCTGGTCGTTCTGTGGGGTTAGGCCGGTGGATTCTTGCTACGTGTCTTATTCTGTATACTTAATATTTTACACATGTTTAATTTTCCAGACTTTCCATTTTATATGTTGTGCACGTGTAAACTTTAGGGCTTCCAAAAAATTTAAAAGAAAATCTGAAAAAATATAATGTGCCTGAGAAGATTCGAACACAAAGTCGTGGAAGGCTTTACCAATGAGCTACAAAATATTTCTTATTCTTATTAAACAAAAATAACTTTTAAATTGTGCTCAGGCTTGCAAACTCCATTCTGTACATTAAATTAAAAAATTTCGTACAGTAAAATCAGGGTCGTTACATTTTGTTTCTTGGAATGTTCGTGAGGTGACTTAGGATCAGAGGAGGTGGAATCCACTGCAGAGAATTACAACCAGTTCGCACCTGAAGCAGATCATTAGCTTTCTGTCCTGTTTTTCTTCTTCAGTAAGCCACATGTTTAGACACTTTCTTTTTATATTCAGACTTCTTGTATCAGTTAAACTCTGTAAAATTAAGAATGTAAATATATAAAATGGTTGGATTTTATTTTCACTTGTCTTTTCTTGTCATTGTTATACTGCTTATATTACGTTTAGCGTATTTGTTTTGAGAAATGATCTTCTCTAAATAAGTACGTCGTGGGCTTGTTACGTGCCATTACTGCTCTTTGGGGAAGCGGCCTCTGCCTCATCTTTCTTCGTCGCTATGTAGCCATTTTCACCGTCCTCCACCATCTCCACTGTCGCCATCAACGTGGACAACCTCCTCCACAGCCACTGTCGACCGCCGCCGCCGATGTGGATTTTTTTTGACAGCCGAGCATCCCTGGCTAGCACAGGGGGTCCCATGACACACACATCCACGCACGTCCAGATTATCGAATCCGGGCGTACGCATTTAATTAAAGAAATAAAGGGATGGGGGAAATACCCTGTGCGTGTGGGGGCTCGAACACGAGACCTCCTATCCTGCACACCCATGCCACAACCGACTGGCTAGTTGACATTATTAATAAATTTTAATGCAATAATTAATATTTATGCAATTAAAATAATTGAAAGGGTAAAGTATTCATTTTATATATCCCGTTAAGATACGATGACTACTGTTACCGTTTATTTTGGTAGTTTGCCATAGTTTTGAGAGATTTTAGCTGTTTCTTGCAAAACATGCAAAGCATTCGGTAGTTTTTTTTGGGTTCAAGTCTAAAATTTAATAATCTCTTTTTATCTGGTTAATTTTTCATATATTAAGTATATAGACTTTGTAAACTGCAAGCAAACAATCTATTTTGGTTATATGTACTGTAAGCTGTTATGGTAGTACACTGAAATGACGAAGATAAAATGCCGTTGTCGGGCACACCGACGGGATCAATAATATGTCTTTTACATCGGCAATTTCAATATTTTCTATTCTGTTTTTGGATTGTCGAATAAATTGTTGTATTAGAAAATATCTTTGTTAAACTACCGGATATATTGTTATAAACGATAGGTTTGGTTCTAATTCTGGGAGTTGGGATCATGAGAGATTATTAGTTGGATTGTTATGATTTTTTCAAATCAGTTTGTTCATTATATTAAATTAAATGATTGTTCTTATATATATCGTTAATTTATTTAAATATTAATTAATGAATTGGCCCTCAAATTTCCATCAAGCTTTCATCCAATAACTTGCCATTTGGGAGTACTTTTTGCAAGCTCAAAGGTCATACAAATGCCAGTTAATCTTTATTATCATAATATCATGCTTGAAATGCATCCATTAAAAATATTCAGCAAGTTGTTTTGTGCAACTTGTGTTGGCAACGGTCAAGATACACATTTTAGAAAAATGCAAAGGCTACAACATACTCATAAGATATTGTCATGCTTAAGATTTCCACTTTATTTTATGCAATTTAAGGAAAAAAGCAAGACACTTATTATTTTACTCTAAATGTTCAACAAACCCATTTTCAGTTCAAGTAACCCATGGAACAAAAAGGGAAGAAGCATCATAAAATTAGTGTTTAGTTGATCCAAGGATCAACAGCTCAGTAGGCATGGTCACTTATTATTCTCGTGGGGATATTGCGGAATTCAAACCCTAACAATCTCAAGAGGGGAACTGGACGCAAATTAACGCTTTCGAGACAAATTCGTGGGTCTCCTGGGTGTGTGTATGTGATGTGCGTTATTGTGTTGTTTGTATAGGTTAGAACTTACGGACCAATACCAATAAATAAATAAATAAATAAATAAATAATTGATCAAGCTGGATTTGCACCTAGAGCTCTTGCTTGATCCATGAAGAGCCTTGTCACAATAATAAAGCAACAGTCCTTTAGTCATCGGATATCAAAATCAATATCCGTATTTGATAAAAATCGGACACGAATATAGATTCCATTCGGATTATTATTGATAAAAAATTTTGCATGTACAATCGAATAGTTGGGCTTTATAAGTGTAGCCCAAATTTACTTTGAAATCATTTCAATAAGTAGTTCGGGCTTACCTTACATAAAATGAAATGAGATTATAAAGTTAATTCATACGATATTTTCACCACTTTTTAGCACATGATAATTAAGGCCTTACCTTCCGAAAAAAGATAAATTGCTATATTATCCCCAAATTTCCACAGAAGTTGCGCTTTAATACCACAATGTTTATTTTATGCTATAGATACCCTAAAGAATACATCGTTAGTAGTTAACTACCATCGGTCAACCCCGTATCATTTTAAACGTGATTACCTAACTGATACTTCAGTAAAAGCCATGCAAAATTTGGACAAACTAATGTTTTCTACCTGCTCATTAATCAGAGGTCACCCAAAGATAGTAAACTAGTAATAAAACACACTTTAGAATATTTATATGGAAAGAAATCTATAAGGTATTAAAGCGTTACATTGGTGAAATTTTGGGGATTTTATAGAAATGTATCCTATTTTCTAAACATAAATTTAGAAATGAATGGTTGTAATGAACTCAGTTTGAACTTCTAATTTGTTTTTGTGAATATTTGATTAAAATACCATCATCTTTCAAATGCTCAAAATAATATCATATGCCTAATAATTAAAGGTTGAAAACATAGACTATGTGATTTTAAACAAATAGTCCGATTTTCCTCAAAATAAATAAATAGCCCAACATTGCTGTGTTTTAAATTTCATATGATATAAGTTGTTTTCTATAAAAATTTTCTAAATCCTTAAATATGTCTGCATGCGAAAGAGTAGATCAACATTTTCCTTTACAAAAATAAATCAATCAATCAAATTTCAATGATTTTTTAAATTTTCATGCATGCTGCATGCCATTTGAAATTATAGTCTTTTTTGTCTTATCTTTTATTTCACATGCATTGGAGAATAAAAGCTAGAATATATGAATGTCACAAAACAAAATATTCAGGACATGCAAACACATGTAAAAAATCTCAATGAAAATCGATGTGGTAAACAAAGATTTTCCATTTGGCTTCTTATAGCAATTTGGTATCCTGGATCTTGGTATTATAAAAATATGAAGGAAAAAG
The DNA here is from genome assembly GCA_030015575.1 of Agapanthus africanus. Lineage (NCBI taxonomy): Eukaryota > Viridiplantae > Streptophyta > Magnoliopsida > Asparagales > Amaryllidaceae > Agapanthus > Agapanthus africanus. The sequence goes on along the minus strand of JASDDO010000024.1, from coordinate 334,182,046 downwards.
AATAGACAACAATGAAAAAAAAAATACCGTTGTGAAATCAAAACTAAAAGAAGGAATTAAGAGGATCGAAATTGAAACGGTGAAGCTTGAAATGATTGGATGCATGATGTTATTTATGTTGTTCGAAACCACCATGATTTGCTCACCAAAGGAGCTAATTATTAAATCAAGGCCTTATATATATATATATATATATAAGATGATAAAAAGATATGTATATAAGATGATAAAAAGATATGTGCGTCTCATGGAGCTTGCAGTTTATGAAACTCAAGTAGGTTGTTGCTCACGGTCGAGTTCATATGCGATACTTTTTGGGTTTGGGCCGTCACGGTCGCATGAGTCGCATTGTTGAAGAGAAAGACTCGTGCCGAGTTGTAAATTGCCTCGGTCGGATACACACGAGACGTCGCACTTGCCCTACCTCCTTGAGCAAAGCTCTCCACAATGGAGTGGTCCACCTAAATAAGCCATATTGTCAGAAAACTAAACATAGTAGATAAACTCGTAAATATATTTGATAATAAAGATGGCGACTTGCCAATATTCGTAAAGACAGTGCTTCGCCGTCCAGCACTGGAACCGTGTGGCCTACCACACTCTTGACGATGTCGTTAGCCATGGAAGACCTGCATTATTGGATAAAAAGAAAGTAATTAGAATCCAATTATTTGACCATAGTATAATCATGCAAAGATGCATTGTAAGTGGTAGAGTGTCCTTGATGGTGCAATCTAGGTCAAACAAATAATAGCATGAGACTTGCCTTAATTCATCCTGGCAGAAGTGAGTTCGCAAATCTCCATCTACTCCCTTACTAACATAAAAATAGGTTGCAGTTTGCTCGGTAAGATCCTGATTCGTGAGCACGAGCAGGCCGAACGGTCCGAGCACACCGCGGTTAGCAGCACCACCGTTTGTGCGGCAGTCGTAGGCGACATCCTCCTTAGCCGCAGCATTCCAATGTCTCTTTATTGATCTCGAATTCGGCTGCTATGTCCAACTTCAACACGGAAAGATTGAAGTTTAATTATATTGGATTTTAGGTTTGCAACATAAATGGAACTATATAATCTTATATATCTTCTTTTGTTTATGAAAAAGATAAAATAAAAGAAAGTGTACCTGAGCACCGCCGCCAACTGCAAGTTCGAACAACGATCCGGCCCCGATGGTGGTGCCGCTGAAATCCCTGAGTCCTGATCTCAAGTTCTCCACCTCTTCTATCGGCCATATCAAGAGGTGGTTACCGGTTTTCAAATCGAACAATACCGTTCGGGGAATGCCCTCAAGTTTAAATGAATCATTAGAAACAAGAAAATAATGAGTGACAAAACAAAATCTTATGAAACTCTAAACTTTTTGGAATTTTACAAAAAGGGGAGTTTCGAACCTCCAAAACCTTTTGAAACCATGGCTTTGGAAAGTCCATTTTGGTTGCAAAATGAGCCCATTTTGGTTGCAAAATGAGCCACTTTTCTAATATTTGAAGTATGGCATTTGAAACCCCGTTGAAACATGCCTAAAAAGTTAAAAGAAAAATCTATGGTACCTGAAGTGAAGCCCAGCCCTTGGAAATATCATCATTTTCGCTACCGGTCTCTTTAATCCACCCCTAAAGCACCCGTCTCTGCTTCACCTCATCGTAGAATGTCTTGGAAGCGTAAAAATTCCCCCAATCGTACCTCAAACCGAACCAGACGTCCATACCCTTGTCATCTGGGACCCATCTATTCTTCAAAGGATCGTATGTGCCCACAGCATAGTAATCTTGCCCGTTGTCCGAAGTGCTCGCTTTGAGCACATGCCTCACATGTGCGGTGGAGCCGGAGGCAGAGGGATCGAGCCTGTGCTTGGCACCGGCGCCGGCAGTGGCAATAGGGTAGAAGTCAATGCATTCCCACATGCCAGTATGGTCGACGGCATGGAGGTGGCCGGGGAGGAGGGTGTAGGTTATGAAGTCGGTGGTGGAGTATACGAGGGCGATTCCGTTGTTGGACGGGTCCTTTGATCCAATCGCTATGCGCCATGTGGAGTCCGATGGCTCAAACCTGTTCCAATGAGGAAAATTTGCAACTCTTAGCGACCATGGCTGAAATCCAATATTCATTGACTCATTTTGTTGGACTTTTTTTGCCCTTTTCTTTTTGTAATGTCTTTCTTTAGTGGCCTGCTTTACTGCTAAAACATGACTTATTATCCTTAAAAGGAAAATATTGTGCACATACACATAGGCTAGTTACAAGCATCATCATGATATGAAATTAAACTTTTCGCACTTACCATGCGGTGCTAGGGTCCCTAAAGTCCTCGTTCCCAATACCCGGGGGCGGTGTCATCACCGGATTGGCGGAGTCGACCTTGGTCCAGTCCGAAAGGAATGGATCGGAGAGGTTGGAAGGCACCGCGAGGTTCTGGACCTGAACCAAACCATCTAACAACCCTGTATACAGCATTATGACACGTCCGTCGGGGAGAACCGTGGCAGAGCCCGTCCAGATGCCGGTGCTGTCGTACTTGCGGTCCGGTATCATGGCCAATGGGAGGTGGATCCAGTTGAGGAGGTCTTTAGAGACGGCATGTCCCATGATATGTTGCCCCATATCGCAGCATCTGGGTTGTATTGATAGAAGAAATGGTACCATCCATTGTAATACATTGGGCCTATAATTAATCAGATTTTCGTACCACTACCGTGATATAGTATATAATTAACTAAATTGTCTCTTTATCAGATAATATTCTTTCTGTCTCTCCAACCAAAAAAAAGGACTTATATCAATTTTCTTGAGTTGTGGAGACAAGACAAACTCAGTCAACAGAAAAAAAATTCTTTATTTAAAATTAAATGCGCTGGTTGTGTAACATCTAAATGAAGTAGATCTACACACAAAACTAATGTAGAGACCGAATGATAAGAGTTCAGTCTCTCTTTTACAAGAAGATATAGATGCACTGTATGCTGCAAATACATGATTCTCCAAAATATCTAAAAGCACTCAAAGAGGAAAGTACTATTAAACTAAGAGGGAGCAAAAATGAATGAAAAAGGAAAAAAAGTTTCCTTGGATCATAAATTTGGGAGCTTTCTATTGGGTAGGATAATTTTGTTACAAACTTGCAAGAAAAGAATAAAATTAAGTCATGCAAGAAAAGAATAAAATTAAGTCAACTAAAGAAACCAATAGCATCGAAAATAAAACATTGGTATCACACACAAAAATGTAATTTTTAAAAATATTTTTCTAAACACTCAAAATTATTTACGAAGTTAAGAAAGTGACATAAAGGAAACCACATAAGACAGGTGATGGTAAAGCAAAATGGATTCGGATAAAATTCGGTGACACGCCAGCATGAGCTGGGAAAAAAGTGACACATTTAGAAAATATTTAATTAATGCAAAAGAGTAATTGTTAATTGCAAATATCCTTTTGCTTGTTAAAATTGGGGTCCATTTCGATGCTAAAATATCCCAACCTCTCTTCTTATATGGAAATACGCAATTTCTTCCCCAAATTGAAATTAAATTTTAAACTTCTGCTGCATCTTTTTCAAAATCGGCTATGAAATCAGAAGCATTTTCAATATACTTCTCTAGCTATGAAGAAGTTGAATGCTTCTACGGTCTTACTTGTTGATTGGTAAATGGTAAACCTAAAATATATGGAGAAAAAATAAAGTTAAAGTTAACGTGGTTTTTTTTGAAGGAAATCGTAAAGGGGTAAAATGAAGTATCATATTAGTTTTAGAGTAAAATGTAAATACCAAGTTTTGGAAAGGTTTGAAAGGAATTCACTATGTTTTGGGGGATCTACAAGTAAAAAACCCTTTTAGAAATATGCAAAGCTAAGTCTTTAGTCGTGAATAATCATTAACTTTGTAAACAGAGAATTAGGGAAAATTATGAGGTAGTTAGAGAATTCCCTCTACCACATATATATATTATTGTTTTCCTAATAATAGAAAATACAAAGAATCTAAACAAATCTAATTAAATCTAAATATTACCAATCTAACTAAATCTAAATCTGATTAAGCCTAATATATATCTTTCTTAACACCCCCTCAAGATGGAGCACATGGACTGTATCAATGATCCTTTCTAAAAAAAATTCTCGAATAAAATGACAATCTATTTCGATGTGCTTTGTTCGTACGTGAAAAATTGGATTGTTGGTAATATAAATGGTAGGTTTGTTGTCACAATAAAGTTTTACCGGCTCCTTAAACTAATAACTATAGGATGTTTTTCGTCACCCCATTGAGATGGGAATACGCGTCGCTTGTCGGACGTATACAGATTTCCCCTGCCTAGGGTAGGCTGGGGTTTATTGATCGTGGAGATCCGAATCTACTGCAGACGCGGACTAAGCTGCCGTTAATTACCCCTCGTCTTTGGAGCGAAGGAATATCTAATTGACGGGTCAACTAGTCATGTGAACTCAATGTGCAGTGTGTGTATACGTGTTTTGAGGGGTTTTGGATATATCGGGGGCTACGCAGTGTTTACGGGGGTCCTGCTACGTGGGTAGCGGGCCGGGGTTCAAGGGGCGAGCAGCCCCTTTGCGGGGTGCGGGAAAGCGCCCCGGAAGAAATTATTTCTAACAGGGATGTGTTTTGAGTGTGGAGTATGAGGAAAAAAGGAAGAGTGAGGAGTGTCCTCACGAGCCCGTCATGTGGGCGCTGGGCGCCAGCGCCTCACGCGCCCGACACGTGGGTGCTGGACGCCACAGAAAAAGGGGGTTAGCTCCCGTACTGGGAGTTGTACTCCCGATTGACTTTTGAACTTTAAACTCCTAAAATGAAGGGAAAGGGGGGCTTAGCCCCTACACTGGGAGTTGTACTCCCTGATCTGACTTTTGGAGTTAAACTCCTAAAAAATGATTTATTTGTTTATGGAGTTAAACTGCAAAAGATTTTGGATGGAGTTAAACTCCTAATTAGGGTTTTATTTATGGAGTTAAACTCCAACAGATCCTGAGTGGAGCTAAACTCTTGGAAATCTTTGGAGATGCTCAAAATGGACCCCTTTCTTCTCTCCTTTAGCCCTGGAGCTTCTTTAGAACCTTAGATCTTTCCAAAGTTGGATTTTTTGAGATGGGTCTCCTTCTTCCTCCTCTTGGTCGGCTGGATCTTAGAGAAAAATGGGGTGACACTTAAAAATCTCCCCTTTTCGAGATCTGATAGAAGATCCGAGCTCCCCTTAAAGGGTTTTGTGGTGAAAACTTGAGGAAGGAGAAGGAGACACACAAACCCTAGTTTTTGAGAGGAATCAATTATTGTCCTTCATTTCAACATCATGTTACCTTATATAGGCTTACAAATTTACACATAGCCCCTTGGGCTTTACAAAATGCCATTTTATCCATCCTATGCTTCATGTGCTCATTTCTTTTGCACATGAGCCATGGGCTTTTACAAAAATTTGGCATTATGCCCATCTTCTTTACATTTATTCATAAAAATTATATCAAAATTATTTATTACACAGTTTTCTTTATTCATGGGGAAGGCCGGCCGCGGAGCTCGACCTTGAGGATGGGCCCACTTGGCCTGGGCTAGGGCTTATTTGGCTTGGGGTTGACTTTGACTTGGTCAACCGGGGTGTAATTTTTTATCCCAATAAAATGCCCCCATCAATAAATACATGCCGCATATATGAGTTGTGTACATGAAATTGATGTATCTTGTTCCGCAGAAATTTGACTTTGAGGTGGAGTATCATTCTGAGGATGGAGCATGATTCCGGGAGTCGGAGCGTCATTCCGATTTGTAGAGCATAATTCTAGGGATCGGAGCATCATTCCGATGTGTGGAACATAATTCCAGAGGGTCGAAGTATCATTCCGATGAGCGGAGCATAATTCCACAGGGAGGATATATCTTGAGACGAAGCATGGTTTCGACGCAAGGTTCCGGGACGAAGCATAATTTCGACACCGGACATGTGTATCTTGGGACGAAACTTAATTCCGGCGCATGGCAGACATTCTGAATGAAGCATGACTCTGATGTAAAGGTTGATTCCGAGGCGAACTATAATTCCGACAGGGAAGGAAGATACTCCGAGGCGAAGCATGATTTCAACACGGGGTAGACTCTGAGACGAAGCATGATTCTGACGCAGAGGTCAATTCCCAGGCGAAGCATAATTCCGACGGGGAGAGCAGGTACTCCGAGGTAAAGTATGATTTCAACACGGGGTACACTCTGAGACGAAGCATGATTCCGACGTAGAGGTCGTTGATCGACTTGATTCCGAGGCGGAGCTTGATTCCGACGGGGAGGTCGTTGGTCGACTTGATTCCGAGTCAAAACATAATTCCGACGGGGAGGTTGTTGCTGCCCTTTTTGCGACTTGGACGGTCGGTGCTGCCCTTTTTGCGACTTGGACGGTCGGTGCTTGATTTGACTTGCTCTGCTTCTTACGGTGTCAAGGATTGGATTTGACTTGCTTCGCTTTTTGCGGTGTCAGGGTTGAAGTTGACTTGCTCCGCTTTCTGCGGTGTCGGGATTCGACTTGTTTCCGAGGTGAAGCTTGATTTCGTCAGGGAGGTCGTTAGTTATCTTACTGATTTGATGTGATTTGCTTTGACATCAGCACCGCTACACTGGAATATGGTACCAGGAGCGAATCATCATTTGCCGTGAGAGGATTTGGGGATTTTGGTTTTAGTTTGGTATCAGTATCGCTATACTAGAATGTGGTACCAGGAGCGAATCATCATTTGCCATAAGAGGATTTGGGGATTTTGGTTTTGGTTCGGCATCAGCATCGCTACACTGAAATATGGTATCAGGAGCGAATCATCATTTGCCATGAGGGGATTTCTCTTGTTCCCAGTTTAACGACTTAGGGGTCATTCGTTCCCAGTTTAACGACTTAGATGTCAAATGTTCCTAGTTTAATGACGAGGAGGTCATCTGTTTCCAGTTTAACGATTTAGAAGTCATATGTTCCTAGTTTAACAACTTAGGGGTCTATTGGATCGAAAGTTTGAAATTTTGGGGTTGGAGTCGGCATCAGCGCTGCTAACACTGGAGCACACGTACCTGGAGCAATTCATCATTTGCTTCTGCCTGTTGGGGAGCGATGGCTTAGGAGACAGGTTTAGGTCCCTATCACCTAAGGCTTTTCAATTTTATGAGCCGTAAGGGTCTCATAAAAGCATTTCCTCCCTACGAATCGAAAGGATATCGTAGGTGCATTTTCTCTTTAGGAGTCGTGGGGACTCCCAAGTGTGTTTTTCCTTTGTGAGTCGTAAGGATCCCACGAAGGTGTTTTTTTACGAGTCGTGAGGATCCCGTAAGTTTTGTTCTCCTCATGTATCGTGACGACACATGAGCGGGTCTTCCTAAATGGAGCATAATTCCAAGGGTGGAGACCAGCCGTGGAACTGGTGATTGCTGTGGGGCATGGGTATGATGAGAATTATTTGAGCCCGTGGATCGTATACGGTAGTCAATTTGGGGACTGACCGTAAGGCAGGAAGAAATTTTGGAATTTGGATTTTGGTTGGCGTCTGCATCGCTGCACTGGAATATGATACCAGGAGCGACTCATCATTCGCTGTTTTGGAATTTTAGGATTTGGATTTTGGTTGGCGTCTGCATCGCTGCACTGGAATATGGTACCTGGAGCGATTCATCATTCGCCCCCTTTTTTTTTACCGCAATTGCTCTATCATTTCAGCTTTTCTTATCGCGAAGGTCGCGATTGCCCTATCCTTTCGGTTATTTATCCGCGGTTGCCTCATCGTTTCGGCTATATTTTCATTTTTATTCTACTCACTGATTTTTATTGCGAGTGGCCCCATCATTTCGGCTCCTTTTTTTATTTACACATTTTTTACATCCCCAGTTTAATGACTTAGGGGTCGTGTTTTCCCAGTTTAACGACGTGGTGGTCGACGGTTTCCAGATTAACGACGTGGTGGTCGACGGTTCCCAGTTTAACAACATGGTGGTCGATTGTCCCCAGTTTAACGATGTGGTGGTCATCTGCTCCCAGTTTAACGACGTGGTGGTCAACTGTTCCTAGTTTAACGACGTGGTGGTCGAATGTTGAAGCCTGAGCTCGATTCTGCAGGAACCACGAACTCCTTTGGCTTAATGGCCTGAGCGGGCTCTTCATCATCTGGACCGAGCCGGTGTTGGATGGCAACAACCACGTCATCGTTATGGTTATAAGGCATAGGAGGACTTGTTCCTCTGGGCTCCATCATGTATACCTGTAACGCCTTAGATTTCGGTTAGTGTTCGTTTAGACGTTAATGCGGGTTTACTGTAAAAAGTTTACCAATTCGGGTTCCTCACATTTTATAATATTTAATTAATAATTTATTTTTATTTGTTATGAGCATGCACGCACGTGTGCACGTAAATGTGAGTTTTGTTTGTGCTAATTTTTTTCTTAGCAACATTGACACAACCTAATCTAATCCCTTTGTTTTAATCCTTAACCTTTTTCCAAGTGTTGTTTTGTGAGAAGCTTCTAGGTTAATTGAGAGAGAGAGGTGGCTTGTGAGTCATGAGGAATTAATTGTGCATTAATGAGGTGAGGGGGGGGAGAGTAAGTGTAAGCAATAATTCACCCTACACTCACCTCTCTTCATCTTTATCTACCACTCTCTCTCATTTCTCTCTCTCACTCTTTTCTCTCAATTATTTTCTATCACCTTAAGCTCTCAACTGATAGCCTTAATCCCTCATCACAAATCTATCACAATCCTTCACAAATATCACAAAAATCACATCTTTGATCACTTTTCTCCTTTTGGATGCCTAGGAGCATGCAAAGCTTCGATTTTTGAGTTCTTTTGTCTAAGTAATGATCCCTATATGTTCTTTTTATAGTTTTTGTGCTTTGTAGATTGTTAGATTTAGTTTTGATAGTGTAAAGTTTAGTTTTGTGCATAATATCGTATTTTTAGTGTCTTATGTGTCTTATGTGTCTTCTGTGATCTACTGTGACCCGGAGTTTTTACTAGAAAACCAAACAATGTTGCTGTGTTGTACCTGTGACCATAGGACCTCACCTGGAGCACGAACCCTAGATCCCGGACTCGGACGGCGATGTATGAAGGCAATTCCGGCGACATCGGCCCCTGGGTGGAGTTAGGGTTTGGGTTTTTGTGGGTAGGTCTATGCTGTGGTTTGGGTAAGTTTGGTCTTATTTGATTGTTGAGTTTTCTCTGTATGCAAAATCTGGGATCACCTAGATAGTTTCTAGTGTTTTGTGTCCGCGCGATACGTTATACGACGCGGATCGTGCACTTTGTGTGGTTTTGCTCTTGGGTTAGTTTCGTCGTGTCGCTATGCACGTTATCCACAATACGAACACTTGAGAGTATGTTTTGTGTTGTTGCGTCGGTCTAATGTAGTTTGCACGTGTTTTGGGTCTATTATTAATATATACTTGCTTTATTGTTTGAATGTTGCAGGTTCGCAGGCGGGGACTTCGGACACTGCTACAAAGGGGAAACAGGTGGTAGGCTTCACTTAGCCAGGAGAGTTGGTGAGTAGATTTAACATCTACAGGGGAATCGCCTGCATGGCGTTATGCGTCTGGGCTAGAGATGTTAATTCTGTCGCATATTCTATGTCATATTTAGAATTGCGCATTCACCCTACTGCTTAGTTAGTGTTGTGCTTGGACTAGTATCCTTAGGACACTGCACCATTATTGACGGCCTATAATGCACGAGCACTGATTGTATGCCACACACAGCGTCAATAATTGCCATGTCACACACAACCCACTTATAGATATGATATTGCTTGGTTAGGGACATTGTGACATTGATTCATATTTCTTATCGCATATGACATATAGCATACCTGTATACTCACATGCTTACATATATGCCTTCACATACTTATATGCTAGATACCCGTAGACCTATAGAGTATTGTACTATTAGTGATAGGTACATACACACTTTACGACATAGCTACAGGTATACCTTGCACATATTTCACTTATACCCAAGGGGTATACTAAATCATTTACTTATAGGTAGATATATATACCTTGCTATACCTTTATGTTTACACATATATCAGTTATAGCTACATATTTACCTTTACTTGATGTTATTTAGAATTGGAGAAAATAGGAACCGCATGATATTTTATATTAACTTGTTGCTGTTAATTAGTAGCTTTTCCTTTATATGCTTACATTTCAGTTTTATGTTGCATATATTATATTCATGGATTTTCGCATTGAGATATGGATTTTTCATGATGTTTTCTGGATTTGGAGACCGTGGGAGTTCATGAAATTATGCATTATTTGAAAAACCCGGTTTCTCTTGATATGATATTTCAGCATCCACCATGGGTTTTATCGGTTCTGATATATATATATATATATATATATATACACCCCTACGAGGAGGCGTCGAGGCCGTATAAGGGTACATGGTGGGGCCTGGAGGTACCCCGGGGCAAGAAAGGGATGTCGATGTACCACGTCGATGAGCCCGGCAGGGGAACCATACCATCCGGTGACATTACCTATGACTCGGCAGTTATCATGGGGATACCGACGGGAGTCATGTACGTATAGATACGTCAAGAGGCGAGGGTCAGAGCTAGGCACTCGTGCTTTCGGTATAGCGTATGATACGTACCTATCAGGGGGCCAGTCTCGGTGATAGCACCTGATAGATCAGCCTTTCTGTGTCGATACTTGACACATTGTTTTCATGATATTTTACTTCTTTTTATATATTACAGTGTAATGAGACACTGTTATATATGCCCTTACACCAATATTAGTGGAATGGGACGCTAATATATGTGTATTGACATTAATTCTATATACATCATATTTATTTATGCAAATATACCTAGGTTCTAAGAGAATCACTTGATATTGGATTTAGGACATATGATATTTACTTGATATTGTACATAAAGGATATATGAGATTCACTTGATTTTGTACATTCAGGATATAGGAGATTTATTCGATATTGTACATTAAGAATTTGTGAGATTTATATGATATGAGTGCCAATTTGGGGGCTGATTTGAGGAATTGGAATGGATTGTCTTGATGGATTGTGATCCTACCACGATATCAGGATTCCGTGGAAATGACATATTTCATTCCATACCCCACCTTTATTTATATGCGCTGTTCATGTATTAGTAGTACATGTTAGTGTACCTTCCATGATTGTTGCATATACACATTTTCATATCATTATTGCATGATTTTTGCATACTGATTGTCATATTACTATTGCTTCATGTATTAGTTGTACCTGTTAGTGTACCTTTCATGATTATTGTATTCATATGACATTTTATTGCTATTAATTGCATATGTTAGATTCACGCTGTACGTACATACTTTCGATTACCTGCATATATTATTTACTATTCACGAGTTGGCAACTCACCCCCGTTGTGCCACAGTTGTTTTGCAGGGTGTTCCCCAGAGTAGTCGAGGCTGGCTATTCATCTATCTGATCATCTTTTGCTACGGATACCGCTTCAGCTCATAGTGTGTAGTTTTGCTTAGGTGGGTTTTGTGGTTATCCGTATTGTTGTATTGTATATTCGTTGTATCCTTATACTCTCCATCTACTATTATTTTGTTGACTTAGAGACTTGGTGAGGACGATATTATATATTATTTGTGACTTGTTGTCTTTTATACAGTTTCCTTTCTATCGTTTTTTATTTCTTCGCTATGGCGTCATATATTTGTTGTGGTGGTTGTTTTCCACCTTTGGGCGTGTATTTGCTCCCGTTTGGGAATGTTTTACTTTTATTTATGTTGTACCCATTTTTGGGGCTAGTTTTTACAAAGGAGGTGCTGCCAAAATTTTAAAGGAAATAAATTGGGCTATTAAAGAATTTGGGTTTTGATTTCAAATGTTTCAAAACTTCTATTTTCTTCTTTTGTCTTTTTTAATGGTTTAGATTTCTGGGTTTTGGATTTCTTTTACTGCGTTACGTCTGTAGGCGTTGCGTAGTATTAGGGCCGTCACGTGCCAATTTTGGGCCATGACAAAATTGGTATCAGAGCGCTAGGTTTTACCTTTCGGAGTGTAGGATGACCTTAGTATGATGGAGTAGGTGGCTTAAGAAGAGTAACATAGTGTGTGTATGTCTGCAGCATACTCACGATGCGGTACTTCGCCTAAAGTGACCTAAGTACATTTCTTGAAAGTCCTTCCTTGATAATTCATATCCTTGTGATTCGATTTCTGTGTTCTTATCGAATCTTATTTCCATTTATAGCCTTGCCGCCGATGACTATGGGGACTCAGAGTGATACAGCGGGGACCGAGGTCAGAGTTGGTTCGGGTGAGACGAACACTGACCAGGATGGCACGCTAGTTGCACAGGTGCAGACGGATCCGCCTTCGACAGATCAGCTCGCTAGGCTTGTGGCAGAGATGCAGGACTTGCGCCAAACGATGAGCTCATTGGTTGAGACCGTTCGAGCGCAGTGACAGGAGGTTGTCACTCTTATTACTCAGTTGTTCCTTGCGATCAGCATGCAGCAGACCGTCACCTACATAGCACTAGTGGATGCAGCCCCAGTTGACGAGGCACGTATTCCAGAGACTTTGAGAGTTCCGGAACAGTGGAGGAATCGTACCGGTGTAACAGCCCAGAGACAGAGGCTTAGTCGTCGAGACAGATTTCGTGACCGTCACAGGAGTAGCAGAGGCTTTGGACGAGGACAGTCGTCCAGCTCTCAACCCCAGGAAGGTCAGCAGCGTTATTCTGGATGCTATCGGTGCGGGAGCCTTCATCACCACATCAGGAGTTGTTCCCTAACACCTCGTCAGGGTCGTATTCAGAGAGGTCGTGGACGCGGAAGGTTCGCTCAGAGGGTCAGTCTAGCAGAAGAGGAGTTCAGCCAGTTGCGGGTAGGGGCAGACATGAGAGTTTGCTTCTACTCATCGGGACGCGCGGGCGTCCAATGCAGAGTTTTCAGGTATCCTTAAATTGTATGTTCTTTTGATGTATTTGTTGTTTTTCACACTTGTGCCGTGGTTTGGACGAGAGTCGTCTTAGGTAGATCAGTCGTTTGTTGTGTTAATTTATGTCAGCGATTCTTTTGTTGCGCAACACGTATTTCAATTGTGTGCCAATCGGGTAGGAGATTCGTCCGTCACTTGATCCTTCTAGAGATGTTGGATTTGACGTTCTCCTGGGCACGAACTGGTTAGCTACGTGCTAGGCGTCTGTGGACTACCGTGAGGAAATAGTCAGGTTTTGTTTTCCCCGTCGAGTCAGTTCATGTTGTGCATGTGGATAGTTGTGCCGCCTCTCACAGCTCGAATTTAGCTTTTTCGCTAGTTGGCTTTTGAGGAGAGGATGTCGTGGATTCTTGGCGTTCATTCGTGATACCGGAGCCACAATGGGCTTGTTGGACCGGGTTTCTATCGTGCGAAAGTTTTCCGACGTTGTTCCAGATGAGCCGGCGAAGCTTAAGGAGCTTAAGGATCAGCTGCAGAGTTATGTGTTGGGGGGATTTTGTATGCGTCTGAGTGTTTCGCATCAGGGAGCCCCTATTTCTGTTCGTCAAGGAGAAAGACGGCAGTTGAGGTTGTGTATCGATTGATCGTCAATTTAACCGGCTTACGGTGCGGATAGGTATCCTTTACCTCGCATTGAAGATTTCTTCGATCAGCTCCCGAATGCGAGACATGTTCTAAGTTTGTTTGGGATCAGGTCATCATTGTTGCGGGTTCGGAGTGATGACATTCCGAAGACTGCCTTGTGCGTGCTACGGGTTTTGTGTGTGTTGGTGTGTCATTGGACTCACCAATGCCCTAGCAGCATTAGAAAATATGATGAACCAGATTTCTTCAGGCCATTCCTCGACCAGTTATTGTTGTGTTATTGACGATATTCTGGTCTATTCAATGTGTCGTGAGGGACAGGAGTAGCACTTGAGGATTTGTTTTGCAGACGTTGGGAGAGCCTCAGCGATTTGCTAGATTCTCGGGGTGTTCCTTCAGGCTTGTTGTGTTGATTCCTAGGTCTTGTAGTTACGGGAGACGGTTTTTGTATGGTTCCGAGGAAGATCGTGGCCGTGCAGTTTAGGCCCAGACTTGTGTGCAGGACGGAGGTCCACAGATTTTGGGGCTTAACAGGTTTTTACCGCCGTTTCGTGCAGGATTGCTAGTGTAGTGCTGTACCGTTGACTGAACTGACCGAAAAGGAGGTTACTTTTCTTTGGAATGAGGCATATGTGCGGAGTTTTTCAGCAGTTGAAGACTCGGTTAACAACTGCATCGGTTCTTTCTTTGCTTCTGGTTCGGGCGATTTTGTTGTTTAACTGTAATGTTTCACGAGTGGGTCTCGATTGTGTACTGAGGTGACACTATAGAGTTATCGTTTTTGCTTCTCTACATCTGGAGGAAGTACGAGAAGGATATCCCACTCATGATCTGGAGATGGCCGCGGTGGTCTTGAGTTGGAGATTTGGAGACACTACTTGTTCGAGAGTCGTGTCAGATTTTCACGGACCACCAGAGCTTAATGTACATCTTCCTGCAGCGGGTTGTGATTGTTGAGATAGTCTTCTGCAGATTTACAGTTCTTGTGCGATCGTTGAGTACAGCTTACGTTCGCCTCTACTGAGAAGACAGCTTGCTCATGTCCGCGCCCGACCACTTTTCTTTAATAGCTTTCGCAAGGCACTGCCCGCCGATACTCGTTCGTAAGAGATACTTAAGTATACTCGGCTGGGTAATGATTCGGAGTCTTTGGTTTGTGACAAGGGTGTGCTAAGTTTAGGGACGCGTTTGTGTACCTGATACTATTGGGTAGCGACGTGAAATCCTAGAGCAGCCACATCTGTCAACTCTCTATGTTCATTCAAGTTCCAAAACATTTGACGTGACTTGTGAGATAGTTACGGGTGGGCAAGGATGTAGAGAGAAGTTTCGGGTTTCGTTTCAAAGTGTCTGTCTTGTTGTGTTCTTTGGTTGAGCATCTGAGACCGGCTCGAGAGTTGCAACCTTTAACCGTTCCGAAGTGGGAGTGGGAACAGATCTCCACAAATTTCGTTATGGTGTCTACCCAGGTTTAGTCAGGGTGTGAATCCATTCGGATGCTTGTCGTCCGGTTATACTCAGTTTGCTCAGTTGTTCTTTATTAAGTTTGTGCGTTGCACTGAGTTCCTTCGTGGGTCGTATCCAATGAAGGCACCATGTTTGCTTGCCGTCTTGGGCAGGAACTTCAGGAAGCCTTGGGTACTGGTTGAGCCTTAGCTCCGTATTTCCATCCGCAGGATGATGGTTTTGTGAGAGCGGGCTATACCGACTCTGGAGGATATACTTGTGCGTACGTACTAATTGTTGTCGGCGGTTGGGGATCGTCACTCGCCATTGTTAGGGTTCTCCTTCGATGGCTATTATCAGGAGACACTCCAATTGGCAACCTTTAGGTTTAGGGGTTAGGTCGTGGTCCCCTCCGAATGGCGGCGCAGACTTGGGCGTCTGGCCTGAGATTCGGGGCAGATGCTATTTGGTTTTATCCGTCTACCTCTCCGAAGATGTCAAGTTGATTTACGGTACCGTGTATCGGAGGTTTAGACGGATGTGGCCGATGTAGCAGACTTCGTCAGACTCCCCCTCAGGGTGAGGGGTTTTTGATTGTGGGGACGCTCTTCCCTGCAGGCGCAAGCCCCTGCAGTTAATTACGCTACCGCATCGCGGTAACAACTTTCTCCTTCTCCAGAATTTCACTTCGTGTCGTGTGTGTTTGTTTTGTTTGTGGTTGCCCGTGGATTGTATACGGAGACTGAGTAGTACCGTCGCCCGTAGGACGTGGATTAGTCCAAATCCGCATTTACTTAGATTTGGGTTTGGTGTTTTTAGTTTAAGGATGCATTAGTCGCGTTGCGACTAAGATCAACTTAAACGTTTGTTAAGGATACGTTAGTCCTGTTTTAGACTAAGATCAACTTAACGTAGTGATTCATTTGATATATGGTCGTCGGGACTCGTCATCTCTCTGACGTCGTTGAGGGATTACAACGACAGGCGTCAGAGGAGTTCAGAGATGTACCCTTGAACCAAAGTTGATTTGGAGTTTTATCGTTCATTTAAATGTCTAAGGATACGTTAACCGTATTTGGGGCTAAGATCAACTTAGACGGGACCGTTTAGATCCGGCAAAAGAGCATTTGGGCTCTATTGTGCCAGTTTAGGGACGTGGTGGTCCATCGCCAGTTTAGGGACGTTCCGGTCCGATATTAGTTTTAGGACGTTCCGGTCCGATATTAGTTTAAGGACGTTTCGGTCCAATATTAGTTTAAGGACGTTTCGGTCCACGAGTTTAAGGACCCCGCAGTCCATTGTACGTGTATGGTCGTTGGGACCCGTCACCTCTCTGGCGACGTTGAATGATTACAACGACGTGTGTCAGAGGAGTTCGGAGATGTACCCTCGAACCAGTAGTAAATTGATTTAAGAGAGCAATCTTGCTCAGTCAATTTAATTTGAGGACTTACGGTCAAAATTGGGCTAAGTCCAGTTGAAAAATATGCAACGCCTTTTATTTGTTTCTGGTCTGTTAGACCTGTGCTAGGGCTTGGCCCATTTTTAAATAATGCATTGCATCAATTTATTTTTTGTTTGGGCTTTGCTCATGATTGATGCAGAGCATCAATTTATTCTGGGCTCTGCGAGGCATCTGCTTTGTTTGGGCTCTGCCCCTTTTAAAATGCATGGCGTTTATATTATTTTGTTTGGGCTCTGCCCATTTATAAATGATGCAGAGCATCAATTTAATTAGGCCTGCTTGGTCTTTTGACTTGGGCTTGGCCCTTTGAGAAATGCATTGCATTTATCAGGCGGTTTGCGCCAATCACTGAGCGCAAGCGCTTATGGTTAGGACACGTGTCATGCTCTAGTAAGCGCAAGCGCAACAGCGCAATGCGCTGCGCTAGTGCGCTATGCTGTTGCGCTGCTGACACGTGGCGCGCTCTGGTGAGCGCAAGCGCAATAGCGCAGTACGCTGCACAAGTGCGCTGCGCTGCTGACACGTGGCGTGCTCGGTGAGTTGCGCCAATTCCAGAGAGCAAAGCTCTATTTTAAGAGCGCATAGCGCAAGTAGCTGACACGTGGCGCTCTCTCAAGAGCGCAACAGCGCAGTTTGGAAGTGCAGAGCACCAAGAATCAGAAGTGCAAAGCACTATTTAATTTCTTGATCTACATTTAGATCAAAGAAAAATAAATTTTTCTCTTTTGTTTCAAGAACCAGAGGTTCATAAAAAAGTGCAAAGCACTATTATTACTTATATATATATATATATATATATATATATATTTCTTATTTAAAATTATTGAGCTTGTTCTTAGATCAATAATCTATCCATAAGAGAATTTTCTCTTTTTTTCTAAAGGTTTTTACCTTCTGTTGTTCTTGAGGAGTTTTCAAGAGCTTTCTTCTTTCTCTCTCTCTCTTTTTTTTAGAAGGATGTTGATGCCTTTGAATTGAGGCCTAGGGTCCTTTTTATAGTGCCCATAAATTAGTTAGATTTGTTAAAGAGATCTTTCTCTGAATGATTTGGGGAATTTTCCCCACCGTTGGATCTTTGATCCAAGGGCTTCTGCTTTGCAGAAGAAAATCTTCTTGTTTTAACAAGAACAGAAAAGATTTCTTAGAAATTTAATTCTGTTTGGTGCGGATGCTTCAGCGCGTGACACGTGTCGCGTAGCGCACAGCGCAGCGCAACTGCGCTAGCGCATCTACGCTGACATGTGTCGCGCAGCGCACAGCGCAACTGCGCTAACGCATCTGCGCTGACACGTGTCGCGCAGCGCAGAGCGCAGCGCAATAGCGCAGCGCAATAGCGCAAGCGCATCTGCGCTGACACGCGTCGCGCAGCACAGTGCATGCGCAACCGAAGCGTTGCTTCCTTTAAACAGAGCTTTGCTCTGATTGGGCGCGCCCTCTTGGGCGCTGCGCTGATACATCTGCGTCTGACACGTGGCGCGTTACGCACAGCGCAAAGAATCTGAAGCGTTGCTTCATTTATTAAAGTTTAACTCTTCCAAGCAGAGCTTTGCTCTGATTGGGGTAAGATGAAGCGTCGCTTCATCTCCCGCCTCGGAATTTGAACAGAGCTTTGCTCTGATTGGGGTAAACAAATGCCCCCCCACTGTTGCGCTCATGTGGCCCCAAACGTGAGCGCAACGGTGGCGGAATTCCAACCGCCGTGACAACTTTTGGAAGTCGAAGAGGCACTTGAGGCCTATAAATAGGACCTTTGGTCCCTCACAGATGCTTGTCATCTTTCAGATTTTTATTTTCAAAAACTTCAGAGCTTTGCTCTTGCCTTCAAGAACTCTAGAGGTTTGCTCTTCTTTCCAAAGTTTTTTAGAAAATTTTTTAGGTAAAATTGATTCTTAGATTAAATTAATTTTAATTAATTTTAACCAACAGAGCTTTGCTCTCATAGATCTTTTAATCTAAAGAGATCCCCATTTGGGTTTCACTAGCAGAGCTTTGCTCATTTTCAAAGTTAGAAACTTTAGGTATAAATCAAATTAATTTAAATTAATCTCAGTCAAAGAGCTTTGCTCTCACAGATCTTTTGATCTAAAGAGATCCTCGTTGGGGTTTCATTGAGTTTTTGTTCATGGGTTTTAATCCCTGAACTGAGCTTTGCTCTCTAGGAATTTAGCCCTCTATGTACATTATTTTTCTTCTATCGCTAATCTTCCTGTGGTATTTCCTCCAGGCATAATGGCGGTGCACCTATACAGTTTGCACGAGTACATCACCTATGACGATATTCGCGCACAGGGTCGTCAACAAAACCAGAAGTTTACAAACGCTCAATGTGCAGAGGTCATGGGTCGTCTGAACGCAAGCGGTGGTTGGCTGCTATCCCGTCGTTCGGCTCTTTTGAAAGTCGTACTGGGAGCAATATTGTAACATTTCAAAAAGATAAAATATTAATTTTGGAAATTTTTATAATTTAATATTATTTTATTGAATATTTTAATATTTTGGTATTATTAAATACAAATAAATGGGAAAAATTTTGGAAAAATTATGGAAAAGTCTAAAATAGGGTAAATTAGAGAATTATGCCATTTCTAAGTTTAATTGGTTAGTTATATGCTAAATTAGTGCTAATCGCGATTAAAAATCGCTAATCGGTTTTTTTGCAATTTTGTGCAAAACATGCACATATCATTTTCTACGCTTGTGTTACATTTTATTGCCATGGTTTGTTTTGGGGTTACTATTTGAGTGAGAAGGGGTTTAAGGAAAAAGAAAAGAAAAGGAAAGGAAATGGGAAAAGATTAAAGAATGAGGTTTGGTGAGAGAGAGGTATGGGCACCCTTGACTAAACCCTTAGCCATTTCTCCTTCACTCATCTCTCTCTCCCTCTTCAACCTTGCTGCTGCTGCTGCTCCTCACTTCCCTCCCCTCTTCAAAGCCCTCTAAACACATCCTAAACAACTCCAAAACCCTACCCCCATTTCACTAAAAAGATGCATAAGCTCAAGACCTACACGATGGACCAAGAAAGCATGGATTTTGGCCACTAGGGGCAACTCAAGAAAATTCTTGAGTTGCCAAATGAGGTATTTACTGAACCATTAGCTTAGTTTTAGCATTACTTTTAACCCTATGTTAAGATTGAATCGATATCGGGTAATTTTGTGAACATGGGGAAAACCAAGTTAGGGTTTGAGGGAATTTTGTGTTGTACTGTGAAATTGAGCTCAGTAGAGGTTTTATAAACACCCTAGTGCTGGAATGGAGACCCTAACCCGAAGCTTAAACCCATAATACGGATTTTAGAAACCGATATCGGGGAATTTGTGAAATCTGTGCAGGGTATATTGAATCTGCTATCACCCGAGACACCCTAAACTAAAATTGATTAGACAGTGGTATGTGCAGGCACCCAGGAAGCTACCAACAAGACCCCAGGCCCTACTTCCATTTCCAGGCCGCAAATTCCTCCATTCTGGCCGCAAATTGCGGCCAGACCATGATGGAATTGGCTCGTTTTGGTTTTGGTGTTCCCTTATCTGTATATTAGGCCCCTGGTATACATAGAATTGTCGAATTGGACCTAGGGTGAAATCTGGAACATATTTCCTAAGTTGCTGTTTTGGATTCGTGTTTCCGTATTCCGTATTTTTAAGTCTGAATTTGTGTCTTGTGTTTTACCTCGACTATTTGGCGTTTATACGACGATATAGAGGATTTACTGATGGTTTTGAAGGCGTGCCATAGGTTCTAACCTATAGGCCTCTTATCGTATCGTTTTGGGTTTCGTGTGCCGTTTTAGCTTTGATTTGGTTTTAATGCACATATACGATATTTTGATATGTAGGTACCCATGAAGACTTCGGGACGACAAGCAAACGCGTGGTGACATCGAAAGATGGAGACGCAAGGTGAGTAGATTATATCTACTGGGGGAAGTCGGGTGGATGGCGTATAGCACCCCCGCAGTCCGTAGTTATGATATTATATATATGATAGTTAGGTGTATTATGGATAGTGTAGGGTTAGAAATGACTAGTGTAGTTCATAGTCGCGAACCCTAGAATAGAATTACACCTACACGCACACCCTTGCGCATTCCTTATACTTGCACTGTGTTGATGATATTGGATGACATTGGAGATGAGTCGATGATGTTGGGCCTTGTGCCGCGAGATCGGTGATTTGATGTGATTCGTATTGGGATACGATACGTGATCTCTAGCGGGCCTTGGGACGTGTGCTTGCACACGCAGTTTATTGATGGTATCAGTTGTACTAGACTTAGATCAGTACCCCAGATTATGTGATATGATGATAGTGATACCTGAAATGTGATGATATAGTGTGATATTGACCCGTACCCAGCTATTGGGATGCCGTACGATGATTTACCGTACGAGCCTATATTGATGATAGATCAGCGCTCATGACTAGAGGATGTCTTACGATATACTGTATCGTACGCGATATTATTGAGGCGGGATCACCGACTAGTATGTCTATATATATCGACTCAGATTTAGGTGGTTTCCATACCCCTCCTGATTTACTTGATACTTAGATCTGTAGTTTGCATAGTAGATGTTAGATTAGACCCGAGTCATACCTATTTCAAAAACTACGAATCAGGAATTTCTTAAAAGACAAGTAAAGAGATTCTACGGGTATTTTTCAAAGGACGTATCTTTCTTAAAATATACTGTAGCCCTTATTTTACCAAAAATCCTGATTCGTCTTACTTCAAACGACATAACTGCATGATATATACATATTGATGTAGATTCTTCACTGTGGTGTTGATTATTTGATTTCCGCATATTCATGCTATTCACATTGCTTTGCATATGATTATTGCTATATTATTATCATGCTGTTAGGACACCAGCACCATTATCGATGATGCGTATGTTCCACGTACACTATTTGCCGGCTCACACACTTCATCATCGATAATTGCCATGCCACTACACTGTAGTATTGTTGCGTTCATGATATGATTCTTGCATGGCATATTGTACACTTATACTTGTACACAAACATAGATGATTCTGACTTGATTAGAGATTTGGGAACCGCAAGATGTTCTTCAAAACTGATTCGTTTTAAAAGAGCGGTTTCCCTCGACATGTGCACATTACTATTCCATATTGCATGACTTATGATATGCTTACCTTTCTTACATGTCGCATACATCATGTTTTGATTATACGCATTGAGATATGTTGTTTCCATGATATTTCTGGATTTGGGAACCGTGGGTATTTCAAAAGAGAATATATAATTGTGTTAAAAACCCGGTTACCCTTGATATGATATTTCAGTGCGTCCACCATGTGTTTTCTCGGTGCTGAGAGCGACAATGTGAAACCCGATTCGAGGAGGCGGATGAGGCCGATTGCGGGTACATGGTGGACCCGGTATGGTACCCCGGGACGAGAACGGTTTCGCTGTGTATTAGACGGTGAGCCTGGCAGAGGGACTACTACCTACCAGTGATTGTAGTTGAGCTCGGCGGATATCTGGAGGATACCGACCGGAGTTGAGAGATGGATATGGGCTGACCCGTACTGCCGGGGCCGAGGGCCGATACCGCAGACGGAGCCCCATATGGACGAGGATTTACGTGCCGATGCTAGTCTCAGGTTTCATGACGTTTTTCCATGATTTTGTTTATATCCTCATATTTGCATACATGATGCTTATTGTCATTGGGTGACGGGTGGACGGGTTCCACGTTTATTGTCATTGGGTGACGGGTGGACGGGTTCCACGTTTTTACAGACATGGATCATATACAGACTGGATTTACATTGATCATACTTCATTTGTATATATAACAGGGTATGAGGGCGTTGTTATATATACCCTTACACCAATATTAGTGGTATGGGATGCTAATATATGTGTATTGATATCCTTTGATACTTCATCATATTTACTTCATGCAGACATACCTTATACTGATGACATGTTATTACCTGAGTACTTGGCACCACATACCTGTTTAGATGTTGCTTTGCCACCTTATCATGTATCAGGCTTATTCTTTGAGGTTTATTACTGATTGTTGACCTAGGATCATGTCTTGCATTCGGTTTCTGCTTGTAGATATTCTCTATTCACGAGTTGGCAACTCACCCCCGTTGTGCCACAGTTCTTGCAGGTTTTGCCGTACAGGTTCCTTTGCGGCATTTCTGGCGCATTGCTTCCTTGAGGGTGAATTGCATTTGGTAGGTGGTTTCTTTTGCATCAAGAACCACCATTGTACTTATATTATTCATTGTATCTAGAATTTCCATCAACCAAAACTTGTATATTGTTTCAGACTCAGACTTTAGTGATGTATTATTCGACCTTAGAGTCGCGCTTAGTAGTATTGCGGTTTTCATGCTTACTGAGTTTCTTTTGGATTTGATCCTCGCCTTTCGGCGTTGTATATGATATTGCATGTGTGGTTGTGACCGTCAATTGACGAAGAGCTAGCTTCCGCTTGGGGATGCCTTTTATCATTGTATATATGTTGTGCTTGTTGTATCCCGTTAGGGGCCAGTATTTACAAAAGAAACTCTGCCGAAATTTTTAGAAAAGACTTTACCTTTTAAAAATGCACATTCGGCTTAGTTATTTAAAAACCTTGACTTCAAACATGTTTTCCTTCACTTCTTTAAACCAGTTTTCTTTACTTACTCTAAAAATGGTTTTAGATTTCTGGGCTTTTGGCTTACTTGGATCAGATGGAGTCCTATAGACTTCATATGGTTCAAGGGCCAGTCACGTGCTCTTTCGGGTCGTGACAAAGTTGGTATCAGAGCGCTAGGTTGACCTTGGTTCGAGTCTAAGTTTGACTATGCGGAGCCTAGGGCGTTTATATATATACGGAACTTAGGCTTGACCTTACGGAACTTAGACTTAGTCGAGGGGGTATTAGACCCGAACTTTCGTCGTATAGGATGACCCTTGGTTGATGGAATAGGTAACTAAAGTAGAGTGACGTACCGTGGGTATGTTCCGCGGCATACTTACGACACGCCACTCCGCTTAAGGAACCTTAGGATGTACATATTTTTGAGATCAGTGATTCTCTTCTTATCCATGATTATACATCCATTTGAGATCCCCGATTCTATTAGTTTCATGATCATACATGATGCTGTTCCTTCCTATGATCATGTATCCACTCTGGATCTGTTGTTCTCTTTCTTGCCATTGATCTGCTCTCTTCGATACTCGATTGAGGTTTCTGTCGCCATGTTTGAGCGCAGTTTGGGCTGCTGCTAGGGTTACGGTCAGGGCGAGCTCGTCTGGTACGAGGGCCGACCATTGTGTTTTCTGGTGACATGGGAACGTCTCGAGTTAGTATTGGTGATTGTGACCTCTAGTAGAGGCGAGTGCTTGGTTTTGCACTGGATGATCGGGCCATTGTTAGAGCTGCCAGTTGAGAGAGGACTGTTGATGTACGGCATACCTCAGAGATTATGATGTCGCCTACCGTGCAGACAGATGGATCAGCTGTTGCTGAGATTGACAGGATGTCGCTTCCGGAGCTTACGAGCTGAGATTATCGGAGCTTCCATGCAGATATGAGACAGATGATAGCTAGTCTACTCGATTTGAGAGACGAAGGTGATTCGTCCGATTTATGCACCGGAGCGGTCCCAGTTGAGTTGAAGATTTCCAGTGTGGAGAGTCTTACTCAGATCTAGAGCAGACCGATTCAGAGATGACCACCAATGTGTCGCCTTTCCTGGAGGATTGAGGCGCTGTTCGGCGTACAGGCGAATGAGCCAGTTGCTGCTGCAAATGACGGGATATCGCCCAGATGGTTGGAGCTACTGCAGCGTGAGCATATACTTAGAGAGATGATAGCGAGTCGCTAGTCACCTGAGGATGAATGACTAGGACATTTGGTTCGTCCGTTTACCGATGCGAGGTCATCAGATTGATTGTTTCCAGCTAGAGACGACTTCACGCAGGTTCGTTGAGAGTCGATAGAGACGATCGAATGTCAGGAGCCCATTTTCCAAGTTTAAAGTATACGGAAAGACATGCAGGTGATTCTATGGACCCTCTAGAAGAATGAAACCCTAACTCGACTTAATGACCGTGTGAAAGCTTTTGAACCTTAGGGTTTACGGCAGTTCCGCGGCGCCATTAGTGATGCTTGGGTTTGCCCTTCTACTGCTGGACCACCGACGCTGTGGCATGTACTCGATACTATTAAACTGTACTCAAGATGTTGATCTCTTGGGGGATTATAAGGTTCTGGCGAGTCGATCGAATGTTTCGACATCATTCGGATATCATGTGATGGGATGCATTGCTTGGGAGACTCCAGATACGAGTATAGCCGTTGGAGCACAGTCCATGCAGCCACGATGAGATGAGTCCAAATCAGTCGACATTGAAGCAGAGTGAATAAAGGAGTTCGCAAGAGATTTCGACGAGATGACGTCCCACTCCGCTGACATCAGAGATGTGATACGCACCCAGAGGCATTGTATATGGATATATCTTCCAGAAAGAAGCGCGATAAGTATGCAGCCGTTCCGGAATAAGAAATTGCTTCAGCGATGGATGATGACTTCCGGGCAATTCGGCAGGAATGAGATTTGAGAGAGAAACCTCGACAGGACCTTTCTGGAATACGATACGAGAAGACCTAGACCCAGGAGTGGTCATATTGCGCACACCCAGCAGGCCAGAGTTGGCATTGTCGACGAGGTAGTTGACCAGATTCGGATAAAGGAACTTACCCAGATGCGTTGCGAATTGATCAAGGACGGACGAGTATTGAGTATTCCTCCGATGGTTGGGAGGTGTTCCCAAGGACCTGTTCGTCCTGATATCTTCTACAGAATGATGAAGCTACAGAGTATGCGATTTCGAGTCCGTGCGAGAGACTTCGGATCGACTGTAGCCGAGAGCATTGCAGTGCGCAGATTGAGACGTGACGTCGAAGTGGACGGAAATACAGACAAGCGGACAAGAGGTTCGGGCGAGACGCTGACGAGCTGTCATTACTTCCCGTCGAGACTAGAGACCTGATATGCTTACAGAGGCGTTGGGATGCGACCAATTTCCGAGAAAATATTGTGCTGAGGACACAGATGTCTATCGAGTGAGGAGAGATTATGCAAGAGAGCCAGCCTCCGTACAGTTCGGCATAGGCAAGATCGGAAGAGACCTTGAGCAGGATTCCTTCCAGGACACTGCTGCAATGATGCTTGCACCCAGGATCAGATGTGTGATGTGCATTAAGAGAGCCAGAGGCCGACGCCAGTGATATGCTGCTTTATGAGTGGTCGTGAGGATCGACCGGGAGATGAGCAGAGAAGTGCCAGAACGGAATCGTCCCCTTTTGCACACCTGACAGGGCCGATGAGCCGATTGACTGCGAGATAGGTAATCCGCAGAGAAGATAAGGACCCAGAGTCAGAGGACGCCAGACAGTGAGCAAGAGGCAAGTAGATATCTTGCGCTGCTAGCATTGGATGCACCAACTCCTTCTCGACCTTGAAGGAGGAACTACCGATGACGGTATTTATGATTTGTGATTTTGTGATTCGATTATCACGTATCCGTCATTTTGGATTTCGGTATTTTGGGCGTTCTGTTTGCATGATTTAGTTTGATGACTGAGTTTCATGATATTTGTTTCATGCACCCACTGGATATTTATATTTTGCGCATAGTTATTACATTTGAGGTATTGATTGTGATTTCATGCCTATTTTACGCCGGTGATTTGATTTACGCTTCCAGCGTAGTTTTCATGTACTTTTAGTGTTTTGATTTGATTTGTGCACGCTGATGCACACAGTTGTGAGACTTTTCATCGCGGTACACTTGATCTTGATTGAGCCGCATTTTATATCGTCGATTTTGACCCTGATATTGATGATTGATTCTTGCACTCCGTGTATTCGACTGGACTTACGCATGTTCGACGTTTGCTATTGGATTTCGCGATTCCGTGTATGTCGAGTGCACAGGGTTTAGATTTTCATTCGTGCACGATGGATGCACCGATTTGGATTTTCACGCATGTTGGGCGCATGTTTTGAGATACGATTTTGGGGCACACCAGATGCACTAAATCGAGATTCTTCGTGCATGTCACGTGCACCTGATTTTTGCTGTCAGGCACACACGTTGCCTATGACAGATGATTCGTGCACACCAGTGGCACCTAGATGTTGTTTTGTACACCTGTTTGACACATATGGATTTTGATTCCGTGCGCACCAGACGCACCGGATGTTCTTAGTTACATTTTTGTAGATTGATTTCCTATAGAGCAGTACATTTTTATGATATTCGCTACGGATTGATGTTTTCGGAACCCCGACAAATTGGATATTACTGAAATGTTTTGGTATTTGGGGGTTTAAATTTAAATTCGGGGACCGAATTTTTTTAAGGGGGGTAGATTGTAACATTTCAAAAAGATAAAATATTAATTTTGGAAATTTTTATAATTTAATATTATTTTATTGAATATTTTAATATTTTGGTATTATTAAATACAAATAAATGGGAAAAATTTTGGAAAAATTATGGAAAAGTCTAAAATAAGGGTAAATTAGAGAATTATGCCATTTCTAAGTTTAATTGGTTAGTTATATGCTAAATTAGTGCTAATCGCGATTAAAAATCGCTAATCGGTTTTTTTGCAATTTTGTGCAAAACATGCACATATCATTTTCTACGCTTGTGTTACATTTTATTGCCATGGTTTGTTTTGGGGTTACTATTTGAGTGAGAAGGGGTTTAAGGAAAAAGAAAAGAAAAGGAAAGGAAATGGGAAAAGATTAAAGAATGAGGTTTGGTGAGAGAGAGGTATGGGCACCCTTGACTAAACCCTTAGCCATTTCTCCTTCACTCATCTCTCTCTCCCTCTTCAACCTTGCTGCTGCTGCTGCTCCTCACTTCCCTCCCCTCTTCAAAGCCCTCTAAACACATCCTAAACAACTCCAAAACCCTACCCCCATTTCACTAAAAAGATGCATAAGCTCAAGACCTACACGATGGACCAAGAAAGCATGGATTTTGGCCACTAGGGGCAACTCAAGAAAATTCTTGAGTTGCCAAATGAGGTATTTACTGAACCATTAGCTTAGTTTTAGCATTACTTTTAACCCTATGTTAAGATTGAATCGATATCGGGTAATTTTGTGAACATGGGGAAAACCAAGTTAGGGTTTGAGGGAATTTTGTGTTGTACTGTGAAATTGAGCTCAGTAGAGGTTTTATAAACACCCTAGTGCTGGAATGGAGACCCTAACCCGAAGCTTAAACCCATAATACGGATTTTAGAAACCGATATCGGGGAATTTGTGAAATCTGTGCAGGGTATATTGAATCTGCTATCACCCGAGACACCCTAAACTAAAATTGATTAGACAGTGGTATGTGCAGGCACCCAGGAAGCTACCAACAAGACCCCAGCCCCTACTTCCATTTCCAGGCCGCAAATTCCTCCATTCTGGCCGCAAATTGCGGCCAGACCATGATGGAATTGGCTCGTTTTGGTTTTGGTGTTCCCTTATCTGTATATTAGGCCCCTGGTATACATAGAATTGTCTAATTGGACCTAGGGTGAAATATGGAACATATTTCCTAAGTTGCTGTTTTGGATTCGTGTTTCCGTATTCCGTATTTTTAAGTCTGAATTTGTGCCTTGTGTTTTACCTCGACTATTTGGCGTTTATACGACGATATAGAGGATTTACTGATGGTTTTGAAGGCGTGCCATAGGTTCTAACCTATAGGCCTCTTATCGTATCGTTTTGGGTTTCGTGTGCCGTTTTAGCTTTGATTTGGTTTTAATGCACATATACGATATTTTGATATGTAGGTACCCATGAAGACTTCGGGACGACAAGCAAACGCGTGGTGACATCGAAAGATGGAGACGCAAGGTGAGTAGATTATATCTACTGGGGGAAGTCGGGTGGATGGCGTATAGCACCCCCGCAATCCGTAGTTATGATATTATATATATGATAGTTAGGTGTATTATGGATAGTGTAGGGTTAGAAATGACTAGTGTAGTTCATAGTCGCGAACCCTAGAATAGAATTACACCTACACGCACACCCTTGCGCATTCCTTATACTTGCACTGTGTTGATGATATTGGATGACATTGGAGATGAGTCGATGATGTTGGGCCTTGTGCCGCGAGATCGGTGATTTGATGTGATTCGTATTGGGATACGATACGTGATCTCTAGCGGGCCTTGGGACGTGTGCTTGCACACGCAGTTTATTGATGGTATCAGTTGTACTAGACTTAGATCAGTACCCCAGATTATGTGATATGATGATAGTGATACCTGAAATGTGATGATATAGTGTGATATTGACCCGTACCCAGCTATTGGGATGCCGTACGATGATTTACCGTACGAGCCTATATTGATGATAGATCCGCGCTCATGACTAGAGGATGTCTTACGATATACTGTATTGTACGCGATATTATTGAGGCGGGATCACCGACTAGTATGTCTATATATATCGACTCAGATTTAGGTGGTTTCCATACCCCTCCTGATTTACTTGATACTTAGATCTGTAGTTTGCATAGTAGATGTTAGATTAGACCCGAGTCATACCTATTTCAAAAACTACGAATCAGGAATTTCTTAAAAGACAAGTAAAGAGATTCTACGGGTATTTTTCAAAGGACGTATCTTTCTTAAAATATACTGTAGCCCTTATTTTACCAAAAATCCTGATTCGTCTTACTTCAAACGACATAACTGCATGATATATACAAATTGATGTAGATTCTTCACTGTGGTGTTGATTATTTGATTTCCGCATATTCATGCTATTCACATTGCTTTGCATATGATTATTGCTATATTATTATCATGCTGTTAGGACACCAGCACCATTATCGATGATGCGTATGTTCCACGTACACTATTTGCCGGCTCACACACTTCATCATCGATAATTGCCATGCCACTACACTGTAGTATTGTTGCATTCATGATATGATTCTTGCATGGCATATTGTACACTTATACTTGTACACAAACATAGATGATTCTGACTTGATTAGAGATTTGGGAACCGCAAGATGTTCTTCAAAACTGATTCGTTTTAAAAGAGCGGTTTCCCTCGACATGTGCACATTACTATTCCATATTGCATGACTTATGATATGCTTACCTTTCTTACATATCGCATACATCATGTTTTGATTATACGCATTGAGATATGTTGTTTCCATGATATTTCTGGATTTGGGAACCGTGGGTATTTCAAAAGAGAATATATAATTGTGTTAAAAACCCGGTTACCCTTGATATGATATTTCAGTGCGTCCACCATGTGTTTTCTCGGTGCTGAGAGCGACAATGTGAAACCCGATTCGAGGAGGCGGATGAGGCCGATTGCGGGTACATGGTGGACCCGGTATGGTACCCCGGGACGAGAACGGTTTCGCTGTGTAGTAGACGGTGAGCCTGGCAGAGGGACTACTACCTACCGGTGATTGTAGTTGAGCTCGGCGGATATCTGGAGGATACCAACCGGAGTTGAGAGATGGATATGGGCTGACCCATACTGCCGGGGCCGAGGGCCGATACCGCAGACGGAGCCCCATATGGACGAGGATTTACGTGCCGATGCTAGTCTCAGGTTTCATGACGTTTTTCCATGATTTTGTTTATATCCTCATATTTGCATACATGATGCTTATTGTCATTGGGTGACGGGTGGACGGGTTCCACGTTTATTGTCATTGGGTGACGGGTGGACGGGTTCCACGTTTTTACAGACATGGATCATATATAGACTGGATTTACATTGATCATACTTCATTTGTATATATAACAGGGTATGAGGGCGCTGTTATATATACCCTTACACCAATATTAGTGGTATGGGACGCTAATATATGTGTATTGATATCCTTTGATACTTCATCATATTTACTTCATGCAGACATACCTTATACTGATGACATGTTATTACCTGAGTACTTGGCACTACATACCTGTTTAGATGTTGCTTTGCCACCTTATCATGTATCAGGCTTATTCTTTGAGGTTTATTACTGATTGTTGACCTAGGATCATGTCTTGCATTCGGTTTCTGCTTGTAGATATTCTCTATTCACGAGTTGGCAACTCACCCCCGTTGTGCCACAGTTCTTGCAGGTTTTGCCGTACAGGTTCCTTTGCGGCATTTCTGGCACATTGCTTCCTTGAGGGTGAATTGCATTTGGTAGGTGGTTTCTTTTGCATCAAGAACCACCATTGTACTTATATTATTCATTGTATCTAGAATTTCCATCAACCAAAACTTGTATATTGTTTCAGACTCAGACTTTAGTGATGTATTATTCGACCTTAGAGTCGCGCTTAGTAGTATTGCGGTTTTCATGCTTACTGAGTTTCTTTTGGATTTGATCCTCGCCTTTCGGCGTTGTATATGATATTGCATGTGTGGTTGTGACCGTCAATTGACGAAGAGCTAGCTCCCGCTTGGGGATGCCTTTTATCATTGTATATATGTTGTGCTTGTTGTATCCCGTTAGGGGCCAGTATTTACAAAAGAAACTCTGCCGAAATTTTTAGAAAAGACTTTACCTTTTAAAAATGCACATTCGGCTTAGTTATTTAAAAACCTTGACTTCAAACATGTTTTCCTTCACTTCTTTAAACCAGTTTTCTTTACTTACTCTTAAAATGGTTTTAGATTTCTGGGCTTTTGGCTTACTTGGATCAGATGGAGTCCTATAGACTTCATATGGTTCAAGGGCCAGTCACGTGCTCTTTCGGGTCGTGACAAATATGGAGAGCACTTCCGGGTCTTCACGAGGCCTTACCACTGAATGCGCTGGATGATGCCGAGGACAAGGTGCATTCAGTGTACCTGACGGGGCTGATCTCGAAGAAACGACGGGACAGCCTCATTGACATCCTACACCAAATCTTCCAGCAGACGACGATAGTTGCTGCTTATCGAAGGCCGGAAGGGCTTGCCGACGATATCGACACAGAGGAGCATGAGAGGCTGCGCATAAGAATAATTAGAAAGGCCAGAAGAACTCTGGATGGCCTTACTTTTGAATTCCTCAATCCGTGTCCCGGATCTGAGGTTATTCCATTGTAACAATATTTTTCTTCCATCGCTTTTTATGATTATAAGAATTTTGGGCAACATTAATGAAATTTTTTTTTAGCCTGTCTTTATTATGTATCTTTTGTCCTGAGTCTTTTGCCCATGCATAAATAAGTGCGTCACGCACGCCAGATCAAATGTAGACCGGATATTCTTTCTGTCACCTTTTTTTTTTATTGTCAGCAGGCTGTCTTAATAACCATGGTTGATGGATATCTAAAACGAGTATTCTGACTTCCTTGAGAAATAACGATGGCTTAGGCCGCAGGTTCAGGTCTACTGCCTAAGACTTTTCAACTCTATGAGCCGTGAGGGTCCCATAGAGGCTTTTCTTCCTATGGGTCGAGAGGATTCCATAGGTGGATTGTCTCCTTAGGAATCGTGAGGATTCCTAAGTGTGGTTTTCTCTCATAGGTCGTAAGGATCCTATAAGAGAATTTTTCCCTCTTACGAGTCGAGAGGATTCGTAAGCGGTTGTTTCCCTCCTTGTCAAAATTCGACTTTGGAGAGTGAGGCCCGTGAATAGTATGCAAGAGACCATTTTGGATTGACTTGCAGGGCCCCATTGTTCAGGAAGCAAGCTTTTTAATCCTTGCTGCCCGAGACTTTATCTTGCAAGGTGGGACGAACCGGGAATTTTCTCACGGAGACAGTGGTGGCTCTGCGAGTTGACGCGGGTTGGGAGGCTCTCGTCATAGAGTGTTTGTATCCGTGAGTCGAGGAGTTTGCTAGGGATTATTTGTTTCCCAAGCGCCAAGGATTATTTGTTTCCTTGGGGTTTGAAACGAGTCGAGGATTCCTGCGGAGGCATTGGTGGCTCTGCGGGTCGACGCGGATCAGAAGGCTCTCGTCAAGGAGTGTTTGTATCCGTGAGTCGAGGAATTTTGCTAGGGATTACTTGTTTCCCAAGCGCCAAGGATTATTTGTTTCCTTGGGGTTTGAAACGAGTCGAGGATTCCCACGGGGACATTGGTGGCTCTGCGGGTCGACGCGGATCAGAAGGCTCTCGTCAAGGAGTGTTTGTATCCGTGAGTCGAGGAATTTTGCTAGGGATTATTTGTTTCCCAAGCGCCAAGGATTATTTGTTTCCTTGGGGTTTGAAACGAGTCGAGGATTCCTACGGAGGCACCGGTGGCTCTGCGAGTCGACGCGGATCAGAAGGCTCTCGTCAAGGAGTGTTTGTATCCGTGAGTCGAGGAATTTTACTAGTGATTATTTGTTTCCCAAGCGCCAAGGATTATTTGTTTCCTTGGGGTTTGAAACGAGTCGAGGATTCCCACGGGGGCACTGGTGGCTCTGCGGGTCGACGCAGATCAGAAGGCTTTTGTCAAGGAGTGTTTGTATCCGTGAGTCGAGGAATTTTGCTAGGGATTATTTGTTTCCCAAGCGCCAAGGATTATTTGTTTCCTTGGGGTTTGAAACGAGTCGAGGATTCCCGCGGGGGCACTGGTGGCTCTGCGGGTTGACACGAATCAGAAGGCTCTCGTCAAGAAGTGTTTGTATCCGTGAGTCGAGGAATTTTGCTAGGGATTATTTGTTTCCCAAGCGCCAAGGATTATTTGTTTCCTTGGGGTTTGAAACGAGTCGAGGATTCCCACGGGGGCACTGGTGGCTCTGCGGGTCGACGCGAATCAGAAGGCTCTCGTCAAGGAGTGTTTGTATCCGTGAGTCGAGGAATTTTTGTTGAAGTCACTGGCTTCTTCGGTTAAAATGAACTGTTGAGGTTTGGGCTTCGTCGTCTGACAGAATCCGTTGGGAAAGTATGATTCCTTCTTTGTTTACGCCCTTGTTCCCCTCCGAACGACGGCGACGACGTGGCCTCTCGCCTGAGATTCGGGGCAGATGCTAATTGGTGCTATCCGTCCACCTCTCCGAAGATGCCAATTTGATCCATGGCACCATGTATCGGAGGTTTAGACGGATGCGTCCGATATAGCAGACTTCGTCAGATTCCCCCTCGTTCGAGGGGTTTTTGATTGTGGGGACGCTCATCTCTGCAGGCGCAAGCCCCTGCAGTTAATTACGCTACCGCTTTGCGGTAACAACTTTCTCCTTCTCCAGATGGTCACTTCGTGTCGTGTGTTCTTGTTTTATGTTTCATTGCCCGTGGATCGTTTACGGAGACTGAGTTATGTCGTCGCCCGTAGGGCATGGACTAGTCCGAATCCGCATTATCTTAAATTTGGGTTTGGGGGTTTGGTTTGAGGATACGTCAGCCATACTTGAGGCTAAGATCAACTCAAACGTTTGTTAAGGATACGTTAGTCTAATTTTGTGACTAAGATCAACTTAACGGGATCGTTTAGATCCTACAAAAGAGTGTTTGGACTCTAATGTTCCAGTTTAGGGACGTGGCGGTCCATCGTATATGTGGCCGTCGGGACCCGTCACCTCTCTGACGACGTTGAAGGATTACAACGACGGATGTCAGAGGAGTTCAGAGATGTACCCTCGAGCCAGAGTTAATTAGGGGGATTCATAGTCCAGTCTGCTTGAAGGTTTAAGGACGCGTTAGCCATCTTTGAGGCTAGGATCAACTTAAACAGGACCGTTTAGATCCGACGAAAGAGCATATGGAGGCTCTATGGTTCTAGTTTAAGGACGTTGCGGTCCATGGGTAGTTTAAGGACATTGCGGTCCGTGGGTAGTTTAAGGACATTGCGGTCCATTGGTAGTTTTAAGACATCCCGGTCAAGGTTAAGGATGTCATAGTCCATGGGTTTAAGGACTCCACAGTCCGGTATGTGCTCTGGATGCTTCACACGGGTTCACTGCCGTGCTAGGCGAGGACCAGGCTCCGCTCTGGATGCTTCACACGGGTTCACTGCCGTGCTCTGCGAGGACCAGGATCCGCTCTGGACGTTTTCCGCTGGGTCAAAGAGTGACGTTATCCGCGTTCCACGTAACCAGGAATTTTGCATTATGCATGGGTTTAAGGACCCCACAGTCCATATCATGAATGGTCTTCGGGACCCGTCACCTCTTTGAAGACATTGAGGGATTACAATGCCAAGTATCAAAGGAGTGAAGAGATGTACCCTAGAACCGGAATGGCTTGAATAGTCCCTGGCCCAATTTGGGGTCAAGACTGGTTAATTATGTTGTGAGCCCATTAGCCCAGTTAATCATGAATTGAGGACTTATGGCCAGCTTGGGCTAAGTCCAATCAGGAGAGGCTTTGCCTCTATCCCTTTAGCCAATTGGGCCAAAGCCTAGTGTTAAACACTTCAGAGCAATCGGCGTTGAACACTGGGAATGAGGTTGACAAGTTAGTGTTCAACATTGAGAGATAATTGGTGTTAAACACCAGCAATAAGGCTTTTTCAAATTAGTGTTAAACACTAAAACAGATCAGTGTTGAACACTGCAAATAAGGCTTTTTAATCAGCATTGAATGCTAAGGCCCGACAGTGTTTTAACACTGGGCTTGAGAGTTTTAATTTTAGTGTTAAACACTAAGGCAGGAAGGGTCACGTGGCAGCACGTGAGAGCGCCCTCCCTTCATTTGTTCTGCTGAAATTCTCATTTCCTTCCAAGCATCACGTGCCATCACGTGATGGGCATTCAAATGCCTGTGTATTAGAGTTTCTGCCAAGGTCACGTGGATCACGTGGGATGCTGCCTCAAAGGGACTTCTGTAGCTCTTTTGAGAGGGTCACGTGGTGGCACGTGACCCTACCTCCATGTATGTTGTTTAGAGAATCTGTTGATCTTTCTTTTCAGGAATTAAATTCCTCTAGCTTTAATTTTCAAAGGAATTAAATTCCTATTTTCTTTCGATCCTTGAACCTTCTGTAGGAATTAGATTCCTCGTTTATGTGAAGAACTGAATAGGGTTAAACCCTAATAAAAACTTTTTAAGGAATCAAACTTCCGTTTCCCGTCAGATCATGATTAAGGGACTTAGATTCCCATTGTTTCAACAGAACTAAATTCTTAATTAGGGTTAAACCCTGCTTCTTTTTATTTTGAAGGAATTAAATTCCCATAACACAGGGTCAAGCCCTACTTTTATCTTAGAGGAATTAAATTCCTATAGTTCTGTGAGAATTAAATTCTCATGCTTGCATTCTTTCTCTATGTTTTGGATCTGCATGGCAGGATCTCGACCCATTGAGAATTAAATTCTCAACCTTAAGGGGAGATGTGCACTTTGCAGATCCTCTATCAAAGAGAGAAGAAATCTGCTCTTCTGTCTTATGTATCGGAGTTAAACTCTGTTGAGAATTAAATTCTCTTTCTTTCAAAAGGCTTTCCCTTTCTTACCTAGGGTTTTTTGCAGAAGATCCGAGTCTTTTCAAAGTATCAAAAGCTCTCCTCCTTTCTTTTTTCTCTTCTCTACGCCTGTATCTCTTTTTGTGTCTCTTGGCTCCTATTTATAGGAGAAGCAGCTGAATCAGTTGGTTTTTGACGAATCTTCGTTGAGAGATCTGATTTGCATCCTTCATTCGTTCTGGACCTTTGGATTATTAGGTGAATTTTATTCACCATTGGATTTCAAATCCAGAGATTCTCCCTTGTTATTTTGGTTAGATTTAAGGGGGAAATCTTTCCAAACCCGAGATTTTCCATAAATAAATGACCTCTGAATCTTTAATTTGATTGGATGCATATAGTTGCGTTCCTTTGGAAAGATTTGCATTTCTCTCAGAATTTAATTCTGTTGACAAAAAGGGCTTTGAAAGCCGGTCACGTGTGACCACATGACCCATGGTCACGTGTGAGCACGTGACCCCCTTTGGAATGAGCATTTTCCTTTCTTTTGCGCTGTCTTCTGATCGTTGCTTAAACGTCACGTGCTACCACGTGACCCCTGGTCACGTGTGAGCACGTGACCCCTGTCTGGCACTTCTTTCCTTGGTTCAATTGGAGAGCGAGTTTGCTACTTTGAATGTCACGTGTCGACACGTGACCCTGGTCACGTGGGAGCACGTGACCTCTTCTGAAGCTCTTTTTCTTGACTTTGTTCAGCGAATCATTGTGCGCCTTTTCTGTACTTTATAGGTCACGTGTCAACACGTGACTGCTGGTCACGTGTAAGCACGTGGCCCCCTTTTCGAAGCTCTTCACAGAAGCTTTCCTGATTTTAAATCAGGAAACAAATGCCCCCACAGCGTTGTTCTCACGTGTCAGCACGTGAGTGCAACGCTGTCATCTCTTGCGACCGTTGGATTCATTTAGGGATTTGGGAGATGAAGCGTTTTCACTGTTTTCTATAAATACCGCTGTCTCTTCATAGGAGCCTTCACTTTGCTCATCTTCTTCCTCTGAGAATTTCCTCTTTGAGAATTTAATTCTCGTTTCCAGAGCTTAGTTCTCTGTCTTCAAAATATCCAGAGTTTAACTCTGTCAACGGATCCCTTTCCCTCAGGTAATATTGTCGAACGGCCAAAGCGCCTTTGTCTTTGAAAGAACTCCTTGGATTTCAAATCCATATTAAGGGTTTCGCAAAGAACCCATTTTTCTTCAAGTTTTTTCTTAAGAACAGGGAACCTTCGAACTGTAGATCTCTTAGGGTTTAGGCGATCTTCGGGAAGATGATGACAGCGTTTCAACTCCCTGGACTTTAATTCCATCAAAATTATTCCTGGGAATTTAATTCCCTTTTTCCTAATAAGGAATTTAATTCCTATGAAGAACTCAGTTTCTTCACCCAGAGGCTCCTTGGGGTCTCTTGGCCCGAGGCTGTTCATCTGCCATTAATGCGATGGAGATTTTGTAATGATGCCTTTTCGTGGGAATTTAATTCCTTTGATTTTGTTGGGTTCACTGTAGAGCCCGAGACAGATCTCATTGGGGGGACGTGCATGGTCATCATTCTTTATTAAATGGGGATGTTCCCTTTGTTTTATTGTAACTGTTTGATCTCATTATTAATGAGCCGTCATCCGGATTCTGTGGGGCCCATGTGTTTTGTAGCCAATGGTCCCAGGAAACTTTGCTGTTGCCTTCTCCAATTAGTCTTCATGTTCGTGCATGAACATATATCGCTAACTTTTCTTTTAACGGTCTCCCTTTATTGGGTTTCAGGTGTGATGGCTTCTGCTCCACGCTTTCCCTTCTCTCGCTCGGAGGCGGCCTTTCCTCAGTCACCGTCTGATGAAGAGGCGATGGCGATGATTAGGGCCCATGACCCGGACTGCGCCAACCTTCTTCAATGGGGACCTTGGTACAGTCAGATTATTCAAGGTCGCAGGAGCTTTCTTTGCGCGGTGTCAACGGAGCCCACTTTCCCATTTTTACCGATGGATCCTCCAAGGGTAGCTTTCGCCGTGGAAATGCCCAACTGGACTCCAACGGGGAGGCTGGAGCCTTCGACGACCGGCATTCCGAACCACCCGATCCCGGCTGTAGACATCTTGGGACGGCGCATCTGCCAGGGTGAGGCCCACCCGTGGGGGCAGATTTATAAGATAGGGCTCACTCCCAGGCATCCTACGGGCTACCTTCTCTGGGCTCGCTACATTCTTTCTGCCCATCGGGCGCGATTGCAGAAAGTCGGGCTTTATCAGGCCGTATACGCGTCGCTGTTTCATTACAAGTCCCCGCACGCCTGGTGGGTCAAGGCGTTTCTGAACCAGTGGAATCTTCCTACTAATACTTTTCTTCTGGGAGATCGCGAGGTTTCGATTTCTTTAGCCGAGTTTTATGAAATTTCGGGGTTGCCGATAAGGGGTAACATGTACGAGGAGTTGCTGCCCCCTGACGAGTACATTTTTGAACCTGAGCCCGCCCCAGTCGACGGCTTATCCGCTGAGAACGCTGTTCGACACAAGCGTCCCAGTTTAATTAGGGCTCTAGGCATTTTTGATCGATTATTCACCGAGTCTGAGGAGCAAGGCGTTACTTTCAAGAGCTTCATTGCTCGTTTCATTCGCGAGGACGCCTTACCGAAGACAGCCCCGAAGTTTGCCGACATTGGGGACCCCTTTGGGTTTGGTCCGAAGAGGTTGCCGACCAACGAGTCAGATCTTCCTCAGTATTACATCCCTATCATATCGCCGATCTCTTTTGAATCTATTGCTGCCCCAGGCATGGACGAGGAGACATTCTTTGTGGGGTTTATTAGCGTTTGGCTAAGTTGGTTCGTTATCCCCATGCATCGCCGCTTCATGAGAGCCTCGGTCATCTACCCGGCGCATCGTATTGCGGAGGGGACGCGGTTGGCCATTGGCATCCCGGCCCTGGCGCACCTCTATAATGGATTGGGCACTGCGGCTAATACCTCTACGCCTGGCGTGGACGTAGTGAACTTTTCGCTTCATTACTTCACGTCGTGGATTGAAATGCACGTGCTGGGGTCTTTTGCTGTGCATCAGAGGCCTGCTTTTTACGACGCCTATACCTTCCCGCGACTTATGCGACTGGTGGGTGCTTCCGTTGCCGATCCAACTCAATTTGGGGCTATTAGGGTGCTGATTTCCCCTCACGCCACCGCCGGCGGGTTAGCTTTTAATGATCGGGTTCTGTCTTCCTCTTCGGGTCCTGTTCAGCAACTTTGGGACCAGTCAAAGGACAACGCACCTTCTCTGAAGCCCCGAGAGGCCACCTACTTGTATTCAATTAGACCGGGCTACTTGGTGTTTCGCCAGGATAGTGCAGCCCTTTTTATGCGGTACAATCCTCATCGATTTGCTCGGCAGCTCGGATATGATCAGGGCGTTCCTTTTGAGGCTTTTATGATTGCTCCAATTCCTTCGCTCGACGCTGTTCGTGACGCAGCTCATCATTTCATGAGGCTGAACACCGGCTCTCATTTCATGGTCCCTGAAGCCGAGTACATCCCTCGATGTGTGGGTGCATTTACAGGCTGGTATCTTCATCGGGTCACCCCAATTATTGCTGAAGAAAGAAGTGTTCTTCTTGGTCATGACGCTCCTCCTCAGGTCTCGCGAGTTGAGTTGCGACCGAGGGTTCCAGTCCGCTTTCCTTTGAGGGAAATTGGCGCTGCCCTCATTTCGGGGGAGTCAGGGGTAGACCTCACTCCGACCGCTGGTATGCCCTTGGGTTCTCGATCGCGAGGTAGACGGGCTCCAGTGATAACACCTCTGCCGGTGGCGGCGCCGCCTCCCGCGGCGTCGACGACGTCGACGTCTTCCTTGGTTGCGGCACCGAGCGAGAGTAACAGGGATGAGGGCGTTGAAGGCGATGTGGGCCAGCGTCGCCCTAAGGCTTCGCGAGGGAGGAAGCGGTCATCTTCGGCGGCCGGTTCTGGGTCGAAACGACGGAGGAAAGTGGCTACTACCCCGCTGGATTCTGTGGTGGAATCTGAGCCTATCCTTGAAGACGAACCCTTGACCTTGCAAGGGTCAGACGCTGGGCTTCTCTTCCCGAGTTCGGCTGACGAGGAGGCTGCTCAACTGGCTGAGGCCTTACGGCGTTCGAAAGATCCGTCCCATAATGCCAAGGTTCCGAAGAAGTCTTATCCCGCTGTAATTTTTTACGAAGACCCTTCGTGGATTCGGCGGCGATTTATCGGCCCTTTGGAGGAATGGGGGGAAAGTGCTTTGAAGCAGGTCGCTTCAGAAGATGCAGCTGATGCACTTTCTTTATGGACCGGCGGTCATGAGTCTACCCTTGAACCTCGGCGAGCTTATCTCCTTGAGAAGGAAAAGCGGCTTGAAGAAGCCATGTTAAGGGCTTCTTTGCGTATAGGTACGCTGTGCTTCTTTTGTAGTCTTTTCGATTATTTATGCTCGTGGGTATGTATCATTATTTTTATTTGAATCGTGCAGAATCTTCAACGCTGGGGGAGCTCCCTACTGGCCTCTTGAAGCTAAAGCCCGCCGAAATTCTTAACGAGGCTGTGTTGGGTGTGGAGGGGGCTGATGAGGCTGCTCCTCTCGTGATAGAACCTCCAGCGGCAGTTCTTGATCAGGGAGGGCTTGCCCCTTCGGGGGATGCTCTTATGGAGGCCGCCATCCCAATGACTCTTGCTGAGGGTGGCCCAAAGGCTGGAAGTGAGGTAGTCGGGACTACTCTCCCTTTGTTGGAGCCTGAGGTTACGGCGGAGACCGTCGAGGCTGCTATCCCCCCGGCTCAGAATGGGAGGAGTGTCGAAGGTATCTTTCCGCGTTTTAATTAAGTAACCCCTTCATGGTCTGAAATCTTTTATCTTTCCCAGAATTACGCGGTTTGGCAGCCACGATCGCGGATCTATCGCCTCGCCAATCATTTCAGCGTCTATTGGAGATGGCAGCCCCGCAGGCGATTCCCCCTCAGCGTATTGTCCTTTCCTCCGGGCAAGGTTAGTGTCATTCGCCATTTTTATCATAGCATTGTCACTATTTTGTGAAATGACGTTAATGTCTCTTATAGTTTTGGAAGCCGATGATGAGGTCGAGGTCGTTGAAGGGCCAGGGGAACCTTCAACTCCTACGTGCATGACTGTCGGTGAGTGACATTCTATCATAGTCCCGTTCATCCTGTGTTTAAAAGTTTTACTAACATCTGCCAAATCTGAACAGCCCTGCCAGTCTCCATGGCTTTGGAGTCACGCATTGTGATGCCGTCCGGCCCCTACGCTTTGCGGGCTTCAGAGCGCTTGGCCCAATTGAGCCTGGTCTCCTTATCTTCTTTCATCGAGGAGCTCCGTGCTGGTAGTGCAACCACGGCCGAAGCGTTCGCCGCTGAAGCTAACGGCTCCCTTCCTTTTCTCGCCACCTATCACAGTGAGGAGGTGGTGCGGGTCTGGGTGGAGTTCTGTAGGAAGGTGGAGGCTTGTTTGTATGCTCTCGAGTGTTCTCGCCTTTCCTCGGAGGCCGTGGCTGCAAAGGCGGAGTTACGAGGTCTGATAGCACGACATGCGGCCAACATGACGTCGTGCGAGAAGAGACTTGGCCGCAAGTTCTCAGAGAGGGAGCTAGCCTCCAAGGCGTTGAGCGAGCTTCAGACTAGCCTCACAGCTAAAGCCAACAAAGCATATGACCTTTGGCGAGTGCTTCAGGAGTCCATCAAGGAGGTGGTGGCTCTTGATAAAGCCGCCACGTTTACTCGCGAGAGGGTTGAGGCTCACAAGGCCACTGAAAAAGAGCTTGAAGCTCGGCTCGCTTCATATCAGGCCCAACAAGCTCAGGCGGAGGCTCGCCTTCTGGAGATCTTGCGTCATGAAGCCGTGGCTCATCAACAGAACGATGAGCTGGTGAAATTATTGCACCGCCCGCCGGCTTAAGGACTGTATCTTTTCTCCCCTTTTTTGTACCTACTCATGGATAAGAGTATCTTCCTTTTTGTTTCTTGAATTGTACCTTGTATCCTTTTTGGTTTATGAATAAAAGATACATTTTTCTTCTCAATGGTGTGTCTCCTTTTTATTGAATGCATTCTGCGGATATTCTATCTTGATTTCCTTGCAGGACAGCGATGGCTCAGGATTCAGGGTTAAGATCTGCTTCCTGAGACTTTTACATTTTATGAGCCACGAGGGTCTCATAAAGAGTTTTTCTCCCAGCCGTGAGGACTTGTAAGCGCCGGATGCGGTTACCCTTGTCCGTGTTCTACGGAGTCAGGGGTTTCTCCAGATATTGTAGTTTAAAGACGTCGCGGTCAAGGTTAAGGACCTCATAGTCCGTGGATTTAAGGACTCCACAGTCCGATGTTAGTTTTAAGACATCACGGTCAAGGTTAAGGACCTCATAGTCCGTGGATTTAGGGACCCCACAGTCCGATGTTAGTTTTAAGACATCACGGTCAAGGTTAAGGACCTCATAGTCCGTGGATTTAGGGACTCCAAAGTCCGACGTTTGGTTGCAGGGACCCGTCATCTCTTTGAAGACGTTGAGGAATTACAACGCCAGGCATCAAAGGAGTGAAGAGATGTACCCTTAAACCGAGGCAAAAATCTGTAAGGAATAGGGGTGGTTGATCGTTAGTTTTAAGACATCGCGGTCGAGGTTAAGGACGTCATAGTCCGTGGATTTTGAGGACTCCACAGTCCGGTGTTTGCTCTGGATGCTTCACACGGGTTCACTGCCGTGCTTGGCGAGGACCAGGCTCCGCTCTGGGCGTTTTCCGTGGGGTCAAAGAGTGACGTTATCCACGTTCCACGTAACCAGGAATCTTGCACTAGATGCTTCACACGGGTTCACTGCCGCGTTAACCGAGGACTAGGCTCCGCTCTGGATGCTTCGCACGGGTTCACTGCCATGCTCTGCGAGGACCAGGATCCGCTCTGGACGTTTTCCACGGGGTCAAAGAGTGACGTTATCCGCTTTCCACGTAACCAGGAAGTTTGCACTAGATGCTTCACACGGGTTCACTGCCGTGCTCTGCGAGGACTAGGCTCCGCTCTGGATGCTTCGCACGGGTTCACTGCCATGCTCTGCGAGGACCAGGATCCGCTCTGGACGTTTTCCACGGGGTCAAAGAGTGACGTTATCCGCTTTCCACGTAACCAGGAAGTTTGCACTAGATGCTTCACACGGGTTTACTGCCGTGTTAGGCGAGGACTAGGCTCCGCTCTGGATGCTTCACACGGGTTCACTGCCGTGCTCTGCGAGGACCAGGATCCGCTCTGGACGTTTTCCACGGGGTCAAAGAGTGACATTATCCGCTTTCCACGTAACCAGGAAGTTTGCACTAGATGCTTCACACGGGTTCACTGCCGTGTTAGGCGAGGACTAGGCTCCGCTCTGGATGCTTCACACGGGTTCACTGCCATGCTCTGCGAGGACCAGGATCCGCTCTGGACGTTTTCCACGGGGTCAAAGAGTGACATTATCCGCTTTCCACGTAACTAGGAAGTTTGCTGATTGTATCCGCATTTCACGGGATGGAGGTTTGACTCTTGGCGATATGTGTCGCCGAGCCATGGAACTTGGGGTTGCCGCTGTTCCGTTTCGCTTGATGTTGTGTCGTCGAGACACTGAAGCTAGGAATTTGGCCTTCGCTTCATTTGCTGGTATCGCGTCTGCTGTATCGAGACGAATGCCGCGGTGGTGATCACTAAGTTATCTGTGAACCGCCGAGATTTTGCTTGCTTCTTTTTATTGCAAGTTGTCCCATCATTTCGGCTATTTTGTCATGCATGTGTGGCTTGCTAGCTTTTTCGCGGCAAGCTCGGATTTTTTGGATACCGGTTTCGGCATCAGCACTGCTACAACTGGAATGTTGCCAGGAGCGAATCATCATTTGCCCCTGTCGACGTTTGAACAAAGGTGGCTTAGTAAACAGGGTTAAGGGTCCTGCCGACGAAGGCTTTTGACTTCATAAGCCGTAAGGGTCTCACAAAGGTGTTTCTCCCTCCAAGTCGTGAGGATCTTGCAGGTGTGTTTTCTCCTTAAGGATCGTGGGGATTCTTAAGTGCATGTTCTCTTGTAAGTCGTAAGGATCTT
Organism: Agapanthus africanus; assembly: GCA_030015575.1. Lineage (NCBI taxonomy): Eukaryota > Viridiplantae > Streptophyta > Magnoliopsida > Asparagales > Amaryllidaceae > Agapanthus > Agapanthus africanus. The sequence goes on along the minus strand of JASDDO010000024.1, from coordinate 334,138,062 downwards.
ACAAAGAGGATTTTCCCCTTATAAGTCGAGAGGACTTACAAGGGTCGTTCACCATATGGATGTATCCCCAGTCACGGGTGGGACTTTGTTAGGGAAATGTTTATTCGCGCCCGTGGATTGTATACAAGGGTCAGTACGAGCCGCTTGTAGGGCAGTATCGGAGGTTGTGGAGGATTCGCTTAAGAACAGGTTTAGGTTTCTGTAACTTAAGACTTTCAAGTCTTATGAGCCGTGAGGGTCTCATAAGAAAATTCTCCTTACGAGTCGTGAGGATCTCGTAAGTGTATTTTCTCCTTAGGAGTCGTGAGGATCCCTAAGTGTGTTGCTCCTTTGTGAGTCGTAAGGATCTCACGTAGGTGATTTCTCCTTACAAGGTCGAGAGGACCCTATAAGTGTCTTTTAACGAGGTTGCGCCTTTTCGGGTTTTCACTAACACTCGCCGGTAGTCCTGCTGTTTTTACTCACGGAGCCCTTTCGGGTTTTCATCCGTGCCCATTTTGCTTTATGGACATACCGTTTTTTTTCTTTTTTTCTTTTTATTTTTCTTCCTTTTTTGGTCAACCTGAGGATGCTGCGGTAGTAGTTTAGGGACGTTTCGGTCCATTGTTAGTTTACAGACGTTTCGGTCCATCGCTAGTTTAAGGACGTTTCGGTCCGTTGTTAGTTTAAAGACGTTTCGGTCTGTCGTTAGTTTAAAGACGTTTCGGTCTGTTGATAGTTTAAGGACGTTTCGGTCCGTCGTTAGTTTAAAGACGTTTCGGTCTGTTGATAGTTTAAGGACGTTTCGGTCCGTCGTTAGTTTAAAGACGTTTCGGTCTGTCGATAGTTTAAGGACGTTTCGGTCCGTTGATAGTTTAAAGACGTTTCGGTCCATCGTTATGGGAAGGCCAGCTACTGCTTGTAAAGTCTGAGCCTAGGAAGATAGCGAGCGGACATAGTCGTCGTCATCTACCGTTGACCCAGGCTGTGGCTCACTACGCATAGTATTTCTTCAAGAAGCGGCCATTTATTGGCCTGAAAGGCCTTTCACCGTGCATGTCCACGAGTAGATAGGCTCCACCCTGGTAGACCTGGTCTATGATGTACGGGCCTTCATAGTTTGGCTCGAATTTTCCCCGCTTGGCACGATTGGGGATCATAGGTCTTTTGACTACCAGCACGAGTTCGCCTTGGCGGAATGCCCTTGGCCTGGTCAATCTTTCGTACGAGCGCGTCATCTTTGCTTTGTTGGCTTCTAGATGTTGTTGCGCTATGAGTCGGGTTTCGTCGAGGGCATCAAGCTCCTCAAGTCGAAGGTGAGCATTTTCTTCGTCGGTCAGTTCGTGGTGGACTGCCACTCGTAGAGAGGGTAACTCTATCTCGAGGGGGAGTACTGCTTCCATCCCAAATACCAACGCGTATGGCGTTGTGTTTGTGGCCGTCTTGAATGTAGTTCGATAAGCCCAAAGGGCTTCTTGCAGCCTCTCGTGCCAGTCTCTCTTATTCCGGGAAACGGTCTTTTTTATGATCTTTGTCAAGGTCTTATTGAAGGCCTCGGCCAGACCGTTGGCTCGTGGGTTGTAAACTGAAGAATACCTCCAGTCTATATTGTGCTGCTGCGCGAAGCGGCTAATCTTATGGCTTCTGTAGGCTGGCCCGTTATCGGAGATAATCCGCCGTGGGGTTCCAAACCGGTAGATGACGTGCGTTTTGAAGAAATGGAGGATATTCTCCGTCTTCACTTCCCTCAGTGGTACTGCTTCTGCCCATTTGGAGAAGTAATCAGTTGTCGCCAGGATGAAACGATGTCCCCGAGACGATGCCGGCTCGATGGGTCCGACTATATCAGTTCCCCACATTTCGAATGGCCAGCTGGCCACCGTGGGGTGTAGTGGATTTGGGTGTTGGTGGATGAAGTCTCCATGAATCTGGCACGAGTGGCATTGCCTCGCGTATTCGAGGCAGTCCTGGATCATCGTGGGCCAGTAATAACCCATCCGTTTAATTTTTAACTTCATCTTTGGGCCTGCTTGATGAGAACCGCAAAGCCCGTCGTGAACTTCCTGAACGACTTTTTCTGCTTCGTCAGGTCCCAAGCATCTCAGCCATAGAGAATCAAGCGATCTCTTGTATAGAGTATCGTTGACGAAAGCGAAAGATAGAGCTCGTTTCATGAGCTGATGTCTTGAGGGCGCTTCTTTGGGCATGCGGCGGGACTTAAAGTAGTCTATGAAGACTTCCCTCCAGTCCTCGGCCTTCTCTTGGTCTTTTATTTGTAGGGTTGTCTGCTCAGTTGCTCCCTCTTTATATAATTCCGGAGGTATTTCTGCGGGGGTGAGCACTCGACGGCTTTGTACCACGATTCTGACATCATCGAGGTTCTCGTCGGCCAGTTCTTTAGCAAGCTTAGCCAATGAGTCTGCTTTGCTGTTTTCTGCGCGTGGTATGTTCTCCAAAGTGTAGGAGGGAATTTGGGTCAACAGTTGTTGCACCTTTTCTCCGTATCTCACCAACTCCGGCTTGCACGTTTGGTAGTCACCATTAACTTGGCTAACGACCAGCTGAGAATCCCCATATATGAGGAGGTCTTCAATTCCCATGTCAATGACGATTTCGAGGCCTGCTATCAGGTCTTCGTATTTGGCTTCATTGTTTGTTCTCGGTTCTGTTAAGGAGAAGGCGAAGCGCATTATCCCTCCTTGTGGAGTTGCAAAGATGAGGCCTATCCCCGATTTGATCATTGGGATACCTTGTTTCTGTTTCTTTACGGAGGACGCTCCATCGAAATAGAGTTCCCATTGGGTGCTTCCGCCGCTAATCGCATCAAATGCATGCTCGTCCGGCAAATCACAGTTCAGAGGAGAATCGGCCGGTATCGGGTGCTCAGCGAGGAAGTCAGCAATGGCCTGGCCTTTCACTGCCTTGAGAGGTTGATATGTTATCGAGAACTCCATCAAGAGCAGGGCCCATTTAGCGAGTCGTCCCGTCAATATGGCTTTTGACATCAGATATTTAAGAGGGTCCACCTTCGAGATGAGACAGACTTCATGTGCCAACGCATAGTGCCTGAGCTTTGTTATCGCGAAGATTAACGCCAAGCAATGTTTTTCAATGGGAGAGTAATTGCTTTCTGCCCCCAGTAGAACTCGACTTAAATAGTAGAGTGCTCTCTCTTTCCCTTGATCGTTCTCTTGTGCCCATAATGCGCCCAAAGAACCTTCGAGGGCGGTTGTATAAAGAATGAGAGGTTTTCCCTTGGCCGGCGCAGCCAATACCGGCGGGTTCTGCAGGTACTGCTTGATCTCGTCTAGTGCACCTTGGCATTTTTGATCCCAGACGAATGGGATTCCCTTCTTCATCAGGTGACTGTAAGGACGACACTTTCCGGAAAGGTTGGCTATAAATCGCCGGATGTATGCGAGCTTCCCTTGGAGAGACCGCAACTGTTTGAGGGTTCTTGGCGGAGGCATTTCCATGATCGCTTTAATCTTTGACGGATCTATCTCAATACCTCGGTGTCGGATGACGAATCCCATGAATTTTCCTGAGGAGACTCCAAACGCGCATTTGAGGGGATTCATCTTCAAATTATATTGCCGAAGGCGTTGAAATACAGTCTCTAGATGCTTTAAGTGATCTTCGTATGACCTACTCTTTACTACGAGGTCGTCGATATAGCACTCGATGATGTCATGTATGAGGTCGTCGAAGATCTTTGTCATGGCCCTTTGATAGGTAGCGCCGGCGTTCTTTAGACCAAAGGGCATAACCCTGTAGCAAAATACACCCAAAAGGGTCCGGAAAGCGGTGTGCTTCTGGTCTTCGGGATGCATTTTTATCTGATTGTATCCTGAAGAACCGTCCATAAAGGAGAAGATCTCGTGAGTAGACGTGTTATCTATCATTAGCTCGGTTACCGGCACCGGGAAATCATCCTTTGGACAGGCTTTGTTGAGATCCCTGAAATCCACGCATATACGTACCGTCCCGTTCTTTTTCATTACCGGGACGATATTGGCGATCCAATCGGGATATTGGACTTCTTGGATAAATCCAGAGTCGATCAGCTTTTTGACTTCGGCGTTGATGCTCATCTCCAGCTCGAGTCGCATCCTCCTTGGTGTCTGCTTGACTGGCTTGATATCTGGGGATATTGCTAATCTATGCACAGCGACCTCCGGATCTAATCCTGGCATCTCGGAGTAGTTCCACGCGAAGCAGTCTTTATGCCGTAGAAGCACGTTCTCTAACGCGGCCACCTTTTCTTCAGAGAGTAGCTCGCTGACAAATGTTGGTCGCGGGTCCTCTGCCGATCCCAACTCAATCTTCCTAAGGTTATCTGCAGTAGTATGTATACCGTCTTCCAGTTCTTTCGGAGCGGGCGGGAATTCTGAGATAACCTCATCATCACTGTTTTCGAAGCACCGGGGAGGGTTGTCTATCGTAATCGTATAACAGGTGCGAATCCACTCCCGGGGCCGAGGCGGATCCGGCTCTGCTCTTGCGGCCTTGGGCTCGTGCTTTCGTGGCGGCGTTACCCTCCAGCTGTCGGATAAAGCGAATCTGCCCCGTCGGTACTGGTCCTCGACCCAGTTCTTGAAGGTGAAGCAGTATTCGGTAGGATGTCCTATGGCTTGGTGATAAGAGCAATAGCTCGAACGAGAAGCCTTGTTGGTTTGCTCAGGGTGTTTAGACTCTGGAAGCACGATCATTTGATGTTTTAAAGCGAGCTTGAGGAGCTTCTCCGTCTTGTTTCGGGGGAAGGAGTACGCTCGACCCCACTTTCCGCTTCTTGACCTATTCCCGTCTCCGCATCGGGCCTTTCGCATGAGGGGTTGACAAGGATGAACATCCTTGTCTTTTGCAATCTATTGAAATAGACGTTGCGTCCTGGCCTTCTCATAGATGGACGTTTCACGGTTGTGGTCTTCCCGAGCTTTCTGACCCACTTTCCTGATAGGCTTGTCCATTCGTTCTTGAAATGACGGACTCGGCGCCTCAATCGCGTGGTCTGGTTTTGATGAGGGGTCGGCCTCTCCTGACAGGGCGTCCTCCTCTTCATCAAAGGTATATATAGCGTAGCTGCTGTGGGCCCGCTCTCGTTTTCCGGTCCTCACGTATCCAAGCCCAAGTGTCTCCATTTTCCCGTTGGACAATTTGCGTTGGGTTCCAGGGACATCCCAAATCCTGTTGTAGAACCGAGCCTGTCGAACAGTTTGTTTTAAGGATACTCCTTGGCGCTTCAACAGCTTCTTTAATCCGTCTGTATAGTATCTAGGCAGACGGATGGGTTGGAGCCTGTCAAGTGTAGCATCCACGCCATGCCAGATCCCTTTCTCTACTTTCGACTCTGAGGATCGATAGAATAGGATCACCTTCTCACCCCTTCGCCTGGGAGGGACGTAAAACGTTTGCAGGTCCTGCACACTGTGAGCTTGGAGCGTGTCGAGATCCTTGTAGTGTTCTCGCGGTACCATGGTGATTTGCAAACTGTGGCCATCGCCAAGGGGTGCTTGCATTGAAAGCCGATTGGAGAATACGGCATTAACCTCATCTTCCGAATCACTTCCGAAGACCAGTATGGGGGTGGGCGTCCTCCGGTTATTGCGTTGAGATGGCCCTGTATAAACTATCTCTTCCTCTTCTTCGGTATCGATTCTGAAAACAAGGGATGGTGGCGGCGGATTGGGTGTGAGTATTTGGGCCCTTATCAGCAGTCTTCGTAGTTGCGTGGGGCTTCACTGCTCCTTCGATAATTTGAGGTTTGAGAGGATCCTTCCATTCGATTGCAGGGCACGCATGAAGGTCTCTCAGCATCCTTTTGGTTTTCGTTGATAGCACGACCTCCCATGGAGCTTCTTCGATAACGGAGCAGGTTGCCCCCGGTGTATCGGCCTTTTTAGGAGTATGCGGTTGTGGTGGGTTTACCTTCCACTTTTCGGACAGTACAAACTTCCCCTGGAGGTATTGATCTTCAATCCATCCTTTGAAGACGAAGCAATCTTCAATCGGATGACTTACCGTTTGATGGTAAGGGCAATAGTTGGGGTTATTCACCTCGGCGGGTTGTGGCGGCCGCCTTGGATTTGGTAGGTTTATAAGTCTGTTGCGTATTGCCAGCTCAAATAACCGTTTTGTCTTGTCTCGTGGAAATGAGTAGGGACGCTTCATCTTTTCGTTATAATATCGGCGTCTTTCTTCCAAGTGATCTGCCGATTTCGGGGCGTCAGGTTGCTGTTGGGCGTTCGCGACAAAAGTCGCCCTTCCTTTACCCTTGTCATTTCGAGGTTCTGGCTTCGGGGCAGGTGGTCTATGACCCATCTGGTCCATCTGAGCCAACTTGTCGATTAAAGCCTGGAATGTGGTTGGCTTAAAGAACATCATAAACTGGGAGATAGTTGCGTGGGGGTCTAGGGTTCCCACGAACATACCCACTGCGGGTACTTCCTCAATGCGTTGCTCGCATCTCGACCACAAATTCCGCCAGCGTATGGCATACTGGACCCAGGTTTCGCCTGGCTTTACCCTGGCGTTAATCAAAGCAGTCATTGGAGTGCGCTCGCTGGCACTTGCGAACCGCTGAGTGAATAACAACTCCATTTCAGCGAACGTTTTGATGGAATCGTTCGGGAGTTCCGAATACCATTCGAACGCTGTTTCCGATAAGCTGCCAACGAACTGACGGAGTAACAGTTTATCGTCACCGCCGGTGTTACCGCAGAGGGCCCGGAACTGGGCGACGTGTTGATGAGGATTGCCGGTCCCCTTATACACATGGAATTTCGGTATCGTATAACCTTGCGGGTATTTGATTTGATCATACCAGCCTGGATACGGCCGCCCCGTCTTCATGACTTGACCAGCTGCCTCAGTCGCATGATGGACCCGGATTTGCTGGGCTATATAGTCGGCCAAGTCAGCTTTAGAGATCGTCTCCTCCTTAGCCGTAGAGAGGGCTGGTGGTGGATTTGACGTTTCTCCTCGGTCATCTTCCAGAACGATTGGGGGATCTTCAGCGGGTAGGTCCTGTTGGATCATCATTCCTATCATATCTTGGAAGAGAAGGCCCATGCGCTGTATATTAGCCGCTTGTTCAGCAGCCTCTTTGTCCTTTTTCTCCAATGTCCGGCGAAGGAACTCGGCGTCGGTTTCCTCTTCCCGGCGGGCGTCTGAGGACGTTTCTGGGCTTTCTTTTGGCCCGGTAAGTGCAGCCATAGCACTCATCATTTCTTGGAGCTTTTGTTGTTGTTCTTTGGCTCTCGTCACGGATCGGGTCAGCGGTCGGTGGCCCGTGGAAGTGCGGCTCTCCTCCTTTCCAGAGACCATGTATACGGTGTGGACCATCATGCCCCCAGACTTAGGGCGTCTAGGCTCATTGCTTTTAGCCGTTGTAGCATGTCGCGGGATCTTCTTCGGCTTCCTCTTTTTATGAGTCATGGAGGTTGAGGGGGCCGTCGAGGTGGGCGTCCAGACAGCCTTTTGGGGTTTAGCTTGGTGACCAGCCTTCGGTTGGATTTTCAGCTTCTTGTGCTGGCGGGAGAAGTTTGGATCGATGATTGAGTCTCGGGCCTGCTGCCAAACCTTATAGATTTTGGAAGACAGCCGTTGAGGAGATCGGGGTTGTTCTGATTCTATTTCCACAACCTTTTCTGATGGGGGAGGAGGCCTCTTCAGTACTGCAGTAGGAGAATTTCTTCGCACCTTATTTAGCATTTCGAAGCTGTTCCCAGTTGGAACAGCAGCATTAACTTCTACCACCGGGGCTGGTGGAGTCAATCCAGAGGGGGAGCTGCCCCCAGCTTTCCTTATTCGGTGCCAATGACGACGCCGAGCACGTCGAGCAGACGGCGTAGAGTCAGATATAAGAATGGTTTCGTCTTGCCCCCTGTGTGGGTGGGGGGTCGTTGCTGGTGTTAGCCTGTCAAAGACCGATGTCCTTTGTGCAGCGGGAGCGGGAGCTGAAGCCGTTAATCTGGTAAAGACCGACTTTTTGGTCGGGGAAGCTGCCTTGGCGATTTCGGAGGCATGAGCGGCCGTTTTCTTAGGAGCAGCCTTCTCTGCGATGAATTTGCAGGATTTCTGGCCCAATCTAGAGAAGACTGAGGCGTTGACATCGGGCGACTCGTTGAGAGGAGTCGCGACAGGGGCAAGACGATCAAAGACCGACTTCCCGAGAGTTTCCTTTGTCAGCAGTGGTGCCACAAAGCTTGATGGGGGGAGCATAGTCCCAAAGAACAATCCGGTAGTGGCTTGAGTCACTTGGTCCACCGGCATTGTGAACAACGAAGCAGCTTGGGGTCCATAGGCTATACCTCCTGGCGAGGTAGAGCGTTGGTCGCAATTGCAGTTTGAGCAGTTGAAGGACTTTGCGGAAGCAGCAGCCATCGATCCTTTGTTTTCTGCGATAGGCAAGACGCCAGTTCTTAGTACCTTGAAACCCAAGGGCAACTATCAGCGAACCGCGATTGGTTCGCGAATCACGACACACGAAGTGTGGAGTGGAAAGAGGAAAAGGTCCCACCGGGCGTGCCAGAATCTGTTCCCCTCCGAACGACGGCGACGACGTGGCGTCTCGCCTGAGATTCGGGGCAGATGCTAATTGGTGCTATCCGTCCACCTCTCCGAAGATGCCAATTTGATCCATGGCACCATGTATCGGAGGTTTAGACGGATGCGTCCGATGTAGCAGACTTCGTCAGATTCCCCCTCGTTCGAGGGGTTTTTGATTGTGGGGACGCTCATCCCTGCAGGCGCAAGCCCCTGCAGTTAATTACGCTACCGCTTTGCGGTAACAACTTTCTCCTTCTCCAGATGGTCACTTCGTGTCGTGTGTTCTTGTTTTATGTTTCATTGCCCGTGGATCGTTTACGGAGACTGAGTTATGTCGTCGCCCGTAGGGCATGGACTAGTCCGAATCCGCATTATCTTAAATTTGGGTTTGGGGGTTTGGTTTGAGGATACGTCAGCCATACTTGAGGCTAAGATCAACTCAAACGTTTGTTAAGGATACGTTAGTCTAACTTTGTGACTAAGATCAACTTAACGGGATCGTTTAGATCCTACAAAAGAGTGTTTGGACTCTAATGTTCCAGTTTAGGGACGTGGCGGTCCATCGTATATGTGGCCGTCGGGACCCGTCACCTCTCTGACGACGTTGAAGGATTACAACGACGGATGTCAGAGGAGTTCAGAGATGTACCCTCGAGCCAGAGTTAATTAGGGGGATTCATAGTCCAGTCTGCTTGAAGGTTTAAGGACGCGTTAGCCATCTTTGAGGCTAGGATCAACTTAAACAGGACCGTTTAGATCCGACGAAAGAGCATATGGAGGCTCTATGGTTCTAGTTTAAGGACGTTGCGGTCCATGGGTAGTTTAAGGACATTGCGGTCCATGGGTAGTTTAAGGACATTGCGGTCCGTGGGTAGTTTAAGGATATTGCGGTCCATTGGTAGTTTTAAGACATCCCGGTCAAGGTTAAGGACGTCATAGTCCATGGGTTTAAGGACTCCACAGTCCGGTATGTGCTCTGGATGCTTCACACGGGTTCACTGCCGTGCTCTGCGAGGACCAGGCTCCGCTCTGGATGCTTCACACGGGTTCACTGCCGTGCTCTGCGAGGACCAGGATCCGCTCTGGACGTTTTCCGCGGGGTCAAAGAGTGACGTTATCCGCGTTCCACGTAACCAGGAATTTTGCATTATGCATGGGTTTAAGGACCCCACAGTCCATATCATGAATGGTCTTCGGGACCCGTCACCCCTTTGAAGACATTGAGGGATTACAATGCCAAGTATCAAAGGAGTGAAGAGATGTACCCTAGAACCGGAATGGCTTGAATAGTCCCTGGCCCAATTTGGGGTCAAGACTGGTTAATTATGTTGTGAGCCCATTAGCCCAGTTAATCATGAATTGAGGACTTATGGCCAGCTTGGGCTAAGTCCAATCAGGAGAGGCTTTGCCTCTATCCCTTTAGCCAATTGGGCCAAAGCCTAGTGTTAAACACTTCAGAGCAATCGGCGTTGAACACTGGGAATGAGGTTGACAAGTTAGTGTTCAACATTGAGAGATAATTGGTGTTAAACACCAGCAATAAGGCTTTTTCAAATTAGTGTTAAACACTAAAACAGATCAGTGTTGAACACTGCAAATAAGGCTTTTTAATCAGCATTGAATGCTAAGGCCCGACAGTGTTTTAACACCGGGCTTGAGAGTTTTAATTTTAGTGTTAAACACTAAGGCAGGAAGGGTCACGTGGCAGCACGTGAGAGCGCCCTCCCTTCATTTGTTCTGCTGAAATTCTCATTTCCTTCCAAGCATCACGTGCCATCACGTGATGGGCATTCAAATGCCTGTGTATTAGAGTTTCTGCCAAGGTCACGTGGATCACGTGGGATGCTGCCTCAAAGGGACTTCTGTAGCTCTTTTGAGAGGGTCACGTGGTGGCACGTGACCCTACCTCCATGTATGTTGTTTAGAGAATCTGTTGATCTTTCTTTTCAGGAATTAAATTCCTCTAGCTTTAATTTTCAAAGGAATTAAATTCCTATTTTCTTTCGATCCTTGAACCTTCTGTAGGAATTAGATTCCTCGTTTATGTGAAGAACTGAATAGGGTTAAACCCTAATAAAAAATTTTTAAGGAATCAAACTTCCGTTTTCCGTCAGATCATGATTAAGGGACTTAGATTCCCATTGTTTCAACAGAACTAAATTCTTAATTAGGGTTAAACCCTGCTTCTTTTTATTTTGAAGGAATTAAATTCCCATAACACAGGGTCAAGCCCTACTTTTATCTTAGAGGAATTAAATTTCTATAGTTCTGTGAGAATTAAATTCTCATGCTTGCATTCTTTCTCTATGTTTTGGATCTGCATGGCAGGATCTCGACCCATTGAGAATTAAATTCTCAACCTTAAGGGGAGATGTGCACTTTGCAGATCCTCTATCAAAGAGAGAAGAAATCTGCTCTTCTGTCTTATGTATCGGAGTTAAACTCTGTTGAGAATTAAATTCTCTTTCTTTCAAAAGGCTTTCCCTTTCTTACCTAGGGTTTTTTGCAGAAGATCCGAGTCTTTTCAAAGTATCAAAAGCTCTCCTCCTTTCTTTTTTCTCTTCTCTACGCCTGTATCTCTTTTTGTGTCTCTTGGCTCCTATTTATAGGAGAAGCAGCTGAATCAGTTGGTTTTTGACGAATCTTCGTTGAGAGATCTGATTTGCATCCTTCATTCGTTCTGGACCTTTGGATTATTAGGTGAATTTTATTCACCATTGGATTTCAAATCCAGAGATTCTCCCTTGTTATTTTGGTTAGATTTAAGGGGGAAATCTTTCCAAACCCGAGATTTTCCATAAATAAATGACCTCTGAATCTTTAATTTGATTGGATGCATATAGTTGCGTTCCTTTGGAAAGATTTGTATTTCTCTCAGAATTTAATTCTGTTGACAAAAAGGGCTTTGAAAGCCGGTCACGTGTGACCACATGACCCATGGTCACGTGTGAGCACGTGACCCCCTTTGGAATGAGCATTTTCCTTTCTTTTGCGCTGTCTTCTGATCGTTGCTTAAACGTCACGTGCTACCACGTGACCCCTGGTCACGTGTGAGCACGTGACCCCTGTCTGGCACTTCTTTCCTTGGTTCAATTGGAGAGCGAGTTTGCTACTTTGAATGTCACGTGTCGACACGTGACCCTGGTCACGTGGGAGCACGTGACCTCTTCTGAAGCTCTTTTTCTTGACTTTGTTCAGCGAATCATTGTGCGCCTTTTCTGTACTTTATAGGTCACGTGTCAACACGTGACTGCTGGTCACGTGTAAGCACGTGGCCCCCTTTTCGAAGCTCTTCACAGAAGCTTTCCTGATTTTAAATCAGGAAACAGCCCTTAATCCGCTGGGAAAGTATGATTCCTTCTTTGTTTACGCCCTTGGATTGTATACAGGGATCGATGTGATCTTAACTGTAGGGCCAAAGTTTTATCATTTCTCCTTTTTATTTTATTTTATTTCCGCGATGCTCTATCATTTCAGCTTTTATGTCACGAAGGTCGCGATTGCCCAATCATTTCGGCTATTTTTCGCGGTGCCCAATCATTTCGGCTATTTATTTTATTTTTACTCGTTGCTTTTTATTACGAGTTGCCCAATCATTTCGGCTATTTTGCATGCATACATTTTACTTGCTGCTTTTTATTGCAAGTTGCCCCATCATTTCGGCTATTTCGTATGCATGAGCGGCCTACTGGCTTTTCGCTGTAAACCTGAAATTGGATACCGATTTCGGCATCAGCACCGCTGCAACTGGGATATTGCCAGGAGCGAATCATCATTTGCCTCCGTCGATGTCGAACAAAGGTGGCTTAGCGAATAGGGTTAAGGTCCTGTCGACTAAGGCTTTTGACTTCATGAGCCGTAAGGGTCTCACAAAGGTATTTCTCCCTACAAGTCGTGAGGATCTTGTGGGTGTATTTTCTCCTTAGGACTCGTGAGGATTCCTAAGTGTTTGTTTCCTCTGTAAGTCGTAAGGATCTTACATGAGGGTTTTCTCTTCATAAATCTAGAGGATTTACAAGGGTTGTTTACCATGCGAACATATCCCTAGTCACAGATGAGACTTGGCTAGGGAAATGTTTATTCGCGCCCGTGGATTGTATACAAGGGTCAATATTGAACCCTCTGTAGGGCAATATTGGAATTTTGTGGGGGTTTGCTTAAGCACAGGTTTAGGTCTCTGTAACTTAAGACTTTCAAATCTTATGGGCCGTGAGGGTCCCATAAGAGAGTTCTCCTTACGAGTCGTGGGGATCTCGCAAGTGTATTTTCTCCTTAGGAATCGTGGGGATCCCTAAGTGTGTTGCTCCCTTGTGAGTCGTAAGGATCTCATGCGGTTGGTTTCTCCTTACAAGGTCGAAAGGACCCTATAAGTGTCTTTTAACGAGGTTGCGCCCTTTCGGGTTTTCACAAACACTCGCCGGTAGCCCTGCTGTTTTTACTCACGGAGCCCTTTCGGGTTTTCATCTGTGCCCTTTTTGCTTATGGACATACCGTTTTTTATTCTTTTTATTTTTATTTTCTTTTTCTCTTTTTTTTTACGAGGTCGCGCCCTTTCGGGTTTTCACGAACACTCGCCGGTAGCCCTGCTGTTTTTACTCACGGAGCCCTTTCGGGTTTTCATCCGTGCCCTTTTTGCTTATGGACATACCATTATTATTTATTATATATTTTTTTGTTTTATTATTTTTTTATTCATCTCGTCATCCTAAGGATGTTGCGGTAGTAGTTTAAAGACGTCTCGGTCCGCTATTAGTTTAAGGACATTTCGGTCCGTCGTTAGTTTAAGGACGTTTCGGTCCGTCATGGAGAAGGCTGGCCACTGCTTAGAAAGCTTAAACATAGGAAGATAGCGAGTGGACATAGTCGTCATCATCTATCGTTGACCTAGGCTGTGGCTCATTAAGCGTAGTATTTCTTTAGGAAGCGACCGTTTATCGGCCTGAAAGGCCTTTCACCGTGCATGTCCATGAGTAGATAGGCTCCACCTTGGTAGACCTTATCTATGATGTATGGGCCTTCATAGTTTGGCTCGAATTTTCCCCGCTTGGCGCGATTGGGGATCATAGGCCTTTTGACCACTAGCACGAGTTCGCCTTGGTGGAATGTCCTCGGTCGGGTCAATCTTTCATATGAGCGCGTCATCTTTGCTTTATAAGCTTCTAGATTTTGCTGCGCTATGAGCCGGGTTTCATCAAGGGCGTCAAGCTCTTCAAGCCGAAGGTGAGCATTTTCTTCGTCCGTCAGCTTATAGTGGACTGCCACTCGTAGAAAGGGTAACTCTATCTCGAGGGGGAGTACTGCTTCCGTCCCAAATACCAACGCGTACGGCGTTGTGTTTGTGGCCGTCTTAAATGTAGTTCGATACGCCCAAAGAGCCTCTTGCAGTCTTTCGTGCCAGTCTTTCTTGTTTCGGGATACCGTTTTCTTCATGATCTTTGTTAAGGTTTTATTGAAGGCCTCAGCTAGACCGTTAGCTCGCGGATTATAAACTGAGGAATATCTCCAGTCTATATTATGCTGTTGCGCAAAGCGACTGATCTTGTGGCTTCTGTAGGCTGGCCCGTTATCGGAGATGATCCGTCGCGGAGTTCCAAACCGATATATAACGTGCGTCTTGAAGAAGTGGAGGATATTTTCTGTCTTCACTTCCCTTAGCGGTATCGCTTCTGCCCACTTAGAGAAGTAGTCAGTCGTTGCTAGGATGAAACGATGTCCCCCAGACGATGCTGGTTCGATGGGGCCGACTATATCAGTTCCCCACATTTCGAATGGCCAACTAGCCACTGTCGGGTGTAGCGGATTTGGATGCTGGTGGATGAAGTCCCCATGAATTTGGCATGAGTGGCATTGCTTCGCATATTCGATGCAGTCATGAATCATCGTGGGCCAGTAGTAGCCCATCCGTTTTATCTTCAACTTCATCTTAGGGCCTGCTTGATGAGAACAGCAGAGTCCGTCGTGAACTTTCTGGACGACTCTTTTCGCTTCGTCAGGTCCTAAGCATCTCAGCCACAAAGAATCAAATGACCTCTTGTACAGGGTATCGTTGACGAAGGAGAAAGACAGGGCTCGTTTCGCGAGCTGATGTCTTGTGGACGCTTCTTCAGGCATTTGGTGGGTCTTGAAGTAATCTATGAAGATTTCTCTCCAATCCTCGGCATTTTCCCAATCTTTTACTTGCAGGGTTGTCTGCTCGTTCGCTCCTTTTTCTTCAGATGATTCCGGAGATATTTCTGCCGGGGCAAGCACTCGACGGCTTTGTACCATGATCCTAACGTCGTCGATGTTCTCGTCAGCCAGTTCTTTAGCAAGTTTGGCCAAAGCGTCTGCTTTGCTATTTTCCGCACGCGATATGTTCTCCAAAGTATAAGAGGGAATTTGGGTCAACAGTTGTTGCACCTTTTCACCGTATTTCACCAATTCCGGTTTACGCGTTTGGTAGTCACCGTTTACTTGACTAACAACCAGTTGAGAATCCCCGTATATGAGGAGATTTTCAATTCCCATGTCGATGGCGATCTCGAGGCCTGCTATCAAAGCTTCATACTCAGCTTCATTATTCGTTCTCGGCTCTGTTAAGGAGAAGGCGAAGCGCATTACTCCTCCTTGAGGGGTCACGAAGATAAGGCCTACTCCCGATTTGATCATTGACGTACTTTGTTTGTGCTTCTTCATGGAAGATGCTCCATCGAAATAAAGCTCCCAACGGGTATCACCACCATCGATTGCGTCAAACGCATGCTTGTCTGGCAAATCGCAATTCAGGGGAGAATCAGCCGGTATCGGATGCTCAGCAAGGAAGTCGGCGATGGCCTGGCCTTTCACTGCCTTGAGAGGTTGATACGTTAACGAGAACTCCATTAAGAGCAGAGCCCATTTAGCGAGTCGTCCTATCAATATGGCCTTTGACATTAGATATTTGAGAGGGTCCACCTTTGAAATGAGATGGACTTCATGCGCTAATGCGTAATGTCTAAGCTTTGTTATTGCAAAGATCAACGCCAGACAATGTTTTTCAATGGGGGAGTAATTGCTTTCTGCCCCCAGCAGAACCCGACTTAAGTAGTAGAGTGCTCTTTCTTTCTCCTGGTCATTCTCTTGTGCCCATAATGCGCCTAAAGAACCTTCAAGGGCGGTCGTGTAAAGAATGAGAGGCTTTCCCTTGACTGGAACAGCCAACACTAGAGGGTTTTGCAGATACTGCTTGATCTCATCCAGTGCGCCTTGGCATTTGTGATCCCAAATGAATGGGGTTCCCTTCTTCATCAGGTGACTGTAAGGACGGCACTTTCCTGAAAGATTAGCGATAAACCGCCGAATGTATGCAAGCTTTCCTTGGAGAGATCGCAACTGTTTAAGAGTTCTTGGCGGAGGCATTTCCATGATCGCCTTGATTTTAGACGGATCTATCTCAATACCTCGGTGTCGGACAATGAATCCCAGGAATTTGCCCGAGGAAACCCCGAACGCACATTTTAGAGGATTCATCTTCAAATTGTATTGCCGAAGGCGTTGAAATACGGTCTTCAGATGCTCGAGATGTTCTTCATATGACTTGCTTTTAACCACGAGATCGTCGATATAGCATTCGACGATTTCGTGTATAAGGTCGTCGAAGATCCTTGTCATGGCCCTTTGATAAGTAGCACCGGCATTCTTTAAACCGAAGGGCATCACTTTGTAACAGAATATACCTAGAGGGGTCCTGAAGGCGGTATGTTTCTGGTCTTCAGGATGCATCTTTATCCGGTTATACCCCGATGAGCCGTCCATGAAGGAGAAAACCTCATGAGTGGATGTATTGTCTATCATCAGTTCAGTGACTGGCACTGGGAAATCATCCTTCGGGCAAGCTTTATTATGATCCCGAAAGTCTACGCATATGCGCACTGTTCCATTTTTCTTCATCACTGGGACGATGTTGGCGATCCATTCAGGGTATTGAACTTCCTGGATGAAGCCAGAGTCGATTAACTTTTTGACTTCAGCGTTGTTACTCATTTCGAGCTCGAGGCGCATTCTTCTCGGCGCTTGTTTAATTGGCTTGACACTCGGGGATATCGCCAGTCTATGTACAACGACTTCTGGATCTAGTCCTGGCATCTCGGAATAGTTCCATGCGAAGCAATCTCTATGCTGCACAAGGACGTCTTTTAACGTAGCCACCCTCTCCTCAGACAGCAGCTCGCTGACGAATGTCGGTCGCGGATCATTTACCGTCCCCAACTCGATTTTCTTGAAGTTATCTGCAGTGGTATGTATTCCATCCTCCAGTTCTTTCGGAGCTGGGGGAAATTCTGAGATTACTTCATCATTACTGTTTTCGAGGCACCAAGGGAGGCTGTCCATTTTGTCGGGTTCTCTTTTTAGTAGTGTTATCATGTGACAGGTACGAATTCGCTTCCAATCCCAATGTGGAACTGGTTCCTCTTTCGTGGCCTTGGGCTCATGCTTTTGTGGTGGCGTTACCCTCCAGTTGTCAGACAGAGCGAACTTGCCGAGCTGGTACTGATCTTCGACCTAATTCTTAAAGTTGAAGCAATC
Source organism: Agapanthus africanus (assembly GCA_030015575.1). Lineage (NCBI taxonomy): Eukaryota > Viridiplantae > Streptophyta > Magnoliopsida > Asparagales > Amaryllidaceae > Agapanthus > Agapanthus africanus. The sequence goes on along the minus strand of JASDDO010000024.1, from coordinate 334,120,989 downwards.
TTCAAGAGGATGTCCTATTACTCGGTGGTAAGAGCGATAGTTTGGGTCAGAGACTTCACCTGCTTGTTCGGGGTGCTTGGACTCCGGCAATGTAAGCATTTGATGTTTTAGAGCAAGATCAAGTATCTTCTTCGTCTTGTCTCGAGGAAACGAGTATGCTCGACCCATTTTCTTCATGAGGGATTGGTCAATAACGCTCGATTCTCATTTGCGTGGCTTCTTAGCCCTGCTTTGTTGCTGTTGAGCGCCTCTTCGGCCTTTCGACTCGTTTCTGCCTCCGCGTCGAGCCCTTTTTGTATCAGGTTGACATGGGGCAGCATCTTCGTCTTTTACTGCCTGTTGAAGGAGGCGTTGTGTTTTGGCTTTCTCATAGATCGCCATTTCACGATTGTGATCATCTCGGGCTTTTTGACCTGCTTCCCTTATAAGTTTGCCCATCTGGTCTTCAAATGATGGACTGGGCGGTTTTGTATCAGGAACTTTTGCTGGTTCAGGATTAGCGTTTTTCTCTTGAGCATCTGCTTCTTCATCAGAATTGTGCACGACGTAACAGTCGCGGAGCAACTCTCGTTTCCTGGAGCGAATGTATCCGAGCCCGCTCGTCTCCATCCTCCCATTAGGTAGCTTGTGCTGAGTTCCGGGGACGTTCCAAACCCTGTCGTAGAATTTAGCCTTCCTAACGGTTTGTTCGAAAGGTATCCCCTGCCGTTCCAGCAGTCTCCTCAAGCCTTCCGTATAATATCGGGGTAGACGGATGGGCTGAAGTCTGTCCAGCGTTGGATCCGCACCGTGCCAAAGTTCTTTTTCCACCTTGTTTTCTTAGGAACGGTAGAATAGGATTGCCCTATCGCCTTTTCGTCCGGGAGGGATATAAAATGTCCGCAATTCTTCCACACTATCGTTGGCGAGCGCATCTAGTTCTTTATAATGTTCGAGCGGCACCATGGCTATCTGTATACTTCGCTCTTCATCAGTAGAAGCTCGTATTGAGAGCCGAGTAGGGAATACAGCATGGACTTCGTCCTCTGAATCACTACCACAGATCAGTGAAGGGGCGGATGGTCCCGGCTCGGTGTATTGGGACAGACCCGAATAAATTATATCCTCTTCTTCCTCGGTATCACTGCCGAAGACAGGGATGGTTGCGTTAGTTTTGTTCTCCGGCCTGTGACACCTCTCCGTGTCTTCGAAACTCGGCAAGAAGTATTTGGCATCTTCATACTTGCGAACTTCATTCACGGAAAACGGATTCAATTCTCCGGCCACAGTGTACTCGAGGCCTTCCCTACAATACTTCATGCACTGATGCTGTGTAGGAGGGATGATATTGTACTCGTGTAGCCATGGTCGGCCGAGCAGAGCATTGTAGCATGTCTTGGCGTCTATAACATGGAATTTGATGTCTGTGACGAGCAACCCGAAGCGTAGTGTCAATATCACAGATCCCAGAGTTTTTGATGATTGGCAGTCGAATCCGGAGATGGTGATTTTGTCCCGGGCGAGGTGTTGGACACTCATGCAAATTTCCTTTAACACCCGCACATTGAGCAAATTAACAGACGATCCGTTATCGACCAAGATTTTACCTATCTTTATGTCATGGCAGTATCCTGAGACATAAAGGGGACGATTGTGGTCGCATGTCCCGAGGAGAAGGTCTTCATCACCAAAAGCAACGTCGGCTGTGTGCACTTCCTCTAATTCGTCCTTCATCTTTTCTTCGGCTAGGAAGGCTTGGAACTGGTCCGGGTCTTATAGCGCCTTAATCAAAGAATCTCTCGCCTCTTTTGATAGTAATAAGGCATCAAGGATGCTGAGTTGAGAGGGTAGTTTTCTCAGATGCGCTAGAACGTTGTAATCCACCTTATTTTTCTTCGGCGGGTTTTCGGCGTTTAACTCCTCCGCGACTCGGTCATCCAAGGCGATATCTTCGGAGATTTTCTCTTTCCCTTTGTCTTTCTTGTTTAGAGGTCCGAGATTCTTCTCAGGTAGCGTCCGATTCCGCAGCCGGATATTTTCGCAGACCATTGGCTCTTCTTCTTTTCCCGAAGTTGACTCTTTAAAGAGAGGGGCAAGTTCTAGCTCCTCATCAGAGTCGCTCCCAAATGTAGGCACTTGTGACCCGCCAGTGCTAACCATGTGACAATTGCCGGCAGTTCTTTCAAGCTCTTCGGTCGTATTTCTTTGCTCCCGACGAATTTTACGTTTTTCCTGCTTAAAGCGTTGTCGATTAGCGATGTATCCTTGCCACCATCTATCGAAAGCTTTGCACTCTTGAGTGGGATGCGAGACCTTCTGATGATATAAGCAATAGGAGGGATGCATTTCTATTACACCAGTAATTTTTCCTTTAGAGGATGGTAGCTTCATGCCCATCGATATGGCCTTAGCAAACCTCTTTTTTTATCTTGAATTGGTTTTTGTCAGCGGTGGAGGCATTTTGCTCCAGCGGGACCATTTCAGCTCTTTCCTCAAGTCGCTGGCGTTTGGCCCTTTCAAATATAGCCATCTTGCGTTCTTGATCAGCTTTACTTTTCAATCGAGCTTCATTAAGAAACGCGCCAATCATTTCGACTGATAACCCCGGAGCTCTTGATTCGGCATTTTCCCCCAGCGTTATAGTGCCAGAAGTCTCTTCGTCGTTCGTGATCGAATGGGAGATCATATGACAGCTCGCCACATATTCCTCGGATTCATCCGATGAACTTTCTCCCTCATCTTCTTTTTGAAAGACGTGATCAAGGAACTCTTGGAGCGTAATGGGAGTCCGCGCCTTTTGGTTGTATTCATCCAGTGCGTCAATTTGCTTTTGTAAGTCCGTGCGCTTGTCGCTAGGCTCCACGGGCTTCTTTGATTTCTTCCTCTTCTTTTTCGAAGATTTGGACGGCTGGCTATGAACGCTTGAACCACCACCATCGGTCTTTGGAGTTGGACGTGGCTTTAACATCCCCTCAATGACCTGCGGTTCTAAGGGGTTCTTCCACTTGACCGCTGGACATGTCTGAAGATCGTTTAGCATCCTCTTTGTCTCGGCTGATAATACGACCTCCCAAGGAGCTTCTTCAATGACGGAGCATGTTGACCCCGGCGTATTCGTCCCCTTAGAGGTGTGGGGTTGCGGGGGATTCACCTTCCATTTGTCAGATAGCGCAAATTTGCCCTGACGGTATTGGTTCTCAAGCCAATTTTTGAAAACGTAGCAATCCTCGATGGGATGGCCTAGCACTCGATGGTAAGGGCAGTAATTTGGCTCGTTGACGTCGTTCGGTTGCAACGGACGTTTTGGATCTGGCAGATTTATGAGTCTGTTGCGCAACGCGAGCTCGAATAGCCTCCTCGTTTTATCGCGGGGGAAGGAGTAGGGACGTCCCATCCTATCCTCAAGGGGTACGTACGGGCGCGTATTGTTTGGACGAGCAACCGGCTTCAAGTCGCTCGGTTGTTGCTGAGCATTCGCGACGACGATCGCTTTTTGTAACACCCGGCCCCTTTTATACCAAAGACCGTATTTTTTCTTTTACACCTATATCTGTACTTCTTTTAGCCTATAAATTTCATCTATAATAAGTTATTGTTTTAAACACCCAATCTATTATAGTACTTCCCCTCTCAGACCCTAATGTCAATTTCTCTTGTTCCTGTCACATTAGCATAAACCTCAGTTCTTGGCACCCGTCTCTTTTTACATTGTATTTAAACTTAAAACCCAAAATTTTCCTATCTTAAAATACCAGCCTACAGTGCTTCTTCCCAACGGCTACCTCCTGATTTCCCGCGCGAGAATCTCTACGTTGCGCCCTCGCCGCCGTTCCCCCTGCGCCCTCTCACCAGCTGCCCCCAGTTTTATTCTATTTTTTCTCTGAGTAAATTTCCTGCGGCCCAGAAATATTCTTCACATTTTCTTTATTATCCTGTTTTTTGTTGCAGCTCAATCGACCCTGGCCCATCCTCTCTTTTCTTCTCAAATTTCTTTTATTTTCACCAAGCCAACTTTCCCCAGCCCATTCTTTTTCCATTTAAATCAAATTCCCTGAGCAGGCCCAGGCCACTCATCCCCCACATCTTTACATACTTAAATCCCAAATTTATCCCAATCCCCTTAATTCATTTATTCTTTTTTTTCCCTTCAGCCCGGCCCCTCATTTTATTTATTCTGTTTTCTTTAAAACTCCATTGGCCCGCAGCTTAAGCCTGCTGCCCGAGCCCACCTCCTAAATTTCTTCTATGGAAGAAAATTCTTTCGTGGCCCGGCCCGTTTCCTTTTTCCCATTTAATTCTTTTATTTTACTAGGCCCGGCCCAATTTCCCAACTCCTTTTCACTTTCCTCAGCTCACCCAACTCCTTTACTGTTCCTCTCCTTTAAATCTCCAATGGCTCCTTTCCCTCACTCCCGCTCGCGACCGCGTCTCTCGCCTCCGCCGTCGCCCTCGCTCGCGCGAGCGTTACCCACGACGCGCTCGTTTTTCCCCCACGACCCTCTCCCCTCTACCCACTACACCCTCAATCACTCGCTCCCTCCTTCCTTTCCTTCTTCCTCCCTCCCTCGAACCCACTAACCGCCCCTGATCTCTCTCTCCTCGACCTCCCTTCTCCTCACAAAACCCGCCGGCTCGCCTTGACCTCCGTCTACCACCGTCACTGCCCTCATCTCCCCCACCGACCAAACTCCCCTGCACCCGAGCATGAGCTCTCTACGTCTCGTCGACTCCCCTGCACCGTCGCCGCCGTCACCCCCGACCACCTCCTCACATCATCACCGCACTCGTTCGCTCACCACATTCCCCCTCACTTCTCGACCACCATCACCCAGCACCCCAAACCAACAGCCGAGCTCGAACCCATTTCACCCGAGCCGGCCACTTGCAACCCGCCGACGAGCCACTGCATCGTCGACCACCACCATCATCATCACCATCGCCATCGTCCCTGCTTGTCTCGCTCTCAGTTCTCTCTGTTCACTCACTCTCTTTCTCTCTTTGTCCTCTGTCTCACACACATTCCTCCCTCTCTCTAAAAACCTCTTTCTCACTCTCACATCCCTCTCTCTCTGTCTACTCTCTCTCTCTCTAGCATTCTCTATCTCCACTCCAACTCTCATCCGTCTCTCCCTCTTCCATCAACCAATCACCACCATAACATCGCTTGAGATCGCAGCAGCCCGTCACCAAGCCGTCGTTACCGAGACTCGTGTTCGAGCCAAGTTAAGTTGCCGAGCAGCGCGTGTGTCACGATCGTGCCGTTGCCACTGCCGTACATCGCCTAGACGCCTCCAGGCAAGTCCCCACTTGCTACATGCTATTTATTATTAGTTACAAATTATAATCGTATATATATATCACATGTTGCCTTATGTAATATTACAACAAAACTGTTCGATGCTTGTTCTCATAGAAAATCATTATCAAATATGGCGGAACTGGACTAATTACATTGGCCCTGGCTATGATGGATAACGTGTGAAAGTTTTGCTGGAAAATATGATCGTTAATAACCAAAACGACTACCCCCAAGTTTAATCGTAAAACTGTGCTTTTATTGTACCTGAAAACCGTTAAATTCACCATAAATTATGCACACACTGGAATGGTGCGTTCGAGGGCTCAAAATGAAGCCAACTCGACGAACTTTCACTCTATACTAGTTTCCAGACATTCCTGTACTTTAACCGTGATGATGATTGGATCGGAGTGCGACTTTGGACTGCAGTCCAGAGAGACTCCAGTCGTTGCTTGCTGTTCCGTATTGAATACCACAGGATTTCCTTAACACGTAGGTTGCGGAACTCCGCTGTTCATTATAGATAAATCTGTTAGCTAGAGAACACAATTAGTTTCATTCTGTTTCGTTTTCATTTACTATTTAATCTGTAATTTAAAAGATCGGGACGCATAACAGTCCTAACAGAATCAGAATTGACATATTAGGGTTAAACATTGTATATCTCCTGACAAACAGATGCGATTGAAGATCCGTCTATTGCGTTGAAAACCTTACTGAAAACCCTAGAATTCATTCAACTGTAGTGTTGCTAAATTATGATCCCAACTGGGGTTAAAATGCGTTGCGAAATAGACATCTGATTCTGAAACCGGATTTCCAGCCGCGAGCGCTTAAAATGAAATGGTTATAACTATTGATCCTGGAACCCGATTGGCTTGAAATCAATTTAGATGGATAGCTAACTGAACATACTAATTACTACCTGTTTATCGTTTCGCTAAATTATATACGTACGTTTCATGATAAATCGTGCAAGTGATAGACTATTGTTTTTATGACACCTTAATTGTGTTTCTTATACTGTTCCTGCATCACATCATACCCATATCATTGTAGTGATAACCTAGTGATATTGTGTATTTACCCAGTGTTAGATTCTAGCGATGATTGTGGCAAGTACGTCATTGTTCGTGTATCCGTGATTAAGTGAAAGTGATACGTACTTGTACACAATCAGTGACCCTATTATTCTATTGCATTGTCGACGTCTGTGGGATGCGTGTACGCGTGACTATAAGTGGTATGGGACACTTATGGAAGCGTGTGCATGGGTGTCACAGATAAGGCATCCGACACTGCCATTTATCTTAGGTATTAGTCGGGACGTGCTTGATGGAGGTCCTGCCTCCAGTTCTCGCGCAGACTTGTCACGGATCGATTAGTATTTAGGGTGATGGTTAGCGTTTGGTGTAGACCACGGGGTGTGGGTTAGTTTAAGTGTGAGTTCAACAGAATCTCGGGAGTCCCATGCCGGCTTATATATTTAGGGAGTTATATGGAGATTTACAGGGTACGTGATATATACACCGTGATATTCTTGTTACATGTTGGGCCCGTGGTCCCTTGCCCTTGGGTTCTACCCTTGGGTGGAGGACACTCGCGAGTGGTTGACTCTCACACTTGGACTGACGATAGGCTTAGTGACCTGTACAGTGTGACTTAGAGACTGATAGGGATACTGGCATTTATATTCCTTATATACTGTGTTGGTATACGTGACCTATTGTTATACTGCTTTATTGTTCCGCTGCATTGATTACTGTACATCCATATTCATACTGTCATTGATTTACTGTTATTCATATCCTTTACCACTGTTAGAACTGTCACTTGATTATGTATATATTATATTGCTATTGTGTCGCTCTGACGACCTGAGTATGCATACTCAGTGTGAGGAGAAGATTTAGCCTGGATCAGGACTAGACGTGCAACACAGACTTCTTGACTTGCCTTTCCGAGTTACATTCGTTTGTTCCACTTCAGGTCAGTTTATATTATTGTTTCTTTCAGTTACTGCATTTCTTATTACCTGCGCATCATTTACTGCTTACCATGATAAACTAGAAGCCGAAGTGTGACTACGGCAGGATACTTCCTTGACCGTAGGAGCATGGCTGGCCTTGTCTACCCTCGTATTCCGTATTTTGGGAAGCGGGGCGTGACATGGTTTAGTTGGTATCAGAGCCCAGGTTTTGCATCGTTTGGGATTGCAGTTTTCCGTGTATAGTTTGGCAATCTAAGACATTCCTCGGTCTAGGTTGTAAACTTGTCACTCTTGAGCCATATTCACATCGTGTGTTCATCTATCCATTCGCTATGGTTTCGGGTGACCTGGCAAGATTACGTGGTTTCAATTGCACTACCGTATTCTGTTTAGGTGACTTAAAGTCATACGGTTGATTCTCCACTTGTAATAAAATTCATCATCTCTGATATTCTTGAATCCTTGTCCTATCCATATCATATTTTGATTCATTTAGCGTGTGACTCATATCATTCTCGAAATTGTTGTTTCAGGATCATGTCTTCCAACGACTCTTCATCTTTATCCGCTCCCCAGAATCAGACTGTTGAGATCCTTAGTGTACTGCAAGGTTTAAAGGAAGCCCAGGAGCGAACAAACGACTTATTAGCTGAAGGGCTGAGAAGACAGGTGAGTCAGACCCCAGCGGGAGTCTCCTATCATAAAGGGATCCCTATCAGACGAGGAAAAGAGAAGAAGATGAAGCGTCAACAGAAGCAGCAGAAGAACCCTTGCTGTGGGTACTGTAAGAAGCCAGGACACCTTCAGAGGGATTGTCGCCACGCCCAAGGGAAATGTCTGATATGCGGTTCCAACAAACACCTCGTCAACGGCTGCCCAGAAAGGAAAGAACTACAAGGAGGAAACTCGTCCACACTCCCCACTTCTGCCAAGTGAGGATTATCGCGTAGTTCGAACTTCGACTATAAGGCGGATCTAACGCAGGATTCAACTCGCGCGACGAGAATGCAACGTTATAGTAGTCGAAGAAGGATTTTTTCATGTCATCTACTTTCAGTAATAATGTTGCCATCTTTTATGAATATTTCTTTCTGTTTGAAATCTTGTATCCGTTGAACTTTTGATTGAATGCAATAAAATTTGAATCATAAGATATGTATCATTCTCGTGCTTTCTCTATATCAAATTCTATTCGTTATCGCAGTATTTTAATTCTGATCTTTCAGTTCCCGCAACCGCATATTTTCCTATACTTCGTACCCTGAGCTTTTCCTTGATGTATTCCGTTGTCTAATCATGACTCTTTTTTTTTCTTTCAGACCATGGCCCATCCCGGAGCAGCGCCGCATCTAGATGAGGATGCACAATCATGCGTTTCCTTAGACCGCACACTGATGGATTCCGACGATGAGCTCAACGGTCCCCAAGTCAATTTCGAAAACAATGATTCAGAGGACGAAGGAGTAGCCGCCCCAGAGTTTGACATGGTAGGCGTTTCCGACGAAGAGGAAGAAGACCTCGAAGAAAACCCAATAGAAGAAGATCCCGAGGAAGAGTCGATAGAAGAACATCCAGTGGAGGAAGACCCCATGGAAGAGAATCCAGAAGAAGAGAATCACATGGAATCGGATCTCGATGAAGAAGCTCCATCAGAGGAGGAAGGACCAGAAGATCAGGACCTTGCTGTGGACGAACTTCTAGTGGCGATGCCTGCGAGGCGATATGGAAACGGACGCCCCTACCTGAATGCGCGAGCCTACCGCAACCTACTGAATCTCCACAACCGCAACTGACGGAACTTGTTTTAGATGTTGTCTTTTCCGGCCAAATAAAACTGTGTAAAGTTTAGGGCCACCTCTCGTCTTTGAGAATGTTTTGTCTAAAATCCTTTGAAATGGAATAAATTGCTGATTTTGCTAATCCTTCAATCTTCTTAGTCCACTTGTTGCTTGATTATTCCTTACGTACAATTATTTTTCTCTACTGAGATCTGTTCACTCCTACTCCTTACCTTGTCTTAACCCTCACCGAGATTCACTAGCAACACACCCGAGTTTTTGGGTCCACCCTTCATCCTTCTTATGCACCCGTTTGAGATCCTACCAGGAGGAGGACCTTTCTTATGAAATACCGAGTTCATTAACTTTTCAAAATTTTTGATTCACCTGTTGTACCGACCAGTGTCCTCCCCATATATTTTTCTCCTCATAGTCCTCTATTGCTCACCCTTATTTTAGGTGCTGACCCGATCCCAATCTTCTTGATCTTCAGCCTAAAGCCGCCACACTCCAGCCTTCTGATTGAGCCACATTTCCTTATAATCATTACCCTATCTAGCCCTATACCTATTTATGTTCTTCCTATTACCCTAATTATATTTAGGGACGCTGTTATTCAAAAATTTAGTTTTCAGTATTTTGAATTTATCAAAGAGAGTGTGTTATTGATTACCCTGCTTCATGTATTTTAAGTACACTATTATTAATCTCGTTTTCAGTAGCGCAAACTTACACTGCACATATATTGTTACATGTTCCCGTTTTCGTTATGTGAGTTTTCTAAGTTGATTCAAAACTATTTGATCGATACATCATCCTAAAATGTTTTAAACTACAGACAAACCCTTCACTACTTTATTATCGTTACCTTATTTCTAGTATTATGCATATGCTTACTATTATAAGTGGTTGAACCTTATACTTATTATTTCTGTTTGTTATTTTGATTTACTTAGATGTGCACATATGTGGGATTCGACTTTTATCGAACACTCGTTGATTATTATTGTTCGCTATTGATACCTATATTCTCGTATACTCGTAGTTGCTCCTATAGTTATTCTTACTTTATACCTATTTAGACCTACCTTTCGTATGTTGTTCTTACTTATATAAATTTTCAAATTTCTTCGTCCCCGTACTACTAATAAATCTTTGGTGTTAGTGTGCTATCTAATAGCTTCGTTTTGTTGGTATAACATATCGTTTATTTTAAATTTCGAGGACGAAATTTTTGTAAGGGTGGTATGATGTAACACCCGGCTCCTTTTATACCAAAGACCGTATTTTTTCTTTTACACCTATATCTGTACTTCTTTTAGCCTATAAATTTCATCTATAATAAGTTATTGTTTTAAACACCCAATCTATTATAGTACTTCCCCTCTCAGACCCTAATGTCAATTTCTCTTGTTCCTGTCACATTAGCATAAACCTCAGTTCTTGGCACCCGTCTCTTTTTACATTGTATTTAAACTTAAAACCCCAAATTTTCCTATCTTAAAATACCAGCCTACAGTGCTTCTTCCCAACGGCTACCTCCTGATTTCCCGCGCGAGAATCTCCACGTTGCGCCCTCGTCGCCATTCCCCCTGCGCCCTCTCACCAGCTGCCCCCAGTTTTATTCTATTTTTTCTCTGAGTAAATTTCCTGCGGCCCAGAAATATTCTTCACATTTTCTTTATTATCCTGTTTTTTTGTTGCAGCTCAATCGACCCTGGCCCATCCTCTCTTTTCTTCTCAAATTTCTTTTATTTTCACCAAGCCAACTTTCCCCAGCCCATTCTTTTTCCATTTAAATCAAATTCCCTGAGCAGGCCCAGGCCACTCATCCCCCACATCTTTACATAATTAAATCCCAAATTTATCCCAATCCCCTTAATTCATTTATTCTTTTTTTTCCCTTCAGCCCGGTCCCTCATTTTATTTATTCGGTTTTCTTTAAAACTCCATTGGCCCGCAGCTTAAGCCTGCTGCCCGAGCCCACCTCCTAAATTTCTTCTATGGAAGAAAATTCTTTCGTGGCCCGACCCGTTTCCTTTTTCCCCTTTAATTCTTTTATTTTACTAGGCCCGGCCCAATTTCCCAACTCCTTTTCACTTTCCTCAGCTCACCCAACTCCTTTACTGTTCCTCTCCTTTAAATCTCCAACGGCTCCTTTCCCTCACTCCCGCTCGCGACCGCGTCTCTCGCCTCCACCGTCGCCCTCGCTCGCGCGTGCGTTACCCACGATGCGCTCGTTTTTCCCCCACGACCCTCTCCCCTCTACCCACTACACCCTCAATCACTCGCTCCCTCCTTCCTTTCCTTCTTCCTCCCTCCCTCGAACCCACTAACCGCCCCTGATCTCTCTCTCCTCGACCTCCCTTCTCCTCACAAAACCCGCCGGCTCGCCTTGACCTCCGTCTACCACCGTCACTGCCCTCATCTCCCCCAACGACCAAACTCCCCTGCACCCGAGCACGAGCTCTCTACGTCTCGTCGACTCCCCTGCACCGTCGCCGCCGTCACCCCCGACCACCTCCTCACATTATCACCGCACTCGTTCGCTCACCACATTCCCCCTCACTTCTCGACCACCATCACCCAGCACCCCAAACCAACAGCCGAGCTCGAACCCATTTCACCCGAGCCGGCCACTTGCTACCAGCCGACGAGCCACTGCATCGTCGACCACCACCATCATCATCACCATCGCCATCGTCCCTGCTTGTCTCGCTCTCAGTTCTCTCTGTTCACTCACTCTCTTTCTCTCTTTGTCCTCTGTCTCACACACATTCCTCCCTCTCTCTAAAAACCTCTTTCTCACTCTCACATCCCTCTCTCTCTGTCTACTCTCTCTCTAGCATTCTCTATATCCACTCCAACTCTCATCCGTCTCTCCCTCTTCCATCAACCAATCACCACCATAACATCGCTTGAGATCGCAGCAGCCCATCACCAAGCCGTCGTTACCGAGACTCGTGTTCGAGCCAAGTTAAGTTGCCGAGCCGCGCGTGTGTCGCGATCGTGCCGTTGCCACTGCGCCGTTGCCACTGCCGTGCATCGCCTAGACGCCTCCAGACAAGTCCCCACTTGCTACATGCTATTTATTATTAGTTACAAATTATAATCGTATATATATATATATATATATCACATGTTTGCCTTATGTAAATATTACAACAAAACTGTTCGATACTTGTTCTCATAGAAAATCATTATCAAATATGGCGGAACTGGACTAATTACTTTGGCCCTGGCTATGATGGATAACGTGTGAAAGTTTCGCTGGAAAATATGATCGTTAATAACCGAAACGACTACCCCCAAGTTTAATCGTAAAACTGTGCTTTTATTGTACCTGAAAACCGTTAAATTCACCATAAATTATGCACACACTGGAATGGTGCGTTCGAGGGATCAAAATGAAGCCAACTCGACGAACTTTCACCCTATACTAGTTTCCAGACATTCCTGTACTTTAACCGTGATGATGATTGGATCGGAGTACGACTCTGGACTGCAGTCCAGAGCGACTCCAGTCGTTGCTTGCTGTTCCGTATTGAATACCACAGGATTTCCTTAACACGTAGGTTGCGGAGCTCCACTGTTCATTATAGATAAATCTGTTAGCTAGAGAACACAATTAGTTTCATTCTGTTTCGTTATCATTTACTATTTAATCTGTAATTTAAAAGATCGGGACGCATAACAGTCCTAACAGAATCAGAATTGACATATTAGGGTTAAACATTGTATGTCTCCTGACGAGCAGATGCGATTGAAGATCCGTCTATTGCGTTGAAAACCGTACTGAAAACCCTAGAATTCATTCAACTGTAGCATTGCTAAATTATGATCCCAACTGGGGTTAAAATGCGTTGCGAAATAGACATCTGATTCTGAAACCGGATTTCCAGCCGCGAGCGCTTAAAATGAAATGGTTATAACTATTGATCCTGGAACCCGATTGGCTTGAAACCAATTTAGATGGATAGCTAACTGAACATACTAATTACTACCTGTTTATCGTTTCACTAAATTATATACGTACGTTTCATGATAAATCGTGCAAGTGATAGACTATTGTTTTTATGACACCTTAATTGTGCTTCTTATACTGTTCCTGCATCACATCATACCCATATCATTGTAGTGATAACCTAATGATATTGTGTATTTACCCAGTGTTAGATTCTAGCGATGATTGTGGCAAGTACGTCATTGTTCGTGTATCCGTGATTAAGTGAAAGTGATACGTACTTGTACACAATCAGTGACCCTATTATTCTATTGCATTGTCGACGTCTGTGGGATGCGTATACGCGTGACTATAAGTGGTATGGGACACTTATGGAAGCGTGTGCACGGGTGTCACAGATAAGGCATCCGACACTGCCATTTATCTTAGGTATTAGTCGGGACGTGCTTGATGGAGGTCCTGCCTCCAGTTCTCGCGCAGACTTGTCACGGATCGATTAGTATTTAGGGTGATGGTTAGCGTTTGGTGTAGACCATGGGGTGTGGGGTAGTTTAAGTGTGAGTTCAACAGAATCTCGGGAGTCCCATGCCGGCTTATATATTTAGGGAGTTATATGGAGATTTACATGGTACGTGATATATACACCGTGATATTCTTGTTACATGTTGGGCCCGTGGTCCCTTGCCCTTGGGTTCTACCCTTGGGTGGAGGACACTCGCGAGTGGTTGACTCTCACACTTGGACTGACGATAGGCTTAGTGACCTGTACAGTGAGACTTAGAGACTGATAGGGATACTGGCATTTATATTTCTTATATACTGTGTTGGTATACGTGACCTATTGTTATACTGCCTTACTGTTCCGCTGCATTGATTACTGTACATCCATATTCATACTGTCATTGATTTACTGTTATTCATATCCTTTACCACTGTTAGAACTGTCACTTGATTATGTATATATTATATTGCTATTGTGTCGCTCTGACGACCTGAGTATGCATGCTCAGTGTGAGGAGAAGATTTAGCCTGGATCAGGACTAGACGTGCAACACAGACTTCTTGACTTGCCTTTCCGAGTTACATTCGTTTGTTCCACTTCAGGTCAGTTTATATTATTGTTTCTTTCAGTTACTGCATTTCTCATTACCTGCGCATCATTTACTGCTTACCATGATAAACTAGAAGCCGAAGTGTGACTACGGCAGGACACTTCCTTGACCGTAGGAGCATGGCTGGCCTTGTCTACCCTCGTATTCCGTATTTTGGGAAGCGGGGCGTGACACTTTTCCCTTTCCTTTATCGTTTCGGGAGTCCGGCTTTGGGAGAGGGGGTTTATGGCCCATCTGGTCCATCTGCGCTAGTTTGTCGATCAAAGCCTGGAAGGTAGTCGGCTTGAAGAACATCATGAACTGTGAGATGGTTGCTTGTGGATCAAGGGTTCCAACAAACATTCCCACCGCAGGAGCTTCTTCTATGCGCTGTTCGCACTTCGACCATAGATTACGCCACCGTATAGCGTACTGAACCCATGTCTCGCCGGGTTTTACCCTGGCGTTAATCAGTGCCGTCATCGGGGTACGTTCACTGGCACTTGCAAAACGTTGGGTAAACAGCAGCTCCATCTCCGCAAAGGTTTTAATAGAGTCATTGGGGAGCTCAGAATACCATTCAAACGCTGTATCTGACAAGCTTCCAACAAATTGGCGAAGCAACAACTTGTCATCGCCGCCGGTATTGCCGCAGAGCGCTCTGAACTGGGCGACATGTTGATGAGGATTGACCGTCCCCTTGTAGACATGGAACTTAGGGATTGTATAGCCTGTCGGGTACTTAATTTGATCGTACCAACCCGGATATGGCCGTCCTGTCTTTACGACCTGACCGGCTGCTTCAGTCGCCTGATGCACCCGTATTTGCTGGGCGATGTATTCATCCCAATCAGCTTTTGATATGGTATCCTCTTTAGCCGCGGAAAGAGCCGGTTGAGGATTTGATGTCTCTCCGCTATCGTCTCCAAGGACGATCGGGGGCTCTTCAGCCGGGGGATCTTGTTGAATCATCATACCCACCACATCCTGGAACAGGAGGGCCATTTTCTTTATGTTGGCTGCCTGCTCCGCAGCTTCTTTATCTTTCTTCTCTAGTACGCGCCAAAGGAATTCGGCGTCCGTTTCTTGTTCTTGACGTTCTTCTGAGGATGTTTCCGGGGTTTCTTTCGGCCCTGTAAGTGCGGCCATAGCGTTCATCATTTCCTGGAGCTTCTTTTGCTGCTCCTGAGCCTTGGTCACTGACCGTGTAAGCGGTCTATGACCCGTGGATGTACGGCTGTCTTCTTTTCCCGATGCCATGTAAACCGTATGAACTGTTATGCACCCTGACTTGGGGCGTTTAGGTTCACCATTTTTAACTTTTGCCGCTGACGCGGGGGTTTTCTCTGGCCTCCTACTTTTATGGGCCGTTAAGGTTGAAGGAACCATTGGAGGGGGCACCCTAGTAGCTGCTGTCCTCTGCTGTTTAATGGGACAATCCTTGTCTTTTCCATCTTCGCCTTTTTCTGGCGACGAAAGTGACCTAGGTCAATCACAGAGTCTTGAACCCTTCGCCAAACTTTATAAATCCTTGAAGACAGTCGTTGAGGGGGTTGTTCTTGTTTTGTTTCAGGAGCTCTCTCCACAGGCGGAGGAGATCTTTTCAATGTAGCGGTTGAAGAATTCTTACGTACCCTCCTCAGCAGTTCGAAGCTGTTCCCAGTTGGAACAGCAGCGTTGACCTCCTCCATTGGAGCAGGTGGAGTTAGCCCTGAGGGGGAGTTGCCCCCTACCTTCCTCACTCGTTGCCAATGGCGACGTCGAGCACGACGAGCCGCTGGGACTGGCTCGGAGATTGAGATAGCTTCCTTTTGCCCCCCGTCTGAATGAGGCGCCGTCGGTGTTAACCTTTTAAAAACTGAGGTCGTTCCTTGTGGGGTAATATAAAATCTGTCAAAGACAGATCTTCGTGTAGGGGCAGGAACGGGAATCGTCAGTCTTGAAAAGACTGACTCTTTGACAGGAGAAGCCGCCTTAACGTCTTCCGGAGCAGCGACCGTTGCCCTCCTTGGGACAGCCATTTTAGAGTTCCTGGGATTCTTGGCGGGCCCTTCAGAGTTTTGATCCAGCCTCGCAAAGACGGAGGTTGTTGGCTTGGTGGTGGGCGACCCGTTGACAGGGGTCGTGGTAGCAGTGAGTCGGTCGAAGACCGACTTCTTGTTCACCTCCGGTGCAGGTATCGGCATAGAGAAGCTTGTCGGTGGAATCATGGTCCCGAAGAATAATCCAGTGGTGGCTTGGGTCACCTGGTCTACCGGCAGAGCGAGGAAGGAAGCCGCTTGGGGCCCATATGCTACACCTCCCGGTGAGGTGGAGCGTTCGTTGCAGTGGCATTTCGATCAGTTGGTGCAGTTAGAATCCATGGATGCTTGAGTTCTGCGCCAGACAAAAGACCAAATCTTAGCAACTTGAAATCTGAAGGCAACCATTTAACAAACCGCGATTGGTTCGCGAAGACGACACACGAAGTGTGGAGTGGAAAGAGGAAGAGGTCCCACCGGGCGTGCCAGAATCTGGTCCCCTCCGAATGGTGGCGCAGACTTGGGCGTCTGGCCTGAGATTCGGGGCAGATGCTATTTGGTTTTATCCGTCTCCTCTCCGAAGATGCCAAGTTGATTTACGGTACCGTGTATCGGAGGTTTAGACGGATGCGGCCGATGTAGCAGACTTCGTCAGATTCCCCCTCAGGGTGAGGGGTTTTTGATTGTGGGGACGCTCTTCCCTGCAGGCGTAAGCCCCTGCAGTTAATTACGCTACCGCATCGCGGTAACAACTTTCTCCTTCTCCAGAATTTCACTTCGTGTCGTGTGTGTTTGTTTTGTTTGTGGTTGCCCGTGGATTGTATACGGAGACTGAGTAGTACCGTTGCCCGTAGGACGTGGATTAGTCCAAATCCGCATTTACTTAGATTTGGGTTTGGTGTTTTTAGTTTAAGGATGCATTAGTCGCGTTGCGACTAAGATCAACTTAAACATTTGTTAAGGATACGTTAGTCCTGTTTTAGACTAAGATCAACTTAACGTAGTGATTCATTTGATATATGGTCGTCGGGACTCGTCACCTCTCTGACGTCGTTGAGGGATTACAACGACAGGCGTCAGAGGAGTTCAGAGATGTACCCTTGAACCAAAGTTGATTTGGAGTTTTATCATTCATTTAAATGTCTAAGGATACGTTAACCGTATTTGGGGCTAAGATCAACTTAGACGGGACCGTTTAGATCCGGCAAAAGAGCATTTGGGCTCTATTGTGCCAGTTTAGGGACGTGGTGGTCTATTGCCAGTTTAAGGACGTGGTGGTCCATCGCCAGTTTAAGGACGTGGTGGTCCATCGCCAGTTTAAGGACGTGGTGGTCCATCGCCAGTTTAGGGACATGGTGGTCCATCGCCAGTTTAGGGACGTTCCGGTCCGATATTAGTTTAAGGACGTTTCGGTCCAATATTAGTTTAAGGACGTTTCGGTCCACGAGTTTAAGGACCTCGCAGTCCATTGTACGTGTATGGTCGTTGGGACCCGTCACCTCTCTGGCGACGTTGAATGATTATAACGACGTGTGTCAGAGGAGTTTGGAGATGTACCCTCGAACCAGTAGTAAATTGATTTAAGAGAGCAATCTTGCTCAGTCAATTTAATTTGAGGACTTACGGCCAAAATTGGGCTAAGTCCAGTTGAAAAATATTCGACGCCTTTTATTTGTTTCTGGTCTGTTAGACCTGTGCTAGGGCTTGGCCCATTTTTAAATAATGCATTGCATCGATTTATTTTTTGTTTGGGCTTTGCTCATGATTGATGCAGAGCATCAATTTATCCTGGGCTCTGCAAGGCATCTGCTTTGTTTGGGCTCTGCCCATTTTAAAATGCATGGCGTTTATATTATTTTGTTTGGGCTCTGCCCATTTATAAATGATGCAGAGCATCAATTTAATTAGGCCTGCTTGGTCTTTTGACTTGGGCTTGGCCCTTTGAGAAATGCATTGCATTTATCAGGCGGTTTGCGCCAATCACTGAGCGCAAGCGCTTATGGTTAGGACACGTGTCATGCTCTAGTAAGCGCAAGCGCAACAGCGCAATGCGCTGCGTTAGTGCGCTATGCTGTTGCGCTGCTGACACGTGGCGCGCTCTGGTGAGCGCAAGCGCAATAGCGCAGTACGCTGCACAAGTGCGCTGCGCTGCTGCGCTGCTGACACGTGGCGTGCTCGGTGAGTTGCGCCAATTCCAGAGAACAAAGCTCTATTTTAATAGCGCATAGCGCAAGTAGCTGACACGTGGCGCTCTCTCAAGAACGCAACAGCGCAGTTTGGAAGTGCAGAGTACCAAGAATCAGAAGTGCAAAGCACTATTTAATTTCTTGATCTACATTTAGATCAAAGAAAAATAAATTTTTCTCTTTTGTTTCAAGAACCAGAGGTTCATAAAAAAGTGCAAAGCACTATTATTACTTATATATATATATATATATATATATATATATATATATATTTCTTATTTAAAATTATTGATCTTGTTCTTAGATCAATAATCTATCCATAAGAGAATTTTCTCTTTTTTTCTAAAGGTTTTTACCTTCTGTTGTTCTTGAGGAGTTTTCAAGAGCTTTCTTCTTTCTCTCTCTCTCTTTTTGTTTTAGAAGGATGTTGATGCCTTTGAATTGAGGCCTAGGGTCCTTTTTATAGTGCCCATAAATTAGTTAGATTTGTTAAAGAGATCTTTCTCTGAATGATTTGGGGAATTTTCCCCACCGTTGGATCTTTGATCCAAGAGCTTCTGCTTTGCAGAAGAAAATCTTCTTGTTTTAACAAGAATAGAAAAGATTTCTTAGAAATTTAATTCTGTTTGGCGCGGATGCTTCAGCGCGTGACACGTGTCGCGCAGCGCACAGCGCAGCGCAACTGCGCTGACACGTGTCGCGCAGCGCACAGCGCAACTGCGCTAACGCATCTGCGCTGACACGTGTCGCGCAGCGCAGCGCAACAGCGCAAGCGCATCTGCGCTGACACGCGTCGTGCAGCGCAGTGCATGCGCAACCGAAGCGTTGCCTCCTTTAAACAGAGCTTTGCTCTGATTGGGCGCGCCCTCTTGGGCGCTGCGCTGATACATCTGCGCCTGACACGTGGCGCGTTGCGCACAGCGCAAAGAATCTGAAGCGTTGCTTCATTTATTAAAGTTTAACTATTCCAAGCAGAGCTTTGCTCTGATTGCGGTAAGATGAAGCGTCGCTTCATCTCCCGCCTCGGAATTTGAACAGAGCTTTGCTCTGATTGGGGTAAACAGGTCGTGTCGATCACCAGTCTGTTTTTCTGACTCTGCGTAAGTAGGATTTTTGGACCCCAGCTAGTCTAAAGACTTCGGAGATGATCCAGCTCGTTCAGGTTAGGATGAGAGTAGCCCAGTGCAGACAGAGGTCTTATGCCGACCGTAGTGGTCGCAGACTTGAGTTCGCAGTGGGAGATCATGTATTCTTATAGACTTTCCGACAAATGACATGTTGAGTTTTGGGAAGCTTATCCCAGAATTGTAGGTCCTTTTGAGATCCTTAAAGCGAGTTAGTTTCGTTGCCTTTAATTAGGCACTTTCGCCCAGATTATTGAGTATTCACCCCATATTCCTTGTGTCGATACTTTGCAATTACCTTCATGACCTTTCTCACATGATTCAGCACCGGACCATTTAGCTTGGACGCGATCTTTCGTTCACCAGCAGCCAATTGTGTTAATGGCTCGGCAGGTGAAGAAACTTTGGTCAAGGGTCTTGCCATCTGTGACGGGTTTTCTTGGACGTAGCCGTATGGTGAGGTAATCACTTGGGAGGCTGCGAACGAGATTTGAGAAATTATAATCTTTTCTTTGAAGGTACGCTTAGTGAAAAGTTTAAATTCGGGGATGAATTTTTATAAGGGGGGAGTTTGTAACGCCTTAGATTTCAGTTAGTGTTCGTTTAGACGTTAATGCGGGTTTACTGTAAAAATTTACCAATTCGGGTTTCTCACATTTTATAACATTTAATTAATAATTTATTTTTATTTGTTATGAGTATGCACGCACGTGTGCACATAAACGTGAGTTTTGTTTGTGCTAATTTTGTTCTTAGCAACCTTGACACTTAACTTAATCTAATCCCTTTGCTTTAATCCTTAACCTTTTTCCAAGTGTTGTTTTGTGAGAAGCTTTTAGGTTAATTGAGAGAGAGAGGTGGCTTGTGAGTCATAAGGAATTAATTGTGCATTAATGAGGTGAGGGGTGGGGGAGTGAGTGTAAGCAATAATTCACCCTACACTCACCTCTTTTCATCTTTATCTCTCACTCTCTCTCACTCTTTTCTCTCAATTATTTTCTATCACCTTAAGCTCTCAACTGATAGCCTTAATCCCTCATCACAAATCCATCTTAATCCTTCACAAATATCACAAAAATCACATCTTTGATCAATTTTCTCCTCTTGGATGCCTAGGAGCATGCAAAGCTTGGATTTTTGAGTTCTTTTGGCTAGGTAATGATCCCCATCTGTTCTTTTTATAATTTTTATGCTTTGTAGATTGTTAGATTTAGTTTAGATAGTTTAAAGTTTAGTTTTGTGAATAATATCTTATTTTTAGTGTCTTATGTGACTTCTGTGATCTGCTGTGACCCGGAGTTTTTACTAGAAAACCAAACAATGTTGCTGTGTTGTACCTGTGACCATAGGACCTCACCTGGAGCACGAACCCCTAGATCCCGGACTCGGACGGCGACGTATGAAGGCAATTCCGGCGACATCGGCCCCTGGGTGGAGTTAGGGTTTGGGTTTTTGTGGGCAGGTCTATGCTGTGGTTTGGGTAAGTTTGGTCTTGTTTGATTGTTGAGTTTTCTCTGTATGGAAAATCTGGGATCACCTAGATAGTTTCTAGTGTTTTGTGTCCGCGCGATACGTTATACGACGCGGATCGTGCACTTTGTGTGGTTTTGCTCTTGGGTTAGTTTCGTCGTGTCGCTATGCACGTTAGCCACAATACGAACACTTGAGAGTATGTTTTGTGTTGTTGCGTCGGTCTAATGTAGTTTGCACGTGTTTTGGGTCTATTATTAATATATAATTGCTTTATTGTTTGAATGTTGCAGGTTCGCAGGCGGGGACTTCGGACACTGCTACAAAGGGGAAACAGGTGGTAGGCTTCACTTAGCTAGGAGAGTTGGTGAGTAGATTTAACATCTACAGGGGAATCGCCCGCATGGCGTTATGCGTCTGGGCTAGAGATGTTAATTCTGTCGCATATTCTATGTCATATTTAGAATTGCGCATTCACCCTACTGCTTAGTTAGTGTTGTGCTTGGACTAGTATCCTTAGGACACTGCACCATTATTGACGGCCTATAATGCACGAGCACTGATTGTATGCCACACACAGCGTCAATAATTGCCATGTCACACACAACCCACTTATAGATATGATATTGCTTGGTTAGGGACATTGTGACATTGATTCATATTTCTTATCGCATATTACATATAGCATACCTGTATACTCACATGCTTACACATATGCCTTCACATACTTATATGCTAGATACCCGTATACCTATAGAGTATTGTACTATTAGTGATAGGTACATACACACTTTACGACATAGCTACAGGTATACCTTGCACATATTTCACTTATACTCAGTGGGTATACTACATCATTTACTTATAGGTAGATACATATACCTTGCTATACCTTTATGTTTACACATATATCAGTTATAGCTACATATTTATCTTTACTTGATGTTATTTAGAATTGGAGAAAATAGGAACCGCATGAAATTTTATATTAACTTGTTGCAGTTAATTAGCGGTTTTTCCTTTATATACTTACATTTCAGTTTTATGTTGCATATATTATATTCATGGATTTTCGCATTGAGATATGGATTTTTCATGATGTTTTCTGGATTTGGAGACCGTGGGAGTTCATGAAATTATGCATTATTTGAAAAACCCGGTTTCCCTTGATATGATATTTCAGCATCCACCATGAGTTTTATCGGTTCTGATATATATATATATATATATATATATATATATATATATATATATATATACACACCCCTATGAAGAGGCGTCGAGGCCGTATGAGGGTACATGGTGGGGCCCGGAGGTACCCGGGGCAAGAAAGGGATGTCGATGTACCACGCCGATGAGCCCGGCAGGGGAACCATTCCATCCGGTGACATTACCTATGTCTCGGCGGTTATCATGGGGATATCGACGGGAGTCATGTACGTATAGATACGACGAGAGGCGAGGGTTAGAGCTAGGCACTCGTGCTTTCGGTATAGCGTATGATACGTACCTATCAGGGGGCCAGTCTCGGTGATAGCATTTGATAGATCAGCCTTTCTGTGTCGATGCTTGACACATTGTTTTCATGATATTTTACTTCTTTGTATATATAACAGTGGAATGGGACGCTGTTATATATGCCCTTACACCAATATTAGTGGAATGAGACGCTAATATATGTGTATTGACATTAATTCTATATACATCATATTTATTCATGCAAATATACCTAGGTTATAAGAGAATAACTTGATATTGTATTTAGGACATATAATATTTACTTGATATTGTACATAAAGGATATATGAGATTCACTTGATTTTGTACATTCAGGATATAGGAGATTTATTCAATATAGTACATTAAGGATTTGTGAGATTTATATAATATGAGAGCCAATTTGGGGGCTGATTTGAGGAATTGGAATTTGGATTGTCTTGATGGATTGTGATCCTACCACGATGTCAGGATTCCGTGGAAATGACATATTTCATTCCATACCCCACCTTTATTTATATGCACTGTTCATGTATTAGTAGTACATGTTAGTGTACCTTCCATGATTGTTGCATATACACATTTTCATATCATTATTGCATGATTATTGCATACTGATTGTCATATTACTATTGCTTCATGTATTAGTTGTACCTGTTAGTGTACCTTTCATGATTATTGTATTCATATGACCTTTTATTGCTATTAATTGCATATGTTAGATTCACGCTGTACGTACATACTTGCGATTACCTGCATATGTTATTTACTATTCACGGGTTGGCAACTCACCCCCGTTGTGCCACAGTTGTTTTGCAGGGTGTTCCCCAGAGTAGTCGAGGCTGGCTATTCATCTATCTGATCATCTTTTGCTACGGATACCGCTTCAGCTCATAGTTTGCAGTTTTGCTTAGGTGGGTTTTGTGGTTATCCGTATTGTTGTATTGTATATTCGTTGTATCCTTGTACTCTTCATCTACTATTATTTTGTTGACTTAGAGACTTGGTGAGGACGATATTGTATATTATTTGTGTCTTATTGTCTTTTATACAGTTTCCTTTCTATCATTTTTTATTTCTTCGCTACGGCGTCATATATTTGTTGTGGTGGTTGTTTTCTGCCTTTGGGCGTGTATTTGCTCCCGTTTGGGAATGCTTTACTTTTATTTATGTTGTACCCATTTTTGGGGCTAGTTTTTACAAAGGAGGTGCTGCCAAAATTTTAAAGGAAATAAATTGGGCTTTTAAAGAATTTGGGTTGTGATTTCATATGTTTCAAAACTTCTATTATCTTCTCTTGTCTTTTTTAATGGTTTAGATTTCTGGGTTTTGGCTTTCTTTTACTGCGCTACGTCTGTAGGCGTTGCGTAGTATTAGGGCCGTCACGTGCCAATTTCGGGTCGTGACAATACCGTATGGGTTGTGTACCCGTCTACTGCTTCTTCATTGGCGATGTTGCTTGCTGGGCTTTTGGCTTGTTACCTTAGCCCACTTCTTTCTAAGAAGGGCAGACGATTGAGAACAACAGATTCCCGAAAGGCTCCGGTCTCTGTTTGTATGAAATTGGCGGTCGCAGCTTGACTGTTTGTTAACATGCGTTTAAACAGTTCTATCTCTCCCGCCTTGTATTGCTTTTCGACCCAATCTTTAAAGACAAAGCAGTCTTCAATAGCATGACCCATCACTCTGTGATAGGGGCAATATCTGGGGTCGTCGGTCATATTCGCTTCTCGCGGTCTCTTTGATTCTGGTAATTGTAAACCATTTCGTACGGCGTCCTTGAATATTTTACGGATTTTGTTCCTTCTGAAGAAATAGACCCTATCCAGCTTCTCTTCCAGAGGCGACTCTCCTTCCCTTCCTAGTAATGGCTTTCGAGGTCGGTTGATATTAAGCCCGCTTGTTCCTCTCCTATTTCGGTCAGCCGAAGTGTTATAAGATTCGGTATCGTCGGAATTTCCGCCTTTGCGATTATCGTCCTTTCGGTTTCTCTAGGATTTATTATCATTTTGGGAATCAGAGGAGGACTCCTGCTTTGAGCTCTCTAACATTTTAACTTTCCTGGTAAGCTCTTGGAATGTTTTGAGACCCACGGTGCATAGAAACGGGGCTATCCAATTGTTGAGATTTCCAACGAGGAGGCTGACAGATCGGTCCTGCTCTATCGGCGGTTCACATTTAACAGAGAGATTGCACCATCGGGTTATAAAATCCGTGCTGTTTTCGTTGTTCTTTGGTTTGGTCTTTACGAGATCAGCAATGGTGATCTTATCGCTGACACTCATGAACCTTTGTCGAAACAGAGATTCCATTTGGAAGAAAGTGGTAATGGAGCTATCCGGTATACTCGCGTACCAGTCGAAAGCGGCATGGGTTAAGCTGTTAACGAACTGGCAGAGGAGAAGCACATCATTGCCCCCAGTCTTCCCGCATGAGCCTTTAAAGTGGGCGATGTGCTGATTTGCATTTCCCATCCCATCGAATCTTCCGAATTTGGGGATGACATAGCCACCAGGAAACTCTACCAGATCATACTGAGCAGGATATGGTCTCCCACTACTGCTGATATCTTTTTGCGCTTCGGCTTCGGCTACCAATGTTTTGACTTTGGTGGCAACCAAATCCCTGATTTGATCTTGAGTTAGCGGGTTGCTGTCATCGGTAGTCAAGACATTTCCTGAGATAGGATGCGACCGACTTTCATGCGGTTCGCCCACCTTTGGATTTGAAGGAATAGGCATAGGATTCTCCGGGACACCTTTTCCTAGTTATTGAGCAGAGCCCTGCACTTGATTGGGTAGATGAGAGGCAATTTGGGCCGTAAGCTGTAGGACGACGTTTGTCAGGTCATCAATCTTTGAGTAGAGCTTGGCCATCTCCTTGTCTTTGTTTCTGAGCTGCTTCTGGAGCTCTTGGAGAAGTTGCTGCTCTGCGGTCTTGGGACGGAAGATTGGCTCCCCTTCGCTTTCCGAGCCCGACTCCTCATGAACTGAGAGATCTCTCTGCTTATCAGCCTCACCGGAAGGGTTTTCATTACCTTCCAGAGGAGGCTGGTCTTAGAAAGTGGCAGCCACATTCAACCCAGATTGAATTTGAGATGTGGTGGCCCCATCCTTGCTCTTGCTGCGTGTGCCTGCCATGTAGGCAGCGTGGAACACATATACAGCCATTTCTTTATCTTTGGCGGCTGATTTTTCGGACCGTCGTTGTGGCCCTTCCTCATCTGGAATGAACATGCGACTGAAAACGGTTGGCCAGACTGGGTCCTTTGGTGGCGCCGTCCAGATCGCGGTTTTCTTTACTCTTGCAGTCATGGCATTCTTCTGAACCAATTTCAGCGGTACAAAAGAGTTAGCGATCTCTACAGCCGATTCATTTGTTTTTGCAGGGTAACCCTGTTTTTGGAACCTTATGAAGTTCAGCCCAGCAGGAGCCCTAGCCCTTTTATTGGCTCTGTATCTGAGCCTTTTCTGTCTTAGCTTCTCGATTTTGAGGGCATTATAGGCATTCGTTTTCCGGGAAGCTACCTTGAGTTGATTGACGGGGAGCTTAGAGAAGATACCCGATCGAGCAGTAGCCAGGGGCACCGCTGGAGCTTGCTCGAGACGCCTTATTGTTTTATTGGTGTTGATAGCCTTGCCCCCGGCTGGAGCCAAGAAAAGTCGTTCAAACACCGACTTGCGTTTGGGTTAGGGCACCCTCGAGATCACCACATTTGGCCTCTTTCCTCTCGATGTCGGTTTATCTATCACCGGAACTTGAGGAGCAGGGATGGCGTTAGCTGGCACGAATAGAATAGAGCCGAACTATAACAGCGGCTCATCCCACTGTCGCCCGAGACTTGCCGGGAGGACTGTCCTGGCGTCCATCTTCATCGTGTAGGAGATGGGAGCTGTGTTGAGAGCCGAGCTCGTCTTTGGAGACATTTTGTTGCGTCCGGAGATTGCAATTGGAAAGTGTTAACCTATATAAAGAAATATGATTTCAGTACAGGCAATCGATGTATATGTTTATTGAGTTTGCATGAATGTTTAACCCGAAATATGGGAGGATAGAAAACGTCCCACCAGGAGTGCCAGAATCTGTAGGGTGTTTTTTGTCACCCCATTGAGATGGGAATACGCGTCGCTTGTCGGGAGTATACAGATTCCCCCTGTTTAAGGTAGGCTGGGATTTATTGATTGTGGGGATCCGAATCTCCGGCAGCTACGGACTAAGCTGCCGTTAATTACCCCTAACCTTTGGAGCGAAGGAATCTCCGATTGACGGGTCAACCAGTCATGCGAACTCAATGTGCAGTGTGTGTATGCGTGTCTTGAGGGGTTTTGGATATATCGGGTGCCGCGCAGAGTTTACGGGGGTCATGCAACCCGGATAGCGGGCTGGCGGTCAAGGGGGCGAGCAGCCCCCTTGCGGGATGCGGGGCAGTGCCCCAGTAGAAATTTTTTCTAACGGGGATGTGTTTTGAGTGTGGAGCATGAGGGAAAAAGAAGGGCTAAGGAGCGTCCTAAGGACGCGTGAGTGGCGCTAGACGCCAACGCATCACGCCCCCGGCGCGTAGGCGCGGAGCGCCACAGAAAAAGGGGGCTTAACCCCCGTATTGGGAGTTGTACTCCCGATTGACTTTTGGAGTTTAAACTCCTAAAAAGAAGGGAAGGGAGGCTTAGACCCTACACTGGGAGTTGTACTCCTCGATTTGACTTTTGGAGTTAAACTCCTAAAAAAAGGATTTATTTGTTTATGGAGTTAAACTCCAAAAGATTTTGGATGGAGTTAAACTCCTAATTGGGGTTTTATTTATGGAGTTAAACTCCAACAGATCTTGAGCGGAGCTAAACTCCTGGAAATATTTGGAGATGCTCAAAAGGGACCCCTTTCTTCTCTCCTTTAACCCTGGAGCTTCTTTTGAGCCTTAGATCTTTCCAAAGTTGGATTTTTGAAGACGGGTCTCCTTCCTCCTCCTCTTGGTCGACTGGATCTTGGAGAAAAAGGGGGGCGAGACTTAAAAATCTTCCTTTTTCGAGATCTGCTGGAAGATCCGAGCTTCCCTTCAAGGGTTTTGTAGTGAAAACTTGAGAATGGAGAAGGAGGCACATAAACCCTAGTTTTTTAGGGGAATCAATTATTATCCTTCATTTCAATATCATGTTGCCTTATCTAGGCTTACAAATTTACACATATCCCATTGGGCTTTACAAAATGGCATTTTTCCCATCCCATACCTCATGTGCTCATTTCTTTTGCATACGTGACATGGGCTTTTACAAAAATTTGGCTTTATGGCCATCTTCCTTACATTTATTCATAAAAATTGTATCAAAATTATTTATTACATAGATTTCTTTTTAGCATGGGTGAGGCCGGCCGCGGGGCTCGACCTTGGGGATGGGCCCACTTAGCCTGGGCTTAGGCCCATTTGGCTTGGGTTGACTTTGAGTTTGACTTGGTCATCCGGGGTGTAATTTTTGACCCCAACAATAATCAAGTTCTCGATGAAGAGAAACTATCCAAACTAACATACTCGTAGTATTAGGCATGACTCTATATTTTGATTTAGCACTTGAATATGAGACAATATTCTGTTTCTTGCTTTTTCACGAGACCAAATTGCCTCCAACAAACACACAAAAACCCGTGGTTTATCTTCGATCACTTGGCGATCCAGCCCAGTTTGCACCTGTAAACCCTGCAACTTTAGAATGTCCAAAGTTCTTATACAAAATATCTTTTCATGGTGTACCTGTCAAATAGCGAAGGATGCGCATTACTGCACTCTAATGTGAATCTCTAGGATCCGTATAAACTGGCTAATTATACTAACAGGAAAGGAGATGTCAGGTTTTGCCACAGTCCAATAATTAAACTTACCAACCAATCTATGATGTTGTCCTGAATCGGTAAGTGGCTCCCTCTGCCCTGGATATATCTTGACATTAGAATCCAAAGGCGAGTCAATAGGGTTACAGTCAAACATTTTTTCTTTCTTAAGCATATTAAGAATATACTTCTTTTGAGTTATAAAGATATTGCCATGAGGAGAAGAACGTGCCACCTCAATGCTAAAAAAGTATTTCAACTCTCTTAAATCTTTAGTGCTGAACTTCTTCTGAAGATAAATTTTAACTCAGTAATACCTTTCGTATTATCGCCTGTGATCATAATATTATCAATTTAAACAACCATCAAAATTCTGTTGCCTCCTCGATTTCTAAAGAAAACAGAATGATCATTGCCGCTTCTACATAACCCAAAAGCTCGAACAACGCTAGTTAGTCTTCCAAACCAAGCACGCAGAGACTGTTTGAGACCATATAAAGATCTCTGAAGTTTGCAGATTTTTTCAGATTCCCCCTGAGCAACAAAACCAGATGGTTGCTTCATATACATCCTCTCTTTCAAGTTACCATGAATAAATGCATTCTTCACATCAAGCTGATTTAAAGGCAAATTGTACGTAGCTACAAGTGATACGAATATACGTACAGACGCCATTGTTGCTACAGGAGAAAAAGTCTCATCATAATTGTAATATCTCAGAAATATAAAATATTATTTTTGGAATTTAAATAATAAGATAATAAATTTTATGAATATTATAAAAGTATGGAGATTAGTTTTAATGAAATGGTGTAATTATATACATATAATTTGGAAAATAATTGGAATTTTAAAATGAATTATTATTAGGAAAGTATTTATGGATTTGAGCTTTTATAAATTATTACACCATTATTTACATACAAGTTTATGCTAAACTTGATTGGTATTTCACTAATTATGTATTAAACCACGTTTATGTATCACGACATGCAACATTTCATATTGTAACATTTGTTCATATCTACTTACATGGTTTCATTTTTAGTTTGCTTTTAATTTGTTTTGTTTTTAAAAGAAAAGAAAAGATAAAAGAAAAGAAAAGAAAAAGAAATATAAATGAAAGAGAGAAGACTTGAGGTGACTAGTATCATGGTTGAGGAAAGAGAGAGGGGAAGAGAAGGTTCTACACTTTTCCTTGGGCTTTTCTTCATCTCCTCATTCTCTTCATCTTCATTATCATCTCCTTCTTCATCTCTTCATCCTCCACTTCCTCCACCATCACTACCACCATACAACAACATTAAAACTCCACCAAAACTTTATACAAACTTCACAAAAATTATTTTCTAAGCTCACTACAAGCATCATGATGGGATCAATTTCTTGTCTTGAGCCCATTTGGCCATCTTAGAATTTTTTTGAGTTGCTCTCTTAAAGTATTTCTCTCATCTTTAGCTAAGTGTTTACTTTCCTAACCTCCTATATTAGTTTAAAGTTAAATAAGTTAAGTTTAGTGAACTTGGAAAATTCTAGGATGATCTTTAGTGGATGTTTTGAGTTGTAGAGATGTAATTAAGGCATAGTTATTGACCACAAACCTATTAGTGATAGAATCCTTGACCAAACTTGAGTTTTAGAAGTTTCAAAATGAACTTGGAATATTCCGATATCGGGTTTGTTAAAATATGGTATTCAAATTGAATCTGGAATGACTCGAGAACCTTGAAAAATATATTGCAATTAAGTAGGATGTGCAGGCTATTAGGAAGACACCCTAGAAACCCGAGCCCCTAACTCCCCCTCTTGGCTGCCAATTTATCCTATATGTCCGCAATTTGCGGCCTGATCTAGGGATTTGGGTCCCAGGTTTGGTCCATAGCTCAATCATCTGATAACTAAGCCTACCTTATATGCAAAATGTCCTAATTTCACCTGAGATAAAATCTGGGAGTGTTTTTCTAAGTTGCTGATTTCGTTTTGCAACTTTTGAAAACTAAGTTTTTGATATTTGCGTTTTGACTCGGTCGTTTGATGTTTGTATGTCAACTTCGGGAATTGTTTGGTTGTTCTTGCAGGCGTGGACCGTAGGTTCTAACCTGTGTGCGCTTCGCGTGTCGTATCGATTTTCGGAGTTGATTTTGATTTCATTACGATATGCGTTGAATTGTAGGTACCTTTACGTGGACTTCCGGGACGACGAAGGAAGGCAAGACGTTCATTGACTTCGGCTAGAGAGAGAACGGTAGGTGAGTAGATGTATATCTACGGGAGAAGTCGGGTGGATGGTGTATAACACCCCCGCAACCGTAGTATTAGCGTACCATATATATAGTTATTTACATATTAACTTTAGATTTTTATACTGAGCTAATAGGGTTCTAGGAGACTATACGCGATAGTAAACATACTCGTAAGAAATAATGCCCTTAGTTCTTATTTACGTAGTCTCGAGCCATTGGTATATATGTTGTCACGCACACGCACACAGATATATGTGTGTGTGTGTGTGTGTATGTATGTGTATATATATATATATATGTAAGTTTGAGGATAATTTCGATATAACATCACGAGATGAGAATATGACATGTTAGAATGATATGAGTCGATATGATTGGATATGATGTCACGAGGTTATGTTATATGATATGAGATGAAACGTCATGATATGACATGATATATTATATGAAGATTATGCGATATATATATTCGTTTTACGACACGAGATGATATGATATGTGACGATATGCGGCTAGATGTAATGATATGATATACGTGATCATAGATCCGTACTTATGATTTGATGATATCGTACGAAGGATTATACCGTACGTGATATGATGTACAGGACGATAGATCCGTACTTTCGACTTGATGACACCGTACGATAGATTTTACTGTACGTGACATGATATACCTGATGATTGATCCACACTCTTGACTCGAGGATGCCGTACGTGATACTATGAGGCTGGATCGCCGACTTATGGATGTATCGACTCGAAAAATTATTGTCTTCAAATCACTTAAGTAGATATTAGGATAAATTTAGGGCCATACCTATTTTCAAAACTAACGAATCGTTATGCATTTTTAAATGACAACCTGTAGGGACTCTGTGAATTTTCAAATGATATTGTTTTTTTTCTCAAAACACCGTAGCCCCTATTTTTCTAAAAACAACGATTCGTACTATTTTAAGCTATAACTGTATGGCTCATATGTAGCTATATACTTTATACTGTTGCGTTTTACAATTTTATTTTTCTGTTAAGCTCTTATTATTCTCATTTTACAGTACATATACATGTTCTTTTCCTTATTTTGTATGATATCGTCTGCTAGGATACACACACCATTACCGATGATGCGCATGTTGCACGTACACATACTCACCAGCTCACACAGTCATCATCGGTAATTGCCATGCCACGTACATATTAGAAATTGATACTTCACCGTATAACCTAATAACCTGTAGCTTTTAGTATTGTTTAGTACTCATTATCGCACATGCTAGTTTAGATATTGTATTTTCTTACCTAGTTAGATGCCACGCTTATGTAAACACACTGGTTATGCACTATAGATTTGTTCTGTGCTGGTACTCATCGTTTCATTATTGTTTCATGCTTATGAGATTCAGTTTTCATGAGATTTCTGGATTTGAGAAACCGCAGATATTATTTAAAAATTTACGACTTTTTTCAAAAAGTGGTTTCTCTTGATATGATATATGGCGTCCGCCATGAGTTTTCTCGGTTCTGAGCTATGTGTATACCCAATTCGAGAAGAGAGGAGGCACCATCTGTGGGTACATGGTGGACCCAGTAAGGTACCCCGGGGTAAGAAGATCGTATAGAGAGACGTTGATCCTGGCAGGGGAGCATTACCAACGTGTGATAGTACTGGGATCGACGAATATCCAGAGAATATCGACCAGAGTCGTGTGATCAGATGGATATGAGGGCCGATCCGATGAGACGACGCCCGAGATATGAGAATTTACGTGTCAATGCTGGACACGGTTTTATGATGTTTTCGAGTGTTGATACTAGGCACTTAGATTTTTATGATGATTTGATGTGTCGTTGATAGACACACGTTGGATAATATACAAATTTCACACATATATGATGCAGATGACATGGCACCATGTTACGACACGGGCATGATTATATCATTATTATAATTATGTTTACGCTATCACCCTCATTACTGCTCGATTTTATATATTCTTCGTACATATGTATATATGATCATCCGTGTTCACCACACAGCCTTATTAAAATATTATATTACTGTACGACCTAGGAGATCATCATACATTCGGTTTCTACCTGCTGATATCTTCTACTCACGAGTTGGTAACTCACCCCGTTGTGTCACAATTTTCTTGCAGGATCGACCGCACGGATTCAGTAGCGCCTTGCTGCCACACAACTTTCTTCCGGGTGATTTGTATTGTAAGTGGGGTACACTTTGGATCGTAACCACCATTTGTATACATGGCTTTTCTCCATTCAGGATGAGCCAGAACATCAGATGTAAAAGAAGGAATATCAACAAATGTTCTATACGAGAGAAAAAGTCTAGCATATGTGACATAATCTGATGGAGGATAGAGAGGCTTGGTGGTACGAGTACCTTTGCGAAAGGCTATTGGAAAATCAAGATCAGTCTGAATCGGATCTGAGTCTGGAACAAGTGTAGGATCTTCAATGACTGGAGGTCCAACTTTCTAGTTTCATCCACCAGAGTTGGTTGCTCAATTAAGTGATCATCTAGTTCTGAAGTATTTGGTGCCGTTGACACATGAGGATTGGCTGGAGTGGATTTGACAACAAGAACACCATTTTTATTAATAGAAATATCCTCTCTATGTGATTGGGGTATTACATTAGTACCAAAAAGGGGTATTTTCATGAAAAGTCCTATCTGTAGAGATGAAGAATCTATTGATTTCTTTGCTATAACATTTGTATCCTTTTTAACTCCGAGAATATCCTAAGAAAACACACTGTTTCCCCTAATCAGAGCAAAGCTCTGCTGGAAATTCAAAATTCAAATTTTAAAGCAACGCTTCAAATCCCGGGCGCAACGCGCCACGTGTCCGGCGCTGATACGTCAGCACAGCGCCCAAGAAGGCGCGGCCAATCAGAGCAAAGCTCTATTTTAATGAAGCAACGCTTCAGTTGCGCAAGCACTGCGCTGCGCGACACGCGTCAGCGCAGATGCGCTTGCGCGGTTGCGCTGCGCGACACGTGTCACGCGCTGGGGCATTTGCGCCAAACTGAATTAAGATTTTATAGAAATCTTTCTGTTCTTGTTAAAACAAGAAGATTTTCTTCTGTAAAACAGAAGCCCTTGGATCAAAGATCCAACGGTGGGGAAAATTCCCCAAATCACTCAGAGAAAGATCTCTTTAACAAATTTAACTAATTTATGGGCACTATAAAAAGGACCCTAGGCCTCAATTCAAAGGCATCAACATTTTTCTAAAAAAAAAGGGAGAGAGAGAACTTTGAGAAACTCCTCAAGAATAAAAAAGGTAAAAACCTTTAGAAAAAGAGAAAGTTCTCTTATGAACAGATCATAGATCTAAAAACAAGATCAATGATCTTTAATAAAAATAAAATAAAATAAAATAGTGCTTTGCACTTTTCATGAACCTTTGGTTCTCTGAGATAAGAAAAACAAGAAAAAAACATATTTTTGTTTGATCTAAATTAGATCAAGAAATCAAATAGTGCTTTGCACTTGAAAAATTGCGCTGTTGCGCTCCTTTGTTGGCGCACTCACCAGAGAGCGCCACGTGTCAGCAGCGCAACAGCGCAACGCACTAGCGCAGCGCACTGCGCTGTTGCGCTTGCGTTCACCAGAGCGCGCCACGTGTCAGCAGCGCAACAGCGCAACGCACTAGCGCAGCGCACTGCGCTGTTGCGCTTGCGCTCACCAGAGCGCGCCACGTGTCATCACTATATGAGCTTGTGCTCATTACTTGGCGCAAAGCGCCAGACAAATGCACTGCATTGCTTACAAAAGGGGCCAAGCCCAATTAAAGAAGACCTAACAGGACTAATAAAATGCAATGCATTATTTTTTTTAAAAAGGGGGGGGGGCAGAGCCCAAATCAAAATATATGCTCTGCATCATAAATAAAGGGACAGAGCCCAAATCAAAAGCCTAGCAGGCCAGAATAGAATGCAGTGCATTATTAAATATGGGCAAAGCCCTAGCACAGGCCTAACAGGCTAAAGATCAAGAAAAATGTTCTCAACTGGACTTAACCCGATCTTAGCCGTAAGTCCTCAAATTAAATTGACTGAGCATAGCTCTCTCTTTTGAATCAATTTACATCTGGTTCGAGGGTACATCTCCGAACTCCTCTGACACACGTCGTTGTAATCCTTCAACGATGTCAAAGAGGTGACGGGTCCTAATGACCACACATCAATATGGACTGCGGGGTCCTTAAACTCGTGGACCGGAACGTCCTAAAACTAATGTTGGACCGAAACGTCCTTAAACTAATTTTGGACCGAAACGTCCTTAAACTAATGTTGGACCGAAAAGTCCCTAAACTAATATCGGACCCCTACGTCTCTAAACTGGAATATGGACCACCACGTCCTTAAACTGGCAATGGACCATCACGTCCCTAAACTGGAACAATAGAGCCTCCAAATGCTCTTTTAT
The DNA here is from genome assembly GCA_030015575.1 of Agapanthus africanus. Classification (NCBI taxonomy): domain Eukaryota; kingdom Viridiplantae; phylum Streptophyta; class Magnoliopsida; order Asparagales; family Amaryllidaceae; genus Agapanthus; species Agapanthus africanus. The sequence continues at coordinate 334,086,071 of JASDDO010000024.1, read as the reverse complement.
CGGATCTAAATGATCCCGTTTAAGTCGATCTTAGTCCCAAACACGGCTAACGTATCCTTAAACATTCAAATGGATTATAAAACTCCCAATCAACTCTGGTACGAGGGTACATCTCTGAACTCCTCTGACACTTGTCGTTGTAATCCTTCAATGACGTTAGAGAGGTGATGAGTCCCAATGGCCATATATTAAATGAATCACCACGTCAAGTTGATCTTAGTCCAAAACAGGACTAACGTATCCTTGACGAACGTTTAAGTCGATCTTAGTCTCAATACGACTAACGTATCCTTAAACTAAAAACACCAAACCCAAATCTAAGTAAATACGGATTTGGACTAATCCACGTCCTACGGGCGACGGCATTACTCAGTCTCCGTATACAATCCACGGGCAACCACAAACAAAACAAACACACACGACACGAAGTGAAATTCTGGAGAAGGAGAAAGTTGTTACCGCGATGCGGTAGCGTAATTAACTGCAGGGGCTTGCGCCTGCAGGGAAGAGCGTCCCCATAATAAAAAAACCCCTCACCCGGAGGGGGAATCTGACGAAGTCTGCTACATCGGCCGCATCCGTCTAAACCTCCGATACACGGTGCCATAAATCAACTCGGCATCTTCGGAGAGGTAGACGGATAAAACCAAATAGCATCTGCCCCGAAAATCAGGCTAGACGCCAAGTCTAGGCCGCCGTTCGGAGGGGAACAGATTCTGGCACGCCCGGTGGGACCTCCTCCTCTTTCCACTCCACACTTCGTGTGTCGTCTTCGCGAACAAATCGCGGTTTGTTAATGGTTGCCTTCGGATTTCAAGTTACTAAGATTTGGTCTTTTGCCTGGCACAGAACTGAAGATTCAATGGCCTTTAACAGCACCAACTGCTCGAAATGCTACTGTAACGGATGCTCCACCTCACCAGGAGGTGTAGTATATGGGCCCCAAGCGGCTTCCTTCCTCGCTCTGTCGGTAGACCAGGTGACCCAAGGCACCACTGGCCTGTTCTTCGGGACCATGATCCCACCTACAAGCTTCTCTACGCCAATACCTGCACCGGAAGTGAACAAGAAGTCGGTCTTCGACCGGCTCACTGCCACGACGGCCCTTGTCAATGGGTCGCCCACTACCAAACCAACAGCCTCTGTTTTCGCCAGGCTAAATCAGAACTCTAAATTGGCTGTCCCAAGGAAGGCAATAACTGCTGCTCCAGAAGTCGTCAAGGCGGCTTCCCCTGTCAAAGAGTCAGTCTTTTCAAGACTGACGATTCCTGCTCCTATCCCTGCTCGAGGATCCGTCTTCGACAGGTTGAATATCACCCCTCAAAGGGCAACCTCAGCCTTTAAGAGGTTAACACCGGTGGTGCCTCATTCAGACAGGGGGCAAAAAGAAGCTATCTCTATCTCTGAGCCAGTCCCAACGGCTCGTCGTGCTCGACGTCGCCATTGGCGACGAGTGAGGAAGGCAGGGGGAAACTCTCCCTCAGGGCTAACTCCACCGGCTCCAATGGTGGAGGTCAACGCTGCTGTTCCAACTGGGAACAACTTTGAATTACTGAGGAGGGTACGGAAGAACTCTCCAACCGCTACACTGAAGAGATCTCCTCCACCTGCGGATTGTATACGGCGGCTAAAGAGGCAGGCGGAGAGAGTTCCGGAAGAAACCGACGCCGAATTCCTTCGTCAGATATTGGAAAAGAAGGACAAAGAGGCCGCTGAACAAGCAGCTAACATACAGCGTATGGGCCTCCTCTTCCAGGACATGATAGGAATGATGATACAATAAGATCCCCCGGCTGAAGAGCCCCCGATCATCCTTGGAGATGATAGGGGAGAGACATCAAATCCTCCGCCAGCTCTGTCGACAGCTAAAGAGGATGCAATCTCCAAAGCTGATTTGGATGAATACATCGCCCAACAAATACGGGTTCATCATGCGATCGAAGCAGCTGGCCAGGTCGTAAAAACGGTGCGGCCATATCCAAGTTGGTACGATCAAATAAAGTACCCGCCCGGTTACACAATTCCCAAGTTCCATGTCTACAAGGGGACGGGCAATCCTCACCAGCATGTTGCCCAGTTCAGGGCACTCTGCGGCAACACCGGCGGTGATGACAAGCTGTTGCTTCGCCAGTTTGTTGGAAGTTTATCAGATACGGCGTTCGAGTGGTACTTTGAGCTCCCGAACGACTCTATCAAAACCTTCGCGGAGATGGAGCTGTTGTTTACTCAGCGTTTTGCAAGTGCCAGTGAACGTACCCCAATGACGGCACTGATTAATGCTAGGGTAAAACCCGGCGAGACGTGGGTTCAGTACGCTATACGATGGTGGAATTTATGGTCGAAGTGCGAGCAGCGCATCGAAGAAGCTCCCGCAGTGGGTATGTTTGTGGGGACCCTCGATCCACAAGCAACCATCTCGTAGTTTATGATGTTTTTCAAGCCGACTACCTTCCAGGCCTTGATCGACAAACTAGCACAAATGGATCAGATGGGCCATAAACCTCCTCTTCCAAGGCCGGACTCCCGAAATGACAAAGGGAAGGGAACAGCGGTCGTCGTCGCTAATGCTCAACAACAACTGAGCGACCCGAAGCCAGTGGCTCGTCAAAATAATATGCGCCCGTACGTACCCCTTGAGGATAGGATGGGATGTCCTTATTCCTTTCCCCGCGATAAAACGAGAAGGTTATTCGAGCTGGCGTTGCGCAACAGACTCATAAATTTGCCGGATCCAAAACGTCCGTTACAACCAAGTGACGCCAACGAACCCAACTACTGTCCTTATCATCGAGTACTAGGCCATCCGATCGAAGATTGCTACGTTTTCAAAAATTGGCTTGAAAACCAGTACCGACAGGGCAAGTTCGCGTTATCTGACAAATGGAAGGTGAATCCCCCGCAGCCCCACACCACTAAAGGGACGAATACGCTGGGGGCAACATGCTCCGTCATTGAAGAAGCTCCTTGGGAGGTTGTATTATCAGCCAAGACGAAGAGGATGCTAAACGACCTTCAGACATGTCCAGCGATCAAGTGGAAGAACCCGTTGGAACTGCAAGTCATTGAAGGGATGCTGGAACTACGTACAACTCCAAAGACCGATGGTGGTGGCTCAAACACTCGTAGCCAGCCGTCAAAATCTTCAAAAAAGAAGAAGAAGAAATCTAAGAATCCCGTGAAGCCTGACGACAAGCGCACGGACTTACAAAAGCAAATTGACGCGCTGGATGAATACAACCAAAAGGCACGAACTCCCATTACGCTCCAAGAGTTCCTCACTTACGTCTTTCAAGAAAAAGATGAGGGAGAAAGTTCATCGGATGAATCCGAGGAATATATAGCGAGTTGTCATATGATCTCCCATTCGATCACGAACGATGAGGAGACTCCTGGCACTAAAACGCTGGGGGCAGATACCGAATCAAAAATTCGGAGCTATCAGTCGAAATGATTGACGCGTTCCTTAACGAAGCTCGACTGAAAAGTAAAGCTGATCGAGAACGCGAGATGGCTATATTTGAAAAGGCCAAGCGCTAGCGACTTGATGAAAGAGCTGAGACGATCCCGCTGGAGCAAAATACCTTCGCTACCGACAAAAGCCAATTCAAGATAAAGAAAAAGTTTGCTAAGGCCACATCAATGGGCATGAAGCTACCATCCTCCGAACAAAAAATTACTGGTGAAGCGAAAATGCACCCGTCTTATTGTTTATATCATCGGAAGGTTTCGCACCCTACTCAAGAGTGCAAAGCTTTCGATAGATGGTGGCAAGGGTATGTGGCTCATCGACAACACTTTAAACGGGAAAAGCGTAAAACTCATCAGGAGCAAAGAAATACGACCGAAGGGATTAAAAGAACTACCGGCGATTGTCGTGTGGTTAACACCGGCGGGTCACAAGTGCCTACATTTGGGAGTGATTCTGATGAAGAGCTAGAACTTGCCCTTCTCTTTAAAGAGTCCGCTTCGGGAAAAGAAGAAGAGCTGAAGGTCTGCGAAAGTATCCGGCTGCGGAACCGGACGCTGCCTGAAAAGAACCTCGGACCCTTGAACAGAAAAGAGAAAGGGAAAGAAAAGGTCTCTGAAGATATCGTCTTAGATGACCAAGTTCTGGAAGAGCTAAGCGCCAACAACCCGCCGAAGAAGAATAAGGTGGATTACAACGTCTTAACACATCTGAGGAAGCTACCCTCACAGCTCAGCATTCTCGACACCCTTTTGCTATCAAAGGATTCGAGAGATTCGTTGATTAAGGCGCTCCAAGACCCAGAACAATTCCAAGCATGCCTGGCCGAGGAAAAGATGAAGGATGAATTGGAGGAAGTACACACGGCCGATGTGACTTTTGGCGATGAAGACCTTCTACTTGGGACGTGCGAACACAATCGCCCTCTCTATGTCTCAGGATACTGCCACGATATTAAGATAGGCAAAATCCTGATCGACAATGGATCATCCGTTAATCTCCTCAACGTGCGGGTGTTAAAAGAAATCTGCATGAGCGTACAGCACCTTGCTCGTGACAAAATCACCATCTCCGGGTTCGACTCCCAGTCGTCAAGAACTCTTGGGTCTGTGATACTGACGCTACGCTTTGGGCTACTCGTCACGGACATTAAGTTCCACGTCATAGACGCCAAGACATGCTACAACGCTTTGCTCGGCCGACCATGGTTACACGAGTACAACATCATCCCTTCTACACAACATCAGTATATGAAGTATTTTAAGGATGGTTTCGAGTATACCGTGATGGGAGAACTGAACCCGTTCTCCGTGAACGAGGTCTGCAAATATGAAGACGCCAAATACTTCTTACCGGATTTCGAAGACACAGAGAAGTGTCACAAGCTGGAGAATAAAACTAACGCTACCATCCCTGTCTTCGGCAATGATACTGAGGAGGAAGAGGAGATAGTTTATTCGGGTCCGCCCCAACGCAATAAGCCAGGACCATCCACTCCTACGTTGGTCTTTGGTAGCGACTCGGAGGATGAGATCCATGCTGTATTCTCTGCTCGACCTTCAATACGAACGTCCGCTGACGAAGAACAAAGTCTACAAGTCGCCATGGTGCCGCTTAAACACCATAAAGAACTGGATGCGCTTGATATTTACAATGTACAAGAGCTGCAAACGTTCTATATCCCTCCCAGGCGAGAAAGCGAGAAAGCAATTCTGTTCTACCGCTCTGAAGAAACCAAGGTGGAAAAGGAAATCTGGCATGGTGCAGATCCTACACTCGACAGGCTTCAGCCTATCCGTCTTCCCAGATATTATACGGAAGGTTTGAAAAAGCTGCTGAAATGCCAGGGGATATCCTTCAAGCAGACCGTTCGAAAAGCCAAGTTCTATGACAAAGTCTGGGACGTTCCTGGGTCTCAACGCAAACTTCCTAATGGAAAAATGGAGATAATCGGGCTTGGATACATCCGGTCAAAGAAACGAGAGCTACTACATGGTTTCTACGTCGTATATGAATTTGATGAAGAAGCGGATGCTCAATGGGAGGACACTAATCCTAAGCCAGTGAAAGTTCCAGATGCAAAAGTACCTAGTCCGCTGTTCGAAGAACGAATGGACAAGCTTATAAGGGAAGCGGGTCAAAAAGTCCGGGACGATCATAACCGCGAAATTGTCATCTATGAGAAAGCCAAGACGCAACGCCTTCTCCAACAGGCCGTGAAGGATGAAAATGCCGCTCCACGTCAACCTGTTATAAAGAAGGCTCAGCGCAAAAGCAGAAATAAGTCGGAAAACCAAAAAGGCGCTCAACAGCAACAAAGCAGGGCTAAGAAGCCACGCAAACGGGAGTCGAGCGTCATTGATCTATCCCTCATGAAGAAAATGGGTCGAGCATACTCTTTTCCTCGGGATAAGACGAAGAAGATACTTGACCTCGCTCTAAAACATCAAATGCTTACACTGCCGGAGTCTAAACACCCCGAATAAGCAGGCGAATTCTCACATCCGGACTATTGTTTTTACCATCGAGTAATAGGACATCCTCTTGAAGATTGCTTCACCTTCAAGAATTGGGTCGAAGATCAGTACCAGCTTGGAAAGTTCGCTCTGTCCGACAACTGGAGGGTAGCACCGCCACAGAAGCACAAGCCCAAAGCCACGAAAGAAGAACCGGTTCCACATTGGAATCGGAAGCGAATTCGTACTTGTCATGTGATAACAATATTAAAAGAAGAGCCCGAGGACATAGATGAACTCCCCTGGTGCTTCGAAAACAGCAGCAACGAGATAATCTCAGAATTCCCACCAGCGCCAAAAGAGCTGGAAGATGGAATCCATACCACTGCAGATAACCTCAAGAAGATTGGGTTAGGAACGGTAAATGACCCACGACCGACATTCATCAGCGAGCTGCTGTCTGAAGAAAGGGTGGCCGCATTAAAAGATGTGCTTCTACATCATAAAGATTACTTCGCGTGGAACTATTCCGAAATGCCGGGACTAGATCCAGAAATTGCTGTACACAAATTGGCGATATCCCCGAACATCAAGCCAGTCAAACAGGCTCCGAGGAGAATGCGACTCGAGCTTGAAATGAGTATCAATGCTGAAGTCAAAAAGCTGATCGACTCTGGCTTCATCCAGGAGGTTCAATATCCGGAGTGGATCGCCAACATCGTCCCGGTGATGAAGAAAAATGGGACGGTGCGCATATGCGTGGACTTTCGGGATCTCAATAAAGCCTGCCCGAAGGATGATTTCCCAGTGCCAGTCACCGAATTGATGATAGACAATACATCCACTCATGAAGTTTTCTCCTTCATGGACGGCTCATCGGGGTATAACCAGATAAAGATGCATCCCGAAGACCAGAAGCACACCGCCTTCAGGACCCCTCTAGGGATATTTTGTTATAAAGTAATGCCCTTCGGTTTAAAGAATGCCGGTGCCACTTATCAAAGGGCGATGACGAAGATCTTCGATGACCTTATACATGAAAACGTCGAATGCTATATCGACGACCTCGTTGTTAAAAGGAAATCATATGAGGAACATCTCGAGCATCTGAAGACCGTATTTCAACGCCTGCGACAATATAACTTGAAAATGAACCCGCTCAAGTGTGCATTCGGAGTTTCCTCGGGCAAATTTATGGGACTCATTGTTCGACACCGAGGTATTGAAATAGATCCGTCAAAGATCAAAGTGATCATGGAAATGTCTTCGCCGAGAACTCTCAAACAATTGCGATCTCTCCAAGGGAAGCTCGCATACATACGACGATTTATAGCCAACCTTTCAGGCAAGTGCCGTCCCTATAGCCACCTGATGAAGAAAGGAACCCCGTTCGCTTGGGACCAAAAATGCCAAAGCGCACTGGACGAGATTAAGCAGTACCTGCAAAACCCCCCAGTGTTGGCAGCCCCGGTTAAGGGGAAACCTCTTATCCTTTATACAACTGCCCTCGAAGGTTCTTTAGGTGCATTATGGGCACAAGAGAACGATCAAGGGAAAGAAAGAGCACTCTACTACTTAAGTCGAGTTCTACTGGGGGCAGAAACCAGCTTGTCACGCCCCGCTTCCCAGACTACGCAAGATTTGGGCACGTGACATAGCCAACCATGCTACCTGTGGGTAGGAAGTATCCATCCACAGTCACATTACGGTTGTAAGGATATCAAGAACAGTAAAAATAAACTAAACTAATACATGTCCAAATCCATAATAACAAGAATCAATAAACAATAAGTGCGGAAGCTAATGATCCAATACAATGAATAAACAGTACGTCCCATAATGCGGGCTCACATCTGGAAATGAAATGAAATAATTAAACTAAATACTAACGACTCACTGTTCAGCCTGCTGGCTGAAGTACTCCTGCTCGGTCGACGACAAAGGGACGGAATCTGGGCCATGCAAAACCCAGACGTCAGCGCGTCATGATATCCAGTATACAGTATAAACATGGTAATAAACAATGCAAGCATGAACATGAATAAAGCAGTAATAAGAGGTAATAAGCAGGGTAATGTGCAATGGTGACTAAACTGTCCTATCAGGTTTTCTACTCTACAGTCTTTGAAACCAATTGATGAATCGTCGATGTAACTCAATAGTATCCCGTGCGTGCCCGGGACCACGGTCATGATCCTCGGGGCTGAATCCGAGACGTGCCGCTAAGCAGTAAAAGGTAGTAGGATAGATGAGTGATGTCAGCATCAACACTCCGGAGCTGGCCAAGCCCGTATGACTGATCAGATCAATGTATCGGACTGTTGAGTTACAAGTCGGTTTCACCTTTGATTTCCCCATACCCCCAAGCTATGTATGTCAGTCAGGTATTCAGTAGTCAAGGACTAATGCCAACACAAGTCAAGTAAAGGTAGGTCTGTCTGGATCGACAGCAGGAATGGTTAGGTTTGTCGGCATTAGGCATGAAATCGTGAGACAAGTAATGTCATGGTACAACAGGATGAGTCGGTATGTATGTATGTGTCAGGTCTAGCAGGGTCAGGTCAATATGTCGTGCGGTCGGGTAAGTGCTCACAACCGGGAATTAATCAATAATGAATAACAGCAGGAAACAGTAATTAACCACAATATTCCATATAACTACAGCGATGCATGTATTCTCTTATTAACATGTTCAATCATCTTTAGGGTGTAATAGCCATAAGGTAAAGCAATATTCACAATTATAAATTAAGGGACTACATGAAATTATACTAAATGTCATAATCGTCTCAAGAATGGTTTAACAGTTCAAGCAGATATGATTCAGTCATTTTATTTAGTTAAGCATGGATTGATGTGGGTTAATTAATTACGAGAAACGGTTGCAACGATTCCATTATGAGGATAACAGCAATATTACGATATCAAATGTCCCATTAAGTTACGGTATTGAATAGTTTGAATTAAATTGCGTGGCGAGACTAGATCTCGCACGCTAGCATATTCAAGCAAGTATTCAGATACTTGCCTCGACGGTCAGCAGACGGAAACCCGGATGCGATGTCGGCAGAGAACGAGATATGAAAGCACGGGCCACGGATCGAGTCCCGACAGAGGTCAACGGGATCACACGGACCAGGGGGCTTCGCTGGAGCGTCGGGTTCGTCAGACGGCACGGTCGGATTCCGGCAAAATGTCATCGGCAACAAGTTAGCAACAAGATACGATACACGCAGAATAACGACCAGCGGGGGGTTGTACCAAAAGGAAGGAGAAGGAAACTTACAGGGAGACACCAGGGGGGGTGACCACGGCGGGTTCGACGGCACTGGAACGCCGGCGAGGCTGCGACGGTGGCTGTGAAGGCTGGAACAGCCGCTGGGCCTGCTGGAGAGGGGTGCGACGAGTGGAGGAGGGTGGTGGTCGGTTCAGGTGATCGAGAGGGAAAGGAGGTGGCGCGGAAGACGTCGACGAGGGTCGTCGACGCGATTTCCGGCGACCTGGAGATGGTGCAGGTGCTGGGCTCGGGTCTGCTCGTGGTCCAGCGAGGAGAGGCGGGGGTGATGCCGAGGTCGCGCCGAGGAAGGTGAGAGGGAGTCGCGGGGTTGTCGACGACGATGGGTGGCGTCGACGGCGAGGGTTGCGAGGGTGGAGGCGAGGTCGGGAATGGGTGCAGTGCGGGAAGGAGCGGGAGTCGTCGGGAGAACGGGAGGAGGAAGGCGCGGCGGTCGCGGAGGCGTTGCAGGCGGCGACGGCGAGGTCGCGGTGGCGACGGTGAGACGCGCGAGAAGCTAGGGTTAGGGTTTCGTGATCGCGATGGAGAAGAGGATGCTGAGGGAGGCGGCTGCATGCGTGGGTTAAAATATATGGAAAGAGAGAGAGAGTTGTTGAGAGATTGTTGAGAGAGAGAGAGTTGTTGAGATAGAGAGAGAGAGAAAGAGGAGAGAGGCAGAGAGAGAGATGGAAAGGAGGGGGCCCACGAGCTCGATTGTGAGCTCGTAATTGGCCGAGGGTGTGTGAGTGGGAGTTAGAGAAAATATTTAAAAGATTTGAAAAAGGATTTCAAGGGTTAAAACTGTGTAAAGAATATATACGTATAAATTTTAGTTTTAGATATTAAATTTAAATGGGCCATTTTGGCGCAAAATGAAACATTTCCAAATCGCGCCCGGGTTGCGCCCAAAGGTTCCAAATTCAAATTATATGATTTTAAGCGGGTTCCAAATTTTGAAAATAGGTGTTTAATGATTAAAATACATGCCCCCAAGTCGGACACTTGCACGCGCGCGTAGTCGTCCAAACTTGCCTGTTTAGCCAAACGGAACGGAATCTCGACACGCGGACGCTACCACGCGACTAGTGGCGACGAGTAGGCCAAGATGGACATCTTAAACTTCATTTTCGGAGTTAAAATTTGTTATGTGCCAAAATGACTTAACCGGGTAAAATTTAGCAATAAACGCCAGAAAATTAGGACAATTGGAATGAGCAATAAATAACCCTCAACTAGTAATATACATAGTATTATTGGGCTCGGGTGTTACATCATACCCAACTACAAAAGAATTTCGTCCTCGAAATTCCAGGAATACAAGATAACTAACTACTGGAAAAGATGAGGGAATCTCTGACGGATCTCGTCTTCTCGCTCCCAAGTGGATTCTCCATGCGATCGATTACCCCAAGAAACTAGCACAAGAGGGATGACCTTGTTCTTGAGAACCTTTTCTCTTCGATCCTTGATCTCGACTGGTAGCTCCTTAAAAGTCAGATCCTCCCGAATGGTCAACTCCGAATGATCCAAGACATGAGTCTCATCACGAACATACCTCCGTAGTTGAGACACATGAAACACATCGTGAACTCCTGCTAATGACGATGGTAACGCCAACCGGTACAATACCTCTCCGACACGCTCCAATATCTCGAAGGGTCCAACGAATCGGGGACTAAGCTTTCCCCGACTTCCAAAGCGAATCACCCCTCTAGTCGGTGATATCTTCAGGAATACCAAATCGCCCACGGCGAACTCTAGAGGTCTTCTTGACGTGTCGGCCCAACTCTTCTGTCTGTCTTGAGCTGCCTTCATATGCTTTCTGATTGTATTCACCTTCTCGACTGTCTGCACCACCAAATCTGGTCCTAGTAACCTTCGTTCACCAACATCATCCCAACAAACCGGTGAACGGCACTTACGACCATACAGTGCTTCAAACGGGGCCATCTGAATTGTCGCTTGGAAGCTATTGTTGTACGAAAACTCCACCAGGTGTAGATGATCCTCCCAAGAACCTTTGAAGTCTAACATGCAAGCCCTCAACATATCTTCAAGGGTCTGGATCGTTCTCTCTGATTGTCCATCAGTCTGGGGATGATAAGCTGTGCTGAACTTCAATCGAGTCCCTAAACTTTTTTGTAAACTCCTCCAAAAGTGTGACAAGAACCGAGTGTCCCGATCGGACACGATGCTTACCGGTACTCCATGCAATCTGACAATCTCCTGCATGTACCGCTCTGCCAAAGTCTCCGTAGATTGACCAACCCGAAAAGGAATAAAGTGAGCTGCCTTGGTCAACCGATCGACAATCACCCATACAGCATTGTTGCCCTTTGGACTCCGCGGTAAAGCCGTCACGAAATCCATGGTTATATGTTCCCACTTCCATTGAGGAATCGGAAGTGGTTGCAACAAACCAGCAACCCTTTGGTGTTCAGCCTTGACTTGCTGACACACCAAGCACTTAGCCACGAAGCGAGCAATTTCCCGTTTCATACCTTCCCACCAGAAATGCTGTCGAATATCTCGGTACATCTTTGTCCCTCCTGGATGTACAGAGTAAGCTGAACTGTGTGCCTCCTTCATAAGCTCTTCACGCACATCTCCTTTTGGCACACACACACGGCTACCATATCTCAAAGAACCGTCCTCATGGATCAGTAAATTGGTTCGCAATCCGGCTTCAACCTGCTCCCGAAACTTTTGCAGTCTAGGATCCTGCGATTGTGCTGCTTTAATCTTCTCAACTAAAGACGACTGTACTTGCAGTTGCATCAACTGTCCTGTAGCCCGCGGTAGCACAACCTCCAAGTCAAATCTCCGAAAATCCTCGATGATCTCTCTCTGTGCCGTCAATAACTGAATTGCTGGTAACCGACTTAGTGCATCTGGCACGACATTAACTTTTCCCGGATGATACTTAAGATCAAGGTCGTAGTCGGCCATCAGCTCCAACCATCTGCGTTGCCTCATGTTCAACTCCTTCTGAGTGAACACATATTTCAAACTCTTGTGATCCGTAAAGACTTCAACTCTCTCGCCCAGAAGGTAGTGTCTCCAAATCTTCAGGGCGAAGATCACGGCTGCAAGCTCCAAGTCGTGAGTCGGATAGTTCTGCTCATGAGTCTTCAGCTGTCTCGATGCGTAAGCGACGACTTTCCCGTTCTGCATCAAAACACATCCCAATCCCTTTCCAGATGCGTCGCTGTGAATCACCAGTCCTCCTGAATCATCCGGTACGGTTAGGATAGGGGCGGTTATCAACTTCTGCTTCAACGTCTCCAAGGCCAATGTACATCCATCTGTCCAAACAAACGGTACCTCCTTACGCGTAAGCTTGGTTAACGGCTCAGCTAAACGGGCGAAGTTCTCCACAAATCTTCTGTAGTAACCGGCGAGTCCAAGAAAACTTCTTATCTCTGCAACATTCTTCGGAACAGGCCACTCTCGAACTGCTGCAATCTTCTCGGGATCAACGGCGATTCCATCGCCCGACACGACATGCCCCAGAAACTTCACTTCTTCCAACCAGAATTCGCACTTACTCATCTTCGCGAATAATTTCTCCTGTCTCAGCGTTTGCAGTGCGATCCTTAAGTGCTCAGCATGCTCCTCCGGACTCTTTGAGTACACCAGAATATCGTCAATGAATACCACAATAAACTAGTCCAAGAACGGTGAAAAGATCCTGTTCATCAAGTCCATAAATATTGCCGGCGCATTAGTCACTCCGAAGGGCATCACTAAATACTCGAAATGCCCATACCGAGTCCGAAACGCCATCTTGCAAATGTCTTCTGCCTTCACTCGGACCTGATGATATCCTGATCGCAAGTCCAATTTCGAGAATACCCTCGCGCCACTAAGCTGCTCAAAAAGTTCTCCAATGCGAGGGATCGGGTACTTGTTCTTAATAGTCACCCGGTTCAATTCTCGATAATCAATGAACATCCTTCTCGTGCCATCCTTCTTCTTTACTAAAAGAACTGGAGCTCCCCAAGGTGAGTTGCTGCTTCGAATCCATCCCTTCTCGAGTAATTCACCCACCTGTTTCTTAACTTCCTCCAATTCCACCGGTGCCATCGGATAATAAGATTTTGATACTGGCGCTGCACCAGGAATAAGGTCGATCGCAAACTCCACATCTCGCTTCGGCGGTAAGCCCGAAATATCTTCAAATACATCCATAAAGTCGCGAACAACTGCCGGCTCTTCATTACTATCCACAACCATAGCCGCAAGAACATTGTTCGTCGGCCTAGCCCTAAACTCGACTGGCCCGACAGAACTGCTTCCTCCGATGAAAGTAAACTCAGGGTGTCCGGGAATCTGGAAAATTACTTTCCTTGCCCTACAATCAATGTGTGCGTGGAAAGTGCCAAGAAAATCCATTCCCAAGACTACTTCATAACTGCCCGTATCAATCACCAAGAAATCCGCAAAAAGCTCCCTTCCACAAACAACAACAGTACAATCTCTACATTCCTTACTAGCTATGATTTTCCCATTCCCAGTGTGTATGTCCCAAAAACTAGACAGGGTCGTGCAGGTGATAGAGTGTGTAGTTATAAAATTTGATGACATAAAACAGTGGGATGCTCCGGAATCAAATAATGCCAAAGCAGGAAAACCACGAACGAGTACAGTACCTGAAACCACTTCTCCTGATGCCTTGGCTTCCTCAGCTGTCAAAGTGAAAGCTCGACCCTGGTTGGGTCCTTGTGTCAGCTGCTTCTGCCCTTGGAACGGTCTCTGCGGAGGCTTCCGTATATCATCTCTCGTGCGAAGCTTCGACGGACAAGTACCAACTGCGTGATCGGCTGCCCCACAAACCAGACAAAGTCCTAGTCTCCTTCGACAATCCTTCTGCACGTGCCCAGGTAAACGGCAGTAATCACAAATCATGCTCTTCCTTCGATCAACGATCACAGGCTTCTTCATTGGCGCTACACCTCGACGGTCCACTGGAATACCTCTGCGCCCATGATCTCGGTTAGGTACAAATGCAGGCTTCCTGGCCGCAGCTGCTGTCTGGTGAAGGTTCCCTTTCGATCCTGATAAACTCTGCTGCTCTCTGGCTGCCGTAAGAACCTGCGAGAAAGTGGTCAAACCCAGGGAGACAATCTGCCTCTGGATGTCCACATCCAAGCTGCGCAAGAACCTTCGCGCCCTGTCTGCCTCCTTGGCGACTAAGGGTCCAGCGAAACGGCTAAGTCTCGTCCACTCCGCTGCATGCACATCCACAGCTGCTCCATTTTGTTTCAGCCCAATAAATCTCTCCTCCATTTCCTCCCGTGCAGTCCGCGGGAAGAACTTTTCCAAGAAACTTTTGGAGAAATCCGCCCAACTGATTGGCTTGGACAGGCGGGTCTCCTCCACAAGCCACCACTCTCGGGCGTAATCCACCAGCTGAATGCGCACCACATCAACTCTCTTGTCTTCTGGGATCTGTGCCGCAATCAATAAATTCTCTGTATCCACAAGCCACTGCTCGGCTGGCAACGGCTCCTCCAAGCCAGTGAAAGTAGTAGGACCCAACTGTCTGAAATCTGCCACGGTCCCTACCCGGTCAACTGGCTTCGCTACAGCGGTGTCTACAGACTGCTGAATAGCCTGCAAACCCTCCTGAAATGAATCTGCTTGCTGTTGGATCAGCTCAGTTTGCCTCTTCTGATTTTCCAACATCCCTCGTATCACTCCTAACATGGCGGCTTCATCCACACGCCTCTGATACGTCTTGAAATTCTTATCTGCCATGGTCCTGAAATCAAAACAAACAACATTAGCATGATGATAGATTCAATATATATAAATCAAGGCTAGAACTCCAAGATACTTAAATAGAGTGCTGCATTGTAGCTATGCCGCGGTATCATAGCCGCAATTACTTAACTCCACCCAAGTCGCCTAAGTCCTAGAGATAACAAGAAGTTAGGTTTTCGAGTTAACAGTGCAAAGTAAGTTTGCATGTCGACATGATCTGGAAGAATGATTCAAGGACGGTAAAACGGTCAAGGTGGCAGGACATGTTTCCTAGTCACGGGTATTATAATTCGTGTATCGGGTGCAATACCCAACTACAAAGAATCAACCCAATTAACCTATGGCTCTGATACAATAAAACCATGTCACGCCTCGCTTCCCAGAGTACGCAAGATTTGGGCACGTGACATAGCCAACCATGCTACCTATGGGTAGGAAGTATCCATCCACAGTCACATTACGGTTGTAAAGATATCAAGAACAGTAAAAATAAACTAAACTAATACATGTCCAAATCCATAATAACAAGAATCAATAAACAATAAGTGCGGAAGCTAATGATCCAATACAATGAATAAACAGTACGTCCCATAATGCGGGCTCACATCTGGAAATGAAATGAAATAATTAAACTAAATACTAAGGACTCACTATTCAGCCTGCTGGCTGAAGTACTGCTGCGCGGTCGACGACAAAGGGACGGAATCTGGGCCATGCAAAACCCAGACGTCAGCGCGTCATGATATCCAGTATACAGTATAAACATGGTAATAAACAATGCAAGCATGAACATGAATAAAGCAGTAATAAGAGGTAATAAGCAGGGTAATGTGCAATGGTGACTAAACTGTCCTATCAGGTTTTCTACTCTACAGTCTTTGAAACCAATTGATGAATCGTCGATGTAACTCAATGGTATCCCGTGCGTTCCCGGGACCACGGTCATGATCCTCGGGGCTGAATCCGAGACGTGCCGCTAAGCAGTAAAAGGTAGTAGGATAGATGAGTGATGTCAGCATTAACACTCCGGAGCTGGCCAAGACCGTAAGACTGATCAGATCAATGTATCGGACTGTTGAGTTACAAGTCGGTTTCACCTTTGATTTCCCCATACCCCCAAGCTATGTATGTCAGTCAGGTATTCAGTAGTCAAGGACTAATGCCAACACAAGTCAAGTAAAGGTAAGTCTGTCTGGATCGACAGCAGGAATGGTTAGGTTTGTCGGCATTAGGCATGAAATCGTGAGACAAGTAATGTCATGGTACAACAGGATGAGTCGGTATGTATGTATGTGTCAGGTCTAGCAGGGTCAGGTCAATATGTCGTGCGGTCGGGTAAGTGCTCACAACCGGGAATTAATCAATAATGAATAACAGCAGGAAACAGTAATTAACCACAATATTCCATATAACTACAGCGATGCATGTATTCTCTTATTAACATGTTCAATCATCTTTAGGGTGTAATAGCCACAAGGTAAAGCAATATTCACAATTATAAATTAAGGGACTACATGAAATTATACTAAATGTCATAATCGTCTCAAGAATGGTTTAACAGTTCAAGCAGATATGATTCAGTCATTTTATTTAGTTAAGCATGGATTGATGTGGGTTAATTAATTACGAGAAACGGTTGCAACGATTCCATTATGAGGATAACAGCAATATTACGATATCAAATGTCCCATTAAGTTACGGTATTGAATAGTTTGAATTAAATTGCGTGGCGAGACTAGATCTCGCACGCTAGCATGTTCAAGCAAGTATTCAGATACTTGCCTCGACGGTCAGCAGACGGAAACCCGGATGCGATGTCGGCAGAGAACGAGATATGAAAGCACGGGCCACGGATCGAGTCCCGACAGAGGTCAACGGGATCACACGAACCAGGGGGCTTCGCTGGAGCGTCGGGTTCATCAGACGGCACGGTCGGATTCCGGCAAAATGTCATCGGTAACAAGTTAGCAACAAGATACGATACACGCAGAATAACGACCAGCGGGGGGTTGTACCAAAAGGAAGGAGAAGGAAACTTACAGGGAGACACCAGGGGGGGTGACCACGGCGGGTTCGACGGCACTGGAACGCCGGCGAGGCTGCGACGGTGGCTGTGAAGGCTGGAACAGCCGCTGGGCCTGCTGGAGAGGGGTGCGACGAGTGGAGGAGGGTGGTGGTCGGTTCAGGTGATCGAGGGGGAAAGGAGGTGGCGCGGGAGACGTCGACGAAGGTCGTCGACGCGATTTCCGGCGACCTGGAGATGGTGCAGGTGCTGGGCTCGGGTCTGCTCGTGGTCCAGCGAGGAGAGGAGGGGGTGATGCCGAGGTCGCGCCGAGGAAGGTGAGAGGGAGTCGTGGGGTTGTCGACGACGATGGGTGGCGTCGACGGCGAGGGTTGCGAGGGTGGAGGCGAGGTCGGGAATGGGTGCAGTGCGGGAAGGAGCGGGAGTCGTCGGGAGAACGGGAAGAGGAAGGCACGGCGGTCGCGGAGGCGTTGCAGGCGGCGACGGCGAGGTCGCGGTGGCGACGGTGAGACGCGCGAGAAGCTAGGGTTAGGGTTTCGTGATCGCGATGGAGAAGAGGATGCTGAGGGAGGCGGCTGCATGCGTGGGTTAAAATATATGGAAAGAGAGAGAGAGAGTTGTTGAGAGATTGTTGAGAGAGAGAGAGTTGTTGAGATAGAGAGAGAGAGAGAAAGAGGAGAGAGGCAGAGAGAGAGATGGAAAGGAGGGGGCCCATGAGCTCGATTGTGAGCTCGTGATTGGCCGAGGGTGTGTGAGTGGGAGTTAGAGAAAATATTTAAAAGATTTGAAAAAGGATTTCAAGGGTTAAAACTGTGTAAAGAATATATACGTATAAATTTTAGTTTTAGATATTAAATTTAAATGGGCCATTTTGGCGCAAAATGAAACATTTCCAAATCGCGCCCGGGTTGCGCCCAAAGGTTCCAAATTCAAATTATATGATTTTAAGCGGGTTCCAAATTTTGAAAATAGGTGTTTAATGATTAAAATACATGCCCCCAAGTCGGACACTTGCACGCGCGCGTAGTCGTCCAAACTTGCATGTTTAGCCAAACGGAACGGAATCTCGACGCGCGGACGCTACCACGCGACTAGTGGCGACGAGTAGGCCAAGATGGACATCTTAAACTTCATTTTCGGAGTTAAAATTTGTTATGTGCCAAAATGACTTAACCGGGTAAAATTTAGCAATAAACGCCAGAAAATCAGGACAATTGGAATGAGCAATAAATAACCCTCAACTAGTAATATACATAGTATTATTGGGCTCGGGTGTTACACAGCTACTCCCCCATTGAAAAATATTGCCTGGCGTTGATCTTCGCGATAACAAAGCTTAGGCACTATGCGTCGGCGCATGAGGTCCGTCTCATTTCAAAGGTGGACCCCCTTAAATTCTTGATGTCAAAGGCCATATTGACGGGACGACTCGCTAAATGGGCCCTACTCTTGATGGAGTTTTCGATAACGTATCAATCTCTCAAGGCAGTGAAAGGCCAGGCCATCGCCGACTTCCTCGCTGAGCATCCCATACCCGCCGATTCTCCTCTAAATTGCGATCTTCCAGACGAACATGCGTTTGATGCGATCGACAGTGGTGATACCCGATGGGAGCTCTATTTCGATGGAGCATCTTCCATGAAAAAGCGCAAACAAAGTACCCCTATAATCAAATCGGGGGTAGGACTTATCTTTGTAACTCCACAAGGAGGGATAGTGCGCTTTGCTTTCTCCCTGACGGAGCCAAGGACAAACAACGAAGCCAAATACGAAGCTCTGATAGCAGGCCTCGAGATCGCCATTGACATGGGAATTGAAGACCTCGTTATATACGGAGATTCTCAACTGGTCGTTAGTCAAGTAAACGACGACTACCAAACGTGCAAACCGGAGTTGGTGAAGTACGGGGAAAAGGCGTAACAACTGTTGACCCAAATTCCCTCCTATACTTTGGAGAACATACCGCGCGCGGAAAACAGCAAAGCAGACGTGTTGGCCAAACTTGCTAAAGAACTGGCTGACGAGAACCTCAATGACGTTAAAATCGTGGTACAAAGCCGTCGAGTGCTTACCCCAGCCGAAATATCTCCGGAATCATCCGAAGAAAAGGGAGCGAGCGAGCAGACGACCCTGCAAGTAAAAGATTGGAAAAATACCGAGGACTGGAGGGAAGTCTTCATAGACTACTTTAAGTCCCACCGATTGCCCGAAGAAGCGTCCACAAGACATCAGCTCATGAAACGAGCTCTGTCTTTCACCTTCGTCAATGATACTCTGTACAAAAGGTCATTTGATTCTCTGTGGCTGAGATGCTTAGGACCTGACGAAGCGAAAAGGGTCATCCAGGAAGTTCACGACGGACTCTGCGGTTCTCACCAAGCAGGCCCAAAGATGAAGTTGAAGATCAAACGGATGGGCTACTATTGGCCCACGATGATCCAGGACTGCCTCGAATATGCGAAGAAATGCCACTCATGACAAATTCATGGGGACTTCATCCATCAGCATCCGAATCCACTACATCCAACGGTGGCTAGCTGGCCATTCGAGATGTGGGGGACTGACATAGTCGGCCCTATCGAACCAGCATCGTCTAGGGGACATCGTTTCATCCTGGCAACGACTGACTACTTCTTTAAATGGGCAGAAGCAGTACCGTTGAGAGAAGTTAAGACGGAGAATATCCTCCATTTCTTCAAGACGCATGTCATATATCGGTTTGGAACTCCGCGACGGATCATCTCCGATAACGGGCCAGCCTACAGAAGCCACAAGATCAGTCGCTTTGCACAGCAGCATAATATAGACTGGAGATATTCCTCGGTTTATAATCCACGAGCTAACGGTCTAGCTGAGGCCTTCAACAAGACCTTGACGAAGATCGTGAAGAAAACGGTGTCACGAAATAAGAAAGACTGGCACGAAAGACTGCAAGAAGCTCTTTGGGTGTATCGAACTACATTTAAAACGGCCACGAACGCGACACCATATGCGTTGGTATTCGGTACAGAAGCAGTACTCCCTCTCGAGATAGAATTACCCTCTCTACGAGTAGCAGTCCACTACGAGCTAACGGACGAAGAAAATGCTCACCTTCGGCTTGAGGAGCTTGACGCCCTTGATGAAACCCGGCTCATAGCACAGCAAAATTTGGAAGCTTATAAAGCAAAAATGACGCGTTCATATGAAAGATTGACCCGACCGAGGACATTCCACCAAGGTGAACTCGTGCTAGTGGTCAAAAGGCCTATGATCCCCAATCACGCCAAACGGGGAAAATTCGAGCCAAACTATGAAGGCCCATACATCATAGATAAGGTCTACCAAGGTGGGGCCTATCTACTCATGGACATGCATGGTGAAAGGCCTTTTAGGTCGATAAACGGTCACTTTCTAAAGAAATACTACACTTAATGAGCCACAGCCTAGGTCAATGATAGATGACGATGACTATGTCCGCTCGCTATCTTCCTAAGCTCAAGCTTTATAAAAAGTAGTCGACCTTCTCAATGCCGGACCGAAACGTCCTTAAACTAACAACGGACCGAAATGTCCTTAAACTAATAGCAGACCGAAACGTCTTTAAACTAATACCGCAGCATCCTTAGGCTGACGAGATGAATAAAAAATAAATAAATAAAAAATATATATATAATAAATAAAAACGGTATGACCATAAGCAAAAAGGGCACGGATGAAAACTCGAAAGGGCTCCGTGAGTAAAAACAGCAGGGCTACCGGCGAGTGTTCGTGAAAACCCGAAAGGGCGTGACCTCGTAAAAAAAAAGAGAAAAAGAAAATAAAAAGAATAAAAAAAAACGGTATGTCCATAAGCAAAAAGGGTACGGATGAAAACCCGAAAGGGCTCCGTGAGTAAAAACAGCAGGGCTACCGGCGAGTGTTTGTGAAAACCTGAAAGGGCGCAACCTCGTTAAAGGACACTTATAGGGTCCTATCGACCTTGTAAGGAGAAACCACCCGCGTGAGATCCTTACGACTCACAAGGGAGCAACACACTTAGGGATCCTCACGATTCCTAGGGATAAAATACACTCGCGAGATCCTCACGACTCGTGAGGAGAACTCTCTTATGGGACCCTCACGGCTCATATGATTTGAAAGTCTTAAGTTATGAGACCTAAACCTGTGCTTAAGCAACCCCCACAACTTCTGAGATTGCCCTACAAGTGGTCCAATACTGACCCTTGTATACAATCCACGGGCGCGAATAAACATTTCTTTAATCAAGTCCCATCCGAGACTAGGGATATGTTTGCATGGTAAACAACCCTTGTAAATCCTCTCGACTTACAAGGAGAAAACCCTCCTGTAGGATCCTTACGACTTACAGCGGAACAATACACTTAAGAATCCTCACGACTCTTAAGGAGAAAATACACCTACAAGATCCTCACGACTTGTAGGGAGAAATACCTTTGTGAAACCCTTACGGCTCATGAAGTCAAAAGCCTTAGTCGACAGGACCTTAACCTTGGTCGCTAAGCCACCTTTGTTCGACATCGACAGAGGCAAATGATGATTCGCTCCTGGCAATATCCCAGGTGTAGCGGTGCTGATGCCGAAATCGGTGTTTAATTTCAGGCTTACGGCGAAAAGCCAGTAGACCGCACATGCATATGAAATAGCCGAAATGATGGGGCAACTTGCAATAAAAAGCAGCAAGTAAAAATGTATGCATGCAAAATTGCCGAAATGATTGGGCAACTCGCAATAAAAAGCAGCGAGTGAAAATAAAATAAATAGCTGAAATGATTGGGCACCGCGAAAATAGCCGAAATGATTGGACAGTCGCGACCTTCGCGATATAAAAGCTGAAATGATAGAGCATCGCGGAAATAAAATAAAATAAAAAGAAGAAATGATAAAACTTTGGCCCTACAGTTAAGATCACATCGATCCCTGTATACAGTTCAAGGGCGTAAACAAAGAGGGAAACATACTTTTACCAACAGGCTCCGCCAGAAGACGAAACCAAATCTCGACAGTTCAGTCCAACTCTGAAGAAACCAGTATCTTCAGCAAACTCCTCGACTCACGGATACAAACACTCCTTGACGAGAGCCTCCTGATCCGCGTCGACTCGCAGAGCCACCAACGTCTCCGTAGGAATCCTCGACTCGTTTCAAACCCCAAGGAAACAAATAATCCTTGGTGCTTGGGAAACAAATAATCCCTAGCAAACTCCTCGACTCACGGATACAAACAATCCTTGACGAGAGCCTCCTGATCCGTGTCGACTCGCAGAGCCACCAGGGTCTCCGTGGGAATCCTCGACTCGTTTCAAACCCCAAGGAAACAAATAATCCTTGGTGCTTGGGAAACAAATAATCCCTAGCAAACTCCTCGACTCACAGATACAAACACTCCTTGACGAGAGCCTCCTGATCCGCGTCGACTCGCAGAACCACCAGCGTCTCCGTGGGAATCCTCGACTCGTTTCAAACCCCAAGGAAACAAATAATCCTTGGCGCTTGGGAAACAAATAATCCCTAGCAAACTCCTTGACTCACGGATACAAACACTCCTTGACGAGAGCCTCCTGATCCGCGTCGACTCGCAGAGCCACCAGCGTCTCCGTGGGAATCCTCGACTCGTTTCAAACCCCAAGGAAACAAATAATCCTTGGCGATTGGGAAACAAATAATCCCTAGCAAACTCCTCGACTCACGGATACAAACACTCCTTGACGAGAGCCTCCTGATCCGCGTCGACTCGCAGAGCCACTAGCGTCTCCGTGGGAATCCTCGACTCGTTTCAAACCCCAAGGAAACAAATAATCCTTGGCGCTTGGGAAACAAATAATCCCTAGCAAACACCTCGACTCACGGATACAAACACTCCTTGACGAGAGCCTCCTGATCCGCGTCGACTCGCAGAGCCACCAGCGTCTCCGTGGGAATCCTCGACTCGTTTCAAACCCCAAGGAAACAAATAATCCTTGGCGCTTGGGAAACAAATAATCCCTAGCAAACTCCTCGACTCACGGATACAAACACTCCTTGATGAGAGCCTCCCGATCCGCGTCGACTCGTAGAGCCACCAATGCCTCCGTGGGAATCCTCGACTCGTTTCAAACCCCAAGGAAACAAATAATCCTTGGCGCTTGGGAAACAAATAATCCCTAGCAAAACTCCTCGACTCACGGATACAAACACTCCTTGACGAGAGCCTCCTGATCCGCGTCGACTCGCAGAGCCACCAGCGTCTCCGTGGGAATCCTCGACTCGTTTCAAACCCCAAGGAAACAAATAATCCTTGGCGCTTGGGAAACAAATAATCCCTAGCAAAACTCCTCGACTCACGGACACTCCTTGACGAGAGCCTCCTGATCCGCGTCGACTCGCAGAGCCACCAGCGTCTCCGTAGGAATCCTCGACTCGTTTCAAACCCCAAGGAAACAAATAATCCTTGGTGCTTGGGAAACAAATAATCCCTAGAAAACTCCTCAACTCACGGATACAAACACTCCTTGACGAGAGCTTCCTGATCCGCGTCGACCTGCAGAGCCACCAGTGCCTCCGTGGGAAATCCTCGACTCGTTTCAAACCCCAAGGAAACAAATAATCCTTGGCGCTTGGGAAACAAATAATCCCTCGCAGACTCCTTGACTCACGGATACAAACACTCCGTGACGAGGGCCTCTTGACCCACGCAGAGCCATCACTGTCTCTGCGGGAGAATTCCCGATTCGTCTCAACTTACAAGATGAAGTCTCAGGCAGCAAGGATTGAAAAGCTTGCTTCCTGAACAATGGGGCCCTGCAAGTCAATCCAAAATGGTCCTTTGCATACTATTCACGGGTCTCACTCTCCAAAGTCGATTTTCGACAAGGAGGGAAACAACCTCTTACGGGTCCTCTCGACTCGTAAGAGGGAAAAATTCTCTTGTGGGATCCTTATGACCTATAAGAGAAAACCACACTTAGGAATCCTCACGATTCTTAAGGAGAAAAACCCACCTATGAGATCCTCTCGATCCGTAGGGAGAAAAGTCTCTATGAGACCCTCACGGCTCATAGAGTTGAAAAGTCTTAGACAGCAGATCTGAACCTGCGGCCTAAGCCATCGCTATCTCTTGGAGAAACTAAGTTACCCGCCAATCAGGTTCATCGAAAACATCATAACGAAAAGGCAGAAAGCAAAAGAGCATACAAGACATTACAAAAGAAAATGTGTATCTTTATTCATTGACTTCAATTAAATACAAGATGAATCGTACAAAAGAATGAAGAATAGATACATATTATTTAAAAGGAAAAATTTTACAAATACATTGATACAAGGGCAGCTACTGGGAAGGAAGCGTCTTAAGTAGCTTTATCAGTTGTTCGCACACTTCCTTCCATGCCTTTTCCCGATCGGCTACCACCGCCAGTTCTGCCTCCACTTGGGCCCGTTGCTATGCAACAGATGCAAGCTGATCCCTAACGGCCTGATGAGCAGCTTCACGGCCTGGAGTGTCATGCTCGGAGACATCAAGTGCCCGCTTCAGTCTCAGCCCATTTGATATGCGCTCCAGAAGGCCCTCGAAGACAGCCTTTACCTCAGCGGTGTTTTCCTCAACTTCAGCACGCAGGCGAGCAGTTTTGCTTGAAGATTCTTGGCACTCTTTCAGCCTCAAAGCTGCTTCTTGTTCCAAATGACGGAAAAGAGAAGTGCTTTGCTCGAGCCATGCTCCCCGTTGAGTGCTCAAGGCTAAAGTCTCGGGGGATAGGCGCATCGATTCCAGTTGATGAAGGCGTGCCTCAATCTCCCGACAGTAGTTAACCCAAGAGGCGACAATGCCCTCATCATGGAAGGTGGCAAATATCACCAACATCGGGTTAACCGTCGTAGCGAAGTCCTCAGCAGATGTAGGAGCCTCGACGTCGAGTTCCTCGATATAGTCGCTTAACATGCGCAGACTATTCGCCGCACCTTTTAAGGACGGACGTCTCTGGGAAGGGCCGCCCAGCATTATAATACGAGATTCGAAAGGCGCCGAGACTGGAACGACAGCTAAAAAAGACAGAATGCGATTAGATGATGATTCAATAGATAGGTAGAAAATCATTGATAAGATATTTTACTATACCGATTGAAGCAGATGGCAAGGTCGGAAGGGCCGGTGGCGCAACCAATCTTTCTTCTCCCACTTCGATTTGTAACACTACAGTCAGGATAAAAGAGAGTTAGAAATAATTCTACCACTTAAAAACAAAGATATCAATCGGGAACGGTACTCACCAGCGCCACCAGAGGGAGAGGCGAATTC
Organism: Agapanthus africanus; assembly: GCA_030015575.1. Taxonomy (NCBI): domain Eukaryota; kingdom Viridiplantae; phylum Streptophyta; class Magnoliopsida; order Asparagales; family Amaryllidaceae; genus Agapanthus; species Agapanthus africanus. The sequence continues at coordinate 334,060,812 of JASDDO010000024.1, read as the reverse complement.
AGATAGGAAGGAGAAGTGTGGGAGCAACACTTGATAGAGATGATCAAAAAGCACTCCTGGAAGATACAACAGTGTGACTTTAGTACACGAATCATGCGTCTGGAAGATAAGATTAATAAATCGCAAACACATACCTTCCAACATCTTCGAGGGTATGAGAGAGGGTTGAGAGGTGACCATCGCCAAGGCAGTCGTTGAAGGCGCTCCTTCAAGCAGTGGGGCATCGGCGCTGGCTGCACTTGCGTTACAAGAAAGGTGAACTTGTCAGAAAGGATTGTAAAATAAGAAAGACAGTAACCTAAGGTTTACCTGAGGAGCTCCCGGCCGAAACAGAAGCGACTCCCTCCTCTATCGACATGAGGCTACCGCCCGTAGCCTCATCACCCGACTAGATGGGGACCGTCGTCGTGCTAGCGCGACCAGGAGACGGCAGGAGATCGTAAGCAGGGAGGGCAATGATTGGAGCGTTGCCGGACTCTTGGAAGGAAGCGGCTGACTCTCCTCCAAGAGTCATGCCCATCTCGCCCGCTACTTCCTCAGGCTCCGCTGTCTCCTTTGGCTCATCTACCGTCACCACGAGGTCATCAGCCTCAAGTGCCTCGTCCGCCATCACCCCGGACTCAGTTATAATGATCGTTTCATCTGCCGCCACTTCAGGCCCGGCATCAACGACCTTCTCAGCTATAGGCCCCTCAACCTCCGCACCAGGCTCCATGGCCTCAACGATGTTGCCCACTGTCAGTACGAGTTCGGCAGGAAAAACCTCCTCTGTTCCCCGGGGTTCAACGGTCTTCGCCTCACCCTCGGTAGGACTTGGCCCTACAAAATAACAGATATAAGAACCGTCAACATTATGACTCTCACAATAAGAATTCTGAAAGAAATGTTACCTGAAGTGGACCTATCATTTGCGCTTCGAACGGCGCGCGCCACTTGTCGGCGAGCAATGGACAGGGCGACAGGGGCTTCTTCGGAAGGAGTATCTGCCCGAGGGACGGTGCTTGGACCCGCTCCCATAGCCAAGACAGCCCTGCGTGCCTTCTCCTCACGCCTCGATCGCTTCCGTTCCTCTCGAGCTGTCGCGATGGACCTTTGAGACGCTTCCTTCAAGGCGTCGTCATCCTCGTTCAGGGTTGCCTCCAGAGCCTTTAAGGCATCTCTCATCGGCTCTTCAAGACGAACTTCCTGCGGTGGCCCAGAGGAAGCGGGAACATTGGCGGCTGGCGAAACATCTGCGTCGCTTGGTGGGAACGGCATTGAGGTTTATGCAATAAAAAGAGAGAGGTTAGATCGACCATAACACGAGGGAGATGGAGACCTGATGAATTAAAACTTACTAAGGCCCATAGACGCTCTAAGGCATTCCTCCTCTTGGAAAGTCTTCAAAGAAGCGGCAATGGCTTCTTCATCAGTGATGCCTGTTGAAAGAAAGGAAAGAAAAGCGTTAATCAAGGGCGATAAAGAAGATATGATGTAATAAGGAAAATGTGACTAGTAGTTACCTGACTGCGCAAGCTTAGCTAACCACGCGTCACGTCTCGCCAACCATGCCGAAGCTTTGAGAGCAGCCTCCAAGTCTGTATCGTCCGGCGGCGGCATCACTAATCCTGCGTTAGTCCCATATTCGAGCAGACCTTCAGCATAGGGAGCATGGGGTTCCTGGCCGAACACGACGTCCGCGGCGAAGAGCGACTTCTTTTCCTTTTACCCTCCGACCCTAGGCTCGCGGGGGATCGACTTCCGCTTAGCAGCCACTTTGGGACGACGGGTCCCGATGTCTGCACCCACGCCAGACTCCGGCGAGGGTACAACCCCTGTCTCCACTGGAGCACAGGGTGCGGGAGGTGCATCTGCGATATCAGGGAGCGGCAGCTCACGTGGAGGAATTTGCGCACGTGATGGTCTGCCCCTGACATCTTTTAGAGGAGGAGCCACCAGGATCCTTGGCGCTAAGGGAACGTTACGGTTGGTGCCGGGGGGTACTTCTTTACGGTCGATCAACACTCGCCTCTCTTCCTTTATAACAGCCCCCGTCGCATGATTGTACCACTCTTTATACACATTAAGGAGTCGTGGAGCACAGGCCGGCGCGCTGATAAAAAAACGAGAACCCGTGTTCAGGCGCATGAAGTGATGTAACACGTTCTCCATCCCTTCTTCATTGGCGGCATGTTCCAGTAAGAAAGCTTCCAAGGGTACCCCTTGATCGTAGCCCAGTTGTCGGGCGAAACGATGCGGGTTATATCTCATGAAGATTGCCGCACCGCCCTGCCTAAAAACTAAGAAGCCCGGTCTAATAGAATACAAGTGGAGGGTCTCCCGGGCCGTCAATACTGAAGCTCCATCCTTAAAGGAATCCTGTAATGGTCGCACCGCAGTGGTGGACGCTTTCCCAATGGTTAATACCTTATCAATAAAGGACATCCCGACTCCAACGGTGTGAGGGCGAAGCAGTAAACCCCTGGCATCCCGTGGTGAGGGGGTCACGATTGATGAGCCAATCAACTGTATAATACGAGGAAAACTGCACTTGTCGAAGAATGAAGGCCTTTTATGCATACCAAAGACACCCTCCGTGTGTAGCTCAAGCCACGATGCAAAGTAGTGCATCGGGAAGACCACGTGCAGTACCCCGGGCTCACTGGCATCCGCTGATCGGCTGAGGCCATAATATAGGTGCGCCAAGCCAGCGATCCCCACAACCACCTTTATCCCGATGACCATTCGATGGGCTGGGTAGAAGACGGAAGGCCGCATGCGATGAGAGTGCATTGGGATCGCGAACCAACTCAGCCACAGTCCAAGAAATCCTAAAAAGAAAGCTTCCTCATCCATTCCAGGGGCCGCAATTTCTGCGAAAGACATAGTTGGGAAGTTAGGAAGAAAAAAGTCCTTTTGGTCTATGTCTTTCGCTGGCAGGTTATCCAAACCTAAACCAAAAGGGTCATCCAGGGTAGCAAACTTAGCAGATCCCGATGAAATGACGCTTGGGTGAAGGAAACGAGCAATGAAGTCCTCAAAGTTAACCCCCCGACTCCCGTGTTCGATAAAAAGGGACTCGTAGATGTTCAACACCTTGATCAGGCTCGGGAATTGGTGTTGAACGGCATTTTCCGGCGTAATCCCCCTTACCATCGGCTTAGCACCGAAGACGTACTCATCTGTCGGGAGCAGCTCTTCATAGTGTTCCCCCATGACCGGTAGGCCGGATACCTCCGCGAATTCCTCCAAAGAAATGGACACTTCCCGATCCATGGCAAGGAAAGTGTGGGTGGGAATATTCCATTGCTCCAAGAAAGCCTTGAACCACCAGGTGGGGAGCGGGGGATACTGGAAGAGAGAGACATAGACCGCGGTGTACAGTCCGAGTCTTATCAACTGCGACTTCTTCGTCGATAGGATGTATCGGGCCCACGGCAGATAGTCAATCGGGTGACGGGGAATCAAACCAAGGTTATATGATTGCCCCCAAGGCCGTGCTTCTCCCTGACAAATACGGCGTCCTAGGATATCCAAGACCATGGGACGCTGAACTGGAACCGCATCCATAGCGGGATGAAGAAAGCTGTTCGCGGTCCAGTCTATCATCTCCACGGCATACTGCACTGAAGGTGGGGTAGCGTAGTGAATTGCCGTGATGGGTTCTGACGGCACCGCGCAGGTGAAGCTCCGTCGGCCCATGATGATCTGATTGTACCACGACCCCCAAAGATGGAGACTCTTGTATTCCGGGTCGTACTCCTTGATCATAGCCAGGACTTCACGGTCCAGGGGCGCCTCGGGAAATCCCTCCTTCGAGCGGACGAACGGGAATGAAGTGTCTAGAGACATGATCGCCGCAAAAGAACAATTTAGCCGTTAGTGTTGTAATTCCAACGTTTGGCGTATAAAAAAAAGGAAAATGCATTTATTAAATTAAATTAAAATTAATTAATTACACCACACAACAGTGCAGTGAGTAGGAGACCAAGGAGGGACCCAAAAAATCTGGATGACAATACGTCGGTTAATAAGACAAACTCATCATTGGATGAGATCATCAGTTGGTCCACAGGAAAACATTCCCATTAATAAATAATCTCTAAAGACAAGGAGGAAATCTCCTCTTTCAGAGCAAAGCTCTGTCACAGAGTGACACTTTTCAAACTCTGGTCTTAGAGAAATAAGATTCTTTAAAAAGAGCTTAGCTCTGTGGTGATAATGAGAAAACTTATTTAAAACTCCTAAAGAAGATTAAAACATTTTTGAAGACCCTTAGAAGTTCTTCATTTTTGGACCTAAAAGATCTATTCTTGGATCCATGAGCAAAGCTCTCTGCTCATGGGTTAGAACCCATGAGCAAGATCTTTTCAGATCTATGGATTTATGAGAGCAAAGCTCTATTGAGAAAACCCCAATGGGGATCTCTTTAGATCATAGGATCTGTGAGAGCAAAGCTCTTTGGTTAAGATCAATTTAGATTAATTTGATTTAAATTAAGTTTTACCTAAAGTTTCTAACTGTGGAAACGAGCAAAGCTCTGAAGTTCTAAGCAAGAGCAAAGCTTTGAAATCAAAATCTAGAAAATGGTGAAGTTTTCTAAAGGGCCATAGGTCCTATTTATAAGGCGCTTGCGCCCCTTCAGCTCACCCCTTGATCCAACGGTCAGGGGCTTGCCACCGCTGCACTCACGTGTGCGCCACGTGAGCGCAACGGTGGGGGGGGCATTTGTTTCCCCCAATCAGAGAAAAGCTCTGCTGGAAATTCAAAATTCAAATTTTGAAGCAACGCTTCAAATCCCGGGCGCAACGCGCCACGTGTCCGGCGCTGATACGTCAGCACAGCGCCCAAGAAGGCGCGCCCAATCAGAGCAAAGCTCTATTTTAATGAAGCAACGCTTCAGCTGCGCAAGCACTGCGCTGCGCGACACGTGTCAGCGCAGATGCGATAGCGCAGTTGCGCTGCGCTCTGCGCTGCGCGACACGCGTCAGCGCAGATGCGCTGCACAGTTGTGCTACGCGACACGCGTCAGCGCAGATGCGCGGCGCTATGCGCTGCGCGACATGCGTCAGCGCAGATGCGCGGCGCTGTGCGCTGCGCGACACGTGTCACGCGCTGGGGCATTTGCGCCAAACTGAATTAAGATTTTAAAGAAATCTTTCTGTTCTTGTTAAAACAAGAAGATTTTCTTCTGTAAAACAGAAGCCCTTGGATCAAAGATCCAACGGTGGGGAAAATTCCCCAAATCACTCAGAGAAAGATCTCTTTAAGAAATTTAACTAATTTATGGGCACTATAAAAAGGACCCTAGGCCTCAATTCAAAGGCATCAACATTTTTCTAAAAAAAAAAGGGAGAGAGAGAACTTTAAGAAACTCCTCAAGAATAAAAAAGGTAAAAACCTTTAGAAAAAGAGAAAGTTCTCTTATGAACAGATCATAGATCTAAAAACAAGATCAATGATCTTTAATAAAAATAAAATAAAATAAAATAGTGCTTTGCACTTTCATGAACCTTTGGTTCTCTGAGATAAGAAAAACAAGAAAAAAACATATTTTTGTTTGATCTAAATTAGATCAAGAAATCAAATAGTGTTTTGCACTTGAAAAATTGCGCTGTTGCGCTCCTTTGTTGGCGCGCTCACCAGAGAGCGCCACGTGTCAGCAGCGCAACAGCGCAACGCACTAGCGCAGCGCACTGCGTTGTTGCGCTTGCGTTCACCAGAGCGCGCCACGTGTCAGCAGCGCAACAGCGCAACGCACTAGCGCAGCGCACTGCGCTGTTGCGCTTGCGCTCACCAGAGCGCGCCACGTGTTAGCAGCGCAGCGCAACGCACTAGCGCAGCGCACTGCGCTGTTGCGCTTGCGCTCACCAGAGCATGACACATGTCATCACCATATGAGCTTGCGCTCATTACTTGGCGCAAAGCGCCAGACAAATGCACTGCATTGCTTACAAAAGGGGCCAAGCCCAATTAAAGAAAGCCTAACAGGACTAATAAAATGCAATGCATTATTTTTTTTAAAAAAAAGGGGGGGCAGAGCCCAAATCAAAATAGATGCTCTGCATCATAAATAAAGGGACAGAGCCCAAATCAAACGCCTAGCAGGCCAGAATAGAATGCAGTGCATTATTAAATATGGGCAAAGCCCTAGCACAGGCCTAACAGGCTAAAGATCAAGAAAAATGTTCTCAACTGGACTTAACCCGATCTTAGTCGTAAGTCCTCAAATTAAATTGACTAAGCATACCTCTCTCTTTTGAATCAATTTACATCTGGTTCGAGGGTACATCTCCGAACTCCTCTGACACACGTCGTTGTAATCCTTCAACGACGTCAGAGAGGTGACGGGTCCCAATGACCACACATCAATATGGACTGCGGGGTCCTTAAACTCGTGGACCGGAATGTCCTAAAACTAATGTTGAACCGAAACGTCCTTAAACTAATTTTGGACCGAAACGTCCTTAAACTAATGTTGGACCGAAACGTCCCTAAACTAATATCGGACCCCTACGTCCCTAAACTGGAATATGGACCACCACGTCCTTAAACTGGCAATGGACCATCACGTCCCTAAACTGGAACAATAGAGCCTCTAAATGCTCTTTTACCGGATCTAAATGATCCCGTTTAAGTGGATCTTAGTCCCAAACACGGCTAACGTATCCTTAAACATTCAAATGGATTATAAAACTCCCAATCAACTCTGGTACGAGGGTACATCTCTGAACTCCTCTGACACTTGTCGTTGTAATCCTTCAATGACGTTAGAGAGGTGATGAGTCCCAACGGCCATATATTAAATGAATCACCACGTCAAGTTGATCTTAGTCCAAAACATGACTAACGTATCCTTGACGAACGTTTAAGTCGATCTTAGTCTCAATACGACTAACGTATCCTTAAACTAAAAACACCAAACCCAAATCTAAGTAAATACGGATTTGGACTAACCCACGTCCTACGGGCGACGGCATTACTCAGTCTCCGTATACAATCCACGGGCAACCACAAACAAAACAAACACACACGACACGAAGTGAAATTCTGGAGAAGGAGAAAGTTGTTACCGCGATGCGGTAGCGTAATTAACTGCAGGGGCTTGCGCCTGCAGGAAAGAGCGTCCCCACAATCAAAAACCCCTCACTCGGAGGGGGAATCTGATGAAGTCTGCTACATCGGCCGCATCCGTCTAAACCTCCGATACACGGTGCCATAAATCAACTCGGCATCTTCGGAGAGGTAGACGGATAAAACCAAATAGCATCTGCCCCGAAAATCAGGCTAGACGCCAAGTCTAGGCCGCCGTTCGGAGGGGAACACACACTTAATGGACATGCGATCGAGCTTTGATAAGCCAAGTTGATGATTGTGAACAAAACAAGTATAACAAAAAACACCTGGAGGAAAAGAAAATAAAGGTTTAGACGGAAATAAAACAAAGATTGGAATTTCTCCCCTTAGGACCGAGCTTGGTAGACGATTGATAAGATGGCAAGTAGTGAGAACTGTATCATCCCAAAAATGTTTAGGAACATTCATATAGAACAAAAGAGAACGTGTGACCTCTAATAGATGTCTATTCTTTCGTTCAGAAATACCATTTTGTTGAGTTGTATAGGGGCACGAGGACAGATGTATAATACCAAAAGTGTCAAGAAATTGAGTAAACTTTTTATTAAAATAATCCTTTGCATTATCTCTTCTCAGAGTTTTGATATTAATACCAAATTGATTTTTCACCTCTGTAACAAATTACTTAAAGGCATCAAAAACTTAAGTTCTAGATTTCAACAAATATAACAATGTCACTTGAGAGTAATCATCAATAAAAATATCAAAATATTGATAACCACGGTTTGACGTAATGGGACATGACCCCAAAATTTCAGAATGCACTAAATCAAACAATTTCTCAGCACGTTTGTTGACTCTAGATTGATAGGAAGCACAAGTGTGCTTTCCCATCTCACAAGCGACACACTCTAAAGATGACGAACTAGATAAAGAAGAAACTAATTTCTATAAAGTAGACAAACCAGGATGACCTAAGTGACAATGGTTAGCCAGTAGATCATTATTTGCTGAGCAAAAAACCTTTGGTAGTTGTCTATCAAAATAATAAAGGCCTCCAATTTCATGTCCTGAGCTAATCACAACCTCCGTCTTCAGATCCTGCATGACACAACCCGAAAGAGAAAAATTTATCGAACAGTTTATGGTATGAATACGTTTACTTACATACATTAGGTTAAAAGGAAATGAAGGGACATATAATGCAGATGATAAAGACAGAGATGGGGTAAGTGAAATATAACCAATGTTCTTTACTTTAGAGAGTGAATTGTTTGCAAGTGTAATTTCGCCAGTATATGAAATTTTAGACAAGGAGGAGAAAACACCCGATGTTTCAGTTGTCACGTTCCGCTTCCCAGTAGACGAAAACGGGCACGTGACAAGCTCGCGACGTATTTAGTTCGAGAAGGTCATTTCCCAGAATAAATACGCTAAGCGTAAATGAGCAATATAAAATGACTAAAAATTAACATGAGATTTAAACTTCAACAACTTTATTTACATTCAAATTTGATACATTTACAATACATGAGTTTAACTGACAAAGAAATACAAGAAAAGAAAATGCCTAAACATGCGGCATACATAAATTGAAGAAAATGATAACTAGTCTAGGCATGAGTCGCGATCTGATCGTGCTCTTCCTCTGTGATGTCCACCTTCTCAGTCTCCACAGTATCTGACGAACATTCTATGAAATAAAGGTGGGTGGAATGCCCGTCAGCAAATTTTCGCTCGGTAAGTCCCTAAGAAAAAGGCTGTGAAGTATAAAAGTATAATGATAAGGAAAAATGGATATCATGAAGTAATGGAATATGAGGTATAGTGTTTAAACATGTCATTTAATGTTAGCATGATAATTCTATTTAACATGCAGTTCTATATATATTATGGTAAAGTAACATGAGCATAGTATAGTATGGCCGTGTAGTGTAGGTATAGTGAACATAAAGTGCATGTAAGTGTTGGTGCACGGCAGTGCCCCAGCCGTCAGAACGAGGCCAAAATGCGGAATCAAAACTTTTCTTTAAACTAGAAACCGGCGCTACCACGGACTATAAAACCCGGATCGGGCCATTAACCTACTCCTAGCTTACTAGAGAAGGGGTAGAGAGATATACCGAGCGATCCGTGTCCTTCAGTCTTCTCGTTGTCGTCCCGATCTCCCCGCGGAATCTCCGGTCTTCATCTCCTCGTCGGAAGGGCATCACATCGCCGGGTTCTTTTACGGGCTCCCACCTCTGGACCGAGGCAACTCGAGCACGGAGTTGGCGAGTCGACGTGTCCAAGAATGCTGTAGGATAGTGTATAACTATATGTCTCTATTGGGGTTGAAGTTGCCATGGTTTTTGGTGGAGGAATGAGATGAACTTTTGAGATGGAGCTATAGGATTTTTTGCAAGCCAAATGAGACCAATTCTCTGCCTTAAAAATTTGGACAGCCCCCACCCATAGAAGTGGCCGGCCAAGCATCAAAAGGAGAGGGGGAGGTGACCACACACAAGGTGGGTGAGCATAAGGAGAGAAATAATGAGTGATAATGATAAAAAGAATGATCACAACAAATCCCCACTCCATCACCTAATCATATCCCATCACTATCAAGCAATGATGAACTAATGAAGTCAAAGGAAGCTAGAATCATGATGAACCAACCATATGCCACAAAAAGTCTTCTCAATTGTTAATTGCACAATTGCAAATAAGCCCCACCACCAATTTTCAGCCAATGAAAGAAACAAAGGAAAATGGTCGAAAAGGAAAGCAAACTGGCAACTTCAGAAAACTGATCCCATAATAAATTATAGGAAAACCCCGCGACTGTATATACATACCCGCATTTGTATTCCAGCCGAATACAAATGCATTGAGACAAAATCTACACTGTACAATACTAGGATCCGGCTTAAACCAAAGCCCGCTAGTATTATCCGTCCGATCATGATCCATGCAATACCGCACGTATATGATCGAACCCTGCCATATCTCAATACGGCCTCTACAACGTTTCGCTCAAAACTTGAGTAACTGTCTGTGAGGGACTCTAAAGACTCGTCAATACTTTGGCTGTGGATTTAACCACTAGCACGTCAGAGGTATTAGCCATACGTAACGGGCTACCGGGTATTGACCAAAAGGAATGTCGATGAGCGAACTCATCCTGACACCTTACTGAGCCTGTCAGTGACAATATTCGTACAGTCCGGTCCGTTCATTTATGAGCATTGCATGGCGGGCCTAGGGGGTTGGTAAAAGTCAGACCCCCAAAAACGGTACAAGTCGTGTCAGAGGGTAGCCCAGGACACCCTGAGATACTACTGGAATACCTAGCAGTATATCTCCTGCCTTGGCCAAGGACTTCGTGTAATGGCTCTCCTAGACACAGCGCGACCTCACCCCCAATACCGGGAGAGACGAACCCATGTAGATCCGCTCACTGCCTCCATGTGGCTCGGGACTGTACCCAACTAAAACCTGTTTGCACGACTCCTTTGAGCCGTGGTAGGGTAGTAATCAAAGTACAGTGGGAACTCACACGAGACAAATGACGATCTCAGGTCGATGAACTAACCTGTACACATGTCGCCAGGGAACTGCTATCTGACGTCAGGTATAAGACCAACTAGCATGTTCCCGGCGAGTCCTGTCCATTGTACTCATAACCCAATGAGCACCTGTATACATCTTAGGTGAACCAACTGACACCGGTGGCTTGTGAGACCGGCCACCGCCCCTCGTCGGGGTCTCGACTGTATACACTAGTCTACTCTGGAGTATCGATGCCCTGTCTCGAAAACTCCCACGACTAGGGACCTTTTAAGGATGTGCTTATAGACCCCAGCTCCTATGTATATGATCGCCATCATACTGCTGGCAGTCAAGCAAGAATCCTAGGGGCTCTATCAATGTGTAATAGCGACCTATAAGGTCACCTAAAGCAGTACACGATGATAAAGATAAACCAGATAGCATACTATCATCTTGAGTAGGACTGTCCTACCGGTATATATCCTCCCTCAATCATTGCAATCACGTGCCTGTGATCCAATAATTGACTCTGAGGGCATTATATCCAACAATCTCCGACTTGCACTCAAGGCTAATTATTGCGATGTCGCATACTCACAGCCCGTGTGATACCGAACACCCAACTCCTCTAGTAATCAGTCTCACAAAGCCCGTTTGTGAAACTATTGCGTTCGAGCAATAACCTCAGTGAGTGGATCCACCTTGATGTTTCTTTCTATGTCTCTCTATATCTCAAGTTCGCGGAGAAAGACATCTCCCGAAATGAGCAATACCTGTCTTAGAATATGTCTGGATGTCTGATGGGACCTAGCTCATAAATGAACTCCAAATCCAAACTTCTTAGACTGTATCATCAACTGAACTTAATCAGTATCCTTCGTCATGCCTCCCTCAGTATCCACCTAGACCAACTGTCCAAAATACTGCCCCTTGTCAGACAGTCACTCTGTCATCCAGGTCACCTTGGAAGCCTGGAACGATAACCGTCTCCCGAATGAGGCTGGCGCTATCATATCCCTAGAACATCCACTTATGTTCTAAAACTGCTTCCGAATGTTTCTCCAGGATTGGATCAATATCAACTTATTTCATCTAGTGCAAAAACAACATCTGGTGTGGTACTTGACATCTCATGATTGACTCAATTGCCTAAGCAAGTGATCTGCCAATCATGCACATCCGTCTCCCCTTTAGTCTGTAAGACACCTTTAGAGAGGGTGACTCCATCACCTGCAGGTACACTACCATGCCTGGAGTCGTCCATTCTAAATACCTTTAGAATGTTGTCTAAGTACCCTAATTGGGAAACTACCCAAATCTAGATCTAAAACCATAGATCCAGTAACCAGAATGTCTGATATAATATCCAATTCTTATGTGGAGAAAATACTGTGTGACAACCAAAGTATAACCGATCGTAGTATATGAACTTCACTTCCTACTCTGTGTATGTCATCCAAATACCAGGACATCACACCCTACTACCTTTTTAACAGATCCGTCCCCTATTCTGATGAAGTCAAACCTATGACTGTCACATCAGAAATAGATGATCTATCTCCGCTATTCTGCTTTAGTCCATAAATAGACATAAGCCACTTGTCCACTATGCTTCCGCTGCTCCCACTGACTACGACAACCCTCTGGCAGAGTCATATACACGTACACTTCTAAAGCCAGTTTAGAACGACGCTATACTTATCCATCTGCCGGGTATCATAGCCTGGAACAATAGTAGTGTCAAGTCTGGGTAAACAAGAACCTCCCTGTCACCGTCTTTGAGCATACCGAAGTACCTCTCGAGTGCCTGAGGTTACCCACAATATCCGCGGAGTGGCTAATGGAATGTCAAGCCAGATTGAATCTTTAGGTTCTTATCAAATTTTCAGTAATCGTTTGCGGTTCTGGAATCACTTCCAGTTCGACCATACTCCCACTACTGTTTTCTGAAAAAATCCATTTTTATTAAAACTGTAGCGAGTCAAGAATAATATCACTATTAATCTTCCATATGGTAGAAAGTCAACCCTTGTCATAGCCCGGGTCAACCCACAAACAGCCATTACAGAAACTTGCCTTGAGTTGTCCAGTGTCTGGTTTTAAGCATAAGCTGGACAACTCCCCGTACCTTAATAATGTCAAGATATGAACTGTTCTATATCCAATACAGAAATAGAGGCACTAATTTAATTGGAACCAGATTCAAAACATGCAATGTTGATCGGCCTCTCTCCATTTAGTTGACATGCAACTGTCTCCAGTGCATATCAACTAAATGGAGAGAGGCCGATCAACATTACTCAACTTAGGAGTGCTTCCAATTATGAGTAACCTGAAAGAGAAGCAAGTTCTCTTAATCATTATTATTAACTGAATACCATACACACGTATCTACATCTTTGATCACCTTGAAGAATCCTGATACTTGCAATACTTGGTTCTCTACTTTACTCTTATACCTATAACTTCTCAAAACTCAGACCTTGTGTTTCTACGAAACACTTGTCTAAGAACTAGAGAAGTCATAAGTAAACCGAATATAGTACGAGGACCAACCCCTCTGTCCTAATGGACACTGGACAATATACAATACTCTGTATAAGTCCCCCGAGTCTAATAACTCATTCCCTGTGCGTTGTAGGTTGAAAACTGTATTTATGGTTAAGAAGAATTACACCGGTGTTTAATGCTCCTTACCCAATCATCCACTGATATAGGTAAATTTCATCGACATAATTTCAAAAAGGTATATCTCACTCTATAAAAATAGACATACAGATATATCAATTTGAAATTGGTGCATAACAGCGGATATTCAAAACCAAATATTTGCCGTCCGGCAAACAACCCAGGCGATTTCTTCAAATATTACAAATTACAACGAATCCCGATGTAATGAGGACAATCACCTAATTCCCAATAACTTACTCCCACTCATCATCTGTAAAACCATACAGATGTGAGAATCATACCTGGTAAATACATACCCTGGAGCAAGGGCTAATTGGGAAATCAGTTTTCTTTTAACAGTACACAGTGAAACTGAAACATTGAAATGTTTCGATGGGGTATCCGGGTATTCATAGTAATGCCTCTTCCATTATCAGATTCACAACTGTAACCGTATATTTCTTTTCCATCTCTCTAAATCCCTTCATATGTCTTTAGTCATTACCTTCTGTACACCCCTTTAGGCCAAATGGTTTTCTTCCTTCCCTACCATTCGGCACCAGCCTATGGTTTGGAAGAAGACTATCCACTAAGCATAATGGGTGTACTGTCCTAATCCTAGGAGCACTCGTAATGCGAGAGAAGGTAAAGATAAAAGACAACTAAATAAAACCTTATTCCTATTTCTCCTGAACCAGAATCCATCCCCGAACTGGAACAAGTTCCTTTCGAGTTCGTATATAACCATACGATGGAGTATCCAATAAACTGTGGATCTTCGTAGTGATACGGAGTGTTCTGGAGAAATACAAAGGTGAAGTGGGAGTGGTAATGAAATACTTGGTTTGGTCGTGAATAGCAGTCGCAATTTATTTTGCCCTCCTTCTAATCCCTTTATTTGTCTTTACATAATACCTTCTGTACACCATCGTTAGGCTAATTGGTTTTCTTCATTCCCTAATGGTCGGCACCTGCCTATGGTTTGGAAGAAGACTATCCAATTTGCGTAATAGGTGTACTATCCCCTAATCTAAGGGGCACTCGCAACTTGAGAGAAGGTAAAAGGAAAAGACAACTGAACAGTCATATTCGTTTTCTTCAGAACCAGAAACCATCCTCGAATCTGGAATAAGTTCCTTCGAGTTCATATATAACCATACGATGGTTTTATCCAATGGAAGAGGACGTTCGTAGTAATACAGGGTGTTATGGAGAAAAGGGTAAAAGTAGGAGTGGCAATGAGGTTTGCAACTCAGACAATCCAAAAGCCAGTGTTTAAGAAGGTTCGGTCAACTTAGTCACTGAGTTATAGTCAAGGGTCGGGCCATGGTCGCTGCCAAAGAGAGAGAGAAAAGAAACACTCAGCGTGCACTCTAACCTAAATCAAAATGGTTATCAATTTATCTAATCAGGAAACCTCCCACTGTAACGTCAAATTTTTCTCCAAACCTGAAAGAAGAATTAGTCGGGATCACCCGAGGAGTAAGCCAACTCATCAGTGGGAATCGGGATCCAACTATCATCGCATGATAACGTGACGAAATCCACTCACGTTATCACACTCCAGAAGGTATGCGCATGTCAGGCAAGTTTCAGTTTCTTTAGAATCTCCCGATGTGATTTTTACCCCTAGGACCCAAGTGACCTTGACACAGTCAACAAATCAAAAAGTCCTAGTCAAGTTCAACCCGTCATTATCCTGGATTGAATTAAACCCACCCGTACGAGCCCTTGACACAGTCAACAAGGCCGCACGACTGTCTTAACCAATCCTATTAATACGGCACAAACGAACACTACTTAGCTACCTACACTACGCCTTGACACAGTCAACAAACGCAGCACGAATACTAAGTAACACTTGTAAGAAATGACAGAGGGCTACGTCTAGTTTTTGGCGAAAAACTTGTAACGTAATGAACTTGATATCGTTGAAGGAACTGCATAGTTTTTATAAAAATATAGTGACGAAAACCCTTTGCTAAAGAGGTCACTCCCGGTGAAGGGATCTCGGCTCTTTCCCCGTAGAATGAGGTGCTGGATATTCCAACTGAATACCACAATGCAAAGAAAAAAGTAATCGGCTATAGTGAAGTTATTGCCCTGACGCAAACTTCTGTCCAAGGGATCACTCCCGGTGAAGGGATCTCGGCCCTTGCCTCGTCGACCGAGGTGCTGGATATTCATAACCGAATATCACTGTGCAAAACAAAAGAGAACGTCCTTGAAATAACAGCTTTTTGAAAAGTTGTTCCAACAACATCAGAATAGGTTCGTTTAGCTTGCATTGATCCGAATCAATGCAGTCCCATCAATTGATCACACCAATAAAGAACGAAAATAATAACGTACGTATATGCCATCCGCATTCGCCACTGGGTCCCGTTATTACCCGTTAGGTTACTTAACTAACGACAGAGCGGGGACTGGACTAGCGCGGATGCAAAACATATACAATATCTACTAGTATATATATCAATATATAATATTCGCTCAAGGCATGATAAAACGCAACATCACAGAAATGTAATAAGCATCACAGAACAATACAGATATCTGGGATCCTCGGGTTTCATAGAGCCGCTACTGAAACCCGACGTTCCCCTGGTCGTGTGGATAGCCTGTGCAATGAAATCCTAGATCCCTACGGGCGCGGCAAGTTACCCTCCAAAACCTGAAGCGAGGCAGCCCCCTTCAGCAACGTGAATGGACCACCCAGCACTTTACGGAATCCGGTAACTTGGGCACCCCTCCTAGGTCAACCTATACCCCCTACGAGTGCGGCGGATAGCCCGCCAATTCTAGAGTAAAGCCCCCTCTATCTCAATTCCATGAAATGCGGGCCCGTTTCCCTCTAGAACCCGGCTATCCGTGCACCCCTCCGCGGGGTAATCCTAGTACAGAAAGTAAAATATACATACAACGGGTACATCGACCTCAGCCCGGTCGTGCCCCAAAAGAATAATATACAAACAGGCAGTGAAGGCGGTCTACATGTCGGACGCTCGTCCCGCAATATCAAATGTACATAAACAACCAAAATGTACTAACATTGCATCCAGGCTATCCCCTATGACCAATCCGCAACATCACAGCACAATACAGAACGTTAACGTGAATGTCACGTTCGCAAATCCGTCTAAAAGGGTTATAGCAGTTAGACATGATTTACCGATCAAATGACATTCACGGTCGCAGATATAATGTAAATACTGTGAACTAACATGTTAAAAAATTTCGATCGACTAAATTTACCGAAGTGGGCCCCAAGCACAACTGCAGCACTCAAAGAAAATCTGGGCCCAAACAGAATATTCCAAAACCCCCATTTTCAATTCAGGAATTACTAGAAGAAATTTTGTGCAGTGATTCTTCTTTACAGCAGCGGAACCGCGGCCAAAGCAGGGGTATGGCCGCTGTTCCGCGGCTAAAGAGGAAGATCACTCCACCAAATTTTCCCAGATTCCATTAAAAAACCTGCCTGTATTTATGCAATGTACCAAATAATTTTCTGAGCACAGAACAGAATCGACGGAAATTGTCAAATTTGAAAATGCGGTTTTGGGATTTTTGTTTGATCGAGTTCTAAACACGTTAGAGCAAGCTAGACCAGGTTAATGACGTGGCTCTGATACCATATTGGTTCACGGCAGCGCCCCGGCCGTCAGAACGAGGCCAAAATACGGAATCAAAACTTTTCTTTAAACAAGAAACCGGTGCTACCGCGGACTATAAAACCCGGATCGGGCCATTAACCTACTCCTACCTAACTAGAGAAAAGGTAGAGAGATATACCGAGCGATCCGTGTCCTTCGGTCTTCTCGTCGTCGTCCCAATCTCCCGCGGAATCTCCGGTCTTCATCTCCTCGTCGGATGGGCACCACATCGCCGGGTTCTTTTACGGGCTCCCACCTCTGGACCGAGGCAACTCGAGCACGAAGTTGGCGAGTCGACGTGTCCAAGAATGTTGTAGGATAGTGTAGAACTATATGTCTCTATTGGGGTTGAAGTTGCCATGGTTTTTTGTGGAGGAATGAGATGAACTTTTGAGATGGAGCTATAGGATTTTTTGCATGCCAAATGAGACCAATTCTCTTCCTCAAAAATTTGGATAGCCCCCACCCATAGAAGTGGCCGCCCAAGCATTAAAAGGAGAGGGGGAGGTGAGCACACACAAGGTGGGTGAGCATAAGGAGAGAAATAATGAGTGATGATGATAAAAAGAACGATCACAACAAATCCCCACTCCATCACATAATCATATCCCATCACTATCAAGCAATGATGAACTAAATAAGTCAAAGGAACCTAGAATCATGATGAACCAACCATGTGCCACAAAAAGTCTTCTCAATTGTTAATTGCACAATTGCAAATAACCCCCTCCACCAATTTTCAGCCAATGAAAGAAACAAAGGAAAATGGCCGAAACAGAAAGCAAACTGGCAACTTCAGAAAACTGATCCCGTAATAAATTACAGGAAAACCCCGTGACTGTATATACATACCCGTATTTGTATTCCGACCGAATACAAATGTAATGAGAAAAAATCTACACTGTACAATACTAGGATCCGGCTTAAACCAAAGCCCGCTAGTATTATCTGTACGATCATGATCCGTGCAATACCGCACGTATATTATCGAACCCTGCCATATCTCCATACGGCCTCTACAGCGTTTCGCCCGAAACTTGAGTAACTGTCTGTGGGGGACTCTAAAGACTCGTCAATACTTTGGCTGTGGATTTAACCACTAGCACGTCAGAGGTATTAGCCATACGTAACGGGCTACCAGGTGTTGACCAAAAGGGACGTCGATGAGCGAACTCATCCTGACACCCTACTGAGCCTGTCAGTGACAATATCCGTACAGTCCGGTCCGTTCGTCTATGAGCATCGCATGGCGGGCCTAGGGGGTTGGTAAAAGTCAGACCCCCAAAAGCGGTACAAGTCGTGTCGGACTGTAGCCCAAACTCCATGAGATACTACTGGAATGACTATCAGTAAATCTCCTGCCTTGGCCAAGGACTTCGTGTAATGGCTCTCCTGGACACAGCGCGACCTCACCCCCAATACCGGGAGAGACGAACCCCAGCAAATCCGCTCACTGCCTCCATGTGGCTCGGGACTGTACCCAACTAAAACCTGTTTACACGACTCCTTTAAGCCGTGGTAGGGTAGTAATCAAAGTACAGTGGGAACTCACACGAGACAAATGACGATCTCAGGTCGATGAACTAACATGTACACATGTCACCAGGGAACTGCTATCTGACGTCAGGTATAAGACCAACTAGCATGTTCCCGGCGAGTCATGTCCGTTGTACTCATAACCCAATGAGCACCAATATACATCTTAGGTGAACTAACTGACACCAGTGGCTTGTGAGACCGGCCACCGCCCCTTGTCGGGGTCTCTACTGTATACACTAGTCTACTCTGGAGTATCGATACCCTGTCTCGAAACTCCTATGACTAAGGACCTTTTAAGGATGTGCTTATAGACCCCATCTCCCACGTATATGATCGCCATCATACTGCTGGCAGTCAAGCAAGAATCCTAGGGGCTCTATCAACGTGTAATAGCGACCTGTAAGATCACCTAAAGCAGTACACGATGATAAAGATAAACCAGATAGCATACTATCATCTTGAGTAAGACTGTCCTACCGGTATATGTCCTCCCTCAATCATTGCAATCACGTGCCTGTGATCTAATAATTGACTCTGAGGGCACTATATCCAACAGTAAGTGTCCTAAAAGGTCTCTATATGGGTAAACTAATTTAACTTAAGTTTAAGAGTGAATGTCAACCAATCTCAAGAGTGTTCTCGAACCCAACATGCTGTAATCCAGGGGTAAGGAACCACGGGCCCGAATCAAGTGTTAGTAACGGGACTTCAACCTACTGTTGAAGTATTCCAAACTCAACAGACTATAATTCAGGAGTAAGGGAACATGGGCCCTCATGATAGCTTTCTTGTGCTAGTAAACATTGATTCATGATCTAGGGGGACTCCTGAGATTTCATTTGATTCGCACTTAAACTACCCCCAACACCCTGTATATTCCAGGTTACAGTAAAATTTCCAGCCTTGCTCGAATCCATAAATACATCAAGTTGCAAGATTAAGTTCATGTCAATATCAAGTATTCGTGTCAAGTATTCTTGTATTCATGTTTCAATTCAAATCGGTTCAAGAGTAGACATTTGGGCTAATGTATTCAAGTTAAATTCAAGTATCAAATTCAGGTTCATGTTTGATTCCAAGTCCAAGCACGAGATCGAGTTCAAGTTCAATTTAAGGTTCGAGTTTGGATTCATGTTTAAGTTTAAAGTCAAGTTTAGGTTCAAGTTATAGACATTTCATGTAAATGGATTTAACCTTTGAAGATCTTAAGTTCGGGAGTAATCGGGCAACTGCTGCACATGGACTGCAGGATTTGCGTCTTTTTCCAAGAAAATTTCCCCTTGATAACTCCGTTAAGTTGTCTAACCTGAATAGGAAAGTACTCACTTTGTCCGGCTCTCCGGGGCTCAAGAGAAATGATACTGTTTAAGCCTATGTTAACTCTATAGTCCTTACACTACTACAATAAGGGGTTGCCCCTACGGATAACTTTATCTGTAGGGGCAATAAAATGTTGTCCCTACGGATTATTCCGTAGGTCCTTTTAGTTGTCCCTACGGTACTATACGAATTAATTTAAAAATATTAAAACGTAATTTGTTATTTAGCCCTACGGAGCCGCAAAAGATGGACCTATGGTTTAATCTGTAGGGGCATATATATGGATTGTTAATAAAAAATAAAGCACAGAAAACATAATTTATTATTTGGCCCTACGGAGCCCCAAAAGAAGGACCTACGGATTAATCCGTAGGGGTAGATAAAAGGGTTATTAATAAAAATTAAAGCACAGAAAAGTCATCATTCCAAAAATAATTACCCCCATCTCTCTCCCGCGCGCGCCTCTCGTCACCATCGCCTGCGCCTCATCGCCACCGCCCTCCTGCGTGCGCCTCTTCGTCCTCGATATCACCGTTGACTTCTTAGTCGACTTCCTCTTCGCCACCGCCCGCGCCTCGTCGCCGATTGCGCCGCATCGCCATCACCTCGTCTTTGCTACAGGTTAGTAAATTTCATATTTTTACTTCTAACTATTCGTTTGTTTCTGTTTTTGTTGATTAGGGTGAGAGTTAGGGTTAGTGTTAGGGTTCAGTTTAGTGTTTAGGGTTCGGGTCAGTTAGTGTTAGTGTTAGGGTTAGGGTTAATTAGGGTTTAGGTCAGTTAGGGTTAGAGTTAGGGTTAGGGTTCGGGTCAGTTAGTGTTAGGGTTTGGGTTAGGGTTAGTTAGTTGCGGTTAGGATTAGGGTTAGGGTTAGGGTAAGACTTGGGCTAGGGTTAGGCCTTCATTATATAGTTAGGGTTAGGGTTAGGGTTTGGTTCAAGTTTAGGGTGGCTAGGGTTAATTTGGGTTAATTAGAGGCTAGGGTTAATGTGGGTTAATTAGTGATAATTTGAAAGGGTTGGGATGTTGATTAGGGTTAATTAGGTTAATTTGGATAAATTGGGTTAAGTTTGGGCTAATTAGGGATAATTTGTGTTAGGCTAACGATTATGGTTAATTGTGGTTAATTAGGTTAATTTGGGTTATTTAGGGTCAGGGTTTAGGGCGCACTAGTTTATGCAGTAGGATACTCGATGATAACGCATACATACAACTTTACCATAAATGCAAGAAAATTTTACCCTAAACTAAAAATTTCGAACCCTTAATAACGAAACGTAAACGTAAAACCTATTCAGGTTAAATGTTCAAGTTAAAACCAATATATGATACTTGATGATAATATGAAACTTTCATATTCTCATCGATACTGATATGAAAATCAAAGCGCCACTTAGTCCCCGTCTATCGGTTAACATACGTTCGTTGTTCGTCGTGACATAGAACTATACAAAGGTTGTTAAATATCGGACGGTATAGTTCGGTACTAACAACCATCGTATAGTCAATGTGACGAGAAGATTCAATCGAATGATAACCGATAAATTTGTCCAGTGTGGAAAAATTAGGAATGTATAAAGCAAACACCTGCATTCACTTGTGTTTTCATCCGTTTCGAGTTATGAAGAAGAGAGAAGACTTAGAGTGCTTCGACCGTCTGTTTCAAAAGACGGGTTGTCTTCGGCTGATCATGAAGTTATGTGGGTTAGAAATGATATCGATGATGAAATCCAAGTAGATATGTCTAATGCGTCCACGAAACGAAAAAGGTTTTCAGTAATGTTATATTATTACTTCACATTTTACAATCTATACATATATAGTCAATGTTTGTAATGATTGTCTAATGCGTCCACGAACCGTTTTATCCAGATTTGATGACGATGATGGGAGCAGCGAGGGGCGGCAGGAGCTCCAGCCGTGGCACCGGCAGAGGCAGAGGCAGAGGCAGAGCGGTTCTGCCTCCAGGAGAGCTGCATAGGGAGTTTCAGAGGGACGGTCATGCACCCCGATCGGAGACCCCTTCGGATGGCTCCTTCCGTGTGGATTTTGCCACACCTCCCGTTATATTGCACGCATATTCATTTTGAATGTAATATTATAAATATACATGCATATTTATGTCAAAATTACTTATATAGTCAATGTTTGATTGTTTAGCTGTTGGTGGTGCGTCCACATCAGGGACAGAGGCTACTCTCGTACCTCCAGGTATGTTTATATGTCCTATAGTGCATGCGTCTTGATTCAGAATGCTATATCATAAATATACTTACATTTTTTTTGCTCTTACATACTTAGATAATCCTTTTTTAATTGTCTAGCTGTAGGCGGTGCCTCCACATCTCGGGCAGATGCCACCACCGCACCTGCAGGTATGTTTATATATATATATATATATATATACTATATATATATATAGTGTATACATGTTGATTTAGAATGCAATTACTTATATAGTCAATGTTTAATTGTCTAATTATAGGTGGTGTGTCCACGTCTGGTGCAGGGGCCACTCCTACTTCCATACCCCCCGCTCAGTCTGCAGGTTAGTATGAATAAATATAAAATATTTATTCATTTTACATATCCTTTAAGAATAAACATGAACTACATGTAATTTTATCGACATTTATTTTCTAGTTGGAGGGGATGCGTCCACGTCCGTGTCACCGGCTGTTCCTCGCTGGAGGAACTATCGTCCCGCTCGTGCTGCTGCCCGGGCTAGGCTCGTGCTTCTATCGACGGAGGTATATATCACACTTCAATTTTTGTTAAACCTTGATTTCTTAATACCACTTTGTCTTAATATTGATTGTCTTGATATTTCTTGTAGACGCAGGGCATCCTCATCCCGAGCGGGGGACTCGAGGCCCGAATCAGTCCCATAGGCTGAGGCCCGACAGAGCTAGAGGGAGGAAGCATTCTCCCTCTTCTTTACCCCTGATTATCGCTATACCGGCGATTATGCCGAGAGGTTCGGCCGGTATATGGGGGATGAGAGCCGCCTCGTGAAGAAATATCCACTTCACGTTGAGTGTGGAGACCAGCACCGGCGCTCATTCGCTCTCTTATGGGATCAGGCTCGGGTATTAATATATATTTTCATTTGATTTATCCAATATATTTATTATTAACACTTGCAATTTAATAACATTGTTTTTTTTGTATTTGCAGTTGGATTACGATTTTCAACCTGTACACGACCCTGATCACCCTGAGAGGATGCTCGATTTTCATGCTCTGTACCATGGCCTGATGAAGAACATGCAATCAAAGGTCTGATACAATAGGAACGAGCTGAAGATCGACTGCTATTCCCTGTGGATGGCGACCCCCGAGGCAGAGAGAGCGGCTCTCCTACATACTCCGGCCTTTACGAGAGTCGACGTAGATACATGGCCTCTCTTATGCCAATATTTCGACTCTCAGCGCAAACTGGTTTATATTTTAAATGTAATTCATTGTTTAGTATATAATTTATTTTTTTGTGTTGCTTAATTAGAAAACTAAATCTGAATGTGTTGTGCAGAAACAGGCGGATCAAAATAAAGAGAATAGGAAGTCGGCGAAGAGGGGTCGCCCCACTTGTACAGGTGGCTCGAGGAATATTACTCGTGCCATAGAGGCATTGGTAAATTCCAATAGATTTACTGTGATATAATGTAATATTAAGAGTTATTTTATAATCTATGTAAATTTTTTGCGAATTGCAGAGATCTGAGACCCTGGCGCAGGGTGGTACACCGAGCGTGCTGACCGCGTATCTTGCCGTCCACGGTACCTCGACAGATCCCTCCACGGGCGAACTTCGATACCCCGACACCGCTACCCTGGAGTATTGCGTAAGTGTTAATATTTATTCAACCCTTATTTGAAATTTTGTTTTGAAAAGTTCAAATTTAAATGATATACTTATATTTTACTGGTTAATGTGGGTGTAGAAGCGAGTGGTTGAGTAGGCGGAGGCATCGGGGATCGATTTTACTGGACAGAACGATCTGATGCTGCTGACCCCAGTCCTAGACGCCGCACACGGAGGGCACCACGGAGGTTGGGAGAGAGGCCGGGAACTGGGTCCTAGCAAGGCCCAGATGAGGTTGGACTCCACTCCGGCGGTTACTTCCTCTATCTCCCGTGAGCGACTTCTAGAGCAAGATGTTGCCACCTTGAAGGCCACCGTCCAGGAGTTGAAGGAGAAGATGGTTTGTATACTACTTAATAGTAAAATAATATATCATATTATAGATAGCAACATATCCAATATTAGTACGTAGCCTGAGCTTATTTGGTTGTAGACTTAGCTTTGATTAATCATACATACATAGAACTGTCTAATTAAAATAAACTACAGTTTTCCAAACTAGATATCCAAACGAGGCCTAAGTCCCTAAGTATTCATAGATTGGGTTTCGCAATAACCTGATAATGATACGAATTCGACTAATACACAGTTCTTATTCGTTTATTACACACAAAACTGAACAAACGCGATAGGATACTTCTGCTGAGGCTCCACATGCATCTCCTTCGGCCGCGGCTCCACATGCATCACCTTCGGCTGAGGCTCCACAAGCCACTACCTCGGTTGCGGTTGCGAAGACCACTCCTACAGCTCCACAGCCCGCTCAGACTCTCGCACAGTCCGCATTGGTCGAGTTGTTGACTCAGGGTTTATCCGAGGAGCAGATGCGCCAGATTACGGCGATTATCAGAGGTGGAGCTGGACCGAGCTAGGGTAGCTTTTTTATTTTTATATTTTAAGCACGTATATACTTATATGATACATATTATATATATTTTGGACGATATTGGTGGTGTTTGCGTGTTTACGATGATTTAGATTTATATAGTATTCTGTTTATTGATTTCTTTTATATATTATGCGTGTTCATGCTGGTTATCGTACTGCGGTATTTGGTTATATGATGTATATATTATTGTGCACAGGACGAGAAAAAAACAGACAGCTCATTTTTTTAAAAAAAACTGATAATTTGTCCCTATGAATTAATCCATAGGAACAACGGTTGCACCTACAGATTAATCCGTAGGGACAAACTTTGCCCCTACATATTTATCCGTAGGAACAAAATATCAGGATACTTGATATTTTTCCCCTATGAACTCAGTAACAGGTGTTAGACTTGTCCCTACGGATTAATGCGTAGGGGCATAAGGATGGACCTATGGAGATATAAATCTGGCCCTACGTAGTACTCCGTAGGGGCATGTATTTAGCCCTACGGAGTAATACGTAGGGGCAACTATTTTATTTTATAAACCAATAAATTGAATAAATATTTTGTCCCTACGTCTTACACCGTAGGGACATAGTTACCTACTCAGTAAGCCGTAGGGACAATTATTCAACCGTAAGGGCATGTTTAAGGCAAAGACTTGCACATGTGGCGTTTGCACCTACGGTGACTTTTTGTGCCCCTACGAATATATCCATAGGGGTAGTGGTTTGCGCCTATGGTTATATTCGTAAGGGCAACCCTATTTGTAGGAGTGTTAAAGTATTGTTTGCATATCTCGAGAGGGTTTTATTAAAAATATGTTAATATTGTTTTAAAAAAATAACCTCGAGGGTGATTTATAATATTTAGGGTTTTCATGAACATGTATTTTAATTGTTACGGTGTTTTGGTGATAAAACCTAGCTTTTTAAAAGTTTATGGTATTATTGTGAAAACTACCACTTTTGGAAACTTGATGGTATTTTATTAAAAGATTCTAATCTTTCATTTAAAAAATATAGTTTCATAATATGTTTTTATTGAAAATACAAATTCTTAGTTTTATATAATTTTCCAAAATTTAATATTTATTTTAAAAAAATCGTATTTCTTAAAAAACCGTATTTTATTTCCTTTCAAAACCGAATACTCCGTAAGGAGTTCTGCATCTCGCACTACCGTCCCAAAGTTGTGCGATAATCCGCACCATCTATTAGTGGGTCCCCTAACGAAGGTTGTAGAGACGTAATTGCCAAGAATTTCGAAATACTGATTTGAAGAAATCCGTTTTGAAAACGGTGTGGTATTTTAATGAAAAAGTTCTTCTTAAAATTAACTATAGCTCTAGAATACCGTGTTATGGAACCATAGTGTGCGTGTGAGGTAGGTCGTTATCCCGTGAAGTTTTTCCTAAGGTATTTAAAATAATTATCGATAAGAGGGTGATATTAAAATTCATGGTATTTTAGTGAAAAAGTTTGTTATATATCAGTTTCATATGAAAATTTTGTTAAAACTAAAGACTAAATGATGTGAAATTATGTTAAGATTAATGTAGCATGTTAGTTTGCTTTAATTTTCTTATCATATGCATTACAAATATTAAAAAGAATATGTTATCGGAGATAACTTCTCTTTTGTCGGGTTGTTTTAAAAAGTGGTTTTAAGATGAAAGAAATGTAGAGAAGAGAGACCTACTATTTTAGGTGGTTAAAAAGAGATCGAAGAAGCTCTCGGGGGTCATGGTTTCGTCGGAGATACTCCGGTCGTCGAGTTTAGCTCGCTACTCCACTTGAGAGGCTTAACTCTACTTGACACTTAGATAGTTTTGAGAGTATTTTTGCTAGAATTTCAGAATGGTGAAGAGCTAGGGCATGGGTGGTATTTATAGTGAAGAATTAGAGTTTGAGAATTAAAATTTTGGATTAAAATGCATTAAAAATGTGTTAAATGGTGAATTGAAGAGTCTCTATTTGATTGCAGGAAAATTAAACAGTGCAGGGTAGTTAAAGGGAGTCGAAGGGACACGTGTGCAAAGCACGGGGTGATTTGGAGGCATTGGGACCGTCGGCGCCGGCCCTATGGGAAGAATGGGCGGTCAGATCTGAGTGATCTGTCTTAAGATTTGTGCCACGTATAAAGTTGGGTGTGTATACCTTATTGCGCATGTTTGATTTTTTTGAAACTTTTTGTTTCTCCGTGTATTGCACTTGCAAACTCTTCGGTTACCAAAAATTTAAAAAGAAAAATCTAAAAATAATTGGGTCTGATAGGATTCGAACGCACAGGCTATGCCACAGCAGTGTAGAGGCTTTACTAGTGAGATACCAGTTACTTCTTGCTTTTATTAAACAAAAATAACTTCTAACTCTTACACAGGCTGTAATACCTTTTTCTGTACAATAACAAGAAATTTCTGTACAGGGATTTCAGAGTCGTTACACCAGTCATATGATCTGATGCTCCCGAGTCAATAATCCATGAAGAAGGAGGTGCAGGGGTTAGAAGACATGTATTGTTTTTAACCAGAACGGTAGTGGAGCTCGAGAAAATAGATCATGTTAGAAGAGAACTAAGCCGCAATATCTCTTCCTCAGAAAGTCCAGAAGCACTATGAGAAATAGTAGTGGCAGGTGTCATATCAGATGTAGCTAGCAGCTCGCTGAAATCGGAGCTCCGAATGAAGCGAATAACAATAATTCTTAGTGTGGCCAGTCATCACACAATGTGAACAGAAACGGTCACCTTTTCGGCCCTTCTTCCAAAAGGGCCTTGCCTTCTCTACCACGTCCTCATGTACTATATCCATCTCGTGTAATAAAATTAGGATACAAATCATAAGTGTATCCTTCAGAAACTTTCTCTTTATCACCCATGATGAAAGAGTGCTAACAAGTTCATAATAATCAACCAAACGACAATTTTCTAACCCGAAACTCCAAGAAATCACTAACACAAATCCAATAACAAAACACATCAAATATCTAACACCAAGAAATCACTAATCAATTTCTACCTGGAAAGAGTCTCTGATCAATGCAGAAGAAGTCTTATTTTTTGAGTCTTTGATCAACAACCACATGATATTAAATAAATAAAGAATAATAATCTACAGAAGAAGTATTAACACGATGCAAGGGAGTTCTCTGGTCAATGTGAATACCAAGAATTCTTGACATCAAATACCAAGAGGTCTTAATATCAAATACCAATCCACAAAATAAGTCTTGATCCAAGAAGAATTCTCGAGGGCGATTATGATTAGCGGCGGCGATTGTGATGGGTGACAAGGAGTCGATCGTGAAGGCAGATCGGTTGAGGGAAGAGGAGCGAGGGACCGAGGGTGATGCCGGTAGCGATCTGATGGATGGCGGCGGCGATTGGGTAAAGGAGAGGCGACAGTAGTTGGTTGAAGCGATAGAATATGATTCGGCGGTGGTTGGTTGCAGTGATGGGCGATTGGGAAGCGGGGGGTAAACGGCGGTGAGCGGTGAGGGGATGGCTAGGTATTGGGGTTAGGCTCTGGTACCATGTAAAAAGAGAATTAAGAAAAATTATGAGGTAGTTAGAGAATCCCCTCTACCTCATATAGATTATTGCTTTTCTGATAATAGTAAATACAAATAATCTAAACAAATCTAATCAAATCTAAAGCTTACTGATATAACTAAATCTAAATTTAATTAAGCCCAATACATATCTTTCATAACAACTTTCCAACCAATCAAGCTTGAAATGTTCAACATTTGTATTTTAGTTATATACGTGTAGGTTGATCTTTTCTCTATTTGTATTGGTTACATAACTTGAACTTATGATTTTGTTGCCATTTTAACATCATATCCAAATATCTCACCTTTAGGATGAAAATTGAACCTGCATTTGCACATACCAAAATTCCTTTTCTTAAAAATTAAAACCGTATAGGTAAGAATTTTTAGGTTCCAAACAATTCAGAAAACAAATACAGAATCATTGAGAAGAAAAGATAATATGAAAAATACAACCAAACACAAAAAATTCTTCCAACATCTCTGCTTTTATTCAATTTAATATGAATTACAAAATCTTTTACTTCTATTCTTCTTCCTTAAACGAAATACCTTAATCAATATGTATTTATAGGCCTAGAATTCCTAAATCTATTCCAATTAGAATCTCATCAAATCTCCAAAACAATCTCAAGCAAATCTCTTCATAAATTTTCCAACAAATCTTCAAATAACTCTCCAACAAACTCTCATAATTAATCTCCAAAATGAATCTTTATCAAAACTAAATCCTAGGAGGACTCGTCGACAGACGTTTGAGCCCGCTCAAAATTACCTGGAGCCGTCTCATACAAATATAGAAAAATATGCAATTCCAGATATGTTGTGAGCCGTCTCAAAATTTACTGAGTCATCTCAACTTATAGGGATCGAGAATACGAGACAAATTCAACAAATTTCCACCTTGACTTGTATTCAACGAGCTATCTTCTATCTTCTCTTCACAACTTCCGACATTTTCTGAGTTCTGCACAAAGCTCCACCTTGACTCAAGTTTCCTCCATTTTCCTCCAAGGTTGTTTATTCAGGCTCAGGCTTCCCCATAAGTTGATATATATCCCTTGAGATTTTGACTCCTTTGATCACGACACAGTTCTTCTGGCACACCTTCATTACTCCACTTTGAACAATAATTGTGTAAACTTTTGTATCAAATCTCCCAAGCGAAATTAGATTCCTTTTTAGTTTTAGGACATACTTGATATCTTCAAGAACTTTCTTCTTCCCATCGAACATCTCCATATATACGATGCCCATGCTTTCTACTTGTACTTCAGAGTCATCCCCTAACGTCACTGTCTAATTTTTCTCCTCAATATCATCGAACCACTCCTTATTTAAACATACGTGAAAGGATGCTCCTAAATCCATGTACTGTATATCTTCCTTTTTAACTTCTCCATTACCAGTCATAAGAATATCATATTTTATTTCGCCATCGTAGGCCACGTTCTCTTACTCTTCCTCTTTAAGTTTTTTTAGATCATCTAAGTCCTCCTTCAATTTGGGGCAATCGGATTTAAAATGACCCATCTCGTTACAGTGACGACACTTTATCTTCGAAATATCTCTTGCAGACCACGATCTCTGATTTCTTTCATCGTTGATTTGTTCCTTTCTCCACTTCGGACCCTCTCTTACAATAAGTGTGGATGAATCAGATGGGCTGCTTGATAATTTTTTTCTTAGTTCTTGATTCAAGAGACAACTTGTTACCGCGCTCATCGAAATAACTCCATCAGAAAATGAGTTGTCCAAAAATTCATTAGAGTTTCTCAGCTATTCGGAAGGGAACTAACACTATAAGCGCTTGCATTTCGTCTTCAATCGGTATCATCATGGCTGCTAGTTGATTCACAATATTTTGAATTTTGTTCAAGTGCTCCGATATTGAGAAATCTTTCTGGAACTTTAGATTCATCAATTCTTTTAATAGAAAAGTCTTGTTCGTAACCGGTTTTCTCTTGTAGAGATCTGTTAACTTTTTCCATAATGCCTCTGTTGTCTTCTCCGACGACATTGAAACACCGAATCTTCTATCCATCCACGAATAAGACCCTTCGCCTTCCGATCCATCCTAGCCCAGTTATTATTAGACATCTTCTCTGGTTTGGCGCTAATCCTGGAAAGAGGCGTATCTAAATCGTTGATGCACAACATGTCCTCCATCGTTGGCTTTCATATCGATCAGTTTGTGTTATTCAAACATACCATCCTTATTTTGATTTGAATTGTCTCCATCTACGCCGTTTTTCTTTCAACCAAGCTTTGATACCAATTTATAAGGGTTTTTAGGTCCTAAACAATTCAGAAAACAAACACAGAATATTTGAGAAGAAAGGATAATATGAAAAACACAACCAAACACAAGAAATTATTCCAACTTCTTTTCTTTTATTCAACTTAATCCGAATTACAAAATTTTCTACTTCTCTTCTCTTTCTTAAACAAAATACCTTAATTAATTTATATTTATAGGCCTAGAATCTCTAAATTCATTCCAAATAGTATCTCAACAAATCTCTAAAACAATTTCTAATAAATCTCTTCACAAATCTCCTAACAAATTTTCAAATAACTCTCGAACAAACTTTCTTAATTAATTTCCAAAACGAATTCTCACCAAAACCAAACTCTAGAAGGATTTGCGTTTGAGCCGGTTCAAAATTATCTGAAGCCGTCTCATACAAACAGAAAGAAATATATAATTTCTGACATGTTTTGAGCCGTCTCAGAATTTAACGAGCCATCTCAACTTCTAAGGATCTACGAGGCAAACCCAACAATACAAAATTTTGTATTTGTACGTATAGAAAAATTATCTTATTCCATAATATATTAAGATATATCTAAATAAAATTTTCTCCACACAAAGTACGAAAATGATGTATATCTTATTTATCCATAAATATATCCATTCATTTTGTACTTAATATATACATAAATAAATTGAGAAAAAATTCAGTTGCCCAATAATGTACTATAAAAAGGATTGCTTCAAGTCCATTCAATTCAAAAGAATATTGGAGGCAAAAGGACGAACATGAAAGTTCTTTCAGCAAAGCTTCTTCTATCACCAATTGTTCATCACCAATTGGAGATACGGGTGTACCCTTATACTGATATTCCTCCAATCACAAAAAATTTAAATTTTAATCAAGAGAATCTCTTCCGAACTGGCTAAACAGTCAACCGTCACAACCTTATTTCTATGATGAGCGTCAACGGTCATTCTTCAACTGTTGATACACTGATGGAAAATGTTCTGCAATCGTTCAATCGTTCAACTTACCGCACTTCGATATTACTTTGCTTTTTTGATGTTGGAAATAGAGAAAGAAGACCTTAATCAAATTCTATTAGCCATACATGGATAACATAAGATAATGAGATATAGTCGTTGTATTTTCCCGGAAGAACGGATAATTAAACAGACTTGTGTAATTTTCATTTTTACAAAAAAGTTGAAGGTGATAACACGGTCTTTCAGAAGTTTATATTTATATTATAATGCAATCTTACAGTTATGATCTCTTTTGGCCGACACTTGGGTTTTATGTTTGTTTTTTAATAAACGCCCCGGTGAGAATTGAACTTGAGTTACTTTAATACCATCTTAAATTTCCCTAATGCAATAAAAGATGAATTAGCATTGAAGTATGCATCCATTATTTTAGCAAAGCAATGAATTCAAAAATGAAACAAGTCATCACATCATAATAAAGCAAAACAAATGATCTAGAAGAGATTAGAGCTCTGATTCATTAGGTGTTGTGGTTTAAATTAGATTTAAGGTTTTGTTCATCTAGCTATGATTGAATCTTATAATTGTGGCTTCTCATATTTTTTTATGACTCAATTGTTCTCAAAATTAAGCCAATTAAGCGCAAGTATGGGATCCCCTTAATTAGTTGTATAATTTAACTTATCCAATGATTTATGAGTGCTAATCAACTCATTCTATGAACTTAGTTTGGTGTCCAAATCCTTTGATGCTTCTTTTGAAGATGAAGATCTCCCCATCATACTGCATGGTGGCATGCAAGTGTGACCTTCAACATATCTATGAATTAAGCAAGTAGAAAACAATTATTAATGTGACTTCACTTTGAACTTTGTTCTTGAATATGAATATGAGAGTTCATGGTTTCAATTTCGGTAGAAATTGTTTTAAAAATCCTAGATTATCTCTAACATTATGGGCAAAACCAAGCAAGCCATTTAATTTGATAGGCGATGTGGCTTCTTATTTTTTCAGAGAATTCAAACTAAAAAACATCATTGTTTTATATGCCATGCACACAATTAAATTGTCATGTCGTTATTATTTTGCAATAGCAATACACGTAGTTAAATTAATAAAGAAATGGATGTTTTTGATATACAACCACTAAAAATCTAATATTTTGAAAAACAACCATTAAAATACAGTATTTTTAAAAAACCACTCTTGAAACCTAATAGTTAACTGAATACAACCTTCTGCTAAGTTTAGTTAAACTTGAGCTTTGGGTTAGACATACTGCGGTTAAGGGGGTGAATGCTTGTCTAAAAGTATCCTCAATTAATATTCTCTCCACTTCGTCCATGAAACATCCTCCCTCCTCAACTCAATTCTCTCCTTCTCCACACTCAACTACCATGAATCTCTTCTTTGCCCCCAACAAGGCATGCTCTTTCCCACACAACACACCACACAACACACACACACATCTATATATATATATATATATATATATATATATATATATATATATATATATATATATCTTGGGAGATGATCTTATAAAGTCGGTTCTCATTTCTTATTTTGAGGCCAAACTTTTAAACACACAACCCTTCGTGTTTTTCACCAATACGTTCCAGTCACTTTAATATACTTGTATTAGATATGTTATGCATAAAGTTTCATTGTATTTGGAGATCTCTAACACATCTATCAAGCGATCTTGTTTTTCATGCATCGTAAAACCGTCGATTTTTTAGTCTATTTGATGGATTAGTTAGAGATCTCCAAATCTCGTAAAATTTGATATATAACCCATATAACATGTGTAAATCACGATGATCGGTGCGGATCGGTGAAAAACACGTCGTATTGTGTGTTTGAAAAGTGTACCTCAAAATAAGAAATGAGCCCGGACCTCCTCACTACTACAATAAGGGGTTGCCCCTACGGATATAAGAATCTGTATGGGCAACTTTTTATTACCCCTATGGATTAATCCGTAGGGCCATAGGTTTTCTCCTACGGTGCCCTACCGATTAATTTAAAAATATTATAATGTATTCTTATATTTGGTCCTACGGAGCCGCAAAAGAAAGCCCTACGGATTAATCCGTAGGGACAACAAAAGGTTATTTAAAAAACATAAAGTTCAGTAATTTCCCCATTGTCCCCAAAATTTTCCAACTCCCGTGTTCGATCTCCGTGCGCGTCTCGTCGCCACCACACCCGTCATCGACTTCCTCATCGTCGTTGGCTGCACCACAGTCTCGCCGCGAGCTCATCGAGCTCTTTTCCATCACCATAGCCTCGTCGACAGTAGAATCCCCGGCCTCCTCCACCTGGTCAGGCTGTTTGCCGCCGGCAAAACTACTACTGAGGTGAGTTAATTTCCATTTCGAACTTATAATTATGCTTTTTTGTGTTATTGTTGATTTTAGGGTTAGGGTTATAGCTAATTCTGGGTTAATTAGGGTTAGGGTTAATTAGGTAGGGTTAGGGTTAGGGTTCGGTTTAGGTTTAGGGTTAGGGTTCGGTTTAGGGTTAGGGTTAGGGTTAGGTTCGGTTTAGGGTTAGGGTTAACTAGCTAGGGTTAGTATTAGTTTGGGTTAATTAAATAAAATAGGGTTGGTGATGATTAGGGTTAGGGGTTAGGGTTAATTAGATTAATTAGGGCTAATTTTGGTTTGGGCTGGAGTTAATTTTGGTTGGGGTTTGGGTGATGATTAGGGTTAGGTTAATTTGGGTTAGAGTTTGGGCTAGGGTTAATTAGGAAAAATACAGTGTATTTGTGTTAGGGTGTTGATTGGGATTAATTTGGTTAAATTAGCTTAATTTTGAGTTAATTAGGGATAATTTCAGTCAGGGTGATGATTAGGGTTAATTTGGGTTAATTAAGTTAATTTGGGTTAATTTTGGGTTAAATATGGATAATTTGAGTTAGAGTGATGATTAGGGTTAATTTAGGTTAATTTGGGTTAATTAGGGTTAGGGTTTAAGGTGCACTAGTTCCTTTAGTAGGATACTCGATGATAACATAAACGTACAATTTTACCGTAAATGCAAGCAAAATTTACACCAAACTTAAAACTTCGAACCCTTAAAAACGAAACGTAAACTTAAAACCTATTCAAGTTAAATGTTCAAGGTAAAACCAATATATGATACTCGATGATAATATGAAACTTTCATATTCTCATCGATACTCATATGTGAAAATCAAAGCGCGACTTAGTCCCCGTCTAACGGTTAACATACGTTCGATGTTCGTCGTGACATAGAACTATACGAGATTGTTAAATATCGGACGGTATAGTTCGGTACAAACAACCATCGTGTAGTCTATGTGACAAGAAGATTCAATCGTATGATAACCGATAGATTTGTCCAGTGTGGACAAGTTAGGAATGTATAAAGCAAACACCTGCATTCACTTGTGTTTCCTTCGTTTCGAGTTATTTCGTCGAAACTTTTCCGCTAGTTCTCCGTGTACAAAGATAGATTAGATATTCATTTCAACGTTGTTTCACAGCATTAAAATGATTATCTATTCTATTACAGTGTACTCGGAGAACATCGGGGAGGTGCTGCCGAAATTTACTCGAAACGGATGAAAGCACAAGCGAATGGATGTCTGCTCTATACATTCTTAATGGGACAGAAGCCTTACCCCCGATAGCCGAAACACACACATATAAAACGAATACACAACAAACGTACACATAAAGCACATACACACTAACAACCCTACACTTAAGCAAAACCATAAATTGAAACACACATACACAGAATACTATTCATACTTGGGTATCTTCAAATCTAACTTTGTTTATCGATAATTTATTGTTTTCAACGACAAACTTGCCGCTGCGGATTTTCTTCTTTGTCAGTAACCATCCCGTTCTTAGATTTCTCAATATAGTCACCATAAGCAACAATTTATATATTATACGGTCTAACATGGCCCATGAGTATATCTGAGTTAAGGACTGAATGTACGTGGATTGACAACAACACATGCAATCTAAGTTTGTCGCAGGAGTTGCTGCTTTCATTGAATTTGCATGCGCACATAATAAGATCATGTTGGAGAAGATTCTCTGCCCGCGCGATAGATGTGGGAATAAGTTCTGGCAGAAGATAGAAATCGTAGAGATTCACATCGTTAAACATGGTTTTACTAGATTTTATACAACTTGGCTATATCACGGGGAAGGACAAGAAGAAGACGGTAATGCGGCAGAAGAAGAAGGAGAAGATGGTAATTCGGCAGAAAAAGAAGGAGACGATAACTTATTTTCAGGAGAAGAAATGGAGGATATGGTAGAGGCTGCCCTAGGTGATAGTATGCTTACCGAAAATGACATTCCTTCCAGCCAAGGACCGCATGCGGATAAGTATGAAAAGTTCATGAATGATGCTAGAAGACCAATTTATGAGAATGCAAAGTATTCCACCCTATTATGGTTCGTCTAATTTTTCTAGATTAAGTGCCTAAATGGATGGAGCAACAAGTCATTCACGATACTTCTGAAGTTCCTGAAAGATTCTATGCCCCCGGAAAATAACATGCCTGACAGCTGGTACGAAGCCTAGAAGATGATGTCTGATTTGGGTCTGAAGTATGAGAAGATTCATGCATGTCCTAAAGATTGCGTGTTGTACTGGAAAGATAATTTAGATTTGAAACAGTGTCCAACATGCGGAGATGCCAGGTATAAGCTGAAAGAATCTGATAAGAAGCCCGATATACATGTCAAGATAGTACGATACTTTCCCATAACACAGAGGCTGTAGAGGCTATTCGGGTGCAAGAAAACATCCGAGGTAATAATTTGGCATCACCGTGCTGCTCCAAGCGAAGATGGAAAAATGATCCATCCAAAAGATTCACCGGCATGGAAGAATTTCGATAGGAGGCATGAAATATTCAGTAGTGATCCTCGCAATATCTGGCTCGGACTCGCTAGTGATGGCTTTTTCCCATTCAACTATATGGCTGGAAGCCACAGCACATGGCCAGTTGTGATGATAGTTCATAATCTGTCTTCTTGGTTGGGTATGGATCAATCCTACTATATGATATCTCTTCTTATTGACGGACCAAACTCATCGGGAAACAATATCGACGTCTATCTCTGACCTATGATCGATGAGTTAAAATCTTTATTCATTGATGGTGTAGAGACTTACGATGCAAACACAGATACAACCTTCACACTGCGTGCGGCTTTAATGTGGACAATTAATGACTTTTCTGCATATGGAATGCTATCAGGTTGGTCCGTACATGGTCAAAAAGTATGCCCTTATTGCCATCAATATACAACATCGAAATGGTTGAATTTTAGTAGGAAGATTTGTTATTGCGGTCATCGGCGTTTTCTGCCACCAGATCATCCTTACCGGTTACGCTGCTCACTTTAATGGTCATCAGGAATTTCTTGGGCCTCCAGCCTCATTGTCCGAAGAGGTCGTGACTGCTCAGTGGGATGATTACAATAATGTGACCTTCGGGATAGATCCAGCAAAATAGGTCAAACCACCCTACTGGAACAAGTTAAGTATTTTCTACGATCTTCCATATTGGTCAACAAATTTAGTGCGTCATTGTCTGGACGTCATGCACATAGAGAAGGGAGTATCAGAGAACGTACTCAACTTGCTTCTTTGTAAAGATGGAAAATCGAAAGACAACCTCTGTGCTCGGATGGATCTTCAGAACTGAGAAATTAGAAGTGAATTACATCCTAAACTGATAGCGGGTAAACCAGGAAAGTTTGTACATTCCAATGCCGCGTATCATTTATCACAATCGTAGAAGAAAAGGTTCCTGCAGGTGTTGCATGATTTGAAAATTCCCACGGGTTTCTCAAGATGATTTAGCAAGAAGATAAAAATTGTGAAAGGAAAGATCGATGGGCTGAAAAGTCATGATCACCATATTATTATGGAGCAACTTCTCCCATTACCTTCAGGACTTCCCTTCCCGAATCGGTTGGTCTAGTAATCAATGACCTATGTTGCTTTTTTAGAGAATTGTGCGCTCAAACCCTGGATGTTGTGATGCTGGAGAATCTAGAAAATTCAATTTCATTGATACTTTGCAAGCTTGAGCGTATTTTCCCACCGTCATTCTTCGATATCATAATACACCTGACGGTTCATCTTGCAACCGAGACTAAGTTAGCCGGACCGGTACAATATCGATTGATGTATCCCGTCGAAAGGTACGTGGAATTTTTCGTTTCACGCAATTTGTAAAATTATTGTTGTTCTATATGCCCGTATTTATTTATTTAACATATTTTTCTTTAGGTGCCCCTACACTCTAAAAAAGTATATACACAATAAAAATCGACCAAAGAATTCTATCATGCAAGGTTATTTTCTAAATAAAGTAACCACATTTTGTACCTGCTTTCTGGATAAGAACATTGAGACGAAACTTAACCGGCCTCGGAGAATTCGGGACGAGCCATATGGTAAAGCTGATTATAAGAGAGTAGACATTATATTTATCAACAAGATATATCGGTTTATCCTCCTCAATAGCGTATGTCTTGAAGAAATTAAAGGGTAAGTTTTTTTGCATTAATTGTTATATTTGTGTTTGTGTGTGTTAAATGATATAATATTAATTTCATAATTTATTGTTGAGAACAAAATTCATATTAATGAGGTACGTGAGGGGCATCCTGATTGGAATGATGAACGATTGAAAAAATATCATCAGGATAATTTTTGCGATTGGGCTGCTGATCATGTAAGTTGTTCGAATAACATGTTATTGCTACCAGTATTAATCTAAACTTATATCGTTATGTATTTGGCATAAAATTTGTTTTGTCAGATCCACGTTCTGAACTTATTTGCATAATTAGAGAGAGAGATTCAAGATGTTTATCTCAGTTTCCTAGCATGGAGGTTGCATATTATAACGGATTCGGTGTCCTTGGATACAAATTTGAAGTTAAGAACATAAAAACATCTCGAACCACTCAGAATAGTGGGATTGCGATGGTAGGATCGGATGGTGTGATTTATTATGGATATTTAAATTGCATACTTGGCATCCAATATCCCGGATGATCAGAACTGTTTTATATATTTCAGTGTACATGGTACGATACACGAACCGATACGAATAAGTGGAGAAACAATCTCGGGACTTGGAAAGATGAATATGGATTGACTAGTGTGAACACACTTCGATTTTACGGTCAAGACGATGCATTTATCTTTCCGAACCAAGCGTTCCAAGTATACTTTTCACAGTGCTTGAAGAATCCGGTATGGAGTGTCGTATGCCGTTGGAAACCCAGGGATATTTACGATGTCCCAAAATTCGAGGATCGTATGGAGGAAAGAGATGAGGATGAAGAAGAGAGAAGACTTAGAGTGCTCCGACCGTCTGTTTCAAAAGACGGGTTGCCTTCTGCTGATCGTGAAGTTACAGTGTTAGAAATGATATCGATGATGAAATCCAAGTAGATATGTCTAATGCGTCACGAAACGAAAAAGGTTATCAGTAATTTTATATTATTAATTCACATTTCTACGATCTATACATATATTGCATGCATATGTAATGATTGTACCGTTAGGAATATGTATGCCCTAGAGCCTATTATTGTATGATATAGTGGATGCTTGGACTTATATATAGAGGACTTTCTTGCTCGACATGATAGTTGTTGAATATAGTGCCCTCAGAGTCAATTATTGGATCGCAGGCACGTGATTGCAATGATTGAGGGAGGACCTATACTGGTAGGACAATCTTACTCGAGAGATTTGTATACTATCTGGTTTGTCTTTATCATCGTGTACATACTTTAGGTGACATTGTAGTTCACTATTACATGTTGATAGAGAATAGTATGCTACCATGGTTTGTCTTTATCATCGTGTATTGTTTTAGGTGACCTTACAGGTCACTATTACACGTTGATGGAGCCCATAGGATTCTTGCTTGACTACCAGCAGTATGATGGCGATCATATACGTGAGAGTTGGGTGGTCTATAAGCACATCTTTAAAGTGGTTTCTAGTCGTGGGAGTTTCGAGACTGGGCATCGATACTCCATTAGTAGACTAGTGTATACAGTAGAGACCCCGACGAGGGGCGGTGGCCGGTCTCACAAGCCAATGGTGTCAGTTGGATCACCTAAGATGTATACAGGTGCTCATTGGGTTATGAGTACACTGGACAGGACTCGCCGGGAACATGCTAGTTGGTATTATACCTAGCGTCAGATAGCAGTTCCCTGGTGACATGTGTACATGTTAGTTCATCGACCTGAGATCGTCATTTGTCTCGTGTGAGTTCCCACTGTACTTTGATTACTACCCTACCGCGGCTTAAAGGAGTCGTGTAAACAGGTTTTAGTTGGGTACAGTCCCGAGCCACATGGAGGCAGTGAGCGGATCAGCAGGGGTTCGTCTCTCCCGGTATTGGGGGTGAGGTCGCGCTGTGTCTAGGAGAACCATTACACGAAGTCCTTGGCCAAGGCAGGAGATTTACTGGTAGGTATTCCAGTAGTATCTCAGGGTGTTCTGAGCTACACTCCGACACGACTTGTACCGCTTTTAGGGGTCTGACTTTTACCAACCCCCTAGACCCGACATGCGATGCTCATAGACGAACGGACCGGACTGTATGGATATTGTCACCGACAAGCCCAGTAGGGTGTCAGGATGAGTTCGCTCATCGACCTCCCTTTTGGTCAATACCTGGTAGCCCGTTACGTATAGCTAGTACCTCTGACGTGCTAGTGGTTAAATCCACAGCCAAAGTATTGACGAGTCTTTAGAGTACCCCACAGACAGCTTCTCAAGTTTCGGGCGAAACGTTGTAGAGGCCATTGTTCCCCTCCGAATACAGAGACGCGACCGCATAGGTTCGTCTTGCCTGAGATTCGGGGCAGATGCTATTTGGTTTTATCCATCCACCTCTCCGAAGATGCCAAGTTGATTTATGGCACCGTGTATCGGAGGTTTAGACAGATGCGGCCGATGTAGCAGACTTCGTCAGATTCCCCCTCGCTTGAGGGGTTTTTTATTGTGGGGACGGTCTTCCCTGCAGGCGCAAGCCCCTGCAGTTAATTACGCTATCGCATCGCTGTAACAACTTTCTCCTTCTCCATAATTTCACTTCGTGTCGTGGGTGTTTGTTTTGTTTGTGGTTGCCCGTGGATTGTATACGGAGTCTAATTTATGTCGTCGCCCGTAGGACGTGGATTAGTCCAAATCCGTATTTTCTTAGATTTGGGTTTGGGGTTTTAGTTTAAGGATACGTTAGCCATCTTGAGGCTAAGATCAACTTAAACGTTCGTTAAGGATACGTTAGTCTAATCTCCAGAATAAGATCAACTTAACGGGATCATTTGGATCCGACAAGAGAGCAATTGGCTCTATTGTTTAGTTTAATGACATTGCGGTCGATTTCCAATTTAGGGACGTGGTGGTCCAACATTCTCATTTAGGGACAAACATTAGTTTAAGGACATTTCTGTCCAACGTTCCCATTTTGGGACAAATATTAGTTTAAGGATGTTTCGGTCCATGAGTTTAAGGACCCCGCAGTCCGTATCGATGTGTGGTTGTCGGGACCCGTCACTTCTCTGACGACGTTGAAGGATTACAACGACAAGTGTCAGAGGAGTTCAGAGATGTACCCTTGAACCGGATGTAAATTGATTTAAGGAAGCACTCATGCTCGGTCAATTTAATTTGAGGACTTACGACCAGAATTGGGCTAAGTCCAGTTGAGAATGTTCAACATTTTTATTTGTGGTTGGCCTGTTAGGCCTTGGCTTAGGCTTTACCCTTTGTTTGATAATGCATAGCATTAATCTTGGTCCATGTTGGACCTTTATTTGGGCTCTGCTTCTTTTTAAATGATGCACAGCATCTGTTTTGGTCTGAAAGACCTTTGTTTGGGCTCTGCCCCTTTTTTAAAATAACGCATTGCATTTAATTAGGCCTGTTAGGCCTTTTTTAATTGGGTTCGGCCCTTCTTTTCAATAATGCAGTGCATTAATTCTCTGGCACTGGCCATGTGGCCTGTCAGGCGCTTTGCGCCAATTAATGAGCTCAAGCGCATGTGGAGGTGACACGTGTCACGCTCTGGTGAGCGCAAGCGCAGTGCGCTGCGCTGTTGCGCTGCTGACACGTAGCGCGCTCTGGTAAGTTGCGCCAATTTAAGAGAGCAGTTCTCTATTTTAAAAGTGCATAGCGCAAGTTGTTCTGGAGTTGACACGTGGCGCTCTCTGGTGGCTTGCGCCAACCCAAGAGCGTAACAGTGCAGATTTACAAGTGCAAGGCACTGTTAATTATCTTGATCTAATTTTGGATTAAAGAAAATAATCTTTTAAGATTCCAGAACCAATGGTTCATCAAAAGGCAATGCCTTTATAGATCAAATGATCTGTGAAGTAATACTTCTTTTTTATTTATCATTTTTTTATTGAAAATCTTTGATCTTCTTCTTAGATCATTGATCTTTTTTAGAAGAAAATTCTTCTTTTTCTAAAGTTTTTACCTTTTTCTTTCTTTCTTTCTGAATTCTTCTCAAAGTTCTTATAAGAGCTCTTTTGAATTCTCTCTCTGTTTCTCTGTCTGTTCAATATGGAGTCTAGGGGCCTTTATATAGTGCCATTTGATTTGTTAAATTAGTTAAAGAGATCTTTCTCTGAGTGATTTAGGGATTTTTCCCCACCGTTGGATTTTTGACCCAAGGGCTTCTGTTTTACAGAAGAGAATCTTATTGTTTTAATAAGATCAGAAAGATCTTCCAGAATTTTTCTGTTTGGCGCAAGCGCACCTGCGCTTGACACGTGTCGCGCAGCGCAACTGCGCTAGCGCAAGCGCAATCCATCTGAAGCGTTGCTTCCTTTATTTTTATCTTAAATAGAGCCTTGCTCTGATTGGGTGCGCTGCCTTGGACGCTGCGCTGGCGTATCAGCTTTTGACACTGTCGCGTTGCGCGCAGCGCAAGGAATTTGAAGCGTTGCTTCAATTTTTGAAATTCAAACAGATCTTTGGTCTGATTGGGGGAAACAAATGCCCCCCCACCGTTACGCTCACGTGGCGCATACGTGAGAGCAGCGGTGGCAAGATCATAGCCGTTGGATCAACTGAGGAGTTGAAGGGGCGCAAGCGCCTATAAATAGGACCCTTGGTCCTCAGTAGATGATTACCATCTTTTAGAATTTTAATTTTCAGAGCCTTGCTCTTGTTTTCAAGAACTCGAGAGCCTTGCTCTCATTTCCAGAGTTAGAACCTTTAGAAAAACTTTAGGTAAAATTAATCTTAAATTAAATTAAATTAATTTTAATTAATCTTAACCAACAGAGCCTTGCTCTCATAGATCTTCTGATCTAAAGAAAACCCTTTTGGGGTTTCACTAACAGAGCCTTGCTCTCAAGAATCCATAGATCTAAAGAGATCTTGTTTCAAGGTTTTAACCCATGAACAAAGCTTTGCTCATGGACAAAACATAGGTCTTTTGATCTAAAAATGAAGAACTCTTAAGAGTTTTCATGGATCTTTAAGATCCCAATTTTTTTTTTAAAATTTTTTTTAGGAGTTAAATTTTCCTTTTGATGGATTTTTTCATCATTATTACAGAGCTAGGCTCTTTTAAGGAATTTTATCCCTTTGAGACCAGAGTTTGACAAGTGTCACTCTGTGACAGAGCTTTGCTCTGAAAGAGGAGATTTTCTCCTTATCTCTAAGGATTTCTCATTAATGAGAATATTCTTTTGGGGATCTCCTCATTAATTGACAGTCTCATCTAATGATCGGGCTGTCTTATTAACCGATTCATTGTCATCTAGATTTTGTGGGTCCCCCTTTGGTCACCTATACCCACTACATTGTTGTGTGGTATAAATTTTAAAATGCCAAGCGTTGGAATTACAACACTGACGGTTGATTTTTGTCCCTCCGCAGGAAACATGTCTGCTGACCTGTCATTCCTGTTTGTTCGCTCAGAGGAAGGATTCCCTGAAGCGCCAATGGATCGGGAGGTGCTCAACCTCATTAAGAATCATGACCCCGAGCACAAGAACCTTCACCTGTGGGGAAGGTGGTATAATGATATCATCAAGGGTCGCCGAAGCTTCGGTTCTGCGAAGCCGTCTGAGCCCATCTCGTCGATCCCCCATACGGACGAACCCCCGGTGAAGTATGCAGTGGAGGTCAAGAATTGGAATTCGGAGGATCTTCTTCAGCCTGCGATTGGTGCCATTCCCGTGCAGCAGCCGCCGGCCGTGGACATTTTGGGGAGGCGAATATGTCAGGGTGAGGCACGCCCTTGGGGACAGGCTTACAACATTGGATTGACCCCGCGACAACCGGCCGGATATCTGCAGTGGGCCAGATATATCTTATCAGTGAAGAGGACGCATCTGATGAAGATCGGTTTGTACTCCGCAATCTACGTCTCGCTGTTTGAGTACTCCACTCCTCCGACGTGGTGGGTTAAGGCCTTTATCGAACAATGGAACATCCCCACCCACACCTTCCTTATGTCGGACAGGGAAGTATCCATCTCCCTGGAAGAGTTTGTCGAAATCTCGGGTTTGCCGGTGAGGGGGGAGCATTACGAGGAGCTGCTTCTTCCTGACGAATACGTCTTCGCCACCAAGCCGCTGGTGTTTGATTTGACACCGGAGAATGCTATTCAGCACCAGTTTCCGGGCTTGGTGAAGGTGCTGAACATATACGAAGGGCTCTATCTGGAATCAGGCGTCCGGGGAGTCAGTTTCGCAGATTTTATCGCCCGCTTCCTTCGACCAGAGATTCTATCGGAGCGGAGTGAAAAGTTCGCCAAGCTCGATGACCCTTTCGGTTTCGGCTTGGACCGTTGACCAATATCGGAAGACGATCAGAAGGATTTCTATCTCCCTGACGCCGCCATCATGCCTTTGTGAGAAATCACCGCCCCGGTCATTGATGAGGAGAC
This sequence comes from Agapanthus africanus, assembly GCA_030015575.1. Taxonomy (NCBI): domain Eukaryota; kingdom Viridiplantae; phylum Streptophyta; class Magnoliopsida; order Asparagales; family Amaryllidaceae; genus Agapanthus; species Agapanthus africanus. The sequence goes on along the minus strand of JASDDO010000024.1, from coordinate 334,016,548 downwards.
CTTCATTTTAGGGTTCCTGAGATTGTGGCTGTGCAGCTTCGCACTCCCCATACACCCGCGCTACGTACGGCCGTCCGTTTTCTACCCAGCGCATCGGATGGTGGCCGGCCTGCAGTTGTCAATAGGAATCGCCGGGTAGGCTCACCTATACAATGGACTTAGCGTAGCGGCGAACGCTAATGAACCTAGGGTGCAGCCTGCCAATTTCCCGATGCACTACTTCACTTCGTGGATGGAAATGCATGTGCACGGGGTATTCGATGTCCATAAGAGCCCTTCGTTTTTTGAGAGGTGCAGACTCTCAAGAGTCATACAGCTGATCGGCGCCTCGATCGTGAATACGCCTCCGCGGGAGGCTAGAGGGTTGCTCCTTCGTCCACACCTTGTCGCAGCGAAAATTTCTTTTATGGATAAAATTATAACTATCGGCTTAGAAACCTCCAAGTCGGTGGTGGCACTGCGTGACGGCTTCAAGGACGGGGCCTCCGGACTGAAAGCCCGGGAGATTCTTCACCTCTACTCTATTCGGCCGGGCTACCAGGTGTTCCGGCAGAACGAGACGACGCTTTTCATGAGGTACAACCCCCACCGGTTCATCCAACAATCCAGCTATAATCAGGGTGTTCCGCTGGAGGCGTTTTTGGAAGAACCCGCTGCCAGCATGGAGGGGATACGGAGCACGATGCACCATTTTACGCGGCTGAATACGGGCTCCGAATTCTTCATCAGCGAGCCGAGCTGTGTCCCTCGGGTCCTCCACGCATACGTGGCTTAGTACGCGCATGCAATGGGTCCAGTCATCCGCGAGGAGAAGCGCATGTTGGTTGACCGTAAGGGTGCGCCTCCTAGCGGCGACCGCAAGTCTCCCCTGAAGCCAAGGACCCCTGTCGTCGCTCCGTTAAAAAATGCCGGAGCTGGACCACCGCGTGTGTTGAGCCCTTCGCGCGGACTACCTCGTGCTATCGCGGACGTGCCACCAGCCCCCCGTGCTCCAGTGGAGACGGTAAATGTGGTTTCGGATATCGGGACTCGTCGCCCTAAGGTGCCTACGAAGCGCAAGTTGATCTTGGGTGCTCCCAGAGCTGGCGGGCAGAAGAGGAAGAAGAAGTCGATCCTCTCTGCTGACGTTGTGTTCGGTCAAGAACCTCATGCTCCCTATAGCGAGGGCCTGGGCGAGTACGGGACCAACAAAGGATTAGTTATGCCGCCGGATGACACTGATCTGGCGGCCGCCATCGCAGCTTCAGAGTGATTGGCGAGGCGCGACGTGTGGCTAGCTAAGGTTGCGCAATCGGGTAATTACTAGTCGCATTTTTTATTGCATCGTATCTTTATTATTGTCTTTGACTAATGCTTTCCCCCTCTTTAAACAGGCATCACCACTGAAGAAGCCATTGCTTCTTCCCTCAAAACCTTTCAAGAGGAGGAGCGACTCAGAGCATCCTTAGGGCTCGGTATATTTCGATTCATTAAGTATTTATTCTCCTTTGTTATGGTCAATCTAACCATCTCTTTGTCTTATTGCAGAGACCGCGGGACCTATTTTGCAAGCCGATGCGGGGACTCTCCCCGGGCCAACTATTGAAGTCCCGACCTCATTAGGGCCACCGTGAGAAACCTGACTTGAGACGCCGATGAGAGATGCTTTGAAGGCTCTGGAGGCAACTCTATACGAGGGCGAAGACGCCTTGATGAAGGAAGCGTCGAAGAGGTCCGTCGTGACGGCCCGGGAGGAGAGGCAGCGGTTGAGGCGCGAGGCGAAGGCACGCAGAGCTGCTTTGGTAGTGTGAGCGGGCCCAAGCACCATTATTTCCGCTGCTTCTCCTTCCGAAGAGCCCCCAGACGGCCTGTCTACCGCTCATAGACAGGAAGCACGTGCGGTTCGGGAGGCCAACGATCGGTCTACCTCAGGTAATGTATCTTTCAAGATTTTGTTGTAAGAATTGTAAACCTATCGGTTCTTACATATCTTATCCTGCAGGGCCAAGTCCAACCGAGGGGGAGGCGGAAACCGTCGAGCCTAAGGGAACAGAGGAAGAGGCACCGGCTGAACCCGAGCTGGCAGTGGGCGACGTTGCCGGGGTTGTTGGACCCGAGCTGGGGGCTGAGGAAACTGCGCCAGAGAAGGCCGTCGATGCCGAGCCCGAGGTAGCGGCAGAAGAGACGGCTGCTATAACCGAGCCTGGGGCAGCAGTGGACGGAGCGCTTGAGATCGGCGACCCTATGGCGACGGCGGACGAGACAGCAGCATCCGCCAAGCTCGAGGGCGTAGCGGGTGAGACGGGCATGATCCCCGAGGACAAGCCAGCCGCTCTTTCTCAAGAGTCTGGAAATGCTCCCATCATTGCTCTCCCCGTCTATGGTCCTCCACCGTCTCCTGGCCTCGCGAGCACGACGACGGCCCCCGTAGAGTCGGGTGATGAGGCCACGGGAGGTGGACTCATGTCGATGGAGGAGGGAGACGCCTCCGTTTCGGTTGGCGGCTCATCAGGTAAATTTCGAGTTACTGTCCTTTTTTCTTTGTCTTGCAATCCTTCCTGACAGGTGTATCTTTGTTTTTAATGCAGATGCAGCCAATGCTGATGCTCCATTGCTCGAGAGAGCGCCACCAGCTACTGCCTTGGCGGTGGCCATCTCTCAGCCTTCTCTCGTACCATCGCAGATGCTGGAAGGTATGGATTCGTGACCCTTTAGTTTTATCTTTCGGCCGCACAATTTATGTACTAATGTCGTACTATTGCGTCCTTGCAGGAGTATTTTTTTATCACCTCTATCAGGTGCTGCGCCCACACTTCTCCTTCCCATCGGAGCTCGCTTCTTCCTCCAGCGGCGCTGGTGAGTATAGTTTCCAATTGATGCCTTTCTTTTTTTTTAGTAATAGAATTATTTCTGACGCTTCCTTGCCCTGATTGCAGTGCTACAAATCGAAGGCGGAGATGAAAGATCGGTCGCGCCTCCGGCCCTCCCGGCTTTGCGGCCTACTGCAGCTGGTATAGTAAACTATCCCATCGATGACTTTCTTATAATTCTTGAACCGTCATCTGATCGTATTTTATTTTTTAGCCGTCGTTCCGACTCCGGCGTCCTTCGAGTCTCGCATCATAATGCCGGCAGGCCCCTTCCTGAGACGTCCATCTTCAAAGAACGCTACGATGAGTTTGGGGATGCTGAGCGGGTACATTGAAGAGCTTGACGCGAGCGCTCCCCCATCTGCTGTAGATTTCGCTGCGGAGGTTAATCTGATGATGGCGATGCTTGTAAATTTTCATAATGAAGGCGTCGTCGAGTTTTGGGTTAATCACTGCAGGGAAATCGAGGCCCGCCTGCATCAATTGGAGTTTATGTGTCCTGCCCCCGAGGTCTTGGCCGCGAGCGCTCAACGGGCGGCATGGATCGAGCAGAGCACTCCTTACTTCCGCCACCTCGAACAAGAAGTTGCTTCAATGCATAAGGAGTACGGCGAGACTTCGAGCAAATCTACCCAACTGCACGCTAAGATGGAGGCAAACGCTGCACAGCTTAAGGTTATCTTTGAAGGCCTTCTGCGATGCCTCTCTGAAGGGTTAACATTGAGGCAGCAGCTTGACGTCGTCGAGTAGGATGCACCTAATCAGGAGGCATCCCAGCAGGCAGCTGAGGAGCAACTTTCATCCTACCTGCAGCAGCGGGCCCAGGTGGAAGCAGAAGTGGCCGCGGCAGCCGCTCAGGAGAAGGCGCTGAAGGAAGTGCGGGAGCAGCTCGCGGATTTGTTAAAGCCATTTCCTTCTCAGTAGCTACTTTTTTGTATCATTATACACTTTTAACCTTTGAATAAAATGTACACATTCTTTATTCTTTTATATGATTCGCCTTGTACTTAACTGAATTCATGAATAAAGATATACACATTTTTATTGCAATGTCTTGTGTCATCTCTGCTCTTTCTTCCTTCTTTTATTATCAGTATGTTGTCTCAGTAAACATGGTTGACAGGTGATAGAGCGAGCATCTTGTCTTGGCTTCTTCAAGAGGTAGCGATGGCTTAGGCCGCTGGTTCAAATCTGCTGCCTAAGACTTTTCAACTTTATGAGCCGTGAGGGTCTCATAAAGACTTTTCTCCCTATGGATCGAGAGGATCTCGTAGGTGTATTTTCTCCTTAGGAATCATGAGGATTCCTAAGTGCGTTTTCTCTTATAAGTCGTAAGGATCTTATAAGAGACTTTTCCCTCTTACGAGTCCATAGGACTCGTAAGCGGTTGTTTCCCTCCTCGTCGAGATTCGACTTTAGCGAGTGAGACCCGTGGATAGTATGCAAGATACCGTTTTAGACTGACTTGCAGGATCCCAGTGCTTAGGAAATAAGTTTTTTTAATCCCTGATGCCTAAGGCTTTATCTTGCAAGTTGAGACGAATCGGGAAGTCCTCGCGAAGACACTAATTTCCTTATGAGTCGAGACGAATCGAGTAGCTCTCGTCAAGGACACTAATTTCCCTGAGTTGAAGTATTTGCCGAGGACACTGGTTTCCTCAAGGTTGAAACGAATCGAAATGCTCCTGCAAAGACACTGGTTTCTCTGCGGGTCGACGCGAATCAAGAAGCTCTCATTAAGGACGCTAGTTTCCCTGAATTGAGGTATTTGCTAAGGACACTGATTTCCCTGGGGTTGAAACGAATCGAGGTGTTCCTGCAAAGACACTGGTTTCTCTGTGGGTCGACGCGAATCAAGATGTTCTCGTCAAGGACACTGGTTTCCCTGAGTCGAAGTATTTTGCCGAGGACACTGGTTTCCTCGAGGTTGAAATGAATCGAAGTGCTCCTACAAAGACACTGGTTTCTCTGCGGGTCGACGCGAATCAAGAAGCTCTCATCAAGGACGCTAGTTTCCCTGAATTGAGGTATTTGCCAAGGACACTGATTTCCCTGGGGTTGAAACGAATCGAGGTGTTCCTGCAAAGACACGGGTTTCTCTGCGGGTCGACGCGAATCAAGATGTTCTCGTCAAGGACACTAGTTTCTCTGAGTCGAGGAGGTTGCCAAGGACACTGATTTCCCTGGGGTTGAAACGAATCGGAGTATTCCTGCAAAGACGCTAGTTTCTCTGCGGGCCGATACGAATCGAGGTGTTCTCTTCAAGGACACTGGTTTCCTTGAGTCGAGGAGGTTGCCAAGGACACTGATTTCCCTGGGGTTGAAACGAATCGGAGTATTCCTGCAAAGACACTAGTTTCTCTGCGGGCCGACGTGAATTGAGGTGTTCTCGTCAAGGACAATGGTTTCCCTGAGTCGAGGTAATGTGTCTTTCGGGTTTTATATGAGTTACCATCAAGACTTGGCTCCGTTTTCTGATGGAGCACGGGGAGGAAAGGTGTGATTCCTTCTTTGTTTGCGCCCCTGGATTGTATACAGGGATTGCTGTGATATCGCCTGTAGGGCAGAAATTTCATTGTATATATATATATTTTATTTTATTTCTTTCCGCGATGCTTTATCATTTCAGCTTTTATATCACGAAGGTCGCGATTGCCCAATCATTTCGACTATTTTTCACGGTGCCCAATCATTTCGGCTATTTTGCATGCATACATTTTTACATGCTGATTTTGTCGCAAGTTGCCCCATCATTTTGGCTATTTTGTATGCATTTTTAGCTCGCTGATTTTTGTCGCGAGTGTAGAACTTGGATCTGGTGCCAATCTCAGCATCAACATTGCTACAACTGGAATATTGCTAGGAGCGAATCATCATTTGCCATGAAAGGACTTAGAATTTGATATCGATTTAGGCATCAGCATCGCTACCACTGGGATATTGCCAGGAGCGAATCATCATTTTCCTCTGTCGATATCAAACAAAGGTGGCTTAGTAAACAGGGTTAGGATCCTGTCGACTAAGGCTTTTGACTTTATGAGCCGTAAGGGTCTTATAAAGGTATTTCTCCCTGCGAATCGTGAGGATCTCGTAGGTGCGTTTTCTCCTTAGGAATCGTGAGGAATCCTAAGTGTATGGTCTCTTATAAGTCGTAAGGATCTTACAACAGTATTTTCTTCTTATAAGTCGAGAGGACTTATAAGGGTTGTTCACCGTACGGACATATCCCTAGTCATGGATGGGACTCGGTTAGGGAAATGTTTATTCGCGCCCGTGGATTGTATACAAGGGCCAGTATTGAACCACTTGTAGGGCATTAATGGAGGTTGTGGGGGTTGCTTAAGAACAGGTTAAGGTTTCTGTAACTTAAGACTTTCAAATCTTATGAGCCGTGAGGGTCCCATAAGAGAGTTCTCCTTACGAGTCGTGAGAATCTCGCAAGTGTAATTCTCCTTAGGAATCGTGAGGATCCCTAAGTGTGTTGCTTCCCTGTGAGTCGTAAGGATCTCACGTGGGTGGTTTCTTCTTACAAGGTCGAGAGGACCCTGCAAGTGTCTTTTAACGAGGTTGCGTCCTTTCGGATTTTCACAAACACTCGCCGGTAGTCCTGCTGTTTTTACTCACGGAGCCCTTTCGGGTTTTCATCCGTTCCCATTTTGCTTATGGACATACCGTCTCTTTTTTTATTCTTTTATTCTTTTTATTCTTTTTTCTAATGAGATCGCGCCCTTTCGGGTTTTCACGAACACCCGCCGGTAGCCCTGCTGTTTTTACTCACGGAGCCCTTTCGGGTTTTCTTCCGTGCCCATTTTGCTTATGGACATACCGTTTTTATTTATTTTTTCTTCTTTTTTTTCTCTTTTTTTATCTCGTCAGCCTGAGGATGCTGCGGTAGTAGTTTAAAGACGTTTCGGTCGTCAGCTAGTTTTAGGACGTAGTGGTCCGTTATTAGTTTAAGGACGTTTCGGTCCATTGTTGAAGAAGGCAGGCTACTACTTATAGAGGTTGGGCTTAGAAAGATAGCGAGCGGACATAGTCGTCGTCATCTATTATTGACCTAGGCTGTGACTCATTAGGCGTAGTATTTCTTTAGGAAGCGACCGTTTATCGGTCTGAAAGGCCTTTCACCGTGCATATCCATGAGTAGATAGGCTCCACCCTGGTAGACCTTGTCTATGATGTACGGGCCTTCATAGTTTGGCTCGAATTTTCCCCACTTAGCGCGATTGGGGATCATAAGTCTTTTGACCACTAGCACGAGTTCGCCTTGGCGGAATGTCCTCGGCCGGGTCAATCTTTCATATGAGCGCGTCATCTTTGCTTTATAAGCCTCCAGATTTTGTTGCGCTATGAGCCGGGTTTCATCAAGGGCATCAAGCTCCTCATGCCGAAGGTGAGCATTTTCTTCGTCCGTCAGCTCGTAGTGGACTGCCACTCGTAGAGAGGGTAACTCTATCTCGAGGGGAGTACTACTTCTGTACCGAATACCAATGCGTACGGCGTTGTGTTCGTGGCCGTTTTGAACGTAGTTCGATACGCCCAGAGAGCTTCTTGCAGTCTCTAATGCCGGTCCTTCTTATTTCAGGACACCGTCTTCTTCACGATCTTCGTCAAGTTCTTGTTGAAAGCCTCAGCTAGACCGTTAGCTCGGGGATTATAAACCGAGGAATATCTCCAGTCTATATTATGCTGTTGCGCGAAGCGACTGATCTTGTGGCTTCTATAGGCTGGTCCGTTATCGGAGATGATCCGTCTCGGAGTTCCAAACCGATAAATGACGTGCGTCTTAAAGAAATGGAGGATATTCTCCATCTTCACTTCCCTCAGCGGTATTGCTTCTGCCCATTTGGAGAAGTAGTCAGTCGTCGCCAAGATGAATCGATGTCCCCTGGACGATACTGGTTCGATAGGGCCGATTATGTCAGTCCCCAACATCTCGAACGACCAGCTAGCCACCGTTGGATGTAGTGGATTTGGATGCTGATGGATGAAGTCCCCATGGATCTGGAATGAGTGGCATTTCTTCGCATACTCGAGGCAGTCCTGAATCATCGTGGGCCAAAAATAACCCATCCTTTTAATATTTAACTTCATCTTCGGGCCTGCTTGGTGAGAACCGCAGAGTCCGTCGTGAACTTCCTGAACGACTCTTTTCGCTTCGTCAGGTCCCAGGCATCTTAACCACAGAGAGTCAAACGACCTCTTGTATAGAGTATCATTGACGAAGGCGAAAGACAGCTCGTTTCATAAGCTGATGTCTTGAGGACGCATCTTCGGGTGTTCGACAGGTTTTGAAGTAGTCTATAAAGACTTCTCTCCAATCCTCAGCCTTTTCTTGGTCCTTTATTTGCAGGGTCATCTACTCAGTCGCTCCCTTTTCTTCGGATGATTCCGGAGATATCTCTGCCGGTGCAAGAACCCGACGGCTTTTCACCATGATTCTTACGTCATCGAGGTTCTCGTCGGCCGGTTCTTTAGCGAGCTTGGCTAACGCGTCCGCCTTGCTATTTCTGCACGCGGTATGTTTTCCAAAATATAGGAAGGAATTTGGGTCAACAATTGTTGCACCTTTTCGCCTTACTTCACCAACTCTGGTTTGCACGTTTGGTAGTCGCCATTTACTTGACTGACGACCAGTTGAGAATCTCCGTATATGAGGAGGTTTTCAATTCCCATGTCGATGGCGATCTCAAGTCCTGCTATCAAAGCTTCGTATTCAGCTTCATTGTTCGTCCTCGGCTCTGTCATGGAGAAAGCAAAGCGCATTATCCCTCCTTGTGGAGTTACGAAGATGAGTCCTATCCCTGATTTGATTATAGGCGTGTTTTGTTTGCGCTTCTTTACGGAAGACGCTCCATCAAAGTAAAGTTCCCATCGGTTACCACCACCGTCGATTGCATCGAATGCGTGCTCGTCTAGCAGTTCGCAATTCGGAGGGGAATCAGCCGGTATCGGATGCTCAGCGAGGAAGTCGGCGATGGCCTGGCCTTTCACTGCTTTGAGAGGCTGATAGGTTATTGAAAACTCCATTAAGAGCAAGGCCCATTTAGCGAGTCTCCCTGTTAGTATGTCCTTCGACATTAAATATTTAAGGGGGTCTACCTTCGAAATGGGACGGACTTCATGCGCTAACGCATAGTTCCTGAGCTTTGTTATCGCAAAGATCAATGCCAGGCAGTGTTTTTCAATGGGGGAATAGTTGCTTTCTGCCCCCAGTAGAACCCGACTCAAATAGTAGAGTGCTCTTTCTTTCCCTTGGTCATTCTCTTAGGGCCATAATGCGCCTAAGGAACCTTCGAGGGCGGTTGTATAAAGGATGAGAGGCTTTCCCTTAACCGGAGCAGCCAACACTGGCGGATTCTGGAGGTACTGCTTGATCTCATCCAGCGCGCTCTGGCATTTGTGATCCCAAACGAAAGGGGTCCCCTTCTTCATCAAGTGACTATACGGACGACACTTACCTGAAAGGTTGGCTATAAATCGCCATATGTACGCGAGCTTCCCTTGGAGAGACCGTAATTGCTTGAGAGTTTTTGGCGGAGGCATTTCCACGATCGCCTTGATCTTTGACGGATCTATTTCGATACCGCGGTGTCGGACAACGAACCCCAGGAATTTGCCCGAGGAAACTCCGAATGCGCACTTGAGAGGATTCATCTTCAAGTTGTATTGTCGAAGGCGTTGAAATACGATCTTCAGATGCTCGAGATGTTCCTCGTATGATTTTCTTTTCACCACGAGGTCGTCGATATAGTATTCGATGATTTCATGTATTAGGTCATCGAAGATCTTCGTCATGGCCCTCTGATAGGTAGCACCGGCGTTCTTTAATCCGAAGGGCATCACCTTGTAGCAGAATATTCCAAGAGGGGTCCGGAAAGCGGTGTGCTTCTGGTCTTCGGGATGCATCTTTATCTGATTATATCCTGATGAGCCATCCATGAAGGAGAAAACTTCGTGGTGGATGTGTTATTTATCATCAGCTCAGTGACTGGCACTGGGAAATCGTCCTTCGGGCAAACTTTATTGAGATCCCGGAAGTCTACGCAGATACGCACAATCCCATTTTTCTTCATCACCGGGACGATGTTGGCGATCCAATCGAGATACTGAACCTCTTGGATAAAGCCAGAGTCGATCAGCTTCTTGACCTCGGCGTTGATGCTCATCTCAAGCTCGAGCCGCATTCTCCTCGGCGCCTGTTTGACTGGCTTGACGTCCGGGGATATCACCAATTTATGCACAGCAATTTCTGGATCTAGTCCCGGCATTTCGGAATAGTTCCATGCGAAGCAATCTTTATACTGCATAAGCATGTCTTTTAATGAAGCCACCCTTTCTTCAGACAGCAGTTCACTAACGAACGTCGGTCGCGGGTCGTTTGCCGTCCCCAACTCAATTTTCTTGAGGTTATCTGCAGTAGTATGTATTCCATCCTCCAGCTCTTTTGGTGCTGGTGGAAATTCTGAGATCACCTCGTCGTTGCTGTTTTCGAAGCACCATGGAAGGTCATCCATGTTCTCGGACCTTTCTTTTGATATTATTATCATGTGACAAGTACGAGCTCGCTTCCAAGACCGATGTGGAACTGGTTCTGCTCTCGTAGCTTTGGGTTCATGCTTCTGTGGCGGCGTTACCCTCCAGCTGTCAGACAGAGCGAACTTTCCGAGCTGATACTGATCTTCGACCCAATTCTTGAAGGTGAAGCAGTCTTCGAGAGAGTGCCCTATTACTTGGTGATAAGAGCAATAATTTGGGTGAGAGACTTCACCTGCTTGTTCGGGGTGCTTGGACTCTGACAGTGTAAGCATCTGGTATTTTATAGCTCGGTCAAGTATCTTCTTCGTCTTTTCCCGAGGAAAAGAGTATGCTCGACTCATCTTGTTTACAAAGGAGAGATCTGGACCACTCGATTCCCACTTGCGTGGCTTCTTAGTCCCGATATGTTTCTGTCGAGTGCCTTTTTCACTTTTCAATTTGTTTCTGCCTCTGCGCCGAGCATTTTTTACCACAGGTTGACAGGGAGCGGCACTTTCATCTTTCGCGGCCTGTTGTAGGAGGCGTTGCGTTTTGTCTTTCTCGTAGATGGCCATTTCGCAGTTGTGGTCGTCTCGAACTTTTTGACCAGCTTCCCTTATAAGCTTGTTCATTTGTTCTTCGAACGAAAGACTGGGCATTTTCACGTCGGGGACTTTTTCCGGCTTAAGGGAAGCATCCTCCCATTGAGCGTCCCCTTTTTCATTGAAGTCATGCACGACGTAGCAGTCACGGAGCAGCTCTCGTTTCTTAGACCGAACATATCCAAGCCCGATCGCTTCCATTCTCCCATTGGGCAACTTGCGCTGAGTTCCGGGAACATTCCAGATCTTGTCATAGAATTTGGCTTTTCGAGCGGTCTGTTTAAAGGGTATCCCCTGGCGCTTCAGCAGCCTCTTCAAGCCTTCTGTATAATATCTAGGTAAACGGATGGGCCGAAGCCTGTCAAGCATAGGATCCGCACCGTGCCAGATCTCTTTCTCCACTTTGGTTTCTTCAGAGCGGTAGAACAGAATTGCCTTTTCGCCTTCTTGCCTGGGAGGGACATAGAACGTCCGCATCTCCTCTACGCTGTAGGTATCGAGCGCTTCCAGTTCTTTATGGTGTTTAAGTGGAACCATGGCGACTTGCAGACTTTGCTCTTCGTCAGCGGATGTTTGTATCGAAGGCCTAGTAGAGAATATAGTATGGACTTCATCTTCCGAATCGCTGCCAAAGACCAACATAGGAGAGGATGGTCCTGGCTTGTTGTATTGGGGCGGACCCGAATAAACTATCTCCTCTTCCTCCTCGGTATCACTTCCGAAGACTGGGATGGTAGCGATAGCTTTGTTCTCCGTCTTGTGACATCTCTCTGTGTCCTCTAAATCTGGTAAGAAGTATTTGGCATCTTCATATTTGCGGACTTCGTTCACGGAGAATGGGTTCAACTCTCCCGTCATGGTATACTCGAGACCATCCTTAAAATATTTCATACACTGATGCTGTGTAGAAGAGATGATGTTATACTCATGTAACCATGGTCGGCCGAGCAGAGCATTGTAGCATGTCTTGGCGTCTATGACGTGGAATTTAATGTCCGTGATGAGTAGCCCAAAGCGTAACGTCAGTATCACAGACCCGAGAGTTCTTGATGATTGAGAGTCGAATCCGGAGATGGTGATCTTATCCCGCGCTAGGTGCTGGACACTCATGCAGATTTCTTTCAACACCCGCACGTTAAGGAGATTAACGGAAGACCCATTGTCAACCAAGATTTTGCCCATCTTTATATCATGGCAATACCCTGAGACATAGAGGGGACGGTTGTGTTCGCACGTCCCGAGGAGAAGATCTTCATCACCAAAAGTGACATCGGCCGTGTGCACTTCTTCTAACTCATCCTTCATCTTTTCTTCGACGAGAAAAGCTTGGAATTGCTCCGGCTCCTGCAGTGCCTTGATTAATGAATCCCTTGCCTCTTTTGATAGTAAAAGGGCGTCAAGAAAGCTGACCTGCGAGGGCAGCTTCCTCAGATGCGCCAGAACGTTGTAGTCCACCTTATTTTTCTTTGGCGGGTCCTTGGCAGTCAGCTCTTCCATGACTTGGTCATCTAGGCCGATATCCTCAGAGACCTTTTCTTCCCCTTTATCTTTTTTATTTGAGGGTCCGAGATTCTTTTCGGGTAACGTACGATTACGCAGCCGGATATTTTCGCAGGCTTTCGGCTCTTCCTCTTTTCCCGAGGTGGACTCTTTAAAGAGAAGGCTAAGCTCCATTTCCTCATCAGAGACGCTCCCGAATGTGAGAACTTGCGCTTTCCCGGCGTTAACCATGCGACAATCGCCGGTAGTTCTTCTAGGCTCCTCGGTCGTACTTTTCCGCTCCCGACGAGTTTTGCGCTTCTCCCGTTTAAGATGTTGCCGGTGAGAGACATACCCCTGCCACCATTTATTGAAAGCTTTGCACTCTTCGGTCGGGTGCGAAACCTTTCGATGATATAAGCAATAGGAGGGGTGCATTTCTGCTTTACCAGTACTGTTTTCTTGAGAAGGTGGTAGCTTCATCCCCAGTGATACTTTAGCAAACCTTTACTCGTATTGAATTTGATTTTGTCCGCAATAGATGTATTTTGATTTGACGGGAGTGCCTCAACCCTTTCATCTAATCACCGGCGCTTGGCCTTTTCAAATAGGACCGTCTCGCGTTCCCGATCAGCCTTACTTTTCAACAGAGCTTTATTTAGGAATGCATCAATGGTTTCATCTGATGGCCCCAGAAGTTTCGGTTCAGGATCTGCCCCCAGCTTCTCAGTGCAAGGAGTTCTCTCATCGTCCGTAAACGAGTAAGAGATCATATGGCAGCTCACCACGTATTCCTCAGATTCATCCGACGAGCTCTCTCCCGCATCTTCCTCTTGAAAGACGTGGTTGAGGAACTCCTGGAGTGTGATGGGAGTCCGTGCCTTTTGATTGTATTCCTCCAGCTCGTCAATTTCTTTCTGTAAGTCCGTGCGCTTGTCGCCAGGCTTCACAGGCTTCTTGGATTTCTTCTTCTTCTTCTTTGAAGATTTTGATGGCTGGTTGTGAGTGCTCGGGCTATCACCACCGATCTTCGGAGTTGGGCGTGGCTTCAACATTCCTTCAATGATCTGGGGTTCCAACGGGGTTTTCCACCTGATTGCCGGGCACGTCTGGAGATCATTCAGCATCCTCTTTGTTTTGGCTGATAGCACAACCTCCCATGGAGCTTCTTCAACGAGGGAGCACGTCACCCCCGGCGTATTCACCTTCTTAGAGGTATGAGGTTGTGGCGGGTTCACCTTCCATTTTTCGGATAACACGAACTTGCCTTGCTGATATTGATCTTCAATCCAGTTTTTGAAGACGTAGTAATCTTCAATCGGATGCCCCAATACTCGGTGATAGGGGCAATAATTGAGATCATTGACGTCGTTTGGCTGCGACGGACGTCTTTGATCTGGTAGCTTGATAAGTCGGTTGCGCAATGCCAGTTCAAACAGTCTTCTCGTTTTATTTTGAGGAAACGAGTAAGGACGTCCTAGCCTCTCCTCGAGGGATAGGTATGGACGCATATTGTTTTGAAGAACAACCGGCTTCAAGTTGCTCGGCTATTGTTGAGCATTGGCGACGACGATCGCTTTCCCTTTCCCTTTCTCATTTCGAGAGTCCGGCTTTGGAGGAGACGGTCTGTGACCCATCTGGTCCATCTGGGCTAGCTTGTCGATTAGGGCCTGGAAAGTAGTTAGCTTGAAGAACATCATGAATTGGGATATGGTCGCCTGCGGGTCGAGGGTTCCCACAAACATTCCTACTGCTGGAGCTTCTTCTATGCGTTGTTCACATTTCGACCATAGGTTCCTCCACCGTATCGCATATTGGACCCACGTCTCGCCCGGATTCACCCTGGCATTAATCAAGGCTGTTATCGGGGTGCGTTCACTGGCGCTTGCAAATCGTTGCGTAAACAGCAGCTCCATCTTTGCAAATGTTTTGACGGAGTCATTCTGGAGTTCAGAGTACCACTCGAACGCCGTCTCTGACAAGCTGCCGACGAACTGGCGAAGTAGCAGTTTGTCGTCTCCTCCAGTGTTGCCACAAAGCGCCCTGAACTGGGCAACATGCTGGTGGGGGTTGCCAGTCCCCTTGTAGACGTGGAACTTTGGGATGGTGTGGCCCGGCGGGTACTTTATCTGATCGTACCAGCTCGGATATGGTCGCCCTGTTCTGACAACTTGATCGGCTGCCTCAGTCGCCTGATGAACCCATATCTGCTGAGCTATATATTCGTCCAAGTCAGCTTTGGAGATTGTCTCCTCCTTAGCTGTTGACAGAGCCGGTGGAGGATTTGATGCTTCTCCCATGTCTTCTTCAAGGACGATCGGAGGATCTTTAACAGGAGGATCTTATTGGATCATCATACCCACCATGTCCTGGAATAGAAGGGCCATTCGCTTTATATTGACTGCTTGTTCCGCAGCCTCTTTGTCCTTCTTTTCCAATATTCTCCGAAGGAACTCAGCGTCGGTTTCTTGTTCCTGTCGCTGATCCGAGGACGCTTCAGGGCTTTCTTTTGGCCCAGTGAGTGCGGCCATCGCATTCATCATTTCTTGGAGCTTCTGCTGCTGCTCCTGAGCTTTAGTCACCGACCGTGTAAGCGGTCTATGACCTGTGGATGTACGGCTGTCCTCTTTCCCGGACGCCGTATAGACGGTGTGTACCACAATGCCCCCGGACTTAAGGCATTTAGGTTCATTTCCTTTGACGTTCGCCGCAGGTGTGGGAACTTTCTCCGGTCTTCTTGTCTTTTGAGCAGTCGACGTGGAGGGGGCCGTTGTAATGGGTACCCGAGCGATTGTCGTCCTTTGCGGTTTGACAGAACGATTCCTTTCTTCTTGAACCTTCACCCTCTTCTGCCGATAGGAGGGATCTTGAACGATTACTGAGTCCTGCACCCGTCGCCAGACCCTGTAAATCTTGGAAGACAGCCGTTGAGGGGGCTGCTCCGGCTTTGTTCCCGCAGCACTCTCCGCAGGTGGAGGAGATCTTTACAGGGTAGCAGTCGGAGAGTTCTTGCGTACCCTTCTTAGCGGTTCAAAGCTGTTCCCAGTCGGAACAGCAGCATTGACTTCCACCATTGGAGCCGGTGGAGTTAACCCAGAGGGGGAGTTGCCCCCGGCCTTCCTTACTCGGCGCTAGTGGCGATGTCGAGCGTGACGAGCTGTTGGGGCTGGCTCGGATATAGGGATAGTTTCGTCTTTCCCCCTGTCCGGATGAGGCGCCGCTGGTGCCAGCCTCTTAAAGACTGATGTTTTCTTTTCAGTAGCGGTATCCAACCTGTCAAAGACAGACCTTCGAGAAGGAACGGGAGCCGAAACAGTCAGCCTTGAAAAGACCGACTCTCTAGCAGAAGAAGCCGTCTTGACGACTTCAGGAATAGAGATGGCTTTCTTCTTTGCGATGGCCACGTCAGGGGTCATGGGCTCCTTGGCAGGCCCATCAGAGTTCGGGTTGAGCCTGGTAAAGACCGAGGCTGTCAGCTTGACATTGGACGACCCGTTGAGAGAGGTCGTAGTAGTAGTGAGCCGGTCGAAGACCGACTTCTTTTGCGCTTCCGGTAGTGGCACTGGGATGTTAACGTTCACCGGCAGGAGCATGGTCCCGAAGAACAGACCGGTAATAGCCCGAGTTACTTGTTCCACCGGCATAGCAAAGATGGAGGCCGCTCGATGCCTGTAAGCCACACCTCCAGGTGAGGCGGAGCGCTGGTTGCAGTTGCACTTGGAGCAGTTTGATCAGTTGGATGCCATTGAGGCTTGATTTCTGCGCCAGGCAAAAGACCAAATCTAAGTAACTTGAAACCCAAAGGCAATCATTAAAAAATCATGATTCGTTCGCGAAGACGACACACAAAGTGTGGAGTGGAAAGAGGAAAAGGTCCCACCGGGCGTGCCAGAATCTGTTCCCCTCCGAATACAGAGACGCGACCGCGTAGGTTCGTATTGCCTGAGATTCGGGGAAGATCCTATTTGGTTTTATCCATCCACCTCTCCGAAGATGCCAAGTTGATTTATGGCACCGTGTATCGGAGGTTTAGACGGATGCGGCTGATGTAGCAGACTTCGTCAGATTCCCCCTCGCTTGAGGGGTTTTTGATTGTGGGGACGCTCTTCCCTCCAGACGCAAGCCCCTGCAGTTAATTACGCTACCGCATCGCGGTAACAACTTTCTCCTTCTCCATAATTTCACTTCGTGTTGTGGGTGTTTGTTTTGTTTGTGGTTGCCCGTGGATTGTATACGGAGACTAATTTATGTCATCGCCCGTAGGATGTTGATTAGTCCAAATCTGTATTTTCTTAGATTTGGTTTTGGGGTTTTAGTTTAAGGATACGTTAGCCATCTTGAGGCTAAGATCAACTTAAACGTTCGTTAAGGATACGTTAGTCTAATCTCCAGACTAAGATCAACTTAACGGGATTATTTGGATCCGACAAGAGAGCAATTGGCTCTATTGTTTAGTTTAATGACATTGCGGTCGATTTCCAGTTTAGGAACGTGGTGCTCCAACATTCCCATTTGGGGACGAACATTAGTTTGAGGACATTTCGGTCCAACGTTCCCATTTTGGGACGAATATTAGTTTAAGGACGTTTCGGTCCACGAGTTTAAGGACCCCGCAGTCCGTATCGATGTGTGGTTGTCGGGACCCGTCACTTCTCTGACGACGTTGAAGGATTACAGCGACAAGTGTCAGAGGAGTTCAGAGATGTACCCTTGAACCGGATGTAAATTTATTTAAGGAAGCAGTCATGCTCGGTCAATTTAATTTAAGGACTTACGGCCAGAATTGGGCTAAGTCCAGTTGAGAATGTTCAACATTTTTATTTGTGGTTGGCCTGTTAGGCCTTGGCTTAGGCTTTACCCTTTGTTTGATAATGCATAGCATTAATCTTGGTCCATGTTGGACCTTTATTTGGGCTCTGCTTCTTTTTAAATGATGCACAGCATCTGTTTTGGTCTGAAAGACCTTTGTTTGGGCTCTTCCCCTTCTTTAAAAATAATGCATTGCATTTAATTAGGCATGTTAGGCCTTTTTTAATTGGGCTCGGCCCTTCTTTTCAATAATGCAGTGCATTAATTCTCTAGCACTGGCCATGTGGCCTGTCAGGCGCTTTGTGCCAATTAATGAGCGCAAGCGCATGTGGATGTGACACGTGTCACGCTCTGGTGAGCGCAAGCGTAGTGCGCTGCGCTGTTGCGCTGCTGACACGTGGCGCGCTCTGGTGAGTTGCGCCAATTTAAGAGAGCAGCGCTCTATTTTAAAAGCGCATAGCGCAAGTTGTTCTGGAGTTGACACGTGGCGCTCTCTGGTGACTTGCGCCAACCCAAGAGCGCAACAGTGCAGATTTACAAGTACAAGGCACTGTTAATTATCTTGATCTAATTTTGGATCAAAGAAAGAATCTTTTAAGATTCCAGAACCAATGGTTCATCAAAAGGCAATGCTTTTATAGATCAAATGATCTGTGAAGTAATACTTCTTTTTTATTTATCATTTTTTTTATTGAAAATCTTTGATCTTCTTCTTAGATCATTGATCTTTTTTAGAAGAAAATTCTTCTTTTTCTAAAGGTTTTACCTTTTTCTTTCTTTCTGAATTCTTCTCAAAGTTCTTATAAGAGCTCTTGTGAATTCTCTCTATGTTTCTCTGTCTGTTCAATTTGGAGTCTAGGGGCCTTTATATAGTGCCATTTGATTTGTTAAATTAGTTAAAGAGATCTTTCTCTGAGTGATTTAGGGATTTTTCCCCACCGTTGGAACTTTGATCCAAGGGCTTCTGTTTTACAGAAGAGAATCTTATTGTTTTAATAAGATCATAAAGATCTTCCAGAATTTTTCTGTTTGGCGCAAGCGCACCTGCGCTTGACACATGTCGCGCAGCGCAACTGCGCCAGCGCAACCGCGCTGACACGTGTCGCGCAGCACAGGGCGCAATCCATCTGAAGCGTTGCTTCCTTTTATTTTTATTTTAAATAGAGCCTTGCTCTGATTTGATACGCTGCCTTGGGCGCTGTGCTGGCGTATCAGCTTTTGACACTTGGCGCGTTGCGCGCAGCGCAAGGAATTTGAAGCGTTGCTTCAATTTTTGAAATTCAAACAGAGCTTTGCTCTGATTGGGTGAAACAGCCGTATGGATTTATAGCAGGGTTCGAACGTACGCATGCACGTGTGCACGTGTCATGGTTCAAACGGATAATACTAGCCGACTTTGGTTTAAGCCGGATCCTAGTAATGTACTGTGTAGATTTTGTCTCATTGCATTTGTATTCGGTCGGAATACAAATACGGGTATGTATATACAGTCGCGTGGTTTTCCTGTAATTTATTACGGGATCGTCGTTTTGAAGTTGCCAATTTGCATTCCGTTTCGGCCATTTTTCTTTATTCCTTCTTGGCTGAAATTCATTTGATGGGAGGGGCTTATTTGCAAAAGTGGAAATTAGTATTGGAGGGGTCTTTTTTGTGGTGGCTTGTTCTCCACTTGCTCATGAAGCTTCATGAGGTTTCTAGACTTGCTTTGTTTCAAGGTTTGCATTTATGGAGATTGGATTGATTAGGATTAAAGCGAGGTTCGCTTTTTGGCTTATGGTCACCATTTCTTTGCTCCTACACTCACCTCCCTTCATGACCTCCCTCTCTCTATTTTTTTGGCCGGCCACTACATTAGGGAGCCCATTCTTTTTGTGTGGGTGAGATGATTCATTTTCATGATGCACAAAATTCCTTTGTTCATTAAAAAGCTCATTTTCTAATCCACCTCCATCCAAACGGCAACTTCTAATAACCCCTTGAGACAAAGGCTTCTACATATATTCTACAGCAATCTTGGACACGTCGGCTAGCAAACTTCGTGTCCGAGTTGCCTCGGTTCAGAGGTGGGAGCCCGTATAAAGACTTCTCGATGTGGTGCCTTTCCGACGAGGAGATAGAGACCGGAGATGCCGCGAGGAGCTTGGGATGGTGGCCGAAGACCGAAGGACACGGATCGCTCGGTATAGCCTCTCTACCCTTTCTCTAGTTAGCTAGTAGTAGGTTAATGGTCCGATCCGGGGAAAAAGTATACGATAGCGCCAGTTTCTAGTTAAAGAAAAGTTTTTGTTTCCGCATTTTGGCCTCGGAAAGACGGCCGGGGTGCTACCGTAGACTTACATGGTATCAAAGCCACGCCATTAACCTTTTCTAGCTTGCTCTAACATGTTTAGAACTTCGATCGAACAAAAATTCCAAAAACCACAATTTCAAAATGCAGTTTCTGTCGATTTTCATTTGTGCTCGAAAAATTATTTTGAGTGTTGCAGAAATACATGCAGGCTTTTCTAAGAGTTCTGTGAAAATTTGGTATTGTGATACTACAGTAAGGCCGCGGAACCGCGGCCAAACCCATATTCTGGCCGCGATTCCGCCGCAGTAAGGAGTCATCACCGTACCATTTTTCTACAGTGCTCTTTAAACTTGGAATTGGGGTTTATGGTATATTCTGTTTGGGCCCAGATTTATTTTGTGTACTGGGTATTGTACTTGGGGCCCACTTCGGGGAATTTTGTCGATCGAAAATTTTAAACATGTTAGTTCACAGTATTTACATTATATCTGCGACCGTGAATGTCATTTGATCGGTAAATCCTGTCTAATTGCTATAGTTCTTTTAGACGGATTTACGAACGTCACATTCACGTTGATGTTCTGTGTTGTGCTGTGATGTTGCGGATTTGTCGTGGTGGATAGCCTGGATGCAATGGTAGTACAGTTTGGTTGTATATGTACATTTGATATTGCGGGGCGAGCGTCCGACATGTGGACTGCCGTCACTGCCTGTTTGTATATTATTCTTTTGGGGCACGACCGGGCTGAGGTTGATGTACCCGTTGTATATATTTTACTTTCTGTACTAGGATTACCCCGCGGTGGGGTGCATGGATAGCCGGATTCTAGAGGGCAACGGGCCCGCATCTCATGGTTTTGAGATGGAGGGGGCTTCACTCTAGAATTGGCGGGCTATTCGCCGCACTCGTAGGGGGTACAGGTTGACCCAAGGAGGGGTGCCCAAGTTACCGGATTCCGTGAAGTGCTGGGTGGTCCATTCACTTTATTGAAGGGGGCTGCCTCGCTTCAGGTTTTGGCGGATAACTTGCCGCGCCCGTAGGGGTCTAGGATTTCATTGCACATGCTATCTACACGACCAGGGGAACGTCGGGTTTCGGTAGCGGCTCTATGAAACCCGAGGATCCCAAATATCTGTATTGTTCTGTGATGCTTATTACATTTCTGTGATGTTGCATTTTATCACGCCTTGAGCGAAAATTATATATTGATATATATACTAGTAGATGTTGTATATGTTTTGCATCCGCGCTAGTCCAATCCCCGCTCAGTCGTTAGTTAAGTAACCTAACGGGTGATGACGGGACCCAGTGGTGAATGCGGATGGCATATACGTACATCATTATTTTCGTTCTTTATTGGTGTGATTAATTGATGGGACTGCATTGATTCGGATCAATGCAAGCTAAACAAACCTATTCTGATGTTGTTGGAACATTTTTCAAAAAGCTGTTATTGCAAGGACGTTCTCTTTTGTTTTGCACAGTGGTATTCGGTTATGAATATCCAGCACCTCAGTCGACAAGGCAAGGGTCGAGATCCCTTTACCGGGAGTGACCCCTTGGACAGAAGTTTGCGTCAGGGTAATAACTTCACTATAGTCGATTGCCTTTTTCTTTGCATCATGGTATTCAGTTGGAATATCCTGCACCTCATTCTACGGGGAAAGTGCCGAGATCTCTTCACCGGGAGTGACCTCTTTAGCAAAGGTTTTGGCCACTATATTTTTATAAAAAGCTATCCGGTTCCTTCAACGATATCAAGTTCATTACGTTAAAGGTTTTTCGCCAAAAACCATTCGTAGCCCTCCGTCATTTTAGAAAGGTAGCACTTAGTATTCATGCTATGTATGTTGGCCTTCGTCAAGGCATAGTGTATGGTAGCTGTTTCCTGATTTAAAATCAGAAAGGCTTATGGAAAAAGCTTCAGAAGAGGGTCACGTGCTTACACGTGACCAGCAGTCACGTGTTGGCACGTGACACCTAAAAGTATCGGCAAGACAAGTTCAGTTTCCCAACTACATCGAAGAAAAGGGCTTCAGAAAGAGTCACGTGCTCCCACGTGATCAGGGTCACGTGTCGGCACGTGACATTTAAAAGCAAGCGGCAAAGGCACATTGGTTCCCTGATCAAATCAAGGAAAAGGCTTCAAAAGAGGTCACGTGCTCCCACGTGACCAGGGTCACGTGTTGGCACGTGACGCTCAAAACATCAGACTCATTCTCCGGTTAAATCAAGAAAAAGACTCCAGACGAGGGTCACGTGCTCACACGTGACCAGGGGTCACGTGGTGGCACGTGACGGCTAAGCAGCAGAAGAAGGCAGAGTGCAAAAAAAGAAAAGGGCTCGTTACAAGGGGGTCACGTGCCCACACGTGACCAAGGGTCACGTAGCCGCACGTGACCAGCTTTCAAAGCCCATTTGTTAAACAGAATTAAATTCTGAGAAAAGACCTCTCAAATCTTTCCAAAAGCAACCGATTGAATTAAAGATTTAGAGTGATTAAATATCATCTATCTATGGGAAAATCTCGAATTTGGAAAGATTTCCCTTTTAAATCTAACAGAAATCACAAAGGAGAATCGCTGGATTTGAAATCCAATGGTGAATAAAATTCACCTAATAATCCATAGGTCCAGAACGAATGATGGATGCAAATCAAATCTCTCAATGAAGATACGTCAAAACTAATTGACTCGGCTACTTCTCCTATAAATAGGAGCCGAGACACACAAAAAATGATATACACGCAGAGGGAAGAAAAGGGAGAGAGCCTTGATACTTTGAGGAATCTGGATCTTTTGCAAAAGAAAACCCTAGGTAAGAAAGGGAAGGCTTTTTGAAAGAAAGAGAATTTAATCCTCAACAGAGTTCAACTCTGATGTAAAACAGAAGAACATATTTCTTCTCTCTTGGAAGGAGGATCTGTAAAGCGCACATCTCCCCTTGAAGTTGAGAATTTAATTCTCAATGGGTTGAGATCCTGCCATGCAGATCCAAAGCATAGAGAGGGAATGGAAGCACGAGAATTTAATTCTCACAGAACTATAGGAATTTAATTCCTTTAAAATAAAATTAGGGTTTGACCCTGTGTCATGGGAATTTAATTCCTTCAGAATAAAAAGAAACAGGGTTTAACCCTAATTAAGAACTTAGTTCTGTTAAAACAACAAGAATTTAATTCCCTTAATCTTACTCCCCAGAATAATTCTCTAACAGAGAGTGGGAGTTTAATTCCTTAAAGCTCTTATTAGGGTTTAACCCTATTCGATTCTTCATATATATGAGGAATTTAATTCCTATAGAAAATTCAGAGTTCAACTCTTCAAAAGAAACTAGGAATTTAATTCATTTGAAATTATTGTCAGGGTTCAACCCTACGAGGAATTCAATTCTTGAAAGGGATTAACAGATCTTCTAAACAACTACAGAAAAGAAGGGTCACGTGTCACCACGTGACCCCCCCAAAAGATCTACAGAAAGCCCTTTGAGGCAGTGCCTCACGTGACCCACGTGACCCTTAACAGAAACTTTAACATACCTCGTTTAGACACCCGTCACGTGATGACACGTGATGGTCCAAAAATGCGATCTCCTCAGAAGAACAAATGAAGGGAGGGCGCTCTCACGTGTTGCCACGTGACCCCTCTTGCCTTAGTGTTTAACACTAAATTGGAACTCCCGAATCCAGTGTTAAAACATTGTTGGGCCTTAGTGTTCAACACTAATCAAAGAACTTTATTTGCAGTGTTCAACACTGATTACCTTAGTGTTTAACACTAATTTGAGATCTCCGTTGCCAGTGTTTAACACTGATCTATTTTAGTGTTTAATGCTAATTTGAAAGCCTTGTTGCTGGTGTTTAACACCAATTATCTTTTAGTGTTAAACACTAACTTGTCAATCTCATTCCCAGTGTTCAACACTGATTGGTCTGTAGTGTTTAACACTAGGCTTTGGCCCAATTGGCTAAATGGCCAGAGACAAAGTCTCTCCTTCAATGGACCAACAGGAAGCCAATATTCCAGACATGATTGGACTTAGCCGAAGCTGGCCATAAGTCCTCAATTCGTAATTAACTGGGCTAATGGGCTCATAACATAATTAATTGGTCTTGATCCCAAATTGGGCCAAGGACTATTTAACCCACTCCGGTTCCAGGGTACATCTCTTCACTCCTTTGATATTTGGTATTGTAATCCCTCAATGTCTTCAAAGAGGTGACGGGTCCCGATGACCACATATCGATATGGACTGTGGGGTCCTTAAACCCATGGACTACGACGTCCTTAACCTTGACCGAGATGTCTTAAAACTAACAATAGACTGTGGCGTCCTTAAACCCATGGACTACGACGTCCTTAACCTTGACTGAGATGTCTTAAAACTAACAATGGACCGCAATGTCCTTAAACTACCCATGGACCGCAATGTCCTTAAACTACCCATGGACCGCAATGTCCCTAAACTAGCAATGGACCACCACGTCCCTAAACTGGAACAATAGAGCCCCGCATGCTCTTTTGTCAGATCTAAAATGATCCCGTTTAAGTTGATCTTAGCCTCAAAGATGGCTAACGTATCCTTAAACCTTCAAACAGAATGGGCTATGAATCTCCTCCAATTAACTCTGGTTCGAGGGTACATCTCTGAACTCCTCTGACATCTGTCGTTGTAATCCTTCAACGTCGTCAGAGAGGTGATGGGTCCCGACGGCCATACATACGATGGACCACTATGTCCCTAAACTGGAACAATGGAGCCCAAATGCTCTTTTGTCGGATCTAAACGATTCTGTTAAGTTGATCTTAGTCTCAAGTTAGACTAACGTACCCTTAACAAACGTTTGAGTTGATCTTAGCCTCAAGTATGGCTGACGTATCCTCAAACCAAACCCCCAAACCCAAATCTAAGATAAACACGGATTTGGACTAGTCCACGTCCTACGGGCGACTACATAAATTAGTCTCCGTATACAATCCACGGGCAACCACAAACAAAACAAACACCCACGATACGAAGTGACCAGCTGGAGAAGGAGAAAGTTGTTACCGCGATGCGGTAGCGTAATTAACTGCAGGGGCTTGCGCCTGCAGGGAAGAGCATCCCCACAATCAAAAACCCCTCAACGAGGGGGAATCTGACGAAGTCTGCTACATCGGCCGCATCCGCTTAAACCTTCGATACATGGTGCCATAAATCAACTTGGCATCTTCAGAGAGGTAGACGGATAATACCAATTAGCATCTGCCCCGAATCTCAGGCAAGACAGTTCATGTCTTGCGTGTCTTTCGGAGGGGAACAATAGCTATTTGTTACTTTTCTGCTGCATAGATAGATGCGTTGGTTTGGGACAGTCGTACTACTATTTTGGCCTTCGTGAAGGGTATGTACGGGTTGGTTTAAATTAACCTGGATAATGACGGGTAGAACTTGACATGTGACTTATGATATGTTGGCCTTCGTCAAGAACATAAGAGCATGGGGTAAAAATCACATCGGGAGTTTCTAAAGAAACTGAAACTTGCCAGATATGCGCATACCTTCTAGAGTGCGATAACATGAGTGGATTCCATCACGTTATCATGCGATGATAGTTAGATCCCGATTCCCACTGATGAGTTGGTTTACTCCTCGGATGATCCCGACTAATTCTTCTTTCAGGTTTGGAGGAGAATTTGACGTTACAGTGGGAGGTTTCTTGATTAGATAAAGTGATAACCATTCTTATCTAGGTTAGAGTACACGCTGAGTGTTTCTTTTCTCTCTCTCTTTGGCAGCGACCATGACCCGACCCTTGACTATGACTCAGTGACCAAGTTAACCAAACCTTCTTATAACACTGGCTTTTGGATTGTCAGAGTTGCATACCTCATTGCCACTCCTACTTTTACCCTTTTCTCCAGAACACCCCGTATTACTACGAACGTCCACTTCCATTGGATAAAACCATCGTATGGTTATATACAAACTCGAAGGAACTTGTTCCAGATTCGAGGATGGTTTCCGGTTCTGGAAAAAACGAATAGGGCTATTCAGTTGTCTTTTCCTTTTACCTTCTCTCAGGTTGCGAGTGTTTCTTGGATTAGGACGGTACACCTATTACGCTAATTGGATAGTCTTCTTCCAAACCATAGGCAGGTGCTGAACGGTAGGGAATGAAGAAAACCATTTAGCCTAAAAGGTGTACAGAAGGTATTAAGTAAAGACAAATAAAGGGATTAGTAATAGGGCAAAGTAAACTGCGACTGCTATTCACGACCAAACCAAGTATTTCATCGCCACTCCTACACCACCTTTGTATTTCTCCAGAACACTCCGTATCACTACGAAGATCCACAGTTTATTGGATACTTCATCGTATGGTTATATACGAACTCGAAGGAACTTGTTCCGGTTCGGGGATGGATTCTGGTTCAGGAGAAATAGGAATAAGGTTTATTCAGTTGTCTTTTATCTTTACCTTCTCTCGCGTGCTAGTGCTGCTAGGATTAGGACAGTACACCTATTATGCTTATTGGATAGTCTTCTTATAAAACATAGGCTGGTGCCGAACGGTAGGGAAGGAAGAAAACCATTTAGCCTAACGATGGTGTACAGAAGGTAACGACTAAAGACATATAAAGGGATTTGGAGAGATGGCAAAGAAATATACGGTTACAGTTGGGAATCTGGATAATGGAAGAGGCATTACTTAGAATACCAGGATACCCCTTCGAAACATTTACATGTTTCAGTTTCACTTTGTATTGTTAAAAGAAAACTGATTTCCCAATTAGTCCTTGCTCCAGGGTATGTGTTTACCAGGTTTGATTCTCACATTTGTATAGTTTTACAGATGATGAGTGGGAGTAAGTTATTGGGAATTGGGTGATCATCCTCATTATATCGGGATTCGTTGTAATTGGTGATATTTGAGGAAATCACCCGGGTTGTTTGCCGGATGACAAATATTTGGTTTTGAATATCCGTTGTTATGCTCCAATTTCAAATTGATATATCTGTACGTTTATTTTCATAAAGTGAGATGTAACTTTTTGAAAGTATGTCGATGACATTTACCTATATCAGTGGATGGTTAGGTAAGGAGCATTAAACAGCGGTGTAATTCTTCTTAACCATAAGTACAGTTTTCAACCTACGACACACAGGGTTTGAGTTATTAGACTCAGAGGACTTATACAGAGGATTGTATATTCTCCTGTGTCCATTAAGGCAGAGGGGTTGGTCCTCGTACTATATTCTATTTACTTATGACTTCTCTAGTTTTTAGACAAGTGTTTCGTAGAAATACAATGTCTAAGTTTTGAGAAGTATAGGTATAAGAATAAAGTAGAGAACTAGGTGTTGCAAGTATCAGGATTCTTCAAGGTGATCTAAGATGTAGATACTTGTGTATGGTATTCAGTTAATAGTAATGATTAAGAGAACTTGCTTCTCTTTCAGGTTACTCATAATTGGAAGCACTCCTAAGTTGTGTAATGCTGATCGGCCTCTCTCCATTTAGTTGACATGCACTGGAGACAGCTGCATGATTTAAATCTGGTTCCAATTAAATCAGTGCCTCTGTTTCTGTATTAGATATAGAACGGTTCATATCTTAACGATGTTAAGGTACGGGGAGTACCGCTCAATACCTGGGTAGCCGTTACGTCCAGGTAGTACCGCTGACGGCTTGTGGATGACTGATGTGATCATCACCTATTGCTGGCGTATTAACGAGTCTTTAGAGTCCCACACAGAAGTTTCCTGGCTCAAACGAAACGAAGTAGGGCATATATGCTGATATGTGGGGGGGCAGATTGAATACGAGTATGTGATATCATATTCTAATCTGGCAGTTATTTAATATCGGTTAGGTTATATGTGATATAACCAGATTATCGAATCAAGTGTTGATTTGATAATGTGATACACAGATAAATGATATTAGTCGGTTATATGTGATATAACCGTATTATTAAATCAAGTGTTGATTTAATAATTTGATATATATATATATTATATTTGATATAATTATATGTTAACTAATATTATTAGCTCACTAATTATTATTCTTCATAATATATATATTAATATATATATAATGAAACATGGCATGGTTTTCTATTTATTGGAAATGGAAATGATGAGGTGGAAAATGAGGAATGGGGTGAAGCATGGCTTTGATATTTCTTTATTCATTTGAGATAACTATAGAAGCATGGTTGCTATATTATATTGGTTGATTTTTTTCATTCTTCAATATGTGAGCCATTTTGTTAAGCCATTCTTCCCTTGATGCTAGAGACTTGAGTTATTTTTCTTGACTTGAGCTCATGAGATGAGTTCTTGCTCTCTCCCATTTTCCTCACCACCACTTTTAAGCTCTAAACCCTTATATGTGATGTGAACCATAGAGCTTGAGCATCCTAGTGAGCAAATAGAACCCCTACTTCACCATCCTAAATTAGATTAGCACTTTGGCTTAGGGTGTTATCTTTACAAAAGATTTTAGTGAAGATGTAGCTTGGATTAGTGGGGCTTCGGGTGGATCATCTTCGGCACGAAGGTCATCGGAGGAAGCTTGCACCTTCTTCAAGTGGAGCCTAGTGGAGTCGCATGGACTACTACACGGAGCTTGTGAAGAGAAGGTCACGGTCTACAAAGGTTGTAGCCCCTTTCTCTTTGTGTAAAGTTTTTGATATTATTGTTAAACCCTAATCATCTCGTTTAAGATCTTAGTTAGTGTGGATTAGCACCCCAAAAATTTTAAAAACAGCATGCTTGATGGTAATAAAACCCAGTGGTGGTGCTAATATACACTTTCATAGTATTAGAGCCAAGGCTAGAAAATTAGACGATGTTTGTAAAACTACGAAAACGAATCGAGTCCGAAAACGAAACCCAAAATATCATGTTTCTGTCGATTTCAAAATGGTCTCTAAATTTTTTTTAAACAAGTACAAAATCTTACATTTGATGTAACTAGAACACTGGAGAAATTCGAGGCCAATACACTAAACTAGACCCGGCGAGATCGGGCTTTTGGCCGGCCTGGTCGGCCCTCCTACAAAGTTTTGGGCTCAATTTTTTTTGTGTTCTGATGTGTTGGGTTTAGGGTTTAGTGAAGATGTTGTAGAATCAAGATTTTTTAAAAAGGTAGCTCTAGTTCTTGCTTTGCATAGTGGCATTCCTTGATGAATATTCAGCAACTCATTCGTTGAGGAAACAGCCGAGGTCCCTTCACCGGGAGTGACCTCTTTAGCGAAACTAGAAAATGCTACAACCCACTTGGTTTAGTCATGATAGCTTCTCTAGTTCTTATTTTGAATAGTGGTATTTCTTGATGAATATCTAGCACCTCATTCGATAAGGAAAGAGCCGAGATCCCTTCACCGGGAGTGATTTCTTTAGCAAAAGCTAGTAAAAGCCATACGGTTTGTTTTTGAAAACTACTCGATTTTAGAAGCGGAGCTTATACTACTCCTTTTCAAAATCACTAGATTCTATGACGATATCAAGTTCATTATGTTAAAGGTTTTCTTAAAAACCATTCGTAGCCCTCCGACATTTCAGATAAGTACTATTTAGTATTCGTGCTGCGTTTGTTGGCCTTCGTCAAGGCGTAGTGTGCAGTAGCTGATTAGTGCTTATCTGCAGCATGAGATGCGACTGGATTAGGGTGGTTGTGCGGCTTTGTTGACCTTAGCCAAGAGTCGTAAGGGTGGGTTTAATTCAGTCACGAAATGACGGGTCGAACTTGGCTAGCGCTTATGATTTGTTGACCATAGCCAAGGTTATAAGTCGCTAGGGGTAAAAACAGATATTGGGAATTTCAGGTGTTAAAATTTGGAATGAGATTGCATACCTTCTATGAGATAGTTGGATCCCGATACCCACTGGGAGTAAAAATTACCCCTGAGAGAGTTTTGCACTTTACAATTAGCTAATCCAGTAGGTGTCTAGAAAGGTGTCAACGGGGTTATGTCTCTAAGGAAATGAGGTTTATTTTAATTAGGTCCGTGCAAAAGCACGGGGAACCTCCCTCGGGGTACCGACACTGGCCTGGCTGACCGGTTAGCGAACTTGTAGAATATAATTAATCCCGGCTAATCTTACCTTTTATGGTTTGAAGGAAGATTTGATAAAAACAGTGAGAGCCATCCTGATTAGATAAAATAATAACCAATCTAATCTTGCAAAGAGCGCACAAAAAAGTGCTTATCCTTCTCTCTCTCCTGGTAGCGACCAATGACACGCCTTAATCAAGATAATAATATGGATGTATTGACCGAACCCACTTATTCTACTGGGCTATATTCCGCTCTATCTTATGACTGTCATAAGTCTAAGTAAGGAATAGGGGAATATCAAGATTTCCACGCCACCCAAATGAAGAATAAGAATGTTGATGCATCGTCTTCAGGTGTGTTCATAACCGAGAACTGTTTCTCAGTTTGCTTCATGTCCTGGGTATTGGATACCGGATCAGGATCCCACGTATGTAATTTGTTACATGGGCTAAAGATAGGTAGAGAACTGGGAAAGGGTGATAAGTCTCTAGTAGTAGGGAATGGAGCAATTGTTGCATCCAAAGCAGTTGGCGAATATCACCTTGTATTACCAAGTGGTAAAACAATGATTCTGAGCTACTGTTGTTTTGTACCAAATATATTGTGAATGTTTTCCTAAATCAAGTATCGATTAGGTATGGTACGTTGTATAACGGTATATACGTTCTAAATCACAAAACAGTTCTAAGTATACAGAACACAAATAAGAGAAAAAGTTCAGAAATGAACGAAACCTACTTGTGGTATTGTAGACTGGGTCATATCAATGCGACAAGACTAGCTAAGTTACATGAAAATGCATATTTGAATCCGTTCGAATTTACATCTTATGAAACCTGCGAGTCATATCTCAAAGGCTTGATAACCAAATTTCCGTTTACTAGACACGGAGAAAGAGCTACTAAACTCTGGGACTGATACATAGTGATATATGCGGCCCTATGTCTACACATGTCAGGAATGGTTCCTTGTACTTTATTACATTCATCGATGATTTCTCAAGATTCGGACATGTGTTCTTGTTGAAACATAAGTCTGAATCTTTTGAGAAATTCAAGGAATATAAGTGCGAAGTTGAGAACCAAATGGGTAAAAGTATTGAAATCCTTCGATCTGATCGAGAAGGAGAATACTTGAGCACGGAATTCAGAGACTACTTAAAAGAGAATTGGATTCTCTCTCAGCTTACTCCTCCGTATACACCACAGCACAATGGAGTTTCGGAGCGGAGGAATCACACCCTATTAGATATGGTGCGCTCTATGATGAGTATTGCTGAGTTACCTATTTCCTTCTGGGATTATGCACCTGGGATAGCTGCATACCTATTGAATAGAGTTCCGACCAAATCCGTTGTCTACCACTCTATATGAGATATGTGTAGGGTTCCCTAGGGCGGCCGCAGGGTATCGGGAGGCATCATTCATGCCGTTTTCAAAAAAATGCCGCGCTAAAGAACCCTAACCTAGAATCTTAACTAGAGATTTCGATGATACTATCATGCAAACAACTTTACATACAAAGTGAACAAGGAATACAACCTTTGTAGACCGATCCTTCACTTCAATAGCTCCGTGTAGTAGTCCCTTCGCTCCAAGTGGTGATCTCCCGAACTCTAGTGAGGCTCCACAAGGTGAAATGAACAAGCTTGCTTGAAGTCTTCGAGGCCGAAAATGATCTACGTCGAGGAGACAATAACACAAGCTGCCTCTTCACTAAGTGATGAACAAGTGAAGAAACAACCCAATCTACATGGCTAGTAGAGAAGAGGTTGATGAAGTGGGAATTTTGCTCACTTTAGAAATAATTTTCTCACTAATTTTCTTCACCTTGTTTACCACCGAAAACAGAGACGAAACCGCGTAGGTCATCTTGTCTGAATGTGGAGGCAGATGCTATTTGGATTTATACGTCTACCTCTCCGAAGATACCAAGTTGATTTATGGCACCATGTATCAAAGGTTTAAACAGATGCAGCCGATGTAGCTGATTTCGTCAGATTCCCCCTCATTGTGAGGGGTTTTTTTATTGTGGGGACGCTCTTCCCTGCAGGCGTAAGCCCCTGCAGTTAATTACGTTACCGCGCAGCGATAACCACTTTCTCCTGCTCTAGATGTTCACTTCGTGTCGTGTGTATTTGTTTTATTTTTGGTTGCCCATGGATTGTATACGGAGACTAATTTATGTTGTCGTCCATAGGGCGGGGATTAGTCCAAATCCGTATTTTCTTAGATTTGGGTTTGGTTTGTTTTAAGGCTCGTTAATCTCGTTTGAGATTAAGATCAACTTAAATGTTTGTTGAAGATACGTTAGTCTAATTTTAGACTAAGATCTACTCAACAGGATTCTTGGATCATTTAGATCCAACGAAAGAGCATTTGGGCTATATCATTTTAGTTTAGGGACGTTGTGGTCCATTGGGTTTAGGAATGTCATAGTCCGTAGAGTTTAGTTTAGGGACGTTGCGGTCCGTTGGGTTTAAGGACGTCATAGTCCATAGAGTTTAGTTTAGGGACGTCGTGGTCTGTAATTAGTTTAAGGACATTACGGTCCATAGTTAGTTTAAGGACATTACGGTCGACATTACGATCTATAGGGTTTGTTGATTGTCGGGACCCGCCACCTCTCCGAAGACGTTGAAGAATTACAACGACATTTATCAGAGGTGTGGGGAGATGTACCCTTGAACCAATATCAGTTGAGAGATCTGTAGTTGGGTTTATGACTAAGATTGAATTTAGAAAAATTATGATCTTATGGGCTCGGTTGATCTGAATTAGGGACTTTTAATCAGCTTGGACTCAGCCCACTCACTTTTTGAATAAAGTGTTAAACACTTGTTTGGGCTTGGTCCCTTTTGTTCAACAATGCTGAGCATTGATATGGGCTTTGATGCTCATCCTTTTTTTTTTGCTTTTTATTGAGTTTTAAACACTCTTTATGGCGCTGGGCTCTATTTATAGAGCGCTCTTTATTTCATCAGCGCCCACGTGAGGGGCACGTGGGGCGCTTGGCACTAGGCGCCAATCACTGAGTGCAAAGCACTCTTTATTTTATTAGCGCCCACATGAGGGGCACGTGGAGCGCATGGCGCTGGGCGCCAACCACTGAGTGCTAAGCACTCTTTATTTTATTAGCGCCCACGTGAGGGGCACGTGGAGCGCTTGGCGCTGAGCGCTAACCACTGAGTGCTAAGCACTCTTTATTTTAGCAGCGCCCACATGAGGGGCACGTGGAGCGCTGAGCGCCAACCACTGAGTGCTAAGCACTCCTTATTTTAGCAGCGCCCATGTGAGGAGCACGTGGAGCGCACGACACTGTTTCCTTCTTTGTGCATTTTTCTGAAGAGTTCAATTCTTTGTTCTACCATGGATCTTCAATCCCCAAGAACAAATTCATCTGTGCAAGAATTAAATTCTCATTTGTGGGAGATTTGTCTCATGGGTTTCAGATCCAGGGAAAGAACTATGTTCTTCTATGAGGGTTAAACCCCTGGATATGCAGATGAGATACTATGATCTCTATTTATCTTGAAGAAAGTTCTTCTTCTTTCCTTTCTATTTTTAAAGCTCTTTTTGCTTGCTTCTTCTTTTGAACTTGAAGTTTATGGGGGGTTCCTCTGTACAAGACTTGAAGTTTTTGGTCTTTATATAGGGGAGGCTAATTTGTTAATTCAGTTAAGGAAATCTCTCATTGAGAGATTTCTTAATTGATTTGGGGAATTTTATCCACCGTTGGATGTTTGATCCAAGGACTTCTGTTTTATAGAAGAAATTTTTCTTGTATTTAACAAGATTGGGAAAATATTTTCCCATACAGAACTTATTCTGTATCTTGGTGATTTTTAATCACCATTGGATCTTTGATCCAACGGTGCTCCGATTTACAGAGCACAATCTTTCTTGTTTAGAAAGATTTGAGGAGTATTTCCTCAATCAGAATTTAATTTTGTATCTTGGTGATTTTTAATCACCATTGGATCTTTGATCCAACGGTGCTTTGATTTACAGATCACAATCTTTCTTGCTTAGAAAGATTTGAGGAGTATTTTCTCAATCAGAATTTAATTCTATACTCTGATGATTTATCATCTCCGTTGGATCTTTGATCCAAGGGTGGAAAACTTTTAGTTCTGGCGCTGGCGCTCTCGTGCTTTACACGTGAGGCGCTGCCTTAGACTTTTTAACTCTTGGCGCTGGCGCTCTCGTACCTTGCACATGAGGCGCTGCCTCAGAGTTTTTTAACTCTTGGCGTTGGCGCTCTCGTGCCTTGCACGTGAGGCGCTGCCTCAGAGTTTTTAACTCTGGGCGCTGGCGCTCTCGTGCTTTGCACGTGAGGCGCTGCCTCAGTTTAAATTTTGAATAGAGCCTTGCTTTCTTATTTGGGGGAAAAATGCCCCCCACCGCTGCGCTCACGTGGCTCACACGTGAGTGCAGCGGTGGCACCCTTTCCACCGTTGGATCATCTTGGAAGTTGGATCATCTTCCAGCGCCTATAAGTAAGGCCTTTGGCTCTTGAGATGACTTCTGTTCATCTTCTTTCTTGTTTCTGATAATTTAATTCTCCCTTCAGAGCTTAGATCTCTGCCCAAGGGAATTCCTTTTTTAGAGTTAGAACTCTGTCCAAATTTGGTAAGGATCATAATCGAACCCCTTAAACAGAGCTTTGCTCTTACTAGATCATAGATCTAAAAATGGATTTTTAGGGCTACATAACCCATTAGTTAGAACATTGTTTATGAAGAACTCTTAGAGTTCGTTTTGTAGATCTTAAAGATCTTGGAGTTTTTACTCAGCAAAAAGCTTTGCTTTTTAGGGTTCTAATGGATTACTCCATCGTTTTCACAGAGCATGGCTTTTAGAAATTTTTGGGAATTTTTATTCCCCTCATAATTAAAGTTGACAGATGTAATTTATGTTTGCAGAGCACTGCTCTTGAGGGAGTTTAACACCTTGGCCCAATGAGTTTCTCATTAAATGAGAATATTTTAGGATTTCTTTCTTAATAATTGACCGTCTCATCAATGATGAGCCGTCACTTTGATTTTGTGGGCCCCCTTAGTCCCTTTTTCCTGCATTGTTGTATGGTACAAATTTAAAGTTCCAAATGTCGGAATTTGTAATGTAGTATTGACATCTAACCCTCGTTTCTTTTCGCGCAGGTACTATGTCTTTTGACTCTTCTTTCCTATTTGTTCGCCCAGAGAGTGCGTACGCCGACGCGCCTGTGGATCGGGAAGTTTTTGCACTGATTAAAGATCATGACCCGAAGCAGAAGTCTCTTCACTTATGGGGGTTGTGGTACAACCAAATTATTCAGGATCGGCACGGTTTCTCTTGTGCGGTGCCTTCAGATCCAATTTCCGCCATTCATTATGCTGACTCACCCCAGGTGAATTACACTGTGAAGGAGGTTAACTGGATTACAGATGAACGCCTCCAGCCCTCTATGGGCTCGATACCTGTACAGCCGCCGATGACTTTAGATATTTTGAGGCGGCGCATATGTCAAGGCGAGTCTCGCCCTTGGGGACAGGCATACATGATAGGCTTGACTCCTCGCCATTCAGCCGAATACTTGCAGTGGGCTCGTTACATCTTGTCGGCCAAAAAGTCACTGCTGCTAAAGCTCGGGTTGTACCCTGCTATCTACGCGTCACTTTTTCAATATCCCACGCCTCACGTATGGTGGGTCAAGGCTTTCTTGGAACAGTGGAATATCCCGACTCACACCTTTCTTTTATCGGACCGAGAGGTTTCGATTTCCTTAGAGGAATTTGCAGAAATTTTGGGCCTACCCGTCAGAGGGGAACATTACGAGGAAATACTTCCCCCCGATGAGTACATCTTCGCCACCAAATCAGTGGTGATGGTTCACACTCCGGAGAATGATATTCAATATTGATTCGCGAGTCTAATCAAGGTGTTGAATATTTATGAGAGTCTGTTTCTTGAGTCTAGAAGGCACGGGGTCAGCTTCGTGGATTTCATCACCCGCTTTCTTCACCCGGAAGTCTTGTCAAAACAAGATGCGAAGATCGCCAAGATTGACGATCCTTTTGGTTTTTGCTTGGACAGCCAGCCGACAGCGGAAGCAGATCAAAGGATTTTCTTCCTCCCAGATAACCCGGTCATCCCCTTTGCAGAGCTCGCAGCTTCTGACATCGACAAAGAGGCATTCTTTTTTAGGGTTCATCGGCCTATGGTTAAGCTGGTTTGTGCTCCCAATGCACCCTCGCTATATGAGGCCATCCGTCTTCTATCCGGCTCACCGAATGGTTGCCGGGACGCGAGTGGCCGTCGGGATCGCTGGGCTGGCTCACCTGTATCATGGCCTTAGCTTAGAGGCAGACACCACTCAGCCAGGGGTACAGCCCGTAACTCTCCCGCTGCACTATTTCATGTCATGGATCGAGCTGCATGTGCTCGGCGTTTTTGGAGTCCACAAACGGGCCCGTTTCTATGACAGTTATAACTTCCCTCGGGTTATGTTCCTTGTTGATGCTTCTGCTTTAGATCCATCACAGCGAGAGGCTCGGGGTCTGGTCCTTCGCCCGCGTATGGTCGGGGATAGCATGACCTTGGTCGATAAGGTCTTAACCATTGGCAAGGAATCCACTAAAACGGTGCAGCCGCTGCGCGATACCTTCAAAGATGGGGCTCCTACATTTAAGGCTCGGGAGATTCTGCATTTGTATTCAATCAGGCCAGGCTTTTTAGTGTTCAGGCAGAACGACTCGGCGCTGTTCATGAGGTACAGCCCGCACCGTTTTGCTCAACAGTCGAGCTACGATCAGGGTGTCCCGCTTGAGGCTTTTTTAGTTGAGCCGGTTACTACGGAAGCGGGTATCTGCAGCGCGCTGTACCATTTTATGCGACTAAATACCGGGTCCATCTTTTTTATCAGTGAGCCGAGCTGTGTTCCGAAAGCCTCGAACGCATACGTGGCGTGGTACCAGCATGCGACGGATGCTGTTATTAGGGAAGAAAAGCGGTTACTGCTCGATCGCAAGGGTGCAGCCCCTGCTGGTAATCCAGCTGTCCCCTTAAAGCGACGGACCATTGTTCGTCCTTCCTTAAGAGAAGCTGCTGCGATTGCGGTCCCGCGCACTTTTCCTGAGAAGCCTCTACCCCGTGTTCCTGTAGAAACGGCAGCTGCAGCGTCCCCGGAGTCTGGAGTAGGTACGGAAATCGGGACTCGCCGCAAAAAATGCCCATCAAGCGCAAGCTCGTGTCATCGGCCGCCAGCGTTCGCTCACAGAAACAGAAGAAGTCGCTCTTTTCTGCTGACGTTGTACTCGGCCAGGAGCCCCATGCTCCCTATAGTGAGAGCTTGTGTGAGTATGTCACTAACGATGGCTTGTTCGACAGGCCTGTGACCGACACCGATCTACAGGCTGCCCTCGTGGCCTCCGAGCGACTGGCGCACGAAGAAGAGGCGCTGATCACCATTGCGAAGTCAGGTATACTTCAGTTGTATTTTTCCGCGTTCATTCCTTCCTTATTATTATGCTTTTTCTAATGTCATTTTCTTCAACAGGTATTTCTGCCGAAGAGGCTCTTGCGGCTTCCATCAAGACGTTCGAAGAGGAAGAGAGGCTCCGCGCTTCTTTGGGTCTTGGTATAATTCAGCTCATTGTGTCTTCATTCCCCCTTTTTTTATTCGTGCTCTGACCCTCTCCCTTATTATATTGCAGGGACTACCTTGACTCAGGTTATTCCGAGTGCGATACCGATCCCGAGCGGTGGTGCAGCGATGCTTCCAGAGCCAGCTATTGTGGCCCTAACTCCCCCAACATTACCGCAGGAGGCGTCGCTAAAGCATCCGATGACAGACGACGTAACGGCTCCGGAGGCAGAGCTTGGTTCGGACGACGATGTCCCTTTGTCAGAGGTCTTGAGGAGATCATTTCTTACTGCTTAGACCGAAAAGAAGCGTAGGAATCATATGGCGAGGGAACACGGTGCCAGTTTGGCCGTAGGCCCAGGCTCAAGCAGCATCCTCCTTGCTGATACCCCTTCGGCGGATGTTCCCCCTGCGTTGTCTACCTCCCGTAGACACGTTGCGCGTGCAGCTCGGGAAGAAACCAAAAAGCTACTCCAAGGTAACGTAACACTGAGTTTTTTTTATTCGAACTAAATCTTTGAATTTTGACATATGCATTTCCTGTAGGGCCGAGTCTTGGTGATGGGATGATGGGTGAAAGCCTGGCGGTTACCGTGCCCAAAATTGCTACCCTTTCTCTAGAATCTAGGACCGTCTAGACCGCTGCTCTTTCCCCGTGTGGCTCACTGGTGTCGGCGGGCGTCGCAAGCGTCACAACGGCCGTCGTCGAATCAGGGGATGAAGCCATGGGCGCAGAAACTACTCCTCTGGTGGAGAGCGAAGAAGCCGCTACGCCTAGTGATGCTTCCGTCGCGGTTTTGGTTGATGACCCATCAGGTAAGTCTTGAGTCATTGTTCTCTTTTTATTTCTCAATCCCGTTGAGCTTCTTCTGACGATATTTTGTTTGCAGATGCAGTGAATGCTGAGATTGTGCCACCTGAAGCACCTCCGGTTGCCGCCATGACGGTGGTTGTTCCCCTGCCTTCTCCTATGTCCTCCGAAATGCTGGAAGGTATAGGTTTGCGATTTATTTAGTTTAACTGTGGACACCATCTTCTTTGTATTGACGGTATATTGTCGCAACTCTGCAGGAGTCCTTTTCGACCATCTATACCAGGTGTTGAACCCGCATTTCTCCTTCCAGTCGGAAGTCATTCTGCCTCCTGGTATTGGTTAGTATATCCTTCAGCTATTGTCCCTTTCTTTCTTTTATGAATAGCCTTATTGTTGCTAAGTCTTCTTTATATTGATCGCAGCGTCACGGATCGGAGGAGGAGACGAGGGGATAGTCGCACATCCGGTACTCCCAATTTTGCCACATGCCACAGCCGGTATAGTAGACTCCGTCGCTCGTATATTTTCTTTACCACCCGAGTCGACATTTGACCATAATTTGTTTGGCAGCAATCTCACCGGCTCCAGCTCCCTTTGAGTCTCGCATCCCAATGCCGGCAAGGCCCTTTGCCAAACGCCCATCTTCCAGGGGCGCTGCGAATAGCCTACGAATGTTGAACGAATTCGTCGAGGATCTTGATGCCGAGGCCCTCGCATTCGCTGCAGATTTTGCTGTTGAGGTTAATCCTATGCTGGCGACGCTCATGAACTTCCAGGATGAAGGTGTCGTCGAGTCCTGGGTTAATTACTGCAGAAGGATCGAGGCTTGCCTGCATGAGATTGAGCTCAAGCATCCCGCTCCAGAAGTATCAGCTTTGAACTCCCAGCGGGCTGCGTGGGTCGAGAGTAGTGTTCCTTTCATCCGCAATTTTGAACAAGAGGCGACCCTGAGGCAAAAGGAACATGAAGTAGCTTCAAGCGAATCTTCCCGGTTGCGCGCTCAGATTGAAGCGAATGCCGCCCAATTAAAAGCTGTCTTCGACAATCTCCAGCGATGCATTTCGGATAGGCTGATGCTAAAACGGACGCTGGACTTTACCGAGCGAGTCGGGCAGGACTGCGAGGCTGCCATGCTAGGAACCGATCCAAAGCTTTCGTCTTGTTTGCGACAGCGGGCCCGAGTCGAAGCGGAGTTGGCTGCGGCGGCCTATTGTGAGAAAGAATTGAAAGGAGTGAGCGAGTAGCTGGCTGATTTTTTGAAAACGCCTCCTCCTCAATAACCGTCTTTGTACCCTCTTTTTTTTACTATAAACTTGTGGTTTATGAATAACATGTACTCATTTTGATTCCTCTATGAAATGTATTTTGTATTCATTTAAATTCATGAATAAAAGATGTATTTTACCTCATACTATCATCTTCTTTTCTTTGTCGTGTCATTGGCGTGTGACTTTGGCAAATGCGGCCTGTAGATAGTAGATAACAGTTCATCTTGAACTCCTTGTAGGGTAGCGATGGCTTAGGAAATAGGTTCAGGTCTGCTGCCTAAGAATTTTCAACTTTATGAGCCGTGAGGGTCTCATAAAGACGTTTCTCCCCACGAGTCGAGAGGATCTCATAGGTGTAATTTCTTCTTAGGGGTGGTGAGGATTTCTAAGTGCGTTTTCTCTTGAGAGTCGTAAGGATCTCACAAGAGAGTTTTCTTTTCACGGGTTGAGAGGTTTGCGCAGAGACACTGATTTCCCTGGGGGTCGAGACGAATCGAGAGATTATTGGCTGACTTGTTTCCGAGATCCGAGACGGAGCATCGTTTCGGCAGGGAGGTCGTTGGCTGACTTGTTTCTGAGATGGAGCGTTGCTCCGGCGGAGAGGTCATTATCTGACTTGTTACGAGACGGAGCATTGTTCCGGCGGGGAGGTCATTGGCTGACTTGTTTCTAAGATGGAGCGTTGTTCCGGCGGGGATGTCGTTGGATGACTTGTTTCTGAGACAGAGCGTTGTTCCGGCGGGGAGGTCATTGGCTGACTTGTTTCCGAGACCGAGCGTCGTTTCGGCGGGGAGGTCGTTGGTTGACTTGTTTCCGAGATGGAGCGTCGTTCCAGTGGGGAGGTCGTTGGTTGACTAGTTTTGGAGACGTAGCGTCGTTCCGGCGGGGAGGTCCTTGGTTGAGGGGGGGTCGTTGGTTGTCTTGTTTCTGAGACGGAGCGTCGTTCCGGCGGGGTGGTCGTTGGTTGACTTGTTTCCGAGACGGAGCGTCCTTCCGGCTGGGAGGTCGTTGTGTGACTTGTTTCCGAGACGGAGCGTTGTTCCGGCGGGGAGGTCGTTGGCTGACTAGTTTCCGAGGCGGAGCGTTGTTCTGGCGGGGAGGTCATTGGTTGACTTGTTTCCGCTTTCTGCGGCATCGAGAAGGAACGCCGCGTCGATCTTCTGGGATGCAGATGTTGCCGTCAAGATCTAACTCTCCCTTTGACAGAGTCTGTTGGGAAATGTGGTTCCCTTTTCGTTTATGCCTATGGATTGTATACATGGGTCAGTATGGACTCGCTTGTAGGGCAAAAGTTTCATTCTTTCATTTTTTTATTTCCTTCCGCGATGCTCTATCATTTCAGCTTTTTATATCGTGAAAGTCGCGATTGCCCAATCATTTCGGCTATTTTTCTTTTTACTCGCTACTTTTTATTGCGAGTTGCCCAATCATTTCGGATATTTTTTTAATGTATTTTTGGCTCGCTGATTTTGTTGCGAGTATGGACTTGAGATCTGATACCAATCTTAGCATCAGTATCGCTGCGACTAGAATATTGCCAGGAGCGAATCATCACTTGCCGTGAATGGACTTGGAATTTATTACCGATTTAGGTATCAGTATCGCTACTACTGGAACGTTGCCAGGAGCGAATCATCATTTGCCTTCGCCGCTATCAAAAGAAGGTGGCTTAGTAGACAGGGTTAGGGACCTGACGACTAAGGCTTTTGAATTCGTAAGCCGTAAGAGTCTCATAAAGGAATTTCTCCCTACGAGTCGTGAGGATCTCGTAGGTGTAATTTCTCCTTAGGGGTCATGAGGACTCCTAAGTGCGTTTTCTCTTGAGAGTCGTAAGGTTCTCACAAGAGCATTTTCTCCTTGCAAGTCGAGAGGACCTACAAGTGTTGTTCACCAGATAGAGGAATTTCACACCATTGGTGGAACAGGGTGAGGGAACGCTTATTTATGCCCGTGGATTGTATACAAGGGTCAATATTGACCGCCTGTAGGGCAGTTTTGGGGATATGATGGCTCAAGAACAGATTCAGGTCCCTGTATCTTAAGTCTTTTGAATCCTATGAGCCATGAAGGTCTCATAAGGGGATTCTCCTTACGAGTCGTGAGGATCTCGTAAGTGTAATTTCTCCTTAGGAATCGTGGGGATACTTAAGTTTGTTGCTCCCTTGTGAGTCGTAAGGATATTACGCAGGTCTTTTCTCCTTATAAGGTCGAGAAGACCTTGCAAATGTGCATGAATTTCTTTTACGAGTCTGCGCCCTTTTGGGTTTTCACAAACTCGCCGGTAGACCTGCTATTTTTACTCACAGAGCCTTTTCAGGTTTTTATCCGTGCCCATTTCGCTTATGGGTGTACCGTTTTTTTTGCCGCGTTAGCCTAAGGATGCTGCGGTTCATAGTAGTTTAAGGACGTTTCGGTCCGTAGCTAGTTTCAGGACATTGCGGTCCATCGTTAGTTTAGGGACGTTTCGGTCCTATCGTTAGTTTAAGGACATCTCGATCCGTCGTTAGTTTAAGGACGTTTCGGTCCGTCGTTAGTTTAGGGACGTTTCGGTCCTATCGTTAGTTTAAGGACATCTCGGTCCGCAGCTAGTTTAAGGACGTTGCGGTCCGTTGTTAGTTCGAGGCAAAGTTTTGCCGGATATAGAGTTTAGACTCAGGAAGACAGCGAGTGGACACGAGCGTCGTCATCTATCATTAACCTGGGCTGTGACTCGTCAGGCTTAGTATTTCTTAAGGTATCGGCCGTTTATTGGCCGGAAGGGTCTTTCACCATGCATATCCATGAGCAAGTAAGCCCCTACCTTGGTAGACTTTGTCTATGATGTACGGGCCTTCGTTGTTTGGCTCGAATTTCCCCCGTTTGGCAT
The DNA here is from genome assembly GCA_030015575.1 of Agapanthus africanus. Lineage (NCBI taxonomy): Eukaryota > Viridiplantae > Streptophyta > Magnoliopsida > Asparagales > Amaryllidaceae > Agapanthus > Agapanthus africanus. The sequence continues at coordinate 333,974,374 of JASDDO010000024.1, read as the reverse complement.
GATTGGGGATCATAGGTCTTTTGACCACTAGCACGAGTTCGCCTTGGCAGAATGTTCTCAGCTTAGTTAATCTTTCGTATGAGCATATCATCTTTGCTTTGTAAGCTTCTAGGTTTTGCTGCGCCATGAGATGAGTTTCATCTAGGGCACCGAGCTCCTCAAGCCGAAGATGAGCATTCTCTTCATCTGTTAGCTAGTAATGAACCGCCACTCGTAGAGAGGGTAGCTCTATCTCCAAGGGGAGTACTGCTTCCGTGCCGAATACCAATGCATACGGCGTTGTATTCGTAGCCCTTTTGAACGTAGTCCGATACGCCCAAAGAGCTTCATGCAGTCTCTCGTGCCTGTACTTTTTATTTTTGGACACCGTCTTCTTTATGATCTTGGTCAAGGTTTTGTTGAAAGCCTCAGCTAGACCGTTAACTCGGGGATTATAGACCGAAGAGTATCTCCAGTCTATGTTATGCTGCTGTGCGAAGCGGTTGATTCTGTGACTTCTGTAGGCCGGCCCGTTATCGGAGATAATCCGTCGCGGAGTGCCGAACCGATAGATGACGTGCGTCTTGAAGAAAATGAGGATGTTCTCCGTCTTCACTTCTCTTAGCGGTATGGCTTCTACCCACTTAGAGAATTAATCAGTTGTCGCCAATATGAACCGATGTCCTTTAGATGACGCTGGTTCGATGGGCCCAATTATGTCGGTTCCTGATTAAAGTGTCAAAAATTTATAGTTTACCGTAATCAGAAACGGCGTCGCTTCGCAGCTAGCCGGTGAGTACGGGTCGATCCGCAGGGATGTGTTAATTTCTGATTTTGTGTTATAACGAGTTGATTCAAATCGTGGTTGGTTTTTTTTATCGATTGAGTTTAAGATGAATTTATGTGATAAGAAAGGACTCGTTAGGGTTAGGTCGAAGGTAGGGGTGTTGAGATCTATGTTTTCACCTCTTTCAATGCCATGATTTAAGCTTTTTAGAAATATCACAACAATTATTAGCAAAGGGGATTAGGATGATCGGGAAGAAACAAAGTTTCTTCCTCTAGATCCTTGTCCGTCCTTTCCTATTAATTGATGTGATCTTCATGGATGTCATATAAGTCCGGCCTTTTATACTAAGGTTCACCGTTACCTTGTAGGTAGGGTGCCGTAGGGGGCGGATCGTATATGAATGCATGAAGATTTCGTTTTAAAAATAGGTTGGCATTGAAGGAGGTGAGAGACATCCATCTCTCACTTACTCCCTTGTTCCTAACCCTAACGAGCGAGGATTTTACTCGCTCATTAGGGAATTGTTGAAAAGAGACATTTTTATGTTTATGTTTTAAAGGTTAACTACTTGGTGCAGATTAAGGAGGATTACACTAAAGCAAGAATTAAATAACTAGGGCAAGTAAAAGATTATACTAAGACAAGAATTAAATAAAACTAAAGACTTACAAGAAAAGATGATGCTCTGAATTCTTCAAGAAATCTCACTTTTATTGATTATAAAGAGGCATGCCTTTTTACAGATCTAGATTACAATTTATAAGTAACTAGTGAAGCTAGGGTTACAGACCCTCGTAGACATGAAATTACTGATTTACCCCCTAAAAATCCCAACAATGAAACGACACACCGACACAAGAAGTCGGTGCCGACACGGGCTCTGTATGGCCGCGGTTCCGCGGCAAAGACATGCCTTTGGCCGCGGTTCCGCGGCCATTTAGTGGGCTTGGCCCACTATCTTTCTGTGTTGGGTCACTCTTCTCTTGGGCTCTCTGATCTCACTGTTTGTTTCTCTGTTGGGCTTTCTAGTATTCTCCAGATTCTCAGTGAAACTTGTAAGGATCTTTTTGACCGTTTCACTTGACGTTCGTCTCGGCTTGAGTAGGATCCGTGTGCTGGTTGGTCAAAAGTCCATTTCCTGTATCAACTTTGTCTTTTTCACTGTATTTGCTTCAAAAGTCTGTATCCTGTATCATGTAACAAACGATCGTCAAAAGCACCTGTTTACTTATAAATTGCACAAAAAGTGGGGCGTATAAATTGCAATATTATGATGTGAACAAATACCCCCAAACTTACCTTTTGCTCGTCCTCGAGCAAACTTATTATTTTATTCTGACATAGCCACACTTTCGCAGGGAAACGCGATTGCACTGAGCACGTGCAACAAGCCGTTAAACCTCTAGGTGTCCCTAGTAGGAGGAGTGTTGTCTCCTGAGGGTTTTCAGCGGATTACACCCACAAAATCCTATCAACTTGGTTTCTCGACTTTTGTTCTCCATTTAGGTTTTCTAACAAGGAAATCTATTATCGTTGACCCGCAAATTATCCACCCATATTCTTCACGCTTGCTCATTATTTAACTTAAGATTACACATATCCTGTAGAATTACCTAGCTTTCGGCATTTCTTAAGTTTTCCTTCTAGAGTTCCATCTCCACTTAGGAATTTCTATTAACTCTATTAAAGACACAAGTTCTATTCTTCATTCCTTTCTCTTATCTAAACTCTAATCACATATCCCCACGTGTGTGTAAATATCACCCCTACACTTGGAAATTCAAATCAAGCAATCGTACTCCAGCCCAGTGTCCAAAGCACTTGTGAGACTTTGCTTTCACATCCTTCATGCGACTGTTAATACTTCTTGAGGTACCAACAACCGATTACCAGATGCGTTAGCACTTTAAGGCGTACTTCCTAGTTTTGCAACACCCAAGGCTTTTAGCACCTTCGCTAAATATTTTTCCAATTTTTTTTTTTTAGTCCTAAGTAATCACAAAAACCAGTGTCCATTTTTCTTTATCCACTTTTTTTCTTTTTCATTGTGCTAAGGACGTTAGACATGAGTATTTCAAGGTCTCTTCTACTAATCCAAGTTTCAAGGTGCGTGTTTGTGCAATTTGTAGGGTATACATTTTCAGAATCCAGACTTAAGTTAGGAACTATTTTTCAAACTTATACTCTAATAAGAGTTTTAATACTTTTCCTTCGTTTCGACTTAGCCCAAGAACTGAACCCAAAATTTGCCTATTTCTAAATAACCTACAAAGACATATGCTTTCCACAGTTAAACTTTAAGGAAGGTTATTTTTAGGGTTTTTAATTTGCTAAGTCTAAGATTTAGTTTTTCCTAGCCAGTTAACCTATTTATCAAACTCAAGTCAATTAACCAGAATTGAATACATTAATTTTTATACTTTTTGAAATTTTTCAATTTTTTATGGGTTTTTCAGTTTTCTAAATTTTTTTATTTTTTTTCAAATTTTTAAATTTTTATGATTTTTATAAAAATGCAATGCAGAAATAACTATGCAAAAGGAAAACAAGGATATATACAATATGCAATGCAAGGATAACTATATACATCACCTCTAATACCCCCAAACTTGAGCAAAGCAGTGCCCTCACTGCCCGGCCCCACGTCGCGCTCGTGAGCGTGAACGTGATCTCTCCCCACTAGCCAACAGTGTTTGTATCCCCCTCTCAATCTCCGTCAACCGACGGTCGTGCTCTCGTGCCGATGCCCGAAACTCATCCCGCAAAGAGTCTAATCTCCTCACTGTTCTTCTCATTAATCGCGCATGTTCTTGGGGAGTTAGTTCTTCCCCGCTCGAAGTCGAGCTCGAGCTGGGGGTGTGTGCAGGTATGTTTTCTCCCGGCTCTGTCCGTGTCCAAATATCCGTCAGTCTAGAGTAAGAGGACGAGACGCCCTCTAAAAGTGGTCGAACTACGGTACCTTCTGTCAAATAAGAGTCAAATTCCTCGGTTGGGAGGAAATAACGGCAGAGTTGGGTCACGAGCATGGGGCATGGATATACACTACTTAGTTTACCCGAACCTATGGAGTATAGCAAAACTGTGCACATGTCGAATCTAGGGTTTTTCGTCATTAAAGTATGAACGACATGTAAGGACGGGGTGAAAAAGGTTGTGTTGTGAGAACTCCCAAAAATATTGTTTTGTGCCCACCGGCACACAGTTAAAACATTTGCGAATAGGGTCCGTGCTTGGATCCCCTTGCGCGGTTCTCGCGCACAGTCATTACCCATTAAAGGAATATAATCTTCAAAGCGAAGGGGTTGTTCGTGTGCGGGGACACGAGGTATGAGTGTAACCTCGTGTATCATGCCCCTGTCGATGCGAATTTCTTGAGTTCCCCAATTCAATTTAATATAACCTAAATTGTCTAGGCTATTCTCTTCCATTGACTCATAAAATTGGGTGACTAAGCTAGGGACAGCAAATGCAGATCCATGGTTATAGAGGAGGAAATTCCATCCTCTCTGTGCAATTTCGTGTGGGAAGTATGATCCATAGATCTCGTGGGCGAACACCGGTGAAAAATCTCTCTCGTACTGCATTTTATGGGCCATTTTAAATTTACAGAGAAAAGTCTATGCAGAAAAAGAGAGTATGGGTTCAGGTTTACCTCCCCTGAAAATTTCAGGGGGTGACGATGCTGATCAGCGGCGGAAGAGCGGCAGTAGACGTCAGGCGCGGCGGATCCGCGCTCTTCTGGTGGCGGTGCGTCTCGAGATTTCTGCAGGGGGCAGGGGCGGCGCCTAGGGTTTTTATGAGGAGAAAATGTTTTTAGGGTATGAGGGCAGGAGGGCTCGGGTTCCATTATATAGGGGGAAATGGGTGATTTACAAAAGACACCCTCAAGGGTGAGGGTTTTATTCGTAAAAACAGCATGTAATCTCTAAATTTGCTATTTGGTCCAAAAAATTATTTTTATTATTTATTTATTTATTTTTTTATGTATTTTTTTTATGGTATTTTGGAAATATACATACAAGTGATATACACACCCCCAAACTTATTTGAAATAGTGTCATTGGGAAACAAAGTTTGGGGGTGAAAGCGGAGGAAGATCAATCAGTGTAAATCGGCTCCTGCAAAAACAGGAGCTCCTCCGAAGGATCCGCAGTGAAGAACGGTTTTAGTCGATGCCCATTTACCTTAAATAAGGTACCGTCTTCAGGGTTCTCAAGATCAACCGCATCGTGCGGATAAACGGTGCGGACCACAAAAGGTCCTCTCCATCTGGACCTGAGCTTACCAGGATGCAAGTGTAACCAAGTGTCATAAAGTAGAACCTGTTGACCAGGTTCAAAAGTTTTTCGTAAAAGGTGTTTATCGTGGAACACCTTGGCTCGGTTTTTAGCAGTTATGGCATTGTCATATGCCTCATCCCTTAGCTCCTCCAACTCATTCAATTGCAGCTTTCTGTTGCTGCCCGCATCTCCTAAAGACAAATTTAGCTCTTTGATAGCCCAGAAAGCTTTGTGCTCGATCTCCACTGGGAGGTGGCAAGCCTTCCCATACACAAGCCGGTATGGAGACATACCCAGATCGGTTTTATATGCAGTACGGAAAGCCCATAGTGCATCTATCAATTTAAGCGACCAATCCTTACGGTTTTTAGAAACCGTTTTCTCCAAAATTTGCTTTATCTGCCGATTTGAAACCTCGGCTTGCCCACATGTTTGGGGGTGATATGGCGTTGACAATTTGTGGGTGATAGAATATTTACGCATCAAGGACTCGAAAGTCCTATTGCAGAAGTGAGAACCATTATCACTTATAATTGCCCGAGGGTGCCCGAATCGAGAAAATATGTGTTCTTTAAGGAATCGAACGACAACTTTATTATCGTTCGTTCGACTGGGCACAGCCTCGACCCACTTAGAAACGTAGTCAACCGCCAACAGAATATACACATTTCCAAAAGAGTTAGGAAATGGTCCCATAAAATCTATACCCCAAACATCAAAAATGTCCACCACCAAAATGGGTTGGAGTGGCATTTCGTTTCTCCGCGAAATCCGGCCCAAATGTTGGCACCGGGAGCAAGTTTTGCAGTATTCAAATGCATCCTTGAAGAGTCGTGGCCAATAGAAACCACACTGCAAAACTTTTTCGGCTGTCTTCTTTGGGCCAAAGTGCCCGCCACATGCTTGATCGTGGCAGAAAGACAGCACGCTCTTGACCTCACTCTCGGGCACACACCGACGGATGATTTGGTCGGAACAGTATTTAAAAAGATAGGGTTCATCCCAGTAAAAATGCTTTACTTGGGATAAAAATCGAAGCTTATCCTGTTTCGACCAATCATTAGGAATCAGGCCGGTGGCTAAATAGTTTACAATATCGGCGAACCACGGTTCGCAAGAAACGGTCAAGAGTTGCTCGTCGGGAAAAACGTCAGTGATAGGAAGATCGAGCGTGGGCGAAGAAGGGAGTCGTGATAGGTGATCAGCTACTACGTTTTCACATCCCTTTTTGTCCTTAATGACAAGATCAAATTCTTGCAATAAAAGGATCCAACGTATTAGCCTTGACTTAGCATCCTTCTTCGCAAAGAGGTGGCGAAGAGCCGAATGATCAGTATAAACAACGACTGGAGAGCCGATTAAATAAGGCCGAAATTTTTCGAGTGCGAACACAACAGCTAAAAATTCTTTCTCTGTTGTTGTGTAATTAAGTTGGGCCTCATTTAGTGTTCGGCTGGCATAATAAATCACGTGCGGCATCTTATTAATGTGCTGTCCAAGAACAGCACCAATAGCAAAGTCTGATGCGTCGCACATGATTTCAAAAGGGTGCGTCCAGTCGGGAGATGAGAGGATGGGTGCAGTGACAAGTGAATGTTTTAACGACTCGAATGCTTCAGTGCATGTGGAGTCAAAAGCGAAGGTTGTGTCCTTGGCCAGTAAGAGAGTCAAGGGTCTAGCAATCTTGCTAAAGTCCTTGATAAACCGTCTGTAAAAACCGGCGTGGCCAAGGAAGGCTCTGATATCTTTGACGCACTTTGGGGGAGGTAGGTTAGAAATCACTTCGATTTTAGCCATGTCTACCTCGATGCCGTTTTGCGAAATGACATGTCCTAGAACGATGCCCTCTTGTACCATGAAATGGCATTTCTCCCAATTTAATGTTAGGTTCTTATCCCTGCAGCGGGTAAGAACAGCGTCAAGATGGCGTAAACACTCGTCGAAGGAGTCGCCAAAGATGGAGAAATCGTCCATAAAAATCTCCAAGAACTTTTCGACCATGTCTGAAAAGATCCCCATCATACACCGCTGAAATGTCGCGGGTGCGTTGCATAACCCAAAGGGCATGCGACGATAAGCAAAAGTGCCAAAGGGACAAGTGAATGTTGTCTTGTCTTGATCCTCTTTGGCGATGGGGACTTGATTGTAACCGGAATAACCATCGAGAAAGCAGTAGAACTCGTGCCCTGCCAATCGCTCGAGCATTTGGTCAATGAAAGGTAAGGGAAAGTGGTCCTTCCTTGTTGCGGCATTGAGTTTCCTATAGTCTATGCAGACTCGCCACCCAGTTTGGGTGCGAGTGGGAATCAACTCATTTGCCTCGTTTGCAATGACCGTAATGCCCAATTTCTTGGGCACGACATGGATTGGGCTAACCCATTGGCTATCCGAGATCGGGTAAATGATACCGCTATCCAGACATTTGACAATTTCCTTGTTAACCGCCTCTTTCATGATGGGGTTGAGGCGCCTTTGTGGATCTCGTGCTGGCTTGGCATCATCCATTAAGTGTATATGATGTTCGACTATGAGGGGACTAATCCCCTTAATGTCCGCCATAGACCAGCCGAAAGCTTGCCGATTATTAAGTAAGACCGTCAAGAGAGCCTTCTCTTGCTCAAGAGCTAGAGAAGTTGATATAATGACAGGTAAGGTCTCATTATCACCTAGATATGCATATTTTAGGTGCGTCGGCAAAAGCTTTAATTCGAGTTTAGGAGGTGAAACTATAGATGGTAGCAAAGGGGTAGTTGTTTCAAACTCGAATGATTCCATCAAAGGTTCGTACCGAGTGTACGCAACAGTGTCGGATGGTTCTACTAACTCATCCACAAAAGCAAAAGACTCCAAATCAGGTGATGAGTCTTCGAAGTCGTCGACGAATGTAAAACATTCAAAATCGTTATCCGCCGCGAAAGCTGAGTCGGATTCTAGGAGGAACGCACTAGTGGCGTTAACATTGCTGTGGTCGAATAAAAAATTCTCGAACTCACAGTCCTCCTCCGCGATCTCATTGATCGAGCAAACGTCAAGTACGCTAGCATTGGGCTCAGCAGGCTGACTTCCTAACTTGAAAATATTGAGCTCAATTGTCATATTGCCGAAAGATAGGTTCATTGAACCATTACGACAATTGATCACTGCGTTGGAAGTAGCCAAAAATGGTCGACCTAGAATTACCGGAATTTGGTTCCGGGGGTTTGCAACAGGTTTTGTATCCATCACTATAAAGTCAACGGGGAAAATGAAATCCCCTACTCTTATTAACACATCCTTCAGCTCTCCCCTAGGATGGGTTATTGACCGGTCGGCCATTTGGAGAGTACAGTGAGTGGGCTTAAGCTCTCCAACGCCCAATTGCTCGTACACAGAATAGGGTAGCAAATTGACGCTCGCGCCAAGATCTAAGAGTGCTCTATTGATATTCTTGTCCCCAATTGTTATCGAAATGGTAGGACACCCGGGGTCCTTTTGTTTTGGGGGAAGGGAATTTACAAGAGCATCACTAATAGCACTGGCCACAAAAACTTTCTTTGGCACTTACGACTTCCTCTTTTTGTTGCACAAGTCCTTTAAAATTTTGGCATATGAAGGAACTTGCTGAATTGCATCCAAAAGAGGGATGTTCATGCTAACCTGTTTGAACAACTCGACAATCTTTTCCATTTGAGGAGTTGGTTTATTTGATCTCAACCGATTAGGAAAAGGAACATTTTGAAAGGTGGTTGAGTCCAATTTTTGTGGATCAGATTGTCGAGTTGGAACGGTACCTCGTGTAGATGTGTTCATGTCGTGAGAATTAGGTCCGTTCAAGGTAGAAGAGGTAGAGCCATGTGAAGGGTGGAGAATAGGCTCTAAAGAAGAAGATGGTGAAGAAGATGAAGAAGACCCACCGGCAGGGGTGTCATTGTTAATGCCCACATTGTTCCGCAACACTTTTCCCGATCTCAACGTGGTCACCGCATTTACGTTATGATTTTGCTGATTGTGTGCAGCATGTGCGTGACCGGGGTTGGGCAACGGTTGAGACGGTAGTTTTCCTTTTTCGCGCTCGCTCAAAGCTGCATTGAGTTGTGCAATTTGTGCTTCTATAGATTTGATACTCTGATCATGGGAGGCACTATTTTGCACTAAAGTTTGAATAGAAGTCTCAAGTCTTGCTGTAGACTGTGTAGATTGCTTAAGGAACGCATCTAGACTTCTTTCGAGCGAGCTAACCTTATTATTATTAGGTTGAACATAATTGTTTGGCTGGTAAGCATTGTTCGGCACAAAGTTGTTCACCTGATTAGGGTAAGGTTGCTGTTGAAATTGTTGCGGTTGATATTGAGTTTGCGAGGGTGCTTGTTGTTGTTGTGGTGGAGGAGGTCTTTGAAAATTATTATTATTTCCTTGGAATTGTTGATTTTGGTTCCAAGCGAAATTTGGGTGACTCCTCCACCCCGGATTATACGTCGAAGAATACGGATCGTTCCTTTGTCGTTGCTGGAATGCAGCATTGACTTGATCCTGTCCTTGTGTAGATGCATTATAAGGACATTCTTCAGTCAGGTGCGATGGGTCCGCACAACAAGCACAGAAAGTACGTGGGGGCATAGCAGGGGCAGGAGAAGACGACGAGATTTTGGTCTCGATTGCTTCTAGCTTTTTCGTAAGAGCGGCCATCTCGGCCTTCATAGCAATCGACATCTCTATTTGATGTATGCCTGCCCTAGATTGACCACTAGAAGCTGATGTGGTCTTTGTGCTCTCCCACTGTATTGTCTGTTCACTAAGATCCTCGAGAAACTGCCACGCCTCATCATTAGACTTAGAGAGAAAATGACCTTGACAGATGGTTTCTAGCAACTGCTTCGTTGCCGAGTTCAATCCCTCATATAATGTTTGGCAAAGTTGCCAACTTTCTATACCATGGTGAGGGCATTGAACTAATAGGTCCTTGAATCTCTCGAAGCACTTCCAGAAAGGTTCGGAAGGCAGTTGTGAGAATTGAATTATTTCATTTCGAATTCTTGCAGTTTTATGGTGAGGATAGAACTTTTTCAGAAAAGCCTTCACAAACTCATCCTAATTTCTTATGGAATGTGATGCGGTGCTATATAGCCACTTCTCGGCTAGGTCACATAAGGTGAAAGGAATGACCCTTAGCCTTATAGCGTCATCACTCAATTGGGTCGTTTTCATCATTGCGCACACATTTTGGAATTTATTAATAAAGATATATGCGTCTTCAGTTTCCAAACCGTGAAATTTCGGCAGCATATTGATGAAATGTGGTTTAATCTCAAAATTGTCCCCATTTTCCGGTGGGGGTGAAAGACAAGTGGGTAAAGAAGTGCGGATGGGGTAGAAGAGGTCCTGGAGCGCAACTCGTGCGGGCGCTTCAACAGGCGGTTGGTTCGGGTTATTCGCACCTGGTGGAGGTGGAATCCTTCCCGTCGGTAAGGTATTGTTGGGGTTAAATCCCGACATACCTTCGGTGAAAGAAATTGAAGGTGATGGTAAGAAAGTGGACGGATTTTCGACTTCGGTGTCGAAGGGTTCGTTGGTCGGTACCAACGAAACGCGGACTAATCGGGCGTCTGTATCCCTAGTCCAAAGTGGCATACACTAAAAGGGATAGTGCAGTCAGAAAAAAGAAAAACAGAATGTGGGGGTAAGATAACGTCAGTGAAGGAAGGTGGTGTGGTGAATTTTTCAGGTTTTCTTTTTGCGACAAGTTGCAAGTTTTTGAAAAGTTTTTATTTGTTTTTTTTTTTTTTTTATTTGTGTGTGAGTTTTTGCAAAGAAGTTTTTGAAAACGGACTCGTGACACAACTGTATCAACCACACATGCACAATCAGGCCTAGATCTAGGGTCGCCTAGGTCTACTAGACAGCTCCTAACTAGGGCTAGAAATAGACCTCAAACCGCCTCTTCACGGACAAATACGGCCAGGTAAGTGGGAAGGAACCACCACTACAGTGGGCCTAATTAATAACCACTAGCCTAGACACCGCAATGTCGGTTATGATAAACGGCCGATGCCTACCCTAGTCCTTTTCCTATTGAGCTCGCTGTCCTTAGGTCTGAGTCTAATCTTTTTTAATTAAAGGTGGTCGATGCAAAATGCTTTAGGTGTTTTCTGGGGTCCTGGGAAGGGTGATGAAATCCCCACCCAATCTGAGTTTGGTCAAATAGCCCCTTAAGTCCGATTAAAATATGCAAAACAAATAAAATCACTTGCAATCAATTTTAGCGCGGCGCAAAGAAACCTGCAGAAAATCTGTTATCGAGAAGGGGGAGAAAGACTCTTTACGCAAAGAACCCTGCAGAAAAGTTTACAGTGGAAATATGGAGGTTTCAGAGGGGAGAGAATAGAGATAACTAACCCAAAAAAATTTCAAGCAGTGAGTCCAACAGATGGCCGCGGTTCAGCGGTCTGGGGTGCTCCTTGGCCGCGGTTCCGCGGTCTGATGAAGGGATCGGGCTCTGTAAAAATTTGTGCTTCTCTGGGCTATCAACTCCTCTCTGTTTTTATGTTCTCTTTTCTGTTTTCACCTTCTGTAAAACTCCAGATCCAAACGTTCTTGTCGTTCCTGCAAGATTCAAACGAGAAACCCTTCAAACAGATAAAAATAATGAAAAGAATATTTTTTTTTGTATTTTGTATTTTCAGATTTTTATAATTTTCAAATTTTATATCAACCCGAAATCATACAAAAAGAGAAAATTACGCCATCCCCGGCAACGGCGCCATTTGATTGAAGTGTCAAAAATTTATAGTTTACCGTAATCAGAAACGGCGTCGCTTCGCAGCTAGCCGGTGAGTACGGGTCGATCCGCAGGGATGTGTTAATTTCTGATTTTGTGTTATAACGAGTTGATTCAAATCGTGGTTGGTTTTTTTTATCGATTGAGTTTAAGATGAATTTATGTGATAAGAAAGGACTCGTTAGGGTTAGGTCGAAGGTAGGGGTGTTGAGATCTATGTTTTCACCTCTTTCAATGCCATGATTTAAGCTTTTTAGAAATATCACAACAATTATTAGCAAAGGGGATTAGGATGATCGGGAAGAAACAAAGTTTCTTCCTCTAGATCCTTGTCTGTCCTTTCCTATTAATTGATGTGATCTTCATGGATGTCATATAAGTCCGGCCTTTTATACTAAGGTTCACCGTTACCTTGTAGGTAGGGTGCCGTAGGGGGCGGATCGTATATGAATGCATGAAGATTTCGTTTTAAAAATAGGTTGGCATTGAAGGAGGTGAGAGACATCCATCTCTCACTTACTCCCTTGTTCCTAACCCTAACGAGCGAGGATTTTACTCGCTCATTAGGGAATTGTTGAAAAGAGACATTTTTATGTTTATGTTTTAAAGGTTAACTACTTGGTGCAGATTAAGGAGGATTACACTAAAGCAAGAATTAAATAACTAGGGCAAGTAAAAGATTATACTAAGACAAGAATTAAATAAAACTAAAGACTTACAAGAAAAGATGATGCTCTGAATTCTTCAACAAATCTCACTTTTATTGATTATAAAGAGGCATGCCTTTTTACAGATCTAGATTACAATTTATAAGTAACTAGTGAAGCTAGGATTACAGACCCTCGTAGACATGAAATTACTGATTTACCCCCTAAAAATCCCAACAATGAAACGACACACCGACACAAGAAGTCGGTGCTGACACGGGCTCTGTATGGCCGCGGTTCCGCGGCAAAGACATGCCTTTGGCCGCGGTTCCGCGGCCATTTAGTGGGCTTGGCCCACTATCTTTCTGTGTTGGGTCACTCTTCTCTTGGGCTCTCTGATCTCACTGTTTGTTTCTCTGTTGGGCTTTCTAGTATTCTCCAGATTCTCAGTGAAACTTGTAAGGATCTTTTTGACCGTTTCACTTGACGTTCGTCTCGGCTTGAGTAGGATCCGTGTGCTGGTTGGTCAAAAGTCCATTTCCTGTATCAACTTTGTCTTTTTCACTGTATTTGCTTCAAAAGTCTGTATCCTGTATCATGTAACAAACGATCGTCAAAAGCACCTGTTTACTTATAAATTGCACAAAAAGTGGGGCGTATAAATTGCAATATTATGATGTGAACAGTTCCCCACATTTCGAACGGCCAGTTAGCCACTATTGGGTGTAGCGGGTTTGGATGTTGGTGGATGAAGTCTCTATGAATTTGGCACAAGTGGCATTGCTTTGCGTATTCGAGCCAGTCCTGAATCATCGTGGGCCAATAGTAGCCCATTCTTTTAATTTTAAGCTTCATCTTTGGCCCGGCTTGATGAGAACCGCAGAGTCCTTCGTGAGTTTCTTGGACGACTTTCCTTGCTTCTTCCGGTCCCAGTCATCTCAGCCACAGAGAGTCGAACGATCTTTTATATAGAGTATCATTGACGAAGGCGAAAGACAGGGCTCGTCTCATGAGCTGATGTCTTGAGGATACATCATCCGGTGTTTGACGGGATTTGATGTAGTCTATAAAGACTTCTCTCCAATCCTTAGCCTTTTCTTGGTCCTCTATTTGTAGGGTTGTTTTCTTGGTCGCTTCCTTTTCTTTAGACAACTCCGGAGATATTTCTGCTGGTGCAAGCACCCGATGGCTTTGTACAATGATCCTTACGTCATCGAGGTTTTCGTCAGCCAGTTCTTTAACGAGTTTGGATAATGCCTCTGCTTTGCTATTTTCCGTACGCAGTATGCTTTCAAGGGCATAGGAAGGGATTTGAGTCAGCAATTGTTGCACTCTCTCGCCGTACTTTACCAACTCTGGTTTGCATATTTGATAGTCGCCGTTTACTTGACTAACGACCAGCTGGGAGTCTCCGTATATGAGGAGGTTTTCGATTCCCATGTCGACAACGATCTCAAGATCTGTTATCAAAGCCTCATATTCTGCTTCATTGTTTGTTCTCGGCTCTGTTAAGGAAAAGGCAAAGTGCATTATCCCTCCTTGTGGAGTCACAAAGATGAGGCCTACCCCAGATTTGATTACGGGGGAGCTGTGCTTTTGCTTCTTCATGGAAGATTCCCCATCGAAGTAAAGTTCCCATCGGGTATCACTCCCTCCTCTTTCCCTATCGATCGTGTCAAACGTGTGCTCGTCCGGCAATTAGCAATTTAGGGGTGAATCTGCAGGTATCGGATGCTCAGCGAGGAAGTCGGCGATGGCCTGGCCTTTCACTTCCTTGAGAGCTCGGTATGTTATCGAGAATTCCATTAAGAGTAGGGCCCATTTAGCGAACCGTCCCGTTAGTATGGCTCTTGACATCAAATATTTGAGAGGATCCCCTTTTGATATGAGATGGACCTCATGCGCCAAAGCATAACGCCAAAGCTTCGTTATCGCGAAGATTAGCGTCAGGCAGTGTTTTTCGATAGGGGAGTAGTTGTTTTCTGCCCCCAGGAGAACTCGACTCAAATAGTAGAGAGCTCTCTCTTTCCCTTGATCATTCTCCTATGCCCATAGCGCTCCTAAAGAACCTTCAAGGGCGGTTGTGTACAGGATGAGGGGCTTTTCCTTAACCGGAGCGGTCAATACCGGCGGATTTTGCAGGTATTGCTTGATTTCGTCGAGTGCGCTTTGGAATTTATGATCCCAAACGAACGAGGTTCCCTTCTTCTTCAGGTGATTGTAGGGACGGTATTTTCCGGAGAGGTTGGCTATGCATCGTCGGATATATGCGAGCTTCCCCTGTAGAGACCATAATTGTTTTAAAGTTCTTGGAGTGGTCATTTCCATAATCGTCTTGATCTTTGATGGATCTATTTCGATGCCTCTATAAAGTACGATGAATCCAAGGAATTTTCCTGAGGAAACTCTGAATGCGCATTTCAGATGGTTCATCTTCAGGTTATATTTCTGAAGGCGCTGAAACACTATCTTCAGATGCTCCCAATGCTCCTCGTACGATTTTGTAGCGTTTTGAAAATCGTTTCGGTGAAATTTCGAAAAATCGGTAAAATAAAGGGGTTTTCTGTAAAAAGTCAAAATACAAATATCTTATTATAAAAATTAAATATACATATTCTAGCTATGTAATTGCTATTATTTGGTGTTTATTGAGCCGCTGGTGAAATTTCAAATTTTCTGAAAAAAATATTATTTTATTATTATTTTAAGCCGTCACCAATACATTTAATTAGGGAAAATTACAAATTGGAATGAGTTGAAACAAATTTTGTGCATCATAAAACATTAAATAAAAATTTATCATGTGGTTTTTGGAACGAAATCATTTGCCAAAATGGTTTAGAAATTATTGAAGAAAAAAGGCTTTTTTTTAGCGTAAATGGATGTTTGGGGTATTGTATTTATCATTTTTCATCATCCCACACCCGTGCCCACACCCACACACCCCCACTTACCCCTCCCCTTAGCCAAATTCAGCAGCCCTCACTTTTTCCCCACTTGGTTTGCAAAGGAAAAAGAAATGAAATGAAATAAAAGAAAAGATTAGAAAATAGATAAAGTAGTTAGACTTTGACCTTACCTTGACCTTGACTTTGCTCCCTTACATTTTCCTCACCTCCCTCTCTCTCCCCTCACCCATTTCTGGCCGAAATTCCCAGCCCCAAAACAGCAGCCCCTCCCTCCCTCTTCTCCTCTCATTTTCCATCAAAAAATTCACCCATTTCCATCAAAAATCAAAGCTAAAATGCAAATCCAAGCCCTAC
Organism: Agapanthus africanus; assembly: GCA_030015575.1. Classification (NCBI taxonomy): domain Eukaryota; kingdom Viridiplantae; phylum Streptophyta; class Magnoliopsida; order Asparagales; family Amaryllidaceae; genus Agapanthus; species Agapanthus africanus. Next base: position 333,958,661 of record JASDDO010000024.1, on the reverse strand, counting down.
CCATTTTTCCTTAGCCTATCTAGCATGGATCTTGGTGAAAAGTTTGCATTTTGGAGACAAGTTTCATGTTGATCTCAAGATGGTTATGAGGTATAAATCTTGTTCTTTTTTTTTGAGTTGTTTGTTATTACTTCAAATTATGTTAATGAAAGGTTTAGTTTAGATTATAAATTTAGAGTCCAAATTCAAGATTAGGGTTTATGAAATTGAAGTGGGGTTTTGTGTTGGAGTTGAATGGTGATCAATTGTGCATGGTTATGTGATGCATTTTGTATCTTAGGGCATGCAAAATGTAATCTTGTTGCTTAGTGCTAATTGTAACATTAAAATATCCAATTTAGCTTTATTTAAGCAAACTAGTTTTAAGCTTTTGGTTCCAAATGTGTGATTTAAAATCTAATTAAGGTTTTGATGACTTTATTAACATTATAAAATGTAGTTTAATGCTTTAAATCATGCAAATCCAAACTAGTTTGTTGTATGTGCATTTTGCTATAAAATGGTCGAAATTGGTTAAATTTGCAAACTAGTTTTTGTAAATATTGTGTTAAATCGAGAATTAAAATATGGTTAGGGTTTTTTATCATATTATTAACTTTATTAAGTGTAGTTTAACACTTTAGTTCATGAAAATCCAACCTAAATTGTAGTTTGTGCATTTTTGCTATGAAATTGTAAAAAGGGTATTTTGTAAACTAGAATATTAGGGTTTTTGGAATTTAATGAGATTAAATTCCGGAAATGGTTTTTACGACTTATGTAAGATATTTAATAAATATATTGGCCGCTACATTCATTTAAATATCGTGTTTTGTATAAAAACGGCGAATTGTGCTTGCTAGATTTTCGGAAAAATGACTTTTTGAGTGAAATTGGCGTTTTTGTGAGTTTCAACCTAGTTTATATTAAAATTAGTGTTCGTGGATGTGCAAATGAGTGTGATTGGATTTTCCTCGATGGTTTGACGTTTGTACATCGACATCGAGGGTTGGTTTGACTATTCTTGCATGCGTAGGCGATGGGTTTGGACCTATGCGTGATACGCGTGCCGATTTGGTTTTCTTATGCCGTTTCGATTTCGAATTTAGTTTTAATGCGATATGGTGCGTTATGATATGTAGGTACCCCCATGTGGACTTCGAGACGACAAGCAAGCGCGTGGCGACGTCGGCACCGGCGAGCGAGGTTCAGGTGAGTAGATTTATATCTACGGGGAGAAGTCGGGTGGATGGCGTATAGCACCCCCGCAGTCCGTGGTGGTGTATACGGATGCGTATACACACCAACATTTATTGTATGTTATTTGGGATTAATAACGTTACTTAGGATGGATATTGGCGTGTTGGATTACCTTAGTGTTGTGAACCCTAGGGTAGTGTTGCACACACATACACACATACATACTTGCATACATTCCTATTGATATGTGCTCATGGGATTCTTTATAGTTATGTGTTCACATGGGTATGGGACTATGTGTTCACATACGGACTAAGGATGATACTTGGGATTGAGCTGAGTCGATGAGATTTGATTTGAGGCCGTGAGATCGGTGATATAGCAGGGTTCGTATCTTAGATACGACATGACGTTGTAGCGGGTCCTTGACGTAGTGTTTCACACACGTCCATGCATGCGTAGGCGGTATCAGTATGGTACTAGACGTAGATCAGTACCCCGATCATGATATTTGATAAAGAGGATATCAGGTGAATAGTATGATGAATGTGATATTGACCCGTACCCAGATTGGGATGCCGTACGACGGATTTACGTACGAGCTATATTGATGATTGATCCGCACTCTTGACTTGGGATGCCTGATTATAGATATGGTATCGGATATGATATTATTGAGGCGGGATCACCGACTATACATATACAGGTATGTATATGTATCGACTCAGATGATTGGCGGTTTCCTTACCTGTAGTTCAGCTTGTTAGTTCAGCCGAATAGTTTAGTGTAGTTGTTAGATTAGATTAGACTTCTTACCTATTTCAAAAACTAACGAATCGTGGGCATTTTTAAAGACAGCTCAAGGGAATCTACGGATATTTCAAAAACGACGTATCTTTTCATAAAAACACCGTAGCCCCTATTTTCAAAACCCCACGATTCGTGTTATTTCAAAAGGCACCATTTGTAGGACTTATATTAGATTATTGCAGATTAGTTATCGTTGTGTCTAGTATTCAGCTCCCACACATTATTGTTGTTCGCTCTGCCTCGCATATTTATTTTGCTGCATATTCCATTATTGATATCATGCTGTTAGGACACCAGCACCATTACCGATGATGCGTATGTACCACGTACACCTACTTGCCGGCTCACACACATCTTCATCGGTAATTGCCATGTCACGTACACTTTAGAGAATATAATTGCTTGACTTAGATTGTTAGCTGGTAGTTTTGACATGATATTAGTGTATTTCCCTTATATGCCATATTAGACATTGTAGTTATTACCTACGACTTCATGCATACTGTTATTCAGTTGTTCATGCCTAGTTCATTATCATTGACATATGCACTTGTGATGATTTCTTGAGATTTATGATATTTCTGGATTTCGGGGAAAGCCGCAAAATTTACAACTTATGATCTTTTAAAATATAAAATGTTGCGGTTTTCTAGTGATGTAAAGTGTCGTCCACCATGAGTTTGCTGTGGTTTTGGAGATCCGTGTCGAGGAGTGGAGGAACCGTCACGGGTACATGGTGGGCCCGGTATGGTACCCCGGGGCAAGAGGAATGTGGTGTTGACGTTGAGCCTGGCTGGGGAGCACTACCTACCGGTGATATTACCCGACGCGTCGGATATCCGGAGGATACCGTCGTGGTCTTGACATGGATGGTAGGGGCCGGTCTGGACTGACGGCGCCCTAGATATTGAGATTGAGACATTGATATTTCGAGACAGTGAGATTTATGTTTTGTGTCGATGCTAGACACTGTTGATACTGATTTCATTATGATACCTCAGTTTTAAAAATACGAAGGAAATCTCACTAAGTTATGAAAACAGTTTCTTCATTTACATGTATTCTGTTTCATGCATTCATACCTCATTCATATGATATATTGCTACCTGAGGCACTGACACGGGCACATGTGATTACACTCGGGTTAGATATTACCCTAGACATTGTCATAGGCTGCCTGTTATACATATATTTGAGGATATATTATGATCATTGACCTAGGATTACGTTATTTATGCGATTTCTGTGCGTTGATATTTTCTATTCACGAGTTGGCAACTCACCCCCGTTGTGCCCCAGTTTCTTGCAGGTTTGCCGTACCGGTTTCCTTACGGCTTTGCGGGCATAGTTTCATTCGGGTGATTTGCTAGTAGGTGGGTTTACTTGTATCATACCCCCATTATTTACGTTGTATGATATTATTCAGTTGTATCTAGTAAATTCCATCAACCAAACATGTATTTATTGAGTTAGAGACCAGTGTTGTTTATTCTTTCGACCTTAGAGTCGCTCGTTATATTTCTGGTGGTTTTGAGTTCCTTTTGAGTTTTGATCCTCGCCGTTGGCGTTGTATATTATATTGCTTATGTGGTTGTGACCGTCGATTGACGAAGAGCTAGCTCCCGCTTGGGGATGCCTTTTTATTGATTTCGTATACTATTCATGTTGTATCCCATTTGGGAGCCAGTTTTTACAAAGGAGACTCTACCGAAATTTTCAGTAAATTTTGATGTTCTTAAAAACCGCATAATTCGGCTTATCCTATTAAAACTACTTGTTTTAAATTGGTTTTCCTTCACTCTGCTACTTTTCTTGGTTTGGATTTCTGGGTTTTCGGTTTACTTAGATTACGTACGCCTCGAGACGTTCGTAGTTTAAGTGCCGGTCATGTTCCGTTCTTTCGGGTCGTGACAAAGTTGGTATCAGAGCGTTAGGTTTTACCTTCGTAGTGTAGGATGACCCTTGGTTGATGGAATAGGTGACTAAAGTAGAGTGACGTATCGTTGGTATGTTCCGCGGCATATTTACGACACGCCACTCCACTTATGAAGCCTTAGGATGTACATTTCCTTGTTCAGTATTATATTCCTTCCTGATCTAGCCTCATCGGTACCAGTTTGGTTTTGCTGCTACGGTTACCGGCAGGGAGAGCTACGGCTAGAGTTGCGGTCAGCACAAGCTCGTCACGAACGAGGACTGACCAGGGCGAAATTCCGGCGACACACGATTGCAGAGATGTGTCTTTTTACTGTGTTTCCGCGCCACGAGCGTTTGGCGGATCGCCTTTATGAGGTTACTCGAAGGTGCTGATCGACACTAGAGGATTGAGCCACTGACAGAGGCCAGCCAGATTTTGATGACCATTGGTGTGTTGCTTATTCATGATGGTCGAGGCACTGTTCAGCGTGCAGGTGAGCGAGCTAGTTATTGCTGCGAACGACGAGATATTGCCCCAGATGATGGCGTTAGTGCAGAACGAGTTGTACTAAGAGATGATAGAAGGTCGCTAGTCACCCGATGATGAATGACTAGGACAGGTGGTTCGTTCGCTTACCCCGATGCGACGTCATCAGATAGATTGATTCCAGCTAGAGACGACTTCACGCGGAGACGTTGGGAGTCGACAGAGACGATCGAATGTCAGAAACCTATTATTCCAAGTTTAAAGTATTCGGAAAGACATGCAGGCAATTCTATGGTCCCTCTAGAAGAATGAAACCCTAACTCGACTTAATGACCGTGTGAAAGCCTTTGAACCTTCGGGTTTGCGGCAGTTCTACGGCACCATTAGTGAGGCTTGGGTTTGCCCTTCTACGGCTGGACCACCGATGCTGTGGTATGTACTCGATACTATTAAACTGTGCCCAAGATGTTGAGCTCTTGGGGGGTTATGAGGTTTTGACGACTCGGTCGGATGGCTCGACTTAATTCGGATGCTAGGTGGTGAGATGCATTTCTTGGGAGACTCCAGATACGAGGATAGCCGTTGGAGCTCAGTTCATATAGCCATGATGAGACGATTCCAAAGCAGTCGATATTAGAGAAAGTGGAGTAAAGAGGTCCGTACAAGATCTGGATAAGACGACGTTCCACTCCGCCGACATCAGAGATGCGATACGCATGCCGAGGCAGAGTACTGGATATACCTTCCAGAAAAGGTCGCGATGGGTATGCAGCCATTCCGGAGCAAGATGCAGATATAGGAAAGGACGATGACTTCCGGACAGTTGGCAGAGACGAGACATGGAAGAGACCGTGAGCAGGATTTCTTCCAGGACACTGCTGCAATGATACTTGCACCCAGGATCAGATGTGTCACGTATATTCAGAGAGCCAGAGGCCGACGCCAGTGATATGCTGTCTTATGAGTGGTCGCAATGATTGACCGAGAGATGACCAGAGAAGTGCCAGAATGGGATCATCCCCGTTAGCACACCTGACAGGGCCGATGAGCCGATGGACCGAGAGATTGGTAATTCACAGTGGAGATCTTGACCCAGGAGTGGTCATTGTTACGCACACCAGCAGGCCAGAGTCCATGATCATCGACGAGACGTCCCACTAGTGACCGCGACAGTTGGCCCGAGATTCTTAGAGAATGCAATTGAGCGGTACTATTCCGCCATTATTGATTCCGATGTTTTGGGTGATTTATTCGTATGATTTGATTTTTGATGATTGAGGATTTACGATCTTTGCACAGTGTTGCACTTGATATCGTTTTCGTTCTTTAGTTTCACATGTTTGTGATTTTACGGTTTTAGACATTTGAGTTGATTTTGTGCATATGCACGCACACGATTTGGTTCCTGCACTCTGTATAGTTCATATATGCTTGCAGTGCAGTGTACGCCTTTTGTGCACTTAGATGCACTGGACTACGATTTCGATTGTGATACTCGATATTTGTTTTGGGCACCTTGTGCACCTGATTGATTTTGCGCACGTTCGGTGCTTGATATTGGATTTCATGATTTCGTGCACGATGGATGCACCTGATTTGAATTTTCGCGCATGTCTTGAGATGCGATTTTGGTACACACCAGATGCACTAAATCGAGATTTTTCGTGCATGTCAGATGCACCTGATTTTGCTGTCAGGCACACATGTTGCCTACGACAGATGTTTCGTGCACACCCGATGCACTTAGATGTTGTTTCTGTGCGCATGTATGGCACATTCATGGATTTTGATTTCCGTGCGCACCAGACGCACGTAGTATTCATGTGCATATTTTGGGATTGATTTCTTATAGAGTAGTACGTTTTTATGATATTGCTATGTGTTTTCGTACTGAGCAGGACTAGTCAGAGGACAGTACCTGAATATATTTGGCATGCATTGATAGTTATTGAAGGGATTTCCAAAAAGCGAGCTATAGCCTCAGTATTTACCTACGTGTCTGATATGACACGAAATGTTTAAAACAATGAGACCCTTCTAAATTGTTTCCAAAACGGCGGAACGTACATTTCAAACAAAGGTATATATGTATATAGTTATTTTCTTATGATAGACGTCCGCCACTGTGCAGTGTTATACGCGTTGCACAGCGACTTAAAGAGATTTGGCATGCATTTCCTTCAGATACTTACAGATATAGATTCGATATTTACATGTATAGTTTCGAGTTATGTCATATTGGTTTTGATTTGGATTTGGCATTGATGTCTTCTCCATGACTCCGATGATTGCGGGATGCTTGACTGAGTTTTGATTTGAGTTATATGCTCATTTTTCAAGCGCATGCGCTGCGCTACGATTTATTTTATGTATTTACAATTTCGGAGCCCCGACGACTTGATGGTTTTCTTAGATGTTTTAGTATTTGGGGGATTTTTAATTTAAATTCGGGGACCGAATTTCTTTAAGGGGGGAGGATTGTAGCGTTTTGAAAATCGTTTCGGTGAAATTTCGAAAAATCGGTAAAATAAAGGGGTTTTCTGTAAAAAGTCAAAATACAAATATCTTATTATAAAAATTAAATATACATATTCTAGCTATGTAATTGCTATTATTTGGTGTTTATTGAGCCGCTGGTGAAATTTCAAATTTTCTGAAAAAAATATTATTTTATTATTATTTTAAGCCGTCACTAATACATTTAATTAGGGAAAATTACAAATTGGAATGAGTTGAAACAAATTTTGTGCATCATAAAACATTAAATAAAAATTTATCATGTGGTTTTTGGAACGAAATCATTTGCCAAAATGGTTTAGAAATTATTGAAGAAAAAAGGCTTTTTTTTAGCGTAAATGGATGTTTGGGGTATTGTATTTATCATTTTTCATCATCCCACACCCGTGCCCACACCCACACACCCCCACTTACCCCTCCCCTTAGCCAAATTCAGCAGCCCTCACTTTTTCCCCACTTGGTTTGCAAAGGAAAAAGAAATGAAATGAAATAAAAGAAAAGATTAGAAAATAGATAAAGTAGTTAGACTTTGACCTTACCTTGACCTTGACTTTGCTCCCTTGCATTTTCCTCACCTCCCTCTCTCTCCCCTCACCCATTTCTGGCCGAAATTCCCAGCCCCAAAACAGCAGCCCCTCCCTCCCTCTTCTCCTCTCATTTTCCATCAAAAAATTCACCCATTTCCATCAAAAATCAAAGCTAAAATGCAAATCCAAGCCCTACCCATTTTTCCTTAGCCTATCTAGCATGGATCTTGGTGAAAAGTTTGCATTTTGGAGACAAGTTTCATGTTGATCTCAAGATGGTTATGAGGTATAAATCTTGTTCTTTTTTTTTGAGTTGTTTGTTATTACTTCAAATTATGTTAATGAAAGGTTTAGTTTAGATTATAAATTTAGAGTCCAAATTCAAGATTAGGGTTTATGAAATTGAAGTGGGGTTTTGTGTTGGAGTTGAATGGTGATCAATTGTGCATGGTTATGTGATGCATTTTGTATCTTAGGGCATGCAAAATGTAATCTTGTTGCTTAGTGCTAATTGTAACATTAAAATATCCAATTTAGCTTTATTTAAGCAAACTAGTTTTAAGCTTTTGGTTCCAAATGTGTGATTTAAAATCTAATTAAGGTTTTGATGACTTTATTAACATTATAAAATGTAGTTTAATGCTTTAAATCATGCAAATCCAAACTAGTTTGTTGTATGTGCATTTTGCTATAAAATGGTCGAAATTGGTTAAATTTGCAAACTAGTTTTTGTAAATATTGTGTTAAATCGAGAATTAAAATATGGTTAGGGTTTTTTATCATATTATTAACTTTATTAAGTGTAGTTTAACACTTTAGTTCATGAAAATCCAACCTAAATTGTAGTTTGTGCATTTTTGCTATGAAATTGTAAAAAGGGTATTTTGTAAACTAGAATATTAGGGTTTTTGGAATTTAATGAGATTAAATTCCGGAAATGGTTTTTACGACTTATGTAAGATATTTAATAAATATATTGGCCGCTACATTCATTTAAATATCGTGTTTTGTATAAAAACGGCGAATTGTGCTTGCTAGATTTTCGGAAAAATGACTTTTTGAGTGAAATTGGCGTTTTTGTGAGTTTCAACCTAGTTTATATTAAAATTAGTGTTCGTGGATGTGCAAATGAGTGTGATTGGATTTTCCTCGATGGTTTGACATTTGTACATCGACATCGAGGGTTGGTTTGACTATTCTTGCATGCGTAGGCGATGGGTTTGGACCTATGCGTGATACGCGTGCCGATTTGGTTTTCTTATGCCGTTTCGATTTCGAATTTAGTTTTAATGCGATATGGTGCGTTATGATATGTAGGTACCCCCATGTGGACTTCGAGACGACAAGCAAGCGCGTGGCGACGTCGGCACCGGCGAGCGAGGTTCAGGTGAGTAGATTTATATCTACGGGGAGAAGTCGGGTGGATGGCGTATAGCACCCCCGCAGTCCGTGGTGGTGTATACGGATGCGTATACACACCAACATTTATTGTATGTTATTTGGGATTAATAACGTTACTTAGGATGGATATTGGCGTGTTGGATTACCTTAGTGTTGTGAACCCTAGGGTAGTGTTGCACACACATACACACATACATACTTGCATACATTCCTATTGATATGTGCTCATGGGATTCTTTATAGTTATGTGTTCACATGGGTATGGGACTATGTGTTCACATATGGACTAAGGATGATACTTGGGATTGAGCTGAGTCGATGAGATTTGATTTAAGGCCGTGAGATCGGTGATATAGCAGGGTTCGTATCTTAGATACGACATGACGTTGTAGCGGGTCCTTGACGTAGTGTTTCACACACGTCCATGCATGCGTAGGCGGTATCAGTATGGTACTAGACGTAGATCAGTACCCCGATCATGATATTTGATAAAGAGGATATCAGGTGAATAGTATGATGAATGTGATATTGACCCGTACCCAGATTGGGATGCCGTACGACGGATTTACGTACGAGCTATATTGATGATTGATCCGCACTCTTGACTTGGGATGCCTGATTATAGATATGGTATCGGATATGATATTATTGAGGCGGGATCACCGACTATACATATACAGGTATGTATATGTATCGACTCAGATGATTGGCGGTTTCCTTACCTGTAGTTCAGCTTGTTAGTTCAGCCGAATAGTTTAGTGTAGTTGTTAGATTAGATTAGACTTCTTACCTATTTCAAAAACTAACGAATCGTGGGCATTTTTAAAGACAGCTCAAGGGAATCTACGGATATTTCAAAAACGACGTATCTTTTCATAAAAACACCGTAGCCCCTATTTTCAAAACCCCACGATTCGTGTTATTTCAAAAGGCACCATTTGTAGGACTTATATTAGATTATTGCAGATTAGTTATCGTTGTGTCTAGTATTCAGCTCCCACACATTATTGTTGTTCGCTCTGCCTCGCATATTTATTTTGCTGCATATTCCATTATTGATATCATGCTGTTAGGACACCAGCACCATTACCGATGATGCGTATGTACCACGTACACCTACTTGCCGGCTCACACACATCTTCATCGGTAATTGCCATGTCACGTACACTTTAGAGAATATAATTGCTTGACTTAGATTGTTAGCTGGTAGTTTTGACATGATATTAGTGTATTTCCCTTATATGCCATATTAGACATTGTAGTTATTACCTACGACTTCATGCATACTGTTATTCAGTTGTTCATGCCTAGTTCATTATCATTGACATATGCACTTGTGATGATTTCTTGAGATTTATGATATTTCTGGATTTCGGGGAAAGCCGCAAAATTTACAACTTATGATCTTTTAAAATATAAAATGTTGCGGTTTTCTAGTGATGTAAAGTGTCGTCCACCATGAGTTTGCTGTGGTTTTGGAGATCCGTGTCGAGGAGTGGAGGAACCGTCACGGGTACATGGTGGGCCCGGTATGGTACCCCGGGGCAAGAGGAATGTGGTGTTGACGTTGAGCCTGGCTGGGGAGCACTACCTACCGGTGATATTACCCGACGCGTCGGATATCCGGAGGATACCGTTGTGGTCTTGACATGGATGGTAGGGGCCGGTCTGGACTGACGGCGCCCTAGATATTGAGATTGAGACATTGATATTTCGAGACAGTGAGATTTATGTTTTGTGTCGATGCTAGACACTGTTGATACTGATTTCATTATGATACCTCAGTTTTAAAAATACGAAGGAAATCTCACTAAGTTATGAAAACAGTTTCTTCATTTACATGTATTCTGTTTCATGCATTCATACCTCATTCATATGATATATTGCTACCTGAGGCACTGACACGGGCACATGTGATTACACTCGGGTTAGATATTACCCTAGACATTGTCATAGGCTGCCTGTTATACATATATTTGAGGATATATTATGATCATTGACCTAGGATTACGTTATTTATGCGATTTCTGTGCGTTGATATTTTCTATTCACGAGTTGGCAACTCACCCCCGTTGTGCCCCAGTTTCTTGCAGGTTTGCCGTACCGGTTTCCTTACGGCTTTGCGGGCATAGTTTCATTCGGGTGATTTGCTAGTAGGTGGGTTTACTTGTATCATACCCCCATTATTTACGTTGTATGATATTATTCAGTTGTATCTAGTAAATTCCATCAACCAAACATGTATTTATTGAGTTAGAGACCAGTGTTGTTTATTCTTTCGACCTTAGAGTCGCTCGTTATATTTCTGGTGGTTTTGAGTTCCTTTTGAGTTTTGATCCTCGCCGTTGGCGTTGTATATTATATTGCTTATGTGGTTGTGACCGTCGATTGACGAAGAGCTAGCTCCCGCTTGGGGATGCCTTTTTATTGATTTCGTATACTATTCATGTTGTATCCCATTTGGGAGCCAGTTTTTACAAAGGAGACTCTACCGAAATTTTCAGTAAATTTTGATGTTCTTAAAAACCGCATAATTCGGCTTATCCTATTAAAACTACTTGTTTTAAATTGGTTTTCCTTCACTCTACTACTTTTCTTGGTTTGGATTTCTGGGTTTTCGGTTTACTTAGATTACGTACGCCTCGAGACGTTCGTAGTTTAAGTGCCGGTCATGTTCCGTTCTTTCGGGTCGTGACAGATTTGCTTTTCACTACTACGTCATCGATATAGCATTCGACGATTTCATGTATGAGGTCATCGAAAATCTTTGTCATGGCCTTCTGATAGGTAGCACCGGCGTTCTTCAGACCGAAAGGCATCACTTTGTAGCAGAATATGCCCAGAGGAGTCCGGAAAGCGGTATGCTTCTGGTCTTCAGGAAGAATCTTTATTTGATTGTACCCCGATGATCCGTCCATGAAGGAGAAGACTTCATGGGTGGATGTGTTATCGATCATCAGCTCGGTAACCGGTACAGGAAAATCATCCTTCGGGAAAGCTTTATTGAGGTCTCGGAAATCCACGCAGATGCGCACCGTCCCATTTTTCTTCATCACTGGGACAATGTTGGCGATCCAGTCGGGGTATTGAACTTCTTGGATGAAGACGGAGTCGATTAGCTTCTTGACTTCGGCGTTGATGCTCATTTCAAGTTTGAGCCGCATTCTTCTTGGCTCTTGTTTGACTGGACGTCCGGAGATATCACCAATTTATGCACAGCTATTTCCGGATCTAACCCCGGCATCTCGGAATAGTTCCATGCGAAGCAATCTTTATACTGCATGAGCACATCTTTTTGCGTAGCCACCTACTCTTTAAACAGCAGCTCACTGACGAACGTTGGCCGTGGGTCGTTTGCCGTCCCCAAGTCGAATTTTTTTTCAGGTTGTCCGCCGTGGTGTGTATCCCATCCTCCAATTCTTTTGGCACCGGAGAAATTCTGAGATCAACTTATGTCATCCTCATTTTCGAAGCACCAGGAGAGGTCACCCATATTCTCGGGCACTCCTTCTTCCGACAGCGTTATCACGTGACAGGTACCAGATCGTTTCCAAGACCGATGTTGATCTGGTTCTACTCTTGCTATATACGTTGCTTCTGGCACATGCTTTTGTGGTGGGTCTACCCTCCAACTGTTGGATAGAGCAAATCTGCCGAGTTGATATTGGTCTTCGACCTAGTGCTTGAAGGTGAAGCAATCTTCAAGAGGATGTCCTATCGCTCAGTGATAGGAGCAATAATCCGGGTGATGAACCTCGTTTTCTTGATCAGGGTGCTTGGACTCCGGGAGCGTAATCATCTGATGTTTCATGACAAGTTCAAAGATTCTCCTTGTCTTGTCTTCAAGGAAAGAATATGCTCGACCCATTTTTTTCATAAGAGACGGATTCCGGCTGACCCTTTCTTGATCGCGTGGCCTTTTGGATTCATTTTGCCGCTGTCGAACGTTTTTTCCATTCTTCAACTTGTTTTTGCCTCTGCATCGAGCCTTTTTCTTGTCTTGGGAATGCATGGCAGGCTGACGGTGGAGGGCATTGTCATCCTCCGTAGCCTGCTGAAAGAGGCGTTGCGTCTTGGTTTTCTCATAAATGGTCATTTCGCGGTTGTGGTCGTTCCGAACCTTTTGACTCGCTTCCTTCACTAGCTTGTCCATCTGTTCTTCAAACGATGGACTCGGTATTTTTATGACAGGACCTCGTTCTGGTTCAGCGTCAGCGTCTTTTAAAAGTGCAACACCTTCTTCATCAAGGTCATTTATGACATGGCAGCCATGGAATTGCTCCCGTTTCTTGGACTGGACATACCCAAGCCCAATCATTTCCATTTTTCCGTTGGGCAATTTTCGTTGAGTTACGGGGACGTTCCAAATCTTGTTGTAGGACTGAGCTTGTCGAGGAGTCTGTTTGAAATGTACACCTTGGCATCTCAATAGCCTTTTCAGTCCCTCTGCGTAGTATCTGGGCAGACGTATTGGTTGAAGCCTGTCGAGCGCAGGTTCGGTACCGTGCCATACTTCTTTCTCCACTCTAGTTTCTGTGGATTTGTAAAAAAGGATCGCCTTCTTACCACCTTGCTTGGGAGGGACGTAGAATGTCTGCAGCTCTTGCACGATATATGTCTCAAGCGTATCAAGCTCTCTGTAGTGCTACCACGGAACCATGGCGATTTGCAAACTTTGATCATCTCCGGCGAGGGCCTGCATTGACAGTCGAACCGAGAACACTGCGTTGACTTCGTCTTCAGAGTCACTGCCAAAGACCAAAATAGGGGTAGATGGCCCCGGCCTGTTGCATTAGGGCAGCCCCGAATAGACTATCTCTTCTTCCTCCTCGGTATCGCTCCCGAAGACCGGAATAGTGGTGATAGCTTTTTTCTTATTCTCCGTTTTATGGCATATTTCCGTGTCTTCAAAGTCTGGCAGGAAACAATTTGCATCTTCGTATTTTTGGACTTCATTTACGGAGAAAGGGTTTAGTTCCCCCGTCACGGTATACTCGAGACCATCTTTGAAATACTTCATACACTAATGTTGTGTAGAAGGGATGATGTTGTACTCGTGTAACCAAGGCCTGCCAAGCAAAGCGTTGTAGCAGGTCTTGGCGTCAATGACATGAAACTTGATGTCAGTGACGAGCAGCCCAAAGCGTAACGTCAGTATTACAGACCCAAGCATCCGTGATGACTGGGAGTCGATCCCGGAGATGGTGATTTTATCCCGAGCGAGGTGTTGAACACTCATGCAAATTTCTTTTAGCATCCTCACATTTAGGAGGTTGACAGAGGACCCGTTGTCAACTAAGATCTTCCCTATCTTGATGTCATGGCAGTACCCGGTGACATATAGGGGACAGTTGTGCTCGCACATTCCGAGGAGGAGATCTTCATCGTCGAAAGTGATGTCAGCTGTGTGCACTTCTTCCAGCTCGTCCTTCATCTTTTCTTCGGTAAGGAAAGCTTGAAACTGCTCGGGCTCTTATAATACCCTGATCAGAGAATCTCATGCCTTTTTAGACAACAGAAGGGCATCCAAGACGCTTAGCTGTGAGGGTATCTTTCTCAGGTGTGCTAGGACATTGTAATCCACTTTGCTTTTCTTGGACGGGTCCTTGGCTGCCAGCTCTTCGACGACTCGATCATCGAGGGCGATATCCTCAGGGACTTTTTCCTTCCCCTTATCTTTTTTGTTCGATCCCTTGTTTGTAGGTCTGAGATTCTTTTCAGGCAACGTACTGTTACGCAGCTGAATGTTTTCACAGTTCTTTATCTCTTCCTCTTTTCCTGAGGTGGATTCCTTGAAGAGAGGGCCGAGGGCTACTTCTTCATCAGAATCGCTTCTGAAGCTGATAACTTTCGATCCCCTGGTATCGACCATGTGACAGTTGCCGGCAGTTCTTTTGTGCTTATATATCGTGCTTCTCTGCTCCCGACGAGTTTTGCGCTTCATCCGCTTGAAAGGTTATCGGTGAGCAATGTATCCCTACAACCACTTTTTAAAGGCCATGCATTCTTCGGTAGGGTTTGCAATTCTCTGATGGTATAAGTAGTAGTATGGATGTACATCCGCTTCGTCAAGGTGTATACCACTAGGAGTATTTCCTTTGAAAGATGGCAGCTTCATTCCCATTGACAGGGCTTTAGCGAACCGTTTCCTTGTCTTAAGCCAGTTTTTGTCTGCCGCAGGCGTGCTTCGATCTGGTTGGAGTGCTTCGCGACTCTTCCCTACCATGACTTCTTGAACTTGATGCCGATACCTGGCCCTTTCAAATATGGCCATTTCACGCTCTTGATCAGCTTTGCTCTTCTGACGGGCTTCGTTCAGCAGCATGCCAATCATCTCGTCTGACGGTTCCAAGGATTTTGGCATCGATCCTGCCCCCGGCTCCTCTACATTATCTTCTGATTCCAAGTGAGCTTCTTCGTCATTTATTAGTGAATAAGAGATCATGTGACAACTTGCCACATAATTCTCAGGTTCTTCTGACGAGTCTTCTCTCTCATCATTGTCATTATCTATGCTCTCAAGGATATGGTTAAGAAACTCTTGGAGTGTGACCGGGGTCCGCACCTTCTGGTTATATTCCTCCAGTGCGTCAATATGCCTTTGCAAATCCGTGCGTTTATCATCAGACTGCGTGGGCCTTTTGGTCTTCTTCTTCTTCGAAGACTTCGACGGCTGGGCCTGGGTGTTTTGCCCATCGTTGCCCACTCTTGGTGTTGGGCGCGGTTTCAGTATCCCCTCAATGATCTCGGGCTCTAACGGGATTTTCCACCTGATTGCCGGGCATGCTTGGAGATCCTTCAGCATTCTTTTGGTCTTAGCCGAAAGAATAACTTCCCATGGGGCTTCCTCTATAAATGAGCATGATGCCCCCGGCGTGTCCACCTTTTTAGGAACGTGCGGTTGTGGCGGGTTTACCCTCCTGTTTTCAGACAGCGAGAATTTGCCTTGTTGGTACTGGTCCTCAATCCAATTTTTGAAGACGAAGCAATTTTTGATTGGGTGGCCCATTATTCAATGGTAGGGGCAGTAATTGAGATTGTTGACGTCACCCGGTTGTAATGGGCGTCTTGGATCTGGTAGAGTGATGAGCCTGTCGCGCACCGCTAGTTCGAACAGTCTTCTCGTTTTATACCGAGGGATTGAGTAAGAACATCTAAGCTTTTCTCTGAGTGTTCGCTGTTTATCGTTTTGGCGAGCAGCGGATTTCGGATCACTTGGCTGTTGCTGAGTGTTGGCGACGAAGGTCGCTTTCCCTTTACCCTTTTCATTGCGAAGCTCCGTTTTCGAGGAGGACGGTCTATGGCCCATCTGGTTCATTTGGGCTAGCTTGTCGATCAAGGCCTGGAAAGTGGTCGGCTTGAAGAACATCATAAATTGGGATATAGTCGCTTGCGGATCAAGGGTCCCTACGAACATGCCCACAGCAGGAGCTTCTTTTATGCGTTGTTCGCATTTCGACCATAGGTTCTGCCACTGAATTGCATACTGAACCCATGTTTTTCCTGGCTTCACCCGAGCATTGATCAATGCCGTGATCAGGGTGCGTTCGCTGGCGCTTGCGAAACGCTGGGTGAATAGTAGCTCCATTTCTGTAAACGTTTTGATGGAGGCATTCGGAAGCTCCGAGTACCATTCAAAAGCTGTCTCCGCTAAACTGCCGACAAACTGGCGAAGTAGTAATTTGTCGCCGCCTCCAGTATTGCCGCATAGAGACCTGAACTGAGCGACGTGCTGATGGGGGTTTCCTATCCCCTTATACACGTAGAATTTAGGGATCGTATATCCCGGAGGGTACTTAATTTGATCGTACCAGCTTGGATAGGGTCATCCAGTTTTGACGACTTGGCCAGCGGCTTCGCTTTCCTGATGAGCTCGTGTTTGTTGAGCTATGTAGTCATCAAGCATAGATTCGAGATTGTCTCCTCCCTGGCTGCCGATAAAGCCGGAAGAGGGTTTAACGTCTCCCCTTTGTCGTCTTCAATGATTATTGGGGGACCTTCGGCTGGAGGGTCCGGCTGGATCATCATCCCCACCATATCTTGGAACAGGAGCGCCATTTGTTTTATGTTAGCCGCTTGTTCCGTGGCTTCTTTATTTTTCTTCTCGAGCATCCTTCGGAGGAACTCGTCGTTGGTTTCCTGTTCCTGGCGTTGATCCGACGATACTTCTGAGCTTTCATTCTGCCCAGTAAGTACGACCATTTTTGTCAGCATCTCCTGGAGTTTCTGTTGTTGCTCCTGAGCCTTTGTTACGGACCGCGTAAGAGGTCGATGACCCCCAAAAGCACGACTTTTCTCTTTTTCGGAAGCCATGTAAATGGTGTGTGCTACCATGCCCCCAGACTTGGGGCATTTGGATTCAGTGCCCTTGAGATTTGTCGCAGACACGGGGCTCTTCTCTGGCCTTCTCCTTTTATGGGAGGTCAAAGTTGAGGGAGCTGTTGTAGACGATCCTTTCCGTGGTATGACGGCGGGATGGCCCTCCTCTTTCCAGACCTTCATTTTCTACGATCTGCGGGAGTAGTCTGTGTCAATTACAGAGTCTTGGATTCTTCGCCAGACCCTATGGATTTTTTAGTACAGCCACTGAGGGGGCTGCTCCGGCTTCGCTTTAGTAATATTTTCAGCGGGTGGAGGAGACCTTTTCAACATGGCAGTTGGAGAGTTCTTGCGCACCCTCCTGAGCGGCTCAAAGCTGTTCCCAGTTGGAACAGGGACATCAACCTCCACCATTGGAGTTGGTGGGATCAGTCCATAAGGGGAATTGCCCCCAGCTTTCCTCACTCAGCGCCAGTGACGACATCGAGCATGTCGTGTAGCCGGGATCACCTTTATCATCGGAGTAGCTTCGTCCTACCCCCTGCTTTGAGGAGAGGCTGTTATTGGCGCCAGCCTGTCAAAGACTGACATCCAATGGGAAGGAATGGTCAACCTGTCGAAGGACGACTTTCGAGTAGGGGAAGAAATTTGGACGACTTCATCTGCAGTAGGAGTTGGGATAGACTTCTCCGGTATCGCGAGCCTCTTCGCGGACCCTTTTGGGCTTAGGCTCAGCCTGTCGAAGACTGAGGTAGTAGACTTGGACGACCCGCTGAGAGGGGCCGCGGTAGTTGCAAGCCGGTCGAAGACCGACTTCTTTGGAGCTTCATGTGATGGCACTGGAGCGTTGAAGTTCATTGGCGGGAGCATGGGCCCGAAGAACAATCCAGTGGTGGCCTGTGTCACTTGTTCCACTGGCATTACGTAGATGGAGGCCGCTTGTGGCCCATAAGTTACTCCTCTAGACATGGCGGAGCGGGAGTTGTTGTTGCAGTTGGCGCAGCTGGAAGCCATTGAGCTTCTTTTCTCTGCATGGGAGCAAGACACCAAATCTTAGTACCTCGAATCCACAGGCAACCATAGCAGACCACGATTTGTTCGCGAAACACGTCACACGAAGTGTGGAGTGGATAGAGGAAAAAGCCCCACCAGGCGTGCCAGAATCTGTTTACCGCCGAAAACAGAGACGAAACCGCGTAGGTCGTCTTGCCTGAATTTGGGGGCAAATGCTATTTGGATTTATCCTTCTACCTCTCCGAAGATACCAAGTTGATTTATGGCACCATGTATCAAAGGTTTAAACAGATGCGGCCGATGAAGCAGACTTCGTCAGATTCCCCCTCATTGTGAGGGGTTTTTTGATTGTAGGGACGCTCTTCCATGCAGGCGCAAGCCCCTGCAGTTAATTACGTTACCACATAGCGATAACCACTTTCTCATGCTCCAGATGTTCACTTCGTGTCATGTGTATTTGTTTTATTTTTGGTTGCCCGTGGATTGTATACAGAGACTAAATTATGTTGTCGCCCGTAGGGCGGGGATTAGTCCAAGTCCGTATTTTCTTAGATTTGGGTTTGGTTTGTTTTAAGGCTCGTTAATCTCATTTGAGATTAAGATCAACTTAAATGTTTGTTGAGGATACGTTAGTCTAATTTTAGACTAAGATCTACTCAACAGGATTTTGGGATCATTTAGATCAAACGAAAGAGCATTTTGGCTCTATCATTTTAGTTTAGGGATGTTGCGGTCCATTGGGTTTAGGGATGTCATAGTCCGTAGAGTTTAGTTGAGGGACGTTGCGGTCCGTAGGGTTTAAGGCTGTCATAGTCCATAGAGTTTAGTTTAGGGACGTCGCGGTCCATAATTAGTTTAAGGACATTACGGTTCATAGTTAGTTTAAGGACATTACGGTCCATAGGGTTTGTTGATTGTCGGGACCCGCCACCTCTCCGAAGACGTTGAAGAATTACAACGAAATTTATCAGAGGTGTGGGGAGATGTACCCTTGAACCAATGTCAGTTGAGAGATCTGTGGTTAGGTTTAGGACTAAGATTGAATTTATAAAAATTGTGAGCCCATGAGCTCGGTTAATTTGAATTAGGGACTTTTGGTCAGCTTGGACTCAGCCCACTCACTTTTTGAATAAAGTGTTAAACACTTGTTTGGGCTTGGTCCCTTTTGTTCTACAATGCTGAGCATTGACATGGGCTTTGATGCTCATCCTTTTTTTTGCTTTTTTTTGAGTGTTAAACACTCTTTATGGAGGTGGGCTCTATTTACAGAGCGCTCTTTATTTCATCAGCGCCCACGTGAGGGGCACGTGGGGCGCTTGGCGTTAGGCGCCAATCACTTAGTGCAGAGCACTCTTTATTTTATTAGCGCCCACGTGAGGGGCACGTGGAGCGCTTGGCGCCAACCACTGAGTGCTAAGCACTCTTTATTTTAGCAGTGCCCATGTGAGGGGCACGTGGAGCGCTTGGCGCTGAGCGCCAACCACTGAGTGCCAAGCACTCTTTATTTTAGCAGCGCCCACGTGAGGGGCACGTGGAGCGCTCGGCGCTGTTTCCTTTTTTTTACATTTTTCTGAAGAGTACAATTCTTTGTTCTCCCCTGGATCTTCAATCCCCAAGAACGAATTCATCCCTGCGAGAATTAAATTCTCATTTATGGGAGATTTGTCTCATGGATTTCAGATCCAAGGAAAGAACTATGTTCTTCTATGAGGGTTAAACCCTTGGGTATGCAGATGAGATACTATGATCTTTATTTACCTTGAAGAAAGTTCTTCTTCTTTCCTCTCTGTTTTTAAAGATCTTTTTTCTTGCTCCTTTTTTTGAACTTGAAGTTTAGGGGGGGTTTCTTCTGTACAAAACTTGAAGTCTTGGGTCCTTTATATAGGGGAGGCTGATTTGTTGATTCAGTTAAGGAAATCTCTCATTGAGAGATTTCTTAATTGATTTGGGGAATTTTATCCACCGTCGGATATTTGATCCAAGGACTTCTGTTTTACAGAAGACATTTTTCTTGTTTTTAACCAGATTGGGAAAATATTTTCCCATACAGAACTTATTCTGTATCTTGGTGATTTTTAATCACCATTAGATTTTTGATCCAATGGTGCTCCGATTTACAAAGCACAATCTTTCTTGTTTAAAAAGATTTGAGGAGTATTTCTTCAATCAGAATTTAATTCTGTATCTTGGTGATTTTTAATCACCATTGGATCTTTGATCAAACGGTGCTCTGATTTACAGAGCACAATCTTTCTTCCCTAAAAAGATTTGTGGAGTATTTCCTCAATCAGAATTTAATTCTGTACTCTGATGATTTATCATCTCCGTTGGATCTTTGATCCAAGGGTGGAGAACTTTTAGTTCTGGCGCTGGCGCTCTCGTGCTTTGCACGTGAGGCGCTGCCTCAGAGTTTTTAACTCTTGGCACTGGCGCTCCCGTGGGTTGCACGTGAGGCGCTGCCTCAGAGTTTTTTTAACTCTTGGCACTGGCGCTCTCGTGCCTTGTACGTGAGGCGCTACCTCAAAGTTTTTAACTCAGGGCACTGGCGCTCTCGTGCTTTGCACGTGAGGTGCTGCCTCAGTTCAAATTTTGAACAGAGCCTTGCTCTCTTATTGGGGGGAAACACACCTCACATGAAGCTAAAGAGGTTAAGGAAGGAGATGAAGAAAGCAACCATGGAATGAAGCAAGTGAAGAATGAATCAAGTGGTGAGAATAGCAACCATGGGTGAGTTAATATAATATACTAACTCATGTAGAGACTATACCATGGCTAAACAATAATGGTTGGGTTAATAAATATCTTCAAGTAAAACAAAATTAGTGGACTTGGTCAATGGTTCCACAAGCTTCAACCATGTGACAATTTCCAACTAATTTGATTTACTTTAAATAAACAAAACCTTAAATTATTATAATCATGGTGTGAGTCTCATACACCCATGTAGCATGTGGCATCAAGCATGACACAAAAGATATACATTAATATATATCACATATATACTAAGTGTACACTAGTGAGAAAAAGAATACTTAAGTGAGCTAATATTAGTTAATGTAAGATAATATATCAAATATATAATAATACATTAAATTATTAAATCAACACTTGATTTAATAATCCGGCTATATCACATACAACCGACTAATATCAAATGTATCAACTAGTCGAATCAACACTTGATTCGACAGCCCGATTATATCACATATAACCGACCGATATCACATATCGCAAGAATAGAATACGGTATCACATACGCGTATTAATCTCGGTCCCGCACATATCACATATGTGCTCCTACTTCGTTTCGCTTGAGCCAGGAAATCTCTGTGTAGAACTCTAAAGACTCGTCAAAACGCTGGCAGTAGGTGGTGATCATATCAGTCACCCATAAGCCGCAAGCGGTCTGCTAAACGTAACGGCCACCCGAGTATTGAGCAATCAGAAGATCAACAAGCAAGCTTGCTCATACTGCTGCGAATCCAATCAGTAACACTACCGTATAGTCCGGTCTCTTCGTCTGATATGTCGCATATCACAGCCTGGGGATGGTAAACGTCATACCCCAATAGCCTGATAAGTCATGCCGATGTGAGCCCCATAATGGTTCGAGAAACTACTGATAACACTTACCAGTAAATCTCAGCAACCCTGGCCAGGGATTTCCTGTTATGGCTAATCGAGCATAGCGCAACATCAACCCCCAATACCAGAAGAGAAGAAATCCCCTCTTATCGCTCACTGCATCCATGTGACTCGGGAGTGTACCTAAAAACCACCGTTTTTCATGATCTCTTGAACGTGGTAAGGTGGAAATCAAAGCACAGTGGGAATCACACAAGACTTTATGACGATCCTGGGTCGACAGACTAACCTGTACCAGTGTCACCTAAGAACTGCTATCTGACGATATGTATAGTACCATCTAGGAGTTCTCGTCGAGTCCGTTCAGTGTACCTAGTCTCCACTGAGCATCCGTATACCTTCTCTTATTTCAGAAACCAATGGATGTAGGATCATCCATCGCCCATCATATGGGTCGAGAAGCGTATACGCTAGTCTACCCTGGAATATCGATGCCCCGTCTCGATACTCCTACAACTAGGAACATTTGAAGGATGTACTTACCGACTACCCTGGTCCCCACTAGTATGATCTCCATCATAATCCTGGTAGTCAAGTACTCATCTTAAGGGCTTTATCAAAAAGTAATAGAGAGACAATAAGTGTACATGTTAAGATAAAGTACAACCAGATAGCATATTATCATGTCGAGCAAGAAAGTCCTCCCTATATATGTCTGAGCATCCACTATAATATACATCACATATATAATAATGGACTCTAGGGCATACATATAACTAACAATATGGAATGGGAAGGGACCATCTCTTAAACAAGTTAAGATATGGGGTTGTCCGGCCTATGTTAAAAAGCAAAATCCAGACAAGCTCGAGGCTAGGTTAGTTCTGTGCAAGTTTATAGGATATCCCAAACATTCGCGGGGGAATATCTTCTACCACACCGAGGAACAAAAGGCGTTTGTTTCTCGACATGCCACAATTTTAGTAAAGGAATTTTTTTGTGAAAGAAATCAGTGGCAATAAGGTAGAACTGGAAGAAGTTCCAGCTACACAAACTATAACTGATGATTTGACAGAACCGGAGGATTCAATAGTCCCCGACGAATCTCAGCCACTCCGCAGATCTAGTAGGGTTCCTCACCCACCTGAGAGATACTACGGTTTTCTAATAGACGGTGGGAGCGAGGATTGCATCATGGAAGATGATGACCCAACTAGTTTCGAGCAGGCCATCACAAGTAGAGACTCTGTGAAATGGCAGGATGTTATGCGATCTGAGATTGAATCCATGTACAACAACAAAGTATGGACTTTGAAAGTTGCTCCTGAAGGGGTAAAACCCTTCGGGAGCAAGTGGATATTGAGAAGATAATTGGTGTAGGTGGAAAAGTTGAGACTTTCAAAGCTAGACTTGTAACAAAAGGTTTTTTTCAACGACCTGGTGTCGACTATGATGAAAACTTTTCTCCTGTCGCAATGCTTAAGTCCATCAGGATCCTACTTGCCATTTCTGCATACCATGACTATGAAATCTGGTAGTTGGATGTCAAGACCGCTTTTCTAAATGGTGATTTAGAAGAGAGCGTGTACTTGACACAGCTAGAGGGCTTCGTAGACAGTGGGAGCAGCGGAAGCGTGTGCAAGCTGTTTAAATCAATCTACGGATTAAATCTGGCATCGCGGAGCTGGAACATCTGTTTCGATGGAGCTGTCAAAGAGTTTGACTTCATCAAAAATGTAGATGAACCATGCATATATAAGAAGGTAGTAGAGAGTTAGGTTGTTTTCCTCGTATTGTACGTGGATGATATACTCTTGATAGAAAATAATGTTCCTATGCTACACTCGGTCAAGCTCTTCTTATCACACAAGTTCTCCATGAAAGATCTAGGTGATACCTCCTACATCCCGAGGATTTAGATCTATAGAGATAGATCTAAATGGATGTTGGAATTGTCCCAATCCAGGTACAAAGACACCATACTATAGAGGTTTAGTATGGAAGATTCTAAGCATGGAAATTTACCCGCTTGTTCATTAATCACTCTCTCTAAAGAGATGTCTCCCAGGACTGATTTGGAGAGGGCTCGCATACAAGGGATACACTATGCTTCGGCAGTCGGGTCTATCATGTATGCGATGTTATGTACCAGACCAAATGTAGCTTACTCACTAGGTGTAGTGAGTAGGTGTCAATCAGATCTTAGGGAGAAATACTGAACAGCTGTGAAGAACATTCTTAAGTACTTGAGAAGGACTAAAGATATGTTCTTGGTGTATGGTAATGGTGAACTCCAGGTGGAGTCCTTTACCTATTCAAGCTTCCAGAGTGATAAGTACGATAGTAAGTCGGTCTCGGGTTTTTTCTTCACCCTCAACGGAGGGGCGGTATGTTGGAAGAGTTCCAAGCAAGATACCGTAGTAGACTTAACGATGGAGGCTGAATACATCGCTGCCAACGATGCCACCAAAGAGTCTGTCTGGATGAAGAAGTTCATAAGATGAACTAGGTGAGGTTCCATCCATTGAGCATCCAATACATGTGTATTGAGATAACAATGGAGCTATTGGTTTGGCCAAGAAACCCCGGTCGCATCAGTGATCCAGACATATTCTTAGGCGGTATCACCTGATCAGGAAGATAGTAGATCCCCACGAGATAGAGGTCAGGAGAGTTGACACGAAGGATAACACAGTAGATCCACTCACCAAGGCCCTCCCCCAGATGCAAATCGAGAGACTTTTTAGGATTTTGGGTATGAGATATTATAACAACTGGCCTTAGTGCAAGTGGGAGATTGTTAGAAATATGTATGCCCTAGAGACCATTATTGTATGATATAGTGGATGCTTGGACATATATATAGAGGAATTTCTTGCTTGACATGATAGTATGCTATCTGGTTGCCTTTATCTTAACATGTAGACGGTATTATTATACTGTCTTTCTCTTACATGTTGATAAAGCCCTTAGGATATGTACTTTACTACGAAGACTATGATGCATATAATACTAGTGGGGCCAGGGTGGTCCATAAGTACATCCATTAACAGTTCTAAGTCGAGGGGATATCAGGACAGGGCATCGATATTCCAGAGTAGACTAGTGTGTACGTTTCTTAACCCTGTATGGGGCGATGGTTGATCCCACAACCATTGGTCTTTGACATCAAAGATTGTACATAAGTGCTCATTAGAGAATGGGTACATCGAACATGACTCGCCGAGAACTCCTAGTTGGTACTATACCTATCGTCAGATAGCAGTTCTGTGGTGACACTGGTACAGGTTTGTCTGTAGACCCGAGATCGTCATCGAGTCTTGTGTGGCTTCCACTGTGCTTTGATTTCCTTCTTACCACGGCTCAAAGGAGTCGTGCAAACAGGTGGATTTTGGGTACAGTCCCGAGTCACATGGAGGCAGTGAGCGATAGGAGGGGCCGATATTGGGAGTTGATGTTGCGCTATACTCGATTGGTTATAACTGGAAGTCCCTGGCCAGGGCTGCTGGTAAGATTTACTGGTAAGAGTTACCAGTAGTTTCTCAAACCGTTATGAGCCATACATCGGCATGACTTATCAAGTTATTGGGGTCTGACGTTACCACCCCTAGACTCGATATGCGACATATCAGACGAAGAGACCGGACTGTATGGTAAGTGTTATTTATAGGTTTCATGGGAGTTTGGACAAGCTTTCTTGTTGATCTTCTAATCGCTCAATACTTGGGTAGCCGTTACGTCCGGGTAGTACCGTTGACGGCTTGTGTGTGACTGATGTGATCCTCACCTACTGCCGGCATATTGACGAATCTTTAGAGTCCCACACAGAAGTTTCCTGGCTTAAGCGAAACGAAGTAGGACGCATATGCTGATATATGCGGGGGGCCAGATTGAATACGAGTATGTGATACCGTATTCTAATCTGGCAGTTATTTGATATCGGTTAGGTTATATGTGATATAATCGGATTATCAAATCAAGTGTTGATTTGATAATGTGATACACAGATAAATGATATTAGTCGTTTATATGTGATATAACCAGATTATTAAATCAAGTATTGATTTAATAATTTGATATATATTATATTTGATATAATTATATGTTAACAAATATTATTAGCTCACTAATTATTATTCTTCATAATATACATATATATATATATATATAATGAAGCATGGCATGATTTTCTATTTATTGGAAATGGAAATAATGAGGTGGAAAATGAGGAATGGGGTGAAGCATGGCTTTGATATTTCTTTATTCATTTAGGATCACTATAGAAGCATGGTTGCTATATTATATTGGTTGATTTTTTTCATGCTTCAATATGTGAGCCATTTTGTTAAGCCATTCTTCACTTGATGCAGGAGACTTGAGTTATTTTTCTTGACTTAAGCTCATGAGATGAGTTCTTGCTCTCTAGCTCTCTTCCTTTTTCCTCACCTCTACCTTCAAGCTTTAAACCCTCACATGTGATGCGAACCATAAAGCTTGAGCATCCTGGTGAGCAAATAGAACCCCTACTTCAGCATCCTAAACTAGATTAGCACTTTGGCTTAGGGTGTTATCTTCACTAAAGAGATTAGTGAAGAGGTAGCTTGGATTAGTAGAACTTCGGGTGGATCATCTTCGGCACGAAGGTCGTCGGAGGAAGCTTGCACCTTCTTCAAGTGGAGCCTAATGGAGTCGCGTGGACTACTACACGGAGCTTGTGAAGAGAAGGACACGGTCTACAAAGGTTGTATCCCCTTTCTCTTTATGTAAAGTTTTTGATATCATTGTTAAACCCTAATCATCTAGTTTAAGATCTTGGTTAGTGTAGATTAGCACCCCGAAAATTTTGAAAACGGCATGCTTTATGCTAGTAAAACCCAGTGGTGGTGCTAACATACACTTTCATGTACTCTTATCTAGGTTTGATGACGACGACCGGAGCAGCGAGGGGCGGCCGGAGCACCAGCCGCGGCAACGGTAGTGGCAGAGTGGTTCTGCCGCCCGGAGAGCTGTGTAGGGAGCTTCATAGGGCCGGTCTTGCACCATGATCGGTATCCCTTTCGGATGACTCCTTCCGTGTGGACTTTGCCACACCTCCAAGTATATTGCACGCATATTCATTTTGAATGTAATATTATAGATATACACGCATATTTATTTCAAAATTACTTATATAGTCAATGTTTAATTGTCTAGCTGTTGGTGGTGCATCCACATCTGGCACAGAGGCCACTCCCGTCACTTCCGTACCCTCCGCTCAGTCCGTAGATTGCTATGAATAAATATAAAATATTTATTCATTTTACATATCCTCTAAAAATAAACATGAACTTAATGTAATTTTATCGTCAATGTTTTTTTCTAGTTGGAGGGGATGCGTCCATGTTCGGGTCACCGGCTGTTCCTCACCAGAGGAACTATCGTCCTGCTCGTGCTGCTACCCGGGTCCAGGCTCATGCTGCTGTCACCGGAGGTATATACCGCACTTCAATTTTCTTTAATCTTTTATTTCTTAATACCACTTTATCGTAATATTGCTTGTCTTGATATTTCTTATAGAAGCAGGGCGGCCCCATCCCGAGAGGGGGACTCTAGGGCTGAATCAGTCCCGCAAGCTGAGGCCCGATAGAGCTAGGAGGGAGGTATATGGGAGAGTAAAGAAGTATCCACTTCACGTTGAGTGGGGCGATTAGCACCGGCGCTCATTTGCCCTCATCTGGAATCAAGCTCGGGTATTAATATATATTTTTATTTGACTTACCCAATATATTTATTATTATTTAACACTTGCAATTTAAATACATTATTTTTTTGTATTTGCAGTTGGATTACGACTTTCAGCCTATACCCGACCCTGATCATCCTGAGAGAGTGCTCGATCTTCACGCTCTGTACCAGGGCCTGATGAAGAACATGCAAGGTCCGATACAATAGGAACGAGCTGAAGATCGACTGCTATTCCATATGGATGGCGACCCCCGAGGCAGAGAGAGCGACTCTCCTACATACTCCGACCTTTGTGAGAGTCGACGTAGATACATGGCCTCTCTTGTGCCAATATTTCGACTCTCAGCGCAAACAGGTTTGTAATTTAAATGTAATTCATTGTTTAGCATATAATTTATTTTTTTATGCTGCTTAATTAGAAAACTAAATCTGAATGTGTTGTACAGAAACAGGACGATCAAAATAAGGAAAATAGGAAGTCGGCAAAGAGGGGTCGCCCCACTTATACAGGTGGCTCGAGGAACATTACTTGTGCCATGGAGGCATCGGTAAATTACAATTGATCTCTTTTGATATAATGTAATATTAATAGTTATTTTATAATTTATGTAAATTTTTAGCGATTTGCAGAGAGCTCAGACCCTGACGCAGGGTGGTACACCGAGTATGCTGGCCGTGTACCTTGCCGTCAACGGCACCTCGACAGATCCCGCTACGGGCGAGCTTCGATTCCCCGACATCGCTACCCAGGAGTATTATGTAAGTGTTAATATTTATTCTAACAGATTTGAAATTTTTGTTTTGAAAAGTTCAAATTTAAATGATATACTTATATTTTAATGGTTAATGTGGGTGTAGAAGCGGGTGGTGGAGCAGGCGGAAGCGTCGGGGATCGATTTTACTGGACAGACCGATCCAATGCTACTGACCCCAGTCCTAGACGCCGAACACGGAGGGCACCATGGAGGTTGGGAGAGAGGCTGGGGACTGGGTCCTAGTAAGGCCCATATGAGGTTGGACTCCACTCCGGCGGTTACTTCCCCTACCCCTTGTGAGCGACGTCTAGAGCATGATGTTGCCGCCTTGAAGTTCACCGTCGAGGAGTTGAAGGAGATGTTGGTACGTATACTACTTAATGGTAAAATATTATATCACATTATAGATAGTAACATATGCAATATTAGTAGCCTGAGCTTATTTGGTTGTAGACTTAGCT
Organism: Agapanthus africanus; assembly: GCA_030015575.1. NCBI lineage: Eukaryota > Viridiplantae > Streptophyta > Magnoliopsida > Asparagales > Amaryllidaceae > Agapanthus > Agapanthus africanus. The sequence continues at coordinate 333,929,965 of JASDDO010000024.1, read as the reverse complement.
TTGATTAATCATACTTACATAAAACTATCTAATTAAAATAAACTACGGTTTTCCAAACTAGATTTCCAAACGAGGCCTAAGTCCCTAAGTATTCTTAGATTGGGGTTTCGCAATAACCTTATAATGATACGAATCCAACTAAAATCAAATACAATGTTCTTACTAGTTTATTACACAAAAAATTTAATAGATGCGACAGGCTACTTCGGCTACGGCTCCACATGCATCTCCTTCGGCTGCGGCTCCGCAAGACACTATCTCGGCTGCGGTTTCGCAGACCACTCCTACAGCTCCATAGCCCGCTCAGACTCCCGCACAGTCCGCTCATTCATTAGTCGAGTTTTTGACGACTCAGGGCTGCACCGAGGAGCAGATGAGCCAGATTTCAGCGTTTATCAGAGGTGGAGGAGCTGGACCGAGCTAGGGTAGCTTTTTTTATATATATTTTTGAGGATGTATGTACTTATCTGATACATATTGTATATATTTTGGAAGATATTGGTGGTTGTTTGCTTGTTCACGATGATTTAGATTGATATCGTATTCTGTTTGTTTATTTCTTTTATATATTATGCATAAGAAGTTGATTATGAATATTTTTGCATTTGGTTATATGATGTATAACTTGTGCAGTTACACATCTATGAGCATCCCATCCAACAAATTCTCAGGTCGCTTTACTCTACTTCATCTTTCTCAAATCCATCAAGAATCAAGCGTAATCACCAATTTGATCTCAAACTTAGTAGTTCAATTGTAAAACCCTCTCCTCTCCTTTTAGGAACCCCAACATGCTATCTTCATCTTGAGCTAGCTCATTCAAATTGCAATAAGGGATCTCGGACATCAAGATTTCAAAAACATAATAATTAGTTCTCAGGGTTTTTTTTTCAAAATAGGATAGTTAAAGATTAAAATTAAGAAAATAGGATATTTCAAAATTTAATTATCAGAGTAGGACGGTTTGAGACCATGTAGACGTGGCCCAAACCACCTCATCAAAGGAGGACGGCAACATATCCTCACTACTAAAAAGTGGAGGGCGGGTTCTGGAAACCCGTCCATAACCCGCTCTGCCTCCTCCCATCCCATCCTACCCCATCCCCTAGAGGGAGGCCCCCTAAGGTTGGGGGGTTCCCGAAACCTGCCCTCTCTTAAAAAATTTAAAATTCGCTGATTTTTAAAAATTAAAAAACACTACTCTTAAAAAAATCATTCAAAAAATTAATTTCTCTTTTCTATGAATGTAGATCCGGAATGCTTAACTTGCATCGAGTAAATACGGGATCCAAGAACCCGCCCTTCCCTGTATACCACCTGCCCTCTAAGAAGGGGCAAAAAAATTTAAAAAACAAGTTTTCCCCAATCTTTTTCCTTTAAAAGATGTATAGAAAAATAAGTGGAATTTTCATATTAACCAGAAATTCAGACACACAAAAATCCAAGATTAATTTACTCCCAAAAAAATTACTATGCACATGTGAAATCTTATGTCTCATCAACACTTTATGTACCTGACATGTCAATTCTCATCAATATACGCAAATATTGAATAAAATTAACAGATAAGGGTTGTTACTGTTTACTGACGTGCAAACATTAGATAAGATCGACAGATAAGAGTTGTTATTGTTTCTATAGGAGGAATCCAATATTTGGATCATACTATAAATATCATTGAAAAACACTTCAGTAACAACATAAAATAAAGCAAAGCAAACGAGTCTGGGTTTCAAGTTTTGTCTACTCATGGAAGAATTAGAGAAGATATGAAAAATACAACTACAGTTGCAATGAAGTTTCTAAGTGGTTCCTAAAGGGTGAAAGATATGGGGGTTGAATGATTCGAAGTTTTTAAGCGGTTACTAACGTAATTTCATAATATTTGAAGTTCATCCCATTGCCAATCTAAACCCGTGATACTCGTTGAAGAGAGTATTATAGTATGTCGCGGAAGTTAGAGGAAGGAAACGAGCCCATATAGGAATACGCTCTTTTACCCTCTCAGAGCTGCATTCAATCCAACATCACGGAATGTATAGAATCTACTTCTTTAATGTTATTGTATAATATTTAATTGATGTATGCGGCATAACAAAAATTTGTAGCACTGTAGTAAAAATTCAGTATGCTGCCGAAGCTATTTCAGTTGAAAACGAGCAAATTCACATGTTATTATTCGCTACCCAATTTACATATTGCAATTTTAACTGTTGTTTACAGTAAATTAGTCTCCAATGAATAGTGCAAAAATATCATACTAAATTTAAAAGTGTATAAATTTCCTTACAAATAATCATCGATTTTCCTTCCGTTGCTTCTTCTTCACGACCTCGAAGGTCCCGTCCTGATGACTATCCTAGACATCTGGTCCTATAATGACTTGGTTGTTTTAATAAGCTACATCTGCTGTGCATTTACTGAGGATCAACATCCATTGTCATTCGATCTCGATGCATCATAGGTCTTCTAGGTCCTATATTTTTGTCCGGTAGTAATACCGTTGTTGTTTTTCTGTTCCCAGTATAGTAATGCCAATAGAAATTGTCTGGTATAGGATGAAATTTTGGATCGTATGCGTCTTGATAACTGAAAACCGTATAGTAACGTGAAGCAAAATTGTAATGTGAATTATGCATGATGCTCGCAGCAGCAATTATGTAGGCACACGGTAAATGTTGTAGCTGAAAAACACCGCATGTGCATGAAGAGAGCAATTCATCTCTAAAATTAACGGTATATTGATTCTCATTGCTCCCCGTAACTTGAAACTCCGCTGCGTCAAACCTTTCAGATCTGTAGTAGTGTGATCTTCGTTCTCTTTTCCGAAATATATTTTCATAATACGCGGTGAGTAGAGTCTCCATCACCAAAGACTTTTTCCTTCTTTGCACAAAGTAAGTATTCATTCTGAAAAAAGTTCGAACAATCAATCCCTGTATCGGTAAGCCTCTAGCACCCTTATGGATCCCATTGAAACTTTCATATATATTAGTGATTATTAGTAAATACCTACATCCATTATCATGTGCTTGCGTCCACATGCGTGCTGGATACTTATATAACCACACTTTCACTGTTTGACTCATCTCTCCAATTTTCACCATGTACATGTCATGAACATTAGGGTCAGATGCTTCAACGGTTTTGAACAAAAGTTTATGTAGATCTGTATTTTTAAATTTCCTATCAAAATTCTGTCAGAAATACCGTAAGCAAAACCTATGTGGTGTCTTCGGAAATACAGCTCTCACAGCAGCTAGTATTCCAAGATGTCTATCAGATATGATACATAAATATGTTTTATCATTAACATATGGGATATTTTTGAGTTGTCGAAAAAACCATGACCAGGAAGATGTATTTTCACTCTCGACAATAGAAAATACCAACAGAAATATACCGTTATTAGCATCAACACCTGTAGCAATTAACATGTAATCTCTGTAATTACCATACAGATACATCCCATCCATGCACAATACCGGCCGGCAGTGTGTGAAACCAGCCGCAAAAGGAGCAAAGCACCAGAAAATTCTTTGAAACATGACATGGACATCGACATCTGTTTCTGTGCTTTTTAATTGGTATACGGAACCCGGATTTTATGTTTTCATGGCTTCCATAAAAGAGACTAGCGAGTTGTATGAGCTTTCCCAATCCCCAAATATTTTGCATAAACCCTTTCTACGAGCATCCCATGTCTTCACATACGAAATCTGAATTTTATGCTCATCACTTACATAGAGCTGTATCTCTCGAGAAGTCATCTCTACATCTGTACGGATAAATAGCATGATAAGTGAGCAAATGTATGATGAAACGCAATTTCTGTGATCTTTTAATATAGTCGAATTGATACAGGTGTGTTCTCGGTTGTATTTCGTGACTTTTCAAGTTTTGGATCTTTTGGAACATCATGCATGCAATCTTTACTTACATTCAGGAGCTTCCGTACTTATCATGGTATAGTACTTCTTATTTGACTCTTCGGTTTTAAATGTAACATTCTTTTCAATAGCCCACGACTTCAGTTTACAAATAAGATCTTCTTTTTCTGGAAATATATCTCCAACAGTTACGCAATTTTCGCTTGCTACACTCGCTTCCAAATAAGGCTCAACATTTACTTTTGCCACAGCTAAATCTACCCAACTATCATCTTCCAACGGATCGTGACTGGGATCTTCTAGTTCGAAAAAATCATTATTCGCAGTCATGTTATCAATCAATGCTTATTTTATTCAATCCAGCGGCATAATCCACTCTATCATGTCCTTGATGACCTTCATCAGCTTCATCATTATCACTTTGACCTATATCATTGTCACCTATAGCAACATATATATCATTGTCACCCATAGCAACATAAGGTTCAGGTGCAATATACGATGGTTAAGATCGGTATACTGTGAATATTTTGAGTTGAAAAAACCAGAATAATGTAGATGGACATGCTTGGAATGCGCTACTTGGATCGTGTTGGAATGATGCGGAAGGAAAAGATTGAAATGCAGGGTTTGGGAAAATCTGCATATAGTATATAAAATTTTGTTAACATTTTCTTATTACAAAGAAAATAAAATTATCCACCATTTATTTCAGATAGATTTACCCTTGGAATGCTGTATATGGTAATCCTTGTTGTTCTTCAGGTGTGCATGCCACTACAACAATCGCTTGGGAAAATCTGTATTTAATATATAAAATGTATTAGTAATTTGGTATTACAAAGAAAATAAATATGTAAATTAATTATAAAATGTTTACCCTTGAGTTTGAAGGTATGAAAAATCATGTGTGTCGTCGTATCCACCGATACTAAAGGTATCATCGTTAACCATGGGACCGTATCCTCAGAAACTACCTCCAGCATCACTATCAAAATAATTCGTTGGAGCGACATCTGATACTTCCAACTATTTTTTCTCAACTAAAAGTTCAAAAGAATGCCTAGTGTTAGCCAAACTAAATTCTATCATCGAAGATATTGTTGCATCGTCTATAATTTCAATCAGTGCATTTCCACTAAATAGAGACCATATACAACTTAACCTAACCTTAATTTCATGGGGATCATATTTCGTGATTTTAAACACTTTATTCTCAAGTTCATTATAAGTACTTGATAACCCTAATCGTATAATCCTTGCACACACGCCCATATACTCGGGACCTTGTGCACATGTCACAATCTGGTCATCGTATTTACATAGAACAAATAAATTTGAACTTAACATTATCTACATCAAATAATATTAAACCAAAAATAAATATAAAACTCTAACAATTGAAGTTATGATTATATTCAATGAAAATTAAATAAAAGGTAAATAAAATTTATATACGTTTGTCAATTGGAAACTTTGATAGATAAATCTATAAGGTTAAAGAGATCGAGTTCCTTCGAAGGGGTGCAGATGAGAGATTGATATTTTTTTGGAGGTACAAATGCAAATTGGAGCAGAATGGGGAGCAAATGGGGAAGAAAAGGTTTTTGTAGGTATTTGGTTGTCTTTGGTAAAAAAAGTGGTTACGCTTGATTTCAGAAAAAGTGTTCATGGGTCATGTTCAGAGATAAAGAGTCATGGGATTGCCTTGGGTTCAGAGAAGGGATTGACTCATCCTGTGTTGAGAGAAAGTGGCCATGGGCTCGTCTTTGATTAAGTAAAAAGGGCCATGAGTCAAGGTATGGCCAATTATTGTGGAGCCCATCAAAAAGAGAAATTATTTTTTAACCGTATTTTTTATTGAAACCTGAGGGAGGAGGGTGTGTTCCAAGAACCCACCCTCTTCTTTTAAAAGGGGGCATCTTCCTTTTAAAGGAGATTCCATCTCTTTTAAAATGATGAGAGCGGATTCTTGGAACCCACGTCCAAAATATAGTCAGTGGAGAAAAGGGAGGGAAAGCAGTAGTGAAATTATTAAAACGAGGTAAGGCATGGCCAATTAATGGGCAGCCCATCAAAAATTGAAATTATTTTTTAACTGCCTTTTTTAGGAGGAGAGCGTGTTTCAAGAACCCGCCCTCTCCTTTTTAAAAGAGATAGCTGGTTCATCTAACCCACACTCTCCTTTTAAAAGCCATTTCCTTTTTAAAGAAAATTCCCTCTCCTTTAAAAAGGAGAGGGCAGGTTCTTGACAAATCCTATTTAAAAAGAGGCCCTCTTCTTTTTAAAGAAGATTCGTGAGAGCGGGTTTTTGGAACCCGCAACCAAAAAATTGTCGGTGAAGAAAAGAGAGGGAAAACAATAGTGAAATTATTAAAATGAGATAAGGCATAACCAATTAAATGGACATCCCATTAAAATTGAAATTATTATTTTTACTATCCTTTTTTGGGAGGAGGGTATATTCCAAGAAGCCGCCCTTTCCTTTATCAAAGGACATTCCCCCTCCTTTAAAAATGAAAGGGCAGATTCTTAAGAAATCCCCTTTAAAAACGGGCCCTCTTCTTTTTAAAGGAGATTCTCTCCTTTAAAAAGGTGAGGGCGAGTTCTTGGAAACCGAGCCCAATTAATGTTCCTAAACTCACTTTTTCCTCTTAAAACCCCTATTTTTTCTCTCTTCTCTTCCTTATCTCATTTTTCTCCGAACCTCATTCTATGCTCAGTTCTTTTCACTATCTTTCAATTATTTAAGTTTGAAAAAAAAACAAATATAATGGAGGATCAACCATTCGACAAATCGCTACTCATAAATCAAAACAAGTATAGATCTTTCAATATATCATACGGGGAAGAAAGATTTGAAACTTATTAAATTTGTTTGAAAAATTGCCCAGTATATTTTAATTCAAATAGTTGAAAATAATATCAATAAATCTTGCAGGGTGGAGATAATTTTACAGTCGTCAATCATAGTTCTGGCAAATGGCAAGTTACTGATTATCGTATTATCGAGCGGATTCGCAGATCCGGTTTTTAATAAGCTTCATTACTACGTCATATCCAATTCGACCACAGCCTCGTTATCTCTCTTGTTGAGCGTTGGAGAAGTGAGACTCATAATTTTCATTTTAGATGGGATGAGACCACCATCACACTCCAGGATGTTGCCCTTTTGCTTGGTTTACGGGTGAATGGACTTGGATTGGTTGGAGGTACAATTGTAGGTCCGGAAACTGGGTACCCATATTGGGATACATATTTGGAGTCTGCTCTCGGACAGGTATCTTTCATAGTTTCTTTAAATTAAAAGCTGAAGTATATTATAATGATATTAATTAACGATTAATTTTAAAATTCAGATAACAGGAGGGGTTATTAAGGGGTATAAAATCAGTTTAATCTGGCTCAAAAATACATTTACTAATATCATTGATGAAGCTATTGATGATGTCTTGGATAGACATGCATGTGCCTACATTCAATACTTGATCGGCTCTTGGTTCATGCCAGATCAGTCGGCAACGCATGTCCATCTTTTATACCTTTAGTTTCTTAGCGAGTTCGTTGTGTGTGGCCGGTATACTTGGAGAGCAAGAGTCCTGACATATCTTTACTAAGAACTAGATAAGCTATGTTCTCCTACGAAAAATAAAATTTATGGTTGCATTACATTACTTCAGGTACATAATAATTTTGAACTAATTATTTGAAAAGTTATAATATTGGGTTTTTATGAAATTATGACACTTTATACATATATTTGGTCATGAGAGCACATGTATATTGGTAGACCGGTTCATATATGTAGGATGTTCCTGGAAAGCCTCTCGGCTATTGGTGGAGTGGCAAGAAATCATATAAGGCTTCTTATCGAGTGCATAAATATTATACAGATGAGTTGGATCGAATGGAGGCAACTTAGGTAACTATTAATTAGGTAATTAAATTTGTTTGAAATTTTAAATTAACATTATTTACAATTTTTATACTATGCACAGTTCATGTGGACGTCTTATACAGTAGATCGACTGTAAAGATTACCTAGCATCTGTATCGAATGAGAGCTGCTTTAGCGGGCTCGATACCCACTACTGTGCATTAACATCATGGTCATGCACTTACCAGACCGGGTGTTGCGACATTTCTGTAGATTGCAACATGTTTCTGGTCCGCCTCTTGTGCCTATGACAATAGAGAGAGACATGCGAGGAGGAAAGGTGAAGCGTGATTGGAGAGAGTATCATCATCAATATATGCTGAGATTAGAAGATAGGCTTCGTAATATTTTCTTACAGCAAATAGGTGACCAAACACCCACAAGTACTACAGAAATATACATGTTTTCCGCCGAAAGACGCGACTGGGACATTAGGACGTCTGGCCTGAATTTTGGGGGCAAATGCTATTTAGATTTATCCGTCCACCTCTCCGAAGATGCCAAGTTGATTTATGGCACCGTATATCGGAGGTTTGGACGGATGCGGCCGTTGTAGCAGACTTCGTCAGATTCCCCCTCGTTTGTGAGAGGTTTTTTTATTGTGGGGATGCTCTTCCTTGTAGGCGCAAGCCCCTGCAGTTAATTACGTTACCGCATCGCGATAACCACTTTTTCCTGTTCCAGAAGTTCACTTCGTGTCGTGTGTGTTTGTTTTATTTTTGGTTGCCCGTGGATTATATACGGAGACTAATTTATGTTCTCGCCCGTAGGGCATTGATTAGTCCAAATCCGTATATTTTTAGATTTGGGTTTGGGTTTATTTAAGAATCATTAATCTATTTTGAGATTAAGATCGACTTAAATGTATACGAGCAATTGGGGGCTCGATTGGTTTTCTGTTAAGGATACGTTAGTCCAATTTGAGAGTAAGATCCACTTAACAAGGCTTTAGGATCATTTTTATTTCAGATCCAACAAAAGAGCATTTAGGCTCTGTTGTTTTTGTTTAGGGACGTTTTGGTCCGTTATCGACATTTTGGAGGCGAAGTTCTAGTTTGAGGATATCTCGATCTGTTGATCACCATTTTGGAGGTGAGATTTTAGTTTCAGGACGTCCCGGTCCGTTGATCACCATTTTGGAGGTGGGGTTTTAGTTTAAGGACGTCTCGGTTCGTTGATCACCATTTTGTAGGTGAGATTTTAGTTTAAGGACGTCTCGGTCCGTTGTTCCCATTTTGGAGGCAACGGTTAGTTTAAGGACGTTTCGGTCCGTTGGTCATCTTGCGTGCATATGTATTTGTTACGTGACGGGATGAGCAACGATGATATAAGATGCGCCCAGTTTGGGGTACAGTCTGATTTGAGGTGTGCACATCAGTTTGGAAATGCATTAAGAGAAGTTATTGGTTGTCGGGACCCGCCACCTCTCTGAAGACGTTGAGACATTACAACGACATATATCAGAGGTGTGAAGAGATATATCCTTAAACCGAATCCCGTATTTGAGGGGAAAAGGAGTTGGTGGTAAACCTGGAAATCATTAGCCATATTTTGAGAATAAGATTTCCTCGGAAGGATGTGGGATGAGTACCGTTTTGGATATCATCAGTTGAAAGATCATTAGTCATATTTGGGACTAGGATCAATTTGGGAAAGTCGTGAGCACATGGGCTCGGATGCTCTAAATCAGGGATGTTCTATCCTCAGGGGACCTAGCCAATTTGGGCTTGGTCAATTCAGTTTTTTTTGTTGAAAAGTACCAAGCACTTGTTTAGGCCCTGTGTAATCAGTCCCCTTTTTATACAAAGAGTGCTGAGCACTTATGTATGTTCTGACGCTCACATATAATCATGTGGGCTTTTAGTCATGGGGATTACCCAATAAGTGTTAAACACTTTACCACTTTTTGTCTCTTATTTTGTTTAGCATTAGGGTTTGCCTATAAATAAAGACATCTCATATAATATTTGTACTGCCAAAATAAATAGAAAGGAGAGACTATTGTATTGAGAGGGTGGCGGCTTAGATCTAGAGAGATTTAAGAGAAATCTCCTAGGGTTTTCTCGTATTGTACTTGAGTTAAGATTATAGCAGACATTGCAGAGTTCACTCTGTCGGGGACTAGCCATACGGTGGGTGAACTTCGTTAACAAATCTCTCGTCTTTTTTTATTCTTATTTATTTATTCTTGCATCGTTATTAATTTGTATTTCATTGTTAATTGCGTGGTTGTTGTTATTGCGTGATTTGGTTTATCGCGAGTATTGTTCCGTGGATCGACTTCCCTCCCCAAAAATTGATATCAGAGCTTAGGGCTTAACGCTTGATACTAACAACTGGTATCAGAGCCTAGGGCTTGACGCTTGATACCAAAAATTGGTATCTGAGCAAGGTTAGGGAACCTATGCTTCACGCTTGATACAAAAAACGGGTATTAGAGCGAGATTAGGGAACACATGGTTCTTCGATTCTACGATCTAGTTTAACAGTGGGTAACGACGCCTGTGTCCTCTTCCCCACTTTCATAGATTGTCTTTTTGAAGCATTAGCTCAGATCGAAGGATAATTTGGGTTTGATGCGACATATAAAAAAGATGGTGAGGGATAAAATAAAGATCAAAAAATACAATGATCACAATTATGGTTGGTGGCGCATGCAGATGGAGGACTACCTATACCAAAAGGATCTATATCTTCCATTGCTAGGCGAAAAGCCCGAGAAGATGACCGATGAGGCATGAAATCTTTTGGATAGGAAAACCCTGGCGACGATAAGACTATCATTGACTCCACAGGTGGCCTTTAACATCTCAAGAGTAAAGTCAACCATGGTGCTAATAACAAAGTTAGTGAAGTTTTATGAGAAGCCTTCAATATCAAACAAGATATACTTAATGAAGAACCTTTTCAACATGAAGATGGTAGAGAACTTTTCAGTGTCAACAGCGTGACGGGCTAACTAGAATCCGTTTCAATCGTATTTGAAGATGAGATTCGAGCCCTTTTATTGCTATGTTCGTTGTCGGAGAGTTGAGAAAACCTAGTGATGGCAGTAAGCAACTCAATCTCAGAGACTCTCACGTTTAATGATGTAGTGGGTTGTACATTAAACGATGAGATGAGGAGAAGGAAGAGAGTGGGAGTTCGGGGACTTCCGCGCTTTCAGTGGAGAACCGCGGCACGACGATAGAAAAGGGAAAAGGGAAGATGGGTAATTCAAAGAGCCAAGGAAAATCGAAAGGGAAGATCTAAGGCGGCTGTTGGAACTGCGGAAAGAAGGATCACTGGAAAAGAGAATGTAGACTCTTGAAGAAAGACTCAAATGGGAATTCAGATGAAAAGGAAGCCAATATGGTGTCTACACATGAACAAGGAGAACATGGGTTTTGTTTATCGGCGAACGACAGCACAAATGCGAATACTCGGTTCTTAGATTCGGGGGTATCTTTTCATTGCATTTCATGCCGGCATCACTTCGGCGAATATGTTCAAAACGATCTTGAACATATGACGGTGGGAAACGGTCAGCCGTGTAGATTGTTTGCAAATGCACGATCATTCTACAATTGCCAGGAGGAAGTCAAATCAAGCCGAAGAACACTAAGCATATTCCAGATTTGAAAAAAAAAGTCTAATTTACACAAGTCAGCTAGACAACGACGGTTATTTGGGAACTCTCAGTGGAATATTTCCAAAGGATTATTGATGATCACAAGGCGCAAGCTGAGTGGTTCATTGTATTCTTTCAGTAGAAGAAGTGGAGATTTGGTTGCATTAGAGACGGGTTCATAGATAGATTTGAAAACTTCGTTGTGGCACAAACGATTAGGGCACTTTATCGAAAAGAACATGAAAATTCTTCATGGTAGACGGCTTCTTTCGGAGCTGAAAAAGGTGGAGTTGGGTCTCTGTGAGAGCTGCGTTTGTGGGAAGCAAAACGCGCTCAGATTTCATATTAAAGGCATAGCTAAAAAGATCAAGAAGCTGGAGATGGTGCATATGGACGTATGGGGTCCGGCCTCAGTAGAGTCTTATGGAGGAAATCGGTACTTCGTGACGTTCATCGATGATGCAAGCCGGATGACATGGGTGTATGCGAAAAAGAAGAAGTCCGATATGTTTGGTATCTCCAAACACTGGATTACACAGGTTGAGAACCAAACGGGGACTAAGGTCAAATTCCTTAAGTCCGATAATGGAGGGGGTTATTGCACAGATGACTTCGAGGCTTTTTTCTCGCAAAAAAGTATTCGTTGGTTGAAGACGGTACTGGGGACTCCATAGCAGAATGGCACGTTGAAAGAATGAACAGGACGATCCTAGAGCGAGTGCGGAGCATGAACATGATGTTGTAAGTCGATGTTACACACCCCGCGAGTCCGCGGGGAGGTGGAATAGTTAAAAAATGAATTTTACAAAGCTCGCAACACTGACTTGAACTCTAGGATTGATACTAAACCCTAACTAGCCAACTTGTATGAGGTTAACTGCTCGGAAATAAGTTTATACCTCATGATTTCAAGTCCTTCAGTTCTTCTTTGTCGCTGTCCTCCACCTAGTCATACGCTCCAAGGATTGTTTGGATCGGGCCTCCTCGTCGGTCCTTTCATGTCAAAGACGATCCACTCGAGAGTCTGTAGATCGAGCTCCCACCTCAAATCTGAAGTAACCAGGGTACCTAGTTCGCTACACTAGATGACCTAGATGATGTAGAGAATATAGATAGAATGGTTTATCTCTCATAGCCATAGGTTTCTCAACTCATAAGACATGAATGGCTAGAGGTAGAAGAAGAACACTTGAAGAAAAAGCTAGTGAAGTTTTTGCATAGAAAAGATAATGAGCACTCTTGTGCCAAACTGAACCATACCTTATTTTTCATAGAATAACTCTAATTCAATAATCAAATATGGTTCATATTACATCCTCGTGAGTCATGGCTTGAAAACCTTCCATGTGTCACTAAGAGCCATGCTCAAATTTATGCAAAATCCACCTCATTTCCTCCACCTCATAAGGTAATAAACATTTAACCTAAAATGTTAAATACAAAATATGAGGTGTCTCTTCTCGAAGCATCTTTGAACAAATTACAAAAATGCCCCTCATCCATATATACATACCTGTATCCGTATTCCGAAAAATACGAATACAAAAGAGACGAAAAATAATCCATCGGTATAATACTAGGATCCGTCTTAAACCAAAGCCCACTAGTATTATCTGTCCGAATCATCATTCGTGCACAAGTACACGTACGTGATCGGACCCTGTCGTAAAACCATACGACCTCTATATCTTTGCCCGATGCAGGGAAACCCTATGTGTGGGACTCTAAACACTCGACACTACGCTGGCAGTGTGTTTAACCATAAGCCGCAAGCGGTACTAGCTGCACATAACAGCCCCAGGTATATGTCGATAAGAAGGCCGATGAGCAAACTCATCCGAACTCCTACCGAGCCTATCTGTGACAATCTCCGTACAGTTCGGTTTGTTCGTCTAAGAGTATCACATATCGGGCCTAGGGGCGGCAATCGTCAGACCACTAATAGCGCAATAAGTCGTGTTGGAGTGTAGCCCAAAACACCTTGAGAAACTACTGGAGTACCTACCAGTAAATCTCGCTTGCCTTGGCCAAGGACTTTGTGCAATGGCTTTCCGAACACAGCGTGATATCAACCCCCAATACCGGGAGAAACAAATCCTATCTATCCGCCACTGCCTCCAAGTTCTTCGGGACTGCACCCAACTACTACCTGTTTGCACGACTCCTTTGAGCCGTGGTAGGGTAGTAATCAAAGAACGGTGGGAACACACTCGAGACGAAATAGCAGTGTCAAGTCAACAGACTATGCTGTACTCATGTCATCAAGGAACTGCTACCCGACGATAGATATAATACCCACCTGCAGTTCTCGACGAGTCCTGTCCAGTGTACTCATAACCCAATGAGCACCAGCATACTATCTCCAGTACGACGTACTAACGGCTGTGGGACAGACCATCTTCCCTGCTGGGATGAGAAGCGTATACACTAGTCTACTCAGGAGTATCGATGCCCCGTCTCGATAATCCTACGACTAAGGAATTATATAAGGATGTGCATATAAACTACCCAACCCCCACTAGTGTGACTACCATCACAACGCTGGTAATCAAGCAAAAGATCCTAAGGGCTCTACCAATATGTATAAGCGATATGCTAAGAAAACACATGCACATATTGAGGTAGAAACAAACAATGTAGCATACTACCATTTCGAGCAAGACCGTTACTATATCCGTGTATATCCGAAGCTTCCATTAAGTAATATACAAAGCAGTATGATACAATAATGGCCTTTAGGGCATATAACACTGACAGATATAGATGTGCCAAAATTTCTATGGGCAACGGCTGTTGATGCTGCTGTGTATATGATCAACAGAAGCCCGGCAAGTGCGCTTGATGGAGGATTTCCATAAGAAATTTAGTCAGGTGAACCGGTTAATTAATCGTACCTAAATGAATTTGGTTGTATTGCGTATTATTTGATTGATAAGGCGGAAAAGAGTAAGCTTGACTCCAAGTCTAGGAAGTGTGCTTTCATCGGGTATGATGGAAATGAGTTCGGATATCGGCTATGGAATTACACAAATAAGAAAGTAATACGAAACCGGAATGTCGTTTTTGATGAGCAACGCTTGTTCAAAGAAGAGAAGCAAGCCAAAGATGGTGCAGTACATGAGTTCGTCGAGTTAGATGGAACTCAAGTGAGCGACCAGGTACCCACAGGTGGAGATTAAAATTTGGAGGAGACTGCAGTGCAGGATCAGCTTCAAGAACAGATTGGTGACTGTAACGACTCTGAAATTACTGTACGGAATTTTTCAGTTTAATGTACAGAAAAGTGTTTACAGCCTGAGATTGAGTTATATGTCAATTTTGTTAAAGAACGGCAAGAAACAACTTGTAGCTCACTGGTAAAGCCCCTGCACTGCTGTGACGTAGCCTATGTGTCGAATCCTATCAAACACATTATTTTTCTGAGTTTTCTTTTAACTTTTTGGAAGCCCAAAATATTGCTCGTGCAATACACAGAAAAGTGAAAAGTCAGAAAAATCAAACAGGCACAAAATGGAGTAAATACAATTTTGATCAAGTGGCATGAATCTCGAGGGAAAAGCCTCGAGATCGACCGCTAAATGCCCATCAAGACCGACACTGACGGCTAAGATGTGGCTAATGAGCACCGGGCATTGCACACCTGACTCTTCCCCTACCCTTAACACCCCTGCATTGTTTGATTGCTCTGCACTCAAACAGAGACTTTTAATTTCACCTTTAACTCAAATTTTATTGCATTTTAATTCACATTTTTAATTCTAAAACACTAATCCTACACTATAAATACCACCCCACCCTTTGGCTCAATATCATTCTGAAAATTCTAGACAAAACTCTCAAAATTTCTTAAGTACAAGTGGAGTAAAAGAGGAGTTAGCAAGCGATCAACTTCCGGCGAGAATCGAAGCAAATTCCGGCGATTCCGCGACGCCACGACGACAACCCTCTCATCTTATGCCTTTTCTTAACCTAACTAAGTTGTAAGTCCCTTCCAATCTTCTTCTCTATTCTTTAAAATTCCATTTCAAATTGTATATCGGTAAGTGGAGTTAATACCGATATCTTTTTCAAAACCCTAGAAAACTCCCTCTCTTTAATACTTTGTTAAAATCTAAGTTATACCCATCACTTATAGACCTAAATCATGATGTTTAGAATAAAATTTTAGATTAGAATTCCATGCAAAATAACTTTAATTTAAGTTTTTCATTAAAATACCATGAACTTTAAATATTACCTCTTTTAGTTTGTTATAAACATACCTTTAGGAAAACTTCATGAGGTAACGACCTACCTCTCACATACACACTTGGCTTCATAGCACGATACTCCTTGAATATATTTTTGTTTCGAGAAAATATTACATTAAAATACCATTTACTTTAAAAACGGTTTTCTTTTAAAATAGTATTTTGATCCCATTGCGATTATACCACTACAACCCTCTTTAAAGGACCCGCTAATGGATGGTGTGGATTATCGCACATCCTTGGGCCAGTAGAGCGAGATACAGACCTCCTCACGGAGCATTCGGTCTCGAAAGGTTTTAAATACGGTTTTTAAGAAAAACGATTTTTTCTAAATAAAATTAATTTTTAATAATTATATAAAATTACAAAATCCATATATTTTCAAAATATAATAATACTTAATTATTTAAAAGGTAAGAATTACAAGTTTCACTAAAATACCATCAAGATACCAACAAAAGACAAGTTTTACAATAAAATACCATGAACTTTCCAAGCTAAGCAAATATTCACTAAGATAACTCAAATCCTTAAAAATCATATTCATGAAAACCCTAAATAATATAAATAAATTCTTGAGATTTATTTTTAACTATATCTAAAAAATATTTTTCATAAAACCCCATCGAGTTATATAAAACGATATTTAAGGACTTTAGTAAATATAGGTTTAAGCGGGATCCATTCTCTTGAGCCCCAGGATGCCGGAGAATGTGAATGCTTGCCTATTTAAGGTGGACAACATAACGGAGTTATCAATGGTAACTGTCTTGGAAAAAGACACAAATCCTGCCGTCTATGTGCAACAGTTACCGATGACTCCCGAACCTAATTCAGGACCTAAATCGGTTACAAGTGTCTGACTCAGTCTGAGTCTAACTCAAATCTGAATCCAAACTCAAATCAGAGTCCAATTCAAATATTAATCCAAAGTCAAACATGAATACTTGAGCATGAACCTGAATACTTGACTTGACTTGACCGAACCATGGTTATAACTTGACATGACTACTTGCATGCTTGAGTACATCCTGAACCTACTACTTGAATAATTTGTATCCATGGTTTCGGTAAGACTTGTAAACATAATCTATACACTACATTACGCGGGAATAAAGGGGTAGATTGGTACGAAATGTATTAACGTGGCACGAGATGGTCACTTAAAATATACCTACATGAACTCTCGTGCCGTTGTCCCGTGGGTTTTGACGGGGCCTTATACAACATGTTACCATAGTCCACGGGGTAAGATGGACTCCTCTCGTATACACAAATATCTTCTGTATGTACCATACTACAAACAACTACGTTAGAATAACAAGTATATACCTATACAACTTACCAGTTCAATTCTCATTACTTGTTATATTCCATTCCTTCTTTTGGGACATCCCGAGCGCTAGTTCGCCGACGACATTAATTTCTATTTTTTTCTTTGGAATGTTCGTCAGGAGATCAGGACCTTCAGGAGATCGAGCCCAGCCAGGAGGACTTGGATCAGATTGCGGCACAGCCAGACTATTAGCTCTCGTTGTACTTATTTTCATTTTGTATGCCACTGTTTAGGCGCTGCTTATTTCATTGTACCTTTCCTTTTCAAAACAGTTGTATGTAAAGATGAAAGTAAATAAAAGTTGTTGTTTATTTTATATCCATTTTCATTTCTTGTGCATTTTATATATTTCTTAATTACGCTTAACGTATTTATTTCTTAGTAAATACGTCGCAGCCTGCCACATTACCGATTCCGTACACTGAGAATCGGGGCGTGACAGTGACTAAGTTCAGCAACCAGATATACCAGTTCTGAGAAGATCTACACGAGAGAGTAGGCTACCTAATAGACTTGTTACGTACTTCATTTTGTACACAGATTCGGAAGAGCTTGAATCTCTTGTAGAAGCAATCGACGACGGTGCTAGCAAGCAGCGGGAGCAAACTCTGAACGAGGAGATGGATTATTTGAAGAAGAACCGTACGTGGGATTTAGTGAAGCTACCCAAGGATCGAAAAGTATTGCTGAATATATGGGTGTACAGGATAAAAGATGGGGTTGATGGTGTGAAGCGGTAAAAGGCTCGCTTGGTAGTCAAAAGATATACGCAAAAGTAAGAAATTGACTATCAAGAGTTATTTTCCTCTGTAGTGAAGATGACATCAATTCGGGTGATTCTCAGTATCTTTGCAGCAGAGGATTTTCACTTAGAGCAGCTGGATGTGAAAATGACATTTCATTATGAAGATTTAGAGGAGGAGGTCTATATGATGCAGCCACCGGGATATGAGGTGAAAGGGAAAGAAAATATGGTGTGTAAACTGCGAAAGAGCTTGTACGACCTCAATCAAGCTCTAAGGAAGTGGTATCTCAAGTTCGATTAGTT
This sequence comes from Agapanthus africanus, assembly GCA_030015575.1. Taxonomy (NCBI): domain Eukaryota; kingdom Viridiplantae; phylum Streptophyta; class Magnoliopsida; order Asparagales; family Amaryllidaceae; genus Agapanthus; species Agapanthus africanus. Next base: position 333,911,894 of record JASDDO010000024.1, on the reverse strand, counting down.
TATATTAGAGACATGATTTGTGCGCTATGAATCAGATCACTGCATATATGTTCAGACTTTCAAGGACGGAGACTATATTATTCTGTCATTTTACGTAGATGACATGTTGATAGCGGGTTCGAATTTCGAGAAAAATCAAGATCTGAAGAAGATGATGGCTGAAAAATTCTCCATGAAGGATTTGGGAGCGGCCAAGAAAATTCTGGGCATAACGATTGTGAGAGATAAAAAGCAGCGATAGTTGTGATTATCGCAAAGGGACTACGTCGAGAAGGTTTTAAAGAGGTTCAATATGGACAAGTCAAAACCGGTTAGTACGCCTTTAGTGAAGTACTTCAAACTCAGCGAGGAGTTATGCCCGATAACTCAAGAGTAGAAAGATAAGATGGCAAGCGTACGTTATGTATCTGCGGTGGGGAGTTTGATTTATGCGATGATGAGTACGAGACCTGATACTGCACATGCAGTGAGAGTTGTGAGCAGGTGTATGAAAAACCCGCGGATGGAACATTGGAATGCGGTGAAGAAGATTTTGAGGTATCTAAGGGGAACGTCAAGTCATTGCTTATGTTTCAGGGATGACTCTCTAAAAGTGCAAGGTTACGTTGAAGCGAACTATTCGGGTGATCGAGAAAGTGGGAAGAGCACAACATGGTACGTATTCATGGTTGGGGGAACAACGATGAGTTGGTTCTCTTAACTGCAAAAAATGGTGGTATTGTCAACTACGGAGGCTGAATACGTGGCGATCACGGAATCCAGCAAGGAGATGATATGATTGCGAAGGCTACTTAATGAATTGGGAAAGAAACAAGACTTCAATACCTTATGGAGCGACAGCCAAAGTGCGATACATTTGGCGAAAAATGCCTCATACCACTTCATACGCAGAGCGATAGAAGATAGGATTCGTCTCTCCCGGTATTGGGGGTTGATATCGCGCTGTGTTTGGAAAGCCATTAAACAAAGTCCCTGGCCAGGGCAATCAAGATCTACTGGTAGGTACTCCAGTAGTTTCTCAGGGTGTATTGGGCTCTACTCCGGTGCGACTTATTGCGCTATTAGGGGTCTGACGTTTACTGCCTCCTAGGCTCGATATGCGAGTATCTTAGACGAACAGACGGACTGTACGGAGATTGTCACAGATAAGCTCAATAGGAGTTCGGATGAGTTTGCTCATTGGCCTTCTTATCGACAGATACCTGGGTAGCCGTTACGTGCAGCTAGTACCGATGACAGACTTGTGGTTAAACCCACTGCCAGCGTACTATCGAGTCTTTAGAGTCCCACACAGAGGGTTTCCCTGCTTCGGGCGAAACGATATAGATGCCGTATAGTTTTATGGCAGGGTTCCGATCACATACGTGTACTGGCTACACGGATGCTGTTCGGGCGGACAATACTAGTGGGCTTTGGTTTAAGCCGGATCATAGTATTGTATTATTGGATTATTGTTATCTCATTGTATTCTTATGTTTCGGAATACGAATACGGGTATGTATATAAGGTGAGGGCATTTTTGTAATTCCATAAGAGATGCTTCTAGAAGGGGACACCTCATTATTTGATTTATCCAATTTTACAAATTGGATTAATAAGGTGTAATTGGAAATATTTTGTGGCATGGGTGTGAAGCATGGCTCATTCATTTCTTAATTGATTTGTGATCACTATTGAAGCATGGTGGGTATTTTCTATGAGAAAATATTACATACTTCATTATTGTTTTCTATGAGCCATTCTCCACACCAAGCAAACACTTGATCATTTTTGATTTCTCATTCTCTCTCCAAGTTTTCCTCCTTCTTCCTCAAAGAACCCTAACCCTCACATGTGTTGTGAATCCTAGGGTTAATGAGATAAAATACTCCATTAGACTCTCTACATCATCTAAGCTACTTAGCTTAGCAAACTAGGTATCCTAGTGACCTCGGTTTAGAGGTAAGAGCTTGAAATGTATTCTCTCGGGTGGATCATCTTCGACAAGAGGAGGCCGGCGTTGCAAGCTCAATCCGTTATTCTAGGAGCTAAAGAAGAGGAGGAGGAGAAGAAGACCCGAAGGACATGGTTCAAGGAGGTATAACACTTTTACCGAGTAGTTAAACCTCTTTGTAGATATAGCTAGTTAAGATTCCGTAAAGATCCTGGAGTTTAATCCATGTTGCGATGTGGTTAAAAATCGTTTTTTTCTAAATTCCGCCTCCCCGCGAACCCGCGGGGTGCGCGACATGGACTTACACTCTCGACCCTCGGCTCCTCGATGCATCGAATTCCACAAACCCCTGAGTAAATCCCAGCCCCTTCACTCCATAAATCCTTAGGAATTTTTATATCTACTGTCGTCGATGGTGATCGATCAATGAGGTAGTCAGCAGTAGATAGGGCACCAGCCCAAAATTCCTTTGGAAAACCAGCCGTAAGCTGTAAAGTTCTGTTCTTCCAAACTGTCTGAACCATTCACCATGTAATGCCATCTAACCGAGGATCTCCCAATGTGGTGTACTGATGTACGATTCTCTCCGGCGTGTACAATCCTGCGAAATTCAGCAAAGCGAACACTCCGCATAATCCGAACCGAAGAACCACTACACGCTTCCCGGACTGCTTCAAATAGAATCCGTTAGTAAAAGATTTCTTCATATAAAAGAACTTCAATATGTTCCACAATTCTGCCGCTGTCGTCTCTTACGCCACTACCCAAAAAATCTTATCGGCCATTGAAAGCTAGATTGAACTATGAGTTTTGTCCTTCATCTCTATGCTTTCCGCTACCGTGGTCGTCGCCGGATTCTTGTCTTTCACAAAGACAATCTTGTGCACATCTTATTGTTTCAGCAGCGCCGTCATCTTCAATCTCCATAGACTGAATTTATTGAGCCCATCGAATTTTTCGATCTCGTAATTTGTAGGCGTCATCTTCCCAATCGACTCCAAAATACGAACTTGACGCTCTGATACCACTTATTGTAAGGATTACGTATCTATGCGTAGCGAAAATCCAAAACCTTTGTTTTAAGGAAGATTGAAAAAGAACATCCGACGGATACCAAACCACACGAAAAGAACATGCCAACAACAATACACAAAATTTACCCACGTTCAGCGCCACTAACACATAATCCTGCAAACCGTAACGAGAACTTTCACTATGAGAAAAAATTATAAGAGATTACACCGACTACTCACCCTCCTTTACAAAGAAATACCCTCTCTCACAAAACCTCTCTATATCCCATAGTTTTCCTTTTCTTAATAATGTTTCCTTGATGTTGTTACTTTCGAGCAATATATATGCTTGGACTAAATGGCGGTAGTATATCTTAAACTTGCGATCTACCAGTAAATAACTTTTCTATCGTTCCAGATCAAAATTATCTGTGTGATTGTAGGTATAATGATGGTTTAATGTTGGCGTATTGCAATTTCTCGCATATACTGTTATAAATGGTCTGCTAGCTTAAAATTTTGGATACACTGATTTCCTATCAAGAAAGCTAGCATATCAGGTTTTACGACATCAATGAGTTTTTTTGTTTTTCAGCTGGTGAGCCATATACATATATCCACACGCAATGTATTTTATGTCCAGTATTCATGTCACAGCATACACCATGAGAATGAAGGATAGAGACAACAACGTATGCATGCCGTATGTGAAGTATTGTTAATTGTTAAAATTTTATTTGATATTAGACCAAAGCACGTACTACAGTTTAATTAAGCTTGTGATATGGCGGTTAAATCCAACACCGATACCCGTTTTCATTTTTTTTTACTATAGCATCCAAAATTTCTCTTTCTAAGTTGGCATTGCTTGAAGCGTAAAGAAAGAAAAGAAAGATACGAAACGAGGAGAAAGAAAATTTTATAACTTGCTATGTCTATATCAAATGATGTCACATGACTTGAAAAATAAAATAAAATATAGATATTAATTAAATTAGAGATGTTGAATAATGGGTTAAATTTCACTATCAAGCATCAAAATACTATTAGGCAAAAAAACCCGACTTGAATAGTATTCCAAGAAAAGTCCTACATAATTTCTTTCAAAATTATCATAATTTTCCTCTTTAAAATAATCATTAGAATTTATTATTCATGCAACCCGCCCAAGTACAATGTGACATATCCGAATACTCAAATGCTTTTATATCTGATTCTCTAAATGAACTGCTTAGCAAAACTCCCATAAGTTCTGCGGTAGATAATTGTGATATATAATATGTATGGATTTATTTGAATTATTTTTTGTAATTGTACTATTATATTTTTATATCAATATATATTTGAATTAGGGCATTTTGCTCTACTTTTTACCTCAAAATTTTTAATCATCTTTATTTTCTTGGTTAATTTATAATATATAAATTTTCTTGTACAATGCATTATTTCTTTTTCAATAAACCGTTGGCCTTCCATCCAACTTCTCCCAATTATCTCTTATTTTTTCTTGTTTGAATTGGGAAGAAATTATGAAAAAAAAGCCTCCATTTGTTTTCCAATGAAGTTTAGGCATTTCGCCCACATTTTCTTTTCTAAAGTAGCTGCATTATTTTGAATTTTTTTAAATGAAATTCAGGCAAAGCTGATGACTTTGGGGAAAAAAAATAAAGAGAGAATTATAGTCACTACTGCGGGGGTTAGGGATTTGTTCACGGTTTAAACCGTGACTGAACCGTGACCCAAACCTGCGTAAGCAAAGATTGAGTCACGGTTCTGACCGTGAACAAAATGAAAAATGTTCGCGGTTCTAACCGTGAACATTTCTTAGCGTGAAAATATTAAAAAGTCAGTTGGTGGGCCCAGGTTTTTGTTCACGGTTCTAATTGTGAACAAAACCAGTTTTGGATCACGGTTACAACCGTGAACAAAACTTGTAACCGTGATCCAAAACATTAAGTTGAACAAAACTTGTAACCGTGATCCAAAACATTAAGTTGCTCCAGATATTAGTATCCGGAGCAGCCTTTTATTCACGGTTGTAACCGTGACCAAATGTCTTTAGTCACGGTTACAATCGTGACCAATGTATTTTTTATTTTTAAATAATTAAATTTTGCGTGTCCTATACGTGTTAATTTCAATCATGACCAGCAATATAAAATTTCCATTCACAAGTAGCAATATAAAATTTTCATTTCAAGCAATATATTCAAATCTCACACAATATATGATAATCAAAGTAATAAGCTCTGAATCGCATGCAACCATAAACAGAAAATATACATACAATCAATATGATCAATACTTCACTAATGAACAACAAATCAAAAAATGTATGTGTCAAAAAATCATACAATATGATTAATACTCCACTAATGAACAAATGTATATGTCAACAAATCAAAAAAATAGAACTAATACCGTTGGGGCGATGATCCACCTCCATCATCCCGTGGCCTAAAAAATGCGCTCAACACATTCCGTATGGCATGCTGGACAAAATCAGCGTGCGACTGTCTCATATCTCGGATCTCGGCCCTAAACTTCTGCAGGTCGTGCTGCATCTCCTGAAGCTTCTGTCGTTTCTCCTGCTTCGTCTGATGTTGCTGCTCCAACTGCTCGTTGAGTCGATGGATCTCCTCCTGCGATGCAACTGTTCGTTGAGTCGATGGATCTCTTCCTGCAATGCAACTGCCGCATTCGCCTGAGTTTGGGTCACGGCGAACTCATGAGCGGTTGAACGCTTATCAAAAAATCGATAGACCTCGGGACCAACCCCGCATTCATACCCATCATGACACCGCCGGATATCGAATCTAGGACAGGGATAATGGCTGTAATCGAGTCGTCGGGGCCGAGTCGTCGGGGCCAAGTCCCAAGGGGTCCGTCTGCTCCAGAAACTGGGTCTGTATAAAATTCAAACACATGTACTAACTTAAAATACATAATCAACTTAATTATATGAAACTTATTATGTACATGCCCGTGCCCTTATGTAATGCGGCTCTTCCCATGGCTTCATTGTAATTGGTAGGGTTTTTCTTTCTCTGCGACAAAATTAGGATTTAGTTTAACAACTAATTAACGATATAGAAAACATATGGAATTAAATGTCGAAATACTTACCAAGTATCACCGAGTGTTGGCCAGCGAGCGCTTCCCTTGGGTCTGGATAGTGCGTTCTCGCACGCCGTTGTTCTGGTTCTGCTTATCTCAAAACGATACTGTCTTGCAAAAATAAAGATTATAATATATTTTAGAATATGATTTTATGTTATATTGTTAAAATCTTAAAAATTAAATTGATATATGCACATCATCGCGCTCAAAATAGACGATAAGAATCGGCCAATCCTCTCTCGGGATCACCAGCGCTATGACATCCATCAAGTGCATCCGTTGATCCTTGGTCGCAGCGGTCCAGGAAGGTAAAGTTCACTCTTCACTTTCCATCGGCGATGTCGCTTGATCACTTGACACTGGCCTAGGAAGTGAGTGAGGGCGCGATCTATATCGAATGGACTGTACACGCCATTATCGTCGGGCTCGCCAACTAATCTGTAATTCTTTCTGGTCTGAAATTGAAATATATTAAACAAATAATTATATGTATATAACGACGATTGAAATTTAAATGTGTGAAAGGATATGTCATACCTCCTCTAACCCAAAAAACTGCGTAGCATACACGGTCTGGGTCTTGTTCCACCAAATATGGAGCGGGTACTTATAATAAGTACGGATCTCCTGCCCAACACAATCCCCCACTGGATCGCGTGCTCTCCAACAGGCACACTTGTAGCGTCAAATATTAGATCCCATGACCCGGTATCAGCCCACGGGCTGCAGCTGTCTGTAGGATATATATACCCTAGATGCCATTATTTGTAATGGGTACTATGGATATGTATATATATATATATATATATATATAGGACAATTTTGCTCAAAATGATAGTATGCTATCTGGTTTGACTTTATCTTAACATGTTTGTATATTATACTTATTATTACGTACTACTTATACATGTTGATAAAGCCCGTAGGATGTGCTTGACTACCAGCGTAGTGATGGCGGTCATACTTGTGAGGGTTGGGTAGTCTATAAGCATATCCTTAAACATGTCCACAGTCGTAGGAATATCGAGACAGGGCATCGATATTCCAGAGTAGACTGGTGTATATGTTTCTAGACCCCGACGAGGGGCGATGGTTAGTCTCACAGCCATTAGTGTGTTTCACCTAAGATTGTATACATGTGCTAACTATGGATGGGTACGGTGAATGGACTCGCCGAGAACTGTTGGATGGTATTATACCTAACGTCAGATGGCGGTTCTCATGTGGCATGTGTACAGGTAGTCTGTAGACCTAAAATCATCATTTGTCTCATGTGAGTTCTCACTGTGCTTTGACTACTACCCTACCACAGCTCAAAGGAGTCATGAAAACAGGTTTTAGTTGGGTACAGTCTCGAGCCACATGGAGGCAGCGGGTGATTGTTAGGGATTCGTTTCTCCCGGTATAGGGAGTCGATATCGCACTGTGTTTAATTGGTCAACGCCATAAGACCCTGGCCAGGGCAGTTGAGAATTAATAATAGTTAAGTCGGTAATTTCTCGGATGGTATTGAGCCACACCAGCACGACTTATCAGGGCTAGTAGGGTCTGACGTTGACCGCCCCCTAGACCCGGTATGCGGTACTCTCAAACGTATTGTAACGACCGTGTTTTCTACTAAAATATATTCTATTTAAATTTCTACTATCAAATAAATTTTTTACGTGTTTCGTTGATAGAAGAATATTTTTAAAGTAAAGTTAATAATTTTCTAAGCATTGAAAATGATTAAAGGGAATTTTCTAAAAAAACTTATTTATAACTTTGTAGGCTAAGAAAGGGTTAATAAAATTTTATAAATACCTTAAAATACTCTACATACTTTTATTATCAATTAAAGAAATTAATTCGTGATTCAAAATATTTTAAAGATAAACTAGATGTTATATAATTATAATAACGAGCTAACAATTTAGAAATGAGCGTATTATTTGTTTTTAGCCCAAAAATTATTTTTATACTAAAGATAACAATAAAATATATTTTCTGAAATTTTCCCATAATTTTTCCGTAATTTTAACTATTTTTAACAAATTTTTTAACCCAAATCGATATTTTTAAATAAACTGCTGAATTTTTATAAAATTTTGTTTTAAAAATTTTATTTTTTAAAAACCTTTTAACCTGGACCGTTGGATCACAAGATCCAATGGCCCAGAGCTTCGTGACGGCGTCCACGTGGTGGGGACCACGCGAAAACGCGTGGTCTCCACTCGCTGACGTGCGCCTGTTGCGTGGCGACACGTGGCGGGCGGCAGGCGGCTCAGCGGCGCGATCTGGGCCGTTGGATGCAGATCCAACGTCCACGAATTCGTGGCGGCGGGCGCAATCGTGGCAGAATGATTCGCAATCATGAGCCGATGTGATTTTCCGTGCGATTAAACGAATTTTTGGATTTTCTTGTTACCATTTGAACCCTATAAATAGATACCTTCAAACCTAAATTTCTCACACCACCGAACTCCAAAAATTCTGAAAAAAATACCGGTGCCTTCGTATCGACGACGCCGACGCTACGGTTCCACCCAATCACAGAGGAAAAATCAGGACACGGTGCCTTGTGGAGTTTTGTACCAGCCCACGTCTTCCACCGTCTACGTCCAAACTCTAAACAAATGTAGGATCCGTCTCTCTCCCCTCTTTCTGTCGCCTTCTTTCTCATAATATTCCTAGTTCCAACTTTTAATCATCAACCCTCTATTTAAAATGATGTATTAATACTAGTGCATACCTATTCCTTGTACCCTGAATAATGATAATGTTAATCCATATTTTAAAACGGTGTTTAAATTTCCTCTGTACACAAAAGTATATTGCACACCCATAATACCTGGAATCTAATATACCTAATGTCATAACCCATGAATTGTCATTTCACCTCTGACATACCCATACTATAAAAATGATCTTGAAATATGTTACTTCCACAAGATACCCTCGTTTAATTAAAATATTATATTTGTTTAAAATATCTATAAGAAATAAAGATATGTGAAATAAATATTTTAGATACAGCATACGTATATTTTACATACAAATATTTTTTAAACCCCCTTCAACCTTTTTGAAGAAGAAAATACTAAATTTAAATAACGATATCTTTTCAAAAGAAATAGTTAGTATCTTATTAAAAGGTAATTTTAAAATAACACCAATTTAGAACAAAGGAAAGGTTGTAGGCATCGATCGTTTATCTGAACCAGACTTTGTGGTGTCTAGGCTAGACAAGTGAGAAAGGTAACTTTAAAAGGCCCGTCTCACGGTGATTCGTGAGCGGATCCCTCCTTTCCTTACTTGTGCTTACCTGGCCACAATTGGCGGTGAAGAGGCGATTTGAGGACCTCATAACTTGTCCTTTTGGAATATTAGGAGCTGTCTAGATTTTTCAAATAAAAACCTCTTGCAAAAGATTTTCAAATAAACACCGCAACCTTTTTATCGAAAGGATATTTTCTGTAAAACATTATGCTTTTCCAAAATAATAAATATCCCAATATCATGGTTTTTCTTAGAAGTAATAAAAGATAATTAAACACTATTATTTCTTTTTAACTAAGCTTTCTCTAAGATGACACAAAGTACTTTACGAACTCTAGAAAATAAAACGAGTGGTTGTGGAAGGCCATATTAAACGAAATCAATACTTTTAAAAATAAATTTCCAGCTTATGACAACATGACATATACAAAACATGATACGGTTATACAAAACATGATACGGTTAGGGTTAGAATGCGCAGACCTAGGTATGAAATACTAAATATGAAGGTCCCGATATTCCGGGTGAACAGTCCAAAGTGTGGACGACTATACAAATATGAAGATCCCGATAATCCGGGTGAACAGTCCAAAGTGTGGACGACTATACAAATATGAAGATCCAGATATTCCGGGTGAACAGTCCAAAATGTGGACGACTATACAATGTGGAAATTCCATGCCTAGAGGTATACGCACTAACTCTAATTCGTCAAAACCTTTATACTGAACCACGGGAATGGGTAGTTTGATTAGGCAAGAAGATTCGGAACTTGGATTCCCCTACTACTCGATCTTGATCCCGGGAAGTGAACGGTACATTTCACTTCCCCAGTTGTTGTTCCGTGGCCACAACGGAATAATCGCGAGTATCCGGACCCTTGTTTAACAAACTAAAACGTTTACAATACCTATTGATACTCAACACCAAACCCACATCATGTGATATACCTACCTGTTACCTTATCTACCTTTCTTCATAAGACACGAGTTATTCAGTATCTTGGATGTGGATATTTTACCATTTTAGACTTGTTGTTTATTATGGAACTGAGGGGTGGTAATACCTGTGCACTTAAGTGATATTCACGCTAGACAAAGCTCCATCGTAGTCACGGGACACCTTTCGGGGATGTTCACGCTACCACATTGATTGTCATTCCAGGCACGAGCACCAGCTCATACTGCTTCCAGCTAGTCATGGGATACCTCAAGGACACGAGAATGTTCACCCGTCAATTCCATCCATACACACCTTGTTTAACCTGATCCAACTCTTATACTGAATATCCGTTTGACTTGACTTGAACCTTTACCAAAGATATACAACCTACTCATATTCACATATCTAATTTGTATATAACCTCATACCTTTATACACATGTACATCATATTCATTATATTCACCTGTTCATTATTTTACACTCCTATTTCTTTATGAGGCAATCCTACCCGAGTATAACTCGCTGACGGACCTTCTCTTTTTCCCTTTTGGAATGTCCGTTAGATGGGAATGAGTTTTATGATGAAGATCTAGATGAGGAACCGACTAATGAAGATTATGCAGAGTTGGCATCGGAGGATTGATTAGTTTACTTTGTTGCCCACTTGTTTAGGGCTTCTGTTTCTCCTTGGATGTAATTAAACTACTCAGTTTATTTTACTTTTTTTTGGATGTAATAAAGTTTGGTTAATGGAAATAAAATGCCTTTCGCTTTTATTATTTTTGTTTTGGTACACATCCTGCATGTTAAATATTCATACGCTTAACGTAACTGTATTGAATAGACCACCTTCAATACAGTTAGGTTGCGGACCATGCCACGTCATCCTTCTCCTTCTTTTGGGAAGCGGGGCGTGACAGGTTTTGGTGGTGGCTCATGCAGGTCATCTTGTGTACTAAAATGAAACCGTTAACTGACTTATTATATTTGTGAATCTCATCCATCTATACTGATATCGTAGTTTTCCTATGTCCCTTAGCCCTTCCTTGACATTTTGTACCCTGACCATAACCTTCCCTTCATGTCATGGCAAATCTTTCTGAAAAAGATGACATGTACGATATTACTTTTGAAGCAACATCTGGTGATTCAGACGATGAAGTCGTAGACTCTCAGGCGGTTATTTCCGACACCGACTCGGAAGACGAAGAAGTCGATGCTGCAACTCCGGAACCTGTGATGGCCAATGACACCGAAGACGAAGAAGAAGATCCCGTGGAAGAGGAGCATATAAAGGATGGGCCAGAGAAAGAGGCTCCTGCGGCGGGAGAGAATCCTATAGAAAATGACCCGGATGGGGAGGCTCCTGCAAAAGAACTAGAACCTATAGAGGTGGAATCAGAGAACGAGACTCATGCCAAGGATGAGTTGAAGGACGAAACTCGAGTGAGGAGGAACTCGAGGCCGAAGAAACTCAGGCAGTTGTTCCCACAAGGCACCGTGGGAATGGCCGTACCTTTCTTAATGCGGGGACTTATCGCCACTTGTTGAACTCCCATAATCGAGATTAATAATACTTTTTCCTTTTCTTTGGCCGAATAAAACGATGTAGAAATAGTGGAGGCATGTCCTTACTTTTCGGTGGTACTCTCCTTATTGAAGTTGGAAAATAAAATCTTAGTTTCAAGAAGAAAAAAAATCTCTCTTGTGTCGCTTGCTCTTCTTATTAGCCTTTCTCTTGTATTGATTGTTGTTCTTCCATGCAAGTTATTATCTTGTCTCACCTCAGCCTGTTTGTAACCTAACCTATTCTGATTCAGATCATCAATGGCTGGACGACACCATCACCGTAACCGAAGGGGAAATGGAGACAATGAAGCCACGAGGACGAAATTCTTTTGTAATTGGGTATAATGCAACACCCGAGTTCACTTATACCAATTCCAGTTCCGTATTTACTTATCCGTGGTCTTTCTTGATTTAGCGTGTTTGGGTGCGATTGGTATGTCTACAAATTACTTTACATTCGACCCGACCCTCTTACTTGAACCTGCGTGACTCTTATTTATAGTTTACCTCGATTGGTTGCATAGGATAATGCATATCATAATTTAGTTTATACTGGTATTTTATCTTGTATCGCATCTGTTGCATATAACAATTTGAATCACGTAAAATAAATTAAAATTGCATGACATGGCCTGCATGATACCCCTAACCCTTTGGTAGCGTCCTTGCATCTTGTTCTCATCCCGTTCAGTGAAACAGACGTGTTTGGAGGGCTACGCGCACGTACGCGCATCCGTTCTTGGGGGTATGCATTTTCTTTGATCGAGCATTCATTTTGAAATTTGGAAGTTGCATATATTTTTAATATTTCAAATTCAAAATTATGGACCCGACTCGGGCGCATTCCTGAAATATTTTGTAACCCGCCAAATTCAAATTATTTAAAATCCTTTAAAACTTTTCTTAACAGCCTGAATCCTTTTAACCTACGAATATATTTTTTAAAACAACCAAAATTATTTCCATTACTCCCCAGCCAATGAAATGGTTCTCTAAAACGATTTAAATCTTTTTATATTTTTAAAATCTATTCCCTTTTTCCCCTAACCAATCAAACCCTCCTTTCCATCATTGCCGGGCCCACGAATCTCTCTCCCTCTCGCTTTTCTCCTTCTCTTTCTTATTCTTTTTCTCTCACCCCCGCTCCCAAACAATTTTCTCTCTCCTCCTCTTTCTCTCTCCTCGCGCTTCTCTCTTCCTCTCTCTTCTCGCATCTCTCTCTCTCTCCTCTCGCGGTGAGAAAGGATCGCGTCACCTCCCGAGCTGCTACCGTCACCTCCCTTCTATCCCTCCTTCGTCTCCCTCATCTAAACCCGGAACATGAGATCCCCACGACAGAAAACCCTAACCTTAACCCTAGCTTCGATCCCTCCATCCCATCTCCTCCTCTTCGTCGTCGCCATCTTCTTCTTCTTCCTCCTTAACCCGAGCCTGCACCTCACAGAACCCCACTGCGGCCAGAACCCATCACCCTGCACGCCTCGTCACCGGCAATCCCTCAACCCCGTCGTCATCACCTCCACCTCCTCAAATCTTACTCCTAGCCACCTTGCACCAGCATTCTCGAGGAGCCTGCAACCCTAGAACCCGAGCACCCCCTTGCACACCCTTGCACTCCGCCGGCGACCCCACGACGGAAAGCCTCACCGCCTTCGCCTCTCGCTTTTCTCTCTGATCCAAACTCTGAGACCATCGCAGCCCTTCCCTCCTTTCCTCTTCTTCTCCTTTCCCTCTCTTTACTTTTTCTTTCTAACTCCTTTCTGGTGATCGCCGGAAAATCCCATCGTCGATTATCCGCGACTCATCATCACCCCTTCACGCCCTCGCCTCCTCTGTCCCTGTCCTGAGTCATACCAACCCAGTGCAACCATCATCTCTCTTTTCTTCCTTTCTTCGTCTTCCTCTTTCGCTTTCTATTTCTTGTTTCCGTTTTCCGACCACCCGCCGGAGCCGTGCCGTCGCCGACGACCCAGTGGACCACCCCAACCAGCGTGGTCATGCTTTGCCCTTCCTGGACCCGTCCTGTGCGCGCGTGTGGTTTTGCGACGATTATCCGACGTCAAGATCTTGTGTTGAATCGTGCTCCGTTGTCGTTCTGTTCGCATACTCGTCGTTCCCGAGGCAAGTGAAACTTGCTACATGCTATTCAAACTATTCTTATACTAATTTATCTATTTTCCTATTAAATCTCTAGATAGAATCGAAAGTCTTGAATTTCAAGTTAACCGCATAACGTTCCGTTTACATATTTTCTGATTTAGAATTTGAAACTTAATTGTTGCATCTAGTTGTTTATACCTAATAATCACATGTATATGTTAGACCACATGATCACAATTGTTTTATAGCCATGATACCATTTTTCTCTAGTATTAACTTATCGGACATCCGTGTGCATTTTTAACCGGTTTAGTTACAATTGCATCCATTGAACATATTATACATGTCATCGCATCCCTAGATTACTCAATACTTATTAACTTGATTTTTAACATTCATATCTGTCATACTGTATCCATATAATGCAGAAACCATCTCTTAAAACACAAACTGATGACCGTACAGCTAAGTAGTTTAATCTGCACATATTGCTTAACCTATTACATGTGCCAATTTATTGTGTTATTGATACCCATGCTTGTTTATTTACAACCATGATTTTTGTCAGTTGATTATGAGCACTCACATGATATCATTTACACCCTGACATGACTTGCTACACACATACTACTTGACACGACACGGTACTGTACACTACTTGACCTGACCTGATGTACCATAGCTTGACCTATTTCCTGATGTTGTGTCTAATGACAACAAACCTGACAAGTAGTCGTTACGGACTGCTCCTGTTGTCTATCCAGACAAACCTGCACCTACCTGCTCCTGTGTTGGCATTAGTTCTTGATTACTTAAATACCTGACTTGAACACCTATAACTTGGGGGTATAGGGAAATCAATGATGAAACCTGACTTGTAACTCGACAGTGTGCTACCATTATTGATCAGTTTTAGAGGCCGGGCCAGCCTTGGGATGATGATGCTGACATCATCCATCGTTATCCATTACCTTTTAGAGGCTAGGCCAGCCTTGGGATGATGCCATGGACATCATTCATCTTTACCCTTTTCCTTTAGTGCCTAGCGGCATGTCTCGGTTTCAGCCCGAGAATCTTCACCGTGATCCCGGGCACGCACGGGATACTATTGAGTTACATCGATGATTCATCAAATTGATTTCAAAGACTTGAGAGTAGATAACCAACAGACCGGTTTAGTTTACTCACAGCACGCTACCTTTCACTGCCCTGATTTAGACTGCTTTACACCTGCTTTACTATTTATGATTATACTTGCATGTCTTGCTACCCTGTTTACATATTGTTGCTTGATGTTATGACGCGCTGACGTCTGGGTTTTGCATGGCCCAGATCTTTCTACCTTTGTTGCAGACTGATCAGGAGTATTGCCGCGGTTAGACCGAGCGGTGAAGTTCCTGTCGTTATGTAGTCTTACTTTCCAGGTGTTTTATTTATTGTATCTTTTGCTTCCGCATATCATTATTCCTTGACTCATTCATTCTAGCTTATGGACATGTACTAGATAGTTTAGATAGTTTAGTTTACTTTCCTGTTCTTGATATCTCTACAGCCGTAATGTGACTTTGGAAGGATATTTCCTATCCACAGGTAGCATGGTTGGCTATGTCACATGCCTACTTAGCGTACTCTGGGAAGCGGGTCGTGACATGGTTCTTTTGGTATCAGAGCGATAGGATATTGGTTAATCGAGTTTGATTCTTTTGTAGTTGGGTATGGGACCCAATACACGAATCAGAATACTCGTGATTAGGAACATGTCCTGCCACCTTGTTATCGTGATTCTTGAATCATATCTTTCTCGTATCCTTTGCTTTGATGATATGCAAACAACTTTGCATCTCGGCTTGAAATCTTTTTGGATTCACCATTGTTTCTCCATGTTTCTTGATTCTAATACTAGGATTTGGGCGACTTGGGTGGAGTTATATAATTGTACCCATGAACCGCAGCATGGTTACAATGCGGTTCTCTATTTAAGTAACTTGGAGTCCTAGTCTTGATTCACTTCCTTATTCCATGATCATTATAATACCTTGCTCCTCTCGGTTTCATTGCTTGCCAGTTCTTGTTTTATCGCCAGCTTGAATTATGTTTACCGTGCTTAATCCTCTTCAGTATCTTGACTTCGGATGAAGTCATCTCTGTATCTTACTTGTTCTTCTTTCCCGCATTAGAATTATTCAATTCTGGTGCATCCCTTGGTTGTTGCTGTCTGGGGAATGGATTTTCGCGGCACTTTCCACGCTTATATTGATGGTAAGGAAAGGAAAGTGATTCTCCATATTCCCAGACATCCGGAGTTTGTTTTTCTGGAGGAAGCAATTCTGTCGGGCCAGTCGAGTTTAGGGCTAGGCCGACAAACAATGTTCTGTCGTAGATGGAAGTATTAAGGAAGAAGCGCCGGCTATAGTTCGAGAATTCATGGACGTGTTCGAAGACACCTCGGGTTTACCGCCGAAGCGAGACGTGGGGTTCACGATTGATTTCGTTCCTGGTACAGCGCTAATCTCAAAGGCGTATTACCCGATGGCACCAGTGGAGTGGGAAGAAGTCAAGAAGCAAGTTGCCGAATTGCTAGAGAAGGAGTGGTTTCGCAGCAGCAACTCACTTTGGAGATCTCCAGTTCTTCTAGTAAAGAAGAAAGATGGCACAAGGAGGATGTGCATCGATTATCGAGAATTAAACCGGGTAACTATTAAGAACAAGTACCCGATCCCTCGCATTGGCAAATTGTTCGAGCAGCTTAGTGGCGCGAGGGTATTCTCGAAACTGGATTTGCAATCCAGATATCATCAGGTCCGAGTTAAATCGGAGGATATTTGCAAGACTGCGTTCCGAACTCGGTATGGACATTACGAGTATTTAGTGATGCCATTCGGAGTAACGAATGCACCGACGATATTTATGGACTTGATGAACCGAATCTTTTCACCATTCTTGGACCAGTTTATTATGGTGTTTGTTGATGATATTCTTGTCTACTCAAAGGAGTATTGAAGAGTATGCAGAACACTTGAAGATCGCACTGCAGACACAGAGGCAAGAAATCGTATGCAAAGATGAGCAAGTGCGAGTTTTGGCTTGAAGAAGTGAAGTTTTGGGACACATTGTGGATGAAGATGGAATCGCCGTTGATCCCGAAAGAGTACGGCAGTTCGAGATTGGCCGATTCCGGAGAATGTTGCGGAGATAAGAAGCTTTCTTGGACTTGCTGGGTTTTACAGAAGGTTCGTGGCGAGCCTTGCTCGTTTAGTGGAGCTGTTGACTAAGCTTGCGCGTAAGGAGGTACCATTTGTGTGGACGGGTAGGTGTGCGTCAGCTTTCGAGACGTTGAAACAAAGGTTGTTAGCCGCTCTTATTTTGACCGTAGCAAACGGTTCCGGAGAATTGGTGATTCACAGCGACGCACCGGAGAAAGGATTGGGATGTGTTGTGATGAAGCATGGGAAGGCTATAGCGTATGAGACAGTTGAAGACCCATGAGAAGAATTACCCAACTCATGACTTGGAGCTAGCAGCTGAGGTGTTCGCGTTGAAGATTTGAGGACACTACTTATTGGTCGAAAAGGGGGTCGAAGTTTTCACCGATCACTAAAGCCTAAAAGTACATGCTCACTCAGAAGGAGCTATTTACGAGACATCGTAGATGGTTGGAGATGATGGCTGACTACGATCTTGATCTTAAGTATCATCCAGGAAAAGTTAATGTTGTGCCGGATGCGCTTAGTCGGATGCCAGCAGTTTAGATGTTGACTGCACGGAAGGAACTTATCAAAGACTTTCGGATATTCGAGCTGGAGATTGTGCTACCGCATTCTTCAAGACAGCTAATGCAGCTGCAAGTACGGTCGTCATTGATCGAGAGTATTAAAGCAACGCAGTCGAAGGACCCAAGATTGCAGGAGTTTCGAGAACAGGTTGAAGTTGGACTTCGAACGGCCTTAGTGGTTCATGAAAATGGTTCGTTGTGATAATTGTTTGTGTGTGCCAAGGGGGGTATTCGCGAAGAAGTTGTGAAGGAGGCGCACAGTTACGCGTATTCTGTACATCTAGAAGGCACGAAGATGTACCGAGATATACGACAGTATTTTGGTGGGAAGGCATGAAACGGGAGATTACCCGCTTTGTGGCAAAGTGCTTGGTGTGTCGGCAAGTTAAGGCTGAACATCGAAGGATTGCTAGTTTAGTGCAACCACTTCCGATTCCTCAGTGGAAGTGGGAACATATAACCATGGATTCGTGAAGGCTTTACCGCGGAGTCCAAAGGGCCATAATGCGGTTGGGTGATTGATGATTGTTGGTCAATTAACGGAAGCGTTAGCAGAACGGTCCAAACAGGAGATTGTAAGATTACATAGAGTACCGGTGAGCATCGTGTCCGACCGTGACACTCGGTCCTTATCACACTTTTGGAAGAGCTTACAGGAAAGTTTGGGGACTCGATTGAAGTTTAGCACAGCTTATCATCCTCAAACTGATGGCCAGTCGGAGAGAACGATCCAAACTCTTGAAGATATGCTGAGAACTTGCAAGTTGGACTTCAGGGTTCATGTGAGGATCATCTATATTGGGTGGAGTTTTCTTACAGCAACAGTTTCCAGGCGACGATTCAGAGGACTCCATTCGAAGCATTATATGGTCGCAAGTGTCGTTCCCCTGTTTGTTGGGACGATATTGATGAACGAAGTTTGGTGGGACCAGATTTGGTAGTACAGACAGTTGAGAAGGTTAATAGATTTTAGAATCATATTAAAGCGGCACGAGACCTACAAAGGGTTGGCAAATAAATTGAGAAGACCTCTAGAGTTCACCGTTGGTGATGTGGTATTCTTGAAGATATCACCGACTAGAGGGGTGATTCGTTTCGGAAGTCAAGGAAAGTTTAGTTCTCGATTTGTTGGAACCTTCGAGATTTTTGGAGCATGTTGGAGAAGTGGCGTATCGTTTGGCATCACCGCAATCGTTGGAGAATGTTCATAGCGTGTCTCATGTATCTCAACTCCGGAAGTATGTTCGAGATGAAGCACACGTGCTGGATCCCTCAGAGCTGACTGTACGTGAAGATTTAGCCTTTGAGGAACGACTGATGTCGAGTGTGGATCGAAATGAAAAGGTCCCTAAGAATAAGGTTATCTATCCCTCTTGTACTTTTTTCTTGGAGAAATCGCTCGCATGGAGAACCAACTTGGGAACGAGAAGATGAAGTCCGACCGAAGTTTCCCCATCTACTCCTGTAGTTTCTTGATTGTTTACCCATTCTTGTTCTTGGAATTTCGAGGACGAAATTCTTTTGTAGTTGGGTATAATGTAACACCCGAGTTCACTTATACCAATTCCAGTTCCGTATTTACTTAACCGTGGTCTTTCTTGATTTAGCGTGTTTGGGTGCGAATGGTATGTCTACATATTACTTTGCATTCGACCCGACCCGCTTACTTGAACCTGCGTGCCTCTTATTTATAGTTTACCTTGATTGGTTGCATGGGCTAATGCATCTCATAATTTAGTTTATATTGGTATTTTATCTTGTATCGCTTCTGTTGCATATAACAATTTAAATCACATAAAATAAATTAAAATTGCATGACATGGCCTGCATGATACCCCTAACCCTGTGGTGGCGTCCTTGCATCTTGTTCCCATCACGTTCAGTGAAACGGACGTATTTGGAGGGCTACGCGCACGTACGTGCATCCGTTCTTAGGGGTATGCATTTTCTTTGACTGAGCATTCATTTTTAAATTTGGAAGTTGCATATATTTTTAATATTTCAAATTCAAAATTGTGGACCCAACCCAGGCGCATTCTTGAAATGTTTTGCAACCCGCAAATTCAAATTATTTAAAATCCTTTAATACTTTTCTTAACAGCCTGAATCCCTTAAACCTACGAATATATTTTTTAAAACAACCAAAAATATTTCCATTACTCCCCAGCCAATGAAATGGTTCTCTAAAACGATTTAAAATCATTTTATATAATTAAAATCTAATCTCTTTTTCTCCTAACCAATCAAACCCTCCTTTCCATCGTTGCTGGGCCCACGAATCTCTCTCCCTCTCACTTTTCTCCTTCTCTTTCTTATTCTTTTTCTCTCACCCCCGCTCCCAAACAATTTTCTCTCTCCTCCTCTTTCTCTCTCCTCGCGCTTCTCTCTTCCTCTCTCTTCTCGCGTCTCTCTCTCTCCTCTCGCGGTGAGAAATGATCGCGTCACCTCCCGAGCTGCTACCGTCACCTCCCTTCTATCGCTCCTTCGTCTCCCTCATCTAAACCCGGAGCACGAGATCCCCACGACAGAAAACCCTAACCTTAACCCTAGCTTCGATCCCTCCATCCCATCTCCTCCTCGTCGTCGTCGCCATCTTTTTCTTTCTCCTCCTTAACCCGAGCCTGCACCTCACAGAACCCCACTGCGGCCAGAACCCATCACCCTGCACGCCTCGTCGCCGGCAATCCCTCAACCCCGTTGTCATCACCTCCACCTCCTCAAATCTTCCTCCTAGCCACCCTGCACCAGCATTCTCGAGGAGTCTGCAACCCTAGAACCCGAGCATCCCCTTGCACTCCGCCGGCAACCCCATGACGGAAAGCCTCACCGCCTTCGCCTCTCGCTTTTCTCTCTGATCCAAACTCTGAAACCATCGCAGCCCTTCCCTCCTTTCCTTTTCTTCTCCTTTCCCTCTCTTTACTTTTTCTTTCTAACTCCTTTCCGGTGATCGCCGGAAAATCCCATCGCCGATGATCCGCGACTCATCATCACCCCTTCACCCCCTCGCCTCCTCTGTCCCTGTCCTGAGTCATACCAACCCAGTGCAACCATCATCTCTCTTTTCTTCCTTTCTTCGTCTTCCTCTTTCGCTTTCTATTTCTTGTTTCCGTTTTCCGACCACCCGCCGGAGCCGTGCCGTTGCCGACGACCCAGTGGACCACCCCAACCAGCGTGGTCATGCTTTGCCCTTCCTGGACCCGTCCTGTGCGCGCGTGTGGTTTTGCGACGATTATCCGACGTCAAGATCTTGTGTTGCATCGTGCTCCGTTGTCGTTCTGTTCGCATACTCGTCGTTCCCGAGGCAAGTGAAACTTGCTACATGCTATTCAAACTATTCTTATACTAATTTATCTATTTTCCTATTAAATCTCTAGATAGAATCGAAAGTCTTGAATTTCAAGTTAACCGCATAACGTTCCGTTTACATATTTTCTGATTTAGAATTTGAAACTTAATTGTTGCATCTAGTTGTTTATACCTAATAATCACATGTATATGTTAGACCACATGATCACAATTGTTTTATAGCCATGATACCATTTTTCTCTAGTATTAACTTATCGGACATCCGTGTGCATTTTTAACCGGTTTAGTTACAATTGCATACATTGAACATATTATACATGTCATCGCATCCCTAGATTACACAATACTTATTAACTTGATTTTTAACATTCATATCTGTCATACTGTATCTATATAATGCTGAAACCATCTCTTAAAACACAAACTGATGACCGTACAGCTAAGTAGTTTAATCTGCACATATTGCTTAACCTATTACATGTGCCAATTTATTGTGTTATTGATACCCATGCTTGTTTATTTACAACCTTGATTTTTGTCAGTTGATTATGAGCACTCACATGATATCCTTTACACCCTGACATGACTTACTACACACATACTACTTGACCCGACACGGTACCGTACACTACTTGACCTGACCTGATGTACCATAGCTTGACCTATTTCCTGATCTTGTGTCTAATGCCAACAAACCTGACATGTAGTCATTACGAACTGCTCCTGTTGTCTATCCAGACAAACCTGCACCTACCTGCTCCTGTGTTGGCATTAGTTCTTGATTACTTAAATACCTGACTTGAACATCTATAACTTGGGGGTATAGGGAAATCAATGATGAAACCTGACTTGTAACTCGACAGTGTGCTACCATTATTGATCAGTTTTAGAGGCCGGGCCAGCCTTGGGATGATGATGCTGACATCATCCATCGTTATCCATTACCTTTTAGAGGTTAGGCCGGCCTTGGGATGATGCCATGGACATCATTCATCTTTACCCTTTTCCTTTAGTGCCTAGCGGCATGTCTCGGTTTCAGCCCGAGAATCTTCACCGTGATCCCGGGCACGCACGGGATACTATTGAGTTACATCGATGATTCATCAAATTGATTTCAAAGACTTGAGAGTAGATAACCAACAGACCTGTTTAGTTTACTCACTGCACGCTACCTTTCACTGCCCTGATTTAGACTGCTTTACACCTGCTTTTCTATTTATGATTATACTTGCCTGTCTTGCTACCCTGTTTACATATTGTTGCTTGATGTTATGACGCGCTGACGTCTGGGTTTTGCATGGCCCAGATCCTTCTACCTTTGTTGCAGACTGATCAGGAGTATCGCCGCGGTTAGACCGAGCGGTGAAGTTCCTGTCGTTATGTAGTCTTACTTTCCAGGTGTTTCATTTATTGTATCTTTTGCTTCCGCATATCATTATTCCTTGACTCATTCATTCTGGCTCATGGACATGTACTAGATAGTTTAGATAGTTTAGTTTACTTTCCTGTTCTTGATATCTCTACAGCCGTAATGTGACTGTGGAAGGATATTTCGTATCCACAGGTAGCATGGTTGGCTATGTCGCGTGCCTACTTAGCGTATTCTCGAGGAGCCTGCAACCCTAGAACCCGAGCACCACCTTGCACACCCTTGCAGTCCTCCGGCAACCCCACGACGGAAAGCCTCACCGCCTTCGCCTCTCGCTTTTCTCTCTGATCCAAACTCTGAGACCATCGCAGCCCTTCTCTCCTTTCCTCTTCTTCTCCTTTCCCTCTCTTTACTTTTTCTTTCTAACTCCTTTCCGGTGATCGCCGGAAAATCCCATCGCCGGTGATCCGCGACTCATCATCACCCCATCACGCCCTCGCCTCCTCTGTCTCTGTCCTGAGTCATACTAACCCAGTGCAACCATCATCTCTCTTTTCTTCCTTTCTTCGTCTTCCTCTTTCGCTTTCTATTTCTTATTTGCGTTTTCCGACCACCCGCCGGAGCCGTGCCGTTGCCGACCGACCCAGTGGACCACCCCAACCAGCGTGGTCGTGCTTTTCCCTTCCTGGACCCGTCCTGTGCGCGCGTGTGGTTTTGCGACGATTATCCGACGTCAAGATCTTTTGTTGCATCGTGCTCCGTTGTCGTTCTGTTCGCATACTCATCGTTCCCGAGGCAAGTGAAACTTGTTACATGCTATTCAAACTATTCTTATACTAATTTATCTATTTTCCTATTAAAACTCTAGATAGAATCGAAAGTCTTGAATTTCAAGTTAACCGCATAACGTTCCGTTTACATATTTTCTGATCTAGAACTTGAAACTTAATTGTTGCATCTAGTTGTTTATACCTAGTAATCACATGTATATGTTAGAAGACATGATCACAATTATTTTATAGCCATGATACCCTTTTTCTCTAGTATTAACTTATCGGACATCCGTGTGCATCTTTAACCGGTTTAGTTACAATTGCATACATTGAACATATTATACATGTCATCGCATCCCTAGATTACTCAATACTTATTAACTTGATTTTTAACATTCATATATGTCATACTGTATCCATATAATGCTGAAACCATCTCTTAAAACACAAACTGATGACCGTACAGCTAAGTAGTTTAATCTGCACATATTGCTTAACCTATTACATGTGCCAATTTATTGTATTATTGATACCCATGCTTGTTTATTTACAACCATGATTTTTGTCAGTTGATTATGAGCACTCACATGATATCCTTTACACCCTGACATGACTTGCTACACACATACTACTTGACACGACATGGTACCGTACACTACTTGACCTGACCTGATGTACCATAGCTTGACCTATTTCCTGATCTTGTCTCTAATGCCAACAAACCTTACATGTAGTCATTACGGACCGTTCATGTTGTCTATCCAGATAAACCTGCACCTACCTACTCCTGTGTTGGCATTAGTTCTTGATTACTTAAATACCTGACTTGAACACCTATAACTTGGGGGCATGGAGAAATCAATGATGAAACCTGATTTGTAACTCGACAGTGTGCTACCATTATTGATCAGTTTTAGAGGCTGGGCCAGCCTTGGGATGATGCTGCTGACATCATCCATCGTTATCCATTACCTTTTAGAGGCTAGGCCGGCCTTGGGATGATGCCATGGACATCATTCATCTTTACCCTTTTCCTTTAGTGCCTAGCGGCATGTCTCGGTTTCAGCCCGAGAATCTTCACCATGATCCCGGGCACGCATGGGATACTATTGAGTTATATCGCTGATTTATCAAATTGATTTCAAAGACTTAAGAGTAGATAACCAACAGACCAGTTTAGTTTACTTACTGCACGCTACCTTTCACTGCCCTGATTTAGACTGCTTTACACCTGCTTTACTATTTATGATTATACTTGCATGTCTTGCTACCCTGTTTACATATTGTTGCTTGATGTTATGACACGCTGACGTCTGGGTTTTGCATGGCCCAGATCCTTCTACCTTTGTTGCAGACTGATCTGGAGTATCGTCGCGGTTAGACCGAGCGGTGAAGTTCCTGTCGGTATGTTGTCTTACTTTCCAGGTGTTTCATTTATTGTATCTTTTGCTTCCGCATATCATTATTCCTTGACTCATTCATTCTGGCTCATGGACATGTACTAGATAGTTTAGATAGTTTAGTTTATTTTCCTGTTCTTGATATCTCTACAGCCGTAATGTGTGACTGTGGAAGGATATTTCCTATCCACAGGTAGCATGGTTGGCTATGTCACGTGCCTACTTAGCGTATTCTGGGAAGCGGGTCGTGACAATGGGAATGAGTTTTATGATGAAGATCTAAACGAGAAACCGACTAATGAAGATTATGCAGAGTTGGCATCGGAGGATTGATTAGTTTACTTTGTTGCCCACTTGTTTAGGGCTTTTGTTTCTCCTTTGATGTAATTTAACTACTCAGTTTATTTTACTGTTTTTTTTGGATTTAATAAAGTTTGGTTAATGGAAATAAAATGCCTTTCGCTTTTATTATTTTTGTTTTGGTACACATCCTGCATGTTAAATATTCATACGCTTAACATAACTGTATTGAATAGACCACCTTCAATACAGTTAGGTTGCGGACCATGCCACGTCATCCTTCTCCTTCTTTTGGGAAGCGCGGCGTGACAGGTTTTTATGGAGGCCCATACAGGTCCTCTTGTGTACTAAAATGAAACCGTTAATTGACTTATTATATTTGTGAATCTCATACATCTATACCGATATCGTAGTTTTTCTATGTCCCTCGATCCTTCCTTGACATTTTGTACCCTGACCATAACCTTCCCTTCATGTCATGGCAAATCTTTCTAACAAAGATGACATGTACAATATTACTTTTGAAGCTACATATGGAGATTCAGACGATGAAGTCGTAGACTCAGAGGCGGTTATTTCCGACAGTGACTCGGAAGACGAAGAAGTCGATACTGCAACTCCGGAGCCTGTGATGGCCAATGACTCCGAAGACGAAGAAGAAGATCCTGTGGAAGAGGAGCATATAAAGGATGGGCCAGAGAAAGAGGCTCCTGCGGCGGGAGAGAATCCTATAGAAAATGACCCGGATGGGGAGGCTCCTACAAATGAACTAGAACCTATAGAGGTGGAATCAGAGAACGAGGCTCCTGCCAAGGATGAGTCGGAGGACGAAACTTCGAGTGAGGGGAACTCAAGGCCGAAGAAACTCAGGCAGTTGTCCCCATAAGGCACCGTGGGAATGGCCGTACCTTTCTTAATGCGAGGACCTATCGCAACTTGTTGAACTCCCATAATCGAGATTAATAAGACCTTTTCCTTTTCTTTGGCCGAATAAAACGATGTAGAAATAGTGGGGGCATGTCCTTACTTTTCGGTGGTACTCTCCTTATTGAAGTTGGAAAATAAAATCTTAGTTTCAAGCAAAAAAAAAATCTCTCTTGTGTCTCTTGCTCTTCTTATTAGCCTTTCTCTTGCATTGATTATTGTTCTTCCATGCAAGTTATTATCTTGTCTTACTTCAGCCTGTTTGTAACCTAACCTATTCTGATTCTGATCATCAATGGCTGGACGACACCATCACCGCAACCGAAGGGGAAATGGAGACAATGAAGCCACTGCTCAACATGCAGCGATGCTGCAAATTATGCAAGGACTACTGGAGCAACAGCACCAGCTGACAGCTGCCCTGCATCAAGAGCTGCGCGAGAGTAGGCAGCAACAAGCAGAAGTTTTAAAGCAGGCACTGGTCCCAGTTCCTCAAGGAGCAGCGGGAGTGAAACAGTTTAGATCACTCCACCCTAAGGCTTTTTCAGGGAAGGAAACTCCTTTAGAAGCTGAGGAATGGCTCAAGAGAACAATCAACGACCTCGGTGCCGCCCAAATTCCGAAGGACGCGTGGGTGAACATTGCCAAACTACAACTCACTGATAATGCCCGAATATGGTGGGAGGCCGAGGAAAGCGGGCTGAAAGAGCCCGTCGACTGGGAAACATTCAAACGACGGTTCGACACTCAATATTTTCCTGTCGTAGCACACTTAAAAATGGAACGGGAGTTTATATAGTTCCAACAGGGGAGTATGTGAGATAAATCAGTGGACGGGTACGCTTCCAACCGTCGTAGCACACTCATATGCGTTGGAATATATGAAATGGGACAGTCGTATGCTGGTATGAGACCGCTATAACATCCTCAAGATTACTGTAGCAGGGATTTCCAATCTCGTCGACGGTTGCGATACCACTATTTTGCGCGGTTGTAATAAGTTCTATACTATCTACCTCAAATTTATATCCAGATACCCCGTACCCATTGTAAAACCTAACTCCAATCGTTGGACCGTTTAAAAGGTTGTGGACCTCTTAGTCAATCTGCTCTCCACGATTCAATTATTCGTTCACTTCTTTTATAGACCGAGCGGCGAAAGTGCGCTTCTGTTTTTCTTCGATCCTATCTGTCACGCCCCGCTTCCTACAAAAAAGGTGAAAGGTGACTTGATATGGTCCGCAACTTAACTGAATTGAAGGTGGTCTGTTCAATACAGTTACATTAAGCGTATGAATATCTATAACATGCAGGATATGTGCCAAAATAAAATAATAAAAGTGGAAGGTATTTATTTCCATTAACCAAATTTTATTACATTCCAAAATAAAGAGTAAAATAAACCAAATAGTTTAATTATATCGAAGAAGAAGCAAAAGCCCTAAATATGTGGGCAACAAACAAAAATAAATCTAGTTAATCATCTGTCGTCAAGTCCGCATAATCTTCACCAGTAGTGTCACGACCCGAAATTGGCACATGACGGCCCTAATACTACGCAACGTCTACAGGCGTAACGCAGCAAAAGAAAGCCAAAAACCAGAAATCTAAACCAGTTAAAAGACAAAAAAAGATAAGAAACATTGTTTAAAAGTCTTTGAAATCACAACCCAAATTCTTTAAAAGTCCAACTTTATTTCCTTTAAAATTTTGGCAGCACCACCTTTGTAAAAGCTAGCCCCAAAAATGGGTACAACATAAATATAAAGTAAAGTATCCCAAAATGGGAGTAAATACATGCCCAAAGATGGAAAACAACCACCACAACAAATATACGATGCCGTAGCGAAGAAATAAAAGACGGTAGAAAGGAAACTGTATAAAAGACAACAAGTCACAAATAATATACAACATCGTCCTCACCAAGTCTCTAAGTCAATATGAAAATAGTAGATGGAGAGTACAGGGATACAACGAATATACAATACAACGAATAACCATAAAACCCACCTAAGCAAATTGCACACTGTGAGCTGATGCGGTATCCGTAGCAAAAGATGATAAGATGTGTGATAATAGCCTGCCTCTGACTATCGTGAGGAACACCTGCAAACACTGTGGCACAATGGGGGTGAGTTGCCAACTCGTGAATAGTAAATAACATATGCAAGTAATCGCGAGTATCCACGTACAGCGCGAATCTAACATGTGCAATTAATAGCAATAAAAAAGTCATATGAATGCAATAATCATGAAAGGTACACTAGCAGGTACAACTAATACATGAAGCAATGCATATAAATAAAGGTATGTAAATGCAACAATCTTGAAAGGTACTCTAACAGGTACTACTAATACATGAAGCAGTGCATAAACAATAAATGTGAAGTATGGAATGAAATATGTCATTTCCATGGAATCCTGACATCGTGGTACGATCACAATCCACCAAGACAAATCCAAATCCCAATTTCTCAAATCAGCCCCCAAATTGGCTCTCATATCATATAAGTCTCACAAATCCTGAATGTACAATATCGAATAAATCTCATATATCCAGAATATACAAATCAGCAATCTCATAAATATCTTGTATCCAATATCAAATGAATCACCTATATCCCAAATCAAATTATCAAGTAAAAATCTAACATCCTAAATATATTTGCATAAATAAATATGATGATGTATATAATTTAATGTCAATACACATATATTAGCGTCCCATTCCACTAATATTGGTGTAAGGGCATATATAAGAGCGGCCTAAACCCCTGTTATATATACAAAGGAGTAAAAAAGAAATATCATAAAACCAATGTGTCAAGCATCGACACAGAAATGCAGGTCTATCAGGTGCTGTCACCACGACTGGCACCCTGATAGGTACAAATCATACGCTATCCCGAAAGCTCGAGTGCCTAGCTCTGACCCTTGCCTCTCGACGTATCTATACGTACATGACTCCCGTCGGTATCCCCATGATAACCGCCGAGTCATTGGTAATGTCACCGGATGGTATGGTTCCCCCACTAACTCATCGTCTACTCCACGACTCTTGCCCCGGGATACCTCCGGGCCCCACCATGTACTCGCACACGGACCCCTCCTTTCCTCGCATGGGGTATATATATATATATATCAGAACCGATAAATCTCATGGTGGCTGCTGAAATATCAAATCAAGGGAAACCGGGTTTTTCAAATAATGCATAATTTCATGAACTCCCACGGTACCCAAATCCAGAAAACATCATGAAAAATCCATATCACAATGCGAAAATCCATGAATATAATATATGCAACATAAACGGAAATGTAAGCATATAAAGGAAAAGCCGCTAATTAACTGCAACAAGTTAATATAAATATCATACGGTTTCTAATTTTCTCCAATTCTAAAATAATATCAGGTAAAGGTAAACATGTAGCTATAACCAGATATATGTGTAAACATAAAGGTATAGCAAGGTATATGTATCTACCTATAAGTAATGATGTAGTATACCCCCTGGGTATAAGTGAAATAGGTGTGCAAGGTATACCTGTAGCTATGTCATAAAGTGTGCATGTACCTATCACTAATGGTACAATACTCTATAGGTATACATGTAACTAGCATGTAAGTATGCCAGAGCATATGTGTAAGCATGTAGTTATACATATATGCTATAAGTCAATGTGTAAAGAAATATGAATCAAACTCTCAATGTCCCTAACCAAACAATATCATATCTATATGTGGGTTGTGCGTGACATGGCAATTATTGACGGTGTGTGTAGTATACAATCAGTGCTCGTGCAACATGAATCGTCAATAATATGTGCAGTGTCCTAAGGATAATAGTCCAAGCACAACAATATCTAAGTAATAGGATAAATGCGCAATTCTAAATATGACATAGAATATACGACAGAAATAACATCTTTAGCCCAGACGCATAACGCCATGCGGGCGATTCCCCTGCAGATATTAAATCTACTCACCAACGCTCCTGGCTAAGTGAAGCCTACCACCTGTTTACCCCTGTCGTAGCGTCCGAAGTCCCCACTTGCGAACCTAAAATTTCACAAACACATCACATAAGAAAAATCCTACAATGACGAAAAGACAACGAAATGCGATGAAAACGCCAGGAAAATTACACTGCGCGCTTAGCGCGTCTATCGCGCACGACATCGGCCAAAAACCCTAATTGGGGTCGCTGAACTACAAAACACTATGTCTAGACCCCGATCGTCCCGATCGTGCAACACAACCAAAAATTACGAGGAATACAATAGATATAACCTCGCAACGACCAATCGAACCCACGTCGGAAAAACCCCGAAATCTAGTAAGCAACCTATCGCAATATTTCGCACTAATTTCAAGCTAACGCATATCTAGCGATTACAAACACCTTAAAATAGCTTAACTAAACTATCTAAACCATTCCTATATTTTTAACACTCGCTAATTATGTTTTAGCAAAAACCTAGTAAGCTAATTGCATAATTAAACAAAGTGTTCATTAGCAAAAATTAACATTTCCTACGAGGTTAATCATCTCCAAAACACAAATTAACACTTCAAATGAACACTAAACACTTAACAAAATTTAACCCTAATATGAATTTCTTAAACCAAAAATAAATGAATTAATTATAATTTAAAAACTAAACTAAACACATAATTAGCTAACTAAATTAGCTAGAATAAGATTAAAGCAAATATAAAAGGATTAAGGTAAGAATTATACCTCTCCAAGAACACCAAAATGAATTTAATCTCTCATCATAGCATCAAAAAAACCATGCTTTGTTGAATATCCAAGAAGAATTAGTGAAGGAAATGAAGGAAAATGATTATATTTGAATTTTTGTGATTTTATTTGGATTTTTCATGATTTATTTGATGCAAAATGAGTTGAAAAAGAGTGGGAATGATGGAGGGCAGCAAGGGGAAGGGAAGGGCCGGCCAAGGGGGTGAGGGGGGTATTTTTGTGAATTTTTGTGAAGAAATTGCTAGGAAAAAGAGTAATAAATGCTTAATAAATGCACTTTGCCACCTTTACACATTTTCTTTTCTTTTTAAAATAAAACCTTTTGCACTCAAAAAAATATCTAGATATTTAAAAAGAAGTTTCCAAAATATTCTAGTGACAACAAAATAATTTATTCTTAAGAAAAGAAATTTCCCGATTTACGTGCACCAAATACCGCTTAAAATAATATTTTATTTGGGAAAAATTCTATCTGAACCAAAACCTACCAAATACCCCTAAAGTTCGCGCACAAGCTTTATTTTGGCTAAAAAAAGGTGCCGGCAAGCTTATACGGACGTTTGATCGAAATCGGGTTAAAACGGAAAATACCGACAATTTTGCCCTAAAACGGAAAAATTCGCAAAACGATTTCTAAAACGTTACAATCTTCCCACCTTAAAAAAATTCGGTCCTCGAATTAAAATTCATCTACGTGTACCTTCAAGAAGATGAGTACAAAACTCCCAAATCTCGCTCGCATCTTGCCAAGTGATCACCTCACTATACAGCTACGCCAAAGAACCCTCACTGACGGCAAGACCCTTGACCGAAGTTCCTCCACCTGCTGATCCACTATAACTAGCGGCTGCTGGTGAACGAAAGATCGCATCCAAGCTAATTGGTCTGATGTTGAATCAAGTGAGAAAGGTCGTGAAGGTAATTGCAAAGTATCGACACAAGGAATACGGGGTGAATGCTCAATAATCTGGACGGAAGTGCCAAATTAAAGGCAACGGAACTAACTCGCTTTAAGGATCTCGAAAGGACCTACAATTGTGGGTAAACTTCCCAAAACTCAACACGTCATTCATCAGAAAAATCCGTAGGAATACATGATCTCCCACTGCGAAATCGAGCCTGCGATCACCATGGTCGGCATAAGACCTCTGTCCGCACAGGACTGTCATCATCCTCACCTGAAACAGCTGGATCATTTCCGAAGTCTCTAGACTAGCTGGGGTCCAAAAATCCTACTACGCAGAGTCAGAAAAACAGACTGGAGATCGACACCACCTAACAAACAAAACTTAAAGGTTGCCAATTGGAATGTCTCTTGATAACTGCTATCGAAGGAGAGTCCTAACAATGGCAAGTGACGATCCCAACTGCCGACAACAATTAGTATGTATGCACGAGTATAACCTCTAGAGTCGGTATAGCCCGCTCTCACAAAACCATCATCCTGGGATGGAAAGACGGAGCTAAAGCTCAACCTGTACCCAAGGCTTCCTGAAGCTTCTGCCCAAGACGGCAAGCGAACAGGGTACCTTCATTGGATACGACCCTCGAAGGAACTCCATGCTGTTGGGGATAGTGCCCTCATAGTCAATTATTGGATCGCAGGTACGTGATTGCAATGATTGCGGAGGACCTATACCGGTAGAACAGTCTTACTCGAGATGATAGTATGCTATCTGGTTTGCCTTTATCAGTCGTGTACATGTTCAGGTGACTGATTACATGTTACACTTTGATAGAGCCCTTAGGATTTTGCTTTACCACCAACAGTATGATGGCGATCATATACGTGAGAGTTGGGTGGTTTATATGCATATCCTTAATTGTGGTCCCTAGTCGTGGGAGTTTCGAGACAGGGCATCGATACTCCGGAGTAGACTAGTGTGTACAGTCGAGACCCCGACGAGGGGCGGTGGCCGGTCTCACAAGCCACTGGTGTCAGTTGGATCACCTAAGATGTATACAGGTGCTCATTGGGTTATGAGTACACCGGACAGGACTCGCCGGGAATCTGCTAGTTAGTACAATATCTATCGTCAGATAGCAGTTCCCTGGTGACATGTGTACAGGTTAGTTCATCGACCTGAGGTCGTCATTTTTCTCGTGTGAGTTCCCACTGTGCTTTGATTTCTACCCTACCACGGCTCAAAGGAGTCGTGCAAATAGGTAGTTTTTGGGTACAGTCCCGAGCCATATGGAGGCACGTGAGCGGATCGGCAGGGGATTCGTCTCTCCCGGTATTGGGGGCGAGATCGTGCTGTGTCTAGGAGAGCCATTACACAAAGCCCACGGCCGTGGCAGGAGATTTACTGGTAGGTACTCCAGTAGTATCTCAGGGTGTTATTGGGCTTCACTCCGACACGACTTATACTGCTATTGGGGGTCTGATGTTACTATCCCCCTAGGCAGATATGCGATACTCATAGGCGAACGGACCGGACTGTATATACATTGTCACTGTTAGGCTCAGTAGGGTTTCCGGATGAGTTCGCTTATCGGCCTCCCTTGAGGTCAGTCCATGGGCAGCCGTTACGCATAGCTAGTGCCGCTGACGGTTTGTGGTTAAACCCACTGCCAGGATACTGACGAGTCATTAGAGTTCCCCACAGACAGTTTCCCAAATTCGGACGAAACGTTGTAGAGGCCGTATGGTTTTATGGCAGGGTTCGGAAAATGCACGTGCGTTTACGCACGTGTTATTTTTCAGGCAGATGATACTGGTCGGCTTTGGTTTAAGCCGGATCCGAGTATTATATTGAGTAGATATAATATCTTTGTCTCAGTTGCATTTGTATTCGGTCGTAATACAAATGCGGGTATATTTATACAGTTTCGGGGTTATCCTGAAAGTCGTTTCAGGATCACTTTTGGAAGTTGCCAGATTCCAGTTTTCTATCAGCCGTCTTTTAACATTCGGTTAAAGACGGATTTATCTTTTCTTGGATGAGGTGAGTCAGTGTTCTAGAAGTTTCTAGAAGTGATGACAAGGATGGTGACTAAGTTCATGACTCGTCTTTGCTTTTATAATATGATGACTAGGTTTTAATGACTCATGCTTTAACATTAATGCATTTTGTTTTAGTTAAGATCTTTTCTTCATGATAAGCTTTGTGCTATGGTCACCACTTCCCTCTTACACTCACCCCCCTCCTTTTAAGTGGTCGGCCCTCTCTCTCCTCCTCCACTCACTCATTTGAGAAAATTATGGTTGCTAAAAAGAAAAGACTAAAGTTTTGGATGCATGGAAATTTCATAGTTCATTTCTTGTTCCATTTCATTTCCATCGGCAACTTCATTAACCGATCGTCCACGGCTTTGGACGAAGTGAGACAAAGTCATCTACTCATTCTCTACATCATTCTTGGTCATCTCTTTTAGAAAACTTGACGACCGAGTTGCCTCGAGTCAGAGGCGGGAGCCCGTTTAAAGAATCGTCGACGTGGTGCCACCTCGACGAGGAGATCGAAGATCGACGAGATCGGAGCAGCCACAACGGAGCGTGGGATGATGGTTAAAGAACGAAGGACTTGGATCGTTCGGTATAACCTTTCTACACTCTTTACAGTTTGTTAGTTTAGCAATAATGGCAGATCCGGGTTAAAGTATACGATAGCGCCAGTTAAAAAGTTTTTGTTCCGCATTTGGCGTCTGTAGACGGCCGGGGCGCTAGCGTAGACTTACAGTGGTATCAGAGCCTCACCATTTTGCTATACTAACTTGTGCTAACGCGTTTAAAATATCGATTGAACCGGAAATCAAAAACTGCAAAATCCAAGTTCTGAGTTTCTGTCGATTTTAAAAGGGTTCCAAAATTAATTTTGCATATCACAGAAAATTCAGCAGGGTTTTAATAGAACACTGACCAAATTTGGGCACGCGATTCCACCAAACCGCCGCGGAATCGCGGCCAAACCCATGGTTTGGCCGCGCATCCGCGGCCACTTGGTGAGATCATGCTCCCAAATTTTAACAGTATGTTCTCCTCTGGAAATTGGGGTTTTTGGTATATATCTTTTGGGCCCAGATTTTATTACTGTTCAGCAGATTTGCGTGGGGCCCACTTTGTGATATTTTGTCGATCGAAATTTAAACATGTTAGTTTACAGTGCTTACATTATATCTCCGACCGGGAATGTCATTTGATCGGTAAACCGCGTCTGATTGCTATAGTTCTTTTAGACGGGTTTGCGAACGTGACATTCGCGTTGATGTTCTGTGTTGTGCTGTGATGTTGCGGATTTGTCGTGGTGGATAGCAGTGTGCAATGGTAGTACAATTTGAGTTTATCTGTACATTTGATATTGCGGGGCGAGCGTCCAACATGTGGACTGCCGTCACTGCCTGTTGTATAATATTCTTTTGGGGCACGACCAGGTTGCGGTCGATGTACCTGTTGTACTATTTTTCATTACTGTACTAGGTTTTGCCCCACGACGGAGTGCACGGATAGCCGGGTTCTGGAGGGCAACGGGTCCGCATCTCATGGCTTTGAGAGGCAGAGGGGTCCCACTCTAGAATTGGCAGACTATTCGCCGCACTCGTAGGGCGTACAGGTTGACCCAAGGAGGGGTGCCCAAGATTACCGGATTCCGTAAAGTGCTGGGTGGTCCATTCACTATGCTGTAAGGGGCTGCCTCGCTTCAGGTTTTGGCGGGTAACTTGCCGCACCCGTAGGGGTCTAGATTTCATTGCACAGGCTATCCACACGACAGGGGAACGTCGGGTTTCAGCAGCGGCTCTGTGAAACCCAGGGATCCCAGATTATCTGTATTGTTCTGTGATGCTTATTACTTTTCTGTAATGTTGCATATTATCACGCCTGGAGCGATTATTGTATATTGGTTTATATACTATTAGATGTTGTATATGTTTTACACCCGCGCTAGTCCAGTCCCCGCTCTGTCGTTAGTTAAGTAACCTAACGGGTGATGACGGGACCCAGTGACGAATGCGGATGGCATATACGTACATTTTATTTTCGTTCTTTTCTGGTGTGATTGATTGATTGGACTGCGTTGATTCTGATCAATGCAAAGTAAGACAAACCTGTTTGGATGTTGTTGGAACAAATTTAAAAAGTGTTATTGTAAAGACGTTTCCTTTTGTTTTGCATAGCGGTATTCAGTGGAATATCCTGCACCTCATTCGACGGGGCATGGGCTGATATCCCGTCACCGGGACTGACCCCTTGGGCAGAAGTTTGCGTCAGGGTAATAACTTCACTATAGTCGATTACATGTTGCTTTGCATAGCGGTATTCAGTGGAATATCCTGCACCTCATTCCACGAGGAAAGAGCCGAGATCCTTTTACCGGGAGTGACCTCTTTAGCAAAGGTTTTCGCCACTATATTTATAAAAAGCTGTCAGGTTCCTTCAACGAGATCAAGTTCATTACGTTAAAGGTTTTTCGCCAAAAACCAGCCGTAGCCCTCCGTCGTTTCTTATGGATGGTCAGTAATATTCAAGCTATGTTTGTTGGCTTTCGTCAAGGCATAGTATTTGGTAGTTGCTGGGGTATTCATTTGTTGCATAGATAGATGTGTTGGTTTGGGATAGTCGTATTACCTTGTTGGCTTTCGTCAAGGGTATGTACGGCTGGGTTCAAATTAACAAGATAATGACGGGCAGAACTTGACATGTGACTTATGATTTGTTGACTTTCGCCAAGGTCATAAGAACATGGGGTAAAAATCATATCGGGAGTTTCTAAAGAAACTGAAACTTGCCAAGTATGCGCATACCTTCTGGAGTATGAGTAACGTGGATGCATTCCATCACGTTATCATGAGATGAGAGTTGGATCCCGATTCCCACTGATGAGTTGGTTTACTCTTCGGGTGATCCCGATTGATTCTTCTTTCTGGTTTGGAGGAGAATTTGACAGGACAGTGGGAGGTTTCCGGATTAGATAAAGTGATAACCATTCTGATCTAGGTTAGAGTGCACGCAGAGTGTTTCTTTTCTCTCTCTCTTTGGCAACGACCTTTGACCGACCCTAGACTATGACTCAGTGACCAGGTTGACCGAACCTTCTTAAAATACTGGCTTTTTGGATTGTCTGAGTTGCATAAGTCATTGCCACTCATTCTTTTACCCTTTGAATTTCTCAGAACACCCGTATTACTACGGATATCCACTTCCATTGGATAGATCTATCGTATGGTTATATACGAACTCGAAGGGACTTCTTCGAGGATGGATCCAGGTTCAGGAGAAATAGAATTGGTTTATTCAGTTGTCTTTTATTATCACCTTCTCTCAGGTTGCGAGAGCTCCTTGGTTTAGGAGAGTACACCTATTACGCTTATTGGATAGTCTTATTCCAAACCATAGGCAGGTGCCGAAAGGTAGGGAATGAAGAAAACCAATTAGCCTAAGTAGGGTGTGCAGAAGGTAATATGTAAAGACAAAATAAAGGGATTAGAAAGAGGGAAAAGTAAATTGCGACTGTTATCATTCACGACCAAAACCGCGTACTTCATCGCCACTCCTATTTCACCTTTAAAAGAATAAGGTATTGTTCAGTTGTCTTTTATCATCACCTTCTCTCGAGATGCGAGTACTCCTTGGTTTAGGAGGGTACACCTATTATGCTTACTGGATAGTCTTCTTCCAAACCATAGGCTGGTGCCGAACAGTAGGGAAGGAAGAAAACCATTTAGCCTAACGATGGTGTACAGAAGGTAACGACTAAAGACAAATAAAGGGATTTGGAGAGACGACAATAAAATATACGGTTGAAGTCATGAATTGGATTATGGAAGAGGCATTGCTATGAATACCAGGATACCCCTACGAAACATTTTCATGTTTCAGTGCATTGTTAAAGAAAAACTGTTTTCCCGATTAGACACTTACTCCAAGGGTATGTATTTACCAGGTTTCATTCTCATATCTGTATGGTTTTACAGATGATGAGTGGGAGTAAGTTATTGGGAATTAGGTGATTATCCTCATTATTTCGGAATTCGTTGTAATTGGTGATATTTGAGGAAATTGCCAGGGTACAGTTTTCAACCTACGACGCACAGGTTTTGAGTTGTTTAACTCAGCGGACTTATACAGAGTATTGTATGTTGTCCAAGTGTCCATCAGGACAAAGGGGTAGGTCCTCGTACTATGTTCTGTTTACTTATAACTTCTCTAGTATTTAGACGAGTGTTTCGTAGAAATACAAGGTCTAAGTTTTGAGAAGTTGTGGGTATAAGAATAAAGTAGAGAACCAGGTGTCACAAGTATCGGGATTCTTCAAAGAGATCGAAGATGTAGATTCTTGTGATTGGCATTCAGAAGATAGTAATGGTTTTGAGAAACTTATTTCTCTTTCAGGTTACTCATAATTGAATGGATTCCTAAGTTGAGTAATGCTGATTAGGCTTTTTCCATTAAGTTGATATGCACTGGAGACAGCTGCATGATTTGAATCTGATTCCAATTAAATAAGTGCCAAAGTTTCTGTATTAGATATAGAATAGTTCGTACCTTAAAAGATGTTAAGGTACGGGGAGTTGTCCAGCTTATGCTTAAAACCAGACTCTGAATAACTCAGGGCACGTTTCTGTAATGGCTGTTTGTGGGTTGACCCTGGCTATGACGAGGGTTGATATTCTACCATTTGGAAGATCAATAGTGATATTGTTCTTGACTCGCCACAGTTTTAGTAAAAATGGATTTTTCCAGAAAACAGTAGTGGGAGTATGGTAGAACTGAAAGTGATTCCAGAACCGCAAACGATTACGGAAAATTTAATAGGACCTATATATTCAATCAGGTTTGACATTCCATTAGCCACTCCGCAGATATGATGGGTAACCTCAAACACCCGAGAGGTACTCCAGTAGCCTCAAGGACGGTGACAGGGAGGATCTTATCTACCCAGACTTGACACTACTGTTGTTCCAGGTTATGAGACCCGATAGGAGGGTTGTCGTAGTCAGTGGGAGCAACGGAAGCATGGTGGGCAAGTAGCTTATGTCTATTTATAGACTAGAGCAGTTATAGCGGAGATAGATCATATATTTTTGATGTGACAGTCATGGGTTTGACTTCAATCAGAATAAGGGATGGATCTGTTAAGAAGGTAGTAGGGTGTGATGTCATGGTATTTGATGACATACACAGAGTATGAAGTAAAATTCCTATACTACGATCGGTTGTACTGTGGTCGTCACACAGTTGTTTCTCCAGACAGGATATGGATATAATATTTGACATTCTGGTTTCTAGATCTATGGTTTTAGATCTGGATTTGGGTAGTTTCCCAATGTAGGTGCTTTGACAGTATTCTAATGGTTTTTAGAATAGATGACTCCTAGCATGGTGGTGTACCTGCAGATGATGGAGTCACCCTCTCTAAAGGTGTCGTATAGACTAAAGGGGAGAGGGATGTGCATGATTGACAGATCACTTGCTTAGGCAATTGAGTCAATCGTGAGATGTCAAGTACCACACCAGATGTTGTTTTTGCGCTAGATGCGATGAGTTTATATTAATCCAATCCTGGAGAAACATAAGGAAGCAGTTTTAGAACATAAGTGCATGTTCTACGGATTTGATGACGGCAGCTTCCTTCAGGAGACGATTATCATTCCAGGCTTCAAAGGTGACATGGATGACAGAGTGATTGTCAGAGTTATAGTTTTCCCTCTGACGAGGGACAGTATTATGGACAGGTGGTCCAAGAGAATACTGTGGGAGGCATGGTGCAGGATACTGATTAGGTTCAGTGATCGATACAGTCTAAGAAGTTTGGATTTAGAGTTCATTTATGAACTAGGTCCCATCATATATCCAGACATATTCTAAGACAGGTATTACTCTATTCGGGAGATGGCTTTCTCCGCGAATTTGAAATTAAGAGAGATATAGAAAGAAACTTCTATGCGGATCCACTCACTGAGGCTATTTCTCGAACACAATAGTTTTACAAACGGGCTTTGTGAAACTGACTAGTAGAGGAGTTGGATGTTCGGTTTCACACGGGCTGTGAGTAGTCGACATCGCAATAATTAGCCTTGAGTGCAAGTGGGAGATTGTTGGGGATAGTGCCCTCATAGTCAATTATTGGATCGCAGGTACGTGATTGCAATGATTGCGGAGGACCTATACCGGTAGGACAGTCTTACTCGAGATGATAGTATGCTATCTGGTTTGCCTTTATCAGTCGTGTACATTTCAGGTGACTGATTACATGTTACACTTTGATAGAGCCCTTAGGATTTTGCTTTACCACCAACAGTATGATGGCGATCATATACGTGAGAGTTGGGTGGTTTATATGCATATCCTTAATTGTGGTCCCTAGTCGTGGGAGTTTCGAGACAGGGCATCGATACTCCGGAGTAGACTAGTGTGTACAGTCGAGACCCCGACGAGGGGCGGTGGCCGGTCTCACAAGCCACTGGTGTCAGTTGGATCACCTAAGATGTATACAGGTGCTCATTGGGTTATGAGTACACCGGACAGGACTCGCCGGGAATCTGCTAGTTAGTACTATAGCTATCGTCAGATAGCAGTTCCCTGGTGACATGTGTACAGGTTAGTTCATCGACCTGAGGTAGTCATTTGTCTCGTGTGAGTTCCCACTGTGCTTTGATTTCTACCCTACCACGGCTCAAAGGAGTCGTGCAAACAGGTAGTTTTTGGGTACAGTCCCGAGCCATATGGAGGCACGTGAGCGGATCGGCAGAGGATTCGTCTCTCCCGGTATTGGGGGCGAGATCGTGCTGTGTCTAGGAGAGCCATTACACAAAGCCCACGGCCGTGGCAGGAGATTTACTGGTAGGTACTCCAGTAGTATCTCAGGGTGTTATTGGGCTTCACTCCGACACGACTTATACTGCTATTGGGGGTCTGACGTTACTATCCCCCTAGGCAGATATGCGATACTCATAAACGAACGGACCGGACTGTATATACATTGTCACTGTTAGGCTCAGTAGGGTTTCCGGATGAGTTCGCTCATCGGCCTCCCTTGAGGTCAGTCCATGGGCAGCCGTTACGCATAGCTAGTGCTGCTGACGGTTTGTGGTTAAACCCACTGCCAGGGTACTGACGATTCATTAGAGTTCCCCACAGACAGTTTCCCAAATTCGGGCGAAACGTTGTAGAGGTCGTATGGTTTTATGGCAGGGTTCGGAAAATGCACGTGCGTTTACGCACGTGTTATTTTTCAGGCAGATGATACTGGTCGGCTTTGGTTTAAGCCGGATCCGAGTATTATATTGAGTAGATATAATATCTTTGTCTCAGTTGCATTTGTATTCGGTCGTAATACAAATGCGGGTATATTTATACAGTTTCGGGGTTATCCTGAAAGTCGTTTCAGGATCGCTTTTGGAAGTTGCCAGATTCCAGTTTTCTATCAGCCGTCTTTTAACATTCGGTTAAAGACGGATTTATCTTTTCTTGGATGAGGTGAGTCAGTGTTCTAGAAGTTTCTAGAAGTGATGACAAGGATGGTGACTAGGTTCATGACTCATCTTTGCTTTTATAATATGATGACTAGGTTTTAATGACTCATGCTTTAACATTAATGCATTTTGTTTTAGTTAAGATCTTTTCTTCATGATA
The DNA here is from genome assembly GCA_030015575.1 of Agapanthus africanus. NCBI lineage: Eukaryota > Viridiplantae > Streptophyta > Magnoliopsida > Asparagales > Amaryllidaceae > Agapanthus > Agapanthus africanus. The sequence goes on along the minus strand of JASDDO010000024.1, from coordinate 333,870,775 downwards.
AGCTTTGTGCTATGGTCACCACTTCCCTCCTACACTCACCCCCCTCCTTTTAAGTGGCCTGCCCTCTCTCTCCTCCTCCACTCACTCATTTGAGAAAATTATGGTTGCTAAAAAGAAAAGACTAAAGTTTTGGATGCATGGAAATTTCATAGTTCATTTCTTGTTCCATTTCATTTCCATCGGCAACTTCATTAACCGATCGTCCACGGCTTTGGATGAAGTGAGACAAAGTCATCTACTCATTCTCTACATCATTCTTGGTCGTCTCTTTTAGCAAACTTGACGACCGAGTTGCCTCGAGTCAGAGGCGGGAGCCCGTTTAAAGAATCGTCGACGTGGTGCCACCTCGACGAGGAGATCGGAGATCGACGAGATCGGAGCAGCCGCAACGGAGCGTGGGATGATGGTTAAAGAACGAAGGACTCGGATCGTTCGGTATAACCTTTCTACACTCTTTACAGTTTGTTAGTTTAGCAATAATGGCAGATCCGGGTTAAAGTATACGATAGCGCCAGTTAAAAAGTTTTTGTTCCGCATTTGGCGTCTGTAGACGGCCGGGGCGCTAGCGTAGACTTACACATGCAACGCACAAACTTAACAAAGAACAACTGAGCAGACTGAGAAAAACCAGACAACAAGCATCTGAATGGAGTCATACCCTGACTAAACCTGGGTAGACACCATAACGAATTTCATGGAGATTTGCTCCCATTCCCACTTCGGAACAGTTAAAGGTTGCAACTCTCTAGCCGGTCTCAGATGCTCAACCCAAAACACACAACAAGACAAACACCTTAAAACGAAATCCGAAACTTCTCTTTACATCCTTGCCCACCCGTAACTATCTCACAAGTCATGTCAAATGCTGGTGGAACTTGAATGAGTACAGAGAGTTGACAGATGTGCCTGCTATAGGATTTTATGTCTCTACCCAATAGTATCAGGTACACAAACACATCCCTAAACTCAGCACACCCTTGTCACAAATCAAGGACTCCGAATCATTACCCAGCCAAGTATGCTCAAGTATCTCTAATGAACGAGCGTCGGTAGGCAGTGTCTCGCGAAAACGATTATGGAAAAGTGGTCGGGCGCGGACATGAGCAAGCTGTCCCCTCAGTAGAGGCGAACCTAAGCTATACTCCAAGATCGCACAAGAACTGTAAATCTGCAGAAGACTGTCTCTGACTGTGCACAACTTGAACAAACTAACCCCGGGCCTACGACTCCAGTATCAGCTAGCATAATTGCCTTGCCAAGGGTAATAAAGGATCTCACAAACACAATCCTCCACACGTTCCATCCAACGGCGTTGTCTCAACAATCAAAACCCGCTGCAGGAAGATGTACATTAAGCTCTGGTGGTCCGTGAAAATCTGACACGACTCTCTAACAAGTAGTGTCTCCAATCCCCAACGCACTACCACCGCGGCCATCTCCAGATCATGAGTAGGATATCCTGCTCGTACTTCCTCCAAATGTAAGAAAGCAAAAGAGAATACTCTATAGTGTCACCTCAGTACACAATCGTGCCCCACTCGCGAAACATCACAGTTAAAACAACAAAGTCGCCCGAACCAAAAAGCAAGAAAGAACCGGTGCAGTTGTTAACCGAATCTCCAACTTCTGAAAAACTCCGCACGCATGCCTCAGTCCAAAGAAGAGAAACCTCCTTTCAGGTCAGTCCAGTCAACGGTGCAGCACTACACAAGCAATCCTGCACGAAACGGCGGTAAAAACCTGCTGAGCCCAAAAATCTGCGAACTTCCGTCCGAACACAAGCCTGGGACTAAGCTGTACGACCACGATCTTCCTCGGGACCATACGAAAAACCGTCTTCCGTAACTACAAGACCTAGGAGTCAACACAAACAAGCCTGAAGGAACACTCCGAGAATCTAGCAAACAGCTGGGGCTCTCCCAATGTCTGCAAAACAAATCCTCAAGTGCTGCTCCTGTCCCTCAAGACACATAGAATAGACCAGAATGTCATCAATAACACAACAATAACTAGTCGAGGAATGGCCTGAAGAAATCCGGTTCATCATATCTACGAATGCTGCTAGGGCATTGGTGAGTCCGACGACACCACCAAAACACACAAAGCCCATAGCACGCACAAGGCAGTCTTCGGAATGTCATCACTCCGAACCCGCAGCAATGATGACCTGATCCCGAACAAACTTAGAAAATGTCTCGCACTCTGGAGCCGATGGAAGAAATCGTCAATGCGAGGTAAAGGATACCTATCCGCACCGTAAGCCGGTTCAATTGGCGATCCATCAATACACAACCTAAACTGCCGTCTTCCTCCTTGACGAACAGAAATAGGAGCTCCTCGATGTGAAACACTCAGACGCACTAGCCCCCCAACAAACAACTCTGCAGCTAATCCTTAAGCTCCTTAAGCTCCGCCGGCTCATCGGGAACAACGTCGAAAAACTCTCGCACGATAAGAACCCGGTCCAACAAACCCACTGTGGCTCCGGTATAACGAATTAACGCCAAGAATCCTCAACATCCTCTCCTCAAAAGCCGACTAGCGAAAAAGGATGAATTCGAGCTGTGAGAGGCGGCACCACTGTCCACCCGCACAACAAGAACTGACTCGCCGGGGAAAACAACACCTGACTGTTTTCCCACGGTAGTCCACAGACGCCTAGCACGTACCTAACCAGTCCGTGCCCAAGAGAACGTCAAATCCAACATCTCTAGAAGAATCAAGTGACTGAAATATGTGTCGCGCAACAAAAGAATCGCTGACAGAAGTTAACACAACAAACGGCTGATCTAGTTAACACGAATCCCCTCGTCCCAAACCTCTGCTACTCCCGCAACGGTCACAGAAGCTGTCTCGACGACTAAGCCTCTGTCTCTGGGCTGGTACACTGGTACGAGTCATCCACTGTTCCGGAACTCCCAAAGTCTCAGGAATACATGTCTCGTCAACTAGAGTTGCATCCACTGGTGCTATATAGGTGACGGAATGATGTGCGCTGATCGCAAGGAACAACTGCGCTCGAATGGTCTCCACCAAAGAACTCATCGTCTGGCACATGCCCAGCATCTCTGCCACTAGCCTAGCGATACTATCTGTCGAAGGCGGATCCGTCTGCACCTGTGCAACGAGCGTGCCATCCTGGTCGGTCCTTGACCCACCCGAGTCAACTCTGACCTCGGCCCTTGCTGCACCTCACTGGGTCCCCATAGTCGTCGGCGGCAAAGGCTATAAATATGGATAGGATTCGATATGAACACGGAAATCGAATCACAAGGATATGAATCATCAAGGAAGAAATTTTAAGTAATTGTACTTAGGTCACTTTAGGCGGAGTACTGCATCGTGAGTATGCTGCAGACACGCATACACTACGTTACTCTGCTTAAACTACCTACTCCATCATATCAATGTCATCCTACACTCCGTAAGGTAAAACCTAGCGCTCTGATACCAACTTTATCACGACCCGAAATTGGCACGTGACGGCCCTAATACTACGCAACGTCTACAAGCGTAACGCAGTAAAAGAAAGCCAAAACCCAGAAATCTAAACCAGTTAAAAGACAAAAAAAGATAAGAAATATTGTTTAAAAGTCTTTGAAATCACAACCCAAATTCTTTAAAAGTCCAACTTTATTTCCTTTAAAATTTTGGCAGCACCTCATTTGCAAAAGCTAGCCCCAAAAATGGGTACAACATAAATATAAAGTAAAGCATCCCCAAACGGGAGCAAATACACGCCCAAAGATGGAAAACAACCACCACAACAAATATACGATGCCGTAGCGAAGAAATAAAAGACGGTAGAAAGGAAACTGTATAAAAGACAACAAGTCACAAATAATATACAACATCGTCTTCACCAAGTCTCTAAGTCAATATGAAAATAGTAGATGGAGAGTACAGGGATAGAAAGAATATGCAATACAACGAATAACCACAAAACCCACCTAAGCAAACTGCATACTGTGAGCTAATGCGGTATCCATAGCAAAAGATGATAAGATGTGTGATAATAGCCTGCCTCTGACAATCCTGAGGAACACCTGCAAACACTGTGGCACAACGGGGGTGAGTTGCCAACTCGTGAATAGTAAATAACATATGCAGGTAATCGCGAGTATGCACGTACAACGCGAATCTAACATGTGCAATTAATAGCAATAAAAAAGTCACATGAATGCAATAATCATGAAAGGTACACTAGCAGGTACAACTAATACATGAAGCAATGCATATAAATAAAGGTATGTAAATGCAACAATCATGAAAGGTACTCTAACAGGTACTACTAATACATGAAGCAGTGCATAAACAATAAATGTGAAATGGAATGAAATATGTCATTTCCACGGAATCCTGACATCGTGGTAGGATCACAATCCACCAAGACAAATCCAAATCACAATTCCTCAAATCAGCCCCCAAATTGGCTCTCATATCATATAAGTCTCACAAATCCTGAATGTACAATATCGAATAAATCTCATATATCCTGAATGTACAAATCAGCAATCTCATAAATATCTTGTATCCAATATCAAATGGATCACCTATATCCCAAATCAAATTATCAAGTAAAAATCTAACATCCTAAATATATTTGCATGAATAAATATGATGATGTATATAATTTAATATCAATACACATATATTAGCGTCCCATTCCACTAATATTGATGTAAGGGCATATATAACAGCGGCCTAAACCCCTGTTATATATACAAAAGAGTAAAAAAGAAATATTATAAAACAATGTGTCAAGTATCGACACAGAAATGCAGGTCTATCGGGTGCTGTCACCACGACTGGCACCCTGATAGGTACGTATCATACACTATCCCGAAAGCTCGAGTGCCTAGCTCTGACCCTCGGCTCTCGACGTATCTATACGTACATGACTCCCGTCGGTATCCCCATGATAACCGCCGAGTCTTTGATAATGTCACCGGATAGTATGGTTCCCCCACTAACTCATCGTCTACTCCACGACTCTTGCCCCGGGGTACCTCCGGGCCCCACATGTATCCGCACACGGACCCCTCCTTTCCTCGCGTGGGGTATATATATATCAGAACCGATAAATCTCATGGTGGCTGCTGAAATATCAAATCAAGGAAAACCGGGTTTTTCAAATAATGCATAATTTCATGAACTCCAACGGTCCCCAAATCCAGAAAACATCATGAAAAATCCATATCACAATGCGAAAATCCATGAATATAATATATGCAACATAAACGGAAATGTAAGCATATAAAGGAAAAGCCGCTAATTAACTGCAACAAGTTAATATAAATATCATGCGGTTTCTAATTTTCTCCAATTCTAAAATAACATCAGGTAAAGGTAAACATGTAGCTATAACCAGATATATGTGTAAACATAAAGGTATAGCAAGGTATATGTATCTACCTATAAGTAATGATGTAGTATACCCCCTGGGTATAAGTGAAATAGGTGTGCAAGGTATACCTGTAGCTATGTCATAAAGTGTGCATGTACCTATCACTAATGGTACAATACTCTATAGGTATACAGGTAACTAGCATGTAAATATGCCAGAGCATATGTGTAAGCATGTAGTTATACATGTATGCTATAAGTCAATGTGTAAAGAAATATGAATCAAACTCTCAATGTCCCTAACCAAACAATATCATATCTATATGTGGGTTGTGCGTGACATGGCAATTATTGACGGTGTGTGTAGCATACAATCAGTGCTCGTGCAACATGAATCATCAATAATATGTGCAGTGTCCTAAGGATACTAGTCCAAGCACAACAATATCTAAGTAATAGGGTAAATGCGCAATTCTAAATATGACATAGAATATGCGACAGAAATAACATCTTTAGCCCAGACGCATAACGCCATGCCGGCGATTCCCCTGTAGATATTAAATCTACTCACCAACGCTCCTGGCTAAGTGAAGCCTACCACCTGTTTTCCCCTGTCGTAGCGTCCGAAGTCCCCGCTTGTGAACCTAAAATTTCACAAACACATCACATAAGAAAAATCCTACAATGACGAAAAGACAACGAAACGCGATGAAAACGCCAGGAAAATTACACTGCGCGCTTAGCGCATCTATCGCGCACGATATCGGCCAAAAACCTTAATTGGGGTCGCTAAACTACAAAACACTAAGTCTAGACCTCGATCGTCCCGATCGCGCAACACAACCAAAAATTACGAGGAATACAATAGATATAATCTCGCAACGACCAATCGAACCCACGTCGGAAAAACCCCGAAATCTAGTAAGCAACCTATCGCAATATTTCGCACTAGTTTCAAGCTAACGCATATCTAGCGATTACAAACACCTTAAAATAGCTTAACTAAACTATCTAAATCATTCCTATATTTTTAACACTCGCTAATTATGTTTTAGCAAAAACCTAGTAAGCTAATTGCATAAATAAACAAAGTGTTCATTAGCAAAAATTAACATTTCCTACTAGGTTAATTATCTCCAAAACACAAATTAACACTTCAAATGAACACTAAACACTTAACAAAATTTAACCCTAATATGAATTTCTTAAACCAAAAATAAATGAATTAATTATAATTTAAAAACTAAACTAAACACATAATTAGCTAACTAAATTAGCTAGAATAACATTAAAGCAAATATAAAAAGATTAAGGTAAGAATTATACCTCCCCAAGAACACCAAAATGAATTTAATCTCTCATCATAGCATCAAAAAAACCATGCTTTGTTGAAGATCCAAGAAGAATTAGTGAAGGAAATGAAGGAAAATGATTATATTTGAATTTTTGTGATTTTATATGGATTTTTCTTGATTTATTTGATGCAAAATGCGTTGAAAAAGTGTGGGAATGATGGAGGGCAGCAAGGGGAAGGGAAGGGCCGGCCAAGGGGGTGAGGAGGGTATTTTTGTGAAGAAATTGCTAGGAAAAAGAGTAATAAATGTACTTTGCCACCTTTACACATTTTCTTTTCTTTTTAAAATAAAACCTTTTGCACTCAAAAAAATATCTAGATATTTAAAAAGAAGTTTCCAAAATATTCTAGTGACAACAAAATAATTTATTCTTAAGAAAAGAAATTTCCCGATTTACGTGCATCAAATACCGCTTAAAATAATATTTTATTTGGGAAAAATTCTATCTGTACCAAAACCTCCCAAATATCCCTTAAGTTCGCGCACAAGCTTTATTTTAGCTAAAAAAAGGTGCCGGCAAGTTTATACGGACGTTTGATCGAAATCGGGTTAAAACGGAAAATACCGACAATTTTGCCCTAAAACTGAAAAATTCGCAAAACGATTTCTAAAACGTTACAAGTAGGCTACACACATTGATCCTCATCATAAAACTCATTCTCATCTAATGGACATTCCAGAGATAGATAAGAGAAAAGGAAAGTCCGTCAGCGAGTTACACTCGGGTAGGATTGCCTCATAAGAATGTAAAGGTACAAAAGCGAGCAAATGTATATAGATATGATATGTGTGTACAGATATGATGTATATAGGTATGAGGATATAAGGTGTATGGAAATAAGGGCATATTGAATGAGGTATACGTGGATAAGAGTATATTGTATGAGGTATATGTTAGGCAAAAGTTCGTATTAGTTTGTTAAACAAGGGTCCGGATACTTGCGATTTTTCCGTTGTGGCCACAGAACAACAACTGGGAAAATGAAATGTACAGTTTCACCTCCCGGGATCATGATCGAGTAGTAGTAGAATCCAAGTTCCGCATTTCCTTTCCAAATCAAACTACTCATCCCCGTTATTCTGTGTAAAGGTTTTGACGAATTAGAGTTAATGCGTATATCATCTAGGCATGGAATTTCCATATTGCATGTCATCTACACATTGGATTATTCGCCCTCAAAGTAGGGTTAGTATTTGCCCGAATATCGGATTAGTATTCGCCCGGAGACCGGGTGATTATTCTCCCGAAGACCGGGTTAGTATTCGCCCGAATATCAGGTTAGTAGCCGTCCACATATTGGACTGTTCACCCTATCTGCAGGGATCTTCATTTATAAGTATTCCATACATATGTTCGCACATTCTAACCCTAACCGTATCATTTGTCCTGTATGTTGTAACTTATATTCAAATAGTTGATCTCATTTAATATGGCATTCCAGAACCATTCATTTTATCTTGTTATCTTTTAAAGTCTGTAAGGTGCATCATAATATTTTATAGCATGCTTAGTTAATAAAGATCATGGCATTAATGTTCAAGAAAACAATGATATGTTTGAATAAATATAATTTGGAAACCCTTAGTATTTTAATGAAAATATATTTTAACGAAAGATTTAGATATTCTTTTGGGAAATATTTTTTATAAAAGGTTATAAGCTTTGTTGAAAACAGCCTTTTGGTAAAGGTCAAGATGTTTAAATGAAATTATATCATTTTAGGAAGAATTAAGGTATTTTATTGTAAATAATAATTTATAAAGTTATGGTGTTTATTTGGAGGTAAAATTTTAGAAATGCGTCCGTGTTAGCAACCGCTGCATATGGACGGCAGGATTTGTGTCCTTTTCAAGGACGATTGCCTATCAACCACGAGATATTTACGTAAAACATTACCCTATTTAAATTAGGATATTTTATTAAAAGTGATACTCTACAAAAACAACTCCGCGTTGACAATTCCTGCACATGGACGGCAAGATTTGTGTCCTTTTTAGGAACGCGTGTCTAGTAGCCACGAGGTGTTTCATGTAAAATATTACCCTATTTCGGTATCTTATTAAACCGTAGTGGTTATAGGCTAAAAGTATTAATATAAAAATATTCTCTTAAGTGAAAAGGTATATATAAAACACTATATTATAATTAACATATCTAACATGGAAAAATATGGTATTTATGCGATCATAGGCTGTTTTGAAATTTTTGGGTATATCTAAAATGACGACTTTTCAAAAATTGGGGTATTTTATTGAAACTAAGATTTATCGTATAGTATCAATAAAAATATATTATCTCAATTTTTTGTCACCTTTTAAAATACTTAACTAACCAGTATATTGATTTCAAACATAAAGTTTTCATAATATGAGGGCATGATGTGGAATGGGCTATTTCGAGATCTTACAGCATGTGTGATATGTTATCTTAACAAAATAATAACCAATATGATATTAGAAGGTATGTGTGATGTGCCAACTTCACTGATAAACAACATCATAAATTTTTGATTGTAAGTATGTGTGTGAGCATGAGAGATAGGTCATTATCCCGTGAGGTCAACATCAAGACAATGATTTTTCATTAAAATAATACTGTAACATAATATGAAAGAAGAGTTTAACAACGTATAAAAATGGGTTGCAAGATTATAATCATGTCTAAGAAATCCTAATTGAAGAAGATGATAGATCAAGTGGTGAGAGGCGGATCCTACCTTTGTTTTGAGATGGTCGACGGTTCGAAAGTGTAGACTTGTACTAAAATCTCAATAACTCCGCGCTCGGATTTTTTCTCGATGATTGGATAGAACCACAATGTAGGCGTCGTCGATATGAAGGTCAGGATATTTTTTTCAAAATTTCCGGATCCATCTGGTATAAGAAATTAGAGTTTGAAGGTCTCTATATATAGGGACTTTCTCCCAACAATAAAATCCAAAAAAATCCAGTCAAATCTCTCAAAAGCCACGTCCCAATGATTCCCAATCATCTTCTGATGATTCGCCACCGCCGCCTCCGAATCGTGGCCGTTGGATCTAAATCCAACGGCCCACGAGCCGCCGGATGCGGCCATTACGGGTTTTCGCGTGAGGGATTACGTATTTTCGCGTGGTGATTGATCTCAAAAACTATCTATTACCGCAATCAAGAACGGCGTCGCTTTGCAGCTAGCCGGTGAGTACGGGTCGGTCCACAGGGATGTTGTGAATTTCCTAATCGCGCTAACGAGTTAATTCCGAATGGTGTTCGGATTGGTTATTAAATCTAAAAACCTAATTATACTATCTAGGGCAATTGAATTAAAGTTCTAACTAGGGCAAGGAAATTAAATTTAATCTAGGGCAGGAATTGAAATTACCTAGGGCAAGAAAATAAATAAATCTACTTACTCTATAGATGAATCTTTCCAAACATTTACGCAGGGTTGTCAGATCTGAATAGATGAATTGAAGAGAGGCACCGATGCTCTCCATAAAGAGATCTGAATTTATTATTAAAAGGAGGCATAAGAAAATACAATTTTTAGAGTTCCTATTTATAGAGAATAGGAAACCCTAGGTTACATTTGTTTCGCATGTCTGAAATTACAAAAATAGCCCTTAGGAAGACCGGTCAAAGACATAAAGAATTATGGTAAAAATTTCATTCTCCAACTGCTCCACTCCACCTCGGAACCGCGGCCCAAGGCCCTATTTGGCCGCGGTTCCGCGGTCAACAAAGAAGATTGGGCTTTGAATTTTGGGCTGCAGCTTCTGGTCATTTTGGTCTTCCTGTTTACATAGGTCTTTTCTCATATTGACTTCTGTTTTTTTCTCCAGATCTTCACAGTGAATTGTAGTGAACTTTTAACCATTGCTTCGCGATCTTGGACCTTGCACTGCCTTGTACTTTGTGAACTTTATCTTTGATATAGGCTTGATCAAGATCCTTCTATTTGTTAGTTGTAGTTCCACTTTTACATCGTTTTTTACCTTTTTCACTGTTTTAGATCCAAGAACCTATAACCTGTAATATGTAGCAGGCATGCGTCAAAATCACCTGTTTATTTATAAAACGAATAAGAATGGGGAATATAATAATGCAAAATTATGGTGTGAACAAATACCCCAAAACTTATCTTTTGCTCGTCCTCGAGCAAACTTATTTTTTATTCACTACAAAAACCTAACCGCACTTTCGCAGGGAAACGCGATTGCACTGAGCACGTGCAACAAGCCGTTAATCCTCTAGGTGTTCCTAGTAGGAGGAGTGTTGTCTCCTGAGGGTTTTCAGCGGATACTACCCACAAAATCCTATCAACTCGGCTCATTAACTTTTGTTCTCCAATTAGGGTTTCTAACAAGGAACTCTATTATCTTTTACTTATAAATTATCCACCCACATTCTTCACGCTTCCTCATCATTTAACTTAAGATTATATATATTCTATAGACTTACTTAGCTTTTGGCATTTCTTAAATTTTCCTTCTAGGGTTTCATCTCCACTTAGGAATTTCTATCAACTCTACTAAAGATACAAGTTCTATTCTTCACTCCTTTCTCTCATCTAAACTCCAATCATATACCCCTACGTGTTTGTAAATATCACCCCTATACTTGGAAATTCAAATCAAGCAATCATACTCTTGTCCGTTGTCCAAAGCACTTATTAATTGGTGAATTTTTAATTAAATTTTTCTTACACATCCTTCATGCGACCGTTAATACTTCTTAAGGTACCAACAACCGATTACAAGATGCGTTAGCACTTTAAAGCGTACTTCCTAGTCTTGCAACACCCAAGGCTTTTAGCAGTGACTCCCAAACCAGTTGGTCTAAGGCACTAGGTGATGAAGCACCCTCGCTAAATATTTTTCTATTTTTGTAGCCTTAAGTAATCACAAAACCAGTGTTCATTTTTTTTCTCTTCATTCACACTTGTATTTTTTTCGTACTAAGGACTTTAGACAAGAGCATTTCAAGGTATCCTCTACTATTCCAAGTTTCAAGGTGCGTGTTAGTGCAATTTGTAGGGTATATATTTTCAGAATCTAGACTTAAGTTAGGAATTATTTTTCAAACTTATACTCTAATAAAAATATCAATACTTTTCCTTCGTTTCGACTTAGCCCAAGAAGTGAACTCAAGATTTGCCTATTTCTAAATAAACTACAAAGACATATACTTTCTACCGTTAAACTTTAATAAAGGTTATTTTTAGGGTTTTTAATTTACTAAGTCTAAGATCTAGTTGTTCCTAGCCAGTTGACCTATTTGTCAAACTCAAATCAAATATGGCCAAAATTGAATACAATAATTTTTATGATTTTTGAAAATTTTCAATTTTTATGGGTTTTAAAAATAAGTATGCAAATGCAAAAATATGTACAAATGAATGCGAAGGAAGAAGACGTACCGAGCACACATCCAAACTTGAACTTGACAGTGTCCTCACTGTCATGCTAAACCAAGAGGGTTGAAATGTCGGCACTCTCCTGTTTATTTATTTATAATGTTTTTTTTTATTTTTTTTTATTTTTTATTTTATAGAAAAGGAAAAACAAAAATATATTTACAACAAGATTGCCCCCCCCCCCAAACTTAAGCTTGGCCTTATACAAGCCAAAGGTTAGCACCAACCATTCAAAAATCTTATCGTGGTAATAGTATAGTTGGTGAAAGGAGGGAGTGGAAAGAAGAGAAATGAGAAGCACACGAGACCGTATGGGAAGAAGAGTGGAATATGGTCTCGGTGGAGGAGAAGAATGGCGGAAAGGAGAAAGAAGGGTCGCACGATCTTGAGGGTGTAAATCGAGTGAATAAATTAGAGAAATTTGTGATAACCGATGTGTTAAAAGCGATTGCGCTATCCTATCAACCTGTCGAGAAATGGGGTCAAATCCCTCAAGATTCGCAAGAAAACATGGATACACCGAACTTGGTATTGGAGATGAAAGCGCAACGAGCTCATGTACGGTCGGAACAATGGGAAGGACGAAAGGGAGTGAATTAGGAATAGTATCATTCTCACCGTAGTAAACTGTCTCGAACTTGAAAGATTATATTAATGGTTCGAAACTACTGTAAGCAACCGAGTCTGATGGTTCAACTAACTCATCTGAAAATGTAAAGGACTCAAACTCGGGCGGTGAGTTATCAACATCGTCCGAAAAAGTAAAACACTCGTAAGTGTTATCGGCTGTGAGAACTGTGTCAGATTCAAAGGAAAAATTTTCAAGCTCACAGTCCTCAAGCGTGATATTAGACGTGGTCGGAACGATGGAAAGGAGGGAATGTGATATAGGTAAAGGTTCAAGAGGATGAATTGGAAAATCAGACACATCAAATAAAAATGGTTCAACCTCAATATGGTCCTCAAAACTCTCCTCAATACTATCCTTATAATTCTCCTCAAAATTCAACTCATCCATGCCATTATCATCAAAATCCAGACGCATATGAAGTTCGGGATAAACATCTAATGACTCGGGATGATGAGTTGAATATAAAATTTCAATCAAATCGACAGGTTCATCATCCGAAATATCCCCGGCGTCTATATCCTCAACCAAGTGAAAATCAATTTCTTTAGACACCTCATCAAAAGCATGGATATTTATCGATTTAGGTTCTAGAGTGGAGGTGTAAAGATCGATAGGATTAAGTGTAGTTTCACTCGAAAGGGGTTCTTCACAATTTGGCAAATCAAACACTACAAAGTAGCACAACTCATCATTTTGGACACATGTTTGAAAATTGGAGTTGTTGGATTCAATTGGGTATGGGTAGATTTGATTTGGAAATCCTCTCTCATTCTCACTCTGTCCAACCGTCTCCTTATACATTGAAAAATTTGGAGCTAGTGGGAAACTAGCTACCGGTTCAGTAGGTTGCATAAGGGCGGCCATGGACGCTTCCACATTCCTAACCATTTTGTTTGTTCCTGCAATGTATGCCTCCAACGACTCTTCCAAACTAGACTTGGGTGGTAAGGGGGTTTCGGTAAAAGATTCAAAATCGTGTGGATATGCAAAACTCCCAACAGGCTGTGTAGAAGCAGTGTCTAGTGACGGTGGGAAAGTCGGGTAGGACTGGTAGAATGTGGGTGGTTAGACAGGGGTAGGGTCAACATGTGGATAAAAAGGTGAATTGACTTGTTGATCCCTAGAACTAGATAAGTGGAGAGGGGTGAAAGATCGACTACGAGATTGAGCAATATGCTCAGCAATGGACATCGGTTTAGGAGTTACAGCTGGACTTGAAAAAGTGGTATCAACATATGGAGGTGGTAAAGGTTGACTTGGTTGACACAAAGTGGGTTGAAAAGTCAAACTGTTTCTCCTAAACGCCTCTATTTGATCTTTCAAACATTTTTTAGGCAAGGAAGGATCGTCTTTAAATTGACCGAACAAATTGACATACGACGCAAAATTAGGTTCGGGATACCAAAGTTCGGCAAGTGATTTATTATGTGGGGTACCCATGTTGTAAGAAAGGGTGAAAGAAAGAAAGTTGGGTGGTGGTGCAAGGATTTATTTGCGGCAAAGGTTTGCAAGTTTTCTAATAAAAATTTTCCTTTTCCTTTTTATCTTTATTTGAAAATTTTTGCAAAAAGATTTTTAATAAAAGATATGCAACAGAAAAGATTACTTGCAATCAATTTCTATTTTAAGTGGGGGCCACAAATCCTGCACAAGATTGTTATTTGGAAGGGAAATATTTTTACAGCGCACGGAATCCTGCAGGAATTTTCAGAAAAGATATTTCAAAAATTACAGAGGAGGAACAGAGGAGGCTTACAGAGCAAAGATAGTCAGATGATGTCACTGTGGAGCCGCCCTTCCGCGGCAAAACCTCGTTCCCACCGCGGTTCGGCGGTGGGGTAGTCGGCACGAGTCCCTAGAAATTTTCTGACGCTCTGATTTGACTAGAAGGTCGCGTTTCCGCGGTCTAAGATGGGTATGCGCGGCGGAATCGTGGCGTGGTGGTGGCTTCAGGGTGCGGGAAAAATTCCACTGTTCTGTTTTGAAAATCCTTCTCTGTTCAGATCTCCTGATTTCTGTTTCGCATTCTGGAAATTTCCATATCCGATTTTGTATATCCTGCAAAATTCAAACAACAAAGTATCCCTTCCAAAAATAACAGATGAAATATTTTTATATATTTTTTTTTGATTTTTCAAATTTTTATGATTTTTTTAATTTTATTAAGATTAACCCGAAATTGTAAAAAGGAAAGTTCTACGCCATCCCCGGCAACGGCGCCATTTGATTGATCTCAAAAACTATCTATTACCGCAATCAAGAACGGCGTCGCTTTGCAGCTAGCCGGTGAGTACAGGTCGGTCCACAGGGATGTTGTGAATTTCCTAATCGCGCTAACGAGTTAATTCCGAAGGGTGTTCGGATTGGTTATTAAATCTAAAAACCTAATTATACTATCTAGGGCAATTGAATTAAAGTTCTAAGTAGGGCAAGGAAATTAAATTTAATCTAGGGCAGGAATTGAAATTACCTAGGCCAAGAAAATAAATAAATCTACTTACTTTTCAGATGGATCTCTCCAAACATTTACGCAGGGTTGTCAGATCTGAATAGATGAATTGAAGAGAGGCACCGATACTCTCCATAAAGAGATCTGAATTTATTATTAAAAGGAGGCATAAGAAAATACAATGTTTAGAGTTCCTATTTATAGAGAATAGGAAACCCTAGGTTACATTTGTTTCGCATGTCTGAAATTACAAAAATAGCCCTTAGGAAGACCGGTCAAAGACATAAAGAATTATGGTAAAAATTTCATTCTCCAACCGCTCCACTCCACCGCGGAACCGCGGCCCAAGGCCCTGTTTGGCCGCGGTTCCGCGGTCAACAAAGAAGATTGGGCTTTGAATTTTGGGCTGCAGCTTCTGGTCATTTTGGTCTTCCTATTTACATAGGTCTTTTCTCATATTGACTTCTGTTTTTTTCTCCAGATCTTCACAGTGAATTGTAGTGAACTTTTAACCGTTGCTTCGCGATCTTGGACCTTGCATTGCCTTGTAGTTTGTGAACTTTATATTTGATGTAGGCTTGATCAAGATCCTTCTATTTGTTAGTTGTAGTTCCACTTTTACATCGTTTTTTTACCTTTTTCACTGTTTTAGATCTAAGAACCTGTAACCTGTAATATGTAGCAGGTATGCGTCAAAACCACCTGTTTATTTATAAAACGAATAAGAATGAAGAATATAATAATGCAATATTATGTTGTGAACACGTGGTCCACACGACGTGGACGCCGCCAGCCGTCCTGGGCCGTTGGATCTCTCATCCAACGGTCCATGTTAAAGGGAGGTTTAATTATTTTATTTTTTTTAATAAATTAAAATCTAAAACTGTTTATTCTATTAAAACCGAATTTGTTTTCAAAAATTTGTTTAAAATAGTTTAAAATACGGGAAAATTATGGAAAAATTTCAGAAAATATATTTTATTGTTGTCTTCAATATAAAAATAATTTTGGAATAAAACTAAATAACATTCCTATATATATGATATTTGTTAGTTATTCTGATTATAAAAAAATCTCGATTATAAAAAAATCTCGTTTATCATTGAAAATATTTTAATTTCGAAATAATCATTTTAATTAAAAATATATAAAATATTTTAAGACATTATAAGATTCCATTAAAACATTTTAAACCCAGAAAATATATAAACTGCTTTTAGAAAATTCTTTTAATTATATTTAAATGCTTTACTAACATTACTTTGAAAAATAAAATCATAAAATAAAATATTTTTCTATCAACGAAACACGTAAATAATTACTTGATTCTGGAAAATTAGATAAGAAATATTTTATTAGGTATTAGAAAATACGGTCGTTACAATCTACTCTCCTTAAAATAATTTCGTCCTCGAAATTTCAGAAGGTAGTGGTCAAGGAAAAATCACCAAGAAGGGGTTACCGTGGTTAAAAATTTGGGTATCGCTCTCTCTCGTCCCGTTTCCTCGTTTCCGTGTATGTTTTCCTGGGAGTCCTTCCTCCACATAATTCTAACCAGCTGGATCGTCTTGTCCCTCAAGGTCTCACCCTTCTAGTGTCCCGACCGGTTGCTGCTCGTAGGTTACGTCAGTCCCTACTAGGATCTCGGAATGATCCAAAATGTGACTAGGGTCATCGACATACCTATTTAACTACGAGATATAAAAGTATTATGTACGCCCTCCAAAGAAAGTAGCAATACTAGGCTATACGCAACCTAACCATCTCTTTCTGAGATGTTAAACGGTCGATGAGTCGCGGTCTGAGCTTTCCGTGCTTCCTGTATCATATAACCACGTCCATTGTTTCTACAGTCATCTCAATCCCATAAGTTTTCAATCTTCAGGATCGTCCCAGTAGATCGCCACTTCTCCCATATAAAAGCCGACCCCTCTCAATCTTCTTCATATGCTTCCATCATCCGTGTTCACACGTTCTCCTTACGGTAGTGTCTCTATATCTTCAAGAAAAACATCATAATTGCTAGTTCTAGATCGAGATAGGATAGTTGCGTTCATGAGTCTTTAGTTATCTTAACGCATATGCACTACATTGCCGGCTGATACATCACACCGCCGAGTCCCTTCCCCAAAAACATCGCAGTGGATGTTAAAACTCTCGGGTCTGTTAGGGACGGCAAGGATGGGTGCGTTAGTTACGACCTACCCTCCTTAGAGTAATTTCATATTTGAAATTTTCAAGGTGTAGCCACTACCGGGCACAGGATTCGGTAACACTGTCAAGAACCCTCTTTTACTACATGTGTCGCTTCCGGGAGTTGGTGTATCGCTTGATGCATAGAAAGTCTATGAATGGTTTAGATATAAGAATCAGAAAGTATAAAATCAGTAGTTGCTTCCGGATAGAAAAGTTTGGAAGTTGAAGGAAGGTTAGAGGTATTTCTAAACTAATAGAAAATGTATAATAGGACATGCAGGAAAACTTGAGAGATGGAAGTATAAGGGCATCTGGTCGAACTATGGATCTAAAAAAAATTATGGTGAGTCTAACTAAGATTTGCATCGAAGAATAAATAAGTATGGTATCGAAAAGGAAAGTTGAAAAAGAAAAGAGTACCTCTGCTATCTTGCCCGGTGGCATCATCCTTCCCGGCCGTCATGGTGAAGGTCTGGCGTTTGGGTCCATTCCGCTGCACTTGCTGAAACACGTGCTCCTGTGATGGCAAGGGTGGTCTCTTCGGTGATGCCCCTTGACTAGTTGATTTAGTGGAGGAAAAATGGTCGGTTTCCCTATTGAGGTGCCCCATAGTTAGTCGGCTTATTGACGGAGCCTGATTGTCTCCTTCTCTGAGGACAGTCCCCAATAGTATGATCCGGAGACCCACAGACTATGCAGTCTTTGTTCAAAATGCGACGGTATTTCATGTAGTGTCCGGTTCTACCACAATGGTTGCATATAATGGCTAGCGTTCTTGAGACAGCTGGCCCTACTGGCCTCTTTAATTTCTGCCCTCCATTGAATTTGGAAGACGATTCTCCAGAAAGTTGGGTTGCCGGTTGCTTAACACCTAACGAATGGTTATTCTTCCTTATGCATTTCTGTAGATCTTCAAAGTTTTACGCTGCATCTGAGATTGCGTCATAAGTCGAAAGAGTAGCAGAAAACATGGAGGACCGCGTCTTCAGGTCGAACCCTAGTCGGAACCTCTTAACATATAGTTCTGGGGTTGCCACCAGGTGATGTGCGAACCGACTTAACCTTACGAACTCTGAATCATACTCGTCTACAGGCTTATCCCACAAGCTCTCTTGTTGGAGTTGTACAAATTCTCTTTCCATCTCTAGGTGTGCCATGGTTGGAAAGTACTGGGTATCAAATCATTGTTTGAACATTTCCCAGCCGATGGGCTACTTCAGTCTACCTTCCTCTGCCTCCCACCATATTCTAGCAGTATCCGTAAGTTGTAGTTTAGCAATGTTTACCCACGCATCCTTAGGAATTTGAGCGTCACCGAGATCATTGACTGACCCTTTGAGCCATTCCTCCACTTCTAAGGGATTCTCCTTCCCTGAAAAGGTCTTAGAGTGAAGTGATCTGAATTGTTTCACTCCTGCCGAACTTTGAGGAACGGGATCTAGCGCCTTCCTTAAAATCTCCGCTTGTTGCTGCCTACTTTCTCGCAGCTCCTGATGAAGGGCAGTCGTCTGCTGCTGTTGTTGTTCTAGTAGTCTTTGCATCATTTGCATCGTAGCTGCTTGTTGGGAAGCGGCTTCATTGATCATATTCCCTCTTCTGTTGCGGTTATGGTGTCGTCCGGCCATTATGATATGAATTAGAAGGGGTCAGGTTACAAACAGGCTGGGGATGACATAAGATAGTAACTTGCATGAAAAGCAATAATTAATGCAAGAGGTAGAAAAACTAATAAAATGAAGAGCAAGAGACACAAGAGAGATTTTGCTCAAAACCAATATTTTATTATCCAACTTTAATAAGGAGAGTACAACTGAAAAAGAAGGACATGTCCCTCCTACTATACATCGTTTTATTCGGCCAAGAAAGAAAAAAGTCGTATTAATCTCGATTATGGGAGCTTAACATGTTGCGATAGGCTCTTGCACTAAAAGGAAGATGGCTATTCCCACAGTGTCTTGCGGGGACGACCGCCTGAGTTCTTCAGCCTCGAGTTCCTCTTCACTCAAAGCTTCATCCTTAGACTCATCCTTGGTTGGAGCCTCATTCTCGGACTTCACCTCTATAGGGTCTTCTTCTTCTGCGGAAGCCACCTCTTCAAGATCATCTTCCATAGGTTCATCATCTATAGGATTTTCTTCTTCGTCTTCAGAGTCATTGGCCATCATAGGCTCCGGTGCAGCAGCATCGACTTCCTCACCCTCTAAATCGCTGTCAAAAATAACTGTCTGGGGGCCTAATACTTCATCATCCGTATATCCAAGCGTAGACTCAAAGGTGATGTCTGACATGTTGTCCTCATCCGAAAGGTTGGTCATGACCTGAAAAGGAAGACCATGATCAGGATGCAGAATGCCAAGGAAAGGACACGGAACATGAGGAATTAATGAAATCGATATAAGTGGATGAGATTCACAAATATAATAAGTCAGTTAACGGTTTCATTTTAGTACATTGTGGACCTGCATCGGCCACCACTAAAACCTGTCACGCCTCACTTCCCAAAAGAATGTGAAGGGTGACGTGGTATGGTCCATAACCTAACTGTACTGAAGGTGGTCTATTCAATACAGTTACGTTAAGCGTATGAATATTTATAACATGCAGGATATGTACCAAAATAAAATAATAAAAGCGGAAGGCACTTATTTCCATTAACCAAACTTTATTACATCCCAAAACAAAGAGTGAAATAAACCAAATAGTTTAATTACATCGAAGAAGAAGAAAAAACCCTAAACATGTGGGTAACAAACAAAAATAAATCTAGCTAATCTTCCGTCGCCAAGTCCGCATAATCTTTACTAATAGGCTCCACACCTTGATTGTTGTCATAAAACTCATTCTCATCTAATAGACATTCCAGAGATAGAGTAGAGAATAGGAAAGTCTATCAGCGAGTTACACTTAGGTAGGATTGCTTCATAAGGAAGTAAAGGTATAAAAACGAGCAAATGTATATAGATACGATGTGTGTGTACAGATATGATGTATTTAGGTATGAGGATATGAGGTGTATGGAAATAAGGGCATGTTGAATGAGGTATATGTGAATAAGAGTATGTTGTATGAGTTATATGTTAGGCAAAAGTTCGCATTAGTTTGTTAAACAAGGGTCCGGATACTCGCGATTATTCCTTTGTGGCCACGGAACAACAACTGGGGAAGTGAAATGTACAGTTTCACCACCCGGGATCATGATCGAGTAGTAGGAGAATCCTAGTTCCGCATCTCCTTGCCTAATCAAACTATTGATCCCCGTTATTCAGTATAAACGTTTTGACGAATTAGAGTTAGTGCGTATATAATCTAGGTATGGAATTTCCACATTGCATGTCATCCACACATTGGTTTATTCGCCCTTAAAGTAAGGTTGGTATTCGCCCGAATATCGGGTAAGTATTCCCGCGGAGACCGGGTTAGTATTTATCCGAAGACCGGATTGGTATTCGCCCGAATATGGGGTTAGTAGTCATCCACATATTGGACCGTTCACCCAGCCTGCAGGGATCTTCAATTATAACTATTCCATACCTAGGTTCGCGTATTCTAATCCTAACCGTATCATGTGTCCTGTATGTTGTAACTTATATTCAAATAGTTCATCTCATTTAACATGGTCTTCCATAACCACTCATTTTATCTTGTTATTTTTAAAAGTCTGTAAAGTACATCATAATATTTTATAGCATGCTTGGTTAATAAAAATCATGGCATTTAAAAGTAGTTAATGTTCATAAAAAAACCATGATATTTTAGAGTAAATATAATTTGGAAACCCTTGGTATTTTAATGAAAATATATTTTAACGAAAGATTTAGGTATTCTTTTGGGAACTATTTTTTATAAAAGGTTATAAGCTTTGTTGAAAATAACCTTTTGGTAAAGATCAAGGTATTTAAATGAAATTATATCATTTTAGAAAGGATTAAAGTATTTTATTGTAAATAATAATTTATAAAGTTATGGTGTTTATTTGGGGGTAACATTTTAGAAATGCGTCCGTGTTAGCAACCGCTGCACATGAGCAGTTGGATTTGTGTCCTTTTAAGGGACGATTGTCTATCAACCACGAGATATTTACGTAAAACATTACTCTATTTAAGTTAGGGTATTTTATTAAAAGTGATACTCTACAAAAAAAACTCCCCGTTGACAACCGCTGTATATGGACGGCAGGATTTGTGTCCTTTTCAGGGACGATTGTCTAGTTTCCACGGGGTGTTTCATAGAAAATATTACCCTATTTTGGTATCTTATTAAACCTTAGCGGTTATAGGCTAAAAATATTAATATAAAAATATTCTCTTAAGTGAATGGGTATAGATAAAACACTATATTATAATGAACATATCTAACATGGAAAAATATGGTATTTATGCGATCATAGGCTGTTTTGAAATTTTTGGGTATATCTAATATGACGACTTTTAAAAGATTGGGGTATTTTATCGGAACTAAGATTTATCGTATAGTATCAATAAAAATATATTCTCATTTTTTGTCACCTTTTAAAATACTTATCTAAACAGTATATTGTTTTCAAACATAAAGTTTTCATAATATGAGGGCATGTTGTGGAATGGCCTATTTCGAGATCTTACAGTATGTGTGATATGTTATCATTTATATGTCACCTTTTAATATCATAATAACCAATATGATATTAGAATGTATGTATGATGTGCCAACTTCACTGATAAACGACATCATGAATTTTTGATTGTAAGTATGTGTATGAGCATGAGGAATAATTCATTATTCCGTGAGGTCAACATCAAGACAAGGATTTTTCATTAAAATAATACTATAACATGATATGCATGAACGATTTAACAACATATTAAAATAGGTTGCAAGATTATTATCATGTCTAAGAAATCCTAATTGAAGAAGGTGATAGATCAAGTGGTGAGAGGCGGATCATACCTTTGTTTTGAGATAGTTGACGGATCGAAAGCGTAGACTTATACTAAATGAAGGGTTAGCTACGACGTCATCAAGGTTTCGGGAGGCGTCGTCCATGCCAAATTAAAATTTTGCCGTTCTAGCTAACCCTAAACATAGATCATTTACGAGAAATAATACGGAAAACATATGCAAACACTTTGCAAGTCATAGTGAGCAAGGAATACAACCTTTGTATACCGGTCCTTCACTTCAATAGCTTCGTGTAGTAGTCCCCTTCGTTGCGATTGTAAACTCCGGACTCTAGAGAGACTCCATGAAGAAACGACCATGCTTGCTTCGATAACTTCGACGCCGAAGATGATCTACGTCGAGAAGACACTAACCCAAGCTATTTCTTCACTAGGTCATAAACTTTGTGAAGAGAACACCCTATACTAGATGGCAAGTAGTAGAGGATGATGAAGTAGGAATTGGTCTCACCTTAGAATTGATTTTCTCACACTTTATCTCATAACTCCATTAGAGTTAGAAAGCTTTTGAGGAGGAAGAAGAAGAAGAAGATGAACTATAGTCAATCATTCATCCAAATGAATTATGTAACCATGAGTGAGTTAAGTCCTCATGCTTAACTCATGTAGAGAATAAACTAAGATATAAGGTTAAGGGTTGGATTAATTAATATCCTAAGGAATGACAAAAGAGTGGACTTTGTCAATGTTTCTACAAGCTTCATCAAGCTTGACAACATTGACCAAGTCTTACTCTTTTGTTAAATCTTAAGAAATAAATGAACCCTAACTTAACCCTAAGATGATATAAGTATCATACACCCATCATATATGTATCATCAAGCATGACACAAACTTGTACACTTGCATATATCACATATATACAATGTGCACAAAACAAGTGAGAAAAGAAATCATAAGTGAGCTAATACTAGTTAATGTAATGTAATATATCAAATATATAATTATACATTAGCTTATCAAATCAACTCTTGATTTAATAATCCGGCTATATCCGACTAATATCATATGCATCAACTTATCGAATCAACACTTGATTCGATAACCCGGCTATATCATATATAACCGACCGATATCTCATATCGCGAGAATAGAATACGGCATATCATATCGTATCAATCTCGGTCCCGCACATATCACATATGTGCTCCTTCTCCGTTTCGCTTGAGCCAGGAAACCCCTGTGTAGGACTCTAAAGACTCGTCAATACGCCGGCAGTAGGTGATGATCATATCAACCACCCACAAGCTGCAAGCGGTCAACTAAACGTAACAGCCACCCAGGTATTGAGCAATCAGAAGATCAACAAGCAAGCCTGCTCACACTCCTGCGAATCCAATCAGTAACACTACAGTACATTCCGGTCTCCTCGTCTGATATGTCGCATATCTCGTTTAGGGGTGGTATACGTCAGACCCCAGTAACTCGATAAGTCGTGTCAATATGAGGCTCAAAACGGGTCGAGAAACTACTGATAACACTTACAGGTATATCTTTGAAGCAGCCTTGGCCAAGAACTTCCTGTTATAGCCAATTGAGCACAGCGCAACATCAACTCCCAATACCGGGAGAGACGAAACCCCTCCTATCGCTTACTGCCTCCATGTGACTCGGGACTGTACCCAAAAGCCACCGTTTTGCACGTTCTCTTGAACGTGCTAAGGTAGAAATCAAAGCACAGTGGGAATCACACAAGACTCTATGACGATCTCGGGTCTACAGACTAATCTGTACCAGTGTCACCAGAGAAATGCCATCTGACGTGAGGTATAATACCATCTGGGATTTCTCGGCGAGTCCGTTCAGTATACCCAGTCTCCACTGAGCACCCGTATACTGTCTCTGATGTCAAACACCAATGGATATGGGATCATCCATCGTCCATCTACATGGGTCGAGAAGCTATACGCTAGTCTACTCTGGTATATTGATGCCCTGTCTCGATATACCCTCGACTAGGAACATTTGAAGGATGTACTTAACGACTACTCTATCCCCACTAGTATGATCTGCATCATAGTCCTGGTAGTCAAGTACTCATCCTAAGAGCTTTATCAACATGTAACATAGAGACAATCAGAGTACATGTTAAGATAAAGAGCAACCAGATAGCATACTATCATGTCGAGCAAGAAAGCCCTCCAAATATATGTCCAAGCATCAACTACAATATACATCGTATGTACAGTAATGGCCTCTAGGGCATACATATCACTAACACTAAAACCTCAATAACTCCATGCTTGGATTTTTTTTCTCGATTATTGGATGGAACCACAGCATAGGCGTCGTCGATATGAAGGTCAGAATATTTTTTTCAGAATTTTTGGAGTTCTATGGTGTGAGAAATTAAAGTTCGAAGGTCACTATATATAGGGTCTTTCTCCCAACAATAAAATCCAAAAAAATCCGGTCAAATCTCCCAAAATCCGCGCTCCAATGATTCCAAATCATCGTCTTATGATTCGCCTTTGCCGCCTCCGGATCGTGGCTGTTGGATCTAAATCCAACGGCCCACGAGCCGCCGCCCTCGGCCGCGTGGCCGCGTGAGGGATCACGCGTTTTCGCGTGGTCCCTACGACGTGGGCGCTGCCAGCCGTACTGGGTCGTTGGATCTCTCATCCAACGGTCCAGGTTAAAGGGAGGTTTAATTATTTTCTTTTCTTTTATAAATTAAAATCTAAAACTGTTTATTCTTTTAAAACCGAATTTGTTTTCAAAATTTTATTAAAAATAGTTTAAAATACGGGAAAATTATGGAAAAATTTCAGAAAATATATTTTATTGTTATCTTCAGTATAAAATTGATTTTGGGCTAAAACTAAATAATAATCATATATATATGATATTTGTTAGTTATTCTGATTATAAAAAAATTAGTTTATCCTTGAAAATATTTTAATTTTGAAATAATCATTTTAATTAAAAATAAATAAATTGTTTTAAGACATTATAAGATTCCATTAAAACATTTTAAACCCAGAAAATATATAAACCGCTTTTAGAAAATTCTTTTAATTATATTTAAATGCTTTACTAACATTACTTTGAGAAATAAAATCATAAAATAAAATATTTTTCTATCAACGAAACACGTAAATAATTACTTGATACTAGAAAATTAGTTAAGAGATATTTTATTAGGTATTAGAAAACACGATCGTTATATTATCATTCGACCACGACCTAGAATTCGATCTCGTAAGTATATCTTTGTGCGCTCTATTCGCTAATATAAAGTTATATTAATTAGATTAAATTTACTTTTGAACGTTTAAAATGATAAAATAATAAACACTTACTCTACATATTTAGCAAAGCATTCGCTATTTATCAAGATGTACGCATGTACACTGGCCGTGAGATCGTAAGACATGTTATTTAGCATTCCTTCTCCAATTGGACCATCAATAACACTCTGCGGTTTGTTCAGTTTTGTCCTGACATCGTTGTTTACGAAACGAGCACAGAAAGACGTGACTTCTTTCTGGAGATAATTTTGAGCAAACAAACCTTCAGGACGATACTAGTTGCGGAGATAGTTTTTTAAAGTTACCAGATATCTGTTGAAAATGAAATAAATTAATAATTCATGATAATTCTTTGCAATTTAAATGATGAATAATAAACGTCAATAATACCTCTCGATTGGATACATCCAACTGTAATGGACCGGACTGCTAATCCTGACCTCGGTTCCAGATGGACGGACAAGTGAACAATAATGTCGAAAAAGGAAGGTGGAAAAATAGTTTCGAGCTTGCAGAGGATCAAAGGAATATCATTTTAGAGCTCTGCTATCTTATTAACGTCCATGTTTTGGGAACACAATTGGTGGAAATACGTGCAAAATTCGTTAAGCACGAGACGAACTTCTGGTTTTACCGATGCTCTGAGGTATAAAGAAAGAATAAGATGTATTAATATGTGGTAATCGTGGCTCTTAAGTCCTACGATTTTTTCATTTTCTATATGCACATGTCTGGAAATGTTTGATGTGAAACCGTCAGGGATTTTCAATTCTTTCAACACACGCAAGTACCACCACTTCTCCTCTTTGTTCATGTTGTCAATTGCCGGAGGGATCTCGTAATAACCCGGTTTACCGGCCATAGGCCGAGATTGCAATTCTTTTCTAATGGACAAACCATTCAAATTCATCAAATCACGACGGGCGTTGAGACTGTCATTCGTTTTTCCATCCTTACACAACAGAGGATTGATGATGTGCTCGGAGACGCCTTTCTCGATATACATGACATCTAAATTGTAGCGCAGTGGTAGATCAGACTGGTACAGAAGCTGAAATAAACCACTAAGTTTCTTCCAGCCAGATGGGCATAGCTTTGCATCTTTGTTCTGTTTCTTTTTGAATGTGATATTCTGATAATCTCTCCATTGTTGCAGTATGTCGTTACCAGACAATGATTCAGGCGACATACCGATCTCCATCTTACCATTGAACATTTCTTTATTCCTTCTGAATTTGTGAGTTATAGGTAAAAATCGTCGGTGACCCATAAATGACTTTTCCCGCTAATCTTCAAGCATACGCTGCTCGTATAACCATGGAAAGCAAGCTTATTTTGAGTTGTCCACTCCGACAACATGTCGTAGGTAGGAAAATAATTAATCATTCACAACAAGGCAGCACGCATCTGAAAAAATTGTTTACCATCTGCGTCATAAGTTCTCACACAGGTTCCCACAGCAACTTTAACTTATCGATCAAGAGTTGAAGGTACACATCGATATTTTTCCCAAGAGATGAGAGACCGTCGATTAAAAGCGCCAATGTAAAATAAGACTGCGTCATAAGCCTCCATAGTAGCAGGTTGTATATAGTCACCACAATGGGTCAAGTACTGTGAGTACGCTTGCCGCGAACCATCCCAAGTGGACTGAAACCGTCACTCGAAATCTCCAGCCTCATGTTATGAGGTTCTGCACTGAACGAATGATATTTTCATCAGAAACTTTCCACGATATCGAATCTCTAGGATGGCTTATTTTTCCGTCTTCACGAGATGTTTTATGGTGCCACTGCATTTCGGACGCCGTCTCTTCACAAATAAATAACCATTGCGGTCTCGGTATTAACGGAATATGACGAAGAATTTTCACGGGCGCATCACTCGAACGGGAGTCTTTCTTAGGCTTGAATCGACTTTTCCCGCACAATGGGCAGCTTTTGAGTACAGAGTGTTCTTTCCGGAACAAAATGTAGTCATTCTCACACATTAGGCCAATATTTATGATTATCTTTTGCGCCTCATACCAGCTCGATGGCACTTCATTTCCGTCGGGAAAAGCTTCTTTCAGCAATACTAGGAGATCAGTGAAAGACTGGTCACTCCATAAGTTCTTGCACTTGATCTGGAAGAGACATACGAAAAATGATGGTATCGAAAACCTTTTGCAATTTGGATATAGAGAGATTCTTAAGGAAGCCTTGTACTTCTCCAATAATGCGGGTGCAGTGCTTTCCGTGTCATAAGAAAGTCCAGCGGCATTTATAAGCCCATCCATGCCATCGACCAGCGCGAACACGGTATCATCATCTTCGACAGATTCGTCTTTTTCAAACTGCCATTCCTCCTTTTTCTCTTCTTTTTCTACTATCCCTTACCACTTTTCGGTTTCCGCTTCAATGAATCCGTCTCTTGCACTAGCCTTCCATCGTCCTTTTCTCCGTGAATATCCTACTTAGTGTAATTTCTAAGAAAACCGTTTTTTATGATGTGTAACTCAACATCTGACTTCTTCTGCAATCGCGTGTTCATACACTTATAGCATGGACAATAAATTTCGTGCTCTTTCGGTATCCCAAGACGTGTGTAGGAAAAATCAGTGAAAAAGTAAACACCGTTCAGGAAAAATTCAGTGGCTTTCGAAAAAATAACGACGTACATCCAACTCTTGTCATTGAGGTATGGGAATTCTATGTTGAAAGAAAATGGAAGGTAGAAAGGTTCCTATAGATAAAAGTCATGGAAATAACATTTCGTGACAAATACGAGATATACGGATAATAAGAAGCGTTAGTGTTAGATTTAATGGACGACTTCATTAAGTTCGGTTTCAATTGTTAATGAATTGGGCTCTCCTCCAACTCCTACTGAGAACTTTCTCCTTCTAATACTCCTCCAACTCCTATTGAGAACTTTCTCCTTCTAATCTCAAAGCATGAGAGTTAGATTCTTCTTCTAAAAAATATGATGATAATATTTAATGTTTTTTATTAGATGTCGAGGGTAATGACTGTAGGGATAAAGCACCCATCCCATTAAGAATGTATAAATCATACACCCATTCACTTGTGCGTTCATTTGTTTCGAGAAAATTTCGGCAGCACTTTCCCGCTATTCTCCGAGTACACTTTAATAGAACAGATAATTATTTCAATGCTGTGAAACACCATTGAAACGAACATCTAATCTATCGTTGTACACGGAGAACTAGCGGAAAGACACTGACGAAATATCTCGAAACGAATGAAAAACACAAATGAATGCAGATGTCTACTTTATATATTCCTAATTTGTCCATACGGGACAAATTTATCGTTTATCATACGATTGAATATTAATTCTCGTCACATAGATTACGCGACGGTTGTTAGAAACCGAATGATGCAGTCCGATATTTAACAACCTTCGTTTAGTTTTATGTCACGACGAATATCACACGTATGTTAACCGATAGACGAGAACTAAGTCACATTTTGATTTTCACATATGATTAGCTACGATAATATGAAATCATATTTTTATCGAGTATCATACATGCAAGTTTAATATTAATTTGAACTAGTTTTATGTATACGTTTCAATTTCAATGCGTTGAAGTTTTTATTTTAGGGTAAAGTTTTTAAAACTTTGGGTTTTCTTAATCGAGTGTGAGATTTTGGATTTAGGGTTGGGGTTAGGGTGGTATTTGCCAAGAGTTCAATGTAGAGCATAATGATCAAAAATAAATTATGGTTTGGCGTTGTATGTGTGTATGTGTGTGCGCGCGCGCATGTGTGTGTATGTATGTTTGTGTGTGTGTGTGTCTTTGTGTATATTACACTAAAATACCCTTAACTATTGGGGGATTTCACAAAACTATTTTAACAAATTTAAATAAACAACTCATATTCTTAAATTAATTAAGTTAATATAAAATTCACTAAAATACCCTTAATTATTGTTGTTTTTCACTAAACTATGATTAAGTTTTTTTAGTACAACACCACTTAGCTCAATTTTACTTTTTAACACTAAAATACCCTTAACTTCTATAAATATGTCACTAAAATACCCTTAACTAGTCTTCCATTAAACTAAAATACCTAACCCTAACCCCTAACATTAACCCCAACCCCAACCCTAACCTAAAACCCAAACCCTAATTAACTATCCAAACCACTGACTCAAACCCAAAACCCTGACTCGGTCCCTGACCTTAACCCAAAACCCTAACCCTAACCACTTAATGAACAACGCTAACCACTGACCCTAACCTTAATCCAAAACCCTCACTCAATCCCTAACCCGAACCCAAAACCCTAACCTGAACCCCTAACCCCTTGATTAGCTACCTAATCGGCCATAAAATTGTAATTAACAAAATCAACAAATTAAAAATTAAAATACTAATCTAGATTGGAATTGAGGAGGCGAGGCAGCACGACGACGAGAAAGGGCAGGCGGTGACTTCGAGCGAGGTCGACACAGGCGATCGAGCTACGAAGCAGGCGATCGAGACGACGACAACGATTTCGCTTAAGGCGATCCGAGTGAGGAGGCTCTAGGAGAGACGACGGTGACTCCGATCGATGAAGGCGCGGTGACTCCGATTGACGAGGGCCGCGGCTCCGGTCGATTTGGGCGAAAATTTTGGAGGGAGTTTTTTTTGGGTGAAAAAAGGGACCGACGGTCAATAAATTGGGGATTATAATTTTATCGCCGAATGGGTTGGGCCGTGGGGCCTGCATAATCTTCGATTTAGTTACGGTTCAAACCATAACCAAGTTATTTAAGACCGTTACTCAAAATTGATCACGGTTTAAACCGTGACCAAATCCTCGTTACCTTTGAGTATTTTCATAGTAGTGAGTACAAGATAGGAAAGGAAATAATATCTTGCAACGTTTATATCATGCATTTTGAAAATTGAAAATAAAATTGAAAATAAACGCAAAATTTTTCTTGAAAATATTAGAGGCCTTGAATGGTTAAAATATCACTATCAAACTATTGCTTTTGAAGACAAAAACAAGCTCAATAGTTCATGAGAGGAATAAAGGTCAGCATGTGGAGCCCACATGAGCTCCTAACTTTTGAAGCAAACGTTGTTCATATTCTTGGCTTCCACAATTTCTCTGGCACGAGCTGTGCGTGCAAACACAAAATATTTTAGGAATGACTTTCTAGATTATTTCGCTTGTTACTTATGTGAAAATATGTTGTAAAAATTTTGTTAACTTGAAGAGTTTAGAAAATCATGTTCATATAGAAAACGTTTTAATTCATATTCATCAATTAAAACATGTATATGCAAAAGGAACATGGAATTATAAACATTCACCATTTTGTCATCGGTAATTAGTCATCAATAGACAAGCTGACACTAAAAAGACTTGATCTGGTTAGTTCTGATATACCATGACATGGGCTTTTCCTCAACTATATTTTTAATTTAAATTAAATTGTATTTAGTGCCTGTTCGGTGGGAATCGAACTTGCATAGCACTGATAGTCAAAGGTTTTATTTTTATATTCCAACGGTCGCCGACCAAAAAGTTCGCATACAAGAATTTTTAATTTATTTATAAAAAAATTACTATCCATAATAATTGCCTTTCGGATGTCACTTTTTCCAAACTTTTTCTTACTTTTTAATTCTTATCTTAAACAATTTCTTATCATTTTCCGTGGTTACGTGATGACATTCTTCTATCTAAATAAAAGATAAAAAGATATATAGAAGTTTGTGACTAAAAATGTTCATGTGACTCCTGTCATGTACTTTATTTATATTTGATACTATTTTAGATTTGATATCACTATCAAAATATCAACTTCAACTAATAGTAAGCATGGTTACTTCACCGATTGCCACATTATCCATTATATTTGACTAAAAATAATTATCGTATGGCTTATTTTAATGATCACCTAAATGACTGTTTTATGAACTGATAATCAATGAATTGACAATGTATTAATAGCCATTTATAGGAGATTGTACTCTTGAATTCATATTTACTTGGATTACAAACGATGCTTTTATCGGTTGATTCTAATGTATTAGTTAGACCACCAGTATTTATAATTTTCTCGTTTCCAAGGCACTCTAAGAATGGTTAACTGTCAAATTTCGAATAAATTTATATAAAATAAAGTTTATGTAATGCTAATGGAGCTAATTTTTTTAATATAGCTCTGCCAACATATAACTTTTTAATTAATAGAAAGCTTCCAAATTTATAATCCAAGGAAACTTTTTGATATAGCACCTCCTATGCCTTTAGGTCTCACTTATTAGATGAACCACCAAACTTTGATATAGCACCTCCTATGCCTTTAGGTCTCCTATGCCTTTGAGGTAACGAAGAACACGTTTGAGTGCCGTCCGTGAAGCTTTGTAAGAGGATGCCTGAATTGGGAGGGACAGTTGACGGCAAATGAAACGTCGGACCGAGTGAGAAAGGTATTGAAGAGTATCAACTAACTGACGATATGGCGTGGGGCTGTCAGATGAAGATCGGTCTTGACGAAGTAGAGCGGAGGTATTGCACATTGGGATAGTAACTTCTTTAGCTCCTTCCATAAAGAGCTTTTTCAGAAGATCGGCGATATGGCAATATTGAGATAGAAAGAGTCCTTATATCGTGGGAATAGCTATTACCCTGAAAAAGTGATGTAGATCGCCGAGATCCTTTAGAGAGAAACGTTATCCAAGTTGACAAACAAAAGATTAAAAGAACCGTACATTGTTACCTGTGAGAATAATGTCGTCAACAAATACCAAGAAATAGGCTACGATGGGGTCCTTAGAGTAGATAAAAAAAAGATGTATCCGCCACGGAATTTGCGACGCTATTTCGTAGAAGATATCTTTTGAGTTCTTGATACCATGCCCTTGGCATTTGCTTGAGACCATAGATAGCTTTATGTAGTTTATAGACGTGGTTGGATAGAGAAGAGTGGAGAAAGCCGGGTGGTTGAGCCATATGCACATCTTCATGCGGAGCACCATTGAGAAAAACATTGTTAATGTCGAGTTGACGAAGAGGCCATCCTTGGGAGAGTGCTAGGCATGAGATTATATGCAATGTTTTCAGCTTGATAACGGGGCTGAACATGGCAAAATAGTTTAGACCGGACTATTGATGGAAGCTTTTGGTCACAAGACGAGCTTTGTATCGGATAATGGTGCCATCAGAGTTGCGCTTGATTCAGAAGACCCATTTGCAACCTACAAGATTCTGATTTGATTTGGGAACAAGATTCCACGTTTTATTCTTCATGAGGGCATCAAACTCTTCGGACATTCCAGCACTCCAGTTTGGATCCTTCACAGCTTGAGATACACATGTTAGTTCAAGAATTTAGGGAATTGGGTGAACAGTGGTATGGCTTATATATTGGGAGTTGAAGTATTTTGGGTTCGGTTTACGTTCATTATTGGCACAGAGAGTTGGAGGTTAGGAAGAAGGGGATAATTATGGAGAGAGTAAATGAGATTGAGCGGTTGTGGAGGAAGGGGGGAGGTAGGGATTGGGAGGTTGGCGAGATTATCGAAATTGGAGGATGAGAATTGTGAAGAGTCAGTGAAGGGGGAGAGGTCGAGAGTAGAAGATGTTGATGATTGAGATTCGGTGGGGGTTGGGTTAGATAAGATGGGTAGAATATGAAGTTTGGTAAGTTAGGTATACTTGATTGGTTACGATACTGCTCCAGAGGAGGCTAAATCTTGTAGAAGAGGCTCTTGATATCTACTAGATATCTGCATGGGAAAATTGGTTTCGACGAATTTGACATGACGAGAAATGTAAATTTTGTAAGCGATCGGATCTAGACATTTATACGCAGATTGAAATGTTGATAACTTAGAAAAATGCAGGGAGTGGATCTAGGTTGAAATTTGGAGGAGGTGTACGGTCTTAAACAGGAATAGTAAAGACGCCCAAAATTTTTGAGATGTTTGTAGTTTGGGGGACGTTGAAAAAGTTTTTCAAATGGGGATTGGAAATTAAGAACCGGTGTGGAAAGACGATTTATGAGATAAACAACGATTTGAAAGGCTTGATTCCAATATTTAGAGGGAAGAGAGGCCGTATACAAGAGTGTAAGACCGGTTTCGATAACATGACGATGACGGCGTTCTGACATGCCATTGTGTTCAAGGGGTGTGTGGAAGAGTGGTGAGATGAGAGACGTTATAGGATGTGAGAATGGAGTTAAGAGATGTTTATTCACAGCCATTATCAGAGCATATTGATATGAGCGGTAATTGAAAATACTTTTTGACAAGCTTTTTGAATTGGGGAAAAATGGTGGCAATATTAGATTTATGTTTCATATGGTATAGTCAGACATATTTTGTGTAATGATCAACAAAAATTACGTAATAGCGAAAACCATTAAAAGACAATTCAGTGGGTCCCCAAATATCAATGTAAATTAATTGCAAAGGCTTAGAAATACAAAGTGAATTTTCAATAAAACAAAGTTTGACTTTTATTTGCAATCACAAGAGTTGCATTGAAAATTATTAACTACCGAGATATTAGATACTAACTTATTTTTTCTAACAACAGGATGCGGTTGGAGAAATGATGAAGACGGCGGGGCCACTCACTTATTTCGAATTTGGAGCTAGCGTGAATTTGATCTTCGATGGAGCTTCAGAGGTAGTAGACATCATTATGGCCATCCCCGCAAAAAAGAGGTGCCCACGTGCGAAGATTCTTCACCAAAAAATTAGAGGGAAAAACTCAAGTGGGACTTTTTTTAATTTGCAAATTTTGGCAACAGAAATTAAGTTTTGAATAATATATGGCGCACACAGATTATTATTAAAAGAAACGGTTTTTGGGGTGAGTGCAGTGTTGTTTTACCGATGTAGGAAATTTTCAATCCTGAAGTATCATTTATATTGATCTTATTGGGATCGCCGTAATCGGTGTAGCAGTGAAGAGTCCCATGATCAGATGTAACGTGGTGATAAGTACCGGTGTCCAATATCTTGGAGGAAGAAGCGGACCGGTTAGCGTTGGTGTTGTTGGCAACAGGTGAAGAATAGGTCTACGGGGATTGGCTTGCACTGCATTCTCATGAAGAAAGCGAGCGAGTTGGCAACAACCTTTAGTGTTATAACCGGGACGTTTGCAGAATTTATAGTAGGAGTTAGAGCGGGACGGGTTATTGTTGCAGGTGTCGGAGTACTGGTTGTTATTGTTGTAGCGAGCGAAGTTGTTATTATTGGTGTCGCGATTGTAGGAGGCGCTTCCACGTTGTTGCGGAGGTCGATATGTGGAGCGATTGGGTTAGTTGGTATAGTTGGCAGTTGCGAGAGACAGAGACGCACCTGTGTCTTCCTTCTTGAGATGGAGTTCGTAGTCCATACATTCGTCATAGAGACCGTTAAAGGTGGTAGCGTTATCACGAACTCGGATAACAGCAACGACTTCTTTGAATTCAGGTTCAAGGCCAGCGAGGATGTGGAGAACAAAGTCATCTCCGGAAAGAGCGTGGTTGGCGAAAGCGAGATCGTCGGAGATAGATCGCATCTCTTGTAAGTACCCGCTTATAGATCGCGAACCGCGTTGATTGTTGATGAGGCGTTCCTTGAGCGACACAACTCATGAGCAAGATTTGTTCGCAAGGAGAATAACAAGTCAATCCCATACTTCTTTGAAGGAGGAAATAGAAGAGATGTAGGGATGGATTGTCTTGACGTAGCTACCGAGGACAGTGTTGAAAATAAGTTGATCCTGGCTATACCATTGATGGTAGTCGGGGTTTTTTACATGCTTGATGATGTCATTGACGTCAGTGATAGTCCTTGGAGGAGGAAACTTAGAGCCGTCGATGTGGCCAAGGAGATCGTGGTCAATTAGGACCGATTGAATTTGAGATCTCCACACAGTGAAGTTCGGGTTATCATCAGGTGAAGGTCAAAGAGTCTGATATTCCGAAGACGGCATTCAGGACTCGCTATGGTCATTACGAGTTTCTTGTGATGCCATTTGGAGTGACCAATGCACCGGCTATATTCATGAACCTAATGAATCAAGTTTTCCGAGAGTACCTCGACAGGTTCATTGCCATCTTCATCGACGACATCCTGGCGTATTCTAAGAGTCGGAAAGAATACGCTGAACACTTATGAATTGTCCTGGAGACTTTACGACAGCATCAACTCTATGCCAAGTACAGCAAGTGTGAGTTTTGGCTAGATCAAGTCGGTTTTCTCGGACATATTGTATCAGGCGATGGAATCTCTGTAGATCCAGCTAAAGTATCAGCAGTAAGTGAATGGCCGACACCGAAGTCAGTGAAGGACATTCGAAATTTCTTAGGATTAGCAGGAAATTACAAAAGGTTTATTGAAGGATTTTCGAAGATTGTAACACCCCTGGCCAAGATCACACGTAAAGATGAAGAATTCGTATGGTCAGAAGTATAAGAACGAGCTTTCGTAGAACTCAAGTCAAGATTGACATCAACGCATATTCTTGTCCTACCGGACTTATCTGGAGAATTTGAAGTGCATTGCGATGCATTCGGTAAGGGATTAGGATGTGTTCTACATCAGCACGGTAAAGTTGTAGCATACACTTCAAGACAGCTGAAAATTCATGAGCGCAACTATCCGACGCATGATTTGGAATTGGCGGCCGTAATCTTTGCACTCAAAATTTGGCGCTGTTCCCGCCAAAATTTTGGCTCAAAACCTGTTCCCTTATAAAATAATAACAAAAAAATAAAAATAAAAATAAAAATAAAGAGAAAGCACCGCATGCAAAGCATGTAGGGACTTGTTTCCCCCCAATAAAAGAGCAAAGCTCTGTTCAAAATTTGAACTGAGGCAATGCCTCACGTGCAAAGCACGAGAGCGCCAAGCGCTAAG
This sequence comes from Agapanthus africanus, assembly GCA_030015575.1. Classification (NCBI taxonomy): domain Eukaryota; kingdom Viridiplantae; phylum Streptophyta; class Magnoliopsida; order Asparagales; family Amaryllidaceae; genus Agapanthus; species Agapanthus africanus. The sequence goes on along the minus strand of JASDDO010000024.1, from coordinate 333,834,342 downwards.
AGTCAAAGACTCTGAGGCAGCACCTCACGTGAAAAGCACGAGAGCACCAACAGCGCCAGCGCCAAGAGTAAAATACTCTAAGGAAGCGCCTTACGTGCAAAGCACGAGGGCGCTCGCGCCAAAAGCGCCAGCGCCAAGAGTCAAAGACTCTGAGGCAGCGCCTCACGTGCAAAGTATGAGAGCGCCAGCGCTAAAACTAAATGTTCTCCACCATTGGATCAAAGATCCAACGAACATGATGAATCATCAAATTACCAGAATAAAATTCTGCTGAGGAAATATTCCTCAAATCTTTCTAAACAAGAAAGATTGTGCTCTGTAAATCAGAGCGCCGTTGGATCAAATATCCAATGGTTAAACATCACCAAGATACAGAATAAGCTCTGTATGGGAGAATATTTTCCCAATCTTGTTAAAAACAAGAAAGATGTCTTATGTAAAACAGAAGTCCTTGGATCAAAGATCCAACGGTGGATAAAAACCCCAAATCAATGAGAGATCTCTCAATGAGATATTTCCTTAACCGATTCAACAAATCAGCCCCCCTATATAAAGGACCCAAGACTTTAAGTCTTGCAGAGAAGAACCCCCCCCCCCCATAAACTTCAAGTTCCCAAAAAAAAGAAGAAGAGAAGAGCAAGCACTGAGAATAAGAACCTTTTTCAAGGTAAATAAAGAGAAAAGAGATTATAACATCTCTTAATAAAAATAAGAACTTAGTTCTTAAATATAGGAGACAAAGTCTCCCTTCATAAAAATAAGAACTTAGTTCTTAGAGCTATGAGACAAAGTCTCCCTCCATAAAAAAGAATAACTTAGTTCTTAGATCCAAAAAGACAAAGTCTTTCACAAAAAATAGAAGAGATCGCAGCATCTTCCATAAAAAGAAGAATTCAGTTCTTAGATCCACGAGACAAAGTCTCTTATAAACGAGAATTCAATTCTCAGAGCATAGAACTGATCAGAACTGCATAAGAAGCGCCTTAGCGCTCCAAGTCTGTCCCTCAGCGCCAAGTGCACCACGTGCTCCTCACGTGTGCGCTATTTCATAAGAAGCGCCTTAGTGCTCCAAGTCTGGCGCTCAGTGCCAAGCGCACCACGTGCTCCTCACGTGTGCGCTATTTCATAAGAAGTGCATTAGCGCTCTAAGTCTGGCGCTCAGTGCCAAGCGCTCCACGTGCTCCTCACGTGAGCACTGAGGGAACACAAAGTGTTCTTTAAAAAAAGCCCCAATGCCATAAAAGTGTTCAACACTCAGCAAAAGACGAAAAGAAAATGGGTGTTAGTACCCTAATAAACGTTCAGCAGTATGTGCATAGAAAAAGGACTATGTCCTAACAAGTGTCTAACACTTTATAAAAAAAGAATTGACAGAGACTCAGTGGGCTTAGCCCAAGCTGGCCAAACTCATAATCAAATGAGCCCATGCGCTCTTTATTGGACTCTGTCCCGAACAAGATTATTAAATCTCTGATGAACATTCATTGGTTGAAGGGCACATCTCTTCATACCTCTGATATATGTCGTTGTAATTCTTCAACGTCTTCAGAGAGATGGAGGGTCCCAATAACCAATAACTTTTGGCGCATCCCCAAACGATTAAACCAAAATCTCACAGACTATGACGTCTTTAAACCAGATTATGATGTCTTTAAACCCTATGTACTATGAGGTCCTTAAACTCATGGACTATGATGTCTTTAAACTTATGGACCGCAACGTCCCTAAACTAAACCCCACAGATTATGATGTCTTTAAACTTATGGACCGCAATGTCCGTAAACTAAACCCTACAGACTATGACGTCTTTAAATCCTATGGACTATGAGGTCCTTAAACTCATAGACTATGATGTCCTTAAACCCAATGGACCGTAACGTCCCTAAACTAAATCGATAGAGCCCAAATGCTCTTTCTTTGGATCTAAATGATCCTAAAACCCTGTTAAATAGATCTTAGTCTAAAATTAGACTAACGTATTCTTAACAAACGTTTAAGTTGATCTTAATCTCAAATGAGATTAACGATCCTTAAACCAACCCAAACCCAAATCTAAGAAAATACGGATTTGGACTAATTCACGCCCTATGGGCGACACTAATTAGTCTCTGTATACAATCCGCAGGCAGCTAAAAAGAAAACAAACACACACGACATGAAGTGACCATCTGGAGAAGGAGAAAGTGGTTACCGCGATGCAGTAGCATAATTAACTGCAGAGGCTTACGCCTGCAGAGAAGAGTGTCCCCACAATAAAAAAAACCCTCACAATGAGGGGGAATTTGACGAAGTCTACTACAACGGTCGTATCCGTCTAAGCCTCCGATACACGGTGCTATAAATAAACTTGGCATCTTCGGAGAGGTGGACGGATAAAACCAAATAACATCTGCCCCTAAATTCAGGCTAGACGTTTGTCTTCCCAGCTTTCGGCGGTAAACAGATTCTGGCACGCCCGGTGGGACCTTTTCCTCTTTCCACTCCACACTTCATGTGTAGTGTTCGCGAACGAATCACGGTTTAATGTAGTTCCCCCTAGATTCGAGGTACTAAGATTTAGTGACTTGCTCCGTGCGGAAAAGAAGATGGCGTCGATGGCTTCCAACTACGCCAACTGCAACAATTGCAATAACTCCCACTCCGTCCTCGCTGGAGGAGTGACCTATGGGCCTCAAGCGGCCTCCATTTTCGTGATGCCAGTGGAACAGGTGACGCAGGCCACCACTAGGTTGTTCTTCGGGACTCTGCTCCCACCAATGAGCTTCAACATCCCAGTGCCATCGCAAGAAGCTCCAAAGAAATCGGTCTTTGATCGGCTTGCAACTACCGTGGCCCCTCTCAACGGTTCGCACAAATCCAATGCCTCGGACTTTAACAGACTAGGCCAAAGCTCAAGTGGGCCCATGAGGAAGCCTGCAATACCTGAACGGGTCATCCCGAAGTGGATAGCCATTCCAACTCTGACGGACGAAGTCATCAAAGGGGCTTCTCCTGCTAAGGGATCGGTCTTTGCGAGACTGGCCATCCCAATTCCTGCTTCAAGTGAAGTCGTCCAAACTACTTCCCTTGCCCAAAGGTCTGTCTTCGACAGGTTGGACGTTTCTTCTCAGCGGACGTCAGTCTTTGATAGGCTGACACCAACCACAACCCTTCACCATAACAGGGGGCATGATGAAGCCACGCCCGTAACTGAGCCAGTCCCATCTGCAAGACGTGCTCGACATCGCAACTGGCGCCGAATGAGGAAAGCTGGGGGCAATTCCCCTTCCGGAATTACTCCGCCTGCTCTAACGGTGGAAGTCGATGTTGTTGTTCCAACTGGGAACAACTTTGAGCCGCTCAGGAGGGTGCGCAAGATCTCTCCAACTGCCGTATTAAAAAGGTCTCCTTCACCTGTTGAAATTGTTACAAATGTGGAGTCAGAACAACCCCCTCAGCGGTTGTCCTCCAAAATCCACAGGGTCTAGCAAAGGGTCCAAGACTCTGTGATTAACCAAGACTACTCCCGCCGACCAAAGAAAATGAAGGTTCGGCAAGAAAAGGACCACCCAGTCATACCACAGAAGGTGTCATCTACTTGGATTCCCGCTGCAACGGCCCCCTCAACTTCGACCGCCCACAAAAGAAGAAGGCCGGAGAAAATCCCCGTGTCCACGACAAAGCTCAAAGGCACTGAATCCAAACGCCCTAAGTCTGGGGACATGATGGTGCACACCATTTACATGGATTCCAGAAAGCAGGATAGCCGTATCTCCACGGGCCATCAACCACTCACCCGGTCTGTGACAAAGGCTTAGGAGCAACAGCAGAAGCTTCAGGAGATGCTAACGAAGATGGCCGCGCTCACTTGGCCAAAAGAAAGCTCGGAGACGTCGTCAGAGCAGCGCCACGAATAGGAAACCGACACCGAGTTCTTCTGAAGAATGCTCAAGAAGAAAGACAAAGTGGCCGCGGAGCAAGCGGCCAACATAAAACAAATGGTGCTCTTGTTCCAAGATATGGTCGGGATGATGATACAGCCAGAATCTCCAGCTGAAGACCCTCCAATAATCCTTAAAGACGATAGAGGGAAGACATAAAACCCTCTTCCCGGTCTATCAGCAGCCAAGGAAGATTCCATCTCCAAAGCTGTCCTTGATGACTATATAGCTCAACAGATACGAGCTCATCAGGCGAGCGAAGCGGCGGAAAAATCGTCAAGACTGGACGACCCTATCTGGGTTGGTACGATCAAATAAAGTACCCACCAGGATATACGATCCCTAAATTCCATGTGTATAAGGGGACGGGTAATCCACACCAGCATGTTGCTCAATTCAGGGCTCTGTGCGGTAATACTGGAGGTGACGACAAACTGCAGGTTCGTCAGATTGTTGGCAGCTTGTTGGAGACAGCATTCGAATGGTACTCTGAGCTCCCGAATGAATCTGTTAAGACATTTACAGAAATGGAGCTACTGTTTATACAAAGGATCGCGAGCGCTAGCGAGCGCATCCCGATCACAGCGTTGATCAACGCCAGAGTGAAGCTGGGAGAGACATGGGCGCAGTATGCAATCCGGTGGCGGAATCTATGGTTGAGATGTGAACAACGCATAGAAGAAGCTCTTACCCTGGGCATGTTCATGGGGACCCATAACCCTCAGGCAACCATTTCCCAATTCATGCTGTTTTTCAAGCCGACCACTTTCCAGGCCATGATCGATAAGCTGGCCCAAATGGACCAGATGGGCCATAGACCGCCCTCCTCGAAAACGGAGTTTCGTAACGAAAAAGGCAAAGGGAAAGTGACCTTTATTGCTAACGCCCAATAACAACCGAGTGGCCCAAGACCGGTTGTTCGCCAAAGTAATAAGCAGCGATCCCTCGATGAGAAGTTGAGACGTCCTTACTCGTTCTCTCGGAATAAAACAAGGAGACTGTTCGAACTGGCAGTGCGCAACGGGCTCATCACTCTGCCGGAGCCGAGACACCCACCGCAACCGAGTGACGTCAACCATATTAACTATTGTCCCTACCGCCGAGTAGTGGGTCACCCAATCAAAGATTGCTACGTTTTCAAAAACTGGGTTGAAGACTGTACCGACAAGGCAAATTCGCGTTGTCTGAAAACTGGAGGGTAAACCCGCCACAACAACACACTACTAAATGGGTAGACACGCCGGGGGCATCATGCTCATTCATAAAGGAAGCTCCATGGGAAGTAGTTCTTTCGGCAAAAATGAAACGAATGCTGAAGGATCTTCAAGCATGCCCCGCAATCAGGTGGAAAAGCCCGCTAGAGCCCGAGATTATTGAGAAAATGCTGAAACCGCGCCCGACACCGCGAGTTGGTAGCAATGGGCAAAATACCCAGGTCCAGCCGTCAAAGTCTTCGAAGAAGAAGAAGAAGACCAAGAAGCCCGCGGAGCCTGATGACAAGCGCACGGACCTAAAAATCATATTGACGCGCTGGAGGAATACAACTAGAAGGCGCGGACCCCAGTCACACTCCATGAGTTTCTCAACCATATCCTTGAGAATAGAGGCAATGAAAATGACGAGGGAGACGACGCGTCAGAGGAACCCGAGGATTACGTGGCAAGTTGTCACATGATCTCTCATTCGTCACTAAATGATGAAGAAGCTCACATAGAGGAGCTGGGGGTAGAATCGGCAGCAAAATCCTTGGAACCGTCCGATGAGCTGATTGACGTGCTGCTAAACGAAGCCCGTCAGAAGAGAAAAGTTGATCGAGAACGCAAAATGGCCATATTCGAAAAAGCCAGGCGTCGACGTCAAGTGGAAGAAGTCGCGGTAGGGATGGATCACAAAACAACCCAACCAAACCAAATCACACCCTAAATGGGTGTATCCCACTTTATCGTTATGTATCCCGTTCAGTAATAAATACACGTGCAAACAGGATGAGCAATGGACCGAAACGTCCTTAAACTAACAATGGACCGAAACGTCCTTAAACTCAGGGTGTCCGGGAATCTGGAAAATTACCTTCCTTGCCCTACAGTCAAAAAGTGCCAAGAAAATCCATTCCCAAGACTACCTCATAACTGCCCGTATCTATCACCAAGAAATCTGTAAAGAGCTCCCGTCCGCAAACGACAACTGTACAATCCCTACATTCCTTACTAGCTATGATTTTCCCATTCCCAGTGTGTATGTCCCCAAAACTAGACAGGGTCGTGCAGGTAATCGAGTGTGTAGTTATAAATTTGGATGACATTGATTAGTGTCAAAAACTTGTAATTACCGCAATCAGAAACGGCGTCGCTTCGCAGCTAGCCGGTGAGTGCGGGTCGATCCACAGAGACGGGTAAATTTCTTTATTGTGTTTTACGAGTTGATTATATTTGTAGTTTTGGTTGATTTATAGAAATCTAAAATACTGGATCTAATTAATCTAATTTAAGAATCTTGCTAGGGTTAGGCTTAGGGGAAGTTTTGGAGATTAAAGTTTTTCATCACCGCTTTCAATGCATACTTTGTTTTAGATCTATTAGATGTTAAGTTAATTATCAATAAAGTGGATACAAATCTTTTGGGAAGATGTTTCTTCCTCTAGATTTGTACCCTACCTTTGTTGATAATTATCCTAACCCTCACGGAAAACGCGCGGAACCGGCCCTTTATACTACGGTTCATCGTTACCTCGAAGGGTAGGATGCCGCAGGGAGCGGTTGTGCGCGTATGCGTGAAGTTCTAATTCATTAGGTGAAGGTGGCATTGAAAGGGGCGAGAGATTTCATCTCTCAACCCTTTCCCTAGGGCTAACCCTAACAAGCGAGGAGACTACTCGCTCATTAGGGGATGAGAAGACATTATAATTAAAAGAAAAGACTTACTAGATTGACGGCTCCCTTCAAACAAGAAGAACAGATCTGAATTGTCACCTCCAGAAATTCTGAATTTTATTGATTGAAAAGAGGCATACAATTTTTAGATCTAAAATTACAATTTATAGGAAAATAGGAAACCTAGGGCTACAGGCTCTCGCACATGCGCAATTACAGATTTGCCCACGAAAAATCCTCACACTCACAACAGCGCACCGTCACAGAAAAACTGTGCCGACACGTGTATTGAATGGCCGCGGAAGCGCCACGCCAGGTAGGGTTTGGCCGCCCTTCCGCGGCTAATAAAGGGAATTGGGCAATGGTTTTTCTTGTCTTGGTTCCCTGGACCTTTGGGCTTCTGTTTCTTCACTTGTTTTCTTTTTTGGGCTTCTGGTTCTTCTCCAGATATTTAGTGAAGACTTGTATTGGGCTTTTTAACCGTTTCACTTGACTTTTTGGACCTTGCACTGTTCTTCGGCTAGGCTTGACTAGGATCCGTCTACTTGTTGGTCAAAAGTCCCTTTTTCTGTTGTTTTGTGTCTTTTTCACTGTATTTGCTCCAGAAACCTGTAACCTGTAATATGCAACAAACGTGCGTCAAGAGTACCTGTTTATTTATAAAAAGGATAAGAATAGGGGAATGATAAATGCAATATTATGGTCTGAACAAATACCCCCAAACTTACCTTTTGCTCGTCCTCGAGCAAACTTATTGTTTTATTCTCTACAAAAAAAACTAATCGCACTTTCGCAGGGAAACGCGATTGCACTGAGCACGTGCAACAAGCCGTTAAACCTCTAGGTGTCCCTAGTAGGAGGAGTGTTGTCTCCTGAGGGTTTTCAGCGGATACTACCCACAAAATCCTATCAACTCAGCCCATTGACTTTTGTTTTCCACTTAGGTTTTCTAACAAGAAATTCTATTATCTTCTACTTGTAAATTATCCACCCATATTCTTCACGCTTCCTCGTTATTTAACTTAAGATTATATATGTTATGTAGACCTACTTAGCTTTCGGCATTTCTTAAGTTTTCCTTCTAGGGTTCCATCTCCACTTAGGAATTTCTATCAACTCTATTAAAGATACAAGTTCTATTCTTCATTCCTTTCTCTCATCTAAATTCCAATCACATACCCCTACGTGTGTGTATAAGTCACCCCTACACTTGGAAATTCAAATTAAGCAATCAACCCCTTGTCCGTTGTCCAAAGTACTAATTAGTGGTGAATTTAAATGAAATTTGCTTACACATCCTTCATGCGACCGTTAATACTTCCTGAGGTACCAACGACCGATTACAAAATGCGCTTGCACTTTAAAACATACTTCCTAGTCTTTGCAACACCCAAGGTTTTAGCAGTGACCCCCAAACCAGTTGGTCTAAGGCACTAGGTGATGAAGCACCCTCGCTAAATATTTTTCTATTTTTGCAGCCTTAAGTAATCACAAAAACCAGTGTCCATTTTTTTTTTCTTTATTCACACTTTTTCATACTAAGGACTTTAGACAAGAGCCTTTCAAGGTCTCTTCTACTATTCCAAGTTTCAAGGTGCGTGATTGTGCAAATTGTAGGGTATACATTTTCAGAATCTAGACTTAAGCTAGGAGCTATTTTTCAAACTTATACTTTAATTAGAACATCAATACTCTTCCCTCATTTTGACTTAGCCAAAGAAGTGAACCTAAAATTTGCCTATTTCTAAATAAACTACAAGGCATATACTCTCTACTGTTAAACTTTAAGGGAGGTTATCTTTAGGGTTTTTAATTCACTAAGTCTAAGATCTAGTTTTTCCTAGTTAGTTGACCTATTTGTCAAACTCTAGTCAATTAGCCAAAATTGAATACATTAATTTTTATAATTTTTCAAATTTTTAAAATTTTTATGGGTTTTAAAATAAATATGCAAATGCAAAAATATATACAAATGAATGCAAAGGAAGAAAACGTACCGAGCATACCCCCAAACTTGAACTTGACAGTGTCCTCACTGTCATGCTAAACCAAGAGGGTCAAAATACCGGCACTTCCCTGTTTATTTATTTATAATTTTTTTATATTTTATTTAAGAAAAACAAAAATATGTACAAAAAGGCCCTCCCCCAAACTTCATTTAAACTATGTTAGACATGACTGCCAAACTTTGCACCGGCCAAAAGTCAACACCAACCATTTGAAAAATTTATTAGTAAAGGAAATTGGTTGGTGGAAAAATAAGTTGTGGTCCGCAAAGAATCTGGGAAGATAGAAGTAGTGGTATGGGAGGTGTGGAGGGAAACATACAGGTGATGGTGATGCATCGAAACGAGAATGCGAATGATCAGCAATCAGTGGAGTGTTGGCATTCTCGTACCTTATTAAAAGAAAGGGAGGTATTTCAACTTCTAAGGGAGGAAGTTGACTCACCACAATACCCCCAAGATGTTCCTGTGGGTCCTCTATTGACATGGCATCATCCATCACATGTTTATGATATTGACTTATGAGGGAACTTATCTCCTCGATGTCCGCCATAGTCCAACTGGAAACTTGCCGCCTATCTTGTAAGACTTTTAAAATAGCTTGCTCTTGCTCGAAGGCTAGAGAGGCTGATATGATAATGGAGAAAGTCTCATTCTCACCTATGTAAGCATATTTAGGGTGAGGCGGTAAGGACATTAGTTCGAGTTTCGGAGGCGAAAGAATCATTGCAGAATCTACCTCGAACTTAAAGGACTCCAACACAGGTTCGAAATCACTGCAAACAACCGATTCGTATGGTTCGACTGACTCATCCAAAAATTCAAACGACTCATATTCGGGCTGTGAGTCGTCATCATCCAAAAAAGTGAAACATTCATAATCAACATCGGTTGTGTCAACGGTAGTAGGCTCAAGGAGGGACGCACTAGTGGCGTCAAAACTGTTTTCATCAAATAGAAATCTTTCAAGCTCGCAGTCCTCCTGCGTGATTTCGTGAATAGAGCAAACTTCTCGTGTACTAGTTTTAGGCACGGGGGGCAGACTTCCCATCTTATAAATATTGAACTCACTAGACCTCTTTCCGAAGGATAGAGTCATGGAGCCATTGCGACAATTTATTACAGCATTGGAAGTGGCCAAAAATGGTCGACCAAGAATCACCGGAATTTGGTTTCTTGGGTTAGCAACAGGTTGTGTATCCATAACGATAAAATCAACGGGGAATATGAATTCCCCGAATTTGATCAACACATCCTCTAGTTGTCCCCTTGGATAGGTGATTGATCGATCAGCCATTTGGAGAGTGCAACGAGTGGGTTTCAACTCTCCAACCCCTAATTGTTCGTACACGGAGTAAGGAATCAGGTTAACACTAGACCCAAGATCTAAGAGTGCTCGATTAATGTTCTTATCCCCAATTGTAATTGAAATAGTAGGACAGCCCGGGTCCTTTCGTTTTTTGGGTAAGGTTTGATGGTGGTTAATAACATTGCTCACTGCACTAGCCACTAGCACTTTCTTGGGCACTTGTGATGCCTTTCTCTTCGAGGTGCACAAGCCCTTTAAGATTTTCGCGTATGAAGGGACTTGTTGGATAGCATCCAAGAGAGGTATATTTATGCTAACCTGCTTAAAGATCTCCACAATTTTCTCCACTTGTGTATTTGGTTTATTAGGACTCAACCTGTTTGGCAATGGCGCATTCTGAAAATTTGTTGAGTCAAAAGTCTGTGGAGTAGAATGTGGAGGAGGAACGGATCCCAGTGTGGATGTGTTCGTGTTGTGAGAAATGGGTCCGTTCGGGTCAGAAGAAGTAGAGCCGTGTGAAGGGTGGAGAATAGGCTCTAAAGAAAAAGGTGAAGAAGGAAGTGAAGAAAATGAAGAAGGGGAAGAAGAACCACCGGCGGGGATGTCATCATTAGTTTCCACATTATTTTGCAACTCTCTTCCGGATCTCAACGTGGTCACCGCATTCACATTGTGATTGTTATATGCGTTTTGTGTGTGACCGGGATTGGGCATTGGTTGAGATGGAAGCTTTCCCTTTTCTCTCTCGCTCAACGCAGCAGTTAATTGTGCAATTTGTGCCTCAATAGATTTGATACTTTGATCGTGTGAGGCATTGCTATTCAATAAAGATTGAACATAACTTTCAAATCTTGCTGCGGATTCTGTAGTTTGCTTAAGAAATGCATCTAGACTCTTTTCAAGCGAGGTAACCTTATCATCATTTGGCTGAGCCAAATTGTTCGTTTGATTTGTATAAGGTTGTTGTTGGAAAGGTTGCTGTATTTGAGTTTGTAAGGGTGCTTGTTGTTGTTGTGGAGGAGCTCTTTGAAAATTGTCATTCCCTTGGACTTGTTGATTTTGGTTCCAAGCGAAATTTGGGTGACTCCTCCAGCCCTGATTGTATGTCGAAGAGTACGGATCGTTTCTTTGTCTTTGCTGGAATGCAGCATTGACTTGATCCTGCCCTTGAATGGGTGCATTATAAGGGCACTCTTCGGTTAAATGCGATGGGTTCGAACAACAAGCACAAACAGTTCTTGTGGGTAGAGTAGGGGCAGGAGAAGACGATGAGATTTTTGTCTCAATGGCTTCTAGCTTTTTCATAAGTGAGGCCATCTCGGCCTTCATAGCAATCGACATATCTATTTGATGTATGCCTGCCCTAGATTGACCAACTGAAGAAGATGATGTGGTCTTGGTACTCTCCCACTGAATTGTTTGCTCACTTAGGTCCTCAAGAAACTGCCAAGCTTCGTCGCTAGACTTGGAGAGAAAATGACCTTGACAAATTGTTTCTAGCAACTGCTTCGTTGCTGCGTTCAATCCCTCGTATAAAGTTTGGCAAAGTTGCCACTTTTCTATCCCATGATGAGGGCATTGAACAAGTAGGTCTTTAAATCTCTCGAAACACTTCCAGAATGGTTCGGACGGAAGCTGTGAAAATTGTATAATCTCATTTCGGATTTTAGCAGTTTTATGATGAGGATAGAACTTTTTCAGAAAAGCTCTCACAAACTCGTCCCAATTTCTAATGGAATGTGATGCGGTGCTGTATAGCCACTTCTCGGCTAGGTCACATAAGGTAAAAGGAATGACCCTTAGCCTTATTGCGTCATCACTTAATTGGGTTGTCTTCATCATGGCGCAAACGTTTTGGAATTTATTAATGAAAATATATGCATCTTCGGATTCCAAACCATGAAACTTAGGCAGCATATTGATGAAGTGTGGTTTTATTTCAAAGTTGTCCCCATTTGCCGGTGGGGGTGAAAGACATGTAGGTAAGGAAGTGCGGACGGGGTAGAAGAGATCCTGGAGCGCGACTCGTGCGGGCGCTACAACAGGCAGAAGATTCGGGTTATTCGCACCTGGCGGAGGTGGAATCATTCCCGTCGGTAAGGTATCGTTGGGGTTGAATCCCGACATACCTTCGGTGAAAGAATTTGAGGTTGGAGGTAAGGAAGTGGACGGAAGATCGACGAAGGGTTCGTCGAAGGGTTCGTTGGTCGGTACCAACGAAACACGGACTAATCGGGCGTTAGTATCCCTAGTCCAAGATAACATACACTAAAGGGTAGTGCAGTCAGAAAAAAGAGAAAAAACAGAATGTGGGGGTAAGATAACGTCAGTGAAGGAGAGATGGTAGAAGTGAGGTGCAAGTTTTCTTAGCGGCAAGTTGCAAGTTTTGAAAAGATTTTTCTTTATTTTTTTTATTGGAAAGTTTTGCAAGACGGTTTTAGAAAACGGACTCGTGACACAAAAGTATCAACCACACATGCACAATCAGGCCTAGATCTAGGGTTGCCTAGGTCTGCTAGACAGCTCCTAACTAGGGCTAGAAATAGACCTCAAACCGCCTCTTCACGGACAAATACGGCCAGGTAAGTGGGAAGGAACCACCACTACAGTGGGCCTAATTAATAACCACTAGCCTAGACACCGCAATGTCGGTTAGGATAAACGGCCGATGCCTACCCTAGTCCTTTTCCTATTGAGCTCGCTGTCCTTAGGTCTGAGTCTAATCTTTTTTTAATTAAGGTGGTCGATGCAAAATGCTTAGGTGTTTTCTGGGGTCCTGGGAAGGGTGATGAAATCCCCACCCAATCTGAATTTGGTCAAATAGCCCCTTAGAATCCGGTTAAATTATGCAAAACAAATAAAATTTCACTTGCATTCAATTTTTAGCGCGGCGCAAAGAAACCTGCAGAGATCTGTTATTTAGAAGGGGGAGAAAGACTCTTTACGCAAAGAATTCCTGCAGAAAACTTTTTACAGAGAGATATACTTTAGGTTGCAGAGGGAAGAAAGAGAGACAAACCCACAAAAGTTGGTGCGCTGACGTGTCCTTAGGAGCGCGGAACCGCGGCTTGAGGGCCTATTCTGCGGCGGAAGAGCGGTCAGGGAGTGGGTTCAGTCGCTGGAAAAAATTGTGTTGCTCTGTAATGATGGTTCCTCTCTGTTCTTATATGTAACTTTCTGATTTGCGCTCTGTAAAATTTCAGATCTACGATTTGACGCTGTTCCTGCAAGATTCAAAAATATACCCTTCAAACAGATCAAAGTTGATTATTTTTTTATATTTTCAGATTTTTATAATTTTTAAAATTTATATCAACCCGAAAATTCACAAAAAAGAAAAATGGCGCCGTTATTATGGTATGAACAGACATAAAACAGTGGGATGCTCCGAAATTAAATAATGCCAATGCGAGAAAACCATGAACGAGTAAATTACCTGAAACCCCTTCTCCTGATGCCTTAGCTTCTTCAACTGTCAACGTGAAAGCTCGAGCCTGATTAGATCCCTGAGTCAACTGTCTCTGCCCTTGGAACGGTCTCTACGGAGGCTTCTGAATATCATCCCTTGTACGAAGCTTCGACGGACAAGCACTAACGGCGTGATCTGCCGCTCCACATCTAAAACAGAGTCCCAGCCTCTTACGACACTCCTTTCGCACATGTCCGGGTACATGGCAGTAGTCACAAATCACGCTCCATTTCCGATCACCCATAATTGTTTTCTTCATTGGTGCTACGCTGCGCCTGTTCACCGGAATACTTCTACGTACAGACGTTTGGTTCAGTGCAGATGCCGGTTCCAGCTCGGTCTGTCCCTTTAGATCCTCCAGCAATCCCCTTATCACTCTACGCCTGGCGGCTATGACCGCACGTCTTTGGTCCATCTTCAAATTCTTACCGGCCATATTCCTGGAAATCAAAGTACCCAACATTAGCATGATGATAGATTCTGAGTATAGATCAAGGCTAGAACTCCAAGATACTTAAATAGAGTACCGCATTGTAGCTATGCCGCGGTATCATAGCCGCAATTACTTAACTCCACCCAAGTCGCCTAAGTCCTAGAGATAGCAAAGAATTAGGTTTTTGAATTGACAATGCAAAGTAAGTTTGCATGTCGACATGATCCGGAAGAATGATTCAAGGATGGTAAAACGGTCAAAGTGGCAGGACATGTTTCCTAGTCATGGGTATTATGATTCGTGTATCCGGTGCAATACCCAACTACAAAGAATCAACCCAATTAACCTATGGCTCTGATACCAAAAGAACCATGTCACGCCCCGCTTCCCAGAGTACGCAAAATTGGGCACGTGACATAGCCAACCATGCTACCTGTGAGTAGAAAGTATCCATCCACAGTCACATTACGGTTGTAGAGGTATCAAGAACAAGATAATAAACTAATCTAACACATGTCCAAATCCATAATAACAAGAATCAATAAACAACAAGTGCGGAAGCAAATGATCCAATACAATAAATAAACAGTACGTCCCATAATGCGGGCTCACGTCTGGAAATGAAATGAAATAAATAAACTAAACCCTAAGGAACTCACAGTTCAGCCTGCTGGCTGAAGTACTCCTGGTCGGTCAACTGCAGTGGTAAGGGATCTGGGCCATGCAAAACCCAGACGTCAGCGCGTCATGTCAACCAAAAATATAATATAAACATGGTAATAAGCAATGCAGGTATGAACATGAATAAAGCAGTACTAAGAAATAACAGAGCAGGGTAATGTGCAGTGGTGACTAAACTGTCCTATCAGGTTTCTACTCTATAGTCTTTGAAATCAATTGATGAATCGTCGATGTAACCCAATAGTATCCCGTACATACCCGGGACCACGACCACAATATTCTCGGCTGCAGCCGAGACATGCCGCTAGGCACAAAACAGGAAAGTGTACACTCGGTAGTACCCCGTACATACCCGGGATCACGGCCACAATATTCTCGGCCGAAACCGAGACATGCCGCTAAGCACAAAATAGGAATGTGTACACTCGAACAGGTAGTGAACTGTCGGGTTACAAGTCAGGTTCATCTTTGATTTCCCCATACCCCCAAGTTATGTATGTCAGGTCAGGTATTCAGTAGTCAAGGATCAATGCCAACACAGAATCAGGTAAAAGCAGGTCTGTCTGGATAGACAGCAGGAATGGTCCATGAGGACCCCAAGTCAGGTTTGTTGGCATTAGGTATGAAATCAGGTAACAGGTCAGGTCAAAATGTGATGTGATCGAGTGGGTGCTCACACAGGTATATAGTCGAATAAGGAACAACAGCAAGAAATGAAGTAAATAACAATAACGGTTCATTTAATCACAATGGTGCATGAATATGGTGCAGTTGTATTATATTAACAGGTTCGAGCACCCTTGGGTGCAATAGTCACAGGGTGAAACAATATCAACAATAGAAAGTAATGAAGCTACATGAATTTAAAACTAAAGCATAAATAATAGTCACATGGATGATCTAGCAAATTAAGCAAGTACGTTCTAATCGGTTTGATTAGTTAACGCATGGATTAATAGCATACCACTTAATTTTACGAAGCTACTATACTGATTTAATGTCAAGGAGAAAATGCAACCGTCAATTCTAGTCATACTGTACTATCGATATCACCATCATTATGTTGTATTATATAATATGATATTCAACTGGATAGCAAGACTAGATCTTGTATGCTAGCATGTTAGAGCAAGTATTCGGATACTTGCCTCGACGGTTTCGCAAACCGGAAAGCACGGATGCAAAGTCGGCGGAAAACGCGAGACGGATGCACGGGCCACGGATCGAGTCCAAACAGCGAACAGCGGGGCCACACGGACCAGAGTACCTCGCTGGTGAGTTGGGTCCAGACGTCGGCACGGCCGGAGTCCGGCGAAAAGCCAAAACGACGACAAGTTAGCAACCATACGATATACGTAAACAAGGACCAGCGAGAGGGTTCTAGCATTAATGGAAGTTAAAGAGATTCTTACAGGAAAGCACCAGGGGCAACCACGACGGGCTCGACGGCGATGGGACGCCGGCGGCGATGAACAGTGGGCGCGACAAGGGCTGACTTGGCTAGATCGGGTGATGCAGCGATGATGGGGAGGTACTGGCCTGGTCTGGGTTGTAGGGAGGAGAGGAGGTGGTCGTCGGTGTGCTGGCGACGACGACGAGGGTCGACGGCGGCTTTTCCGGCGAACTGAAGAGGGTGGTAGGGTTGCAGTTTTGGGTTCTGTGGTGGTCCGGCGAGGGGAGGAGGAAGACGACGACGAGGTCGGGACGAGGGTGAAGGGAGGAGGATTCTGGTGTCGTCGGCGATGGGAGGCGGCGGCGACGGCGAGATCTGCGGCTGGTGGTGGCGTCGGGGGTTGGGTTGCAGGCGTGGAAGGCTGGAGAAGAGGAGGTAGGGGTGCGGCCAGGCTGTGGAGGCGAGGACGGCGACGGCGAGGTCGCGGGGAGGTCGACGGCGCAGGCACGAGGTGGCTAGGGTTAGGGTTCGGGGGTTCGTGGGGTTTTCTCGTGATGGAGAAGAAGGAGGCGGCTGCGAAAAATATATAGGAAGAGAGAGAGAGAGAGAGAGATTGTTAGATAGAGAAAGATTTTAGAGAGAGAGGGAGAAAGAGATTAGAGAGAGATAGAGAGAGATCGGGGGCCCACGAGGGAAAAAAATGAGCTCGTGATTGGCTGGAAAGGGGGGTTAGGTAAAAATAAAATTTTAAAAGATTTTAAAAAGAGATTTTAACGTTAAAATAGTAACGGAAATATATATTATAGTTTTAAATATATTTAATCAAACGGGCATCTTTGGCGCTAAATGAAACATTTCCAAATCGCGCCCGGGTTGCGCCCAAATACTCCAAATTCAAATTATAGGATTTTAAGCGAGTTCCAATTTTTGAAAAGAGGTGTTTTACGATTAAAATGCATGCCCCCAAGTCGGACACTTGCACGCGCGCGGAGACGTCCAAACTTGCCCGTTTAGCTGAACGGGAAGAAATCTCGACACGTGGACGCTACCACGTGACTAGTGGCGACGAGTAGGCCAACATGGATATTTTTAATTTCATTTTAGGTGTTAAAATTTGTTATGTGCCAAATGACTTAACCGGTTAGAATTTAGCAATAAACACCAAACAATCAGGATAATTGGAATGAGCAATGTATAACACTCAACTAGCAATAGAAATAGTATTATTGGGCTCGGGTGTTACACAAAGTCTCCCTTCATGAAAAAAAAAACTTAGTTCTTACAGCTATGAGACAAAGTCTCCCTCCATAAAAAAATAAGAACTTAGCTCTTAGATCCAAAAAGACAAAGTCTTTCACAAAAAATAGAAAAAATCGCAGCATCTCCCATAAAAAGAAGAATTCAGTTATTAGATCCACGAGACAAAGTCTCTTATAAACGAGAATTCAATTCTCAGAGCATAGAACTGATCAGAACTGCATAAAAAGCGCCTTAGCGCTCCAAGTCTAGCGCTCAGCGCCAAGCGCGCCACGTGTTCCTTACGTGTGCGTTATTTCATAAGAAGCGCCTTAGCGCTCCAAGTCTGGCGCTCAGCACCATGCGCACAACGTGCTCCTCACGTGTGCTCTATTTCATAAGAAGTGCATTAGCGCTCTAAGTCTGGCGTCAAGCGCTCCACGTGCTCCTCACGTGAGCACTGAGGGAACATAAAGTGTTCTTTAAATAAAGCCCCAATTCCATAAAAGTGTTCAACACTCAGCAAAAGACGAAAAGAAAAGTGGGTGTTAGTACCCCAATAAACGTTCAGCAGTATGTGCACAGAAAAAGGACTATGTCCTAACAAGTGTCTAACACTTTATAAAAAAAGAAATGACAGAAACTCAGTGGGCTTAGCCCAAGCTGGCCAAACTCATAATCAAATGAACCCATGCGCTCTTTATTGGACTCAGTCCCAAACAAGATTATTAAATTTCTGATGAACATTCATTGGTTCAAGATCACATCTCTTCATACCTCTGATATATGTCCTTGTAATTCTTCAACGTTTTCAGAGAGATGGAGGGTCCCAATAACCAATAACTTTTGGCGCATCCCCAAATGGTTAATCCAAAATCTCACAGACTATGACGTCTTTAAACCAGACGATGATGTCTTTAAACCCTATATACTATGAAGTCCTTAAACTCATGGACTATGATGTCCTTAAACTTATGGACCGAAACATCCCTAAACTAAATCCCACAGACTATGATGTCTTTAAACTTATGGACCGCAATGTCCCTAAACTAAACCTTACAGACTATGACGTCCTTAAAACCTATGGACCATGAGGTCCTTAAACTCATGGACTACGATGTCCTTAAACCCAATGGACCGTAAAGTCCCTAAACTAAATCGATAGAGCCCAAATGCTCTTTCTTTGGATCTAAATGATCCCAAAACCCTGTTAAGTAGATCTTACTCTAAAATTACACTAACGTATCCTTAACAAATGTTTAAGTTGATCTTAATCTCAAATGAGATTAACGATCCTTAAACCAACCCAAACCCAAATCTAAGAAAATACGGATTTAGACAAATCCACGCCCTACGGGCGACAACACTAATTAGTCTCCGTATACAATCCACGGGCAACTAAAAAGAAAAAAAACACACATAACATGAAGTGACCATCTAGAGAAGGAGAAAGTGGTTACCGCGATGCGGTAGTGTTCATATCAGATTTTTGCATTTATATACCGCCCAATTTTTATCATATTGCTTATTGGTAGATACTCTTGAGCCGTGTTTGCTAGTCAATTGCAGGATACAGGTTCTCGGCTCTTAACGGTGAAATTCATGAAAAAACACGACAAAATCCGGGTTCCTGCCAACCACAAATAAAACACGGGTCTCCGCTCTTTATCCGTCTGTTGCCACACACCAGTTTAAGAGACAAAATGGCAAATCAATGTCATTTTCATGCACAAGGCTCAATGGCAACACAAGATCCAAGAAATTTACGCGGAGCTCGAGGAAATCATGACAAAAAATCAACATCAAATCACCTTTTGGCATGCTGCAAATCTGGAGGAAATGTGGAGAGATTCTGAGAAACAAAGTGTACCAAACTAATCCAAACATCAACACTAAGAAGCACAGAAAATCCGAGCAGCCAAGTCCTCTAAAGCGCCGCGGTTCCGCGGCATTAGCATGCTTAGACCGCGGAACCGCAGCCGTACGGCCTCCTCAGTTGATGAAATTTCAGGGGTATTTTGGTCTTTTCATGTAGAGGCAGAATTTTGCCCTAGATTTCCAGTTCCCTGCCTATAAATAGCCCAGAACCTTGTGAAGCCAAGGGTGCTTAATCTTGTATTTTTAGGTTTTAGAATACACGTTCTTCTTCCTCTTCTCATCTCTTCTCCATTGAAAAACTTGTAGTGAGCTTTTGTGAGTGAAGAATGATGATTAAAGAAGTTTATTTTGTTATTATACTTCTCTTGTTCTTTAGTTAAATTATTATTGCTTGTAATTTTCATTTGTTAACTTAGTTGTTGTTATTTGTGTTTGTTTCTTTCTTGTCTCTTTTCCTTTATCCTTAAACAACCATGATGCTTACGCTTGATCCTTGCCGAGGTGAGGTCGCAAATAGCTAGTTGTTATCTTCTAATCTCCTTCTTTCTATCTTCCTCTTTTGTTTTAATTTCTTTTCCGTATAAAGGGTGAGTAGTTTCATACTTGTTAGGGTAGGATAAGGGAAGTTTGAGAGAAGGAAATCTCTCTCACTCTTTCCTTGCCCAACATCTTAATTCGACTCCCATTAATTGAACCACAATCCGCTCCCTACAGCACCCTATCCTACATGATAGCGGTGATTCCGTAGTGAGACCGGTTGTGGTTGAATTAACCGGAGGTTATGGCTAAGAGCCAAGAACGGACGGACAAGCACCAAAAGGAAGAATTTAAGCGTTGGAAAGCCTAGCTTATTCTCGCAAGTTCCTTCCTAGTTGTGCTAATCCCCATTGTTGCCGATTACCGTAACACCGATATTAAGAGTGGCAATGAAAGAAGTGAGCGACTCCTAACTCAAACTAACCTAATCCTAACCCTAACAAGCTCTTTTTACATATCATTTTAACACTTAGTTAATCACAAACAAATCTGGACTTTTGGACTTAACTCGTTAAAGCACATAGAAAAAGATTCTCATCTCCCTACGGACGACCCATACTCAACCGGCCAGCTACGAGCGAAACCGTTTTGATTGCGGTAATTAACTAAACTTGAACATGCAGAATTCCTACCAATCAAATGGCGCCGTTGCCGGGGAGACGGTAGTTTATTTCTTTGTGTAATTTCGGGTTAATTTGTGAATATAAATATAACCGAAAAACAAAATATATATATATATATATATATATATATATATATATATATATATATATATATATATTGTAAAAAAAACCATCTTGTTATTTTTGATTAGTTTTTGTGCTTGTGTGCAGGATAATACGAAGTTCGAGTTCAGTGCCATAGAAGTGGGATATACGAAGTTCAAGTTCAATGCCAAAGACGTGGGAAGATAGACCCATATTTCACGGTTACACCGCGACAGATTCAAGATGGATAAAACGGTCTACTGAAAAATTCTGGTGCAGTTCCAGTGAGCAAATCAAGATTCAGCAAATCCAGAAAAGCAGAGGACCACCACAGAAGCACACCCAAATTTTTTGCAAGCCCAATCCTTCCACATAGCAGCGGAACCGCGGCCTAAGCTGATATTTGGCCGCGGAACCGCGGCCATTTAGTGCCTTCAGGGTTCTAAATTTTTTTGGTGAGTCTCTCTCTTCTCTCCCACTCCTCTGGACTCCACTGAACTGTGTTTTCTGCAGCATTCTTTGCGCAAATTCTCTCCCCCTTCCAATAAAATGTTCTTGTGCAGGATTCTTTGCGCCGCGCTAAAAAATAAAAATTGTTTGCAGTTGATTTGTTACTGCTTTGCATTCTTTAATACGGACTTAAGGGGCTTGAAACCAATTCAGATTGGGTGGGGATTTCATCACCCTTCCCAAGACCCCAGAAATCACAAAAGCATATGCATTGACCATTGTTAATTAAAAAATACTAAACTCAGCCCTAAGGACTTCGCGCTCAATAGGATAGAGGACTAGTTACAGGTATCGGCCGTTTATCCTATCTGACTTTTGCGGTGTCTAGGCAAGTGTGTCGAAGGCAAGTGGTTATTTAATTAAGTAACTTCGCGAAAGCGTTGGAAAACCTCCCATTTACCTGGCACTTACCTGGCCGCAAATGACGGAGAAGAGACGGTTTGAGGTCCTATTTCTAGCCCTCTGGAACAGTTAGGAGCTGTCTAGCAGACCTAGGTGATCCTAGATCTAGGTGTGATTGTGCATATCTTGTTTGTGATTGCTCGAATCCGTAAGTCCGTACATATTTCTGTAAAGCTCTTTATAAAAAGAAAAAAAAAGAAAAATCAAAAAAACTTTTATAAAAACTTGCCCTTTGTCGCCAAAATCCATTTTTCACCCACCACCCATCGTATTTCTCCATTGACATTTTCTTACCCTCACCTTCTCCGCTTTGACTATACTAAACTCGTTTAGTGTATGTCCGCTTGGACTCGGGACACTAGCGCCCGCCTAGTCCGCGTTACGTTAGTCGATACCGACTACGCGATCGACTCAGACGTCGAAACTCCGTCCACGCCTCTTTCACCCTTACCTTTGCCGGCCAACTCCAACGTTGACCGGAATTCTGTTCATACATCTTCACCTTCACCATCACCAACCTCTTCTTCCGCAATGTCAGGATTTAATCCAAACATCTCTTTGACTACCCCTGGATTGGCTCCACCTCCTACGGAGACTAATAACCCACCACGACCGCCTGTTGTAGCGCCGCAGCGAATCGCGCTCCAGGATCGTTTCTATCCCACCCGTTCTGCACTTCCCACCTGCCTTTCTCTTCCACCGGCCAATGGGGATAATTTTGAAACTAAGCCCCACTTCATCAACATGGTTCCGCGATTTCATGGGCTTGAATCTGAAGATTCCTATATCTTCATCAATAAATTTCAAAACATTTGTGCCATGATGAAAACCACCCAGCTGTCAGATGATGCTATACGTCTACGGGTCATTCCGTTCACTTTATGCGATCTTGCTGAAAAATGGGTGTATAGCACCGCTTCCCACTCCATAACCAGTTGGGACGAGTTTGTTAAAGCGTTTCTCAAAAAATTCTATCCGAATCATAAAACCGCAAGGATCCGCAATGAAATCAACCAATTCTCTCAGCTTCCTTCTGAACCCTTCTGGAAGTGCTTTGACCGGTATAAATACCTTCTTGTTCAGTGTCCTCACCATGGTATCGAGAGATGGCAACTTTGCCAAACCTTATATGAGGGCCTAAACCCAGCAACCAAGCAGTTGTTGGAAACCATCCGTCAGGGCCACTTCCTATCGAAATCTGACGAGGAAGCGTGGCAATTCTTTGACGACCTTGCGGAGCAAACGCTACAATGGGAGAGCACCAGACCGACTTCTTCTTCTTCTACCTCCACTTCTACCGGTCAGTCTAGGGTAGGAATTCACCAACTTGATGTCTCTATTGCGATGAAAGCTGAAATGGCTGCAATAACGAGAAAGCTTGAAGCGATAGAGAGCAAATTTTCTTCTCCTGCTCCTACCCCTGTTCTTCCCCTTTGTACCATTTGCGCTTGTTGTTCCGATCCTTCTCACTTAACCAAAGAGTGTCCTTACAATCCACCATCTCAAGGACAGGATTAGGTTAATGCTGCATTTCAGCAAAGACCGAGGAATGATCCATACTCTTCCACCTACAATCCCGGTTGGAGGAACCACCCCAATTTCGCCTGGAATTAGAATCAGAATCAATTCCAAGGTAACAATTTCCAAAGGCCCCCTCCGCCGCAACAACAAGCGCAACAACAAACTCAACATCAATTTCAGCAGCCCTTCCAACCCCAATCTTTTCAAAATCAGACGAACAACTTTGCACCCGACAATTCTTTTCCACCAAACAACTTTGTTCCGTCAAACAACGATAAGGTTTTCTCGCTCGAACGAAATCTGGAGGCGTTCGTTAAACAATCGACACAATCCTCCGCAAATATCCAGTCTTCCATTCAGTCCTTAGTGCAACATACTGTCGCTCACGGGCAAAGCATCAAGACCATCGAGGCCCAGATTGCACAGCTGAATGCGGCCTTAAGCGAGCGAGAGAAAGGGAAGCTCCCGTCCCAGCCACTCCCAAATCCCGGTCACCCACATAATGTACATGTTGCTCTTGAACAACAAAACCATAATGTGAGTGCCGTGACCACATTGAGATCGGGAAGGATGCTGCAAAACAACATCGGCACACGGATCAACAATGACACCCCGGCCGCTTCTTCTTCTTCTTCCTCCTCTGCTGCGTCTTCGTCTTCGGAGCCTATTCTCCATTCTTCAAAAGGCCGTTCTTCTTCTTCTTCTGCTCTAAACGGATCCACTTCTCACTCCACGAAAACACCAGTACTGGGATCCGTTCCAACTCCAAAATCTCCTCTTCCAGCATTGGACTCAACCAATTTTAAAAACGTTCCATTTCCAAACCGGTTGAAGTCCACCAAAAAAAAATCCACAAATGGAGAAGATTCTGGAGTTATTTAAGCAGGTTAACATTAACATTCCTCTTTTAGATGATGTCCAACAAGTCCCGTCCTACGCGAAAATCTTAAAGGACTTGTGCACGAAAAAGAGGAAGTCTCAGGTACACAAGAAAGTTTTCTTGGCTAGTGCTGTGAGTGATGCCCTTACCCAATCTATACCACAAAAACGGAAGGACCCTGGCTGTCCTACGATTTCTATTACCATTAGGGATAAGAACATCAACCGCGCACTATTAGATCTTGGTGCCAGTGTTAACCTGCTTCCGTACTCAGTATACGAGCAATTAGGCATAGGAGAGCTGAAACCCACACACTGTACTCTCCAAATGGCCGACCGATCGATCATCCATCCTAGGGGTGAGCTAGAGGATGTGTTAATCAAAGTCGGGGACTTCATATTCCCCGTTGACTTCATTGTATTAGACACACAGCCTGTAGCTAACCCCCGGAATCAAATTCCGGTGATACTCGGTCGCCCATTCCTTGCAACCTCAAATGCTGTGATCAATTGTCGCAATGGTTCGATGAACCTCTCTTTTGGAAACATGACGATTGAACTCAACATTTTTAGGTTGGGGAATCAGCCCTCCGAACCTAATGCTCATATACTGGACGTTTGCTCGATCCAGGAGATCACCCCAGAAGAGTATGAATTCGAGGAGTTTCTGTTCGACCACGATAACCTTAACGCCACTAGTGCATTCCTCTTCGAACCTGCTACTGTTTCTGCGCCCGACAACGACTACGAGTGTTTCACGTTCTTGAACGATCTTAGCTACTCACAACCCGATTTTGAATCCTTCGAATTTCCGGATGAGTTACCTGAACCATCAAACTCGGTCGCTTACACTCGTTTTGAACCTTTGCTGGAATCTTTTGAGTTCGAGACCTTTGCACCAATCTTGCCTTCAATCGTTTCACCTCCAACGCTCGAACTCAAGCCTTTGCCGTCTCACCTTAAGTACGCTTACTTAGGTGAGAACGAGACCCTCCCTGTCATCATCTCGGCTTCTCTAGATCCAGAGCAAGAGAAAGCCCTTCTGGCGGTCTTGCACAGCAATAGGCAAGCTTTTGGCTGGTCCATGGCGGACATCAAGGGAATTAGTCCTCTGATCATTGAACATCACATTCATCTGATGGATGATGCCAAACCAACCAGGGATCCACAAAGACGTCTCAATCCAGTCATGAAAGAGGCTGTGAAGAAGGAGATCGTAAAATGTCTGGATAGTGGTATCATTTACCCTATCTCTGATAGCCAGTGGGTTAGCCCCATTCACGTTGTCCCCAAGAAATTAGGTATAACGGTCATCACTAACGAGGTGAACAAGTTAATCCCTACTCGCACCCAAACTGGGTGGCGAGTATGCATTGATTACAGAAAACTCAACGCCGCAACACGGAAAGACCACTTTCCGCTACCTTTCATTGACCAAATGCTTGAACGATTGGCCAGACACGAGTACTACTACTTTCTTGATGGCTACTCCGGCTATAATCAGATTCCCATCGCCGAAAAAGACCAGGACAAGACCTCATTCACTTATCCTTTCGGCACGTTTGTATATCGTCGCATGCCCTTTGGGTTATACAATGCGCCCGCTACCTTCCAGCGGTGTATGATGGGAATCTTCTCAGACATTGTGGAAAAATTTCTGGAGATCTTCATGGACGATTTCTCCATCTTCGGCGATTCCTTCAACGAGTGTTTGCTGCATCTTGACGCTGTCCTTACCCAATGTAAGGACAAGAATCTCACTTTGAATTGGGAGAAGTGCCACTTCATGGTGCGCGAAGGTATTGTCTTAGGACATATCATCTCGCAAAATGGCACAGAGGTTGACAAAGCAAAGATTGAGGTCATTTCCAATCTACCTCCTCCCAGATGCGTCCGAGACATCCGAGCCTTCCTTGGCCATGTCGGTTTCTATAGACGATTCATCAAGGACTTTAGCAAGATTGCTAGGCCCTTGACTCTTTTGATGGCCAAGGACACGCTATTCGACTTCAACTCGAGCTGTGTGACTGCATTCGAGTCACTAAAAATCTCACTCACTTCTGCTCCCGTTCTTTCTTCACCAGACTGGACGCACCCATTTGAGATAATGTGCGATGCATCCGACTTTGCCATTGGTGGTGTCCTTGGACAACACATCAACAAGATGCCGCACGTAATCTATTATGCGAGCCGAACCCTGAACGATGCCCAACTCAATTATACCACAACTGAGAAGGAATTCTTGGCTGTTGTATTTGCTTTAGAAAAGTTCAGGCCCTACCTCATCGGCTCTCCAGTCATTGTCTACACAGACCATTCTGCTCTGCGCCATGTTTTTGCGAAGAAAGATGCAAAATCTCGGCTAATACGTTGGATCCTCTTGCTTCAAGAGTTTGACCTTGTCATTAAGGACAAACGAGGATGTGAAAACGTAGTTGCCAACCATCTCTCACGACTTCCTACTTCTCCTTCGCTTCCAATTCCGATCAACGACGTTTTCCCGGATGAACAGCTCTTGACAGTATCTTGCGAACCCTGGTTCGTAGATATTGTGAACTATTTGGCCACAGGGTTACTACCGACTGAATGGTCAAGTCAGGACAGACTTCGCTTCTTATCCCAAGTAAAACACTTTTACTGGGACGAACCCTGTCTATTCAAGTACTGTCCCGACCAGATTATTCGTCGGTGTGTCCCTGACGATGAATTCAAGAGTGTGCTGTCGTTTTGCCACGATCAAGCGTGTGGCGGGCATTTTGGCCCCAGAAAGACAGCTGAGAAGATCTTGCAATGTGGTTTCTACTGGCCACAACTCTTCAAAGACGCTCATGACTATTGCAAGACTTGCTCCCGGTGCCAACACTTGGGCCGGATATCCCGGAGGAACGAGATGCCGCTCCTACCGATCTTGGTTGTGGAGATTTTCGACGTTGGGGGGATAGATTTCATGGGGCCGTTTCCCAGCTCTTTCGGGAACTTGTACTTCCTTCTCGCTGTTGATTACGTCTCTAAGTGGGTCGAGGCTGTGCCCAGCCGGACTAACGACAACAAGGTTGTCGTTAGGTTTCTTAAAGAAAACATTTTCTCCCGGTTTGGGCACCCCCGAGCGATCATTAGCGACAATGGAACTCATTTCTGCAATAAGACTTTCGAGGCCTTGATGCGGAAATATTCCATTAATCATAAGCTATCTACGCCCTACCACCCCCAAACCTGCGGGCAGGCCGAAGTTTCAAATCGTCAAATCAAGCAGATACTGGAGAAGACGGTTTCCAAGAACCGAAAAGATTGGTCGTTGAAACTCACTGATGCCCTTTGGGCATTTCGAACCGTTTATAAGACCGATCTTGGCATGTCTCCCTATCGGCTTGTGTGCGGAAAGGCTTGCCATTTACCTGTCGAAATAGAGCATCGCGCATTTTGGGCGATAAAAGAGCTGAATCAGTCTCTCGAAGATGCGGGCAGCCATCGGAAGCTGCGGTTGAACGAATTGAGCGAGCTTAGGGATGGGGCTTACGATAACGCGGTTGTCGTTAAGAATCGAACGAAGGTGTTTCACGATAAACACCTTTTGCGCAAAACTTTCATACCTGGTCAACAGGTACTGCTTTACGACACCAGACTGCACTTCCATCCAGGAAAGCTCAGATCTCGCTGGAAAGGGCCGTATTTTGTGCGGAATGTGTATCCGCATGGCGCTGTGGATTTGGAGAATCCAAAGGACGGTTCATTTTTCAAAGTAAATGGACACCGACTTAAACCGTACCTTAGCACCGAACCAACAGAGGAGCTCCTGTTCTTACAGGAGCCGGTTTATCCTGCATAATCTTCCTCTGCCTACCTCCAAACTTCGGTTATCCAGCCAAGAACAAGTGGACATTGTTCCAAATAAGTTTGGGGGTATGTATATACCATTTTGTACATTTTTGTGGATATTCTTTTCCTTTTTTGCTTTTTTTTCTCTTTTCTTTAAAACAAAAAAAAAATTGTGTATTGATTAAAGAGATTTTACGATCAAAAGATATGAGTTTACCGCAATCAGAAACGGCGTCGCTTCGCAGCTAGCCGGTGAGTACGGGTCGATCCACAGAGACGGGTAAATTCCTTTTATGTGTTTTAACGAGTTGATTCAATTTGTCGTTTTGATTGGTTTATAAAAATCTATAAAAAATTGGATCTAATTAATCTAATTAAGAGTCTTGCTAGGGTTAGGATTAGGGGAAGTTTTGGAGATTAATGTTTTTCCTCACCGCTTTCAATGCCTTCTTTTTTTTAGATCTATTAGATGTTAAGGTAATTATTAATAAAGTGGATCCAAATCTTTTGGGAAGATGTTTCTTCCTCTAGATTTGTATCCTTCCTTTGTTGATAATTATCCTAACCCTCACGGAAAACGCGCGCAACCGGCCCTTTATACTACGGTTCATCGTTACCTCGAAGGGTAGGATGCCGCAGGGAGCGGTTGTGCTCGTATGCGTGAAGTTCTAATTCATTAAATTAAAGTGGCATTGAAAGGGATGAGAGATCTCATCTCTCAACCCTTTCCCTAAGGCTAACCCTAACAAGCGAGGAGACTACTCGCTCATTAGGGGATGAGAAGACATTATAATTAAAAGAAACATAAATAAAATACTTACTAGGTTGACGGCTCCCTCCAAACAAGAAGAACAGATCTGAATTTTTGCTTTCAGAAATTCTGAATTTTATTGATTGAAAAGAGGCATAGCATTTTACAGATCTAAAACTACAATTTATAGGAAAATAGGAAACCTAGGGTTACAGACTCTCGCACATGCAAAATTACAGATTTGCCCACGTAAAATCCTAACATCTGCACCGACGCGCCGCCTCAGAAAATATGCACCGACACGGGCACTTGATAGCCGCGGAACCGCGGCGCTAGGCTGGGTTTGGCCGCGGTTCCGCGGCCAAATAAGGGAGTTGGGCCCTGTACTTTTTGGGCTTGGTTCAGTGGCTCTTTGGGCTTCTATTTCCATATGTAGTTTCTCTATTGGGCTTCTTATTCTCTTCCAGATATTTCAGTGAATACTTGTAGCGATCTTTTAACCGTTCACATGACATTTTGGACCTTGTACTGTTCTTCGTCTAGGCTTGACTAGGATCCGTCTAATAGTTGGTCAAAAATCCTTTTTTCTGTTGTTTTGTGTCTTTTTCACTGTATTTGCTCCAGAAACCTGTATCCTGTAATATGCAACAAACGTGCGTCAAGAGTACCTGTTTATTTATAAAAAGGATAAGAATAGGGGAATGATAAATGCAATATTATGGTCTGAACAAACACCCCCAAACTTACCTTTTGCTCGTCCTCGAGCAAACTTATTTTTATTCACTAAAATCCTAACCGCACTTTCGCAGGGAAACGCGATTGCACTGAGCACGTGCAACAAGTCGTTAAACCTCTAGGTGTCCCTAGTAGGAGGAGTGTTGTCTCCTGAGGGTTTTCAGCGGATTACACCCACAAAATCCTATCAACTTGGCCCATTGATTTTTGTTCTCTAATTAGGTTTTCTAACAAGGAATTCTATTATCTTATACTTGTAAATTATCCACCCATATTTTTCACGCTTCCTCATCATTTAACTTAAGATTATATATATCCTATAGACTTACTTAGCTTTCGGCATTTCCTAAGTTTTCCTTCTAGGGTTCCATCTCCACTTAGGAATTTTTATCAACTCTACTAAAGATACAAGTTCTATTCTTCATTCCTTTCTCTTATCTAAATTCCAATCACATATCCCTACGTGTGTGTATATATCACCCCTACACTTGGAAATTCAAATCAAGCAATCGTACTCTCGTCCATTGTCCAAAGTACTAATTAGTTGGTGAATGAAATTTGCTTACACATCCTTCATGCGACCGTTAATACTTCTTGAGCTACCAACGACCGATTACAAAATGCGTTTGCACTTTAAAGCGTACTTCCTAGTCTTTGCAACACCCAAGGCTTTAGCAGTGACTCCCAAACCAGTTGGTCTAAGGCACTAGGTGACGAAGCACCATCGCTAAATATTTTTCTATTTTTGCAGCCTTAAATAATCACAAAAACCAGTGTCCATTTTTTTTTCTTTATTCACACTTTTTCATACTAAGGACTTTAGACAAGAGCATTTCAAGATCTCTTCTACTATTCCAAGTTTCAAGGTGCGTGAATATGCAATTTGTAGGGTATACATTTTCAGAATTTAGACTTAAGCTAGGAACTATTTTTCAAACTTATACTCTAATAAGAACATCAATACTCTTCCCTCATTTTGACTTAGCCCAAGAAGTGCACCCAAAATTTGCCTATTTCTAAATAAACTACAAGGCATATACTTTCTACCGTTAAACTTTAAGGAAGGTTATTTTTAGGGTTTTTAATTTACTAAGTCTAAAATCTAGTTGTTCCTAACCAGTTAACCTATTTGTCAAACTCAAGTCAAATAAGCCAAAATTGAATACAATAATTTTATAATTTTTCAAATTTTTCAAATTTTTATGGGTTTTCAAATAAGTATGCAAATTCAAAAATATGTACAAATGAATGCGAAGGAAGAAGACGTACCGAGTATACCCCCAAACTTAAACTTGACAGTGTCCTCACTGTCATGCTAAACCAAGAGGGTCAAAATACCGATACTACCCTGTTTATTTATTTATAATTTTTTTTATTGTTAAGAAAAACAAAAATATGTACAAAAAGGCCCTCCCCCAAACTTCATTTAAACTATGTTAGACTGCCAAACTTTGCATCGACCAAAAGTCAACACCAACCAGTTGAAAAATTTATCAGTAAAGAGTATTGGTTGGTGGAAAAATAAGTTGTGGTGGTCCGCAAAGAATTGTGGAAGATAGAAGTAGTGGTATGGGAGGTGTGGAGGTAAATATACAGGTGATGGTGATGCATCGAAACGAGAATGTAAATGATCAGCAATCAGTGGAGTGTTGGCATTCTCGTACCTT
The DNA here is from genome assembly GCA_030015575.1 of Agapanthus africanus. Taxonomy (NCBI): domain Eukaryota; kingdom Viridiplantae; phylum Streptophyta; class Magnoliopsida; order Asparagales; family Amaryllidaceae; genus Agapanthus; species Agapanthus africanus. The sequence goes on along the minus strand of JASDDO010000024.1, from coordinate 333,803,622 downwards.
ATTAGAAGAAACGAGGGTATTTCAACTTCTAAGGGAGGAGGTTGACTCACCACAATACCCCCAAGATGTTCCTGTGGGTCCTCTATTGACATGGCATCATCCATCAATTGTGTATGATATTCAATTATGAGGGAACTGATCTCCTCGATGTCCGCCATTGTACAACTAAAAACTTGCCGCCTATCTTGTAAGACTTTTAAAATAGCGTTCTCTTGCTCAAAGGCTAGAGAGGCTGATATGATAATGGGAAAAGTCTCATTCTCACCTATGTGGGTATATCTAAGGTGAGGCGGTAAGGACATTAGTTCGAGTTTCGGAGGCGAAAGAATCATCGCGGAATCTACCTCGAACTTAAAGGACCCCAACACAGGTTCGAAATCACTGCAAACAACCGATTCGGATGGCTCGACTGACTCATCCAAAAATTCAAATGACTCATATTCGGGCTGTGAGTCATCATCATCCAAAAAGGTGAAACATTCATAATCAACATCGGTTGTGTCAACGGTAGTAGGCTCAAGAAGGGACGCACTAGTGGCGTCAAAACTGTTTTCATCAAATAGAAATCTTTCAAGCTCGCAGTCCTCCTGCGTGATTTCGTGAATAGAGCAAACTTCTCGTGTACTAGTTTTAGGCACTGGGGGCAGACTTCCCATCTTATAAATATTGAACTCACTAGACCTCTTTCCGAAGGATAGAGTCATGGAGCCATTGCGACAATTTATTACGGCATTGGAAGTGGCCAAAAATGGTCGACCAAGGATCACCGGAATTTGGTTTCTTGGGTTAGCAACAGGTTGTGTATCCATAACGATAAAATCAACGGGGAATATGAATTCCCCGACTTTGATCAACACATCCTCTAGTTGACCCCTTGGATAGGTGATTGATCGATCAGCCATTTGGAGAGTGCAACGAGTCGGTTTCAACTCTCCAACCCCTAATTGTTCGTACACGGAGTAAGGAATCAGGTTAACACTAGACCCAAGATCTAAAAGTGCTCGATTAATTTTCTTATCCCCAATTGTGATTGAAATCGTAGGACAGCCGGGGTCCTTTCGTTTTTGGGGTAAGGTTTGATGGTGGTTAATAGCATTGCTCACTGCACTAGCCACTAGCACTTTCTTGGGTACTTGAGATGCCTTTCTCTTCGAGGTGCACAAGCCCTTTAAGATTTTCGCGTATGAAGGGACTTGTTGGATAGCATCCAAGAGAGGTATATTTATGCTAACCTGCTTAAATATCTCTACAATCTTCTCCACTTGTGTATTTGGTTTATTAGGACTCAACCTGTTTGGGAATGGGGCGTTCTGAAAATTTGTTGAGTCAAAAGTCTGTGGAGTAGAATGTGGAGTAGGAACGGATCCCAGTGTGGATGTGTTCGTGTTGTGAGAAATGGGTCCGTTCGAGTCAGAAGAAGTAGAGCCGTGTGAAGGGTGGAGAATAGGCTCTAAAGAAAAAAGGTGAAGAAGGAAGTGAAGAAAATGAAGAAGGGGAAGAAGAACCACCGGCGGGGATGTCATCACTAGTTCCCATTTTATTTTGCAACTCTCTTCCGGATCTCAACGTGGTCACCGTATTTACATTGTGATTGTGATATGCGTTTTGTATGTGACCGGGATTGGGCAATGGTTGAGATGGAAGCTTTCCCTTTTCTCTCTCGCTCAACGCAGCAGTTAATTATGCAATTTGTGCCTCAATAGATTTGATACTTTGATCATATGAGGCATTGTTATTCATTAAAGATTGAACATAACTTTCAAATCTTGCTGCGGATTCTGTAGATTGCTTCAGAAATGCATCTAGACTTTTTTCGAGCGAGGTAACCTTATCATCATTTGGTTGAACCAAATTGTTCGTTTGATTTGTATAAGGTTGTTGTTGGAAAGGTTGCTGGTTTTGAGTTTGTAAGGGTGCTTGTTGTTGTTGTGGAGGAGCTCTTTGAAAATTGTTATTCCCTTGGACTTGTTGATTTTGGTTCCAAGCGAAATTTGGGTGACTCCTCCATCCCTGATTGTATGTCGAAGAGTACGGATCGTTTCTTTGTCGTTGCTGAAATGCAGCATTGACTTGATCCTGTCCTTGAATAGGTGCATTATAAGGACACTCTTCGGTTAGATGTGATGGATTAGAACAACAAGCACAAACAGTTCGTGTGGGTAGAGTAGGGGCAGGAGAAGTCGATGAGATTTTTGTCTCAATGGCTTCTAGCTTTTTCATAAGTGAGGCCATCTTGGCCTTCATAGCTATCGAAATATCTATTTGATGTATGCCTGCCCTAGATTGACCAACTGAAGATCTCCCACTGAATTGTTTGCTCACTTAGGTCCTCAAGAAACTGCCAAGCTTCGTCGCTAGACTTGGAGAGAAAATGACCTTGACATATTGTTTCTAGCAACTGCTTCGTTGCTGCGTTCAATCCCTCGTATAATATTTGGCAAAGTTGCCAATTTTCTATCCCATGATGAAGGCATTGAACAAGTAGGTCTTTAAATCTCTCGAAGCACTTCCAGAATGGTTCGGACGGAAGCTGTGAAAATTGTATAATCTCGTTTCGGATTCTAGCAGTTTTATGATGAGGATAGAACTTTTTCAGAAAAGCTCTCACAAACTCGTCCCAATTTCTAATGGAATGTGATGCGGTGCTGTATAGCCACTTCTCGGCTAGGTCACATAAGGTAAAAGGAATGACCCTTAGCCTTATTGCGTCATCACTTAATTGGGTTGTCTTCATCATTGCGCAAACGTTTTGGAATTTATTAATGAAAATATATGCATCTTCGGATTCCAAACCATGAAACTTAGGCAGCATATTGATGAAATGTGGTTTTATTTCAAAATTATCCCCATTCGCCGGTGGGGGTGAAAGACATGTAGGTAAGGAAGTGCGGACGGGGTAGAAGAGATCCTGGAGCGCAACTCATGCGGGCGCTACAACAGGCGGAAGATTCGGGTTATTCGCACCTGGCGGAGGTGGAATCATTCCCGTAGGTAAGGTATAGTTGGGGTCGTGTCCCGACATACCTTCGAAAGAAGAATTTGAAGATGGAGGTAAGGAGATGGACGGAATGTCGACGAAGGGTTCGTTGGTTGGTACCAACGAAACACGGACTAATCGGGCGTTAGTATCCCTAGTCCAAGATGACATACACTAAAGGGTAGTGCAGTCAGAAAAAAAAATAGAAAAACAGAATGTGGGGGTAAGATAACGTCAATGAAGGAGAAATGGTGGAAGTGAGGTGCAAGTTTTCTTAGCGGCAAGTTGCAAGTTTTTGAAAAGATTTTTCTTTGTTTTTTTTATTGGAGAGTTTTGCAAGACGGTTTTAGAAAATGGGACTCGTGACACAAATGTATCAACCACACATGCACAATCAGGCCTAGATCTAGGGTTGCCTAGGTCTGCTAGACAGCTCCTAACTAGGGCTAAAGATAGGACCTCAAACCGCCTCTTCACAGACAAGTACGGCCAGGTTAGTGGGAAGGAACCACCACTACAGTGGGCCTAATTAATAACCACTAGCCTAGACACCGCAAAGTCGGTTAGGATAAACGGCTGATGCCTACCCTAGTCCTTTTCCTATTGAGCTCGATATCCTTAGGTCTGAGTCTAATCTTTTTTAATTAATTAATTGTGGTCGATGCAAAATGCTTAGGTGTTTTCTGGGGTCCTGGGAAGGGTAATGAAATCCCCACCCAATCTGAGTTTGGTCAATTAGCCCCTTAGAATCCGGTTAAATTATGCAAAACAAATAAAATTTCACTTGCAATCAGAATTTTTTAGCGCGGCGCAAAGAAACCTGCAGAAAATCTGTTATTGAGAAGGGGGAGAAAGACTCTTTACGCAAAGAATTCCTGCAGAAAATTTTCACAGACAGAGATGTGGAGGTTGCAGAGGGGAGAAGGAGGAATCAAACCAGCAAATTTTCAGATGCTGACGTGGCCAGGGCGCGGCGGAAGCGCGGTCAAGGACCTAGTTTTGCGGCGGAAGCGCGGCGTTCTGGTGGGATCGCGCTCTGGAAAAATTTCTGTGGTTCTGTACTTTCAATTACTCTCTGTTCTTATGTACCAAATTTTGATTTGCCCTCTGTAAAATTCCAGATCCTTGATTCTTCGTTGTTCCTGCAAGATCCAAAAGATACACCCTTCAAACAGATCAAATTTGATTATTTTTTTTATTTTTTTTTTATATTTTCAGATTTTTATAATTTTTAAAATTTATATCAACCCGAAAATTCACAAAAAGAAAGATTACGCCGTCCCCGGCAACGGCGCCATTTGATTAAAGAGATTTTACGATCAAAAGATCTGAGTTTACCGCAATCAGAAACGGCGTCGCTTCGGAGCTAGCCGGTGAGTACGGGTCGATCCACAGAGACGGGTAAATTCCTTTTATGTGTTTTAACGAGTTGATTCAATTTGTCGTTTTGATTGGTTTATAAAAATCTATAAAAAATTGGATCTAATTAATCTAATTAAGAGTCTTGCTAGGGTTAGGATTAGGGGAAGTTTTGGAGATTAATGTTTTTCCTCACCGCTTTCAATGCCTTCTTTTTTTTAGATCTATTAGATGTTAAGGTAATTATTAATAAAGTGGATCCAAATCTTTTGGGAAGATGTTTCTTCCTCTAGATTTGTATCCTTCCTTTGTTGATAATTATCCTAACCCTCACGGAAAACGCGCGCAACCGGCCCTTTATACTACGGTTCATCGTTACCACGAAGGGTAGGATGCCGCAGGGAGCGGTTGTGCTCGTATGCGTGAAGTTCTAATACATTAGGTTAAAGGGGCATTGAAAGGGATGAGAGATCTCATCTCTCAACCCTTTCCCTAAGGCTAACCCTAACAAGCGAGGAGACTACTCGCTCATTAGGGGATGAGAAGACATTATAATTAAAAGAAACATAAATAAAATACTTACTAGGTTGACGGCTCCCTCCAAACAAGAAGAACAGATCTGAATTTTTGCTTTCAGAAATTCTGAATTTTATTGATTGAAAAGAGGCATAGCATTTTACAGATCTAAAACTACAATTTATAGGAAAATAGGAAACCTAGGGTTACAGACTCTCGCACATGCAAAATTACAGATTTGCCCACGTAAAATCCTAACATCTGCACCAACGCGCCGCCTCAGAAAATATGCACCGACACGGGCACTTGATGGCCGCGGAACCGTGGCGCGAGGCTGGGTTTGGCCGCGGTTCCGCGGCCAAATAAGGGAGTTGGGCCCTGTACTTTTTGGGCTTGGTTCAGTAGCTCTTTGGGCTTCTGTTTCCATATGTAGTTTCTCTGTTGGGCTTCTTATTCTCTTCCAGATATTTCAGTGAATACTTGTAGCGATCTTTTAACCGTTCACATGACATTTTGGACCTTGTACTGTTCTTCGTCTAGGCTTGACTAGGATCCGTCTAATAGTTGGTCAAAAATCCCTTTTTCTGTTGTTTTGTGTCTTTTTCACTGTATTTGCTCCAGAAACCTGTATCCTGTAATATGCAACAAACATGTGTCAAGAGTACCTGTTTATTTATAAAAAGGATAAGAATAGGGGAATGATAAATGCAATATTATGGTCTGAACATGTATATCTAACCGACAATTTTGACCCTTCAAATGATCTCTTCATGCAATGACAGTGAGGACACTGTCCAGTTTAAGTTTGGGGGTACGCTCGGTACGCAATTCTAACCTTCGCATTCATATGTATATTTTGCATCTGCATATTAAAATCCATAAAAATCTGAAAATTTTCTAAAAACATAAAAACTTTTTGTCAAGTTAGCTAGTGGGAGGACTCTGATTCAACATTTCGACGGTTTTGTTTGATAAAATAAGAATAACTAAATCTTATTTCTAGATTTTGAAAACCTGAAAGATAACTCTCCTTTGAAGTTAACTATAGCTGATATACGTCTTTACATCACACTACACGTGTCGTGAGTTTTGGAAATTAGATAACAAGTCTTTTATGTCTAAAAACTTTTAAATGGATCAATGATTTTCTGAGGATCAAATAGGTTTGTTCTGAAATAAGTAATATCAAGAATAGTTTATGAAGTGAGTGAATATGAAGGAATGTTATTGATACCTGAATTGGAACTAAGTCTGAAAAATAACCCATCTGGAACTTGATTGGAATGATCACACACCAAAACCCACTAAACACGTCTTTTATCCAAAAAAATAATTGAACTGCCGGTTATATCTCCGTTCACATTGAATCATCATGATTTTCACGCCAAATTGTCTTTTGTTTTTGGACCTAGGTAACTTGAGTAATTAAGTCCGCTGGGGTGTTTCTACACCTAATACCCTAAAGCCAACTGGTTTGGGTGCATTGGCCCAAAGCTCGCTAAGAAGCCTAGAAAGTCCAGATTAAAACAAAGTCAAGCAAGTGTTCTCTCCGAGTTAAAATTTTTAACAGTTCTTTGTATGAGAATAATCCTGATAAAAGACAGGCTTTTATAAAAAAAAATTTAGCGGAGATATGAAGGTTTTATTCTATGATAAAGACTATTGCACGTTCACAGAGGTGTGTATGAAATGGAAACAAGAAAAAGGTGGAGTGAAAAATAAGACCCAGTTTCCTGTTAGGGAAGATAGAAATTCTGAAGTTGAAACTTTACTGGAAAACGAAACTTGAAAAATGCTAAACTCTTTATAAAACTTATGTGATCCTTTTAAAAAATTTATCTGGACTTATTGTGTGATATGATGACTTTATTCGATCCTTCTGAAACTTAACGACACTATTTGCACTGCACGTAAAGACATATAAATCTGTAGTTAAATAAGAAGCGAGGTGTGAAAAATAAAGGTTCGATAATCTAGACTTAGGATCATAGAATTGTTATTTTCTGAAAAAAAAACTTTAGGGGTTTGAATCATAGTTATTTTGCAAAACTAGCTTGACCGGATTTTGTGGGTAGTATCCGCTGAAAACCCTCAGGAGACAGCACTCCTCCTACTAGGGACACCTAGAGGTTTAACGGCTTGTTGCTGTTAGTTATGTATATGCCCTAGAGGCCATTGTTGTACATATGATGTATATTATGATGGATGCTTAGATATATACAGAGAAGACTTTCTTGCTCGTCATGATAGTATGCTATTTGGTTTCACTTTATCTTAACATGTTGACTTGTATTGGTTTACTGTTTTACTCTCACATGTTGATAAAGCCCTTAGGACTTGTACTCGACTACTGGGACTATGATGAGATCATACTAGTGGGGCCGCGGTAGTCGATGAGTACATCCTATAACTGTTCCTAGTCGAGGGTATATCGAGACAGGGCATCGATACACCAGAGTAGACTAGCGTATACGCATCTTGACCCATATGATGGGCGATGGATGATCCCATATCCATCGTTGTTTGACATCAGAGATGGTGTACGGGTGCTCAGTGGAGACTGGGTACACTGGACGGACTCGCCGAGAACTCCCAGATGGTGATATACCACACGTCAGATGGCAGTTCTCCGGTGACACTGGTACAGGGTAGTCTGTAAACCCGAGATCGTCATAGAGTCTTGTGTGACTCCCACTGTGCTTTGATTTCCACCTTACCACGTCCAAGAGGGCGTGCAAAACGGTGGCTTTTGGGTACAGTCCCGAATCACATGGAGGCAATGAGCGATAGGAGGGGATTCATCTCTCCCGGTATAGGGAGTTGATGTTGTGCTGTGTTCGATTGGCTATAATTGGAAGTCCCTGGCCAGGGCTGATATAAAGATTTACTGGTAAGTGTTACTAGTAGTTTCTCGACCCGTTATGAGCCACACATCGACACGACTTATCGGTTACTGGGGTCTGACGTATACCACCCCTAGACTTGATATGCGACATATCAGACGAACAGATCGGACTGTACGGGAGTGTTACTGATCGGATTCACAGGAGAACGGACAGGCTAGCTTGTTGATCTTCTGATCGCTCAATACCTGGGTGGCTGTTACGTTTAGCTGACCGCTTGCAGCTTGTGGGTGTTTGATATGATCATCACCTGCTACCGGCGTATTGACGATTCTTTAGAGTCCTGCACAGAGGTTTCTTGGCTCAGGCGAAATGGAGTAGAGGCACATATGTGATATGTGCAGGACTGAGAATAATGCGATATGAGATACCGTATTATATTCTCGCGATATTTAGATATGAACCGGGTCATCGGATCAAGTGTTGATTCGATGAATCGGTACATGATATATTAGTCGGTAATATTCGATATAGCCGGATCGTCGGATCAAGTGTTGATTCGATGATTTAATATATAATAATATATATGATATATTATTATATTAACTAATATTGGCTTGCTTTATTATTTCATTTTCTCAGTGGATGATATATTGATATATATGCGATATATGTTAATTGTATTATTTTCTTTTGTTGCAAATATATAATATATATGTGATATATATTATTGTGACATGATATGATTAATTGTTAAACATGTTTAAGGATGATTAATTGAGGTTAGGGTTTAATTAGGGTTAGTTGCTTCATGCACCTTCTAGAAGCTATTTATTTTGTCATTGTAAAGATATTTATGGATGACACTTTACTAAACCTAACCAAACCCTAACTCTAGTTGTTTCTCTACTTATTCTTAGCCATTCATCCTTGAACATGGTTACAATTCAATCATATAGATTTATTTCTATTCATCACAAAAGAAAAGGATTTATCATTATTCTTTTTCATTCTCATCTTCTTGCTTCTTGAAAAGCTTGCTAGATTTTCTTAAGTGATGAAATAATATGAGAAAATGATATTAAAAGAAAGCAAAATTACTACTCTCTCATCCTCATCTCATCTAGCCCATGGGATTAGTGTGTTCTTCTCTTTTGAGTGAGAAAGCTTGAGCCGTAGCAACTTCAAGGTAGATCATCGGAGATTTGGATTACGACAAGCTAGAATGGATCGTTCGAGTTGTGGAGCCTCTCATGAGTCCGGGAGATCGTGGATCGCGGCAAAGGGAATTCTACTCGGAGCTTGTGAAGTGAAGGAGCGGACTACAAAGGTTGTAATCCCTCACACTTAGATAAAAGTTATCTTATTGCATGTTAAACCCTAATAATCTAGCAAAGATCCCGGCTTTGGGTTGTTCGGCACGTCTAAAATTTAATCTGGGCATGTTTGATGCCTTATGAACCTTCACAAGAGTGCCTAGGAACCCTACAGTGGTATCAGAGCCAAGCTAGAGCATTAGGCGATGTGTTTACGAAGTTAAAACTCCGATCGAACCCGGAACGACGCAAAAAGACCCCTCTCTGGAAATTTTTTAAATTTTGGGATTTTTCTGAATTAAAAATATGTAAAAAAAATCAGCAGGGAATTCTAAGAATTACCATAAAATACGAGCCCCTGATTCGACTAAACGGCGGCGGAACTGCGGCGCAAGCATGGCTTGCGCGGCGGTTCCGCGGCGGAACAGTGAAATCTTGACACGTGGGCTTTATGGTAATTTCCGTAGGTACTTGTTGATGCTTCTGGATATTTTTAACAGTGATTCCAGTATTGTTTAAATCTAGGGTTTATTTGGTAATAGTAGATTCGATCGGAATTTTTTAGTTCGTATTTTCTTTCCGGATATTTAGAAACTGTTAAATTATTTGAACGGATATCATTAACCGACTTTTTCCCGGCATGACAAACTTTCAAACGTTGAATTTTTATTGGGTTTAAATCTTTCGGAAAATTGTACAAGTTAAGCGGTGGACCCTCTATAAGACAACAAACCTTAACTCGATTATGTGACCGTCTTGAACTGCCTTTTGAACCTTCGGGTTTGGGGCAGTACGGCGTGCCACATGTGAGGCGTTGGCTTGACCCTTCTACGGCTGGATCACCGGTACTGTGACATATTCTGGGATTATTTGAACCCCGCTCAAGTGTTGAGCAGTTTGGGAAATTTTGGGTATTTGATTATCTGTTCAGAAAGTTTAATACTATCTATTTATCTGGAATGTGATACAATATGTGGAATTCATAGAGTTAGGCATGAAATGCGGAGTATGTGATATTTCGGATTTACGATGTCTAAAGTGATTGTGGATTCCAAATATTGTAGTTTTACACTTTCTTTTCTGTGACCGTAAGTGTAATATGTGATATCGTCGGTTTCGTTGCTATATGTCAACGACAATTGGGATGCGCATATTTACTTACGTTGATGATATGAGATATTATGTGTTGCTGTGATATGTTATATTGGATCGTCGCGATCAGAATAGCCGGGGGTTTTATGTGAGATGAGGGTTTTTATTTTCATTCATGTAAAATTCATTTGTAATGTAATATTCTTTTATTTGGGGCACTTCCAGGTTGCGGTTGCTGTCACCAGTGTATATTATTTACTTTTCCGCATTAGGTAGACCCAAGGTGGGGAGCACAAGTAACAGGGCTCTAGGGTCCAGTGGGAGGCCATCTCGAGGAGTCGAGACCGGGTCTTCTAACCCTAGAATTGGCAGTGTTACTTTCCGCTCTCGTAGGGGTCTTGGGATGTGGGTTTGGCTATTCGTCGCGACCGTGGAATCCGTGTTTTATACATGCTCGTATTGAAAACACGGACGTCCTAGTATATCCAATATTTCATATATGTTCTTCTGCTGCAATGTTCTGTGATGAGATCATATTACTGCCTTAGACGAATGCTTATACTATATATATATATGCTGATATATAAATATTACTGCTTTCGTTTCTTCTGTGATGCTTAGGAAGCATAAGCTGATGGGATTTTTATTAATGAGATTAATAAAATAAAAGAAACCTAAAGATGTTGTAGAATCAAAAACTTTATAAAAAGGGTAGCTACAGTTTTTCTTTGCACAGTGATATATATGATATATCCTGCACCTTATTCGATGAGGAAAAGACCGAGATCCCTTCACCGGGAGTGACTCCTTTAGCGAAACTGGAAGATGCTACAAAACGCGGTTTGTCTTTTGATTGCTTTTAGTGTTTTGCTTTGCACAGCGGTATATATGATATATCCTGCACCTTATTCGATGAGGAAAGGGCCGACGATCCCTTCACCGGGAGTGACCCCTTTAGAGAAACTAAGAAAAGCCTCAAAACACTCCTTTTCAAAAACTACATGATTCTACGACGATATCAAGTTCATTACGCTCAGGGTTTTCTGAAAAACCTGCGTAGCCCTCCGTCATTTCAGATAGATATTATTTAGTATTCGTGCTATATTTGTTGACTTAGTTAAGGCATAGTGTACGGTAGCTAAGTAATGTTTATCTGTAAAAACATGAGATGTGATTGGATTAGGGTATTCGTACGGCTTTGTTGACTTAGTTAAGGGTCGTGCGGGTGGGTTTAATTCAATCAGGAAATGTACGGGTTGAACTTGACTTGCGATTTATGGTTTGTTGACTTAGTTAAGGTCATAGATCGCTAGGGGCAAAATATTATCGGGAATTTCAAGTGTTGAAATTTGCAATGAGATTGCATACCTCCTATGAGATAGTTGGATCCTGATACCCACTGCGAGTAAGAGTTACTCCTGGGAGAGTTTTACACAGGACAATTAGTCATTCAAGTAGGTGTCTAGAAAAGTGTTAACGAGGTTACGCCTCTGGGAAAACGAGGTTTACTTTAATTAGGTCCGTGCGAAAGCACGGGGAACCTCCCTCAAAGTACCGACACTGATCTGGCTGAAAGATTGACGAAGTTGTAGGGTGTAATTAATCCCGGCTAATCTTACCTTTTAGGGTTTTAAGGTAGATTTGATAAAAACAGTGGGAGACATCCTGATTAGATAAGATAATAACCAATCTAATCTTGCAAGAGCATACGCTAAAGTGTTTTCTTCTCTCTCTCTCCAGGTAGCGACCATTTCATGCCATAATCAAGATAATAAAATGGATGTATTGACTGAACCTGATTATTGTACTGAGCAAGGGAACGTTAGACCCATTCTTTCTTATAAGAGTTATAAGACTGAACAGGAAACAGAAGAATATCTGGATTCTCACGCCGCCCAAAAGAACATGTATGTTGATGCATCTTCTTCAGGTGTGTTTGTTATTGAGAACTGTTTCTCAGTTCACCCTACGTCCTGGGTATTAGATACCGGATCAGGATCCCACATATGCAAACAGTTGCATGGGCTACGTAAAGGTAGAGAACTGGGAAAAGATGATCATTCCGTTCTAGTAGGGAACGGTGCAAATGTTGCAGCCAAAGCAGTTGGCGAATATCACCTTGTATTGCCGAGTCGTAATACACTGATTCTAAATGAGTGCTATTATATACCGAACATGATGTGCAACATTATATCAGTCTCTTTATTAAGTAAAGAAGGATAAAATTTTGTAGTAAAGGATAATGTTATGAACATATTCCTAGATCAAAAGTTGATTGCATCAGGCTCGTTACATAATGGCATATTCATTCTAAATCAGAATACAGTCCTGAATATTCAAAACACACACAAGAGGAAAAGTTCAGATGTGAACGAATCCTACTTGTGGCATTGTAGACTTGGTCATATCAATGCGACACGACTGGCTAAGTTACATAGAGATGGTTATTTGAATTCGTTCGAATTATCATCTTATAATACTTGCCATTCATATCTCAAAGGAAAAATGACCAAAGCTCCGTTTAGTGGACACGGAGAAAGAGTTACCGAACTCTTAGGACTGGTACATAGTGATGTATGCGGTCCCATGTCTACGCATGCTAGGAACGGTTCTTCCTACTTCATTACATTCACTGACGATCTCTCTAGATTCAGACATGTGTTCCTGATGAAACACAAGTCTGAAGCTTTTGAGAAATTCAGAGAATATAAGCAAGAAGTAGAGAACCAAATGGGCAAAATTATTAAGATTCTTCGATCTAATCGAGGAGGTGAATACTTAAGCGGTGAGTTTTTAGATTATCTAAAAGAGAATGGGATTCTCTCTCAGCTTACTCCTTCTTATACACCACAGCACAACGGTGTATCGGAACGAAGGAATCGGACCCTATTAGATATGGTGCGATCTATGATGAGCGAAGCTGAGTTACCTATTTCCTTCTGGGGGTATGCGCTTGAGACAACCATATACATATTGAACCTAGTTCCGTCTAAATCTGTACCTACCACACCATATGAGATATGGAGTGGGAAGAGACCATATTTTAAACGAGTTAAGATATGGGGTTGTCCGGCCTATGTCAAAAGACAAAATCCAGACAAACTCAAGGCACGATCAGTTCTTTGCAAATTTGTGGGATATCCTAAGAATTCTCAAGGATATATTTTCTATCACGCTGAGGAACAAAAAGTGTTTATTTCTCAATATGCCACCTTTTTAGAAAAGGAATTTCTTGCAAAAGAAATTAGTGGCAGAGAGGTAGAACTGGAAGAGGTTCCAGCACCACAAACTGCAACTGATGATTTGATAGAACCAGAAGATTCAATAGTACCCGATGAACCCCAGCCTCTCCGCCGATCTAGTAGGGTTTCTCGTCCACCTGAGAGATACTACGATTTTCTCATTGATGGTGGAAGCGAGGATTGCATCATGGATGATGATGAACCCACTAGTTTCGAGCAGGCCATCACGAGTGGTGACTCTGTGAAATGGCTGGATGCAATGCGATCTGAGATGGAATCCATGTACACCAACAAAGTATGGACTTTGGAAAATGCTCCTGAAGGGGTAAAACCCATTGGGAGCAAGTGGATCTTTAAAAATAAATTTGGTGTAGATGGAAAAGTTGAGACTTTCAAAGCTAGACTTGTAGCAAAAGGTTTTCGTCAAAGACCAGGTGTGGACTATGACGAAACCTTTTCTCCAGTGGCTATGCTTAAGTCCATCCGGATCTTACTTGCCATTGCTGCATACCATGACTACGAAATCTGGCAAATGGATGTTAAGACCGCCTTTCTAAACGGTGATTTAGAAGAGTGCGTGTACATGACTCAGCCAGAGGGCTTCGTAGATAGTGGGAGCAGCGGAAAGGTGTACAAGCTGCTTAAATCCATTTATGGGTTAAAGCAAGCATCGCGGAGTTGGAACATCTGTTTTGATGTTGTAGTCAAAGAGTTTGACTTCATCAAAAATATAGATGAACCTTGTATCTATAAGAAGGTAGCAGAGGGTAAGGTTGTCTTCCTCGTATTGTACGTGGATGACATACTCTTGATAGGAAATGATATTCCTATGCTGCAATCAGTCAAGCTCTTCTTATCACAGAGATTCTCAATGAAAGATCTAGGTGATGCCTCCTGCATATTGGGAATCATGATCTATAGAGATAGATCCAAACGGATACTGGGATTGTCCCAATCCAGGTACATTGACACCATACTAAAGAGGTTTAGTATGGAAGAATCCAAGCGTGGGAATCAGCCCACGATCTCTGGACTCACTCTCTCCAAAGAGATGTCTCCCAAGACTGATTTGGAGAGAGCTCGCATGCAAGGGATACCCTATGCTTCGGCAGTAGGCTCTATCATGTATGCGATGCTATGTACCGACCCGATGTTGCATACTCACTAAGTGTAGTGAGTCGGTATCAAGCAGATCCTGGAGAGAGTCATTGGACAGCAGTGAAGAACATTCCCAAGTACTTGCGAAGGACTAAGGAGATGTTCTTGGTGTATGGTAACGGAGAACTCCAGGTGGAGTCCTTTACCGATTCCAGCTTCCAAAGTGATAAGGACGACTCTAAGTCGCATTCGGGTTTTGTCTTTACCCTCAATGGAGGGGCGGTATGTTGGAAGAGTTCCAAACAGGATACCGTTGCAGACTCAACGATGGAGGCTGAATACATCGCTGCCAACGATGCTGCCAAAGAGGCTGTCTGGATCAAGAAGTTCATTAGTGAACTTGGTGTGGTTCCATCCATTGAGCATCCAATACCTCTGTATTGCGATAACAATGGAGCTGTGGCTTTGGCCAAGGAACCCAGGTCCCATCAGAAGTCCAGACATATTCTGAGGCGGTATCACCTGATCAGGGAGATAGTTGATCGCCGGGAGATCGAGGTCAGGAGGGTAGATACGAAGGACAACACTGCGGATCCATTCACGAAGGCTATTCCCCAGATACAGTTTGAGAGATTATTCGGGATGCTAGGTATGAGATACTACAGCAGCTGGCCTTAGTGCAAGTGGGAGATTGTTAGTTATGTATATGCCCTAGAGGCCATTGTTGTACATATGATGTATATTATGATGGATGCTTAGATATATACAGAGAAGACTTTCTTGCTCGTCATGATAGTGTGCTATTTGGTTTCACTTTATCTCACATGTTGACTTGTATTGGTTTACTGTTTTACTCTCACATGTTGATAGAGCCCTTAGGACTTGTACTCGACTACTGGGACTATGATGAGATCATACTAGTGGGGCAGCGGTAGTCGATGAGTACATCCTATAACTGTTCCTAGTCGAGGGTATATCGAGACAGGGCATCGATACACCAGAGTAGACTAGCGTATACGCATCTTGACCCATATGATGGGCGATGGATGATCCCATATCCATCGGTGTTTGACATCAGAGATGGTGTACGGGTGCTCAGTGGAGACTGGGTACACTGGACGGACTCGCCGAGAACTCCCAGATGGTGATATACCACACGTCAGATGGCAGTTCTCCGGTGACACTGGTACAGGGTTGTCTGTAGACCCGAGATCGTCATAGAGTCTTGTGTGATTCCCACTGTGCTTTGATTTCCACCTTACCACGTCCAAGAGGGCGTGCAAAACGGTGGCTTCTGGGTACAGTCCCGAATCACATGGAGGCAATGAGCGATAGGAGGGGATTCGTCTCTCCCGGTATAGGGAGTTGATGTTGTGCTGTGTTCGATTGGCTATAACTGGAAGTCTCTGGCCAGGGCTGATATAGAGATTTACTGGTAAGTGTTACTAGTAGTTTCTCGACCCGTTATGAGCCACACATCGACACGACTTATCGGTTACTGGGGTATGACGTATACCACCCCTAGACTTGATATGCGACATATCAGACGAACAGACCGGACTGTACGGGAGTGTTACTGATCGGATTCACAGGAGAACGGACAGGCTAGCTTGTTGATCTTCTGATCGCTCAATACCTGGGTGGCTGTTACGTTTAGCTGACCGCTTGCAGCTTGTGGGTGTTTGATATGATCATCACCTGCTACCGGCGTATTGACGATTCTTTAGAGTCCTACACAGAGGTTTCTTGGCTCAGGCGAAACGGAGTAGAGGCACATATGTGATATGTGCAGGACCGAGAATAATGCGATATGGGATACCGTATTATATTCTCGAGATATTTAGATATGAACCGGGTCATCGGATCAAGTGTTGATTCGATGAATCGGTACATGATATATTAGTCGGTAATATTCGATATAGCCGGATCGTCGAATCAAGTGTTGATTCGATGATTTAATATATAATAATATATATGATATATTATTGTATTAACTAATATTGGCTTGCTTTATTATTTCATTTTCTCAGTGGATGATACATTGATATATATGCGATATATGTTAATTGTATTATTTTCTTTTGTTGCAAATATATAATATATATGTGATATATATTATTGTGACATGATATGATTAATTGTTAAACATGTTTAAGGATGATTAATTGAGGTTAGGGTTTAATTAGGGTTAGTTGCTTCATGCACCTTCTAGAAGCTATTTATTTTGTCATTGTAAAGATATTTATGGATGACACTTTACTAAACCTAACCAAACCCTAACTCTAGTTGTTTCTCTACTTATTCTTAGCCATTCATCCTTGACCATGGTTACAATTCAATCATATAGATTTATTTCTATTCATCACAAAAGAAAAGGATTTATCATTATTCTTTTTCATTCTCATCTTCTTGCTTCTTGAAAAGCTTGCTAGATTTTCTTAAGTGATGAAATAATATGAGAAAATGATATTAAAAGAAAGCAAAATTACTACTCTCTCATCCTCATCTCATCTAGCCCATGGGATTAGTGTGTTCTTCTCTTTTGAGTGAGAAAGCTTGAGCCGTAGCAACTTCAAGGTAGATCATCGGAGATTTGGATTACGACAAGCTAGAATGGATCGTTCGAGTTGTGGAGCCTCTCATGAGTCCGGGAGATCGTGGATCGCGGCAAAGGGACTTCTACTCGGAGCTTGTGAAGTGAAGGAGCGGACTACAAAGGTTGTAATCCCTCACACTTAGATAAAAGTTATCTTATTGCATGTTAAACCCTAATAATCTAGCAAGGATCCCGGCTTTGGGTTGTTCGGCACGTCTAAAATTTAATCCGGGCATGTTTGATACCTTATGAACCTTCACAAGATTGCCTAGGAACCCTACAGTTGCACATGCTCAGTGCAATCACGTTCCCTGGGAAAGTGAGGTTAGGAAATTTTTTGTGAATAAATTGGCTTTGCTCGGGACGAGCAAATGATAAGTTTGGGGGTATTTGTTCATATCATAATTTTGCATTTTTATACCGCCCAATTTTTATCATATTGCTTATCGGTAGGTACTCTTGAGCCGTGTTTGCTAGTCAATTGCAGGATACAGGTTCTCGGCTCTTAACGGTGAAATTCATGGAAAAACACGACAAAATCCGGGTTCCTTCCAACCACAGATAAAACACGGGTCTCCGCTCTTTATCCGTCTGTTGCCACACACCAGTTTAAGAGACAAAATGGCAAATCAATGTCGTTTTCATGCACAAGGCTCAATGGCAACACAAGATCCAAGAAATCTACGCGGAGATCGAGGAAATCATGACAAAAAGATCCACATCAAATCACCTTTTGGGATGCTGCAAATCTGGAGGAAATGTGGAGAGATTCTGAGAAACAAAGTGTACCAAACTGATCCAAACATCAACACTAAGAAGCACAGAAAATCCGAGCAGCTAAGTCCTCTAAAGCGCCGCGGTTCCGCGGAATTAGCATGCTTAGGCCGCGGAACCGCGGCCGTACGGCCTCCTCAGTTGACGAAATTTCAGGGGTATTTTGGTCTTTTCATGTAGAGGCATAATTTTGCCCTAGATTTCCAGTTCCCTGCCTATAAATAGCCCAGAACCTTGTGAAGCCAAGCGTGCTTAATCTTGTATTTTTTGGTTTTAGAATACATGTTGTTCTTCTTCCTCTTCTCATCTCTTCTCCATTGAAAAACTTGTAGTGAGCTTTTGTGAGTGAAGAATGATGAATAAAGAAGTTCATTTTGTTATTATACTTGTCTTATTCTTTAGTTAAATTATTATTGCTTGTAATTTTCATTTGTTAACTTAGTTGTTGTTATTTGTGTTTGTTTCTTTCTTGTCTCTTTTCCTTTATCCTTAAACAACCATGATGCTTACGCTTGATCCTTGCCGAGGTGAGGTCGAAAGTAGCTAGTTATTATCTTCTAATCTCCTTCTTTCTATCTTCCTCTTTTTTTAATTTTCTTTTCCGTATAATGGGTGAGTAGTTTCATACTTGTTAGGATAGGATAAGGGAAGTTTGAGAGAAGGAAATCTCTTTCACTCTTTCCTTGCCTAACATCTTAATTCGACTCCCGTTAATTGAACCACAATCCGCTCCCT
Source organism: Agapanthus africanus (assembly GCA_030015575.1). NCBI lineage: Eukaryota > Viridiplantae > Streptophyta > Magnoliopsida > Asparagales > Amaryllidaceae > Agapanthus > Agapanthus africanus. The sequence goes on along the minus strand of JASDDO010000024.1, from coordinate 333,785,074 downwards.
ACGGCACCCTATCCTACATGATAGCGGTGATTCCGTAGTGAGACCGGTTGTGGTTGAATTAACCGGAGGTTATGGCTAAGAGCCAAGAACGGACGGACAAGCACCAAAAGGAAGAACTTAAGCGTTGGAAAGCCTAGCTTATACTCGCAAGTTCCTTCCTAGTCGTTCTAATCCCCGTTGTTGCCGGTTACCGTAACACCGATATTAAGAGTGGCAATGAAAGAAGTGAGCGACTCCTAACTCAAACTAACCTAATCCTAACCCTAACAAGCTCTCTTTACATATCATTTTAACACTTAGTTAATCACAAATAAATCTGGAATTTTGGACTTAACTCGTTAAAGCACGTAGAAAAATATTCCCATCTCCCTGCGGACGACCCGTACTCAACCGGCTAGCTACGAACGAAACCGTTTTGATTGCGGTAATTAACTAAATTTGAACACGCAGAATCCCTACCAATCAGGTAGCGTAATTAACTGAAGGGGCTTGCGCCTGCAGGGAAGAGCGTCCCCACAATAAAAAAAACCTCACAATGAGAGGGAATCTGACGAAGTCTGCTACAACGGCCATATCTGTCTAAACCTCCGATACACGGTGCCATAAATCAACATGGCATCTTCGGAGAGGTGGACGGATAAAACCAAATAGCATCTGCCCCCAAATTCAGGCAAGATGTTTGTCTTCCCGGCTTTCGGCGGTAAACAGGCGCCATTATCTTCTTAGAGAACGAGTGGACATATACACAGACCACAAGAGTCTGAAATATGTGTTTACTCAGAAATAGTTGAATATGCGGCAGAGAAGATGGTTAGAAACCAAGGCGGACTTCGACATCAACCCACAATATCATCCAGGAAAGGTGAATATAGTTCCTAATGCACTTAGTCTCTAACCACTATCAATGAGTCTCACCGCACAGCGGAAGCTTCAACAAGATTTACATCAAATGAAGATTGAAGTAGTCATGCCAAGTAATGCTTCAAGTTTGATGAACTTACAAGTTCAATCTACCATTGTCAATCAGATCAAAGCAGCTCGAGCAAATGATGCTAAGTTGCAAAAGATCAGAGAACAAGTAGAAAGTGGACTTCGAGCAGACTTCATCATCAATGAAGACGGGTCTTTAAGATACAGCAGTAGATTCTGTGTACCAAAAGAGTCTGTGCGAGAAGAGTTGATGAAAGAAGCTCACAGCTCTCCTTATTCAGTACACCCTGGTGGTACAAAGATGTTCAAAGATCCGCGTCAAAATTACTGGTGGCATAGAATGAAGCATGAAGTAGCCATAAGCGTCGCTAAATGCTTGGTGTGTCAACAAGAGAAGGTTGAACACCACAGGACTACTGGTTTACTTCAACCATTACCTATTCCAGAATGGAAGTGGCAACACATCACTATGGATTTCGTAACTGCACTTCCTTGCAGCACGAAAGGTAACGATGCAGTATGGGTTATTGTGGATCGACTCACAAAGTCGGCTCACTTCATCCAATTTCGAGTTGGCCAATCTACTGGGACACTAGCAAAGAAGTACATGGAGGTAAGAATCTAAGTAAGATTTAAATCTTCAATACGTACTATCTCTGATACCCAAGAACTCAAGCAGGAAATCATAAGATTACTGTTTACCCTAATCAGAGAAAAGCTCTGTTCAAATTCCGAGGTGGGAGATGAAGCAACGCTTCATCTTCCCCCAATCAGAGCAAAGCTCTGTTTTGAAAATTTAAACTTTAATAAATGAAGCAACGCTTCAAATCCCAGACGCAACTAGCCACGTGTCAGGCGCAGAAGCATCAGTGCAGTGCCTAAGGCAGCGCGCCCAATCAGAGTAAAGCTCTATTTTAATTAAAAGAAACAACGCTTCAGTTGCGCAGGCACTGCGCTGCGCGACACGTGTTAGCGCAGATGCGCTAACGCAGTTGCGCTGCGCTGTGCGCTGCGCTGTGCGCTGCGTGGCACGTGTCACGCGCTGGGGCGTTTGCGCCAAACAGAATTAAGATTTTAAAGAAATCTTTCTGTTCTTGTTAAAACAAGAAGATTTTCTTCTGTAAAACAGAAGCCCTTGGATCAAAGATCCAACGATGGGGAAAATTCCCCAAATCACTCAGAGAAAGATCTCTTTATCAAATTTAACTAATTCATGGGCACTATAAAAAGGACCCCAGACCTCAATTCAAAGGCATTAACATTTTCTGGAAAAAAAAAGAGAACTCAGAAGAATTCCTCAAGAACAAAAAGGTAAAAACCTTTAGCGAAAAAGAAAGTTCTCTTATGAACAGATCATAGAACTAAAAAAAAGATCAAAGATCTTTAATTAATTAAATAGTGCTTTGCACATTTCATGAACCTTTGGTTCTCTGAGATAAGAAAAACAAGAAAACCTTATTTTTCTTTGATCTAAATTAAATCAAGAAATCAAATAGTGCTTCGCATTTCTCTTATGAACCATCGGTTCTTGAATCTAAAAGATTCTCAAATTAATAGTGCTTTGCACTTATAAATATGCACTGTTGCGCTCTTGGGCTGGCGCAAGCCACCAGAGAGCGCCACGTGTCAGCGTCTGAAACATTTGCGCTATGCGCTTTTGAATAGAGCTTTGCTCTCTGAAATTGGCGCAACTCATCAGAGCGCGCCACGTGTCAGCAGCGCAAGCGTAGCACACTAGCGCAGCGCACTGCGCTGCATGACATGTGTCATCACCACGAGCGCTTGCGCTCTCTGATTGGCGCAAAGCGCCTGATAAATGCAATGCATTTCTCAAAGGGCCAGGCCCAAGTCAAAAGACCAAACAGGCCTAATTAAATTGATGCTATGCATCATTTATAAATGGGCAAAGCCCAAACAAAATAATAAAAATGATATGCAGATGCCTTGCAGAGCCCAAAATAAATTGATGCTCTGCATCTTTTATGGGCAGAGCCCAAACAAAAAAAAAAGAAAATAATGCAATGCATTATTTAAAAATGGGCCAAGCCCTAACATAGGTCTAACAGACCAAAAACAAATAAAAGACGTTGAATACTTTTCAACTGGACTTAGCCCAATCATGGCCGTAAGTCCTCAAATTAAATTGACTGAGCAAGATTGCTCCCTTAAATCAATTTATATCCGGTTCGAGGGTACATCTCCGAGCTCCTCTGACACCTATCGTTGTAATCCTTCAACGACGTCACTGAGGTGACGGGTCCCGACGACCACACATCAATACGGACTGCGGGGTCCTTAAACTAATGTCGGACCACCACGTCCCTAAACTGGAATTTGGACCACTACGTCCCTAAACTGGAATACGGACCACTATGTCCCTAAACTGGAATAATAGAGCCTCCAAATGCTCTTTTGTCGGATCTAAATGATCCCGTTAAGTCAATCTTAGTCTCAAACAGGACTAACGTATCCTTAACGAACGTTTAAGTTGATCTTAGCCGCAAAGCGACTAATGCATCCTTAAACTAAAAATACCAAACCCAAATCTAAGTAAATACGGATTTGGACTAATCCGCGTCCTACGGGCGACGGCATTACTTAGTCTTCGTATACAATCCACGGGCATCCACAAATAAACAAACACATACACGACACGAAGTGAAATTCTGGAGAAGGAGAAAGTTGTTACCGCGACGCGATAGCGTAATTAACTGTAGGGGCTTGCGCCTGCAGGGAAGAGCATCCCCACAATTAAAAACCCTCAAGCGAGGGGGAATCTGACAAAGTCTGCTACATCGGCCGCATCCGTCTAATCCTCCAATACACGGTGCCATAAATCAACTTGGCATCTTCAGAGAGGTGGACGGATAAAACCAAATAGCATCTGCCCCGAATCTCAGCGTCAGGACATCGCAGTCCTGTCAGCCGCGTCGTTCGGAGGGGAACATATTCTGGCACGTCCGGTGGGACCTTTTCCTCTTTCCACTCCACACTTCGCGTGTCGTGTTCGCGAGAAAATCGCGGTTTGCTGTGGTTTCCTGTGGTTTCCTGTGGATTCAAGGTACTAAGATTTGGTGTCTTGCTCCGTGCAGAAAACAGAAGATCGATGGCTTCGAACTGCACCGCCTGCAGCTGCAACTCTCGCTCCTTCATTGCTGGTGGAGTGACTTATGGGCCCCAAGCGGCCTCCCTCTTCAAAATGCCGGTGGAGCAGGTGGCTCAAACCACCACTGGACTATTTTTTGGGACCATGCTCCCATCAATAAGCTTCAATGCCCTAATGATGCTGCAAGAAGCCCCAAAGAAGTCGGTCTTCGATCGACTTACCACTGCCGCGACCCCTCTTAACGGGTCGCCCAACTCCACTGCCTCGTTTTTTAACAGGCTAGGTAAGAGCTCCAACGGGCCCATGAAGAAGCCTGCAATACCAGAAGGCGTTATCCCGAAGCGGATAGCTTTCCCTACTCTAGTTTCATGCGAAATCACCTAGGTTGCTTCCCCTGCTCGGAAGTCCGCTTCTGACAGGTTGGCCGTCCCCGTTCAACGGACGTCGGTCTTCAAAAGGCTGGTACCGGCAGATTCTGACCAACACAGGGGGCATGATGAGGTCACCCCTATAGATGAAACAACTCCATCAGCACGACATGCTCGACGTCGCCACTGGCGCCGAGTGAGGAAGGCCGGGGGCAACTCCCCCTCTGGATTCACTCCTCCAGCTCCAACGGTGGGGATCGATGCTGCTGTTCCAACCAGGAACAGCTTTGAATTGCTGAATACGGTGTGCAGAAACTCTTCTATTGCGGTGCTGAAGCGAACTCCTTCATCTGTGAAGAATATTCCAGAGAAGCAGTTAGAGCAGCCCCCTCAACGGCTGTCCTCTAAAATTTACAATGTCTGGCGACAGGTTCGAGAGTCGGTGATTGATGAAAACTATCTCCGCCAACAGAAAAAGATGAAGGTTTGGCAGGAGAAGGATCACTCCGTCAAGCCACAAAAAGCAATGGCTACTCGGGTGTCTACTACTGCGACGACCCCCTCAACTCCAATCACTCGAAGGAAAAGGAGGCCGCAAAAAGCCCCTGTGAACATGGCGAAGCATAAAAGAGCTGAACACAAACGCCCCAAATCTGAGGGCATGGTGGTGCACACTGTTTATATGGCTTCTGGAAAGGAAGAAAGCCGCACTTCTACGGGCCACCGACCGCTCACCCGATCTGTGACGAAAGCCCAGGAGCAACAACAAAAGCTTCAGGAAATGATGACTGCAATGGCTGCACTCACTGGGCCAAAAGAAAGCTCTGAAACGTCCTCGGATGAGCGTCAAGAATAAGAAACTGACGCTGAGTTTCTTCGCCGGATATTAGAGAAAAAGGATAAAGAGGCTACGGAACAAGCGGCCAGTATAAAGAAAATGGCCCTCCTTTTCCAAGATATGGTAGGGACGATGTTACAGCCGGACCCTCCAGCTGAAGACCCTCCAGTCATTGTCGGATATGACGGAGGGGAAACATTTGATCCTCCTCCTGCTCTTTCAGTAGCCAAGAAAGAAACCATTTCCAAGGCCGCGCTTGATGACTATATAGCTTAGCAAATACGAGCTCATCAGGCGAGTGAAGCAGCTGGGCAAACTGTTAGAACTGGACGACCCTATCCGGGCTGGTATGACCAAATCAGTTACCTGCCGGGATATACGATCTCTAAATTCCACGTATATAAAGGGACAGGGAATCCGCATCAACATGTCACTCAATTCAGGGCCTTATGCGACAACACTGGAGGCGATGACAAATTGTTGCTTCGCCAATTCGTTGGCAGCTTAGCAGAGACAGCCTTTGAATGGTATTCGGAGCTACCTAATGACTCTGTCAAAACATTTGCGGAGATGGAGCTACTGTTCACGCAAAGATTCGCGAGTGCTAGTGAACGCACCCCGATAACAGCACTAATAAATGCCAGAATAAGGCCAGGCAAAACGTGGGTCCAATACGCAACACGATGGGGAAACCTATGGTCGAAATGCGAACAAAGCATAGAAGAGGCACCTGCGGTAGGCATGTTTGTGGGCACTCTCGATCTGCAGGCGACCATCTCGCAATTCATGATGTTCTTCAGGACGACCACCTTCCAGGCCTTGATTGACAAATTAGCCCAAATGGACCAGATGGGCCATGGACCGCCTCCTCCAAAACCAGATTCCCGAAATGAGAAAGGAAAAGAGAAAGCGATCGTCGTCGCCAATGCTCAACAACAGTCGAGCAACTCGAAGCCGGTCGTTCGCCAAAACAACGTACGTCCACGTCCATCCCTCGAAGAGAGGCTAGGACGTCCTTACTCGTTTTCTCAGAATAAAACGAGAAGACCGTTCGAGCTGGCAATGCGCAACAAACTCATCAATCAGCCGAGTCCAAAGCATCTGTCGCAGCCAGGCGATCTTAATAATCCTAATTATTGCCCTTACCACCAAATGGTAAGTCACTCGATTGAGGATTGTTTCGTCTTTAAGGTATGGATCGAAGATCAGTACCTACAAGGTAAGTTCGCGCTGTCGGAAAATTGGAAGGTAAACACACCACAGCCGCACTCTCCAAAGAAGACGGACACGTCAGGGGCAACTTGTTCTTTCGTCGAGGATGAAAACGATGGAGAAAACTTATCAGATGAATCCGAAGGCTACGTAGCTACTTGTCATGTGATTTCTCATTCACGGACGGATGATGAGGAAGTTCTTTGCGCTGAGAAGTCAATGGCGAACCCTGAGCCGGAGATTCTACAGCCATCAGACGAGTTGATCGATGTCTTCCTAAATAAAACTCGTCTGAAAGCAAAAGCCAATCAAGAGCGTGAAATGGCCATACTGGAAAGAGCCAAGGCATTCCCGTCAAATCAAAAGCCATACACTGCGGGTAAAAACAAATTCAAAACGAGAAAAAGGTTCGCCAAAGCTCTATCAGTAGGAATGAAGCTACCGCCCTCTGAAGAAAATACTCTCGCTGAGGTAGAGATGCTCCCTAACTTCTGTTTATATCATCAGAAGATCATACATCCTACCGAAGATTGCGAATCCTTTAACTGTTGGTGGCAAGGGTATGTCGCTCAAAAGCAACACTTCGACATGACAAAATTTGAAGATTGTAGACGTCGAAAAAATGCGATAGATGAGCGCAAAAGAGCCGCCGCCGATTGTCATATAGCCGACTCTAAGGTATCGCAAATTATCACCTTTGGAAGCGACTCTGACGAAGAAGCTACCCCCAACCCTTCCCTCGGGGAATCTATTTCAAAAATGAAGGAATTGAGGAGCTGCGAGAACGTTCAGCCATGCAATCACACGCTACTCGAAAAAAATCCCAGCCCCGCAAACAACGGAGCGAACAAAAAGGATAAAGGAAAAGCAAAAACGGCTTTCGTCGCCAGTGCTCAACAACAATCGAGTGGCCATATACCGGTTGCTCGCCAAAGCAACAAGCGCCAACCCCTTCAGGAAAAGTTGAAACGTCCTTACTCGTTTCCGCAAGATAAAACAAGGGGACTGTTCGAGCTGGCAGTGTGCGATAGACTCATCAATTTGCCGGGTCCAAAACGTCCGTTGCGGCCAGGCGATGTTAATAATCCTAATTATTGCCCTTACCACCAAACAGTAGGTCATCTGATCGAGGACTGCTACGTCTTCAAAAACTGGGTTGAAGACCAATACCAACAAAGCGAGTTTGCGCTGTCTGAAAACTGGAAGGTGAGTCCGCCATAACCGCACGCTCCGAGAAAGATGGATACGCCGGGGGCATCATGCTCATTCATAGGGAAGGACCCATAGACTGAAAAGTCAGTAAATTCGAGCTTCGCCTCAAATACGGCAATGATGGACCGAAACGTCCTTAAACTAATGATGGACCGCAATGTCCTAAAACTTGCAAAGTACCGAAACGTCCTTAAACTAATACCACAGCATCTTTAGGCTGACGAGGTGAATAAAAAAAATATAAATAAAGAAAAATATAATAAATAAAAACGGTATGTCCATAAGCAAAAAGGGCACGGATGGAAACCCGAAAGGGTTCTGTGAGTAAAAAACAGCAGGGCTACCGGTGAGTGTTCGTGAAAACCCGAAAGGGCGCGACCTCGTTAAAAAAAAGAGAAGAAGAAAATAAAAAGAATAAAAAAAACGGTATGTCCTTAAGAAAAATGGGCACGGATGAAAACCCGAAAGGGCTCCGTGAGTAAAAACAGCAGGGCTACCAGCGCGTGTTCGTGAAAACCCGAAAGGGCGCAGACTCGTTAAAAAAAACGGTATGTCCATAAGCAAAATGGGCATGGATGAAAACCCGAAAGGGCTCCGTGAGTAAAAACAGCAGGGCGGCCGGCGAGTGTTGTGAAAACCCGAAAGGGCGCAACCTCGTTAAAAGACACTTACAGGGTCCTCTCGACCTTATAAGGAGAAACCACCCGCGTGAGATCCTTACGACTCACAAGGGAGTAACACACTTAGGGATCCTCACGATTCCTAAGGAGAAATTACACTTGCGAGATCCTCACGATTTGTAAGGAGAATTCTTTTATGGGACCCTCACGGCTCATAAGATTTGAAAGTCTTAAGTTACAGAAACCTTAACCTGTTCTTAAGCAACCCCCACAACCTCCGATACTGCCCTATAAGTGATTCAGTTCTGACTCTTGTATACAATCCACGGGCGCGAATAAACATTTCCCTAACCAAGTCTCATTCGTGACTAGAGATATGTTCGCATGGTAAACAACCCTCGTAAATTCTCTCGATTTATGATGGGGAAACCCTCCTGTAGGATCCTTACGACTTACAGAGGAAACGAACACTTAGGAATCCTCACGAGTCCTAAGGAGAAAATACACCTACAAGATCCTCACGACTTGTAGGGAGAAATAACTTTGTGAGACCCTTACGGCTCATGAAGTCAAAAGCCTTAGTCGACAGGACCCTAACCCTGGTCGCTAAGCCTCCTTTGTTCGACAACGACAGAGGCAAATGATGATTCGCTCCTGGCAATATCCCAGTTGTAGCGATGCTGATGCCGATATCGGTGTCCAATTTCAGGTTTACGGCGGCAAGCCAGTAGGCCGCACATGCATACGAAATAGCCGAAATGATGGGGCAACTTGCAATAAAAAGCAGCAAGTAAAATGTATGCATGCGAAATAGCCGAAATGATGGGGCAACTTGCAATAAAAAGTAGCAAGTAAAATGTATGCATGCGAAATATCCGAAATGATTGGGCAACTCGCAATAAAACGCAGCGAGTAAAAATAAAATAAACAGCCGAAATGATTGGGCACCGCAAAAAATAGCCGAAATGATTTGGCAATCGCGACCTTCGCTATGTAAAAGATGAAATGATAGAGCATCGCGGAAAGAAACAAAATAAAAAATATATATATTTGTAACGAAATTCATGCCCTACAGACGATAGCACAGCAATCCCTGTATACAATCCAGGGGCACAAACAAAGAGGGAACCATACCTTCCCGACAGGCTCCGCCAAAAAGCGAAGCCAAGTCTCGACGGTTCAGCAACAACCTAGATACAGCCGTGACATTCGCCTCGATACAGTAGACGCAATGTCAACAATAGCGTTCTTCCTCCAGCAAGGATCAGACGCGACAATCAAACAAACGGAGCCACGACAAAATTCCAGCTCCACCTCGACGTTCGTTTCGATGCAGTAGACGAGTTGTCACCCCAGCGTTCTTCATCCAGCGGGATTCGAACGCGACAATCAAACAAACGGAGCCACGGCAACATTCCAGCTCCACCTCGACGTTCGTTTCGATACAGTAGACGAGTTGTCAACCCAGCGTTCTTCCTCCAGCGGGATTCGGACGCGACAATCAAACAAACGGAGCCACGGCAAAATTCCAGCTCCACCCCGATGTTCGTTTCGATATAGCAGACGAGTTGTCACCCCAGCGTTCTTCCTCCAGCGGGATTCGAACGTGACAATCAAATAAAAGGAGCCACGGCAAAATTCCAGCTCCACCTCAACATTCGTTTCGATACAGTAGACGAGTTGTCACCCCAGCGTTCTTCCTCCAGCGAGATTCAGACGCGACAATCAAACAAATGGAGCCATGGAAAAATCCCTAGTTCCAAACATCGACGGTTCATCAGCAAACTAAAAACAATCGCGGCATTCGTCTCAATACAGTAGACGCGATGTCAGCAAAATGAAGTAAAGGCCAAATTCCTAGCTTCAGGGTCTTGACGGCAACTCACATAAAACCTGAAAGACTATCGGAGATCATCCCACACCAGCGTGGAGTGGTTATGACTCATCGGGGCTTGCCAAAATGAGCCTAACCTCAAGTAAAAAGCGACATGGCAAATTCCTAACGCTTGTTCTTCCGACGGTCAAACTGCCTAGGAAGATTGCTTGAAGACGTCTTGTCCAGCCCCCGAAAGGATCAGAGACACAACAGCCGCAGGGCTACTCGAACAGCATGATTGCCTATCGAGGACTATACCTGCTTATGCGATGGTACGATGGCCAAAACCCTAAGTACCACCAACCTTAACGGACTTCTGTCGTAAAGAGCAGAGGTTAAATGCGACATTAAGATGTTCTTGCGAGAAACGCTCGATTCGTCTTGACTTGTGAAGAAATTGTTGAGGCGGCTCAACTCGTGAGACAAAGCCTTAGGCGGTAGGCATAAAAAAAGCCTGTTTCCTAAGCACTGGGACCCTACAAGTTGACCCAAAACGGTCTCTTGCATACCATCCACGGGTCTCACTCTTCAAAGTCGAGTTTCGACAGGGAGGGAAACAACCGCTTACGGGTCCTCTCGACTCGTAAAAGGGAAACATTCTCTTATAAGATCCTTACGACTTATAAGAGAAAACCACACTTAGGGATCCTCACGATTCCTAAGGAGAAAAAACCACCTACGAGATCCTCTCGATCCGTAGGGAGAAAAGTCTCTATGAGACCCCCACGGCTCATAGAGTTGAAAAGTCTTAGGCGGCAGACCTGAACCTGCGGCCTAAGCCATTATTATTGCATGGAGAAATCAAGGTGCTTACCAGCTAATTGTGACAGTATACTGATAATAAGAGAGTGACAGAAAGAACATCCGATTTACACTTGATCAAGCGTTCGAGACGTACTCATTTATGCATGGGCAGAAGACTCAGGACGAGAAATAAGACAAGCTGAAATAAAAAAAGGGGGGTTTCCATTCATATTGCTAAAAATTCTTATAATCATAAAAGCGATGAATAAGAAACATTATTCAAATTATTACAACGGTATAATCTCAGATCCGGGGGATGAATTGAGGAATTCAAAAGTAAGGCCTTCCAGAGTTCTTCTGGCCTTTCTAATTATTCTTATGCGCAGCCTCTCGCGCTCCTGTGTGTCAAGATCCTCGGCAAGCCCTCCCGGTCTTCGATAAGCAGCAACTATCGTCGTCTGTTGGAAGATTTGATGTAGGATGTCAATGAGGCTGTCCCGCCGTTTCTTCGAGATCAGCCCCGTCAGGTACACTGAATGCACCTTGTCTTCGGCATCATCTAGCGCATTGAGCGGTAGGGCCTCGTGAAGACCCGGAAGTGCTCTCCATATTGCTCCCAGCATGACTTTCAAGAGAGCCGAACGACGAGGAAGCTGCCAACCACCGCTTGCGTTCAGACGACCCATGACCTCTGCACATTGGGCGTCTGTACTCCTGGTTTTGTTCACGACCCTGTGTGTGGATATCGTCATAAGTGATGAACTCGTGCAAACTGTATAGACGCACCGCCATTAGGCCTAGAGGAAATACCACAGGAAGATTAGCGATAGAAGAAAAATAATATACACAGAGGGCTAAATTCCTCAAGAGCAAAGCTCTGTTCAGGGATTAAAACCCATGAACAAAAGCTCTGCAGATCTATAAGTTTTTTGAGAGTGAAGCTCTGTTTATGAAACCCCAAAGGGGATCTCTTTAGATCAAAAGATCTGTGAGAGCAAAGCTCTTTGGTTGAGATTAATTTAAATTAATTTGATTTTACCTAAAGTTTCTAATTTTGAAAATGAGCAAAGCTCTACTGGTGAAACCCCGAAGAGATTTTCTTTAGATCAGAAGATCTATGAGAGCAAAACTTTGTTAGTTAAGATTAATTAAAATTAATTTAATCTAAGAATCAATTTTACCTAAAGTTTTTCTAGAAACTTTGGAAAGGAGAGCAAAGCTCTGGAGTTCTTGAAGGAAAGAGCAAAGCTCTGAAGTTTTTTGAAAATAAAAATCTGAAAGATGATAAGCATCTGTAGGGGACCAAAGGTCCTATTTATAGGCATCAAGTGCCTCTTCAACTTCTAAAAGTTGCCACGGCGGTTGGAATTCCGCCACCGTTGCGCTCACGTTTGGGGCCACATAAGCGCAACGGTGGGGGGGCATTTGTTTACCCTAATCAGAGCAAAGCTCTGTTCAAATTCCGAGGCGGGAGATGAAGCAACGGTTCATCTTCCCCCAATCAGAGCAAAGCTCTGTTTTGAAAATTTAAACTTTAATAAATGAAGCAACGCTTCAAATCCCGGACGCAACGCGCCACGTGTCAGGCGCAGAAGCATCAGCGCAGCGCCCAAGGCAGCGCGCCCAATCAGTGCAAAGCTCTATTTTAATTAAAAGAAACTACGCTTCAGTTGCGCAGGCACTGCGCTGCGCGACACGTGTCAGTGCAGATGCGCTGCGCTTTGCGCTGCGCGACACATGTCAGCGCAGATGCGCTAGCGCAGTTGCGCTGCTCTGTGCGCTGCAAGACACGTGTCACGCACTGGGGCATTTGCGCCAAACAGAATTAAGATTTTAAAGAAATCGTTCTGTTCTTGTTAAAACAAGAAGATTTTCTTCTGTAAAACGGAAGCCCTTGGATCAAAGATCCAACGGTGGGGAAAATTTCCCAAATCACTCAGAGAAATATCTCTTTAACAAAATTAACTAATTCATGGGCACTATAAAAAGGACCCCAGACCTTAATTCAAAGGCATCAATATTTTCTGGAAAAAAAAGAGAACTCTGAAGGATTCCTCAAGAACAAAAAGGTAAAAACCTTTAGCGAAAGAGAAAGTTCTTTTATGAACAGATCATAGATCTAAAAAGAAGATCAATGATATTTAATTAATTAAATAGTTCTTTGCACTTTTCATGAACCTTTGGTTCTGTGAGATAAGAATAACAAGAAAAACTTATTTTTCTTTGATCGAAATTAAATCAAGAAATCAAATAGTGCTTCGCATTTCTCTTATGAACCATCAGTTCTTGAATCTAAAAGATTCTCAAATTAATAGTGCTTTGCACTTATAAATCTGCACTGTTGCGCTCTTGGGCTGGCGCAAGCCACCAGAGAGCGCCATGTGTCAGCGTCTGAAACATTTGCGCTATGCGCTTTTGAATAGAGTTTTGCTCTCTGAAATTGGCGCAACTCACCAGAGCGCGCCACGTGTCAGCAGCGCAAGCGTAGCGCACTAGCGCAGCGCACTGCGCTGCATGACACGTGTCATCACCACGAGCGCTTGCGCTCTCTGATTGGCGCAAAGCGCCTGATAAATGCAATGCATTTCTCAAAGGGCCAGGCCCAAGTCAAAAGACCAAACAGGCCTAATTAAATTGATGCTCTGCATCATTTATAAATGGGCAAAGCCTAAACAAAATAATAAAAATGCTATGCAGATGCCTTGCAGAGCCCAAAATAAATTGATGCTCTGCATCTTTTATGGGCAGAGCCTAAACAAAAAAAAATAGAAAATAATGCAATGCATTATTTAAAAATGGGCCAAGCCTTAACACGGGTCTAACAGACCAAAAACAAATAAAAGGCGTTGAATACTTTTCAACTGTACTTAGCCCAATCATGGCCGTAAGTCCTCAAATTAAATTGACTGAGCAAGATTGCTCCCTTAAATCAATTTATATCCGGTTCGAGGGTACATCTCCGAGCTCCTCTAACACCTATCGTTGTAATCCTTCAACGACGTCAGAGAGGTGACGGGTCCCGACGACCACACATCAATACGGACTGCGGGGTCCTTAAACTCGTGGACCGAAACGTCCTTAAACTAATGTCGGACCACCACGTCCCTAAACTGGAATTTGGACCACTACATCCCTAAACTGGAATACGGACCAGTATGTCCCTAAACTGGAATAATAGAGCCTCCAAATGCTCTTTTCTCGGATCTAAATGATCCCGTTAAGTCGATCTTAGTCTCAAACAGGACTAACGTATCCTTAACGAACGTTTAAGTTGATCTTAACCGCAACGCGACTAATGCATCCTTAAACTAAAAATACCAAACCCAAATCTAAGTAAATACGGATTTGGACTAATCCACGTCCTACGGGCGACGACATTACTTAGTCTCCGCATACAATCCACGGGCATCCACAGACAAACAAACACATACATGAAACGAAGTGAAATTCTGGAGAAGGAGAAAGTTGTTACCGCGACGCGGTAGCGTAATTAACTGCAGGGGCTTGCGCCTGCAGGGAAGAGCGTCCCCACAATCAAAAAAACCTCAAGCGAGGGGGAATCTGACGAAGTCTGCTACATCGGCCGCATCCGTCTAAACCTCCGATACACGGTGCCATAAATCAACTTGGCATCTTCGGAGAGGTGGACGGATAAAACCAAATAGCATCTGCCCCGAATCTCAACGTCAGGACATCGCAGTCTTGTGCGCCGTCATTCGGAAGGGAACAATTATATGGAGTACCGGTTTATATTGTCTCCGATCGTGACACCAGATTTCGATCACAATCTAGCTTGGGAACAAGTCTAAATTTTAGCACAACTTATCATCCACAAACAGATGGTCAGTCTGAGCGAACGATTCAGATCTTAGAAGATATGCTAAGAGCGTGTATGCTAAACTTTGGAGGATCGTTGGAAGATCACCCACATCTTGTGGAGTTTTCGTACAACAACAGCTACCAAGCAAGTATTGGAATAGCACCCTTTGCTGCACTTTATTGAAGGAAGTGTCGTTCACCATTAAGTTGGGACGACATCGGAGATAGAGTACTCCTTAGACCTGAGATGATAGTAGTAACTGTCGATGTAGTTCGTACTATCTAGAAAATAATGCGCATGGCCCAAGATCAACAGAAGCACTAGACTAATGCAAAGCGCCGTCACTTGGAGTTCCAACCGGGAGATCATGTCTTTTTGAAGATTTCTCCAAACCGTGGAATGATTCTCTTTGGAAGACGGAGTAAGCTCAGTCCAAGGTATATTGGACCATTCGATATACCCGAACAAGTCGGAGAAGTGGCTTATTGCTTGGCACTTCCACCTTCATTGGAAGGAGTGCACAATGTGTTCCACATATCCCAACTCAGACGGTATGTGAGTGACCCCAGTCATATTCTTGATCACTCCAAGCTCACTATATAGCCAGGCTTATCTTGTGAGCAACAACCTGTTGAAATCCTGGATAGAAAAGTAAAGTCGCTTCGGAACAAGGAAGTAAACTTGGTTCAAGTGATGTGGAGAAAAGACACATCAGGAGAATCAACATGGGAACGTGAGGACGACATGCGAGCAAGATACCCTAAATTTTTTGTAAATTAGTCCTTAAAATAAAAGTAAATTTCGAGGACGAAATTTTTGTAAGTTGGGTAGAATGTAACAACTTTGTTTCAGTGTACAGAAAATTGTTTAAAAATTAATGTACAAATGAAGTATTTGCAATCCTGTGTATGCTATAAGTATTTGATTTGATTTTGAACAGCAAGAAATAACTTGTAGCTCATTGGTAAAGCCTTGCACTGCTGTGACGTAGCCCCTGTGTTCGAATACCCCAAGCGACATATATTTTTTTGTTGATTTTCTTTTACACTTTTAGAAGCCCAAAAGTTTACACGTGCAAAACACGTAAGATGAAAAGTCACAAAGAAAACAAACATGTGCACTGAGATATACCAACAGACAGAGACACGTGGCAAAAATCCAAGCCAAGTCCACCGGCTTTGGACCGGTGAGATTTGTTGTGAGGCCGGCGCCGCCGCCCCCCCCCCCCCCCCGACTGTAATGCTCTAAAAATTTTACCCCAAAAACCCTTGGCCTACCCCACTACCCCCATGCTGTTTGATTTCTCTGCACATTTCTAGAGAAATAAAAATGGGCATTAATTCACATTTTAATTCTCAAATTCATTACCCTAAACCCTAATTTTTCCTATAAATACCACACTAATTTTCACCCCTCTTCATTCAGAAATTCCATACAAAAACTCTCTAAAATTTCCAAGTCCAAAATTATACAAGTGGAGTTAGCAAGGGTCAAAGTTCCGGCGACGTTTCGAGAAGAATCCGGCGACGAAACGACTCCCCGACGCCTTCTTAAGTTCACCACCTCTTCCCTTTCTTTATAACTTGTAAGTTCCCTCTTTCCCTCTTCTCTTCTATTAAAACAAATTCATTTTTTCAAAACTAGTCGGAAGCGGAGTTAATCCGACTTCCGATTCTATTTTAACTAAAAAAACAATTTTTATTCAGAAAAAATTCACTATCTTTATGTATATTGTTTAACAAACATAATACAACATTCATAACAAGTTTCATCTCAAAATAATATGAATATCAACTTCTATTCCATATTTACGGTAAAATACCATCATGTTTACATACGACGTTGATTATTCTTTTTTTACCTTATTAACTTTAGAAAACTCACGAGGTAAGGACCTTCCTCATCACAACACATATCTTTGACATAGCATAGTAACTTTTAGAACATTAATTTGTGGGAAAATACGAGTTTGCAATAAAATACCTTAAACATTTAAAAACTGTTTTCTTTAAAAAGTGTATTATTTAATTACTTACAATTGCGCCTCTACAACCCATTTTGGGGAACCCCGATCGGGATGGTGCGGGTTATCGCACATCCTCGGGCCTAATAGAGGGAGATGCAGACCTCCTCACGGAGCATTCGATCTTGATGGAATTTTTAATGAAATTTTTAAGAAAAATGAGATTTCTATTTAATAATAAAATAAAAATTTATTTTATTAATTATATATATAAATATTATAAAAATATCTATTTCAAATATATTATATAAATATTCCATGTTTTCTAAATCAAAAGAATCACAATTTCATGAAACTACCATTTCAAATCAATACAATTCCAATATTTCATTAAAATACCATGTACAATGAAAACTATGTTCTATTCACTAAAAAATTTCATTTTTATAAAAACTACATTTATGAAAACCCTAACGACGATAATTAAATACTTAAAGTGTATTTTGAAAATATATCAAAACTATTTTTCATAAAACCCCCTCAAGTTATATTAAATTACAATAAGGACCCTAGTAAATATAGGTTTAAGCGGGACCAATTCTCTTAAGCCTCAGGGAGCCGGAGAATATGGGTGCTTGCATATCTAAGGTAGACAATCTAATAACGGTGTTATCAACAAGGTAATTGTCTTGGAAAAAAACACAAATCCTGCCGTCCATGTGCAACAGTTACCGATAACTCCAAAACATAAATCAGGACTTCAATTCTGTTTAAAAGTATGACTCGGTTCGAGTCACGGTCAAATATGAAATCCATCTGACTTGAATTCAATTCAAGTATAACTCCAATTCAACATGAATCCATCTATACCAGAATTAAATCTATATCAACATGACTCGACTGAACCGAACCAAGAATATACCCAGATTATAATGTCTATCTATTTATATCCATTCCGTTTGCATGATATCATGGTTTAGGAGAGTCGTACATCTATTTAACAAAACAATACAAATCAATACAAAATACATTACAGGGTTTTTTCAGGGGTAGACTGGTACGGAATGTGTTAGAAGTGGCACGAGATGGTCACTTTAATACACCTAACTTGAATATCCATTGTTGTTATACCGTGGCTTACGGTTCGTTGTGCTCCGTATACCTTAGTCTCCGGAATAGTGTGACTCCTCTCATATACACTAGCATATTCTGTACCAAGCTACAAACAACTACATTAACATTATAATCAAACATTACTAGTTATACTCTCATTCTGTCTATTCTATCTTTACCTTTCTTTGGGACTTACCGAGTGATTGTTCGCTGACGACATTCCTTCTTTTCTTTCTTTGGAATGTTGTCACTTGGATCGGACCCACTGGAGATCGAGCCCAGTATTGAAGACTTGGAGCAGTTTGCCTTTGACCCAGAGCTTTAGATACTTATATATAATTTTCTTTTCAGTTCATGCCATTGTTTAGGCATTACTTTCCATTCATGTATTTACATTTTCAGTTGTACTTGTAAAGTAATGTTTAATAAATAAAAGTTGTTGTTCAATTACATCTATTGTCATTTTTCTTCTATACATTCATTATATTGCTTAGATACGCTTAGCGTGTTTACTTCGTAGTAAATACGTAGCGGACCTCATCGCGTCTTCTTACCCGTATATCGGGAAGCGGGGCATGACAGGCTCTATCGCGTGCGGGTACATTAGCTTACTAGGAGTCGTCCATTTTAAACCATTTTAGAATAGTGTCAAGATACCCGAATTCGGACAATCCCAAAACCCTACTAAATCTATCTCAATAGACCTAGTTCCCAGATTTATTGTCCAAATCCATAAAGGAGAAACAAATATGGCAACCAATGTTTGACCGAATCGCAGTATAAGAACATCACTTCCTATCAGAAGAATGTCATCCACATCAATATGAGGAACCTCACAATACTCTCTACACCCTTCTTATAAATATCAGGTTCATCTCTTATTTTGATGAATTCAAACACTTTGGCCGTAATATCAAAATAGATGATCCATCTCCGCTGTGCATGCTTTAGTCTACATATAAACTTAAGCAACTTGCACACTTTCCGCTGCTCCCACTAACTACGACAACCCTCTGGCAGAGTCATATACACGTACACTTCTAAATCCAATTTAGAAATATGTTATAGTCATCCAGCTTCCAGATATCATAGTTATGAAAACAGAAGTGTCAAATTTTATCTGTATGGACTTCAGTACAGACACTGAAGTAATATATCATCACAATCCACATCGGGTATTTGTTGAATACTATTTACTATAAGTCTAGCCTTATTAGGTTAATAAATTTCCATTTGCACGGATCTCGAAAGATCTGCTTGCTGCTTATGAGTTTTACCCTATTTAGGAGTATCCAAAAAAGTCCATACTTAGTTATAGTGCATGGTGTCCAACTTAGATAACTCGGCATCCAGCCATCAGTCGGAAGTCACCACTTCCTATGGCCTGCTGAGAACTAATGAGGTCATTATCACATGATTCAAGTCTCCTAGTCATCGTCTATGAGAAAACCGAAGTATCTCTCGGGTAGCTGAGATCACCTACTAAATCTGCGGAGTAGTTATGGTCTGTCAGGGTCAATTGAACTTTCAGGTTCTACTAAGTTTTCAGTAACCGTTTGCGATTCTAAAATCACTTCCAGTTCTACTATACTCCCACTAATTCCTTTTGCAATAAATTCCTTTACCAAGGACGTGGCGAGTCAAGAAAAAACATTTTTGATCTTAAAAATGGTAGAATCTATCCCTTACGAAAGATTGGATAACCCACAATCTGCTTTTACCGAAACATGTCTCGAGTTTGTCCGGATCATCTTTTTAAGCACAAACCGGATTACTCAATATCTTAACAACCTTAAGATGAGAACCATTCTAAATCACATATAGAATCATAGGCACTTATTTATGTGGAACCAATATCAATTAATATGCATCTGTTTCCAGTTGTCACGCCCCGCTTCCCAAAATACGGAATACGAGGGGTAGAAAAGGCCAGCCATGCTCCTACGGTCAAGGAAAAGTCCTGCCGTAGTCACACTTCGGCTTCTAGCTTTTCATAGTAAACAGTAAATGATGCGCAGGTAATGGGAAAATGCAGTAACTGAAAGGAACAATGTAAAGACTGACCTGAAGTGGAACAAATGAAAGTAACTCGGGAAGGCGAGTCAAGAAGTCTGTGAAGCACGGCTAGTTCTGATCCAGGCTAAATCTTCTCCTCACACTGAGCATGCATACTCAGGTCGTCAGAGCGACACAATAGCAATATAATGTATGTAATCAAGTAACAGTTCTAACAGCGGTGAAGGATATGAATAACAGTAAATCAATAACAGCATGAATATCAATGAGCAGGGATAAATGCAGCGGAGCAGTAAAACAGTATAACGAAGTGTCATGTATGTCAACACAGTATATAAGGAATGTAAATGACAGTAGCCCTATCAGTCTCTAAGTCACACTGCACAGGTCAATAAGCCTATCGTCAGTCCAAGTGTGAGAGTCAACCACTCGCGAGTGTCCTCCACCCAAGGGTAGAACCCAAGGGCAAGGGACCACGGGCCCAACATGTAACGAGTGTATCACGGTGATATAGCACATACCCTGTAAATCTCCATATAACTCCCTAAATATATAAGCCGGCATGGGACTCCCGAGATTCTGTTGAATTCACACTTGAACTACCCCACACCCCGTGGTCTACATCAAACGCTAACCATCACCCTAAATACTAATCGATCCGTGACAAGTCTGCGCGAGAACTGGAGGCAGGACCTCCATCAAGCACGTCCCGACTAATACCTAAGACAAATGGCAGTGTCGGATGCCTTATCTGTGACATCCGTGCAAGCGCTTCCATAAGTGTCCCATACCACTTATAGTCACACGTACACGCATCCCACAGACGTCGACAATGCAATAGAATAAAAGGGACACTGATTGTGCACAAGTACGTATCACTTTCACTTAATCACGAATACACGAACACTGACGTACTTGCCACAATCAACACTAAAATCTAACACTGGGTAATTGCACGACATCACTGGATAATCACTACAATGATATAAATATGATATGATGCATGAACAGTATAAGAAGCACAACTAAGGTATCATAAAAACAACAATCTATCACTTGCACGATTTATCATGAAACATATGTATATAATTTAGCGAAGTGATAAACAGGTAGTAATTAATGTGTTCAGTTATCCATCCATAGAATTTTGTTTCAAGCCAATCAGGTTCCAGAATCAAAAGTTATAATCATTTCATTTTAAGCGCTCGCGGCTGGAAATCTGGTTTCAGAATCAGGAATCCATTTCGCAACGCATTTTAACCCCAGTTGGGATCATAATTTAGCGACGCTACAGTTGGATGAATTCTAGGGTTTTCATTAAAGTTTTCAACGCAACAAACGGATCTTCAATCGCGTCTGTACGTTAGGAGTTATAATCTGTTTAATATCAACATGTCAATTCTGAATCTGCTGGGACTGTTATGTGTCCCGATCTTCTAAATTACAGATTAAATATCAAACGGTAACGAAACAGAATGAAATCAATTGTGTTGTCTAGCTAACAGATTTACCTATAGTGAACAGCGGGGTTCCGCAGCCTAAGTGTTAAGGAAACCCTGTGGTACACATTATGGAACAGCAACCAATAACTGAAGTCGCTCTGGACTGCAGTCCAGAGTCACACTCCGATTCGAATATCATCATGGTTTAAATACAGAAATGTCTGAAAATCAGTATAGGGTTGAGGTTCATCGAGTTGGCTTCGTTTTGAGCCCTCGAACGCACCATTCTAATATGTATGTGATTTATGGTGAATTTAACTATTTTCAGGTGCAACACAATTACAGTTTTACGGTTAAACTTGGGGGCAGTTGTTTTAGTCATTAACGATCAAATTATCCAAAGGAAATCACACACTATGTTCATAGCCCTACGGGCCAACCTACACCATCGAGTTCCGTCAAATCTGATAATATTTTCCTAAGGGAACAAGCATCGAACAGTTACAACACATAATTCTAACTAATCTTGCAACTTTAATATTTATGTAATTAACATTTGTATCATAGGTAAATAGCATGTAAGCAAGTAAAAACTTGCCTGGAACGTCTTGGGGTTGTATGGCAGTAGCGGCAACGACCGAGGCAGCAGAGATCGATGACATATGGAATGTGCTCGATGAAATGCCAAAGCTCGAATGTTTAGCGGTGATCTTGACTCGGCTTGTGGGTTTGCGTCGCGGCCTAGCTGTCGATGTGTGAAAGCTTGATTGTGCCGGGCCGTTAATGGGGAGAGGGAGTGAGGTACAGAGTTAGAGAGAGAAATAGAGATATATAGAGATGAGTTAGAGAGAGAGGACTGAGATTGAGAGAGAGAGAATTTGAGAGGGCTGGTGAAAGTGCACAGAGAGAGAGGGGGTTCATTGTGTATGCAGTGAGAGAGAGAAGAGGGGGTTCAATGTGTATGCAGTGAGAGAGAAAAGAGGGGTGAGCAAAGAGAGGAACAGGGGAGAGTGAGGGAGTCGGCAGAGAGAACGAGAGAGAGAGATGATGGGAGAGAGAAAGAGGTCGGGAGAGAGAGAGAGGGAGAGAGGAGCAGTGAGATTGAGAGAGGGGAATGAGAGGGTGAGAGGAGCTCGCCGGCGTGAGGTGCAGGCGGCCGAGATAGGCTGTCCAGTGGGTGGCAGTGGTGAACGAGGATGGAGGATGGGGGGAAGGAGCGAGGTCGTGGTCGTCGCCGTCGGGCGAGCGGAGTTGGTGGGGGAATCGAGTTGAGGGTGCGATGAGGTTGGTGACGAGGCGATGGTGATGGTGATGGAGATGGAGGGGGTGGCCGGTGATGGGTAGCGGGAGACGAGAGGGGGAAGGAGAA
Source organism: Agapanthus africanus (assembly GCA_030015575.1). NCBI lineage: Eukaryota > Viridiplantae > Streptophyta > Magnoliopsida > Asparagales > Amaryllidaceae > Agapanthus > Agapanthus africanus. The sequence continues at coordinate 333,762,445 of JASDDO010000024.1, read as the reverse complement.
GAGAAAGGAGGGGAGCGAGTGATTGAGGGTGTAGTGTGTAGAGGGAAGAGCGTCGTGGGGGTGAAACGTGCGCGTCGTGGGTAACGCTCGCGCGAGCGGGGGCGACGGCGGAGGCGAGGAGCGCGCGCGGGAGATGGGGAAGTAGCCGTTGGAGGGGATGATGAATAGAAGGTGGGCTTCTGGGCCGAGAAGAAGCGGGCGCGGGATAAAGCAATTGAGGAATTATTAAGAAAAGGGTGTGGGCTGGTGAGGGATAGACGGGCCGGCTTTATTAGAGAATTTAAATAGAAAAAGAATTTGAGAAGAAGAGGGCCGGGCTGGGGTTAGTGGGCTGTAGGGAAAAAGAAAAGAAGATTAATTGGAAAAGGAAACGGGCTGGACTCAATAAAAGAATATGGGTTTAAATTAGTTAGGTTTAGGTTAGGTAATTATGTATATAGGGTAAGTTAAAATTTATAAATGAATAAATCATAAAATAAAATAATTAAAATTTTAAAGCAACAAAATACGGATTTTGGTATAAAAGAGGCTGGGTATTACATCATACCACCCTTACAAAAATTTCGTCCTCGAAATTTAAAGAAAACAACTAGATATAAATAATAAGCGAAGGATTATCATGCCGAAAACTAATACAAGTTGATTTACTTAAGAAACGGTAGACAAAGTTTTGAAGGTACATACATATATATAAGAACCACATACAAAAATTAGGCCTGAAAGCATAATACAGGAATACTATAAGGGCAACTACACATATACGAAAATGTTGGTAACAATCAACGAATAATATTAATCGAAGTGTGCTCGGTAAACGTCGAAACCAAATGCGTGCACATCTAAGTATATCCAAATAGCAAACAGAAAGATAAGTGTAAGGCTCAACTACTTATAATAGTAATCGTAGGCACAAAACTCAAAATAAAGTAACGACGATAATGTTAGTGAAAACTAACCCGTAGGTTAAAACATTTTAGGAAAACGTATCGAAAATTAGGTTTAAAAGAATAATTTAGAAAACTTGTATAGTGAAAATAGGAAACATGGAACAAAATAGGCACGGCATAAGGACTGCGCCACTGAAAATGAGAATAATAGTAATGTACTCAAAATACCTCAAACTGAGTAGTCAATAACACGTATTCTTTGATAAATTTAAAATACAAAAACTAAATTTTGAGTAACAGTGTCCCTAAATATAATTAGGGTAATAGAAAGAACACAAAATGTATAGGCTGGCTAGGGTAAGGGATTCAAGGAAATGTGGGTCATTCAAAGGTTGGAATGTGGCGGTTTTAGGCTGAAGATCATGGAGACTGGAATCGGGTCAGCACAGGATGTAAGGGCGAATAACACGTGATTACAAGAGGAGGAGTATGGGTAGGATGGCGGTCGGTGCAGCATATGAATCAAGATGTGAAGGGTTAGCGAACTCGGAAGTTTCTCCAAAATTTTCTCCTCCCAGAAGGATTACAAACGAGGCACAGGCGAAGAGTGAATGGTGGCTCATTCCAAGGATCAAGGGGCGGTACTTTCTAATCAAAACGGTTGAAAACCATACAATGGGTAGGGATGAACAATCAGGGATCTCAGCAGAAAAGTAAATGGATATGGGCAAATAAACAAGTATCAATCGAACCAATAATCAAAAAGTTTATGAATTCAGAAGATTTATTTCATTCAAGAAAATTTGAAACAAGACATTCTCAAAGACGAAAAGTGGCCATAAACTATACACAGATTATTCGGCCAAAAGACAATATCAAAAGAAATCCCATCAGTCGCGGTGGTGGAGATTCAGCAGGTTGCGGTAGGTTCGTGCGCTCAGGTAGGGGCGTCCATTTCCATAGCGCCTCGCAGGTATCGCTAAAGGAAGTTCTTCCGTGGCAGGGTCTTGAGCTTCTGGTCCTTCATCCTCGGATAGAACTTCTTTATCGAGGTCTGATTCCATGTGATTCTCTCCTTCTGGGTTCTCTTCCAATGGGTCTTCCTCCACTGGATTTTCTTCTATTGGATCTCCCTCTGGATCTTCCTCTATCAGGTTCTCTTCAGGATCTACTTCTTCTTCGTCAGAATCCGCTATCATGTTAAACTCTGGGGCGGCTATTCCTTCGTCCTCTAAATCGTTGTTTTCGAAACCGACCTGGGGCCGTTGATCTCATCGCAGAACTCGTCATCGTGTGGTCTAAGGATACGCATGTCTGTGCATCCTTATCTAGATGCGGCGCTGCACCAGGGTGTGCCATGGCCCGAAAGAAGAGTCATGATTAAACAATGGAATGAATAAGGAGAATGGCCAAGTGTACGAAGTATGGAAAGATATGCGGTGAAAGGAATTGAAAGCTCAGAATTTAAAATACTGTGATAATGAATAGAATTTGACATAGAGAAAGCATGAGAATGATACATATATTATGATTCAAATTTTATTTCATCCAACTAAAAGTTCGACGGATACAAAGATTCAAACGGAAAGAAACATTCATAAAAACGACAATATTATTACTGAAAGTAGATAACATGAAAAAAATCATTCTTCGACTGCTATAGCATTGCATTCTCGTCGCGTGAGTTGAATCCTGCGTTTGATCCGCCTTATCGTCGAAGTCCGACTACGCGGCAATCCTCACTTGGCAAGGGTGGGGAGTATGGACAAGTTTCTTCCTTGTATTTCCTTCCTTTCTGGGCAACCGTTGATGAGATGTTTGTTGGATCCGCATATTAGACATTTCCCCTGGGCGCGGCGACAATCCCTCTGAAGGTGTCCTGGCCTCTTACAATATCCACAGCAAAGGTTCTTCTGATGCTTCTGTTGGCGCTTCATCTTCTTCTCCTTTCCTCGTCCAATAGGGATTCCTTTATGATAGGAGACTCCCTCTGGGGTCTGACTCACCTGTCTTCTCAGCCTTTCTGCTAATAAGTCGTTTGTTCGCTCCTGGCCTTCCTTTAACCCTTGTAGTACACTAAAGATTTCGACAGTCTGATTCTGGGGAGTGGATAAAGATGAAGAGTCGTTGGAAGACATGATCTTGAAACAACAATTTCGAGAATGATATGAGTCACACGCTAAATGAATCAATATATGATATGGATGGGACAAGGAAACAAAATTTGATGGATGGACAAGGATTCAAGAATATCAGAGATGCTGAATTTATTATAAGTGGGGAATCAACTGTATGACTGTAAGTCACTTGGTTAGGGTACGGTATTGCAATTGCAACCACGTATCCTTGTCAAGTCACCCGAAAACATAGCGAATAGATAGCTGAACACACGGTGTGAATATGGATCATGAGTGACAAGTTTACAACCTAGACCGAGTGATGTCTTAGATTGCCAAACTATACACGGAAAACTGCAATCCCAATCGATGCAAAACCTGGGCTTTGATACCAACTAAACCATGTCACGCCCCGCTTTCCAAAATACGGAATACGAGGGGTAGACAAGGCCAGCCATGCTCCTACGGTCAAGGAAAAGTCCTGCCGTAGTCACACTTCGGCTTCTAGCTTTTCATAGTAAACAGTAAATGATGCGCAGGTAATGGGAAAATGCAGTAACTGAAAGGAACAATGTAAAGACTGACCTGAAGTGGAACAAATGAAAGTAACTCGGGAAGGCGAGTCAAGAAGTCTGTGAAGCACGGCTAGTTCTGATCCAGGCTAAATCTTCTCCTCACACTGAGCATGCATACTCAGGTCGTCAGAGCGACACAATAGCAATATAATGTATGTAATCAAGTAACAGTTCTAACAGCGGTGAAGGATATGAATAACAGTAAATCAATAACAGCATGAATATCAATGAGCAGGGATAAATGCAGCGGAGCAGTAAAACAGTATAACGAAGTGTCATGTATGTCAACACAGTATATAAGGAATGTAAATGACAGTAGCCCTATCAGTCTCTAAGTCACACTGCACAGGTCAATAAGCCTATCGTCAGTCCAAGTGTGAGAGTCAACCACTCGCGAGTGTCCTCCACCCAAGGGTAGAACCCAAGGGCAAGGGACCACGGGCCCAACATGTAACGAGTGTATCACGGTGATATAGCACATACCCTGTAAATCTCCATATAACTCCCTAAATATATAAGCCGGCATGGGACTCCCGAGATTCTGTTGAATTCACACTTGAACTACCCCACACCCCGTGGTCTACATCAAACGCTAACCATCACCCTAAATACTAATCGATCCGTGACAAGTCTGCGCGAGAACTGGAGGCAGGACCTCCATCAAGCACGTCCCGACTAATACCTAAGACAAATGGCAGTGTCGGATGCCTTATCTGTGACATCCGTGCAAGCGCTTCCATAAGTGTCCCATACCACTTATAGTCACACGTACACGCATCCCACAGACGTCGACAATGCAATAGAATAAAAGGGACACTGATTGTGCACAAGTACGTATCACTTTCACTTAATCACGAATACACGAACACTGACGTACTTGCCACAATCAACACTAAAATCTAACACTGGGTAATTGCACGACATCACTGGATAATCACTACAATGATATAAATATGATATGATGCATGAACAGTATAAGAAGCACAACTAAGGTATCATAAAAACAACAATCTATCACTTGCACGATTTATCATGAAACATATGTATATAATTTAGCGAAGTGATAAACAGGTAGTAATTAATGTGTTCAGTTATCCATCCATAGAATTTTGTTTCAAGCCAATCAGGTTCCAGAATCAAAAGTTATAATCATTTCATTTTAAGCGCTCGCGGCTGGAAATCTGGTTTCAGAATCAGGAATCCATTTCGCAACGCATTTTAACCCCAGTTGGGATCATAATTTAGCGACGCTACAGTTGGATGAATTCTAGGGTTTTCATTAAAGTTTTCAACGCAACAAACGGATCTTCAATCGCGTCTGTACGTTAGGAGTTATAATCTGTTTAATATCAACATGTCAATTCTGAATCTGCTGGGACTGTTATGTGTCCCGATCTTCTAAATTACAGATTAAATATCAAACGGTAACGAAACAGAATGAAATCAATTGTGTTGTCTAGCTAACAGATTTACCTATAGTGAACAGCGGGGTTCCGCAGCCTAAGTGTTAAGGAAACCCTGTGGTACACATTATGGAACAGCAACCAATAACTGAAGTCGCTCTGGACTGCAGTCCAGAGTCACACTCCGATTCGAATATCATCATGGTTTAAATACAGAAATGTCTGAAAATCAGTATAGGGTTGAGGTTCATCGAGTTGGCTTCGTTTTGAGCCCTCGAACGCACCATTCTAATATGTATGTGATTTATGGTGAATTTAACTATTTTCAGGTGCAACACAATTACAGTTTTACGGTTAAACTTGGGGGCAGTTGTTTTAGTCATTAACGATCAAATTATCCAAAGGAAATCACACACTATGTTCATAGCCCTACGGGCCAACCTACACCATCGAGTTCCGTCAAATCTGATAATATTTTCCTAAGGGAACAAGCATCGAACAGTTACAACACATAATTCTAACTAATCTTGCAACTTTAATATTTATGTAATTAACATTTGTATCATAGGTAAATAGCATGTAAGCAAGTAAAAACTTGCCTGGAACGTCTTGGGGTTGTATGGCAGTAGCGGCAACGACCGAGGCAGCAGAGATCGATGACATATGGAATGTGCTCGATGAAATGCCAAAGCTCGAATGTTTAGCGGTGATCTTGACTCGGCTTGTGGGTTTGCGTCGCGGCCTAGCTGTCGATGTGTGAAAGCTTGATTGTGCCGGGCCGTTAATGGGGAGAGGGAGTGAGGTACAGAGTTAGAGAGAGAAAGAGAGATATATAGAGATGAGTTAGAGAGAGAGGACTGAGATTGAGAGAGAGAGAATTTGAGAGGGCTGGTGAAAGTGCACAGAGAGAGAGGGGGTTCATTGTGTATGCAGTGAGAGAGAGAAGAGGGGGTTCAATGTGTATGCAGTGAGAGAGAAAAGAGGGGTGAGCAAAGAGAGGAACAGGGGAGAGTGAGGGAGTCGGCAGAGAGAACGAGAGAGAGAGATGATGGGAGAGAGAAAGAGGTCGGGAGAGAGAGAGAGGGAGAGAGGAGCAGTGAGATTGAGAGAGGGGAATGAGAGGGTGAGAGGAGCTCGCCGGCGTGAGGTGCAGGCGGCCGAGATAGGCTGTCCAGTGGGTGGCAGTGGTGAACGAGGATGGAGGATGGGGGGAAGGAGCGAGGTCGTGGTCGTCGCCGTCGGGCGAGCGGAGTTGGTGGGGGAATCGAGTTGAGGGTGCGATGAGGTTGGTGACGAGGCGATGGTGATGGTGATGGAGATGGAGGGGGTGGCCGGTGATGGGTAGCGGGAGACGAGAGGGGGAAGGAGAAGAGAAAGGAGGGGAGCGAGTGATTGAGGGTGTAGTGTGTAGAGGGAAGAGCGTCGTGGGGGTGAAACGTGCGCGTCGTGGGTAACGCTCGCGCGAGCGGGGGCGACGGCGGAGGCGAGGAGCGCGCGCGGGAGATGGGGAAGTAGCCGTTGGAGGGGATGATGAATAGAAGGTGGGCTTCTGGGCCGAGAAGAAGCGGGCGCGGGATAAAGCAATTGAGGAATTATTAAGAAAAGGGTGTGGGCTGGTGAGGGATAGACGGGCCGGCTTTATTAGAGAATTTAAATAGAAAAAGAATTTGAGAAGAAGAGGGCCGGGCTGGGGTTAGTGGGCTGTAGGGAAAAAGAAAAGAAGATTAATTGGAAAAGGAAACGGGCTGGACTCAATAAAAGAATATGGGTTTAAATTAGTTAGGTTTAGGTTAGGTAATTATGTATATAGGGTAAGTTAAAATTTATAAATGAATAAATCATAAAATAAAATAATTAAAATTTTAAAGCAACAAAATACGGATTTTGGTATAAAAGAGGCTGGGTATTACACCAGTGCATCCCCCTAATTGAAAAAAAAACGACTCAACATTACTCATCATGGAACGCACCTGCAGATGACTAATCTGAGAGAGAATCATATTCTCAATACGGAATACCTTGTACCAACCCCTTATCCGTATGGACGTTGGATGACATACTTCAATATGTATAAGTCACTAGAGTTTACTAACTCAATTTCTGTGTGTTGTTTATTAGTCTTTTGGTTAAAAGAAACCAAAAGTTTGCCATTTAGGAAAAACATGGTGATTTTCCTCAATAGCAACAATTTCTCTGAAAACCGACATTGAGGATAAAATCATCAATTCTCAATTCTCTACTCCTTCTCAACATATGTAACGCTCTACAGATGTGGGATTCTAATCCGGTATCTTTATACCCAGGAATTAGATTTTATTGAGAAACAGTTTTCCAAAACACAGACAGACAGGAAAATCTGAAACATCAAAATGTTTCAGGTGATTGGTTGGGTATTCCTAGTATTCCCTATTTCATTGTCCAGGTTCATGATAGTAGTTGCATTTTTTTTCTATCACTTCAACAACTTTTGATGTCTCTCCACCTTACTTTCTATATACCGAAGTTAGGCTAGTTGGTTTTATTCTTCCCATTCCTTTAGCACCAGTTTCGAGATCAGAAGAAGACTATCCAACAAGTGTAACTAGTATAGTCTCCTTATATATAAGGAGCTCTCTAGCTTGAGATAAGGTGGATGGGAGAAACAAATGAACAATTCACTTTCTCCAGAACCAGTGGCTAATCTTGGACTGAAAAAATTTCTTCATGTTCGTATCTAACCATACGATGGCTTTCCAATCAATATGGATCTTTGTACTGGATACAGAAGGTTCTGGAGCTAGTAAAGGGGGAAGTAGGACAGGTAAGGAAATATGCAACTATGTCGTGAATTAGGGAAATCCATACATTCCAAAACCATCGATTGTAAAAAGGTCGGTCAACATGGTTAACGAGTCTTAGTTTAAGGTGAGTCAAGGGTCACTTTCCGAAAGAGAGAGAGATAGAGAAAGAAAAAACATTCAGCGTGCACTCTAACCCTGATTAGATTGGTTGATTAGTTCATCTAATCAGGATGGCTCACACCGTTCCATCGAATCCTCCTTCAAACCCTAAAATGAGAATTAGTCAGGATTTCGTATAGAAAATCTTCCGGGGGTAACAATTAATCACAGTGGGAATCAAGACCCAAACTATCACGAAGTGGTAACCTTCACGGAGTCAAAAAGTCACCCGACACAATAGAAGGTATGCAATCACATTGCAAATTTCAACACTTGAAACTCCCGATATCGGTTTTTACCCCTAACAGCTTATGACCTTAACGGGGTTAGCAAATCATAAGTCGCTAGTCAAGTTGAACCTATCATTTCGTGATTAATTTAGACCCACTCGCTCAAACCTTAACGAGGTCAACAAAGTCATACGAATGTCCTAACTAATCATATCATATACAAACAGGAAGATATCACTTAGCTAATGTACACTACGCCTCAACAAGGTCGACAAACATAGCACGAATACTAAGTACTCTACTTTCTAAAATGATAGAGGGCAACGACTGGTTTTAATGAAAAACCATTAACGTAATGAACTTGATATCATCATAGGAACAGAGTAGTTTTTAAATTTATAGTCACATAAACCTTTGCCCAAGAGTGAACTCCCTGTGAAGGGATCTAGGCTCTTTCTCATCGAATGATCTGCAGGATATTCCTAACCGAATACCTCTATGCAAAGCAAAAAAACACTGCTATAATTTTAGTAACACAATTTTTTTCTCAAGAGTGAATTCCCTGTGAAGAGATCAAGGCTCTTTCCTCATCAAATGAGATGCAGGACATTCCTAATTGAATACCTCTATGCAATGCAAAAAAATCGACTAAAATATCCTTTTAGAAAAAATTTGGTTCTTCCAATGTATAGATTTGTTTAACTTTGTATTGATCTAATTAATATGATCCTATCTTTTAGATAACCATTATCTAGCATTTTTATTCTCACACAATGACAGAAAAAGCATGAAAAGAAAATACAGTGTTTTATATGCCATTCGCATTTGCCACAAGGTATCGTCTTCACCGTTATGTTAGTTAACTAAAGGCAGAGCGGATGCAGGGCTAGCGCGAATGTAAAACATATACAAACACTTATTTATATCATATATATCACCATATATATATCATCGCAGGCAAATAATCACATTATAGCAAACGCTTGCGTTTTGTTCGAGCAACAAACAAAACGTAACATTCCCCGGTCGCATGAATAGCCTGTGCGCAGCCAAAAGCAATACCCCTATGAACGCAGCGAGCCACCTGCCAATTCTAGAAAACGAGGTAGCCTTCCTCATCGTCGTGTGTATATACTACCCAACGCTTTCTTGAATCCGGTAACATGGGCACTTCATAGAGGATCCACTTGTACCCCTACAAGCAGGGCATGCCATCCGCCAATCCTATAACAAGGTGGCCCGATCTCAACTCCTTGAGATGGCCATCTGCTGCCTTCTAGAATCCGATGACACGAGTGCTTCACTGAGGGACAATTCTAAACCTGTATTATTTACAACAGAAACAACGATCGCTCCCAGGTCGCGTTCCAACAAAATAATAATACAGTAAGCGGAAACGACAACCACAAACAGGACGCTCGTCCCGAATAAATAAATATACATTTTTTTTAACATGAATGGAAAATCTATATAGAACACATCACACAATTCCGCACGGGGCTATTCATTTCGTGACAATCTGATCCATTCCAAGCACATCAAATGTAAACATAACATCACAAAAAACTACTGTGAAACATCATCTAAATGAAATATAGCAAATAGGCGATATTACATATCATTAAATGCAGAAAATGACATTACAGTTTCGATCACAAAACTTACCGAACATCCTAAAAACCAAATGAGATCGCATCTCAAATTTGGGATAAAACAAAGTATTCTAAAAATCCAATTTCCACATGTTTAAGCCCCTGTTGAAATATGGGGGTATCAGCTCATAGCCAGGTCGCCATAAGCGGCTAGAATACCATTTTGGTCGGCCTGGCCAGAGCTAAATGCTCCCAGATTTTGTCACGCCCCGCTTCCCAGTAGACGGAAAAAGATGACGTTGTAAGCCCGTGGCATATTTATTCAGAGAAGGTCATTCCCTGAATAAATATACCAAGTGTATTGAAACAATAATATGCAATGTAAGAAGAAATGGAGACTGTACAATTTTCAACAAATATCTTTATTTACATTCAAACCTGAAATATTTACATATACATAAGTTCAGCTGAAAAAGTAAATACAATAAAAGAAATGCCTAAATAGGTGGCATACATAAGCTGAAGAAAAAGACATCCAGTCTAAAACCTGAGCCGCGATCTGGTCGTACTCCTTGTTCCCCTCCGAAATATGGCGCACAAGACCGCGAGGTCCTTACGCTGAGATTCGGAGTAGATGCTCTATGGTTTTATCCGTCTACCTCTCCGAAGATGCCAAGTTAATTTATGGCGCCGTATATCGGAGGTTTAGACGGATGCGGCCGATATAGCTGACTTCGTCAAATTCCCCCTCGCTTGAGGGGGTTTTTGATTGTGGGGACGCTCTTCCCTGCAGTCGCAAGCCCTTGCAGTTAATTACGCTACCGCGTCGCGGTAACAACTTTCTCCTTCTCCAGAATTTCACTTCGTGTCGTGTGTGTTTGTTTTGTTTGTGGTTGCCCGTGGATTGTATACGGAGATTGAGTAATGCCGTCGCCCGTAGGACGTGGATTAGTCCAAATCCGTATTTACTTAGATTTGGGTTTGGTGTTTTTAGTTTAAGGATACGTTAGTCATATTGAGACTAAGATCAACTTAAACGTTTGTCAAGGATACGTTAGTCCTGTTTTGGACTAAGATCAACTTGACGTGGTGTTCCATTTAATATATGGCCGTCGGGACTCATCACCTCTCTAACGTCGTTGAAGGATTACAACGACAGGTGTCAGAGGAGTTCAGAGATGTACCCTTGAACCAAAGTCAATTTGGGGTTTTATAGTCCATTTAAATGTTTAAGGATACGTTAGCCATGTTTGGGGCTAAGATCAACTTAAACGGGATCGTTTAGATCCGACAAAAGAGCATTTGGAGGCTCTATTGTTCCAGTTTAGGGACGTAGTGGTCCATGTTCCAATTTAGAGACGTGGTGGTCTGAGTTCCAGTTTAGGGACATGGTGGTCTATTGCCAGTATAGGGACATGGTGGTCCATATTCCAGTTTAGGGACATGGTGGTCCGATATTAGTTTAAGGACGTTTCGGTCCATCGCTAGTTTAGGGACGTAGTGGTCCATCATTAGTTTAAGGACGTTTCGGTCCGATATTAGTTTAAGGATGTTTCGGTCCGATATTAGTTTAGGGATGTCTCGGTCCGATATTAGTTTAAGGACGTCTCGGTCCGATATTAATGTATGGTCGTCGGGACTCGTCACCTCTCTGACGACGTTGAATGATTACAACGACAGATGTCAGAAGAGTTCGGAGATGTACCCTCGAACCGAAGTGAATTGATTTAAGAGAGCAATCTTGCTCAGTCAATTTAATTTAAGGACATATGGCCAAAATTGGGCTAAGTCCAGTTTCAACATTTTTTGTCTTTGGCCTGTGTTAGGGCTTAACCCCTTTTTAATAATGCACTGCATTATTCTTGTTTTGGTTGGGCTTTGCCCTTTTATAAATGATGCAGAGCATCTATTTTTTTGTTTGGGCTTTGCCCCACTTTTAAAATGCATAGCATTTTTTTATTAGGCCTGTTAGGCCTTTTAATTGGGCTCTGTCCCTTTTCTTTAACAATGCAGAGTATTAAATACTCTGACAGTGCCCCATGTGGCTTGTCAGGCGCTTTGCGCTAAGTAAGGAGCGCAAACTCGTATGGTGGTGACACGTGTCATGCTCTGGTGAGCGCAAGCGCAGTGTGCTGTACTAGTGCGCTGCTGACACGTGGCGCGCTCTGGTGAGTTGCGCCAATTCCAGATAGCAAAGCTCTATTTCAAGAGCGCGTAGCGCAAGTGGTTCTATGGCTGACACGTGTCACGCTCTGGTGAGCGCAAGCGCAATAGCGTAGTGCGCTGCGCTGTTGCGCTACTGACACGTGGCGCACTCTGGTGAGCGCAATAGCGCAGTGCGCTGCGCTAGTGCGCTGCGCTGTTGCGCTACTGACACGTGGCGCGCTCTGGTGAGTTGCGCCTATTCCAGAGAGCAAAGCTCTATTTAAAGAGCGCATAGCGCAAGCGGTTCTATGGCTGACACGTGGCGCTCTCTTAAGAGCGCAACAGCGCAGTTTGTAAGTGCAGAGCACTAAGAATCTTTTAGATTCAAGAAAAAAAGTGCAAAGCACTATTTTTTTATTTTTTATTTTATTGTTTTCTTGTTTTAAAGAACCAGAGGTTCATAAGAAGTGCAAAGCACTGTTTATTATATAAAGATCATTGATCTTATTTTTAAATCAATGATCCATTAGAAGAAATTTCTTCTATTTCATGAAGATTCTTTACCTTTTTCTTGGAATTTTCTCAGAGTTCTCTCTGTTTGAAGCTCTTGACTTTTTTCAAGAAATGTTGATGCCTTTGAATTGAGGCCTAGGGTCCTTTTTATAGTGCCCATAAATTAGTTAAATTTGTTAAAGAGATTCTTCTCTGGGTGATTTGGGGAATTTTCCCAACCGTTGGATCTTTGATCCAAGGGCTTCTGCTTTGCAGAAGAAAATTTTCTTGTTTTAACAAGAACAGAAAAGATTTCTTAGAAATTTAATTCTGTTTGGCGCAGATGCCCCAGCGCGTGACACGTGTCGCGCAGCGCACAACGCAGCGCAACTGCACGAGCGCATCTGCGCTGACACGTGTCGCGCAGCGCAACTGCGTGAGCGCAACTGCGTGAGCGCATCTGCGCTGACACGTGTCGCGCAGCGCAACTGCATTGACACGTGTCGCGCAGCGCACAGCGCAGCGCAACTGCGCTGACACGTGTCGCGCAGCGCAGCACTAGAGCAACTGAAGCGTTGCTTGCTTTAAATAGAGCTTTGCTCTGATTGGGCGCGCCTTCTTGGGCGTTGTGCTGACGCATCAGCGCCTGACATGTGGCGTGTTGCGCAGCGCAAATATACTGAAGCGTTGCTTCATTTATTAAATTTTAAATTTTCAAAGCAGAGCATTGCTCTGATTGGGGGAAGATGAAGCGTTACTTCATCTCCCGCCTCGGAATTTGAACAGAGCTTTGCTCTGATTGGGGTAAACAAATGCCCCCCCTACCGTTGCGCTTACGTGGCCCCAAACGTGAGCGCAACGGTGGCGGAATTCCAACCGCCGTGGCTACTTTTAGAAGTCGAAGAGGCACTTGATGCCTATAAATAGGACCTTCGGTCCCCCACAGATGCTTATCATATTTCAGATTCTTATTTTCAAAAAACTTCAGAGCTTTGCTCTTGCCTTTAAGAACTCTAGAGCTTTGCTCTTCTTTCCAAAGTTTTTAGAAAAAACTTTAGGTAAAATTGATTCTTAGATTAAATTAATTTTAATTAATCTTAACCAGCAGAGCTTTGCTCTCATAAATCTTTTGATTTAAAGAGATCCCCATTGGGGTTCCACTAGCAGAGCTTTGCTCATTTTCAAAGTTAGAAACTTTAGGTAAAATTAACATAAATCAAATTAATTTAAATTAATCTCGATCAAAGAGATTTGCTCTCACAGATCTTTTGATCTAAAGAGATCCCCATTGGGGTTTCATTGAGCTTTTGTTCATGGGTTTTAATCCCTGAACAGAGCTTTGCTCTCTAGGAATTTAGCCCTTTATGTACATTATTTTTCTTCTATCGCTAATCTTCCTGTGGTATTTCCTCCAGGCATAATGGCGGTGCATCTATACAGTTTGCACGAGTTCATCACCTATGACGATATTCGTGCACAAGGTCGTCAACAAAACCAGGAGTTTACAGACGCTCAATGTGCAGAGGTCATGGGTTGTCTGAACGCAAGCGGTGGTTGGCTGCTACCCCGTCGTTCGGCTCTTTTGAAAGTCGTGCTGGGAGCAATATAGAGAGCACTTCCGGGTCTTCACGAGACCCTACCACTCAACGCGCTGGATGATGCCGAGGACAAGGTGCATTCAGTGTACCTGACGGGGCTGATCTCGAAGAAACGGCGAGACAGCCTCGTTGACATTCTACATCAAATCATCCAGCAGACGACGATAGTTGCTGCTTATCGAAGGCCGGGAGGGCTTGCCGATGATCTGGACACGGAGGAGCGCGAGAGGCTGCGCATAAGAATAATTAGAAAGGCCAGAAGAACTCTGGATGGCCTTACTTTTGAATTCCTCAATCCGTGCCCCGGATCTGAGGTTATACCATTGTAATAATATTTTTCGTTCACTACTTTTTATGATTGTAAGAATTTTTGGCAATATGAATGGAAACTTTTTATTTCAGCTTGTCTTATTTCTCGTCCTGAGCCTTCTGCCCATGCATGAATGAGTGTGTTTCGAATGCTCGATTAAATGTAACTTGGATGTTCTTTCTGTCATTTTCTCCGTCTTTTCTTTCTTTTATTATCAGTATGTCACCTTAGTAACCATGGTTGACGGATGATTAGGACGAGTATCCCGACCTTCTTAAGAAATATCGATGGCTTAGGCCGCAGGTTCGGATCTGCTGGCTAAGACTTTTCAACTCTATAAGCCGTGAGGGTCTCATAGAGACTTTTCTCCCTACGGATCGAGAGGATCTCATAGGTGGGTTTTCTCCTTAGGAATCGTGAGGATTCCAAAGTGTGGTTTTCTCTTATAAGTCGTAAGGATCCTATAAGAGAATTTTTCCCTCTTACGAGTCGAGAGGACCCACAAGCGGTTGTTTCCCTCCTCGTCGAAATTCGACTTTGGAGAGTGAGACCCGTGAATAGTATGCAAGAGACCATTTTGGATTGACTTGCAGGGTCCCGTTGTTCAGGAAGCAAGCTTTTCAATCCTTGCTGCTTGAGACTTCATCTTGCAAGTTGAGACGAACCGGGAATTCTCCCGTAGAGACAGTGGTGGCTCTGCGTGGGTCAAGAGGCTCTCGTCACGGAGTGTTTGTAACCGTGAGTCAAGGAGTTTGCTAGGGATTATTTGTTTCCCAAGCGCCAAGGATTATTTGTTTCCTTGGGGTTTGAAACGTGTAACACCCGAGCCCAATAATACTATGTATATTACTAGTTGAGGGTTGTGGTTTGCTCATTTCCAATTTTCCTGATTTTCTGGTGTTTATTGCTAAATTTTACCCGGTTAAGTCATTTTGGCACATAACAAATTTTAACTCCGAAAATGAAATTTAAGATGTCCATGTTGGCCTACTCGTCGCCACTAGTCGCGTGGTACCGTCCGCGTGTCGAGATTCCGTTCCGTTTGGCTAAACGGGCAAGTTTGGACGACTACGCGCGCGTGCAAGTGTCCGACTTGGGGGCATGCATTTTAACCATTAAACATCTCTTTTCAAAAGTTGGAACCCGCTTAAAATCCTATAATTTGAATTTGGAACATTTGGGCGCAACCCGGGCGCGATTTGGAAATGTTTCATTTCGCGCCAAAAAGGGCCCGTTGCAATTTAATATCTAAAATATAATTTATACGTATATATTTTCGTTAACAGTAAATCCCCTACTAAATCTTTAAATTCGATTTTCCTTTATCACCCTCAGCCAATCACGAGCTCACAGTTGAGCTCGTGGGCCCCTCTCCTGTTACCTCATCTCTCTCTCTCTTCTCTCAAATCTCTCTCTCTCTCTCTAATCTCTCTCTCTCTCTTCCCCTTTATATATTCACGCCATGCATCAGCCGCCTCACCATTCCCTTCCTCGCGAGAAACCCTAACCCTAGCCTCATACTCGCGCAGCCACCATCGCCACCGCGACCTCGCCGTCGCCGCCCTCACCACCACGAACTCCACCGCACCCACCTACCCTCTCCCTCCTGTTCCCTCGACAGCACCCGCGCCTGCACCCAACTACGACCTCGCCTCCACCCTCGCAGACGTCGCCGTCGACGTCGCCTCCGACCGTCGACGCCCCCCACGACTCCCTCTCACACCCCTCGTCGAGACCTCGTCGTCGCTGCCCTCCTCCCCTCGCCGGAACTGTGAACCCGAGCCCTAACCCATCGCCTACCCCGCTGTTCGCCGGAGAAACGTGCCGGCGACCTCGTCGACGCCACCTCCGACCACCTCCCTTCCCTCTCGACCACCAGAGGCGACCACCACCCTCGCACTCGCTGTAGCACCCCTTTCCAGCGAACTCAAGATTGTTCCAGCCACCGTCTTCGCCGTCGTTGCCTCGCCGGCGTTCCAGTGCCGTCGAACCCGCCGTGGTCACCCCCCTGGTGTCTCCCTGTAAGTTTCTTTCCCTTCCTTTTGGTACAACACCCCCCGCTGGTCCGTATCGTGAATGCGTAGTTTTGTCGCTAACTCCGTTACTTTTGACATTTTGCCGGAATCCGACCGCGCCGTATGACGAACCCGACGCTCCAGCGAAGTCCCCTGGTCCGTGTGATTCCGTTGACCTCTGTTGGGACTTGATCCGTGGCCCGTGCTTCCATATCGCAGTTTCTGCCGACACCGCATCCGTGTTTCGGTTTGCGGAACCGCCGAGGCAAGTATCCGAATACTTGCTTAACATGCTACAACTTAATCATCATGTTATAACCACACAACTAATATAACATCGATACCTTTTATAACTTAGAATTGCTAGCCACGATTATCCATAACTTTAAATCAATGAAATCATTGCTCGTATTAATCGGCTTGCTATTAATTCATACTTAACTAATCAAACCAAGTAGATCATCCCCACTTCATTTGTTAAAATCACTCATGAGACAATTATTGTGCTTAGTTCAAATTCATGTAACTCCATTACGTATATTATCGATATTGTTCGTCTTGTGGCTTTTGCACCTCAAAGGTGCGTGAACCGGATTAATAAGAGAATACGAAACATCACTGTGTTCACATAGAATAATAATTGTTATTTACTGTTTCCTGCTACTGTTCATTATTTGTTATTAGACCTGTTATCATCATATACCTGATTGCATTACATATTGACCGATCTTGATACACCTGACACATGTACTGATACACCGGACACAACACCCTGTACATATCGACTCTACCTGTTGAAAGTAACCTGACCTGTTACCTGATCCCATGCCTAATGCCGACAAACCTAACCATTCCTGCTGTCGATCCAGACAGACCTACCTTTACTTGACTTGTGTTGGCATTAGTCCTTGACTACTGAATACCTGACTGACATACTTAGTTTGGGGGTATGGGGAAATCAAAGATGAACCGGACTTGTAACTCGACAGTTCACTACCGTTCGAGCGTACACATTCCTTTCTGTGCCTTACGGCATGTCTCGGCTGCCGCCGAGAATATTGTGGCCGTGATCCCGGGTATGTACGGGGTAATACCGAGTGTACACCTTCCTTTCTGTGCCTTACGGCATGTCTCGGTTTCAGCCGAGAATATTGTGGCCGTGGTCCCGGGTATGTACGGGATACCTATACTTTCCTTTCTGTGCCTTACGGCATGTCTCGGTTTCAGCCGAGAATATTGTGGCCGTGGTCCCGGGTATGTACGGGATACTATTGAGTTACATCGACGATTCATCAATTGGTTTCAAAGACTATAGAGTAGAAAACCTGATAGGACAGTTTAGTCACTACTGCACATTACCCTGTTTATGACTTCTTATTACTGCTTTATTCATGTTCATGCTTGCATTGTTTATTACCATGTTTATGCTATATACTTGATATCGTGACGCGCTGACGTCTGGGTTTTGCATGGCCCAGATTCCGTGCCCTTGACGTCGACCGAGCAGGAGTACTTCAGCCAGCAGGCTGAACTGTGAGTTCTTGAGAGTTTAGTTTATTTATGTCATTTCATTTCCAGATGTGAGCCCGCATTATGGGACATACTGTTTATTCATTGTATTGGATCTTTAGCTTCCGCACTCATTGTTTATTGATTCTTGTTATTATGGATTTGGACATGTATTAGTTTAGTTTATTTTTTACTGTTCTTGATATCTTTACAACCGTAATGTGACTGTGGATGGATACTTCCTACCCACAGGTAGCATGGTTGGCTATGTCACGTGCCCAAATCTTGCGTACTCTGGGAAGCGGGTCGTGACAAAACGAGTCGAGAATTTCCCACGGAGGCACTGGTGGCTCTGCAGGTCGACGCGAATCAGGAAGCTCTCGTCACGGAGTGTTTGTATCCGTGAGTCGAGGAGTTTTGCTAGGGATTATTTGTTTCCCAAGCGCCAAGGATTATTTGTTTCCTTGGGGTTTGAAACGAGTCGAGGATTTCCCACGGAGGCACTGGTGGCTCTGCAGGTCGACGCGGATCAGGAAGCTCTCGTCAAGGAGTGTTTGTATCCGTGAGTCGAGGAGTTTTGCTAGGGATTATTTGTTTCCCAAGCGCCAAGGATTACTTGTTTCCTTGGGGTTTGAAACGAGTCGAGGATTTCCCACGGAGGCACTGGTGGCTCTGCGAGTCGACGCGGTTCAGGAGGCTCTCGTCAAGGAGTGTTTGTATCCGTGAGTCAAGGAATTTGCTAGGGATTATTTGTTTCCCAAGCGCCAAGGATTATTTGTTTCCTTGAGGTTTGAAACGGGTCGAGAATTTTCCACGGAGGCACTGGTGGCTCTGCGAGTCGACGCGAATCAGGAGGCTCTCATCAAGGAGTGTTTGTATCCGTGAGTCGAGGAGTTTGCTAGGGATTATTTGTTTCCCAAGCGCCAAGGATTATTTGTTTCCTTGGGGTTTGAAACGAGTCGAGGATTTCCCACGGAGGCACCGGTGGCTCTGCGAGTCGACGCGGATCAGGAAGCTATCGTCAAGGAGTGTTTGTATCCGTGAGTCGAGGAGTTTGCTAGGGATTATTTGTTTCCCAAGCGCCAAGGATTATTTGTTTCCTTTGGGTTTGAAACGAGTCGAGGATTTCCCACGGAGGCACTGGTGGCTTTGCGAGTCGACGCGGATCAGGATGCTCTCGTCAAGGAGTGTTTGTATCCGTGAGTCGAGGAATTTGCCGAAGACACTGGTTTCTTCGGAGTTGGAATGAACCGTCGAGATTTGGCTTTGTCTTCTGGAGGAGCGTGTTGGGAAAGTATGGTTCCCTCTTTGTTTACGCCCTTGGATTGTATACAGGGATCGATGTGATCTTAACTGTAGGGCCAAAGTTTTATCATCATCATTTTTTTATTTCCGCGATGCTCCATCATTTCATCTTTTATATCGCGAAGGTCGCGATTGCCCAATCATTTCTGCTATTTCTCGCGGTGCCCAATCATTTCGGCTATTTATTTTATTCTTACTCGCTGCTTTTTATTGCGAGTTGCCCCATCATTTCGGCTATTTCGCATGCATACATTTCACTTGCTGCTTTTTTTTATTGCAAGTTGCCCCATCATTTCGGCTATTTCGTATGCATATGCGGCCTATTGGCTTTTTGCTGTAGACCAATTTCGGCATCAGTACCGCTACAACTGGGATATTACCAGGAGCGAATCATCATCTGCCTCTGTCAATGTCGAACAAAGGTGGCTTAGCGACCAGGGTTAGGGTCCTGTCGACTAAGGCTTTTGACTTCATGAGCCGTAAGGGTCTCACGAAGTTATTTCTCCCTACAAGTCGTGAGGATCTTGTAGGTGTATTTTCTCCTTAAGAATCGTAAGGATTCCTAAGTGTATGTTCCTCTGTAAGTCGTAAGGATTCTACAGTAGGGTTTTCTCCTTGTAAGTCGAGAGGACCTACAAGGGTCATATGAACATATCCCCAATCACAGATGAGACTTGGTTAGGGAAACGTTTATTCGCGCCCGTGGATTGTATACAAGGGCCAATATAGGACCACTTGTAGGGCAATATCGAAAGTTGTGGGGGTTGCTTAAGCACGGGTTTAGATTTATGTAACTTAAGACTTTCAACTCTTATGAGCCGTGAGGGTCCCATAAGAGAGTTCTCCTTACGAGTCGTGAGGATCTCGCAAGTGTATGTTCTCCTTAGGAATCGTGGGGATCCCTAAGTGTGTTGCTCCCTTGTGAGTCGTAAGGACCTCACGCGGGTGGTTTCTCCTTACAAGGTCGAAAGGACCCTATAAGTGTCTTTTAACGAGGTTGCGCCCTTTCGGGTTTTCACAAACACTCGCCGGTAGTCCTGCTGTTTTTACTCACGGAGCCCTTTCAGGTTTTCATCCGTGCCCATTTTGCTTATGGACATACCGTTTTTATTTTATATATTTTTTTAATTTATTTTCTTCTTCTCTTTTTTTTACGAGGTCGCGCCCTTTCGGGTTTTCACGAACACTCGCCGGTAGCCCTGCTGTTTTTACTCACGGAGCCCTTTCGGGTTTTCATCCGTGCCCTTTTTGCTTATGGACATACCGTTTTTTTTTGTTTTTTTTTATATGTTTTTTTTTATATCTCGTCACCCTAAAAGATGCTGCGGTAGTAGTTTAAAGACGTTTCGGTCTGCTATTAGTTTAAGGACATTTCGGTCTGTCGTTAGTTTAAGGACGTTTCGGTCCGTCATAGAGAAGGACGGCTACTTTTTATAAAGTTTGAGCTTAGGAAGATAGCGAGCGGACATAGTCGTCTTCATCTATCATTGACCTAGGCTGTGGCTCATTAAGCATAATATTTCTTTAGGAAGCGACCGTTTATTGGCCTGAAAGGCCTTTCACCGTGCATGTCCATGAGTAGATAGGCCCCACTCTGGTAAACTTTATCTATGATGTACGGGCCTTCATAGTTTGGCTCGAATTTTCCCCGCTTGGCGTGATTGGGGATCATAGGCCTTTTGACCACTAGCACAAGTTCGCCTCGGTGGAATGTCCTCGGTCGGGTCAATCTTTCATATGAGCACGTCATCTTTGCTTTATAAGCTTCCTGATTTTGTTGCGCTATGAGCCGGGTTTCATCAAGGTCGTCAAGCTCCTCAAGCCGAAGGTGAGCATTTTCTTCGTCCGTCAGCTCGTAGTGGACTGCCACTCGTAGTGAGGGTAACTCTATCTCGAGGGGAAGTACTGCTTCCGTCCCAAATACCAACGCGTACGGCGTTGTGCTTATGGTCGTCTTGAACGTAGTTCGATATTCCCAGAGAGCTTCTTGCAGCCACTCGTGCCAGTCTCTCTTATGTCGGGACACCGTCTTTTTCATGATTTTCGTCAGGGTCTTATTGAAGGCTTCAGCTAGACCATTAGCTCGCGGATTATAAACCGAGGAATATCTCCAGTCTATATTATGCCGTTGCGCAAAGTGACTGATCTTGTGGCTTCTGTAAGCTGGCCCGTTATCGGAGATGATCCGTCACGGAGTTCCAAACCGATATATGACGTGCGTCTTGAAGAAGTGGAGGATATTCTCCGTCTTTACTTCTCTCAGCGGTACTGCTTCTGCCCATTTGGAGAAGTAGTCAGTCGTTGCCAGGATGAAACGATATCCCCTAGACGATGCTGGTTCGATAGGGCCGACTATATCAGTCCCCCACATTTCGAATGGCCAGCTAGCCACCGTTGGATGTAGTGGATTTGGGTGTTGGTGGATGAATTCCCCATGGATTTGACACGAGTGACACTGCTTCGCATATTTGAGGCAGTCTTGAATCATCGTGGGCCAGTAGTAGCCCATCCGTTTTATCTTCAACTTCATCTTCGGGCCGAACCGCAGAGTCCGTCGTGAACTTCCTGGACGACCCTTTTTGCTTCGTCAGGTCCTAAGCATCTCAGCCATAGAGAATCAAATGACCTCTTGTACAGGGTATCATTGACGAAGGTGAAAGACAGAGCTCGTTTCATGAGTTGATGTCTTGTGGATGCTTCTTCAGGCATTCGGTGGGACTTGAAGTAATCTATGAAGACTTATCTCCAATCCTCGGCATTTTTCCAATCTTTTACTTGCAGGGTCGTCTGCTCGCTCGCTCCCTTTTCTTCGGATTATTCCGGAGATATTTCTGCTGGGGCAAGCACTCGACGGCTTTGTACCACGATTCTAACGTCATCGAGGTTCTCGTCAGCCGGTTCTTTAGCAAGTTTGGCCAACGCGTCTGCTTTGCTGATTTCCGCGCGCGGTATGTTCTCTAAAGTATAGGAGGGAATTTGGGTCAACAGTTGTTGCACCGTTTCCCCGTACTTCACCAACTCCGGTTTGCACGTTTGGTAGTCGCCGTTTACTTGACTAACGACCAGTTGAGAATCTCCGTATATGAGGAGGTCTTCAATTCCCATGTCAATGGAGATCTCGAGGCCTGCTATCAAAGCTTCGTATTCGGCTTCATTGTTTGTCCTTGGCTCCGTCAGGGAGAAAGCAAAGCGCATTATCCCTCTTTGTGGAGTTACAAAGATGAGTCCTACCCCCGATTTAATTATAGGGGTACTTTGTTTGCGCTTCTTCACGAAAGATGCTCCGTCGAAATAAAGCTCCCATCGGGTATTATCATTGCCGATCGCATCAAACGCATGTTCGTATGGAAGATCGCAATTCAGAGGAGAATCGACGGGTATCGGATGCTCAGCGAGGAAGTCGGCGATGGCCTGGCCTTTCACTGCCTTGAGAGGTTGATATGTTATTGAAAACACCATCAAGAGTAGGGTCCATTTAGCGAGTCGTCCCGTCAATATGGCCTTTGACATCAAGTATTTAAGGGGGTCCACCTTTGAGATGAGACGGACCTCATGCGCCAACGCGTAGTGCCTAAGCTTTGTTGTCGCGAAGATCAACGCCAGGCAATGTTTTTCAATGGGGGAGTAGTTGCTTTCTGCCCCCAGTAGAACTCGACTTAAGTAGTAGAGTGCTCTTTCTTTCCCTTGATCATTCTCTTGTGCCCATAATGCGCCTAAAGAACCTTCGAGGGCGGTTGTATAAAGAATGAGAGGCTTTCTTTAACTGGAGCAGCCAACACCGGCGGGTTTTGCAGGTATTGCTTGATCTCGTCTAGTGCGCTTTGGCACTTTTGATCCTAAACGAACGGGGTTCCCTTCTTCATCAGGTGACTGTAAGAACGGCACTTGCCTGAAAGATTGGCTATAAATCGCCGTATGTATGCGAGCTTCCCTTGGAGAGATCGCAACTATTTGAGAGTTCTTGGCGGAGGCATTTCCATGATCGTTTTGATCTTTGACGGATCAATTTCAATACCTCGGTGTCGAACAATGAATCCCAGGAATTTGCCTGAGGAAACTCTGAATGCACACTTGAGCGGGTTCATCTTTAAGTTGTATTGCCGAAGGCGTTGAAATACAGTCTTCAGATGCTCGAGATGTTCCTCATATGATTTGCTTTTAACAACGAGGTCGTCGATATAGCATTCGACGATTTCGTGTATAAGGTCATCGAAGATCTTCGTCATGGCCCTTTGATAAGTGGCACCGGCATTCTTTAAACCGAAGGGCATTACTTTATAACAAAATATCCCTAGAGGGGTCCTGAAGGCGGTGTGCTTCTGGTCTTCGGGATGCATCTTTATCTGGTTATACCCCGATGAGCCGTCCATGAAGGAGAAAACTTCATGAAGGGATATATTGTCTATCATCAATTCGGTGACTGGCACTGGGAAATCATCCTTCGGGCAAGCTTTATTGAGATCCCGAAAGTCCACGCATATGCGCACTGTCCCATTTTTCTTCATCACCGGGACGATGTTGGCGATCCACTCCGGATATTGAACCTCCTGGATGAAGCCAGAGTCGATCAGCATTTTGACTTCAGCATTGATACTCATTTCAAGCTTGAGCCGCATTCTCCTCGGCGCCTGTTTGACTGGCTTGATGTCCGGGGATATCGCCAATCTGTGTACAGCGATTTCTGGATCTAGTCCTGGCATTTCGGAATAGTTCCACACGAAGCAATCTCTATGCTGTAGAAGCACGTCCTTTAACGCAGCTACCCTTTCTTCAGATAGTAACTCGCTGATGAATGTCGGTCGTGGATCGTTTGCCGTCCCCAACTCAATTTTCTTGAGGTTATCTGCAGTGGTATGAATTCCATCTTCCAGCTCTTTTGGCGCTGGTGGAAATTCTGAGATTATCTCGTCGTTGCTGTTTTCGAAGCACCAGGGAAGATCATCCATGTTCTCGGGCTCTTCTTTTGATATCATTATCGCGTGACTAGTACGGATTCGCTTCCAATCCCAATGCCGAACTGGTTCTTCTTTCGTGGCCTTGGGCTCGTGCTTCTGTGGCGGCGCTACCCTCCAGTTGTCAGATAGAGCGAACTTGCCGAGATGGTACTGATCTTCAACCCAATTTTTAAAGGTGAAGCAATCTTCGAGAGGGTGCCCTATCACTCGGTGATAGGTGCAATAATTTGGGTCAGAGACTTCACCTGCTCGTTCGGGGTTTTTGGACTCCGGCAGTGTAAGCATTTGATGTTTTAGAGCAAGATCAAGTATCTTCTTCGTCTTGTCCCGAGGAAACGAGTACGCTCGGCCTATTTTCTTCATAAGGGATAGATCGATAGCACTCGACTCCCGTTTGCGTGGCTTCTTAGCCTTTCTTTGTTGCTGCTGAGCGCATTTTCGGCCTTTCAACTTATTTCTGCTTTTGCGTCGAGCCTTGTTTATAACAGGTTGACAGGGAGCCGCCTTTTCATCTTTCACGGCCTGTTGAAGAAGGCGTTGCGTCTTGGCTTTCTCATAGATGACCATTTCGCGGTTATGATCGTCTCGGACTTTTTGACCCGCTTCCCTTATAAGCTTGTCCATTTGTTCTTCGAATGATGGACTGGGCACTTTTGCATCCGGCACTTTCATTGTTTCAGGATTAGCGTCCTCCCATTGAGCATCCGCTTCTTCATTGAAGTCATTCACGATATTGCAGCTGTTTAGTAGCTCCCGTTTCTTTGACCGGACGTATCCAAGCCCAATTGTTTCCATTCTCCCATTAGGCAGTTTACGTTGAGTCCCAGGAACATTCCAGACTTTATCATAGAACTTGGCTTTTCGAACGGTCTGCTTGAAGGATATCCCCTGGCGTTTCAGCAGCTTTTTCAAACCTTCCGTATAATATCTGGGGAGACGGATGGGCTGAAACCTGTTGAGCGTAGAATCCGCACCATGCCAAATTTCTTTTTCTACCTTGGTTTCTTCAGAGCAGTAGAACAAAATTGCTTTCTCGCTTTTTCGCCTGGGTGGATATAGAATGTCCGCAACTCTTCTACATTGTAAATATTAAGTGCATCCAGTTCTTTATGGTGTTTAAGCGGCACCATGGCGACTTGTAGACTTTGTTCTTCATCAGCGGACGTTCGAATTGAAGGTCGAGCAGAGAATACAGCATGGATTTCATCTTCCGAATCGCTACCAAAGATCAATGTCGGAGCCGATGGTCCCGGCTTGTTGTGTTTGGGCGGACCCGAATAAACTATCTCCTCTTCCTCCTCAGTATCACTGCCGAAGACTGGGATGGTAGCGTTAGTTTTATTCTCCGGCTTGTGACACTTCTCTGTGTCTTCGAAACCCGGTAAGAAGTATTTGGCGTCTTCATATTTGCGGACCTCGTTCACAGAGAACGGGTTCAGTTCTCCCGTCACGGTATATTCGAAACCATCCTTAAAATACTTCATACACTAATGTTGTGTAGAAGGGATGATGTTGTACTCGTGTAACCATGGACGGCCGAGCAAAGAGTTGTAGCATGTCTTGGCGTCTATGACGTGAAACTTAATATCCGTGACGAGTAGCCCGAAGCGTAGCGTCAGTATCACAGACCCGAGAGTTCTTGACGACTGGGAATCAAACCCGGAGATGGTGATCTTGTCACGAGCAAGGTGCTGGACGCTCGTGCAGATTTCTTTTAACACCTGCACGTTAAGGAGATTAACGGAGGATCCATTGTCGATCAGGATTTTGCCTATCTTAATATCGTGGCAGTATCCTAAGACATAGAGAGGGCGATTGTGTTCGCACGTCCCAAGGAGAAGGTCTTCATCGCCGAAAGTGACATCGGCCGTGTGCACTTCCTCCAACTCATCCTTCATCTTTTCTTCGGCCAGGCATGCTTGGAATTGTTCCGGATCCTGGAGTGCCTTAATCAACGAGTCTCTCGCCTCCTTTGATAACAAAAGGGCATCAAGAATGCTGAGCTGTGAGGGTAGCTTCCTCAGATGTGCTAAGACGTTGTAATCCACCTTATTCTTCTTCGGCGGGTTGTTGGCGCTTAGCTCTTCCAGAGCTTGGTCATCTAAGACGATATCTTCAGAGACCTTTTCTTTCCCTTTCTCTTTTCTGTTCAAGGTTCCAAGGTTCTTTTCAGGCAGCGTCCGATTCCACAGCCGGATATTTTCGCAGACCTTCAGCTCTTCTTCTTTTCCCGAAGCGGACTCTTTAAAGAGAGGGGAAAGTTCTGGCTCTTCATCAGAATCACTCCCGAATGTAGGCACTTGTGACCCGCCGGTGTTAACCACGCGACAATCGCCGGTAGTTCTTTCAATCCCTTCGGTCGTATTTCTTTGCTCCCGACGAGTTTTACGCTTTTCCCGTTTAAAGTGTTGTCGATGAGCCACATACCCTTGCCACCATCTATCGAAAGCTTTGCACTCTTGAATAGGGTGCGAAACCTTCCGATGATATAAACAATAGGAGGGGTGCGTTTCCACTTCATCGGTGATGTTTCCTCCAGAGGATGGTAGCTTCATGCCCATTGATATGGCCTTAGCAAACCTTTTCTTTATCTTGAATTGGCTTTTGTCGGTAGCGGAGGTGTTTAGCTCCAGTGGGATCGTCTCAGCTCTTTCGCCAAGTCGCTGGCGCTTGGCCCTTTCAAATATAGCCGTCTCGCGTTCTCGATCAGCTTTACTTTTCAATCGAGCCTCATTAAGGAACGCATCAATCATTTCATCTGATAGCTCCGGAATTTTTGGTTCAGGATCTGCCCCCAGCTTTTCGGTGCAAGGAGTCTCCTCATCGTTCGTGATCGAATGGGAAATCATATGACAGCTCGCCACATATTCCTCGGATTCATCCGATGAACTTTCTCCCTCATCTTCTTCTTGAAAGACGTGATTGAGGAACTCTTGGAGTGTAATGGGAGTCCGTGCCTTTTGGTTGTATTCATCCAGCACGTCAATTTGCTTTTGTAAGTCTGTGCGCTTGTCGCCAGGCTTCTCGGGCTTCTTTGACTTTTTTTTCTTCTTTTTCAAGGATTTTGACGGCTGGTTGCGAGTGCTTGAGCCACCACCATCGATCTTCGGAGTTTGACATGGCTTCAACATCCCCTCAATGACCTGCGGTTCCAACGGGTTCTTCCACTTGATCGCTGGACATGCCTGAAGATCGTTTAGCATCCTCTTTGTCTTGGCTGATAATACAACCTCCCAAGGAGCTTCTTCAATGACGGAGCATGTTGCCCCCGGCGTATTCGTCCCCTTAGAGGTGTGGGGCTGCGGGGGATTCACCTTCCATTTGTCAGATAACGCGAACTTGCCCTGTCGGTACTGGTTTTCAAGCCAATTTTTGAAAACGTAGCAATCTTCGATCGGATGGCCTAGTACTCAATGATAAGGACAGTAGTTGGGCTCGTTGACGTCACTTGGCTGTAACGGAGGTTTTGGATCCGGCAAATTTATGAGTCTGTTGCGCAACGCCAGCTCGAATAACCTTCTCGTTTTATCGCGGGGAAAGGAATAAGGACGTCCCATCCTATCCTCAAGGGGTACGTACGGGCGCATATTATTTTGACGAGCCACTGGCTTCGGGTCGCTCGGTTGTTGTTGAGCATTAGCGACGACGATCGCTTTTCCCTTCCCTTTGTCATTTCGGGAGTCTGGCCTTGGAAGAGGAGGTTTATGGCCCATCTGATCCATCTGTGCTAGTTTGTCGATTAAGGCTTGGAAGGTAGTCGGCTTGAAAAACATCATAAACTGCGAGATGGTTGCTTGTGGATCGAGGGTCCCCACAAACATACCCACTGCGGGAGCTTCTTCAATGCGCTGCTCGCACTTCGACCATAAATTCCGCCATCGTATAGCATACTGAACCCACGTCTCGCCTGGCTTTACCCTGGCGTTAATCAGTGTTGTCATCGGGGTGCATTCACTGGCGCTTGCAAAACGCTGAGTAAACAACAGCTCCATCTCCGCGAAGGTTTTGATAGAGTCGTTCGGGAGCTCAGAGTACCACTCGAACGCCGTATCTGATAAACTTCCAACAAACAGGCGAAGCAGCAGCTTGTCGTCACCGCCGGTGTTGCCGCAGAGTGCCCTGAACTGGGAAACATGCTGGTAAGGATTGCCCGTCCCCTTGTAGACATGGAACTTTTTAATAATGCACTGCATTATTCTTGTTTTGGTTGGGCTTTGCCCTTTTATAAATAATGCAGAGCATCTATTTTTTTGTTTGGGCTTTGCCCCCCTTTTAAAATGCATAGCATTTTTTTATTAGGCCTGTTAGGCCTTTTAATTGGGCTCTGTCCCTTTTCTTTAACAATGTAGAGCATTAAATACTCTGACAGTGCCCTACGTGGCTTGTCAGGCGCTTTGCGCTAACTAAGGAGTGCAAACTCGTATGGTGGTGACACATGTCACGCTCTGGTGAGCGCAAGCGCACTAGCGCAGTGCGCTGCGCTGTTGCGCTGCTGACACGTGGCGCGCTCTGGTGAGTTGCGCCAATTCCAGAGAGCAAAGCTCTATTTCAAGAGCGTGTAGCGCAAGTGGTTCTATGGCTGACACATGTCGCACTCTGGTGAGCGCAAGCGCAATAGCGTAGTGCGCTGCGCTGTTGCGCTACTGACACGTGGCGCACTCTGGGGAGCGCAAGCGCAATAGCGCAGTGCGCTTCTCTAGTGCGCTGCGCTGTTGCGCTACTGACACGTGGCGCGCTCTGGTGAGTTGCGCCAATTCCAGAGAGCAAAGCTCTATTTCAAGAGCGCGTAGCGCAAGTGGTTCTATGGCTGACACGTGGCGCTCTCTTAAGAGCGCAACAGCGCAGTTTGTAAGTGCAGAGCACTAAGAATCTTTTAGATTCAAAAAAGAAGTGCAAAGCACTATTTTTTTTTATTTTATTGTTTTCTTGTTTTAAAGAACCAGAGGTTCATAAGAAGTGCAAAGCACTGTTTATTATGTAAAGATCATTGATCTTATTTTTAAATCAATGATCCATTAGAAGAAATTTCTTTTATTTCATGAAGGTTCTTTACCTTTTTCTTGGAATTTTCTCAGAGTTCTCTCTGTTTGAAGCTCTTGACTTTTTTCAAGAAATGTTGATGCCTTTGAATTGAGGCCTAGGGTCCTTTTTATAGTGCCCATAAATTAGTTAAATCTGTTAAAGAGATTCTTCTCTGAGTGATTTGGGGAATTTTCCCAACCGTTGGATCTTTGATCCAAGGGCTTCTGCTTTGCAGAAGAAAATTTTCTTGTTTTAACAAGAACAGAAAAGATTTCTTAGAAATTTAATTCTGTTTGGCGCAGATGCCCCAGCGTGTGACACGTGTCGCGCAGCACACTGCGCTAGCGCAACTGCGCTGACACGTGTCACGCAGCGTACAGCGCAGCGCAACTGCGCGAGCGCATCTGCTTTGACACGTGTCGCGCAGCGCACAGCGCAACTGCGCTTGCGCATCTGCGCTGACACGTGTCGCGCAGCGCAAAGCGCAGCGCAACTGCATTGACACGTGTCGTGCAGCGCAACTGCGCTGACACGTGTCGCGCAGCGCAAAGCGCAGCGTAAATGTTCTAGCGCAAATGCGCTGACACGTGTCGCGCAGCGCAGCACTAGCGCAACTGAAGCGTTGCTTGCTTTAAATAAAGCTTTGCTTTGATTGGGCCCGTCTTCTTGGGCGCTGTGCTGACGCATCAACGCCTGACATGTGGCGTGTTGCGCAGCGCAAATATACTGAAGCGTTGCTTCATTTATTAAATTTTAAATTTTCAAAGCAGAGCTTTGCTCTGATTGGGAGAAGTTGCTTCATCTCCCGTCTCGGAATTTGAACAGAGCTTTGCTCTGATTGGGGTAAACACTCCTCATCTATAGCGTCTACCTCCTCGGTATCTGACAAACATTCAAAGAAAATAAAGGTGGGTGGAATGTCCGTCAGCGAACTAGCATTCAGTATGTCCCAAAGATAGAGTAAAAGTGAAAATGACAATTATAGAATAGTCACGAGTAATGTATATGTCGAGTAAGAGTATATATAAAGGAACATAGTTATATGCACTATAGGTCTCTATATGTTCCCTATGTTAACGTTAAATTGCAAGTGTGAATGTCAACACAACTGTAGAAGTATTCACAAGCTCAAGAGTAGTGCCCCAGGAACATGAAAACACGGTATCATTTCATGTGTTAGCATTGGGACTCCAAGCTGTGGAGGAGTCGGCCCGACTGAGATTCGAGTAAATAGAAAAAAAAATAGGTTAATACGGGACTTCTGAAGCTCTGTTGGATTCACACAAGAAACTATCCCAAACATCCCGAATATAATATATATTATAATTGTAAGAAACCCTTAATTAATTTGATTGGTTGATTATAACATATCTTGATCGAAACCATAGATTGCAAAAGTTGAAGAATGAAATCGAGTATATCGAGTAGAATGAGAGTCATGTCAATCCTGGGTCAAGTCAATTAGATTGATTTCGAGTTCATGTTCAAGTTTATGTTTGAGTTTGTATTCGAATTATAGTCATTTTCATATGAATGGATTTAATTTTTTAATTTCTTAAGTTTGGGAGTAATCGGACAATTGTTGCACATGGACGGCAAGATTTGTGTCTTTTTCCAAGACAATTGTCATTGATAATTCCGTTAATTTGCAGTGTTGTCTAATCTGAATAGGAAACCACTCACTTTCTCCGGCTCCCTGGGGCTCAAGAGAAATGATACCGTTTAAACTTATATTAATCTAGAGTTCTTAAATATTTATTATTGGTATTTACATTGTATTTATATTGTTTGCATTTCTCGAGGGGGTTTTATGAAAAATATTTTAATATTGTTTAAAAATAAATCTCGAATGTGATTTATAATATTTAGAATTTTTATGAACATGTATTTTAATTTTAATGGTATTTTGGTGATAAAACCTAATTTTTTATGGTATTTTAATGAAAACTACTTCTTTTGTAAAGTTGGTGGTCTTTTATTAAAAATTTAATCTTTTATTTAAAAATATATTTTTTTACAATCTGTTTTTATTGAAAATACTGTTTCATAATTTTATATAATTTTCCAAAGTTTAATTTGTTTTAAAAAAAGTCGTATTTTTTTAAAATCGAATTTTCATTCCTTTCGAGACCAAATTCTCCGTGAGGAGCTCTACATCTCACTCTACTATCCCAAGGATGTACGATAATCCGCTCCATTCAAAAGCAGATCCTTTGAAGAGGGTTATAGAGGCGTAAATGCAAAAGGCGTAAAAATATCGATAAAAACCTTTTTGTAAAAAAAACAATGGTGTTTTATTGTAAAACGTATTCTTTAAATTAAACATACATCTAAAATATCGTGCTATGAAACCATGGTGTATATGATAGGATATTTCGTTACCCCGTGAGTTTCCTAGAGGTACATATACAAGTTATCGAATAAAGGGTTATATTAAATTTCATGGTGTTTTTCTGAAATTTTTCGATTTGTGTTTAATTCGCATGAAATTTTAACTAAATACAAAGTAAATAATGTGAACAATATTTTGAGGTGATGTTAGAGAATTGGTATAATTTATTCGACCTATTTAAATTGATAAAAGTGTTTAAAAGACAAGATTTTAAGCTTAACTCCACTTTGTCGATATGATTTTAGAATGTGATGTGAGTTGAAATGAAAAGGATGGATAGGGACTTACGGGCGTTGAGAATAGAATATGGAAAAGAGAGAGTGTCTTCATGACGTCGTGGTATCATCGGGAGTGGCTCCGATTTTCAACGGAATGAAGTCGATCGCTAACTCCACTTGACTAGGCTTAACTCTTCTTGAACTTAGAAAATTTTGAGAGAATTTTTTATAAAGATTTTCAGAATAGGGAGATAGGGGATGGGGTGTATTTATAATGTAGAAGTGATTGTGTGTGAGTAAAAGAATTTGAATTAAAAATAATTAAAATAGGATTAATGTGGGAAATGAAGGATCTCTGATTTAATTCAGAGAAATTAAATATTACAGAGGAGTAGAGGGAAGTTGAAGAGGTGCACGGGCAAAGAATAGAGGTGATCAGGGCTAGTTGAACCGGCGGCGGCGGCCAGATAGGTGATTTGGGCGGTCGGATTTGCTCCACACGCCTCGAGATTCGTACCACGTGCTATATTCTATGTTAACTCCTCATTTATCCTGTTTTATTTTTCTGAAACTTTTCGATTCTCCGTGTATTGCACGTGCAACTCTTGGGCTTCCGAAAAGTTAAAAAGAAAAATATTAAAAATAGTTGGGACTGATGGAATTCGAACATGCAGGCTATGGCACAATAGTAGAGAGTATTAACCAGTAAGCTACAAGTTGTTTCTTTCTTTTATTAAACAAAATTAACTTATAACTCCTAGTCAAGCTGAAATACCCTTTCTATACTTTAAACAAGTTAATTTGCATGATTTCAACCCTCAACTTTTAAAAGCATAAACATCACTCTGCAACTGTTTAAAAAATATTTAGAGCACTTTTGAAAAATCGAACAAAGGCTTAAAAACTGGAATTGGAACTCAGCAAGTTCTATAATCCGACATCATAACTTCGTACAAATGCAAGCTAAGGTCTATAACCGGATATGATACCACTATAAGGATGTGTGTGCTCACTAGACGGGTTTTGTGATGTTGCGAAAGCGATAATTTAAAAATTCCTAGAGAGCAAACCATCCTAAACAAAGATAACACCCATAGACTCAAAGCATGCAAATAAAGAAAATGCTAGAATGAGGAGATACAATCTTTGTAGCGCACTGGCCATCTCTCTTTAGACTCCGGCAAACCTTCGAGTGCTCTGGATCGCGCTTGGTCGCCAACCGACTTTGCCGAAGATGATCCATGCGAGGGATTCCAAAGCTAGCTCCATATTCACATGAAACTCTTTCAAGTGAAGAAACTCACATTCACTTTTGCTAAGAAATGAATTGAAAGAGACGTAAAATTTGGTGTGTACTCTCTTGCTCTCTACATTTCTTCCTTTTTCATTTTTTCACTCCTTCTTGGATGAAAAAGAAATTGTAAAAGGTTATGGCTAGAGGATAATCCTCCACTAACCATATCACCCACATTTTTTCTTTAATCCTTCCACTTGGAATGAGATATGAGAATGTATGCCACCTTACATACACCTCATCCTTATCCATGCAAAATTAAGAGAGAGAAATAGAAAAATAAAATGATGTTTAAAAACTATTATGTTGACTATAGAGCCCTCAAGGAAATTATTGTAATCGAAAGTAGGAGATAATGATAATTGAAGGAGGACCTATACAGGTAAAACAGTCTTGCTCGAGATGATAGCATACTATCTGGTTTGTCTTTATCATTGATGTGTATACATTTTACTAGTTATTATGTGTCGCTAATACATAATGATAAAGCCCGTAGGATGCTTGCTTGACTACCGAAGTTATGATAGCGATCATACTTGTGAGAGCTTGGTAGTCCATAAGCACATCCTTAAATGTCCCTAGTCGTGGGAGTATCGAGACTAGGCATCGATATTTTAGAGTAGACCAGTGTATACGTTTCTAGACCCCGAAGAGGGGCAGTAGCAGGTCTCATAGCCATTGGTGTGTTGCACCTAAAATTGTATACAGGTGCTCACTGAAAGTGAGTACACCGGACGGACTCGCTGAAAACTTCTAGATGGTACTATACGTATCGTCAGATAGCAGTTCTCGGTTGACATGAGTACATGTAGTCTGTTGACCTGAGATTGTCATTGTCTCGTGTGAGTACCCACTGTACTTAGATTACCACCCTACCACGGCTCTACGGAGTCGTGCAAACATGTTTTAGTTGGGTACAGTCCCGAGCCATATGGAAGCAGTAAGCGATCGTCAGGGATTCTTCTCTTCCGGTAAAGGGAGTCGATGTCGAGCTGTGTTCTGTTGGACATCACCTTAAATCCCTGGCTAGGGCGGATAAGATTTACTGATTGGAGATCAGTAGTTTCTCGGTTTGGTAATGGGATTGACACCGAAACGACTTATCGGGTTATTAGGGGTTTGACGTTTTCCATCCCTAGTCCCGATATGTGATACCCTTTGACGAAGAGACCGGACTATACAGAGATTGTTACTTACAGGCTCAGTAGGGGTACGAACGAGTTTGCTTGTCAACCTTTCTTTCGTTCAATACCTCGGTAGCCGTTACGTACAGTAAGTGCCGCTGACGTGCTTATGGTTAAACCCACTGCCATCGTATTGTCAAGT
This sequence comes from Agapanthus africanus, assembly GCA_030015575.1. Classification (NCBI taxonomy): domain Eukaryota; kingdom Viridiplantae; phylum Streptophyta; class Magnoliopsida; order Asparagales; family Amaryllidaceae; genus Agapanthus; species Agapanthus africanus. Next base: position 333,728,121 of record JASDDO010000024.1, on the reverse strand, counting down.
CTTTAGATTCCCAGACAAAGGGTTTCTCGGTTCAGGCGAAAAGATGTAGTATCTGCGTAATTTGATACGCACTCAGGTTCGATTAAATACATATATTCAGTGTACGTACTTTAATCGGACGTTTCGATAATACTAACAGGTTTGAAAGATAGCCAGATCATTGTCAGCTAGTATTATATTTCTCATTCTCTCTCTTTTTGGGTATTCGTATTTTGATATGAATACGGTATTTATACGAGTATTTGTATGAATACGATATTTATACGATTATTTGTATAAATAAGGGTATTTTTATTTTTATATGAATACGGTATTCGTATTTTGATACATACTTGGTTTATGTATATATGTATGTGTGTGTGTGTGTATGTATGTGTGTACACATACACTCATTCCACTCAATTTGAGAAGCTTAGTGAAGAGTGTGGATGGATGACTAATTGGGATGAGTCACCCATCCACCCACTCTTCACTATTAATAATAAGAAGAAATAAAAAGAAAAGGATGAGAATTTATTATTAATTCATACTTTTTCTTCCTATTCTTCTCGTTATGTTAGCTTCTAATTTTGAATGGAAAATTTGTAAAGAGAGAAAACTATGAGATTCTTCACTATATCACTCTCACAATTAATTCTTAGTAAGTTTTATTGTGAGTTGCTTCATTTAATTCTTTAGTGTCAAGCTAGATCTTGATTCGTGTTCTCTCGGTTGGATCATTTTCAACGAGGAAGATCGGCGTCTAAACTCGTTCTCAACGACTTCGAAGCCTTATGAGAGTCCTTGGAGCGGTGTAGGGGTTTTCTACAATTGTGCGGACACCCTACAAAGGTAGCTACCCCCTAACCATGCTTGTTTTGTAATCTAATTTAGTGTTTGGAATCGATTCTAGGGTATAGATCGCTAGTGCTTGCTATAAAAATTTTGTTTTCGCTTCCGCCTTCACCGCGAGTCTTGCGACATAAGCACTAAGGTTCTTACAGTGGTATAAGAGCCATGCCAAATATTTTAACTAGTTTAGACGATGCAAACGTTTCAAAACCAAAATATTAATCGTATTCGTTTTCTAAAACCAAGTCTATGTTCTGAAAATTCATGATCTCTGAAATTTTTTGACACTTGCAGAGAGCTCCTCATTTGATAATAAAACTTGCCATGAAACTCGAAAACCTAACTCCACAGTTGGACCGCTTTTTTTATTCATTTTTACTACAATTTACTTATCAAAATTTGAATTAGGTCCCTGGATTTTTGTGGTGGCTTGGATATTGGAAAACATGATTTTTGGTAAATTTCTTTTCGCCCCAGATTTCAGTATATGTTATCTTTGTATTCGGGCAAGTTCGGGAACTTTTTTTGGTCGAAACTAACGCATCGTTTATGATCTGTATCTTTGTTTGTGTGTTGTTAAACGTCGTCTAATTGCAATATGTTCGATTAGACGGGGTTGCACTCTGGTTACTTGTTATGTTGGTTTGTATATATATCTTGTGATGGTTTAGACGGATTTTCGTGACGGATAGCCCCTAATGCAATTTGTCTTTAAAAGTTTGTGATGAATATATATTCGTTTATTTGGGATGAGTGGCCAGATTGTGGCCATCGTTGCCTCTTGATGTATATTCTTTTTGGGACACGTCTAGATTGCGGGCGTAGTCACCGTTGTATATATATATTTAATTTCTTGTACTAGGATACCTTTCGACGAAGTGCTCGGGTCGCCGGATTCGAGAATACAGCGGGTGACCATCTCGTGGAGTCGAGACTGGACTAACTCATTCTCGGATTAGCGGGTTATTCGCCGCACTTATAGTGGGTGTAGCTCTGACCCACAGAGTAGTGCTCAAGTTACCGGATTCTAAAAAGCAAGGGGTATCCCGTTTTTAGGATTAGCGGGTAGCTTGTCGTGCTCGTAGGGGTCTTAGTTTGAGATTGTACGGGCTATCCATACGACCGGGGAATGTTGGTTTTCATTTGCGGCTCAAACGAAACACGAGGCTCCTTGATTATCCGCTATTCTATCTTGTTTTTGATTATCACATGCATGTGATGTTTATTACTTTCATGTGATATATATATATATATATATATATATATATATATATATATATTGTCATGCCCCGCTTCCCAGTAGACAGAAATGGTGACCTGGCAAGCCCGCGACGTATTTATCCAGAGAAAGTCGTTCCTTAAATAAATACGCTAAGCGTATTGAAACAAATATACATAAAGTAAGAATAAATGGAGACTGTAAAAATTTTCAACAAATATCTTTTTTTACATTCAAATTTCAGTATTTACAAGATACAAGAGTTTACGCTGGAAAGTAAATACAATGATGAAAATGCCTAAACAAAGGGCATACATAAACTGAAAGTAAATGAAGCTGAGCTAGCCCTGAGTAGCGATCTGGTTGTAGTCCTCTTCTGTGGCTTCAATTTCTTCCATCTTGATCGTATCTAATGAACATTCCAAGAAAAGAAAAATGGGTGGAATGCCCGTCAGCGAATTAGCGCTCGGTATGTCCCAAAGATACGTACGAGTAAGAAAAGATAACGAGTGTAGGGTATATATATAACGAGTAAGAGTATATGTTCATGGGTAGGTATATACTATACGTCTCTAGATGGTCATTATGTTAACGTTAAGTTTCAAGTGTGAATGTCAATACAGCCATAGAAGTTTTCACATGCTCAAGGGTTAGTATCAGGCTTTAGGCTGTGGATGAGTCAACCCGACTAATATTCGAGTAAAATAAAAAAAATGGTTAATACGGGACTTCTGAAGCTCCGTTGGATTCACACAAGAAACTATCCCAAACACCCCGAGTATAATATATATATACATATTAGATTTGATTGATTGATTAACATGTCTTGATCGAAACCATATATTGCAAAAGGTGTAGATTGTATTCGAGTGAGTCGAGTAATATGCGAGTCATGACAATTGCAATCTTGGTTCGAGTCAAGTTGGTTCGAGTAGTTTGGGTTCGAGTACATATTCGAGTTAGGTTAGAGTTCGAGTTTTTGTTCGAGTTTGAGTTCATGTTTAGATTCGAGTTTGGATTCGAGTTCATGTGAATTGATGTAAATAGTTAAAGATCTTTTGTTCGGGAGAAGTCGACAACTGCCGCACATGGACGACGGGATTTATGTCTTTTTTTCCAAAACAATTGTCATTTGATAACTCCGTTAAGTTGTTTATCCTGAATAAGCAAGCACTCACATTCTCCGGCACTCTGGGGCTCAAGAGAAATGATACCGCTTAAACCTATATTGATTCTAGAGTCCTTAAAATATTGTTTGCATATCTCGTGGGGGTTTTATGAAAAATATATGTTTATATTGTTTATAAATAACCTCGAAGGTGATTTGTAATATTTAGGGTTTTCTTGAACATGAATCTTAATTATTGGGGTATTTTAATGATAAAAACCTAGCTTTTAAAACTTTGTGGTATTTTTATGAAAACTATATCTTTTGGAAACTTGATGGTGTTTTATTAAAAGATTATAATCTTTCCTTTTATAAATATAGTTTCATGGTTTGTTTTTATTGAAAATACAGATTTCATAATTTTATATAATTTTTTTCCAAAATTAGTATATATTAGAAAAATCGCGTTTCTCAAAACCGTATTCTTATTTCCTTTAGAGACTGAATACTCCGTGAGAAGTTCTGCATCTCGCTCTACTGTCCTAAGAATATGCGATAATCCGCACCATCTATTAGCGGGTCCCCTAACGACAGTTGTACAGACATAATCACAAAGGATTTTGAAATACTAATTTAAAGAAACCCGTTTTGAAAACGGAGTGGTATTTTAATGAAAAATTCTTCTTTAAATTACTATAGCCCTAGAATATTGTGCTATGGAATCAAGGTGTGCGTGTGGGGTAGGTCGTTAGCTCGTGAAGTTTTTCCTAAGTTATTTAAACTAATTATCGATAGGCGGGTGAAACTAAAGTTCATGGTATTTTAGTGAAAAAGTTTGTTATATGTTTGTTTCCTATGAAAATTTTGGTTAAATTAAAAACTAAATGATGTGAAATTATATTAGGAGTATTGTAGCATGTTTGGTTGCTTTAATTTTCTATCACATGTTTTACAAATGTTAACAAGAAACTTATATCGGAGATAACTCCTCTTTTGTCGGTTTGATTTAAAAAGTTGTTTTGAGATATAAAGAGAGAGAGATGAAGGGACTTACTGATTTGGATGATTAGGGAGGGATTGTAGAAGCTCTCGGAAGTCATGGTTTCGTCGGAGATACTCTGGTCGTCGAGTTCGGCCCGCTACTCCGCTTGGAGTGCTTAACTCCACTTGGCACTTAGTGAATTTTAGAGGATTTTTGCTGGAATTTCAGAATGTGGGAGAGCTATGGCATGAGGTGGTATTTATAGTGGAGAATTAGGGTTTGTGAATTAAAAATTTGGATAAAAAGCATTAAAAAGATGATAAATGGTGAAATAAAAGATCTCTGTTTGATTGCAGGGAAATCAAACACTGCAGGGGAGTTGAGGGGGGTTGAAGAGACGAGTGTGCAAAGCACGGAGCTATTTGGGCTCAATCTGACCGTCGGCGCCGGCCCTAGGGGCAATTTGGCTGGTCGGATCTGAGGCAATTGCCTCGAGATTCCTGCCACGTAGGTTTTTCTGTGCTTACTGCATTTTGTGCATGTTTGATTTTTCTGAAACTTTTCCTTTCCCCGTGTATTGCACGAGCAACTCTTTGGCTTCCAAAAATTAAAAAGAAAAATCAGAAAAAATAATTGTGTCTAATGGGAATCGAACGCACAGGCTATGTCACAGCAGTGTAGAAGCTTAACCAGTGAGTTATAAGGAGTTTCTTGCTTTTATTTTAAAAAAATAACTTTTAAATCTTACACAGGCTGAAATACTCATTTCTGTACAATAACAAGAAAATTTCTGTACAGTGTTTTCAGAGTCATTACATTCTACCCTCCTTGTAAAAATTTCGTTCTCGAAATTTACAATTACTTAGGGACTAATTTTCAATAAGGTAAGGGTACCGTGTATGCATATCTTCTTCTATTTCCCATGTCGATTCTCCGGGCGAATCCTTTCTCCACATCACTCGGACTAAGTTTACCTCCTTGTTCCGCAATGTTTTCACCTTTCTGTCCAGGATCTCAACTGGTTGTTGCTCGCTGGTTAGGTCAGTCTCTACCGTGAGCTCTGAGTTATCAAGTATGTGGTTGGAGTCGCTCACATATCGTCGTAGTTAGGATATGTGGAACACATTGTGCACTCCTTCCAATGAGGGTGGTAGTGCTAAACGGTATGCCACTTCACCCATTCGTTCGAGTATGTCGAACGGTCCTATGTATCTTGGACTTAGCTTACCCTTATTGCCAAAACGGATCACTCATCGGTTTGGAGAGATCTTCAGGAATACATAGTCTCCAGGTTGAAACTCCAGATGTCTCCGCTTTGCATCTGCCTAATGCTTCTATCGGTCTTTGGTTATTCGCATCCTTTCCCTGATCCTGCGAACCACATCCACAGTTGCCACGATCATCTCTGGTCCAAGGAGTTCACGATCTCCAACGTTGTCCCAACTTAACGGGGAACGACACTTCCGTCCGTAGAGTGCTGCGAAAGGTGCTATCCCAATGCTTGCCTGATAGCTGTTGTTGTATAAAAACTCCACAAGGTTTAGGTGATCTTCCCATGAACCTCCGAAGTCTAACATACAGGATCTTAGCATATATTCCAGAATCTGAATTGTTCGCTCGGACTGTCCGTCCATTTGTGGATGATACGCCATGCTGAAATTTAGACTCGTTCCCAGGCTAGCTTGCAGACTCTGCCAAAACTGTGATCGGAATCTTGTATCTCGGTCGGAATGATGCAAACAGGTACTCTATGTAATCCCACGATCTCCTGCATGAGTTTATGGGTATCAAGTATAGTACATATTGAAGGTTTAAATCTTACGTTATATTTATGCTCACCTCCATGTACTTCTTTGCTAACGTCTCGGTTGACTGGCCAACTCTGAAGAGAATAAAGTGAGCCGGCTTAGTGAGTCGATCCACAATAACCCAAATTGCATCGTTACCCTTCTTACTACGACAGAGAGCAGCCACGAAGTCCATGGTGATATGCTGCCATTTCTATTCTGGGATTGGTAACGGTTGAAGCAGACCAGCAGTTCTGTGATGCTCAGCCTTCACTTACTGACACACCAAATACTTAGCTAAGCTTCTTGCTAACTCAGGCTTCATACCATGCCACCAGTAGTCTTGTCGTAGATCCTTGTACATTTTTGAACCACTAGGGTGTACAAAATAAGGAGAGCTGTGAGATTCTTTCATCAACTCTTCTCGAACAGGTCCAATTGGCACGCATAAACGGCTTCCATATCATAAGGATCCATCTTCGTGAATGATGAAGTCAGTTCATAATCCACTTTCTACTTGTTCTCAGATCTTTTGTAGCTTGGCATTATTTTCTTGAGCTTTCTTGATCTGATTTACTAGAGTGGACTGGACTTGTAAGTTCATCAAATATGAAACGTTACCTGGCATAACTACTTCAATCTTCAATCCATGCAATTCTTGTTGTAGCTTCCACTGAGCGGTGAGGTTCATTGCTAATGGCTGACAACTAAGGACATCAGGAACTACGTTCACCTTCCCAGATGATACTGTAAGTTGATGTCGAAGTCCGCTATGAGTTCTAACCATCTTCTCTGCCGCATGTTGAGTTCCTTCTGAGTAAATACATACTTAAGACTTTTATGGTCAGTGTATATATTCACTCGTTCTCCTAAAAGATAGTGGTGCAAAATCTTGAGTGCGAAGATGACCGCTGCCAATTCCAGATCATGTGTTGGATAGTTGCACTCATGGACCTTTAACTGTCTTGATACAAAAGCCACAACTTTTCCATGCTGGTGTATAACACATCCTAATCCTTTACCGGACGCATCACAATATACAACGAATCTACCAGATTGATCCGGTATTACAAGAACAGGTGCAGAGGTTAATCTCGACTTGAGTTCAACAAAAGCCTTCTCACATGCTTCTGACCACACGAATGCTTCCTCTTTACATGTGAGCTTGGTCAGGGGTGCTGCAATCTTTGAAAAGCCTTCAATGAATTGTCGGCAGTATCCTGCTAAGCCTAGAAAACTTCGTTTATCTTTCAGCGTCCTTGGTGTCGGACACTCGCTGACAGCTGACACCTTACCTGGATCTACAGAGATTCCTTCGTCTGAAACAATATGTCCGAGAAATCCGACTTGATCTAGCTAAAATTCACATTTGTTGTACTTGGCATAGAGCTGATGTTGTCTTAATGTCTCCAGGACAATCTGTAAGTGCTCGGTATGTTCCTTCCGATTCTTTGAATACACCAGGATGTCGTCGATGAAGATGACAACGAACATGTCTAAGTACTCTCGAAAAACTTGGTTCATCAGGTTCATAAAGATGGCAGATGTATTGATCACTCCAAATGGCATTACAAGATATTCATAATGACCATAACGAGTCCTAAACGCCGTCTTCGGAATGTCGGACTCATTGACCATTACCTAATAGTAACCCGAACGAAGATCTAGTTTTGAAAAGACATAAGATCCACTTAACTGATAGAAAAGATCATCGATGCGCAGTTGTGTATACTTGTTCTTAATTGTCACTTCGTTCAGAGCTCGATAATCCACGTGCATCCTGTAGGTACCTTTCTTCTTCCTCACTAATAGTACAGGAGATCCCCAGCTCGAAGTACTGGGACGAATTCATCCTTTCTTCAAGAGTTCGTCCAACTAAATGCGGATCTCCTTCAATCCCTCCGGACTTAATCGGTACAGAGCTTTTATTTCTGGTTGTGGGTCGGGTTGCAAATCTATGCTGAATTCAAGAGCTCGATCGGGAGGCAAACCTAATATATCTTCTGGAAATACATCCTCAAACTCTCGAACTACCTCTGGCTTCGATCATTTCGCTTGCAATGCTGCAATCTCCGCCTTCTTTGGTTTAGCTCGGTAGATGCTAGGCTCCAAAGTTTGATCTACACTCTTGAAATAGAACACTTGGTGATCTGGTATTTCAAACACTACCCTCCTTAAGCGACAGTCGATGGTAGCGAAGAAAGTTCCCAGCCAGTCCATTCCAAAGACTACGTCGAAGTTCGGCATGTCCAGCACCTTAAAGTCCGCATAAAATTCTCGACTGCAGACGACTACTGGACACAGATCATATCCCAAGATTTCTTTTAGAACTCCGTTCCCCGAAATAACGTTTTAGCTGGAAACGAGCGGTTTAACTAGGATCGCATGAGTTCGGACGAACCATTGCGATATAAAGCAATGTGATGCCACAGTGTCGAAGAGCGAGAGTGCAGGTAGGGAGGCAACTAAGATTGTACCTAAGTCGCGTGGGATAGGTTTAGGTATAGCAAACATAAGATGACTAATAATTGAGAGGACTTGAAACAGAATAGGGAAGAGATTTACCAGAGATAACCTGACCCGTAGCTTCGGCCTCTTCGACCAACATAGTGAATGCTTGGCGTCGCGGCACTTTCCTCTGTGCCTGGTTAAACACATAGCGTTGGGGTTGAACGGTCTGGTGTGGGGAGCTAAAGCTGGTAGAACTAACCGGGTAGGAGGAGCTTGGATTGCCGGTCTAGCTGGAGGATTGTTGGGTCCTCGGTTCTATAAGCATGCTCCAATGGCGTGAGTAGAAAACCCACAGATCAGGCACAAGTTGTTCGCACCACGATGGTTCTTCACAAGATGCCCTGTTCTTTTGCAGTAAGTGAAAATGTCTGGCCAGTTGTTGGCGAACGAACCTACTGGCCTCCGAGATGGTCCGTTAAAAACTGGCCTGAAAGAGGCCCATTCTGTCATCTGGTGCACATGGTGTTTCAAACCGGCAGTCTGCGACCTGTCCTTCTTCTTCACAACTGCCTCATAACGTCGGGCAGCCTTCAAAGAAAGGTCATGGGTTGGAAAATCTCATGTAGCCAGTTCATCTTTGATTTCCGGGTCCAACCCTTGCTAAAATCGTCGTGCCCGGATCTCAGCAGTAGGAATAAGGTGTGCAGCGAACCTGCTGAGCATGATAAACTCAGCAACATACTCATCCACTGACTTGACCCACATCGAGCCCTGCTATAAGTGGATGAACTATTGTTCCATGTCGAAGTGGGAAGTCTCCGAAAAGTAATTGGCATCGAAGAGGTCTCGGAATGTTCTCCATTTTATCGGCTGTGCGAGACAGCTCTCTTCGGCCTTCCACCATACCCTGGCGTTATCTGTCTGTTGCAACATAGCAACTCTCACCCAGGCTATCTCTGGCACTTGGGCTACAGCCAGGTAATCCTCGATCGCTTGAGCCCATTCTTCTGCCTCAAGCGGGCTCTCTTTCCCCGAGAAGTTCTTTAGGTGTGGTGCCTGAAACAGCTTAACTCCGGGTGCCTCGGCTTCGAGGCGGTGCATGAGTATAGCAGTCTGCTACTGCTGACCTTCCAATAGGCTCTTGTTAGCCTCAAGCAGTACCATTTGCTCATTGATAGAAGCAACAATGGTAGGTGGTGGTGGTAGTGTAGGTGGTGGAGTATTGCTATTGACGTTGGTGCTGGTATTGTCTAGAGAGTTCATCACCTTGATATAAAAGATAGGTTAGGATAGATTCAAAGAATTTAAAATGCAAGGAATGTAAATGTTTGTTGAATTCATTAATTCTTATGGTATATTGTTTACGACATCATGCAGAACTGACCTGCATGGGCCACCAACAAAACCTGTCATGCCCCGCTTCCCAGTAGACGGAAATGGTGACGTGGCAAGCCCGCGAGGTATTTAACCAGAGAAGGTCGTTCCCTAAATAAACACGCTAAGCGTATTGAAACAAATATACATAAAGTAAGAATAAATGGATACTGTAAAATTTTTCAACAAACATCTTTATTTTCATTCAAATTTCAGTATTTACAAGACACAAGAGTTTACACTGGAAAGTAAATACAATGATGAAAATGCCTAAACAAGGGGCATACATAAACTGAAAGTAAATGAAGCTGAGCTAGCCCTGAGTAGCGATTTGGTTGTAGTTCACCTCTGTAGCTTCAACTTCTTCCGTCTCGATCGTATCTGACGAACATTCCAAGAAAAGAAAAATGGGTGGAATGCCCGTTAGTGAACTAGCGCTCGGTAAGTCCTAAAGATAGGTACGAGTAAGAAAAGATAACAAGTGTAGGGTATATATATAACGAGTAAGAGTATATGTTCATGGGTAGGTATAAACTATACGTCTCTAGATGGTCATTATGTTAACGTTAAGTTCCAACTGTGAATGTCAACGCAACCATAGAAGTTTTCACATGCTCAAGAGTGGGGCCCCAGGAGTAAGGAAACACGGGCCTATTTCATGTGTTAATATCGAGGCTCTAGGCTATGGTTGAGTCAACCCGACTGATATTCGAGTAAAATAAAAAAAATGGTTAATACGGGACTTCTGAAGCTCCGTTGGATTCACACAAGAAACTATCCCAAACACCCCGAGTATAATATATATATACTTATTATATTTGATTGACTGATTAACATGTCTTGATCGAAACCATAGATTGCATAAAGTGTAGATTGTATTCGAGTGAGTCGAGTAATATGTGAGTCATAACAATTGCAATATTGGTTCGAGTTAAGTTGGTTCGAGTAGTTTGGGTTCGAGTACATATTCGAGTTAGGTTAGAGTTCGATTTTGTGTTCGAGTTTGAGTTCATGTTTAGATTCGAGTTTGGATTCGAGTTCATGTGAATTGATGTAAATAGTTAAAGATCTTATGTTCGGGAGAAGTCAGCAACTGCTGCACATGGACGACAGGGTTTGTGTCTTTTTTCAGGACAATTGTCATTTGATAACTCAGTTAAGTTGTCTATCCTGAATAGGCAAGCTCTCACTTTCTACGGCACCCTAGGGTTCAAGAGAAATGATACCGTTTAAACCTATATTAATTTTAAAGTCCTTAAAATATTGTTTGCATATCTCGAGGGGGTTTTATGAAAAATATATGTTGATATTGTTTAAAAATAACCTCGAGGGCGATTTGTAGTATTTAGGGTTTTCTTGAACATGAATTTTAATTATTGGGGTATTTTAATGATAAAAACCTAACTTTTAAAAGTTTATGGTATTTTTATGAAAACAAGATCTTTTGGAAATTTGATGGTGTTTTGTTAAAAGATTCTAATCTTTCCTTTTAAAAATATAGTTTCTTAGTTTGTTTTCATTGAAAATACGGATTTCATAATTTTATAAAAAAAATTCCAAAATTTGTTTTTATTAGAAAAATCACGTTTCTCAAAACCGTATTCTTATTTTCATTCGAGACTGAATACTCCGTGAGGAGTTCTGCATCTCGCTCTACTGTCTCAAGGATGTGCGATAATCCGCACCATCCATTAGAGGGTCCCCTAACGAGGGTTGTAGAGCCATAATCGCAAAAGATTTTGAAATACTGATTTAATGAAACCAGTTTTGAAAACGGTGTGGTATTTTAATGAAAAATTCTTCTTTAAATTACTACAGCCCTAGAATACTGTGCTATGGAACCAAAGTATGCGTGTGGGATGGGCCGTTACCCCGTGAAGTTTTTCCTAAGGTATTAAAACTAATTATCGATAGGCGGGTGAAACTAAAGTTCATGGTATTTAAGTGAAAAAGTTTGTTATATGTTTGTTTCATATGAAAATTTTGGTTAAATTAAAAACTAAATGATGTGAAATTATATTAGGATTATTGTAGCATGATAGGTTGTGTTGACCGCCGAAAACAAAGACTGGCCGGGATAGGTCGTCTTGCCTGAATTTGGGAGAAGATACTATTTGGATTTATCCATCCACTTATCCGAAAATACCAAGTCGATTTATGTCACACTGTATATCGGAGGTTTGGACGGACGCGGCCGTTGTAGCAAGCTTCATCAGATTCCCCCTCATTTTATGAGGGGTATTTGATTGTGGGGTCGCTCTTCTCTGCAGGCGCAAGACCCTGCTGTTAATTACGTTACCGCGTTGCGATAACCATTTTCTTCTTCTCCAGTAATTCACTTCGTGTCGTGTGTATTTTTGTTTGTTTTGGTTGCCGTGAATTGTATACGGAGACTAGTTTATGTCGTCGCCCGTAGGGCGTGGATCAGTCCAAATCCGTATATTTTTTAAATTTAGGTTTGGGGGTCAAGGATTTGCTTGACGGGGTCCACGTTGGTAGCTTGGTTTGCCAACGGGAATGAACTTAGGATGCGGATCTCATGTAAATGAGGTCCATTGCATCATATAAAATTTGGATTTGATCTAAGGACCGTTAGTCATATTTGAGACTAAGATCAACTTAGAGACTAATGAGCATATGGGCTCGTTTATTTTAGTTTAAGGATATCGCGGTCCAACATTCCCTGTTTGGGACAAATGTTAGTTTAAAGACATTTCGGTCCGTTATTGCCATATTTGAGGCGAATATTAGTTTAAAAACGTTTCGGTCCACATTCCCATTTTGGGGACGAATATTAGTTTAACGACATTTCGTTCCAACAAGCATCTTGTGCGCACGCGTATTTGTTACGTGGCGGAATGAATGATGGTGACATGGAATGCGTCCAATTTGGGGTGAGAATCGGTTTGAGGTGTGCACTGTTTCCCCCAATCAGAGCAAAGCTCTGTTTGAATTTCAAAAATTCAAAAATTGAAGCAACGCTTCAAATTCCTTGCGCTGCGCGCAACACGCCACGTGTCAAAAGCTGATACGTCAGCGCAGCGCCCAAGGCAGCGCGTCCAATCAGAGCAAGGCTCTATTTAAAACAAAATTAAAAGAAGCAACGCCTCAGATGCGCTGCGCGACACATTTCAGCGTAGTTGCGCTGCGCAACACGTATCAGCGCAGTTCCGCTGCGCGACACGTGTCAAGCGCTGGTGCGTTTGCGCCAAACAGAATTAAAATTCCAGTAAGATCTTTCTGTTCTTGTTAAAACAAGAAGATTGTCTTCTGTAAAACAGGAGCCTTTGGATCAAAGATCCAACGGTGGGGAAAAATCCACAAATCACTCAGAGAATGATCTCTTTAACAAATTTAACAAATTAATGGGAACTATATAAAGGCCCCTAGACCCCAATTCAAAACACAAGGACAGAGAGAAATAGAGAAATACAAAAACAGAGAGAGAACTCTAAAGAATTTTTGGAGAAGAACTCGAAAGAGGATAAAAGGTAAAAAACCTTTGTAAAAAGAAACATTTCTTCTGAATAGATCATTGATCAAAGAACAAGATCAAGGATCTTCAATAAAAAATATAATAAATGACAAAGGCATTGCCTTTTTTATAAACTATTGGTTCTGGAATCTTAAAGATTCTTTTCTTGAATCCTAAATTGGATCAAGATATTAAAACAGTGCCTTGCACTTGTAAATCTGCACTGTTGCGCTCCTGAGTTGGCGCAAGCCACCAGAGAGCGCCACGTGTCAGCTCCAAGACCACTTGTGCTATGCGCTTTTAAAATAGAGCATTGCTCTCTGAAATTGGCGCAACTAACCAGAGCGCGACACGTGTCAGCAGCGCAACAGCGCAGCGCACTGGCGCAACGCACTGGGCTTGCGCTCACCAGAGCATGACACGTGTCACCTCCACATGCGCTTGCGCTTAATAATTGGCGCAAAGCGCCTGACAGGCCACATGGTCACTGTCAGTTTGATTAATGCACTGCATTATTTACAAAAGGGCCAAGCCCAATTAAAAAGGGCCTAACAGGCCTAATAAAATGCAATGCATTATTTTAAAAAAAACGGAGGCAGAGCACAAACAAAAACAGATGCTGCACATCAGGTCAAAAGAAAATGCAGTGCATTATTAAACAGGGGCAAAGCCATAGCACAGGCCTAATAGGCCAAAGATAAAAACGTTGAATATTCTCAACTGGACTTAGCCCAATAATGGCCGTAAGTCCTCAAATTAAATTGACTGAGCAAGACTGCTCTCTTAAATCAATTTATATCCGGTTCAAGGGTACATCTCTGAACTCCTCTGACGCATATCGTTGTAATCTTTCAACAACGTCCGAGAGGTGACGGGTCCCGACAACCACACATTGACACGGACTGTGAGGTCCTTAAACTCATGGACTAATGCGTCCTTAAACACACCCATACGGACTGTGGGGTCCTTAAACTCACAGACTTATGCGTCCTTAAACTAATGGACTAATGCGTCCTTAAACATATCCATATGGACTATGGGGTCCTTAAACCCATGGACTAATGCGTCCTTAAACTAACATCCCTCCCCAAAACGGGAACTATGGACCACCATGTCCCTAAACTGGAAATGGACCGCAATGTCCTTAAACTACCTATGGACCACTACGTCCCTAAACTGGAACAATAGAGCCCCCAAACGCTCTTTTATCGGATCTAAACGATCCTGTTTAAGTTAATCTTAGCCTCAAATCTGGCTAAAGTATCCTTAAACATTCAAACATACTTTAAGACCCCCAATCAACTTTGGTTCAAGGGTACATCTCCGAACTCCTCTGACACCTGTCGTTGTAATTCTTCAACGTCATCAGAGAGGTGACGGGTCCCGACGGCCATATATTATTAAATGGACCACTACGTCTCTAAACTGGAACAATAGAGTCTCTAAATGCTCTTTCCGTTAAGTTGATCTTAGTCTCAAATCAGACTAACGTATCCTTAACGAGCGTTTAAGTTGATCTTAGCCTCAATATGGCTAACGTATCCTTAAACTAAAACACCAAACCCAAATCTAAGTAAAAACGGATGACTAATCCACGTCCTATGGGCAACGACATAAATTAGTCTCCGTATACAATCCACGGGCAACCACAAACAAAACAAACACCCACGACACGAAGTGAAATTATGGAGAAGGAGAAAGTTGTTACCGCGATGTGGTAGCGTAATTAACTGCAGGGGCTTGCGCCTGCAGGGGGAAGAGCTTCCCTACAATCAAAAACCCCTCAAGCGAGGGGGAATCTGACGAAGTCTGCTACATTGGCCGCATCCGTCTAAACCTCCGATACACGGTGTCATAAATCAACTTGGCATCTTCGGAGAGGTGGATGGATAAAACCAAATAGCATCTGCCCCGAATCTCAGGCAAGACGCCCATGTCTGGCCGCCGTTCGGAGAGGAACGGATTCTGGCACGCCCGGTGGGACCTTTTCCTCTTTCCACTCCACACTTCGTGTGTCGTCTTCGCGAACGAATCGTGGTTTGTTAATGGTTGCCTTTGGGTTTCAAGTTACTAAGATTTGGACCTTTGCATGGCGCAGAAATCAAGCATCAATGGCCTCCAACTGCTCGAGCTGCTCCAAATGCCAATGCAACCGACGCTCCGCCTCACCTGGAGGTGTAGCCTATGGGCCTCAAGCGGCCTCCATCCTTGCTATGACGGTGGTACAAGTGACCCAAGCTACCACCGGTCTGTTTTTTGGGACCATGCTCCCGCCTGCAAGCTTCACTATTCCAGTGCCCGCACCAGAAGCGCACAAGAAGTCGGTTTTCGATCGGCTCACTGCTACAACGGTCCCTTTCAACGGGTCGTCAAATGTCAAACCGGCAGCCTCCGTCTTTACCAGGCTGAACCAGAACTCTGATGGGCCCGCCAAGAAGCCAATAAACCCTGAAATGGTTGTCCCGAGGAAGATAACCACCTCTGTTCCTGAAGTCGTCAAGGAGACTTCTCCTGTTAAAGAGTCGGTCTTTTCAAGGCTGACCATTCCGACTCCTGCTCCTGCTAGAGGGTCTGCCTTTGACAGATTGAACATCGCCACTCAAAGGACAACATCAGTCTTTAAGAGGCTGACACCGGCAGCGCCTCATTCGGACAGGGGGCAAGACGAAACTATCCCTATCGCCGAGCCAGTACCAACTGCTCGACACGCTCGACATCGCCACTGGGGCCGAGTAAGGAAGGCCGGGGGCAACTCCCCCTCAGGGCTAACTCCACCGGCTCCGATGGTGGAAGTTAATGCTGTTGTTCCGACTGGGAACAGCTTTGAACCGCTAAGGAGGGTACGCAAGAACTCTCCGACTGCCACACTGAAAAGATCTCCTCCACCTGCGGAGAGAGTTACAGAAACTAAACTGGAGCAGCCCTCTCAACGGCTGTCCTCCAAAATTTAAAAGGTCTGGAGGAGGGTTTAAGATTCCGTAATCAACCAAGATCACTCTCGCCGGCAGAAAAGGGCGAAAGTACAGGAAGAAAAGAACCGTCCTGACAAACAGCAAAGGACGACAACCGCCAGGGTGCCCACTGCAACGGCCCCTTCAACTTCAACGGCCCACAAGAGAAGAAGGTCGGAGAAGGTCCCTACGCCTGCGGAAAATGCCAAAAACGGCGAGCCCAAACGCCCTAAGTCCGGGGGAATTGTAGTCCATACTGTCTACATGGCGTCTGGTAAAGAGGACAGCCGTACATCTACAGGTCATAGACTGCTTACACAGTCAGTGACCAAAGTTCAGGAGCAACAGCAGAAGCTCCAAGAAATGATGAATGCGATGGCCGCGCTCACTGGGCCAAAAGAAAGCCCCGAAGCATCCTCGGATCAACGCCAGGAGCAAGAAACTGACGCTGAATTCCTTCGTAGGATATTGGAGAAGAAGGACAAAGAGGCTGCGGAACAAGCAGCCAACATAAAGCGAATGGCCCTCCTGTTCCAGGACATGGTGGGTATGATGATCCAACAAGATCCTCCTGCTGAAGATCCTCCGATCGTCCTTGAAGATGACAGGGGAGAAACATCGAATCCTCCACCGGCTTTGTCAACTGCCAAGGAGGAGACAATCTCCAAAGCTGACTTGGACGAATATATAGCTCAGCAGATACGGGTTCATCAGGCGAATGAGGCAGCCGGTCAGGTTGTAAAAACGGGGCGACCATATCCGAGCTGGTATGATCAGATCAAGTACTCGTCGGGCTATACAATACCGAAATTTCATGTCTATAAGGGGACGGGCAATCCCCACCAGCATGTTTCCCAGTTCAGGGCGCTTTACGGAAACACTGGCGGTGATGATAAATTGTTGCTTCGCCAGTTCGTCGGTAGCTTATCGGATACAGCATTCGAGTGGTATTCTGAGCTCCCAAACGACTCTATCAAGACATTTGCGGAGATGGGGCTGCTGTTTACCCAGCCTTTCGCCAGCGCTAACGAACACATCCCGATAACGGCATTGATTAATGCCAGGGTGAAGCCAGGAGAAACATGGGTTCAGTATGCAATACGGTGGCGGAACCTATGGTCGAAATGCGAACAACGCATAGAAGAGGCTCCGGCAGTAGGCCTGTTTGGGGGAACCCTCGATCCGCAGGCAACCATATCTCAATTCATGATGTTCTTCAAGCCGACTACCTTCCAGGCCCTGGTCGACAAGCTAGCTCAAATGGATCAGATGGGTCATAGACCGCCCCCTCCAAAGCCGGACTCTCGAAATGAGAAGGGGAAGGGAAAAGCGATTGTTGTCGCCAATGTTCAACAACAGCCGAGCAACTTGAAACCGGCTGTCCGTCAAAATAATATGCGTCTGCGCGTACCCCTTGAGGAGAGGATAGGACGTCCATACTCGTTTTCTCAAGATAAAATGAGAAGACTGTTTGAGCTGGCATTGCGCAACCGACTCATAAACCTGCCGGACCCAAGACGTCCGTCGCAGCCAAACGACGTCAACGATCCTAATTATTGCCCATATCACCGAGTATTGGGCTATCCGATCGAGGATTGCTACGTCTTCAAAAATTGGATTGAAGACCAGTACTAACAAGGCAAGTTCGCGATGTCCGACAGATGGAAGGTAAACCCACCGTAGCCTCACACCCCTAGAAAGATGAATACGCCGGGGGCAACGTGCTCCCTCGTCGAAGAAGCTCCATGGGAGGTTGTGCTATCAGCCAAAACAAAGAGGATGCTGAATGATCTTCAAACATGCCCGGCGATCAGGTGGAAGAACCCGCTGGAACCTGAGATCATTGAAGGGATGCTGAGGCCGTGCCCAATTCTGAAGATCGGTGGTAATGGCCCAAGCACTCACAACCAGCCGTCAAAATCTTCAAAGAAGAAGAAGAAGAAATCCAAGAAGCCCGTGAAGCTAGGTGACAAGCGCACGGACGTACCAAAGCAGATTGACACACTGGAGGAATACAACCAGAAAGCACGAACTCCCATCACACTCCAAGAAATCCTCAACCACGTCTTTCAAGAAGAAGATGTGGGGGAGAGCTCGTCGGATGAATCCGAGGAAAACGTGGCGAGCTGTCATATGATTTCCCATTCATTTACAAACGACGAGGAAACTCCTTGCATTGAAAAGCAGGGGCGGATCCTAAACCGGAAATTTTGGGGCCATCGGATGAAACAATTGACGCATTCCTCAACGAAGCTCTGTTGAAAAGTAAAGCTGATCGGGAATGCGAGGCGATCATATTTGAAAGGGCCAAGCGCCGGTGACTTGACGAAAGAGTTGAGACACTCCCGCTGGAGCAAAATACATCCACCGCAGATAACAGTAAATTCAAGACGAGGAAAAGGTTTGCTAAAGCCATATCAATGGGTATGAAGCTACCACCTTCTGAAGGAAATATTGCTGGTGAAGCAGAAATGCACCCTTCCTACTGCTTGTATCATCGGAAGATTTTGCACCCCGCCGAAGAGTGCAAAGCTTTCAATAGATGGTGGCAGGGATATGTTGCTCACCGACAACATTTTAAGCGGGAAAAGCGCAAAACTCGCCGGGAGCGGAAAAATACGACCGAAAGCCTTAACAGAACTACCGGCGATTATCGCATGGTTAACGCCGGGGGATCGCAAGTGCTTACATTCGGAAGCGACTCTGACGAGGAAGTGGCTCTTGGCCACCTCTTTAAAGAGTCCACCTCGGGAAAAGAAGAAGAGCCGAAGGTCTGCGAAAATATCCGGCTGCGTAATCGGACACTACCCAAAAAGAATCTCGGACCCTCAAACAAGAAAGATAAAGGGAAAGAAAAGGTCTCTGAGGATATTGCCCTAGATGAGCAAGTCATAGAAGAGCTAACTGCCAAGGACCCGCCGAAGAAAAATAAGGTGGATTACAACGTTCTAGCGCATCTGAGGAAGCTACCCTCGCAGCTCAGCATTCTTGACGCCCTTTTACTATAAAAAGAGGCAAGGGATTCATTAATCAAGGCACTATAGGACCCCGAGCAATTCCAAGCTTTCCTGGCCGAAAAAAAGATGAAGGATGAATTGGAGGAAGTGCACACGGCCGATGTCACTTTTGGCGATGAAGACCTTCTCCTTGGGACGTGCGAACACGATCGCCCCCTCTATGTCTCAGGATATTGCCATGATATAAAGATAGGAAAAATCTTGGTCGACAATGGATCTTCCGTTAATCTCGTTAACGTGCGGGTGTTAAAGGAAATCTGCATGAGCATCCAGCACCTCGCTCGGGACAAGATCACCATCTCTGGGTTCGACTCTCAATCATCACGAACTCTCGGATCTGTGATAATGACGCTATGCTTTGGGCTATTCGTCATGGACATTAAGTTCCACGTCATAGATGCAAGGACGTGCTATAATGCCCTACTCGACCAACCATGGTTACACGAGTACAACATCATCCCTTCTACACAACATCAGTGTATGAAATATTTTAAGGATGGTCTCGAGTATACCGTGACGGGAGAACTGAACCCGTTCTCCGTGAACGAAGTCCGCAAATATGAAGACGCCAAATACTTCTTACCGGATTTCGAAGACACGGAGAGGTGTCACAAGCCGGAGAACAAAGCTAACACCACCATCCCTGTCTTCGGGAGTGATACTGAGGAGGAAGAGGAGATAGTTTATTCGGGTCCACCCCAATACAACAAGCCAGGACCATTCGCTCCTACGTTGATCTATAGTAGTGATTCGGAAAATGAGGTCTACGCTATATTCTCTGCTCGGCCTTCAATACAAACATCCGCAGGCGAAGAGCAAAGCCTGCAAATCGCCATGATTCCACTTAAATATCATAAAGAACTGGATGCGCTCGATACCTACACTGTAGAGGAGCTGCGGACGTTCTATGTCCCTCCCATGCAAAAAGGCGAAAAGGCAATTCTATTCTACCGCTCTGAAGAAACCAAAGTGGAGAAAGAAATCTGGCATGGTATGGATCCTACGCTTGATAGGCTTCAGCCCATCCGTCTGCCTAGATATTATACAGAAGGCATGAAGAGGCTGTTGAAGCGCCAGGGGATATCCTTCAAACAGACCGCTCGAAAATCTAAGTTCTATGACAGGGTCTGGAACGTTCCCGGGACTCAGCACAAGTTGCCTAATGGGAGAATGGAAACAATCGGGCTTGGATACATTCGATCCAAAAAACGAGAGCTACTCCGCGATTGCCACGTTGTGTATGACTTCAATGAAGAAGGGGATGCTCAATGGGAGGACGCCAATCCTCAACCAGTAAAAGCTCCTGATCCAAAAGTGCCCAGTCCGTTGTTCAAAGAACAAATGAACAGGCTTATAAGGGAAGCTGGTCAAGAAGTCCGAGACGACCATAACCGTGAAATGGCCATCTACGAGAAAGCCAAAACGCAACGCCTCCTCCAACAGGCCCTGAAAGATGAAAATGCCGCTCTCTGTCAACCTATTATAAAAAAGGCTCGACGCAGAGGCAGAAACAAGTCGAAAAGCGAAAAAAGGCGCTCGACAGCAACAAAGCGGGACTAAGAAGCCATACAAGCGGGAATCGAGCAGTCCAGATTTGTCCCTTGTAAAGAAGATGAGTCGAGCATACTCTTTTCCTCGGGACAAGACGAAGAAGATACTTGACCGACCTATAAAATACCAGATGCTTACACTGCCGGAGTCCAAGCACCCCGAACAGACAGGCGAAATCTCACACCCGAACTATTGCTCTTACCACTGAGTAATAGGGCATCCTCTCGAAGACTGCTTCACCTTCAAGAACTGGGTTGAAGATCAGTATCAGCTCGGCAAGTTCTCCCTATCTAACAGCTGGAGGGTAATGCCGCCACAGAAGCACGAGCCCAAAGCCACAAAAGCAGAACCAGATCCACATTGGTCTTCGAAGCGAGCTCATACTTGTCATATGATAACAATATCAAAAGAAGAGCCCG
This sequence comes from Agapanthus africanus, assembly GCA_030015575.1. NCBI lineage: Eukaryota > Viridiplantae > Streptophyta > Magnoliopsida > Asparagales > Amaryllidaceae > Agapanthus > Agapanthus africanus. The sequence goes on along the minus strand of JASDDO010000024.1, from coordinate 333,706,956 downwards.
AGAACATGGATGACCTTCCCTGGTGCTTCGAAAACAGCAATGAAGAGGTGATCTCAGAATTTCCACCAGCGCCGAAAGAGCTGGAGGATGGAATACATACCACTGCAGATAACCTCAAAAAAATTGAGTTGGCGACGGCGAACGACCCACGACCGACATTCGTCAGCGAGTTGCTATCTGAAGAAAGGGTGGCTGCGTTAAAAGACGTGCTTATACAGTATAGAGATTGCTTCGCGTGGAACTATTCCGAGATGCCAGGACAAGACCTAGAAATCGCTGTGCATGAGCTGGAGATATCCCCGGACGTCAAGCCAGTCAAACAGGCGCCGAGAAGAATGCGGCTCGAGCTCGAAATGAGTATCAATGCCGAGGTCAAGAAGTTAATCGACTCTGGCTTCATCCAAGAAGTTCAATATCCCGACTGGATCGCCAACATCGTCCCGGTGATGAAGAAAAATGGAACAGTACGCATATGCGTGGACTTCCGGAATCTCAACAAAGCCTGCCTGAAGGACGATTTCCCAGTGCCAGTCACCGAGCTGATGATAGACAATATATCCACTCATGAGGTTTTCTCCTTCATGGACGGCTCATCAGGATATAATCAGATAAAGATGCATCCCGAAGACCAGAAGCACACCGCTTTTCGGACTCCTCTGGGAATATTCTGTTATAAGGTGATGCCCTTCGGTCTAAAGAACGCCGGTGCCACCTATCAGAGGGCCATGACGAAGATCTTCGATGACCTTATACATGAAATCGTCAAATGTTATATCTACGACCTCGTGGTGAAAAGCAAATCGTATGAGGAACATCTCGAGCATCTGAAGACCGTATTTCAACGCCTTCAACAATACAACTTGAAGATGAACCCTCTCAAGTGCGCATTCGGAGTTTCCTTGGGCAAATTCTTGGTATTCGTCGTCCGACACCGAGGTATCGAGATAGATCCGTCGAAGATTAAGGCGATCATGGAAATGCCTCCGCCGAGAACTCTCAAACAGCTGCGGTCTCTCCAGGGAAAGCTCACGTATATACGGCGATTTATAGCCAATATTTCAGGCAAGTGCCGTCCCTACAGCCACCTGATGAAGAAGGGGACCCCGTTCGTCTGGGATCAAAAATGCCAAAGCGCGCTAGACGAAATCAAGCAGTACGTGCAAAACTCGCCAGTGCTGACTGCTCCGATCAAGGAAAGCCCCTCATTCTCTATAAGACCGCCCTAGAAGGATCCTTAGGCGCATTATGGGTGCAAGAGAACGGACAAGGGAAAGAAAGAGCACTCTACTATTTAAGTCGAGTTCTGATGGGGGCAGAAAGCAACTATTCCCCCATTGAAAAACACTGCCTGGCGTTGATCTTCGCGATAACAAAGCTCAGGCACTATGCGTTAGCGCATGAAGTCCATCTCATTTCGAAGGTGGACCCCCTTAAATATTTGATGTCAAAGGCCATATTGATGGGGCGACTCGCTAAATGGGCCCTACTCTTAATGGAGTTCTCGATAACCTATCAGCCTCTCAAGGCAGTGAAAGGCCAGGCCATCGCCGACTTCCTCGCTGAGCATCCGATACCTGCCGATTCTCCTCTGAATTGCGATCTGCCAGACGAACATGCATTTGACGCGATCGACAGTGGTGATACCCGATGGGAGCTTTATTTCGATGGAGCATCTTCCATGAAGAAGTGCAAACAAAGTACCCCTATAATCAAATCGGGGGTAAGCCTTATCTTCGTGACTCCAAAAGGAGGGATAATGCGCTTTGCTTTCTCCTTAACAGAACCGAGGACGAACAATGAAGCCGAATACGAAGCTTTGATAGCAGGCCTCAAGATCGCCATAGACATGGGAATTGAAAACCTCCTCATATATGGAGACTCCCAACTGGTCGTCAGTCAAGTAAATGGCGACTACCAAACGTGCAAACCAGAGCTGGTGAAGTACGGCGAAAAGGTGCAACAACTATTGACCCAAACTCCCTCCTACACTTTGGAAAACATACCGCGTGCGGAAAACAGCAAAGAGGACGCATTAGCCAAGCTCGCTAAAGAACTGGCTGATGAGAATCTCGATGACGTCAGAATTGTGGTACAAAGCCGTCGGGTGCTTGCCCCAGCAAAAAGATCTCCGGAATCATCCGAAGGAAAGGGAGCGACTGAGCAGACGACCTTGCAAATAAAAGACCGAGAAAATGCTGAAGATTGGAGAGAATTCTTTATAGACTACTTCAAATCCCGTCGAACGCCTGAAGATGCGTCCTCAAGACATCAGCTTATAAAACGAGCTCTGTCTTTCGCCTTCGTCAATGATACTCTGTACAAGAGGTCGTTTGATTCTCTGTGGTTGAGATTCTTGGGACCTGACGAAGCGAAGAGAGTCGTTCAGGAAGTTCATGATGGACTCTGCGGTTCTCACCAAGCAGGCCCGAAGATGAAGTTGAAGATAAAACGGATGGGTTACTACTGGCTCACGATGATTCAGGACTGCCTCGAATATTCGAAGCAATGCCACTCGTGCCAGATCCATGGGGACTTCATCCATTAGCATCCAAATCCACTACATCCAACGGTGGCTAGCTAGCCATTCGAAATGTGGGAAACTGACATAGTCGGCCCCATCGAACCAGCATCGTCTAAAGGACATCGTTTCATCTTGGCGACGACTGACTACTTCTCCAAATGGGCAGAAGCAATACCGTTGAGGGAAGTGAAGACAGAGAATATCCTCCATTTCTTCAAGACGCACTTCATCTATCGGTTTGGAACCCCGCGACGGATCATCTCCGATAACGGGCCAGCCTACAGAAGCCACAAGATCAGTCGCTTCGCACAACAACATAATATAGACTGGAGATATTCCTCATTTTATAATCCGCGAGCTAACGGTCTAGCTGAGGCCTTCAACAAGACCTTGACAAAGATCGTGAAGAAGACGGTGTCCCGAAATAAGAAGGACTGGCATGAGAGACTGCAAGAAGCTCTCTGGGCGTATCGAACTACGTTCAAGACGGCCACGAACACAACGCCGGTATTCGATACAGAAGCAGTATTCCCACTCGAGACAGAGCTACCTTCTCTACGAATGGCAGTTCACTACGAGCTGACGGACGAAGAAAATGCTTACCTTCAGCTTGAGGAGCTTGATGTCCTTGATGAAACACGGCTCATAGCGCAACAAAATCTGGAGGCTTATAAAGCAAAGATGACGCGCTCATATGAAAGATTAACCCGGCCGAGGACATTCCGCCAAGGCGAACTCGTGCTAGTGGTCAAAAGACCCATGATTCCCAATCGCGCCAAGCGGGGAAAATTCGAGCCAAACTATGAAGGCCCATACATAATACACAAGGTCTACTAGGGTGGAGCCTATCTGCTTATGGATATGCACGGTGAAAGGCCTTTCAGGCTAATAAATGGTCGCTTCCTGAAGAAATACTACGCCTAAACGAGTCACAGCCTAGGTCAATGATAGATGACGACGAATATGTCCGCTCGCTATCTTCCTAGGCCCAGACTCTATAAGTAGTAACCGGCCTGAAAGGTTTGTTTAGCACCCTATGAAGAGTTTTGAAGCATCACATGACCCAAAGTTTTAATTTTTATGGTGCTAAACTAACATGCAAAGGGATCGATCCTAGAAAATTAGGGTTATAAAACATTAAGCTAGTAAAGATTAGGGTTTGAAGGCTACAACCTTTGTAGCTCCCTTTTGCTAGACTCCTTGGTGTCTTAGGTGTTGAATCGAGGTCCTCTTGAAGTTCCCTTGCGTCCACGACGATCCACCCCGGAGTACTCCGTCCAAGCTCGCTACTTTGGAAAACCGAAGGAAACACTCTAATCAAGTTTGCTAGACTTGAGTAGAATGATGTTGTGGTTTGGAATCTCATTTCAAAAACCTTTCTTTAGTTGTATTTAACTCACTAGAGAAGACTAGAGAGGAAAAGATGAAGGAGGATGAAGATGGTAGCTAAATTAAACAAGAGGTGTAAAAAGATCACCTTGAGTTCAAAACAAAATGAAATATATATCACTATATATATTTATTTCCTTCTTAACTTCAACCATGATTAAATCATAGATAGTTAATTTAACTTGGGTTTTAAATGATAAAGAGAAGGATAACCCTAGGTTAGTGGTAGTTGAGATAGGTTAATAGAAGAAGAATGTAGAAGCAAGAATGTTTATCCTTTCCTTTTTCATTTTACTTTAAAACCAAAATTAAATAATAATCTATTATTTAATCTATGGTGTGAGTCTTATATTGCCACCATTTCCTTATGCAATCAACCATGATGGATGGGTGTATGTATGTATACATGTATGCACATCTACATGTGCATGAAACTAGAAAGGAAGAAAGAAACACATGCATGCATGCATACATCCATCAAACCCTAGAAAGGTTTCAAGTGAGAAAACTAATGGTTAGATGATAAATCGACACTTAATTTATCAATCCGGTCATATCTCATATGACCCCACCAAAAGCAGGCCACCCGATCAATGTTCGGTATCATATACGCACATTTCAATCGGGTGCAAGCGCATATCGCATACGCGCACCACAACGTTTCGCCTGGACTGGGTAACTCTTCTGTGGGACTCTAAGACTCGTCAATACGCCGGCAGAGGGTGTTGATCATATCAGGTACCCCAAACCGCAAGCGGTCAGCTAAACGTAACGGCCACTGGGGTATTGAGCGATCAGAAGAAAACAAGCGAACCTGTTACAACTCCCGTCGAGCCATCCGGCAACACTACCGTACAGTCCAGTCTCTTCGTCAGATATGCTGCATATCGAGCCTAGGGATGGTCACGTCGACCCCAATAACTCAATAAGTCGTGCCGGTGAACGGTCTATAACAGATCGAGAAACTACTGATAACACTTATCAGCAAATCTCAGCAGCCCTGGCCAGGGACTTGCTGTTATAACCAGTCGGGCACAGCACAGCATCAACTCCCAATACCGGGAGAGACGAAACCCCTCCTATCGCTCATTGCCTTCGTGTGTCTCGGGACTGTACCCAACGGCCACCTGCTTGCACGACTCAGAAGAGCCGTGGTAGGGTGGTAATTAAAGTACAGTGGGAGAACACACAAGGCTCTATGACGATCTCGGGTCTACAGACTAACCTGTACCAGTGTCACCTGAGAACTGCTATCCGACGATAGATATAATTCCATATAGGAGTTCTCGGTGAGTCCGTCCAGTGTACCCAGTCACCACTGAGCACCCGTATATGATCTTGATGTCAAACATCGATGAATGTGGGAACATCCATCGCCCATCGTATGGGTCTAGTATCATATACGCTAGTCTACTCTGGTATATCAATTCCCTGTCTCGATATACCTACGACTAGAGACGTTCTAGGATATGCTTATAGACTACAGATGTCCCACTAGTATGATCTCCATCATAATCAGAGTAGTCAAGCCGATATCCTCAGGGCTTTATCAGCATGTATGAATAAATAGAAGCATGATCAAATAAACATGTCAGATAAAGAAGAACCAGATAGCATACTATCATGTCGAGCAAGAATGCAAACTGATATATATACATGTATAGATACATCCACTATCACATAATGGCCTCTAGGGCATACATATATCCAACACGGCCTTCTTCAGCAACGGACCGAAATGTCCTTAAACTAATGACGGACCGAAACGTCCTTAAAACTAATGACCAACCGAAACGTCTTTAAACTACTACCGCAGCATCCTTAGGCTGACGAGATAAATAAAAAAAAGAGAGTAAAAAAAATAATAATAATAAAAACGGCTTGTCCATAAGCAAAATGGGCACGGATGAAAACCTGAAAGGGCTTCGTGAGTAAAAACAGCAGGGCTACCGGCGAGTGTTCGTGAAAACCCGAAAGGGCGCGACCTCGTAATAAAAAGATAATAAAAAAAAAAGAATAAAAAAAACGGTATGTCCATAAGCAAAATGGGCACGGATGAAAACCCGAAAGGGCTCCGTGAGTAAAAACAGCATGGCTACCGGCGAGTGTTTGTGAAAACCCGAAAGGGCGCAACCTCGTTAAAAAAAGGGGCACTTGCAGGGTCCTCTCGACCTTGTAAGGAGAAACCACCCGCGTGAGATCCTTACGACTCACAAAGGAGCAACACACTTAGGGATCCTCACGATTCCTAAGGAGAAAATACACTTGCGAGATCCTCATGACTAGTAAGGAGAACTCTCTTATGGGACCCTCACGGCTCATAAGATTTGAAAGTCTGAAATTATAGAGACCTAAACCTGTGCTTAAGCAACCCCCACAACCTTCGATATTGCCCTACAAGTGGTTTAATACTGACCCTTGTATACAATCCACGGGCGCGAATAAACATTTTCCTAACCAAGTCCCATCCGTGATTGGGGATATGTTCGCATGATGAACAACCCTTGTAAGTCCTCTTGACTTAGAAGGAGAAAACCCTCTTGTAAGATCCTTACGACTTACAGAGGAACATACACTTAGGAATCCTCACTATTCCTAAGGAGAAAGTACACCTACAAGATCCTCACGACTTGTAGGGAGAAATACCTTTGTGAGACCCTTACGGCTCATGAAGTCAAAAGCCTTAGTCGACAGGACCTTAACCCTGTTCGCTGAGCCACCTTTGTTCGACATCGACAGAGGCAAATGATGATTCGCTCCAGGCTATATCCCAGTTGTAGCGGTCCTGATGCCGAAATCGGTGTCTAATTTCAGGTTTACGGCGAAAATCCAGTAGGCCGCGCATGCATACGAAATAGCCGAAATGATGGGGAAACTTGCAATAAAAAGCAGCAAGTAAAAACGTATGCACACAAAATAGCCGAAATGATTGGGCAACTCACAATAAAAAGCAGCGAATAAAAATAAAATAAACAGCCGAAATGATTGGGCAATCGCGACCTTCGCGATATAAAAGATGAAATGATAGAGCGTCGCGGAAATAAAACAATAATAAAAAAATATATGATGAAACTTTTGCCCTACAGGTGAGATCACGTCGATCCCTGTATACAATACAAGGGCACAAACAAAGAGGGCACCATACCTTCCCAACAGGCTCCGCAAGAAAGCGAAGCCAAATCTCGACGGTTCACCAACAACCTAGAGACAACCGTAACATTCGTCTCGATACAGCAGACGCAGTGCCAGCAAACGAAGCGAAGATCAAATTGCTAGCTTCACGGTTTTGACGGTAACTTACATAAAACCAGAAACACCACCTCAGATCAGTTCAACTTCCAGGGAAATCAGTGTCCTTGGCAAATGCCTCAATTCAGGGAAACTAGCGTCCTTGATGAGAGCTTCCTGATTCGCGTCAGCCCGCAGAGAAACCAGTGTCTCCGCAGGAATACTCCGATTCGTTTCAACCCCGAGGAAACCAGTGTCTTCGGCAAAATACTTCGACTCAGGGAAACCAGTGTCCTTGATGAGAACATCTTGATTCGCGTCGACCCGCAGAGAAACTAGCGTCTTTGCAGAAATACATCGATTCGTTTCAACCCCAGGGAAACCAGTGTCCTTGGTAAATACCTCAATTCAGGGAAACTAGCATCCTTGATGAGAGCTTCCTGATTCGCGTCAGCCCGCAAAGAAACCAGTGTCTCCGCAGGAATACTCCGATTCGTTTCAACCGCAAGGAAACCAGTGTCTTCGGCAAAATACTTCGACTCAGGGAAACCAGTGTCCTTGACGAGAACGTCTTGATTCGCGTCGACCCGCAGAGAAACTAGCGTCTTTGCAGGAGTACATCGATTCATTTCAACCCCAGGGAAACCAGTGTCCTTGGCAAATACCTCAATTCAGGGAAACTAGCGTCCTTGATGAGAGCTTCCTGATTCGCGTCGGCTCGCAGAGAAACCAGTGTCTCCGCAGGAATACTCCGATTCGTTTCAACCCCGAGGAAACCAGCGTCCTCGGCAAAATACTTAAACTCAGGGAAACAAGTGTCCTTGACGAGAGCTGCTCGATTCGTCTCGACTCGTGAGGAAATTAGTGTCTTCGCGAGAACTTCCCGATTCGTCTCAACTTGCAAGATAAAGCCTTAGACAGCAGAGATTAAAAAACTTGTTTCCTAAGCACTGGGACCCTGCAAGTCGGTCTAAAACGGTCTCTTGCATACTATTCACGGGTCTCACTCTCCAAAGTCGAATTTCGACAAAGAGGGAAACAACCGCTTTCGGGTTCTCTCAACTCGTAAGAGGGAAAATTCTCTTATAAGATCCTTACGACTTATAAGAGAAAACGCACTTAGGAATCCTTACGATTCCTAAGGAGAAAATCCACCTACGAGATCCTCTCGATCCGTAGGGAGAAAAGTCTCTGTGAGACCCTCACGGCTTATAGAGTTGAAAAGTCTTGGGCAACAGATCTGAACCTGCGGCCTAAGCCACCGCTATCTCTTGAAGAAACCAAGATGCTTACTCTATTATTTGTCAACCATGTTTATCAAGACAGCATGCTGATAAAAAGAGAAGGGAGAAAGCAAAGAAATGAAACAAGACATTGCAAAAAAAAATGTGTATCTTTATTTATTAATTCAATCAAGTACAAAGTGAATCGTACAAAAGAATAAAGAATGGATACATCTTATTCGAAAAAGAAAATTTTTACAAGTATATCAATACAAGGGCTGCTACTGGGAAGGAACTGTCTTAAATAGCCCTATCAGTTGTTCGCGCACTTCCTTCCATGCCTTCTCCTGATCGGCCACCACCGCCAGTTCCGCTTCCGCTTGGGCCCGCTGCTGTAGGAAGGTTGAGAGCTGCTCCTCAACTGCTTGCTGAGCTGCGTTGCGACCTTGGGCATCACGCTCAGCGGCATCGAGCTTCTGCTTCAGTGCTAGCCCATCAGAAAGACTTTCGCAGAAGGCCCTCGAAGACAGCCTTCACCCGAGCAGCACTCGCGTCAACTTCAGCATGCAGGCGAGCAGTCTCGCTTGAAGACTCTTGACATTCCCTCAACCTTAAAGCTGCTTCTTATTCCAAATGGCGGAAGTAAGAAGCACTTTGCTCGATCCATACTACCCGTTGAGTGCTTGCGGCCAAGGTCTCAGGGGCAGGACGCGTAAGCTCCAGCTGATGCAGGCGGGTCTCGATTTCCCTGCAGTGATTAACCCAAGACTCGACGACGCCTTCAATATGAAAATTTACAAGCGCCGCCAACATCAGGTTAACCTCCACAGCGAAATCTGCAGCAGATGGAAGAGCGTCCGCGTCAAGCTCTTCGACGTATCCGCTCGGCATGCCCAAGCTCATTACGGCACCCTTTGAAGATGGACGTCTCAGGAAGGGGCATGCCGGCATCATGACACGAGACTCAAAGGGCATCAGAATTGGAACGACAGCTGAAAAAACAAAATACGATTAGATGACGGTTCAAGAAATATGAAAAAAGTCATCGATGGGATGGTTTACTATACCAGCTGCAGCGGGCGGTAAAGCCGGGAGGGCCGGTGGTGCGACCGATCTTTCATCCCCTCCTTCGATTTGTAGAACTGCAATCGGACAGAGAAGAGTCAGAAATAATTCCATTACTGAAAAAAGAAAGACATCAATTGGAAACTATACTCACCAGCGCCACTGAAGGAAGAAGCGAGTTCATATGGGAAGGAGAAGTGCGGGTGCAACACCTGGTAGATGTGGTCAAAAAGCGCTCCTGCAAAGACGCAATAATACGACATTAGTACATAGATCATGCGGCTAAAAGATAAAACTAATGGGTTGCAAATCCATACCTTCCAGCATCTGCGATGTTACAAGGGAAGGCTGAGAGGTGGCCACCGCCAAAGCAGTAGCTGACGGCGCTCCCTCGAGCAATGGAGCATCGGCACTGGCCGCACCTGCATTAAAAATAAAGATAAACTTGTCAGAAAAGATTGCAATATAAAAAGGGGGGACGATAACCCGAAATTTACCTGATGAGCCGCAACGGAGGCGTCTCCCTCCTCCATCGATACGAGTCCACCTCCCGTGGCCTCATCACCGGACTCAACAGGGGCTGTCGTCGTGCTCGCATGACAAGGAGACGGCGGAGGACCGTAGACGGGGAGAGCAATGATTGGAGCATTGCCAGACTCTTGAGAAAGAGCGACTGGCTTGTCCCCGGGAGTCGTGCTCGTCTCACCCGCTACTATCTTGGGCTCGGCGGGCGCTGCTATCTCGTCCGCCGTCGCCATAGGGTCGCCGATCTCGGGCGCACCATCCGCCGCTGCCCCAAGCTCGGTTATAGCAGTCGTCTCATTTGCCGCTACCTCAGGCTCGGCATCAACGACCTTCTCTGGTGCAGATCCCTCAGCCCCAGGCTCAGGTCCAGCAACCCCGGTGACGTCGCCCACCGTTGGCTCGGGTTCAGCCGGTGCCTCTTCCTCTGTCCCCTTAGGTTCGACGGTTTCCGCCTCCCCTTCGGTTGGACTTGGCCCTGCAGGACAAGATATATCAGAACCGATAAGTTCACAATTCTTACATCAAAATCTTGAAAGATAAATTACCTGAGGTGGACTTATCGTTAGCCTCCCTATTTGCGCGCGCCGCCTGTCTGTGAGCTGTAGACAAGGTGACCTGGGGCTCTTCCGAGGGGGTATCAGCACGAGGGACGGTGCTTGGGCCAGCTCCCACGGCCAAAGCAGCCCTGCGTGCCTTCGCCTCACGCCTCAACCGCTTTCTCTCCTCCCGGGCCGTCAAGACGGAGCTCTTCAAAGCTTCCTTCATTGAGGCGTGTCATCGTCCGTGAACAGAGATGCCTCCAAATTATTCAAGGCATCCCTCACCGAATTTTCGAGTCGAGGCTCTCGCGGCAGCCCCGAAGAAACCGGGACTTCAGTAGTCGGCCTGGGGAGAGTCCCTGCATCAGCTGGCGCCGCCCCTGCAAAGAGACAAAGGTAGAAGGTTAGGTTGGCCATAGGAAAAGAGGACAAAAGCTTAATGAGGCGAGACGTACCAACGCCCAATGAAGCACGTTTCTTTTCCTCCTCCTGGAAGGTTTGTAGAAAGGCAGCGATGGCTTCTTCAGTAGTGACACCTGTTAAAAAAGGGGGGAAAGCATTAGTCGAAGATAATGATAAAAATATGATAAAATGACGAAGAGTGCAACTAATTATTACCTGCTCGAGCGAGTTTATTCAACCACGCTTCGAGTCTGGCTGATCGCTCAGAAGCCGTAATAGCGGCCGCCAGATCGGTGTCTGCTGGATCTACCGAGAAGCCCTTATTGCTGCCATACTCGCTTATACCTTTGGCAAGAGGGGCCTGAGGCTCTAAACTGAGGATAGCATCGAGAGAGAGGAGCGACTTCTTCTTCCTCTTCTGCCCGCCAGCCCTGGGTGCACCCGAGATCGACTTGCGATTTGCAGGCATCTTAGGGCGGCGGGTCCTGATATCCGCACCCACGCCGGACTGCGGCGATACCATATTTACCGTCTCTACTGGAGCACGGGGGGTTGGTGGCGCATCCACAGTATCACGAAGTGGCAATCTGCGCGGAAGGCTCAACACGCGCGGAGGTCCAACTCCAGCACCTTTCAGTAGAGGAATGACCGGGGTCCTCGGCTTCATGGGAGCCTTGCGGTCGCCGCCGGGAGGCGCACCCTTGCGGTCAACCAGCATGCGCTTCTCCATGTGGATAACCGGACCGATTGCATGCGCGTACCAAGCCGCGTACGCGTTGAGGACCTTGGGAACGCAGCTCGGCTCGCTGATGAAGAAATAGGAGCCCGTGTTAAGCCGCATGAAATGGTGCATCGCACTCCTTATCCCCTCCCGGCTGGCCACGGGCTCTTCCAAAAGCGCCTCCAACGGAACCCCCTGGTGATAGATTGATTGCTGGGTGAACCGGTGGGGATTATACCTCATGAATAGTGCCGTCTCGTTCTGCCTGAAAACCAGGTAGCCCGGCCGAATGGAGTAGAGGTGAAGAATCTCTCAGGCTTTCAGTACGGAGGCCCAGTCCTTGAAGTCGTCGCGCAGCGCCACCACCGACTTGGAGGTTTCTGAGCCTATAGTTATGACTTTGTCCAAAAAAGAAACCTTCGCTCCGACCAGGTGTGGACGAAGGAGCAACCCCCTGGCCTCCCGTGGAGGCGCAACCACGATCGAGGCGCCGACCAGCCGCATAACTCTTGGGAGTCTGCACTTCTCAAAAAACAGAGAGATCTTATGGACGCCGAACACCCCATGCACATGCATTTCCATCCAAGAGGTGAAGTAGTGCATCAGGAAATTAGCAGGCTGCACCATAAGTTCATTAGCGTCCACCGCCACTCTAAGTCCATTATATAGGTGAGCCAACCCGGCGATTCCTATTGTCAACTGCAGGCCAGCCACCATCCGATGCGCTGGGTAGAAAACGGACGGCCGCATGTGGCGTGGGTGCATGGGGAGCGCGAAGCTGCACAGCCACAATCTCAGGAACCCTACAAAAGAGGCCTCCTCATTCATGCCTGGGACGGCGATTTCTAACAAGGGCATGACGGCGGCGCCGGGGAGATAAAAGTCCTTTTGATCGTCCTCCGATATGGGTCGACGGTCCAAGCCGAAGCCAAAAGGGTCGTCCAGCTTGGCGAACTTCTCTCTCCGCTCCAATAGAAACTCCGGTCGAATGAATCGGGCGATAAAATCTGCGAAACTGACTCCTCGGACCCCTAATTCTAGATAGAGCCCTTCATATATGTTCAGCACCTTCACCAAGCCCGGAAACTGGTGCTGAATAGCATTCTCTGGCGTTAGATCAAACACCAGCTGCTTGGTGGCGAAGACATATTCGTTAGGAGGAAGTAGCTCCTCGTAATGCTCCCCCTCATCGGCAGACCTGAGATCTCTGCGAACTCTTCCAAGGAAATAGAGACTTCCCTGTCCGTCATCAGGAAGGTGTGGGTGGGGATATTCCATTGTTCGATAAAAGCCTTAATCCACCACGTTGGAGGAGAGGGATACTCAAAGAGAGAGACGTAGATAGCCGAATACAAACCAATCTTCATCAGATGAGTCCTCTTCGCCGATAAGATGTACCGGGCCCACTGCAAATATCCGGCGGGAGGTCGCGGGGTCAATCCAATGTTATAAGCCTGTCCCCAAGGGCGTGCTTCGTCCTGACATATCCGCCTCCCCAAAATGTCTATTGCCGGCGGCGGCTGCACGGGAATGGCACCAATCGCAGGCTGGAGAAGATCATCTGAATTCCAGTTTTTGACCTCCACGGCATACTTCACCGGGGGTTCGTCCGCATAGGGGATCGAAAATATGGGCTCAGACGGCGTAGCAGAACCGAAGCTTCGGCGACCCTGGATGATCTCGTTATACCACCTACCCCACAAGTGAAGGTTCTTGTGCTCGAGGTCATGATCCTTAATGAGAGCGAGCACCACTCAGTCCACTGGTGCCTGGGGAAATCCTCCCTCCGAGCGAACAAACGGGAAAGACAAATTAGCAGACATGTTTCCTGCGGAGGGACAAAAATCAGCCGTCAGTGTTGTAATTCCAACGCTTGATATTTTAAAATTTATACTACACTGGAATGCAGTGGGTAGGGGACCAAAGGGGGGACCCACAAAACCTGGATGACAGTGCATCAGTTAATAAGACAGCCCCGTCATTGGATGAGACTGTCAATTAATCCCCAAGAGAATATTCTCATTAATGAAAAATCCTTAGAGACATGGAGAAAATCTCCTCTTTCAGAGCGAAGCTCTGTCACAGAGTGACACTTGTCAAACTCTGGTCTCAAGGGAATAAAATTCCTTAAAAGTGCCTAGCTCGGTAATAATGATGAGAAAATCTATTAAAAGAAAAAAAAATTAACTCATAAAGATTAAAAATTTGGGGTCTTAAAAAAAATCCATGAAAACTTATAAAAAGTTCTCCATTTTTAGATCAAAAAGATCTACATTTGATCCATGAGCAAAGCTCTGTTCATGGGTTAAAACCCATGAAACAAGATCTCTGTAGATCTATGGACTCTTGAGAGCAAGGCTCTATTGGTGAAACCCCAAAGGGGTTTTCTTTAGATCAAAGATCTATGAGAGCAAGGCTCTATTAATTAAATTTAATTTAATTTAAGTTAAATTTTACCTAAGATGTTCTAAAAATTTTTGAACTCTGGAGTTCTTGAAAAGAAACGAGAGCAAGGCTCTGAAGTTCTTAAAAGCAAGAGCAAGCCTATGAGAATTAAAGTTCTTGAAAATGGTAATTATTTTCTAAGGACCAAGGGTCCTATTTATAGGCGCTTGCGCCCCTTCAACTCACCAGTTGATCCAATGGCTAGGATCTTGCCACCGCTGCACTCACGTGTACGCCACGTGAGCGCAACGGTGGGGGGGCATTTGTTTCCTCCAATCAGAGCAAAGCTCTGTTTGAATTTCAAAAATTCAAAAATTGAAGCAACGCATCAAATTCCTTGCTCTGCGCGCAACGCACCACGTGTCAAAAGCCGATACGTCAGCGCAACGCCCAAGGCAGCGCGCCCAATCAGAGCAAGACTCTATTTAAAAAAATTAAAAGAAGCAACGCTTCAGATGCGCTGCGCTCTGCGCTGTGCGACACGTGTCAGCGCAGTTGCGCAGCGCGACACGTGTCACGCGCTGGTACGTTTGCGCTAAACAGAATTAAAATTCCAGAAAGATCTTTCTGTTCTTGTTAAAACAAGAAGATTGTCTTCTGTAAAACAGGAGCCTTTGGATTAAAGATCCAACGGTGGGGAAAAATCCCCAAATCACTCAGAGAATGATCTCTTTAACAAATTTAACAAACTAATGGGCACTATATAAAGGCCCCTAGACCCCAATTCAAAACACAAGGACAGAGAGAAATAGAGAAACACAAAAACAGAGAAAGAACTCTAAAGAATTTTTGGAGAAGAACTCAAAAAGAGGATAAAAGGTAAAAAAAACCTTTATAAAAAGAAGAATTTCTTCTGAATAGATCATTGATCTAAGAACAAGATCAAGGATCTTCAATAAAAAAATATAATATATGACAAAGGCATTGCCTTTTTTATGAACCATTGGTTCTGGAATCTTAAAGATTCTTTTCTTGAATCCTAAATTGGATCAAGATATTAAAACAGTGCCTTGCACTTGTAAATCTGCACTGTTGCGCTCCTGAGTTAGCGCAAGCCACCAGAGAGCGCCACGTGTCAGCTCCAAGACCACTTGCGCTATGCGCTTTTAAAATAGAGCATTGCTCTCTGAAATTGGCGCAACTTGTAGGGTTGCTATGCACGCGTACAAGGGTCTACGAGGCATCAACCATGCCCGATTAAAATTTTAGCCGTGCCGAACAACCCGAATACGGATCTTTAAACTAGAGATTAGGCGAAAGCTAGCATGTTAACAACTTTAACACTAAGTGAGAGGGATTACAACCTTTGTAGATCCGGTCCTTCACTTCATATGCTCCGTGTTGTGGTCCCTTCGCTGCGATCATCGGGTTCCGGACTCTCGAGAGGTTCCACGAAGAGAAAGATGCAACCTTTGCTTCCGATCTTCGATACTTAGATGATCTACCTTGAAGTTTCGTTAACACAAGCTAACACTCATGAAATGATGTGAACACCCTCATCTAAATGGCAAGGGAAGATGAGGATGATGAAGTAGGATTTTTGCTCTCTTTATTTATCTTTTTCTCATATTTATTCATCACTTTGAAAAATCTAGAAAAGCTTTTTCATGAAGAGAATGAAGGAAGAAGATGAAGAAGAATAATGAAAATCCTTTTGTGATGAATAGAAAAAGAAATCATATGATGAATAATGCAACCATGGTCATGTAAACCTTTGTAGAGAATTAACTAGGGTTAGGGTTTGGGTTAGGTTAAAGATGAGTCACACACAAATATCTTTATCATGACAAAATGAAAAGCTTCTAGAATCAACTAGAAGACTAAACCCTAATCCAAACCCTAATCATGTTTAAACTCCACTAAACATGTTGCATTAGTTATCATATCATGTTACAATATTATATATCACATATATAATATTTATCGTAACAAAAAAAATAATACATTTAACATATATCGCATATATATCAATGTATTACCCGAGTGAGAAAAAGAATCTTTTAGTGAGCAAATATTAGTTAATGTAATTTAATATATCATATATATTATTATACATTAAATTATCGAATCAACACTTGATCCGACAATCCGGCTATATCGCATATAACCGACTAATATTTATCCGTACCGATTCATCGAATCAACACTTGATCCGATGACCCGGCTGATATCAAATATCGCGAGAATATAATACGGTATCACATATCGCATTATCCTCGGTCTCGCACATATCACATATGTGCCCCTACTCCGTTTCGCCTGAGCCAAGAAACCTCTGTGTAGGACTCTAAAGAATCGTCAATACGCCGGCAGTAGGTGATGATCATATCAAACACCCACAAGCTGCAAGCGGTCAGCTAAACGTAACAGCTACCTAGGTATTGAGCACTCAGAAGATCAACAAGCAAGCCTGTACATTCTCCTGTGAATCCAAACAGTAACACTCCCGTACAGTCCGGTCTCGTCGTCTGATATGTCGCATATCTCGCCTAGGGGTGGTGAACGTCAGACCCCAGTAGCTCGATAAGTCGTGTCGATATGAGGTCTATAACAGTTCGAGAAACTACTAATAACACTTACCGGTAAATCTCAGCAACCCTGGCCAGGGATTTCCGGTTATAGCCAATCGAACACAGCACAACATCAACTCCCTATACCGGGAGAGACGAATCCCCTCCTATCGCTCATTGCCTCCATGTGATTCGGGACTGTACCCAAAAGCCACCTTTTTGCACGCACTCTTGGACGTGGTATGATGGAAATCAAAGCACATTGGGAACCACACAAGACTCTATGACGATCTCGGGTCAACAGACTACTCTGTACCAGTGTCACCGGAGAACTGCCATCTGACGTATGGTATAATACCATCTGGGAGTTCTCGGCGAGTCTGTCCAGTGTACCCAGTCTCCACTGAGCACCCGTACACCATCCTTGATGTCAAACACCGATGGATATGGGATCATCCATCGCCCATCATATGGGTCAAGATGCGTATACGCTAGTCTACTCTGGTGCATCGATGCCCTGTCTCGATACACCCTCGACTAGGAACAATTATAGGATTTACTCGTCGACTACCGTGGCCCCACTAGTATGATCTCATCATAGTCCCAGTAGTCGAGTACATATCCTAAGGGCTTTATCAACATGTAACATAGAGACAATCTGAGTACATGTTAAGATAAAGTACAACCAGATAGCATACTATCATGTCGAGCAAGAAAGTCCTCCTTATATATGTCCTGGCATCCACTACAATATACATCGTATGTACAGTAATGGCCTCTAGGGCATACATATAACTAACATAACTCACCAGAGCGCGCCACGTGTCAGCAGCTCAATAGCGCAGCGCACTGCGCTTGCGCTCACCAGAGCGCCTCCACATGCGCTTGCGCTCAATAATTGGCGCAAAGCGCCTGACAGGCCATATGGTCACTGTCAGTTTGATTAATGCACTGCATTATTTACAAAAGGACCATGCCCAATTAAAAAGGGCCTAACAGGCCTAATAAAATGCAATGCATTATTTAAAAAAACGAGGGCAAAGCCCTAGCACAAGCCTAATAGGCCAAAAATAAAAACGTTGAATATTCTCAATTGGACTTAGCCCAATCATGGTCGTAAGTTCTCAAATTAAATTGACTGAGCAAGACTACTCTCTTAAATCAATTTACATCCGGTTCAAGGGTACATCTCTGAACTCCTCTGACGCCTATCGGTGTATTTCTTCAACGACGTCAGAGAGGTGACGGGTCCCGACAACCACACATTGACACGGACTGTGAGGTCCTTAAACTCATGGACTAATGTGTCCTTAAACACACCCATACGGACTGTGGGGTCCTTAAACTCACGGACTTATGCGTCCTTAAACTAATGGAATAATGCGTCCTTAAACATATCCATATGGACTATGGGGTCCTTAAACCCATGGACTAATGCGTCCTTAAACTAACATCCGTCCCCAAAACGGGAACTATGGACCACCATGTCCCTAAACTTGCAATGGACCGCAATGTCCTTAAACTACCTATGGACCACTACGTCCCTAAACTGGAACAATAGAGCCCCCAAACGCTCTTTTATCGGATCTAAACGATCCCGTTTAAGTTGATCTTAACCTCAAATCTGGCTAACGTATCCTAAAACATTCAAAAAGACTTTAAGACCCCCAATCAACTTTGGTTCAAGGGTATATCTCCGAACTCCTCTGACACCTGTCATTGTAATCCTTCAACGTCGTCAGAGAGGTGACGGGTCCCGACGGCCATATATTATTAAATGGACCACTACGTCTCTAAACTGGAACAATAGAGTCCCTAAATGCTCTTTCCGTTAAGTTGATTTTATTCTCAAATCAGACTAACGTGTCCTTAACGAGCGTTTAAGTTGATCTTAGCCTCAATATGGCTAACTTATCCTTAAACTAAAACACCAAACCCAAATCGAAGTAAATACGGATTTGGACTAATCCACGCCCTACGGACGACGACATAAATTAGTCTCCGTATACAATCCACGGGCAACCACAAACAAAACAAACACCCACGACATGAAGTGAAATTATGGAGAAAGAGAAAGTTGTTACCGCGATGCGGTGGCGTAATTAACTGCAGGGGCTTGCGCCTGCAGGGAAGAGCGTCCCCACAATCAAAAACCCCTCAAGCGAGGGGGAATCTGACGAAGTCTGCTACATCGGCCGCATCCGTCTAAACCTCCGATACACGGTGTCATAAATCAACTTGGCATCTTCGGAGAGGTGGACGGATAAAATCAAATAGCATCTGCCCCGAATCTCAGGCAAAACACCCATGTCTTGGCCGCCGTTCGGAGGGGAATATGCACGTCAATTTGGAAGTGCATCAATATGGGATGAAAGGAGTTATTGGTTGTCAGGACCCGTCACCTCTCTGAGAACGTTGAGAAATTACAACGACACATATCAGAGGTGTGAAGAGATGTACCCTTGAACCAAATCCTGTATTTGATGGAAAAGATCACACTGGATCATCAAAGAATCATTAGTTTTGTTTAAGACTAAGATTAACTTGAATATATGAGCATTTCAGCTTAATTTATTTTTAACTAAGAATACGCTAGTCTTATTTGAGACTAAGATCAACTTAGCAATATTTTAAGGATCATCAAATTTTTGTTGAGATCCAGCAACAGAGCATTTGGGCTCAGCTACAAGAAAATTTTATAGACTTAGGCAATTTGAGCTTGGTCTTCTTAGCCTTTTCTTTTTTCTCAAAAGTGCTAAGCACTTATTTGATCTCATCATAGTCCCAGTAGTCGAGTACATATCCTAAGGGCTTTATCAACATGTAACATAGAGACAATCTGAGTACATGTTAAGACAAAGTACAACCAGATAGCATACTATCATGTCGAGCAAGAAAGTCCTCCTTATATATGTCCTGGCATCCACTACAATATACATCGTATGTACAGTAATGGCCTCTAGGGCATACATATAACTAACAATCTCCCACTTGCACTAGGGCCATCTGTTATGGTATCGCATACCCAACAATTAACTGTGGTTGAAGTATCTCATACTCAACCGTCCCATAAAAAGTCTCTACAGGGAAAAAGGCCTTTGTGAGTGGATCCGCGCTGTTGTCCTCTGTATCTACTCTCCTAACCTCGATCACTTCGGAGATCATCCATCTCCATAATCAGGTGATACTGCCTAAGAATTATATCTGGATTTCTGATGGGACGGTAGTTCCTTGGCTAAAGCCACAACTCCATTGTCACACAATGGTAGGAACGAAGTTCATCTCATGAACTTATATATATCCAGACCGCCTCTTTGGTAGCATCCTTGGTAACGATGTATCTTGCCTTTAATCGTCTTGTATGTCACAGTATCTATCTTGGAACTCTTCCAACATACCGTCCCTCCACGGAGGGTATAGACAATGCCTGCGATACCCTCCACGGAGGGTATAGACAATGCCTGCGACTGACATTCAGTCATCCTTATCAGCCTGGAACCTTTCCAGTGATTCTCCCCAGGATCGATTGATACCATCTCACTACAACTAGTGAGTGTCCTAACATCCAATTAGATCTATCTCATAGATCCAAAACCCAGGATTTAGGAGGTATCACTTTGATCCTATATGGAGAATCCTTGTGATAAGCGGAGATTGACCGAGCGTAGCATAGGAAACTCCTTCCCTATCAAGAGTATGTCATCTACGTACTCTACGAGGATCACCACCATACTCTCTACTACCTTTTCGTATATACAAGGTTCATCTACCATTTTGATGAAGTCAAACTCTTTGACTACCACATCAAAACAGATGTTACAACTCCGCGATGCCTGTTTTATCATATAAAACATCTTGCACACGTTTCCGCTGCTCCCACTGTCTACGAAGCCCTCTGGCTGTGTACTTATAGACGCTCTTTTCTAAAACATCATTTAGAAAAGCAGTCATGACACCCAACCACCAGATATCGTAGTCATGGTATGTAGCCGTGGCAAGTAGGATCTGGATGGACTTAAGCATAGATCCTTAGAAAAGGTTTCAACATAATCCATACATGGTCTTATGATGGAAACCTTTAACAAGTCTAGCTTTGAAAGTCTCAACTTTTCCATGTACACTAAGTAATCTTCTCAAGATATACTTGCTCCTGATGGGGATTTAACCCTTCAGATAAAGCAACCAAAGTCCATACTTTGTTGGTGTATAAGGATTCCATCTCAGATCGATAAGCACCCAGCCATTCTTACAGAGTCCCACTCCTGATGGCCAGCTCGAAACTAGTTGGGTCATCATCTCATGATGCAATCCTCGCTCCCACTGTCATAGAGAAACCGAAGTATCTCTCAGGTGGGTGAGGAACCCTACTAGATCGGCGGAGAGGCTGAGGTTCGTTTGAAACTATTGAATCCTTTGGTTCTACCAAATCATCAGCTGCATTTTGTATAGCTGGAACCTTTCCAGTTGTACATAACAGACCTTGCCTCGAGCTTGTTCGGATTTTGCTTTTAGACATAGGCCGGACAACCACAAATCTTAACAAGCTTAAGATATGGGCTCTTCCCTTTCCATATCATATATGAAGTGGTAGGCAACTGATTTGATTTGAACCCTATTCAATAGGTATGCAGCTTCTCAAGTGCATAACTCCCCAAAGGAAATAGGAAACTCAGTAGTACTCATCATAGAGCACACTATATCAAATAGGGTGCTAATGCTCCGCCCCGATACACCGACGTGCTGTGGTGTATACGGAGGAGTAAGGCTGAGAGAGAATCTTATTCTCCTTTAGAATAGTCCAGGAATTCCGTGCTTAAGTATTCTCCTCCCTGATCACATCATAGGACATAATACTTTTACCCGTATTTTGGTTCTCTACTTCTAATTTATATTCTGTGAATATCTCAAAAGGTTCGGACCTATGTTTCAACAGAAACATATGTCTGAATCTTGAGAGATTATCAGAGAATGTAATGAAGTACAAAGAACCGGTCTTGGCATGTGTAGACAGGGGACCTTTCATACATCAACATGTATCAATCCCAAGAGTTCACTAACTCTTTCTCTGTTTCCAATAAACAGAGCTGTGGTCATCTTAATTTTGTGACATGACCGGCAAGTTTTACAAGATGTAAATTTAAACTAATTTAAATATGCATCTATATGTAACTTCAGCCAGTCGGGTCGCATTGATATGACCTAGTCTACAATACCTCAAGAAGGATTCATTCATTTCTGAACTCTTCCTCTTATGTATGTTCCGTATACTAAGAACTGTAGTTTGATTTAGAACGTCAATGCTTTTAGATAACGTGCTGAACCGATCAACTATTGATATAGGAAATGTTCAAAACATTATCCAACAATACAAAATTATATCCTTTCTTTACTAATAAAGAGACTGATATGATTTTGTATATCAGGTTCGGTATCTAATAACATTTGTTCAGAATCAATGTATTCTGGTAATACAGGGTGATAGTGACCAACAGACTTGGCTGCAACACTTGCACCGTTTTCTATCTCATGAAACTTATCACCCGTTCTCAGTTCTCTACCTTTCTGTAGCCCATGTAACAGATTACATATACGGGATCCTGATCCGGTATCACATACCCAGGACGTAAAGGACACTGAGAAACAGTTCTGTGTAATGAACACACCCGAAGATGATGCATCAACATGCACTTTCTTCGTTTGGGCGGCACGGGAATTCTGGTAATCCCCAATTTCCTACTCTGTCTTATAACAATTATAAGTTGGAGCGGGACCAACGTTCCCCAGCTCAGTATAACAAGCGGGTTCGGTCAATATATCCGTTTTATTATCTTGATTAAGGCGTGATATGGTCGCTACCTGGAGGGAGAGAGAAGAAAACACTCAGCGTATGCTCTTGCAAGATTAGATTGGTTATATAATATATCTAATCAGGATGTCTCCCACTGTTTTAATCAAATCTTCCTTCAAACCCTAAAAGGAAAGACTAGCTGGGATTAATTACACGCTACAAGTTCGCCAATCTTTCAGCCAGGCCAGTGTCGGTACTTTGAGGGAGGTCCCCCGTGCTTTCGTACGAACCTAATTAAAGTAAACCTCGTTTTCCCATAGGCGTAACCCCGTTAACACCTTTCTAGACACCTACTTGATCAGCTAATTGTAATTTATAAAACTCTCCCAGGAGTAACTCTTACTCGCAGCGGGTATCGAGATCCAACTATCTCATAGAAGGTATGCAATCTCATTGCAAATTTCAACACTTGAAATTCCCAATAATATTTTGCCCCTAGCATCTTATAACCTTGGCTAAGGTCAACAAATCATAAGTGCTAGCCAAGTTCAACCCGTCATTTTCCGATTGAATTAAACCCACCCGCACGACCCTTGGCTAAGGTCAACAAAGTCGCACGACAACCCTAACTCAATCGCATCATATGCTTATACAGATAAGCACTAATCAGCTACTGCACACTACGCCTTGGCTAAGGTCAACAAACGTATCACGAATACTAACCAGTACTTATCTGAAATGACGAAGGGCTGCGACGGGTTTTTCAGAAAACCCTTTGCGTAATGAAATTGATATCGTTGTAGAATCGAGTGATTTTAAATGGAATGTTTTTGAGTCTTTTCTAGTTTTGCTAAAGGGGTCACTCCCGGTGAAGGGATCGTCGGCCCTTTCCTCATCGAATAAGGTGCAGGATATATCATATATACCGATGTGCAAAGCAAGAACTATAGAAACAATCAAAAGACAGACCGAGGGTTGTAGCATCTGCCAGTTATTGCTAAAGGAGTCACTCCCGGTGAAGGGATCACGGTCCTTGCCTTATCGAATAAGGTGCTGGATGTTCTACAAGGAACACCGTGATGCAAAGCAAGAACTAGAGCTACCAGTTTTTAATTTAAACAAGTTTCTACAACATCTTAGGTTTCTTTTATTTCATTAATCACATTAATAAAGTCCCATTTTAATTATGCTTCGCAAGCATCTCTTTTGAAACGAAATCTGCAATATAACATATATCTCATATATATAATATAAACATTCGTCTCAGGCAGTAATATGATCTCATCACAGAACATTGCAGCAGAAGAACATATATGAAATATTGGATATACTAGGATGTCCGTGTTTTCAATACGAGCCTGTATAAAACACGGATTCCACGGTCGCGATGAATAGCCAAACCCACATCCCTAGACCCCTGCGAGAGTGGCAAGTAACATTGCCAATTCTAGGGTTAGGAAACCCGGTCTCGACTCCTCGAGATGGTCTCCCCCTGGACCCTAGAATCCGGTTACTTGTGCTCCCCGCCTTGGGTCAACCTAATGCGGAAAAGTAAATAATATACAACGGTGACATCTTCCGCTACCTGGAAGTGCCCCAATAAAAGAATATTACATACAAATGAATTTTACATGAATGAATAAGAAAAAACTCTCATCTCACAGAAAACCCCCGGCTATTCAAACGCGACGATCCAATACAACATATCACAGCAACACATAATATCTCATATCATCAACGTAAGCAAGTATGCGTATCCCGATTGTCGTTGATGTATAGCAACGAAGCCGGCGATACACCACATACTACGCTTACGGTCACAGAAAAGAAAGTGTAAAACTACAACAGTTGGAATCCGCAACTTCTTTAGACATCGCATGCCTAACCAAATGAATTCCTTAGACATCGCATGCCTAACAATTATAAACCCCGCATTTTAGTCTCATTATCGAAAACTATTTTCAATATCAAGTCGGGCAATTCAACAAGATTCCCGACGTCCTGATCGAATGCTCGTCGCAAACTTTAGTAGACGGCCGCACCCCCGACGCCGTCGACGAAGTGCACCAAGGCGGAACACCGCTGCCGCGAGAACCCGAACGGATGCTTTCGGTGACGGGGTTCTCCTAAGTCACTTGGTCGAGGCTTTGGGGCGTAGCTGTCTATTAAGTTTACCCGGCGAGTATCCGCGTACGCTACGTGATTGCGACGGACTTTTGATCACATCAAAATTCCGTGGCAACCGATCATCTGAGACTAAACTGCTATGTTTATAATATTCAAATTAGTTATCTCATAACTATCTGTGGATTCCAAATATTGTATCACATTCCAGATAAATAGACAAAGTTAAACTTTCCGATCGAATCATCAAACACCCAAGATTTCCCCAATATATCTCAACACTTGAAATCAGTTTAAAAACATCCATCACATGCCACAGTACCAATGGTCCAGCCGTAAAAGGGTCAAGCCAACGCCTCACATCTAGCACGTCGTACTGCCCCAAACCCTAAGGTTCAAAAGGCAGTTCAAGACGGTCACATAATCGAGTTAAGGTTTGTTGTCTTCTAGAGGGTCCACCGCGTTACTTGCACGACTTAGAACATTTTTAAACACGAGAAAATATCCAACTTTTGAAAAAATTTCCGACAGGGGAAAAAGTGAGTTATTGATATTCGTTCGAACTTTTTAACAGTTTCTAAAAATTATCCGGAAAACACATAGACAAAATTAGACAATCCGATCGAATCTACGAAGTCCCAATACAACCCCAGAAAACTTAACTGTTGAGTAAATATTAAAAATTCCCATAAAAAACAGCACAAAAAGTTACTAATTACTATGCAAAGCACGTGCATTGATTCAGCACTTTGGCCGCGGAACCGCCGCGCAAGCCATGTTAGGCCGCGGTTCTGTGGCGCTTCTGTCGAATCAATGGCACGTGCTTCACAGTAATTCATCAAATTCCCTGCTGAATTTTTTGGATATTTTTAATCTGGAAAAAACCATATTTTCAGAAAATGTACAGAGAAGGGTTCGTGTCGGGGTTTTCGGGATCGATCGGACTTTAAACTTCGTCCAGACTTCGCCTAAAACTCTAGCTTGGCTCTGATACCACTGTAGGTCAGGCAGCCACCCCATCCAATGGGGTCGCCGTGGCACCAACGGGTCCCTCAGCCGCTACTTTTTACGCATGCCCCCTCGCAAGGACTACAACCCGCCGGAACACCTTCCGGTCTCGGGACACCCTGGGGGTAAGAGCCTATGCTTCGCCACACTGTCACACAGTGAGAACCCCCCATAGGTCGACATCCAATGCCTAGTAGCTCTGATACCACTGTAGGGTTGCTATGCACGCGCACAAGGGTCTACGAGGCATCAACCATACCCGATTAAAATTTTAGCCGTGCCGAACAACCCGAATACGGATCTTTAAACTAGAGATTAGGAGAAAACTAGCATGTTAACAACTTTAACACTAAGTGAGAGGGATTACAACCTTTGTAGATCCGGTCCTTCACTTCATATGCTCCGTGTTGTGGTCCCTTCGCTGCGATCATCGGGTTCCGGACTCTCGAGAGGTTCCACGAAGAGAAAGATGCAACCTTTGCTTCCGATCTTCGATACTTAGATGATCTACCTTGAAGTTTCGTTAACACAAGCTAACACTCATGAAATGATGTGAACACCCTCATCTAAATGGCAAGGGAAGATGAGGATGATGAAGTAGGATTTTTGCTCTCTTTATTTATTTTTTTCTCATATTTATTCATCACTTTGAAAAATCTAGAAAAGCTTTTTCATGAAGAGAATGAAGGAAGAAGATGAAGAAGAATAATGAAAATCCTTTTGTGATGAATAGAAAAAGAAATCATATGATGAATAATGCAACCATGGTCATGTAAACCTTTGTAGAGAATTAACTAGGGTTAGGGTTTGGGTTAGGTTAAAAATGAGTCACACACAAATATCTTTATCATGACAAAATGAAAAGCTTCTAGAATCAACTAGAAGACTAAACCCTAATCCAAACCCTAATCATGTTTAAACTCCACTAAACATGTTGCATTAGTTATCATATCATGTTACAATATTATATATCACATATATAATATTTATCGTAACAAAAAAAAATAATACATTTAACATATATCGCATATATATCAATGTATTACCCGAGTGAGAAAAAGAATCTTTTAGTGAGCAAATATTAGTTAATGTAATTTAATATATCATATATATTATTATACATTAAATTATCGAATCAACACTTGATCCGACAATCCGGCTATATCGCATATAACCGACTAATATTTATCCGTACCGATTCATCGAATCAACACTTGATCCGATGACCCGGCTGATATCAAATATCGCGAGAATATAATACGGTATCACATATCGCATTATCCTCGGTCCCGCACATATCACATATGTGCCCCTACTACGTTTCGCCTGAGCCAAGAAACCTCTGTGTAGGACTCTAAAGAATCGTCAATACGCCTGCAGTAGGTGATGATCATATCAAACACCCACAAGCTGCAAGCGGTCAGCTAAACGTAACAGCTACCCAGGTATTGAGCACTCAGAAGATCAACAAGCAAGCCTGTACATTCTCCTGTGAATCCAAACAGTAACACTCCCGTACAGTCCGGTCTCGTCGTCTGATATGTCGCATATCTCGCCTAGGGGTGGTGAACGTCAGACCCCAGTAGCTCGATAAGTCGTGTCGATATGAGGTCTATAACAGTTCGAGAAACTACTGATAACACTTACCGGTAAATCTCAGCAACCCTGGCCAGGGATTTCCGGTTATAGCCAATCGAACACAGCACAACATCAACTCCCTATACCGGGAGAGACGAATCCCCTCCTATCGCTCATTGTCTCCATGTGATTCGGGACTGTACCCAAAAGCCACCTTTTTGCATGCCCTCTTGGACGTGGTATGATGGAAATCAAAGCACAGTGGGAACCACACAAGACTCTATGACGATCTCGGGTCAACAGACTACTCTGTACCAGTGTCACCGGAGAACTGCCATCTGACGTATGGTATAATACCATCTGGGAGTTCTCGGCGAGTCCGTCCAGTGTACCCAGTCTCCACTGAGCACCCGTACACCATCCTTGATGTCAAACACCGATGGATATGGGATCATCCATCGCCCATCATATGGGTCAAGATGCGTATACGCTAGTCTACTCTGGTGCATCGATGCCCTGTCTCGATACACCCTCGACTAGGAACAATTATAGGATGTACTCGTCGACTACCGTGGCCCCACTAGTATGATCTCATCATAGTCCCAGTAGTCGAGTACATATCCTAAGGGCTTTATCAACATGTAACATAGAGACAATCTGAGTACACGTTAAGATAAAGTACAACCAGATAGCATACTATCATGTCGAGCAAGAAAGTCCTCCTTATATATGTCCTGGCATCCACTACAATATACATCGTATGTAAAGTAATGGCCTCTAGGGCATACATATAACTAACACAACTCACCAGAGCGCACCACGTGTCAGCAGCTCAATAGCGCAGCGCACTGCGCTTGCACTCACCAGAGCGTGACACGTGTCACCTCCACATGCGCTTGCGCTCAATAATTGGCGCAAAGCGTCTGACAGGCCACATGGTCACTGTCAGTTTGATTAATGCACTGCATTATTTACAATAGGGCCATGCCCAATTAAAAAGGGCCTAACAGGCCTAATAAAATGCAATGCATTATTTAAAAAAACGAGGGCAGAGCCCAAACAAAAACAGATGTTGCACATCAGGCCAAAATAAAATGCAGTGCATTATTAAACAAGGGCAAAGCCCTAGCACAAGCCTAATAGGCCAAAAATAAAAACGTTGAATATTCTCAATTGAACTTAGCCCAATCATGGCCGTAAGTCCTCAAATTAAATTGACTGAGCAAGACTACTCTCTTAAATCAATTTACATCCGGTTCAAGGGTACATCTCTGACCTCCTCTGACGCCTATCGTTGTATTCCTTCAACGACGTCAGAAAGGTAACGGGTCCCGACAACCACACATTGACACGGACTGTGAGGTCCTTAAACTCATGGACTAATGTGTCCTTAAACACACCCATACGGACTGTGGGGTCCTTAAACTCACGGACTTATGCGTCCTTAAACTAATGGAATAATGCGTCCTTAAACATATCCATATGGACTATGGGGTCCTTAAACCCATGGACTAATGCGTCCTTAAACTAACATCTGTCCCCAAAACGGGAACTATGGACCACCATGTCCCTAAACTTGCAATGGACCGCAATGTCCTTAAACTACCTATGGACCACTACGTCCCTAAACTGGAACAATAGAGCCCCCAAACGCTCTTTTATCGGATCTAAATGATCCCGTTTAAGTTGATCTTAACCTCAAATCTGGCTAACGTATCCTAAAACATTCAAAAAGACTTTAAGACCCCCAATCAACTTTGGTTCAAGGGTATATCTCCGAACTCCTCTGACACCTGTCATTGTAATCCTTCAACGTCGTCAGAGAAGTGACGGGTCCCGACGGCCATATATTATTAAATGGACCACTACGTCTCTAAACTGGAACAATAGAGTCCCTAAATGCTCTTTCCGTTAAGTTGATCTTATTCTCAAATCAGACTAACGTGTCCTTAACGAGCGTTTAAGTTGATTTTAGCCTCAATATGACTAACTTATCCTTAAACTAAAACACCAAACCCAAATCTAAGTAAATACGGATTTGGACTAA
This sequence comes from Agapanthus africanus, assembly GCA_030015575.1. Classification (NCBI taxonomy): domain Eukaryota; kingdom Viridiplantae; phylum Streptophyta; class Magnoliopsida; order Asparagales; family Amaryllidaceae; genus Agapanthus; species Agapanthus africanus. The sequence continues at coordinate 333,677,843 of JASDDO010000024.1, read as the reverse complement.
TCCACGCCCTACGGACGACGACATAAATTAGTCTCCGTATACAATCCACGGGCAACCACAAACAAAACAAACACCCACGACATGAAGTGAAATTATGGAGAAGGAGAAAGTTGTTACCGCGATGCGGTAGCCTAATTAACTGCAGGGGCTTGCGCCTGCAGGGAAGAGCGTCCCCATAATCAAAAACCCCTCAAGCGAGGGGGAATCTGACGAAGTCTGCTACATCGGCCGCATCCGTCTAAACCTCCGATACACTGTGCCATAAATCAACTTGGCATCTTCGGAGAGGTGGACGAATAAAATCAAATAGCATCTGCCCCGAATCTCAGGCAAAACACCCATGTCTTGGCCGGCGTTCGGAGTGGAATATGCACGTCAATTTGGAAGTGCATCAATATGGGATGAAAGGAGTTATTGGTTGTCAGGACCCGTCACCTCTCTGAGAACATTGAGAAATTACAACGACACATATCAGAGGTGTGAAGAGATGTACCCTTGAACCAAATCCTGTATTTGATGGAAAAGATCACACTGGATCATCAAAGAATCATTAGTTTTGTTTAAGACTAAGATTAACTTGAATATATGAGCATTTCAGCTTAATTTATTTTTAACTAAGATTACGCTAGTCTTATTTGAGACTAAGATCAACTTAGCAATATTTTAAGGATCATCAAATTTTTGTTGAGATCCAGCAACAGAGCATTTGGGCTCAGCTGCAAGAAAATTTTATAGACTTAGGCAATTTGAGCTTGGTCTTCTTAGCCTTTTCTTTTTTCTCAAAAGTGCTAAGCACTTATTTGGGTTCTGTTTTTCTTCAGTCCTGTTACTTTAATATAAAAGTGCTGAGCACTTATTTAGGCTCTGACGTCCACATGCAATCATGTAAAGCATTTAGTCATGGGTGTTGCCCAATGAGTGTTGAACACTTTAATTACTTTGTCTTTATATAGAGTGCTAGGCACTTTTTATGGCATCCACGTGCTATTTACGTGCGGCGCTGGGCGCTGCCCAATGAGTGTTGAACACTCAGCCATTTTGGCTTTTTGGTGGAGTGCTAAGCACTCTTTTCTTTTCTTTTGTGGCGCCCACGTGAGGCGCTTGGCGCTGCCCACTGAGTGTTGAACATTCAACCATTTTGGCTTTATATGAAGTGCTAAGCACTTTTTATGGCGTCCACGTGATTTTCACGTGCGACACTAGGCGTTGCCCAATGAGTGTTGAACACTCTGCCATTTTGGTTTTATATGAATTGCTAAGCATGTATCCCCTTTTTGTGGCGCCCACGTGATGAGCACATGAGGCGCTGGGCGCTGCCCACTGGAGTGTTGAATCCTTAGCCATTTTGGCTAAATATATGGTGCAAAGCACCTTTTTCATAGCGTCCATGTGAGGAGCACGTGGGGCGCTATCTTATTTATTTTGACGAGCGCCCGCGTGTTTTTCACGTGAAGCACAGGACGCTGTTGAGAGGGCGCCCACGTCGGAAACACGTGGGGCGCTAAGTTCTTTTCTTTTTTAAAGATTGAATCTTTGTTAATGGCATTTTGGCTATTAATGATCACCGAAATCTTTGTTTTGAAGATCTGGGATCAGTTTTTCTTTAAGAACTAAGTTTTTATACTTTTCTTTTCTTCCTTCCTTTTTGTACGAACTAAGTCTCTTTTAGAGTTAAACCATATTTTCAGAGGAATTAAATTCCTAGAACCTAGTTCTTTTCCTTTAGATTTTTAAGTTGGAAAAACAGAATCTCCCCTATGAGAATTGAATTCTCAACTTGTGGGAATATTTGCTTTGAAAATCTCAAATCAGAGGAAGAACTAAATTCTTATATGAAGGGTTGAACCCTTGGTGTTGTCTTTTTGTACTAAGCGAAGGAGATATGTTTATCTCTGCTTTTCTTTACCTAGAGTTTGAGAGAGAGGGGGTCTTCTTCTTCTTGTGGAGAATTGAATTCTCAGTTTTCTTCTTATATCATCTCTATCTTCGTCTGTGTATTCTATGTCGTTCTGTGTGTCTGAGACTTGAAGTCTCCGGTCCTTTATATAGTGGAGGCAGATTGTTAATTGGTTTGAGAAAATCTCTCATTGAGAGATTCCAATTGATTTAATCAAACTCAAAATTGAGTTGGGGAATTTTACCCACTATTGGATCTTCGATCCAAGGACTTCTATCTTACAGAATATATTTTCTTTTTTTTAACAAGATTGGGGAAATATTTTCCCATATGCAAAATTTATTCTGTAAGATGGTGATTTTTTATCACCACTAGATTTTTAATCCAAGAATTCTCTATTTTACAGAGAGCAACCTTTCTTGTTTAGAAAAATTGAGGGAATATATACCAAAATATAATTTTATTCTATATTTGGATCTTTGATCCAACCGAAAATATCTTTCTTATTTTAGAAAGATTCGGGAAATTTTTTCTCCCAACAGAATTTAATTATGTATCTTAATGATTTATTATCCCCATTGGATCTTTGATCCAATGGCTTTGTTTAACAGAGAGTAGAATTTAATTCTACGTGGGCGCCGACGCTCACGTGTTGTGAACGTGGACGCCACTTAAGAATTTAATCCTTAAGATGGGTATTCCTGTGCTTTGCACATTGACGTCCGCGTGAGGAGCACGTGCGGCGCCATCTAAGAGTTTTAACTCTTAACCCTTCTGTGCTTTGCACATTGACCCCTGCGTGAGGAGTACGTGAGGCGCCACCATAGGATTTAATCCTATAAGATTGGCTCTGGCGCTGGCACCCTCGTAGAGAGCACGTGAGGCGCTGCCTCATTAAATTCAACAGAACTTTGCTTTTTTATTAGGTTAAATATATTTTAGAGAAACAAATGCCCTCCACCGCTGCTCTCACGTGGCTTACACGTGGGTGTAACGGTGTCACCTTTTCTACCGTTCGATCTCCTGGGGAGTTGAACCGTCCTTTCATGTCTTATAAATAGGGCCTTTGGCCCTTGAGATGACTGTCGTTTCATCATCCTCTTGAGTCTTCTTCTTCCTTAAGAATTTAATTCTTTTTTCAGAACTTAGATCTCTGTTCAAAGAAACTCTCTCAGAGTTAAACTCTGTCAAAAATTGGTAAGAATCATGACCATGATTTAACTCTTAAAGAAACTCTTGAAAAAATCTCTTCATGTTTAAGAGTTTTTAACTCATTAATAAAGCTTTGCTCTTCTCTTGGAATGATCTCTTAGAGATCTAAAACTTATACTTGGGTAGACCATCGGTCTTAATGATCTTTAGGGTTTTACCCTGTTATCAACTTTGATCTTTGAAGGTTGTTTGGAATTTAATTCCATTTCCCGAGCGGATTTATATGATTTTATCCCATTATTAGAGGAATTTAATTCCGGGTTGTTCTACAGAGCTTAGCTCTAGAAAATTTCTTTTTAAGAAATTCGTTTGGGAATTTTATTCCCTTTCTTATTTTCATTTTAGGGTTCTTTTTGCAGATTTGAAATCTGTTGTAGAACATATTTTTTGAGAGAGTTTAACTCCACAGTTCAATGAGATTTTTCATTAAATGAGAATCCTTTTGGATTCTTACAATGAGTGCCTTCCTCATTATTGATGGGGCGTTACCTTAATTTTGTGGGGCCCATTGTCCCATTCTCTTTGTCGATAATTAACCCCCCTTTTTTATTATATTTTTTTTAACAGGGATTATGGCTTCCGATTCCTCCTTCCCCCACGTTCGCTCATAAGTGATTGGTGAGTTGACTTGTTTCCAAATCGAGGCATTGCTCCGATGGGGAGGACAAGGGTTGACTTTCTCCATTTTCTACGGTGTGAGAATTGACTTTCTCCGTTTTCTACGGTGTCAGGATCGACTTTCTTCATTTTCTACGGTTTCGGGATTGACTTTCTCCGTTTTCTACGGTGTCGGGATCGACTTGCTCCGTTTTCTACGGTGCCGGTGGTTGACTTTCTCCATTTTCTACGGTGTCGGGATCGAATTTCTCCATTTTCTACGGTGTCAGAGTTGACTTTCTCCGTTTTCTACGGTGTCGAGATCGGCTTGCTCCGTTTTCTACGGTGTCGGTGGTTGACTTTCTCCGTTTTCTACGGTGTCCGGATCGACTTTCTCCGTTTTCTACGGTGTCAGGGTTGACTTTCTCCGTTTTCTACAGTGTCGGGATCGACTTTCTCCGTTTTCTATAGTGTCAGGGTGGAATTTCTTCCTTTTCTACGGTGTCGGGATCGACTTGATCCGTTTTCTACGGTGTCGGGGTTGACTTTCGCCGTTTTCTACGATGTCTGGATCGACTTGCTCCGTTTTCTACGGTGTCAGTGGTTGAATTTCTCCGTTTTCTACGATGTCGGGGGGTCGACTTTCTCCGTTTTCTACAGTTTCGGGGTCGACTTTCTCTGTTTTCTACGGTGTCGGGGTTGACTTTCTCCATTTTCTACGGTGTCGGGATCGACTTGCTCCATTTTCTACGGTGTCGGGATCGACTTGCTCCATTTTCTACGGTGTCGGGATCAACTTGCTCCATTTTCTACGGTGTCAGGGTCGACTTTCTCCATTTTCTACGGTGTCGGGATCGACTTTCTCCGTTTTCTACGGTGTCGGTGGTTGATGATTGTTTGAGGTTTATTGCGTACATGCATTTTAAAATTAAAGAATACAGCAATCAAGATGGTGTCGCTTGGTAGCTAGCCGGTTGAGTACAGGTCGGTCTACAAGGAGATGGATTCCTATTCTTTATGTTCTAACGAGTTGAGTTCAAAAGAAATGGTGGTTTTGTTTTATGATCTAAAAATGAGATTAAAATTGATTAAAAGTCTTGCTAGGGTTAGGATTAGGTTAGTTTGGAAAAAAGATTCTACCCACTGCTTTTAATGCCCTCGTGAAGAAAATAGGTGTTAGGGTAATAGTCAACAAAAGAGATTAGCACGACTAGGAAGAAACTTAGTTTCTTCCCTTTGGTCCTTTTCCGTCCTTTCTTAACTCTTAGACCTAACCTCTATGTAAATCAACAACAACCGGTCGAACTAGGGAATCACCGCTATCTCGTAGGATAGGGTGTCGTAGTGAGCGGTGTGTGGTTAATTCAAATAGAGTCCTAATTAATTAATTTATATGGGCAAGAAAGGAGTGAGAGATTTCCATCTCTCAAACCTACCCGATCCTAACCCTAACAAGTGAGGAATTACTCACTCATTAGGGAAGTTATGATAAGATTCATTTTTATAATTTTAAAAGACTATCTAAGTTGCAGATAATAAAAGACAGATAAAAATTCAGGAATTAAATTCAGATAAAAGAATGCATGATAAAAAATAAAAATACCTTTATTGATGACCTCTTGACGATTACAAGGAAATTAAAATTTAATCTAGAAATTAAAAAGAGGCATCTCAAAAGGGGCACCCTAAAGAGGCACGTTTTATTTGGCTTTCAACTCTCCTATTTATATATAGGAGAAATCCTAGGTTTTACATCTCATCCATACACGAAATTACAGAACTACCCTAAGAAAGCTTGGTCAAAACACCGACACCCACCGACACATGTGCACCGACACGTGCACTGCACGTGCACTATATAGCCGCGGAACCGTGGCAAGAAGGAATGTTTGGCCGCGGTTCCGCGGCCATATTGGGGGATCTCTTGCTCGATTCTTCAGGGTTGCTTCATGTTGCCTTTTTCTTCTGTTTTCTTCACTTGGTTCTTCAAAATCTTTTCTACTTTCTTCCAGATTTCCAACAGTGCAGAATTTGTGGACTTTTTACCGTTAGCTTCGCGTTGAAGTCTTGAATCTTTTGTTGCTCTCGTACTTTATGCAATCGAACTGTTCATTGATCTTCATTTGTTGCTTAAACTGGTAGGCGGCATCATACAAATTCATCTATTTGTTGGTCGTAGTCTCATATTTTTAGCATCTTTTCCTGGATTTCACTGTATTGTTCTGAGAACCTGTAACCTGCAACTATTTAGCAGACATGGATCAAAAGCACCTATTTATTTGTAATATGATTAAGAATGGGGAATGCAAAATTCTGATATGAACAGTTGACTTTCTCCATTTTCTACGGTGTCGGGATCGACTTTCTCCGTTTTCTACGGTGTCGGGAGTGACTTTCTCTGTTTTCTACGGTGTCGGTGGTTGACTTGCTCTGTTTTCTACGGTGTCGGTGGTTGACTTTCTCCATTTTCTACGGTGTCAGGATCGACTTTCTCCGTTTTCTACGGTGTCGGGGTTGACTTTCTCCGTTTTCTACGGTGTCGGGATCGACTTGCTCTGTTTTCTACGGTGTCGGTGGTTGACTTTCTCCGTTTTCTACGGTGTCGGGATCGACTTTCTCCGTTTTCTACAGTGTCAGAGTTGACTTTCTCCGTTTTCTACGGTATCGGGATCGACTTTCTCTGTTTTCTATGGTGTCAGGGTTGACTCTAGGTTGTCTGTGAACCGCACAGTCTTGGAACTGGGGACTTTGTCGTGGTTCCGATTGGTAGTGGCACGTCCGTGTCCTGCTGGCATGAGGAGGAACACCGTTGCTGGTCTTTTGGGATGCAGATATTGCCGCTGAGACCTGACTCTCCCTTTGATAGAGTTTGTTGGAACATGTGGTTCCCTTTCCGTTTATGCCCATGGATTGTATACAGGGGTCAGTATGGACTTACCTGCAGGGTAAAAAGTTTCATTTCATCATTTTTTTTAATTTCTTTCCGCAATGCTCTATCATTTCAGCTTTTTATACAGCGAAAGTCGCGGTTGCCCAATCATTTTGGCTATTTTTCGCGGTGCCCAATCATTTCGGCTATTTTTCTTTTTACTCGCTGTTTTTTTATTGCGAGTTGCCCAATCATTTCGGCTATTTTTGTATGCATATCTTTTACTTGCTGATTTTTTTGCAAGTTGCCCTATCATTTCGGCTATTTCATATGCATTTATAGCTCGCTGAATTTTTGCTGCGAGTATGGAACATGGAATCTGATGCCAATCTTAGTATCAGCATCGCTGCGACTGGAATATTGCTAGGAGCGAATTATCACTTGCCGTGAAAGGATTTATAATTTAATACCAATTTAGGCATCAGCACCGCTACGACTGGGACATTGCCAGGAGCGAATCATCATTTGCCTCTGTCGATGTCGAACAAAAGTGGCTTAGTAAACAGAGTTAGGATCCTGTCGACTAAGACTTTTGACTTCATGAGCTGTAAGGGTCTCACAAAGGTGTTTCTCCCTACAAGTCGTGAGGATCTCATAGGTGCGATTTCTCCTTAGGAATCATGAGAATTCTTAAGTGTGTGTTCTCTTATAAGTCGTAAGGATCTTACAAGAGCGTTTTCTCCTTATAAGTCGAGAGGACTTATAAGGGTCGTTCACCATGTGAGGATATCCCTCGTTGCTGGTGGGACTCTGTTGGGGAAATGTTTATTCGTGCCTGTGGATTGTATACAAGGGTCAATATTGAAATGCTTGTAGGGCAATATTGGAGTGTATGACGGCTTAAGAACAGGTTCAGATCCCTGTAGCTTAAGGCTTTTGAATCCTATGAGGTGTGAGGGTCCTATAAGGGAATTCTCCTTACGAGTCGTGATGATCTCGTAAGTGTAACTTCTCCTTAGGAATCGTGAAGATCCCTAAGTGTGTTGCTCCCTTGTGAGTCGTAAGGATCTCATGCAAGTATTTTCTCCTTACAAGGTCGAAAGAACATTGCAAGTGTCTTTTAACGAGATTGTGCCCTTTCGGGTTTTCACAAACTCGCCGGTAGCCCTGCTGTTTTTACTCACAGAGCCCTTTCAGGTTTTCATTCATGCCCATTTCACTTATGGACGTACCGTTTTTTTTTATTTCTTCCCTCTTTTATTATATTTTTTTTTGCGTCAGCATTAGGATGCTGCGGTTTGTAAACGCTTCGGTCCGTAGTTTTCCGTGTTTGGGATGAGGTATCGTTGGATACTATTTTTAGAGTCTGGACTCAAGAAGATAGAGAGCGGACATAGGCGTCGCCATCTATCATTAACCTGGTTCGTGACTCGTCAAGCATAGTACTTCTTAAGGAATCGGCCGTTTATTGGTCAGAAGGGTCTTTCGTCATGCATATCCATGAGCAAGTAAGCCCCACCTTGATAAACTTTGTCTGTGATGTATCGGCCTTCATAGTTCGGCTCGAATTTCCCCCATTTGGCACGATTGGGGATCATAGGTCTCTTGACCACTAGCACGAGTTCGCCTTGGCGGAATGTTCTCGCCTTAGTCAATCTCTCGTATGAGCGCGTCATCTTTGCTTTGTAAGTCTCCAAGTTTTGCTGCGCCATGAGCTGGGTTTCGTCAAAAGGCGTCGAGCTCCTCAAGCCGAAGATGAGCATTCTCTTCATCTATTAGCTCGTAACGAACCTCCACTCGTAGGGAGGGTAGCTCTATCTCAAAGGGGGTACTGTTTCGGTGCTGAATACCAATGCATACGGCGTTGTGTTTGTGGCCGTTTTGAACGTGGTCCGATACGCCCAGAGAGCTTCATGCAGTCTCTTATGCCAGTCCTTCTTATTTTTGGACACCGTCTTCTTCATGATCTTCGTCAAGGTCTTGTTGAAAGCCTCAGCCAGACCGTTAGCTCGGAGATTATAGACCGAAGAGTATCTCCGGTCTATATTATGATGTTGTGCGAAGCGGCTGATTCTATGACTTTTGTAGGCCAGCCCATTATTAGAGATAATCCGTCGTGGAGTGCCGAACCGATAGATGACATGTGTCTTGAAGAAATGGAGAATATTCTCCGTCTTCACTTCTCTTAGCGGTACTGCTTCTGCCCACTTGGAGAAGTAATCAGTTGTCGCTAATATGAACCGATGTCCTTTGGACGATGCTGGTTCCATGGGCCCAATTATGTCGGTTCCCAACATTTCGAACGGCCAACTAGCCACTGTTGGGTGTAGCGGGTTTGGATGCTGGTGGATGAAGTCCCCGTGCATTTGGCATGAGTGGCATTGTTTCGCGTATTCGAGACAATCCTGAATCATCGTGGGCCAATAGTAGCACATCCTTTTGATCTTCAGCTTCATTTTTGGCCTGGCTTGATGAGACCCGCAGAGTCCGTCATGAGTTTCTTGGACGACTCTCCTTGCTTCTTTCGGTCCTAGGCATCTTAGCCACAGAGAGTCGAACGATCTCTTATATAGAGTATCGTTGACGAAGGCAAAAGACTGAGCTCGTTTCATGAGCTGATGTCTTGAGAATGCATTTTCAGGTGTTCGACGGGATTTGAAGTAATCTATAAAGACTTCTCTCCAATCCTTAGCCTTTTCTTGGTCCTCTATTTGCAGGGTTGTTTCCTTGGCCGCTTCCTTTTCTCCAGAAGACTCCGGAGATATTTCTGCCGGTGCAAGAACCCGATGGCTTTGCACAACGATCCTTACGTCGTCGAGGTTTTCGTCAGCCACTTCTTTAGCGAGTTTGGCTAACGCATCCGCTTTGCTATTTTCCGTACGTGGTATGCTTTCCAGAACGTAGGAAGGAATTTGAGTCAGCAATTGTTGTACTCTCCCGCCGTACTTCACCAACTGTGGTTTGTACGTTTGATAGTCGTCGTTTACTTGACTAACGACCAACTGGGAGTCTCCGTATATGAGGAGGTTTTCGATTCCCATGTCGACGGCGATCTCAAGACCTGCTATCAAAGCTTCATATTCGGCTTCATTGTTTGTCCTTTGCTCTGTCAAGGAAAAGGCAAAGCGCATTATCCCTCCTTGTGGAGTCACGAAGATGAGGCCTACCCCGGATTTGATTATGGGAGAGCTGTGCTTTCGCTTCTTCAAGGAAGATGCCCCATCAAAGTAGAGTTCCCATCGGGTGTCACTCTCACCTTTCTCCCCGCCGATCGTGTCAAAAGCGTGCTCGTCTGGCAATTCGCAATTTAAGGGTGAATCGGCAGGTATCGGATGCTCGGCGAGGAAGTAGGCGATGGCCTGGCCTTTCACTGCCTTGAGAGGTCGGTATGTTATCGAGAATTCAATTGAGTAGGGCCCATTTAGAGAGCCGTCCCGTTAGTATGGCTCTTGATATCAAATATTTGAGAGCATCCACCTTTGATATGAGATGGACCTCATGCTTCCAAAGCATAATGTCGGAGCTTCACTATCGCAAAGATTAATGTCAGGCAGTGTTTTTCGATAGGGGGTAGTTGTTTTCTGCCCCCAGGAGAACTCGACTCAAATAGTAGAGGGCTCTCTCTTTCCCTTAGTCGTTCTTCTATGCCCATAGCGTGCCTAACGAACCTTCGAGGGCTATTGTGTACAGAATGAGGAGTTTTCCCTTGACTGGAGCGGTCAGTACCGGCGGATTCTGTAGGTATTGCTTGATTTCGTCCAGTGCGCTTTGGCATTTGTGATCCCAGACGAACGGGGTCCCCTTCTTCATTAGATGACTGTAGGGACGGCATTTGCCGGAGAGGTTAGCTATGAATAGTCGGATATATGCAAGCTTTCCTTGGAGAGACCGCAGTTGCTTGAGAGTTCTTGGCAGAGGCATTTCCATAATCGCCTTGATCTTTGATGGGTCTATTTCGATGCCCTGGTATCGTACGACGAATCCTAGGAATTTGCCCGATGAAAATCCAAACGTGCATTTGAGAGGGTTCATCTTCAGGTTGTATTTCCGAAGACGTTGGAACACTATCCTCATATGCTCTCAATGCTCCTCGTGCGGTTTTCTTTTCACCATGAAGTCGTCAATATAGCATTCGACGACTTCATGTATGAGGTCATCAAAAATCTTCGTCTTGGCCCTCCGATAGGTAGCGCCGACGTTTTTCAGGCCGAAAGGCATCACTTTGTATCAGAATATGCCTAGAGGAGTCCGGAAAGCGGTATGCTTCTGGTCTTCGGGATGCATCTTTATTTGATTGTACCGTGACGAGCCATCCATGAAGGAGAAGACTTCATGAGTGGTCGTGTTTTCTATCATCAGCTCGGTAACCGGTACGGAAAAATCATCTTTCAGACAGGCATTGTTAAGGTCCCGAAAGTCCACGCTGATGCGCACCGTCCTATTTTTCTTCATTACTAGGACAATGTTGGCGATCCAATCAGGGTACTGAACTTCTTAGATGAATCCGGAGTCGATCAGTTTCTTGACCTCGACGTTGATGCTCATTTCAAGTTCGAGCCGCATTCTTCTTGGTGCTTGTTTGACTGGCTTGATTTCCGGAGATATCGCCAATTTATACACAGCTATTTCTGGATTTAGCTCCGGCATCTCGGAATAGTTCCATGCAAAGTGGTCTTTATACTGCATGAACACATCTTTTAGCGTAGCCACTTGTTCTTTAGACAGCAGCTCACTGACGAACGTTGGTCGCGGGTCGTTTGTCGTCCCTAAGTCGATTTTCCTTAGGTTGTCCGCAGTAGTATGCATTCTATCTTCCAGCTCTTTTGGCGCCGGTGGAAACTTTGAGATCAACTCATCTTCATCCTCATTTTCGAAGCACCAGGAGAGGTCATCCATATTCTCGGGTGCTCCTTCTTCTGACAGCGTTATCACGTGACAGGTACGAGATCGTTTCCAAGATCGATGTTGATCTGGTTCTACTCTCGCCATATACGTTGCTTTCGGCTCGTGCTTTTGTGGTGGGATTACCTTCCAACTGTCGGATAGAGCGAACCTGCCAAGTTGATACTAGTCTTCAACCCAGTCTTTGAAGGTGAAGCAATCTTCAAGAGGATGTCATATTGCTCGGTGATAGGAGCAATAGTCTGGGTGATGAACCTCGCTTGCTTGATCGGGGTGCCGAGACTCCGGGAGTGTCATCATCTAATTTTTCATGTCGATGTCGAATATCTTCCTTGTCTTGTCTTGAGTGAAGGAATATGCTCGACCCATCTTCTTCATCAGCGATGGATTCCGGCTGACCTTTTCTTGATCACATGGCCTTTTGGATCCATTTTGCCACTGTCGAACGTTTTTCTGTTTTTCAACTTGTTTTTGCCTCCGCGTCGGGCCTTTTTCTTATCTTGGGAATGCATGGCGAGCTGACGGAGAAGGGCATCGTCATCCTCCGTAGCCTGTTGAAGGAGGCGTCGCGTCTTGGCTTTCTCGTAAATGGCCATTTTGCGGCTGTGGTCGTTCCGAGCCTTTTGACTCGCTTCCCTTATTAGCTTGTCCATCTGTTCTTCAAATGACGGACTCGAAACTTTTATGGCAGGACCTCATTTTGGTTCGGCGTCAGCGTCTTTTAAAAGAGCATCCTCTTCTTCATCAAGGTCTTCTATGACATGGCAGCCATGAAGCTGCTCCCGTCTCTTGGACTGGACATATCCGAGCCCAATCATTTCCATTTTTCCGTTGGGCAATTTTCGCTGCGTTCCGGGGACGTTCCAAATCCTGTTGTAGAACTGAGGTTGTCGAGGAGTTTGTTTGAAAGGTACACCTTGGCATTTTAATAACCTTTTTAATCCCTCGGTGTAGTATCTGGGCAGACGAATGGGTTGGAGCCAGTCAAGCGCAGGTTCGTCACCACGCTAGACTTCTCTCCCGACTTCGGTTTTCCCGGATCGGTAAAATAGGATCGCCTTTTCACCTCTTCGCCTGAGAGGGACATAGAATGTTTGTAGCTCTTGCATGCTATATATCTCAAGTACATCAAGCTCTCTGTAGTGCTGTCGCGGAACCATGGCGATTTTTAAACTCTGATCATCTCCACTGAAGGCCGGTATTAATGGACAGACCGAGAACACTGCGTTGACTTCGTCTTCGGAGTCACTGCCAAAGACCAGAATAGGGGCAGATAGTCCCAGCCTGTTGCATTGGGGCAGCCTCGAATAAACTATCTTTTCCTACTCCTCGGTATCGCTCCCAAAGACTGGAATAGTGGTGATAGCTTTCTGCTTATTCTCCGGCTTATGGCATCTTTCCGTGTCTTCAAAGTCCGGTAAGAAATACTTTGCATCTTCGTACTTTCAGAATTCATTCATAGAGAATGGGTTCAGCTCCCCTATCACGGTATACTCGAGAGCATCTTTGAAGTACTTCATACACTGATGTTGTGTAGAAGGGATGATGTTGTACTCGTGTAACCAAGGCCTACCGAGCAAAGTGTTGTAGCAAGTCTTGGCGTCAATGACATAAAATTTGATGTCAGTGACGAGCAGCCTAAAGCGTAACGTCAGTATCACAGACCCGAGCGTCCGTGATGACTGGGAGTAGAACCCGGAGATGGTGATTTTATCCCGAGCGAGGTGCTGGAAGCTCGTGTAGATTTCTTTTAGCACCCTCACATTTAGGAGATTGACAGAGGACCCGTTGTCAACTAGGATCTTCCCTATCTTGATGTCATGGCAGTATCCGGTAACATACAAGGGACGGTTATGCTAGCATGTTCCGAGGAGGAGATCTTCATCACCGAAAGTGATGTCAGCCGTGTGCACTTCTTCCAGCTCGTCCTTCATCTTTTCTTCGGCAAGGAAATCTTGGAACTACTCGGGCTCTTGTAGTGCTTTGATCAAAGAATCTCTCGCCTCTTTAGATAGCAGAAGGGCATCGAGAATGCTTAGCTGTGAGGGTATCTTCCTCAGGTGTGCCAGATTGTTGCAATCCACCTTGTTTTTCTTTGGAGGGTCCTTGGCTACCAGCTCTTCGACGACTCGATCATCGTGGGCGATATCCTCAGGGACTTTTTCCTTCCCCTTATCTTTTCTATCTGATCCCCTGTTTACAGGTCCGAGATTCTTTTCGGGCAACGTACAGTTGCGCGGCTGAATATTCTCACTGTTCTTTGCCTCTTCCTCTCTTCTTGAGGCGGATTCTCTAAAGAGAGGGCCGAGAAATATTTCTTCATCAGAATCGCTCCCGAATGTGAGAACTTGCGATCCTCCGGAATCAACCATGTGACAGTCACCGGCAGTTCTTTTGCGCTCATCTATCGTGCTTCTCTGCTCTCGACGAGTTTTGCGCTTCATCCGCTTGAAATGCCGTCGATGAGCAACGTATCCCTGCCACCAATTTTTAAAGGCCATGCATTCCTCGGTAGGGTGTGTGATCCTCCGATAGTATAAGCAGTAGTTTGGATGTGCATATAGTTCATCCGGGAACGTATTTTCTGAAGTGTCTTCTTTGAAAGGTAGAAACTTCATTCCCATCGACAGGGCTTTAGCGAACTGCTTCCTTGTCTTAAACCTGCTTTTGCTGGAGGCAGAAGTGCTTCTATCCGGTTGGAGTACTCTATGGCTTCTCAATACCGGAGCTTCTTCAACGTGACGCCGACGCTTGGCCTTTTCATATATGGTCGTTTCACGCTCTCGGTCAGATTTTCTTTTCTAAAGAGCTTCGCTCAGCAATCTGTCAATCAATTCATCCGATGTCTCCAGGGATTTTGATTCCTGTTCTGGATCTTCCCCCAGTTTCTCTGCATCAGGAGCTTCTTTGCCATTTATTGATGAGTGAGAGATCATGTGGAAGCTTGCCACATAATCCTCGGGCTCTTCTGAATAATTATCTCCTTCATCAGCGTCATCGGCTTCATTCTCAAGAACATACTTAAAGAATTCATCCAACGTGATTGGGGTCCATGCTTTCTGGTTATATTCTTCCAGTGCATCGATATATTTCTGCAGACCTGTACGGCTGTCTTCGGGCTTCTTGGCCTTCTTCTTTTTCTTTAAAGAATTTGGAGGCTTGGCCTGAATGTTTTATCCACCTTCACCAACTTTCAGCGTTGGGCGCGGCTTCAGCATCCTCTCAATAATCTCGGGCTCCAGCGGGCTCTTCCACCTAATCGCTGGACATGCTTGGAGATCTTTCAACATTCTTTTAGATTTTGTCGAAAGAACAACTTCCCATAGAGCTTCCTCTATAAATGAGCACGATGCCCCCGACGTGTCCATCTTTTTCGGAGCGTGTGGTTGTGGCGGGTTTACCCTCCAGTTTTCAGACAATGCGAATTTGCCTTGCTGGTACTGGTCCTCAATCCAGTTTTTGAAGACAAAGCAATCTTTGATTGGATGGCCCATTATTCGATGGTAGGGGAAATAGTTGGGACTGTTGACATCACCGGGCTGCAGTGGGTATTTCGGATCCGGCAGGGTGATGAGCATGTTGCGCACCGCCAGCTCGAACAGTCTCCTCGTTTTATCCCGGGGAAACGAATAAGGGCATTTTAGCTTCTCGTTAAAGAATCGCTGTTTATCGTTTTGGCGATCAGCAGGTTTTGGACCACTGGGCTGCTGCTAAGCATTGGCGACGAATTTCGCTTTCCCTTTCCCCTTTTTCATTTCGAGGCTCCATTTTCGATGAAGACGGTGTATGGCCCATCTGATCCATTTGGTCCAGCTTGTCAATCAAGGCCTAGAAGGTAGTTGGCTTGAAAAACATCATGAACTGGGATATGGTCGCCTGCGGATCGAGGGTACCTACGAACATTCCTACTGTAGGAGCTTCTTCGATGCATTGTTCGCAATTCGACCATAGGTTCCGCCACCGGATTGCATAAGGAACCCATGTTTCTCCCGGCTTCACCCTGGCATTGATCAATGCCGTGATTGGGGTGCGTTCGCTAGCGCTTGCAAAACGCTGGGTGAATAACAATTTTATCTACGTAAAAATTTTGAGGGAGTCGTTGGGAAGCTCTGAATACCATTCGAATGCCGTCTCCGCTAAGCTGCCGACGAATTGGCGAAGCAGTAGCTTATCGTCACCTCCGGTGTTGCCGCACAGAGTCCTGAACTGAGCGACATGTTGATGGGGATTGCATGTCCCCTTGTATACGTGGAACTTAGGAATCGTGTATCATGGTGGGTACTTAATCTGATCGTACCATCTTGGATATGGTCGCCCAGTTCTGATGACTTGGCCAGCGGCTTCGTTCGCTTGATGAGCTCGTATCTGTTGAGCTATGTAATCATTGAGCGCAGCTTTCGAGATTGTTTCCTCCTTTGCAGCTGAAGAGGCCGGAAGAGGGTTTGATGTCTCCCCTCTATCTTCTTCAATTATTACTGGAGGATCTTCGGCTGGGTGGTCTGGCAGGATCATCATGCTCACCATATCTTGGAACAATAGCGCCATTTGTTTTATGTTGGCCGCTTGTTCCGCGGCCTCTTTGTCTTTCCTCTCGAGCATTCTTCGGAGGAATTCGGCATCGGTTTCCTGTTCTTGGCGTTACTCCGAAGATGTCTCCGGGCTTACTTTTAGCCCAGTGAGTGCGGCCATGGTTGTCAGCATCTCCTGGAGCTTTTGCTGTTGTTGCTCCTGAGCCTTTGTTATTGATCGGGTGAGTTGTTGATGGCCCGTGGAGATATGTCTATCCTCTTTTCTGGAAGCCATGTAAATGGTGTGCACCACCATGCCCCCAGACTTGGGGCATTTGGATTCAGTGCCTTTGAGCTTTGTCGTGGACACGGGGATTTTCTCCGGCCTTCTTCATTTGTGGGCGATCGAAGTTGAGGGAGCCGTTGCAGCGGGCACCCAAATAGATGACACCTTCTGTAGTACGACAGGGTGGTCCTTCTCTTGCTAAACCTTCATTTTCTTTAGTCGGCGGGAGAAGTCTTGGTTAATCACAAAGTCTTGGACCCTTCGCCATACCCTATGGATTTTGGAGGACAGCCGCTGAAGAGGCTGCTCCGGCTTCGCCTTAATAACATCATCAGCGGGTGGAGGAGACATTTTGAGCACGGCAATTGAAGAGTTCTTGTGCACCCTCCTGAGCGGCTCAAAGTTGTTCCCAGTTGGAACAGCAGCATCGACTCCCACCGTTGGAGTTGGTGAGGTAAGTCCGGAAGGGGAACTGCCCCCAGCTTTCCTCACTCGGCGCCAGTGGCAACGTCGAGCACGTCTTACAGATGGGACTGGCTCAGTTGCGGGGGTGGCTTCATCATATCCCCTGTTCTGGTGAAGGGTTGCTGTTGGTGCCAGCCTATCAAAGACTGACGTCCGGTAAGAAGAAACGTCCAACCTGTCGAAACTGACCTTTGGATAGGGGAAGTAGTTTGGATGACTTCACTCGAAGCAGGAGTTGGGATGGCCAGTCTCGCAAAGACCGATCCCTTAGCCGGAGAATCCCCTTTGACGACTTCGTCCGTCGGAGTTGGAATGGCTATCCGCTTCAGGATGACTCGTTCAGGTATAGCAGGCTTCTTCATGGACCCACTTGAGCTTGGCCTAGTCTGTTAAAGACCTAGGTGTTGGATTTGTGCGACCCGTTGAGAGGGGTCGCAGCACTTGCAAGCCGATCAAAGACCGACTTCTTCGGAGCTTCTTGTGATGGCACTGGGGCGTTGAAGCTCATTGGTGGGAGCATAGTCCCGAAGAACAACTCAGTGGTGGCCTGCGTCACCTGTTCCACTGGCATCGCGAAAATGGAGGCCGCTTGAGGCCCGTAGGTCACTCCTCCAGCGATGACGGAGTGGGAGTTGTTGCAGTTGGCGCAGTTGGAAGCCATTGATGCCATCTTCTTTTCTGCACGGAGCAAGACACCAAATTTTAGTACTTCGAATCCAGGGGCAACCATAGCAAACCGCGATTTGTTCGCGAAACACGACACGCAAAGTATGGAGTGGAAAGAGGACAGAGTCCGACCGGGCGTGTCAGAATCTGTTTACCGCCAAAAACGGAGACGAAACCGCATAGGTCGTCTAGCCTGAATTTGGGGGCAGATGCTATTTGGTTTTATCCGTCCACCTCTCTGAAAATTCCAAGTTGATTTATGACACCGTGTATCGGAGGTTTAGACGGATATGGCCATTGTAGCAGACTTCGTCAGGTTCCCCCTCATTGTGAGGGGGTTTTTATTGTGGGAACACTCTTCCCTGCAGGCGCAAGCCCCTGCAGTTAATTACGTTACCGCATCGCGGTAACCACTTTCTCCTTCTCCAGATGGTCACTTCATGTCGTGCGTGTTTGTTTTCTTTTTAGTTGCCCATGGATTGTATATGGAGACTAATTTATGTTGTCGCCCGTAGGGCGTGGATTAGTCCAAATCCGTATTTTCTTAGATTTGGGTATGGGTTGGTTTAAGGACCGTTAGTCTTGTTTTAGACTAAGGTCAACTCAAACGTTTGTTGAGGATACGTTAGTCTAATTTTAGACTAAGATCTACTCAACAGGGTTTTGGGATCATTTAGATCCGATGAAAGAGTGTTTGGACTCTATCGCTTTAGTTTAGGGACATTGCGGTCCATAAGTTTAAAGATATCATAGTCTGTGGGGTTTAGTTTAGGGACGTTGCGGTCCATAGGTTTAAGGACATCATAGTCCATGGAATGTCTGGTTGTCGGGACCCGTCACCTCTCTGAAGACGTTGAAGAATTACAACGACACATATCAGAGGAATGAAGAGATGTACCCTTAAACCGATGTTGGTTGGGAGATCTGTAGTCAGGTTTGGGACTAAGACCAATTAGGGAAATTGTGAGCACATGGGCTCGGTTAGTCTGAGGACTTGTGGCCAATTTGGGCTCAGCCCACTCAGTTTTGATTAAAGTGTTGTACACTTGTTTGGGCTCGGTCTCTTTTTGCTCAATAATGCTGAGCATTAATTTGGGTTCTGACACCCCTTTTTCTTTTTGTCTTTTATTGAGTGTTGAACACTCTTTGTAGCGCAGAGCGCTTTATGTATAGAACCTTTATGTACAGAGCACTTTATGTACAGAGCGCTTGGTGATGAGCGCCAGACTTGGAGCGCTAAGGCGCTTCCTCTAAGATAGCGCCCACGTGGGGAGCACGTGCCCGCTTGGCGCTGAGCGCCAGACTTGGAGCGCTAAGGCACTTCCTCTGAGATAGCGCCTACGTGGGGAGTACATGGCGCGCTTGGAGCTGAGCGCCAGACTTGGAGCTTCCTTGAGAATAGCGCCCACGTGAGGAGCACGTAGGACGCATGGCGCTGAGCGCCATACTTGGAGCGCTTAAAGCGCTTCTTTTAGATTGGAGCGCTAAGGCGCTTCTTATAAAATAGCGCCCACGTGAGGAGCACGTGGCGCGCTTGGCGATGAGCGCCAGACTTGGAGCGCTTAAAGAGCTTCTTTTAAACTGGAGCGATAAGGCGCTTCTTTGGCAGCTCTGATTAGTTCTGTGCTCTGAGAATTAAATTATCGGTTTATAAGAGACTTTGTCTCATGGATCTAAGAACTGAGTTCTTCTTTTTGTGAGGAGATACTTTGATCTCTTCTTTTTTTTTTGTGAAAGACTTGGTCTTATAGATCTGTGATCTAGAAAAAGAACTAAGTTCTTCTGATGTGAGAGTTGAACTCTAAAATATGGAGGAGATGTTATGATCCCTCTTCTTTTTATTTACCTCGAAGAAAATTTCTTCTTCTTAGAGCTTATTTTTCTCTTTTTCTTTTCTGAGAACTTGAAGTTTATGGGGGGTTCTTCTATGAAAGACTTGAAGTCTTGGGTCCTTTATATAGGGGAGGCTGATTTGTTGAATCAGTTAAGCAAATCTTTCTCTGATTGATTTGGGGATGTTTCCCCACCATTGGATCTTTGATCCTAGGGCTTCTGTTTTACAGAAGACATCTTTCTTGTTATTAACAAGATTGGAAAAATATTTTCCCATACAGAGATTGTTCTGTATCTTAGTGATTTTTAATCACCATTGGATTTTTGATCCAACGGTGCTTTGATTTACAGAGCACAATCCTTCTTGTTTGGAAAGATTTGAGGAGCATTTCCTCAACAGAATTTAATTCTGTAATTTAATAATTTATTATCTTCGTTGGATCTTTGATCCAAAGGTGGAGAACATTTAGTTCTAGCGCTGGCACTCTCGTGCTTTGCACGTGGGGCGCTGCCTCAGAGTCTTTGACTCTTAGCGTCGGCGCACTTGGCGCTAGCGCTCTCGTGCTTTGCACGTGAGGCGCTGCCTCAGAGTCTTTGACTCTTAGCGCTAGCGCACTTGGTGCTAGCGCTCTCTCGTTTTGCACGTGAGGCGCTGCCTCAGAGTCTTTAACTCTTAGCGCTGGCGCTGGCGCTTTTATGGAGCGCTGGCGCTGGCGCTTTTATGGAGCGCTGCCTCATTTCAAATTTCAAATTTTGAACAGAGCTTTGCTCTAATTTAGGGAAACATCTATATTCTGATTTAGCACTTGAATGTGAGACAATATTCTGTTTCTTGCTTTTCCACGAGACCAAATTGCCTCCAATAAACACACAAAAACCCGTGGTTTATCTTCGATCACTTGGCGATCCATCCAAGTCTGCACCTGTAAACCCTGCAACTTTAGAATGCCAAAAGTTCTTATACATAATATCTTTCCCTGGTGTACTGTCACGCCCTGCTTCCCGGTGTACGGTGAAGGAGATGTGGCGAGGCACGCGACGTATTTACTCAGAAGTAAACACACTAAGCGTAAATAAGCAATATAAAAGTAAAATACAAGAATGACAAGAGAAGTAATGAAACAACAACTTTTTATTTATATTCATTCTTTATATACAGCTGGAAAGTAAAATACAATAATGGAAAGCGATGTCTAAACAATGGCATATGAACTGAAAGTAAAGTAAGTACAAGAAAGAACTAGAACTCTGGCTCTTCATAAAAACTGCCCCAAATCTTCTTGGCCGGGCTCGATCTCCTGAGAGTCGGGTCCTCCTGACAACATTCCAAAGAAAGAAGATAGAGGAATGTCATCAGCGAACAATCGATTGGTAAGTCCCACGAGAGAGATATGAATAGATCAAGTAAATAGAATATATCTGGTAATTTATCTGTATTTGTTATACTAACGTAGTTGTTTGTAGCTTGGTACAGAATGCATCAGTGTATACGAGAGGAGTCCAACTATTCAGTGGACTAACGTATACGGAGCACAAGGACCCGTCAAGCCACGGGACAACGGCACGGATATTCAGGTTAGGTGTATTATGGTGACCGTCTCGTGCCATTTCTAATACATTCCATACCAATCTACCCCGTTAAAACCCCGTAATGCATATTGTATTGATTGTAATGATTTGTTGTGTAAGGCTTGTCGAAACCATGGTATAAATTGTTCATGTAAACAGTTCGGATGCAGACGGATTGTCATGTAGTCAAATTCAAGATATATTCATGGATCGGTCAAGTCAAGTCATCTTGCATGTTCATGTTTAAGTGTTCATGTTGATACATTGGATTCATGTTGAAATGGATATAGTTGGATTCATGTTTGGATTATATTCATATTAGACTGAGACTCAGATTGAGTTGGACACTTAAACAGATTTAGATTCCTGAATTAGGTTTAGGAGTTATCGATAACTGTTGTACATAGATGGCAAGATTTGTGACTTTTTCTATGACAATTACCATTGATAACTCCGTTTTAGTTTTCTACCTTAAATAGGCAAGCACTCTCATTCTCCGGCTCTGTGAGGCTCAAGAGAACAGATCCCGCTTAAACCTATATTTACTATGGTCCTTAATGTAATTTTATATAGCTTGAGGGGGTTTTATGAAAAATATTTTTAGTATACTTTCAAAAAAAATCTCAAGCGTCTAATTATCGTATTTAGGGTTTCAAGGATTTAACTTTTTAAGATTGAGCTATTCTAGTGAATAAATACCTAGCTTGAATAATACATGGTATTTTGTGTAAATTTGACTTGTATGGATTCTTGATGGTGTTTTCATAAAAATTGTAATTTTATTATTTTGTTTAGAAAACGTGGAATTTAATAATATCTTTAAAATATATGTTATGATAATATTTATCTATTTATAAAAAGATAACTTTTTATTATTAAGTAGAAATTCTCGTTTTTCTTGAAAATTGTATAAAAAGTTCCATCGAGATCGTATACTCTGTGAGGAGGTCTACATCTCACTCTACTTGTCCCGAGGATGTGCGATAACCCGCACCATCCCGATCGGGTTCCCCAAAATGGGTTGTAGAGGCATAATCGTAAGGAACGTAATCACACAATTTAAAGAAAATACGGTTTTTAATAGTTTAAGGTACTTTGATGTAAAAGTCGTATTTGCCACAATATTGTTGTTCAAGCGAATCGTGCTATGTCAAGATGCATGTTGTGAGAGGTAGGTCATTACCTCGTGAGATTTTCTAAAGGTAATACAAGCAAGAATGATTAAACGATGTCATATGTAATTTCATGGTATTTAAGCGTAAAAACTTAATAAAAGTTGTTTTACATGGAATTTTAAAATAAAACTTGTTTCTAAATATTAGTTAATGTTTAACAAGAAAGATGTAATGATATGGTTTAGTGGTTCTTAAGAAAGATTGAAATTTCAAAGAGAATAGAATTAAAGGCCGGTATAACTCCACTTACCGACGTTATTTAAAAAGAGATCTTTTTAAGATAAGAAAAAGAGAAGAGAGGTAGGACTTACAAGCTTAGAGAAGAGAGGGGAGGTGGAGGAAGAAGTTGATAGTTTTGTGGAGTCGCGGGGTCGCCAGAATCGTCTTGAATTCTCGCCGGAACTTGACCTAGTGCTAACTCCACTTGTACCCTTGTTTGACTGGGAAAAATTTGAGAATTTTGGCAATAAATTTCAGAATGAGGAGGCTAGGGTATGATGTTTGTATTTATAGGATAGAATTAGGGTTTAGGTATTAAAGAGTGAATTAAAAATGCATTAAAAATTGAATTAAAGAGTGAATTTACACTCTTTGGATCAATGCAGGAAAATTAAACAGAAGAGGAGTAGTGGGGGTAGGCCAAGGGTTAGTGTGCAGAGAGTGGGGGCCATTCCCTACGGAGGAGACCTGTCACGCCTCGCTTCCCAGTGTACGGGGAAGGGGACGCGACGAGTTCCGCTACGTATATACTTAGAAGTACACACGCTAAGCGTATCTAAGCAATATAAAAGTAAATTACAAGAGACAAGAGATATAGAAATAACAGCAACTTTATTAATAACATTCTTTTGTACAATGCATGAAAAGTAAATACAACTGGAATGAAAAGCGATGCCTAAACAATAGCATATCAGGAAATGAAAATACTGAATAGAACAAGGTACAATGACTAGAGCTCGGGGTCTTCATGAAACTGATCCAAGTCTTCACCGGTGGGCTCGATCTCTGCTGGGTCCAAAGCACCTAACGATATTCAAAGAAGAAAGAAATAGAATGTCGTCAGCGAGCAGGTCGCTCGGTAAGTCCCAAAGATAAGGAAGAATTAGACAAGACAGAATAAGAGGTATCTTCTGAAGAATAATATTGTATAATATTGTGTTCACGCCGTTGTTTGTAGCTTGGTACGGAAGGATGCCGGTGTATACGAGAGGGGTCTCAGTATGCTAGAGACCAGGGCAATGGAAGTACAAGGCTCCGTTATACAACCCGGAACAACGGCAATTGGATTCATATTAGGTGTCTTAATCTTACCGCCTCGTGCCACCTTTAACACCTTCCATACCAATCTACCTCTTAAACCCCGTAGTGTTTTGATTGTATTGTATAAGTTGGATGACTGACCAAAACCATGATATCAGTAAACAGATTGTAACTGCATAATCATGTAAATGGAATACGGAATAATGGATGTATATCCATGGTTTGGTTCAGTCAAGTTGTATAGATTGTTAACTGGATTCTGGGATTCGTGTGTTAATATTGAGTTGGAAAATTAAAGAATATAGATTGACTTGAATCATATTCAAGTCAAAAATAATCAGACTCAAACCCCAGTCAGACTAAAAGAAATGTAATTTGAAGTTCTATATTTGTTAGGGTCCTTATTGTAATTTATAAAACTTGAGGGAGTTTTATGTAAAAATACTTTTGTATAGTTTTCAAGATACACCTCAAGTATTTATTATTCGTCTTTATAGTTATAATGAGTGTGATTTTATTTGTGTTATTTCTAGTGATAATATCCTAATTATATAAATAAAGGTATTAATTTGTAATATTGATTTAGTTGAAATTCATGGTATTTTAATGTAACTTTTAATCTTGTAATTTTTAGGAAAAGGTGGAAATTTTATCTTATAATAAAATAGGTGTTTAAATGATAAATATACATATGTTTATACAAGAATAATTTTTAATAAATATTTTGTTTTCCAAAATTCTCATTTTTCTTAAATGTCGTATTTTAAACCTTTCGAGACCGAATGCTCCTTGCGGAGGTCTGAATCTCGCACTACTAAGCTCGAGGGTGCACGATAAACCGTACTATCCCTAACGAGTTCCCCAAAGAAGAGTTATAGTGGCGCTTTGCAAAGATTTTATAAATACTAATCATTTAGAAAACGGTTTTATAAAAATAAGGTATTTATTTGTAAAAGGGTGTAAATTCCCGTATTTTAGATTCTAAGGTTTCCTAAGCCAGCTAGCCTATTTCTAATTGGTCTAAACGATAAGTCATTAGAAGCCTCAAATCGCCTCTTCACCGCCAATTGTGGCCAGGTAAGTACAAATGAGAAAAGGAGGGATCCGCTCATGAATCGTGAGACGGGCCTTTTAAACTTACATTTTCTCACTTGCCTAGCCTAGACACCACAAAGTCGGGTTTAGATAAACGATCGATATCTACAACTTATCGTATTTCCTATTAAAAGATATTGTTTTAAAATTGTATATAACCTAGAACTTTTAGAAAAGGTTTATAAAGAAAATGGTATTTTAATGAAAAATCTTGTTTTATCGTATTCTAAGTTTTCAAGGTAGCGTGTTATGATTTCACATGAGTGTGTGAGGAGGTAGGTCATTACCTCGTGATCTACTTTAAGGTATAGTAAAGTTTAGGGGTTAAATGTGATAAATTAAACTTGGAGGTATTAAAGTGAAAGAATACGGTATATTGAAAAGGCTATCATTTCATGTGTGAAAACTTGTTCAAATTAATTTTTAAGTGATTAGTAGTCAACATGAAGATGTTTAAGCATTATGGAATCAGTGATAAGTGAGATTTGATAGAAAACCGAATCGGAAATCGGGTTGTTCCGATTTCCGTCGGGTTTATAAAATCGTATTTATATGAAAGAAAAGAAGGATAGAAAAGGGGGACCTACGGGTTTGGACAACGCTAGAGAGTGAGAGGAAGGTAGTGGGTTTGCCGGTGCGTCGAAACGTCGTGAAGAGGTCCTAGTACGTTCGCCGGGATTTCGCCGTCGATTTCGTCAGCGCTTCGCCTTTCGCTCGTTTTCCGACGTACCAAGTTCTCTTGGGATTTTGGAAGAGTGGACTTAAGAATTTAGGATGAGAGGGTAGGGGGTAGGGGTGTTTATATAGGGTTAGGCTAGGGTTAGGGTTTTAATAAAAAATATATATATAATTATATAAAAAATCATTAAAACTCATTAAACCTAGGATTAAAAGGGATTTACTGACCAAATGATAACCGATCCAAGCATTTAGAGTATGCAGGAGGGTGGACCAGGTCAAGGGCCAACTTTTCTCTGTTGGCGACTCGGTCGTCCGGCCAAGTCCGGCCGGCGGCGCCGGACCGAGTCGGACGATTCGCCGGCGGCGCCGAGTCGGGCCGAATCAGGGTTCCAATGGCCGGGGATTTTTCTGGGGTACAATTTGGTATATTTACTTTTCCATGTTCAGTACATATTTTGTGAGTTATGGCATTTTGACTGTTGACTTTCCAAAAATTTAAAACAAAATAAATATAAAAATAATGTGGGGCAGGAGATTTGAACTCTGGTGGCTTGGTTCAACAATGCAAGGTGTTACCAATGAGCTACAAGCTCCTTCTTGTAATTATTGTGGGAAAACAGCAACATAAAGTGGTAACAGCAATATTAAATACCCCAAGTATACTTTAACTTTAAAACAATTTTATGTACACTAAAAATGGAGTTATTTAAAAACAAAATAATTACTTATATATATATTGTGCTCAGGTTAAAATACTCCTTTATGGATTTTAAAATTTAAAAAAATTTGTATAGAAAAGTGTATAGGAAAATTATGGTTGTTACAAGACCGGCGGTACCGGCCCAATTCAAGATCTCGCCGGTCGATGTGGGGGGATGCGTGCTTGGATTTTGGCCATGTGTCCTCGGCTGTATAAATACCCTTTTTCAAATGTTTGATTTATCTGAATTTTCATGTTTACGTGTATTGAACGTGTAAACTTTTGGGCTTTTAAAAAAGTTTAAAATAAAAATACATGTGGCTGATGGGATTCGAACACAGGGGCTACGTCACAGCAATGCAAAGGCTTTACCAATGAGCTACAAGTTATTTATTGATGTTCTTAAACAAATTAAATTTATAACTTGTGCTCAGGCTGGAAACTCTATTATGTACATTAACTTGAAAATTTCCATACAGTAGAATTAGAGTCGTTACATGTACCTTTCAAATAATGAAGGATACGTATCACTGCACTCTAATGTGAATCTCTAGGATCCGTATAAACTGGCTAATTATACTAACAGGAAAAGAGATGTCAGGTTTTGTCACAATCAAATAATTAAGCTTACCAACCAATCTACAATGTTGTCCTGAATCGGTAAGTGACTCCCCCTGCTCTGGATATAGCTTGACATTAGAATCCAAAGGTGAGTCAATAGACTTACAGTCAGACATTTTTGTTTTCTTAAGCACATTAATCATATACTTCTTTTGAGTTATAAAGATACTGTCATGAGGAGAAAAATGTGCCACCTCAATGCTAAAAAAGTATTTCAACTTTCTTAAATCTTTAGTGTTGAACTTCTTCTGAAGATAAATTTTTAACTCAGTAATACCTTTCGCATTATCGCCCGTGATTACAATATTATCAACATAAACAACCATCAAAATTCTGTAGACTCCTCGATTTCTAAAGAAAACAGAATGATCATTGCCGCTTCTACATAACCCAAAAGCTCGAACAACGCTAGTTAGTCTTCCAAACCAAGCATGCGGAGATTGTTTGAGACCATATAAAGATCTCTAAAGTTTGCAGACTTTTTCAGACTCCCCCTGAGCAACAAAATCAGGTAGTTGCTTCATATATACTTCCTCCTTCAAGTCACCGTGAATAAATGCATTCTTCATATCAAGCTGATATAAAGGCCAATTGTACGTAGCTACAAGTGATAGGAATATACGTACAGACGCCATTTTTGCTACAGGAGAAAAAGTCTCATTATAATTGTAACATTTCAAAAATATAAAATATTATTTTTGGAATTTAAATAATAAGATAATAAATTTTATGAATATTATAATCGTATGGAGATTAGTTTTAATGAAATGGTGTAATTATATACATATAATCTGGAAAATAATTGGAATTTTAAAATGAATTATTATTAGGAAAGTATTTATTGGATTTGAGCTTTTATAAATTATTACACCATTATTTACATACAAGTTTATGCTAAACTTGATTAGTATTTCACTAATTATGTATTAAACCACGTTTATGTATCATGACATGCAACATTTCATATTGTAACATTTGTTCATATCTACTACTATGGTTTCATTTTTAGTTCTCTTTTAATTTGTTTTGTTTTTAAAAGAAAAGAAAAGATAAAAGGAAAGGAAAGGAAAAGAAATATAAATGAAAGATAGAAGACTTGAGGTCACTAGTATCATGGTTGAGGAAAGCGAGAGAGGGGAAGAGAAGGTTCTACACTTTTCCTTGGGTTTTTCTTCATCTCCTCATTCTCTTCATCTTCATCACCATCTCCTTCTTCATCTCCTCATCCTCCATCCGCACTACCACCATACAGAACCATCAAAACTCCACCAAAACCTTATACAAACTTCATAAAAATTATTTCTACGCTCACTACAACCATCATGGTGGGATCAATTTCTAGTCTTGAGCCCATTTGGCCATCTTAGAATTTTTTTGAGTTACTCTCTTAAGGTAATTCTCTCACCTTTAGCTAAGTGTTTGCTTTCCTAACCTCCTGTATTAGTTTAGAGTTAAATAAGTTAAATTTAGTGAACTTAGAAAATTCTAGGATGATCTTTAGTGGATGTTTTGAGTTATAGAGATGTAAGGCATAATTATTGACCACAAACTTATTAGTGATAGAATCCTTGACCAAACTTGAGTTTAGAAGTTTCAAAATGAACTTAGAATATTCCGATATCGGGTTTGTTAAATTGTGGTGTTCAAATTGAATCTGGAATGACTCGAGAACCCTGAAAAATATATTACAGTTACAGTAAGATGTGCAGGCTATTAGGAAGACACCCTAGAAACACGAGCCCCTAACTCCTCCTCTTAGCTGCCAATTTATCTTATATGGCCGCTATTTGCGGCCTGATCTAGGGATTTAGGTCCCAGGTTTGGTCCATAGCTCAATCATCTGATAACTAGGCCTACCCTATATGCAAAATGTCCTAATTTCATCTGAAGTAAAATCTGGGAGTGTTTTTCTAAGTTGTTGATTTCGTTTTGCGACTTTTGAAAACTAAGTTTTTCATATTTGTGTTTTGACTCGGTCGTTTGACGTTTGTACGTCAACATCAGGAATTGTTTGGTTGTTCTTGCATGTGTGGACCGTAGGTTCTAACCTGTATGCGCTTCGGGTGTCATATCGGTTTTCGGAGTTGATTTTGATTTCATTACAATATGCGTTGAATTGTAGGTACCTTCGCGTGGACTTCCGGGACGATGAAGGAAGAGAAGGCGTTCATCGACTTCAGCTAGAACGAGAACGGTAGGTGACTAGATGTATATCTATGGGAGAAGTCGGGTGGATGGCGTATAGCATCCCCGCAACCGTAGTATTAAGGTACTAGATATATAGTTATTTACATATTAACTTTAGATTTGTATACTGAGCTAATAAGGTTCTAGGAGACTATAGGCGATAGTAAACGTACTCGTAAGAAAGAATGCCCTTAGTTCTTATTTACGTAGTCTCGAGCCATTGGTATATATGTTGTCACACACACGCACACATATGTGTGTGTGTGTATTTGTGTGTGTGTGTGTGTGTATACACACACATGTAAGTTTGAGGATAATTTTGATTTAACATCACGATATGAGAATATGACATGTTAGAATGATATGAGTCAATATGATCCGACATGATGTCACGAGACTATGTTATATGATATAAGATGAAACGTCATGATATGACATGATATATTATATGAAGATTAGACGATATATATATTCATGTTACGACACGAGATGATATGACATGCGACGATATGCGGGTAGACGTAATGATATGATGTACGTGACCATAGATCCGTACTTATGATTTAATGAGATCGTAGGAAGGATTATACCATACATGATATGATGTACAGGACAATAGATCCGTACTTTTGACTTGATGACGTCGTACGCTAGATTTTATTGTACGTGACATGATATACCTTATGATTGATCCACACTCTTGACTCGAGAATGCCGTATGATAGATTATACCGTATGTGATACTATGAGGCTAGATCGCCGACTTAGGGATGTATCGAGTCGGAAAATTATTGTCTTCAAATCACTTAAGTAGATATTATGATATATTTAGGGCCATATCTATTTTCAAAACTAACGAATCATTATGCATTTTTAAATGACAGCCTGTAGGGATGCTGTTAATTTTCAAATGATATTTTTTTTCTCAAAAACACAGTAGCCCATATTTTTCTAAAAACAACGATTCGTACTATTTTAAGCTATAACTGTATGGCTCATATGTAGCTATGTACTTTATACTGTTGCGTTTTACAATTTCCTTTTTCTGTTATGCTCTTATTATTCTCATTTAGCGGTACATATACATGTCATTTTCCTTATTTTGTATGATATCATCTGCTAGGACACACGCACCATTACCGATGATGCGCATGTAGCACGTACACATACTCGCCGGCTCACACACTCATCATCGGTAATTGCCATGCCCGTAGCTTTTAGTATTGTTTAATACTCATTATCGCACATTCTAGTTTAGATATTGCATTTTCATACCTAGTTAGATGCCACATTTATGTAAACACACTAGTTATGCACTATAAAATTGTTCTGTGCTGGTACTCATTATTTCATTATTGTTTCATGCTTAAGATTCGCTTTTCATGAGATTTCTGGATTTGAAAAACCGCGGATATTATTTAAAAACTTATGATTGTTTTAAAAACGCGGTTTCTCTTGATATGATGTGTGGCGTCCACCATGAGTTTTCTCGGTTCTGAGCTATGTGTATACCCGATTCGAGAAGAGAGGAGGCACCGTTTGTGGGTACATGGTGGACCCGGTACGGTACCCCGAGGTAAAAAGATCGTATTGAAATACGTTGATCCCGGCAGGGGGGCACTACCGACCGATGATAGTACTGGGCTCGGCGGATATCCGGAGAATATCGACCGGAGTCGTGTGATCAGATGGATATGAGGGCTGATCCGATGAGACGGCGCCCGAGATATGAGGATTTATGTGTCGATCCTGGACACGGTTTTATGATGTTTTCGAGTGTCAATGCTGGGCACTCAGATTTTTATGATGATTTGATGTGTCATTGATGGACACACGTTGGATAATATACATATTTCATTCATATATGATGCAGATGACATGGCACCATGTTAAGACACGGGCACGATTATATCATTATTATAATTATTTTTACGCTATCACCCTCATTACTGCTCGATTTTATATATTCTTCATACATATGTATATATGATCATCCGCGTTTACCATACAGCCTTATTAAAATATTATATTACTGTATGACCTAGGAGATTGTCATATATTCGGTTTCTACGTGCTGATATCTTCTACTCACGAGTTGGCACCTCACCCCCGTTGTATCATGGTTTTCTTGTAGGATCGACCGCACGGATTCAGTAGCGACTTGCTGCCACACAGCTTTCTTCCGGGTGATTTGTATTATAGGTGGGGTACACTTTGGATTGTGACCACCATTTGTATACATTCATTCAGTTGTATCTAGTTAAAAGCTCTATCAACCAGACTATATATATTGATAGACTTAGAAATCATAGATTGTATATTCTTTCGGATTCAGAGTCACGGATATGTATTTATTCTTTACTTCTGGTTTCTTTACTTTCTTTCTGTGTTTGAACTTCTCCTTCGGCGTCGTATATATTTATTTGTGTGTTTGTGATTCCACCTATTAGCGAAGTGCTAGCTCCCGCTTGGGGATGCCTATTATTATTGCTATGTATTATTTTTGGATCAAAATTTACAAATGAGGTGCTACTCAAATTTCAAATGACGAAAATGTTTTCAACTATAGTATACAACCCATTTGTATTTTCATATAACATTGTTTATTCATTTAAAGAAAGAACTTGATTTCATTATACCCTTAGTTCAAAACTTCACCTCCACTATTTTCCCTTAAAAGGTATAGATTTCTGGGCTTTCGGCTTACTTGGATTACAGTGGGGTCCTATAGACTTCACGTGATTCAAGTGTCAGTCACGTTCCAAATTCCAGGTCCTGACAATAATATTCTCTATAAGTCTGAGAATAGCTATTAGTAACAAGTCTGTCCTCCAAACAAGACAATGAGCCGTCTGGATTAAGCTTTATGTTATAAACCCATTTGCAACTAACTGCTCTCTTTCCAACGGGCAATTGAGCAAGCTTCCATGTACCATTCAAGCGTAAGACTAACATTTTTTCTTCCATGGCTTTCATCCATTCAGGATGAGCCAGAACATCAGATATAGAAGAAGGAATAGCATAGGAATCAACAACATCAACAAATGTTCTATACGAGAGAGAAAGTCTAGCATATGTGACATAATCTGATAGAGGATAGAGTGGCTTGGCGGTACGAGTACCTTTGCGAAAAGCAATTGGAAGATCAAGATCAATCTGAATCGGATCTGAGTCTGGAACAGGTGTAGGATCTTCAATGACTGGAGGCCCATCTTTCTAGTTTTCTTCCACCTGAGTTAATTGCTCAATTAAATGATCATCTAGTTCTGAAGTATTTGGTGCCGTTGACACATGGGGATTGGCTGGAGAGGATTCGACAACAAGAACACCATTTTTATAAATAGAAAAATCCTCTCTATGTGATGGGGGTATTACATTAGTACCAAAGAAAGGGATATTTTCATGAAAAGTCGTATCCGTAGAGATGAAGACTCTATCGAGTTCTTTGCTATATGTCACGCCCTGCTTCCCGATGTATGGGTAATAAGACGCGACGAGGCCCGCTACGTATTTACTCAGAAGTAAACACGATAAGCGTAATTAAGCAATATAATAAAAGTACACAAGAAAAATGACAATAGATGTAATTGAACAACAACTTTATTTATTAAACATTTCTTTACAAGTACAACTGAAAATGTAAATACATGAATGGAAAGCAATGCCTAAACAATGGCATGAACTGAAAAGAAAATATATATACAAATATCTAAAGCTCTGGATCAATGGCAAACTGCTCCAAATCTTAAGTACTGGGATCGATCTCCAGAGGGTCAGATCCACCTGACAACATTCCAAAGAAAGAAGAGAGAAGGAATGTCGTCAGCGAACAATCGCTTTGTAAGTCCTAAAGAAAGGTAGAAATAGAGTAGACAGATAGGAGAGTATAACTAGTAATGTTTGATTATAATATTAACGCAGTTGTTTGTAGCTTGGTACAGAAGATGCCAGTGTATACGAGAGGAGTCCCACTATTCCGGAGACTAAGATATACGGAGCACAAGAAACCGTTAAGCCACGATACAACAGCAATAGATATTCAGGTAAGGTGTATTAAAGTGACTGTCTCATGCCACTTCTAACACATTCCGTACCAGTGTACCCTTTTAAAACCCTGTAATGTAATTTGTATTGATTTGTATTGTTTTGTTTAATAGATTGTACGACTTGCTGAAACCGTAATATCATGTAAACGGAATGGATATAAATGGATAGACATGTAATCAGAGTATATCCATGGTTCGGTTCGGTCGAGTCATGTTGATATAGATTGAATTCTGGTATAAACGGATTCATGTTGAATTGAAGTTATACTTGAATTGGATTCAAGTCAGATTGATTTCATATTTGACCGTGACTCGAACTGAGTCAGACTTTTAAACAGAATTGAAGTCCTGATTTATTTTTGATGTTATCGGTAACTGCTGCAAATGGAGGGCAGGATTTGTGTCTTTTTCCAAGACAATTACCGTATTGATAACACCGTTTTTTAGGTTGTCTACCTTAGATAGGCAAGCACCCATATTCTCCGGCTCCCTGGAGCTCAAGAGAATTGGTCCCGCTTAAACCTATATTTACTAGGGTTCTTATTGCAATTTAATATAACTTGAGGGGGTTTTATGAAAAATGGTTTTGATATATTTTCAAAATACAGCTCAAGTATTTAATTATCGTCTTTAGCGTTTTCATAGATGTAGATTTTATAAAAATGAAATTTTCTAGTGAGTAGAAGCTAGATTTCAATGTATATGGTATTTTAATGAAATATTTGAATTTTGTTGATTCGAACACATGGGCTACGTCACCGTAGTGCAAGGCTTTACCAATGAGCTACAAGTTGTTTCTTGCTGTTCCAAAGCAAATCAAATACTTATAGAATACACATGATTGCAAATACTTCATTTGTACATTAATTTTTTTTTTAAATTCTGTACACTAAAACAAAGTTGTTACACTATAACACTTGTATCCCTTTTGACTCCGAGAATATCCTAAGAAAACACACTTAATGGACATGCGATCGAGCTTTGATAAGCCAAGTTGATGATTGTGAACAAAACAAGTATAACAAAAAACACGTGGAGGAAAAGTAAATAAAGGTTTAGAGGGAAATAAAATAGAGATTGGAATTTCTCCCCCTAAGGCTGAGCTTGGTAGATGATTGATAAGATGGAAAATAGTGAGAACTTTATCATCCTAAAAATGTTTAGGAACATTCATATGGAACAAAAGAGAACGTGTGACCTCTAATAGATATCTATTCTTTCGTTCAGAAACACCATTTTGTTGAGTTGTATGGGGACACGAGAACTGATGTATAATATCAAAAGTGTCAAGAAATTGAGTAAACTTTTTATTAAAATAATCCTTTGCATTATCGCTTCTCAGAGTTTTGATTTTAATACCAAATTGATTTTTCCCCTCTGTATCAAATGACTTAAAGGCATCAACAACTTAAGTTCTAGATTTCAACAAATATAACAATATCACTTGAGAGTAATCATCAATAAAAATAACAAAATATTGATAACCACGATTTGACGTAATGGGACATGACCCCAAAATATCAGAATGCACTAAATCAAACAATTTCTCAGCACGTTTGTTGACTCTAGATTGATAGGAAGCACAGCGTGTTTTCCCATCTCACAAGCGACACACTCTAAAGATGACGAACTAGATAAGAAAGAACTAATTTATGTAAAGTAGACAAACCAGGATGACCTAAGTGACAATGGTTAGCCAGTAGATCACTATTTGTTGAGTAAAAAACCTTTGGTAGTTGTCTATCAAAATAATAATGGCATCCAATTTCATGTCCTGAACTAATCACATCCTCCGTCTTCAGATCCTGCATGACACAACCAGAAAGAGAAAAAGTTATTGAACAGTTTATGGTATGAATACGTTTACTTACATATATCAGGTTAAAAGAAAATGACGGGACATATAATGCAGATGATAAAGACAGAGATGGGGTAAGTGAAATAAAACCAATGTTCTTTACTTTAGAGAGTGAACCGTTTGCAAGTGTAATTTCGCCAGTATATGAAATTTTAGACAAGGAGGAGAAAACACCCGATGTTCCAGTTGTCACACCCCGCTTCCCAGTAGACGGAAACGGGCACGTGACAAGCCCGCGACGTATTTGTTTCGAGAAGGTCATTTCCCGGAATAAATACGCTAAGCGTAAATGAGCAATATAAAATGACAAGAAATTAACATGAGATTTAAACTTCAACAACTTTATTTATATTCAAACTTGATACATTTACAATACATGAGTTTAACTGAAAAGGAAATACAAGAAAAGAAAATGCCTAAACATGTGGCATACATAAATTGAAGAAAATAATAACTAGTCTAGACCTGAGTCGCAATCTGATCATGCTCCTCCTCTGTGATGACCACCTTCTCAGTCTTCACAGTATTTGATAAATATTCCAAGAAGCAAAGGTGGGTAGAATGCCCGTCAGCGAACTTTCACTCGGTAAGTCCCTAAGAAAAAGGTCGTGAAGTATAAAAGTATAATGACAAGGAAAAATGGATATCTTGAAGTAATGAACTATAAGGTATGGTGTTTAAACATGTCATTTAATGTAAGCATGGCAATTATATTTAACATGCAGTTCTATATATATTATGGTAAAGTAACATGAGCATAGTATAATATGGCCGTATAGTGTAGGTATAGTGAACATGAAGTGCATGCAAGTGTCCTAAGAGGTATCTATATGGGTAAACTAATTTAACGTAAGTTTAAGAGTGAATGTCAACCAATTTCAAGAGTGTTCTTGAACCCAACAAGCTGTAATCCAGGGGTAAGGAACTACGGGTCCGAATCAAGTATTAGTAACGGGACTTCAATCTAGTATTGAAGTATTCCAAACTCAACAGGCTAAAATTCAGGAGTAAGGAAACATAGGACCTCATGATAGCTTGCTTGTGTTAGTAAATATGGATTTATGATCTAGGGGGACTCCTGAGATTTCGTTGGATTCGTACTTGAACTACCCAAACACCCTGTATATTCCAGGTAACAGTAAAATTTCCAGCCTTGCTCGAATCCATGAATACATCAAGTTGCAAGATTGAGTTCAAGTCAATATCAAGTATTCGTGTCAAGTGTTCTTGTATTCATGTCAGGTTGCATTCATGGTTCGAGTCAAGTCGGTTCAAGAGTAGACATTTGGGCTCATGTATTCATGTTAAATTCAAGTATCAAATTCAGGTTCATGTTTGATTCCAAGTTCAAGCTCGAGATCGAGTTCAAGTTCAATTTTAGGTTCGAGTTTGGATTCGTGTTTGAGTTTAAAGTCAAGTTTAGGTTCGAGTTTATTTTCAAGTTACAGACATATCATGTGAATGGATTTAACCTTTAAAGATCTTAAGTTCGGGAGTAATCCGGCAACTGCTGCACTTGGACGGCAGGATTTGTGTCTTTTTCCAAAACAATTGCCGCTTGATAATTCCGTTAAGTTATCTAACCTGAATAGGCAAGCACTCATTTTCTCCGGATCTCCAAGGCTCAAGAGAATTGATACCGCTTAAGCCTATGTTAACTCTATAGTCTTGTATTGTTTGAATATCTCGAGGGGGTTTTATGAAAAATATGTTAATATTGGTTTAAAAAAATAACCTCGAGGGTGATTTATAATATTTAGGGTTTTCATGAACATGTATTTTAATTGTTGTGGTATTTTTGTAATAAAACCTAGCTTTTTGAAAGTTTATGGTATTTTTGTGAAAACTACCACTTTTGGAAACTTGATAGTATTTTATTAAAAGATTCTAATCTTTCATTTTAAAAATATGGTTTCATAATATGTTTTTATTGAAAAAACTAATTCTTAGTTTTATATAATTTTCCAAAATTTAATATTTATTTTTAAAAAATCATATTTCTTAAAAAACCGTATTTTATTTCCTTTCGAGACCGAATACTCCGTAAGGAGTTCTGCATCTCTCTCTACCGTCCCAAGGATGTGCGATAATCCGCACCATCCATTAGCGGATCCCCTAAAGAAGGTTGTAGAGACATAATTGTCAAGAATTTCGAAATACCGATTTGAAGAAATCCGTTTTGAAAACGGTGTGGTATTTTAATGAAAAAGTTCTTCTTAAAATTAACTATAGCTCTAGAATACCGTGCTATGGAACCATAGTGTGCGTGTGGGATAGGTCTTTATCCCGTGATGTTTTTCCTAAGGTATTTAAACTAATTATTGAT
The DNA here is from genome assembly GCA_030015575.1 of Agapanthus africanus. Lineage (NCBI taxonomy): Eukaryota > Viridiplantae > Streptophyta > Magnoliopsida > Asparagales > Amaryllidaceae > Agapanthus > Agapanthus africanus. The sequence continues at coordinate 333,641,090 of JASDDO010000024.1, read as the reverse complement.
AAGAGGGTGATACTAAAGTTCATGGTATTTTAGTGAAAAAGTTTGTTATATATTAGTTCCGTACGAAAATTTTGTTAAAACTAAAGACTAAATGATGTAAAATTATGTTAAGATTAATGTAGCATGTTAGTTTGCTTTAATTTGCTTATCATATACATTACAAATATTAAAAAGAATATGATATCGGAGATAACTCCTCTTTTGTCGAGTTGTTTTAAAAAGTGGTTTTAAGATGAAAGAAATGGAGAGAAGAGAGACATACTATTTTAGGAGGTTAAAAATAGATCGAAGAAGCTCTCGGGGGTCGTGGTTTCGTCGGAGATGCTCCGGTCGTCGAGTTTAGTCCGCTACTCCACTTGAAAGGCTTAACTCAACTTGACACTTAGAGGGTTTTGAGAGAATTTTTGCTAGAATTTCATAATGGTGAGGAGCTAGGGCATGAGTGGTATTTATAGTGAAGAATTAGGATTGGAGAATTAAAATTTTGGATTGAAATGCATTAAAAATATGTTAAATGGTGAATTGAAGAGTCTCTGTTTGATTGCAGGAAAATTAAACAGTTCAGGGAAGTTAAGGGGAGTCGAAGGGACAAGTGTGCAAAGCACGGGATGATTTGGAGGTATTGGAACCGTCGGCGCCGGCCCTATGGGAAGAATGGGCGGTCGGATTTGAGTGATCTGTCTTGAGGTTTGTGCCACGTGTCAAGTTGGGTGTGTACACTTCATTGCACCTGTTTGATTTTTCCGAAACTTTTTGTTTCTCCATGTATTGCACGTGCAAACTCTTAGGCTACCAAAAATTGAAAAAGAAAAATCTAAAAATAATTGGGTCTGATAGGATTCGAACTCACAGGCTTTGTCACGGCAGTGTAGAGGCTTTACCAGTGAGCTACCAGTTGTTTCTTGCTTTTATTAAACAAAAATAACTTCTAACTCTTACACGGGCTGTAATACCCTTTTCTGTACAATAACATGAAATTTCTGTACAGGGATTTCAGAGTCGTTACTCCAGTCATATGATATGATGCTCCCGAGTCAATAATCCATGAAGAAGGAGGTGTAGGGGTTAGAAGACATGTATTGTCTTTAACCTGAACGGTAGTGGAGCTCGAGAAAATAGATCATGTTAGAAGAGAACTAAGCCGCAATATCTCTTCCTCGGAAAGTCCAGAAACACTATGAGAAATAGAAATAACAGGTGTCATATCAGATGCAGCTAGCAGCTCGCTGAAATCGGAGCTCCGGATAAAGCGAATAGCAATAATTCTTGGTGTGGCTAGTCATCACACAATGTGAACAGAAACAGTCACATTTTCGCCCCTTCCTCCAAAAGGGCTTCGCCTCCTAAACCACGTCCTCATGTACTATATCCATCTCGTGTAATAAAATTAGGATACAAATTATAAGTGTATCCTTCAGAGACTTTCTCTTTATCACCCATGATCAAAGAGTGCTAACAAGTTCACAATAATTGATCGCACGCCAAAAGCGTGTCGGATGTTCAAAGTTCTAAAGTATAACCGCGATCAGGACGGTGTCGCTATGCAACTAGCCGGTTGAGCACGGGTCGATCCACAGGGAGATGGTTGTATGTCCTTTCTTGTCTTAGACGAGTCAATAAAGAATTTGTGTATGTTTGTTCGATCTAACCTATGTGTATTATTTGCAAGTATAAAGTTGTTAAGAAAAAGATGCGAGATTATAAGCTAAAGAAATCCGTACTTAAAACCTTTGAGTCGAGTCTTGACCAATTGAAGCTAGAGCAATCGGCAACAACGTGGATTAGGGGATTTAAGCGCGGTATTCGTGGAATACGGCTTATTTACCCTTATCCTTCCGTTCTTGTCTCTTGCTTTCGCCTCCGGCCAAACCGAGCGCAACCGGTCGCGGTTAGGAATCACCGTTACCTTGTTAGGGTAGGGTGCCTAACGGAGCGCTTGCGTATGGTTTGGGCGGAGTTCAATGGAAAATAACGGGAAAATGAAATGAGAAAAGAAAATCTTTAACTTACAATACCGTATTTATTCTTAACAACGATAATTACATTCATTCACAAAAAAGAACAAAGAAGAGCAAAAGAAAAGAACAAAGAAAAGAAAATATTACAAGTAATTAAGTGCATGAATATAAATTGCAAGAAAGTAAAGCAAGGTAATAAAAAGCAAGTAATAAATAAGCAATAAAAAGAACAAGAAACTAGAACTCAAGACAAGCATGCGATCAATAGCCAACCCTTAAACTTGCAAGCTCAATCAAGAGGTTGCAAGATCAAGAGAAGGGTAGAGAACGCATGTGAAATGAAGTGCTAATTCCATAAGAAAATACGACCCTTGAGATCAATAACTAACCCTTAACCTTTCAAGCTCAATGAAGAGGTTGAAAGATCAAGAGGAAGCAAAAATCTCAAGGGGAAACTAAACAAAAGAGAATGATACAAAAACCCTCATCTTCATTGATCTTCCACTCAAAAAGCTCTCACTACAATCTTCATGGAGAAAAGAATGAAGAAGAAGAAGAAAAGGACTAAAACCTAACAAAAAGAGACTAAAAGAATGGACACCAAAAGCTTGGCAAGTTCTGGGGTATTTATAGGAGGTGAACTGGCAATCTAGGGCAACCATCAGAACAAACAGAGAAAGACCAAATAGCCCCTGAAATTTCATCATGTGAGGCGCCAGTACGGCCGCGGATCCGCGGCCTATACCCCCTATTGGCCGCGGATCCGCGGCCCTATGGTGGAGTCAGGGCATGGGCTTTCTTGTACTGCCCTGATCTGCTGTCCCCTTTTGTCTGGTATATGTATTTTCTGATAATCTTTCCAGAATATCTTCAGAATTCTTAGTCCAAGATTGCTTTCTTTTCTTTACTTTTGACTTTATCTCTCTCGAGCTCCGCGCATCCATTGATTCTTGTGCAGCCCCCCTCGTGCTCTGTGCATGTCCGAGACACGAATGACCACTGTCATATGTCTTGTCTCTGGAACTGGTACTCGGCACTGGACGGATATGGATGACCGGAACCCGGCTTTTATCTGCTGTGACAGATGTTCTGTATTTGGTGTAACTGTGGAGATTTTGTCTTGATTTGCAATATTTGTACTGGAAACCTGTATTCTGTAAATATGTAACAAACACGGATTACAAGCACCTACCTATAAACACACGAGCATAAAAATGGGCGGTATAAAATGCAATATTCTGGTATGAACAAATACCCCCAAACTTAACTTTTGCTCGTCCCGAGCAAAACCAATTATTCACAAAAATAAAATCCTAACCGCACTTTCGCAGGGAACGCGATTGCACTGAGCACGTGCAACAAGCCGTTAAACCTCTAGGTGTCCCTAGTAGGAGGAGGGTTGTCTCCTGAGGGTTTTCAGCGGATACTACCCACAAAATCCCGTCAAGCTAGTGTCATAAGTTAACATCGACTCTACTCCTACAGTTTAGTATTTACGTTTGAAACTCTATCATCCTAAGTTAGAAATATCCAACCCTTATTGCTTCACACCTCCTATCTATTTAACCTTGGTTCATATACGTTCCAAAAAGTTTAAAAAGATATTGGTTTTCCTGATTTTTCCTTCTAAAGTGCGGCCTCCAATCAGGGATTTTTATCAACTTTACAGAAGACATAAGTCTTATCCTTCATTTCTATCTTTTATTCAAACATCGATTGTATACCCCTACGTGTGTGTATATTTGCACCCCTACACTCAAGAATTCAATTCAAGCTATAATACCCTTGCCCTAATACCTAATACTACTTCTTTTCATTAAGGATGGACAGTTTTGCTCACACACCTTTCATGCGACTATTAATGCTTCTTGAGGCACCAACGGCCGATTACTGAATGTGTGAGCTTAAAGCGTAAATAGCAGTTTCCAGGTCTTGACTTTATTCTATTTTTCTTTGTCTTTTTCTTTTTCTTTTTCTTTTTCAAGACCGGAATATATTTTTCAATAATGCTCTTTTGGTGTTTAGCTTTAAATACCATTTTTTTTCTTTCTACTATCCCAAGTTTCAAGGTGCGTGTAAGTGCAGTTTGTAGGGTATATACTTTCTAAGTTTGAACTCAAGAAAAGAAACTATTTTTCAGACTTATCCTCTAGTAAAGCTTCAATACTTTCCTTTCATCTTGACTTAACTCAAGAACTGAACTCAAAAAACTGTAAGGACGTATACTTACCAAAGTTAGACAGAATGAGGGTTATTTTAAGGATTTTCAATTCCTAAGTCTAGAATTTAGTTATTTCTAACATATCAACTAAACTTTCGGAATAAAGATCTAAGTTACCCTATTAGCTAACTTGACGACAAAGTTTTTATATTTTTAGAAAAAATTTCGATTTTTGTGGGTTTTTAATAAGGTATGCAAATGCAAAATATACAAATGAATGCGAAGGAAGAAAGCTTACCGAGCACACCCCCAAACTTAAACTTGACAGTGCCCTCACTGTCATGCTACAACAAGAGGGTCAAAATTGTCGGCGCTCCCTAAAAAAAATTATATACAAAACAAAAAGGAAAACAAAAATATATACAAAAAAAGTGTCCCCCCCAAACTTAAGTAAAACAGTGTTTCCACTATTAAGCGTTGAAATTCAGGATTAGGGGGGAAAGAGAACAGTATCAAGCTCTACAAGGCCTTACACAGGCCAAAAGTGAGCACCAACCATTCAAAGATTTTGTCTCTATAATGTGCCGGTTGGTGAAAGAATGCAGAGAGGTAAGAAATAGAGAATACGCGAGACCGTATGGAGAGAGAAGTGGGATACGGCCTCGGTATATGAGAAGAATGGCGGATGGGAGAAAGAAGTGGAATACGAACTTGAGGGTGGAAATGGAGCGAATAAATTAGCACAATATGTGATGACCGATGTGTGAAAAGCGATTGTGCTAATCTATTAACCAGTCGAGAAATGGGGTCAAATCCCTCAAGATTCGTAAGAAACCATGGGTACGCCGAACTTGGTAAACCAGACATACGAAATGAAAGTGAGACGGTTTCTTACAAGGTCGAAACGATGGAAAGAATGGAGGGAAGTGATCGAGGAGGGGTATCGGTTAAAGGTTCAGGAGGGTGTACACAGTCAATGACAGGGACAGGATGAATGGGAAAATCCGACTCATCAATTAAAACTGGTTCATCCTCAAAACTATCCTCAATATTCTCCTCAAAATTTAGCACATCCATGCACTTCTCTTCAAAATCCAGACGCATATGGGGTTCGGAAAAAACATTTAATGACTCGGGATGATGATTTGAAGAGAAAACCTCACCCAAATCTATGGGTTCATCATCCAAAATATTCCCAGCGTCGATATTCTTAATCAAGTGAAAATCAATATTCTCAGACACCTCAACAAAAGCATGGATTTCAATCGATTCAGGTTCTAGAGTGGAGGTGTAGAGGTCAAAAGGTTTGGGATTGGTTTCACTTGGAAGGGACCCTTCACAATCAGGTAAATCAAACACTACAAAGTCCCCGGCAACGGCGCCATTTGATCGCACGCCAAAAGCGTGTCGGATGTTCAAAGTTCTAAAGTATAAACGCGATCAGGACGGTGTCGCTATGCAGCTAGCCGGTTGAGCACGGGTCGATCCACAGGGAGATGGTTGTATGTCCTTTCTTGTCTTAGACGAGTCAATAAAGAATTTGTGTATGTTTGTCCGATCTAACCTATGTGTATTATTTGCAAGTATAAAGTTGTTAAGAAAAAGATACGAGATTATAAGCTAAAGAAATCCGTACTCAAAACCTTTGAGCCGAGTCTTGACCAATTGAAGCTAGAGCAATCGGCAACAACGTGGATTAGGGGATTTAAGCGCGGTATTCGTGGAATACGGCTTATTTACCCTTGTCCTTCCGTTCTTGTCTCTTGCTTTCGCCTCCGGCCAAACCGAACACAACCGGTCGCGGTTAGGAATCACCGTTACCTTGTTAGGGTAGGGTGCCTAACGGAGCGCTTGCGTATGGTTTGGGCGGAGTTCAATGGAAAATAACGGGAAAAGGAAATGAGAAAAGAAAATCTTTAACTTACAATACCGTATTTATTCTTAACAACGATAATTACATTCATTCACAAAAAAGAACAAAGAAGAGCAAAAGAAAAGAAAATATTACAAGTAATTAAGTGCATGAATATAAATTGCAAGAAAGTAAAGCAAGGTAATAAAAAGCAAGTAATAAATAAGCAATAAAAAGAACAAGAAACTAGAACTCAAGACAAGTATGGGATCAATAGCCAACCCTTAAACTTGCAAGCTCAATCAAGAGGTTGCAAGATCAAGAGAAGGGTAGAGAACGCATGTGAAATGAAGTGCTAATTCCATAAGAAAATACGACCCTCGAGATCAATAACTAACCCTTAACCTTTCAAGCTCAATGAAGAGGTTGAAAGATCAAGAGGAAGCAAAAATCTCAAGGGGAAACTAAACAAAAGAGAATGATACAAAAACCCTCATCTTCATTGATCTTCCACTCAAAAAGCTCTCACTACAATCTTCATGGAGAAAAGAATGAAGAAGAAGAAGAAAAAGACCAAAACCTAACAAAAAGAGACTAAAAGAATGGACACCAAAAGCTTGGCAAGTTCTTGGGTATTTATAGGAGGTGAACTGGCAATCTAGGGCAACCATCAGAACAAACAGAGAAAGACCAAATAGCCCCTGAAATTTCATCATGTGAGGCGCCAGTACGGCCGCGGATCCGCGGCCTATACCCCCTATTGGCCGCGGATCCGCGGCCCTATGGTGGAGTCAGGGCATGGGCTTTCTTGTACTGCCCTGATCTGCTGTCCCCTTTTGTCTGGTATATGTATTTTCTGATAATCTTTCCAGAATATCTTCAGAATTCTTAGTCCAAGATTACTTTCTTTTCTTTACTTTTGACTTTATCTCCCTCGAGCTCCGCGCATCCATTGATTCTTGTGCAGCCCCCCTCGTGCTCTGTGCATGTCCGAGACACGAATGACCACTGTCATATGTCTTGTCTCTAGAACTGGTACTCGGCACTGGACGGATATGGATGACCGGAACCCGGCTTTTATCTGCTGTGACAGATGTTCTGTATTTGGTGTAACTGTGGAGATTTTGTCTTGATTTGCAATATTTGTACTGGAAACCTGTATTCTGTAAATATGTAACAAACACGGATTACAAGCACCTACCTATAAACACACGAGCATAAGAATCGGCGGTATAATATGCAATATTCTGGTATGAACAATAATCAACCAAACGACAATTTTCTAACCCGAAACTCCAAGAAATCACCAACACAAATCCAATAACAAATCACATCAAATATCTAACACCAAGAAATCACCAATCAATTTTCTACCTAGAAAGAGTCTCTGATCAATGCAGAAGAAGTCTTATCTTTTGAGTCTCTGATCAACAGCCACATGATATTAAATAAATAAAGAATAATAATCTACAGAAGAAGTATTAACACAATGCAAGGGAGTTCTCTGGTCAACATGAATACCAAGAAGTCATAACATCAAATACCAAGAGGTCTTAACATTAAATACCAATCCACAAAATAAGTCTCGATCCAAGAAGAATTCTCGAGGGCGATTGTGATTAGCGGCGGCAATTGTGATGGGTGACAAGGAGTCGATCTTGAAGGCAGATCGGTTGAGGGAAGAAGAGCAAAGGACCGAGGGTGATGTCGTTGTCGATCTGATAAATGGCGGCGGCAATTAGGTAAGGGAGAGGCGGCAGTAGTTGGTTGAAGCGATAGAGTATGATTCAGCGGTGGTTGGTTGCGGTGAGGGGCGATTGGGCAGCGGGGGTAAACGGCGGTGAGCGGTGAGGGGATGGCTAGGTATTTGGGTTAGGCTCTGATACCATGTAAAAAAAGAATTAAGAAAAATTATGAGATAGTTAGAGAATCCCCTCGACCTCATATATATTATTGTTTTTCTGATAATAGAAAATACAAATAATCTAAACAAATCTAATCAAATCTAAAGTTTACCGATCTAACTAAATCTAAGTTTAATTAAGCCTAATATATATCTTTCTTAACAACTTTCCAACCAATCAAGCTTGAAATGTTCAACATTTTTATTTTAGTTGTATACATGTAGGTTGATCTTTTCTCTATTTGTATTGGTTACCTAACTTGAACTTATGATTTTTTGTTGCCATTTTAACATCATAATCAAATGTCCCACCTTTAGGATGAAAATTGAACCTGCTTTTGCACATACCGAAATTCCTTTTCTTAAAAATTAAAACTGTACAGGTAAGAATTTTTAGGTCCCAAACAATTCAGAAAACAAATACAGAATCATTGAGAAGAAAGGATAATATGAAAAATGCAACCAAACACAAAAAATTCTTCCAACTTCTCTGCTTTTATTCAATTTAATATGAATTATAAAATCTTCTACTTCTTTTCTTCTTCCTTAAACGAAATACCTTAATCAATCTATATTTATAGGCCTAGAATCCCTAAATCTATTCCAATTAGAATCTCATCAAATCTCCAAAACAATCTCTAGCTAATCTCTTCATAAATCTCCTAACAAATCTTCAAATAACTCTCCAACAAACTCTCCTAATTAATCTTCAAAACGAAACTTTATCAAAACCAAAACCTAGAAGGACTCATCGACAGACGTTTGAGCCCGCTCAAAACTACCTGGGGCCATCTCATTTAAATAGAGAGAAATATGTAATTTCAGATATGTTGTGAGCCGTCTCAAAATTTACTGTACCATCTCAAATTATAGGGATCGAAAATACGAGACAAATTCAACAAATTTCCACCTTGACTTGTATTCAACGAGCTATCTTCTGTCTTCTCTTCACAACATCCGACATTTTCTGAGTTCAACACAAAACTCCATCTTGACTCGAGTTTCCCCCACCTTCCTCCAAGGTTGTTTATTCAGGCACAGGCTTCCCCATAAGTTGATATATATCGCTTGAGATTTTGACTCCTTTGATCACGACACAGTTTTTCTGGCACACCTTCATTACTCCAGTCTGAGCAATAATTGTGTAAACTTTTGTATCCAATCTCCCAAGCGAAATTAGATTCTTTTTCAGTGTTGGTACATACCTGATATGCTCAAGAACTTTCTGCTTCCCATCAAACATCTCCATATTTACGGTGCGCATGCCTTCCACTTGTACTTCAGAGTCATCCCCTAATGTCACTGTCTATTTTTTCTCTTCAATCTCATCGAACCACTCCTTATTTGAACATACGTGAAAAGATGCTCCTGAATCCATGTACTATATATCTTCCTTTTTAACTGCTCTATTACAAGTGTAACGCTTTGAAAATGCGTTCAAGTCAATTATATGTTAAATGGTGATAATACGGGATTTTCATAAAACCTAATTAATAACTATTTTCCACATAGACTGGAATAAATCTATTTTAATTGTGAAATTATGTAATTATATATATAATTGTGCTTTATTAATTAACATTTAAATTATCGTTCACTTAACTATCCATTTTGCTTATTTATTATTTACTAAGCAAAAATTTAATTTTAACATGCACAAATCTAGTATTACCCTAGGTTAATATGTGCTTTATCAACCATGGCAACTTAACCATTTTTGTATGTATCATACCCATCTTTCTCTCCTCTCTTGGTTCTAGAATTCTTTTTAAAAATAAAGAAAAGAAAATGGAAAATGAAATGGGAATTGGAGGCATGGTGTATTTAAGAGGCATGAGGGAGACTTTGACATTAACACACACACCCTCTCTCCCTCTCTCTCTCCCCTCAACTCTCTCGGCCAAGCCCCAGCAGCCACTCTCCCCTTCATCTTCTTCTTCTTCCTCTTTAATTTCCAAGCCTCCATTTCCATCAAAAACCCCCACAAAACATCACTAAATCTCGTGTAAAACACTTTTAAGCAAATCCTTGTTGGTTCTTGGGCCAAGTATCCATAAGTACTAGCATGCTTGGATCACCCTCTCAACCATCTTGAGGTATAAGCCTAACCTAGTTACTTAATTGTAAACTTATAGTTTAATGAACTTAATTTAGTGCTTAAGTGGTAATTAGTGCTAATTTTGAGATTTAAGAGAAGTTTAGGTTAAGTTAGGGTTTTCATGACCTAATAAGGATGATTAAGAGTAGTTAGTGGCTAATAGTCTTGCTAATCTACCAAGTCTCACTAAAACACCATATTGTATTAAATTAGTGTTTAATTAGAGTTTTAATTAAGTATTTGTTTTCTTTTGGGGATCTGCTTTTAAACCAGAAGTTGCAGATTAAAGTTGCAATTATTGTGAGATAGTTACTGGACTAGGAGTACACCCACGAATCCCGAGACCCCCAATCCTCTTTCTAGGCCGCAAATAATTGGGTTCTTGCCTCAAATTGCGGCCAGATTAGTGACCTGGGTGTCAGGGTTTTTGTTCTAGGTGTCTGCTATATTTTTTAGTTCTTTGGTTGGTGCAACTTTTCCTAATTGCACTCGTATCAAAATCTGGAGCCGTTTTGCCTTAAATGCGACGTTTTTATAATGTACGATATGTACGATTCGAATCTAGTTTTGGTGGTTGCTGTGTATCACAGTCAATCGGGGTGGTTTCAGACGTTAACACTCACGTTTTAGTGTTCCGAATACACACGCGTTTAGCTTGTGGGCGCTAGTTTTCTCGTATGGTCTTGAAATCGCGTTTTGCAGAATATTAGCCTTATGTGTTGTATCGTGTGATTCTAGGATCGGTCGCGGTGATGTCGGACGCGGCATGGAAAAGAAGGGAGGTGATTGGATCAGACTAGCCGAGGCGTTCCGGTGAGTAGATGTTCACATCTACGGGGAAATCGTCTGGATGGCGCAAGGCGCCCGATAGTTAGAATTCCTTTTAGTAGTTGCATTTATATACGTAGTTCTTAATTATTCATCTCGTTGCATCGCATCATCCATTATATATATATATATATATATCATTTCATAGGACACTTGCACCATTACCATTGGTTTATGCGGCACGGGTACTATTCATGTGGACACACACACCTTGATAATTGTTATGCCACGAACACTATATAACTTGTTTAAATCAGAATATAAAACCATAGCAACATATATGATTCGTAAACCTGTATTTGTATATTCAATTCATCAGGATGGATACGTAGGATTGTTAGTCATGTGCATATACCCCATTGCATCATCATTCATGCATAGTTTTCTAGTCACGCATCGTATTTCATATTGTTGATACCATAGGCCTTCATCATCACCGACACGTGTATATATGGTGATTTTTCTTGAGAATTTCAGTATTATGAGATTTCTGGATTTTTGGCAAAACCGCAAGAATTTTATAAACCGTTATCATTTTAATAATGCAAGTTGCGGTTTTCTCGTGATATGATGTATGTGTCGTCCACCATGAGATTTCTCGGTTCTTCAGCGGTATCATACACCCGATTCTAGGAGGAGGAGGAACCGTCTGTGGGTGTATAGTGGACCCGGTGCGGTACCCCGGGGCAAGATGGTCGCAGATGATGGCGTTGAGCCCGGCAGGGGAGCACTACCGACCGGTTATTTGTGACGCGGCGGATATCCGGAGAATACTGACGTAGTCTTCAGATTTGATGATATGGGCCATTCCGGATTGCCGGAGCCCGAGATTTGGTGATATGGACCAGTCCGGACTGCCGGAGCCCGAGATTTGATAATATGGGCCAGTCCGGATTGCCGGAGCCCGAGATATTGAGATATTCATATTTTGTGTCGATACTTGACACGGATTTCTATTGATTTCATTGATGATACTACAGTTAAATTACAGAAGTTTTACTAAGATAAGAATACAGATTTTCTCGTACTAAACATATTCAGATCTCGTGTTGATTACGCATTCATGTTGCATTCATGTTAGTACATCGTATTATATCGATATGCATAGGTTGAGACGCACTTGCGTGCATGCTTTCGATAGCCTTTTTAGATGTTATTTACTACTCACGAATTAGCAACTCACCCCCGTTGTGCCACAGTATCTTGTAGGTCCAACCTGTCAGCACAGTAGCGATGGGCGCACTTCCTCTTTTCGTTTCTTTTGCTTAGACTTGCGCATTGCTCTTAGGTGGATTACGAGGATATTTTATCACATCATGTATATTATTGTATCTAATATACTCCATCTACCCTTGTTTATTAGACTTGACGGTGAGACTCGTGAGACTTGTATTTGTGGTGTTTGGTGTCGATGCTCATTTGAGCCTACGTGATATTTTCTTATTCCTTACTTTCAGATGCTTTTTATGCATTTTTGTTATACATACTGCATGTGGTTGTGATTCCGCCTCTGGCGAATAGCTAGCTCCCGTTTGGGGATGCATTATTTCTTTATATATGTATTTTTATGTGTTGTACCCGTTTGGGGGCCAGTAATTACAAGGAGACTGCCGAAATTTTCGGGAAATTTCGATGTTGCTTTTTTTTAAATGATTAATGTGACTTATTTGTTAAAATCGCTTTCTTCAAATAAGTTTTCTTGCACTCTATTTCTTTAATTGGTTTTGATTTCTGGGCTTTGGCTTACTTAGATTACGTACGCCTTGAGACGTTTCATAATTTAAGTGCCAGTCACGCTCCGTACTTTTCGGATCGGGACAACAAGTCATAAGAATATCATATTTTATTTCGCCATCATGGGCCACGTTCGCTTGCTCTTCCTCTTTAAGTTTTTTAGATCATCTAGGTCTTTCAATTTGGGGCAATTGGATTTAAAATGACCCATCTCGTTACAGACACTTTATCTTCGAAATATCTTTCACGTAGATCGCACGTGCAGAAAATACTTGTAAAGGTTAACGCTGACACAATCCCAATAGAACAAAAGTATGGAAATGACAAGCCGAAATTGACAATTAAATAAACTGTCAAAGATATGTCACTAAATCTCTTGAGCCTTCCTAGACCTTTCATATGATCTTGGATTGACACCAAACCCGATTCAGCATGAAATTACTTTTCGAAAGATGGTCGTAATAGTCATTTTGACATTTGGATAAAAATTCATAGGCTCTCAAAATAAACCAGACAATCAACATGGCTTTTCCGAACATTTTACTTATTTGATGAAAACGGTTTACGTATTTCCTCGAGACATGTTATATATCCTGAATGGTTCGGATCTGAACATGGACCCGATCTAGTCAGTTGATAACAACCGGTTTTCTGTCGTCCAGACCCAAGGACGTTCGGTAGATTAATAAATTGGCTGGGTTCGAGCCTTTTGATTCAAACCCGTTTAGACCCATACTTGTTTACTTTTAGTTTCAATATGCTATAATTGGCATATGAGCTTTGGTATGCAGTCATATCTAAACTGATTGTTCTTTTATTTATAAATTACATATTCTATTATTTATTTTATAAAAACCAAAGGTAGATGAATAGTCTGGATAAAAAAGCACGGGTATAAACCGATTATTACCGAATCTTGATCCATTCAATATGACAATCGGGTAGATAGACGGATCTGGATCCACGAAAAGTAAACTGGTTTGGATTTGAAACATGTCATTCCTGGTCCTAGCTAGCCTATATATCCAAAGTCTATGTATCATTTTCCTACATTGCTTTTGTAGGTAACCTGCAGATGCAAATGCAATGCAATGCAGAATACAAATCCATTTTTCTTGTTTTTAATAGCCTTTTCTAATAAAGAGATGGCACCATTTTAATTACACGCAATTGGCATTGACTGTGAATTTGATTGAGCTCACATGAGCTGGAATTATAATAGTAAATATTTAGTTTTAATTATCAGATTATATTTTTAATAAACCTTGAGATTGCACGCATCCCAAGAGCTTTTAGGATTTTATTTTGCCAATTGAAAAATAATTTTAAAAAAGGGCAACTTCTTGCATGTATATCCGGAGAGTTTATCGCCTTATCAATTCATCAGAATACAAGCAATATCGATTGATCACAGTTTGGTAAATAGGTAGGCAATACAGCGGCTTCGAGATCGTGTAATGCACAAGAAACACATTATGTACTTCGGCATATGTGTGCATCCTAGGGTGCGACCTTCAATACTAAGTACGATACAATGTTCAAGGTTGCACCCCCTACAAAAATTTTGAATTTTCAAACAGTACAACCGAAAAATATCTGAATCTGCTTATTTTGTATTTGGTTGGTATTGAATTTCTAGTATTGGATCTGTGCATCCTTTCAATTCTTGCCTGGTTGGGAAAAAGTAAGTGGGATTTGAATTTGAGGATTAAAGAAACAGACAGGGAGTGGGATTTTTTTTATTATAAACAGTGCTAAATCTATCAAAATCAAACCAAAAAAAATAGGATTCATCAATCCATATTTTTGTGTGACCCCTACAATAAAAAACAAAGGAACCAGTAAATTTACAATTCTCCAACCAAACAAAGGATCCCTAAATTCTCGCTCTTTTTTTGGATTCCACAATCCAAACAGTGCACAATCCAAACCTACCAAACAACCCCTAACGGCCTGTTTGGTTGCAGGATTATGGGTTTGGATTTGGATTTTGCAATTTTGTGTTTGGTTGCAGAATTAGGATTTCTAGGATTCCTTTGTTTTATATGGAGGGCCCACCATAAAAGAAGGATTCATGAATCCTAAAAATTTTCATGGATTCTCAAGAATTTGGCACTATTCATTGTACTTTTAGATGGGGCCCATGCACTTTATTTATTTAACAATCCTCTCTCTCTCTATCTCTCTCTAAAATCCTCAAATCCAAATCCTATTTTTTTTCCAACAACCAAACAAAGATTACAAGGATCTACAAATCCAGATCTACAAATCCAAAACCAACCAAACAACAAATTACCAAATCCAGAAATTTCAACCGTACTATTTTTGGAATCCAAATTCCATAATCCTGCAACCAAACAGCCCCTAAGACCCTTCAACTGATCAATATGGTCCTTCGAGCAACTTTTGCTAAAACTTTAGAGAGCTTAGCTTTTTATATGAAAGTGCACAATCCATACTTTTGCATCATCAGGGCTTGTTGGAGATTGACTATTCAAAGCCGTTTTAACCCTCTTTTGTAACAATTTTAGTATTTGAATAAAATGAGTAGTTTTCTGTGCTTTCTAGTTGACTTGGATTTTATTTCCATCCAATAACACAATAGTTATTTTCCACATCCGTAGAACCGTATATGCCGACGCCATCGTCTCCGCCGGCGTATGTTTGAAGGCCACGATGACATTTTTCAAATCCAACTAAAGTGTTATTTTACCTTTTTCCATAAAAATTCTTTTTTTTTTCCCTATGTGCATAATATAAGTGTTGAATTTTATTTTTTTATGATAATATTGTTTTCGCAGACTAACTATTTTAGTTACTGCACACTCGTGATACATGTCATCATAAAATTAGTGTCTATAAAGCACAAGAATCTTCACACATGGAAGAAAATCATTATTAAGTAAGAATCTTAGAAAATGATGATGCTCTATATTGACGACCTCCCGGATCAAGACACGTGGCAGATGACGTGTCCCAGAACTCAGAAGAGAGGGCCCACAGGCGGCCGACCAGGTCACTCCTGCACCCGACCTACAAGCACAAAGCTGGCTCACCTCAGAGCCCCCTGCAAATTGGCCTCCTCGGCCTCTCAGCTCGCCTCCGAGCTGCCACAGGACCAAGATACCTCGGCCCTCTCGCTCGTTCCCGAGCTCTCCCGCCGAGGCCATCTTCCTCGGTCCCTCCGACCGACCGACTCCACCACTCACAGGCGTAACCGCCGCTCAGCAAATCTCGCCATGCGCGAATACTCCGCCGGCAGCATCCCACGTTCCACGCCATCACGATCCCCACTAACGGGCGATCCGCTTATTACGTGGGCGTGACGTCGGGAGCGTAACTGTTGGCGATATTCTCGCGCCCGCTACTGCGTGATGCCGCCACTATATAAACCCCCATCACAGAGGGGTCAAGTAAGCTATTTTTCACCCCACTTAGCCGTTACTCTGCTCGGATCTTGTACTAAGTTGATCGTCGGAGGGTGCTCGGTGGTACCAAACCATCCCGGGACTTCCTTGCAGGTATTCGGCACAAACTCATCAAAACCACCAATCTCCTCAAAACCCATTGAGACCCACACGCAACAGGAGATCACATCCAAGATCCACCGTGAGATCGACGGAAGACAACATCTGACGGAGACCCGAAAATGACCTCCATCAGTTGGCGCCGTCTGTGGGAAAAGAAACTCCACAAAAAACAAAATTGGCCTTCTCCATCCACATGGCAATCGTCAGCTCGCCTGTTTCTAGGCATGACCGGCACCCCCTCACTCGACGGGGTCGCGCCCACGAAGCACGCCAAGACAGCTCGAGGACAACCTCACCGCGGGGACCAAGGGACCTCGTCGGAAGGAACCGGGGCCCATCAAGAGCTATGGTCATGATGACAGGGGGTCAGTCGAGCTCCTACGAGACTTGGCACCCCACGCCGGCAACGGATGCCAACGGCCGCCGGAGCAATAAGGCCAAGGACCACGAGCCTATCACCTTTGGCGACGGGGATCTCCACGACATATCCATGCCCCACAACGACCCTCTGGTGATCACGGCCCGAATCCACCGGTACGAGGTCCACCGGATACTTGTCGACTCGGGCAGCTTGGCAGACGTCCTCTTCCACGACTGCTTTCTGCGCATGGGGCTCACCCCAGCAGACTTGAAACCGACCTCCCACGTCCTTTCAGGGTTTACCAACCACTCCATCCCGGCGGAAAGGGTGGTCACCGTGCAGTTCAACGTGGGGGAGCCCGGCCGCAACCGTACGTTTCCTGTGGACTTCATCGTAGCAAAGGTCCCATTGGCCTACAACGTCCTCCTCGGTCGCCCGATGCTGAACTCCCTCCAGGCCCAGATATCGACCTACCACCTGGCGATGAAGTTCCCTCTTGATCAGGGCGGGATAGGTCGGGTCTATGGAAACCAGCGGGTCGCGAAGGTATGCCTTACCGAAACATCTTCGTCCGAGCAGCCGGCCGACGACGCTGAGGTAAAAGACGATATCAAGGGTTCTCATGACATTCGAGATGAGCAGAAAGAGGCCCGGGGGACGCCGGTCGAACCACTGACTGAGGTGCCCCTAATAGAAGGGGACGATGAAAAAACTGTCCAGGTCGGATCACTCCTGACAGGGACTCAGCGAGATGACCTGGTCAGTTTCCTCAGAAATAACTCCGACGTCTTCGCCTGGGCGCCTGCTGACATGCCTGGGATCGACCCCAAAATCATTTCTCACAAGCTCGGGATTGATCCTGCGGCCCGAACCGTCAGACAGAAAAAGCGAAGCTTCGCCCCAGTCAAACAGAAGGCTATCGAATATGAGGTTGATCGACTTCTCGCCGCCAACTTCATTTGGAATGTACCCTACTCGGAGTGGCTGGCGAACGTAGTTCTGGTCAAGAAGTCAACCGGAAAGTGGCGCATGTGCGTCGACTTTACCGACCTCAATAAGGCCTGCCCCAAGGAAAACTATCCTCTCCCTCGGATAGATCAGTTCGTCGATAGCTCGGCCAGCCACGAGCTGTTGAGCTTCATGGATGCTTTCTCCAGCTACAATCAGATCCGTATGAATCCGGAAGATGAAGATCTTACCGCATTCACAACGGATCGAGGGGTATACTGCTACAAGGTGGTGCCCTTCGGCCTCAAGAACGCCGGGGCCACATACCAACGGTTGGTCAATCGCATGTTCAAGCCACAGATCGGCAGAAATATGGAGGTCTACGTTGACGATATGCTCGCCAAATCCGTCTCGTCGGCCGACCATGCCAAGGATCTGAGCGAGGCCTTCGAAGTGCACCGCAAGTTCAAGATGAAGCTAAACCCCGCCAAATGCGTATTCGGAGTCACCGAGGGAAAGTTCCTCGGTTTCATGGTCACTCACCGAGGAATCGAAGCTAACCCAGATAAAATCGACGCTATCCTCAACATGGCTGTTCCCGCCAAATATTTGCCTCAAAACTTGCTCCCTTATAATATAATAACAATAAAATAAAAAATAAAGGGAAAAACTCCACATGCAAAGAATGTAACAAATGCTTCAAAGCCTTCAGAGTTAAAACATTATGAAGCAACGCTTCATAGCAGCTAATCCCCTCCGAACGGCGGCCAAGACATGGACGTCTTGCCAGTGATTCGGGGCAGATGCTATTTGGTTTTTATCCGTCCACCTCTCCGAAGATGCCAAGTTGATTTATGGCACCGTGTATCGGAGGTTTGGACGGATGCGGCCGATATAACAGACTTCGTCAGATTCCCCCTCGCTTGAGGGGGTTTTGATTATGGGGACGCTCTTCCCTGCAGGCGCAAGCCCCTGCAGTTAATTACGCCACCGCATCGCGGTAACAACTTTCTCATTCTCCAGAATTTCACTTCGTGTCGTGGATGTTTGTTTTGTTTGTGGTTGCCCGTGGATTGTATACGGAGACTAATTTATGTCGTCACCCGTAGGACGTGGATTAGTCCAAATCCGTATTTTCTTAGATTTGGGTTTGGGGTTTTGGATTAAGGATGCGTTAGCCATATTTGAGGCTAAGATCAACTTAAACGTTTGTTAAGGATACGTTAGTCTAATTTGAGACTAAGATCAACTTAACGGGATCGTTTAGATCCAACAAAAGAGCATTTAGGCTCTATTATTCCAGTTTAGGAACATAGTGGTCCATTTAATAATATATGGCCGTCGGGACCCGTCACCTCTCTGACGACGTTGAAGGATTACAACGACAGGTGTCAGAGGAGTTCGGAGATGTACCCTTGAACCAAAGTTGATTGGGGAGTCTATAATCCAATTTGGGACAAAAGTCTGTTTGAATGTTTAAGGATACGTTACCATATTTGAGGCTCAGATCAACTTAAACGGAATCGTTTAGATCCGACAAAAGAGCATTTGGGGGCTCTATTGTTCCAGTTTAAGGACGTAGTGATCCATGTTCCAGTTTAGGGACATGGGGGTCCATTGAATGTATGGCCGTCGGGACCCGTCACCTCTCTGACGACGTTGAAGGATTACAACGACAGGTGTTAGAGGAGTTCAGAGATGTACCCTTGAACCGGATATAAATTGATTTAAGAAAGCAGTCTTGCTCAGTCAATTTAATTTGAGTACTTACGGCCATGGTTGGGCTAAGTCCAGTTGAGAATATTCAACGTTTTTATCTCTGGTCTATTAGGCCTGTGCTAGGGCTTTGCCCCTGTTTAATAATGCACCGCATTTTATTTTGGCCTGTAAGGCCTATTTGATTTGGGCTCTGTCCCTTTTTTATAATGCAGAGCATTTGTTTTGGTCCATTAGGCCTTTTAATTGGGCTCTGCCCTTTAATAATGTGCTGCATTAATTAGTCTGACAGAATGCCACGTGGCTTGTCAGGCGCTTTGCGCCAATTAAGGAGCGCAAGGCGCAAGTCCATGGAGGGTGACACGTGTCACGCTCTGCTGAATGCAAGCGCAGTACGCTGCGACAGTGCGCTGCGCTGTTGCGCTGCTGACACGTGGTGCTCTCTGGTGGCTTGCGCCAATTTAAGAGAGCAGTGCTCTATTTAAAAGCGCATAGCGCAAGTGGTCTTGGAGCTGACACGTGGCACGCTCTGGTGAGTTGCGTCAATTTCAGAGAGCAATACTCTATTTTAAAAGCGCATAGCGCAAGTGATCTTGGAGCTGACACGTGGCGCTCTCTGGTGGCTTGCGCCAAACCAGGAGCGCAACAGTGCAGATTTGCAAGTGCAAGGCACTATTTTAATTTCTTGACCCAAGAAAAGAATCCGTAAGATTCCAGAACCAATGGTTCATAAAAAAAGGCAATGCCTTTGTTATTATTATTTTTTTTGTTGAAGCTCCTTGATCTTGTTCTTAGATTAATGATCTTTTCAGAAGAAATTCTTCTTTTATTAAAGGTTTTTACCTTTTCTTTCTTCGAGTTTTTCTCCAAAAATTCTTTAGAGTTCTCTCTCTGTTTTGTGTTTCTCTATTTCTCTCTGTTCTTCTTGTTCTCTTTTGAATTGGGGTCTAGGGGCCTTTATATAGTGCCCATTAATTTGTTAAATTTATTAAAGAGATCATTCTCTGAGTGATTTGGGGAATTTTCCCAATCGTTGGATCTTTGATCCAAGGGCTTCTGTTTTACAGAAGACAATCTTCTTGTTTTAACAAGAACAGAAAGATCTTACTGGAATTTTAATTCTGTTTGGCGCAAACGCACCAGCGCTTGACACGTGTCGCGCAGCGCACAGCGCAGCGCGACTGCGCTGACACGTGTCGCGCAGCGCAGAGCGCAGGTCAGCTGAAGCATTGCTTCTTTATTAAAATCTGAGTTTTATTTGAAAACAGAGCCTTGCTCTGATTGGGGAAGCAGAAGCGTTGCTTCATCTCCCGCCTTGGAATTTGAACAGAGCTTTGCTCTGATTGGGGTAAACAAATGTCCCCCACCGTTGCGCTTACGTGGCCCTCCAAACGTGAGCGCAGCGGTGGCAGAATTCCAACCGTCGCGGCAACTCTTGGAAGTTGAAAGGGCATTTGATGCCTATAAATAGGACCTTTGGTCCTCGACAGATGATTATCATCTTCAGAATTTCTACTTTCAGAATCTCAGAGCCCTGCTCTTTATTTTCAAGAACTCCGAGAGTTAAACTCTTAAAACTTTTAGGTAAAAATTTTAAGTTAAATTAAATTAAATTAATTTTCATTGACAGAGCCTTGCTCTCAATAGATCCCTGATCTAAAGAAAACCCATTTAGGGTTTCACTTAGCAGAGCTTTACTCTAAAGGGGTCTAAAGAGAACTAGGGAGAACCCTATTAGGGTTCCATTAATAGAGCTCTGCTCACTGAAAGATTTTTTTCTTGTATATTCCTCATTTCATTAATGGAGCTTTTCTCCTTCCAAATCATATAGCAGAACTCTTAAGAGTTGCTAATTTTTGTCGATTTTCTTTCATAGGAGCGATGGACGCCCACATGTATGAGCTCGACGAGATTATCTCTTACGGGGACATCCGTCGACTTGGCCGTTCTCAAAATCGAGAATTTACCAATGCCGAATGTGCAGAGATCATGAGTCGCTTCGACGCATACAACGGTCAACTGCTTCCTCGGCGCTCCCCTCCACTGAAGCTTATTGTGGGAGCCATCTGGGAAGCGCTTCCCCTATTCTTTACCGGCGTGCCGCTTAGAGCATTGGACGCCGCCGAGGACAAGGTGCACTCAGTGTACGTGATGAATTTAATCTCGAAGAGACGGCGAGACAATCTTATCGATCTCTTGCACGAAGCATTTCAACAGTCCGCCATTCTTGCTGCCTATCGGAGGGTGGAAGACATCAGTGGGGATCCCGACGCCCGTGCTCGCGAAAGGAAGCACACCAGGATGGTTCGCCGAGCTTGGAAAGTTTTGGATAAGGTCACTTTCGATTTCCTCAATCCCTGTCCAGAATCTGAGGTTTTGTCGTTGTAATCATTTGAATAATGTCTTTTTTTATTGTCTTTATTGATGTAAAAACTTTCTAAGTATGAATGAAAAATCTTTTGCCTCCTTCCTTTTGTTTTCTGCTTTGTTACTGGCACATTCTTTAAATAAGCATAGCTTGTAAGCGATATATAACATTCTGTCTTGAGCATCTTGGGGAGTCGTGATGGCTTAGGAAGCAGGTTCAGGTTTGTTACCTAAGGCTTTTCAATTTCATGAGCCGTGAGGGTCTCATAAAGACTTTTCTCCCTACGAGTCGAGAGGATCTCGTAGGTGTATTTTCTCCTTAGGAATCGTGAGGATTCCTAAGTGTGTTTCCTCTTATAAGTCGTAAGGATCTTATAAGAGAATTTTCCCTCTTATGAGTCGTGAGGACCCGAAAGCGGTTGTTTCCCTCCTTGTCGAGATTCGACTTTGGAGAGTGAGACCCGTGGATAGTATGCAAGAGACCGTTTTGGGCCAACTTGCAGGATCCCGGTGCTTAGGAAACAGGTTTTTAATCCCAGCTGCCTAAGGCTTTATCTTACGAGTCGAGCCGCATCGAGAAGTTCTTACAAAGACATCGATTTCTTCACAAGTCGAAACGAATCGATCATTTCTCGCAAGAATATCCTAACGTCGCAGTTAACCTCTGCTCTTTACGACAGAAGTCCGTTAGGGTCTGTGGTACTTAGGGTTTTGGCCGTCGTACCGTCGCATCAGTTGATATATTCCTTGATAGGCAATCGTGCTGTTCGAGTAGCCCTGCGACTGCCGTGTCTATGATCCCTTCGGGGGCTGGACAAGACGTCTTCAAGCAATCCTCCTTGGCAGTTTGACCGTCGGAAGAGCAAGCGTTAGGGATTTTGCCATGCCGCTTTTTACTTGAGGTTAGGCTCATTTTGGAGAGCCCCGATGAGTCATAACCACTCCGCGCTGGTGTGGGATGATCTCCGATAGTCTTTCAGGTTTAATGTGAGTTGTCGTCAAGACCCTGAAGCTAGGAATTTGGCCTTTGCTTCGTTTGCTGGCATCGCGTCTGCTGTATCGAGACGAATGTCGCGGTTGTCTCTAGGTTGCTGGTGAACCGTCGAGATTTGGATCTGGGGATTTTGTCGTGGCTCCGTTAGTTTGATTGTCGCGTCTGAACCCTGCTGTAGGAAGAATGCTGGGGTGACAACTCGTCTGCTGTATCGAGACGAACGTCGCGGTTGTCTCTAAGTTGCTAGTGAACCGTCAAGATTTGGAACTAGGGATTTTGTCGTGGCTCCGTTTGTTTGATTATCGCGTCTGAACCCTGCTGTAGGAAGAACGCTGGGGTGACCTCTCGTCTACTGTATAGAGACGAACGTCGCGGTTGTCTCTAGTTTGCTGGTGAACCGTCGAGGTTTGGAACTAGGGATTTTGCCGTGGCTCCGTTTGTTTCATTGTCGCGTCTGAACCCTGCTGGAGGGAGAACGCTGGGGTGACATCTCGTCTGCTGCATCGAGATGAACGTCGCGGTTGTCTCTAGGTTGCTGGTGAACCGTCAAGGTTTAGAACTAGGGATTTTGTCGTGGCTCCGTTTGTTTGATTGTCGCGTCCGAACCCTGCTGGAGGAAGAATGCTGGAGTGATCTCTCGTCTGCTGTATCGAGACGAACGTCGCGGTTGTATCTAGGTTGCTAGTGAACCGTTGAGGTTTGGAACTAGGGATTTTGCCGTGGCTCCGTTTGTTTGATTGTCGCGTCCGAACCCTGCTGGAGGAAGAATGCTGGGGTGACCTCTCATCTGCTATATCGAGACGAACGTCGCGGTTGTCTCTAGGTTGCTGGTGAACCGTCGAGGTTTGGAACTAGGGATTTCGCCGTGGCTCCATTTTTTTGATTGTCACGTCTGCTGTATCAAGACGAACATAGAGGTGGTGACCATTCCACGTTGGTGGGGGATGATCTCCGGTTGTCTTTCAGGCTTTATACGACTTGCCGTTAAGACCCCGAAGCTAGGAATTTAGCCTTCGCTTCGTTTGCTTTGTCATGTCCGAATCCTGTTGGAGGAAGGACGTTATTGTTGACATTGCGTCTGCTGTATCGAGACGAATGTCACGGTTGTCTCTAGGTCGTTGTTGAACCGTCGAGATTTGGCTTCGCTTTCTGGCGAAGCCTGTTGGGAAGGTATGGTTCCCTCCTTGTTTGTGCCCCTGGATTTTATATAGGGATCGACGTGATCTCACCTGTAGGGCATAAATCTCATTTTTATTTTTATTTCATTTCTTTCCGCGATGCTCTATCATTTCAGCTTTTATATCGCGAGGATCGCGATTGCCCAATCATTTCGGCTATTTTTCGCGGTGCCCAATCATTTCGGCTATTTATTTTGCTTTTACTCGCTGCTTTTTATTGTGAGTTGCCCCATCATTTCGGCTATTTTTTTTATTTTTACTCGCTGCTTTTATTGCGAGTTGCCCCATTATTTCGGCTATTTCGTATGCATGTGTGGCTTGTTGTTTTTTCGTCGCAAGCTTGGGATTAGACACCGATTTCGGCATCAGCACCGCTACAACTGGGATGTTGCCAGGAGCGAATCATCATTTGCCTCTGTCAATATTGAACAAAAGTGGCTTAGTAAACAGGGTTAGGATCCTGTCGACTAAGGCTTTTTGACTTTATGAGCCGAAAGGATCTCATAAAGGTATTTCTCCCTACAAGTCACGAGGATCTCGTAGGTGTGTTTTCTCCTTAGGAGTCGTGAGGATTCCTAAGTGCATTTTCCCCTGTAAGTCGTAAGGATCATACAAAAGGGTTTTCTCCTTATAAGTCGAGAGGACTTGCAAGGGTTGTTCATCGTGCGAACATATCCCTAGTCACGGATTGGACTTGGTTAGGGAAATGTTTATTCACGCCCGTGGATCGTATACAAGGGTCATTATGAGCCGCTTGTAGGGCAATATCGAAGGTTATGGGGGTTTACTTAAGAACAGGTTCAGGTCTCTGCAACTTAAGACTTTCAACTCTTATGAGCCGTGAGGGTCCCATAAGAGAGTTCTTCTTGTGAGTCGTGAGGATCTCGCAAGTGTAATTTCTCCTTAGGAATCGTGAGGATTCCTAAGTGTGTTGCTTCCTTGTGAGTCGTAAGGATCTCACGAAGGTGGCTTCTCCTCACAAGGTCGAGAGGACCCTGTAAGTGTTTTTTTTTAACGAGGCTGCGCCCTTTCGGGTTTTCACGAACACTCGTCGGTAGCCCTGCTGTTTTTACTCACAGAGCCCTTTCGGGTTTTCATCCGTGTCCATTTCGCTTATGGACATACCGATTTTTTTATTCTTTTTTATTCTCTCTTTTTTTTTAACGAGGTTGCGCCTTTTCAGGTTCTCACAAACACTCGCCGGTAGCCCTGCTGTTTTTACTCACGGAGCCCTTTCGGGTTTTCATCCGTGCCCACTTTGCTTATGGACATATCTTTTTTTTTACGCCAGCCTGAGGATGCTGCGGTAGTAGTTTAAGGACGTTTCGGTCCTTTGCAAGTTTTAGGACATTGCGGTCCATCATTAGTTTAAGAACGTTTCGGTCCGCAGCCAGTTTTAGGACATAGTGGTCCGTCATTAGTTTAAAGACGTTTCGGTCCGTCATCGCCTTATTTGAGGCGAATCTTTAGTTTACTGACTTTTCGGTCTATGGGGCTTTCCCTATGAATGAGCATGATGCCCCCGGCATATCTATCTTCTTAGGAGCATGAGGCTGTGGCGGGCTCACCTTCCGATTTTCGGACAATGTGAACTTGCCCTGTTGGTATTGGTCTTCAACCCAGTTTTTGAAAACGTAACAGTTTTCAATCAGGTGACTTACCGTTTGGTGGTAAGGGCAATAATTGGGATCGTTGACATCGCCTGGCTGCAACGGACATTTTGGACTCGGCAGATTGATGAGTCTGTCACGCACTACCAGCTCGAACAGTCTTCTCGTTTTATTTTGAGGAAACGAGTAAGGACATCCTAGCCTTTCCTCGAGGGATATGCGTGGACGCATATTGTTTTGACGAACAACCGGTCTAGGTCCACTCGACTGTTGTTGAGTGTTGGCGACGAAGGTCATTTCTCCCTTTCCTTTATCCTTTTTGTTCGCTCCGTCGCTTGCGGGTCCGAGATTCTTTCCGGATAGTATGCCCTTGCACAGATGAATGTTCTCATAATTCTTCAATTCTTCAGGGATGGATTCCTTGAAGATAGGGTTGAAGGCTGTATTTTCATCGGGGTCGTTCCTGTTACAATTGCCGGCGACTCTTTTATGCTCATCTGTTGTATTTTTTCGCTGTCTACGAGCTTCCCGCTTTGTTCTGTTGACGTAATGCCTGTGAGTGACATACCCTTGCCACCAACACTTAAAGGAGTCGCAGTCTTCAGTAGCGTGTGCGATCTTCTGATGATATAGGCAATAATTATGATACATCTTTATTCCACCGAGAGTGTTTTCTTCAGAGGGTGGTAGCTTCATTCCCATTGATATGGCTTTAGCAAACCTTTTCCTCGTCTTGAATTTGTTTTCATCTGCAGCGGATGTCTTTTGATTTGATGGGAGTGCCTCGACTCTTTCATCCAGTCGGCGGCGTTTGGCTCCTTCCAGTATGGCCATCTCACGCTCTTGATTGGCTTTAACTTTCAGACGAATCTCATTCAGGAAGGCATCGATCATCTCATCTGACGGCCGCAGAATTTCTGGTTCAGGGTCCGCCCTCGGTTTCTCGGCGCAAGGAGCCTCTTTATCATCCACCAATGAGTGAGAGATCATATAACAAGTTGCCCCGGTGCGTCCATCTTCTTTGGAGTGTGCGGCTGTGGTGGGTTTATCTTCCACTTTTCAGACAGCGCAAACTTGCCTTGTAGCTACTGGTCTTCAATCCATCCCTTAAAGACGAAACAATCCTCGATCGGGTGACTTACCATTTGGTGGTAAGGGCAATAATTGGGATTATTGAGATCGCCTGGCTGCAACAGAAGTTTTGGACTCGGCAGATTGATGAGCCTGTTGTGCACTGCCAGTTCGAACAGTCTTCCTGTTTTATTCTGAGGAAACGAGTAAGGACGTCCCAGTCTCTCCTTGAGGGATGAGCGTGGACGCACGTCGTTTTGGCGAACAACTGGCTTTGAGTTGCTCGGCTGTTGTTGAGTTTTGGCGACGACGATCGCTTTCCCTTTTCCTTTCTCATTTCGAGAGTCGGGCTTTAGAGGAGATGGTCTATAACCCATTTGATCCATTTGGGCCAACTTGTCAATCAAGGCCTGGAAGGTGGTCGGCCTAAAGAACATCATGAATTGGGATATGGTCGCTTGCGGATCAAGGGTTCCCACGAACATGCCTACTGCAGGAGCCTCTTCTATGCGTTGTTCGCATTTTGACCATAGGTTCCGCCATCGTGTTGCATATTGGACCCACGTTTCGCCTGGCCTTATCCTGACATTTATCAGTGTTGTTATCGGAGTGCATTCACTAGCACTCGCGAATCTTTGTGTAAACAGTAGCTCCATCTCCGCAAATGTTTTGACAGAGTCGTTAGGTAGCTCCGAATACCATTCAAAGGTTGTTTCTGCTAAGCTGCCGACGAATTGGCGAAACAACAATTTGTCATCGCCTTTGCCGCATAAGGCCCTGAATTGAGCGACATGCCGATGTGGGTTCCCTGTCCCCTTATATATGTGGAACTTAGGGATCGTATATCCCGGCGGGTAACTGATTTGGTCATACCAGCTTGGATAAGGTCGTCCGATTCTAACAATTTGCGCAGCTGCTTCATTCGCCTGATGAACCCGTATTTGCTGAGCTATATAGTCATCCAGTGTGGCCTTGGAAATGGTTTCCTCCTTGGCTGCTGAAAGGGCCGGAGGAGGATTAGATGTTTCCCCTTCGTCGTTTCCGACAATGATTGGAGGGTCCGGCTGTAACATCATCCCTACCATATCTTGGAAGAGGAGTGCCATTTATTTTATATTAGCCGCTTGTTCTGCGACTTTGTTCCCCTCCGAAAGACGCGCAAGACGGGACGTCTCGCCTGAAATTCGGGGCAGATGCTAATTGGTGCTATCCGTCCACCTCTCCGAAGATGCCAAGTTGATTTATGGCGCCATGTATCGAAGGTTTAAATGGATGCGGCCGATGTAGCAGACTTCGTCAGATTCCCCCTCAGGATGAGGGGTTTTTGATTGTGGGGACGTTCTTCCCTGCAGGCGCAAGCCCCTGCAGTTAATTACGCTACCGCATCGCGGTAACAACTTTCTCCTTCTCCAGAATTTCACTTCGTGTCGTGTGTGTTTATTTTTTGTTTTGTTGCCCGTGGATTGTTTACGGAGACCGAGTTATGTTGTCGCCCGTAGGGCGTGGACTAGTCCAAATCCGTATTATCTTAGGTTTGGGTTTGGGTTTGGGGGTTTGGTTTGAGGATACGTTAGCCATACTTGAGGCCAAGATCAACTCAAACGTTTGTCAAGGATACGTTAGTCTGGCCTGAGACTAAGATCAACTTAACGGGATCGTTTAGATCCGACAAAAGAGCATTTAGGCTCCATTGTTCCAGCTTAGGGACATAGTGGTCCATCGTATGTATGGCCTTCGGGACCCGTTACCTCTCTGACGACGTTGAAGGATTACAACGACAGGTGTCAAAGGAGTTCCGAGATGTACCCTTGAACCGAAGTTGATTGGAGGGATTCATAGTCCAGTCTGTTTGAAGGTTTAAGAATACGTTAGCCGTATTTGAGGCTAAGATAAACTTAAACGGGACCGTTTAGATCCGACAAAAGAGCATGCGGGGCTCTATTGTTCTAGTTTAGGGACGTGGTGGTCCATTGCTAGTTTAAGGACATTGCGGTCCATGGGTAGTTTAAGGACATTGCGGTCCATGGTTAGTTTTAAGACATCTCGGTCAAGGTTAAGGACGTCGTAGTCCATGGGTTTAAGGACCCCACAGTCCATTGTTAGTTTGAAGACATCTCGGTCGAGGTTAAGGACGTCGTAGTCCATGGGTTTAAGGACCCCACAGTCTATTGTTAGTTTTAAGACATCTCGGTCGAGGTTAAGGACGTCGTAGTCCATGGGTTTAAGGACCCCACAGTCCACATCAATGCGTGGTCATCGGGACCCGTCACCTCTTTGAAGACGTTGAGGGATTACAGCGCCAAGTATCAAAGGAGTGAAGAGATGTACCCTGGAACCGGAGTGGATTAAATAGTCTTTGGCCCAATTTGGGATCAAGACCAATTAATTATGTTATGAGCCCATTAGCCCAGTTAATTACGAATTGAGGACTTATGGCCATCTTGGACTAAGTCCAATCATGTCTGGAATATTGGCTTCCTGTTAGTCCCTTGAAGGAGAGACTTTGCCTCTATCCATTCGGCCAATTGGGCCAGTGTCTAGTGTTAAACACTAAAGACGAATCAGTGTTGAACACTAGGAATAAGATTGATAAGTTAGTGTTTCAACACTAAGAGATAGTTGGTGTTAAACACCAGCAACCAGGCTTTCAGATTAGTGTTGAACACTAAAACAGACCAGTGTTAAACACTGTCAACAGGAGTCCCAAACTAGTGTTGAACACTACGGTAATCAGTGTTGAACACTGCAAATATAGTTCTGTGCTTAGTGTTGCACTAAGGCCAAACAATGTTTTATCACTGAATTCAGGGGTTCCGTTTTAGTGTTTAAACACTAAGGCAAGAGGAGTCACGTGGCAACACGTGAGAGCGCCCTCCCTTCACTTGTTCTTCTGAGACTATGCATCTTTTAGAGCATCACGTGCCATCACGTGACGGGGATTCAAGCGCTTGTGTGTTAAAGCTTCCGTCAAGGGTCACGTGAGTCACGTGAGGCACTGCCTCCAGAGGGCTTTCTGTAGATCTTTTGGGGGGTCACGTGGTGACACGTGACCCTGCCTCTATGTATGTTGTTTAGAAGATCTGTTAATCTTTTTCAGGAATTAAATTCCTCGTAGGGTTAAACCCTAATAAAAGCTTTAAATTCCAGAGGAATTAAATTCCTACTTCCTTTTGAAGATTTATATTCTGGAATAGAGTTGGACTCTGAATTTTCTGTAGGAGAACTGAATAGGGTTAAACCCTAATAAAAGCTTTTAAGGAATCAAAC
Source organism: Agapanthus africanus (assembly GCA_030015575.1). NCBI lineage: Eukaryota > Viridiplantae > Streptophyta > Magnoliopsida > Asparagales > Amaryllidaceae > Agapanthus > Agapanthus africanus. The sequence continues at coordinate 333,611,514 of JASDDO010000024.1, read as the reverse complement.
TCTCATTCTCTGTTAAAGAATTATGATTAAGGGAATTAAATTCCCGTTGTTTCAACAGAACTAAGTTCTTAATTAGGGTTAAACCCTGTTTCTTTTTTGTTCTGAAGGAATTAAATTCCCATAACACAGGGTCAAGCCCTAATTTTATTTTAAAGGAATTAAATTCCTATAGTTCTGTGAGAATTAAATTCTTGTGCTTCCATTCCCTCTCTATGTTTTGGATCTGCATGGCAGGATCTCAACCCATTGAGAATTAAATTCTCAACTTCAAGGGGAGATGTGCACTTTACAGATCCTCTATCAAAGAGAGAAGAAATATGTTCTTCTGTTTTATATCAGAGTTAAACTCTGTTGAGAATTAAATTCTCTTTTCTTTCAAGAAGCCTTCCCTTTCTTACCTAGGGTTTTCTTTTGCAGAAGATCCAAATTCCTCAAAGTATCAAGGCTCTCTCCCTTTTCTTCCCTCTGCACATATCTCCCTTTTTTTGTGTCTCTTGGCTCCTATTTATAGGAGAGGCAGCCGAGTCAATTAGTTTCTGTGAATCTTTCATTGGGAGATTTGATTTGCATCCATCATTCGTTTTGGACCTTTGGATTATTAGGTGAATTTTATTCACCATTGGATTTCAAGTCCGGGAATTCTCCTTTGTTATTTCTGTTAGATTTAAAAGGGAGATCTTTCCAAATTCGAGATTTTCCCATAGATAGATGATATTTAATCACCTTTAAATCTTTAATTCAATCGGTTGCTTTTGGAAAGATTTGAGAGTTTTTTCTCAGAATTTAATTCTGTTAACAAATGGACTTTGAAGTCGGTCACGTGCGGCCACGTGACCCTTGGTCACGTGTGGGCACGTGACCCCTTTGGAACAAGCTTTCTTCTTTCTTTTTGCGCTTTGCGTTCTGTTCTCTGTTTAGCTGTCACGTGCCACCACATGACAACTGGTCACGTGTGAGCACGTGACCCTGGCATGGAGCCTTCTTCTTGATTTAACCGGAGAATGAGTCTGATGTTTTGAGTGTCACGTGCCAACACGTGACCATGGTCACGTGGGAACACGTGACCTCTCCTGAAGCCTTTTTCTTGATTTGATCTGGGAACCGTTTTGTCTTTGCCGCTGCTTTTATATGTCACGTGCCAACACGTGACCCAGGTCACGTGGGAGCACGTGACCCTTTCTGAAGCCCCTTTCTTTGATGTAGTTGGGAAACTGAATTTGCCTTGCCGATACTTTTAGGTGTCACGTGCCCACACGTGACTGTTGGTCACGTGTAAGCACGTGACCCTTCTCTGAAGCTTTTTTCCATAAGCTTTTCTGATTTTAAATCAGGAAACAAATGCCCCCACAGCGTTGTTCTCACGTGTCTGTATGTGAGTGCAACGCTGTCACCTTTTGTGACCGTTGGATTCCTTTAGGGATTTGGGGAGACGAAACGTTTCCATTGCCTTCTATAAATACCCATGTCTCTTCAGAAAAGCCTTCACTTTACTTATCTTCTTCCTTTGAGAGCCCTTTCCCTTGAGAATTTAATTCTCGTTTCCAGAGCTTAGTTCTCTGCCTCAAAATATTTCAGAGTTTAACTCTATTCAGGTGACCCTTTTTCCTCAGGTAATGTTCTTGGACAAACAGCGAACTTCCACATTCCTTTGGATTTTAAATCCAAAACAAGAGTTTTTACCCTTTTTGAACAAGGAACCCATTTTTCTTCAAGTTTTTCCATAAGAACTGGAAACCACCTAACTTTCAAACTGTAGATCTCTTAGGGTTTAGATGATCTTTGGGGAGATGATGATGGCGTTCCAACTCCATAGAATTTAATTCCATCCAAAACGTTTCTGGGAATTTAATTCCCTTCTCTTAATAAGGAATTTAATTCCATTGAAGAACTCAGTTTCTTCACACGGAGGCTTCTTGGGGTCTCTTGACCCGAGGTTGTCCTTTTGCGATTAATGCAATAGGAGCTTTGTAATGATGTCTTCTGTAGGAATTTAATTCCTTTGATCTTGTTGGATCCATTGTAGAGCCCGAGACAGATCTGGTTGGGGGGAATGTGCATGGTCATCATTCTCTATTTGACGAGGGTATTCCCTTTGTTTTATTGTAATTATTCGGTCTCATTATTAATGAGCCGTCATCCGGATTCTGTGGGGCCCATGTGTTTTGTAACCAATGGTCCCAGAGAACTCTGCTGTTGCTTTCTTTAACCAGTCTTCATGTTCATGCATGAATATATTGCTGACTTTTCTTTTAACGGTCTTCTTTTATTGGATTTCAGGTGCGATGGCTTCTGTTCCGCGCTTTCCCTTTTCTCGCTCGGAGGCTGCTTTTCCTCAGTCACCATCTGATGAGGAAGCGATGGCGATGATTCGGGCCCATGACCCGAACTGCACCAACCTTCTTCAATGGGGATCTTGGTATAGTCAGATTATTCATGGTCGCCGGAGTTTTCTTTGCGCGGTACCGACGGAGCCTACTTTCCCATTCTTACCGATGGATCCTCCGAGGACTATTTTTGCTGTGGAAATGCCCAACTGGACTCCAACGGGGAGGCTCGAGCCTTCGACGACCGGTATTCCGAACCATCCGATCCCGGCCATAGACATCTTGGGGCGGCGTATCTGCCAGGGTGAGGCCCACCCGTGGGGGCAAATTTATAAGATAGGGCTTACTCCTCGGCACCCTACGGGCTACCTTCTCTGGGCTCGCTACATCCTTTCTGCCCATCGTGCACGGTTGCAGAAAGTCGGGCTTTATCAGGCAATATACGCGTCACTCTTCCATTATAAGTCTCCGCATGTCTGGTGGGTCAAGGCGTTTTTGAACCAATGGAATCTTCCCACCAATACTTTCATTCTAGGAGATCGCGAGGTCTCGATCTCTCTGGCCGAATTTTATGACATCTCGGGGTTGCCAATCAGGGGTAGTCTTTATGAGGAGTTGCTGCCTTCTGACGAGTATATTTTTGAACCCGAGCTCGCCCCGGTTAACGGCCTGTCTGCTGAGAATGCCGTTCGCCACAAGCGCCCCAGTTTAATCAAGGCGCTAGGCATCTTCGACCGATTATACACCGAATCCGAAGAGCAGGGTGTTACTTTCAAGAGCTTCATTGCTCGTTTCCTTCGTGAGGATGCCTTATCGAAGACAGCCCCGAAGTTTGCCAACATTGGGGACCCCTTTGGGTTCGGTCCGAAGAGGTTGCCGACCACCGAATCAGATTTACCTCAGTACTACATCCCTATTATATCGCCGATATATTTTGAATCCATTGCTGTCCCAGGCATGGACGAGGAGACGTTCTTTGTGGGGTTTGTTAGTGTTTGGCTCAGTTGGTTCGTTATCCCCATGCATCGCCGCTTCATGAGAGCCTCGGTCATCTACCCGGCCCATCGTATTGCTGAGGGGACACGGTTGGCCATCGGCATCCCGGCCTTGGCGCACCTCTATCATGGACTGGGCACCGCAGCTAATACCTCTACACCCGGCGTGGACGTAGTGAACTTTTCGCTTCATTATTTCACGTCCTGGGTCGAAATGCATGTGCTGGGGGCTTTCGCTATGCATCAGAGGCCCGCTTTTTACGATGCCTATCCCTTCCCGCGACTTATGCGACTGGTGGGTGCTTCTGCTGCTGACCCGACTCAATTCGGGGCTATTCGGGTGCTGATTTCTCCTCATGCCGCCGCTAGCGGGTTGGTTTTTAATGATCGGGTCTTGTCTACTCCTTCGGGTCCCGTTCAACAACTCTGGGACCAGTCGAAAGACAACACACCTTCTTTGAAGCCCCGGGAGGCCGCGCATTTGTATACAATTAGACCGGGCTACTTGGTGTTTCGCCAGGACAGTGCAGCTCTTTTTATGCGGTACAATCTGCATCGATTCGCCCGGCAGCTTGGATACGACCAGGGTGTTCCTTTCGAGGCTTTTATAGTCGCCCCGATCCCTTCGCTCGATGCTGTTCGCGACGCCGCTCATCATTTCATGAGGCTGAACACCAGCTCCCGTTTCATGGTCCCTGAAGCTGAGTACATGCCCCGGTGTGTGGGTGCATTTACGGGCTGGTATCTTCATCGGATCAGCCCAATTATTCTTGAAGAAAGAAGGGTGCTTCTTGGTCACGACGCCCCTCCTCAGGTTACGGGGGCTAAGCTTCGACCGAGGGTTCCGGTCCGCTTCCCTTTGAGGGAGATTGGCACCGCACTCATTCCAAGGGAGTCAGGAGTAGACCTTACTCCAACAGCTGGGATGCCCTTGGGTTCCCGATCGTGGGGTAAACGGGCCCCAGTAGTAGCACCCCTGCCGGTGGCGGCACCGCCCCCTGTGGCGTCGACAATGGCGATGTTGTCCTCGGTTGTGGCACCGAGCGAGAGTAACAGGGATGAGGGCGCTGAGGGCGATGTGGGCCAGCGCCGCCCTAAGGCTTCGCGAGGGAGGAAACGGTCATCCTCAGCGACCGGCTCTGGGTCTAAACGGCGGAGAAAAGCGGCCACTACCCTGCTTGATTCTGTGGCGGAGTCTGAGCCTATCCTTGAAGACGAACCATTGGCCCTGCAAGAGTCAGACGCTGGACTTCTCTTCCCAAGTTTGGCTGATGAGGAGGCCGCACAGCTGGCTGAGGCCATACGGCGTTCAAAAGACGCGTCTCATAACGCCAAGGTTCCGAAGAAGTCTTATCCCGCCGTAATTTTTTACGAAGATCCTTCGTGGATTCGGCGGCGATTTATCGGTCCTTTGGAGGAATGGGGGGAAAGGGCTTTGAAGCAAGCTGCATCAGAAGACGCAGCTGATACACTTTCTTTATGGACCGGCGGTCATGAGTCTACCCTTGAACCCCGGCGAGCCCACCTCCTTGAGAAGGAGCAGCGGCTTGAAGAAGCCATATTGAGGGCTTCTTTGCGTATAGGTACGTTGTGCTTCTTTTGTAGTCTTTCCGATTATTTATGCCAGTGCATATGTATCATTATTCTTATTTGAATCGTGCAGAATCTTCGATGCTGGGGGAGCTCCCTACGGGCCCATTAAAGATAAAGCCCGCCGAAATTCTCAATGAAGCCTTGCTTGGTGTGGAGGGGGCTAATGAGGCTGCTCCTCTCATGGTAGAACCTCCAGCGGCGGTTCTTGATCAGGGAGCGCTTGCCCCTTTGGGGGAGGCTCCTTTGGAGGTCGCCGCCCCAATGACTCTTACTGAGGGCGGCCCAGAGGCTGGAAGAGAGGTAGTCGGGGCTACTCTACCTTTGTTGGAGCCTGAGGTCACGGCGGAGACCGTTGAAGCTGCTATCCCCCCGGCTCAGAATGAGAGGAGTGTTGAAGGTATCCCTCTGCGTTTTAATTTAGCAACCCTTTCATAGTCTGAACTCTTTTATCTTTCCCAGAATTGCGTGGTTTGGCGGCCACTATCGCCGATCTGTCGCCTCGGCAGTCATTTCAGCGTTTATTGGAGATGGCAGCTCCGCAGGCGATCTCCCCTCAGCGTATTGTCCTTTCCTCTGGGCAAGGTTAGTGTCATTCGTCATTTTTTACCATAGCATTGTTACTATTTCGCGAAATGACGTTGATGTCTCTTATAGTTTTGGAAGCTGACGATGAGGTCGAGGTCGTTGAAGGGCCAGGGGAACCATCAGCTCCTACTTGCATGACTGTCGGTGAGTGACATTTTATTATAGTCCCGTTCGTTCTGCGTTTAAGAGTTTTACTAACATTTCCCAAATTTGAACAGCCCTGCCAGTCTCCATGGCTTTGGAATCGCGCATCGTGATGCCGCCCGGCCCTTACGCTTTGCGGGCTTCAGAACGCTTGGCCCAATTGAGCCTTGTCTCCCTATCATCTTTCGTCGAGGAGCTCCGTGCTGGTAGCGCGACCACAGCCGAAGTGTTTGCCGCTGAAGCTAACGGCTCCCTTCCTTTTCTCGCCACCTATCATAGCGAGGAGGTGCTGCGGGTCTGGGTGGAGTTCTGTAGGAAGGTGGAGGCTTGTTTGTACGCTATTGAATGTTCTCGCCTTTCCTCGGAAGCCGTGGCTGCAAAAGCGGAGTTGCGGGGTGTGATAGCACGATGTGCGGCCAACATGACGTCGTGCGAGAAGAGGCTTGGCCGCAAGTTCTCGGAGAGGGAATTGGCTTCTAAGGCGCTGAGTGAGCTTCAGGCCAGCCTCGCAGCCAAGGCCAACAAAGCATACGAACTTTGGCGAGTGCTCCAGGAGTCCATAAAAGAGGTGGTGGCTCTCGATAAAGCTGCCACGTTCACTCGTGAGAGGGTCGAGGCTCATAAAGCCACCGAGAAAGAGCTCGAAGCTCGGCTTGCTTCGTATCAGGCTCAGCAAGCTCAGGCGGAGGCTCATCTTCTGGAGATCTTGCGTCATGAAGCCGTGTCTCAGCAACAGAACGATGAGCTGGTAAAATTATTGCACCGCCCGCCGGCTTGAGAACCTGTATCTTTTCTCCTTTTTTGTACATACTCATGAATGAGAGTATCTCCTTTTTGTTTCTTTCATAACTTGTACTTCGTATCTATTTTGGTTTATGAACAAAAGATACATTTTTCCTCTCAATGGTGTGTCCCCTTTTCATTGAATGTATTCTGCGGATATTCTACCTTGATCACCTTGCAGGACAGCGATGGCTTAGGATTCAGGGTTAGGATCTGCTTCCTAAGGCTTTTGCATTTTATGAGCCACGAGGGTCTCATAAAGAGTTTTTCTCCCTATAGGTCGAGAGGATCCCATAGGTGTAAATCGTGAGGATTCTTAAGCGGGTTTTCCCTTGAGAGTCGTAAGGATCTCACAAGAGAGTTTCCTTCTTCCTTACAGGTCGTGAGGGCCTGCAAGTGCTGGATGTGGTCGCCCTTGTCCGTGTTTCACGGGGCCAGGGGGCTGCTCCAGGCATCGTAGTTTTAAGACGTCGCGGTCAAGGTTAAGGACCTCATAGTCCGTGGATTTAAGGACTCCACCGTCCGCTGTTAGTTTTAAGACATCACGGTCAAGGTTAAGGACCTCATAGTCCGAGGATTTAAGGACTCCACAGTCCGATATTAGTTTTAAGACATCACGGTCAAGGTTAAGGACCTCATAGTCCATGGATTTAGGGACTCCACAGTCCGATGTTTGGTTGTAGGGACCTGTCACCTCTTTGAAGACGTTGAGGAATTACAACGCCAGGTATCAAAGGAGTGAAGAGATGTACCCTTAAACCAAGGCAAAATCCGTAGGGAATCGGGGTGATTGATCGTTAGTTTTAAGACATCACGGTCGAGGTTAAGGACATCATAGTCCGTGGATTTCAAGGACTCCACAGTCCGGTATTTGCTCTGGATGCTTCACACGGGTTCACTGCCATGCTCTGCGAGGACCAGGCTCCGCTCTGGGCATTTTCCGCGGGGTCAAAGAGTGACGTTATCCGCGTTCCACGTAACCAGGAATTTTGCACTAGATGCTTCACACGGGTTCACTGCCGTGCTCGACGAGGACTAGGCTCCGCTCTGGATGCTTCACACGGGTTCACTGCCGTGCTCTGCGAGGACCAGGATCCGCTCTGGACGTTTTCCGCAGGGTCAAAGAGTGACGTTATCCGCGTTCCACGTAACCAGGAATTTTGCACTAGATGCTTCACACGGGTTCACTGCCGTGCTCGACGAGGACTAGGCTCCGCTCTGGATGCTTCACACGGGTTCACTGCCGTGCTCTGCGAGGACCAGGATCCGCTCTGGACGTTTTCCGCGGGGTCAAAGAGTGACGTTATCCGCGTTCCACATAACCAGGAATTTTGCACTAGATGCTTCACACGGGTTCACTGCCGTGCTCGGCGAGGACTAGGCTCCGCTCTGGATGCTTCACACGGGTTCACTGCCGTGCTCTGCGAGGACCAGGATCCGCTCTGGACGTTTTCCACGGGGTCAAAGAGTGACGTTATCCGCGTTCCACGTAACCAGGAATTTTGCACTAGATGCTTCACATGGGTTCACTGTCGTGCTTGGCGAGGACTAGGCTCCGCTCTGGATGCTTCACACGGGTTCACTGCCGTGCTCTGCGAGGACCAGGATCCGCTCTGGACGTTTTCCACGGGGTCAAAGAGTGACGTTATCCGCGTTCCACGTAACCAGGAATTTTGCACTAGATGCTTCACACGGGTTCACTGCCGTGCTCGGCGAGGACTAGGCTCCGCTGTGGATGCTTCACACGGGTTCACTGCCGTGCTCTGTGAGGACCAGGATCCGCTCTGGACGTTTTCCACGGGGTCAAAGAGTGACGTTATCCGCGTTCCACGTAACCAGGAATTTTGCACTAGATGCTTCACACGGGTTCACTGCCATGCTCGGCGAGGACTAGGCTCCGCTCTGGATGCTTCACACGGGTTCACTGCCGTGTTTTGCGAGGACCAGGATCCGCTCTGGACGTTTTCCATGGGGTCAAAGAGTGACGTTATCCGCGTTCCACGTAACCAGGAATTTTGCACTAGATGCTTCACACGGGTTCACTGCCGTGCTCGGCGAGGACTAGGCTCCGCTCTGGATGCTTCACACGGGTTCACTGCCGTGTTTTGCGAGGACCAGGATCCGCTCTGGACGTTTTCCACGGGGTCAAAGAGTGACGTTATCCGCGTTCCACGTAACCAGGAATTTTGCACTAGATGCTTCACACGGGTTCACTGCCGTGCTCGGCGAGGAATAGGCTCCGCTCTGGATGCTTCACACGGGTTCACTGCCGTGTTTTGCGAGGACCAGGATCCGCTCTGGACGTTTTCCACGGGGTCAAAGAGTGACGTTATCCGCGTTCCACATAACCAGGAATTTTTCACTAGATGCTTCACACGGGTTCACTGCCGTGCTCGGCGAGGACTAGGCTCCGCTCTGGATGCTTCACACGGGTTCACTGCCGTGCTCTGCGAGGACCAGGATCCGCTCTGGACGTTTTCCACGGGGTCAAAGAGTGACGTTATCCGCGTTCCACGTAACCAGGAATTTTGCACTAGATGCTTCACACGGGTTCACTGCCGTGCTCGGTGAGGACTAGGCTCCGCTCTGGATGCTTCACACGGGTTCACTGCCGTGCTCTGCGAGGACCAGGATCCGCTCTGGATGTTTTCCCCGGGGTCAAAGAGTGACGTTATCCGCGTTCCACGTAACCAGGAATTTTGCTGATTATATCCGCATTTCATGGGATGGAGGTTTGACTGTTAGCGATATGTATACCACCGAGCCATGGAACTGGGAGTTGCCGCTGTTCCGCTTAGCTTGAAGTTGTGTCCGTCGTTACGAGACGAATGTTGGGATGATCTCTAGGTCGCTTGTGGTCCGTCGAGATTTAGCTTCTTTCTGTGGGGGAAGTATGTTCCCTTTTTGTTTACGCCCTCTTTTTTTTATATTTTATTTCTTTTTCCGCGATGCTCTATCATTTCAGCTTTTATATCGCGGAGGTCGCGATTGCCCTATCATTTCGGCTATTCTTCGTCGTGCCCAATCATTTCGGCTATTTATTTACTCTCTACTCGCTGCTTTTTATTGCGAGTTGCCCCATAATTTCGGCTATTTTTCATGCATACATTTTTACTTGCTGCTTTTTATTGCAAGCTGCCCCATCATTTCGGCTATTTTGTAGGCATGCGTGGCTTGCTAGCTTCTTTCGCCGCAGGCTTGGATTTTAGGCATTGATTTCGACATCAGGACTGCTACAACTGGACTGTTGCTAGGATCGAATCATCATTTGCCTTTGTCGATGTTGAACAAAGGTGGCTCAGTAAACAGGGTTAAGGGTTCTGTCGACCAAGGCTTTTGACTTCATGAGCCGTAAGGGTCTCACAAAGGTATTTCTCCCTACAAGTCGTGAGGATCTTGCAGGTGTATTTTCTCCTTAGGGATCGTGAGGATTCCTAAGTGTGTGTTCCTCTGTAAGTCGTAAGGATCCTGCAAGAGGGCTTTCTCCTTATGGGTTGAGAGGACCTACAAGGGTTGGACTTTGCTGGGGAAATGTTTATTCGCGCCCGTGGATTGTATACAGGGGTCAGTATTGAGCCCCTTGTAGGGCAATATCGAAGGTTGTGGAGGATTTACTTAAGAACAGGTTTAGGTTTCTGTAACTTAAGACTTTCAAATCTCATGAGCCGTGAGGGTCCCATAAGAGAATTCTCCTTACGAGTCGTATGGATCTCGCAAGTGTATTTTCTCCTTAGGAATCGTGAGGATCCCTAAGTGTGTTGCTCCTTTGTGAGTCGTAAGGATCTCACGCAGGTGGTTTCTCCTTACAAGGTCGAGAGGACTCTGTAAGTGTCCATTAACGAGGTTGCGCCCTTTCGGGTTTTCACAAACACTCGCCGGTAGTCCTGCTGTTTTTTACTCACGGAGCCCTTTCGGGTTTTCATCCGTGCCCATTTTTCTTGTGGACATACCTTTTTTTTATTCTTTTTCTCTCTTCTTTTTTTTTTACAAGGTCGCGCCCTTTCGGGTTTTCACGAACACTTGCCGGCAGCCCTGCTGTTTTTACTCACGGAGCCCTTTCGGGTTTTCATCCGTGTCCATTTTGCTTATGGACATACCGTTTTTCTTATTTTATATATTTATATATATATATATATATATTTTTTTTTTTTATATCTCGTCAGCTTAAAGATGCTGCGGTAGTAGTTTTAGGGGCGCTTCGGTCCATCGCTAGTTTAAGGACGTTTCGGTCCATTGTTAGTTTAAGGACGTTTCGGTCCGCCGTTAGTTTAAGGACGTTTCGGTCCGTCGTTAGTTTAAGGACGTTTCGGTCCGGTCGTTCAGGGGAAGGCCGGCTACTGCTTGTAAAGTCTGAGCTTAGGAAGATAGCGAGCGGACATAGTCGTCGTCATCTATCATTGACCCTGGCTGTGGCTCATTAAGCATAGTACCTCTTTAAGAAGCGGCCGTTTATTGGCCTAAAAGGCCTTTCACCGTGCACGTCCATGAGTAGATAGGCTCCACCCTAGTAGACCTTTTCTATGACGTACGGGCCTTCATAGTTTGGCTCAAATTTTCCCCGCTTGGCACGATTGGGGATCATAGGTCTTTTGACCACTAGTACGAGTTCGCCTTGGCGGATTGTCCTCGGCCTGGTCAATCTTTCGTACGAGCGCGTCATCTTTGCTTTGTAGGCTTCTAGATGTTGTTGCGCTATGAGCCGGGTTTCATCGAGGGCCTCAAGCTCTTCAAGCCGAAGGTGAGCATTTTCTTCGTCCGTCAGCTCGTAGTGGACTGCCACTCGTAGAGAGGGTAACTCTATCTCGAGGGGGAGCACTGCTTCTGTCCCAATACCAACGCGTACGGCGTTGTGTTCGTGGCCGTCTTGAATGTAGTTCGATAGGCCCAAAGGGCTTCTTGCAGCCTCTCGTGCCAGTCTCTCTTATTCTGGGAAACGGTCTTTTTTATGATCTTCGTCAAGGTCTTATTGAAGGCTTCGGCCAGACCGTTAGCTCGTGGGTTGTAAACTGAAGAATATCTCCAGTCTATATTGTGCTGCTGCGCGAAGCGGCTAATCTTATGGCTTCTGTAGGCTGGCCCATTATCGGAGATAATCCGCCGTGGGGTTCCAAACCGATAGATGACGTGCGTCTTGAAGAAGTGGAGGATATTCTCCGTCTTCACTTCCCTCAGTGGTACTGCTTCTGCCCATTTGGAGAAGTAATCAGTTGTCGCCAGGATAAAACGATGTCCCAAGGATGATGCTGGCTCGATGGGGCCGACTATGTCAGTCCCCCACATTTCGAATGGCCAGCTAGCCACCGTTGGATGTAGTGGATTCGGATGTTGGTGGATAAAGTCTCCATGAATCTGGCACGAGTGGCATTGCTTCGCGTACTCGAGGCAGTCCTGGATCATCGTGGGCCAGTAGTAACCCATCCGTTTAATTTTTAACTTCATCTTTGGGCCTGCTTGGTGAAAACCGCAAAGTCCGTCGTGAACTTCCTGAACGACTCTTTCTGCTTCGTCAGGTCCTAAGCATCTCAGCCATAGAGAATCAAACGATCTTTTGTATAGAGTATCGTTGACGAAAGCGAAAGACAGAGCTCGTTTCATGAGCTGATGTCTTGAGGACGCTTCTTCGGGCATTCGGTGGGACTTAAAGTAGTCTATGAAGACTTCCCTCCAGTCCTCGGCCTTCTCATGGTCTTTTATTTGTAGATTCGCCTACTTAGTCGCTCCCTTTTCTTCATATGATTCCGGAGGTATTCCCGTTGGGGCGAGCACCCGACGGGTTTGTACCACGATTCTTACATCATCGAGGTTTTCGTCAGCCAGCTCTTTAGCAAGTTTGGCCAACGCGTCTGCTTTGCTGTTTTCCGCGCTCGGTATGTTCTCCAAAGTATAGGAGGGAATTTGGGTCAATAGTTATTGCACCTTTTCGCCGTACTTCACCAACTCCGGTTTGCACGTTTGGTAGTCACCATTTACTTGACTAACGACCAATTGAGAATCCCCGTATATAAGGAGGTCTTCAATTCCCATGTCGATGGCGATCTCGAGGCCTGCTATCAGAGCTTCGTATTCAGCTTCATTGTTTGTCCTCGGCTCTGTTAAGGAGAAGGCGAAGCGCATTATCCCTCCTTGTGGAGTTACGAAGATGAGGCCTACCCCCGATTTGACCATTGGGATACCTTGTTTCCGTTTCTTTACGGAGGACACTCCATCGAAATAGAGTTCCCATCGGGTACTACCGCCGCCAATCGCATCAAATGCATGCTCGTCCGGCAAATCGCAGTTTCAGAGGAGAATCGGCCGGTATCGGGTGCTCAGCGAGGAAATCGGCAATGGCCTGGCCTTTCACTGCCTTAAGAGGTTGATACGTTATCGAGAACTCCATCAAGAGCAGGGCCCATTTAGCGAGTCGTCCCATCAATATGGCTTTTGACATCAAGTATTTAAGGGGATCCACCTTTGAAATGAGACGGACTTCATGCGCCAACGCATAGTGCCTGAGCTTTGTTATCGCAAAGATCAACGCCAGGCAATGTTTTTCAATGGGGGAGTAGTTACTTTCTGCCCCCAGCAGAACTCGACTTAAGTAGTAGAGTGCTCTTTCTTTCCCTTGATCGTTCTCTTGTGCCCACAATGCGCCTAAAGAACCTTCGAGGGCGGTTATATAAAGAATGAGAGGCTTTCCCTTAACCGGAGCAGCCAACACCGGCGGGTTCTGCAGGTATTGCTTGATCTCGTCTAGCGCGCTTTGGCATTTTTGATCCCAGACGAATGGGGTTCCCTTCTTCATCAGGTGAGTGTAAGGACGGCACTTTCCGGAAAGGTTGGCTATAAATCGCCGTATGTACGCGAGCTTCCCTTGGAGAGACCGCAGCTGTTTGAGAGTTCTCGGCGGAGGTATTTCCATGATCGCTTTAATCTTTAACGGATCTATTTCAATACCTCGGTGTCGAACGATGAATCCCAGGAATTTGCCCGAGGAGACTCCAAACGCGCATTTGAGGGGATTCATTTTCAAATTATATTGCCGAAGGCGTTGAAATACAGTCTCCAGATGATTTAAATGCTCTTCGTATGACATGCTCTTTACTACGAGGTCATCGATATAGCACTCGACGATGTCATGTATGAGGTCGTCGAAGATCTTTGTCATGGCCCTTTGATAGGTAGCGCCAGCGTTCTTTAGACCAAAGGGCATAACCCTGTAGCAGAATATACCCAAAGGGGTCCGGAAAGCGGTGTGCTTCTGGTCTTCGGGATGCATCTTTATCTGATTGTACCCTGATGAACCGTCCATAAAGGAGAAAACCTCGTGAGTGGACATGTTGTCTATCATTAGCTCGGTTACCGGTACTGGGAAATCGTCCTTTGGACAGGCTTTATTGAGATCCCTGAAATCCACGCATATGCGTACCGTCCCATTTTTCTTCATTACCGGGACGATATTGGTGATCCAGTCGGGATACTGGACTTCTTGGATAAATCCAGAATCGATCAGCTTCTTGACTTCGGTGTTGATGCTCATTTCAAGCTCGAGTCGCATCCTTCTTGGCGCCTGCTTGACTGGCTTGATATCTGGGGATATTGCTAATTTATGCACAGCGATCTCCGGATCTAATCCTGGCATCTCGGAGTAGTTCCACGCGAAGCAGTCTTTATGTCGTAGAAGCACGTTCTTTAACGCAGCCACCCTTTCTTCAGATAGCAGCTCGCTGACAAATGTCGGTCGCGGGTCATCTGCCGATCCCAACTCAATCTTCTTGAGGTTATCTGCAGTAGTATGTATACCATCTTCCAGTTCTTTCGGAGCTGGTGGAAATTCTGAGATCACCTCATCATCGCTGTTCTCAAAGCACCGGGGAAGGTCATCCATGTTCTCGGGCTCTTCTTTTAATATCGTAATCGTATAACAGGTGCGAATCCGCTCCCAGGACTGAGGTGGATCCTGTTCTGCTCTTGCGGCCTTGGGTTCGTGCTTTTGTGGCGGCGTTACCCTCCATCTGTTGGATAAAGTGAATCTGCCCTGTTGGTACTGGTCCTCAACCCAGTTCTTGAAGGTGAAGCAGTCTTCGATAGGGTGTCCTATGGCTCGGTGATAAGAGCAATAGCTCGGATGAGAAGCCTTGTTAACTTGCTCAGGGTGTTTAGGTTCTGGAAGCGTGATCATTTGATGTTTTAAAGCGAGCTTGAGTAACCTCTCCGTCTTGTCTCGGGGGAAGGAGTACGCTCGACTCATCTTCTTCATGAGGGACAAATCCGAGCCGTGCAATACCCGATCACGTAACCCTCTAATCCTACGTCGTTGTTGTCGGCTCCTCTTTCCGCTTCTTGATTTATTTCCGTCTCCGCATCGGGCCTTTCGTACAACGGGTTGACAAAGACGAACATCTTTGTCTTTTGCAGCCTGTTGAAATAGGCGTTACGTCCTGGCCTTCTCGTAGATGGCCATTTCGCGGTTGTGGTCTTCCCAAGCTTTCTGACCCACTTTCCTGATAGGCTTGTCCATTCGTTCTTCAAACGATGGACTCGGTGCTTCAATCGCGGGGTCTAGTTTTGATGAGGGGTTGGCATCTCCTGACAGGGCATCCTCTTCTTCATCAAAGGTATATATAGTGTAGCTGCTGTGGGCCTGTCCCCGTTTTCCGGTTCTCGCGTATCCAAGCCCAAGTGTTTCCATTTTCCCGTTGGGCAATTTGTGTTGAGTCCCAGGGACATCCCAAATCTTGTTGTAGAACCGAGCCTGCCGAACAGTCTGTTTTAAGGTACTCCTTGGCGCTTCAATAGCTTCTTTAATCCCTTTGTATAGTATCTGGGCAGACGGATGGGTTGGAGCCTGTCGAGTGTAGCATCCGCGCCATGCCAGATCTCTTTCTCTACTCTCGACTCTGAGGATCGGTAGAATAGGATCACCTTCTCACCCCTTTGCCTGGGAGGGTCGTAAAATGTTCGCAGGTCCTGCACATTATGAGTTTGAAGTGTGTCGAGATCCTTATAGTGTTCTCGCGGTACCATGGTGATTTGCAAACTATGGTCATCGCCACGGGGTGCTTGTACCGACAGCCGATTGGAGAACACGGCATTAACTTCATCTTCTGAATCACTTCCGAAGACCACCATGGGGGCGGACGTCCCTAGGTTGTTGCGTTGAGATGGCCCGGCATAAACTATCTCTTCTTCTTCTTCGGTATAGCTCCCGAAAATAGGGATGGTGGCGGCGGTTTTGTTCTCCGGGTTGCGACACCTTTCTGTATCCTCGAAATCTGGCAAAAAGTACTTCGCATCTTCGTATTTGCGGACTTCGTTCACGGAAAATGGGTTTAACTCACCTGTTACGGTATACTCGAAACCATCCTTAAAGTACTTCATACACTGATGTTGCGTAGAAGGGATGATGTTGTACTCGTGTAGCCAAGGACGACCGAGCAAGGTGTTGTAGCAGGTCTTGGCGTCAATGACATGGAATTTGATGTCTGTGATGAGAAGTCCAAAGCGTAATGTTAGTATCACAGATCCGAGAGTCCGTGACGATTGTGAATCGAAACCGGAGATAGTAATCTTGTCACGAGCGAGGTGTTGCACACTCATGCAGATTTCCTTCAACACCCGAACATTGAGGAGATTGACGGAGGATCCATTATCCACCAGGATCTTGCCTATCTTGATATCATGGCAGTATCCAGAGACATATAGGGGACGGTTGTGGTCGCACGTCCCGAGAAGGAGGTCTTCGTCACCGAAAGTGATGTCAGCCGTATGCACCTCCTCCAGTTCATCCTTCGTCCTTTCAGTGGCGAGGAAGGCTTGGAACTGCTCAGGTTCCTGTAACGCCTTAATTAGTGAGTCTCGCGCTTCTTTTGATAACAGGAGGGCATCGAAAATGCTAAGCTGAGAAGGTAGTTTTCTTAGGTGCACTAGGATATTGTAGTCCACCTTACCCTTCCTGGGAGGGTCTTTGGTAGCCAGTTCTTTCATGACCTGGTCATCTAAAGTGATATCCTCAGTGACCTTTTCCTTTCCCTTATCTTTTCTACTCGCGGGCCCGAGATTCTTTTCTGGGAGTGTGCGATTGCGCAGCTGAATGTTCTCACAGGTCTACGATCTCTCCTCTTTCCCTAAAACGGATTCTTTAAAGAGAGGGCCCAGAGCCATTTCTTCATCAGAGTCGCTCCCAAAGGTGAGAACTTGTGACCCCCCGGCGTTAACCATGTAACAGTTACCAGTAGTTCTGTTGTGCCCATCGACAGTACTTCTTCGTTCCCGACGGATTTTGCATTTCATGCGCTTAAAATGTTGCCGACGAGCAACATATCCTTGCCACCATATCTTAAAGGCGTCGCACTCCTCCGTGGGGTGTGAAATTTTTCGATGATATGCGCAATAATCGGGGTGCCTCTCCACCCCATCGTGTGTGTTTCCTTCCGAGGGTGGTAGCTTCATTCCCATTGACATGGCTTTGGCAAACCTTTTCCTCGTCTTGAATATCTTCTTGTCTACTTCGGATGCCTTTCGCTCTGGCAGGGGTAGTTCAACTCTTTCGTTCAGTCGCCCGCATTTGGTTCCTTCTGACGCTGCCATCTCACGCTCCTGATCCGCTTTACTCTTTAGACGAATCTCGTCTAGAAAGGCATTGATCATTTCATTTGTTGGCCACGCACGCTCTGGTTTAGGCTCCGTCTCCAGCTTCTTAGTGCCAGGAGTTTTCCCATTATCGGTAAACGAGTGGGAGATTACGTTACAACTCGCCACATATCCTTCAGATTCATCCGACGAGCTCTCTCCATCGTCTCCCTCTTGAAAGATGTGGTTGAGGAACTCTTGCAGTGTGACAGGAGTCCGCGCCTTTTGATTGTACTCTTCCAGTGCGTCGATTTGCTTCTGCAAGTTCGTGTGCTCGTCTCCAAGCTTCACGGGCTTTTTGGATTTCTTCTTCTTTTTCTTCGAAGATTTTGACGGTTGGGCGTGAGTATTTGGGCCATTATCGCGAGTCTTCGTAGTTGGGCGGGCCTTCAATATCCCTTTGATAATTTGAGGTTCAAGAGGGTCCTTCCATTCGATCGCAGGGCACGCATGAAGGTCTCTCAGCATTCTTTTGGTTTTAGTTGATAGCACGACCTCCCATGGAGCTTCTTCAATAAAGGAACAGGTTGCCCCCGGTGTATCTGCTTTCTTAGGAGTATGCGGCTGTGGTGGGTTCACCTTCCACTTTTTGGATAGTATAAACTTCCCCTGGAGGTACTGATCTTCAATCCATCCTTTGAAGACGAAGCAATCTTCAATCAGATGACTTACCGTTTGATGGTAAGGGCAATAGTTAGGGTTATTCGCCTCAGTGGGTTGTGGCGGTCGCCTTGGATTTGGTAGGTTTATAAGTCTGTTACGTACTGCCAGCTCGAATAACCGTTTTGTCTTGTCTCGTGGGAACGAGTAGGGACGCTTCATCTTCTCATTATAATACCGGCGTCTTTCTTCCAGTTGATCTGCCGGTTTCGGGGCGTTAGGTTGCTGTTAGGCATTCGCGACGAAGGTTGCCCTTCCTTTACCCTTGTCATTCCGAGGTTCCGACTTCGGGGGAGGTGGTCTATGACCCATCTGGTCCATCTGAGCCAACTTGTCGATTAAAGCCTGGAATGTGGTTGGCTTAAAGAACATCATAAACTGGGAGATAGTTGCGTGGGGGTCTAGGGTTCCCACGAACATACCCACCGCGGGTGCCTCCTCAATGGGTTGTTCACATCTCGACCACAAATTCCGCCAGCGTATAGCATACTGGACCCAGGTTTCGCCTGGTTTTA
Organism: Agapanthus africanus; assembly: GCA_030015575.1. Classification (NCBI taxonomy): domain Eukaryota; kingdom Viridiplantae; phylum Streptophyta; class Magnoliopsida; order Asparagales; family Amaryllidaceae; genus Agapanthus; species Agapanthus africanus. The sequence continues at coordinate 333,593,304 of JASDDO010000024.1, read as the reverse complement.
CCCTGGCGTGAATCAGTGCTGTTATTGGAGTGCGTTCGCTGGCACTTGCGAATCGCTGAGTGAATAACAACTCCATTTCAGCGAACGTCTTGATAGAATCGTTCGGGAGTTCCGAATACCATTCGAACGCTGTTTCTGATAAGCTGCCCACGAACTGGCGAAGCAACAGTTTATCATCACCGCCGGTGTTACCGCAGAGGGCCCGGAACTGGGCAACATGTTGATGGGGATTGCCGGTCCCCTTATACACGTGGAATTTTGGTATCGTATAGCCTGGCGGGTATTTGATTTGGTCGTACCAGCTTGGATACGGCCGGCCCGTCTTTACGACTTGACCAGCTGCTTCAGCCGTATGATGAACCCGGATCTGCTGGGCTATATAGTCAACCAAATCAGCCTTAGAGATTGCCTCCTCCTTGGCCGTTGAGAGGGCCGGTGGTGGATTTGACGTTTCTCCTCGGTCATCTTCAAGAACGATTGGGGGATCCTCGGCGGGTAGGTCCTGCTGGATCATCATTCCTATCATATCTTGGAAGAGAAGGCCCATACGCTGTATGTTGGCTGCTTGTTCAGCAGCCTCTTTGTCCTTTTTCTCCAGTATCCGGCGAAGGAATTCAGCGTCGGTTTCTTCCTCCTGTCGTGCGTCTGAGGACGTTTCTGGGCTTTCTTTTGGCCCGGTAAGTGTGGCCATAGCATTCATCATTTCTTGAAGCTTTTACTGTTGCTCCTGAGCTTTGGTCATCGACCATGTAAGCGGTCTATGACCCGTGGACGCACGGCTGTCTTCTTTTTTGGACGCCACGTATACGGTGTGGACCATCATACCCCCAGACTTAGGGCGTCTGGGCTCAGTGCTTTTAGCTGTCGATGCAGGCTGGGGGATCTTCTCTGGCTTCCTCCTTTTATGAGCAGTGGAGGTTGAGGGGGCCGTTGAGGTAGGCGTCCAGACAGCCTTTCAGGGTTTAGCCTGGTGACCAGCTTCCGGTTGGATTTTTAGCTTCTTGTGCTGGCGGGAGAAGTTTGGATCGATGATCGAGTCTCGGGCCTGCCGCCAAACCTTATAGATTTTGGAAGACAGCCCTTGAGGGGATCGGGGCTGTTCTGATTTTATTTCCACAACCTTTTTTAATGGGGGAGGAGACCTCTTTAGCACTGCAGTAGGAGAATTCCTTCGCACCTTATTTAGCATCTCGAAGCTGTTCCCAGTTGGAACAGCAGCATTATCTTCTGCCATCGGGGCTGATGGAGTTAACCCGGAGGGGGAGTTGCCCCCAGCCTTCCTTACCCGGTGCCAATGGCGATGTCGAGCGTGTCGAGCAGACGGTGTTGGTTCAGCGGTAAGAATGGCTTCGTCTTGCCCCCTGTATAGGTGGGGGGTCGCTGCTGGTGTTAGCCTGTCAAAGACCAATGTCCTTTGGGTAGCAGGAGCGGGAGCTGAAGTCGTCAATCTTGTAAAGACCGACTTTTTGGCCGGAGAAGCCGCCCTGGTGATTTCGGGAGTAAGAGCGGCCACTTTCTTAGAAGCAGCCTTCTCTGGGATTGTAGGCCCCATGATGGGTCCACAGGATTTCTGGCCCAATCTAGAGAAGACCGAGGTGCTGATGTTGGGCGACCCGTTGAGAGGAGCCGCGGCAGGGGTAAGACGATCAAAGACCGACTTCTTGGGAGCTTCCTTTGTCAACACCGGCGCCGCGAAGCTTGTTGGTGGGAGTATAGTCCCAAAGAACAATCCGGTAGTGGCCTGAGTCACCTGGTCCACCGGCATTGTGAATAACGAAGCAGCTTGGGGTCCGTAGGCTATACCTCCTAGCGAGGCAAAGCGTTGGTCGCAATTGCAGTTTGAGCAGTTGGAGAATTTCGCAGAAGTAGAAGCCACCGATCCTTTGCTTTCTGCAATAAGCAAGACGCCAATTCTTAGTATCTTGAAACCCAAGGGCAACCATTAGCGAACCGCGATTGGTTCGCGAATCACGACACACGAAGTGTGGAGTGGAAAGAGGAAAAGGTCCCACCGGGCGTGCAAGAATCTGTTCCCCTCCGAAAGACGCGCAAGACGGGACGTCTCGCCTGAAATTCGGGGCAGATGCTAATTGGTGCTATCCGTCCACCTCTCCGAAGATGCCAAGTTGATTTATGGCGCCATGTATCGAAGGTTTAAACGGATGCGGCCGATATAGCAGACTTCGTCAGATTCCCCCTCAGGATGAGGGGTTTTTGATTGTGGGGACGCTCTTCCCTGCAGGCACAAGCCCCTGCAGTTAATTACGCTACCGCATCGCGGTAACAACTTTCTCCTTCTCCAGAATTTCACTTCGTGTCGTGTGTGTTTATTTTTTGTTTTGTTGCCCGTGGATTGTTTACGGAGACCGAGTTATGTTGTCGCCCGTAGGGCGTGGACTAGTCCAAATCCGTATTATCTTAGGTTTGGGTTTGGGTTTGGGGGTTTGGTTTGAGGATACGTTAGCCATACTTGAGGCCAAGATCAACTCAAACGTTTGTCAAGGATACGTTAGTCTGGCCTGAGACTAAGATCAACTTAACGGGATCGTTTAGATCCGACAAAAGAGCATTTAGGCTCCATTGTTCCAGCTTAGGGACATAGTGGTCCATCGTATGTATGGCCTTCGGGACCCGTTACCTCCCTGACGACGTTGAAGGATTACAACGACAGGTGTCAAAGGAGTTCCGAGATGTACCCTTGAACCGAAGTTGATTGGAGGGATTCATAGTCCAGTCTGTTTGAAGGTTTAAGGATACGTTAGCCGTATTTGAGGCTAAGATCAACTTAAACGGGACCGTTTAGATCCGACAAAAGAGCATGCGGGGCTCTATTGTTCCAGTTTAGGGACGTGGTGGTCCATTGCTAGTTTAAGGACATTGCAGTCCATGGGTAGTTTAAGGACATTGCGGTCCATTGTTAGTTTGAAGACATCTCGGTCAAGGTTAAGGACGTCGTAGTCCATGGGTTTAAGGACCCCACAGTCCATTGTTAGTTTGAAGACATCTCGGTCGAGGTTAAGGACATCGTAGTCCATGGGTTTAAGGACCCCACAGTCCACATCAATGCGTGGTCATCGGGACCCGTCACCTCTTTGAAGACGTTGAGGGATTACAGCGCCAAGTATCAAAGGAGTGAAGAGATGTACCCTGGAACCGGAGTGGATTAAATAGTCTTTGGCCCAATTTGGGATCAAGACCAATTAATTATGTTATGAGCCCATTAGCCCAGTTAATTACGAATTGAGGACTTATGGCCATCTTGGGCTAAGTCCAATCATGTATGGAATATTGGCTTCCTGTTAGTCCCTTGAAGGAGAGACTTTGCCTCTATCCATTCGGCCAATTGGGCCAGTGTCTAGTGTTAAACACTAAAGACGAATCAGTGTTGAACACTGGGAATAAGATTGATAAGTTAGTGTTTCAACACTAAGAGATAGTTGGTGTTAAACACCAGCAACCAGGCTTTCAGATTAGTGTTGAACACTAAAACAGACCAGTGTTAAACACTGTCAACAGGAGTCCCAAACTAGTGTTGAACACTACGGTAATCAGTGTTGAACACTGCAAATATAGTTCTGTGCTTAGTGTTGCACTAAGGCCAAACAATGTTTTATCACTGAATTCAGGGGTTCCGTTTTAGTGTTTAAACACTAAGGCAAGAGGAGTCACGTGGCAACACGTGAGAGCGCCCTCCCTTCACTTGTTCTTCTGAGACTATGCATCTTTTAGAGAATCACGTGCCATCACGTGACGGGGATTCAAGCGCTTGTGTGTTAAAGCTTCCGTCAAGGGTCACGTGAGTCACGTGAGGCACTGCCTCCAGAGGGCTTTCTGTAGATCTTTTGGGGGGTCACGTGGTGACACGTGACCCTGCCTCTATGTATGTTGTTTAGAAGATCTGTTAATCTTTTTCAGGAATTAAATTCCTCGTAGGGTTAAACCCTAATAAAAGCTTTAAATTCCAGAGGAATTAAATTCCTACTTCCTTTTGAAGATTTATATTCTGGAATAGAGTTGGACTCTGAATTTTCTGTAGGAGAACTGAATAGGGTTAAACCCTAATAAAAGCTTTTAAGGAATCAAACTCTCATTCTCTGTTAAAGAATTATGATTAAGGGAATTAAATTCCCGTTGTTTCAACAGAACTAAGTTCTTAATTAGGGTTAAACCCTGTTTCTTTTTTGTTCTGAAGGAATTAAATTCCCATAACACAGGGTCAAGCCCTAATTTTATTTTAAAGGAATTAAATTCCTATAGTTCTGTGAGAATTAAATTCTTGTGCTTCCATTCCCTCTCTATGTTTTGGATCTGCATGGCAGGATCTCAACCCATTGAGAATTAAATTCTCAACTTCAAGGGGAGATGTGCACTTTACAGATCCTCTATCAAAGAGAGAAGAAATATGTTCTTCTGTTTTATATCAGAGTTAAACTCTGTTGAGAATTAAATTCTCTTTTCTTTCAAGAAGCCTTCCCTTTCTTACCTAGGGTTTTCTTTTGCAGAAGATCCAAATTCCTCAAAGTATCAAGGCTCTCTCCCTTTTCTTCCCTCTGCACATATCTCCCTTTTTTTGTGTCTCTTGGCTCCTATTTATAGGAGAGGCAGCCGAGTCAATTAGTTTCTGTGAATCTTTCATTGGGAGATTTGATTTGCATCCATCATTCGTTTTGGACCTTTGGATTATTAAGTGAATTTTATTCACCATTGGATTTCAAGTCCGGGGATTCTCCTTTGTTATTTCTGTTAGATTTAAAGGGGAGATCTTTCCAAATTCGAGATTTTCCCATAGATAGATGATATTTAATCACCTCTAAATCTTTAATTCAATCGGTTGCTTTTGGAAAGATTTGAGAGTTCTTTTCTCAGAATTTAATTCTGTTAACAAATGGACTTTGAAGTCGGTCACGTGCGGCCACGTGACCCTTGGTCACGTGTGGGCACGTGACCCCTTTGGAACGAGCTTTCTTCTTTCTTTTTGCGCTTTGCGTTCTGTTCTCTGTTTAGCTGTCACGTGCCACCACGTGACAACTGGTCACGTGTGAGCATATGACCCTGGCATGGAGCCTTCTTCTCGATTTAACCGGAGAATGAGTCTGATGTTTTGAGTGTCACGTGCCAACACGTGACCCTGGTCACGTGGGAGCACGTGACCTCTCCTGAAGCCTTTTTCTTGATTTGATCTGGGAACCGTTTTGTCTTTGCCGCTGCTTTTATATGTCACGTGCCAACACGTGACCCAGGTCACGTGGGAGCACGTGACCCTTTCTGAAGCCCCTTTCTTTGATGTAGTTGGGAAACTGAATTTGCCTTGCCGATACTTTTAGGTGTCACATGCCCACACGTGACTGCTGGTCATGTGTAAGCACGTGACCCTTCTCTGAAGCTTTTTTCCATAAGCTTTTCTGATTTTAAATCAGGAAACAGACTTCTTTGGCCTTCTTTTCGAGGACTCTGCGTAAGAAATCAGCGTCAATTTCTTGTTCGTGACGCTGTTCTGATGACGCCTCCGAGCTTTCTTTTGGCCCAGTAAGTGCGGCCATTGCATTCATCATTTCCCGAAGCTTTTGTTGTTTCTCCTGGGCTTTCGTCACGGATCGGGTGAGCGGTCGGTGGCCCGTAGAAGTACGGCTTTCCTCCTTTCCGGAAGCCATATAAACAGTGTGCACCACCATGCCCCAGACTTGGGGTGTTTATGCTCAGCGCGTTTACGGTTCGCCATGTTCACAGGGGCTTTATGCGGCTTCCTTTTCTTTTGAGTGGTTGAAGTTGAAGGGGCCATTGTAGTGGGCACCCAAGTAGCTGTTGCTTTTTCTGGCTTGACAGAGTAGTCTTTCTCCTGCCGAACCTTCATCTTTTTCTGTCGGCAGAGATAGTCTTGATCGATCACTAACTCTTGGACACGTTGCCAAACTTTGTAAATTTTAGAGGGCAGCCATTGAGGGGGCTGCTCTAGCTTCTTCTCTGGAGTATTCTCCACAGGTGAAGGAGTTCTATTCAGCATCGCAGTAAGAGAGTTTCTGCGCACCGTGTTCAGCAATTCGAAGCTGTTCCCGGTTGGAACAGCAGCATCGATCCCCACCATCGGAGCTGGCGGAGTTAATCCAGAGGGGGAGTTGCCCCCAGCCTTCCTTACTAGGCGCCAGTAGCGACGTCGAGCGTGTCGTGCGGATGGAGCTGGTTTAGCCGTAGGGGTGACCTCCTCATGCCCCCTGTGTTGGTCAGAATTCGTTGGTATCAGCCTTTTAAAGACCGTCGTCCGTTGAATGGGGACGGCCAACCTATCAAAAGCAGACTTCCGAGTAGGGGAAGCAACCTTGGTGATCTCGCCTGGAACGGGAGCAGGGATGGCTATCCTCTTCGGGATAACGCCTTCCGGTATTACAGGCTTCTTCATGGGCCCGTTGGAGCTCTGGCCTAGTCTGCTAAAAACTGAGGTAGTGGAGTTAGGCAACCCGTTGAGAGGGGCCGCGGCAGCGGTAAGTCGATCAAAGACCAACTTCTTTGGGGCTTCTTGCAACGTCATTGGGGCATTAAAGAGCATCAGTGGGAGCATGGTCCCGAAGAATAATCCAGTGGTGGCTTGAGTTACCTGCTCCACTGGCATCTTGAAAAGGGAGGCCGCTTGGGGCCCATAAGTCACTCCCCCAGCATGGACGGAGCGAGAGTTGCAGTTGCAGGCAGTGCAGTTTGAAGCCATTGATCTTCTGTTTTCTGCACAGAGCAAGACACCTAATCTTAGTACCTTGAAACCACAGGCAACCACAGCAAACCGCGATTCGTTCGCGAACACGATACACGCAGTGTGGAGTGGAAAGAGGAAAAGGTCCTACCGGGCGTGCCAGAATCTGTTCCCCTACGAACGGCGGCCAAGACATGGACGTCTTGCCAGTGATTCAGGGCAGATGCTATTTGGTTTTTATCCGTCCACCTCTCCGAAGATGCCAAGTTGATTTATGGTACCGTGTATCGGAGGTTTGGACGGATGCGGCCGATGTAGCAGACTTCGTCAGATTCCCCCTCGCTTGAGGGGTTTTTAATTGAGGGGACGCTCTTCCCTACAGGCGCAAGCCCCTGCAGTTAATTACGCTACCGTATCGCGGTAACAACTTTCTCCTTCTCCAGAATTTCACTTCATGTCGTGGGTGTTTATTTTGTTTGTGGTTGCCCGTGGATTGTATACGGAGACTAATTTATGTCGTCGCCCATAGGACGTAGATTAGTCCAAATCCGTATTTTCTTAGATTTGGGTTTGGGGTTTTGGTTTAAGGATTGGTTAGCCATATTTGAGGCTAAGATCAACTTAAACGTTTGTTAAGGATACGTAGTCTAATTTGAGACTAAGATCAATTTAACGGGATCGTTTAGATCCGACAAAAGAGCATTTAGGCTCTATTGTTCCAGTTTAGGGACATAGTGGTCCATTTAATAATATATGGCCGTCGGGACCCGTCACCTCTCTGACGACGTTGAAGGATTACAACGACAGGTGTCAGAGGAGTTTGGAGATGTACCCTTGAACCAAAGTTGATTGGGGAGTCTATAGTCCAATTTAGGACTAAAGTCTGTTTGAATGTTTAAGGATGCGTTAGCCATATTTGAGGCTAAGATCAACTTAAACGGAATCGTTTAGATCCGAAAAAAGAGCATTTGGGGGCTCTATTGTTCCGGTTTAAGGACGTAGTGGTCCATGTTCCAGTTTAGGGACATGGGGTCCATTGAATGTATGGCCGTCGGGACCCGTCACCTCTCTGACGACGTTGAAGGATTACAACGACAGGTGTCAGAGGAGTTCGGAGATGTACCCTTGAACCGGATATAAATTGATTTAAGAAAGCAGTCTTGCTCAGTCAATTTAATTTGAGTACTTACGGCCATGGTTGGGCTAAGTCCAGTTGAGAATCTTCAACGTTTTTATCTCTGGCCTATTAGGCCTGTGCTAGGGCTTTGCCCATGTTTAATAATGCACCGCATTTTATTTTGGCCTGTAAGGCCTATTTTATTGGGCTCTGTCCCTTTTTTATAATGCAGAGCATTTGTTTTGGTCCATTGGGCCTTTTAATTGGGCTCTGCCATTTAATAATGCGCTACATTAATTAGTCTGACAGAATGCCACGTGGCTTGTCAGGCGCTTTGCGCCAATTAAGGAGCGCAAGGCGCAAGTCCATGGGGGGGTGACACGTGTCACGCTCTGGTGAGCGCAAGCGCAGTGCGCTGCGCTGTTGCGCTGCTGACACGTGGCGCTCTCTGGTGGTTTGCGCCAATTTAAGAGAGCAGTGCTCTATTTAAAAGCACATAGCGCAAGTGGTCTTGGAGCTGACACGTGGCGCGTTCTGGTGAGTTGCGGCAATTTCAGAGAGCAGTGCTCTATTTTAAAAGCACATAGCGCAAGTGGTCTTGGAGCTGACACGTGGCGCTATCTGGTGGCTTGCGCCAAACCAGGAGCGCAACAGTGCAGATTTGCAAGTGCAAGGCACTATTTTAATTTCTTGATCCAAGAAAAGAATCTTTAAGATTCCAGAACCAATGGTTTATAAAAAAGGCAATGCCTTTGTTATTATTATTATTATTTTTGTTGAAGCTCTTGGATCTTGTTCTTAGATTAATGATCTTTTCAGAAGAAATTCTTCTTTTATTAAAGGTTTTTACCTTTTCTTTCTTCGAGTTTTTCTCCAAAAATTCTTTAGAGTTCTCTCTCTGTTTTGTGTTTCTCTATTTCTCTCTGTTCTTCTTGTTCTCTTTTGAATTGGGGTCTAGGAGCCTTTATATAGTGCCCATTAATTTGTTAAATTTGTTAAAGAGATCATTCTCTGAGTGATTTGGGGAATTTTCCCCACCGTTGGATCTTTGATCCAAGAGCTTCTGTTTTACAGAAGACAATCTTCTTGTTTTAACAAGAACAGAAAGATCTTACTGGAATTTTAATTCGGTTTGGCGCAAACGCACCAGCGCTTGACGCGTGTCGCACAGCGCAGCGCAACTGCGCTGACACGTGTCGCGCAACTGCGCTGACACATGTCGCGCAGGTCAGCTGAAGCGTTGCTTCTTCATTAAAATTTGAGTTTTATTTGAAAATAGAGCCTTGCTCTGATTGGGGAAGTAGAAGCGTTGCTTCATCTCCCGCCTTGGAATTTGAACAAAGCTTTGCTCTGATTGGGGTAAACAGCAGCGCTAAGTGCACTGCACCCCAACTAGCGCACCCCGTGCAAAGCGCATAGGAGCTAGCGCTAGAGGCGCTGCACTCCAAGTAGCGCACCACGTGCAAAGCACGTGTGCGCTAGCGCTATGAGCGCTGCGCTCCAAGTAGCGCACCATGGGCGGAGCGCATAAGCGCTACCGCTGGAACTAAATGTTCCTCACCGTTGGATCAAATATCCAACGGATATGATTAAATCATCAATTAAAAAATTCTGTTGAATCTTTCCAAACAGAAAAGATTGTGCCCTGAATTTGGAACACCATTGGATCAATGATCCAACGGTGATTACAAAATCACCAAAATACAGAATAAATTCTGTTTGGAAAGACTTCCCAATCTTATTAATAACAAGAAGATTATCTTCTATAAAGCGGTAGCCCTTGGATCAAAGCTCCGACGGTGGGGAAATTCCGAAATCAATTAGAGAATAAATCTCTTTAACTGATTGAACAAATCAGCCTCCCCTATATAAAGGACCCAAGACTTCAAGTCTCATACAGAGAACCCCCTCCCCTCCCATAAACTTTGAGAAAAATCTCAAGAAGAAGAAGTAGCTCTCGGCAAAAGAAGATTTTTTCTTCAAGGTAAAAAGAATGATGATGAACAAAGAGATGAAATCATCTCATTATTAAAAAGAAGAATTCTCTTCTTAAAAGATCATAGATCTACAAAGACCAATGTCTTTTATAAAGATATCAAAAAGATCTCATCATAAAACAAAGAAGTAATTACTTCACAGATCATAAATCTATAAGACAAATTGTCTTTTACAAAAGAGATTATGAACATCTCATTATAATGGGGGGGAGAATTATTCAATTTTCTTAGGATCACAGATCAATAAAGGCAAAGCCTTTCATCAAAAAGAGATTGAAATATCTCCTATAAACTAAGAACTTTGTTTCTTCGAATCTTGAGACGAAGTCTCTTATTAAAAAGAAGATAATCTTCAGAGCGCAAGGTTAACCAAAAAAGAGCCTTAGCGCTCCTAATTTAAAAGTGCCTTAGTGCTCTCCATCTAGCGCAAAGCGCTGCCGCGCCATAGCGCTTCGAACACAGCGCACTGCGCTCATTGGCAAGTGCTAAGCGCGCCATGTGCTCCTCACGTGTGCGCTGCATTATTAAAAAGCGCTTTGCGCTCATTATATGGCACCAGCGCCAAGCGCCTCAACATATCAACTGTAGCGCATCAGCGCTCTTCATCTAGCGCTAAGCGCATCATCGCTTCATATCTGGCGCAAAGCGCCAAGAGCATTAGCGCTTTAACCATAGCGCACCGCGCTCATCAACTGGCGCTAGTGCCAAGTGCGCCACATGCTTTTATGTGCGCTTAGACAGAACATAAATTGTTCTTTTATAAGCCCCAGAGCTATGATGAATGCTTAGCATTCAATAAAAGACAAACATTGTCAGAATTTAAATCAATGCTCAGCATTGTTAAAAGGGCCAAGCCCAAACAAATGCTTAACAGCCCAAAATAAATGTTAAACATTTTAATTTGATTGGACTTAGCCCAAGACTGGCCATAAGTCCTCAATTCAGATTTAACTGAGCCCATGCGCTAATAATCTAATTAATTAATCTTAGTCCCAAATTGGACTACAGATTTCCCAATCAATATTGGTTTAAGGGTACATCTCTGAACCCCTCTGATATATGTCGTTGTAATCCTTCAACGTCTTCAGAAAGGTGACGGGTACCGACAACCATACATTCCATAGACTATGACGTCTTTAAACTGGACTGTGGGGTCCCTTTAAACCCATGGACTATGATGTCCTTAACCTCGGACTGTGGGGTCCTTTAAACCTACGGACTATGATGTCCTTAACCTTGACTGTGAGGTCTTTAAACTCACGGACTATGATATCCTTAACCTTGACTGTGAGGTCTTTAAACTCACGGACTATGATGTCCTTAACCTTGACTGTGAGGTCTTTAAACTCACGGACTATGACGTCCTTAACCTTTACTGTGAGGTCTTTAAACTCACGGACCACTATGTCCTTAAACTGGTATTGGACCACTATGTCCTTAAACTGGTATTTGACCACCATGTCCTTAAACTGGTAATCGACCGCAATGTCCCTAAACTAAACAATAGAGTCCAAATGCTCTTTTGTTGAATCTAAACGATCCCGTTAAGTTGATCTTAGTCTAAAATTAGACTAACGTATCATTAACAAATGTTTAAGTTGATCTTAGTCTCAAATGAGACTAACGTATCCTTAAACTCAACCCCCAAACCCAAATCTAAGAAGATGCGGATTTAGACTAATCCGCGTCCTACGGGCGACAATATAAATAGTCTCCGTATACAATCCACGGGCAACCAAAAACAAAACAAACACCCACGACACGAAGTGACCATCTGGAGAAAGAGAAAGTGGTTACCGCGATGCGGTAGCATAATTAACTGCAGGGGCTTGCGCCTGCAGGGAAGAGCGTCCCCACAATCAAAAACCCATCAACGAGGGGGGAATCTGACGAAGTCTGCTACATCGGCCGCATCCGTTTAAACCTTCGATATATGGTACCATAAATCAACTTGGCATCTTCGGAGAGGTGGATGGATAGCACCAATTAGCATCTATCCCGAATTCAGGCGAGACGAACCTACGCGGTTCCGTCTCCGTGTTCGGAGGGGAATAGATTCTGGCACGCCCGGTGGGACCTCTTCCTCTTTCCAATCCACACTTCGTGTGTCGTGTTTCACGAACGAATCGCGGTTTGATATGGTTGCCCTTGGATTTGAGGTACTAAGATTTGGTGTCTTGCTCCGTGCAGAAAACAGAAGATTAATGTCTTCAAACTGCACTTATTGCAACAACTCCCACTCCATCCTCGCCGGAGGAGTGACTTACGGGTCTCAAGCGGCCTCCCTTTTCAAGATTCCAGTGGAGCAGGTAAATCAAGCCACCATTGGGCTGTTCTTTGGGACCATGCTCCCATCAATGAGCTTCAATGCCCCTCTGCCGTTGCAAGAAGCCTCGAAGAAGTCGGTCTTTGATCGGCTTATCACTACCGCGGCCCCTCTCAGCGGGTCGCCCAAACCAAGCGCCTCAGTCTTTGACAGGTTGGGCCGAAACTCATGTGGGCCCATGAAGAAGCTTGCAATACGAGAAAGGTGAATCCTTTTTCGGGATACTCATGAAGAGCAAGGTTATCCCACTCGTACTTGTTTCTTGGGAGAATCGCTCGCACGGAGAATTGACTTGGGAACGAGATTCGACAGAAGTTTCCAGATCTCTTCCTGTAGTTTCATGATTGTTTATCTTTTCTTGTCTTGGGAATTTCGAGAACGAAATTCTTTTTGTAATTGGGTATAATGTAACACCCTAGTTCATTTATACCAATTCCAGTTCAAGTATTTACTTATTTATGGTAGTTTCTTGGTTTACTGTGTTTTGGGTGCGAATAGTATTTTGACATTTGTATTTGCATTTTACCCGACCCGCTTGCTTAAAACCTGTCTTGATTCATGTTTATGATTTATCCTGACCTGTTACATGGATTCGTGCATTTTCATTTTTTACTGCAAACTGGCATTTTATCTGGCATCTGCATTTTTTTAATATAACATTTAAAGTCAAGTAAAATATTTTAAAAATATCTAGCATGGCCTGCATGATACCCCTGACCCTATCGTAGTATCCGCGCATCTTGTTCTCGTCCCGTTCAGTGAAACGGACTTGTTTGGATGGCTGCACACACGTACGTGCATCCGTTCTTGGGGGTATGCATTTTCGTCAGCCGGACATCCAAATTGAGTTTTGGTCGACATGTATATTGTTTTATATTTTTGAAACTGAATTTTAGACCCGACCCGGGCGTATTTTGGACTAAATTTGTATTTACCAGAAAATCCAATTTTATTTCATTTAATATCTTTATTAAAATTTAACAGTTTAAAATATTTATAACTTACAAAATCTTTTTAAATTAAAATCTAAACCTTAATAACAACCCCTTTCTCTCTCTCTCTCTCTCCTCTGCATATATATATTTATATATATTTTATTTATTTTTTTCCTTCCTTATTTAATACACAGCCTCTTCTTCTTCTTCTTTCTTTTTCTTGATCTTGTTTCTTGATTTCGGTAATCACCGCCGGAGCCGTGCTCGTCGCTGACGATCCGAGTGATCCAGTAAACGTACCTTGCCTATGTGATCACCCTCTTGCCTTGCCTGGACTCATCCCGCGTGCCGTGTTTGCGTTGCGACGATTTACCGACGTCGGACGTGCCGTGCGTATCCGTTTCGTGATCCGTTGAGGCAAGTTAATCTTGCTACATACTATGCTTTATGTAATTTATTTATGTGTTTCCGTATTATTATTATTATCATCATCATCATTATATAGCTATATCTATATAATTTATACACCGTAGTTATTTAACGTTAATCGGTTTTATAATATAAAATGTATGAAAGTTTACAACTTGCGACATGCTATAATTATATCTATAAAATTTATATCGTCGTAATATTTCTTATTATTATCTTTAATTAGTTTATAATCTTCATTTTATAATGTTATACAAAATATAGTTTGAAAATATTATAGTTTACACTTGAAACGTCGTTGCAAAGCGGATACGACAAATCTGAAATTTACTGTACACCTTACCTTATAAAATTCTTTATAAATCATAGAAAAATCATTAGTATACGTTCTTTAGTTCATTACGAAGCTAACTCAGAATACTATAACTCTATGAAATATTTACTTGCAAAATAAATTGTTTAAATAACGTAAAATGAAAATGAAAATATCTCTAAACTGTTGTCCAGGGAAATTCCAGCAGCAAACTTTCAAATTCGAATGTACATAGATTTTTGTAGGAACAAGCTGAGCTACTTCAACTTATAAAAATGAAAATATTATTGAATTATCTTTGTTTTTGTATAAGACACGTCCCTTTTGGAGAACGTTTGTTATTTTTAATCTATTTTACTAATCAGGGTAACGCTGAATTTCTGAACGGAACTTTCTTGTGCATAGTTAATCAATACCGCTTTTATAGTTATTAATCGGCTTGAATATGTTATCCATGTTAATATTATTATATCACTATTTACATATCTAGTCGCGTGCTAATTCATCTTGCTACATGCTAGGTATATTATTATGCATCCATATGAGTAAAATGTTACCCGTTTATCACATTGTGCATCCATACTAAAAGTTTACTGTTTTCGGATACCCGTTTGCATACATATCATTTAAAATATATATAACTGCATTTATAGATCACATTAATTCATATTATTATTGTAGTAACACCCCATACTTAATAATGTGCATCCCATTTAGTCTTGGAACTGTAAATATAGTCCTAATAGTTAATTATGCATCCATGTTTTATTGTGCATCCATACCATTAATTATATATCAATTTGCAAACCATGGCACATTATTACATATTGTTGTTATATCGATACCCCATGCTTGATATTATGCATCCTAAATAGTCATGATGTAACCCCTGATCGATAATTGTGCATCCATGCTTTTATTGTACATCCGCACTTTCACCTTGATTCAATACTTGCTACAGTTTGCTCATGAGCACCCGTTTGATACCTGTGCACTACTTGACATGACCTGATACACCACTACTTGACATGACTTGATACATGTACACTACCTGACATGACCTGATATATCACTACTTGACATGTTACCTGATCCTGTTTCTAATGCCGACAATCCTGACATGTTGTCCCGATGGACATATCCAGTTGTTTGTATAGACAAACATGTTCCTGCTTGATCCTGTGTTGACATTAGTTTCAGATTTATCAATACCTGACTTGAACACATAACTTGGGGGTATGGAGAAATCAATGATGAAACCTGACCTTTAACTCGACAGTTCGATACTTATACTGATCAGTTTTAGGGGCTATGCCAGCCATGGGACGATGATGCTGACATCATTCATCTATACATGTTTCCTGTTTAGTGCCTAGCGGCATATCTCGGTTTCAGCCCGAGAATCTTGACCGTGGTCCCGGGCATGCACGGGATACTATTGAGTTACATCGACGATTCATTAAATTGATTTCAAAGACTTGAGAGTAGTTAACCCAGTAGTTTAGTTCTGATTACTCACCGCACGTCACGTGTGCTTATACCCTTCATTATTCCTTATTCGTGATACTGTTATACTCTTATTACTGTTCATACGCATGCCTGCATGTCTTGTTACCTCCTGATTGTATTATTGTTGATATTATGACGCACTGACGTCTGGGATTTGCATGGCCCAGATCCTTTACCTTTGCCGCATGCTGACCAGGAGTATTTCAGTGAACAGGCAGAGCAGTGAGGACCTGTAATTAGTTTAGTTTAGTTTCTTTCAGTATTTTCATTCCTGATGTGAGCCCGTATTTTGGGACGTACATTCCAGATTATTATTGTACTTGGATCTATTGCTTCCGCATTTTATTTCATGACTCGTTTCTTCTGGCTTATGGACATGTATTAGATAGTTTATTTTATTTCTATTGTTCTTGATATCTCTAGATAGCCATAATGTGACTGTGGAAGGATCTTTCCTAGCCACAGGTAGCATGGTTGGCTCTGTCACGTGCCTATCTTAGCGCACTCTGGGAAGCGGGGCGTGACAAGACCCCCCGATTATCATTGAAGATGACAGAGGAGAGACTTCGAACCCTCCTCCGGCTCTTTCAGCAGCCAAGGAGGAGACCGTCTCCAAAGCCGCCCTGGATGATTACATCGCTCAGCAAATACGAGCTCACCAGGCGAATGAAGCGGCTGGGCAGATCGTTAAGACCGGACGACCCTATCCGGACTGGTATGACCAAATAAGATACCCGCCGGGATATACGATCCCCAAATTCCACGTATATAAGAGGACGAGAAATCCGCATCAGCACGTCGCTCAATTCAGAGCCTTGTGCGGCAACACTGGAGGTGACGATAAGCTACTGCTTCGCCAATTCATTGGCAGCTTGTCGAAAACAGCATTCGAGTGGTATTCCGAACTCCCAAATGACTCTGTCAAGACATTTGCAGAGATGGAGCTGCTATTCACCCAGCGTTTCGCAAGTGCTAACGAACGCACCCCAATCACGGCATTGATCAATGCCAGGGTGAAGCCTGGAGAAACTTGGGTCCAGTATGCAATACGGTGGCGGAACCTATGGTCGAAGTGCGAGCAGCGCATTGAAGAAGCGCCCGCGGTAGGCATGTTCGTGGGTTCTCTTGACCCTCAGGCGACTATTTCCCAAATCATGATATTTTTCAAGCCGACCACTTTCCAGGCTTTGATTGACAAACTGGCCCAAATGGACCAGATGGGTCGCATACCTTCCTCTTCGAAGCCGGAGCCTCGAAACGAAAAAGGGAAAGGGAACGCAACTTTTGTCGCCAATACTCAACAACAGCCGAGCAACTTAAAGCCAGTTGTTCGCCAAAACAACGTGCGTCTATGCCCAACCCTCGAGGAGAGACTGGGACGTCCTTACTCGTTCCTCGGCGATAAAACGAAGAGACTGTTCGAGCTGGCAGTGCGCAACAGACTCATCAATCTGCCGGATCCAAAACGTCCGTTGCAGCCAGGCGATGTCAACAATCCTAATTACTGCCCTTACCACCAAGCAGTAAGCCATCCAATCGAAAATTCGTCTTCAAAGGATGGATTGAGAATTAATACCAACAGGACAAGTTTGCGCTGTCCGAAAACTGGAAGGTGAACCCGCCACAACCACATGCTCCGAAAAAGATGGACATGCCGGAGGCATCATGCTCATTTATAGAGAAAGCCCCATGGACCGAAAAGTCCGTAAACTAGAAACTCGCCTCAAATATGGCAACGGCAGACTGAAACGTCGTTAAACTAACAATGGACCACTATGTCCTAAAACTGGGTGCGGACCGAAATGTCATTAAACTAACAATGGACCACTGTGTCCTAAAACTGGCCATTGACCGAAACGTCGTTAAACTACTACCAACCCGCGGCAACTTCGGGCTGACGTGGTAAAAAACGGTACTCTTCAAGCAAGATGGGCACGGATGAAAACCCGAAAGGGCTCCGTGAGTAAAAACAGCAGAACTACCGGCGAGTTTTGTGAAAACCCGAAAGGGTGCAATCTCATTAAAAGACACTTGCAAGGTCCTCTCGACCCTGTAAGGAGAAACCACCTGCATAAGATCCTTACGACTCACAAGGGAGCAACACACTTAGGGATTCCCACGATTCCTAAGGAGAAATTACACTTACGAGATCCTCACGACTCGTAAGGAGAATTCCCCTTTGAGACCCTCACGGCTCATAGGATTCAAAAGCCTTACACTACAGGGATCTGAACCTGTTCTTAAGCCATCACATTTCCAGACTGCCCTACAAGAAGTTCAATATTGATCCTTATATACAATTCACGGGCACGAATAAACATTTCCCTAACAAAGTCCCTTTAGCGACTAGGGATATGCTCACGCAGTGAATGACCCTTATAAGTCCTCTCGACTTATAAGGAGAAAACACTCTTGTAAAATCCTTACGACTTAAAAGAGACCATACACTTAGAAATCCTCACGATTCTTAAGGAGAAAACGCACCTACGAGATCCTCACGACTCATAGGCAGAAATACCTTTATGAGACCTTTACGGCTCAAGAAGTCAAAAGCCTTAGTCGACAGGATCCTAACCCTGTTTACTAAGCTACCTTTGTTCGACATCGACAGAGGCAAATAATGATTCGCTCCTGGCAATATCCCAGTTGAAGCGATGCTGATGCCGAAATCAGTGTCCAATCCCAAACTCGCAGCGAAAAGCCAGCGAGCCACAAATGCATACGAAAAATAGCTGAAATGATGGGGCAACTTGCAACAAAATCAGCAAGTAAAAATGTATGCATGCAAAATAGCCGAAATGATTGGACACCGCAAAAAATAGCCGAAATGATTGGGCAATCGCGACTCTTGCGATATAAAATCTGAAATGATAGAGCATCGCGGAAAGAAAAAATATATAAAATGAAACTTTTTGCCCTACAGGTAAGATCACATCGATCCATGTATACAATCCAGGGCACAAACAAAAAGGGAACCATACCTTCCCACCAGGCTCCATCAAAAAAGAGAGCCAAGTCTCGACGGCCACATCTACAGCTTGGAGACCAACAACGGCGTTCCTTCGCAGTCCAGCAGGATGCAGATGCAACGTCAATGAAAGACCCCATGGTCGAAACAAAGCAGAGTGAAGGCAAAATCCCAGCTCCACCTCAGCATTCGTCTCGTTACAGCAGACGCAATATCAACAACGGCGTTCCTTCGCAGTCTAGCAGGATGTAGATGCAACGTCAACGAAAGATCTCACGGTCGAAACAAAGCGAAGTGATGGCAAAATCCCAGCTCCACCTCAGCATTTGTCTCGTTACAGCAGACGCAATGTCAACAACGGCGTTCCCTCGCAGTCCAGCAGGATGGAGATACAACGTCAACGAAGGACCCCACGGTCGAAGCAAAGCGGAGTGATGGAAAAATCCCAACTCCACCTCGACGTTCATCTCGATACAGCAGAAGAGATGTCACTACAGCGTCCTTCCTCCAACAGGAATCGGATACGCCAGAGAAAACGAAGCGAAGGCCAAATTCCTAGCTTCAGGGTCTTGACGGCGACTCATATAAAACCTGAAAGACTACTGGAGATCATCCCACACCAGCATGGAGTGATCGCAACCTCGACGTTCGTCTCGATACAGCAGACGCGATGTCACCCTAGCATTCTTCCTCCAGCAGGATCCAGACGCGACAATCAAACAACGGAGCCACGGCAAAATCCCTAGTTCCAAACCTCGACGGTTCACATGCAACCTAGAGACAACCGCGACATTCGTCTCGATACAGCAGACGCAATGCCAGCAAACGAAGCAAAGGCCAAATTCCTAGCTTCGGGGTCTTGACGGCAACTCATATAAAACTTGAAAGACTATCGGAGGTCATCCCACACCAGCGCGGAGTGATCATCACCTCGACGTTCGTCTCGATACAGCAGACGAGATGTCACCACAGCGTCCTTCCTCCAATAGGAATCGGACACGCCAGAGAAAACGAAGCGAAGGCCAAACTCCTAGCTTCAGGGTCTTGACGGCAACTTATATAAAACCTGAAAGACTACCGGAGATCATCCCACACCAGCATGGAGTGATCGCCACCTCGACGTTCGTCTCGATACAGTAGATGAGATGTCACCACAACGTTCTTCCTCTAACAAGATGCAGACGCGACAATCAAACAACGGAGCCACGGCAAAATTCCTAGTTCCAAGCCTCGACGGTTCACATGCAACCTAGAGACAACCACGACATTCGTCTCGATACAGCAGACGCAATGCCAGCAAACGAAGCAAAAGCCAAATTCCTACCTTCAGGGTCTTAACGACAACTCATATAAAACCTGAAAGACTATCGGAGATCATCCCACACCAGAGCGGAGTGGTTATGACTCATCGGGGCTCTCCAAAATGAGCCTAACCTCAAATAAAAGCGGCATGGCAAAATTCCTAACGCTTGCTCTTCCGACGGTCAAACTGCCTAGGAAGATTGCTTGAAGACGTCTTGTCCAGCCCCCGAAGGGATCAGAGACACGACGGTCGCAAGGCTACTCGAACAGCAAAATTTCTTATCGACTAATACATCAGCCAGCACGACAGTACGACGGGCAAAACCCTAGTACCACAGACCCTAACGGACCTTTGTCGTAAAGAGCAGAGGTTAACTGTGACGTTAGGACATTCTTGCGAGAACTTCTCGATTCGTCTCGACTCGTGAGGAAATTAGTGTCTTTGCGAGAACTTCTCGATTCGTCTCGACTCGTAGGGAAAAGCCTTAGGCAATGGGGATTAAAAAAACCTGTTTCCTAAGCACTGGGGCCCTGCAAGTCGGTCAAAAATAGACTCTTGCATACTATTCACGGACTACACTCTCCAAAGTCGAATCTCGACAAGAAGGGAAACAACCACTTACAAGTCCTCTCGACTTGTAAGAGGGAAAATTCTCTTGTGAGATCCTTACGACTCTCAAGAGAAAACACACTTAGGAATCCTCACGATCCCTAAGGAGAAAATACACCTACGAGATCCTCTCGACTCGTAGGGAGAAAAATCTTTATAAGACCATCACGGCTCATAAAGTTGAAAAGTCTTAGGTGGCAGATCTAACCATGTCTCATAAGCCATCGCTACTCTACAAGGAGGACAATATGTACTATCTGCGGGCTACATTTAGCAAAGCCACATTCGCCAATGAAATAAAGAAGCTACTTACGGGTCCTCACGATTCGTATGGAAAAAATACCCGAGTAAGATCCTTACGACTCACGGAGGTAATGGACACTTAGAAATCCTCACGATTTCTTGGGAGAATTTGCACCTACGAGATCCTCTCGACTCGTAGGGAGAAAAACCTTCTTGAGACCCTTACGGCTCATGAAGACGAAGAAAGTTTTAGACTACAAGGACCCTAAACTTTTCCCCTAAGCCCTCAATTCAGTGGCCATGCATAACTCTGCACTACTTCACCCACGTACATACTTACGTGGGCAAAGTAGTGGGGGGCATTTGTTCCCGCCAAAATTTTGGCTCAAAACTTGCTCCCTTATAATATAATAACAATAAAATAAAAAAATAAAGGGAAAAACTCCACATGGAAAGAATGTAAGAAATGCTTCAAAGCCTTCAGAGTTAAAACATTATGAAGCAACGCTTCATAGCAGCGCCAAGTGCGCTGCACCCCAACTAGCGCATCCCGTGCAAAGCGCATAAGCGCTAGCACTAAAGGAGCTGCACTCCAAGTAGCGCACCACGTGCAAAGCACGTGTGCGCTAGCACTAAGAGCGCTGCACTCTAAGTAGCGCACCATGGGCAGAGTGCATAAGCGCTAGTGCTGGAACTAAATGTTCCTCACCATTGGATCAAATATCCAACGGATATGATTAAATCATCAATTAACAAGTTCTGTTGAATCTTTCCAAACAGAAAAGATTGTGCCCTGAATTTGGAACACCGTTGGATCAATGATCCAATGGTGATTAAAAAAATCACCAAAATACAGAATAAATTCTGTTTGGAAAGATTTCCCAATCTTATTAATAACAAGAAGATTATCTTCTGTAAACCAGAAGCCCTTGGATCAAAGATCCGACGGTGGGGAAATTCCCAAATCAATTAGAGAATAAATCTCTTTAACTGATTGAACAAATCAGCCTCCGCTATGTAAAGGACCCAAGGCTTCAAGTCTCATACAGAGGAACCCCCCCATAAACTTTGAGAAAAATCTCAAGAAGAAGAAGTAGCTCTCGGAAAAAGAAAATTTTTTCTTCAAGGTAAAAAGAATGATGATGAACAAAGAGATGAAATCATCTCATAATTAAAAAGAAGAATTCACTTCTTAAAAGATCATAGATCTACAATGACCAAGATCTTTTATAAAGAGATCAAAAAGATCTCATCATAAAACAAAGAAGTACTTACTTCACAGATCATAGATCTATAAGATAAATTGTCTTTTACAAAAGAGATTATGAATATCTCATTATAAAGGGGGGAGAATTATTCAATTCTCTTAAGATCACAGATCCATAAAGGCAAAATCTTTCATCAAAAAGATATTAAAATATCTCCTATAAACTAAGAACTTTGTTTCTTCGAATCTTGAGACGAAGTCTCTTATCAAAAAGAAGATAATCTTCAGAGCGCAAGATTAACCTAAGAAGAGCCTTAGCACTCCTAATTTAAAAGTGCCTTAGTGCTTTCCATCTAGCGCAAAGCGCTGCAGCGTCATAGCACTTCGAACACAACGCACTGCGCTCATTGGCTAGCGCTCAGCGCTAAGCGCGCCACGTGCTCCTCACGTGTGCGCTGTATTATTAAAAAGCGCTTTGCGCTCATTATATGGCACCATCGCCAAGCGCCTCAATGCTTAAACTGTAGCGCAAAGCGCTAAGCGCATCATCGCTTCATATCTGGCGCCAAGCGCATTAGCGCTTTAACCATAGCGCACTGCGCTCATCAACTGGCGCTAGTGCCAAGTGCGCCACATGCTTTTATGTGCGCTTAGACAGAACATAAATTGTTCTTTTATAAGCCCCAGAACTATGATGAATGCTTAGCATTCAATAAAAGACAAATATTGTCAGAATTTAAATCAATGCTCGACATTGTTAAGAGGGCCAAGCCCAAACAAATGCTTAACAGCCCAAAATAAATGTTAAACATTTTAATTTGATTGGACTTAGCCTAAGACTGGCCATAAGTCCTCAATTCAGATTTAACTGAGCCCATGCGCTCATAATCTAATTAATTAATCTTAGTCCCAAATTGGACTACAAATTTCCCAATCAACATTGGTTCAAGGGTACATCTCTGAACCCCTCTGATATATGTCGTTGTAATCCTTCAACGTCTTCAGAGAGATGAAGAGTCCCGACAACCATACATTCCATAGACTATGACGTCTTTAAACTGGACTGCGGAGTCCCTTTAAACCCACGGACTATGATGTCCTTAACCTCGGACTATGGGGTCCTTTTAAACCCACGGACTAAGATGTCCTTAACCTTGACTGTGAGGTCTTTAAACTCACGGACTATGATGTCCTTAACCTTGACTGTGAGGTCTTTAAACTCACGGACTATGATGTCCTTAACCTTGACTGTAAGGTCTTTAAACTCACGGACTATGACGTCATTAACCTTGACTGTGAGGTCTTTAAACTCATGGACCACTATGTCCTTAAACTGGTATTGGACCACTATGTCCTTAAACTGGTATTGGACCACTATGTCCTTAAACTGGTATTGGACCACCATGTCCTTAAACTGGTAATCGACCGCAATGGCCCTAAACTAAACAATAGAGTCCAAATGCTCTTTTGTTGGATCTAAACGATCCCGTTAAGTTGATCTTAGTCTAAAATTAGACTAACGTATCCTTAACAAATGTTTAAGTTGATCTTAGTCTCAAATGAGACTAACGTATCCCAAATCTAAGAAAATACGGATTTGGACTAATCCACGTCCTACGGGCGACAACATAAATTAGTCTCCGTATACAATCAACGGGCAACCAAAAACAAAACAAACACCCACGACACGAAGTGACCATCTGGAGAAGGAGAAAGTGGTTACCGCGATGCGGTAGTATAATTAACTGCAGGGGCTTGCGCCTGCAGGGAAGAGCGTCCCCACAATCAAAAACCCCTCAACGAGGGGAAATCTGACGAAGTCTGCTATATCGACCGCATCCGTTTAAACTTTCGATACATGGTGCCATAAATAAACTTGGCATCTTCGGAGAGGTGGACGGATAGCACCAATTAGCATCTGCCCCAAATTCAGGCGAGACAGACCTACGTGGTTCCGTCTCCGTGTTCGGAGGGGAACAATGGCCGCGCCCAATACCAACGTCGAGATCATGCGGCTCACGGGACGAGTCGCCGCTCTGAGCCATTTCATGTCCATGTCGAGGGAGAAATGCCTCCCGTTCTTCAAAGCTCTGAGGAAGATCCCGAGGTTCGAATGGTCGGAGGAGTGCCAGACCACCTTCGACCAATTGAAGAAGCATCTCACGATGCCACCATTGCTCACCCGACCAGTTGAAGGAGACGAGTTGTCTCTGTATCTGGCGGTATCTGAATAAGCAGCGGGCTCGGTGCTCGTCCAAGAGTTCGGTGGAGCGCAGAAGCCGGTGTACTATGTGAGCCATGTATTTAAGGACGCAAAGACGAGATACCCAGCAATAGAGAAGATTGTCTTGGCCCTCGTGGTGGCCTCAAGGAAGATGCGGCGCTACTTCCAAGCGCACACCATCATCGTCCTCACTGAGCGCCCGTTGGGGGCTATCCTTGCATCACCGGAATCCTCGGGCCGCATAGAAAAGTGGAGGTGGAAACTGTCTCAGTTTGACATAAAATATCGCCCGAGGCAGGCCATCAAAGCGCAGGCCCTGGCCGATTTCATCGTTGAATGCACCATCCCTAGCAAGGAACCGGAGTCCACACCGCCCCCTCGCAACTCAGTGTCTCAGTTTGACTCGGTTCCTGAGTGGGTCATCTACGTCGACGGATCTTCAACCGAGGAAAGCTGTGGTGCCGGCCTCATTATCCGGGGCCCGAATGAAACAGAAATGGAGTACTCTCCGAAGTTCAGTTTCAAAACCTTGAACAACGCGGCAGAGTACGAGGCCCTTCTGGCTGGACTGCTCATGGCCGCCGGGCTGGGGCTGAAGACAATTCGAATCCGCAGCGACTCGGCCCTTGTCGTCGGCCAAGTAACCGGCCGCTTTGAAGCTTGGGAGCCTCTGATGATGAAGTATCTGGATGAAGTGAGGAAACTCTGGAGGAACTTTGACGAAGTCCAAGTAGAACAAATACCCAGGCAGCTGAATGCCCAAGCTGACGCCCTGAGCAAGCTGGCTTTGTCATACTCAGCCAACAATAAGCGGTCTATCCTCTTCGAAACCTTGCCTCAGCCCAGCGTGGAAGACGGAGCGATAACGCTCCATGTATACGCGGCGCAGGAAGGCAACCAAGATTGGAGGAAGCCCCTCGTGGAATTCTTGAAGGACGGTACGCTCCCAGAAGATCGAGGAGCCGCCCGCCGTCTCCGGGCCAAAGCCCGCCACTTCATCTGGAGAAATGGGAACATCTACAAGAAATCCTTCACTCGGCCCCTGCTCCGGTGCATCGACCCCTACGAAGCCGACTACGTCCTCTGTGAAATCCATGAGGGGGTTGGCGGCACGCACCAAGGGGCCCGAACCTTGGTCCAAAAGACGTTGCTCCAAGGGTACCACTGGCCCGCTGTTCACGAGGATGCCCATAAGCTAGTCAGAAGATGCAAGGGTTGCCAGCTCCACGGCAGCATCCCTCGCCTCCCCACTACCGAGCTGACCGCCCTAACATCCCCATAGTCATTCGCCCAGTGGGGATTGGACATGATCGGCCAATTCCCTACCGATACGGGCGGGCACAAATATGTCCTCGTCGCGGTAGACTACTACACCAAGTGGATCGAGGTTGTCCCCATCAGGAAACCAGATGCCGCCACGACCGTCAGGTTCCTGCAAAACAATCTGATACTCCAGTTCGGCATCCCGAGATGTATCATCACCGACCACAGGACGAACTTCGAGAATGAGAAAGTGAAGGACTTCTGCAAAGAATACCATATCCTCATGAAGTTCGCCGCTGTCGCGCATCCCCAATGCAACGGGCAAGCCGAAGTCGCTAACCGAGACATCCTCCGAGGTCTCCGGACCCGCCTAGAAGGGCGACAAGGCAGCTGGGTCGAAGAACCGCCCCGGGTCTTATGGGCCCTGCGCAAGTCAAAAAAGACCCCCACCGGGGAAACCCCCTTCAGCCTCTGCTACGGGACCGAGGAAATGTTCCCAGCGGAGATCGGGCTACCCAGTCATCGGGTCGAGCACTTCGACGACGATGCGAACACCTCGGCGCTACGGACCAACCTAGACATCTTGTTGGAGAAGAGAGACAGGGCCCAGATCAGGGCTGCCGCTTATCAACAACAAACGGCCCGATACTACAACGCTCGGGTCAAGCGCCGCTCCTTCTAGACCGGAGATCTGGTCCTACGGCGAAACGAGTTCATTGATCAAGGCAGGCTACACAAGTTCTCCCCGAAGTGGGACGGTCCTTTCCTCGTCTCTGAGGTGCTCCCCGGCTGAGCCTATCGCCTATAAGACGCGGACGGACGCAAGTTCCTGCGACCTTACAGCGCCGAGAAGCTCAAGCTATACCAATGAGGCCAAAGCCAACAAGTGTGTACCCTTTCTTTCGCAAAGACGATGTAAATGTTTTCTAAAAATCCTTTCCATTCGAATAAAGAAGCGTCGGAACATTGCAAATAAAGTTCTGTCTTTGCGATCCAAAGCCCTCACCTAAGAGGCAACCGCGCAGCTTTACCGCCCGGTTATCCCTAGCAGGCCTCCTACGGCCCTCCAACACTAAGGGTCAAAGTCCTCCCTAGAGGCAGCGGGGTTGCTACCCTGCTCGGCTATCCCTGGCCGGTAGCTTCCCTACACGCAACGCCAGGGATCAAAGCTCTCGCCAAGTGGCAACCGCGCAGCTTCACTGCCCGGTTATCATCAGCAGGCCTCATGCGGCCCATCCAAAGCTGAGGATCAAAGTCCTCCTTAGAGGCAGCTCAACAACTACCCTGCTCGGCTATCCCCGGCTGGTAGCTTCCTACCACAACCGACAAGGATCGAAAAGTCCTCCCAAAGGCAGTCGAGCCCGACCCTCGCTCTGCTATCCCCGGCTGGTAGCTTCCTACCACAATCGACAGGGATCAAAAGCCCTCCCAGAGGTAGTCGAGCCGAACCCTCGCTCGGCTATCCTTCAGGACAAAAGCCCTCGCCAAGAGGCACCGGGCAGTAACACTGCCCGGCCAAGGGTCCTTCGTAGGCTTCTTACAGCCCCTCCCGCGCTAAGGACCAAAGTCCTCCCAGAGGCAGTCGAGCCCGACCCTTGCTCGGCTATCACCGGCTGGTAGCTTCCTACCACAACCGACAGGGATCAAAGTCCTCGCCAAGAGGCACTGGGCAGTAACCCTGCTCGGTCCCCGTCCTGAAGGATCAAAGCCCTCGCAAGAGGCAACCGAGCGGCTACCCTGCTCGGTCATCTCCGGCTGGTAGCTCCCTACCCATGACGCCAGGGATTAAAGCCCTCGCAAGAGGCATCTGAGCGGCTACCCCGCTCGGTCATTCCCGGCTGGTGGTTGCCTACCCACGACGCCAGAGACCAAAACCCTCGCCAAGAGGCAACCACGCAGCTTCACTGCCCGGTTATCCTTAGTAGGCTTCTTACAGCCCCTCCAACGCTAAAGGATCAAAGCCCTCGCAAGAGGCAACCGAGCGGCTGCCCTGCTTGGTCATCCCTGGCCGGTGATTTCCCTACTTGCGGCGCCAAGGATCAAGGCCCTCGCAAAGAGGCAACCGCACAGCTTCCCTGCCCGGATGGCGCCCACCGTGGGGAATCCTCCTGCCAACCAGACGCTGCTGGTATGAAGCCCTCATAACAAGGCCACCTAGCTCCCTTCTGCCTGGCAAATCTGCGGCGGGCAGCATGCTGCTCATAAAATGCCGCAGACCCGAAACCCCATCGAGAGACGTCAGATCTGTTCAAGTCTGGGCGATCCCCCCTCGACTCCGGGGCCATGGGAATACCTCCTTCTCAGCAGCACGCGGCACGTTTGACAAGTGATCGAAATCAACTCGACGTACGATCGCCTGACATGGAAGCCCAACAAAGCAAGCAAGGATATTCTACGAATACTCTTCACATCCAAAAGATAAAGTGCAAAGCAATGAAACAGCAAGATTTTTATTCGCACATGTAAAACGTTTTTACAGAGGTATTGGGGGCTCCCTAACCTTACAAAGTTCCAGACGCTTACAAAAGAGGGACGAGGAAATATCAAAAAGGCCTAAGTCGCAAACCCTCTCCTGTGCCTCGCTTCCCTCATCACTGTCATCTCGGTCTGCCGGAGGCTTCACCACCGGAGGTTTTGCCACTAGGGGTGCGCTTCGCTTCCCTCATCGCTGTCTGCCGGAGGCCTTACCACCGGGAGTGGGACCCGAGCACGGAGCTCGCCATCGGCGAACTCAGGAAGCTGCTCCTTCACGGCATCCAGAGCCTTATTCCACGCAACAGCGGAATGCTCGCCAAGCTCGGCGTAAAACTGCTCTGACACCTTGTAATCGGCAACAGCTTTCCTAGCTCGAATCTCGGCGGTCTCGGACGCCTGAAGCGCCGCCTCGGCATCCCCCCTACCGGCGTCTCTCTCCTTCTCCATGGCCGCGAAACGATCGGCCAGATCCGCCAGCTTCCTCTCGGCAACTCGGTGGGATGCACTCAGGCGACGATAGGCACCCCGGTTCGCTGAATTGGCGAGCTCCACAACCTCTGCTCGGGCTGCCAGGAAATCGGCACTCGCCCTCTACAGACGCAGGTCACGCCGCAGGATCTCGACCTCTGAAGGAAACACATCTATCGGTCTCGGTGCGTGGAACGCCCCCTCGGCCTCCATACGAATAGCGAGGGCGCAGTGTTGAAGGACCTGACGGGAAACAGATGAGAAACTTGGAAACGCTCGAGCCAAAGAAAGGAAGGTAAAAAAACAACGCGTAGAGGAGTTCGTACCTGGACCGCCCTTTGGGCTATGGCCTTCATTTGGACCCTCAGGGTGCCATGCGAGAGCCTCCCCCCGGCCGACTCTTCCATCCCGGCGAGCAGGCCGGCAGCGACGGAAAGCCCAGATGGAGCCATGAAGACAGCATCACTCTCCTGCACGGGAATTCCCTCAGGAACCCTCGACAGCGGCGCACAAGAGATTGTCCTTTTCCTCTTAAGGGGGACCTCGTCCTTGCCCTCCCCTACGTCTCTCGTCTGGGACTCGGATGACCGTGGACGTCTCTGACCGCCGCCGGAGAAATCACCAGCAGCCATCAACGAAGTGGACGGCCCTATCGCCGGTGGAACATTCGGCGCAAGGCACGAGCCAACCGGGGGCACGGCCGCGCCGCTGGCCTCCCTCTGGAACGAAAAACCCAAAGAGTGGGAACGAACCATGTATCCAACCCAAAAGAGGAGGAGCGCCGAGCAGCCAAGACTTATAAGAAAGAAAATATGAGGGAATAGGGGCCGTGGAGTGGGCCCCACCCCTATTTATCACCGCAAACGACCTCATCCAACGGCGCCCTTCATCTCCCGCCAAAACGCCTCCTCATGTCCAACGGCTCCGATCGCTCCACGTGTTGTTCCCACACTGGGTCGCATCCCATCAGACGCCGCAGGCCTGCATACGTCGCGTCGGCCAACCGACGCTTGACACGTGGAACGACGCTTCAGTGACGGGTTGCACGAACCGGCGCGCCTTCCTTAAATGCAGAGATCCCGCCACGATTCGCTGGCAGAAAACACAGCTGACAGCCCGGTGACTCGTCCCGACGAAATCTTAGGAGGGAGTGCACTCCGGGCGGCCCGGCAATCCACTCTTAACCCGACCCGCCAGCTGGTCGGGACAAGAGTGGGGGGCTAATGATGATGCTCTATATTGACGACCTCCCGGATCAAGATACGTGGCAGATGACGTGTCCCAGAACTCAGAAGAGAGGGCCCACAGGGGGCCGACCAGGCCACCCCTACACCCGACCTACAAGCACAAAGCTGGCTCACCTCAGAGCCCCCTGCAAATTGGCCTCCTCGGCCTCTCAGCTCGCCTCCGAGCTGCCACAGGACCAAGTTACCTCGGCCTTCTCGCTCGTTCCCGAGCTCTCCCGCCGAGGCCATCTTCCTCGGTCCCTCCGACCGACCAACTCCACCACTCACAGGCGTAACCGCCGCTCCGCAAATCACGCCATGCGCGGATATTCCGCCGGCAGCATCCCACATTCCACGCCATCACGATCCCCACTAACAGGCGATCCGCTTATTATGCGGGCGTGACGTCGGGAGCGTAACTGCCGGCAAGATTCTCACGCCCGCTACTACGTGCTGCCGCCACTATATAAACCCCCATCACAGAGGGGTCAAGTAAGCTATTTTTCACCCCTTAGCCGTTACTCTGCTTGGATCTTGTACTAACTTGATCGTCGGAAGGTCCTCCGTGGTACCAAACCACCTCGGGACTTCCTTGCAGATATTCGGCGCAAACTCCTCAAAACCACCAATCTCCTCAAAACCCATTAAGACCCACACGCAACAGGAGATCACCACTAAGATCCACCGTGAGATCGATGGAAGACAACATCTGACGGAGACCCGAAAAGGACCTCCATCAGAAAGGAACAAATTGGGGTTTCGAGAATGGACGGCCAATATGATGAACCAATGCGACGAGGGTTATGAAATAATATTGTAAAACATAGCGAAAGGAACATGGAGTGAGTACAGATGATTTTAAATTGGTGTCAGGTATCAATCGGAGAGATTGAGACTTGCGGAGCTATAATTTTATTAATTCTTGGGAAAAATTATGATCGTTCATTCAATGACAATTAATTCTTATTAAACAAGTTTTATAAGGATCGTCCATTTTTTAAGGTTTGAATAATGATGCTTTGGCGATAAAACTTTATATGTGCAGCTTCTTCGTATACAGAGCTGCTTTCAGTGCACTGGAAATCTCACGTGCTGGAATCAACAAGCGAATAAATCAAAATTTTCTTATAGTCAAGAGTGATGGTTCACGTTTTATTTGGCCTAGTCATGCCGTAGGGGATGGAGAAGCCGATGCACGGAACAATACTCACGACAAACCAATCATGCAATAAACAACCACACAATTAACAGTGAGAAGACAAATTAATAATTATACAGGGATAAATAAAAAAGAACCACAAACCAAACATGTGTAAACGATTATGAATAAAATCTTTCATTTATTACCAAATATAAAATAATTGAATGCGCACACATCCCGTAGTTAATCTAATGGTGAAAAGTGTAAACGATTGTTTCCAAATTCTTCTGATAGAATCCTAGTCGAGCACCTGCAAATAAATAATTTGGAACTAGGGTCGCTATAAAATTGTTGACATCAAGAGGTTAATTTTTATTTTTATAAAATATTGAAAATAATGTTATATATATATATATATGGACGGCTCTTATGGTCCCTACGAATCAACGGATCAAATTTATAGTCACGTGTCAATAAATTTGATTAAATGTTTGTGCAGGGGCAAGGATCCATAAAATTCGCATCCAACCTTTTTCACTAATGGTGTTCAAATTTAATTAAAAAAATATCCGCAAAAACAGTATTTGACAATTTTTTAATCTTATCTACTTATGTATTACACCATTAACGGTGTATAACCAAATAAATATCAAATGAGAACTTCTAAAGGCCTCTCCCCTGCATATACTTGTATACATGTTGAAATTGAATAATTAATCATTAAATGCTTAGATATTTTTAAGAAAATGTTTAGATATTTCGGTCAAGAAATTGGTAAAATCATTAAATACGTAGACATTCAAGAATGGATTGAAAAACAAGATGGACATTACAGACAGGTCTTCAGATATTACAAGCAAGATTTCAGATATAACAAGCAAGTCTTTAGTAATGTGACAACGATCTTTACAGCTGTACAAGCTAACAGTGCATATGAACATGGCCGGTTTTGGAAAATACGAAATTACAAAAGCGAAAAGACACAGCAAGGATTTTTTGGTGGGCTAAGGGGTTATTTCACTGAGGAAAAAGACCCCGGCTTTTTTTGACAGGCCCGGAAAGCACCAAGGGTTTTTTGACAATTTAACCGAGATATTTGCATTGATCAAACGTTCGGCTCAACAAAGACCCTACAATTTAGGCACGGGAAGTTGAAATCTATTATTAGGAGTTATATTATTTTAGATATGTCCTTATAATTCATGAATTGTATAATAATTTTAGATATGATGCAGTATTAACTTTTGTTATTTGTGATGTACCTTAACCAATCAAAATTTCTAGGTTCGTCCCGTATTGTAAGAGCCGCCGAGCTAACTTAAACGTAGAGTAGATTGTGTCAAAGATGCTCTGCATACAGATATATAAAATGTATTAAATATTGGCTTACATTGGCAATTTGCTATAGATTAAATGATGCTCTTTGTTTTCCCTTATTTTTAATCAAAATGCATGTTGTTCCTTAATTTAACCAAATATTGGCTTCCACAAACACAGTCTAACATTATCTAAATATTCCGATAAAAAAATAACAATCACAGTCTTTAAAGAATGACAACTATTATGGTTCACTGAGCATGCATTCTTCACAGGGGATAGTATTCGGCAACCGTGGAGTTCATCTGCCAGATCTTCACCGATTTCGCAATCACGGTGGCTCCCGTCGCGTTGTTGAAGAGAAGCAGTCGTGCCTCGTCGTAGATCGCCTCCGTTGGGTACACACGGGACGTGGTCGCTGCTCTTCCTCCTTGAGTGAAGCTTTCGAGCACCGAGTGATCCACCTAACATGGAGGGGAGATGGATATTAATTAGCACGATTTATTATTCGTGAAACGTATTCGCAACGCGATTGATATGAAAGAAGAGAAGCAACACAAATATATTATTGTAGTAACTTACTAGTATTCTAACCGAAAACAACTCTCCGGCGAGCACCGGAACTCTGCTCCCTACCACCCTTGTAACGATATCTGTGGCCTTCGTCGACCTGCGTATAGACAATCAACCAAAATTAAAATGAGCCTTAAACAGAATGCAAGGACTTTATTCTTATTCGAACAACGGATATGAGGATAGCAAACGCTTGCCTCAATTCATCCTGGCAATAATTAGTTTGCAGGGTGCCGTCGGTTCCTCTACTAATGTAAAAGTAGGCCGCAGTCTGCTCTGTGAGATCTTTATTCGCGAATAAGAGAAACCCAAATGGCCCGAGCAAGCCTCGGTCCAAAGAACCGTCGCTAGTACTGCAGTTGTAGCCGATATCAGCCTCGATTGCGGCCTCAAGATGATCTTGTTTAATCTCAAACTCCGCTTCTATGTCCAACTATAATGGAGAATCAACCAAAAATTTAATCGTTTATATAATAAGACCGTTTGGCGGCGATGTTGAGAAATATTATATTCTAATCATCCCTCAACCGATTTATTAAGTGCAATTATCTCTTTTACATAAAAGCAAATTTAAATGGACGTCTAGCTTGCAAGACTCTGACGGACGCTATATATTTAAATGTCACGGGCACTGCACCCAAATTTTGATTTATAACTACCTGATTGGTGTCGCCAACATCAAGCTCGACTGTGGAACCCGCGGCTATGGTGATGTCGGTGAAATCTTTTCTTGTCATTCTAAGGCTCTCCACTTCCTTAATTGGCCATGTGAGAAGGTTGCTCCCTGTTTTTATGTCGAATACCACTGTTCTTGGAATACCCTTCAATATGAAAATTCGTTATTAGATTCTAATAGTTAAAAGTTGCTGCATTGCGAAATACTGCATAAGATTAATATATATATATATATATATATATATATATATATATATATATATATATCAATCAGTCAATTCATGCCTGAACTGATGCCCAACCCTTCTCTTCATCCGAATACGGCATGTCCGTCTCCCCAACATACCCCCACATGACCCTTCTCTTGTTCACCTGATCGTAAAATGTCCTGGACGCGTAAAACTTTCCCCAATCGTACCTCAACATCCCGATCCCCACGTCTAAACTCGCATCATCCGGGGTCCACGACATCGTCTCCGGATCAAATGTCCCAATGGCATAATAATCGTGCCACTCGTCGTTCAGGCCCGCTTTAAGCACGTGCTTTATGTGTCCATTTTGGAAAACTTTGTTGTCGAGATGGTCAAGGCCGATTTGAGCTAAGGGGCCTGCGGTGGCGACAGGGTAGAGCTCGACGCACTCCAACATGCCGACGTGGTCGATGGAGTGGAGGACCTGGGGGAGACGTGTGAGGTTGATGAAGTCTTTGGTGGTGTAGATCATGACGATTCCCGTGTGGGATAAGGAGTCATTCTTGGATCCGACCGCTATGTAATACGCAGAGTCGGATGGGTCGTACCTGTTTTGATTTTTATAGATTAGCATGCTTGGCTAGGCTTCATAGTATCAACAGCCCACGTCAGCCCAATAGGTCTATGTCCAATAAATTAATTAAGACTTTCTTTTTTGGGCTCACAATATTTAGGACAACAAAACGTTTACCAGATAGGGTTAGGGTCCCTGAAGTCTGTGCGCCCAATGCCTGGTGGTGGAAGCAGCAATGGGTTATTATCATACTTGATCCAATCCGTCAACAACGGGTCGCTCGGGTCCTTAGCCCATGCAAGATTCATCAATTGTGCTCGTGTGCTGGTCCCGCCCGTATACAACATCATCACCTTATCGTCGGAGACTACTATGATAGAACCTGTCCAGACCCCGTAGATGTCATACCACTTGTCAGGCATGAGGGCCACAGGGAGGTGGAGCCAGTTGAGCAGGTCTTTGGACACGGCGTGACCCCACGATATGTTGCCCCAGTGTGTAAAGTCCTTGTTGTGTTGGTAGAAAAGATGGTACCATCCTTTATAATACATTGGACCTGTACATAATTTGATTTGATTAGATTAGTTGACGGTTGAGTGGAATATTGAATGGAAAGATGTAATTAATGCATGCATGAGAAAAGCAAGATGATCCACACAAAAGAATAATTAAAGAGGGTAAGTGCGACTAATTACTTGCCATTTGCAACAAAAGAAGGGGTTAAAAATTAGGGTAAAGAGTCAAAAAGACCCTGGCCTGTTTCAAACCTATTTAAGAATACATGGGCCTTTTGCTCTTGCTAAAAGAATCCTGGGCACAATTAGAACCTCCTTTATATCGGTTGTTTGTAATCCTTTCAAAACTGCATATGATATCTAAGCAGTTGGTTGTGATAATATCTAAGCAGTTAGAGTGAATAAAGGCATAAATAAAATACGCACGGTTTATGGGTGGTTTTCACACAGAACTCGAACAGTATGCCCTTCCCAACAATTTTTAGTGAATCGAATGATACTATAAATATATTCGAAGTTTACCATTAATTTTTTGTAAATTTATAATGGAAAACGCTTCTACCCAAACTTGAAGACATTTATACTATAAATCCATTTGAAACTAAACCGCATAAAATGTGGCCCCAAGTGTCCTAACCAACCTAATTATATATATTATATTATTACTAGAAAACTAGGAAGACACTAGGCCATGATATATAATGTCATCCTTTTAATTATAATAGGGTATATATATTTTTGTGTAGCGTATTTATATGTCCTTACATGTCCAATGCAAATTGAGTTGCTTTCAATGTGGACGGTAATTACTTCGAGGGCCGAAAGGGTTTAACTTTTTTCTGACTTTGATGGAGGTCCTTTTCGGATCTCCGTCAGATGTTGTCTTCCGTCGATCTTCCGGTGGATCTTGAAGGTGGTTTCCTGTTGCGTGTGGGTCTCAATGGGTTTTGAGGAGATCTGTGGTTTTGAGAAGTTTGTGCCAAGTACCTGCAAGAAAGTCCCGGGGTGGTTTGGTACCACCGAGAACCCTCCGCCGATCAAGTTAGCACCAGATCCGAGCAGAGTAACGGCTAAGTGGTGTGAAAAAAGCTTACTTGCCCCCTCTGTGATGGGGGTTTATATAGTGGCAGCAGCACGCAGTAGCAGGCGCGAGAATCTCGCCGGCAGTTACGCTCCCGACGTCACGCCCGCGTAATAAGCGGATCGCCCGTTAATGGGGATCGTGATGGCGTGGAACGTGGGATGTTGCCGGCGGAGAATCCGCGCATGGCGAGTTTTGCGGAACGGCGGTTACGCCTGTGAGTGGTGGAGTTGGTCGGTCGGAGGGACCGAGGAAGATGGCCTCGGCGGGAGAGCTCGGGAACGAGCGAGAGGGCCGAGGTATCTTGGTCCTGTGGTAGCTCGGGGGCAAGCTGAGAGGTCGAAAAAGCCAATTTGCAGGGGGCTCTAAGGTGAGCCAACTTGTGGTTACAGGTCGGATACAGGGGCGGCCTGGTCGGCCCGTGTGGGCCCTTTCTTCTGAGTTCTGGGACACGTCATCTGCCACGTGTCCTGATGTGGGAAATCGCCAATATAGAGCATCATCATTAGCCACTCACTCTTGTCCCGACCAGCTGGCGGATCGGGTCAAGAGTAGACTGCTGGACCGTCCGGGATGAGCTCCCTCCTAAAATTTCGTCGAGACGCGTCCCCGGGCTGTCAGTTGTCTTTCCTGCCAGCGAATCAGGGCGAGATCTCTGCATTTAAGGAAGGTGCGCCAGTTCATGCATCCTGTCACTGAAGCGATGGTCCGCGTGTCAAGCGTCGGTTGGCCGACACGACGTGTGCAGACCTGCGGCGTCTGATGGGATGCGGCCCAGTGTGGGGACGACAAGTGGAGCGATCGGAGCCGTTGGACGCGAGGAGGCGCTTTGGCGGGAGATGAAGGGCGCCGTTGGATGAGGGCGATCGCGGTGATAAATAGGGGTGGGGCCCACTCCAGGGCCCCTATTTCTTCATATTTTTCTTCCTTCTAAGTCTTGGCTGTCCGGCGCTCTTCCTCTTTTGGGTTGGATATATGGTTCGTTCCCACTCTTTGGGTTTCTCGTTCCGGAGGGAGGCCAGCGGTGCGGTCGTGCCCCCGGCTGGCTTGTGCCCTACGCCGAATGTTCCGCCGGCGGCAGGGCCGTCCGCCTCGTTGAGGGCTCCTGGTGATTGTTCCGGCGGCGGCCAGAGACGTCCACGGTCATCCGAGCCCCAGACGAGGGATGCAGGGGAGGGCGGGAACGGGGTCCCTCTTAACAGGGAAAAAGACAATCTCTCGTGCGCCGCCGTCAAGGGTCCCTGAGGGGATTCCCGTGCAGGAGGGGGATGCCGTCTTCATGGCTCCATCTGGGCTTTCCGTCGCTGTCGGCCTGCTCGCTGGAATGGAAGAGTCGGCCGGGGGGAGGCTTCCGCATGGCACCCTGAGGGTCCAAATGGAGGCCATAGCCCAAGGGGCGGTCCAGGTATGAACTCCTCCACGCGTTGTTTTTTGACCTTCCTTTCTTTGGCTCGAGCGTCTCCAAGTTTCTCATCCGTTTCTCGTCAGGTCCATCAACACTGCGCCCTCGTTACTCGTATGGAGGCCGAGGGGGCGTTTCACGCACCAAGGCCGGTGGAAGCGTTTCTTTCAGAGGTCAAGGTCCTGCGACGTGACCTGCGCCTGGAGAGGGCGAGGGCCGATGTCCTGGCAGCCCGAGCGGAGGTTGCGGAGCTCGCCAACTCAGCGAACCGGGGTGCCTATCGTCGTCTGAGTGCATCCCACCGAGTTGCTGAGGTGAAGCCGGCGGATCTGGCCGATCGTTTCGCGGCCATGGAGAAGGAGAGAAAAGCTAGCAGGGGGGATGCCGAGGCGGCGCTTCGGGCGGTCAGGATTGCCGAGATTCGGGCCAGGAAGGCTGTGGCCGATTACAAGGTGTCAGAGCAGTTTCACGCCGTGCTTGGCGAGCATTCCGCCGTCGCGTGGAATAAGGCTCTAGATACCTTGAAGGAGCAGCTTCCTGAGTTTGCTGATGGCGAGCTCCGTGCTCGGGTCCCACTCCCGGTGGCAAAGCCTCCGGCAGACAGCGATGAGGGAAGCGAGACGTACCCCTGTTGGCAAAGCCTCCTGTGGTGAAGCCCCCGGCAGACTGCGATGACAGCGATGAGGGAAGTGAGGCGCAGGAAGGGGTTTGTGACTTAGGCCTTTTTGATATTTCCTCGTCCCTCTTTTGTAAGCGTCCGAAACTTTGTAAGGTTGGGGAGCCCCCAATACCCCTGTAAAAACATTTTGCTTGTGCGAATAAAACTCTTGCTGTTTCATTGCTTTGCACTTTATCTTTTGGATGTGAAGAGTACTCGTAGAATATCCTTGCTTTCACTGTTGGGCTTCCATGTCAGGCGATCGTACGTCTAGTTGATTTCGATCATTTGTCTAGCGTGTCGAGTGCTGCTGAGAAGGAGGTATCCCCATGGCCCCGGAGTCGGGGGGGATTGCTCTGACTTGAACAGACCTGATGTTTCTCAATGGGGTTTCGGGTCTGCGGCATTTGATGAGCAGCATGCTGCCTGCCGCAGATTTGCCGAGCAGAAAGGAGCTCGGTGGCCTCGTTATGAGGGCTTCAAACCAGTCTGGTGAGCAGGAGGATGCCCGTTGGGGATGACCGAGCAGGGAAGCTGCCCGGTTGCCTCTCGGCGAGGGCTTTGATCCCTGTCGGTTGTGGTAGGAAGCTACCAGCCGGGGATAGCCGAGCGAGGGTTGGGCTCGACTGCCTCTGGGAGGACTTTTTGATCCCTGGCATTGCGAGTAGGGAAGCTACCGGCCAGGGATAGCCGAGTAGGGTAGCCGCTGAGCTGTCTCTAAGGAGGACTTTGATCCTTAGCGTTGGAGGGGCCGTAGGAGGCCTGCTAAGGATAACCGGACAGTGAAGCTGCGTGGTTGCCTCTTGGCTAGGGCTTTGATCCTTAGCGTTGGAGGGGCTGTAAGAAGCCTACTAAGGATAACCGGGCAGCGAAGCTGTGCGGTTGCCTCTTGGCGAGGGCTTTGATCTCTGGCGTCGTGGGTAGGCGACTACCAGCCTGGGATGACCGAGCGGGGTAACCACTCTGATGCCTCTTGCGAGGGCTTTGATCCCTGGCGTCATGGGTAGGGAGCTACCAGCCGGAGATGAACGAGCAAGGGTCAGGCTCGGTTGCCTCTTGCGAGGGCTTTGATCCTTCAGGACGGGGACCGTGCAGGGTTACTTCCCAGTGCCTCTTGGCGAGGACTTTGATCCCTGTCGGTTGTGGTAGGAAGCTACCAGCCGGGGATAGCCGAGCATGAGTCGGGCTCGACCGCCTCAAAGGAGGACTTTGGTCCTTAGCGCGGGAGGGGCTGTAAGAAGCATACCAAGGACCCTTGGCCGGGCAAGGTTACTGCCCGGTGCCTCTTGGCGAGGGCTTTTGTCCTGAAGGATAGCCGAGCGAGGGTCGAGCTCGACTGCCTCTGGGAGGGCTTTTGATCCCTGTCGGTTGTAGTAGGAAGCTACCAGCCGGGGATAGCCGAGCAGGGTAGCTGCTGAGCTGCCTCTAAGGAGGATTTTGATCCTTAGCGTTGGAGGGGCCGTAGGAGGCCTGCTAAGGATAACCGGGCAGTGAAGCTGCGTGGTTGCCTCTTTGCGAGGGCTTTGATCCCTGGCGCCGCGAGTAAGGAAATCACCGGCCAGGGATGACCGAGCAGGGAAGCCGCTCGGTTGCCTCTTGCGAGGGCTTTGATCCTTTAGCGTTGGAGGGGTTGTAAGAAGCCTACTAAGGATAACCGGGCTGTGAAGCTGCGCGGTTGCTTCTTGGCGAGGGCTTTGGTTTCTGGCGTCGTGGGTAGGCAACCACCAGCCGGGGATGACCGAGCGAGGTAGTCGCTCAGATGCCTCTTGCGTGGGCTTTAATCCCTGGCGTCATAGGTAGGGAGCTACCGGCCGCAGATGACCGAGCAGGGTAGCCGCTCGGTTGCCTCTTGCGAGGGCTTTGATCCTTCAGGACGGGGACTGGGCAGGGTTACTGCCCAGTGCCTCTTGGCGAGGACTTTGATCCCTGTCGGTTGTGGTAGGAAGCTACCAGCCGGTAATAGCCGAGCAAGGGTCGGGCTCGACTGCCTCTGGGAGGACTTTGGTCCTTAGCGTGGGAGGGGCTGTAAGAAGCCTACCAAGGACCCTTGGCCGGGCAGGGTTACTGCCCGGTGCCTCTTAGCGAGGGCTTTTGTCCTGAAGGATAGCCGAGCGAGGGTTCGGCTCGACTGCCTCTGGGAGGGCTTTTGATCCCTGTCGGTTGTGGTAGGAAGCTACCAGCCGGGGATAGCCGAGCGAGGGTCGGGCTCGACTGCTTCTGGGAGGACTTTTCGATCCCTGTCGGTTGTGGTAGGAAGCTACCAGCCACGGATAGCCGAGCAGGGTAGCTGCTGAGCTGCCTCTAAGGAGGACTTTGATCCTTAGCGTTAGAGGGGCCGTAGGAGGCCTGCTAAGGATAACCGGGCAGTGAAGCTGTGCGGTTGCCTCTTGGCGAGGGCTTTGATCCCTGGCGTTGCGAGTAGGGAAGCTACCGGCCAGGGATAGCCGAGCAGGGTAGCTGCTGAGCTGCCTCTAAGGAGGACTTTGATCCTTAGCGTTGGTGGGGCCATAGGAGGCCTGCTAAGGATAACCGGGCAGTGAAGTTGCGCGGTTGCCTCTTGGCGAGGGCTTTGATCCCTGGCGTTGCGAGTAAGGAAGCTACCGGCCAGGGATAGCCGAGCTGGGTAGCTGCTGAGCTGCCTCTAAGGAGGACTTTGATCCTTAGCGTTGGAGGGGTCGTAGGAGGCCTGCTAAGGATAACCGGGCGGTGAAGCAGCGCGGTTGCCTCTTTGGTGAGGGCTTCGGATCACAAAGACAGAACTCTATTTTCAACGTTCTGACGTTCCCTTTATTTGAATGGAAAGGATTTTTAGAAAACATTTACATCGTCTTCGCGAAAGGAGGGGTACACACTCGTTGGCCTTGACCTCATTGGTATAGCTTGAGCTTCTCGGCATTGTAAGGCAGCGGGAACTTGCGTCCGTCCGCGTCTTGTAGGCGATAGGCTCCGCCGGGGAGTACCTCAGAGACGAGGAAATGACCGTCCCACTTTCGGTAGAACTTGTGTAGCCTGCCTTGATCGATGAACTCGTTCCGCCGTAGGACCAGATCT
Source organism: Agapanthus africanus (assembly GCA_030015575.1). NCBI lineage: Eukaryota > Viridiplantae > Streptophyta > Magnoliopsida > Asparagales > Amaryllidaceae > Agapanthus > Agapanthus africanus. The sequence goes on along the minus strand of JASDDO010000024.1, from coordinate 333,552,835 downwards.
CTGGTCTTGAAGGAGCGGCGCTTGACCCGAGCGTTGTAGTATCGGGTCGTTTGTTGTTGATAAGTGGCAACCCTGATCTGATCCCGGTCTCTCTTCTCCAACAAGATGTCTAGGTTAGTCCACAACGCTGAGGTGTTCGCATCGTCGTCGAAGTGCTCGACCCGATGACTGGGTAGCCCAATCTCCGCTAGGACCATTGCCTCGGTCCCGTAGCAGAGGCTGAAAGGGGTTTCCCCGGCGGGGGTCTTCTTTGACGTGCACAGGGCCCATAAGACCCGGGGCAGTTCTTCGACCCAACTGCCTTGTCGTCCTTCTAGGAGGGTTCGGAGACCTCGGAGGACGTCTCGGTTAGCGACTTCGGCCTGCCCGTTGCACTGGGGATGCGCGACCGCGGCGAACTTTATGAGGATATGGTATTCCTTGCAGAAGTCCTTCACTTTCTCGTTCTCGAAGTTCGTCCCGTGGTCGGTGATGATACACCTCAGGATGCCGAACCGGAGTATCAGATTGTTTTGCAGGAACCTGATGGTCATGGCGGCATCCGATTTCCTGATGGGGACAGCCTCGATCCACTTGGTGAAGTGGTCTACCGCGACGATGACATATTTGTGCCCGCCCGTACCGGTAGGGAACTGGCCGATCATGTCCAATCCTCACTGAGCGAACGGCCATGGGGATGTTAGGGCGGTCAGCTCGGTAGCGGGGAGGCAAGGGATGCTGCCGTGGAGCTGGCAACTCTTGCATCTTCTGACTAGCTTCTGGGCGTCCTCGTAAACAGTGGGCCAGTAGTACCCCTGGAGCAACGCCTTTTGGATTAAGGTTCGGGCCCCTTGGTGCGCACCGCCAACCCCCTCATGGATTTCACGGAGGACGTAGTCGGCTTCGTGGGGGTCGATGCACCAGAGCAGGGGCTGAGTGGAGGATTTCTTGTAGAGGTTCCCATTGCTCCAGATGAAGTGACGGGTTTTGGCCCGGAGACGGCGGGCGGCTCCCCGATCTTCTGGGAGCGTACCGTCCTTTAGGAATTCCACGAGGGGCTTCCTCCAATCTTGGTCGCCTTCCTGCGCCGCATATACGAAGAGGATAAACCGCTTATTGTTGGCCGAGTATGACAAAGCCAGCTTGCTTAGGGCGTCGGCTTAGGCATTCAGCTGCCTGGGTATTTGTTCTACTTGGACTTCGTCAAAGTTCCTCCGGAGTTTCATTACCTCGTCCAGATACTTCATCATCAGAGGCTCCCGAGCTTCAAAGCGACCGGTCACTTGGCCGACAACTAGGGCCGAGTCGCTGGGGATTCGAATTGTCTTCAGCCCCAGCCCGGCGGCCATGCGCAGTCCAGCCAGGAGGGCCTCGTACTCTGCCGCGTTGTTCGAGGCTTTAAAACCGAGCTTCAGAGGGTACTCGATTTCTGCCTCGTTTGGGCCCCGGATAATGAGGCCGGCACCACAGCCTTCCTCGGTTGAAGACCCGTCGACGTAGATGACCCACTCAGGAACCGAGCCAGGCCTTTCCGCGATGGGACATTGAGTTGCGAGGGTCGGTGTGGACTCTGGTTCCTTGCTAGGGATGGTGCATTCAACGATGAAATCGGTCAGGGCCTGCGCTTTGATTGCCTGCCTCAGGCGATATTTTATGTCAAACTAAGATAGTTCCCACTCCACCTCTCTAAGCGGCCCGAGGATTCCGGTGATGCAAGGATAGCCCCCAACGGGCGCTCAGTGAGGACGGGGATGGTGTGTGCTTGGAAGTAGTGCCGTAGCTTCCTTGAGGCCATCACGAGGGCCAAGATAATCTTCTCTATGGCTGGATATCTCGTTTCTGCGTTCTTAAATACATGGCTCACATAGTACACCGGCTTCTGCACTCTACCGAACTCTCGGACGAGCACCGAGCCCGCTGCTTGGTCAGATACCGCCAGATACAGCTACAACTCGTCTCCTTCAACTGGTCGGGTGAGCAGTGGTGACGTCGCGAGGTGCTTCTTCAATTAGTCGAAGGCAGCCTGGCACTCCTCCGACCACTTGAACCTCGGGATCTTCCTCAGAGCTTTGAAGAACGGGAAGCATTTCTCCCCCGACTTGGACATGAAACGGCTCAGAGCAGCGACTTGTCCCGTGAGCCGCATGATCTCGACGTTGGTCTTGGACGCGGCCATATTGAGGATAGCGTCGATTTTCTCTGGGTTAGCTTCGATTCCACGGTGAGTGACCATGAAACCGAGGAACTTTCCCCCGGTGACTCCGAATGCGCATTTGGCGGGGTTTAGCTTCATCTTCAACTTGCGGAGCACTTCGAAGGCCTCGCCCAGATCCTTGGCGTGGTCAGCTGACGAGACGGATTTGACGAGCATATCGTCAACGTAGACCTCCATATTCTTGCCGATCTATGGCTTGAACATGCGATTGACCAACCGTTGGTACGTGGCCCCGGCGTTCTTGAGGCCGAAGGGCATCACCTTGTAGCAGTATACCCCCCGGTCCGTTGTGAATGCGGTAAGATCTTCATCTTCCGGATTCATACGGATCTGATTGTAGCCGGAGAAAGCATCCATGAAACTCAACAGCTCATGGCCGGCCGAACTGTCGACGAGCTGATCTATTCGAGGAAGAGGATAGTTGTCCTTGGGGCAGGCCTTATTGAGGTCGGTGAAGTCGACGCACATGCGCCACTTCCCGCTTGACTTCTTGACCAGAACTACGTTCGCCAGCCACTCCGAGTAGGGTACATTTCGGATGAAGTTGGCAGCGAGAAGTCGATCAACCTCGTCTTCGATAGCCTTCTGTTTGATCGGGGCGAACCTTCGCTTTTTCTGTCTGACGGGTCGGGCCGTAGGATCAACCCCGAACTTGTGAGAAATGATTTTGGGGTCGATCCCAGGCATGTCAGCAGGCGCCCAGGCGAAGACGTCGAAGTTATTTCTGAGGAAACCGACCAGGCTATCTCGCTGAGTTCCTGTCAGGAGTGATCCGACCCGGACGGTTTTTTCATCGTCCCCCTCTGTCAGGGGCACCTCGGTCAGTGGTTCGACCGGTGTCCCCCGGACCTCCTTCTGCTCGTCTCGGGTGTCCAAAGAACCCCTGATGTCGTCTTTTACCTCAGCGTCATCGGCCGGCTGCTCGGACGAAGATGTTTCGGTAAGGCATACCTTCGCGACCCGCTGGTCTCCGTAGACCCGACCTATCCCGCCCTGATCGAGAGGGAACTTCATCGCCAGGTGTTATGTCGATATCTGGGCCTGGAAAGAGTTCAGTGTCGGGCGGCCGAGGAGGATGTTGTAGGCTGATGGGAGCTTTGCTACGATGAAGTCCACAGGCAACGTACGGGTGCGACCGGGCTTCCCGACGTTGAACTGCAGGGTGACCACCCCTTCCGCCGGGATGGAGTGGTTGATGAACCCTGAAAGGACGTGGGAGGTCGGTTTCAAGTCTGCTGGGGTGAGTCCCATGCGTAGAAAGCAGTCGTAGAAGAGGATGTCTGCTGAGCTGCCCGAGTCGAAAAGTATCCGGTGGACCTCGTATCGGTGAAGTCGGGCCGTGATCACCAGAGGGTCGTTGTAAGGCATGGATATGCCGTGGAGATCCCCGTCGCCAAATGTGATAGGCTCGTGGTCCCTGGCCTTTTTGCTCGGGCGGCCGTTGGCCTTCGTTGCCGGCGTAGGGTGCTGAGTCTCGCAGGCGCTCGACTGACCCCCTGTCGTCATGACCGTAGTTCTTGATAGGCCTCGGTTCCTTTCGGCGAGGTCCCTTAGGCCCCGTGGTGAGGTTGTCTTCGAGCTGCCTTAGCGGGCCTCGTGGGCGCGACCCCGTCGAGGGAGGGGGTGCTTGTCATGCCTGGAAGCAGGCGAGATGACCGCCACAGCCTTGGCAGGGACAGAGGTGCGACGAGGCTCAAGGCGGGGCTCTCCGACGTGGGACCTCGAGGTTGAATTGGACGTATCGAGGGACCTGCAACCACTGGAGTCTGCGAGGCGGTGGCCGACGGAGGGGTTGATGACATTCGGCGGAGGTTCACCCGTTCCTCCGTTGAGGGGGAGACGGCGGCGGGTGCTTGGATCTTCAGGGTGATCGCTTGCCATGTGGATGGAGATCGGAAGGCCAACTTTATTTTTTTGTGGAGTTTAGTTTACCACAGACGGCGCCAACTGATGGAGGTCCTTTTCGGGTCTCCGTCAGATGTTGTCTTCCGTCGATCTCCCGGTGGATCATGAAGATGATCTCCTGTTGCGTGTGGGTCTCAATGGGTTTTGAGGAGATTGGTGGCTTTGAGGAGATTGCTCCGAGTACCTGCAAGGAAGTCTCGGGGTGGTTTGGTACCACCGAGGACCCTCCGACGATCAAGTTAGCACCAGATCCGAGCAGAGTAACGGCTAAGTGGGGTGAAAAAAGCTTACTTGACCACTCTATGATGAGAGTTTATATAGTGACGGCAGCACGCAGTAGCAGGCATGAGAATCTCGCCGGCAGTTACGCTCCCGACGTCACGCCCGCATAATAAGCGGATCGCCCGTTAATGGAGATCGTGATAGCGTGGAACGTGGGATGTTGTCGGCGAAGAATCCGCGCATGACGAGATTTGCGGAGCGGCGGTTACGCCTGTGAGTGGTGGAGTTGGTCGATCGGAGAGACCGAGGAAGATGGCCTCGGCGGGAGAGCTCGGGAACGAGCGGGAGGGCCGAGGTATCTTGATCCTGCGGTAGCTCGGGGGCGAGCTGAGAGGCTGAGGAGCCCAATTTGCAGGGGGCTCTGAGGTGAGCCAGCTTGTGCTTACAGGTCGGGTACAGGGACGGCCTGGTCGGCCCATGTGGACCCTTTCTTCTGAGTTCTGGGACACGTCATCTGCCACGTGTCCTGATCTGGGAGATCGCCAATATAAAGCATCATGAGACTTAGTTGAACACATCATATAAATGGACGGCTGAAGTTAATTAAGCTTCGGAAATTTCAAGAAAGCATCACCTTTAGTAGCATCGATATGATGTGGAACTAGATACAACAATATTTAAATTAAAAGGTAAAGCCTAATATACAAAATGTATTTTTTTTGAACTATATCTCTCATAATTATTTTTTCCCTTAATAATAGATTGTAAGTTATATAACGTAAACTGGGTTTTAACCATAGTCACTGATTGGTCGTTTGTGTATATTTCTGCGAGATCGAAAAGTCGGATTCGGAGAACTGTTCGGAAAAAATCGGCAGGTATTCGGGAAAAATTCGGTAAGTATTCGGGAAATGTTCGGAAAGGATTTCGAGCAATAAATTAATATATGAAACGCTAGATTTTGATTTTGTGAATTGTTTACTGTTTTTTGAATTATTCGCTGTTTTTTCACATAATTCGGGAATAATTCGTGAATTATTCGGCCAGTTCGGCAACGACGATTAATTCGAAAATTAATTCTTCTGATAAAAAATTCACGAATTATTCACGAATTCGACGAATAATTCACGAATTATGTGAGTATGGTTTGAACCCAGATCATTGTCTATACTGCAATAATGACACCCGCAAAATTAGCTTCATAAGAGCGATGATGATGATGATGATGATGATGATATTATTATTATTATGTATTTTTGTTATCTTAAAGAAAGAATCAACTGAGCATTAATATTAAGTGGAGTTGGCAAGGGGACCAAAGACTTGGACCTATATGGGTTTCTTAGAACTAAGAAGGGTTTTATCATTTATGATACCTAGCTCAGGGGCCGACCTATTCAAGGGCATCATCCTATATTTCGAAACATAGGGAGTTGCCCTGTGGTCTATACCCTCGTCTTGATCTCGATCGGAGAAAAAAAAATATGCCTCCTCATCTCTGAAAAAACCCTGCATCTCTTCTCTAAAATCTCTAGTCTTATAGCCCTCATCTCGATCCAAAAGCCAGAACGTCATTTCTAAAAACCCTTGCCTCTCAGACTCTTAGTCTCATCTCTAAGAACCATTGCCTGAGCCTCATCCTCTTCGTCAGCACCCTTGCTCTCGCCTTACGGTTGCGGCCCCGCCTCGTATCGTCTAGTCGCAAGTTGTACTCATCTTCATCAGTCATTTCCTCCTCCTCGTGAACAATCGTCTCATCGCCGCTGAAAGCCTAGAATCTTATTGGTTCAAAATCGATATGGTATTTTTCTTTTAACCGAAACCTTAGATTTGAATTTGAAGGAATATATAGCTTGATTTTGTTAAATGATTTCAATTACTTGATTTTGAAAGAATAGCTCGCTAAAAAAATTTTGAATGAATAGCTTGATTTTGTTAATAGTTATAAAATAACTTGATTAAGACTTTATTTTTATTATGAAAAATTGTGAATGAATAACCTGGATCTTGGCCCTATCCTTTGAAAATTCCTGGATCCGACCTAGCTCAAGTAATTCCTAAAACAGAAAAGCATCACTCCTAACGCCCATTTCCTTAAAAGATATACCTATATTCCAACTATAATTTACATTATTTTTTCTTGATATGGTTCAACCAAATTTTCACATAGCCAAAAGTTTCGTTTAATAAAACAATTAATAGGGGTTTATCTGAAAAAAATAACCGAAACGTACCGCTTGGATCTAATGCGACCGTCCGCAAATTTCCACCATATCCAAGACATTGTTTGCAAAAGAGAAAAGAAACAGAAGTCACCCAAAAAAATTCCAAAATTGCAAAGTGACAAGAATCAGATGTCATATATATATATATATATATATATATATATATATATATCAGCAAAAGAGTGAATTTGATAAAGAACTGTTGAACTTTCATGCTTTTTCGCTATGGAGCCATTGAATTTTATAAATGACATGAACCTCTCTTCAAATACTATTTTCTTCAAAAAACATGGACGTTTTATTTTGGATAAGAAAATGTCATATTATGTTAATTTTAGGATATTTAGTCCATCTGTATTCTTGGGTTAATTATTTCATCCCATTGTTAGATAAGTTAATAAATAACATTCAAGCGACATCCATCGGCATCTATCGCAAATTAAGCAGGGGTTTGTAGCATTTTAATCAGCGTTCAACGGTGCTATTGCAGAAGCTTTGAAGTTTGATGATGCTTTATAAAATTTACCTTCCACTGAAAATATCCCACGTTATCTTTGGTTAAACAACACTTCTAACCAGCGGTTAGGTTTTATGGTTTGTGATATGCTTACCGTTCATGTAGTTCTTGACGGTACGAAAATGGAAGTTGCTCCGCTGCCATGTCAGCATCCGGTCCGTCCACGGGTAGACGATGCAGTCGATCCCGTACCCTTCGCCATGGCACTTACCCACCCTTTTCGGGTCCTCCACACCCGTGCCCTTATCCGGACCCGAATTGTACAAAACAAAGGCCAAGAGAAAGGCCGCGGCGACGGCGAGCGAGAATGTGGCTAGGCCCCTCGGCCACGGGGAATGTGGGCCGAGGAGACGGGACTCGAGGCCTGCGGAGCCCATGGGTTTAATAGGGAATGGAGAGAGGAGAGTGAGAGCTCAAAGGGGAGGGGGTGGTGCGCTCATATGCAGGCCGTGGTGGATCACGTGACGGGTCACGTGAGAGACAATGGGCATGGGAGCGATAGGTGATGTGGGGTCCATTCAAATTGTTTATTCTTATTTGGACCTGCCACAATTAATCTCTTGCTTCTTTGAAATTTTTATAAATAAAATATTCAAAGTTTTTTGATTATTTAGGGACTGTTTGGTTGCAAGATGATTTTGGATTTGGATTGTGAAATTCTGGGATTTCATAATTTTGTATTTGGTTGGGGGATTTGGATTTCTAGTATTCCTTTGTTTTTTATGGAAGGTCCACCACAAAACATGGATTCTTGAATTCTAAAATTTTTTAAGGATTTGCAAGAATATGGCACTATTCATTGTATTTTTAGATGGGACCTCAGTACTTTATTTATTTAATAATCCTCTCTCTATCTATCTCCCTCTTAAATCCTCAAATCCAAATCCCATTTTTTTTTCACCAACCACACAAAGATTACAAGGATCTACAAATCCAATACCAGGAACCCAAAACCAACCAAACAACAAATTACCAAATCCAGAAATTTTCAACCGAACTATTTTGGAATCCAAATTTCTAACTCCTACAACCAAACCTATTTGGTTGCAGGATTATTTGGGATTTGGATTGTGGAATCCTAGAATTCCATAATTTTGTGTTTGGTTGGTGGATTTCTAGGATTTCTAGGATTTCTTTGTTTTTTATGGGAGGGCCCACCACAAAACATGGATTCTTGAATTCTAATTTTTTTTTTAAGTATTTACAAGGATTAGGCACTATTCATTCTACTTTTAGATGAGACCTGTGGTACTTTATTTATTTAATAATCCTCTCCCAATCTATCTCTCTCTAAAATTCTCAAATCCGAATCAAACTTACTTTTCAACAACCAAACAAAAATTATAAAGATCTACAAATCCAATATGAGGAATTCAAAACTAACCAAACAACAAATTACCAAATCTAGAAATTTTCAACCGTACAATTTTGGAATCCAAATTTCTAAATCCTACAAGCAAACAGGCCCTCAGGGAATCATCTTTCAAATCTTCCCCGCTTGTTTATTCTGCTTTTTTTTATGTTGATGTATAATAATTAAAAAAATAGTTTATTTAGTTTATATACGGACCATAATCAATCTCGTGTTTTTCGGGGTTTTTTCTTGGGGTCATAGTTTGGAGCAAGTGGTTCATCATCTTTCAAAATTTTCACTGCTTATTTCCTTTTTTAATTTTTTTCCTTTTCATTAAAGTGCTGTGAAATTCGGATTTGACCATATTATATTAGAAAGAATCCAGTAATTCTATTTCTATGATATGCGTACGGTCAATAATTTGCTAAAAACGAAAGAATATATCCATTTAATTTTATTTTGAATCTCGGATGAGATGTCCATGTGTGATGGAGAGCGGATTTAAGAAGAATAGCTGACATCGTTCCGAGGGTCGGGATTTTTGATGGCTGATGGAAGTTAAAATCTCCCTCAGATGTTGTCCTCCGTCGATTTTTCTCCAAGCGTTCTTTGATGGTTGAGATTGAGAGTGGAAATTGGACGTGTGGAGCTCAAAGGGTGGTTGTTGACGCCGAGCTACCTGCAAGGGAAGTCCTGGGGTAGGTGACCACCGTAGGACCCTCCGACGATCAAGTAAGTACCGAGGTATAAAGGCAGGGTAACGGCGTATTGGAATTGATTTTGATTTACCCGAATCGTCTGGTAGAGGGGGTTTATATAGCGGTCGCGTGGGACCGATCAGACGCGAGATTCCCGCCGACCGTTGCGCCCTTACGGCACGTTCTCGTTGATGGCGGGACACGCCCATTAACAGCGAAATACGCTTGTTAACGGAGAAACGTGCCAGCGTAGGATGTGGAACGTGGAGCGGCGGAAATCTCGTTCAGACAAGATACGCGGAGCCGTTACGGGGGCGCTTGTGCTCCGTGCTCCTGGTTGGACAGGGAGGCCGATGAGTCTCAGCTCGGTGGATAGCTCGGAGTTGAGCGAAGAGGCCGAGAATGCTCAGCTCTGTATCTGCTCGGAGTCGAGCGAGGAGGCCGAAAATGCTTAGCTCTGTATCTGCTCGGAGTCGAGCGAGCAGGCTGAGGATACCCCGCCGCCTAAGTGCATATTGGGGGTACTCCGGGGAGGCTTTCCGAAAGATCCGGTACCACCCCGTTACGGGGTCCCGAGGAAAGTTCATAATGTACCGCACTGACTCCCCGTCATAGCCCCCAGGGGTCCAAAGAGTATGCAGACGACACGTTATCTCCCACGTGTCGCAATCTGGGGTATTCCCGTTCATGAGCCTCATCATTAGCCCCCTACTCTCGCCCTGATCTATTTATGGGTCAGGGTCGAGAGAGCCCGGCTTTTAGTGATTCATCCGAAGATTTACCTGCGATGGGCTGCCCGATGATGACACGGCGTTTGGCGACAGCCCCTCTCGGGTTGCTGGATCCACGTGGTGGTTTACAAAACGCCTTAGTTCCCGCGCGTATCTTTGATGATGTCAGCGAATCAGTAAAATGATTGCGCTTTTAAAGAGGGGGCGCCGTTTCATTCGCCCGCCGATTGGATTACGCGCCACGTGCCCGCCGTTGGGTGGCTGGGGCATGAGGGGATGTCACTGAATCTTGCTGTGAAGAGACGTGTCCAATGGTCGGGCGCCATGTGGAGCACTAATGTCTGCTAGGCGTGATGTTTCGTTTTAGCGGGAACCGATTTGGGCCATTGGATGCCTTCTCGTGGAGTGTATAAATAGGAGGGGCTCTCCTATGGCCGGCACTTTGCCCTAGTCGACTCTCATTGCCTGAAGATTGATTGGCGCCCCTCTGCTTAGGTCGGAAGTTCAACTAAAATTTTCCTCGGCAAGTCCTTTCTTGAATCAGGTTAGATGTCTTCTTCCAAAGTATATGTTGATGTAGTAGGGATTGAGTCGGGCGATGAGACTTCAGTTTCCGAAGCCGAGTCTAGTGGGTCTTCTTCCTCCTCGGCTTCCGATAGCCTAAAGAGTTCCTTTTCTTCTTCTTCGTCTTCTTGGGGGTGTCGCCCTTATCTCATGTCGTCGGGGGCGACAAGGGCCCCCAAGGCGCGCATTAGGGATATCCACGATGCGCCCTCGGTCTTGAACCGTCTAGATGAGCTTTCTGACATCCGGGTTCGATTTCATATCCCCTCCGGCTATTCACTTCGTTTGGCCAAGGAGGGTGAACGGGCAGACCATGTACATGGTAAAGAGATTGCTCTGTACCTGAAAGCATTCCGGGCAGGGATGCGTCTATCCTTCCCGCCTGAAGTTTGCTCCGTGCTCCATTGCTTCCACATTGCCCTGGGCCAGCTAGCGCCGAATTCGTGGAGAATTCTCTTCGGATTTCTGGTCCGGCTGAAGATTGATCAGATCCCCTTTGATTTGAGCAACTTTCTTTCCTTCCTTTGTTATAAAAACAACCCCGGTACCAGTAAAGAAGAACCGAGTTGAGTGCATCTTTCGTTTAAAAAACATAAGGGTAGGACGGTCGGGTCAGGGGTAGTGGTTGTCCCTTCCTCCATTCATGAATGGAAGGAAAAGTTCGTCTTCGTCGGGCCACCGGAAGGTGGGGATTGGCCGGTTCCCATCCAGTGGCACAGGGCCGAGTGTCCTAGGGTTAGGCAGTCGAACACCCTTAAGGCATGGGCGGTGTCGCAGTGGGAACCGATCCAGCGGGCTGATGTCCTGCTTTCCGAGCAGTCTCTGAGCTAGGCTGGACTCAGTCCCGCGTGCTTTGTGGGTAAGTCAGGGCCTTCGTCGACCTATCTAGACTTCGTTAAAATTTTGTTACCGATATTTTCCATATTTGTACTTCGCAGAGTCTATGAATCGTCAGAAAATTATGGTTGCCATGGCCGCCAAGGCCCACGGGAGGAAGGGCGGTGGCGACAGCTCGGCCCGGCCCGTTCCAAGTATGGCTCCCCAGCAGGCTCCTCCTGCCAAGGCTTCCGCAGTGCCCCCACTTCCGGAGGAACGCCGTGGGGAAGGTCAAAAGCACGCGCGGGATTCGGTGCCCCGAGCTAGGACAGAGGCGCCGCCTGTTTGGAAATAAAAGATACAATAATAATGCAAATGCCTAAACAATGGCATACTGTAAACAAGTGCAGAAAAGAAGAAGCTAGTAGTGTGGCTGAGTAGAAAACTGGTCCAAGTCCTCCTGGCTCAGCTCTACGTCCTCGGAGTCCGGTCCTCCTGACGAATATTCTAAAGAAAGAAAACAGAAAGGAACGTCGTCAGCGAACTAGCGCTCGGTAAGTCACCAAAAGAAATAATTAATGATGAATGAGAGTGAATAGAAATCAAGTGAATATGAACAAGCAAGGTTATATATAAGAGAGTATCTAAGCATGTTTATTTACCGGTATAAGATAGTTATTCTAACGTGGTTATTTGTAGTTTGATAAAGAAATATTTATGTATACGAGAGAAGTCTATCTTACCCCGTGGACTATGGTAACATGTAGTACAAGGCCCCGTCATAAGCCACGGGACAACGACACATGAATTCATATAGGTATCTTTTAAAGTGACCTTTTGTGCCACGATATACGTTCCGTAGCAATTTACCCCTTTCTCACTGCGTATTATATTGTATAGATTAAGGTTACAGGTCTTGGCCGAATCCATGGATATAAAATGTACAGGTTCATGTTCAAGATATAATCGTGTGTTCAGGTAGTCATGTCAAGTTATAACCATGGTTCGGTCAAGTTGAGTCAAGTCTACGAGTTTGAGTTTGATATTTTAACTCGAGTGTTCAGGTTCATGATCAAATATTCAAGTCCGTGTTTGATTTTGGATTCTGGTTTGAGTTTGGATTCAGATTGAAGTCTATATCTAATGAAAAGATTTATTTCGTGAAATTCATAGATTCGGGAGTAATCGGCAACTGTTGCACATGGACGGCAGGATTTGTGTTTTTTTTCAAGACAATTGACATTGATAACTCCGTTAAACTGTCTAACCTGAATAGGAAAGCACTCACTTTCTCCGGCTCCCCGAGACTCAAGAGAAATGATACCGCTTAAGCCTATATTAATTTTATAGTCCTTAAAATATTGTTTTGCATATATCGAGAAGTTTTATGAAAAATACTTTAATATCGTTTAAAATTAAGCCTCAAGAGTGATTTATAATATTTAGGGTTTTCATGAACATGTATTTTAATTGTTGGGGTGTTTTGGTGATAAAAACTGGTTTTTAAAAGTTTATGATATTTTTACGAAAACTAGCTCGTTTGTAAACTTGATGGTATTTTATTAAAATTCTACTCTTTCATTTTAAAATATAGTTTCATAATATATTTTTATTGAAAATACGAATTCATAGTTTTATATAATTTTTCAAAATTTAGTTTTGTTTACAAAAGTCGTATTTCTTAAAATCCGTATTTTATTTCCTTTCGAGACCGAATACTCCGTGCGGAGTTCTGCATCTCACTCTACTGTCCCAAGAATATGCGATAATTCGCACTATCCATTAGCGGGTCCCCTAACGAGGGTTGTAGAGGCGTAATTGCCAAGAATTTAAAAATCTCAATTAAAAGACCCGTTTTTGAAAAAGGGTGGCATTTTAATGTAAAACCTATTCTTTAAATTAGCCATATGTTTGGAATACTGTGTTATGAAACCATAGTGTGAGTATGGGGTAGATCATTACCCCATGAAGATTCTAGAGGTGGGTATACTAAGTATCGAAAAAAAAGTTATACTAAAATTCATGGTATTTTAATCAAAAGTTCGTATATTAGTATTTCTCATGAAAACTTCATTAAACTAAAATCTAAATGATTGCAAATAAGGTTACGAGTGGTGTGAGAAAGTTTGTTTGATCTATTTTACTTGAAGAGGGGGTACAAATGTTAAAAAGAATTTTATATCGGAACTAACTCCACTTTACCGATATATTTTTAGAAGATGATTTGAGATGAAAGAAAAAGAGAGAAGAAGGACTTACTCGTTGTGTAGCGTTGGGAAGAGGTTAAAGAAGAGAGAGGGGGCACCGAGGTGTTGCGGAAACTCCGGAAACGACTATGATCTTCAACAAAGAGAGATTGATTGCTAACTCCACTTGCACCTATGAACTTTTGAAATAATTTTGATAGAAATTTTCATAATAGAGGGAAGCTAGAGCATGGGGTGATATTTATAGTGAAGAATTTAGGGTTTGGGAATTAATAAAATTAAAATGGTGTTAAATGGTGAACTGAATAGTCTCTGTTTGATTGCAGGAAAATCAAACGGTGCAGGAGAGTTGAGGGGAGTCGAAAGGGTGCGTGTGTGCAAAGCACGGAGTCATTTGGACTCATCTCAATCGTCGGCGCCATCCATATAGGCAAAACGGGCGGTCGGATCCGGCCCAATTGCTTCAAGATTTATGCCACCAACTTTAATCACTGTTTACTTCTTTTTGCATATATTTGATTTTTCTGAAATTTTTCGTTTCTCCGTGAATTGTACGTGCAACTCTTGAGCTTCCGAAAATTAAAAAGAAAAATCCTTAGAAATAATTGGGACTGATGGTAATCGATCACACAGGCTATGTCACAGCAGTGTAGAGCCTTTACCAGTGAGCTACAAATTACTTCTTACTTTTATTAAACAAATCTAATCTAGAACTTCAAAACAGGCTGAATACCCTTTCTATATACAATAAACAAATTTTGTACAGGGATTTCAGAATCGTTACATGTATATTCTTCATTAGCATACATATTCGAAAACCCATAAAAATCAGAAAATTTTCCAAAAAATTATAAAAACTTTATCGTCAAGTTAGCCGGTAGAAAAATTTAGATTCGAAATCTCGACGGTTTAATTTGAAAAGATAGGACCAACTAAATTCTATTTTTAAATTTTGAAACCTGAAAGATAACTCTTCTTCGAGTTTAACCGTAGCTAATATACGTTTTTGCATCACACTATACGTGTCGTGAGTTTTGAAAATTAGATGACAAGTCTGATATGTCTTAAAACTTTTAAATTGATAAACTATTTTTTAAGGATCAAATAGATTTGTTCTGAAATAACTAATATCAAAATTAGTTTATAAAATAAAGTGGATATGAAGGGATATTATTGAAATTTTAATAGGAACTAATTCTGAAAAATAAATTATCCGGAACTTGATTGGAGTAATTGCACACCTGATCCATACAAACACGTCTTTTATCCTAAAAATAATTGAACAGCTGGTTATATCTCCGTTCGTATTAAATTATTATGATTTTTCACGCCAAAATGTGCCTTTTTGTTTTAGGGCTTAGGTAACTTGGACAATTAAGTCTGCCAGGGTGATTCTACACCTAATGTCCTAAAACCAACTGATTTGTATGAATCGGCTGAAAGCTTGCTGAGAAACGTAGAAAGTTCATTTTTAAAACAAAATTAAGCAAGTGTTCTCTCCGAGTTAAAATTTCTAACAGTGTTTTGTGTGAGAATAATCTTGATAAAAGACAAGTTTTTATAAAAATATTTTTAAAACGGAGATATGAAACTTTTATCCTATTATAAAGACTATTACACATTCACGATAGTGTGTATGATACGAAAACAAGTAAAACGTGGAGTGAAGAATAAGACCTAATTTTCTGTTAAGCAAGATAGAAATTCTGTTAGGAATATGTATGCCCTAGAGGCCATTATTATTGATATAGTGGATGTTTGGACATATATAGAGGACTTTCTTGCTCGACATGATAGTATGCTATCAGATTACCTTTATCTTAACATGTAGACTGGTATTTATATTGTCCGTCTCTTACATGGTAATAAAGCCCTTAGGATATGTACTTGACTACCAGGATTATGATAAGATCATACTAGTGGGGCCAGGGTGGTCCAAAAGTACATCCTCTAATCAGTTCCTAGTCGAGAGAATATCGAGACCAGGGCATCGATATTCCAGAGTAGACTAGTGTGTACGTTTCTTGTCCTTTAGAGGGCGATGGTTGATCCCACAACCACTGGTGTGTGACATCAAAGATACAAAGGTGCTCATTGGAGAATGGGTACACCGAACATGACTCGCCGAGGACTCCTATGTGGTAGTATACCTATCGTCAGATAGCAGTCCTCTGGTGATACTGGTACAGGTTAGTCTGTAGACCCGAGATCGTCATAGAGTCTTGTGTGGCTCTCATTGTGGTTTGATTTCCTTCCTACCACAGCTCAAAGGAGTCATGCAAACAGGTGGATTTTGGGTATAGTCCCGAGTCGCATGGAGGCAATGAGCGATAGGAGGGGTTTCGTCTCTCCCGGTATTGGGGGTTGATGTTGCGCTATACTCGATTGGCTATAACTGGAAGTCTCTGGACAGGGCTGCTGCCGAGATTTACTGATAAGTGTTATCAGTAGTTTCTCGAACCGTTATAGGCCAGACATCGGCATGACTTATCACGTTACTGGGGTCTGACGTTTACCACCCCTAGACATGATATGCGATATATCAGACGAAGAGACCGGACTGTACAATAGTGTTACTGATAGGCTTCATGGAGACTATGGACAAGCTTGCTTGTTAATCTTCATATCGCTCAATACCCGGGTAGCCGTTACGTCCAGCTAGTACCGCTGATGGCTTGTGGGTGACTGATGTGATCATCACCTACTGCTGGCGTATTGACGAGTCTTTAGAGTCCCACACAGAAGTTCCCTGGTTCAAGCGAAACGAAGTACGACACATATGTGATATGTGTGTGGGCTTCATTAAATACGTGTATGTGATACCATATTGTAATCTGGCAGTTATCTGTTATCGGTTCGGTTATATGTAATATAACCAGATTGTCGAATCAAGTGTTGATTTGATAGTGTGATATACAGATAAATGATATTAGTCGGTCATATGTGATATAACCGGATTATTAAATCAAGTGTTGATTTAATAATGTGATATATATTATATGTCATATAATTATATATTAACTAATATCATTAGCTCACTAATTATTCTTCATTATATATATATTAATATATATGATATATATATATATATATATATAATAATAATAATGAAGCATGGCTTGATTTTCTATTTTTGAGAAAAATAGAAATGAGGTGTAAATTGAAAGCATGGTTGCAAGCATGGGAGTTATATTTGTTTATTCATCTTGACTCACTATTCAAGCATGGTTGCAATTTTATATTGCAAAATTCCATGCTTGAATGAGTAGGGATCAAGAGTTGCCATTCATTCCTTGCTCATTCTCAACACTTAGCCATTTTCTTGAGTTGCTCCCATGGTTGCTCTCTAGCTTCTTCTTCTTCCTCAATTGCTATAGTTCAAGCTTCAACCCTCACATGTGATGAGAATCTTGAAGGTTGAACACAAACTTGTGATCTTTTAACATCCCCTACTTCACCATCCTACACTTGACTAGCGATCGAGTGTAGCGTGTTTCCTACGCTAAAGAGTTTAGTGTACATGTAGCTTGCGTCGAAGGGACTATGCATTGATCATTTTCGGCACGAAGGTCATCGTAGGAAGCTCGTCCAAAACCTCAAGTGGAGCCTAGTGGAGTCGCGGGACTACTACATGGAGCATGTGAAGTGAAGGACTTAATCCTAAAGGGTATAGCCTTCTTTCACTTTCTCTGGTTGTTCACATCATCAAACTATAACCCTAATATTCTAGTAAAGATCTTGTTTTGTCTAGCTTAGCACTATTAAAAATTAAAATTGGGCATGCTTGATGCCACAAGAACCTCATGGTGGTGCTTGGGTCGACTTACAAATTCTGCATTTGAAACCTAACTGGAAAACGAAACTTGAGAAAAACTTAACTCTTTATAAAACTTATATGATCCTTTAAAAAATTTATCCAGTCTTTATTTTCTGATATTATAACTCTAATCGAATTTTTTGAAACGAAATGACGCTATTTTGCACCGCACATAAAGAAGTATAGAATGTTAAGTAAAATAAGATGTGAGGTGTGAAAAATAAAGGGTTCGATATTTCTAATTTTGGATAATAGAATTTCTAGTTTTGATATTAAATCTCAGGGTAAGAATCAACAGTTATTTTGCAAAACTAGTTTGACGGGATTTTGTGCGTGTAATCCGCTGAAAACTCCCAGGAGACATCACTCCTCCTACTAGGGACACTTAGAGATTTAATGGCTTGTTGCACGAGCTCAGTGAAATCACGTTCCCTGCGAAAGTGAGATTAGATTTTTGTTTTGCTCGGGACAAGCAAAAAATATGTTTGGGTGTATTTGTTCATCATGAAAAACTACATTTCAATACCGCTCATTCATTATCATTTTTTATACATCGATACTATTAATCCGTGTCTGTTCGATAAGTACAGCTTACAGGTATTAGTGTTAAAACACTGGAAACACACTCAAATGCACGGATACGACATGTGTGAGCCGACACTGCAACCGGAACTGAAAAGCGATCAATATTCAAAAGTTTGGAAAAACAATTCAAGTGTATACATTTTTATTCAAAGTGGTCCAACATGAATCAAGTGTGAGCACAATTTTTGTTGATACACAAATCAAGTGGACAGCTGCCATGAAGATAATATGAACCAGGTGGGCAAGTGGTGTAGGGTTACTTAGCGCGGCAGCAAGGTTTCGGGAGGCATCGTCCGTACCGTTTTCAAATTTTTGCCGTTCTAAAGAACCCTAACCTAGAATCTTAACTAGAGATTTAAACAAATTAGCAATGTTAACATCTTAACATCTAAGTGAATGAGAAATACAACATTTGTAGACCGGTCATTCACTTCTAAAGCTCCGTGTAGTAGTCCTTTCACTGTGAGTGGTGATCTTCCGAACTCTAGTATGGGTTTCCTTGGAGAAATGAACAAGCTTGCACGAAGTCTTCGAGACCGAAAATGATCTACGTCGAGGAGACTCAAGCTCATGCTACCTCTTCACTAAATTAGGGTTTAGTGAAGCAAACACCCTAAACTAAATGACTAATAGTAGAGCATGATGAAATAGGAAGTGGGCTCTCTTTAGATTTCTTTTTCTCACAATATTTCATCACCTTAGAAAAAGCTAGCAAGCTTTTCATGAGGAGGAAGAAGCTCAAGTGAAGAATGAGAGAATGAACTCATGATGTGAGAATAGCAACCATGGGCGAGTTAGTGTCATACACTAACTCATATAGAGAGTTAACCATGGCTAACAATAATGGTTAGGTTAATAAATATCTATAAGTAAAACAAAATTAGTGGACTTGGTCAATAGTTCTACAAGCTTCTACAAGATTCAACCATGTGACTAATTACCATTAATTTCGATTAACTTTAAATAAATAAAACCCAACATTAATATAAGTATGGTGTGAGTCTCATACATCCATGTAGCATGTGGCATCCAGCATGACACAAAATAATGTACATTAATATATATCACATATATACTAAGTGTACACAAGTGAGAAAAAGAATACTTAGTGAGCAAATATTAGTTAATGTAAATTAATATATCAAATATATAATTATACATTAAATTATTAAATCAACACTTGATTTAATAATCCGGATATATCACATACAACCGGATAATATCAAATGTAACAACTTATCGAATCAACACTTGATCCGATAACCCGGTTATATCACATATAACCGTCCGATATCACATATCGCGAGAATAGAATGCGGTATCATATACGCGCATTAATCTCGGTCCCGCACATATCACATATGCGCTCCTACTCGGTTTCACATGAACCAGGAAATCTTAGTGTAAGACTCCAAAGACTCGTCAATACGCCGGTAGTAAGTGATGATCATATCAAACACCCACAAGCCGCAAGCGGTCTGCTAAACGTAATGGCCACCCGAGTATTGAGCGATCAGAAGACCAACAAGCAAGCCTGCTCATACTCCTACGAATCCAATCAGTAACACTACCGTACAGTCCGGCCTCTTCGTCAGATATGTCGCATATCATAGGGGTGGTATAACGTCAGACCCCAATAGCCTGATAAGTCATGCCGATGCAAGGTCCATAATGGTTCAAGAAACTACTGATAACTCTTACCAGCTGATCCCGTCAAGGGAGGGGGTGTCGGTCTATTCGACCGGAAAGGGCATTGATGACGGTCACCGGAGGAGGTTCATCCGCGCCTCCGGTGAGGGGGAGGCGGCGGCTGGTATCTGGATCTTCAGGGTGATCGCTTGCCATGTGGATGGAGATCGGAATGTCAACTTTGTTTTTTGTGGAGTTTCTGTTTCCCACAGACGGCGCCAACTGATGGAGGTCCTTTTCGGGTCTTCGTCAGATGTTGTCTTCCGTCGATCTCCTGGTGGTTTCTGGAGGTGATCTCCTGTTGCGTGTGGGTCTCAATGGACTTGAGGAGATTGGTGATTTGAGGAGTTTAGCGCCGAGTACCTGCAAAGAAGTCCCGGGGTGGTTTAGTACCACCGAGGACCCTTCGACGATCAAGTCAGTACTAGATCCGAGCAGAGTAACGGCTAAGTGGGATAAAAAATGGCTTACTTGACCCCTCCATGATGGGGGTTTATATAGTGGCGGTAGCACGCGGCAGAAGGCGCGAGAATCTCGCCGGCGGTTACGCCCCCGACGTCACACCCGCGTAACAAGCGAATCGCCTGTTAATGGGGATCGTGATGGCGTGGAACGTGGGATGTTGCCGGCGGAGAATCCGCGCATGGCGAGAATCGCGGAGCGGCGGTTACGCCTGTGAGTGGTGGAGTTGGTCGGTCGGAGGGACCGAGGAAGATGGCCTCGGCGGGAGAGCTCGGGAACGAGCGGGGGAGCCGAGGTATCTTGGTCTTGTGGTAGCTCGGGGCGAGCCGAGAGGCCGAGGAGGCCAATTTGCGGGGGCTCTGAGGTGAGCCGGCTTGTGCTTGCAAGTTGGGTACAGGGATGGCCTGGTCGGTCCCTGTGGGCCCTTTCTTCTGAGTTCTGGGACACGTCATCTGCCACGTGTCCTGGGCTTGGAGGTTGCCAATATGGAGCATCATCAGATAGATTTTTTCATAAAAATACCACAAATTTTTAAAAGTTAGGTTTTATCACTAAAATTATCTCTAAATATAAAATACATTTTTATAAAAAAAACTCTTGACATTCTTATTAACATGTTTTTATCAAAAATACTCTCGAGATTTATTTTCATAATATTTTACATAACCCCCCAAGATATGCAAACATACAAATAATCATAAGAAACAACTTGAATAAATATTTAAAGACCTTAAATTAATCATGAGTCAAGTGGTATCAAATCTTTAGAGCCTCGGGAAGCCGGAGAAAGTGAGTGCTTACCTCTCCAGGTTAGAAAACATTACAAATTAAAGAAATTATCGACGGCAATCGTCTTGAAAAAATACACAAATTTTGCAGTTCATGTGCAGTGGTTGCCCGATTATTCCCAATTTAAGATCTTCAAAAGATAAATTTTTTAATAAATTATGATTAGAACTTGAACACGATCTTAAACTTAAATTTCAACTTAATTTGAACACGAATTTGAACAGGAACTATATAATCGAAACTTTATATGTATACATGAATTCAACTGTAACATTTCAGAAAAAAAGAAAATATTATTTTTGGAATTTAAATAATAAAATAATAAATTAATAAATTTCAAAGATATTATATGAATATAGATTTCAGTTTTAGTAGAATGGTATAATTATATACCTATATTTTTAGAGTATAATTGGAATTTAAAAAATGAATATTGTTTGTGAAAGCATTTATTTTTTTTGAGAATTTTATAAATTAATATATAATTATTTACATATAAGTTTAATATTAAACATGATTAGTATTTCACTAATTATGGATTAAACCAAATTTATTTTGTTAACCATGCATGTGTGCATGGCATGATATTTACATATTTTCCTTATCTTTTATTTGTCATGGTTTTTACCTTTAAAACAAAGAGAAAATAGAAAAGAAAAGAAAAAGAAAATGAGTGAGGAGAGACAAAGAGACAGAGAGGTAAGATTAGCAGAGAGAGAGTGTGTGAGAGAGAAAAGGGATGGTTGTATTAACCATTTACCTTCTTCCTTCATTCTTTTCTTCATCTCCTTTTGCATCTTCTTCTTCCTTCATCTCCTCCATCTTCTCTACCATCACTAACCACCATCCAAATCAACTCAAAAACACATGAAGCCTTCATAAAAAATGTTCCTCACTTCCTTCTAAGCTCCAAGGTATGATCAAGTTTGGGTTTTAAGCATCCTTGATCATCTTAGAATTTTCTTGAGTTGCTTCTACAAGGTATAACTCTCACCTTTTGTTAAGTTTCTTGAGTTCTTACATTCACAGCTAATTTAGAGTTAAAAAAGTGCATGTTGGTGAACTTGGAAAATTCTAGAGTGAGAATCAGTGGGCAAGACTTGTAGTAGTGGTTTAGTAGAGGCTTAGTAGTGACAATAATCTCTTTAAGTGATAGATTAGGGTCTGTGAGTGCATGTAATCTCGGTTAGACTGAGTTTAGAATTTTCCCGATGTCGGTTTTGTGTGACTTGTGGTGATCAAATGAAATCTGGGATGACTTGGGAACTCTGAAAAATTAATAGCGGATACAGTGAGATATGCAGACCAATAGGAAGCCACCATAGAAGCCTGAGCCGCCAATTCCAAAATCTGTCCGCCAATTAATTCGATTTGACCGCAATTTGCGGGTCGATTTCTAAGTTAGGCCTTGAAATTTGGTCTCTAGCTCACTCTTTAGATAACTAGGCCTATCCTATGTGCTAAAAAGTCTAATTTTACCGTAAGAAAAATCTGGAGTTGTTTTACTTGTTTTTTGTCAATATTTTGCGACTTTTGAAACTTTATTTTTGGATATTTAAGTTTTGACTCGGTCGTTCAACGTTCGTTCGTCGACATCGGGGGTTGTTTTGTTGTTCTAGCACGTGTTGACCATATGTTCTAATTTATGTGCGCTTCGCTTGTCGTATCGGTTTTCGAATTTGATTTTGATGCGATACGATATGCTTTGATTTGTAGGTACAAGCGTATGGACTTCCAGGATAACGTAGGAGGGCAAGTCATCCATCGTGATCGACTAGAGCGAGACGTTGTAGGTGAGTAGATATATATCTACAGAGGAAGTCGGGTGGATAGCGTATAGCACCCACGCAACCATAGAATTAGGATGTATACACATACACGCACTTAGTTAGTAAGGTGTCTAGAATATCATACCCCAGCAGTATACTTAGTAGAAGATATTCCCTAGTTCTATTTTCTTACCATTAGTATACATATATACACACCTATATATGATTTGAGGATAATCATGATATGATGATGATACGAGTCGATATGACATGATGATGATATGAGTCGATATGATTTGATATGATGATACGAGGCGATAAATAAATAAAAAAAATATATATATATAAATATATATATATATATATATATATATATATATATATATATATATATATATATATATATATATATATATATATATATGACATTGCATGGCACGATATGACATGAGATGGTTTGATGAGATGAGATGAGAGGATGTACGTGACTATAGATCCGTACTATTTAATTGATGATATCATACGATAGATTGTACCGTATGTGATATGATGAGGATGAATCGCCGATTTATATATATCGACTCGAGAAATATTAATTAAAATCTTTAAGTAGATATTACAATATATTTAGAACAATACCTATTTTCAAAACTATCGAATCGTTACGCACTTTTAAATGATAACTTCAAGGGACGCTACGAATTTTTAAATGGTATCTTTTTCAAAAACATTGTAGCCCTATTTTCAAAAACAACGATTCGTACTATCTTAAACTATAACTGTATGGCTCATACGTAGTTGCGTATTTTATTACTGTTCACGTTACGATTTCTTTATTCTTTTTCCCCTCGCGCTATGATTTATTATTTCTACATATGCTCGTATTATTTTTATTTACGACATATATACTACGCTTCATACCCTACCTGTACGTGACTTCGTTAATAGGACACACACACCATTACCGATGATGCACATGTTCCACGTACACATACTTGCCGGCTCACACACACATCATCGGTAATTGCCATGCCACGCACACATTAGAATTCGCTATGTTACCGTATCATCTCATAACCTGTTAGCATTTTAGTTGCTGATTAGTACATAGTACCCCATATTATTGTAGATATTGCACTTTCTTTACCTTGCTACACGACACGCTCATATAACACACTTGCTGTGCATTATAGTATTGTTCTGTGCCTGTATATATTATTTCATTACTGCCATACTTTATGAGATTCTTTTTTCATGAGATTTCTGAATTTGAGAAATCGCATATATTATTTAAAAACTTATGATTGTTTTAAAACGCGGTTTATTTTGATATGATATTTCGACGTCCACCATGAGATTTCTCGGTGCTAAGCTATGATAATTACCCGATTCGAGAAGTGAGGAATCACCATCCGCAGGTACATGGTGGACTCGGTACGGTACCCCGGGGCGAAGATCGTATAGAAAGACGTTGAGCCTGGCAGGGAAACACTACCTACGGTGACAGTACTGGACTCGGCGGATATCCGGAGGATACCGACCAGAGTGATATGAGACAGATGGATATGATGACCGATCTGATGAGATGGTGCCTGAGATATGAGGGCCGATATGATGAAACGACACATGAGATATGAGGATTTACGTGTCGATACTGGAAACGGGTTTTATGATGATTTTGAGTGTCGATACTGGACACTCAGGATTTTATGATGATTTTGATGTGTCGTTGATGGGCACACGATGGATGATACATATATACATGATATGGATAACATGGTATCATATATTGACACATGCACGAGTTTATATATTTATATACATATGTATTCACGATCACTTTTATACCATACGGTATGATATTATTATATTACAGTATGACCTAGAAGAACGTCATACATTCGATTTCTATCTGATGATGTCTTCTATTCACGAGTTGGTAACTCACCCCCGTTGTGCGATAGTTTTTTTGCAGGATCGACCACTCGGATTAGTAGCGGCTCAAGACAAGGTTGACATCAGCGCCTATTCTCGTCATACCAGACCAATCTGGAGGTTTTGTAGTGCATTGTGATGCATCCGGTAAGGGATTAGGATGTGTTCTACATCAACACGGTAAGGTTGTAGCTTATGCTTCAAGACAGCTGAAAATTCATGAGCGCAATTATCCGACGCATGATTTGGAGTTGGCGGCCGTTATCTTTGCTCTTAAGATTTAGCGCCATTATCTTCTTGGTGAACGAGTGGACATATACAGGATTACAAGAGTCTGATATATGTGTTTACTCAGAAAGAGCTTAATATGCGGCAGAGAAGATGGTTAGAACTCATGGCGGAATTTGACATCAACCTGCAATATCACCCAGGGAAGGTGAATGTAGTACCTTATGCCCTCAGTCGCCAACCATTAGCATTGAATCTCACAGCACAGTGGAAGCTTCAACAAGACTTGCATCAGATGGAGATTGAAGTAGTCATGCCAGGTAACACTTCAAGTTTGATGAACTTACAAGTTCAATCTACCACTGTCAATCAGATCAAAGCAGCTCAAGCAGGTGATACTAAGTTGCAAAAGATCAGAGAACAAGTAGAGAATGGACTTCGAACAGATTTCATCATCCATAAAGATGGATCTTTGAGATACGGCAGCAGACCGTGTGTCCCTAAAGGTCCTGTGCGAGAAGAGTTGATGAAAGAAGCTCATAGCTCTCCTTATTCAGTACACCCTGGAGGTACAAAGATGTACAAGGATCTGCGTCAAAATTATTGGTGGCATGGAATGAAGCGTGAAGTAACCAGAAGCGTCGCT
This sequence comes from Agapanthus africanus, assembly GCA_030015575.1. Classification (NCBI taxonomy): domain Eukaryota; kingdom Viridiplantae; phylum Streptophyta; class Magnoliopsida; order Asparagales; family Amaryllidaceae; genus Agapanthus; species Agapanthus africanus. The sequence goes on along the minus strand of JASDDO010000024.1, from coordinate 333,527,482 downwards.
AAATGCTTGGTGTGTCAGCAAGTAAAAGCTGAACATCACAGGACTGCTGGATTACTTCAACCGTTACCTATCCCAGAATGGAAGTGGTAACACATCACGATGGATTTTGTGACTGCACTTCCTCGCAGCACAAAGGGTAACGATGCGGTATGGGTTATTGTGGATCGACCCACAAAGTCAACTCACTTTATTCCATTTCGAGTTGGCCAATCTACCGAGACATTAGCAAAGAAGTACATGGAGGTAAGAATCTAAGTAAGATTTAAACTCTTCAATATGTACTATCTCTGATACCCATGAACTCATGCAGGAAATTGTGAGGCTTCATGGAGCACCGGTCTGCATTGTCTTCGATCGTGACACTAGATTCCGATCGCAATTTTGGCAAAGTCTGCAAGCGAGCTTAGGAACTAGTCTGAATTTCAGCACAGCTTATCATCCACAAACAGATGGTCAGTCTGAGCGAACTATTCAGATCTTAGAAGATATGCTAAGAGCGTGTATGCTAGACTTCGGAAGATCGTGGGAAGATCACTTACATCTTATGGAGTTTTCATACAACAACAGCTACCAAGCAAGTATAGGAATGACGCCCTTTGCAGCGCTTTATGGAAGGTAGTGTCGATCGCCATTAAGTTGGGACAATATCGGAGATAGAGAACTCCTTAGACCTGAGATGATAGTAGCAACTGTGGATGTGGTCCGCACTATCAGGGAAAGAATGCGCATAGCCCAAGATCGACAGAAACACTGGGCTGATGCAAAGCACCGTCACTTGGAGTTTCAACCGGGAGAACATGTATTTCTGAAGATATCTCCAAACCGCGGAGTGATTCATTTTGGAAGAAGGGGTAAGCTAAGTCCAAGGTATATTGGACCGTTCGACATACTCGAACGAGTCGGTGAAGTAGCTTATCGCTTGGCACTTCCACCTTTATTGGAAGGAGTGCACAATGTGTTCCACATATCCCAACTCAGAAGGTATGTGAGTGACCCCAGCCATATTCTTGATCATTCCGAGCTCACTGTACAGCCAGATTTATCTTGTGAGCAACAACATGTTGAGATCCTGGATAGAAAGGTGAAGTCACTTCGGAACAAGGAAGTCAACTTGGTTCGAGTGATGTGGAGAAAAGACACACCAGGAGAATCAACATGGGAAAGGAAAGATGAGATGCGTGCAATATATCCTCATTTATTTGTAAACTAGTCCTTAAAATAAATTGTAAATTTCGAGGACGGAATTTTTGTAAGGAGGGTAGACTGTAACAACTCCAATTTCAATGTACAGAAAATTTATTTAAAGTTAATGTACACTTGGGATATTTGCAATCCTGTGAATGCTATAGGTATTTGTTTTGCTTTGGAACAGAAAGAAGGAGCTTGTAGCTCATTGGTAAGACCTTGCACTGCTGAAACATAGCACCTGAGTTCAAATCCCATCAGCCACATTATCTTTTTGTTTTATTTTCTTTTAATCTTTTTAGAAGTCCAAGGGTCTACATGTGCACAACACATAAACTGAAGAGTTACAAATTATTTAAACATGTGTACTGAAGAAGCCAAAGCGACCCCGACACATTGCACCAAAACCAACCCACATCCGCCGGTGTTGCTCGGCGAAAAGCCAAAAATAACCGGTACCGCCGGTTCAACCTGATGGTAATGCTCCCATCTTCTCACCCCTGCAACCTTTGGCCTACCCCACTCCCCCTACACTGTTTATCTTCTCTGCAATTAACCAGAGAATTAAAATACCCCATTTTAATCAAATTTTAATGCATATTTTAAATACAATCTTTAACACACCAAACCCTAATTTCTCCTATAAATACCACATCTCATTTCACCCCTCCTCACACACAATTCCCTGCCAAAACTCTCAAAAACTTTCAAGTCCTAATTGTGTGCTGTTCGCCGCTGGAAGCCGGGAAGACTGGACGTCTTTCCTGAATCTGGGGGCAGATGCTAATTGGTGCTATCCGTCCACCTCTCCGAAGATGCCAAGTTGATTTATGGCACCGTGTATCGAAGGCTTAAACGGATGCGGCCGATGTAGCAGACTTCGTCAGATTACCCCTCGTTCAAGGGGTTTTTGATTGTGGGGACGCTCTTCCCTGCAGGCGTAAGCCCCTGCAGTTAATTACGCTACCGTCTTGCGGTAACAACTTTCTCCTTCTCCAGATGGTCACTTCGTGTCGTGGGTGTTTGTTTTGTTTTTGGTTGCCCGTGGATTGTATACGGAGACTAATTTATGTTGTCGCCCGTAGGACGTGGATTAGTCCAAATCCGTATTTTCTTAGATTTAGGTTTGGGGTTTGGGTTTAAGGATACGTTAGCCTCATTTGAGACTAAGATCAACTTAAACGTTTGTTAAGGATACGTTAGTCTAATTTCTAGACTAAGATCAACTTAACGGGATCATTTAGATCCAACAAAAGAGCAATTGGGCTCTATTGTTTAGTTTAGGGACATTGCGGTCGATTACCAGTTTAAAAACATGGTAGTCAATCATAGTCCCTGAGTTTAAGGACCCCACAGTCCGTAGTAATGTGTGGTTATTGGGACCCGTTACCTCTCTGACGACGTTGAGGGATTACAACGACAGATATCAGAGGAGTAAAGAGATGTACCCTCGAACCGGATGTAAATTGATTGGGAAAGCAGTTGTGCTTAGTTCAATTTATATTGAGGACTTATGGCCAGAATTGGGCTAAGTCCAGTTGAAAATGTTCAACATTTTATTCATGTTCTGCCTATTAAGCTTTTACCTGGGCTCTGCCCATTATAATGCATAGCATTGGGCTCTGTAATTAAATGCATAGCATTTATATTTGGCCTCTTAGGCCTTTGCTTGGGCTCTGCCCTTTATAATGCATAGCATTTATGTTTGGTCTGATAGTGCACCATGTGGCTTGTCAGGCGCTTTGCGCCAATTAAAGAGCGCAAGACGCTAGCGCATGTGGAGGTGACACGTGTCACGCTCTGCTAAGCGCAAGTCTGTTAGCGCAGTGCGCCGCGCCAGTGCGCTGCTGACATGTGGCGCGCTCTGGTGCTATGCGCCAATCCAAGAGCGCGGTGTGCTGTTTTAGCAGCACAAGGCGCAGATTGTGTCTGTGATTGACACGTGGCGCGCTCTGGTGCAGTGCGCCAATCCAAGGAGCGCAGAGGCGTATTTCAAGAGTGCAAGGTACTGTACAATAGCGCAGGGCACATCTTGATCCAATTAAGATCAAAGAAACATGTTCTTTGTTTTCTCAAAAGAGGTTCGACCTCAAGATTCAAGAACCAATGGTTCATCAAAAGGTTGTGCCTTTATATAGATCAAAAGATCTAAGAATGAAGTAAATTACTTCTTTAATCTTTTATGATTGGATCTTTTTTGATCTTTTTCTTTTTTATATTGAAGATCTTGATCTTGTTCTTAAATCTTTGATCTTTTTAGAAGAAATTCTTCTTTTTGTGAGGTGTTTTCATCTCTGTTCTTCAAGAATCAAATTCTTTACCTTTAAAGATGAAGAAGATGATCTTCTTTCTTCAAAGACTTGCCTTTCTTCTCTTTGAGTTTCTCTCAAAGTTTTTAGAGGGTTCTCTCTCTTCTCTAGATCTGTCCCCTTTTTTTTTTGAGACTTGGAGTCTAGGGGGCCTTTATATAGGGCCAATTGGTTTGTTAAGTTAGTTACAGAGATTTTTCTCTGATTGATCTGGGGATATTTTCCCACCGCTGGATCTTTGATCCTAAGGCCTCTGTTTTATAGAAGACAATCTTCTTATTTTAATAAGATTAGAAAGATCTTTTTGGAATTTTAATTTTGATTAATTAATAATTTATTATTTACATTCCAGTGCGCAGCGTAACTACGCTAGCGCGCCTGTGTTTGACACGTGGCGCACAGCGCAGCGCAACTGCGCTAGCGCACCTATGTTTGACACGTGGCGCGCAGCGCAGAGCGCAAGGAATCTGAAGCGTTACTTCAATTATTTTAAAATTTGAATTTTGAAATAGAGCCTTGCTCTGTTTGGGGTGCGCTGCCTTGGGCGCAGCGCTCCTTGCGCTGGCGTGTCTGCTTTTGACACGTGGCGCCCAGCGCGCAGCGCAAGGGATCTGAAGCGTTGCTTCTTTTTTTGAATTTTGATTTTTAATACAGAGCTTTGCTCTTCGTGGGAAAATGAAGCGTCGCTTCATTTCAACATTGGAATTTGAACAGAGTTTTGCTCTGATTGGGGAAACAAATGCCCCCTCACCGTTGCGCTTACGTGGCCCACACGTGAGTGTAGCGGTGGTAACATCTGAGCCATTGGATCAACTCAGAAGTTGAGGAGGCGCTTCAGCGCCTATAAATAGGACCCTTGGTCCTCAGATGATTATCATCTCCTCTCTTGAGAATTTTCTCTTATTCAGAGCATTGCTCTTCAATTTAAGAATCTTTTTAAGAGTAAAACTCTGTCAAAACTTAGGTAAAGTTTAAAAACTTTCAATAAACTAGGGTTTTACCCATTAACAGAGCTTTGCTCTTCATAGATCTTTGATCTAAAGAGAACCCTTTTAGGGTTCCATTAGCAGAGCTTTACTCCATAGGTCTAAAGAGATCTAAAGAGAACCCTATTAGGGTTCCATTAATAGAGCTCTGCTCTCTAAGAGGATTTTACTTATGATTTCTTAATTCATTAATGGAGTTTTGATCCTTTCAAATCATATAGAAGAACTCTTAAGAGTTTTTCATGGATCTTGAAGATTAAAAATGGAATTTTATTTTTGATGAATTATATCATCTTCTCAGAGCAAGGTTCTCAATGTTCTTGGGGAATTTCTTTTAAATTTCCCTAATAATTGATTTTGACAGGTGTCACTCCTGTCTGCAGAGTATTGCTCTCGAGGAGTTTAACTCCCCGTGTCTGTTTTGAATCAGAAATTGCTTAATCAGTCTGTCTGCTAATTTTGTTGATTTTCTTTTACAGGAGTAATGGACGCCCACATGTACGATCTCGACGAGATTATCTCTTACGGAGACATCCGCTCACTTGGCCGTTCTCAGAATCGAGAATTCACAAACGCCGAGTGTGCCGAAATCATGAGTCGCTTTGACGCATACAATGGTCAACTGCTTCCCCGGCGTTCCCCCCTTCTGAAACTTATTGTGGGAGCAATCTGGGAAGCGCTTCCCTTATTCTGTACTGGTGTGCCTCTTGGGGCATTGGATGCCGCCGAGGATAAGGTGCACTCGGTGTATCTGATGAGCCTAATCTCAAAGAGAAGGCGAGATAACCTTATTGATCTTCTGCATCAAGCTTTTCAACAGTCTGCAATACTTGTTGCTTATCGGAGGGAGGAGGACATCCGTGGGGATCCCGACGCTCGTACTCGCGAAAGAAAGTATACCAGGATGGTTCGAAAGGCCTGGAAGATTTTGGACAAGGTTACTTTTGAATTCCTCAATCCATGCCCTGGGTCTGAGGTTTTGCCATTGTAATCGTCTTGATAATGTTGCTTTTGTTTATTGTCTTTATTGATGTAAAAATTTTCCGAGTATGAATGACAAATCTTTTGCCTCCTTCCTTTTATTTTCTGTTTTGTTATTGGCATATTCCTTAAGTAAGCGTAGCCTGTAGGTGATATAGAATATTCCGTGTTGAATATTTCGGGGAATAGTGATGGCTTAGGAGGCAGGTTCGGATCTGCTGCCTAAGACTTTTCAACTTCATGAGCCGTGAGGGTCTCATAAAGACTTTTCTCCTTACGAGTCGAGAGGATCACGTAGGTGTATTTTCTCCTTAGGGGTCGTGAGGACTCCTAAGTGCGTTTTCTCTTGAGAATCGTAAGGATCTCACAAGAGAATTTTTCCCGCTTACAAGTCGAGAGGACTTGTAAGTGGTTGTTTCCCTCTTTGTCGATGTTCGACTTCGGAGAGTGTGACCCGTGAATAGTATGCAAGAGTCCATCTTGGACTGACTTGTAGGGCCCCAGTGCTTAGGAAACAGGTTTTTTTTAATCCCCATTGCCTAAGGCTTTGCCTTACGAGTCGAGACGAATCGAGAAGTTCTCGTAAGGAAGTCCTAACGTCACAGTTAACCTCTGCTCTTTACGACAAAGGTCCGTTAGGGTCTGTGGTATTAGGATTTTGTCCATCGTACCGTCGCGTTGGCTGATATATTCCTCGATAGGCAATCTTGCTTGTTCGAGTAGCTTTGCGACTGTCGTGTCTCTGATCCCTTCGGGGGCTGGACAAGACGTCTTCAAGCAATCCTCCTAGGCAGTTTGACCGTCGGAAGAGCAAGCATTAGGAATTTTGCCATGCCGCTTTTTACTTGAGGTTAGGCTCATTTTGGAGAGCCCCGATGAGTCATAACCACTCCGCGCTGGTGTGGGGTGATCTCCGATAGTCTTTCAGGTTTTATATGAGTTGCCGTCAAGACCCTGAAGCTAGGAATTTGTCCTTTGCTTCGTTTGCTGGCACTGCGTCTGCTGTATCGAGACGAATGTCGCGGTTGTCTCTAGGTTGTTGGTGAACCGTCGAGGTTTGGAACTAGGGATTTTTCCGTGGCTCCGTTGTTTGATTGTCGCGTCTGAATCCTGTTGGAGGAAGAACGCTGTGGTGACATCTCGTCTGCTGTATCGATACGAACGTTGTGGCGGTGACCACTCCGCGCTGGTGTGGGATGATCTCCGATATTCTTTCAGGTTTTATATGAGTTACCGTCAAGACCCTGAAGCTAGGAGTTTGGCCTTCGCTTCGTTTGCTGGCATTGCGTCTGCTGTATCGAGACGAATGTCGCGGCTGTCTCTAGGTTGTTGATGAACCATCGAGGTTTGGAACTAGGGATTTTGCCGTGGCTCCATTGTTTGATTGTCGCGTCTGAATCCTGCTGGAGGGAGAACGTTGTGGTGACATCTCATCTGCTGTATCGAGACGAACGTCGAGGTGGTGACCACTCCATGTAGGATGATCTCCGGTAGTCTTTCAGGTTTTATATGAGTTACCGTCAAGACCCTGAAGCTAGGAATTTGGCCTTCGCTTCGTTTGCTTTGGCGTGTCCGGATCCTGTTGGAGGAAGGACGCTGTAGTGACATATCGTCTGCTGTATCTAGACGAACGTCGTGGTGGTGACCACTCCGCGCTGGTGTGGGATGATCTCCGATAATCTTTCAGGTTTTATATGAGTTACCGTCAAGACCCTAAAGCTAGGAATTTGGCCTTTGCTTCGTTTGCTGGCATTGCGTCTGCTGTATCGAGACGAATATCGCGGTGGAGCTGGGATTTTACCATCACTTCGCTTTGTTTTGACGTGAGGTCTTTTGTTGACGTTGCGTATGCATCCTGCTGGACTGCGAAGGAACGCCGTTGTGGGTCTTCAGGCTGTAGATGTGGCCGTCAAGATTTGGAACTAGGGATTTTGCCGTGGCTCCACGGTTGATTGCAGCGTCTGAATCCTGCTGGAATGGTGAGGAACGCTGTTGATGATCTCTAGGCTATCCTTGAACCGTCGAGATTTTGGCTTCGTTTTCTGATGAAGCCTGATGGGATGATATGGTTCCCTCTTTGTTTGCGCCCCTGGATTGTATACAGGGATTGATATGATATCATCTGTAGGGCATAAATTTCATTTTTTTATTTCTTTCCGCGATGCTCTATCATTTCAGCTTTAATATCGTGAAGGTCGTGATTGCCCAATCATTTCGGCTATCTTTCGCGGTGCCCAATCATTTCAGCTATTTATTTCATTTTTACTCGCTGCTTTTTATTTCGAGTTGCCCAATCATTTCGGCTATTTATTTCATTTTTACTCGCTGCTTTTTATTGCGAGTTGCCCAATCATTTCGGCTGTTTTTGTATGCATACATTTGTACTTGCTGATTTCGTTGCAAGTTGCCCCATTATTTCGGCTATTTTGCATGCATGTATGGCTCGCCGGCTTTTCGCTGCAAGCTTGGGATTAGACACCGATTTCGGCATCAGCACCGCTACAACTGGAATATTGCCAGGAGCGAATCATCATTTGCCTCTGTCGATGTCGAACAAAGGTGGCTTAGCGAACAGGGTTAGGGTCATGTTGACTAAGGCTTTTGACTTCATGAGCCGTAAGGGTCTCATACAGGTATTTCTCCCTACGAGTCGTGAGGATCTCGTAAGTGCATTTTCTCCTTAGGGATCGTGAGGATTCCTAAGTGCATGGTCTCTTATAAGTCGTAAGGATCTTACAAGAGTGCTTTCTCCTTATAAGTCGAGAGGACTTACAAGGGTTGTTCACCGTGTAGACATATCTCTAGTCACGGATGGGACTTTGTTAGGGAAATGTTTATTCGCGCCCGTGGATTGTATACAAGGGTCAGCATTGAGCCGCTTGTAGGGCAGTATTGGAGGTTGTGGGGGCTGCTTAAGAACAGGTTTAGATCCCTGTAGCTTATGACTTTCAAATCTTATGAGCCGTGAGGGTCTCATAAGAGGGTTCTCCTTACGAGTGGTGAGGATCTCGCAAGTGTAATTTCTCCTTAGGAATCGTGAGGATTCCTAAGTGTGTTGCTTCCTTTGTGAGTCGTAAGGATCTCACGTGGGTGGTTTCTCCTCACAAGGTCAAGAGGACCTTGCAAGTGTCTTTTAACGAGGTTGCGCCCTTTCGGGTTTTCACAAACACTCGCCGGTAGCCCTGCTGTTTTTACTCACGGAGCCCTTTCGGGTTTTCATCCGTGCCCATTTTGCTTATGGACATACCGTTTTCTCTCTTTTTTTTTGTCTTTTCTCTTTTTTTTTATTCGAACGAGGTTGCGCACTTTCGGGTTTTCATAAGACTCGCCGGTAGCCTTGCTGTTTTTACTCATGGAGCCCTCTCGGGTTTTCATCCGTGCCCATTTTACTTGTGGACATACCGTCTCTTTTTTTTTCCTTTTTCTTTTTTTTTCTTTTTTTTTGTATCAGCCTTGGGATGCTGCGGTATGTAGTAGTTTATCGATGTCTTGATCAATTGCAAGTTTTAGGACATTGCGGTCCATCGTTAGTTTAACGACGTTTCGGTCTTTATCCAGTTTTAGGACATAGTGGTCCATCGTTAGTTTAACGACGTTTTGGTCTTTATCCAGTTTTAGGACATAGTGGTCCATGGGACTTTCTCTATGGACGAGCATGATGCCCCCGGCATGTCCATCTTTTTCGGATCATGTGGTCGTGGCGGGCTCACCTTCCAGTTGTCAGACAACGCAAATTTGCCCTGTTGGTATTTATCCTCAATCCAGCCTTTGAAGACATAGCAATTTTCGAGTGGGTGACCCATTACTCTGTGGTAGGGACAATGGTTAGGATTGTTAACGTCACCTGGCTACAACGGACGTTTTGGATCTGGCTGAGTGATGAGCCTGCTGCGCACCGCTAGCTCGAACAGTCTCTTTGTTTTATCTCTGGGAAACGAGTAAGGACGTTTCAACTTCTCATTGAGGTATCGCGGCTTGTTGTTTTGACAACTAAACGGTCTCGGGCTACTCGGCTGTTGTTGAGCGTTGGCGACGAAAGTCGCTTTTCCATTCCCCTTATCCCTTTTGTTCGATCCCTTGTTTGAGGGTTCGAGATTCTTTTCGGGTAGCGTGTGATTGCGCAGCTGAACGTTCTCGCAGCTCTTCTTTTCTTCCTCTTTTCCTGAGGTGGATTCTTTGAAGGGAGGGCTGAGAGTCATTTCTTCTTCAGAATTGCTCCCAAAGGTGAGAGCTTGCGATCTTCTGCCGTCAACCATGTGACCGTTGCCGGCAGTTTCTCGTTCGTCTGTCGCATTTTTCTGCTGTTGATGAGTTTTACATTTCATCCTCTTGAAGTATTGCTGGTGAGCAACGTATCCTTTCCACCAAATTTTAAAGGCGTTGCATTCTTCAGTAGGATGTGCGATCTTCTGATGATATAAGCAGAAGTTAGGATGCACTTCCTCATCATTAAGGTGTATATTGCCATGAGAATTTTCTTTAAAAGAGGGCAGCTTCATTCCCAACGATACGGATTTGGTAAACCTTTTCCTCGTCTCGAACCTTCTGTTATTCACGGTAGATGAAGTGCTTCGATCTGGGGGGAGTGTTTTAACCCTTTCATCCAGTCGTCGGCGTTTGGCCTTTTCAAATATGGCCATCTCACGCTCCCGATCAGCTTTACTTTTAAGATGAATTTCACTCAGGAAGGTGTCGATCATTTCGTCTGACGGCCATAGAAGTTCCGGTTAAGGACCTGACCCCGGATTCTCTGCGTCAGGAGCTTCTTTACTGTCTATCGATGAGTGAAAGATCATATGGCAGCTTGCCACATAATCCTCAGGTTCATCCGACGAGTCTTTGTCATCATCTCCGTCCTCAAGGACGTGGCTGAGGAATTCTCGGAGTGTGACTGGGGTCCGCGCCTTCTGATTATATTCTTCCGGCATGTCAATATGTTTTCGCAGATCCGTGCGCTTGTCATCAAACCGCGCGAGCTTTTTCTTCTTTTTCTCTGAAGACTTTGACGGCTGTGCCTGGGTGTTTTGCCCACTGCTATCAATTCTCGGTGTTGGGCGTGGTTTCAGCATCCCATCAATGATCTCGGGCTCTGGCGGACTTTTCCACCTGACGGCTGGGCATGTGTGAAGATCCTTCAGCATTCTTTTAGTTTCGGCTGAAAGGGCGACCTCCTACGGAGTTTCTTCTATAAAAGAGCACGATGCCTCCGGCATGTCCACTTTTTTAGGGGTATGAGGTTGTGGCGGGTTCACCTTCCAGTTTTTTAATAATGCGAACTTGCCTTGTTGGTATTGGTCCTCAATCCAGCCTTTGAAAACGAAACAATTTTCGATTGGATGGCTTACTGCTTGATGGTAAGGGCAGTAATTAGGATTGTTGAGATCGCCTGGCTGCAACGGACGTTTTGGACTCGGCAGATTGATGAGTCTGTTGCGCACTGCCAGCTCGAACAGTCTTCTCGTTTTATCCTGAGGAAACGAGTAAGGACGTCCTAATCTTTCCTCAAGGGATGGGCGTGGACGCATATTGTTTTGATGGACAACCGGTTTTAAGTTGCTCGGCTGTTGTTGAGTATTGGCGACGAAAGTTGCTTTTCCTTTTCCCTTTTCATTCCGAGGATCCGTCTTTGAAGGAGATGGTCTATGACCCATCTGATCCATTTGAGCCAACTTGTTAATCAAGGCCTGGAAAGTCGTCGGCTTGAAGAACATCATGAATTGCGAGATGGTCGCTTGAGGGTCGAGAGTTCCCACGAATATGCCCACTGCCGGAGCTTCCTTTATGCGCTGTTCGCACTTTGACCACAAGTTCCGCCACCGTATTGCGTATTGAACCCACGTTTCGCCTAGCCTTACCCTGGCATTGATCAATGCAGTGATTAGGGTGCGTTCACTAGCACTCGCAAAACGTTGGGTGAATAGTAGCTCCATTTCCGCAAAGGTTTTGACAGAATCGTTTGGAAGCTCTGAATACCACTCGAACGCCGTTTCCGCTAAGCAGCCGACGAATTGACGAAGCAACAGCTTATCGTCGCCTCCGGTGTTGCCGCATAAGGCCCTGAATTGAGCGACATGCTGATGAGGGTTCCCCATCCCTTTGTACACATGAAACTTAGGGATGGTATATCCCGGCGGGTACTTTATCTGGTCATACCAGCCTGGATATGGTCGCCCAGTTTTAACGACTTGGCCGGCCGCTTCATTCACCTAGTGAGCTCGTATCTGCTGAGCGATGTAATCATCCAAGGTGGCTTTTGAGATGGTCTCCTCTTTGGCTGCTGAAAGAGCCGGCAGAGGATTTAATGTCTCTCCTATATCGTCTTCAATGATAATCGGGGGGTCTTCAGCTGGAGGTTCCGGCTGTAACATCATCCCTGCCATATCTTGGAACAAGAGAGCCATTCATTTTATGTTGGCCGCTTGTTCCGCAGCCTCCTTGTCCTTCTTCTCAAGCATTCTCCGGAGGAATTCAGCATCGGTTTCCTGCTCATGACGTTGCTCCGAGGATGTTTCCGGGCCTGCTTTTGTTCCAGTGAGTGCAGCCATTGCAGTCAGTATCTTCTGAAGTTTCTGCTGCTGTTGTTCCTGAGCCTTCGTTATCGATCGGGTAAGCGGTCGATGACCCGTAGAAGCACGGCTTTCCTCTTTTCCGGAAGCCATATAAATGGTATGTATTATCATGCCCCTGGACTTGGGGCGTTTAGGCTCAGCGTCCTTGCGGTTCGCCGCGGTCACGGGGGCTTTCTCTGGCCTCCTTCTCTTATGAGCATTTGAAGTTGAGGGGGCCGTTGCAGCGGGCACCCAGACGGCTGTCGCCTTTTGTGGCTTGACAGGACGGTTTTCTCCTTGTCGAGCTTTAAGCTTCTTTGATCGGCGGGAGTAGTCCTGGTCAATCACTGACCCTTGAACCTGTCGCCATACTTTATAAATTTTGGAGGATAGCCTTTGAGGGGACTGCTCCGGCTTCATTTCTGTAGCATTCTCCACGGGTAGAGGAGATCTTTTCAGTATGGCGGTGGGTGAATTCCTGCGCACCCTGTTAAGCAGCTCGAAGCTGTTCCCAGTTGGAATAGCAGCATTGACTTCCGCCATTGGAGCTGGTGGAGTGAGTCCAGACGGAGAGTTGCCCTCAGCCTTCCTTACTCGGCGCCAGTGACGACGGCGAGCATGTCGTGCGGATGGTGTTGGTTCAGCTGTGGGGGTGACTTCATCATGCCCCCGGTCCTGGTCAGGTGCTGCTGGTATCAGCCTCTCGAATACTGACGTCCGTTGAGAAGCGGTATGCAATCTGTTAAAGACAGACCTCTGGGCAGGAGAAGTAGCTTTGAAGACTTCGCCTGAAGTGGGAGCTGAAACAGTCAGTCTTATGAAGACCGACCCTTTGGCAGGAGAAGCCGCCTTAATGACTTCAAAGGCAGGAATGGCTATCCTTTTTGGGATAACCCTTTCTGGTATCACATGCTTCTTTATGGGCCCACTGGAGCTTTGGCCCAATCTGTTAAAGACCGAGGCACTTGATTTGGGCGACCCGCTGAGAGGTGTCGCAGCAGTTGCAAGTCGATCAAAGACCCACTTCTTGGGAGCTTCTTGTGATGGTACAGGAGCGCTGAAGCTTGTTGGCGGGAGCATGGTCCCGAAGAACAATCCAGTGGTGGCCTGAGTGACCTGTTCCACCGGCATAGCTAGGATGGAGTGGGAGTTGTTGCAATGAGTGCAGTTTGAAGCCATTAATTTTCTATTTTCTGCACGGAGCAAGACACCAAATCTTAGTACCTCGAATCCATAGGCAACCATAATAAACCGTGATTCATTCGCGAACATGACACACGAAGTGTGGAGTGGAAAGAGGAAAAAGTCCCACCGGGCATGCCAGAATCTGTTCCCCGCCAGAGGACGTGACCCGTTACCTCTCTGACGACGTTGAGGGATTACAACGACAGATATCAGAGGAGTAAAGAGATGTACCCTCGAACCGGATGTAAATTGATTGGGAAAGCAGTTGTGCTTAGTTCAATTTATATTGAGGACTTATGGCCAGAATTGGGCTAAGTCCAGTTGAAAATGTTCAACGTTTTATTCATGTTCTGCCTATTAGGCTGTTACCTGGGCTCTGCCCTTTATAATGCATAGTATTGGGCTCTGTAATTAAATGCATAGCATTTATATTTGGCCTGTTAGGCCTTTGCTTGGGCTCTGCCCTTTATAATGCACAGCATTTATGTTTGGTCTGATAGTGCGCCACGTGGCTTGTCAGGCGCTTTATGCCAATTAAAGAGCGCAAGGTGCTAGCGCATATGGAGGTGACACGTGTCACGCTCTGCTAAGCGCAAGTCTGTTAGCGCAGTGCGCTGCGCTAGTGCACTGCTGACACGTGGCGCGCTCTGGTGCTATGCGCCAATCCAAGAGCGCAGTGCGCTGTTTTAGCAGCGCAAGGCGCAGATTGTGTCTGTGATTGACACGTGGCGCGCTCTGGTGCAGTGCGCCAATCCAAGGAGCGCAGAGGCGCATTTCAAGAGTGCAAGGCACTGTACAATAGCGCAGAGCGCATCTTGATCCAATTAAGATCAAAGAAACAGGTTCTTTGTTTTCTCAAAAGAGGTTCTACCACAAGATTCAAGAACCAATGGTTCATCAAAAGGCTGTGCCTTTATATAGATCAAAAGATCTAAGAATGAAGTAAATTACTTCTTTAATCTTTTATGATTGGATCTTTTTTGATCTTTTTCTTTTTTATATTGAAGATCTTGATCTTGTTCTTAGATCTTTGATCTTTTTAGAAGAAATTCTTCTTTTTGTGAGATGTTTTCATCTCTGTTCTTCAAGAATCAAATTCTTTACCTTTAAAGATGAAGAAGATGATCTTCTTTCTTCAAAGGCTTGCCTTTTTTCTCTTTGAGTTTCTCTCAAAGTTTTTAGAGGGTTCTCTCTCTTCTCTAGATCTGTCCCTTTTTTTTCGAGACTTGGAGTCTAGGGGGCCTTTATATAGGGCCAATTGGTTTGTTAAGTTAGTTACAGAGATCTTTCTTTGATTGATCTGGGGATATTTCCCCACCGTTGGATCTTTGATCCTAAGACCTCTGTTTTACAGAAGACAATCTTCTTATTTTAATAAGATTAGAAAGATCTTTCTAGAATTTTAATTTTGATTAATTAATAATTTATTATTTACATTCCAGTGCTGGCGCACTTGGCGCTAGCGCGCCTGCGTTTGACACGTGTCGCGCAGCGCAACTGGCTAGCGCGCCTGCTTTTGACACGTGTCGCACATCGCAGAGCGAAAGGAATCTGAAGCGTTGCTTCAATTATTTTAAAATTTGAATTTTGAAATAGAGCCTTGCTCTGTTTGGGGTGCGCTGCCTTGGGCGCAGCGCTCCTTGCGCTGGCGTGTCTGCTTTTGACACGTGGCGCACAGCGCGCAACGCAAGGGATCTGAAGCGTTGCTTCTTTTTTTGAATTTTGATTTTTAATACAGAGCTTTGCTCTTCGTGGGAAAATGAAGCGTCGCTTCATTTCAACATTGGAATTTGAACAGAGCTTTGCTCTGATTGGGGAAACATGTGCAAGTGGAGTTAGCGAAGGGTGAAAGCTCCGACGAAGTTCCGGCGACGATACAAGGAGTTTCCGGCGACGAAACAACGCCCTGAAGCATTCTGTAGTTCCCTCTCCCTCTCCACTTGACCCAAGCCAGTAAGTCTTTTCTTTTCCTCTCATCTCAAATTCTAAAACTTTCAAATTATAAAACCCGACGGAAGCGGAGTTAATCCGACTTCCGATTCGGTTTTTCTTCAAAACTCAACTTTTCTTAATCCAGATCATACCATACTCTCACATATTGTTTAACAAATATTAATAAATCTATTAAAACAAGTTTCACCATAAAAGAATCATTTTTGTAACTTTTATCACACTTTTACAGAAAAATACCATATATTCTAGTTTCAACATAATAACTTTATTCCTTGCTATACCTTTAAATAACTCACGAGGTAATGACCTATCTCACCACAACACACATCTTTGACATAGCACGATGAAATTTGGGACAATAGAATATGGGAAAATACGACTTTACAAATAAATACCCTAAACTTACAATACCGTTTTCTTTAAAAAGTGTATTAATCAATTCCTTGCAATTGTGCATCTATAACCCACTTTTGGGGACCCTGTTCAGGATGGTGCAGATTATCGCACATTCTCGGGCCTAGTAGAGCGAGATGCAGACCTCCGCAAGGAGCATTCGATATCGTTGGAATTTTTATACATTTTTCTTTAGAAAATGAGATTTCTACAAGAAAATAAATAAATTATTTTCATTAAATATATATATCTATTATCAAAATATCTATTTTAATTATATAAATATTGCAAGTTTTCTAAATCAAAGGAATCACTATTACATGAAAATACCATCCAAATACAACACAAGTACAATATTTCAAGAAAATATCATATACTATGAAACTAGGTTCCATTCAGTAGAAATTTCACATTTAAGAAATATACATCTATGAAAACCCTAAAGACGATAATTAAATGCTTGAGGTGTATTTTGAAATTATGCCAAAACTATTTTTACATAAGACCCCCTCAAGTTATACTAAATTACAATAAGGACCCTAGTAAATATAGGTTTAAGCGGGACCAGTCTCTTGAGCCTCAGGGAGCCGGAGATATGGGTGCTTGCCTATTTAAGGTAGATAATTTAATAAACGGTGTTATCAACACGGTAATTACCTTGGAAAAAGACACAAATCCTGCCGTCCATGTGCAGCAGTTACCGATAACATTAAAACTAATTCAGAATTTCAAGTTCTTTTTAAAAGTGTCTGACTCAGACTGAGTCTCAATCTGACTTGAATACGATTCAAGTATAAACTTACAACACAACATGATTCAACATGAATCCGTCTGTACAATCTATTTCAATATATAACTTGACCGAACCGAACCATGGATATACATCCATCTACCTGATTCTCCAGTTACATCCATTTAATGATATCATGGTTTCGGCAAGTCATCCATCTATATAATAAACAATACAAACAATACAATCAAGACATCGCGGGGTTTATAAGGGGTAGATTGGTATGGAAGGTGTTAAAAGTGGCACGAGACTGTAACCATAATACACCTAACCTGAATATCCATTGCCGTTGTACCGTGGCTGAATGGTTCCTTGTGCTCCGTATACCTTAGTCCGCGGAATAGTGGGACTCCTCTCGTATACACTGGCATTTTCTGTACCAAGCTATAAATAACAGCGTTAACAATATAATACAACTTTAAAAGTTACATTCTCCTTCTGTCTATTCTGTCTCTACTTACCTTTGGGACTTACCGAGCGATTGTTCGCTGACGACATTCCTTTTCTTCTTTCTTTGGAATGTTGTCAGGTGGATCGGACCTTCTGGAGACAGAGCCCACTAGCGAGGACTTGGATCAGATAGCCTTCGACCCAGAGATCTAGTTTACTTGTACATATTTTCATTTCTGTTATGCCACTGTTTAGGCATTGCTTTCATTCCATGTATTTACTTTTCATTGTATTGTAAAAAGAATGTTAATAAATAAAGTTGCTGTTCATTTACATCTTGTCTCTTGTATACATTTTATTTTATATTGCTTAGATACGCTTAGCATGTTTACTTCTGAGTAAATGCGTAGTGGACCTCTCGCGCCCTCTGCCCGTACACCGGGTAGCGAGGCGTGACAATGGCCAAAGGCTAAATTGACCTCACATGTTAAACACGTGAGCGCCCATATGCAAGGCATATGGGCGCCAAATGAAAGAAGTAAGCCTCATGTGTTAAACACGTGAGGGCGCCTCCTTACATAGAATTAAATTCTACTCTTAGAAAATACTTTCCTGGATTTTTCTAAAAGAGAAAGATCTTCTCTGTTAAACAGGGAACCGTTGGATCAAAGATCTAATGGCGATTAAGCATAGAATTAAATTCTATAAGGAATGATATTTTCTGTTGAACAGAAAGTTGGATAAAAAATCCAAGGAGATGGAAAATATTTCCTATATCTTTCTAAATAGAGAAAGATTGTGCTCTGTTAAACCGAGCACCCTTGGATTAAAAATCCAATGGTGATAAAAATATCACCGTTCAATAGAATAAAATATTATATATGGGAAAATATTCCCCCAATCTTGTTAAAACAAGAAAACATATTCTGTAAGACAGAAACACTTGGATCAAAGATCCAACGGTGGGTAAAATTCTCCAAATCAATTTTGATTCCAATTAAATCAATTGGAATCTTTCAATAAGAGATTTGCTCGAAATCAATTAACAAACTTGCCTCCATTATATAAAGGACCCGAGACTTCAAGTCTCACACACCGACATAGGGAGGGAACCCCTATAAGCTTCTGCAAAAATACAGCGAGCTCTTGAAAGAACAGAGAATTTAATTCTCAAAGAAGAAGACCTTCCTCCTCAAAACCCCAGGTAAAGAAAACACAGAGATCAAAATATCTCTTTTTACCTATATAAGGGTTTAACCCTTCTCATAGAACTTAGTTCATCCTCTGGATCAGAGATCCACAAGATAAGTCACCCATAAATTGAGAATTTAATTCTCATCGGAAAGATCTTGTTCTTGAGAATCAAAGATTTAGAAAAGAACTAGGTTAAAAAGAAAGAAAAAAGAAAAGAACATATGTTCTGGGAATTTAATTCCTCCAAAATTAGGGTTTAACCTTATATAAAGAACTTAGTTCTTATAAAAAGAAAAGAAGAACTTAGTTCTCCAATTAAAAAAAATAATCTAAGATTTTCAAAACAGAAATCTTGATGATCATCAATGATTAAAATGTCATTAACATATATTAACATCTCTAAAAAGAAGAAGAGCTTGGCATCCCACGTGAAATATACGTGAGCAAAATTAGTGCTTAGCACTATTATAGTGCTTAGCACTATTATAGTGCTTCACGTGTTTCCCACGTGAATGCCTAAAACAAACAAAAGAAGAGCTAAAACGCCTCACATGCTTCCCATGTGAGCGTCCAAAAGAAACAAAGAAAACTCATTTGTGTTGATTGGGAAACCACCAAATAAAGCAACCCAGCACCCCAAAAATAAAGCAGTCACGTGAAATACACGTAAAACAAAAAAAAGAGGTTGAGCTCCTCACGTGCTTTACACATGAGCACCAGAGCTCTGGCGAAGTGTTTAGCACTTCTATCTAAAAAAGAGCGGCGAGCAAACAAAACCTGAAATCTATGCTCAGCACTCACGTACTTCCCACGTGTGTGCCATGCAAATTGCTTAGCACTCTGTATTCAGTCGAAATGAATAAGTGCTTAGCACTGATTGGGCAGCGCCCATATCTGAGCGCCTCACATGTTTCACACGTGAGCGCCAGAGAAAATTAGTGCTTAGCACTATAGTTGCGCCTCACGTGATTTACACGTGAGCGCCAGAAAAGATTAGTGCTCAGCACTATTCTAGCGCCCCACGTGAAACACACGTGAGCACTGCATATCTTAGTGCTTAGCACTGCTGGGTAGTATAGAAACCCAATCTCAGCCCAAATTGGCTAAGTTTCCTGAGGTTAAATCTTTTTGATTTTAAATCAACCGAGCCCACATGTTCGTGATTTCCAAACTGATCTTAGTCTCAAATACGATTAATGACCTCTTATTGATGATATCCCAAATGATATTCATCCCATATCTCCGAAGGTAATCTTAGTCTCAAATATGACTAACGATTCTTAGGTCCACCACAACTCCTTTTTCCTTCAAATACGGGATTTGGTTCAAGGGTATATCTTTCCATAACTCTGATATATGTCGTTGTAATTCCTCAACGTCTTTAGAGAGGTGGCGGGTTTCGACAACCAACAACTCCTTTCATCACATATTGATGCACTTCCAAATTGATGTGCACACCTCAAATCGGATCGCGTCCTAAATTGGGTGCATTCCATGTCACCATCGTTCACTCCACCACGTAACAAATACACGTGCGCGCAAGATAAATAATGGATCGATATGTCCCTAAACTAGACATTCCCCCCAAACACGGCGATAATGGACCGCGATGTCTTTAAACCAAAATAATTGGTCCCAAATGCTCATGTGTTTAAGTCGATCTTAATCTCAAACCAAATTAACGGTCCTTAAATAAAACAAACCTAAATCTAAAATATACGGATTTGGACTGATCCGCGCCCTATGGGCGACGACATAAAATTGTCCCCGTATACAATCCACAGGCAACCCAAAATAAAACAAAAATAACACGACACGAAGTGAACTGCTGGAGTAGGAGAAAGTGGTTATCGCAATGCGGTAATGTAATTAACTGCAGGGGCTTGCTCCAGCAGGGAAGAGCGTCCCCACAATCAAAAACCTGTCACGCCCCGCTTCCCAAAATACTTAAACACGGCGCATGACAGAGCCAACCATGTTACCTGTGGCTAGGAAACATCCCTCCACAGTCATATTACGGCTGTCTATAGGATATCAAGAATAGTAAAATATAAAATATATCTAATACATGTCCATTTGCCAAAAAAGAGAGTCAAGCAAATGTATAAGTGGAAACGATTTAAAATCAATAAACAACATCTGAAAATACGTCCCAATACGGGCTCACATCAAGAAATAAAAGCTGCGGAAAATAACTAAACTAAACATCACTAAACTCAATCCTTACTGCTCGGCTTGACGGTTAAAGTACTCCTGATCAGCCTGAGATATTGATAGAGGAATTGGGCCATGCAAAACCCAGACGTCAGTACGTCATAGCATCAAAACAATAGTAATAACCAGGATATAACGATATAGGTAAACATGAATATAAAGAATAATACGGATATGAAACAGTGAGGTATGTATGTGTATGTGAAGTGCGATGAGTAACCTAAAGTCTGTGCCTCTAGGTTATTTATTCTAGAAGTCTTTGAAATCAATTTAATGGAATCGTCGATGTAACTCAATAGTATCCCGTGTATGCCCAGGACCACAGTCAAGATTCTCGGGCTGAATCTGAGACGTGCCGCTAGGCAGTAAACATGTTACATGTACAGATGAATGATGTCAGCAGCATCATCCTGGGGCTGGCCTAACCCGTAAAGACTGATCAGTATAATTATCAAACTGTTGAGTTACAAGTCAGGTTTCATTATTGATTTCCCCTTACCCCCAAGGTTATGTGTTCAATTCAGGTATTTATGATATGAATCTAATGCCAACATAGGATCAAGAAGGTACAAGTTTGTCTATGTAGACAACAGATTACGTTCATCAGGACAACAAGTCAGGATTGTCGGCATTAGTAACAGGATCCAAGTAACAAGTAAAGTATTGTGTCAGGACATGTCATGTGATGCATATGTATCAAGTGGATACCAAAAGTGAAACTATAACGAATATCTGAAACGGTAAGCACGACGGATAGCAGGATGTATATGTGTCTATCTGTAATAACCTGTATACGTATCCAGGACTACGTCTGATGCAACTAGACATCATGTTGCACTAATATAATAGTAATAGGATATAATGAGGTTCCGGCATGCAACTAGATATGCAATAGACAATACGGATACGAACGGATATCGAAAAAACGGTAAAACTATAACATCAGATGCATAACTAAAATCCATGTATTATTTTTATTCATATGGATATAAATATTTTATCATAGCATATTGCAAGATAAACTTGCCTGATTGGATCTTACGTCGGGTACGTACGTCACGTTCGACGTCGGGTAACCGTTGCGATGCAACTACGTGCGTATAAGACTGGACCAAGACGTGACCACGCTGGATGATGGCGACAACTGGGTCGTCCGGATCGTCGGCGACGTGCGCAACTTCGACGTCGTCAAGAACATGAAAGAAAGGAGAAAGAAATAAGAAGAGAAGAAGAAGAAAAAGAGGGGCTGTAGTGTTTGGCTCTGGGTTTCTGAGCTCAAGGGAAAGAGAGGGGTGACGATGATGATAGGTAATCGGAGTGAGTTGCAGGCATGGGTTAGGGTATGGGTTTCTTGGGTTCTGTCGTGGTTGTCGGGGAGTGTGGGGAGCTCGGGAAAGGAGAGGGAGATGAGGCAGGGGAGAGGGTGTGGAGGTCGTGGTGAGGTTGGTGATGTCGGGGTGATGGGGATGGCGACGACGTCAGCGGTGGAGGTCTGTGTCGCAGTGGGTTTCTTGGGTTGGCTCGGGGGGTTGGGTCGCCGGGTATTAGAGAGGAGGAGAAGAGGTTGAGGGTCACGAGGAGGTGGTGGTGACGAGGAGATCAACGGCGATGTGAGGGTTAGAGGCATGAGGTAGGGGTTTGCAAGGTTGTGGTTGGGGGTGGCGTTGGGCGCTTTGGAGAGGAGAAGATATGATAGCGGAGGTTGTAGGGAGGTCGGGGGTGTTGGTAACGGGGTTGTAGGGAGGTCGACGACGAGGTGAGGGCGCAGTCGAGGTGCAGGCATGGGTTAGGTTTGGGTTTCTCGCGGCGAGGGAGTAGGAGAGAGGTGAAGAAGAGAGGTGTTGAGAATAGGTTTTTAAAATATATATATATATATATATATATATATATATATATATATATATATATATATATATATATATAGAGAGAGAGAGAGAGAGAGAGAGAGAGAGAGAGAGGCTGAGAATATGTTAGGTAAACTAATATTATATATATATATATGAAAAATTCCCGGACCCTGTCTAAAAATCTAGTTTGAAAATACGGATAATATACGTATCAACCAAAACCATAATGCGATATTCGGTTAAAGAAAATGCATGCCCCCAAGAACGGATGCATGCAAATGCACGTAGCGATCCAAACGAGTCCGTTTCATTAAACGGGACATGAACACGATATCAGGATGCAACCATAGGGTATGGGGTATGATACAGGCCATGCTAGGTATTAAAATATATTATCAGATTATAATTTGCTTAAAACATGGTACATGTATTTAGATCTTAGGTATGCACGGATCATCCGTACTAGCAAGGATATGTCATAATCTAGAACCAAGATGGGTTTCGAGCATGCGGGTTGGGTCAGATACTATCCACAGATACCAAAGCACCATCCACACCCAAAGTAAATAATAATCAAGAAATAGCCACAAGATTAGAAAATACTCAAATAGAATATAGTATAAATGAATTAGGGTGTTACAAAACCCCTCATAAAATGAGGGGGAATCTGATATAGTCTGCTACAACGGTCGCATCTGTCCAAACCTCTGATATATGGTGCCAAAAATCAACTTGGTATCTTCGGAGAAATGGATGGTGGTAAAACCAATCGATAAGCTACTTCTCCAACGCGCTCGATAATACCGAAAGGCCCCACAAATCGAGAACTAAGCTTGCTTCGACTACCAAATCGAATCACTCCTCTGGTCGGTGATATCTTCAGGAATACAAGATCACCAACTGTGAACTCCAGAGGTCTCGTCCTGTATTGGCCCAATTTTTCTGTTGATCTTGTGCTGCCTTCATATGATTTCAGATCATGTTGACTTTCTCCACTGTTCGCACAATAAGATCGGGTCCCAACAATCTTCGTTCTCCAGCATCATCACAACAGACGGGCGAGTGACACGTACGACCGTATAATGCTTCGAATGGAGCCATCGGTATAGTCGCCTGAAAACTGTTATTATACGAAAACTCCACCAAGTGTAGATGATCCTCCCATGAACCCTTGGAGTCCAACATGTAAGCTCTCAACATATCTTCAAGAGTTTGGATCGTTCTTTCGGACTGGCCATCTGTCTGGGGGGGAGGGTGATAGGCGGTGCTAAACTTCAATCGAGTCCCCAAACTTTCCTGTAGACTCCTCAAAAAGTGCGACAAAAATCAGGAATCACGATCGAAAACGATGCTCACAGGCACTCCATTTAATCTCACAATCTCCTTCATGTACCGCTCTGCTAACGTTTCCGTCGACTGACCAACTCGAAACGGTATAAAATGAGTTGCCTTGGTCAATCGATCAACAATCACCCAAATTGCATTATTACCCTTTGGACTCCGAGGTAATGCTGTCACGAAATTTATGATTATATGTTCCCACTTCTACTGAGGAATTTGAAGTGATTGCAATAAACCAGCTACCCTTTGATATTCAGTCTTGACTTGCTGACACACCAAGCACTTCGATACGTAGCGAGCAATCCCCCTTTTCATGCCTTCCCACCAGAAATGCTGTCATATATCTCGGTACATCTTCATGACTCCTGAATGTACGGAATATGCGGAACTATGCGCCTCCTTCATAACTTCTTCATGTATATCTCCTTTCGACACACATAAACGGCTCCCAGATCGTAACAAACCATCGTCATGAATCAACAAGTCCGTTCGGAGTCCTGCATCAACTTTTCCTCAAAACTTCTGCAATCTTGGATCGTGCGACTGCACTGCTTTAATATTATCGATCAAGGATGACTGTACTTGCAGCTGCATTAATTGTCCCGAAGAACGCAATAATACGATCTCCAACTCGAATCTCTGAAACTCATCTATGATCTCCTTCTGTGCAGTCAACATCCGTATTGCTGGCAACCGACTTAGCGCATCCGACACTACATTAACTTTCCCCGGATGGTATTTTAGATCAAGATCATAGTCAGCCATCAGCTCCAACCATCTACGCTGCCTTATGTTGAGCTCTTTCTGGGTGAACACATACTTTAGGCTCTTATGATCGGTAAATATTTCTACCCTTTCGCCCAATAAGTAGTGTCTCCAAATCTTCAAAGCGAAAATCACTTCTGCAAGCTCCAAATCACGACTTAGGTAGTTCTTCTCGCGAGTCTTCAAATGTCTTGACGCATAAGCTATGACCATTCTGCATTAGAACACATCCAAACCTTTCCCAGATGCGTCGCTATGATTAACCAACCCTCCAGAACTGTCTGGCACTGTCAAAACAGAAGCGGTTGTTAGTCTTTGCTTCAACGTTTCAAAAGCTGACGCACATTTATCCGTCTATACGAACGGTACCTCCTTTCGTGTTAGCTTGGTCAATGGTTCAGCCAATCGAGAGAAATTCTCCATGAATCTTTTATAATATCTGGCGAGCCCAAGAAAACTTCTGATCTCCGCTACGTTCTTCGGAATCGGCCAATCACGAACTGCTGCAATCTTTTCAGGATCTACAGCAATTCCATCTCCGGATACGACATGACCCAAAAACTTTACTTTCTCGAGCCAAAACTCGCACTTGCTCATCTTCACATATAATCTTTCTTGCCTCAACGTTTGTAGTGCGATCTTCAAGTATTCAGCATGCTCTTCTTGGCTCCTCGAATAGACTAGAATATCATCGATAAACACTACTATAAACTGGTCCAAATACGGTGAAAAGATTTGGTTCATCAAGTCCATGAATATCGCCGGTGCGTTTGTGACTCCGAATGGCGTCACTAAGTACTCGTAATTCTGATTTTACCCGAACTTGATGATATCCAGATCGCAAATCCAGCTTCGAGAATACCCTCGCGCCACTGAGTTGATCGAATAATTTGCCCATGCGAGGGATCGGGTACATGTTCTTAATAGTCACCCGGTTTAATTCTCGATAATCAATGCACATCCTCCGCGTGCCATTTTTCATCTTGAATAGAAGAACTGGAGCTCCCCAGGGTGAATTGCTGCTGTGAATCCAACCCTTCTCTAACAATTCAGCGACCCATTTCTTGACTTCTTCTAACTCTACTGGTGCCATCGGATAATACGCCTTTGAAATCGGCGCTGCTCCAGGAACAAGATCAATTGCAAACTCCACATCTCATTTTGGCGGTAAACCCGAGATGTCCTCGAACACATCCATAAACTTTCGAACTACTGCTGGCGCTACCTCCTTATCTGCTTCCATCGATGAAAGAACAGTGCTTTTCGGCCTAGCCCTAAATTCGACTGGCCCGACAGATCTACTGCCTCATGAAAATATAAACTCCGGATGTCCGGGAATCTTCAAAAAAACACTTTCTTTGCCGAGAAAATCCATTCCCAAGACGACATCATAGCTGCCAGTATCAATCACCAAGAAGTCCGTGAATAACTCTCGTCCGCAAATAACCACCGAACAATCCTTGCACTCGCCTCGCTACTAGATATAATCTTCCCATTCTCAGTGTGTATGTCCCAACAACTGGACAGGGCCGCGTGTGGAATCGAGTGTGCAGTGATAAACTTGGACGACATAAAACAATGGGATGCACCTAAATTGAATATTGCTAATGCGGGAAAATTATGAACGAGTAGGATACCTAAAACGACTTCATCTGAAGCCTTAGCTTCCTCAGCCGTCAAAATAAAGGCCCGTGCTTGATTAGGTCCCAGAGTAATCTGCTTCTGCCCCTGAATCTGCTTTTGCGGTGGCTTCTGAGTATTGTCCCTCAATCGTAGCTTTGACGAGCAAGCATTGACGGTATGGTTAGACGATCCGCAAATAAGACAGAGTCCAAGCCTCCTTTGACAGTTCTTCTGCAGGTGTCCGGGTAGACGGCAGAAGTCACAAATCATGCACCTTTTTTGATCGGATATGACAGGCTTCTTCATAGGTACAATGCCTCGTCTGTTCACCGGGATGCCTCTGCGTACAGGAGCTCTGTTCGGCGTAAACGCTGGCTTCCGCACTGCGCTGGCTTGTTGTTGTGTACTCTTCGCTTTCTCCTATAAGCTCTGCTGCTCCCTGGAAGCCTTGAGAACTTGTGAGAAAGTGGTCAATCCCAGAGATATGACGTGTCTCTGGATCTCCACATCCAAGCTGCGCATAAACCTTCATGCCCTATCTGCATCGTTGGCAACCAAAGGCCCCGTAAATCGACTGAGCCGAGTCCACTCAGCCGGATGCGTATCAACGGATCCAACATTCTGCTTCAAGCTAATAAACTTTTCTTCCATTTCTTCTCGAGCAGTTTGCAGAAAGAACTTTTCCAAGAAACTCCGCGAAAACGTTGCCCAACTGATTGGCTTGTTCAGATGGGTCTCCTCCATAAGCCACCACTCGTGAGCATAAGCTACCAGCTGGATGCGTACAACATCCACTCTCTTGTCATCTGGAATCTGCGCGGCGACGAGCAGATTCTCCGTGTCAACTAGCCACTGCTCCGCTGGCAATAGCTCCTCCAATCCAGTAAATGTGGAAGGACTAAGCCTCCTGAAGTCTGCCACGGTGCCTTCACGCTATGATGGTTTGGCCGCTACCGCATCTACGGAATGTTGGACTGTGCGCAGACCCTCCTGAAACGCCTTGGCTTGCCGCTGATTTAGATTGGTTTCCTGCTTCTGGTTCTCCAGCATCCCATAAATAACTCCAAGCAATGCGGCATTATCAACACGCTAAATCTCTATCCGCTATTATTCTGAAACCAAGACACTGAAGAGGATTAGCAAAGGTAAACATGATTCAATAAACAAGATAGTTATAGATTCAAGAATGAATGGCATGACATGTTCCTAATTACGGGTTTCCTGGTTAGTGCATTGGGTCCAATACCCAACTACAAAAGAACCAAACCCGATTAACCTAAATCCTATATCTTTGATACCAAACAAACCCTGTCACGCCCCGCTTTCCAAAATACGTAAACACGGTACGTGACAGAGCTAACCATGTTACCTGTGGCTAGGAAACATCCATCCACAGTCACATTACGACTGTCTATAGGATATCAAGAACAGTAAAATATAAAATCTATCTAATACATGTCCATTTGCCAAAAAAAGAGTCAAGAAAATGTATAAGCAGAAACGATTTAAAATCAATAAACAACATCTAAAAATACATCTCAATACGGGCCCACATCAAGAAATAAAAGCAGCGGAAAATAAACAAACTAAATATCACTA
This sequence comes from Agapanthus africanus, assembly GCA_030015575.1. Taxonomy (NCBI): domain Eukaryota; kingdom Viridiplantae; phylum Streptophyta; class Magnoliopsida; order Asparagales; family Amaryllidaceae; genus Agapanthus; species Agapanthus africanus. Next base: position 333,500,179 of record JASDDO010000024.1, on the reverse strand, counting down.
AATTCAATCCTCACTGTGTAAGTCCACGTTGCCCACCCCGGTGCTTGCGGGGAGGCGGAAAACATAATAAAAATTGGATTTTTAATGACTTAGGCAACATGGACCTCGCTTGTGAGGATCTTTGCTAAACGAAAACTAGCTAAAGTAAACTAACAACTAGCTAAGTTGTAGAAAGGTTATACCTTGAGCTCGAACTCCTTCTCTCCTTGCTCGTCGGAATGGTAGAAAGGCCTCACCTTGCTTGTCTTCTTCCGTCAAAGAAGGATCCACCCGAAAGCCTCGACCTTTAGCTTCAACTCCAAGCTAGGAGTAACTAGAGTGCAAGAAATGCTAAGACTTGAACCCTAGAAGTGAGTAGAGAAGATCAAGTGAAGGTTTTTCTCAAGCTTTTTGTTTCTCAACACATGAGAGGGAGAGAGCTTGAGGGAGAGGATGAGCAAGAGAGAGAAAAGATATGATAGAATGAATTATTAGTGAGCCATTCTCACTAATATGTGTGTAATATTTTAATTAATTAATTAGCTAGAAAATTGTCATGGTTTAATCAAGAGGTGACCATTATCATTTCATTATTAATGCAAATTGCAAGAATCAAAGAGCATCTTCCAAATGAAATGATCATGGTCAAATTGTCAACTTGGTCAACAAGTCAATGAAGTCAAAAGGTCAACAACAACAACCATGCACAATAATTAAGCTAATTATTAATTAACAATAATACACACAAAAGCAATAGGGTTAATAAAATGACAATAGTCATTAACCCTAAACAAGGTCCTCTCCCTCAATCTCAAGCAACTGTGCATACGCACCCGCATTCGTGATCCGAGGAACACGAATACACTGAGAAAAACCAATCTCAAATCATATACTAGGATCCGGCTTAAACCAAAGCCCGCTAGTATAAACTGTCCGGACAGCAAACGTGCACAAGTGCGCGGATGCGAACGAACCCTGTCGCAAAACCATGCGACCTCTACTCATTTTGCCTAAAGGCGAATAGCTCTCTGTGTGGGACTCTAAAGACTCGACACTACGCTGGCAGTGGGTTTAACCACAGACCGCAAGCGGCACTAGCTGTACGTAACGGTCCCCAGGTAGATGTCGATAAGAAGACTGACGAGGTGAACCCCATCTGCACTCCTACTGAGCCTGTATGTGACAGTCTCCGTACAGTCCGGTCTGTTCGTCTGATACATCGCATGGCGGGCCTAGAGGGGCGGTGAACGTCAGTCCCCTAATAGCGGTACAAGTCGTGTCGGAGTGTAGCCCAGAACACCCTGAGATAACACTGGAAGCCTACCAGTATATCTCGCTTGCCCTGGCCAGGGACTACTCGTGTAATGGCTCTCCTGGACACAGCGCGATGTCAACCCCCAATACCGGGAGAGACGAATCCTGTCTAACCGTCACTGCCTCCAAGTGCTTCGGGACTGCACCCAAAAACTACCTGTTTGCACGACTCCTCTGAGCCGTGGTAGGGTAGTAATCAAAGTGCAGTGGGAACACACTCGAGGCGAAGTGACAGTGTCAAGTCAGCGGACTAAGCTGTACTCATGTCACCTGGGAACTGATAACTGACGATAGGTATATTACCAACCAACAGTTCCCGACGAGTCCTGTCCAGTGTACTCGTAACCTAACGAGCACCCGCATACTATCCCAAGTACGACGTACTAACGGCTGTGGGACAGACCGTCTCCCACACTGGGATGAGAAGCGCATACGCTAGTCTACTCCGGAGTATCGATGCCCTGTCTCGATAGTCCAACGACCAGGGACCTGTATAAGGATGTGCTTATAGATTACCCAGCTCCCACGAGTGCGAGCGCCATCACAACGCTGGTAATCAAGCAAAGATCCTAAGGGCTCTACTAATATGTATACCTGCAATATGCTAAAAGAAACACATGCACATATTAAAGCAGAGACAAACCAAGTAGCATACTACCATTTCGAGCAAGATTGTATATACAACTGTGAATATCCCAAGCTTCCATTAAGTAATATACAAACTAGTATGATACAGTAATGGCCTCTAGGGCATATACACTAACAATCTCCCACTTGCACTAAGTCCATGTACTGGCGTATCGAAGACCTATCATCTCGATCAGCCGCTCGAACTGAGTCTGGGGCAAGGCCTTGGTGAATGGATCTGCTGTGTTATCCTCTGATGCAACTCTCCGGACCTCGATCTCCTGGCGATCCACAATCTCCCTGATCAGGTGATACCGCCTTAAGATGTGTCTGGATTTCTGATGGGACCTGGGTTCCTTCGCTAAAGCTATAGCCCCGTTGTTGTCGCAATACAGAGGTATTGGGTCAACAATGGACGGAACCACCTGAAGTTCTTTCAAGAACTTCCTCATCCAGACAGCTTCTTTTGCGGCATCAGATGCAGCGATGTATTCCGCTTCCATAGTCGAGTCAGCAACGGTTTCCTGTTTGGAGCTCTTCCAACACACCGCCCCTCCATTGAGGGTAAAGACAAAAACCGACATGGACTTGGAATCATCCTTGTCACTCTGGAAGCTGGAGTCAGCAAAGGCCTCAATCTGCAGGTCTTTTCCGCCATACACCAAGAACATCTCCTTAGTCCTTCTCAGGTACTTGAGAATGTTCTTTACTGCTATCCAATGTTTCTCCCCAGGGTTTGACTGATACCTGCTTACCACACTCAGTGCATAAGCCACATCCGGTCTGGTACACAACATCGCATACATTATAGAGCCTACCGCAGAAGCGTAGGGTATAATAGACATGCGATCCCTCTCCAAATCAGTCTTGGGAGACATCTCTTTGGAGAGGGTGATCCCGTGACAAGCCGGTAGATTACCGCGCTTGGAATCTTCCATACTGAATCTCTTCAGTATGGTGTCGATGTACCTGGACTGTGAGAGTCCTAATATCCTCTTGGATCTGTCACGGTAGATCCGGATACCCAGAATGTATGAGGCATCACCCAGGTCTTTCATGGAGAACCTGTGTGACAAGAACCCCTTGACAGATTGTAGCATAGGAATGTCATTTCCTATTAAGAGAATGTCATCCACGTATAAAACGAGGAATACTACAGTTCTCGCTACAAATCTACTATAGATGCATGGTTCATCTGGATTTTTGATAAAGCCAAATTCCTTGACCGTCTCATCAAAACAGATGTTCCAACTCCGCGATGCCTGCTTGAGTCCATAAATGGACTTGAGCAACTTGCACACCTTTCCGCTGCTACCACCCTGAATGAAACCCTCTGGCTGGTCCATATAGACACACTCCTCTAAATGACCATTTAGAAAAGCTGTCTTTACGTCCATCTGCCAAATCTCATAATCGTGGAAAGCAGCGATGGCAAGAAGGATCCGAATGGATTTCAGCATAGCTACTGGGGAAAAGGTTTCGTCATAGTCCAAACCAGGTCGCTGACGAAAACCCTTTGCTACCAGTCTAGCTTTATAGGTCTCAACCTGTCCATCTACACCAATCTTCCTTTTGAAGATCCACTTGCATCCTACGGGTTTTACCCCATCTGGAGCAATGTCCAACGTCCATACTTTGTTGGTGTACATGGACTCCATCTCGGTCCGCATTGCATCCAGCCATTTTACCGAGTCGACGCTCTGAATGGCTTGCTGGAAGCTAGTAGGCTCATCACAATCTAGGATGCAGTCCTCTCTATCCCCGTCAATGAGAAAACCGTAGTATCTCTCGGGCGGATGAGACTGCCTACTACTCCTGCGGAGTGGCGTAGGAATGTCCTGTTCTTTTGAACCCTCTGGTTCCACTAAGCTTTCAGTAATAGTTTGTGGTTCTGGAATTTCTTCCAGTTCTATTGCGCTCCCACTTATTTCTTTTTCTAAAAACTGATGTTCCAGAAAATGGGCATTACGAGAAACAAGGACTTTTTGTTCCTCTGCGTAATAGAAAAGATACCCCCTGGAGTTCTTTGGGTATCCCACAAACTTGCACAGTACTGAGCGTGCCTCGAGCTTGTCCGTATGCTGCTTTTTGACATAAGCTGGACATCCCCAAATCTTCAAGTATTGAAGATAGGGTTTCTTCCCACTCCATAACTCATATGGTGTGGTAGGCACAGTCTTAGTGGGAACACGGTTCAAAAGATATGCAGCTGTTTCTAGTGCATATCCCCAGAACGATCGCGGTAACTCAGCCTTACTCATCATGGACCGTACCATATCCAATAGGGTTCGGTTCCGTCTCTCCGATACACCGTTGTGTTGCGGAGTGTATGGAGGAGTAAGCTGAGAGAGAATTCCGTTCTCTTTTAAATAATTCAGGAATTCGGCACTTAAGTATTCTCCTCCTCGATCCGATCTTAGGATCTTGATACTTTTGCCGGTTTGTTTTTCTACTTCATTCTTATATTCCTGGAACTTATCAAAAGCTTCGGATTTATGCTTCATTAAGAAGATGTGTCCGAATCTTGAGAAATCATCCGTAAAAGTATTGAAGTAAGAAAAACCGCTTCGCGCATGTGTAGACATTGGACCGCACACGTCGCTGTGTACGAGTCCCAAGAGCTCGCTCGCTCTTTCTCCGTGTCCAGAAAACGGAGCCTTTGTCATCTTTCCTTTGAGACAGGATTGACAAGTTGCATACGATTGATATTCGAACGGATCCAAATATCCTTCAGTATGTAACTTAGTCAATCTTCTCTCATTGATGTGACCCAGTCTACAATGCCATAAGAAAGTTTTATTAATTTCTAGAGACTTTCTTTTGTGTGTATTCTGGATATTGAAAACCTGTGGTTGGTTTAAAACGTATATACCGTTGTTCAATGTACCTGACCCAATCAAAACTTGATTAAGGTGAATGTTCACTACATTACTTACAAATGCAAATTCGTAACCTTCTTTAGATAATAAAGATACAGAAATGATATTACAGGTTGCATTTGGTACATAATAACAACTACGCAAAACCAAAAAGTGTCCATCTGATAATCCCAGGTGATAGTCCCCCACGGCCTCTGCATCCATGCTAGCACCGTTCGCAACTCTGAGGGTCATGTCACCTGCCTTCAAAACTCTACGCTTTCTCAACGCCTGCAAAGAATTACAGATATGAGATCCTGATCCGGTATCCAATACCCAGGATGTAGAGTTTATTGATAGACAGTTTTCAATAACATACACACCTGAAGCTGAAGCTGCAACTCGCTTCAAATCCTGTGTTCTGGCTTTCCAAGCCTTGCAATCTTGTTTCCAGTGACCACTTTTGTGACAATAGAAGCATTCTTCCTTCCCCACCATCTTCCCCGCTACTTTTGTTGCTTTACCCTTTCCCTTCGTATCCACTTTACCGACACCGCCTCTTGGTTTGGCGGGGGCTTTCTTCTTCTTGCCCTTGGCTTTCGCCCTGGACCTAGAAGAGGAAGATCCTCCTACAAACAAAGTGGATGTCTCCCTACCCTTCTGTAGGGTGCCCTCAGCAGTCCTCAACATGTTCAGAAGTTCGGCAAGTTCAACCTCCTTTCCTTGCATGTTGAAGTTAAGAACGAACTGGGCGTAAGTGGAAGGAAGGGACTGGAGAATCAAATCGGTATAGAGTTCATTCTCCAACGTGGTCCCAAGGTCCGCGAGCTCCTCTATGTAGCCGATCATCTTAAGCACGTGGTCCGCTACCGATGATCCGACGGCCAACCTTGCCGAAAAAAGCTTCTTCGACACTTCGTATCTAGCGATACGAGACTGCTCCCCATACAGTTCTTTTGTATGGAGAAATATGGACTCTAGGTCCATATTCTCGTGCCTCCTCTGATGTTCGTTGTCCATCGAGGCTAGTACGAGGCATCTGGCCCTCGCGCAATCTATCTCCCATGTCTTACGGATTTCTACATCCGCGACGCTGGAGGTAGGACCTGGGACAGGGGGAGCTTTGGTGGTAAGTATATACCCCAGCTTGTCATAAGTGATAGCCATCTTGACATTCCTGAGCCAATCTTTGTAGTTTGGCCCTGTCAATATATTTTTATCTAACAGTAACTTAAGTCCGGTCATGTTGAATGGTCGCTGCAATTAGGAGAGAGAAAAGAAACACTTTAGCATGATGCTCTTGCAAGTTTAGAGTGGTTTTTAGTTTGTCTAAACTGGATGGCTCCCACTGTTTCTCGAATCCCTTCTCAAACCATAAAGAAAAGGATTAGCCGGGATCATTCTCACCGTACAATACTTGCTTAACCGTTCAGCCAGGCCAGTGTCGGTACTTCGAGGGAGGTTTTCCAACGCTTTCGCGAAGTTCCTTAATTAAGTAACCTCTTTTCCCTGTGGGCGTAACCCCGCTAACACCTTTCTAGGCACCTACTAGGTTTATAGCATTGATCGTTAAGTGAGAGTTTTCCCGAGGAGTAGCATATACTCACAGTAGGATCGGGATCCAAATATCATCGCGTGATAAAACCGAAGGAATCCTACCAGAATCATCACACTCCAAATGGTATGCAACGCTAGCAAGTTTCAGTACTTATGAAACTCCCGATGTGGATTTTTGCCCCATGCTCTTATGACCTTGGCGTGAGGTCAAAATGTCATAAGTCACATGTCAAGTTCTTCCCATCATTATCCTGGTTAATTTGAACCCACTCGTACCTACCCTTGACGTAGGCCAAAATGGCAGTACGACTGTCTCAAATCAACGCATTCTATCTATGCAACGGATAAATATCCGGCAGCTACCAATCACTATGCCTTGGCGTGAGGTCAAAATACATAGCCTGAATACTACCGAATATTTAACCGAAATGATGGAGGGCTACGGATGGTTTTGGCGAAACCGTGAACGTAGTGAACTTGATATAATCGATGGAACGAGATAGCTTTTAAAAGGAGTGGTTCAAGCTCCGCGTTTAAAAGTTTAGTTTTGAAAAGAACCGAGTGGTTTTCAAAGTGTTCCAATCGACTTTTACTTGGTTTATTTCTTGCATTAGTTCTTTTAATGCGTCCCATCATTTAATCCTACCATTGCAGAAAACAACCAAAATATGACGTACGCTTATGCCATTCGCATTCGCCACGGGGCCCCGTCATCACCCGTTAGGTTACTTAACTAACGACAGAGCGGGGGCTGGGCTAGCACGGCTGTAAAACATAAGCAACGCCTAAATAGTTATTATATATAAATATATAGCAATGATAGACATTACAGATCACAGATGAATACATTGGATATACTAGGAATCCGCAATGCGTTCGAGCCTGCAACACAAACCGGATTACACGGTCGCGGTGAATAGCCAATACCCCACCCAAGACCCCTACGGGTGTGGCAAACTACCCGCCAAGCACCCGAAGCGAAGCAACCTCCCTCACCACCGTGAGTAGGCCACTCGGCACTTCGAGATACCCGGTAGTTTGTGCACCCCCTCCATGGGTCTATCCTAGGAGCAAAAACAGTAAAAAGAATTATACAATGACGGCTACAACCCCGACCCGGTTGTGCGGCCATACAAAGAATATTATTACATCAATTTACATGTTACAAATGAATGAAAGAAAAACAACGCTCATCTCACATCCACCCCGGCCATTCACCCGCGACAATCCAATCCATTCATATCCACAAACCAATAACAATCACAGATCATGTATAACCCCGACTAATCGTCTTATAGCGATTAGCCGACGTTCAATACATGCAAGCATTACAGATATAACCGATGTAGTTAAAGTGTAGTGAAATTCCGAAAAATACGGATTTATAGGCCCCCAAAAGTAAATTTTAGTTCTGGAAAATCTGGGCACAAATAATATATCCTAAAAATCCCAAAACCAACACAGACACACACTGCATGAAAAACGATGCAGAGAAGACGACAAACCGCGGCGCTTCCGTGGCACATGCCTACCTCGTGCCGCGGAAGGGCGGCGGTTTGAACGAATCACTGTACCGTTTTTCATGGCTGTTCATAAAAAACCCTGAGCCGAATTTACAAGTATAAAGGTTTTCATTTAGAGCAGAAAAAATTTCAACAGAAACTAGGGTTTTTCAAAAGTTTGGTTTTTGGATTTTCCGGTTTTGAAACTTCGTTATACTTCACTACCTAGCTAGTTTGAGTTTAGTTAGGCTCTGATACCACTGTAAGTCCACGTTGCCCACCCCGGTGCTTGCGGGGAGGCGGAAAACATAATAAAAATTGGATTTTTAATGACTTAGGCAACATGGACCTCGCTTGTGAGGATCTTTGCTAAACGAAAACTAGCTAAAGTAAACTAACAACTAGCTAAGTTGTAGAAAGGTTATACCTTGAGCTCGAACTCCTTCTCTCCTTGCTCGTCGGAATGGTAGAAAGGCCTCACCTTGCTTGTCTTCTTCCGTCAAAGAAGGATCCACCCGAAAGCCTCGACCTTTAGCTTCAACTCCAAGCTAGGAGTAACTAGAGTGCAAGAAATGCTAAGACTTGAACCCTAGAAGTGAGTAGAGAAGATCAAGTGAAGGTTTTTCTCAAGCTTTTTGTTTCTCAACACATGAGAGGGAGAGAGCTTGAGGGAGAGGATGAGCAAGAGAGAGAAAAGATATGATAGAATGAATTATTAGTGAGCCATTCTCACTAATATGTGTGTAATATTTTAATTAATTAATTAGCTAGAAAATTGTCATGGTTTAATCAAGAGGTGACCATTATCATTTCATTATTAATGCAAATTGCAAGAATCAAAGAGCATCTTCCAAATGAAATGATCATGGTCAAATTGTCAACTTGGTCAACAAGTCAATGAAGTCAAAAGGTCAACAACAACAACCATGCACAATAATTAAGCTAATTATTAATTAACAATAATACACACAAAAGCAATAGGGTTAATAAAATGACAATAGTCATTAACCCTAAACAAGGTCTTCTCCCTCAATCTCAAGCAACTGTGCATACGCACCCGCATTCGTGATCCGAGGAACACGAATACACTGAGAAAAACCAATCTCAAATCATATACTAGGATCCGGCTTAAACCAAAGCCCGCTAGTATAAACTGTCCGGACAGCAAACGTGCACAAGTGCGCGGATGCGAACGAACCCTGTCGCAAAACCATGCGACCTCTACTCATTTTGCCTAAAGGCGAATAGCTCTCTGTGTGGGACTCTAAAGACTCGACACTACGCTGGCAGTGGGTTTAACCACAGACCGCAAGCGGCACTAGCTGTACGTAACGGTCCCCAGGTAGATGTCGATAAGAAGACTGACGAGGTGAACCCCATCTGCACTCCTACTGAGCCTGTATGTGACAGTCTCCGTACAGTCCGGTCTGTTCGTCTGATACATCGCATGGCGGGCCTATGGGGCGGTGAACGTCAGTCCCCTAATAGCGGTACAAGTCGTGTCGGAGTGTAGCCCAGAACACCCTGAGATAACACTGGAAGCCTACCAGTATATCTCGCTTGCCCTGGCCAGGGACTACTCGTGTAATGGCTCTCCTGGACACAGCGCGATGTCAACCCCCAATACCGGGAGAGACGAATCCTGTCTAACCGTCACTGCCTCCAAGTGCTTCGGGACTGCACCCAAAAACTACCTGTTTGCACGACTTCTCTGAGCCGTGGTAGGGTAGTAATCAAAGTGCAGTGGGAACACACTCGAGGCGAAGTGACAGTGTCAAGTCAGCGGACTAAGCTGTACTCATGTCACCTGGGAACTGATAACTGACGATAGGTATATTACCAACCAACAGTTCCCGACGAGTCCTGTCCAGTGTACTCGTAACCTAACGAGCACCCGCATACTATCCCAAGTACGACGTACTAACGGCTGTGGGACAGACCGTCTCCCACACTGGGATGAGAAGCGCATACGCTAGTCTACTCCGGAGTATCGATGCCCTGTCTCGATAGTCCAACGACCAGGGACCTGTATAAGGATGTGCTTATAGATTACCCAGCTCCCACGAGTGCGAGCGCCATCACAACGCTGGTAATCAAGCAAAGATCCTAAGGGCTCTACTAATATGTATACCTGCAATATGCTAAAAGAAACACATGCACATATTAAAGCAGAGACAAACCAAGTAGCATACTACCATTTCGAGCAAGATTGTATATACAACTGTGAATATCCCAAGCTTCCATTAAGTAATATACAAACTAGTATGATACAGTAATGGCCTCTAGGGCATATACACTAACACACTGTTCGACTTGACGGCTAAAGTACTACTGGTCAGCCTGCGATAGAGACAAGGAACTGGGCCATGCAAAACCCAGACGTCAGTGCGTCATAGCATCAAAACAATAGTAATAACTAGGATATAACGATATAGGTAAACATGAATATAAAGAATAATACGGATATGAAACAGTGAGGTATGTATGTGTATGTGAAGTGCGATGAGTAACCTAAAGTCAGTGCTTCTAGGTTATCTATTCTAGAAGTCTTTGAAATCAATTTAATGGAATCGTCGATATAACTCAATAGTATCCCGAGCATGCCCGGGACCACGGTCAAGATTCTCGGGCTGAATCCGAGACGTGCCGCTAGGCAGTAAACAAGTAATATGTACAAATGAATGATGTCAGCAGCATCATTCCGGGGCTGGCCTAACCCGTAAAGACTGATCAGTATAAGTATCGAACTGTTGAGTTACAAGTTAGGTTTCATTATTTATTTCCCCTTACCCCCAAGGTTATGTGTTCAAGTCAGGTATTTATGATATGAATCTAATGCCAACACAGGATCAAGCAGGTACAGGTTTGTCTATGTAGACAACAGGTTACGTCCATCAAGACAACAAGTCAGGATTGTCGGCATTAGTAACAGGATCCAACTAACAAGTTAAGTATTGTGTCAGGACATGTCATGTGATGCATATGTATCATGTGGATACCAAAAGTGAAACTGTAACGAATATCTGACACGGTAAGCACGACAGATAGCATTATGTATATGTGTCTATCTGTAATAACCTGTATACGTATCCATGACTATGTATGATGCAACTAGACATCATGCTTCACTAATATAAAAGTAATAGGATATAATGAGGTTCAGGAATGCAACTAGATATGCAATAGACAATACGGATATGAACGGATATCGAAAAAACGGTAAAACTATAACATCGGATGCATAACTAAAATCCATGTATTATTTTTATTCATATGGATATAAATATTTTAACATAGCATGTTGCAAGATAAACTTGCCTGATCGGATCTCACGTCGGGTACGTATGTCGCGTTCGACATCGGGTAACCGTTGCAATGCAACCATGCGCATACAAGACTGGACCAAGATGTGACCATGCTGGATGACGACGACAATTGGGTCGTCCGGATCGTCGGCGACATGCGCGACTCCGGCGACGTCAAGAACAGGAAAGAAAAGAGAAAGAAATAAGAAGAGAAGAAGAAGAAGAGGGGCTGTAGTGTTTGGCTCTGGGTTTCTGAGCTTAGGGGACAGAGAGGGGTGACGACGACGATGGGTAATCGGAGGTGAGTTGCAAGCGTGGGTTTCTTGGGTTCTTTTGTGGTTGTCGGGGAGTGTGGGGAGCTCGGGAAAGAAGAGGGAGGTGAGGCAGGGGAGTAGGTGTGGATGTCATGGTGAGGCTGATGATGTCGGGGTGATGGGGACGGCAACGAGGTCGGCGGTGGAGGTCTGTGTCGCAGTGGGTTTCTTAGGTTGGCTCGGGGGGTTGGGTCGTCGGGTGTTGGAGAGGAGGAGAAGAGGTTATGGGTGACGAGGAGGTGGCGGTGAAGACGAGGGGACGAGGATCAACGGCGAGGTGAGGGTTGGAGGCATGAGGTCGGGGTTTGCAGGGTTGTGGTCGGGAGTGGCGTTGGGCGCTCGGGAGAGGAGAGGATATGATTGCGGAGGTTGTAGGGTGGTCGGGGGTGTTCGTAACGGGGTTGTGGGGAGGCCGACTATGAGGTGAGGGCGCAGTCGAGGTGCAGGCGCGTAGATTAGGGTTGTGTTTCTCGCGGGAAGGGAGCAGGAGAGAGGTGAGGAAGAGAGATGTTGGGAATAGGTTTTTAAAATATTAATATATAAATATATATATCAGTAGAGAGAGAGAGAGGCTGAGAATATGTTAGGTAAACTAATATTATATATATATATATATATATATAAGTGGAGAGAGACAGAGTGAAGATTATATTAGTTAGGGTATAAAAGAATATATTTAAAATATATTATAAACTGTTATATATATAAAGAATATTATATTATATTTTCTAGGATATTTTTGATAATACAAATATACCCTGAAAAATACCCGGATCCTGTCTAAAAATCCAGTTTGAAAATATGGATAATATATGTATCAATCAAAACCATAATGCGATATCCGGTTAAAGAAAATGCATACCCCCAAGAACGGATACACGTAAATGCACGTAGCGATCTAAACGAGTCCGTTTCATTAAATGGGATATGAACACGATATCAGGATGCAACCATAGGGTATGGGGTATGATTCAGGTCATGCTAGGTATTAAAATATATTATTAGATTATAATTTATATTATTTAAAAATATATGCAGATACTAAAAACATGGTACATGTAAATAGATCCTAGGTATGCACGGATCATCCGTACTAGCAAGGATATGTCGTAATCTAGAATCAAAATGGGTTTCAAGCATGCGGGTCGGATACCATCCACAGATACCAAAGCACTATCCGCACCCAAAGTAAATAATAATTAAGAAATAACCACAAGATTAGAAAATACTCAAATAGAATATGGTATAAATGAACTAGGGTGTTACAAAACCTTTCATAAAATGAGGGGGAATTTGATATAGTCTGCTGCAACGGTCGCATCTGTCCAAACCTCCGATATATGATGCTAAAAATCAATTTGGTATCTTCGGAGAGGTGGATGGAGAAGTTCAAATAGTATCTGCCCCCAAAATTCAGACCAGATGTCCTAACGTCTCGGTCCGTGTCTTTCGGCGGTGAACAACTGGTTTTGGTTTAAAAATTTACAAAGGAAGTGCTGCCCAAATTTTAAATGACGTAAATGTTTTTAATCCATAGTATATAGTCCACTTGTATTTTTATAAACTTTACTTACTAAAGAAAAGAAAGAACTTGAGTTCCTTTATACCCCTATTTTAAAACTTCACCTCCACTATTTTTTCTTAAAAGGTTTAGATTTCTGGGTTTTTGGCTTACTTGGGTTATGGTGGGGTCCTATAGACTTCACATGATCCAAGTGCCTGTCACGTGCCTTTTTCAGGTCGTGACATCAACAAGTATACCTGAAACCAACTTGACTCGAACTATGAATACAAATGACATGAATTACACTTGACATGACTACATGAACTCAATCTTGATATTATATTACTTTTTGTATTCATGGACTCGATTAAGACTTGTAATCTTTATCATAGTCTATTATACGCGGGATGTTGAGGTAGTTCAAGTGTGAATCCAACGGAATCTCAGAAGTCCCCTTAGTTCATGAATACATATCTACTAACGCAAGAAATCTATTACGAGGGCCCGTTTTTTCAAGCCTCAGGGGACCTACTCTTTGGTTTGGAATACTTCAACATTAGGTTGAAATCTCATTACCAACACTTGATTCGGACCCGTGATTCCTTACTCTTGGTGCCCTGCCTTTGAGTTCAAGAATACTCTTGAGATTCGTTGATATTCACATTTGGACCGACGTTAAACAAGAATACCTTATAAAGACCCGTTAAGACACATACTCATGCTTACTCACACACAATACTATTATATTAGACATGTCATTTTACATTATCTTTATACATGTTTAAACATTATATTTTTCCTTTGGAACTTACCGAGCGCAATTTCGTTGACGGGTATTCCACCCACCGTTGTTTCTTTGGAATGTTCGTCAGACAATTTAGAGTTTGGGGAGCTGGATCAGGCTGCAAAAGACTACGACCAGATTGCCGTCCAAGCCGACATGTAGATTTCTTGATCAGTTTATTTTTCAATTCCAGTATGCCACCTGTTTCGGCTTTTCTTGCTATTTGTATTTGTTTTTTTAGCACCATTATGATACCTAATTAAAGTTGTGGAATGAATGTAAATGAAGTAGTTGAAAATTTCAGGTTTTTATCATTCATTTTCTGTGTATAATTGCTTATTTACGTTTGTCATATTTATTTTAAGAAACGACCTTCTTAATATAAATATATTGCGGGCTTGTCACGTAACCGTTACCATCCATCGGGAAACGAGGCGTGACACGTAGATAGATGGCCTGTTTATTTATTCGCGGGTTACCCGTACACCCACCAGCCGTAGTGGGTCTGGTCATGGGTAGGAAATTTAGCACTCGTTTAAATCTGGAAAATTCTACCTGTGCCCGTTTTATCTGCAACCTACAATGACTCGACCTGCCCGTTTGAAAAATCTAAGGATATATACCTAGTTGAAGAAATTACTAAAATCAGAAACATCATGCATAACTCTTTGATCCAACGGCTCTGTTTAACAGTGAATAATCCAGATTTTAGGGAAATATCCCCCATGTAGAATTTAATTCTACCTGCTTTTAATTTGGGCGCCGATGCTCACGTATTGTGCGTGTGGGCGCTACTTAAGAATTTAATTCTTATTTATGATAGGCGCCCCTGTGTTTTTCACATTAGTGCCCACATGAACTTCACGTGCGGCGCTACTATAGGATTTAATCCTATAAGACTGGCGCCGGCGCCGGCGTTCTCGTGGAGAGCACGTGAGGCGCTGCCTCATTGAAATTTAACAGATCTTTGCTCTTTTTATTATGTTTAATTATTAGAGGAACAAATGCCCCCCACCGTTGTTCTCACGTGGCTTACACGTGAGTGCAACGGTCACTTTTACCACCTTTGGATCATCTAGGAAGTTGAACCGTTATCCCCACGTCTTTAAATAGGGCCTTAGGCCTTTGAGATGACTGCTATTTGCTCATCTTCTTTTTTGAATCTTCCTTTCTTTTGAGAATTTAATTCTCGTTTCCCAGTGCTTAGATCTCTATCTCCCAGAACTCTTTTAAACAGAGTATACTCTGCCAAATTTCTTGGTAAGAACTATGAACAGAGCTTAGCTCTTAACCCCTCTTGAGCATATATATTTTCTTAGTTTCGGATTTTAAGTCCATTATCAGATTCGACAGAGCTTAGCTCTCTTTCGATCTCTTGGAGATCTAAAAAAACCTTTCTTTTTATAGATCGTGGATCTTAATGTTCTCATCCAAGACTTGTGAATCCTTGATTCTTCTTCTTAGGGTTTTACCCTGCAGTCAATCTTGACATTTTTTTTCTGGAATTTGAATCCATGGATTAACCCATGAGTTTTTCTAACTTGGGGCTCTCTGGGATTTAATCTCACTATTTGGGGGAATTTAATTCCATTTTATTTGCAGAGCTTAGCTTTAATTTGGATCTTAAGAATTTTGGGAATTTTATTCCTTTTACTGTTCTTTTTTTTCCTGGAATTTTTGGGGTTTTAATCCCTTCTCTTTTTTTCCCTTCACAGATTTGAATCTGTTGTTTGTTTTAAAGAACCCACCTTCTAGGGAATATTGGGAGTTTTTAACTCCACTGTTTAATGAGTACTATCCATTTAATGAGAATCCTTTTGGATTCTCACAATAGACATATGTCTCATCATTGATGAGCCACCACCTTGATTTTGTGGGGTCCACTATTTATTTTACTTAGTGATTTTAGCATTTTGATTGCTAACCCTCCACTGTTTTTTCTTTTCAGGTACCATGGCTTCCGGTTCTTTTTTCCTTATGTTCGTTCAGAGAGAGTTTTTGCCGACGCTCCTACTGATCGTTAAGTCCTTGCTTTAATCCGGGACAATGACCCAGAACGGAAAACTCTTCATCTATGGGGAGCGTGATACAACTATATTATCCGGGGTCGGCACAGCTTTACTTTTGCGGCGTCATCAGAACCGATCCTTTCGATTCATTATGTTAACCCTCCGCAGGTTGCTTATGTTGTGGAAGAGGTCAATTGGACTGCGGAGGGTCATCTCCAACCTTCCATGGTATCGATACCAGTCCAGCCACCGATGGCCCTAAATATTTTGGGGCGTCGCATGTGTCAAGGAGAGGCGCGTCCTTGAGATCAGGTTTATACAATAGGATTGACCCCTCGACATCCGGTAGGTTACTTCCAGTGGGCTCGCTATATCTAATCGGCCAAGAAATCGCTGCTGCTGAAAACTGAGTTATACCCAGCGGTCTACGCATCTCTCTTCTATTACTACACTCCTCATGTGTGGTGGGTTAAATCTTTCTTGGAACAGTGGAATATTCCAACCCACATGTTTCTATTATCGTATCGGGAGGTATCGATTTCGCTGGAAGAATTCGCAGATATTTCCGGGTTACCCGTCAGAGGGGAGCATTATGAGGAGATATTTCCTCCCGATGAGTATATCTTCTCTACCGAATCGGTAATCATGGGCCTTACTCCGAAAAATGCTATCCAACACAAGTTCCCAAGTCTGATCAAAGTGTTAAATATCTATGAAAGCTTGTTTTTGGAGTCCGGAGGGTATGGGGTTAGCTTTAAGGACTTTGTCATCTGTTTCCTTTGTCCGGAGGTTTTATCGAAGAAGGCTGCGAAGTTTGCCAAGCTTGATGATCCGTTCGGGTTTGGCTTGGACAAATTGCCAACTGCAGATGCGGATTTAAAGCAGTTCTTTATTCCGGACACCCCCATCATCCCTTTTGCAGAGATCGCCGCTCTGGACATTGACGAGGAAACGTTTTTTATGGGCTTCATTGGTTTGTGGTTGAGCTGGTTTTCACTCTCAATGCATCCTCGCTGCATAAGACCGTCTATTTTCTATCCGGCTCATCGTGCTGCGGCAGGGACGCGCATGGCTGTTGGGGTTGCAGGATTGGTCCATTTGTATCATGGCCTAAGTATAGCGACCGACACCACCCAGCCGGGTTTGAAGCCCGTAAATCTCCTTTTACATTATTTCACCTCATGGATCGAGATGCATGTGTTGAGTACCTTTGGTGTGCATAAAAGACTTAGATTTTATGAAGAGTACAATTTTCCCCGGGTCATGCAATTGGTCGACGCTTCTTCTCCGAACCCAACACAGCAAGAGGCTTGGCGATTGCTTCAACGTCCGCACATGGTTGGGGACAGCATGGCCTTTGTTGATAGGGTCCTGACCATTGGTAAAGAACCCTCCAAAGTGGTCCGGCCGCTTCATAATATCTTTAAGAATGGGGTTTCTGCTTTGATGGCCCGGGAGATCGTGCATCTGTATTCTATCAGGCCGGGTTTCCTAGTATTCACACATAATGCCTCGGTGTTATTCATGAGGTATAAACCACATCGCTTTGCTCAGCAATCCGGATATAACCAAGGCGTTCCCCCTCGAAGCATTTCTCGTCGATCCGATTGCTTCAGAGAAGAGCGTTCGCAACTTGGTGCACCATTTTATGCGGCTGAACACAAGGTCTTATTTTCTGATTGCTAAGCCGAGTCATATCCCGAAGGCCTCAAATGCCTACATAGCCTGGTATTAGCATGCGACAGATGCCGTTATCAAAGAAGAAAGGCGGATGCTCCTTGATCACAAGAATTCTGTCCCAGCCATTAATCCCGCGGTTCCACTGAAACGACGAGCAGTTGTCCGTTCTTCCTTAAGAGAGAGCGACGCGGTTGTAGATACGCGAGCCTTTCCAATGGTGTCGACGGCTAGGCCACGACCAGACGTAAGTGCTTCTGGCGACATGATGGCTGCAGTGTCTCCTGAGTCGGGTATTGGCTCAGAAATCGGGACTCACCGTTCCAAAAGGCCTGTAAAGCGAAAGCTCTTATCGTCAGGTGTTGTTGCTGGCTCACAGAAGAAGAAGAAATCCCTGTTTTCGGCTGACGTTGTGTTTGGTCAAGAACCTCATGCACCCTATAGTAAAGGCTTGTCCGAATATGGTACCAGCGACAATCTTTTTGAAGCTTCTATTGATGAGAAAGCAGTAACCAATCTTCAAGCTGCTATTAAGGCTTCTGAGCGATTAGCCCGCGAGCAAGCAGCGTTTGCTTCTCTTGTGGCGTTAGGTATATCTCATTTATACTATTTTGTATATTTTAGAGTTTATTACGCTTTCTTAACAGCCATCTCTATTGAAGAGGCTCTTTTGGCGTCCCTCAAAACATTCGAGGAAGAGGAGAGGTTTCGTGCTTCTATGGGCCTCGGTATGATTCGTTTTGTGACGCCTTTAAAATATTTAGCTCATTTTGTTCACACCCCGACTCCCTTTTTTTTTTATTACAGGAACCACTGCAGCTTGTGCTGTTCCTAGTGCGGTGCTGTCTTTAAGTAGTGGTGTGAAGGATATTCCCCCGATGGTACCTACGGAACCTTCAGAGCTATCGGCTACCGTTGAGGCCACCCCAGGACCACTACAGGAAGCATCGCTAAAGCAGGTGATGACGGACATTGTAGCAGATCCGGAGGCTGAGTCTGATTCAGATGAAGACGTTCCTCTGTCTGTGGTTCTGGAGAGATATCTCCGTACAGTTAAAGCCGAGAAGAAGCGTAGGAAGCATGCAGCGAGAGTGCGTCAGGCTAGCTTGGCCACAGGTGCGGGTTCGAATGATTTACGACCCCCTGATGTTCCCATGGAGGACATTCCTTCTGCCTTGTCAACCGCTCATAGGCAGATCACGCGTGCAGCTCGTGAAGAGGTTGAGCATTTACTTCAAGGTGAGATAGTTCACGATATTTTGATGAAACCTGGTAGGGGTTATTTACTTTTCCAAGTTTCTTTCCATAGCATGTTTTTTTTGAATTATAGCACATTTTTCCTTGAATGATACAGCAGGGCCAAATTTGGGTGTCAGCGCTGCGGGTGAGGTGCCAGCGTCTGGGGATTCTGTGGCGTCGGGCCTTCATTTTGACTCTAACACTATTCTAGCCGCCACTTCCTCTCCTTGTGGATCCCCAATATCCGTGGATGACGCTAGCGTAACGACAACCCTTATTGATTCGGGAGACGAAAGTGCAGATGTTGAATCCGTTTTCCCTGTGATGAGGGAAATCGAGGAGGCTATCATAACTAGTGACGCTCCAGATACCACTACGGTTTCCGCACCGTCAGGTATTTCTCGTGTTATCACTTTTGGACCCGTAATCCTGCTATACACATTCGCTAACATCTCCTTTATTTCTGATATAGGCACGATAAACCCTGGCGATTTGGTGATTGAAGAACCCCAGTCAGCCATCACCATGACTGTTATCTCTTTCGCCCCCCCCCGAGTTCTCTTGGGCCCAGCGACGGAAGGTAAACATCTTTTATTTCCTCGTTTCAGTATTGATATTACTCCTAGGGTTAATTTCTTACCGTATATTGTTGTAATCTTATAGGAGTGCTTTTCAACCACTTGTGTCAAATGTTAACTTCGCACTTCGCCTTTCAATTAGGATCCGTCCCTCCTTCTGGCGTTGGCCAGTATATCTTTCATTTTTTATTTCATCTTTCTACGAATAACCCTTTTTAATAGGCTCTTTCTGTATTGACCACAACCTTACAGCTCGAAGGAGAGGATGAAGAAATAGCTGAGCCCTCTATGCTCCCCGATTTGCCTCCTTCAACTATTGGTAGGTTAGATCTCATTTATCATTTTTTATTTTAGGTTGAAATCTGACACTTCTTTGTACATGTCTTATTCTTTAGCAGCTACACCGGCTTTGGTTCCTCTCGAGTCTCGTATTTCTATGCCCGCAAAGTCTTTTGCTAAACGTCAGTCTTTCGGAGGTGCAGCAAATAGCAGGCGCATGCTAAGTGAGTTTATTGAAGACCTTGATGTCGAGGCTTTCACTTCTGCTGCGGACTTCGCAGATGAAGTCAACCCCAAGCTGGCGACTCTTATGACTTTCCATAATGAAGATTTTGTCAGCGTCTGGGTTGATTACCGTAAGCGAATTGAGGCTTCCCTCCATGAGATCGAGTAGAAATATCTTACGCCTGAGGCATTATCCTCGAAGGCTCAATTAGTCGCATGGATCGAACAAAGTACCACTTCCATTCAACATTTCGAGCAGAAGCTGGTCCTGAAGTAGAAGGAGCATGAGACGAATTTTAGCGAATCAAGCGAATTACGTGCCCAGGTAAAAAAGAATGATACGCGGCTCTGAGTTATCTTCGAAAATCTCTAACGATGCATTTCTGAAGGAGTGGTGCTGAGGCGGAACATTGACTCTATTAAGCGAGGAATGCGAGACTCCAAAGCTGCTAAGCAGTAAATTTCTAAGAAACTATCTTCGTGCTTGCAACAACGAGTTCAAGTTGAAGCAATAATAGCCGCAATAGTGGAGTGAGAGAAGGAGCTGTGGCAAGAGAATGAGGGTCGCTGCTTTATTAAAAGCCCCACCCTCTTAGAGGCTAGAATTGTATCTTTTTTTTATAAATTGTATCTTTCAAACATTTTGATTCCTGAATAAAGAATACACGTTTTTTTATCCGCATGCACTCTTCTGTTCTTGATGTCTTGACCTAATGCGAAGTAGTTTATGTTCATTTCGGAGTTTGTAGTTTATTCACTCATTTCGGAGTCTCTAATTTACGTACTCATTTCGGAGCTTGTAGTTTATTCACTCATTTTGGAGTCCCTAGTTTACGTACTCATTTCGGAGTTTGTAGTTTATTTACTCATTTCAGAGTCTCTAGTTTATGTTTTCATTTCGGAGTTTGTAGTTTATTCACTCATTTCGGAGTCTATTTAGTTTACGTACCCATTTCGGAGTCTCTAGTTATTCACTCATTTCGGAGTCTCTAGTTTACGTACTCATTTTGGAGTTTGTAGTTTATTCACTCATTTCGGAGTCTTTTTAGTTTACCTCCCTTGGGTTTACAGGCAAACTTGTGCTAACGTTGTATGTAGATAACCCCCATCCTTTTATGATAGAGGTCCGTTAAATTTATGGTACTAGGGTTTTAGTCCGTGGTACCGTCATGCGGCTGATATATTCCTCGATATGCAGTCTTTAAGCCGCTGTTTGAGTAGCCCCATGACTGCCGTGTCTCTTATCCCTTCCGAGGTTGGACAAGACGTCTTCAAGTAATCTCCTTAGGTCATATTACCGTGGGAAGAACAAGCGTTAGGTATTTGCCATGACGCTTTTTACTTGAGGTTAGGCTCAATTTGGAGCCCCGATGAGTCATAACCGCACCCTTCTAGGATGGGATGATCTCCAACGGTCTTTAGGTTTTGTATGTACTGCCATCAAGACCCGAAGTTAGGAATATACCGTCACCTCATTTTTTTGCTTTGATGATGTCGTGCCGATTCTTTGCTGAAGTAGGGTAGACATCTGTAGGACTTATATGCTGTATGTATTGCGATTGAAGTCCGGAACTAGGAATATGCCATTGTTCCAATTTTCATTTGATAGTTGCGTCCGCATCCTACTGAAATGAGGGAGAATGCCGAGATAGTCTCTAGGTTGTATATGTACCGTCGAGACTTGGAGCTTCTTTTGACGAAGCGTGGTGGGAAAATATGCTTCCTTTTCTTTCATTAGTGCCCATGGATCGTATACAAGAGTCAATATGGACATACTTGCAGGGTAGAAAGGTTTCATTTTCATTTCTTTTTTTTCTTTCCGCGATGCTCTATCTTTTCAGCCTTTATGCCGTGAAAGTTGTGATAGCCCAATCATTTCGGTTATTTATTGCGGTGCCCAATCATTTCGGCTATGTCATTTCATTTTTTTTATCACCCGTTGTTTTTTTATTACGAGTTGCCGTATCATTTCGGCTTTTTTTCCGAGTTGGGGATTTGAAATCTGATCCCAATCTTGGCATCAGGATCGCTACCACTGGAATATTGCCAGGAGCGAATCATCATTTGCCGTGAGAGAACTTGAAGTTTGATACCTATTTAGGCATCAGCATTGCTACAAGTGGGATATTACCAGGAGCGAATTATCATTTGCCTTTGTTAGTTTGGACAAAGGTGACTTAGCAAACAGGGTTATGATTCAGTCGACTAAGGCTTTTTGGCTTTATGAGCCGGAAGGGTCTCATAAAGGTATTTCTCCCCATAAGTCGAGAGGATTTTGTAGGTGTATTTTCTCCGTAGGAGTCGTGAGGATTCCTAAATGTGTTTTCTTTTGTAATTCGTAAGGATCATTTGTTCAGTCGAAAATATTGCAATCTTTAACATAGCAATTTCCTCACTTTTCTAATCATCTAAGGATATTTGTTATAAATATAACACATATTATAAGTTCGTCTGGAAAATATCAATCACCACGTGTTATACATTATAATCAACATTCTGTAAGGAAATTGTATGTTTATTATTTCACGCATGATATTGTATATCTCAACAATCTTCAGTGAGATGTTGTGCATAAAATTATCTCAGGACGGATATCGGAATCGCAAATTCGCCGACAAAATTCAGGAAATCAAAGAGTTAAAATCTGGCAGAGATTTAGAAGAGATAAAAGAATTCCAGATATCACCTGAATACCCATAGACCTACACCAGAAGACACAAGAGAAATGAAGCTCTGTTCTCACCAAACGGCCGCGGATCCGCGGCCGAGTCTGGCCGATCCGCCGCGGATCCGCGGCCGAGTTGTGGGCTCCGGTGACGATAATTCTCCAGAAGCTTCATTCCAACAACCTAGCTTACTTGAGACGCTCCATTGTAACAACCTTGTTCTGGAAACTTCCCTACAACAGCCTAGCTTCTTGAGGAATCTTGATAATTACCTTATTCTAGAAGTTTCCCTACAACTACCTAGCTTCTTGGGGAAGATTGACCTAGCTTCTAGTGGAAAATTGGTGAAGGGCTATGAAAAAGAACCTAAGCCTACATTAATAAGGTTGTTGATGGTAGTTGATTTCTAGTACACAATCCAAAACCAAATCCAATTCAATTCCAATTCAAGATCCAAATCAAGAATCGTTGAGAACAATATCGAGCGACTACATTCAAGATCCTTTACGCGAAGCCGATCGTCATCAAGAGCACGAGATCCTCGACAGGTCCAAGTCTCACGAAGATCAAGCGAAGCGAAGTTCGACGGAATAGTTACCTCTTCAAGGGAGCGATCGAGAGCAATTCTTGTAAGCTCAGATTGAAGGAAAATGTAATTAGAAGTTGATTAATAAAGGTGATCATTTGTTAATTCTTGCTTTCTTTAAATTTTCGCATTATGAAACATCTAATTGTTGATTCTTCTATTTTCATGATGCGTGAGTAAATCTCCGCTTGCTAAGGATTCGAAGAAATTCGGTAGATCAAATGGTGATGAAATCCTATACGCATCTTAAGTCTTATGAGAATTATGAGTTTAGGAAAAAGTATCGTCAATGACCAAATTTGTAGCGAGATCACCGTTCTTGATAATTTCGTTGCAATTTGGGAGTAAATGATTGATGATTTTCTTTGCTAAAGGCTAGATTTGAATGATGATCAATGAAAACACAAGAGATAGTGAAGGAGAAACCCTAGTATCTTCAAAAGATCCCTAATCTTCATTCATCGCCATCGTTCTAGCTATAATTCATCAATAGATAAGATAAGTTATTTTTAGTATTCATCATTGCTACTAATTCCTATCGAATCCTACAAGCTATTCTTCAATTTTCTTGATAACTAAAATTGATATTGGACACTTTCTTGATTACTAAATCTTAAACTCTTTCTTGATTTTTCTTGAAAATATTTTATCTAATAAATCTTGATTCTTTTTCTTGAATTTTCTTTACTATTTTCTTTCGACTCAACTAAAGCAAAAACGAATAAATACAGGAATCTCAGTGAACGACCCATACTCATTAACGAACTACAACGTCACCTTTATTGATTACGGTTATAAATTCTTTGATTGTGATTATACTTTTCATATCGAATCTACGGATCACATCGAAAAACGATTAATCAAATGGTGCCGTTGCCGGGGATCGAACCCGGGTCACCCGCGTGACAGGCAGGAATACTTACCACTATACTACAACGACACCGTTATTGATTGCGGTTATAAATTCTTTGATTGTGATTATACTTTTCATATCGAATCTACGGATCACATCGAAAAACGATCAATCAAATGGCGCCGTTGCCGGGATCCGTGCGTAATTTGTTCGTTCTTGCTATTTGAGTTGAAATATTATTATTCCATCAAAAATTTGAATCAAAATCGCATCGTGTGCTTAACGATTAGTGTGTGAATTTTTCAAGGAAATATGGAATCACTGCAGCAGGGAGAAAATTATTCAGATCATTTCATTTAGGATAGAAGAACAAAAGGAGCAGCAGTACAAAATTTTGTTCAAAGAACCGTTCATACGACCGCAGAACGCGGCGGATACCAGGTATTGGCGGCGGAACCGCGGCCGTTTTTATGAATTAGGGTTTCTGCTCTCTGTGGTATATTCCCTACTTTCTTATCTCTTCTCTGATTTGTCCAATAACAACTTTTCTGCAGGATTCTTTGCAGAAATTCGCTGCGCTTAAAAAAATTGTTGCGTGTTTTGATATTGGTTGTTTGTGCATATTTTAACACAGAAATTAAGGGGCAAAGACCAAATTCAGATTAGGTGGGGATTTCATTACGCTTCCTAAGCCCCGTAAATCACAAAACTAGCATTCGCATCAACCTTCATTAACTAAAAAATATCTAGACAAGACTCTAAGAACCGTCGCGCTCAATTAGGACAGAAGAAGGTCGTGGGTAATCTATTGCTTATCCATATTTCTTTTGTGGTGTCTAAGGCAAGTGTGTCTAAGGCAAGTGGTTACTTAATTAGGCCCGCTTCTTACGTAGCGGATACCTCCTACTTACCTGGCACTTACCTGGCCACAGGAGGGATAAAGAGGTAGTAGATGATTTATCCTGCGATTTGTCTTCTGAAAGTCTAGGAGCGGTCTAGTGACTTGACCTAGGTGACCATAGATCTAGGGTTGATTGTGCATTTTGTGTGATTTGTCTAAATCCGTCTTTTTCAAAAACAAACCAAAAAACAAACCACTTTCTCTAATTAACACAAATGCTGCCACTTGTGCTAAATCGTTTAGTGCATGCTCGGCTGGACACGGGATTCTCGTGCCCGTCTTGTCCGCGTTCCTCTTATTGACTCCGAAGTCGGTATTTCTACATTTTCTTTTTTTCACCCACTATCACATTCACCGCGATGGACGGATTTCCATCAAACTTTAATAACACCACTCTGCCACCGCCCGCAGGTGCGCAGAACCCACCGCGCATCTCTCTCCAAGAGAGATGTTACACTATTCGAGGTTCTCTTTCTACCTGTCTTTCTATTCCACTAGCCAATAGGGATAACTTTGAAATCAAGCCACATTATATCAATCTTTTACCTAAATTTCAAGGGCTAGAGTCTGAGGACGCATACGTTTTTATTACCAAATTTGAAAACGTATGTGCTATGATGGGCACTTCACAACTTTCTGTGGATGCTATGCGTTTACGTCTTCTCCCGTTCACTTTGTGCGATTTAGCCGAAAAATGGCTTTATAACATAGCTGCACACTCTATTTCAAACTGGGATGAATTCGTTATAGCATTCCTTAAGAAATTTTATCCCAATCATAAGACCGCCCGTGTCCGTAGCGAAATTAATCAATTTACCCAGCTTCCCAATGAACAATTTTGGAAGTGTTTTGAACGATTCAAGGATCTGCTAGTCCAATGTCCTCATCACGGAATCCATAGATGGGATCTCTGCCGAATCATATATGAGGGCATTAATCCAACAACAAAGCAGATGCTTGAATTCATGTGTCAAGGCAATGTCATGTCTAAAAACAAAGGTGAAGCTTGGAAATTTTTAGAAGATTTTGCTGAAAAAACTTTGCAATGGGAGAGTGTTAGTCAACCATCATCTAGGGATGGTATCCATCAACTTGATGTGTCCATAGAAGTCAAAGCTGAAATGGCAGCAATGCAAAATAAACTTGAAGCTATGGAACACAAATTTTTATTAGCCTCCCTAAACCAGGTCTCACTCCCTAAAACCGTATGTGGATGCTGTTCCGACCCATCACATTTGACGGAAAAATGTCCTTTGAATTCTCCGTTTCAAGGTCAGGAACACACTAATGCTGCTTTTCAGCAACGGCCTAGAAACGATCCTTATTCTTCCACTTATAATCAGGGTTGGAGGAATCACCCTAATTTTGCTTGGAACCAACAACAAACTCAAAATACGGTTCTAAACCAAAATAACTTTCAAAGGGTCTCTCCACAACAACAACAACCACTACAACTGAGTCAGCACCCCTTTTAACCACAAAATTTTCAAAATCCAGCCAACACTTCTGCACCGTTTAATAATTCTTTGCAATTGGCCGGTACCGATAATTCCTCTTCGCTCGAACGAACCTTGGATTTGTTTATGAAACATTCTATCCAAGTGTCGGCTGATATAAGGTTTTCTATCGATGATATAAAGAAGAACTCCGCCTTCCACGGTGAGAGTATTAAATCGATAGAAGCATAAATTGCACGATTAAATGCCGAAATGAGTGCTAGAGAGAAAGGGAAACTTCCAGCTCAACCCCTACCTAATCCTGGCTACTCACACAATGTGAATGCCATTACAACGTTGAGATATGGAAGAGTGCTGAATAATCAAGTCGGTGAACAGATTGATAAAGATGAATCTATCAATGACACCCCAACTTCGACTTCCACTTCCACTTCTGACCCTAGTTCATCTTCTTCCGAGCCTATTCTCCGTTTCCCCCAAGGATCGAACCCTCAGCCCACTTCTTCTAGTCAACCAAAGACGACCCCAACTCCAATTCTGGGATCTGCTCCACCCACACGACTTCTCCAATGTTGGACCCAGCTCTTATTGCTAAATCTCCTTATCCAAATCCGTTAAGGGGAAACAAACCAAGTCCACATATGGAGAAAATTATGGAAATTTTTAAACAGGTTAACATAAATATCCCTCTCCTAGATGCTATCCAACAAGTTCCTGCTTATGCGAAAATCCTTAAGGACTTGTACACTAGGAAGAGGAAGACTCAAGTGCCCAAAAGGTACTCATGACGAATAATGTTAGCACGACTTTTACCCCACAATTGCCAAAGAAACGTAAGGACCCTGGCTGTCATACAATCCCTATTTCTATTAGGGGTAAAAATATTAACCGTGCTTTACTCGACGTTGGCGCTAGTGTTAACCTGCTTCCATACTCTGTCTACGAGCAGTTAGGGATTGGAGAGTTGAAACCAGCTCATTACACTCTCCAGATGGCATACCGATCCATCACCAAACCTAGGGGTGAGCTTGAGGATGTGTTGATAAAAGTCGGGGAATTTATATTCCCTGTGGACTTTATTGTTTTGGATACACAGCCCGTAGCAAACCCACGGAACCAAATTCCGGTGATTCTTGGTCGACCCTTCTTAGCCACTTCCAATGCTGTCATTAATTGTTGAAACGGTTCCATGAACCTATCCTTTTGGAAAATGACAATTGAGCTTAATATTTACAAGATTGGAAGTCAGCCATCTGAACCCTCTGCTCATTTGTTTGATGTCTGTTCTGGCCACGAGATAGCTCCCGAAAGCTGCAAGGTTGATGAACTTTGCTTTGATGATCTCGACGACATTACCACATCATAGTGAGGACACCTTTGACGAGTCCATTCCTGAGTTTGAACCTTCTGACTTATCACAAAAGTCATTCACACTTTCCGAGTCTGTATCCTTTGTAGGCTATGAACTTATTCGAGAATCCGAATGTCATTCACTTACCCCACCTTCTATTGTCTCTCCGCCGACATTAGATCTCAAATTGTTACCTTCTCACCTTAAATATGCATATTTAGGTGAGAATGAGTCTTTGCCTGTGATCATATATGCTTCTCTAGCCTTAGAGAAAGAGAACGCGCTTTTGATGGTCTTGAGATCTAATAGGCAAGCCTTCGGTTGGACAATGGTTGACATCAAAGGGATTGGTCCCTTGATTGTTGAACATCATATACATTTGATGGATGAGGCCAAGCCAACCCGAGAATGACAAAGACGGTTAAATCCCGTCATGAAAGAAGCGGTAAAGAATGAAATTATCAAGTGCGTTGATAGTGGTATCATTTACCCAATCTCTGATAGCCAATGGGTAAGTCCTATTCATGTAGTCCCTAAGAAGTCCGGCATCACGGTCATAATAATGAGGCTAATGAGTTGATCCAAACACGCACTCAAACTGGGTGGCGTATATGTATTGATTACAGAAAACTCAACGCCGCAACGAGGAAAGACCACTTCCCTTTACCTTTTATTGACCATATGTTGGAACGGTTAGCTGGACGTGAATATTATTGTTTCATGGACGGATACTCTGGCTATAACCAGGTCCCTATTGCCGAAAATGATCAAGATAAAACCACATTTACTTATCCTTTTGGTACCTTTGCTTATAGACGCATGCCCTTTGGGTTATGCAATGCTCCCGCTACATTTCAGCGGTGTATGATGGGGATATTCTCGGACATGGTCGAGAATTTTCTGGAGATTTTTATGGACAATTTCTCTGTATTCGGGGACTCTTTTGATGATTGCCTATCTCATCTTGACGCAATTCTTACTTGTTGTAAAGATAAGAACTTAACTTTGAATTGGGAAAAATGCCATTTCATGGTCCAAGAGGGTATTGTGCTTGGACATGTCATTTCACGGAAAGGCATTGAGGTCGACAGAGCTAAAATAGATGTCATTCATAACCTTCCTCATCCTAAATGCGTCAAAGATATACGATCTTTCCTTAGTCATGCAGGATTTTATAGGAGATTCATTAAGGATTTTAGCAAAATTGCTAGACCCTTAACCCTTCTCTTGGCCAAGGATACCACATTTCACTTTGATTCAGAATGTGAGGCTGCTTTTGACTCACTTAAAAGATCCCTCACTACAGCCCCCGTTCTATCATCTCCCGATTGGAACCACCCGTTTGAGCTTATGTGTAATGCATCAGATTTTGCTGTTGGTGCAGTCTTAGGACAACACATTGATAAGATACCACATGTGATTTATTATGCAAGTAAGAGCTTGAATGATGCTTAGATTAATTATACAACCACCGAGAAAGAACTCTTGGCAGTTGTATTTGCATTAAAAAAATTCAGGCCTTACTTGATTGGCTCACCTATTGTGGTTTACACTGATCACTTCGCCTTAAAACATCTTTTATTAAAGAAGGATGCTAAAGGCAGGTTAATATGTTGGATCCTATTATTACAAGAATTTGATCTTGTCATTTGAGATAAGAAAGGATGTGAAAACGTAGTAGCCGACCATCTTTCGCGTATCTCTTCTTCACCTATTGTGACCATGCCAATAAACGACTCTTTTCCGGACGAACAACTCTTGACCGTATCCTGCGAACCTTGGTTCGTGGATATTGTGAATTATCTTGCAACGAGACTTATTCCAAGCGATTGGTCTAAATAAGACAATTATCGATTTCTATCCCAAGTAAAGCATTTTTACTGGGATGAACCTTATTTGCTTAAGTATTGTTCCAACCGATTCATTCACAAATGTGTCCCTAATGATGAATTCAAGAGTGTTTTGTCATTCTGTCATGATCAGGCATGTGGAGGTCACTTTGGTCCACGTAAGACGGCGGAGAAGGTTTTGCAATGTAGTTTTTACTAGCCTACATTATTCAAAGATGCATTTGATCATTGCAAAACTTGTCCACGGTGTCAACACACGGGTAGGATTTCTCGGAGAAATGAGATGCCACTCCAACCAATCTTGGTTGTGGAAATTTTCGACGTTTGGGGTATTGACTTTATGGGTCCTTTTCCCAACTCTTTTGGGATTTTGTATATTTTGTTAGCGGTTGATTACGTCTCAAAATGGGTGGAAGCAATTCCATGTCTTACTAATGACAACAAGGTTGTCATTAAGTTCCTTAAAAAAAATATCTTTTCGAGATTTGGACACCCTCGCGCTATCATTAGCGACAACGGGACGCATTTCTGTAATCGGTCTTTCGAGACTTTGATGCGAAAATATGCAATCAACCACAAACTTTCCACGCCCTATCATCCCCAAACGAGCGGGCAAGCTGAGATTTCCAATAGGCAGATCAAACTAATTTTGGAGAAGACAGTTTCTAAAAACCGGAAAGATTGGTCAACCAAATTGACGGATGCTCTTTGGGTATTTTGTACTGTTTATAAGGCCGATCTTGGTATGTCTCCTTACCGCCTAGTGTTTGGAAAGGCTTGCCACCTTCCTGTCGAGATTGAATATAAAGCAATATGGGCCATTAAAGAACTTAACTTCGATTTAAATCAAGCCTGCAACTTTCGGAAGCTGCAATTAAATGAGCTAAGCGAATTCCGCGATGAAGCTTACGATAATGCGGTGATAGTAAAGAACCGGACTAAGGTATTTCACGATAAAAATATTTTGAGAAAAACTTTTACCCCGGGACAACAAGTCTTTCTTTACGATTCCCGTCTCCATCTTCATGCGGGTAATTTACGATCTCGTTGGAAAGGACCATTTGTGGTGCGGTTTGTATATCCGCACGGGGCAGTTGAAGTTGAAAATAGAAAAAATGGTACAATTTTCAAAGTGAATGGGCATAGATTAAAACCGTATTTTTCCACTGACCCCACGGAGGAGTTCCTGTTTTTACAAGAGCCACTTTATCATGACTAAATTTCCTCCGCCTCACCTCCATGACTCGATAATATTGTCTCATCTTTAGAATGGAGGTGAGTCAATTTAAAAAAAATAATATATATATATATATATATATATATATATATATATATATATATATATATATATATATATATAGCAAAATTGTACATAAACAAAAAAATAAGTTTGGGGGAAGATTTTCACTTTCATTTATTCTTGCCCCTATTAATAACTTTTCCTTCCAAGCCTACAGGTTTATGAAGAGACAACAGTGAGGACACTGCTGTAAACAGGTTTGGGGGAGGTTTGAGCTTATTTACGCATCACTTTGCATTACACTTTGCATAAGCACAAAATTTTCAAAAATTTTCTTTTATAATAAAAGATTAGAAAGTGAAAAATTACATTTAAAAGATTGGAAGAATTTAAGAAAACTAAGAAAGTTAGATGTTTTTCTTAAACGAAACTAGTAATAAGTAGTTATGAGCCGTTGTCCCAAAGGTTAGTAAGATGAAGGAAGTCACTAATCTGAGGATAAAAATAAGTCTGAAAAATAGTTCCTATTCTGGAAGCCAAACATTTGAACGTTGATACCATACTATACGCACTTACACACGTCTTGAAACTCGGGATAGTAGAGCATACCTTGAAATGCTCTTGTCTAAAAGCCAAAGTACGAAGAAAATAATAAATGAAGCATAAAAGTATAAAATGGTGAAGAAAAATGAACACTGGTTTTGTAATCACCAAGACAGCATAAAAAATATAGCGAGGGTGCTTCATCACCTAGTGCCTTAGACCAACTGGTTTGGGAGTCACTGCTAAGCCTTAGGTGTTGCAAGACGAGGAAATTGCTAATTACGCCTAATATGTGAGCACATTGGGTAATCGGTCGGTTAGTACCTCAAAAAGTATTAACAGTCGCATGAAGAATGTGTGAGCAATTCCATCTAAAATATTCACCGACTAAAAAGTACTGAGGTAGATGGACAAGAGTATGATAGCTTGAATTGAATTCTCCGAGTGTAGGGATGTCTTTTACACACACGTAGGGGTATATGATCGGTGTTTGGAAGAAAGGCAGGGATGAAGAATAAAGACGATGTTTTATTGAGGGATGATGTGATTTCTAACATCTTTTCATGACTATTAAGATAGGGTTCATGACAACCGAAAAGCTAGTGTAGTTGGAAACTCTGATTTTCAAGTTCTTTCTTTTATAATTCTTATCTTTATATGTAATTTTCACAGTCTTTCTTTTATTATAGGATTTTGTGGGTGCAATCCGCTGAAAACCCTCAGGAGACAACACTCCTCCTATTTGGGACACCTAGAGGTTTAAAGGCTTGTTGCATGTGCTCAGTGCAATCGTACTGCCTACGAAAGTGTTCTAGTTAGTTTTTCTCTTTCTTTTTCTTTTCTCCTTCACCTGAATAAAAGAAGATTGCTCGGGACGATCAAAGTCAAGTTTGGGGGAATTTGTTCAGTCGAAAATATTGCAATCTTTAACATAACAATTTCCTCACTTTTCTAATCATCTAAGGATGTTTGTTATAAATATAACACATATTACAAGTTCGTCTGGAAAATATCAATTACCACGTGTTATACATTATAATCAACATTCTGGAAGGAAATTGTATGTTTATTATTTCACGCATGATATTGTATATCTCAACAATCTTCAGTGAGATGTTGTGCAGAAAATTATCTCAGGACGGATATCGGAATCGCAAATTCGCTGACAAAATTCAGGAAATCAAAGAGTTAAAATCTGGCAGAGATTCAGAAGAGATAAAAGAATTCCAGATATCACCTGAATACCCATAGACCTACACCAGAAGACACAAGAGAAATGAAGCTCTGTTCTCACCAAATGGACGCGGATCCGCGTCCGAGTCAGGCTGATCCGCCGCGGATCCGCGGCCGAGTTATGGGCTCCGGTGACGATAATTCTCCAGAAGCTTCATTCCAACAACCTAGCTTACTTGAGACGCTCCATTGTAACAACTTTGTTCTGGAAACTTCCCTACAACAGCCTAGCTTCTTGAGGAAGCTTGATAACTATCTTATTCTAGAAGTTTCCCTACAACTACCTAGCCTCTTGGAGAAGATTGACCTAGATTATAGTGGAAGATTGGTGAAGGGCTATAAAAAGGAACCTAAGCCTACATTAATAAGGTTGTTGATGGTAGTTGATTTCTAGTACACAATCCAAAACCAAATCCAATTCAATTCCAATTCAAGATCCAAATCAAGAATCGTTGAGAACAATATCGAGCGACTACATTCAAGATCCTTTACGCGAAGCCAATCGTCATCAAGAGCATGAGATCCTCGACAGGTCCAAGTCTCACGAAGATCGAGCAGAGCGAAGTTCGACTGAATAGTTACCTCTTCAAGAGAGCGATCGAGAGCAATTCTTGTAAGCTCGGATTGAAGGAAAGTGTAATTAGAAGTTGATTAATAAAGGTGATCATTTGTTAATTCTTGCTTTCTTTAAATTTTCGCATTATGAAACATCTAATTGTTGATTCTTCTATTTTCATGATGCGTGAGTAAATCTCCGCTTGCTAAGGATTCGAAGGAATTCGGTAGATCAAATGGTGATGAAATCCTATACGCATCTTAAGTCTTATGAGAATTATGAACTTTAAAAAAAAGAATCGTCAATGACCAAATTTGTAGCGAGATTACCGTTCTTGATAATTTCGTTGCAATTTGGGAGTAAATGATTGATGATTTTCTTTGCTAAAGGCTAGATTTGAATGGTGATCAATGAAAAGACAAGGGATAGTGAAGGAGAAACCATAGTATTTTCAAAAGATCACTAATCTTCATTCATCGCCGTCGTTCTATCTATAATTCATCAATAGATAAGATGAGTTATTTTTAGTATTCATCATTACTACTAATTTCTATCGAATCCTACAAGCTATTCTTCAATTTTCTTGATAAATAAAATTGATATTAGACACTTTCTTGATTACTAAATCTTAAACTCTTTCTTGATTTTTCTTGAAAATATTTCATCTAATAAATCTTGATTCATTTTCTTGAATTTTCTTTACTATTTTCATTCGATTCAACTAAAGCAAAAACGAATAAATACACGAATCTCAGTGGACGACCCGTACTCATTAACGAACTGCAACGTTACAGTTATTGATTGCGGTTATAAATTCTTTGATTATTATTATACTTTTCATATCGAATCTACGGATCACATCGAAAAACGATCAATCAATCATACAAGAGTATTTTCTCCTTATAAGTCGAGAGGACTTACAAGTGTTATTCACTGTATGGGAATATTTCTTGCTATTGGTGGAACTTGGTGGGAGGATTTTTATTTATGCCCGTGGATTGTATACAAGGGTCGATATTGGACCTCCTGTAGGGTTAAAGTGTTTTGTAGGGTTTTTTGATGGTTTAAGAACTTGTTTAGATCCCTGTAACTTAAGGTTTTTGAATCCTATGAGCCGTGAGGGTCTCATAGGGGGAAATTCTCCTTATGAGTCGTGAGGATCTCGCAAGTGTAATTTCTCCTTAGGAATCGTGGGGGCTTCTAAGTGTGTTGTTCTTTTGTGAGTCGTAAGGATCTCACACAGGTTTTTTTTGAAGTGTTCACGCCCTTTCGGGTTTTCATTAGCTCGCTGGCTGTCCTGCTGTTTTTACTCACGGCGCCCTTTCGGGTTTTCGTCCGTGCCCATTTTGCTTATGGACATACCTTTTTTTAATTTTATTGTTTTTATTTTATATTTTTAGTTTTAACGAGTTTGTGCCCTTCCGGATTTTCACAAGCTCGCCGGTAGCCCTGCTGTTTTTACTTACGGCGCCTTTTCGGGTTTTCATCCGTGCCCATTTCGCTCGTGGACTTACCATTTTTTTTGACCGCTGAACTCTCGAAAGTAGCTTCGTCGCAGGTGATCCATCTATTTTCCGGTAGGACTTGGGGGTGGCTTCATTGCTGGAAAAGCTATGTAGACGGTGGGACTTGAGTTGCAATCTTCGTCGTTGGGACTTTAATTGCAATGTCGATCTCAAGAAGAATATCACCGTATTTGGGGCGACGCGCCGTGTTTGAGGCGACGCACTAGTTTAGGGACGTTTCGGTCCATTATTCTCGTGTTTGGGGGAACACATTAGTTTAGGGATGTTTCGGTCGAGTATTAGTTTAAGGACGTTTCGGTCCATTATTGCTGTGTTTCGAGGCGACAAAGTTTTTGGATACTATTTTCAGGATTCTTACTCAAGAAGATAGCGAGCGGACACAAGCGTCATCATCTATCATTGACCTAAGTCATGACTCGTCATGCGTAGTATTTCTTTAGGAATCGACCGTTTATCGGCTGGAAGGGTCTTTCGCCATACATATCCATGAGCAGGTAGGCTCCACCTTAGTAGACTTTGTCTATGATATATGGGCCTTCATAGTTCGACTCGAACTTCCCCCATTTTGCATGATTGGGTATTATTGGTCTTTTGACGACTAGCATGAGTCGCCTTGGCGGGATGTTCTCGTCCTGGTCAGTTTTTCGTATGACCGTATCATCCTTGCCTTATAAGCCTCCAGATTTTGCTGTACTATAATGTGAGTTTCGTCGAGGGTGCCGAGCTCCTCAAGCCTAAGATGAGCATTTTCTTTATTTATCAGCTCGTATCGAACCGCTACTCGTAGAGAGGAGAGCTCTATTTCCAATAGGAGCACTGCTTCCGTGCCGAACACCAAAGCGTATAGTGTTGTATTCGTGGCCATCTTGAACGTTGTTCGGTATGCCCAGAGAGCATCATGCAACCTTTCGTGCCAGTCCTTTTTGTTTCTGGACATCGTATTTTCTATAATCTTTGTCAAGGTATTATTGAAAGCTTCAGCTAGTCCGTTGGCCCAAGAATTATAGACTAAAGAGTATCTCCAATTTATTTTATGCTGCTGTGCGAAGCGGCTTATTTTATGGCTTCTGTAAGCTGGCCCATTATCCGAGATTATCCGTCGTGGAGTGCCGAACCGTTAGATGTCATGGGTTTTGAAGAAGTGGAGGATATTCTCCGTCTTCACCTACCTTAGTGGTACTGTTTCTGCCCATTTAGAGAATTAGTCAGTTGTTGCTAATATGAACCGATGTCCTTTGGATGATGCTGGTTCGATAGGGCCAATTATATTGGTTCCCCAAATTTTGAACGGCCGGCTAGCCACTGTCGGGTGTAGCGGATTTGGATGTTGATGGATGAAGTTCCTATGAATTTGGCACGAGTGACACTGCTTCGCATATTTGAGGCAGTCCTGGATCATCGTGGGCCAATAGTAACCCATTCTTTTTATGTTCAGCTTCATCTTTTGCCCAGATTGATGAGAACCGCAGAGTCCATCGTGAATTTCTTTGACGACTTTCTTTGCTTTCTTTGGCCCCAGGCATCTTAGTCACAGACAGTCGAACGATCTCTTATATAGAGTATCAATGACGAAGGCGAAAGACAAAGCTCGTTTCATGAGCTGATGTCTAGACGACGCATTTTCGGGCGTTCGTTGGGATTTGAAGTAGTGTATGAAGACTTCCCTCCAGTCGATGACCTTTTCTTCGTCCTCTATTCGAAGGGCTACTTGTTCGGTCATTTCTTTTCCTTCTGATGGCTCCATCAGGTCTTCCGAAGATATATCTGTTGGCGCGAGAACCCTGGGCTTTGCATAATGATCCTCACGTCATTGAGGTCTTCATCGGCCAATTCCTTAGCTATACTTTATCAGCTCTGGCTTGCATGTCTGATAGTCTCCATTTACTTGGCTGACGATCAGCTGGGAGTCTCCATATATGAGGAGATGTTTGATTCCCATGTCGATAGCGATCTTGAGACCTGCTATCAAAGCTTTATATTCAGCTTCGTTATTAGTCCTTGGCTCTATTAAGGAGATGGCGTAACGCAATATCCCTTCTTGCAGGGTCACAAAGATAAGGCCCACCCCAGCTTTAATTATGTGGGTGTTTTGCTTTCGCCTCTTCACGGAAGATGCTCCATCGAAATAGAGTTCCCATTGGAGATCATTGTCTTCTTCGATTGCGTCGAACACATGTTCTTCTAGCAATTCACAATTTAATTTGGAGTCAGCTGGTAGCGGATGCTCCACGAGAAAGTCAGCAATGGTCTGCCCTTTCACAGTTTTGAGGGGACGATACGTTATCGAGAACTCCATCAGGATGAGGGCCCATTTGGCAAGGCTTCCTGTTAGTATGGCTCTTGACATTAGATATTTGAGAGGATCCACCTTCGATATGAGATGGACCTCGTGTGTCAAGGCGTAATACCTGAGGTTCATTATTGTGAAAATCAATGCCAGGCAATACTTTTCGATGGGGGAATAGTTGTTTTCTGCCTCCAGGAGAACTCGACTTAAATAGTATAGAGCTCTCTCATTTCCTTGATCATTCTCTTATGCCCACAATGCACCTAGGGAACCCTCAAGGGCCATTGTATATAGGATAAGGGGTTTTTCCTTCACCGGAGCAGTCAATATCGACAGATTTTGCAAGTATTGTTTGATTTTGTCCAATGCACTTTGGCACTTTTGATCCCAGACGAACGGGGTCCCCTTCTTCATCAAATGACTGTAGGGATAACATTTTCCGGAAAGGTTAGCTATGAACTGCCGGATATACACTAGATTTCCTTGGAGAGACCGTAGTTGTTTGAGGGTTCTTGGCATGGGCATTTTCATAATCGCCTTGATCTTTGAAAGGTCGATTTCGATACCCCGGTGACGTATGATGAATTCTAGAAATTTTCCTGAGGAAACTCTGAACACACATTTTAAAGGATTCATCTTAAGATTATACTTCCGAACGCGTTGGAACACTATTTTTAGATGCTCCCAATGTTCCTCGTGAGATTTGATCTTTACTATAAAGTCATCGATGTAGCATTCGACAATCTCATGGATAAGGTCATCGAAAGTATTTGTCATAGCCCTCAGGTAGGTAGCGCCAGCGTTCTTCAAACCGAAGGACATTTTCTTATAGCAGAATATGCCTAATGGGTCTGGAAGGCAGTATGCTTCTGGTCTTCAGGATGCATTTTTATTTGGTTGTATCCTGAAGATCCATCCATGAAGGAGAAAACCTCATGGGTAGACGTGTTATCGATCATAAGCTCAGTAACGGGCACTAGGAAGTCGTCCTTCGGGCAAGCTTTGTTGAGGTCCCGAAAGTCCACGCTGATGCGCACCGTCCCATTTTTCTTCATTACTGGAACGATGTTAGCGATCCAGTCAAGATATCAAACTTCTTGGATGAAGCTGGTGTCGATTAGTTTCTTGACTTCTGCGTTGATACCCATCTCAAGTTCGAGTCGCATCCTTCTTAGCGCCTATTTGATTGGCTTTATATCTGGCGATACAGCCAGTTTGTGTACTGCCACTTTTAGATCTAGACCCGGCATTTTAGAGTAGTTCCAGGTGAAGCAATCTTTATACTGCATGAGCACGTCTTTTAACGTGGCCACCTATTTTTCAGATAGTACCTCACCGACGAATGTTGGTCTTAGATCATTTTCCGTCCCTAAGTCAATCTTTCTTAGGTTGTTCGCCGTAGTGTGTATCCCATCTTCCAGCTCTTTTGGTGCTGCTGGAAACTCCGAGATCACCTCGTCCTCATCTTCATTTGCGAAGCACCTGTACAGGTTATTCACAGTCTCGTGCCCTCCTTCTTTTGAGTGTGTTATCATATGGCAAGTATGAGTTCGCTTCCCTTCTCGATATTAAGCCGGTCCTATCCTGACGGTATAGGTCCTCTTTGTCTCATGTTTTTGTGGCGGGGTTACCCTCCAGCTGTCGGATAACATAAATCTTCCTTGTTGATACTGGTTTTCTACCCAGTCTTTGAAGGTGAAGCAGTCTTCAAGGGGATGACCTATTACTCGGTGATAAGAGCAATCATCCGGATGATGGATCTCATTTATTTGTTCGGGATGCCGAGACTCCGGAAGCATCATCATTTGGTGCTTCATGACAAGGTTAAATATTTTCCTCGTCTTGTCTTGGGGGAAAGAGTATTCCCGACCCATCTTCTTTATAAAGGATGGGCTCCAATCGAGTTTTTCTCGATTGAACGGCGTGTTTGATCTGCTTTGTTGTCTTTGAACATTGTTTGCGTTCTTGGCCCTATTTTTGTTTCCATTTCGGGATTTTCCCCTTTCGTGAGAACATATATTGGGCCGGGGATGAAGAACATTACGGTCTATTTTCTCCGCAGATTGCTGGTTGAGACGCTGCGTCCTGGCCTTTTCATAAATGGCCATTTCGCTGCTGTGATTGTCCCGGCTTGTTTGACAAGCTTCTTTTATTAACTTGCCAATTTGTTCTTCCAGCGATGCACTTAACGTTTTTAGAGCGAGGTCTCGCTCCGATTTGATGTCACAGCTACTGAGAAGAGCATTTTCCTTTTCACCCGAGCTATTTACGACGTAGCAACTGTAAACTTGCTCCCCTTTTTTGGACCGAACATATCTGAACCCGGTTGTCTCCATCTTGCCGTTGGGCTTCCTTCGCCGAGTCCCTGGAATATCCTAGATCTTTTTGTAGAATTGGGCTTATTGAACAGTTTGTTCGAGGGGTACGCCTTGTCATCTTAACAGCTTTTTCAATCCTACCGCGTAATACCTTGGCAGACGGATGGGTTGAAGGCTTTCGAGCGCAAAATCGGCACCGTTCCAAATTTCTTTCTCTACTTTGGTCTCCGTAGAATGGTAGAAGAGGATCGTCTTTTCACCTCTTCGCCTGGGAGGTACGTAGAAAGTTTGCAGTTCTTGTACGCTGTATGTATCGAGCGCATCAAGTTTCTTGTAATGCTGAGGCAGAGCCATTGTAATTTGTAGACTCTGATCTGCTCCGGCAAAAGTATGCATTGACGGGCAGATGGAGAACACTGCATTGGCCTCGTCCTCTGAGTCGCTGCCAAAGACCAAAATAGGGGTAGATGGTCCGGGCTAATTGTTTTCTTTTTGGGGTTGCCCCGAGTAGACTATTTCTTCGTCTTCTTTAGTATCACTCCCAAAGATCGAGATAGTAGTGACGGATTTCTGTTTATTCTTCGGCTTGTGGTGCCTTTCAGTATCCTCGAAGTCTGGTAGGAAATACTTTGCATCTTCGTATTTCCGGACTTCGTTTACGGAGAATGGATTTTGCTCTCCCGTGATGGTGTACTCCGAGCCATCCTTGAAATACTTCATACACTGATATTGTGTAGAAGGGATGACGTTGTACTCGTGTAACCAAGGCCTTCCGAGCAAAGCGTATAGCAAGTCTTGGCATCAATGATATGAAATTTGATGTCAGTGACGAGCAGCCCAAAGCGTAGTGTCAGTATTATGGAGCCAAGGATCCGTGATGACTGTGAGTCGAACCCGGAGATGGTAATTTTATCTCGAGCAAGGTTCGGAATGTTCATACAAATTTCTTTCAGCACTCTCACGTTGAGAAGGTTGACGGAGGATCCGTTGTCGACAAGGATTTTCCCTATCTTGATATTGTGGCAGTACCTGGTGACATATAACGGGTGATTATGTTCACACATACTGAGAAGTAGATCTTCATCGCTGAATGTAATATCAGCTGTGTGGACCTCTGCCAGTTCATTTTTCATCTTCTCTTCTACGAGAAAAGTTTGGAACTGATCGGGCTCTTGTAATGTTTTGACCAGGAAATCTCGTGTCTCTTTGGTCAAGAGGAGAGCATCCAATATGCTCAGTTGTGAGAGTATTTTCCTCATATGTGCCAGGACGTTGTAATCCACCTTATTTTTCTTAGACGGATCTTCTGTAGTGAGCTCTTTTACTATTCCGTCATCGAAGGCAATTTCCTCAGGGATTTTCCCTTTCCTTTTGTCTTTTTTGTTCGAACCTTTATTTGTAGGTCCGAGATTCTTCTCAGGCAGCGTGCGGTTATGCAGTTGATTATTCTCGCAGTTCTTTTCCTCTTCATTTTCAGAGGCAGAGTCTTTGAAAAGAGGGCTGAGGGGTGTTTCATCCTCAGAATCGCTCCCGAATGTAAGAACTGGAGGTTTTCCTCCATCCGAACTGGTACCAACCATATGACAGTTGCCAGTCGTTTCTTCATGCGCGTTCATCCCACTATTTTGCTGTCGACGAGCATGAGCTTAGCGCTTCATCCTCTTGAAGTGTTTTTCATGGGCAACGTATCCTTTCCACCACTTCTTGAAGGCACTGCAATCCTCGATGGGGTGGGTGACCCTCCGATGAAATAGGCAGTAGTTTAGATGTGATTCTTCTCCATCATCAAGGCATATGATCCCGAAAGTGTTCTTTATGAGAGGTGACAGCTTCATCCCCATTGACAGGGTTTTGGCGAACCGCTTCTCTATTTTGATCCTGCTTTTATTTGTTGCAGGTGTGCTTTGGTTTGGTTGGAGTACTTTATGACTCGTCATCGCCGCAATTTCTTTATCCAAATGCTGACACTTACCCTTTTCATATATGGCTGTCTCGCTTTCTCGGTCAACTTTGCTTTTTTCAAAGGCTTCGTTTAGCAGCCTCTCAATCGGGTCTTCTTCTGGCAGTTCTTGGGGTTTTAGCTCCGATTCTGCCCCCAGTTCCTATGCATTGTTTTCTGACGCTGAGGGAGCCTCTTCTCCATATAACGATGAATGAGAGACCATGTGGCAACTTACTACATAGTCTTTGGTGTCTTTTGATGAGTCATTTCCCTCATCATTGTCATTGTCTTCGCCCTCAAGAATATGCTTGAGGAATTATTCGAGCGTGACCGGTGTCTGCGTCTTCTGGTTATACTCCTCCAGTGTATCTATGTATTTTTGTAGATCCGTGCGCTTGTCGTCATACTCGGCAGGCTGCACAGGCTTCTAGGTCTTCTTCTTTTTCTTCAAAGTCTTCGAAGGCTTGACTTGGGGGCTTTTCCCATTGTCAGCAATTTTTGGTGCGGGATGAGGTTTTAGAATCCCTTTAATAATTTCAGGTTCAAGTGGGCTTTTCCACTTGATTGCCGGACATGCCTGAAGATCCTTCAACATTCTTTTGGTTTTTGCTGAAAAAATGACTTCCCATGGAGCTTTTTCCACGAGTGAGTATGATGCCCCCTGCGCATCCACCTTTTTGGAAGTGTGCTTCTAGGGCGGTTTCACCCTCCAGTCATCAGACAACGTGAATTTTCCCTGTTGATACTGGTCTTCAACCCAATTTTTGAATATGTATCAATCCTCAATTGGGTGGCTCACTATCCTGTGATAGGAGCAGTAATTGAGGTTGTTGATATCGCCGGGTTTGGCAATGTGATAAGCTTATTTCACATCGCCAACTCAAACAGTCTCCTCGTTTTATCGCATGGGGAAACGAGTAAGCACGTCCTAGCTTTTCTTTCAAGGATGGGCGCAGACGCACATTGTTTTGGCGGGCAGCCAGTTTTGGGCCGCTCGGTTGTTGTTGCGTGTTAGCGATGAAGGCCGCCTTTCCTTTACCCTTAGTATTTCGAGGGTCCTTATTTGAGGAGGAAGGCCCATGGCCCATCTGGTCCATCTCGGTCATTTCGGCCAGTTTGTCTATCAGAGCCTGAAAGGTAGTTGGTTTGAATAATGTCATGAACTGGGACACAGTTGTTTAAGGATCAAGGGTCCCAATGAACATGGCCACAGTAGGAGACTCTTCAATGTACTACTCGAATTTAGACCATAGGTTCCGCCACCGGATCGCGTATTGGACCAATGTTTCTCCCGATTTTACCCTAGCATTGATTAATGCCGTGATCGGAGTGCGTTGGCTCGCTCTGGAAAAACGTTGTGTGAATTGCAGCTCCATTTCTGCAAATGTTTTCATAGAGTCATTTGGGAGCTCCGAGTACCATTCGAAGGCTGTTTCCGACAAACTGTCGACGAACTGGCGAAGCAACAAATTGTCATCGACTCCAGTGTTTCCGTATAGAGCTCTGAATTACGTGACGTGTTGATGAGGGTTGTCTGCTCTTTTGTAGACATAGAACTTGGGGATCGTGTATCCCGGCGGGTATTTGATTTGATCATACCATCCTGGATACGGTCGTCCGGTTCTGACAATTTGGCCGACGGCTTCGTTAGCTTGATGATCTCTTATTTATTGAGCATCTTGGAGATCGTTTCCTTCTTGGCCGCTGATAAGGCCGGAGGAGGGTTTGATGTTTCCCCTTTATCATTCTCGATGATTATCGGCGGATCTTCGGCCGGGGGTTCTGGTTGGATCATCATTCAAACCATGTCTTGGAACAAGAGAGCCCTATGCTTTTATGTTAGCAGCTTGCTCAGCGACTTTTTTGTCCTTTCTCTTGAGCACCCTTCGCAGAAACTCTGTATCGGTCTCTTACTCTTGGCACTGTTCAACTTCTTTGTCCGGGCCTTCTTTCTGTCCAGTGAGTGCCGTCGTTTTGTTCAGCATTTCTTGGAGCTTTTGTTATTGTTTCTGCGCCTTTGTTAGCGACCGAGTTTGCGGTCGGTGACTCACCGAAGCACGGCTCCCTTCTTGCCCATTGGTCATATAGACCGTATGGACGATAATGCCCCCAGACTTAGGGCGTTTAGATCCATCGCCTTTGGAATTTTCCACGGGCGGTAGAATTTTCTCTGGCCTCATTCTTTTATGGGAGGCCGGAGCTGAAGGAACCATTGTAATGGGCACCTGTTTAGGAACGGCCCCCCGTTGCATAGCGGAGGAGCGGTCTTTTCCATGTCGGCCCTTAGATTTCTCGGGTTGACGAGAGTAATTTTTGTCAATCACAGATCCTTGGACTTTTTGCCAAACCCTATGAATTTACGAGGAGAGCCGCTGATAAGGCCGCTGCGGTTTTGCCTGCACTGTAACTTTTGCAGGTGGGAGTGGTTTCTTTAGCACCGCCGTTGGGGAGTTTTTGCGCACCCTCTTAAGCTGTTCAAAACCGTTCCCAGTTAGAACAGCAGTGTCGACCTCCACCATAGAAGCTAGTGGGGTGAGTCCAGAGGGGGAGTTGCCTCCAGCCTGTCTTATTTAGCGCCAGTAGCGACATCGAGCGTGCCTTGCTGAAGGGACCGCCTAAGTTTTAGAAGCGGCTTCATCATGCTCCTGTCTTTACTGAGGGGTTTTAATCGACGTCAGACTGTTGAAGACTGACGTCCTTGATGAAGTTTGAGGAGAGCCGGTCAATCTTTCGAAGACCGACCGTCTGATGGGGGACGCCTCTTTGCCGGCTTCGCCTGTAGCAGGAGTTGGGAGGGCTAGCCATTTTAGGGTAGATCCTTCTGGAATCATGAGCTTCTTTAAGGGCTCGTTTGAATTCTTGCTCAGCCTGTTGAAGACTGAGATGCCAGAGTTTGACGACTTGCTGACGGGAGCCGTCGTGGTTGCCAATCGATTGAAGACCTACCTTCAAGGAGCTTCTTCTTGCGGAGCTGAGGCACCAAAACTCACAGGTGGGAGCATGGTCCCGAAGAATAATCCAGTAGTGGCTTGTATGACCTGCTCCATTGTCTTTGAGAAAATAGAGGCTGCGTTGGGCCCATAGGTCACTCCTCCAGTTGGGGTGGAGCGGGAGTTGCTGCTGCATGAGGAGCAGTTAAGAGCCATTGATTTTCTTCACAAGAGCAAGACACCAAGTTTTAGTATATCGAATCCAAGGGCAACCATAGCGAACCGCGATTTTGTTCGCGAAACACAACACACGAAGTGTGGAGTGGAAAGAGTAAAATGTCCCACCGGGTGTGCCATAATCTGTTTACTGCCGAAAGACCGGACCGAGATATTGAAACGTCTGGCCTGAATTTTG
Source organism: Agapanthus africanus (assembly GCA_030015575.1). Lineage (NCBI taxonomy): Eukaryota > Viridiplantae > Streptophyta > Magnoliopsida > Asparagales > Amaryllidaceae > Agapanthus > Agapanthus africanus. The sequence goes on along the minus strand of JASDDO010000024.1, from coordinate 333,455,774 downwards.
GGGCATATGTTATTTGGAATTTTCCATCCATCTCTCCGAAGATACCAAGTTGATTTATGGCACCATATATCGGAGCGACCGTTATAGCAGACTTTATCAGGTCCCCCCTCATTTGTGATTGGTTTTTGATTATGGGGACGCCCTTCCCTGCAGGCGCAAGCCTTTCCAGTTAATTACGTTATCGCTTTGCGATAACCACTTTCTCCTGCTCCAGTAGTTCACTTCATATCGTGTGTTATTTTGATTTTATGGGGTTTCCCATGGATTGTATACGGAGACTAGTTTATGTCGTCGCCCGTAGGGCACGGATTAGCCCAAATCCGTATAACTTAGATTTGGGTTTTGAACTTAGGTTATATATTCTTTTAGTTCAAAAATATTTTGTTTTATTTAAGGACCGTTAATCTAATTTGAGATTAAGATCAACTTAAATATATGAGCATTTGGGCTCAATTTATTTTAACTAAAAATACGTTAGTCCTATTTAAGACTAAGATCAACTTAGCAACATTTTAAGGATCATTTTTTGTTTAAGATCCAACAACAGAGCATTTGGGCTCAGCTGTTTTAGAGAGACTTTTAGCCAATTTGAGCTTAGTCTGCTCAGCCTTTTCTTCTTTCTACTTTTTTTAATTCAAAAGTGCTAAGCACTTATTTGGGTTTTGTTTGCTCATCCCCTTTCCTTTTATGTAGGAGTTCTAAGCACTTGTTTAAACCTCTGGTGCTCACATGTGTATCATGTGAAGCACTCAGTCATGGGCGCTGCCCAATAATTGCTAAGCATTTTAATCATTTTGACTGAATATGTAGTGCTAAGCACTTTTGTATGACGTCCATATGATGAGCACGTGCGGCGCTGTATCATTTTATTTTGTTAGGCGCCTATATGTTTTTCACTTGATGCGCTTCGCACTGCGCAATTAGTGCTAGGCACTCAACCGTTTTGGCTGCATATGATGTGCTGAGCACTTTTACTCAGCGCTCACGTGTATTTCACGTGAGGCGCTGGCCTTCTATTTTAAGCGCCCATGTAGGAAGCACGTGAGGCACTGAGTTCCTGTTCTCTTTTAGAAATTCAATCTCTGTTAATGGAATTTTGACCATTAATGATCACCAAGATCTTTGTTGTGAAAATCCGGGATCGAATTTTCTTTAAGAAATTAAGTTTTCCTTTTTTATTTTGTAAGAACTACGTTCTTTGCGTAGGGTTAAACCCTATATTTAGAGGAATTAAATTCCTGGAAGATATGTTCTTTCCCTTTCTCTTTCTTTTTAACCTAGTTCTTGTCCCCTAGGTTTTGAGTTTGAAGAACCGAATCTCCCCGATGAGAATTGAATTCTCAACTTGTGGAGAGATTTCCTTTGCATATTTCAAATCAGAGGAAGAACTAAGTTCTTATATGAAGGGTTAAACCTTTATTTTCGTTTATACTAGGCAAAGGAGATATATTGATCTCTTCTTTTTCTTTACCTAGAGTTTGAAAGCAGAGAGATCTTCTTCATCTTTTGAGAATTAAATTCTCTGTTTTTCTTTTTATGGACAAACTTATGGGGTCAATCCTTTATCTGTGGTGTTCTTTCCCTTTGAGACTTGAAGTCTCAGGTCCTTTATATAGTAGAGGCAAATTGTTGATTAGTTTTGAGAAAATCTCTCATTTGAGAGATACCAATTGATTTAATTGGTCTTAAAATTGTTCGGGGAATTTTATCCACCATTGGATCTTTGATCCAGTGATTTTCTATTTCACAGAATATGTTTTCTAGTTTTTTACAAGATTTGGGAAATATTTTCCCGTATACAGAATTTAATTCTGTCAAACGGTGATTTCTAATCACCATTGGATTTTAATCCAAGGGCTCTCTGTTTTACAGAGAACAATCTTTTTTTGTTTAGAAAGATTAGGGAAATTTAATTCTATCATTGAATTTTTGATCCAACCGAGAATATCTTTCTCACTTGGAAAGATTAGGGACATATTTTTTTCCTAGTAAAATTTAATTCCATTATTTGATGATCCATCATCACCATTTGATCTTTGATCCAACGGCTCTGTTCAACAAAGAATATCCCAGATTTTAAGGAAATATCCCCCATGTAGAATTTAATTCTACTGGCTTTTAATTTGGGCGCCGACACTCACGTGTTGTGCACGTTGGCGCTACTTAAAAATTTAATTCTTATATATGATAGGCGCTCCTGTGCTTTGCATATTGGTGCCACGTGAACTTCACGTGCGGCGCCACTATTGGATTTAATCGTATAAGACCGGCGCCGGCGCCGGCGTTCTCATGGGGAGCACGTGAGGCGCTGCCTCATTAGAATTTAACAGAGCTTAACACTTTTTATTATGTTTAATTATTAGGGGAACAGGGTATTTCAACCTGTGTAGGAATTATAAGTTATTTTTCTTCAATAAATGTAAGAAACAACTTGTAGCTCACTGGTAAAGTCTCAACACTGCTGTGACATAACCTGTGTATTCGAATCCCATCAGTCCCAATTATTTTAAAGATTTTTTCTTTTTAATTTTTTGGAAGCCCGAGAGTTGCACGTGCAATTCACGGAGAATCGAAATGTTTCAGAAAAATCAAATAGGCGCAATGAGGAGTAAACACTGAGTAAAGTACGCAACACGGATCTCGAGGAAAGAGGACAAAATCTGACCGCCCGTTTCCCTTTCTTACCCGCCGCCGGCGGTCCATGATGCCCCATTCGCCTTCGTGCTTTGCACACACGTTTCTTCAACTTCTCTCTACTCCCCTGCACTATTTGATTTCCCTGCAATTAAACAGAGACTATTCAATTCACCATTTAATATCAATTTTAATTCTTTTAATCCAATTTTTAATTCCCAAACCCTAAATTTTTCACTATAAATAGCACCCCATCCCCTAACTCTCCCCAATTCTGAAATTTCTATCAAAAATTCTCTCAAACTCTCTAAGCAACCAAGTGGAATTAAGCACCAAGTGGAGTAGCAAGCCAAGCTCGACGACTGAAGCCTTTCCGACAAAACCACGATCCCTGAAGGCTTCCCTCACTCTCTTGTCAATAATCTAAACCGGTAAGTCCCTTCATCTCTCTCTCTCTTTTCACTTTAATACAATCTTTAAAACATATCGACAAAAGCGGAGTTAGCATATAAACTGTCTTTAAAACATTTTTTGTCACTTTTCCATGTTTAAAAGTTCATAACAATTCTCTAATATCATTTAAAAATAATATTCACATCAATTATGTTTTTATGTAACCAAAATTTTATATCCAATAATTCCATAAAGAACTTTTTCATAAAAATATCATGAACTTTAATATAATCGTATTTTAGATAACTACAGTATATACCTTTAGATCATTCACGGGATAACGACCTACCCCACACGCACACTATGGTTTCATAGCACGGTATTCTAAATATATGGTTAAATCAAAGAATAAGTTTTTCATTAAAATACCACAGTTTTTATAAAAAGGGTTTTCTTTTTAATCGATATTTAAAAATCCTTGGCTATTGCGCCTCTACAGTCCTCGTTAGGGGATCCGCGTAACATTTCAGAAAAATAAAATATTATTTTTTGAATTTAAATAATAAAATAATAAATTTCACGAAAACTATATGAGTATGGATTTGAGTTTTCGTAGAATGGTATAATTATATACCAATATTTTTGGAAAATATTGGAAATTAATATGAATTATTAATTATAAAGGCATTTATTGGATTTGGACATTTTATAAATTATTATACAATTATTTACAGACAAGTTTACGCTAAACTCGATTAATACTTTACTAATTATGTATGAACCATATTTATGTATCGTGACATGCAACATATCTTATTGTAACACTTGTTCATATTTTATAACCATGGCTTATTTTCATTTGATTTTCATTTGTTTTGTTTTTCTTTCTTTAGAAAAGAAAAAGGAAAGAATATTAAATGAGAGAGGGGGATAAGAGAGTATGGGTGAGGGTGAGAGAGAAAGAGAGTGAGAGTGAGGGAATGTTCTTGCATCCTTAAGCCATCATTTCTACTTATTTTCTCCACCTCCTCCCGTTATTCTCCACCTCCTCCACCTCACTACCTCTATGAAACCATCCTCAAAACTTCATCAAAACCCCACACCACCTTCACAAAAAATGTCCACAACCCCATCCTACACCCCATTGTGAGATCAAGTTGGAATTTTGAGCATTTTGGATCATCTTGGAAATTTCTTCAGTTGCTCCATGAGGTAAAACGTCCACTACTTACCAAATTATTAAGTTTCTTAACCTCCTACATGTGTTTAGAACTCAAAAGTGCAAGATTAATGAACTTGAAAAATTCTAGAGTGAGGATTAGGGGGTAAAACTTATATTGATGCTTAGCAGAGGGTTTAGGAAGTGCTTACAAGATCTCTAGTGATAATTAAGGGTGATATAATGGAGAAATTCTCGGATTCGACAAACTTGGCATTTTCCGATATTGGGTTTTTGTTGAAGTATGGTGATCAATTAGAATCTGCTATGAATCGGGGCCTCTAAAAATTAAGTTGCAAACACAGTTAGATATGCAGGCTTTTTAGAAGATACCCTAGAAACCCGATCCCCTAACTCCCTTTCATGGCCGCCAAAATATCCGTTATGGCCGCAAATTGCGGCCTGGTCTTGGTGATAGGGTGTGGTTTTTGGTCCATAGCTTACTTATCTGATATCTAGGCCTACCCTATATGCAAAATGGCCCAATTTCACCTAGGGTAAAATCCAGGAGTGTTTTTTTAAGTTTCAGATTTCGATTTACGACTTTTGTTAACTTGAGTTTTGGTATTTGAGTCTTGACTCGGTCGTTTGACGTTTGTACGTCAATGTCGGAAGTTGTTTGATTATTCTTGCATGCGTGAACCATAGGTTCTAACCTATGTATGTTTCGCTTGCCGTATCGGTTTTCGGATTTGGTTTTGATTTCATTACAATATGTATTGATTTATAGGTACCTTCGCGTGGACTTCTGAGACGACGAAGGAGAGTAAGGCGTTCATCGACTTCGGATAGAGCGAGGATAGTAGATGAGTAGATGTATATCTACGGGGGAAGTCGGGTGGATGGCGTATAGCACCCCCGCAACCATAGTAATAGGAGAACAGAAATGTAGTATACATATATAGAAACATACGCTTATGTACATACAGATAACCATAAGGATAAGTACGAGATGATATGATGAGATGAGGACATGATGAAACGAGATGGCATGAGTCAATATATTTGATTTGAGGATGCGAGGCGATACATATACACATATACATATGCTAAGATATGATATGAGATAATATATATATATATATATATATATATATATATATATATATATATATATATGAGATAATATGAGATACGAGACCATAGATCCGTACTTTGATTGATGATATTGTACGATGGATGTCACGCCCCGCTTCCCAGTGTACGGGCAGAGGACGCGACGGGTCACGCGACGCATTTACTCGGAAGTAAACACGCTAAGCGTAACTAAACAATATAAGGTAAAATACACAAGTGACAAGATTGTAAATGAACAACAACTTTATTTATTAAACATTCTTTTTACAATACGGCTGAAATGTAAATATATGGAATGAAAGCAATGCCTAAACAATGGCATAACAGAAATGAAAATATGTACAAGTAATCTAGAGCTCTGGGTCGAAGGCTATCTGATCCAAGTCCTCGCTGCTGGGCTCTGTCTCTAGAAGGTCCGATCTACCTGACAACATTCCAAAGAAAGAAGAAAGGAATGTCTTAAGCGAACAATCGCTCGGTAAGTCCCAAAGAATAGGTATAGACAGAATAGACAGAAGGAGAATGTAACTTTTAAAGTTGTATTATATTGTTAACGCCGTTGTTTGTAGCTTGGTACAGAAAATGCCAGTGTATACGAGAGGAGTCACACTATTCCAGAGACCAAGGTATACGGAGCACAAGGAACCGTTCAGCCACGGTACAACGACAATGGATATTCAGGTTAGGTGTATTATGGTTACAGTTTCGTGCCACTTTTAACATCTTCCGTACCAATCTACCCCTTATAAACCCCGCGATGTATTGATCGTATTGTTTGTATTGTATTGTCTTGTTTTGCAAATTGTATATGGAAGACTTGCCGGAACCATGATATCAGTAATGGAACGGATATAATGGATGTACATGTAGATGGAGAATATCCATGGTTCAGTTCAGTCAATATAGATTGAATAGACGAATTCATGGATTCATGTTGTATTGTAGTTTATCCTTGAATCACATTCAAATCAGATTGATTAGGTTAAGACTCAGTCTGAGTCAGACACTTTGAAAAGAACTTGAAATCCTGAATTAGTTTTGATGTTATCGGTAACAGCTGCACATGGACGGCAGAATTTGTGTCTTTTTCCAAGACAATTACCATGTTGATAATACCGTTTGTTATATTTTCTACCTTAAATAGGCAAGCACCCATATCTCCGGCTCCCTGAGGCTCAAGAGACTGGTCCCGCTTAAACCTATGTTTACCAGGGTCCTTATCGTAATTTAGTATAACTTGAGGGGGTTTTATGTAAAAATAGTTTTGGTATAATTTCAAAATACATCTCAAGCATTTAATTATTGTCTTTAGGGTTTTCATAGATTTATGTTTTATAAATGAGAAATTTCTAGTGAGTAGAACCTAATTTTCATAGTATATAGTATTTTGTTGAAATATTGGAATTGTTTTGTATTTGGATCGTATTTTCATGTAATGGTGATTACTTTATTAAAACTTGGAATATTTCTATAATATAATTAAAATAGATATTGTGATAATATATATATATATATATATATATATATATAAATTTCATTTATTTTCTTGTAGAAATCTCATTTTCTAAAGAAAATGCATAAAAATTCCATCGAGATCGAATGCTCCTTTCGGAGGTCTGCATCTCGCTCTACTAAGCCCGAGGATGTGCGATAATCCGCACCATCCCGAACGGGGTCCCCAAAAGTGGGTTGTAGAGACGCAATTGCATGGAAATGTTTAATATATCTTTTTATAGAAATGGTTTTATAAGTTGATGGTATTTATTTGCAAAGTCATTTTATCCCAAGAATAAATTCCCAAAATTTTATCGTGCTATGATAGAGATGTGTGTTATGATGAGGTAGGTCATTACCTCGTAAACTATATAAAGGTAATATGTTATTTATGTCAGAAACTAAAGTATGTGGTATTTTACTGTAAAACCGCGATAAAAATTGCAATATGAATTCTTTTGATGTGAAACTTGTTTAATATGTTTGTTAATGTTTATTGAACATGATATGAAAGTCTTGTATTTTCTTGTTTAAGAAAAATAGGAATTTTAGAGAAAATCCGAATCGGAAGTCGGATTAACTCCGCTTCCGTCGGGTTTTAGTATTCAAGATTTTTAGAATAGAGAAGGAGAGGGGAAGAGGGGAATTACTGGATTCAATGAGAGGGAAGAGGCAGGAGAAGGATTGGGAAGCGTCGGGACGTTGTTTCGTCGCCGGAATCTCTTCGGAATTTCGTCGGAACTTCGCCCGTTTGCTAACTCAACTTGTACACTAAAGGACTTGAGAATTTTGTATAGTTTTTTTAATAGAATTCTGAGTGAGGATGAGTAAAAATAAAGTGTGGTATTTATAGGGGAAATTAGGGTTTAGGGGGTGTATGAAATGCATTGAAATTTGCATTAAAATTGGATTAAATGGGTGATTCAATGTTCTCTGTATGAATGCACAGAAAACAAGCAGTGTGAGAGGAGTGGGGTAGCTGAAAGGTTGCAGGGATGAAGAGATGGGGACTTTACCTGTGGGCAAGCCCGGTGGTAACGGACAAATGGGGTTTTTGGCCGGCCTATTCCCGACGGATGGGGTTGGTCTTGGTGCCACGTGTCGGGATCGTTTGGTATTCTTCAGTGCACATGTTTAAATAATTTGTAACTCTTCAGTTTACGTGTTGTGCACATGCAGACCCTTAGGCTTCTAAAAAGATTAAAAGAAAATTAAATCAAAATATAATGTGGCTGATGGGATTTGAACTCTGGTGCTATGTGTCAGCAGTGTAAGGTCTTACCAATGAGCTACAAGCTCTTTTTTGCTGTTCAAAAGCAAAACAAACTTATAACTCGTGCTCAGATTTAGGTGTCCCTTTCTGTATTTTTGAAAAACATTTCGTATAGAAAGTTTAGGGTTGTTACAATGGATTATACCGTATGTGATATAATGTACAGGACGATAGATCCTTACCTTGATTGATAATATCGTACGATGGATTATACTGTACGCGATATAATATACCGGATGATTGATCCGTGCCCTTGACTCGAGGATGACATACGATGGATTATACCATATCTGATACTATGAAGATGGATCGCCGAGTTATGTATTGTCTTGATCTGGAAAATCATTGCTTTCTAATCACTTTGGTAGATAATAGATTACATTTGAACCATACCTATTTTCAAACTAACGAATCGTTAGACACTTTAAATGACAACCTCAAGGGACGCTACAGATTTCCAAATGGTATCTCTTTTTCAAAACACCGTAGCCCCAGTTTCAAAAACTATGATTCGTATTATTTAAACTATAACCGTATGGTTCATGTGTAGTTACGTATTTTATACCGTTCATGTTTACGCTGTATTATTTTCTCGCGACGTACATACTACGTTCCTGGCACTTATCTTTATATTGCTTCGTCTGCTAGGTCACACGCACCATTACCGATGATGCGCATGTTGCATGTATACAGATTTGCCGGCTCACACACTCATCATCGGTAATTGCCATGCCACTCACATATTAGAACTGCTATATCACCGTATTGTTCTTAAACTGTAGAATTATAGTCATTGTTCAGTACTTATTACCGCACATGCTAGTTTAGATATTGTACTTCCTTACCTGGTTACACGACATGTTTACATGAAAACACTTGCAATACTTTACAATACTGTTTTGTGCTTGCACTTACTGTACCTTTATGGTTACATGCATATGAGATTCTGTTTTCATGAGATCTCTGGATTTGAGAACCGTAGATATATTTAAAAAAGTCTTATGATTGTTTTTAAAACGCGGTTTCTCTTGATATGATATTTCGATGTCCACCATGAGTTTTCTCAGTTCTGAGCTATGTATATACCCGATTCGAGGAGAGAGGAGGCACCGTCTGTAGGTACATGGTGGACTCGGTACGGTACCCCGGGGAAAGAAGATCGTATAGAGAGACGTTGAGCCCGGCAGGGGAGCAATACCGTCCGGTGATAGTTTGGGCTCGGCGGATATCCGGAGGATACCGAACGGAGTCGTGTGATCAGATGGATATGAGGGACGATCCGATGAGACGGCGCCCGAGATATGAGGATTTACGTGTCGATGCTGGACATGGGTTTTTATGATATTTTCGAGTGTCGATGCTGGACACTCAGGTTTTATGATGATTTGATGTGTCGTTGATGGACACACGTTGGATGATGCACATGTATATATGCATATGATTCAGATGACTTGATACTATATACTGTTACTGGCCCGACCTTGTTATCATTACATATATATATACACGATCATCCTAGATACCACCGTATTACTTTTATGTTATAGTATGACCTAGGAGATCGTTATACATTCGATTTCTACCTGTTGTTATTTTCTACTCACAAATTGGAAACTCACCCCCGTGGTGCCACAGTTTTCTTGTCGGATCGACCGCTCGGATCAGTACCAGCTCGCTGGTACACAGCTTCTTTCTGGGTGAATTGCATTGGTAGGTGTGGTACACTTTGGATCGTGACCACCTTTGTATATATTTATTTTAGTTGTATCTAGTTACAAGCTCCATCAACCAGTCTTTGTATATTTTGTAGACCAAGACACCGGACTTGTATATTCTTGAGACTTAGAGCGAGATGGGCGTATTGTTCTTGATTTAAGTTTGATGATGTCTTGGTCTTCTTTATTTTCTTTCTATGATTAATCTTTGCCTTGGGCATCGTATATTTGTATATTGTTTGGTTGTGATTCCGCCAATTGGCGAAGAGCTAGCTCCCACTTGGGGATGCCTATTATTATTGCTATGTATTGGTTTTGGATCAAAATTTACAAAGGAGGTGCTGCCAAAATTTCAATGACAAAATTGTTTTCAAAGATAGTATACAACCCACTTGTATTTTCATATAATATTACTTATACCTTTAAAAGAAGAATTTGAATTCATTATGCCGTTATTTCAAAACTGCACCTTCATTATTTTCCGAAAAAGGTTTAGATTTCTGGGCTTTCGGCTTACTTGGATTACAGTGGGGTCCTATAGATTTCACGTGATTCAAGTGCCGATCATGTGCCAATTCCGGGTTGTGACATCTACTAATGGATGGTGCAGATTATCGCACATCTTTGGGATAATAGAGCGAGATGCAGAACTTCTCACGGAGTATTCGGTCTCGAAAGGAAATAAAAATACGGTTTTTAAAAAATACAACTTTTCTAAACAAAACAAACTTTGAAAATATTATATAAAACTATGAATCCGTATTTTCAATAAAAACAAATTATGAAACTATATATTTAAAATGAATGATTAGAATATTTAATAAAATACCATCAAGTTTCCAAAAGTAGTAGTTTTCATAAAAGTACCATAAACTTTCAAAAAGCTATGTTTTGTCACTAAATTACTACAACAATTAAAATATATGCTCATGAAAATCCTAAATATTATAAATCACCCACGAGGCTTATTTTTAAACAATATTAACATATTGTTCATAAAACCCCCTCGAGTTATGTAAACAATATTTAAGGACTCTAGATTAATATAGGTTTAAGCGGTATCATTTTTCTTGAGTTTCGGAGAGCTGGAGAAAGTGAGTGCTTACCTATTCGGGTTAGACAACTTAATGGAATTATCAATGGTAATTGTCTTGGAAAAAAACACAAATCCCGTCGTTCATGTGCAGCAGTTGCCGATTTCTCCCGAACATAAGATCTTTACCAGTTAAATCAATTCATATGAAAAAGACTTGAACTCGAATCTAAACCCGAATCTAAATTTGAACTTGAACTCGAATCCAAACTCGAATCTAAACTTTAAATTGAACTCGAGCCCAATCTACTCGAACTAACTTGACTCGAACCAAAATTGCAATTGACATGACTCGCATTTTACTCGACTTACTCGACTTCATTCTATATCTTTTGCAATTTATGGTTTCGATCAAGACATGTTATAATCAATCAATCAAATTAATTACGTATATTATACAGTTATAGACTATTTATACTCGGGGTGTCAGGGATAATTTCTTGTGTGAATCCAACGGAGTTTCAGGAGTCCCGTATTAACCATTTTTTTATTTTACTCGAATATCAGTCAGGTCGATTCATCCACGGCCTAGAGCCCCGATGCTAACACATGAAATGGGCCCGTGTTTCCTTGCTCCTGGGGCCCCACTCTTGAGCTCGTGAATATTTCCACGACAGCATTGACATTCACACTTGGAACTTAACGTTAACATAGTGACCATATAGAGACCTATAGTACATATTTACCCATGTGCATATACTTTTACTCATTATATATATATATATATATATATATTCTATACTTGTCTTTTAATCTTCTTTAATCCTTGGGACTTACCGAGCGCTAGTTCACTGACAAGCATTCCAACCATCCTATTTTCTTGGAATGTTCGTCAGATACGGTCGAGAGAGGGGAAGTGGAGGCCACAAAGGAAGAATACAACCTGATTGCTACTCAGGATTAGCTTAGCTTCATTTTTATTCAGCTTATGTATGCTACATTTTTAGGCATTTTCCTTTATTGTATTTACTTTTTAGTTGAAACCATGTACTTGTAAATATTTGAAGTTGAATGTAAATAAAGATATTTGTTGAAAACTTTACAGTCTCTATTTATTCTTGCATTATATATTATTTTTTCAATATTCTTAGAATATTTATTTAGGGAATGACATTCTCTGAATAAATATGTCACGGGCTTGCCACGTCATCGTTTCCGTCTACTGGGAAGCGGGGCGTGACAGGTTTTATTGGTGGCCCATGTAGGTCAGTTCTGCATAAAGTCATAAACAATATACCACAATAATTAATGAATTCAACAAATATTTACATTCCTTACATTTCAAATTACTTGAATCTATTCTAACCTATCTTTTATATCAAGGCGATGGACTCTCCGAACAACACTAGCACAAATGTAAACGACAATACTCCATCGCCTACACTACCACCACCACTTATCGTTGCAGCTCCTATCAATGAGCAAACATTACTTCTTGAGGCTATCAAGAGCCTATTAGAGGGTCAGCAGCAGACTGCTATTCTTATGAACCGCCCCGAAGCCGAAGTACCCAGAGTTAAGCAGTTTCGGGCACTGCACCCAAAGAACTTCTCGGGTAAGGAGAGCCCGCTTGAAGAAAAAGAATGGACTCAAGCGATCGAGGATGATCTGGCAGCAGCTCAAGTGCCAGATATAGCTTGGGTAAGAGTTGCTAAATTGTAACTGACCGATAATGCCAGAGTTTGGTGGAAAGCTAAGAAGAGCCGTCTCACGCAACCGATAGAATGTAGAGCATTCTGAGACCTCTTCGATGCCAAGTACTTCCCAGATTCTGCTCACTTTAACATGGAGCAGCAATTCATCCATTTACAGAAAGGCTCGATGTGGATCGAGTCAGTGGATAAATATGTTGCTGAGTTTACCATGCTCGGCAGGTAAGATATAGTCTCAAATTCAATTTTCTTATCTTACTTACAACATTGCTAACATAAGGTCATAACAGGTTCGCTGTACACCTTATTCCCACTGCTAAGATCCAGACACGACGATTCCAGCAGGGGTTGGACCCTGAAATCCAAGCTGCACTCGCTACAGGTAATTTCCTAACCCATGAGATTGCTTTGAAGGCTGCCCGACGCTATGAGACAGTTGTGAAGAAGAAGGGAAGGCCACAGACTGTCGATGTGAAATGTCCTGTGCACCAGATCATGGAAAAGGCCTCTTCCAGGCCATCTTTCAAAGGACCATCTCGGAGGCCAGTAGGTTCGTTCGCCAACAATAGGACAGACTTTGCATCTACTACAAGAGAACATGGCACCTTGTGAAGAACTGTCGTAGGGCGAACAACTTATGCCTGAACTATGGGTCTTCTACTTATGCCATTGGAGCATGCCTCCAGAACCGAGGACCCAACAACCCTCCAGCTGGACCGGCGATCCAAGCTCCTCCTATCCGGTTAGCTCTACCAGCTACAGCTTCCCGCATCCAGACCACTCAACCCCAATGCCGAGTGTTTAACCAGGCACACAGGAAAGTGCCACGACGCCAAGCATTCACTATGTCGGTCAAAGAGGCCGAAGCTACGGGTCAGGTTATCATCGGTAAATATCTTCCCTATTTTCTTTCAATCCTTTCAATTCACAGCCATCTTATATTTGTTATACCTAAACATATCCCACATGACTAAGGTACAATCTTAGTAGCCTCCCTACCTACACTCGCGTTCTTCGATACTGGGGCATCATATTGCTTTATGTTGCAATGGTTCGTAAGAACTCATGTGATCCCAGTTAAGCCGCTCGTATCCAGCTGGAATGTCAGTTCAGGGAACGACGTTCTAAAAGCAACTTTGGAATACGATCTATGTCCAGTGGTCGTCTGCATTCAAGAATTCTATACGGACTTTAAGGTGCTGGACATACCGAACTTCGACGTAGTCTTGGGAATGGACTGGCTGGAAACTTTCTTCGCTACCATCGACTGTCGCCAAAGGAGGGTAGTGTTTGAAATACCAGATCACCTAGTGTTCTACTTCAAAAGCAGAGACCGGATCTTAGAGCCTAGCACCTTCAGAGCAAAACTAAATAAGGCAGAGGTTGCGGCGTTGCAAACGGAAGAATCGAAGCCAGAGGTAGTTCGAGAGTTCGAGGATGTATTTCCGGAAGATATATCAGGTTTGCCACCCGATCGAGCTCTTGAATTCAGCATTGCTTTGCAACCCGGCACAAAACCAGTAATAATAGCTCTGTAACGATTCAGTCCAGAGGGATTGAAGGAGATCCGTATTCAGTTGGACGACCTCCTCAAGAAAGGTTGGATCCAACCCAGTACTTCAAGTTAGGGATCTCCGGTGCTGCTGGTGAAGAAGGAAGGTAACTACAGGATGTGCGTGGATTATCGAGCTCTGATTGAGGTGACAATTTAAAACAAGTATCCTCTACCTCACATCAATGATCTTTTCGATCAGTTAAGTGGATCTTATATTTTTTCAAAATTAGATCTTCGTTCAGAATATCATCAGGTGAAGGTCAAGGAGTCCGGCATTCCGAAGACGACATTTAGGACTCGTTATGGTCATTATGAATATCTCGTAATGCCATTTGAAGTGACCAGTGCACCTACCATAGTTATGAACTTGATGAACCAAGTTTTCCGAGAGTACTTACACAGATTTCTTGTTATCTTCATCAACGACATCCTGGTTTATTCAAAGAATCGGAAGGAGCATGCCAAGCACTTACGGATTGTCCTAGAGACATTACGACAATATCAGCTCTACGCCAAGTACAGTAAGTGTGAATTTCGGCTAGATCAAATCAGATTTCTCGGACATATCGTCTCAGGCGAAGGAATCTCTGTAGATCCAGCTAAGGTGTCAGCTGTCAGTGAGTGGCCGACACCAAGGATGGTAAAAGATATAAGAAGATTTCTACGCTTAACAGTATACTACAGACGCTTCATCGAAGGATTTTCAAAGATCGCAGCGCCCCTGACCAACCTCACCTGTAAAGACGAGGCATTCGTGTGGTTAGAAGCATGTGAGAAGGCTTTTGTAGAATTCAAGTTGAGATTAACCTCTGTTTCTATCCTCATAATACCGGATCAATCTGGCGGATTCGATGTGCATTGTGATGTGTCTGGTAAAGAATTAGGATGTGTTCTACATCAGCATGGAAAAGTTGTGGCTTTTGCATCAAGGCAATTAAAAGTTCATGAACGCAATTATCCAACACATGATCTGGATCTGGTAGCAGTTGTCTTCGCACTCAAGATTTGGCGCCACTATATTTTAGAAGAATGAGAGGATATGTCACGCCCCGCTTCCCAATGTACGGGCAGAGGACGCGATAAGGCCGCTATGTATTTACTCTGAAGTAAACACGCTAAGCGTATCTAAGCAATATAAGTAAAATGCACAAGAGACAATGACAATAAGTATAATTGAACAACAACTTTATTTATTAACATTCTTTTTACAATACATCTGGAAAGGTAAATACATAGAATGAAAGCAATGCTTAAACAGTGGCATAACAGAAATGTAAAGGAAATGTAATGTACAAGTGAACTAGAGCTCTGGATCTTCAGTAAACTGGTCTAAGTCCTCGCTGCTGGGCTCGATCTCCAGTGAGTCCGAAATACCTGACAACATTCCAAAGAAGAAGAAAGAGAATGTCGTCAGCGAACAAATCGCTCGGTAAGTCCCGTAAATAGACAAGAAGGGAATAGACAGAATCTAGAGTATATTGTTATAATGTTGTATTTAGTGTTAACGCTGTTGTTTGTAGCTTGGTACAGAAGAATGCCAGTGTATACAAGAGGAGTCCCACTATTCCGGAGACTAAGGTATACGGAGCACAAGGAACCGTTCAGCTATGGTACAACGGCAATGGATATTCAGGTTAGGTGTGTTATGGTTGAAGTCTCGTGCCTCTTCTAACACCTTCCGTACCAATCTACCCCTTATAAACCCCGCGATGTCTTGATTGTATTGTTTTTATTGTATTGTATTGTATTGTAAATTGTATAGATGGATGACTTGCCGAAACCATGATATCAGTAATAGAACGGATATAATGGATGAACATGTTGATGGAATATATCCATGATTCGGTTCAATCAATGTAAATTGATATAGTTTGAATAGATGGATTCATATTGAATCATGTTGTATTGTAATTTGTACTTGAATCACATTCAAGTCAGATTGATTAGGTTGAACCTCAGTCTGAGTCAGACACTTTTAAAAGAACTTGAAATCCTGAATGTTTTGGTGTTATCGGTAACTGCTGCATATGGACGGCAGTATTTGTGTCTTTTTCCAAGACAATTACCATGTTGATAACACCGTTTGTTAAGTTTTCTACTTTAAATAGGCAAGCACCCATATCTCCGGCTCCCCGAGGCTTAAGAGACTGGTCCCGCTTAAACCTATGTTTACTAGGGTCTTTATTGTAATTTAGTATAACTTGAGGGGGCTTTATGTAAAATAGTTTTGATATAATTTCCAAAATACACCTCAAGAATTTAATTATCGTCTTTAGGGTTTTCATTGATGTTTATTTTATAAATGTGACCTTTCTAGTGAATAAAACCTAATTTCATAATATATGGTATTTATTTGTAATATGAATATTGTTTCGAATTATCATGGTAGTTTCTTGTAATATTTGAATTCTGTTCTTGAATTTTGGAAACATGGAATAATATATATATTTAAAATAAGTATTTTGGTAATATTTATATATACATATTTAACGAAAATAAATTTATTTATTTTCTTGTAAAAATCTCATTTTCTGAAGAAAATGTATAAAAATTCTGTCGAGATCGAATGCTCCTTGCGGAGGTCTGCATCTCGCTCTACTAAGCCCGAGGATGTGCGATAATCCGCATCATCCCAAACGGGATCCCCAAAATGGGTTGTAGAGGCGCAATTGCATGGATAGTTAAATACACTTTTTATAGAAAAATGTTTTATAAGTTGAAGGTAGTTATATGTAAATTCGTATTTTACCGAATCTATGTTCCCAAATTCCATCGTGCTATGGTAGATATGTGTGTTGTGAGGAGGTAGGTCATTACATCGTGAGTTTTCTAAAGATAACACGGTTAAAAAGGTATAAACATGTCGAAATGAAACATGAAGGTATTTTAATGTAAAAGTGAAATAAAACTTACCATGGTTATCATTTTAATGTCAAACTTGTTCTATTGTCTTTGTTAATGACTACTAAACAATATATCAAAAGTTGTAGGTTTGTTATTAAGAAAAAATTTTATTTTTAAAAGAAAAGAGAATCGGAAACCGGATAACTCCGCTTCCGACACGTTTTAAGAAATGAGAGTTTGGGAATAGCAAAAGAGAGAGAAGGGGGACTTACTGGCTTATAAGGTAGAAAGGAGAGAGAGGAAGAGTTGGGAATCGCCGGTGCGTCGTTTCGTCGCCGGAAACTCCTTGTATCGTTGCCGGAACTTCGTCAGAGTTTCTCTCTTTGTTAACTCCACTTGTACACTATGGGAACTTGGAAATTTCTTGAGAGTTTTGGCAGGGAATTGTGAGTGAGGAGGTGTGAAATGAGGGTTGTATTTATAGGGAAAATTAAGGTTTAGGGTGTTTAAAGAATGCATTGAAATATGCATTAAAATTGGGATTAAATGGCATTTTATTACTCTCTGGAAATATTCAGAGTAAACAAACAATATGAGGTTAGTGGGGGTAGCTGAAGAGGTGCCAGGGGAGGAAATTGGAGAGCATTGGGTACGGGGGCCCGGCGGCGCCGGCATTACCTACGGTCTCGCCGGTCGGAATCCGGCGGCGAGGCTTGGGATTCTCTCCACGTGTCCCTATCGCTTCAATTTCCCTCGTGCTTATATTTATTTATTCTGTAACTTACCCTATTACGTGTATTGCATGTGTAGACTCTTGGGCTTCTAAAAGATTAAAAGAAATTAAA
This sequence comes from Agapanthus africanus, assembly GCA_030015575.1. Taxonomy (NCBI): domain Eukaryota; kingdom Viridiplantae; phylum Streptophyta; class Magnoliopsida; order Asparagales; family Amaryllidaceae; genus Agapanthus; species Agapanthus africanus. The sequence continues at coordinate 333,437,980 of JASDDO010000024.1, read as the reverse complement.
ATAAAAAGATAATGTGGCTGATGTGATTTGAACTCTGGTGCTTTGGTTCAGCAGTGCAAGATCTTATCAGTGAGCTACAAGCTCTTTCTTGCTGTTCAAAAGTAAAACAAATTCTTATAGCATTCACAGGAATTGTAAATACCCCAATTGTACATCAACTTTAAATGAATTTTATGTACACAGAATTTGGAGTTGTTACAGTCTACCCTCCTTACAAAAATTTCGTCCTCGAAATTTACAATTTATTTTAAGCACTAGTTTACAAATAAGTGAGGATATCTTGCACGCATCTCATCTTCCCTTTCCCATGTCGATTCTCTTGGAGTGTCTTTCCTCCACCTCACTCTAACCAAGTTGACTTCTTTGTTCCGAAGTGACTTCACTTTTCTATCCAGGATCTCAACAGGTTGCTGCTCACAAGATAAGTCTGGTTGTATAGTGAGTTCGGAGTGATCAAGTACATGGCTGGGGTCACTCGCATACCTTCTGAGTTGGGATATGTGGAACACATTGTGCACTCCTTCCAATGAAGGTGGAAGTGCCAAGCGATAAGACACTCCTCCGACTCGTTCGAGTATGTCGAACGGTCCAATATACCTTGGACTTAGCTTACCCCGTCTTCCAAAAAGAATCACTCCGCGGTTCGGAGATATCTTCAGAAATACGTGATCTCTCGGCTGGAACTCCAAATGACGGCGCTTTGCATCAGCCCAGTGCTTCTGTCGGTCTTTGGCTATGTGCATTCTTTCCCTGATAGTATGAACTACGTCAACAGTTGCTACTATCATCTCAGGTCCAAGGAGTTCTCTATCTCCGATTTCGTCCCAACTTAATGGCGATCGACACTTCCTTCCATATAGCGCTGCAAAAGGTGCCATTCCTATGCTTGCTTGGTAGCTGTTGTTGTATGAAAACTCCACAAGGTGTAGGTGATCTTCCCACGATCCTCCGAATTCTAGAATACACGCTCTTAGCATATCCTCCAAGATCTGAATAGTTCACTCAGACTGACCATCTGTTTATGGATGATAAGCCGTGCTGAAGTTCAGACTTGTTCCCAAGCTTGCTTGCAAACTTTGACAAAATTGTGATCGGAACCTGGTGTCACGATCGGAGACAATGCAAACTGGTACTCCATGAAGTCTCACGATTTCCTGCATGAGTTCATGGGTATCAGAGATAGTACATTTTGAAGAGTTTAAATCTTACTTAGATTCTTACCTCCATGTACTTCTTTGCTAGTGTCTCAGTAGATTGGCCAACTCCAAATGGGATGAAGTGAGCCGACTTTGTGAGTCGACCCACAATAACCCATACCGCATCGTTACCCTTTGTGCTGCGAGGGAGTGCAGTCACAAAATCCATTGTGATGTGTTGCCACTTCCATTTTGGGATAGGTAACGGTTGAAGTAATCCAGCAGTCCTGTGATGTTCAGCCTTTACTTGCTGACACACCAAGCATTTAGCGACGCTTTTGGCTACTTCATGCTTCATTCCATGCCACCAGTAATTTTGACGCAGATCTTTGTACCTTCAGGGTGTACTGAGTAGGGAGAGCTGTGAGCTTCTTTCTTTAACTCATCCCGCACAGAACCTTTTAGTACACACAATCTACTGCTGTACCTCAAAGATCCGTCTTCGTGAATGATGAAGTCTGTTCTGAGTCCATTCTCTACTTGTTCCCTGATCTTTTTGTTAGTTATATGTATGCCCCAGAGGCCATTACTGTACATATGATGTATATTGTAATGGATGCTTGGACATATATAGGGAGGACTTTCTTGCTCGACATGATAGTATGCTATCTGGTTGTACTTTATCTTAACATGTATTCTGATTGTCTCTATATTACATGTTGATAAAGCCTTTAGGATATGTACTCGACTACTGGGACTATGATGAGATCATATTAGTGGGGCCACGGTAGTCGACGAGTACATCCTATAACTGTTCCTAGTCGAGGGTGTTTCGAGACAGGGCATCGATACACCAGAGTAGACTAGTGTATACGCATCTTGACCCATATGATGGGCGATGGATGATCCCATATCCATCGGTGTTTGACATCAAGGATGGTGTACGGGTGCTCAGTGGAGACTGGGTACACTGGACGGACTCGCCGAGAACTCCCAGATGGTATTATACCTCACGTCAGATGGCAGTTCTCCGGTGACACTGGTACAGAGTAGTCAGTTGACCCGAGATCATCATAGAGTCTTGCGTGATTCCCACTGTGCTTTGATTTCCATCATACCACGTCCAAGAGGGCGTGCAAAAAGGTGGCTTTTGGGTACATTCCCGAATCACATGGAGGCAATGAGCGATAGGAGGGGATTCGTCTCTCCCGGTATAGGGAGTTGATGTTGTGCTGTGTTCGATTGGCTATAACCGGAAATACCTGGCCAGGGTTGCTGAGATTTACTGGTAACTGTTATCAGTAGTTTCTAGAACTGTTATAGACCTCATATCGACACGACTTATCGAGCTACTGGGGTCTGACGTTTACCACCCCTAGGCGAGATATGCGACATATCAGACGACGAGACCGGACTATACGGGAGTGTTACTGTTTCGATTCACAGGAGAATGTACAGGCTTGCTTGTTGATCTTCTGAGCGCTCAATACCTGGGTGGCTGTTACGTTTAGCTGACCGCTTGCAGCTTGTGGGTGTTTGATATGATCATCACCTACTGCCGGTGTATTGACGATTCTTTAGAGTCCTACACGGAGGTTTCTTGGCTCAGGCAAAACGGAGTAGGAGCACATATGTGATATGTGCGGGACCGAGGATAATGCGGTATGTGATACCGTATTGGATTCTCGCGATATGAGATATCGGCCGGGTATATGTGATATAGCCGGGTCATCGTATTAGTCGGTTATATGCGATATAGCCGGATTGTCGGATCAAGTGTTGATTCGATAATTTAATGTATAATAATATATATGATATATTAAATTACATTAACTAATATTAGCTCACTAAAAGATTCTTTTACTCACTCGGGTAATACATTGATATATATGCGATATATGTTAATTGTATTATTTTATTTTGTTACGATAAATATTATATATGTGATATATAATATTGTAACATGATATGATAACTAATGCAACATGATTAGTGGAGTTTAAACATGATTATGATTTGGATTAGGGTTAAGACTTCTAGTAGATTCTAGAAGGTTTCTTTTTGTCATGAATGAGATATTATGCTTGATATTTTTGTGTGACTCATGCTTTAACCCAACCCAAACCCTAACCCTAGTTAATTCTCTACATGGGTTTAGTTGACCATGGTTGCATTAATCATCATATTTATCCTTTCTTTATTCATCATAAAAAGTTTTGATGTTGATTGTTCATCTTCTTTCTTCTTTCTTTCATAGAAAAAGCTTTCTAGCTTTTTCAAGGTGATGAAAAATGAGTGAGTAAATGAAAATAAAAGAGAGCAAAAATCCTACTTCATCATTCTCATCTATCATTGCCCTTTAGATGAGAGTGTTCACTTCATATTATGAGTGTTAACTTGTGTTAACGAAACTTCAAGGTAGATCATCTTTGTATCGAAGATCGGAAGCAAGACTGCGTCTTTCTCTTCGTGGAACCTCTTGAGAGTCCGGAACACGATGATCGCAGCGAAGGGACTTCAACACGGAGCTTAAGAAGTTAAGGACCGGATCTACAAAGGTTGTAATCCCTCTCACTTAATATTAAAGTGTTTAACATACTAGTTTTCGCCTAAACTCTAGTTTAAAGATCTCGTATCGGGTTGTTCGGCACGGCTATTTTTTTGAAATCGGGCATGGTTGATGCCTCGTAGACCCTTGTGGCAAACCCTAGCAACCCTATACTTTTGCAACTTGGTATCACTTGCTTGAGCTGCTTTGATGTGATTGACAATGGTAGATTGAACTTGTAGTTCATCAGACTTGAAGCGTTACCTGGCATGACCACTTCAATCTCCATCTGATGCAAGTCTTGTTGAAGCTTCCACTGAGCGGTGAGATTCATTGCTAATGGTTGACGACTAAGGGCATCAGGTACCACATTCACCTTTCCCGGGTGATATAGCAGGTGTTCAGTTGATAAAACTGCACATTTGTATTACATTTTTCCTACCATTTTCATATTAAAAAAGGACTTTATTATAATATATTATACATATGAGGGTTTACGTGTAAAAACACCATTTTCCATGCGTTAATATATTTTAATCAGTATTTGGTAGGAAAATGTATGCAAATAAATCTATTGACCAAATCCTAGTAGAACTAAGTCTACTAAATATTATTTGAGATTATTGTGCAGAATTTTCCAAGTTGTTATGCAGAATTTATCAAACAAATCAAGTTGTTGAAGAAAACTTGCCAAATTAAGAAGCAAAACTTGGAGACCAAGTCTGGGAGCAACCGAGAAAAGATTTCTGAATTCTGAAGGTGCCTAGGATTGCCACATGCACAATCACAAAGCCCAAGAAAAATGATCAAGAGATCCCCACCATTGGCCGTGGAACCGCGGCCAAACCCCCCTGTTGGCCGCGGATCCGCGGCAATCTAGAGAGATCATTTGCTAAGATTTTGTGGCTTAAATCTCTGCTATATTTTACCAACTTTTTAAGCAAAAGATTGTGGCTTTGGACTATAAAAGGGCACCGAGAGCCTCTTGGAAAAGTTATCAAGCCGAAGAGATCACGAAGCCCCTGACGCTCACGCATCCAGGCTGATCATCAACTGTTCATCTATCTCCTTAGGAAAGATCGAGAAGCAACTAGTTTGTAATCATTTTCTACGGAATAAAAGTGTAGATTGTTCAGTTGATTAATAAAGGTAGTTATTTTATTTAATTCTTTTGCATTTTACATTATGTTTTCCCTCTCTTTCTTTTCATCTTCTTCTCCTAACATGCGCGAGTAATTCTCCGCTTGTTAGGGTTCGTAGGATTAGGGTAGGCTAATGGACGATGAAAATAACTAAACCCTTTTTAAGTCCTATAAAGTTTAGGAACTTTATCAAAAGAATCATTAACATCCTAATCGGGCGCGCTGACAATTCTTTGCTAGTTCCGACCGCTATTAGAGATTAGATTAATGATTGTTTTGGTAAAGGCTAGATATGAACGGAGTTCCGTGTCGAGATAAGGGTTAAGAGTGGGATTCCTTTTCCCTCCAGAAACCCTAATCTACACGCATCACCGTCGTTCTAGTTCTAAATCTATTAATGGATAAAAATGGTAACTTTTAATTAATCGTCCATAACTACTAAATCCTAACGAACACTACAAGCCTTCTTATTATATTTACTACATCTTAAAAATAATCTAGATCTATATTTTACATTCTTGTTTAACGTAGATCTAGAAACCATTCTATAAAATTCTTTATCCCTCCTCTCTTTCTCAACACATCTAAAGTAAGAATAAAAGGTTCCACGTTTCCCAGAGGATGACCCGTACTCACCTCGGTCTAGCTACACGCGACACCGTTATTGATTGCGGTTAACTACTACAAACACACTCTTTCAAACCAATCAAATGGCGTCGTTGCCGGGAAAACGTGCGTAATTTTTTATTTTTACTATTTGTGTTGAATTCTTAGACGAGTCATATCATTATTAAAACAAAACTGCAAATTGTATATTTAACGATTATTGTGTGAATTTTTGCGAGGAAATCTAGAGTCACGGACATGAGGAAACAGGAGATCTAGGGTTCACACTTCTCTGGTAAGATTCTAACTCCCTTCTCTCTCCTCTAAAATCCAATAAAATCTATTTTTTGCAGGATTCTTTGCAAAATATCGCCGCTCAAAAATCTTTTTGCAAGGTTTTGTTTTTCGGTTTGTTTTTGCATATTTTAATACGGATCTTTAAGGGGCAAGGACCAAATCAAGATTAGGTGGGGATTTCATCACCCTTCCTAAGCCCCACAAATCAAAAACCAAGCATATAGATCAACCCTTAATTAATTTAAAAAATATCTAGACCAAACTCTAAGGACTGTCGCGCTCAATAAGGACAGAGGAAGGTCGTGGGTAATCTATCGTTTATCCGCATTATTTTTGTAGTGCCTAGGCAAGTGTGTCGAAGGCTAGTGGTTTTTAATTAGGCCCATGACGTGGTTCCTTCCCACTTACCTGGCACTTACCTGGCTACAAGGGTAGTACGGAGGCGGTAGAGGATTTATCCTGCGGCTTGTCCTTTGGAAGTCTAGGAGCGGTCTAGAGACTGGACCTAGGTAACCATAGTTCTAGGGTTGTGCATTTTTGTGATTTGTCTAAATCCGTCTTTTTTTAAAAATAAACTAATTACTTTCTCTCCTTTTTACCCCTTCCCCCTTTTTCTCTTCTTATAATGGGTGACCTAAACAGAAGAACACTTGCCGAGCTTTGCTGTCCACAACCAGATATCTCTTGTTTTCGAAATCCCTTCGGTATACCGTCCGGCTCTTCCATGTCCTTAAGAGATCATATAGAACAAGCAGGAAGAAACAGTTGGCCACCTCAGTCTAGGTCTTATCAACCGTATCCTAATCCTACACCTGTTTCAGTTCATACCCAGAGTGAGGAAGCCCCTAGACGAATGTCCATTGCTGAGCACATAGCTAGGTCTAGAGGCCAAAGTTTCAACCCGGACCAATATCAACCATCACCACCATTGTCCGGAGAAGAGTTTGATATGCGGTTTGTATATAGCCAACCAACCAACCCATATCAATATACTTCTTATCATAATATTGATCGTACTCCTACCCAAGTTCAGCAACCATTCTGTTCCTATCAATCCAATCCGACTTTTCCACCTACTCTAGACAGTTCCTCTAATCAGTCATTTGGGAGTTTTAATTATCCACAGGAATTTCAATCTTATACTGAAACCCCTTATCAACCCAAGACCAGTCTGGAGCAGACATTAGAAAAATTTATGGAACTGACGAATCAAATTATGAAGGATTTGCGTAGTAGGACAGAATTATACACCCTCCCTAATCAAACCTTCCAGCTCCAAACTGAAATCCACAACTCTAGTTTCATAGATTCATCAAGTACAATGTCTGATAAGTTGTGTGACTTTGTAGTGTTTGATTTACCCAACTGTGAAGGGTCCATTTCAAGTGAAACCATACCCAACCCTTGTGATCTCTACACCTCCACTCTTGAACCAAAACTGATTGAAAACCATACTTTTGATGAGGAGTTTGAGAATTTTAACCTTCACTTGAATGAGGTGATTGACGTTGGGGATATATTGATTGATGAACCCGAAATTTTGGATGATTTTGTCCCTCCAATTCATCAAATCCTTTCACTTCCTTGTAGTCATCATCTTGAGCCTTTAATTCTTCCCGAACCCCAAATATGTCTTGAAGTTGAGGATAATGGTATACCCAAAGATCAGACCGAAATACAGCCTCCATCTTCCACATCTGGTTCAGCAACACTCGACACACCAATTTGTTTACCCATTTCACCTTCTACTTTCTCCGGTTCTTCTTCTGTTCCTATAGTTTCAGTGAGTTTTGATAAATCACAAGCCGTTAATTCAAGTTCAATAATACCAGAAATTCAACTTGATTTGGATATTTTTGAAAATGAGGTAGAAGAGTTTTTCGAGTCCTCTACCTCAATGATTTTTGATGAATCGAGTAGAATAAATTCTGGCACAAAACTCTTTGACAGCAAAATGTTCAATCACACCATCGATAAAAGTTTTGAAGAACTTTTTGCTGACGAACTTGAATTTTTAAACAATACGGATTTTGTGATTGATCAATCTCCACCTATAGAGGTTGGACCGTCATCATTCCTTCTTCCTAATCATTCACATTCATCCTCATTCTTTCTTTTCTCTAATTTCAAACCCTTTCCAGACCACCTCTTATCCCTTCCCCACTTTTTCTTGACTCGATACAACACATTCTTCCACCAACCTATACGATATACTAATAAAATCTTTGAATGGTTGGTGTTAACTTTTGGTCTTTGTAAAGCTTTATTTTGATCAAAAGACTCACCCCCTCTTAAAATGCTTCGTATTGTCTAACTCATGTTTGAGGGGGGGTATATTTTTGGCTCTTGAACATAACTTTTGTCCTCAAATTTGTGAGCCAAAAATAAGTTTGGGGGAGCATTTTCACTTTCATATATTCTTGCCCCCATTAATAATGTCCTTCCAAGCTTACAGGTTTTTATGATCCAGCAGTTAACAACAGTGAGGACACTGTTGAAAACAAGTTTGGGGGAGGTTTGTGCTTATTTACACATCAATTTGCATCATATTTTGCATAAGCACAACATTTTCAAAAATTTTAAAATTTTTTTTTAACAAAAGAATAGAAAGTGAAAAATTACATCCAAAAGATAGGAATAGTTTAAGAAAACCAAGAAAATTAGAAGTTTTCTTAAACGAACTGGTAATAAGTAGTTATGAGCCGTTGTCCCAAGGGTTAGTAAGATGAAGGAAGTCACTAATCTGAAGATAAAATAAATCTGAAAAATAGTTTCTATTCTGGAAGCCGAACATTTGAATGTTGATACCCTACTATATGCACTTACACACGTCTTGAAACTCGGGATAGTAGAGGATACCTTGAAATGCTCTTGTCTAAAAGCCAAAGTATGAAGGAAATGAAAAAAAAAATTGAAGAAAATATAAAAATGGTGAAAAGAAAAATGAACACTGGTTTTGTTATCGCCAAGGCAGCAATAAAAAAATATAGCGAGGGTGCCTCTTCACCTAGTGCCCTAAGGCTAACTGGTCTGGGAGTCACTGCTAAGCCTTAGGTGGTGCAAGACGAAGAAAATATTATCACCGAATCAGCAAGCACATGAGTAATCGGTCGGTTAGTACCTCAAGAAGTATTAACGGTCGCATGAAAATGTGTGAGCAAATATAAATATTCATCAAATTAAAAAGTACTGAGGTAGATGGACAAGAGTATGATAGCTTGAATTGAATTCTCCGAGTGTAGGGATGTCCATTACACACACGTAGGGGTATATGATCGATGTTTGGACGAAAGGTAGGAATGAAGTATAAAGACGATGTTTTATTGAGGGATGATGTGATTTCTAACATCTTTTCATGACTATTAAGATAGGGCTCAAGACGACTGAAAGGCTAGTATAGTTGGAAACTCTTATTTTCAAAATCTTTCTTTTATGGTTCTTATCTTTATATGTAAATTTCACTATCTCTCTGTTGTTATGGGATTTTGTGGGTGCAATCCGCTGAAAACCCTCAGGAGACAACACTCCTCCTACTAGGGACACCTAGAGGTTTAACAGCTTGTTGCGCGTGCTCAGTGCAATCGTGTCTGCCTACGAAAGTGTGCTTAGTTTTCTCCTTTCTTTTTCTCCTCTTAAATAAACTAGTTTGCTCAGGACGATCAAAGATAAGTTTGGGGGTATTTGTTCAGTTGATAAAACTGCACATTTGTATTACATTTTTCCTACCATTTTCATATTAAAAAAGGACTTTATTATAATATATTATACATATGAGGGTTTACGTGTAAAAACACCAATTTCCATGTGTTAATATATTTTAATCAGTACTTGGTAGGAAAATGTATGCAAATAAATCTATTGACCAAATCCTAGTAGAACTAAGTCTACTAAATATTATTTGAGATTATTGTGCAGAATTTTCCAAGTTGTTATGCAGAATTTATCAAACAAATCAAGTTGTTGAAGAAAACTTGCCAAATTAAGAAGCAAAACTTGGAGACCAAGTCTGGGAGCAACCGAGAAAAGATTTCTGAATTCTGAAGGTGCCTAGGATTGCCACATGTCACAATAACAAAGCCCAAGAAAAATGATCAAGAGATCCCCACCATTGGCCACGGAACTGCGGCCAAACCCCCCTGTTGGCCGCGGATCCGCGGCAATCTAGAGAGAACATTTGCTAAGATTTTGTGGCTTAAATCTCTGCTATATTTTACCAACTTTTGAAGCAAAAGATTGTGGCTTTGGACTATAAAAGGACACCGAGAGCCTCTTGGAAAAGTTATCAAGCCGAAGAGATCACGAAGTCCCTGACGCTCACGCATCCAGGCTGATCATCAACTGTTCATCTACCTCCTTAGGAAAGATCGAGAAGCAACTAGTTTGTAATCATTTTCTACGGAATAAAAGTGTAGATTGTTCAGTTGATTAATAAAGGTAGTTATTTTATTTAATTCTTTTGCATTTTACATTATGTTTTCCCTCTTTTTCTTTTCATCTTCTTCTTCCAACATGCGCGAGTAATTCTCTGCTTGTTAGGGTTCGTAGGATTAGGGTAGGCCAATGGACGATGAAAATAACTAAACCCTTTTTAAGTCCTATAAAGTTTAGGAACTTTATCAAAAGAATCATTAACATCCTAATCGGGCGCGCTGGCAATTCTTTGCTAGTTCCGACCGCGATTAGAGATTAGATTAATGATTGTTTTGGTAAAGGCTAGATATGAACGGAGTTCCGTGTCGAGATAAGGGTTAAGAGTGTGATTCCTTTTCCCTCCAGAAACCCTAATCTACATGCATCACCGTCGTTCTAGTTCTAAATCTATTAATGGATAAAAAGGGTAACTTTTAATTAATCGTCCATAACTACTAAATCCTAACGAACCCTACAAGCCTTCTTATTATATTTACTACATCTTTAAAATAATCTAGATCTATATTTTACATTCTTGTTTAACGTAGATCTAGAAACCATTCTATAAAATTCTTTATCCCTCCTCTCTTTCTCAACACATCTAAAGTAAGAATAAAAGGTTCCACGTTTCCCAGAGGACGACCCGTACTCACCTCGGTCTAGCTACACGCGACACCGTTATTGATTGCAGTTAACTACTACAAACACACTCTTTCAAACCAATCAGCAGGTTGATGTCAAAGTCCTCCATGAGTTTTAACTATCGTCTCTGCCGTATATTAATCTCCTTCTGAGTAAACACATATTTCAGACTCTTGTGATCTGTGTATATGTTCACTCGCTCACCAAGAAGATAATGGCACCAAATCTTAAGAGCAAAGATTACGACCACCAATTCCAAATCATGCGTCGGATAATTGCGCTCATGAATCTTTAGCTGTCTTGATGAATAAGCTACAAGCTTACCGTGCTGATGTAGAACACATCCTAATTCCTTACCGGATGCATCGCAATGCACTTCGAAACCTCCAGATTGGTCCAAATGACGAGAATAGGCGCTGATGTCAATCTTGACTTGAGTTCTACGGAAGCTTGCTCGCATGCTTCTGACTACACGAATTCTTCATCTTTACGTGTGAGCTTGGTCAGGGGTGTTGCTATCCTAGAAAAGCCTTCAATGAACCTTCTGTAATATCCATCTAGATCCAAGAAACTTCGAATGTCCTTCACTGATTTTGGTGTCGGCCATTCGCTTACTGCTGAAACTTTTGCTGGATCTACAGAAATTCTATTGCCCGATACAATTTGTCCGAGAAAACCAACTTGATTTAGCCAAAATTCACATTTGCTATACTTGGCATAGAGTTGATGTTGTCGTAGAGTTTCCAGGACAATTCTCAAGTGTTTGGCGTGTTCTTTCCGACTCTTAGAATACACCAGAATGTCGTCGATGAAGATGACAACAAACCTGTCTAGGTACTCCCGGAAAACTTGATTCATCAGGTTCATGAATATTGCTGGTGCGTTGGTCACTCCAAATGGCATCATAAGAAATTCGTAATGACCATAGCGAGTTCTGAATGCCATTTTATGGATATTAGATTCCTTGACCTTCACCTGATGATAACCTGAACGAAGATCTAATTTGGAGAAAACATAAGATCCACTTAGCTGATCGAACAGATCGTCGATATGTGGTAGCTGATACTTGTTCTTTATCGTTACTTCGTTCAAGGCTCTATAATCAATGCACATTTGATATGAACCTTCCTTCTTCTTCACAAGCAGTACTGGTGATCCCCAACTTGAAGTGCTGGGACGAATCCATCCTTTCGCCAATAATTCGTCCAACTGAGTTCGGACTTCCTTCAACCCTTCCGGACTTAATCGATAAGGTGCTTTGATCACCAGTTGTGCTCCTGGTACTAAATCAATGCTGAATTCAAGAGCTCGATCGGGAGGCAAACCTGAGGTGCTTTGGTTCAGCAGTGCAAGGTCTTACCAGTGAGCTATAAGCTCTTTCTTGCTGTTCAAAAGTAAAACAAATTCATATAGCATTCACAGGAATTGTAAATACCCCAATTGTACATCAACTTTAAATGAATTTTATATACACAGAATTTGGAGTTGTTACAGGATATATACACTGACCATAAAAATCTTAAGTATGTATTTACTCAGAAGGAATTCAACACGCGGCAGAGAGGATGACTAGAACTTGTGGTGGACTTCGATATCAACCTATCGTATCATTTTGGGAAGGTGAACATAGTTCCTGATGCACTTAGTTGCCGGCCATTAGCAATGAACCTCACCGCTCAATGGAAGCTATAGCAAGAATTGCACGGATTGGAGATCGAAGTAGTTATGCCAGCTAATGCTTCATATTTGATGAACTTACACGTTTAGTTCACTCTTGTAAATCAGATCAAGATAGCTCAAGCAAATGATACCAAGCTACAAAAGATCCGAGAACAAGTAGAAAGTGGGCTTCGAACTGACTTCATCATCTACGAAGATAGATCCTTGCGATATAGAAGCCGTTTATGTGTGCCAGTCGGCCCTGTTCGAGAAGAGTTGATGAAAGAAGCTCACAGCTTTCCGTACTCGATACACCCCGGCGGTACAAAGATGTACACGGATCTACGGCAACACTACTGGTGGCATGGAATGAAGCGAGAAGTAGCAAGGAGTATACCTAAGTGTTTGGTGTGTCAGCAAGTGAAGGCTGAATATCACAAAACTGCTGGTCTATTTCAGCCGTTACCAATCCCAGAATGGAAATGGCAGCACATTACCATGGACTTCATGACTGCTCTCCCTTGCTGCACGAAGGGTAACGATGCAATTTGGGTTATTGTGGATCGACTCACCAAGTCGGCTCACTTTATTCCATTCCGAGTTGGCTAATTGTAACACCCTAGTTCATTTATACCATATTTGATTTGTGTATTTTCCAATTTTATGATAATTTCTTGTTTGCTTTTGGGTGCGGATAATGCATTTGGTATCCGTGGTTAGTATCCGACCCGACCCGCATGCTTGAAACCCATGTTGATTCTAGATTGTGTCATATATTACTAGTACTAAAGATCCGTGCACATTTAGATTTGATATTACACTTATATGATATGTTGCATCTGTATTTCTTTTAGATAATACAAATTATAACCAAATAATATTTTTAAATATCTAGCATAGCCTGTATCATACCCCATACCCTATGGTTGCATCCAGACATCGTGTTCATGTCCAATTTGATGAAACAGACTCGTTTGGATCGCCACGTGCATTTACGTGTATCCGTTCTGGGGGGGTATGCATTTTATCTAATCAGATGTCGCATTATAATTTTAATTGACATGCATATTATTCATATTTTAAAACTAGAATTTTAGAAGAGATTCGGGTATTTTTCGGAGTAAATTTGTATTAGCTGCATAATCCTATTATAATATTTTTGAAAACCTAAACTAATCACACAGTTACTATATATATATATATATATATTTTTTTTTTAACTAATAATATATCCTCTCAAATCCTCACCGTCTCTCTCTCTCTCACTCTCCCCTATATATATATTATATTACCTAATATATTTACCTAACCTCTCTCCTTCTTCTCTATTTTTTCCTTCGTCGTCGCCGCGATGAGAACGAAGCCAAACCCTAACCCCACGCCCTCACCTTGCCTTCACCGCCGACCTCCCTACAACCTCGCCGTCACCATCTCCGCCTCCACCTCCTCTCCATCCCCAAGAACTCGACGACACCCGGCACACCCCTCCTCGAGAACCCACAAACCCAGCACCCTACAAACCCCTTACCGTCGATCATCATCGCCATTACCCTTCGACCATCCCAACCTCATCCTCATCACCACCTCTTCACCACCTCTTCACCTTCTCCCCTCTTCCCGAGCCCTCTTCCAAGAAACCCACAACCCAAGAACACCCTTCACCCTAGAGCCCCGACAACCACGATCTTGCAACTCCCCGAGAAACCCAAGAACTCGCCTCAACCGCCGACACCTCGTCCCCTCGTCGCCATCACTCTCACCTTGTCGACCTCACCTCCTTTTCCTCTCCATTCCCTGCACCAACGACAGAACCCGACCCCTGCACCTGACGACCCAACCCGAGAACCCACAGAACCTGCACCCTCACCGCCGATCTCCTCGTTCCCTCGCCCTCGTCCGCCGACTTCGACCACCTTCACCACCTCCTCTCTCCGAACACCTCAGGCTACCACCACAACCATCCCTACAGCCCCTGACAACTTTCCAGCAACTGCAGAAAACCCAAGAACCCATCACCATTACCCATCGTCGACGGTCACCATCGTCACCGTCGTCGCCTCTTCGTGTCCCCGTCTCTGTCCCCAGAACCCAGAGCACCACAGCCTCTTCTTCTTCTCTTTTCTCTTCTTCTTTTTTTATTTTCTTTCTTCTCTTTCTTGATTCTTTCTTTCCGGCCATCACTGGAGTCGTGCACGTCGCCGATTATCAGGGCGACCCAGTCGTCGTCCTCATCCAGCGTGGTCACATCTTTGAGTAGCCAAGTCCAGTCCTGTATGCACGTGGTTTGCATCGCGACGTTTACCCGACGTCGAACGTGACGTACGTACCCCGTCGTGAGATCTGATCAGGCAAGTTTATCTTGCAACATGATATGTTATAGTATATCTATTTATATATGAATAAAAATAATACATTTGTGGTATTGTGCATTCAATGTTATAGTTTTACCGTTTTTTAATATTCGTTCGTATCCGTACTATCAATTGCATATCTAGTTGTATGCCGGAACTTCATTATATCATGTTACTTATATATTAGTGCGACATGTTATCTAGCTTGCATCATACATAGCCATGGATATATATAGGTTATTATAGATAGACACATATGCATCCTGATATCAGCACTATTTACTGTGATTCCGATATCGATTACAGTTTCATATTTGGTATCCACTTCATACATATGCATCACATGACATGTCCTGACACACTACTTGACTTGTTACTTTGATCTTGTTACTAATGCTGACAATCTTGATTTGTTTTCCTGATGGACGTAACCTGTTGTCTACATAGACAAACCCGTACCTGCTTGATCCTGTGTTGGCATTAGACTGACATCATCAATACCTGACTTGAACACATAACCTGGGGAGTAAGGGGAAATCAATAATGAAACCTGACTTATAATTCAACAGTTCGATACTTATACTGATCAGTCTTTACGGGCTAGGACAGCCCCGGAATGATGCTGCTGACATCATTCGTTTGTACATGTTACCCGTTTAGTGTCTAGCGGCACGTCTTGGATTCAGCCCGAGAGTCTTGATCGTCCCGGGCATGCACGAGATACTATTGAGTTACATCGACAATTCTATTAAATTGATTTCAAAGACTTTAGAGTAGATAACCTAGTAGCACAGTTTAGGTTACTCATCGCACTTCACATACACATACATACCTCACCGTTCATATCCGTGTTATTATTTATATTCATGTTTACCTATATCGTTACATCCTGGTTATTATTATTGTTTTGATATTATGACGCTCCGACGTCTGAGTTTTGCATGGCCCAGTTCCTCTATCTTTATCGCAAGCTGAACATGAGTACTTTAGCCGTCAAGCCGAGCAGTGAGGAATTGATTATATGTAGTTTAGAGATGTTTAGATTTTAGACTCTTAGCTTATTTTTCACACTTTTATTTCTTGATGTGGGCCCATATTAGGACGTATTTCCAGATGTTGTTTATTGGATATTACTATCGTTTCCACTTATACATTTTCTTGACTTTTTTATTTTGGCAAATGGACATGTACTAGATAGATTTTATATTTTAATGTTCTTGATATCCTATAGACAGCCGTAATGTGACTGTGGAGGGATGATCCCTATCCACAGGTAGCATGGTTATCCCTGTCACGTGCCGTAGTTAGCGCACTCTGGAAAGCAGGGCGTGACACCAGTCAACCGAGACGTTGGCAAGAAAGTACATGGAGGTGAGTAAAAATCTAAAGTAAGATTTATCCTTCAAGGTGTACAATACTTTTCTTGATACCCATAATCTCATGCAGGAGATCGTGAGATTACATGGTGTACCTGTATGCACCGTCTCCGATCGTGATACAAGATTTCGATCACAGTTTTGGCAAAGTCTGCAAGCTAGCATGGGGACGAGTCTGAATTTCAGCACGACGTATCATCCACAGATAGACGGACAGTCCGAGCGAACAATTTAGATTTTGGAAGACATGTTGAGAGCCTGCATGCTAGACTTCGGAGGTTCGTGGAAAGATCACTTATACCTGGTGGAGTTTTCATACAACAACAGTTACCAGGCAAGAATTGGGATAGCACCATTCGCAGCACTCTACAGACGGAAGTGTCGTTCCCCGCTGAGTTGGGACGACGTGGGAGATCATGAACTCCTTGGGCCAAAGATGATCGTGGAAACTGTAGATGTAGTTCGCACGAGTAGAGAGAAGATGCACATAGCCCAGGACCGACAGAAGCATTGGGTAGATGCAAAACGACGACATCTAGAGTTTCAACCCGGAGAGCATGTATTCTTGAAGATCTTTCAAACAGGGGAGTGATATGTTTTGGAAAGAAGGGTAAACTCAGTCCAAGATACATAGGACCGTTCGACATACTCGAACGAGTTGGAGAAGTGGCATACCACTTGGCACTATCACCCTCATTGGAAGGAGTACACAATATGTTCCACATATCCCAACTACGATGCTATGTGAGTGACCCCAGCCATATACTTGATCACCCAGAGCTCACGGTAAAGACCAATCTAACTTGTAAGCAGCAACCGGTTGAGATCTTGGACTGAAAGGTGAAGACATTGCGGAACAAGGAGGTGAACTTGGTCCGAGTGATGTGGAGAAAGGATTTGCCAGGAGAATCAAGTTGGGAAAGAGAAGAAGATATGTGTGCACGATAGCCTTACCTTTTTGAAAATTATCCTTTGTGTAAATTTTGAGGACGAAATTTTTATAAGGAGGGTAGAATGTAACGACTATAAAATCCCTGTACAGAATTATTTTTTTAAATGTATATAAAAGGGTATTTCAGCCTGTGTAGGAGTTATAGGTTATTTTTATTCAATAAAAGCAAGAAACAACTTATAGCTCACTGGTAAAGCCTCTACACTGCTGTGGCGTAGCCTGTGTGTTCGAATCCTATCAGTCCCAATTATTTTAAAGATTTTTTCTTTTTAACTTTTCGGAAGCCCAAGAGTTGCACGTGCAATTTACGGAGAACCGAAAGGTTTCTGAAAAATCAAACAGGCGCAATGAGGAGTAAAGCACGCAGCATAAATTTTGAGACAAGAGGATAAAATCCGACCGCCCATTTTCCTTTCTTACTCGCCACGGATGGTCCATGATGCCCCAATCACCTCCGAGCTTTGGACACAAGTCTCTTTAGCTCCCCTCTACTCCCCTGCACTATTTGATTTTCATGCAATTAAACAGAGACTATTTAATTCACCATTTAAAATCAATTTTAATTTTTTTAATCCAATTTTTAATTCCCAAACCCTAAATTCTTCACTATAAATAGTGTAAGTCGATGTTGCATACCCCGAGGGATCGTGGGGAGACGGAGTTTGCAAAAAATGATTTTTATATGCTTCGTAACACTGACTAAACTCCAGGATCGATACTAAACCCTAGCTAATAAAACAACTATGAGGTTTAACTACTATGCAAGAAAGTTATACCTCAAGAATCAAGTCCTTCTTCTTCTTGCACTCCTCCTCCTCTTCGTGTGCTCCATGAAGGGTGTACGTATTGCGCCTCCTCGAGTCAAAGAAGATCCACCCGATAGTGTCTACTAAGATCTCCTACCTCTAAGATGAGGTAATTAGGGTACCTAGTGTGCTAATCTATGTAGCCTAGAGAATGTAGAGAGTGATTATGGATAGATTAGTCTCAATAACCTTATGTTTCTCAACACATGAGACATTTAGGGTTTGAGAAAGAAGAAGAGAGAGCTTGAGGAGAGAGAGAGTGTTTAAGATAATAATGAAATGAATATGGCTACTTGTAATGACTATGAAGCATCTCAAAATATCTCACAAAATATCTAAGTCCATCCTTGCCTCAATAGTCATCCATGAGTCACTAAGTAGCCATGCTTCATTTATCATAAAATAACACCTCATACCTCCACTTCATTAACCATTTAACCTAAATGGTAATACAAGTAATGAGGTGTCTTCTTCTAGAAGCACTCTTGAACAAATTACAAGAATACCCCTCACCGTATATACATACCCGTATCTGTATTCCGAAAAACACGAATACAATGAGAAGAAACGAATCCAATAATCTAATTCTAGGATCCGGCTTAAACTAAAGCCCGGCTTAAACTAAAGCCCACTAGTATTATCCGTCCAAACATGATCCGTGCACAAGTACACGTATATGTTCGAACCCTGTCGTAAAACCATACGACCTCTACATCGTTTCGCCCGAAACAGGGAAACCCTCTGTGTGGGACTCTAAAAACTCGACAGTACGCTGGCAGTGTGTTTAACCACAATCACATCAGCGGTACTAACTGCACGTAACGGCTACCTAGGTATCTGTCGATAAGAAGGCCGATGAGAAAACTCACCCGAACTCCTACTGAGCCTATCAGTGACAATCTCCGTACAGTCCGGTCTGTTCGTCTAAGATTATCGCATATCGGGCCTAGGGGCGGTAGCCATCAGACCCCTAATAGCGCAATAAGTCGTGCTGGAGTAGAGCCCAAAAATACCCTGAGAAACTACTGGAGTACCTACCAGTAAATCCCGCTTGCCCTGGCCAGGGACTTTGTGTAATGGCTTTCCGAACACAGCGCGACATCAACCCCCAATACCGGGAGAGACGAATCCTATCTAACCGCCACTGCCTCCAAGTGCTTCGGGACTGCACCCAACTACTACATGTTTCCACGACTCGTCAGAGCCGTGGTAGGGTAGTAATCTAAGAACAGTGGGAACACACTTGAGGTGAAATAGCAGTGTTAAGTCAACGGACTATGCTGTACTCATGTCATCTGGGAACTGCTGCCTGACGATAGCTATAGTACCAACCAACAGTTCCCCACGAGTCCATCCATTGTAACTCATAACCCAATGAGCACATACATACTATCTCCAGTATGACGTACTAATGGCTGTGGGACAGACCATCTCCCATGCTGGGATGAGAAGCGTATATACTAGTCTACTCTGGAGTATCGATGCCCTATCTCGATAATCCTATGACTAGGGACTTATATAAGGGTGCGCTTATAGACTACTCAGCCCCCACTAGTGTGACTGCCATCACAACGCTGGTAGTCAATCAAAGATCCTAAGGGCTCTACCAATATGTATTAGCGATACGTTAAAAGAAACATATACACATATTAAGATAGAAACAAACCGAGTAACATACTACCATATTGAGCAAGACTGTCATAAAATCCATGTATATCCCAAGCTTCCAAAATATAATATACAAACTAGTACTATACAATAATGGCCTCTAGGGCATATATCACTAACAAATAGCACCCCATCCCCTAGCTCCCCCCCATTCTGAAATTTCTATCAAAAATTCTCTCAAACTTTCTAAACAACCAAGTGGAGTTAAACAGTCAAGTGAAGTAGCAAGCTAAGTTCGACGACTGAAGCCTTTTCGATGAGATCATGACCCCCGAAGGCTTCCCTCACTCTCTTGTCAATAATCTAAACCGGTAAGTCCCTTCATCTCTCTCTCTTTTCACTTCAATATAATGTTTAAAACATATCGACAAAAGCAGAGTTAGCATATAACCTTTGTCTTTAAAACAATTTTTGTCACTTTTCCATGTTTAAAAGTTCATACCAATTCCCTAATATAACTTTAAAGTAATATTCACATCAATTATATTTTTATGTAACCAAAATTTTATATCCAATAATTACATAACGAACTTTTTCATAAAAATACAATGACCTTTAATATAACCGTATTTTCGATAACTAGAGTATATACCTTTAGATCATTCACGGGGTAACGACTTATCCCACACGCACATTATGGTTTCATAGTACGGTATTCTAAGTATATGGTTAATTCAAAGAATAAGCTTTTCATTAAAATACCACAGTTTTTACAAAAAGGGTTTTCTTTTTAATCGATATTCTTAAATCTTTGGCAATTGCACCTCTACAACCTTCGTTAGAGGACCCGCTAATGGATGTTGCAGATTATCGCACATTTTTTAGATAGTAGAGTGAGATGCAGAATTCTTCACGGAGTATTCGGTCTCAAAAGAAAATAAAAATACGGTTTTTAAGAAATACGACTTTTCTAAACAAAACAATCTTTGAAAAAAATATATAAAAGTATGAATCCGTATTTTCAATAAAAACAAATTAAAAACTGTATTTTTAAAATGAAAGAATAGAATTTTTAATAAAATACCATCAAGTTTCCAAAAATAGTAGTTTTCATAAAAGTACCATAAACTTTTAAAAAGCTAGGTTTTATCACTAAAATACCACAACAATTAAAATATATGTTCATGAAAACCCTAAATATTATAAATCGCCCTCGAGGCTTAATTTTAAAAAATATTAACATATTTTTCATAAAAACCTCTCGAGATATGCAAACAATATTTAAGGACTCTGGATTAATATAGATTTAAGCGGTATCATTTATCTTGAGCCCCGGAGAGGTGGAGAAATTGAGTGCTTGCCTATTCAGATTAGACAACTTAATGAAGTTATCAATGACAATTGTCTTAGAAAAAGACACAAATCCTGCCGTCCATGTGCAGCAGTTGTCGATTTCTCCCGAACATAAGATCTTTACCAGTTAAATCAATTCATATGAAAAAGACCTGAACTCGAATCCAAATCCGAATCGAAACTTGAACTTGAACTCAAATCCAAACTTGAACATGAACTCGAACCAAATCTACTCGAACTAACTTGACTCGAACCAAAATTCCAATTGACATGACTCGCATTTTACTCGACTCACTCGACTTCATTCTACATCTTTTGCAATCTATGGTTTCGATCAAGACATGTTCTAATCAATCAATCAAATTAATTAATTATATTATACAGTTATAGACTATTTATACTCGGGGTGTTTGAGATAGTTTCTTATGTGAATCCAACGGAGCTTCAGAAGTCTCGTATTAACCTCTTTTTTATTTTACTCGAATATCAGTCGGGTCGACTCATCCACAGCCTAGAGCCCCGATGGTAACACATGAAATGGGCCCATAGTTCTTTGCTCTTGTGGTCCCACTCTTGAGCTCGTGAATATTTCTACGGCTGCATTGATATTCACACTTGGAACTTAACGTTAGCATAATGACCATATAGAGATATATAGTACATATTTACTCATGAACATGTAATTTTACTCATCATATGTATATATATATATATATATTTTATACTTGTCTTTTACTCTTACTTTATTCTTGGAACTTACCGAGCGCTAGTTCGCTGACGGGCATTCCACCCATCCTTATTTTCTTGGAATGTTCGTCAGATACGGTCGAGATGGAGGAAGTGGAGGCTACAAAGAAAGAATACAACCGGATTGCTACTGAGGATTAGCTTAGCTTCATTTTTATTCAGTTTATGTATGCCACATGTTTAGGCATTTTCCTTTATTGTATTTACTTTCTAGTTGAAACTCATGTCCTTGTAAATATTTGAAGTTGAATGTAATTAAAGATATTTATTGAAAACTTTACAGTCTATATTTATTCTTGCATTGTGTATTATTGTTTCAATACGCTTAGTATATTTATTTAGGAAATTCTCTGAATAAATATGCTGCGGGCTTGCCACATCATCGTTTCTGTCTACTGGAAAGTGGGGCGTGACACACACACATACACACACATATATATAGACACACACACACACACACACAGAGAATACTGGAGGAAAGGTGCCATAGGTGGGAATTTCCTCCTATGGCGTCGAAAAAATATACCCTCCATCATTTGTTCTGACGATCGGCATCTATCAATTTCATCGTTATTATCTAAGATGTGGATATACTAAATTTCATGTGATTTCCTCACTTTTTCACCGTTGATTTAGTGGGTGCACAATTAACGGTTTATCGGCAATGGAACTTTTTACCTTATTAATTCAATGGTGAAAAAGTGATGGAATCACATAAAATTTGGTGTATTCACATCTTACATGATAAAGATGATAATGATGGATGCCAATCATCGAAAAAAATTATGGAGAACATAGATTTTTGACGCCACCTAACGAAAAAGCCTCCCAGGGCCTCTCTCTCTCTCTCTCGGTGTTCATTTTATAAAATAAAGCAAACTCCTCAAAGTCCCAAACCTTCTTTTTTTTCACTGATCCAACTGGTCATTGTGATCAACATGTCATGGATAATTTAGGTATCAAAATTCATGAAAATTGAAAAACTCTAACATATCCTATTAAAAGATCATATTTTCATGTATCGAAAATGTCGTTAATTTTTTACTCTACCAAATCGATGACTTGGAGATCTTTAAATCTCATGATTTTTGTATAGCAAGCTATCTATAACATGTTGATTACGATGAGTGGTCAAATTGGTAAAAAATTCGGCGGTTTAGAAGTTTGAGAAGTTGGCTTCATTTTTAAAAATGAGCACCGACCTCAATTGATCAACTATATATATATATATATATATATATATATATATATATATAGAGAGAGAGAGAGAGAGAGAGAGAGAGAGAGAGATGAAAAAAGAGGCCCTGAGGGGCATTTTTATTAGGTGGCATTAAAAATATATTTTTTCCACCATTTTTTTTAGACGATCGACATTCATCATCTTCATCTTTACTATCTAAGATGTTGATACACCAAATTTCACATGATTCCTCCACATTTTCAGCGTTGAATTAGCAATGTAAAAAGTTCTATTGTCTATAAACCGTTAATTCTGCATCCACTAAATCAACGGTGAAAAAGTAATAGAACCACATGAAATTACGTGTATCAACATCTTAGATGATAAATATGGAGGTGATAGATGCCAATTGCCAAAAAAAATTCATGGAAGGTGTATTTTTTCGACGCCACAAGAGGAAATTCCCTCCACACCTTTCCTCCATTATCCCCACTCTCTCACACACACTTCTATCAGTAAGATTTGGAAACAAATCCTACCGGTTTTTTAACTATTAGATTTGGTTTGGAATGTGTTCAAACAATTATGAAGAAAATTTCTCATTTATTCAAACATTGCCATAATTGATTTCATACATCCTGTTAGTTATATGTATGCCCTAGAGGCCATTACTGTACATTGGATGTATATTGTAGTGGATGCTGGGACATATATAGGTAGGAATTTCTTGCTCGACATGATAGTACGCTATCTGGTTCCTCTTTATCTTAACATGTATACTTGCAATCTCTCTATTACATGTTGATAAAGCCCTTAAGCTGTGTACTCGACTTGCAGGACTATGATGTAGATCATACTAGTAGGGCCTGGGTAGTCCATGAGTACATCCTTCAATGTTCCTAGTCGTGGGAATATCGAGACGGGGTATCGATATTCCAGAGTAGACTAGCGTATATCTTCTCGACCCATGTGATGGGCGATGGATGATCCCATATCCATTGGTGTTTGACATCAGAGATGGTATGCGGGTGCTCAGTGGAGACTGGGTACACTGAACGGACTCGCCGAGAACTCCCAGATGGTATTAAACCTCACGTCAGATGGCAGTTCTCTGGTGACACTGGTGCAGCTTAGTCTGTTGACCCGAGATCGCCATATAGTCTTGTGTGTCTCCCACTGTGCTTTGATTTCCACCCTATCACGGCTCTACTGAGTCGTGCAAACAGTTAGTTTTTGGGTAAAGTCCTGATTCACATGGAGGCAATGAGCGATAGGAGGGGATTCGTCTCTCACGGTATTGGGGGTTGATGTTGCTCTATGCTCGACTGGCCATAACTGGAAATCCCTGGCCAGGGTTGCAGTGATATACTGGTAAGAGTTATCAGTAATTTCACGCTTGTTATGGACCTTACATCGGCATGACTTATCAAGCTACTGGGGTCTGATGTTTACCACCCTTAGGCGAGATATGTGACATATCAGACGAACAGACCGGACTGTGCGGTAAGTGTTACTGGTTGGATTCACAGGAGTGTGAGCGGGCTTGCTCGTTGATCTTTTGATCGCTCAATACCCGGATGGCCGTTACGTTTAGCAGACCGCTTGCGGCTTGTGGGTGTTTGATATGATCATCACCTACTGCCGGTGTATTGATGAGTCTTTAGAGTCCTACACAGAGGTTTCCTGGCTCAAGCAAAACGAAATAGGAGCGCATATGAGATATGTGCGGGACCGAGAATAATACCAGTATGTGATACTGTATTCTATTCTCGCGATTTGTATCATTGGACGGTTATATAAGATATAGCCGGGTTACCGAATCAAATGTTGATTCGATATATTGATACACTTGATATTAGTCGGTTATATGCAGTATGACCGGATCATTAAATCAAGTGTTGATTTAATGATTTAATGTATAATTATATATTTGATATATTACTTTATATTAACTAGTATTGGTTCACTTAAGATTATTTTTTCTCACTAGATTGTGCACATTGTATATATGATATATTTTTGTGCACTAGTTTGTATCATGTTTGAAGATACATGCAAACTTGGGTGTGTGTATGTCTTACACCAAGTTTAGGTTAATGGTTAGGGTTGTATTTATTTATTTATTTATCTATTTTGGTAAAATAGAATGGTTATCTTTGTTTTATGCAAGAAGCTTCATGATGCTTCATGCATCTTTGAAAAAGTCTACCATTTTGTTTTATCCTTAACCTAACCATTTACCTAAACCCTAGTTTATTCTCTACATTAGTTACACTCACCCATGGTTGCTAAATGATAAGCTTCACTTGATTTTCTATTATTATTATTCATTCTTTTCTTTCTTCTTCTTCTTCTTCATGAAGAGAAGAAAACCTTGCTAGAAAAATTTCAAGTGATGAATCCAAGTGAGAAATCCAAATCCAAAGTGAACCCACTTCCTATTTCTTCATCCTCTACCACTTTCTATATAGTAGAGTGTGTTATCTTCACAAGTTTCATGACCTAGTGAAGATGGAGCTTGAGTTTGAGTCGCCTCGACGTAGATCATCTTCGGCATCGAAGTCAACGACCTAGCCCGTCCATTTCTCCGATAAAACCGACGCTAGAGTCCGGGATTCCGATGATCGCAGAGGAGAGACGTCAACACGGAGCTAGAGAAGTGGAGGACCGGAACTACAAAGGTTGTAGTCTCTTTCACTTAGTAGCAAAGTAGTTTGCTTGCATAGTTTCGCTTTACCTCTAGTAACGATCTTGTTTAGGGTTTCTCGGCACATGAATTTTTTTTTGAATTGGACATAGTTGATCAGTTGTAGAACCTCATGGGTGTGCCTAGGAACCCTACAGTGGTATCAGAGCCTAGCTAGATGTCCGATCGAACCCGATATCCCCCGATTTCACCCCTCTCTGTACAATTTTTGAAACTGTGGATTTTTCCTAATTAAAAATGCTCAGAAAATAGTACAAGGAAATATAAGGTTAACTGTAAAAAATGAGACTCTAACTCACTCAAACGGCCGCGGAACCGCGGCAATGACATGCCATTGGCGGCGGTTCCGCGGCGAAATTAAAGAGTTAGGGTTTCAGTTTTGTACAGTTTCCCCCGTATGTGATTCCTGATGTTTCTTGGAGCTTTTAAATATACTCAACAGTTGAGTTTTCTGGGGTGTATTAGGGACTCGTTGATTCGATCGGATATTCTAACCTCGTTTATGGTTTTTCGGGTAATTTTAGAACATGTTAAAAAGCTCGACCGGATATAATACCCAATTTTCCCCTGCCCGGAAATTTCCAACTGTTGGATTTTTCCGTAGTTTGAGAACGTTCTGAGTAGTGCAAGTAACGCGATGGACCCTCTAGAAGACAACAAACCTTAACTCGATTATGTGACCATCTTGAACTGCCCTTTGAACCTTAGGGTTTGGGGCAGTACGGCGTACCACATGTGAGGCGTTGGCTTGACCCTTCTACGGCTGGACCGTTGGTACTGTAGCGTGAAATGGATGTTTTTGAACTTATTTCATGTGTTGAGCTGTTTCGGGAAAACTTGGGTGTTTAATTGTTCGATCGGAAAGTTTAACATTTTCTATTTATCTGGAATGTGATACAATATTTGGAATCCACAAGTAGTTATGAGATAACTGATTTGGATGTTATAAACATAGCAGTTTAGTCTCACTTGATCGGTTGCCACGGAATTTTGATGCGATCAAAAGTCCGTCGCAATCACGTAGCGTACGCGGATACTCGCCGGTAAACTTAATAGATAGCTACGCCCTATAGCCCCGACCAAGTGACTGTAGGAGAACCCCATCGCCGAAAGCATCCGTTCGGGTGCTCGCGGCAACGGTGTTCCGCTTTGGTGCACTTCGTCGACGGCATCGGGGGTGCGGCCGCCTACTAAAGTTTGCGACGAGCATTCGATCAGGATGCCGGGAATCTTGTTGAATTGCCCGACTTGATATTGAAAAGAGTTTTCGATTTTGAGACTAAAATGCGGGGTTTATAATTGGATAGGCATGCGATGTCTAAAGAGGTCGCGGATTCCAACTGTTGTAGTTTTACACTTTCTTTTCTGCGACCGTAAGTGTAATATGTGATATCGCCGGTTTCGTTGCTGTATGTCAACGACAATTGGGATGGGCATATTTACTTACGTTGATGACATGTGATGTTATGTGTTGCTGGATATGTTATATTGGATCGTCGTGTTTGAATAGCCGGGGTTTTTTATGTGAGATGAGTGTTTTTTCATTTTCATTCATGTAAAATTCATTGTATATAATATTCTTTTATTGGGGCACTTCCAGGTTGCGGAAGATGTTACCGTTGATGTATATTATTTACTTTTCCGCATTAGGATAGACCCAAGGAGGGGAGCACAAGTAACCGGGTTCTAGGGTCCAGTGGGAGACCATCTCGAGGAGTCGAGTCCGGGTCTCCTAACTCTAGAATTGGTAGGGTTGCTTGCCACTCTCGTAGGGGTCTAGGGGTGTGGGATTGGCTATTCATCACGACCGTAGAATCCGTGTTTTATTCAGGCTCAAAGTAAAACACGGACGTCCTAGTATATCCAATATTTCATATGATATTTTCTGCTGCGTTATCTGTGATGTGATCATGTGATTTGTTCAGATAGATATTGTATATAGTATATATGATATATTATATAGACGTTGCTTATGTTTTACACCCGCGCTAGCCCTGCCTCGTTCTGCCGTTAGTTACCTAACCTAACGGTGCAGACGGGACATCGAGGCGAATGCGGATGGCATAAGCGTACGTTATATTTATCTGTGATGTTTAGGTGGACTTAAATGATGGGACTTCATTAATGTGATTAATGAAAGAAAATAAACCTAAAGATGTTGTGGAATCGAATTTCAAAAATAAAACAGGTATCTACAGTTCTTGCTTTGCATCGCGGTGTTCCTTGTAGAACATCCTGCACCTTATTCGATAAGGAAAGGGCCGAGATCCCTTCACCGGGAGTGACCCCTTTAGTAATAACTGGCAGATGCTACAACCCTCGGTTTGTCTTTTGATTGCTTCTATAGTTTTTGCTTTGCACAGCGGTATATATGATATATCCTGCACCTTATTCAATGAGGAAAGGGCCGACGATCCCTTCACCGGGAGTGACCCCTTTAGCAAAACTAGAAAAGCCTAAAAAACACTCCATTTAAAAACCATTTGATTCCGCAACGAGATCAAGTTCAAAGCGTTAAAGGTTTTCATAAAAACCATCCGCAACCCTCCGTCATTTTAGGAAGTAGAGTACTTAGTATTCGTGCTGTGTTTGTTGACCATAGTCAAGGCACAGTGTACGGTAGCTAAGTGATGTCTTCCTACACCACATATGATGCGATTAGTTAGGACAGTCGCGTGACTTTGTTGACCTTAGTTAAGGATCATGTGGGTGGGTCTAATTAATCACGAAATGGCTGGTAGAACTTGACTAGTGCTTATGATTTTTTGACCATAGTTAAGGTCATAAGCGCTAGGGGTAAAAACCTTTATCGGGAGTTTCAAGTGTTGAAATTTGCAATGAGATTGCATGCCTTCTATATGATAGTTGGATCCCGATACCCACTGCGAGTAATTGTTACTCCTGGGAGAGTTTTGCACTTTACAATTAGCCGATCAAGTAGGTGTCTAGAAAGGTGTCAACGGGATTACGCCCCTGGGAAAACGAGGTTTACTTTAATTAGGTCCGTGCGAAAGCATGGGGAACCTCCCTCAAAGTACCGACACTGGCCTGGCTGAAAGATTGACGAACTTGTAGAGTGTAATTAATCTCGGCTAGTCTTTCCTTTTAAGGTTTGAAGGAAGATTTGATAAAAACAGTGGGAGCCATCCTGATTAGATAAAATAAATAGCCAATCTAATCTTGCAAGCGCGCACGCAGAGTGTTTTCTTCTCTCTCTCTCTCCAGGTAGCGACCATATCACGCCTTAATCAAGATAATAATATGGATGAATTGACCGAACCTGCTTGTTATACTGAGCTGGGGAACGTTGGTCCCGCTCCAACTTATAATTGTTATAAGACCGAGCAGGAAATTGGGGAATACCAGGATTCCCATGCCGCCCAAACGAAGAAAGTGCATATGATGCATCTCCTTCGGGTGTGTTCATTATAAAGAACCGTTTCTCAGTATTCTCTACGTCCTAGGTATTAGATACCGGATCAGGATCCCGTAAATGTAATCCGTTACATGGGCTACAGAACGGTAGAGAACTGAGAACGGGTGATAAGTTTCATGAGACAGAAAACGGTGCAAGTGTTGCAGCCAAGTCTGTTGGTCACTGTCACCTTGTATTACAAATACATTGATTCTGAACAAATGCTATTAGATACCGAACCTGATATACAAAATCATATCAATCTCTTTATTTATTAAAGAATGATATAATTTTGTATTGTTGAATATTGTTTTGAACATATCAAAAGTTGATTTGTTCAGGCACGTTATCTAAAAGCATTGATGTTCTAAATCAAACTACAGTTTCTAGTATACAGAACACACACAAGAGGAAGAGTTCAGAAATGAACGGATCCTTCTTGAGGCATTGTAGACTATGTCATATCAGTGCGACCCGACTGGTTGAAGTTACATTTAGATGCATATTTAAATTAGTTTGAATTTACATCTTGTGAAACTTGCCAGTCATGTCACAAAGATTAGATAACCATAGCTCTGTTTATTGGAAACAGAGAAAGAGTTAGTAAACTCTTGGGACTGATACATGATGATGTATGTAAGGTCCCCTGTCTACACAAGCCAGGACCGGTTCTTTGTACTTCATTACATTCTCTGATAGTCTCTCAAGATTCATCCATATGTTCCTGTTGAAACATAAGTCCGAAGCTTTTGAGATATTCACAGAATATAAGTTAGAAGTAGAGAACCAAAAACCGGGTATAAGTATTATGTCCTATGATAAGATCAGGGAGGAGAATACTTGTGCATAGAATTCCTGGACTATTCTAAAGGAGAATGAGATTCTCTCTCAGCATCACTCCTTCGTATACACCATAGCACAACGGTCTATCGGGGCAGAGCAATAGCACCCTATGAGATATGGTGTGCTCTATGATGAGTATTACTGAGTTACCTGTTTCTTTTAGGGGGTTATGCACTTGAGAAGCTGCATACCTATTGAATTGGGTTCGAATCAAATCAGTGCCTACCACTCCATATAAGATATGGTATGGGAAGAGACTATCTCTTAAGTAAGTTAAGATTTGGGATTGTCCGGCCTATGTCAAAAGCAAAATCCGGACAAGATCGAGGCAAGGTCAGTTCTGTAGAACTGGAAAAGGTTCCAGCTATACAAAACTGCAGTTGATTTGACAGGACCAAAGGATTCTATAGTCCCCGACGAACCTCAGCTTCTCCGCCGATCTGGTAAGGGTTCCTCATCCGCCTGAGAGATACTTCGTTTTCTCGATGACAGTGGGAGAGAGGATTGCATCATGAGATGATGACCCAACTAGTTTCGAGCAGGCCATCGAGAGTAGGGACTCTGTAAGAATGGCTGGATGCTTAGCGATCTGAGATGGAATCCATATACACCAACAAAGTATGGACTTTGGTTGCTATATCTGAAGGGTTAAATCCCCATCAGGAGCAAGTATATGTTGAGAAGATTACTTGGTGTAGATGGAAAAGTTAAGACTTTCAAAGCTAGACTTGTTAAAGGTTTTCGTCATCGACCAGGCGTGGATAATGATGAAACCTTTTTCCAGTGGTTATGCTTAAGTCCATCCGGATCCTACTTGCCATTGCTGCATACCATGACTACGATATCTGGTGGTTGGGTGCCATGACTACTTTTCTAAATAATGATTTAGAAGAGAACATCTATAAGAACACAGCCAGAGGGCTTCGTAAACCGTGGAAGTAGCGGAAACGTGTGCAAGTTGCTTTACAAGATAAAGCAGGCATCACAAAGTTGGAACGTCTGTTTTGATGTGGTAGTCAAAGTGTTTGACTTCATCAAAATGGTAGATGAACCTTGTATATACAAAAAAGGTAGTAGAGAGTAAGGTGGTGATCCTCGTAGAGTACGTGGATAACATACTCTTGATAGGAAAAGAGTTTCCTATACTACGCTCGGTCAATCTCCTCTTATCACATGGATTCTCCATATAGGATCAAAGTGATACCTCCTAAATCCTGGGTTTTGGATCTATAAGATAGATCTAAATGGATGTTAGGATTCTCACTAGTTGTAGTGAGATGGTATCAGTTGATCCTGGGAAGAATCACTGGAAAGGTTCCAGGGTGATAAGGACGACTGAATGTCAGTCGCAGGCATTGTCTTTACCCTCAGTGAAGGGACGGTATGTTGGAAGAGTTCCAAGCTAGATACCGTGGCAAACTAGACGATAAAGGCTGGTAACATCGGTATTAAAGATACTACCAAAGAGGCAGTTTGGGTGTATATTGGTTCATGAGATGAACTAGGTTCCTACCATTGTGTGACAATGGATGTGTGGCTTTGGCCCAGGAACCCTGGTCCCATCAGTGACCCAGACATATTCTGAGGCAGCATCACCTGATCATGGAGATAGTTGATCTCCAGGGTGATCGAGGTTAGGAGAGTAGACTCAGAGGACAACACGGCGGATCCACTCACAAAGGCCTTTTCCCAAAGAGAGACTTTTATGGGATGGTTGAGTATTAGATACTGCAACCACTGCTACAGATGGCCCTAGTACAAGTGGGAGATTGTTAGTTATATGTATGCCCTAGCGGCCATTACTGTACATTGGATGTATATTGTAGTGGATGCTGCGATATATATAGGTAGGACTTTCTTGCTCGACATGATAGTACGCTATCTGGTTGCTCTTTATCTTAACATGTATACTTGCAGTCTCTCTATTACATGTTGATAAAGCCCTTAGGCTGTGTACTCGACTTGCAGGACTATGATGTAGATCATACTAGTGGGGCCTGGGTAGTCCATGAGTACATCCTTCAATGTTCCTAGTCGTGGGAATATCGAGACGGGGCATCGATATTCCAGAGTAGACTAGCGTATATCTTCTCGACCCATGTGATGGGCGATGGATGATCCCATATCCATTGGTGTTTGACATCAGAGATGGTATGCGGGTGCTCAGTGGAGACTGGGTACACTGAACGGACTCGCCGAGAACTCCCAGATGGTATTATACATCACGTCAGATGGCAGTTCTCTGGTGACACTGGTGCAGCTTAGTCTGTTGACCCGAGATCGTCATAGAGTTTTGTGTGTCTCCCACTGTGCTTTGATTTCCACCCTACCACGGCTCTACTGAGTCGTGCAAACAGGTGGTTTTTGGGTACAATCCCGATTCACATGGAGGCAATGAGCGATAGGAGGGGATTCGTCTCTCCCGGTATTGGTGGTTGATGTTGAGCTATGCTCGATTGGTCATAACTGAAAATCCCTGTTCAGGGTTGCAGTGATATACTGGTAAGAGTTATCAGTAATTTCACGCTTGTTATGGACCTTACATCGGCATGACTTATCAAGCTACTGGGGTCTGACGTTTACCACCCCTAGGCGAGATATGCGACATATCAGACGAACAAACCGGACTGTGCGGTAAGTGTTACTGGTTGGATTCACAGGTGTGTGAGCAGGCTTACTCGTTGATCTTCTGATTGCTCAATACCCGGATGGCCGTTACGTTTAGCAGACCGCTTGCGGCTTGTGGGTGTTTGATATGATCATCACCTACTGCCGGCGTATTGATGAGTCTTTAGAGTCCTACACAGAGGTTTCCTGGCTCAAGCAAAACGAAATAGGAGCGCATATGAGATATGTGCGGGACCGAGAATAATACCAGTATGTGATACTGTATTCTATTCTCGCGATTTGTATCATTGGACGGTTATATAAGATATAGCCGGGTTACCGAATCAAATGTTGATTCGATATATTGATACACTTGATATTAGTCGGTTATATGCAGTATGACCGGATCATTAAATCAAGTGTTGATTTAATGATTTAATGTATAATTATATATTTGATATATTACTTTATATTAACTAGTATTGGTTCACTTAAGATTATTTTTTCTCACTAGATTGTGCACATTGTATATATGATATATTTTTGTGCACTAGTTTGTATCATGTTTGAAGATACATGCAAACTTGGGTGTGTGTATGTCTTACACCAAGTTTAGGTTAATGGTTAGGGTTGTATTTATTTATTTATTTATCTATTTTGGTAAAATAGAATGGTTATCTTTGTTTTATGCAAGAAGCTTCATGATGCTTCATGCATCTTTGAAAAAGTCTACCATTTTGTTTTATCCTTAACCTAACCATTTACCTAAACCCTAGTTTATTCTCTACATTAGTTATACTCACCCATGGTTGCTAAATGATAAGCTTCACTTGATTTTCTATTATTATTATTCATTCTTTTCTTTCTTCTTCTTCTTCTTCATGAAGAGAAGAAAACCTTGCTAGAAAAATTTCAAGTGATGAATCCAAGTGAGAAATCCAAATCCAAAGTATACCCACTTCCTATTTCTTCATCCTCTACCACTTTCCATATAGTAGAGTGTGTTATCTTCACAAGTTTCATGACCTAATGAAGATGGAGCTTGAGTTTGAGTCGCTTCGACGTAGATCATCTTCG
This sequence comes from Agapanthus africanus, assembly GCA_030015575.1. Lineage (NCBI taxonomy): Eukaryota > Viridiplantae > Streptophyta > Magnoliopsida > Asparagales > Amaryllidaceae > Agapanthus > Agapanthus africanus. The sequence goes on along the minus strand of JASDDO010000024.1, from coordinate 333,404,518 downwards.
GCATCGAAGTCAACGACCTAGCCCGCCCATTTCTCTGATGAATCCGACGCTAGAGTCCGGGATTCCGATGATCGCAGCGGAGGGACGTCAGCACGGAGCTAGAGAAGTGGAGGACCAGATCTACAAAGGTTGTAGTCTCTTTCACTTAGTAGCAAAGTAGTTTGCTTGCATAGTTTCGCTTTACCTCTAGTAACGATCTTGCTTAGGGTTTCTCGGCACATGAATTTTTTTTTGAATTGGACATAGTTGATCAGTTGTAGAACCTCATGGGTGTGCCTAGAAACCCTACACATCCCACATGGATCTAAAAGTTAAAAAGTTGGAAGGATTTGTTTTTAAATTCTGCCGATAAGATCATAGTTGTAGTGAGTGTGTGTGTATGTGTGTGTGAGAGAGGGAGATATGAGAATAATTGAGGACAGAGGCTATGAGAGGCTTTTTCGTTAGGCTGCATCAAAAAACTACACCCGCACCATTTTATTTGACGATTACCACCGGCCATCTTGATCTATATCCTCTAATATGTCGATACATCAAATTTCATATGATTCAAACACAATTTCACCATTGATTCAATAAGTGAAAAATTAACGGTTTACCGACAATAGAACTTTTGACATTACTAAATCAACGGTGAAAAGACGTTAGATTCTTAAGAAATTTGGTGTAACAACATATTAAACGATGAAGATCAAGATGGTCAGTGCCGATCGTCGAATAACATTATGGAGAGTGTATTTTTTTGACGCCAACTAACGAAAAAGCCTTCTAGGGTCCTCCTCCCTCCCACCTACCCCCCCACACTCTCTCTCTCTCTCTCTATATAGAGAGAGAGTAAGGAAGAAAAGAGGCCCTAAAAGAATTTTTGGTTAGGTGGCGTCAAATATCTATATCCTCCACGATTTTTTCGACGATCGGCACCCATAATCTTCATCTTTATCTTGTAATGTGTGGATATACCAAATTTCATGTGATTCCACCACTTTTTCACCATTGAATTATCAATTTAAAAAGTTCTATTATTGGTAAACCGTTAATTTTACACCCACTAAATCAACAGTGAAAAAATGATGGAGTCATGTGAAATTTTGTGTATTCACATCTTATATGATAGAGATGACGATGATTGGTGCCGATCGTCGAAAAAAATCTTGATGGGTGTATTTTTCCGATGCCGTAGGAGGAAATTCCTTCCTATGACACCTTTCATCCATTATCCTCTTATATATATATATATATAAGCGATCTATTATAAACCGGTTCGCATTTTTAAAAAAATGGGAACTCTCGACCTACGACATATTGTACGATTCGATTCGATCTCTTCAATATGATCACCCTACTGTTAAATGTATATGCATGAAAAATCAAAGAATTTGAAGACTTCTAACCAATGCATCGAATGAAGTTAATGTTGCATTATTGAAATACGTTTATTTGTTCGGTCATTCGATGCATCGGTTAGAGATCTCCAAATCCTTTGATTTTTCATACATATACATTTGAGGTTAGGATGATCAACTTGAACAAATCGAATCGTTCAAAGATGTCGTTGGTCGAGAGTTCTCGTTTTTAAAAAAATGGACACCGGTTTGCAATAGAGCACTCTCATATGTGTGTGTATGAATAATGAAGAAAAGATACCTTATAAGGCTTTTTCGTTAGGCGGCGTAAAAAATCTATATCCTCCATGAATTTTTTTGACGATCGGTATCCATCATCATCATCTTTATCATGTAAGATTTGGATACACCAAATTTCATATGATTTCACCATCTTTTCACCATTGAATTAGTAATGTAAAAAGTTCTATTGTCGGTAAACCGTTAATTTTTCATCCACTAAATCAACGGTGAAAAAGTGATGGAATAATATGAAATTTGGTGTGACCACATCTTAGAGGATAAAGATGAAGATGACGGATGCCGACCGTCGGAAAAAATCATGGAGAGCATATTTTTTGACGCTATAGACAGGAATTCCCTCCGCACCTTCCTCTATTATCGTCTATATATTTATAACCACTTTTCACCGTTGATTAAGTGGGTGCAAAATCAACGGTTTACAGACAATAGATCTTTTTACATTGCTAATTCAACGGTAAAAAAGTGGTGGAATCACATGAAATTTGTTGTATCAACATCTTACATGATAACGATGAAGTTGATGGGTGTCAATCGTTAAAAAAAATTGTCAAGGGTGTATATTTTTATCACCACTGAATGAAAAAGCCACCCGGGGCCTCCTTTCTTCACGATTTTTTTCGACGATCGGCATCCATCAACTTCATCATTATCATGTAAGATGTTGATACACCAAATTTCATGTGATTTCACCAACTTTTTACAGTTGAATTAGCAATGTAAAATGTTCTATTATTGGTAAACCGTTGATTTTGGACCCACTTAATCAACGGTTAAAAAGTGGTGAAATCCTATGAAATTTAGTGTATCCGCATCTTACATGATAAAGATTATGATGATGGGTGCCGATCGTTGAAAAGAAAATCTTAAATCGAGGATGTAATTTTTCGATGCAATACGAGGAAATTCTTTTAGAGTTCCCTAGTGCCCGCGGCGCAGCGGAGACACGAATGGCGAACAAAAATTTCAAGCAAACACGAAGGAATCTCGAACCTAGAATCGATCCAAACTCCTAAACTTGCAAACCAAGCATGCAAAGATACGGAATACTACTTTCGACGCGTGTCCACCCAAACGTGGAAGACCCTTCCAAGCTCCGTGTATACTGTCCGGATCGAGCTTGAGTGGCGACCGTCCTTGCCGAAGAAGATCCACTTAAGGAAAACCGATCTAAGCTCCAGCTTCACTTAGTGAACCGACCGACGCTCCAAACTCGCTACGAATAGAGAGTGGGGATGTAGGTATATTTTCACTATCTTTTTCTTTCCTTTTTAAGCTCATATGAGCTACTTAGAAGAAAGAGGAGGAGGTGAAAAAGAAGAAGCCATGGAGAAAAACGGCTAAGTCTTCAAATGAAGAAAAAACCACAAGTGTAGAAAAATCATGGCTCATCATTTTGCAACCATAGAAAAATAGTAACCACAAATGATTTTATCAATATTTAAAACCAAGACCATACCTCTCTACACCATACTTCTTTACCATCTCATCCTTCATTTCATTTTTGATTTTCTATAAAGAAAAATGAAGAAATGAAGTGTCCATCTTCTAGAACAAATTCCGTATAAATACGGAATACAACCCGGTATACGTACCGAAATACATATACGCGTATTCGTACCAAAATACGAATAGCCAAGAGAGAGAAAATGAATAGTGAACAATAATACTAGAATATACATATTTAAAATATGTGTGTGTGTATATATATATATATATAAATTATTAAATCAAAACCTGATTTAATAATTCGACTTAATTCTAAACCGCTAGTATTATCAACCGTCCGATTAAAGTCAGTGTAGCCTATTCACGTATTTAATCAGACACCCTGTATATACCAATATACGTCATCTACATCATATCGGCTGAACTGGGAAAACCCTCTGTGTGGGACTCTAAAGATTCGACAATACGTTGGCCGTGATTTACCGGATAAAGCCAAAAACTACAAGCACGTCAACGGCACTAGTTGTACGTAACGGTTGCCCAGATATCCGTCGAAAAGGAGGTAGACAATGAAGTCCGTCCGAACCCTACCGAGCCTGAATGTAACAATCTTCGTACAGTCCGGTCTTTTCATCTGAGAGTATCGCATACCGGGTCTAGGGGGTGGAAACGTCAGACCCCTAATAACCCGATAAGTCGTGCGGAGTCAAGCTCATCATCAACCGAGAAACTACTGAACTCATATCAGTAAACCTCATCTACCGTGGCCAAGGATTTAAGGTGATAGCCAACCGAACACAGCACGACATCGACTCATAATACCAGAAGAGACGAATCCCCGACAATCGCTCACTCCCTCCATGTGGCTTGGGACTGTACCCAATTAAAACCTATTTGCATGACTCCTTTGAGCCGTGGTAGGGTAGTAATCAAAGTACAGTAGGAACTCACATGAGACAAATGACGATCTCAGGTCAAAAGACTAACCTGTACTAATACCACTCGAGAAATTCCATCTGAAGATAGATATAATACAGTTTAGAAGGTCTCGGTGAGTCCGTCCAGTGTACTTACCTCCAGTGAGCAGGAACCTGTATACTATCTTAGGTGACATAACACCAATGGCTTGTGAGACCGGCCACCGCCCCTTGTCTGGGTCTCGAAACGTATACACTAGTCTATTCTGGAATATCGATGCACAGTCTCGATACTCCCACGACTAGGGACATTTAAGGATGTGCTTATAGACCACCCAGCTCTCACGTATATGATCGCCATCATAATGCTAATAGTCAAGCAAGAATCCTATAGGCTTCATCATTATGTATTAGCGACACGTAATAACAAGTAAAACGTGTACAAATCAATGATAAAGAAAAATCAGATAGTATACTATCATTTCGAGTAAGATTGTTCTACCTGTTTAGGTCCTCCCTCAATTATCATAATCGCGTGTCTGCAATTACAGTAATTGCCTTGAGGGTACTATATCCAACAATCTCCCACTTGCACTTAAGGCTAATTATTGCGGTATTGCATACCCATATCATTTTCTCTACTAATCAACAATTTCTCTACTAATCAGTTTCTCAAATCTCGTTTGAGGAACATCTGTGTTCGAGAAACAGCCTCAGTGAGTGGATCTGCTATAATGTTTCAACTTCCTCTCTCTATATCTCAACTTCGCGGAGATGAACAATCTTCCGAACTGAGCGATACCCCGCCTCAAGAATTTTGTCTGGATATATGATGGGACCAAGTTCATAAATGAACAACTTTATCCTACAAACTTCTTGGGCTGTATCCTCCATTGAGTCATAACTAGCATCCTGTACCATACCTACCTCAGTATCCTTATTGGAACACTATCCAATATACCGATTTTCAGAAGAGGAAAAACTCAAAATTCTGACAGCATCTCTATCATCCATGTCACCTTGGAAGCCTAAACCGATAACCGCTTCCCGGAGGAGGCGGTCGTTATTATATACCAAGAACATCCTTTAATGTTCATAACTGCTTCCCTTTGTTTCTCCAGAATTGGATTAATATTTGTTTACTACAGCAAGTGTATAAGCAATATCTGGTTTTGTACAAGTCATTGCATGATTGACTCAATTGTCTAAGCAAATGATATGTCATTCATACCGGTCTCTCTCTTCATCAGTCTGGAAGACATCTCTTTAGAGAGGGTGACTCCATCACTTGCGGGTACACCACCGCTCCAGGAGTCGTCCATTCTAAAATACTTTTAGAATGCTGTCTAAGTATCCAATTAGGAAACTTCCCAAATCTAGATTTAAAACCATAGATCTAGTCACCAGAATCCCTGATATATTATCCATATCCAACTTAGAAAAAACAATATGTGACAATCAAAGTTTGACCGATTGTAGTATAGGAATATCACTTCCTATCTGGAGTATGTCATCCGAATCCCAGGACAATACTCCTTACACCTTTCTGACTAGGTTCATCTGTTGTTTTGATGAAGTCAATCGCCTTGACTGTCATATCAAAATAGATGATCTATCTTCTCTATCCATGCTTTAGTCTACGAATAGATATATGCAACTTGCATACCTTCCGCTGCTCCCACTGACTACGATAACTCTCTGGTAGAGTCATATACACATGCACTTCCAAATTCCCATTTGGAAAGACGTTATAGTCATCCTCTTGCCAGATATCATAATCTAGAGCGGCGGCAGCAAGTCATATCCGTATGGACTTTACCGTAGACATTGAAGTAAAAGTCTCATCACAATCTACAATGGGTATTTGATGAGAATATTTACAACAAGTCTAGTTTTATTAGGTTAATACCATTCCACCTGCACAGATCTCAAAAGATCTACTTGCTCCTAATGGGTTTTACCCTTTCAGGAGCACCTAGTAAAGTCCAAAATCCATAATTTGCTGAAGTGCGTGGAGTCCAATTTGGATATAAAGCATCTGGTCACCTAGACCTTACCACTTCCTATGACCTACAGATAACTAGTAGGGCTATTATAATCATGATGCCGACCTCCCTGTCACCGTCTCCAAGAAAACCGAAGTATCTTTCGGATGGCTGAGGTCATCTACTGAGATCTGCGGAGTGGCTAACGGATTGTCAAGTCCAATTGAATCGTTAGGTTTTACTAAATTTTCGGTAACCGTTTGTGGTTCTGGAATCACTTCCAGTTCTACCATACTCCCATTAGTTTCTTTTGCAAAAACATTCCTTTTATGAAAAGGTGGCGAGTCAAGAACAGTGTAACTATTGATCTTGAAAATGGTAGAAAACAAAACCCTACCGAATGCTTGGGATAATCCACAAACAGCCATTACCGAAGCGTGCCTTGAGTTTGTTCGGATTCTGCTTTTAAATAGGAATCAGATAACTCCATATCTTTATAATCTCAAGATATGTAACCAATCTATATCCATATAGAATCAAATGCACTAATTTAGATGGAACCGGATTCAAATATCATGCATCTGTTTCCAGTGCATATCATCTAAATGGAAAAAGGACAATACAGTATTACTCATCAAGAAGCGAACCCGCGGATGTATAACCTGAGAGAGAATCAAGTTCTCAATATTACTATAATGGAATACATAGCATAAGTATCTATATCTTCGATCACTTTCAAGAATCCTGATACTTCCAATTTATGGTTCTATATTTTATTCTTATACCTATAAACTTTTTAAAAATTTTGGACCTTGCATTACAACGAATGTGTGTTTAAAGCCAGAGAACTCATAAGTAAACCTGAATGAAGTAAGAGTACCAACCCCTTGTCCTAAAGGACAATGGACAACATACATTTTCATGTATAAGTCCCAAGAGTATACTAACTCAAATTCCGTGTGTTGTAAGTTGAAAACTGTATTTTGGTTGAGAATGTCTTACACCGTTATTGAATGCGCCTTACCTTATCCGCAACTGATAAAGGTAAATGTTTGGAACACAATTTTCAAAATTTATATCTCACTTTATAAAATAAAGATAAAGATATTTCATTTTAAAAATTGGTGCATAACAATGGTTATTTGAAACCAAATATTTTGTCGTTAGGCAAAACCAAGCGATTCAAACCAATATCACCAATTACAAAGAATTTCGATATTGAGGATCAAATTGCCCATTTCCCAATATTCTACTCCTGCCCAACGTCTGTAACGCCGTATAAATGTGAGATCCAAATCCAGTAAATATATACCCTGGAGTCATAATTAATTGGGAAAACAGTTCTCGGTAATAAGGACACAGAAAATCTGAAACATAAATGTTTCAAGGGGGTGGCCGGGTATTCCTACTAATGCCCATTTTACTATCCAGATTCATGACAGTAGTCGCAATTTTTTTTGCCCTCATTTCAATCCCTTTATATATCTCTACACTGTACACCGCAATTTCCTATGCTTCTGTACACCGCATTTACGCTAACTGGTTTTTTTTTCTATCCCTACCTTTTGGCACCTGCCTAAGGTTTGGAAGAAGATTATCCAATAAGCAGAATATGTGTACTCTCCAAATACAAGGAGCTCTCGCAGTCTGAGAAAGGTAAAAAGAAAGAGACAACCGAATAACACAATCTAAATTCTCCAGAACCAGTGGCCATTCTCAACTAAAATAATTTCTTCGAGTTCGTATGTAACTATACGATGGCCATTTCTAAGCAGTAAAGATCATCGTGGCGATATAGAGTGTTCTGGAGAAATGCAAAGGGAAAGAAGGAGTAGAAAGGATATTTGCGACTTTGTCGTGAATCATGACAATCCAAAACCAAAATTTGTAAGAAAGTTCGGTTAACTTGGTTAATGAGTTTTAGGTAAGTCATGGGTCGTTGTACCAGAGAGAGAAAAGAAACACTCAGTGTGCACTCTTTCAAGATTAGATTGGTTATCAATTTATCTAATCAGGATGGCTCCCACTGTTTTCTCAAATTCTCTTTCAAACCCTAAAAGGAGAACTAGTCGGGATCATATACACCTTACAAGTTCGCTAACTGTTCAGCCAGGTCAGTGTTGGTACTCCAAGGGAGGTCCCCCGTGCTTTCGCACAGACCCAATTAATAACCCCGTTTTCGCAGAGGTGTAACCTCGTTAACACTTTCTAGACACCTAATAGGTTAGCTAATTGTAAAGTGAAAATCTCCCGAGGAGTAATACCTACTCATCAAAGGAAATCGGGACCCAATTATCATCGTGTGATAACCTGACGGAATCCATTCAAGTCACCACACTCCAGAAGTTATGCGCATGCCTGGCAAGTTTCCTTTGTATTTAAAACTCCCGATATGTTTTTTGCCCATAGGATCCAATGACCTTAACGAATAATCAACAAATCAAGGGTCATAGTCAAGTTTAACCCGTCATTATCTTGATAGCGTTAAACCCACCCGTACGACCCTTGACGAATAATCAACAAAGTCGTACGACTGTCTTAACCAATCCACATATCCTAGTGACAGAAAAGCATTACAGAGCTACCGCACATTACGCCTCAGCGAATAACAACGACAAACGTATTGTGAATACTAAGCAATACTAATCTGAAATGAAGGAGAGCTACGACTGGTTTTTGCGAAAAACATTTAATGTAATGAACTTGATATCGTTGAAGGAACACGAGTGGCTTTGAAATAGAATGGTTTAAGCTCTGCTTATTAAAACTAGTAACAGAAATCTTTGCTTAAGAGCGAATTCCCCGTGAAGGGATCAAAGCTCTTCCCTCATAGAATGAGGTGCTGGATATTCCTAACCGAATATCTCTATACAAAGCAGAAGAATATGACACTTGTTTTTAAGAAAACCGAGTAGTTTTAAAAATCGGTTCCGACAACATCAAATAGGTTTGTTTTCCTTTGCATTAAAGATATAATGCAGTCCCATCAAATCTAGTTTCTAAGCCACAACAGAAACAACCAAAATAGCATGCTTTTATATGCCATCTGCATTCGCCACGGGGTCCCGGGTTTTCACCGTAAGGTTACTTAACTTACGACAGGGTGATTAGTCTAAAATATTGCACATTTGAATGATTATTTTCCCCACTATTGTTAAATTCTAAAATGTATTTATTGTAATTATAGAACATATGAGGGTTTATGTGTAAAAAGTTTATTATCATATGTTTCTACATTATAATTAACATAATGAGGGAAAATACATGCATATAATATTTATATGAAATATTATAATTAAAATATGCATATCATATCAAATATCTCTAATCATATTCTTAAGATTTAATATCATATAAAATGGTTAGAATAATATCTCAAAAATACTAAATATTATAAACACTTTGATTTGAGATATTGTGCAAATATTAGATCAGGTCTGGAATCCAAGAGATCCAATATATCGGAATCAAATCTGCCAAAAAATGGAAGTAAATCATAAGATTTAGCAATGGTAAAGACTCAGAGAATTATTCTCAGAATCTAGATATCGAAGGGATCTCTACACGTCAACAAGTATGAGCAAAAAAATTTCAGAACCCGATTCTTCAAGAGTGCCGTGGAAGGGCGGCCAAATGCAAGATTTGTGGCGGATCCGCGGCGGATCCAGAACCGTTGGATGAGAAATTTTGGAAGTTGGATCGCATCAGCATATAATCACAGATGGTATCTAGGATTTCTAATTTCTGTAACTATAAATAGGACCGAGAGCTTCACATCTAAAATCATCAACCCGAAGAGATCAAGAGGTCCAAAACAATCCACGCATCTAGGTGATCATCAGTTAGTCATCTACATCCAACAAGAGAGAGCAAGAGCAAAAACTAGGGTTCTTTGTAATCAACTTTGTACGGAGAGTTGCATGCAATAGTTGATTAATAAAGGTAGTCTTTTTATTAGTTTTTTCGTATTTACTTTCTGCATTTAATTTCTGCATCTTAATCATGTTTTCTTCTTCATCCTTTCTTCTATCTCAAACCATGAGTGAATAATTCCTACCTTGCTAGGGTTCGTAGGCTAGGGTAGAGCAATGGATGATACAATCATTTAACTTCTTTTACACATTTTAAAGTCTATAAACTTGACCAAAATAAATGTTAACATCCTTATCGGGCGTGCTACCAGTTTATTGCTAGTCACGACCATGATTTGAGATTGGATTAACACCTTTTGGTAAAGGCTAGACATGAATAGAGATCAATGCAAGGACATGGGTTAAGAGTGGGGAAACCCTAGTTTCTTCCAAAAGAACCCTAATCTATATGCATCATATCGATCTAGTTTTAAACTATTAAAAGATAAAAGAAGTCATTTTTAATTAGTCATCCATTACTACTAAGTCATATGAACTCTACAAGGCTCTTCTTCATAAATCTTACATCCGTAGTATATCCGTAACTACAACCAATCATCCTTCTTCCATCAACTCGTCTAAAGCAAGAAAAAGGTTTACGTTTTCCTGCGGACGACCCGTACTCATCGCGGCTAGCTACTAGCGACACCGTCTTGATTGTGGTTACTTTATTTACGACAACACTTTTTAAATACATCGATCACAGGGCGGGGACATGGCTAGCGCGGATGCAAAATATATAGAAGCATCTACTAATATATAATATATATCAATATCGCAGGCAGATAATAATCATCACAGGCAAATAAGAATCATCACAGGCATGTGAGCAACAATATAGAATAGCGGATAAACTTGGAGCCCCGCGTTTCATCTGAACCGTAAATGAAACGCGAAGTTCCCCGGTTGTGTAGATAGCCCGTACATAATCGATCTTAAACCCCTACGAGTGCAGCAAGCTACCTTCCAATTCTAGAAACTGGGTAACACGCCCTCAATGAAATAAATCGATCACCCACCGCTTTCTAGAATTCGGTAACTTGTGCACCCCTCCATGGGTCGAATCGAATAACCCCTATAAGTGCGGCGAGCAACCCACCAATTCTAGAGCGAGGCGGCCCGGTCCCAGCTCTATGAAATGGTCACCTGCTGCACTCTAGAACCCGTTTACTCGAGCACTTCTCCTGGGTTAATCCCAGTACAGAAATGAAATATATACAAGGGCGACATCGACCGCATCTTGGTTGAGCCCCAATGAAAGAATATACATAATACGAAAACGGCGGCTACATGGTGGAGCTCGTCCCAAAAAAATGAATACAACATAATAAATTAAAACTGTACAAGCAATGCACGAGGGGCTATCCGACACGATAATCCGACTAAACCATAATCAAGATATATATCACCAGAAACAAGTAACCGAAACAAGTGTGTAACTCCGTCTAATTGAGCTTATAGCAATTATACAACATTAACAACACATCCACGCATGCAAACAAAGTCACAACATTAGAATTACAAAACACAATTAGCGCACAACCCAAATATACCAAAGGATCAAAAACCAAGTGCACTAAACATCCAAAAAGTCGAGTTTTGAGCTAATTCGGAAGTCCGAATCAAAATGAAACACGCCCGAACCTTTACAAGGAGTTAGAGCATGAAATTAATTTCAAGTCGGGGGGCTTAGGGGGTACCCCACCCCTGAGGCCACCATGAGGTGGCAAGGGGTGATGCAGACCAGAAACTGCCCATGGGAGCAGTTTCGGGTCCCGACCCCTAAGACCACCATGCGGTGGTCTTGGGGAGTGGGCCCAGCCCTACGGACCCTTAGGGTTCTCCTCAGGGTACCCACGCTCCACCCCGCGGCTTCACGGTTCTAACCGTGAGCCCCCAGGGTATGCAAACTTGTCAAAACTCAAAATTTCGGGACAGTTTTTCGACAGTTTTCGATGCCGGAAAAAAACACAATTTCTAATGCCGTAACTAGTTAATTTAAGGTGTTTGGGAGGATCTGATACAACTATAGGGTTCCCTAGTGCCCGCGGCATAGCGGAGGTGCGAATGGCGAACAAAAATTTTAGGCAAACACGAAGGAATCTCGAACCTAGAATCGATCCAAACTCCTAAAGTAGAAAACCAAGCATGCAAAGATACGGAATACTACCTTCGACGCGTGTCCACCCAATTGTGGAAGACCCCTCTAAGATCCATGTATACTGTCCGGATTGAGCTTGAGTGGCGACCGCCCTTGCTGAAGAAGATCCACCTGAGGGAAACCGATCCAAATTCCGACTTCACCTAGTGAAGCGACCGACGCTCCAAGCTCGCTACGAATAGAGAGTGAGGATGTAGGTATATTTTCACTATCTTTTTTCTCATTTTTAAGCTCATGTGAGCTACCTAGAAGGAGGAGGAGGTGAAGAAGAAGAAGCCATGGAGAAAAATGGCTAAGTTTTCAAGTGAATAAAAAACCACAAGTGTAGAAAAATCATGGCTCATCAGTTTGCAACTATGGAAAAATAGTAACCACTAATGATTTTATCAATATTTAAAACCAAGACCATACCTCTCTACACCATATTTCTTTACACCTCATCCTCCACCTCATTTTTTATTTTCTATAAAAGAAAAATGAAGAAATGAAATGTCCATCTTCTAGAACAAATTCCGTATAAAAACGGAATATAACCTGGTATACATACCGAAATACATATACGCGTATTCGTACCAAAATATGAATAGCCAAGAGAGAGAAAATGAATAGTAAATAATAATACTAGAATATACATATTAAAAATATATATATTAATTATTAAATCAAAATCTGATTTAATAATCCGGTTTAATTCTAAACCGCCAGTATTACCAACCGTCTGATTAAATTCTATGTAGCCTGTATACGTATTTAATCGGACACTCTGTATGTACCAACATACGTCATCTACATCATATCGCCTGAACCGAAAAAACCCTCTGTGTGGGACTCTAAAAACTCGACAATACGCTGGCAGTGATTTACTGGATAAATCCAAAAACCATAAGTACGTCAACGGCACTAGTTGTACATAACGGCTGCCCAGGTATCTATCGAAATGAAGGTCGACAATCAAGTCCGTCCGAACCCTACTGAGTCTGAATGTGACAATCTCCGTACAGTCCGGTCTTTTCATCTGAGAATATCGCATACCGGGTCTAGGGGGTGGAAACGTCAGAACCGTAATAACCCGATAAGTCATGTCAGAGTCAACCTCATCACCAACCGAGAAACTACTGAACTCATATCAGTAAATCTCATTTTCCGTGGCCACAGATTTAAGGTGATAGTCTACCGAACACAGCACGACATCGACTCCTAATACCAGAAGAGACGAATCCCCGACAATCGTTCACTCCCTCCATGTGGCTTAGGACTGTACCCAACTAAAACCTATTTGCATGACTCTTTTGAGCTGTGGTAAGGTGGTAATAAAAGTACAGTAGGAACTCACATGAGACAAATGACGATCTTAGGTCAAAAGACTAACCTGTACTAATACCACTCGAGATCTTCCATCTGACGATAGATATAATACCATCTAGAAGTTCTCGGCGAGTATGTCCAGTGTACTCACCTCCAGCGAGCACCTGTATACTATCTTAGGTGGCATAACACCAATGGCTTGTGAGACCGGCCACCGCCCCTCGTTGGGGTCTCGAAACGTATACACTAGTCTACTTCGAAATATCGATGCCGAGTCTCGATACTCTCATGACTAGGGACATTTTAGGATGTGCTTATAGACCACCCAACTCTCACGTATATGATTGCTATCATAAAACTAGTAGTCAAGCAAGAATCATACGGGCTTCATCATTATGTATTAGCGACGCGTAATAACAAGTAAAATGTGTACACATCAATGATAAAGACAAACCAGATAACATACTATCATTTCGAGTAAGATTGTTCTATCTGTATAGGTCCTCCCTCAATTATAATAATCGCGTGCCTGCAATTAAAATAATTTCCTCGAGGGCACTATATCCAACAATTCCCTCCCATGACACCTTTCTTCCATTATCCTCACACACACATACACACACATAAGGACCCCTTTATGGCGTAGAAAAAAGTTCATTCTTTACTATTTTCTTCGATGTTCGGCATTATTTATCTTAATTTTTATCGTTTAATTTGTATATACACCAAATTCTATGTGATTCTAACACCTTTTCATCGTTAATCTAGTGATATGAAAATTGTATAAATTTTCTATTATCGGAAAACCGTTAATATTGCATCCACTTAATCGACGGTGGAAAAATATAAGAATCACATGAAATTTGGTTTACCTACATCTTAGCCAATGAGGACGAAGATGGCAGATGCCAATCGTCGGAAAAAATAATGGAGAATAGATGCTTTTCCGACTCTATAGGAGGAAATCCACTACCATGGCTTTTGTCCTCCATTATTCTCTTGTATATAAACATACATTAGTGTTTTTGTACGTTCAATGTACGTGGTGTGAAAATAAAATATAGATGATATATTTTTGGAAATTAAAATGTGTGGCGAGATAGTTTCAAAATAATTAAGAAGTAAAAGTAATTTATTTTCGAGAATAATGGAGAAAAGATGTCATAAGAGGGAATTTTCCTCCAATGGCGTTGAAAAAATACATCCTCCATGATTTTTTTCGACCACCGGCATTCATTATCTATATTTTTATCATCTAAAATATGAATACACCAAATTTTATATGCATCTACCATTTTTGTACCGTTGATTTAGCAGGTGCAAAATCAACGGTTTAGTGACAATAGATCTTTTTACATTGCTAATACAATGGTGGAAAAATGGTAGAATCATATGAAATTTAGTGATCCTTATCTTAAATAATGAAGATGATAATGATAAGTGTCGATCGTCGAATAAAATGCTGAATGCTTGAATTTTATTGAAGCCATAGGAGAAAATTCTCTCCAATGATCTCATTCCTCCATTATGCTCTTTATTTTTAATATGATATAATATAATCTCTATTGTTTTAATACTAAAGAAAAGGTGTTAGTTACCACCCCTCAAATTGAGACCCCAATTTTATGTCATAGGATTTGTTTATGTTTCCAAATATTATTAAACTACCATATTAATTGTTAAAAAAATATTTTATAACTAAATTCTTCATGATAGAAATTATCTTCACCTTTTGTCACATTTTGTTGCCTTTTGTGGGCAACTGTCTTTATCTTTAAAACCAATCATATCATTTTAAAATAAAAAAAAATTATTGCTTATTATTATGAAACTATCTCTTATACATTGTAATTTCTATAATGATAACATTTATATTTTATTTTCAAACTATATGATTTGCAAGTGCAAATTATTAGTTAGTTTTAATGGCAATGGTGGCAAAGGTGGTACCCACAAAAGGTGAAGAAGTAGTGGATAGTTTTTTCTCCTTTAGTAAGATTTTTCAAACAATTAATTATGGTAGTTTAATAATATTTTGACAAATCATCAAACCAAATCATATACGAAATAAATTTGGAGTCTCAATTTCATGGCAAGTTTCTAACTCTCTTCTTTTGGCATTATAATTGTAGAAGAAATAAAGATAGAAATATATATTCCTCTTAGGGTACGCGAGGTATGAGATAATCTAGATGGTGATCTTAAATTCACAATAAAAATTAACACGGTTGTTTTCGTAAAAAAAATATTCACATGAATATAAAATTACCATGGCAATCATATTCCTCTCCAAAACCGGTGTCTATCCTAAGATATCATGAAATATTTTCATCTAACACAAGATATGTCATGACCGTCCGTCACTGATGAGGCTCATAAACGAGTATTCCTTAGATCACGACACGTGACGGATGACGTGTCATTCGCTAAGCCTGCTAGACTCCTGGGGGCTACGGAGCTGGAACGAGTATGATGCGTTGGGGACATTCTTCGGCACCTCGTCTCCGAGGTTGCATTCGACCTTTTGGAGACCTCTCCGGAGTGCCTTCCCTATTTTCCTAAACAACCATCCGACAGCTCGCCTCCGAACAATCCTACAGCTGAGCTCTCTCGACCATCAAGCTATCCACCGAGCTGAGCTTCCTCGGCTTCCCTGTTCAACCGAGGGCACGGAGCCCAAGCGCCCTCATAACGGCTCCGTGTATCTCTCCACGACGAGGTCTCCGCCGCTCCACGACCCGCATCTCGCGCTAGCATATCTCGTCATTAATTAGCGCATCCCGCCACTAATAGGCGTATCCCGCCATCAGCGTGAACGTGATACAGAGGCGTAACGGGCAGCGAGAATCTCGCACTGGTTCACCTCATGCGACCAATATATAAACCCCCTCCACCAGACGACTCAGGTAAGTTAAATTGATTCCAATACGCCACTACTCTGCCATTATTCCCCGGTACTTACTTGATCGTCGGAAGGTCCTACGGTGGTTTCCCACACCGGGACTTCCCTTGCAGGTATCTCGGCGTCCACAGTATCCAACAACCCATTGAGATCCACACGTTCAATTCTCACTCTCAATCACAACCGTTCAGAACCGCTTGCAGCAAAATCGACGAAGGAAAACATCTGAGGGAGATTCCGACCTTTATCAGTTGGCGCCGTCTGTGGGAAGCATTTCATCTCCACCAAAAAAGTTGATCTTCCACCTCCGATTCAATGACAAGCGACAACCACGACGATCCCAGCACGAGCCATCTCGTCTTCCACAACGGGGGCAGAAACGACCCTACTCCTCCTCCTAACGTCATCAACGCCTTATCCGCTCAAATCGACAGGCTCACGGCGATGGTGGAAGCACTCGCCTGTGTCCAAGCGGCCGGCCATGCCCGTCAGACCGCAGCATCCCCTGCCCGGGGAAACAACGTTCGTAGGGAGACGGAAGGGCACACTCAAGCTCTTACCTCACTCGTGCTCATCTTGATGAGGCCGAACACCGGCGTGCCAGTTCCGACAGTCATGGCCCACATCCAGGAAATGATTCCATCATCCGTTGGGCATCGTATAGCTAGATACCCCGATCTCAGGGGAGACCGGGCTATCACTTCAATGCACGACGCGCTTTCTCGTCCCCTGAGGAAGTGTCGGTCAAATCGCCTGATTCCAGGCTAGACCCGCGCCGCCACTTCTGTCAAGGTCACACATATGGCGAGCGCCGGGGTTATCCACGAAGGGTCCGCCCCGAAGATTTAAGGAACGTGATAGAGCGGAGCTAAAACCGCTCCGTCGCGCAAACCAGGAGCAGAGGTAGTAGGCGCTCCGATTGTTAAGATTCTTCGGGGTACCAACAACGAATAGAAACCCTCGAAAGGAAACTCAAAGACATACAACAGGATGATTGTACAGCTGGCGAAGGCACGAAGTACTCCGCTGACTCACTCACAAGGCCCTTTACCGGACAGCTACTAGCTGAGCATGTCTCATCCTGGAACAAACCGCCCAAAGTGGACATCTTCGACGGGAAGTCCGGCCCGAAGGACCACTTGGACGCGTTTACAACAGGCATGAGTTTCCAAGACAACTCAGACGCAGCTCAATGCCGAGCCTTCCCCACAACCCTCATCCAGGCTGGCCGAGATTGGTTCTGCGGACTCGCGCCGCGCTCGATCTCGACCTTTGACAAGCCGGTGACCCAATTCCTTGGTCATTTCGTCGGTAACAATCGGCAGAATTGACAATCTGTTCACCACCAAGAGCGGAGACAAGGAATCCTTTAAGGGGTACGTCACCCGCTTCTATAATGCCCTTCTAGAGGTTCCCGAGCATCACGACGAAACTGTTATCATCGCCTTGAGGTCAGGTCTTATGCACAAAGAGTGGCTCCGCTCTTTTGCATTAGCGCAACCTAGGACTATGGCCGAAGTAAAAGCATGGACCGAGTGAGAGATTCAATTCGAGTCGAAGGTGAACACCAACCTGCCCCTGGGTGATCAAGCGAATCAAAAAAATGGGATAGAGAGGACAAAAGGAAAGTCGACCGTCCAAAACCCTATTCCCCAAGATTACATGAGTACACCCCTCTGAACATCTTCCAGACGGAACTACTGGAAGAGGCTAAAGGCAAGAGGTTTTTCAGGCTCCCGCCGGCAACCCAAAGGGCAGGCAAGCGGTTCCAGGGCCCGTATTGTGCTTACCACAGGTCGTAAGGGCACCCGACCTTGAGTTGTAAGCGACTCCGTGACTATATTGAGGAACCGATCCGCTCTGGCCACCTTGCGAAATACCTATGAGACAAGCGGCAGGCGGAACAAGAGAAAAAGACCAACCCCCTCCTGGGGAGTTAACAATCGGTCAGATCATGGTCATTTCGATGCATCCGACTCTGGACAGTGAGGGGTACCGCCGCCCTGTGCCAATCATGGCCATAAGTGATCCCCCCACAAGAAGCACAAGAAGGATGACCCGATCACCTTCACCGAGGAAGACCTTCACGGCATATCGCTCCCACACAATGACCCACTTGTGATAGCAGCCTGAGTTCACCGTTACGAGGGCCGAAGAATATTGGTCGATTCAGGGAGCTCAGCGGATATCCTGTTCTCTGACTGTTTCCAGCATATGGGATTTGGTCCCTCCGATCTCCATTTGACCTCTCATGTCCTCTCCTGGTTCACCAACCATTCCATTCCGGTCGAGGGTTCGATCACTCCCCTCCTCAACATTGGGGATGCTGGCAAAATGCGAACCATTCCGGTGAACTTCCTCATTGCCAAGATTCCGTCGTCCTACAACATCTCCTGGGACGCCCCACCTTAAACGCCCTCCAGGCTTTGATCTCAACTAACCACCTCGCACTCAAATTCCCTTTGGATAGCGGGGGAATAGGTCGCACCTATGGAGACCATCAAACTTCCAGGATCTTCTTCGCCTCAGCATCTCCCGCTGGAAAGCAGGATGATGATTTTGAACATACGCATGATCCCCAGGGCACCTTGGACATACATCGACGACTGAAAGGAAATCCGTGGCGCACCAGTGGAACCGTTAGCGGAAGTTCCCCTCATATAAGGGGTCGATGGCCGGACTATCCAGATCGGCTCTCTCTTGACAGGGAGCGTCCACGAAGACCTGATCCGGTTCCTCTGGAACAACTTGGATGTGTTTTCCTGGACGCCGGCGGACATGCCCGGAATCGATTCCAATGTGATCTCGCACAAGCTTGGGGTCGACCCGAAAGCCAAGCCAATTCGACAAAAGAAGAGAAGTTTCGCACCAATGAAACAAAGGGCGATAGAGGAGGAAGTGGACCGATTGCTCGCTGCCAACTTCATCAGGAATCTGGACTACTTGGATTGGCTGGCGAACGTGGTTATGGTCAAGAAAGAGAACGGGAAATGGCGCATGTGCGTCGATTTCACGGACTTGAACAAGGCTTTCCCTAAGGACAACTACCTGCATCCTCGGATAGATCAGCTAGTAGATAGCTCAGCCAGTCACGAATTACTAAGTTTCTTGGACGCTTTCTCCGGTTATAATCAGATCTGAATGAACTCAGCCGACGAAGAGCTGACAACCTTTACCACGGATCAGGGAGTGTACTGCTACAGGGTAATGCCTTTCGGACTCAAGAACACCGGAGCCACGTACCGGTGACTGGTCAACAAACTATTCAGACCACAAATTGGGAAAAACGTAGAAGTCTATGTCGACGACATGCTCATGAAATCTTCCTCATCGTCCGGACACACAAAGGACCTCACCGAAACATTCGACGTCCCGCGGAAGTACAAGATGAAGCTGAATCCAGCCAAATGCGCATTTGGGTTCACAAGCGAAAAATTCCTTGGATTCATGTTTACCCACCGAGGAATCGAGGCGAACCCAGGGAAGATCAACGCCATCATCAACATGGCGACTCCTAAATGCAATGTCGATATCATGCGGCTCACCAAGAAGGTGGTTTCCTTAAGTCGCTTTATGTTCAGATCCGGGGAAAAATGCCTCCCTTTCTTCAGAGCCCTGAGGAAAATCCCTACATTTGAATGGTCCGAGGAATGCCAAGATGCTTTAGAACAACTCAAGGCTCACCTCGCGACCCCACCACTTCTCACCCGACCAGTCGAAGGCGACAAGAAGTTACTATATCTGGCCATCTCCGACCAAGCTGCGAGCTCAGTGATCGTCAGAGAGTTCGAAGGAATGCAGAAACCGGTCTACTGTGTGAGCCATGTCTTCAAGGGTGCAGAAACCAGATACCCGGCCATAAAAAAAATATTCCTCTCCCTTGTCGTCACATCCAAGAAACTACGACACTATTTCCAGGCACACACAATCCCCGTCCTCACTGAACGACCTTTAAGAAATATCCTCGCTTCCTCCGAATCATCAGGCCGCTTAGAGAAATGGATGTGGGAGATGTCTCAGTTCGACATCAAATACCGACCCACACGGTCAATTAAAGCATAAGCCTTGGCCGATTTTGTTGTCGAGTGCACCATTCCCACTAAGGAAGGGACAACGTCTCAGGGCCCTGACCCACGACCCTCAGTCGAGGAGGTGCCCGGCCGCACACCAAACTAGGTGTTCTATGTAGACGGATCCTCCACAGAGGAAGGATGTGGGGCCAGCCGACAGAAATGGAGTCTTTTTGAAACTTGGTTTTAAAGAGTCAAACAACGCGGCAGAATACGAGGCCCTGTTAGCCGATCTACGAATCGCTTCCGGTGTAGGGCTGAAAACCATTTGGATACGCAGCGACTCCGCGCTGGTCGTCGGCCAAGTAACCGTGTGTTTCGAAGCCCGAAAATCACTCATGATAAAATACCTGGCGGAGGTAAGAAGGTTTCAGAGAAAATTCGACAAAGTCCAAGTGGAGCAGATTCCCAGAAATCTGAACACTGAGGCCGATGCCCTGAGCAAACTTGCCTCCTCCTATTCGGCCAATCACAAGAGAAACATTCTCTTCGAAGTCCTGCCGCGACCCAGCGTGGAAAATAGAGAGGCAATACTCCAAATCTACACGACTAAGAAGATGCCCCGGATTAGAGAAAGCCCATTGTAGAATTTCTGAAAGATGGGATTCTTCTGAATGCCCGGCCCGAGGCTCGTCAACTTCGAGCAAAAGCTCACCATTTCGTATGTAGCAAAGAAAACCTATACAAAAAGTCGTACACTCAAACTCTGCTCCGATGCGTCGACCCCTACGAAGCAGACTACGCCTTACGAGAAATACACGAAGGGGTCGGAAAGGCGCATCAAGGGGCCCACTGCCTGGCCCAAAAGACGCTGCTTCAGGGGTACTATTGGCCGGGAATACATCAAGATGCCGAGAAAATGGTCAGAAGATGCAAGAGCTGCCAACTCTTCGGCAGTATCCTTCATTTTCCCGCCACCGAACTAACACCACTGAGTTCCCCTTGGCCATTTGCGCAGTGGGTGATAGATATGGTAGGCCATCTTCCCGCCGACATGGGTGGACACAGGTATATACTTGTTGCCGTAGACTACTTCACAAAGTGGATTGAGGTCATGCCTATCAGGAAACCGGATGCCGCCTCTACGATAAAATTTCTGCAGAACAATATACTCTCTCGATTTGGGATCCTAACGTGCATCATCACCGACCATGGAACCAAATTCGAGAATGACAAAGTCAAAAAATTTTGCAACGACTATCACATACTAATGAAGTTCACCGCGGTCGCCCATCCTCAATACAACGGGCAAGCCGAAATAGCGAATCGAAGCGTCGTTGTAGGGCTCCGAGCTCACCTAGAAGGAAGGCAAGGCGGCTAGGTTGAGGAACTACCTCGGGTACTATGGGCACTGCGGACATCAAGAAAAACACCCACGGGAGAAACCCCGTTCAGCCTCTGCTAAGGTACCGAGGCGATGGTCCCCGCAGAAATTGGACTGCCCAGCTACTGGGTCGAGCACTTTGACGATGAAGCCAACACCTTGGCACTACGAAGCAACTTGGACATCTTATTAGAAAAATGAGATCGGGAACAAATTAAGATGGACGCCTATCAGCAGTAAACCGCTCGCTACTACAACGCCCGAGTCAGGCATCGAGACTTCAAGACAGGAGACCTGGTCTTAAGACGAAACGAGTTCGTAGATCAAACGAAGCTGCATAAGTTCTCCTCAAAATGGGACGGGCCCTTCCTCGTGACAGAGACACTGCCCGGTGGATCCTACCGTCTCCAGGACTCCAAAGAGCGAAATTTCCCTCGGCCGCCGAAAAGCTTAAGTTGTACGGATAAAAATGTACCCCCTTTTTTCCGTTTTTTCGAACAATGTAATTTATTTCCACATCAACTAAAATTTCCAAACTAAGTCCTCACGCAAGTTAGACTTCGACACTGAACCATAACCCCACCCTTTCTTCTTTTCCACGGATCCGAGTTAGGGGACATGGAAGGGGCACGGGTCGGCCGGTGCAAAAAAGGGGGGATGGGGAAGAGAGAGATAATACACGGCAACCTTGACCAAAAGAAAATTTATTTATACTTTATTCGAAGGTATTCTTGGCTCCACAGCCTTACAACCATTACAGTAAAGAAGGAAGAGAATTAAGAAAACATTGACGATGGCACTCGGAAGAGAGCTCCTCCAGCCGAGTCTAGGCAACCTTCGCCAGCTCCCTCTGGCAGTGCCCGTGGACCCTAGAAGCTATGGATTCGCCGGGATCCCCAACCTCCGAGTACGACTCCATAACCAACCTCTGTTAGAAACATTCGAGAAGAATGTCCACCGAGCGATCCCTCCGGCTCTTCGAGTTAAGGCCAAGCTCATGGGCCGTATGCATCTTATCAAACGCCTCGTCCATCGCCTGCGGGGACAGAACAATATAAAGACCTGGGGATGACCTCCATATCGTATAGATCAACACTTGCAAGAGAGGAGATCGTCGGGGAAGAAGACGCCCGCGGTGCCCCTCCAAACGACTATCACAGCCTCATACGTCGCCTCGGAATGGTCAAGACCATAAAAGTACACGTCGTCTCGGGACACGATCTCTCTGATGGTGTATACACAGCCCGTCATCTTCAAGAAACATCGCATCTAGGAGGAATTCGACCACGCCTCCGATATTTATAGCCTCGACAAAATTCTTCTAACGGCCGAGATCTTCTCGTACTACAATGCAAATCACGGGATGCCACACTTTCCCAATGAGGCACGGCCACGTGGCACCCAATTGCATGTCGCACTTTCCTTAAAATACGGGTCAAAGAAGGTTGAACGACATTTCCCAGGAAAAACATGGAATCTGGGAACCCTCGCCAAGAGGCGGCCGAGTAGTTTCCTGCTCGGCTCATCCGCTGAGGGCAGCTTTCTGCCCAGCCACTGTGCTACTACTCGGATCATCCGCTGAGGGCAGCTTTCTGCCCAGCCACTCTGCGGATCCAAAGCTCTCGCCAATAGGCGACCGAGCAGATTCCTGCTCGGTTCATCTGCTGAAAGCAGCTTCCTGCTCGGCCACTCTGCGGATCCAAAGCACTCGCCAAGAGATTGCCGAGTAGTTTCCTGCTCCGCTCATCCGTTGAGTCATCTTCCTTCCTGGCCACTCTGCGGACCCCAAGCCCTCGTTTAGAGGCGACCGAGCAGATTCCTGCTCGGCTTTTTCAATGTCTGATTCAGACTCGGCAATCTATCATCACCTCGACTCCAGGGTGAGAGGGACACCGACCTTCGTACACTTGGCGTTCATCCGGTTCAGACGCGGCGATCTGTCATCACCTCGTTTCCGAGGCGAGGGGGACGCCGACCTACATATACCTGGCGTTTGTTTGATTCAGATGCGGCGATATGTCATCATCTCGACTCCGGGGTGAGGGGGATGCCGACTTTTTCCCAAAATCAGAGCAAAGCTCTGTTTGAAATTTGAATTTCAAAAATTGAAGCAACGCTTCAGATCCAGCGCTAGGCACGCTGCGCGCCACGTGTCAAACACGGATGCGCTAGCGCCAGGTGCGCTGTGCCCTAGGCAGTGCACCATGTGTGCGCTAGCGCTAGGCACGCTGCACACCACGTGTCAAACACGGGTGCGCTAGCGCAGGCTGCGCTGCGCTCTGAGCAGCGTACCACGTGTCAAACGTAGGTGCACTAGCGCAAAGTGCGCTGCGCTCTGAGCAGCGCACCACGTGCAAAGTACGGGTGCGCCAGCGCTGGAATTAAAAATTCCCCACCGTTAGATCAAAAGATCTAATAATAATGATAAATCATTAATTAATCAGAATTAAACTCTGTTATGGAAAGATTTTCCAATCTTGTTAAAAACAAGAAGATTGCCTTCTGTAAAACAAAAGCCCTAGGATCAAAGATCCAATGGTGGGAAATATCCCCAAATCAATCAGAGAAAGATCTCTTTAACTGATTCAACAAATCAACTTGCCCTATATAAAGGCCCCAAGACTTCAAGTCTGATATAGAACCCCCCCCATAAACTTTGAAAAATTCAAAGAAAGAGAGCAAGCTCTTGAAAGAAGATCATTTCTTCAAGGTAAAGATGATGAATGATGAGCGCAGAGATGAAATCATCTCATAAAAAGAAGAATTATTTTCTTAAAAGATCATAGATCTACAAAGACCAAAGTCTTTCATAAAAAAGATCAAAAGATCTCATCACATAATAAAAGAAGAACATATTCTTCACACATATCATTGATCTATAAAGGCAAAGCCCTTTTGAAAATAAGAACTATTGTTCTTGAATCTTGAGACAAAGTCTCTTTTAAAAGAACATAAATTTGTTCACAGATCATAAAAATTGATCAAATGAGCTTTGCGCTATTGAAATGCGTCTTGCGCTATTGAACAGCGCTTCTGCGCTCTCTGGACCGGTGCTCAACACCAAAATTCTCCACGTGTCAACCACGTATGCAACTTGCGCTTTGCGCTTCTGAAACAGCGCGCTGCCCTCATGGGATGGCGCTCAGCGCCAAGCGCAACACGTGTCATTCACGTATGCGCCAGCGCAATGCGCTCATGGACTAGCGCTCAGCGCTCACAAACTGGCATCTGCGCTTAGCGCGGAGCGCAACATTTACATGCCCGCCACGTGGCAGAAGTGCACTGCACTTTTTGATTGGCGCAAAACGCCTAGCGCACCATATGTTGCGCTGAATGAACACAAATTGTTCTTTAATGAGCCAAGGCTCTGATGAATGCTCTGCATTCAATACAGGAAAAAAAATGTCAAGATCTAATGCTCAGCATTATTAAAAGGGCCAAGCCCAAATAAAGGCTCAATAGCCAAAATAAAAATGTCAAACATTTATTGGACTTAGCCCCAGATTGGCCATAAGCACTCAACTTATATTTAATTGAGCACATCAGCTCATGAATATTTCAACAGATCTTAGTCCCAAATTGGACTACAGATCTTTCAACCAACTTACACCGGTTCAAGGGTACATCTCTTTACTCCTCTGATATCTGTCGTTGTAATCTTTCAACGTCTTCAGAGAGGTGACGGGTCCCGACAACCACACATTTCTACGGACTGTGGGGTCCTTAGACTCATGGACTATGATGTCCTTAAACTTTATAGACTATGACGTCTTTAAACTACGGACTGTGGGGTCCTTAAACTCACGGACTACGATGTCCTTAACCTGGACCGGGATATCCTTAAACTAACATTGGACCACTATGTCCTTAAACTGGTAATCGACCGTAATGTCCCTAAACTAAACAATTAAGTCCAAATGCTCTTTTGTTGGATCTAAATGATCCCGTTAAGTTGATCTTAGTCTAAAATTAGACTAACGTATTCTTAACAAACGTTTAAGTTGATCTTAGTCTCAAACAAGACTAACGTATCCTTAAACCCAACCCCTAAACCCAAATCTAAGAAGATACGGATTTGGACTAATCCACGCCCTACGGGCGACAACATAAATTAGTCTCCGTATACAATCCACGGGCAACTACAAACAAAACAAACACCTACGACACGAAGTGACCATCTGGAGAAGGAGAAAGTGGTTACCGCGATGCAGTAGCGTAATTAACTGCAGGGGCTTGCGCCTGCAGGGAAGATCGTCCCCGCAATCAAAAACCCCTCAAATGAGGGGGAATCAGATGAAGTCTGCTACATCGGCCGCATCCGTTTAAACCTTCGATACATGGTGCCATAAATCAACTTGGCATCTTCGGAGAGGTGGACGGATATCATCAATTAGCATCTGCCCCGAAATTCAGGCAAGACGTTTATCGCGTCTTCCGGCGTTTTCGGTGGGGAACAGATTCTGGCATGCCCGGTGAGACCTTTTCCTCTTTCCACTCCACACTTCGTGTGTCGTGTTCACGAACGAATCACGGTTTAATATGGTTGCCTTTGGATTCGAGATACTAAGATTGGGTGTCTTGCTCCGTGCAGAAAACGAAAGGTCAATGGTGTCTAACTGCACAAAATGTTCCAGCTGCAACTGCAACTCCCGTTCCGCTTCATCTGGAGATGTAACTTACGGGCCCCATGCGGCCTCCCTTTTCGCAATGCCGGTAGAGCAGGTGACGCAGGCTACCGCCGGATTGTTCTTCAGGACCATGCTCCCACCAGTGAGCATTAACGTCCCGCTGCCACAAGAAACACAAAAGAAGTCGGTCTTTGATCGGCTCACTACCACCACGGTCCCTCTCAACGGGTCGTCCAATGTCAAGCTAGCAGTATCAGTCTTCGATAGGCTGAGCCTGAACTCCAATGGGCCCGTCAAGAAGCCTACGATACCTGAAGCGGCCATCCCGAAACGGATAGCCATTCCTGCTCTCCAGGTCACTAAAGAAGCCTCTCCCGTCAAAGGATCAGTCTTTACGAGGCTGGCCGTTCCGGCTCCCGTTCCTGCTCAAAGGTCTGTCTTTGACAGACTGGATACTACTTCTCAACGGATGTCGGTCTTCAAGAGGTTGATACCAGCAGTGCCTCAACAGAATAGGGGGCATGACGAAGTCGCCCCTAAAGCTGAAACAATCCCAACAGCTCGACAAGCTCGACGTCGCCACTAGCGCCGAGTAAGGAAGGCTGGGGGCAACTCCCCTTCTGGGCTAACTCCACTAGCCCCAACGATGGAAGTCAATGCTGCTGTTCCAACTGGGAACAGCTTCGAGTTGCTTAATAGGGTGCGTAGGAATTCACCCACCGCCGTACTGAAAAGATCTCCTCCACCCATGGAGAATGTTACAGAAACGAAGCCGGAGCAGTCCCCTCAGCGGCTGTCCTTCAAAATTTACAAAGTCTGGCGACAGGTTCATGACTCAGTAATTGATCAAGACTACTCTCGCCGATCAAAGAAGCTTGAAGCTCGACAAGGAGAAAACCGTCCCGTCAAGCCACAAAAGGCGACAACCGTCTGGGTGCCCGCTGCAACGGCCCCTTCGACTTCAAATGTTCACAAGAGAAGGAGGCCAGAGAAAGCCCTTACGACCGCGGCGATCCGCAAAAGTACTGAATCTAAACGCCCTAAGTCTGAGGGCATGGTAGTCCATACCGTCTATATGGATTCCGGAAGAGAGGAAACCCGTTCTTCTACGGGTCATCGACCGCTCACCCGATCGATAACAAAAGCTCAAAAGCAACAGCAGCAGAAACTTCAGGAGATGCTGACTGCAATGGCCACACTCACTGGGCCGAAAGAAAGTCCAGAGACCTCAGAGAAGCGTCGAGAACAAGAGACCGACACTGAGTTCCTCCGAAGAATGCTCGAGAGGAAAGAAAAAGAGGCTGCGGTGCAGGCATCCAATATAAAACGAATGGCTCTGTTGTTCCAAGACATGGCTAGGATGATATTACAGCCGGAACCTCCAGCTGAAGACCCCCCGATAATCATCTAAGACGACAGAGGGGAGACATCGAACCCCTTCCGGCTCTTTCAGCAGCCAAAGAGGAGACCATCTCTAAAGCCACGCTCGACGATTATATTGCTCAGCAAATACGAGTTCACCAGGCGAACGAAGCGGCCGACCAAATTGTTAAAACTGGACGACCATATCTAGGATGGTACGATCAGATCAAGTACCCGATGGGATACACGATCCCTAAATTCCATGTATATAAAGGGACAAGGAATCCACATCAGCACGTCACTCAATTCAGAGCCCTGTGCGGCAACACTGGAGGTGATGATCAACTTCAGCTCCACCAGTTTGTTGGTAGCTTGTCGGAAATGGCGTTCGAGTGGTATTCTGAACTTCCAAATGACTATATCAAAATATTTACGGAGATGGAGCTCCTGTTTACACAGAGATTCGCAAGAGCTAGCGAGCGTACTCCGATTACCGCACTGATTAACGCTAGGGTAAAGCCAGGCGAAACATGGGTGCAATATGCAATACGGTGGCGGAATTTATGGTCGAAATGCGAGCAGCGCATCGAAGAAGCGCCGGCGGTGGGCATGTTCATGGGAACTCTCGACCCTCAAGCGACCATCTCCCAATTTATGATGTTTTTCAAGCCGACTACTTTCCAGGCCTTGATTGATAAGCTGGCCCAAATGGACCAGATGGGTCATAGACCATCTTCCTCGAAAATAGAGCCTCGAAACGAAAAGGGAAAGGGGAAAGCGACCTTCGTCGCCAATGCTCAACAGCAGCCTAGTGGTCTAAGACCAGTTGATCGCCAAAATGATAGAACACGATCCCTTGGAGATAAAATGAGACGCCCTTACTTGTTCCCTCGGGACAAGACGAAGAGGTTATTCGAGGTAGCACTGCGCAACAGGCTCATTACTCTGCCAGAGCCAAGACGTCCAGCACAACCAGGCGACATTAACAATCCTAACTATTGCCCTTATCACCGAATGTTGGGCCATCCGATCGAAGATTGTTACATCTTCAAAAGCTGGATAGAAGATCAGTACCAACAGGGCAAGTTCGTATTATCCGAGAACTGGAAGGTGAACCCACCCCAGCCGCACGCTCTCAAAAAGGCGGACACACCAGGGGCATCATGCTCTTTTATAGAGGAAGCTTCATGGGAGGTCGTTTTTTCAGCCAAGACTAAAAGAATGTTGAAGGATCTTCAAACATGACCGGCGATCAGGTGGAAAAATCCACTGGAACCCAAGATCATCGAGGGAATACTGAAACCGCGCCTAATTCCAAAAATTGGTGGTGATAATCAAAGTGCTCACATTCAGCCGTCAAAGTCTTCAAAAACGAAAAAGAAGAAATCCAAGAAGCCCGTGAAGCCTGGTGACAAACGCACGGACCTGCAAAAGCAGATTGACGCGTTGGAAGAATACAATCAAAAAGTACGGACTCTAATCACACTCCAAGAATTTCTCAGCCACGTCCTTAAGGACGGAGATGATGACAATGGAGAAGATTCGTCGGATGAATCTGAAGATTATGTTGCAAGCTGCCATGTGATCTCTCACTCGTCGATAAATGATGAAGAAGCTCCTTACACAGAGAAGCTGGGGGCAGATCCTGAGCCAGAACTTCTAGGACCATCAGACGAAATGATTGATGCATTCCTAAACGAAGCCCGTCTTAAAAGCAAAGATGATCGAGAGCGCGAGATGGCCATATTCGAGAAGGGCAAACGCCGACGACTGGATGAAAGGGTTGAAACACTCCCGCCAGGTCAGAGCACATCCGCAGAAAATAAAAGCAGGTTCAAGACGAGGAAAAGGTTCGCCAAAGCCATATCATTGGGAATGAAGCTGCCTCTCTCCGAAGGAAATGCTCCTGAAGAAACGGAAACACATCCTAGCTACTGCTTATATCATCGGAAGATTGCGCACCCTACCGAGGAGTGCAACGCTTTTAAAAATTGGTGGCAGGGATATGTTGCTCACCGACAACATTTCAAGCGGATGAAACCCAAAACTCGTCGAGAGCAAAGAAATACGACCGAGGAGTATATGAAAACTACCGGCAACTGTCGTATGGTTGACACTGGGGGATCGCAAGTGCTCACCTTCGGGAGCGATTCTGATGAAGAAATAACCCTTGGCCCTCTGTTCAAAGAACACACCTCCGAGGCGAAAGAAATGAAAGCCTGTAAGAACATTCAGCTGCGCAGTCGTACACTGCCTGAGAAGAATCTTGGGCCCACGAACAGTGGGTCGAATAGAAAGGATAAAGGGAAAGAAAAAGTCCTTGAGGACATCGCCCTAGATGATCATGTCATCAAAGAGCTGACAGCCAAGGACCCACCCAAGAAAAACGGGGTAGATTACAACGTTCTGGCACACCTGAGGAAGATACCCTCGCAGCTCAGCATTCTTGATGCCCTTCTGCTATCAAAAGAAGCGAGAGATTCTCTGATCAGGGCACTACAAGTGCCCGAGCAATTCCAAGCTTTCCTCGCTGAAGAAAAGATGAAAGACGAACTGGAAGAAGTGCACACTGCTGACATTACCTTCGATGATGGAGATCTCCTCCTCGGGACATGTGAGCACAATCGTCCCCTTTATGTCTCTGGATACAACCATGATATTAAAATCGGCAAAATCCTGGTTGACAATGGGTCCTCCGTCAATTTCCTCAATGTAAGAGTGTTGAAGGAAATCTGCATGAGCGTTCAGCACCTCGCTCGTGATAAAATCACCTTCTCTGGGTTTGACTCCCAGTCATCACGGACGCTCGGGTCTGTAATATTGACACTGCGCTTTGGGCTGCTAGTCACTGACATCAAGTTCCACGTCATTGACGCTAAGACCTGCTATAACGCGTTGCTCGGCCGGCCTTGGTTACACGAGTATAACATTATCCCTTCTACACAACATCAGTGTATGAAGTACTTCAAAGATGGTCTCGAGTACACTGTGATGGGGGAACTAAACCCATTCTCCATGAACGAAGTCCGCAAATATGAGGATGCTAAGTACTTCCTGCCCGACTTCGAAGATACAGAAAGATGTCGCAAACCGGAGGACAAGAACAAAGCTATCACCACTATTCTGGTCTTCGGGAGTGATACCGAGGAGGAAGAGGAGATAATCTATTCCGGGCCACCCCAACACAACAAGCCGGGACCGTCCACCCCTATTCTGGTCTTCGGCAGCGACTCGAAAGATGAGGTCAATGCTGTATTCTCCGCTCGGCCATCAATACAAGCCTTCACTGGCGATGACCAAAGTTTGCAAATCTCCATGGTTCCACAAGAGCATTACAAAGTGCTTGATGCGCTTGAAACTTATAATGTGCAAGAACTGCAGACATTCTATGTCCCTCCCAGGCGAAATGGTGAAAAGGCGATCCTATTCTACCGATCCGGGGAAACCAAAGTGGAGAAGGAAATTTGGCATGGTGCTGATTCTACACTTGACAGGCTCCAGCCCATCCGTTTGCCCAGATACTACATAGAAGGACTAAAGAGAATCTTGAGACGCCAAGGTGTACCCCTTAAGCAAACTGCGCGACAAGCACGGTTCTATAACAAGATCTGGAACGTTCCTGGAACTCAACGAAAGTTGCCTAATGGGAGAATGGAAACGATCTGGCTTGGATATGTTCGATCCAAGAGACGGGAGCTATTCCGCGACTGCTACGTCATACATGACTTTAATGAAGAAGGAGATGCTTTCTGGGAAGATGCTAACCATGAACCAGAACGAGCTCCCGCCGTGAAAATGCCAAGTCCGTCGTTTGAAGAACAGATGGATAAGCTTACAAGGGAAGCAGGTCAAATGGTTCGAGACGATCATAACCGCGAAATGGCCATCTACGAGAGAGCCAGGACGCAACGTCTCCTTCAGCAGGCTACGGAAAATGATGATGCTCTTCGTCGCCAGCCCGTCATAAAGACTCGGCGCAGAAGCAAAAATAAATCAAAGAACGAAAAAAGCGTTCGACGTCGACAGAGTGGGTCCAAGAAGTCACGCGATCGAGAATCGAGCAATCCAAATTCGTCCCTTATAAAGAAGATGAGTCGAGCGTACTCCTTTACCCAAGACAAGACAAGGAAGATACTTGATCTTGTTATAAAACATCAAATGATTATCCTCCCGGAGTCCAAGCACCCTGAACAAGCAGGCGAAGTCTCTCACCCGGACTATTGCCCCTATCACCGGGCAATAGGGCATCCTCTTGAAGACTGCTTCACCTTTAAGAACTGGGTCGAAGACCAATACCACCTAGGCAAGTTCGCTCTATCCAGCAGCTAGAGGGTAACTCCGCCGCGAAAGCATGAACCCAAAGCCGTGAGAGTAGAACCAGATCAACATCGGTCTTGGTAGCGATCTCGTACTTGTCATATGATAATGTTGTCCGAAGAAGAGCCCGAGAATATGGATGACCTCCCCCGGTGCTTCGAAAACGATGATGACGAGTTAATCTCAGAATTTCCACCGGCGCCAAAAGAGCTGGAAGATGGGATACATACTACTGCAGATAACCTCAAGAAAATCGACTTGGGAACGGGAAACGACCCACGACCGACGTTCGTCAGTGAGCTGTTGTCTGAGGAAAAAGTGGCTATGCTCAAAGACGTGCTCATGCAGTATAAAGATTGCTTCGCATGGAACTATTCCGAAATGCCGGTACTAGATCCAGAGATTGCTGTGCACAAATTGGCGATATCTCCGGACATCAAGCCAGTCAAACAAGCACCGAGACGAATGCGGCTCGAGCTTGAGATGAGTATCAACGCCGAGGTCAAGAAGCTAATCGACTCCAGCTTTATCCAATAGGTTCAGTACCCTGTTTGGATCGCCAACATCGTCCCAGTGATGAAGAAAAATGGGACGGTTCGCATATGCGTGGACTTTCGGGATCTCAACAAAGCTTTCCCAAAGAACGACTTTCCAGTACCGGTCACCGAGCTGATGATAGATAATACGTCCACTCACGAAATCTTTTCCTTCATGGACGACTCATCAGGATACAATCAAATAAAGATGCATTCCGAGGACCAGAAGCATACCGCTTTCTGGACCCTTTTGGGCATATTCTGCTATAAGGTGATTCCTTTCGGTCTAAAGAACGCCAGTGCTACCTATCGGAGGGCCATGACGAAAATTTTCGATGACCTCATACATGAAATCGTCGAATGCTATATTGACGACCTCGTAGTTAAAAGCAAATCATACGAGGAACATCTGGAACATCTGAAGATCGTGTTTCAACGCTTTCGGAAATACAACTTGAAGATGAACCCTCTCAAATGTGCATTCGGAGTTTCCTCGGGTAAGTTTCTAGGATTCGTCGTCCGACACCGAGGCATCAAAATAGATCCATCGAAGATCAAAGCAATCATGGAAATGCCTCCTCCAAGGACTCTCAAGCAATTACGGTCTCTCCAAGGGAAGCTCGCGTTTATCCGGCGATTTATAGCTAATCTCTCCGGCAAGTGTCGCCCCTACAATCACTTGATGAAGAAGGGAACCCCTTTCGTCTGGGATTGCAAATGCCAAAGCGCACTGGACGAAATCAAGAAATACCTGCAGAATCCGCCGGTGCTAACCGCTCCAGTCAAGGGAAAACCCCTCATTCTGTATACAACTGCCCTCGAAGATTCTTAATGCGCGCCGTGGGCACAAGAGAACGACCAAGGGAAAGAAAGGGCTCTCTACTATTTGAGTCGAGTTCTCCTGGGGGAAGAAAGCAATTACTCTCCCATTGAAAAACACTGCCTGGCATTGAACTTCACAATAACGAAGCTCAGACACTATGCATTGGCACATGAGGTCCATCTCATATCAAAAGTGGATCCTCTCAAGTATTTGATGTTGAAGGCCATATTAACACGGCGGCTCGCCAAATGGGCCCTGCTCTTAATGGAGTTCTCGATAACTTATCGTCCCCTCAAAGCAGTGAAAGACCATGCCATCGCCGACTTCCTCACGAAACATCCTATACCCGCCGACTCACCCCTAAATTGTGAACTGCCAGACGAGCACGCGTTCGACATGATCGACAGGGAAAAAGGAGAGAATGATACCCGATGGGAACTCTACTTTGATGGAGCATCTTCCATGAAGAAACGCAAACAAAGTACCCCCATAATCAAATCTGGGGTGGGCCTCATCTTCGTGACTCCACAAGGAGGGATAATGCGCTTTGCCTTTTCCCTAACAGAGCCAAGAAAGAATAATGAAGCCGAGTACGAAGCTTTAATAGCAGGTCTTGAGGTCGCTATCGACATGGGAATCGAAAACCTCCTCATATACGGAGACTCCCAGCTAGTCGTTAGCCAAGTAAACGGCGACTATCAGACGTGCAAACCAGAGTTGGTGAAGCACGGTGAGAGAGTGCAGCAACTGCTGACTCAAATTCCCTCCTACATGCTAGAAAGTATACCGCGAGCGGAGAATAGCAAAGCAGATGCATTAGCCAAGCTCGCTAAAGAATTGGCCGACGAGATCCTCGATGATGTAAGAATCGTGGTACAAAGCCGTCGGGTTCTTGCAACGGCAGAAATATCTCTAGAGTCGTCCGAAGAAAAGCGAGCGACCGAGCAAATAACTCTGCAAATAAAAGGCCAGGAAAAGGTTACGGATTGGAGAGAAGTCTTTATAGACTACTTTAAATTCCGTCGAACACCTGAAGATGCGTCCTTAAGGCATCAGCTTATGAAACGAGCTCTGTCTTTCGCCTTCGTCAATGATACTCTGTATAAGAGATCATTTGATTCTCTGTGGTTAAGATGCCTGGGACCTGAAGAGGCAAAGAGAGTCGTCCACGAAACTCACGACGGACTCTGCGGTTCTCACCAAGCCGGCCCAAAGATGAAGCTGAAAATCAAACGGATGGGTTATTATTGGACCACAATGATCCAAGACTGCCTCGAATACGCGAAGCAGTGCCACTCATGCCAGATTCATGGGGACTTCATCCATCAGCATCCAAATCCGCTACATCCAACGGTGGCTAGCTGGCCATTCGAAATGTGGGGAACCGACATAATCGGACCCATTGAACCAGCATCGTCCAGAGGACATCGATTCATTTTGGCAACAACCGATTACTTCTCTAAGTGGGCAGAAGCGATACCGCTGAGAGAAGTGAAAACGGAGAACATCCTCCATTTCTTCAAGACACACGTCATCTATCGGTTCGGCACTCCGCGACGGATTATCTCCGATAACGGGCCAGCCTACAGAAGCCACAAAATTAACCGCTTCGCACAACAGCATAACATAGACTGGAGATACTCTTCGGTCTATAACCCCCGAGCTAACGGTCTAGCTGAGGTTTTCAACAAGACCTTGACGAAGATCGTGAAAAAGACGGTATCCCGAAATAAGAGGGACTGGCACGAGAGAATGCATGAAGCTCTCTGGGCGTATCGAACTACGTTCAAAACGGCCACGATTACAACGCTGTATGCGTTAGTATTCGGCACAGAAGCGGTACTCCCACTTGAGATAGAGTTACCCTCTCTACGAGTGGCAGTTCACTATTAGCTAACAGACGAAGAGAATGCTCACCTTTGGCTTGAGGAGCTCGACGCCCTTGATGAAACCTGGCTCATGGCGCAACAAAATCTGGAAGCTTATAAAGCGAAGATGACGCGCTCATATGAGAAATTGATTAGACCGAGGATATTCCGCCAAGGCGAACTCGTGCTAGTGGTCAAAAGACTTATGATCCCCAATCGTGCCAAACGGGGGAAATTCGAGCCGAACTATGAAGGCTCGTATATCATAGACAAGGTCTACCAGGGTGGAGCCTATCTACTCATAGATATGCATGGCGAAAGGCCCTTCAGGCCAATAAATGGTCGCTTCCTGAAAAAGTACTACGCCTGACGAGTCACGGCCTAGGTCAATGATAGATGACGACGACTATGTCCGTTCGCTATCTTCCTAAGCCCAAACTCTATAAGTAGTAACCGGCTTTCGGACCGAAATGTCCTTAAACTAACAATGGACCGAAATGTCCTAAAACTAACAATAGACCGAAACGTCGTTAAACTAACGATGGAACACCATTTCCTAAAACTAGCAATTGACCGAGACGTCAATAAACAACTACGGACCGCAGCATCCCAAGGCTGACACAATAAAAAGAGAAGAAAAACGGTATGTCTATAAGCAAAATGGGCACGGATGAAAACCCGAAAGGGCTCCGTGAGTAAAAACAGCAGGGCTACTGGCGAGTTTTGTGAAAACCCGAAAGGGCGCAATCTCGTTAAAAGACACTTGCAAGGTCCTCTCGACCCTGTAAGGAGAAATCACCTGCGTGAGATCCTTACGACTCACAAGGGAGCAACACACTTAGGGATCCCCACGATTCCTAAGGAGAAATTACACTTGCGAGATCCTCACGACTCGTAAGGAGAACTCTCTTATGAGACCCTCACGGCTCATAAGATTCAAAAGTCTTAAGCTACAGGGATCTGAACCTATTCTTAAGCAACCATCACAACCTCTAGTACTGCCCTACAAGCGGTTCAATGCTGACCTTTGTATACAATCCACGGGCGCGAATAAACATTTCCCTAACAAAGTCCTACGCGCGACTAGGGATATGTTTATACGGTGAACAACCTTTGTAAGTCCTCTCGACTTATAAGAAGAAAACACTCTTGTAAGATCCTTACGACTTACAAGAAGCCATACACTTGGGAATTCTCACGATTCCTAAGGAGAAAATGTATCCACGAGATCCTCACGACTCGTAGGGAGAAATACCTTTATGAGACCCTTACGGCTCATGAAGTCAAAAGCCTTAGTCGACAGGATCCTAACCCTGTTCTCTAAGCCACCTTTGTTCGACATCAACAGACGCAAATGATGATTCGCTCCTGGCAATATCCCAGTTGTAGCGATGCTGATGCCGAAATCGGTGTCCAATCCCAAACTCGCAGCAAAAAGACAGCGAGCCACAGATGCATACGAAATAGTCGAAATGATGGGGCAACTTGTAACAAAATCAGCAGGTAAAAATGTATGCATGCAAAATAGCCAAAATGATTGGGCAACTCGCAATAAAAAGCAGCGAGTAAAAATAAAATAAATAGCCGAAATGATTGGGCACCGCGAAAAATAGCCGAAATGATTGGGCAATCGCGACTTTCACGATATAAAAGCTGAATGATAGAGCATCGCGGAAAGAAAAATAAATAAAATGAAACTTTATGCCCTACAGGAGAGATCACATCGATCCCTGTATACAATCCAGGGGCACAAACAAATAAGGAACCATACCTTCCCGCCAGGCTTCATCGAAACGAAGCCAAATCTCGATGGTTCACGGGTAGCCTAGAGATCATCAACAGCGTTCTTCCTCATTCCAGCAGGATTCAGACGCTACGGTCAACCTTGGAGCCATGGCAAAGTCCTTGTTCCAAATCTCGACGGTTCACAGACAACCTAGAGACCATTTCGATATTCGTCTCATTACAACAGACGCAACGTCATCCATATGACCCCGTCACGGGAATACGTCATCCATATGACCCCGTCTCAGAAACATGTCACCTACATGACCCCGTCGCGGAAATACGTCATCCATATGACCCCGTCGTAGAAATACGTCATC
The DNA here is from genome assembly GCA_030015575.1 of Agapanthus africanus. Taxonomy (NCBI): domain Eukaryota; kingdom Viridiplantae; phylum Streptophyta; class Magnoliopsida; order Asparagales; family Amaryllidaceae; genus Agapanthus; species Agapanthus africanus. The sequence goes on along the minus strand of JASDDO010000024.1, from coordinate 333,367,212 downwards.
CACATGACCCCGTCACGGAAATACGTCATCCACATGACCCCGTCGCGGAAATACGTCATCCACATGACCCCGTCGCGGTCGCGGAAATACGTCATCCACATGACCCCGTCGCGGAAATACGTCATCCATATGACCCCGTCTCGGAAATACGTCATCCTCATGACCCCGTCGCGGAAATACGTCATCCACATGACCCCGTCGCGGAAATACGTCATCCATATGACCCCGTCGCAGAAATACGTCATCCACATGACCCCGTCGTGGAAATACGTCATCCACATGACCCTGTCGTGGAAATACGTCATCCACATGACCCCTTCGCGGAAATACGTCATCCACATGACCCCGTCGTGGAAATACGTCATCCACATGACCCTGTCGCGGAAATACGTCATCCACATGACCCCTTCGCGGAAATACGTCATCCATATGACCCCGTGTCGGAAATACGTCATCCACATGACCCCGTCGCCGAAATATGTCATCCATATGACCCCGTCTCGGAAATACGTCATCCACATGACCCCGTCGCGGAAATACGTCATCCACATGACCCCGTCTCGGAAATACGTCATCCAAATGACCCCGTCTCGGAAATACGTCATCCACATGACCCCGTCGCGGAAACACGTCATCCAAATGACCCCGTCTTGGAAATACGTCATCCACATGACCCCGTCTCGGAAATACGTCATCCACATGACCCCGTCGCGGAAATACGTCATCCACATGACCCCGTCTCGGAAACACGTCATCCAAATGACCCCGTCTCGAAAATATGTCATCCACATGACCCCGTCGCGGAAATACATCATCCACATGACCCCGTCACGGAAATACGTCAACAAATGACCCCGTCGTGGAAACATGTCATCCACATGACCCTGTCTCAGAAATACGTCATCCACATGACCCCATCACGGAAATACGTCATCCATATGACCCCGTCGCGGAAATACGCCATCCACAGGACCCCGTCACGGAAATATGTCATCCACATGACCCCGTCTCGGAAATACGTCATCCACATGAACCCGTCGCGGAAATACGTCATCTACATGACCCCGCCTCGGAAATACGTCACCCCATGACACCGTGAAATGCAGATAACGTCAATCTCATTAAACACTTACGGGTCCTCTCGATTCGTAAGGAAGAAAACTCTCTTATCAGATCCTTACGACTTATAAGGGAAAACACACGTAGGAATCATCACGACTCCTAAGGAGAAAAGACACCTACGAGATCCTCACGACTTGTAGGGAGAAAAGTCTTTATGAGACCCTCACGGCTCATAAAGTTGAAAAGTCTTAGGTAGCAGATCTGAACCTGCTTCCTAAGCCATCACTACCCCTCGAAGAAGCCAAAATAAGATGCTCACTCTATCATTTGCCGGCTATGCTTGGTAAGGTGACATGCTGATAACTAAAGAAAGAAGAAAGCAGAGAGATGACACAAGACATTGCGAAAGAAATGTATCTTTTATTCATGAATTCAATTGGGTACAAAATACATCGTATGAAAGAATAAAAAATTAATACATTTTATTCAAATTTACAAATGGTACAAAAACAATTATTGAGAAGGAAGTGCTTTCATTAGTCCGATCAGCCGCTCACGCACTTCCCTCAGCTCCTTTTCTTGATCAGCTGTCCCGGTCAACTCTGCTTCGACCTGGGCTCGCTGCTGCAAGTAAGACGAAAATTGTTCCTCGACGGCCCGCTGAGTGGCTTCACGATTTTGTGCACCCCGCTCGACGATGTCGAGCTTCTGCCTCAGTGTTAACCTGTCAGAGATGTATCGCAGAAGGCCTTCAAAGATAACTTTCAACTGGGCAGCATTCGCATCAACCTGAGCATGCAGTCGAGCAGATTCGCTTGAAGTTTCTTCACATTCCTTATGCTTTAAGGCCACTTCTTGTTCAAGATGGCGGAAGTAAGAAGTACTCTGCTCGACCCACGTAGCCCGTTGAGTGTTCTCAGCCAGAATCTCAGGAGCAGAACGCCTAAGCTCAAGCTCATGAAGGCAAGCCTCAATTTCCCTGCAGTGATTAACCCAAGACTCAACGACGCCCTCACTATGAAAATTCACGAGCGTCGCCAGCATAGGGTTAACCTCTGCAGCAAAATCCGCGGTGAATGTGGGAGTCTCCACGTCAAGCTCCTCAATGCAGTCGCTCAACATGCACAGACTATTCGCAGCACCTTTTGAGGATGGACGTCTGGAAAAGGGTCTGGCCGGTATTATGATGCGAGACTCGAACGGGGCTGGAGTTGATGTGACCGCTACAAAATAAATCACAATCAGATGTCGGCTCAAGAAATAAAGAAAATACATGAACAATAGAGTCTGCTATACCGGCTGCGACAGGGGGCTGAGCAGGGAGTACTGGTGGCGCAACGATAGCCCCGTCCCCTCCTTCAATTTGTAAGGCTACAAGAAATACAAAGAAGAATTAGCAATAATGTGATTGCCCGTTAAAGAAAGGACGTCGTTTAGAAACGATGCTCACCGACACTAGCAGACAGACTAATCTCTGACTGGAAAGAGAAATGTGGGTGTAACACCTGATACAGGTGATCAAAAAGGACTCCTGCAAGGACGCAGTAATGCAATGTCAGTACATAAATTATACAGCCTAGAAATAAGACCGATGAGTCACAAATCCGCACCTTCCAACATCTGAGATGGTACGAGAGAAGGTAGAGGAGTGGTCACCGTCAAAGCGGTAACTGATGGCGCTGCCTCGGGTAGCGCAACCTCAACGCTCGCCACACCTGCATTAGAAACGAGATAAATACTGTCAGGAAAGATTGAAGGGGATTGCAGAATAAAGAAAACCAATGACCCAAAATCTACCCGGGGAGTCGCCGGTCGGAACCGCGATGAGGGCGTCACTTGATACAGCAACCGCTTCACCCTCCTCCATCGGAATGGTTTCGCCACCCGTGGCCTCATCTCTCGTCTCCACGAGAATCGTCGTGATACTCGCAGCGCCCGGCAGCGGCAGGGAGCTGCAAGGGTAAAGAGCGACGATCCGGGCAGTGCCCGACTCTTGCGAAAGAGTGACTACCTCGGGCTCGGCGACCATGGCTACCTCCTCTACCGCCACCTCGGGCTCAGCAATTGTAGCCATCTCACCCGCCGCTACCTCGAGTTCGACAATGGTAGCCATCTCACCTACCGCCATCTTGTTAGTTATATGTATGCCCTAGAGGCCATTACTGTACATAGGATGTATATTGTAGTGGATGCTGGGACATATATTGGTAGGACTTTCTTGCTCGACATGATAGTACGCTATCTGGTTGCTCTTTATCTTAACATGTATACTTTCTGTCTCAATGATTACATGTTGATAAAGCCCTTAGGATGTGTACTCGACTTCCAGGACTATGATGAAGATCATACTAGTGGGGCCTGGGTAGTCAATGAGTACATCCTTCATTGTTCCTAGTCGTGGGAATATCGAGACGGGGCATCGATATTCCAGAGTAGACTAGCGTATATCTTCTCGACCCATGTGATGGGCGATGGATGATCCCATATCCATTGGTGTTTGACATCAGAGATGGTATGCGGGTGCTCAGTGGAGACTGGGAACACTGAACGGACTCGCCGAGAACTCCCAGATAGTATTATACCTCACGTCAGATGGCAGTTCTCTGGTGACACTGGTACAGCTTAGTCTGTTGACCCGAGATCGTCATAGAGTCTTGTGTGTCTCCCACTGTGCTTTGATTTCCACCCTACCACGGCTCTACTGAGTCGTGCAAACAGGTGGTTTTTGGGTACAGTCCCGATTCACATGGAGGCAATGAGCGATAGGAGGGGATTCGTCTCTCCCGGTATTGGGGGTTGATGTTGTGCTATGCTCGACTGGCCATAACAGGAAATCCCTGGCCAGGGTTGCAGTGATATACTGGTAAGAGTTATCAGTAGTTTCACGAATGTTATGGACCTTACGTCGGCATGACTTATCAAGCTACTGGGGTCTGACGTTTACCACCCTAGGCGAGATATGCGACATATCAGACGAACAGACCGGACTGTATGGTAAGTGTTACTGGTTGGATTCACAGGAGTGTGAGCGGGCTTGCTCGTCGATCTTCTGATCGCTCAATACCCGGGTGGCCGTTACGTTTAGCAGACCGCTTGCGGCTTGTGGGTGTTTGATATGATCATCACCTGCTGCCGGCGTATTGACGAGTCTTTAGAGTCTGACACAGAGGTTTCCTGGCTCAAGCGAAACGAAATAGGAGCGCATATGAGATATGTGCGGGACCGAGAATAATGCGTGTATATGATACCGTATTCTATTCTCGCGATGAATGTGTCGAATGGTTGTATGCGATATAACCTAGTCATCGAATCAAGGATTGATTCGATGAGCCGATACATTAAATATTAGTCGGTTATATGCGATATGACCGGATCGTTAAATCAAGTATTGATTTAATGATTTAATGCATAATTATATATTTGATATATTACTTTGCATTAACTAATATTAAGTTCACTTAAGATGGATTTTCTCACTTCAAGTGCACATTGTGTATATGATATATTTTTGTGCACAAGATTGTATCATGTTTGATGATACATGCTCACTTAGGTTTGTGTAAAGAATTGAACCATGGTTATATGAGTGGTTAGGGTTTTATTTATTTATTTATTCATTTTGTTTATTTTGGCAAAAGAAAATGATAAAGAAAAGCATGGTGGCTTTCTTTGTTTGTTTGTTGAAACTTCTTGAAGCTTTGAACAAGTCCACCATTCTTGTCTCATGCTTAACCCTAACCATTCATCTAACCTTAGTCAATTCTCTACACCTAACCATGGTTGATATTATGATAAGTATCATATTGTTTTCTTTTTTAAAAAAGACTTATGATATTCTTTCTTCATCTTCTTCTTCAAGAAGAAACCTTGCCTTCATCTATGGCAAGTTGAGCAAATGAGTGAGAAATCCAATTCTAAAGTGAACCCAACTCCTATTTCTTCATCCTCTACCTCTTGCCAAGTAGTATAGGGTGTTTCCTTCACAAGTTTTCATGACTTGATGAAGTGAGAGCTTGATCTTGTGATGCCTCTACGTTGATCATCTTCGGCATCGAAGCCGACGACCTAGCCCGCCCATTTCTCCGATGAAGCCGATGCTAGAGTCCGGGATCCGATATGGACAGCGAGGGGACTTCATCACGGAGCCATGGAGGTGGAGAACCGGATCTACAAAGGTTGTAGCCCCTTCCTTTAGCTATAAATTCGTTTATTTGCATCGCATCGCTTATATATCTAGTTAACGATCCGTATTAGGGTTTCTCGGCACTTGTAAAATTTTAATTGGCCATGTTTGATCACTTGTAAGACTTCATTAGTGTGCCTAGGAACCCTACAGTGGTATCAGAGCCTAGCTAGAGCCTTAGGCGATGCGTAGACGGAGTTAGAAGTCCGATCGAACCGAAACCCTAATTCAAAGTTGCTCTCTGTACATTTTTTGAAATCGGGGATTTTTTAGAATTAAAAATATGCAGAAAACTAAGAAGGAATTTCTAAGAATTACTGTGAATCCCGAGCACCTGAATCGATAAAAGCGCGGCGGAACCGCGGCATTAGATGCCTAATGCGGCGGTTCCGCGGCCAATTAGTCTCTTCAGACAATTATTTCTGCACAGTAATTCTTATATTTTGTTGCTGTATTTTCTGGGAATTTTTAAATCTGACTCAAGAGTTGAGTTTTCTGGGTTGTATTGGGGACTCGGTGTTTCGATCGGATTGTCTAATTTTGTCTGAGTGTTTTTCCGGGTAATTTTAGAATATGTTAAAAAGTTCGGCCGGACATAAATACCCACTTTTTCCCCTGCCGGGAAATTTCTAATTGTTGGATATTTCTGTAGTTTAATCACGTTCTAAGTAGTGCAAGTAACGCGATGGTCCCTCTAGAAGACAACAAACCTTAACTCGATTATGTGACCGTCTTGAACTGCTCTTTGAACCTTAGGGTTTGGGGCTGTACGGCGTGCCACATGTGAGGCGTTGGCTTGACCCTTCTACGGCTGGACCGTTGGTACTGAGGCACGAAGTGAATGTTTTTAGACTTATTTCATGTGTTGAGCTGTATCGGGAAAACTTGGGTGTTCGATTGTTCGATCGAAAAGTTTAACATTTTCTGTTTATCTGGAATGTAATACAATAATTGGAATCAACAAATAGTTATGAGATAACTGAATGAATGTTATAAACATAGCAGTTTAGTCTCACTTGATCGGTTGCCACGGAATTTTGATGTGATCAAAAGTCCGTCGCAATCACGTAGCGTACGCGGATACTCGCCGGATAAACTTAGTAGACAGCTACACCCCATAGCCCCGACCAAGTGACTGTAGGAGAACCCCGTCGCCGAAAGCATCCGTTCGGGTGCTCGCGGCAGCGGTGTTCCACCTTGGTGCACTTTATCGACGGCATCGGGGGTGCAGCCGCCTACTAAAGTTTGCGACGAGCATTCGATCAAAATATCGGGAATCCTGTTGAATTCCCCGACTTGATATTGAAAAGAGTTTTCGATAATGAGACTAAAATGCGGGGTTTATAATTGTTAGGCATGCGATGTCTAAGTGTTTCATTTGATTAGGCATGCGATGTCTAAAGAGGTTGCGGATTCCAACTGTTGTAGTTTTACACTTTCTTTTCTGTGACCGTAAGTGTAATATATGATATCGCCGGTTTCGTTGCTATATGTCAACGACTATTGGGATGCGCATATTTACTTACGTTGATGACATGTGATGTTATGTGTTGCTGGATATGTTATATTGGATCGTCGTGTTCGAATAGCCGGGGTTTTTTTTATGTGAGATGAGTGTTTTTCCATTTTCATTCATGTAAAAACTTGTATGTAATATTCTTTTACTGGGGCACTTCCAGGTTGTGGATGATGTCACCATTTGTATATTATTTACCTTTCCGCATTAGGATAGACCCAAGGAGGGGAGCACAAGTAACCGGGTTCTAGGGTCCAGTGGGAGACCATCTCGAGGAGTCGAGTCCGGGTCTCCTAACCCTAGAATTGGTAGGGTTGCTTGCCTCTCTCGTAGGGGTCTAGGGGTGTGGGATTGGCTATTCATCACGACCGTGGAATCCGTGTTTTATACTGGCTCGTATTGAAAACACGGACGTCCTAGTATATCCAATGTTTCATATGATTCTTCTGCTGCGTTATCTGTGATGTGATCATGTGATTTGTTCAGATAGATAGTATATAGTATATATGATATATTATATAGACGTTGCTTATGTTTTACACCCGCGCTAGCCCTGCCTTGCTCTGGCGTTAGTTACCTGACCTAACGGTGCAGACGGGACATCGAGGCGAATGCGGATGGCATAAGCGTACGTTATATTTATCTGTGATGTTTAGGTGGACTTATATGATGGGATATTCATTAATGAGATTAATGAAAGAAAATAAACCTAATTGATGTTGTGGAATCGAATTTCAAAATAAAACAGGTAGCTACAGTTCTTGCTTTGCATCGCGGTGTTCCTTGTAGAACATCCTGCACCTTATTCGATAAGGAAAGGACCGAGATCCCTTCACCGGGAGTGACTCCTTTAGCAATAACTGGCAGATGCTACAACCCTCGGTTTGTCTTTTGATCGCTTCTATAGTTTCCGCTTTGCACAGTGATATATATGATATATCCCGCACCTCATTCGACGAGGAAAGGGCCGACGATCCCTTCACCGGGAGTGACCCCTTTAGCAAAACTAGAAAAGCCTAAAAAACATTCCATTTAAAAACCATTTGATTCCGCAACGAGATCAAGTTCAAAGCGTTAAAGGTTTTTCATAAAAACCATTCGCATCATTTTAAGAAGTAGAGTACTTAGTATTCGTGCTGTGTTTGTTGACTTTAGTTAAGGCACAGTGTACGGTAGTTAAGTGATGTCTTCCTACACTGCATATGATGCGATTAGTTAGGACAGTCGTGTGACTTTGTTGACCTTAGTTAAGGGTCATGTGGGTGGGTCTAATTAATCACGAAATGACGGGTAGAACTTGACTAGTACTTATGATTTGTTGACCATAGTTAAGGTCATCGGTGCTAGGGGTAAAAATCTTTATCGGGAGTTTCAAGTGTTGAAATTTGCAATGAGATTGCATACCTTCTTTATGATAGTTGGATCCCGATACCCACTGCGAGTAATTGTTACTCCTGGGAGAGTTTTGCACTTTGCAATTAGCCGATCAAGTAGGTGTCTAGAAAGGTGTCAACGAGGTTACGCCTCTGGGAAAACGAGGTTTACTGTAATTAGGTCCGTGCGAAAGCACGGGGAACCTCCCTCAAAGTACCGACACTGGCCTGGCTGAAAGATTGGCGAACTTGTAGAGTGTAATTAATCCCGGCTAGTCTTTCCTTTTAGGGTTTGAAGGAAGATTTGATAAAAACAGTGGGAGCCATCCTGGTTAGATAAAATATATAACCAATCTAATCTTGCAAGAGCGCACGCAGAGTGTTTTCTTCTCTCTCTCTCCAGGTAGCGACCATATCACGCCTTAATCAAGATAATAATATGGATGTATTGACCGAACCCGCTTGTTATATTGAGCTGGGGAACGTTGGTCCCGCTCCAACTTATAGTTGTTATAAGACCGAGCAGGAAATAGGGGAATACCAGAATTCCTATGCCGCCCAAACGAAGAAAGTGCATATGATGCATCTCCTTCGGGTGTGTTCATTACAAAGAACTGTCTCTCAGTATCCTCTGCATCTTGGGTATTTGATACCGGATCAGGATCCCAGATATGTAATCTGTTACATAGGGCTACAAAAGGTAGAAAAACTGAGAACGGGTGATAAGTTTCCTGAGACAGAAACCGGGGCAAGTGTTGCAGCCAAGTCTGTTGGTCACTATCACCCTGTATTACCAATACATTGATTCTGAATAAATGCTATTAGATACCGAACCTGATATACAAAATCATATCAATCTCTTTATTTATTAAAGATATGATAAAATTTTGTATTGATGGATAATGTTTTGAACATTTCCTATATCAAAAGTTGATCGGTTCAGGCACGTTATCTAAAAGCATGAATGTTCTAAATCAAACTACAGTTCCTAGTATACAGAACACACACAAGAGAAAGAGTTCAGAAATGAACGAATCCTTCTTGAGGCATTGTAGACTAGGTCATATCAATGCGACCCGACTGGCTAAAGTTACATTTTAGATGCATATTTAAATCAGTTTGGATTTACATCTTGTGAAACTTGCCAGTCATGTCACAAAGATTAGATGACAATAGCCCTGTTTATTGGAAACAGAGAAAGAGTTAATGAACTCTTGAGACTGATACATGATGATGTATGTAAGGTCTCCTGTCTACACATGCCAAGAATGGTTCTTTGTATTTCATTACATTCTCTGATAATCTCTCAAGATTCAGACATATGTTCCTGTTGAAACACAAGTCCGAACCTTTTGAGATATTCACAGAATATAAGTTAGAAATAGAGAACCAAAAACCGGGTATAAGTATTATGTCCTATGATAAGATCAGGGAGGAGAATACTTGTGCATAGAATTCCTGGACTATTCTAAAGGAGAATGAGATTCTCTCTCCGTATTACTCCTCTGAATACACCACAGCACAACGGTGTATCAGGGCGGAGCAATCGCACAATATTAGATATGGTGTGCTCTATGATGAGTATTACTGAGTTACCTATTTCCTTTTAGAGTTATGCGCTTGAGAAGCTGCATACCTATTGAATTAGGTTCGAATCAAATCAGTGCCTACCACTCCATATAAGATATGGTGTGGGAAGAGCCTATCTATTAAGTAAGTTAAGATTTAGGATTGTCCGGCCTATGTCTAAAGCAAAATCCGGACAAGATCGAGGCAGGATCAGTTCTGTAGAACTGGAAAGGTTCCAGCTATGCAAAACTGCAGTTGATGATTTGACAGAACCAAAGGATTCTATAGTTCCCGACGAACCTCAGCCTCTCCGCCGATCTAGTAGGGTTCCTCATCCGCCTGAGAGATACCTCAGTTTCTCGATGACAGTGGGAGCGAGGAATGCATCATGAGATGATGACCCATCTAGTATCGAGCAGGCCATCGAGAGTAGGGACTCTGTAAGAATGGCTGGATGCTTAGTGATCTGAGATGGAATCCATGTACACCAACAAAGTATGGACTTTGGTTGCGATATCTGAAGGGTTAAATCCCCATCAGGAGCAAGTATATCTTGAGAAGATTACTCGGTGTAAATGGAAAGGTTGTGACTTTCAAAGCTAGACTTGTTAAAGGTTTTCATCATCGACCAAGAGTGGAAAATGATGAAACCTTTTCCAGGGACTGTACTTAAGTCCATCCAGATCCTACTTACCATTGCTACATACCATGACTGCGATATCTGGTGGTTGGGTGTCATGACTGCTTTTCTAAATACTGATTTAGAATAGAAAGTCTATAAGTACACAGCCAGAGGGCTTCGTAAACAGTGGGAGCAGCGGAAACATGTGCAAATTGCTTTACAGGATAAAGCAGGCATCGCGGAGTTGGAACATCTGTTTTGATGTGGTAGTCAAAGAGTTTGACTTCATCAAAATGGTAGATGAACCTTTTATGTACAAAAGGGTAGTATGGAGTATGGTAATGATCCTCGTAGAGTACGTGGATGACATACTCTTGATAGGAAAAGAGTTTCCTATGCTACGATCGGTCGATCTCCTCTTATCACATAGATTCTCCATATAGGATCAAAGTGATACCTCATAAATCCTGAAATTTGGATCTATGAGATAGATCTAAAGGGATGTTAGGGTTCTCACTAGCTGTAGTAAGATTGTATCAATCGATCCTGGGGAGAATTAATGGAGAGGTTCCAGGGTGATAAGGACGACTGAATGTTAGTCGCAGACATTGTCTTTACCCTCAGTGGAGGGACGGTATGTTGGAAGATTTCCAAGCTAGATACCGTGGCAAACTAGACGATAAAGGCTGGTAACATCGCTATTATAGATACTACCAAAGAGGCAGTTTGGGTGTATATTGGTTCATAAGATGAACTAGGTTCCTACCATTGTATGACAATGGAAGTGTGGCTTTGGCCCAGGAACCCCGATCCCATCAGTGACCCAGACATATTCTGAGGAAGCATCACCTGATCATGGAGATAGTTGATCTCCAGGGTGATCGAAGTTAGGAGAGTTGACTCAGAGGACAACACGGCGGATCTACTCACGAAGGCCTTTTCCCAGAGAGAGACTCATAAGGGATGGTTGAGTATTAGATACTGCAACCACTGCTACAGATGGCCCTAGTGCAAGTGGGAGATTGTTAGTTATATGTATGCCCTAGCGGCCATTACTGTACATAGGATGTATATTGTAGTGGATGCTGGATTATATATAGGTAGGACTTTCTTGCTCGACATGATAGTACGCTATCTGGTTGCTCTTTATCTTAACATGTATACTTTCTGTCTCTCTGATTACATGTTGATAAAGCCCTTAGGATATGTACTCGACTTCCAGGACTATGATGAAGATCATACTAGTGGGGCCTGGGTAGTCAATGAGTACATCCTTCATTGTTCCTAGTCGTGGGAATATCGAGACGGGGCATCGATATTCCAGAGTAGACTAGCGTATATCTTCTCGACCCATGTGATGGGCGATGGATGATCCCATATCCATTGGTGTTTGACATCAGAGATGGTATGCGGGTGCTCAGTAGAGACTGGGTACACTGAACGGACTCGCCGAGAACTCCCAGATGGTATTATACCTCACGTCAGATGGCAGTTCTCTGGTGACACTGGTACAGCTTAGTCTGTTGACCCGAGATCTTCATAGAGACTTGTGTGTCTCCCACTGTGCTTTGATTTCCACCCTACCACGGCTCTACTGAGTCGTGCAAACAGATGGTTTTTGGGTACAGTCCCGATTCACATGGAGGCAATGAGCGATAGGAGGGGATTCGTCTCTCCCGGTATTGGGGGTTGATGTTGTGCTATGCTCGACTGGCCATAACAGGAAATCCTTGGCCAGGGTTGCAGTGATATACTGGTAAGAGTTATCAGTAGTTTCACGAATGTTATGGACCTTACGTCGGCATGACTTATCAAGCTACTGGGGTCTGACGTTTACCACCCTAGGCGAGATATGCGACATATCAGACGAACAGACCGAACTGTACGGTAAGTGTTACTGGTTGGATTCACAGGAGTGTGAGCGGGATTGCTCGTCGATCTTCTGATCGCTCAATACCCAGGTGGCCGTTACGTTTAGCAGACCGCTTGCGGCTTGTGGGTGTTTGATATGATCATCACCTGCTGCCGGCGTATTGACGAGTCTTTAGAGTCCTACACAGAGGTTTCCTGGTTCAAGCGAAACGAAATAGGAGCGCATATGAGATATGTGCGGGACCGAGAATAATGCGTGTATATGATACCGTATTCTATTCTCGCGATGAATGTGTCGAATGGTTGTATGCGATATAACCTAGTCATCGAATCAAGGATTGATTCGATGAGCCGATACATTAAATATTAGTCGGTTATATGCGATATGACCGGATCGTTAAATCAAGTATTGATTTAATGATTTAATGCATAATTATATATTTGATATATTACTTTGCATTAACTAATATTAAGTTCACTTAAGATGGATTTTCTCACTTCAAGTGCACATTGTGTATATGATATATTTTTGTGCACAAGATTGTATCATGTTTGATGATACATGCTCACTTAGGTTTGTGTAAAGAATTGAACCATGGTTATATGAGTGGTTAGGGTTTTATTTATTTATTTATTCATTTTGTTTATTTTGGCAAAAGAAAATGATAAAGAAAAGCATGGTGGCTTTCTTTGTTTGTTTGTTGAAGCTTCTTGAAGCTTTGAACAAGTCCACCATTCTTGTCTCATGCTTAACCCTAACCATTCATCTAACCTTGGTCAATTCTCTACACCTAACCATGGTTGATATTATGATAAGTATCATATTGTTTTCTTTTTTAAAAAAGACTTATGATATTCTTTCTTCATCTTCTTCTTCTTCTTCTTCAAGAAGAAACCTTGCCTTCATCAATGGCAAGATGAGCAAATGAGTGAGAAATCCAATTCTAAAGTGAACCCACCTCCTATTTCTTCATCCTCTACCTCTTGCCAAGTAGTATAGGGTGTTTCCTTCACAAGTTTTCATGTCTTGATGAAGTGAGAGCTTGATCTTATGATGCCTCGACGTAGATCATCTTCGGCATCGAAGCCGACGACCTAGCCCGCCCATTTCTCCGATGAAGCGGATGCTAGAGTCCGGGATCCGATATGGACAGCGAGGGGACTTCATCACAGAGCCATGGAGGTGGAGAACCGGATCTACAAAGGTTGTAGCCCCTTCCCTTTAGCTATAAATTCGTTTATTTGCATCGCATCGCTTATATATCTAGTTAACGATCCGTATTAGGGTTTCTCGGCACTTGTAAAATTTTAATTGGCCATGTTTGATCACTTGTGAGACTTCATTAGTGTGCCTAGGAACCCTACACATCTCAGGCTCGGCAATCGTGACTGTCTCACCCACCGCTACCACGAGTTCGGCAATTGTAGCCATCTCTCCTACCGCTGCTTCGGGTTCGGCGATCATGGCTACCTTCTCTACCGTTACCCCAGGCTCAGTGGTCGTCGCCACTTCTTCGGTAAGAATCGGCCCTGCAAGATAGGATATATGAGAACTGAAAGTTAAAACTTTGACAACAGAACCCAATGTCACATTACCTTGAGTTGGTCTTACGATTGCTTCCCGAGCCACACGTGCTGCCCGTCTGTAGGCAGTGGACAAGGCAGCCGGAGATTCCTCTAAAGGAGTAGGGGCAGGGGTAGCGGTGCTCGAACCCGCACCCACGGCCAAGGCGGCACTATGCTCCCTTGCCGCGCGCATTCTGCGCTTCCTTTCCGCTCGAGCCGTCAGAGCGGATCTTCTAGAAGCCTCTATCAACAGGACGTCATCGTCCGCGCCGAGGGTTACCTCTGGAGCCATCAAGGCATCCGTCATCGGTCGTTTGAGTAAGGCCTCTTTCGGCAGTGCCGAGGAGGCCGGGACTTCGATGGATAGCCCGGGAAGAATCTCCGCATCACCTTGCGGGATTGGCATTATAGTCCTTGCGATAAGAAAAAGAAGGGGTCGGATTTTCCATAAGAAAGGAGAATGAAGATGCAATGAGCCGAGACATACCAATGCCCAACAAAGCGCGATTCCTCTCCTCCTCCTCCTCGAAGGTCCTGAGGGAAGCCGCCAGAGCCTCTTCAGTGGTAAGGCCTGTTACAGAAGGAAAAATGTCAGTCAAGACATGATAATAAAAATATAAATATAACGCAATAACTAAAGTTACGGCTTATACTCACTTGATTGCGCGAGGATGGCCATTTCCGCTTTGTGGCTTGCGGATCGCACAGAAGCGGCAATGGCGGCCTCGAGATCAGTATCTTCCGGCGCTATGAAGAGACCCTCATTGGTCCCATATTCGCTCAGGCCCTCGTTATAAGGAGCATGAGGCTCCAGCCCGAGTACAGCGTCTAGAGTGAGGACCGACTTCTTCTTCCTCTTCTGCGAGCGAGCTCCAGTTGCAGCCAGCACAAGCTTACGCTTGGTGGGCACTTTGGGGCGACGAGTCCCGATATCTGAGCCCACGCCAGATTCAGGGGAAGCTACATTTACCATCTCCGCGGGAGCACGGGGCACCGGTGGTACATCCACCGTCTCCACGGGAGCACGGGGCACTGGTAGCTCAGGCCTGTCGTCGGGGACTTCAATCACGGCAGCTTCTCTTAGCGGAGGAAGGACAATGGTCCGTCGCTTCAAGGGGAGGTTTCGGTCACTAGCAGGGGGTGCACCTTTGCGGTCGAGTAGCAGCCGCTTCTCCTCCCTGATAACAGCACCCATTGCATGTTGATACCAGGCCACGTGTATATTAAGGGCCCTCGGGACACAACTTGGTTTGCTGATAAAGAAGTGAGACCCCGTATTCAAGCGCATGAAATGATGCAGTGCGCCGCGCATTCCCTCTTCGGTGGCGGGTTCTACTAAGAAAGCCTCCAGCGGGACTCCCTAATTGTAACTCAGCTGCTGGGCAAAATGATGGGGGTTGTATATCATGAATAGCGCCGCGTCATTTTGCCTGAATACAAGAAAGCCCGGCCTGATGGAGTATAAATGAAGAATCTCCCGGGCTTTCAACATGGAGGCCCCGTCCTTAAAAATGTCTTACAGTGACAGCACCGCTTTTGAAGTTTCCTGGCCGATGGTCAGGACTTTGTCTGTGAAAGACATACCATCTTCGACCGTGCACGGACGAAGGAGCAAGCCCCTAGCTTCCTGCTGTAACAGACTCACGATGGAGGCGTCAACCAGCCGCATAATCCGAGGGAACTTGCATCTCTCGTAAAACGAAGGTCTCTTGTGAATGCCAAAGACCCCGAACACGTGCAGCTCCATCCATGAAGTGAAGTAAAACATCGGGAAGTTGGCATGATGCACCCCCGGTTCAGTGGTATCCGCCACTACGCTAAGACCATGGTATAAGTGGGCTAACCCGGCAATCTTGATGGCCACTTGTATTCCGGCAACCATGCGATGCGCGGGGTAGAAGACGGAAGGCCTCATGTAACGAGGATGCATAGGGAGCGCGAACCAACTCAACCATAGCCCAAGAAACCGAAGAAAGAACACCTCCTCATCAATGCCCGGAGCGGCGATTTCTGACAGGGGGACGATCGCGACGTCAGGAAGGAAGAAACCCTTCTGATCAGCTTCCAGTATCGGCGACAGTCCAAGCCAAAGCCAAAGGGATCGTCAAGTTTAGCGAACTTTTCGCCTTGTCGCGACAAAATCTCCGGGCGAAGAAAACGGGCAATGAAGCCCCCCGGCCTCCGTATTCAATGAAGAGGCACTCGTACATGTTCAGCACCTTTATCAGACTGGGGAACTGGTGCTGAATGGCGTTCTCTGGCGTGAGGCCCATCACCACTGGCTTGGTGGCAAAAACATATTCGTCCGGAGGAAGCAGCTCCTCGTAGTGCTCCCCCCTGACCGGTAGACCAGAAACCTCGGCGAATTCTTCCAAGGAAATGGAGACCTCTCTATCTAATAGAAGAAAGGTATGGGTCGGGATGTTCCACTGCTCCAAAAACGCCTTAATCCACCATGTGGAAGGTGCAGAATACTGGAACAACGAAGCGTAGACCGCATGGTATAAGCCGAGCTTTAGCAGCTGCGATTTTTTCGCCGACAAGATGTACCGGGCCCACTGCAAGTATCCGGATGGATGACGGGGAGTTATCCCGATGTTGTAGGGTTGTCCCCAAGGGCGCGACTCGCCCTGACATATGCGTCGCCCTAGGGTGTCTAAAGCTGCCGGCGACTGCACGGGTACTGCGGCGATCGAGGGCTGAAGGAGACCCTCCGAAGTCCAATTAACCACCTCCACGACATAGTTCACCGGGGGTGCATCTGCATACGGGATCGCCAAGATTGGCTCCGAAGGCGTCGCATAAGAGAAGCTTCGATGACCTCGGATAATCTGGTCTTACCATCTACCCCACAAGTGAAGTTTTTTGTGTTCCGGGTCATGGTCTTTGATGAGCGCGAGAACCTCCCGGTCCACAGGTGCCTAAGGGAATCCTCCCTCTAAACGGACGAACGGAAATGAAGTATCGAAAGACATGTCGCCTGAAAAAAAGGGGACATAAGTCAACTGTCAGTGCTATAATTTAATTTTGAATTCTGACACTTGGTACTTTAAAATTTGTACCACACCGCAATGCAGTGGAAAGGGGACTAAAGGGGGACCCACAAAATCTAGATGACAATGCATCAATTAATAAAATAGTCTCATCATTTGATGAGACTATCATTTAAATGAGGGAATCCTCAGGAAAATTCTTATTAAATGAGAGATCCCTCGGGAAAAGGAGAAAATCTCCCTTTGAAGAGCAAAGCTCTATGACAGAGTGACACTTGTCAAACTCTGATCATGAAGGAATAAAATTCCTCAAGAGCCTGACTCTGTAATGATGATGGAAAAATCCATCAGAAAAGATTTAATTAAAATCAATTTTTCTGGGATCGTCAAGATCCATGAACAAACTCTTAAGAGTTCTTCACAAGAGATTAAGAAATCTATATGTTATCAAAAGAGCAAAGCTCTGATTCATGGGCTAAGAAACCCCAAGAAAAGATCTCTTTAGATCTATGGGTTCAGGAGAGCAAAGCTCTATTAATGAAACCCTAAAAGGGTTTTCTTTAGATCAAAGATCTATGAAAAGCAAGACTCTGTTAATGGGTAAAACCCAAATTTATTATAAAAAAAATTAAATTTTACCTAAAATTTTAACAGAGTTGTTACTCTTGAAAAGTTCTTAAACAGGAGAGCAATGCTCTGAAGAAGAGATAATACTCAAGAGGAAGATGAAAATCATCTAAGAGACCGAAGGTCCTATTTATAGACATTGAAACGCCTCTTCAACTTCTGAGTTGATCCAAGGGCGCAGATGCTGCCACCGCTGCACTCATGTGTGGGCCACGAGAGCACAACGGTGAGGGGGCATTTGTTTCCCCCAATCAGAGCAAAGCTCTGTTTGAAATTTGAATTTCAAAAATTGAAGCAACGCTTCAGATCCAGCGCTAGGCGCGCTGCGTGCCACGTGTTAAACACGGATGCGCTAGCGCCAGGTGCGCTGCGCCTTAGGCAGTGCACCATGTGTGCGCTAGCGCTAGGCGCGCCGTGCGCCACGTGTCAAATGTTAGTGTATATGCCATAGAGGCCATTACTGTATCATACTAGTATGTATATTACTTAATCGAAGCTTGGGATATTCACCTTGTATTGACAATCTTGCTCAATATAGTAGTATGCTTCTTGGTTTGTTTCTGCTTTAATGTGTACATGTGTTTATTTTAGCATATCACCTATACACATTAGTGGAGCCCTTAGGATCTTTGCTTGATTACCGGCGTTGTGATGGCAGTCACACTCGTGGGGGCTGGGTAATCTATAAGCACATCCTTATGCAGGTCCCTAGTCGCAGGACTATCGAGACAGGGCATCGATACTCCGGAGTAGACTAGCGTATGCGCTTCTCATCCCAGTGTGGGAGACGGTCTGTCCCACAGCCGTCAGTACGTCGTACTTGAGATAGTATGCGGGTGCTCGTTAGGTTACGAGTACACTGGACAGGACTCGTCGGGAACTGTTGGTTGGTACTATACCTATCGTCAGTTATCAGTTCCCAGGTGACATGAGTATGGCTTAGTACGCTGACTTGACACTGTCACTTCGCCTCGAGTGTGTTCCCACTGTACTTAGATTACTACCCTACCACGGCTCAAAAGAGTCGTGCAAACAGGTAGTAGTTGGGTGCAGTCCCGAAGCACTTGGAGGCAGTGGCGGTTAGACAGGATTCGTCTCTCCCGGTATTGAGGGTTGACATCGCGCTGTGTCTAGGAGAGCCATTACACGAGTAGTCCCTGGCCAGGGCAAACGAGATATACTGGTAGGTTTCCAGTGTTATCTCAGGGTGTTCTGGGCTTCACTCCGACACGACTTGTACCGCTATTAGGGGACTGACGTTTACCGCCCCCTAGGCCCGCCATGCGATGTATCAGACGAACAGACCGGACTGTATGGAGATTGTCACATTCAGACTCAGTAGGAGTTCAGATGGGTTTCACCTCGTCAGTCTTCTTGTCGGCATCTACCTGGGGACCGTTACGCACAGCTAGTGCCGCTTGCGGTCTGTGGTTAAACCCACTGCCAGCGTAGTGTCAAGTCTTTAGAGTCCCACAAAGAAAGCTATTCGCCTTTAGGTAAAAGAGTAGAGGTCGCATGGTTTTGCGACAGGTCGCATGGTTTTGCGACAGGGTTCGGTCACATCCGTGCACTTGTGCACGTACAGTGTCCGGACAGTTAACACTAGCGGGCGTTGGTTTAAGCCAGATCCTAGTGTACGTTTTGGGATTGGTTTTATCTCGTTTGTATTCGTGTTCCTCGGAACACGGATGCGGGTGTGTATGCACAGTTGACAGAGAGACAGAGGCAGAGGATTCTCATTGGGGTTGTTGACTGTTGACTATTGACTTTGCTTAACCCTAATGAGAATTAGAAATATGGTTAATGATAATTAGGTATTATTGTGCCATGGTTGGGTTGAAAGGTTGACCTTGTTGACTTTGTTGACCGGTTAACTAGGTTGGACTTGTTGACCATCATCATTACTATGGCTATCATTTCATGCAAAGACTTTTGGCTTGCTTATTTGTTCACACATTGCATTTAATGCATGAAATGATATTGCCTTTTGTGATATGATAACCATCACATAATACTTGATTATCATTATGGCTCATGATGCTTTTGGATTATGAGAGGTGAGAATGAGAAAAGAATGGCTCATTCTTTCATTTGCTTTCTCTCTCTTGAGCTCTCTCATTCTCAAGCTCTCCCTCTTCCTCTTGCTCTCTCTAGCTCAAGGCAAACCATTCTCATGTGTTGAGACTCATTGCCTTAGAGATAAAAAGACACCAAAACATTCCTCTACTCATTCTAGTTCACAAGGCCTAGCAAGCTAAGTGATCTAGTTTCTTCAAAGTTCGAAGAAGAAGCCAAAGGTAGAAGCTTTCGGGTGGATCCATCTTCGGCGCAAGGAGACGACGAGGTGAGGCCGATCCGTACACCGGAAAGAGTTGAAGACGAAGAAGTTCAAGAAAGGTATAGCCCCCTAACCGAGTAGGTAAACTCTTGTTAGGTTGTTAGTTAGTCGTTTAAGAAAGATCCGTATTGGTAGTCCATGTTACCACCCTCTTGAAAATCGTTTTTCACCACTTCCGGAACCCCGTAAGAGCCGGGGAAGGGTAGCATGGACTTACAGTGGTATCGGAGCCTAGTTAAACACTATTTAATATGTTAGCAAAGTAAGTAGAAGTTCGATCAAAGAAAAAGTCGCGAAACGAACCCGGAAAATGAAGTTTCTGCCGAATTTTTTTTCTGTCCAAAAAATGATAAATCTTATCTTAAAAATCGGCTCAGGCTTTTCGTTAAACACCCAAGAAATTTCATCCACCGAATCGGTCAAAGCGCCGCGGAAACGCGGCGGGAGCATGCTCCCGCCGCGGTTCCGCGGCCGAGTTGACTCGGTCGGGGAAAAAGTTTCTTGCAGAGTGCTTCTGGGGATGTTTTGGGATTTTTAGGATATGTTATTTCTGCCCAGATTTTCCAGAAAGAAAAGTTAGTTTTTGGGGCTTGAAAATCCGTATTTTGATCGAACTTCTAAAGACTAAGGCTAACGGGTATATATCTGTGATGTGTTATATGTATTGAACGTCCGCTAATCGCTATACGTCGATTAGTGGGGGTTATACATATCTGTGATCTGTAATGTTGATGGTATGTGTATATGAATTCATTGGATTGTCGCGGATGAATAGCCGGGGGGTTGTGAGATGAGAGTTTTCTTTTATCTTTCAATTCATGTAATATGTAAATTGATGTAATATTATTTTTGGCCGCACAACCGGGTCGGGGTTGTAGCCGTCATTGTATAATTTCTTTTTACTGTTTTTGCTCCTATGATAGACCCATGGTGGGGTGCACAAACTACCGGGTATCTCGAAGTGCCGAGTGGCCTACTCACGTCGTTGAGGGAGGTTGCTCCACTTCGGATATTTGGTGGGTAGTTTGTCACACCCGTAGGGGTCTTGGGTGGGGTATTGGCTATTCACCGCGACCGTGTAATCCGCTTTTCGTTACAGGCTCGTACGAATTGCGGATTCCTAGTATATCCAATGTGTTCATCTGTGATCTGAAATGGCTATCATTGCAATATATCTATATATGATATTATTTAGGCGTTGCTTATATTTTGCAGCCGCGCTAGCCTAGCCCCCGCTCTGTCGTTAGTTAAGTAACCTAACGAGTAATGACGGGGCCCCGTGGCGAATGCGAATGGCATAAGCGTACGTCATATTTTGGTTGTTTTCTGCAATGGTAGGATTAAATGATGGGACGCATTAAAAGAACTAATGCAAGAAAAATAAACCAAGTAAAAGTCGTTGGAACACTTTCAAAAACCACTCGGTTTCTTTTCAAAATAACTTTTAAACGCGGAGCTTAAGCCACTCCTTTTAAAAGCTATCTCGTTCCATCGATTATATCAAGTTCACTACGTTCACGGTTTCGCCAAAACCATTCGTAGCCCTCCGTCGTTTCACATGGATGGTCAATAGTATTCAAGCTATGTTTGTTGGCCAAAGTCAAGGCATGGTGATTGGTAGCTATTGGGTATTCATGTGCAGTATAGATAAATGTGTTGGTTTGGGGCAGTCGTTCTACTTTGTTGGCCAAAGTCAAGGGTATGTGCGGATGGGCTCAAATTAACCTGGAGAATGACGGGTAGAACTTGACATGTGACTTATGATTTGTTGGCCAAAGTCAAGGCCATAAGAGCATGGGGAAAAAATCCACATCGGGAGTTTCAAAAGAACTGAAACTTGCTAGTGCTGCATACCATTTGGAGTGTGATGATTCTGGTAGAATTCCTTCAGTTTTGTCACGCAATGATATTTGGATCCTGATCCTACTGTGAGTATATGCTACTCCTCGGGAAATTTCTCACTAAACGATCAATGCTATAAACCTAGTAGGTTTCTAGAAAGGTGTTAGCAGGGCTACGCCCCCAGGGAAAAGAGGTTCTTGAATTAAGGAACTTCGCGAAAGCGTTGGAAAACCTCCCTCGAAGTACCAACACCAGCCTGGCCGAACGGTTAAGCAAGTATTATACGGTGAGATTGATCCTGACTAATTCTTCCTTTTTGGTTTGAGGAGGGATTCGAGAGACAGTGGGAGCCATCATGTTTAGAAAAATTAAAAACCACTCTAAACTTGCAAGAGCATCATGCTAAAGTGTTTCTTCTCTCTCTCCTAATTGCAGCGACCAATCATCATGACCGGACTTAAGTTATTACTAGATAAAAACATACTGACAGGGCCAAACTACAAAGATTGGCTCAGGAATGTCAAAATTGCAATCACTTATGACAAGTTGGGGTATCTCCTTACCACCAAAGATCCCCCTGTCCCAGGTCGCACCTCCAGCGTCACGAATAAACAAATCCGTAAGACTTAGGAGATCGATTGCGCGAAGGCCAAGTGCATCGTGCTTGCCTCTATGGACAACGAACATCAGAGGAGGCACGAGAATATGGACCTCGAATCCATCTTTCTCCATACAAAAGAACTGTGTGGAGAGCAATCTCGTATCGCAAGATACGAAGTGTCGAAGAAGCTATTTTCGGCAAGGTTGGCCATCGGATCATCGGTAGCGGAACACGTGCTTAAGATGATTGGCTTCATTGAGGAGCTCGCGGAACTTAGGACCACGTTAGAGAACGAGCTCTATACGGACTTGATTCTCCAGTCCCTTCCTTCCACTTACGCCCAGTTTATACTAAACTTCAACTTTCAAGAAAAGGAAGTTGAACTTTCAGAGCTCCTCAACATGCTGAGGAGTGCAGAGGGCACCCTACAGAAAGGTAGGGAAATATCCACTTTGTTTGTAGGAGGATCTTCCTCTTCTAGGTCCAAGGCGAAAGCCAAGGGAAAGAAGAAAAAAACCCCCGCCAAACCAAGGGGCGGTGTTAGTAAAGTGGATACGAAGGGAAAGACAAAAGCAACAAAGGTAACGGGAAAGCTTGTGGATAAGGAAGAATGCTTTTACTGTCACAAGAGTGGACACTGGAAGAAAGATTGCAGGGCTTGGAAAGCCAGAACACAGGATCTGAAGCAAGTTGCGGCTTCAGCTTCAGGTGTGTATGTTATTGAAAACCATCTATCAATAAACTTTACTTCCTGGGTATTGGATACCGGATCAGGATCTCATATCTGTAATTCTTTGCAGGCGTTGAGAAACCGTAGGGTTTTGAAGGCAGGTGACATGACCCTCAAAGTTGCAAACGGAGCTGGCATGGATGCTAAGGCCGTGGGGGACTATCACCTGGGGTTGTCAGATGGACACGTTTTGGTTTTGCGTAATTGCTATTTTGTACCGAACGCAACTTGTAATATCATTTATGTATCTTTGATTTCTAAAGAAGGTTATGAATTTGCGTTTGTAAGTAATGTTGTAAACATTCACCTTAATCAAGTTCTGATTGGGTCAGGTACATTAAGCAATGGTATATACGTACTGAACCAACCATAGATTTTCAATGTCCAGAATACACACAAAAGAAAGTCTCCGGAAATAAATCAGACTTTCTTATGGCATTGTAGACTGGGTCACATCAATGAGAGAAGGTTGACGAAGTTACATGCAGAAGGATATTTGAATCCGTTCGAATATCAATCGTATGCCACTTGTCAATCCTGTCTCAAAGGAAAGATGACAAAGACTCCGTTCACTGGACACAGAGTAAGAGCGAGCGAGCTCTTGGGACTCGTACACAGCGACGTGTGCGGTCCAATGTCTACACATGCGCGGAGTGGTTATTCTTACTTCATTACTTTTACGGATGACTTTTCAAGGTACGGTTATGTCTTCTTAATGAAACATAAGTCCGAAGCCTTTTGAAAATTCCAGGAATATAAGAATGAAGTAGAAAAACAAACCGGCAAAAGTATCAAGACACTAAGATCGGATCGAGGTGGTGAATACTTGAGTGCCGAGTTCCTGGACTATTTAAAAGTGAATGGAATTCTCTCTCAGCTTACTCCTCCATACACTCCGCAACAAAATGGTGTATCGGAGAGACGGAACCGGACCCTATTGGATATGGTACGATCCATGATGAGTAACGCTGAGTTTTCGCGATCATTCTGGGGATATGCACTAGAATCAGCAGCATACCGTTTGAACCGAGTTCCAACTAAGACTGTGCCTACTACACCATATCAGATGTGGTGTGGGAAGAGACCATATCTTAATCACATTAAGACATGGGGATGTCCAGCTTTTGTCAAAAAGCAGCATGCGGACAAGCTCGAGGCTCGCTCAGTACAGTGCAAGTTTGTGGGATATCCAAAAAACTCCAAGGGATATTTTTTCTATTGCGAAGAGGAGCAAAAGATTTATGTTTCTCGTCATGCCCACTTCTTGGAAACTGAATTTTTGGAAAATCAGATAAGTGGGAGCGCAATAGAACTGGAAGAAATTCCAGAACCACGAGCTATTACTGAAAGCTTAGTAGAACCAGAGGGTTCGAAAGATCATGACATTCCTGCGTCGCTCCGTAGGAGTAGTAGGCAGTCTCATCCGCCCGAGAGATACTACGGTTTTCTCATAGACGGGGATAGAGAGGATTGCATCATTGATTATGATGAGCCGACTAGCTTCCAGCAGGCCATTCAGAGCGTTGACTCGGTAAAATGGCTGGATGCAATGCGGACCGAAATGGAGTCCATGTACACCAACAAAGTATGGACGTTAGACGTTGCTCCAGATGGGGTAAAACCCGTGGGATGCAAGTGGATCTTCAAAAGGAAGATTGGTGTAGATGGTGTTAGTTATATATATGCCCTAGAGGCCATTACTATACATAGGATGTATATTATAGTGGATGCTTGGACATATATAGGGAGGACTTTCTTGCTCGACATGATAGTATGCTATCTGGTTGCTCTTTATCTTAACGTGTACACCGATTGTCTCTCTGTTACTTGTTGGTAAAGCCCTTAGGATGTGTACTTGACTACCTGGACTATGATGCGAATCATACTAGTGGAAACATGGTAGTCCATAAGTACATCCTTCAAGGTCCCTAGTCGTGGGTATATAGAGACGGGGCATCGATATACCAGAGTAAACTAGCGTATACCTTCTCGACCCATACAGATGGGCGATGGATGATCCCATATCCATTGGTGTTTGACATCAGAGATGATATACGGGTGCTCAGTGGAGACTGGGTACACTGGACGGACTCGCCGAGAACTCCCAGATGGTATTATACCTTACGTCATATGGCAGTTCTCTGGTGACACTGGTACAGGTTAGTCTGTAGACCCGAGATTGTCATAGAGTCTTGTGTGATTCCTACTGTGCTTTGATTTCCACCTTACCACATCCAAGAGGGCGTGCAAAACGGTGGTTTTTGGGTACAGTCCCGAATCACATGGAGGCAATGAGCGATAGGAGGGGATTCGTCTCTCCCGGTATAGGGAGTTGATGTTGCGCTGTGTTTGATTGGCTATAACCGGAAATCCCTGGCCAGGGTTGCTGAGATTTACTGGTAAGTGTTACCAGTAGTTTCTCTAACTGTTATAGACCTCATATCGACACGATTTATCAAGCTACTAGGGTCTGACGTTTACCACCCCTAGGCAAGATATGCGACATATCAGACGAACAGACCGGACTGTACGGTAAGTGTTACTGGTTGGATTCACAGGAGTGTGAGCGGGCTTGCTCGTTGATCTTCTGATCGCTCAATACCCGGGTGGCCGTTACGTTTAGCAGACCGCTTGCGGCATGTGGGTGTTTGATATGATCATCACCTGCTGCCGGCGTATTGACGAGTCTTTAGAGTCCTACACAGAGGTTTCCTGGCTCAAGCGAAACGAAATAGGAGCGCATATGAGATATGTACGGGACCGAGAATAATGCGTGTATGTGATACCGTATTCTATTCTCGCGATGAATGTATTGAATGGTTGTATGCGATATAACCTAGTTATCGAATCGAAGATTGATTCGGTAAGTTGATACATTGGATATTAGTCGGTCATATGCGATATGACCGGATCGTTAAATCAAGTGTTGATTTAATGATTTAATGTATAATTATATATTTGATATATTACTTTGCATTAACTAGTATTGGTTCACTTAAGATGGATTTTCTCACTTGATGTGCACATTGTATATATGATATAGTTTTTATGTGAGATGAGTGTTTTTCATTTTCATTCATGTAAAAACTTGTATGTAATATTCTTTTATTGGGGCACTTCCAGGTTGCGGAAGATGTCACCCATTGTATATTATTTACTTTTCCGCACTAGGATAGACCCAAGGAGGGGAGCACAAGTAACCGGGTTTTAGAGTCCAATGGGAGACCAACTCGAGGAGTCGTGTCCGGGTCTCCTAACTCTAGAATTGGTAGGGTTGTTTGCCGCTCTTGTAGGGGTCTTTGGGTGTGGGTTTGGCTATTCATCGCGACCGTGGAATCCGTGTTTTATACTGGCTCGTATTGAAAACATGGACGTCCTAGTATATCCAATGTTTCATATGATTCTTCTGCTGCGATATCTGTGATGTGATCATTTGATGTGCTGTGATAAATACTGTATATAGTATATATGATATATTATATAGGCGTTACTTATGTTTTACACCCGCGCTAGCCCTGCCCCGCTCTGTCGTTAGTTACCTAACCTGACGGTGCACGAGGGGACATCGAGGCGAATGCGGATGGCATAAGTGTACGTCGTATTTATCTGTGATGTTTAGGTAATTTAAATGATGGGAATTCATTAATGTGATTAATGAAAGAAAAGACACCTAAAAGATGTTGTGGAATCGAATTTTCAAAAACAGGTAGCTACAGTTCTTGCTTTGCATCGCGGTGTTCCTTGTAGAACATCCTGCACCTTATTCGATAAGGAAAGGACCGAGATCCCTTCACCGGGAGTGACTCCTTTAGCAATAACTGGCAGATGCTACAACCCTCGGTTTTTCTTTTGATTGCTCCTATAGTTCTTGCTATGCACAGAGGTATATATGATATATCCATCACCTTATTCGATGAGGAAATGGCCGACGATCCCTTCACCGGGAGTGACCCCTTTAGCAAAACTAGAAAAGCCTCAAAAACACTCCATTTCAAAATTCATTCGATCCTACAACGATATCAAGTTCATTACGCAATAGGTTTTCTGAAAAACCTGTCGTAGCCCTCCGTCAATTCAGATAAGTCCCACTTAGTATTCGTGCTACGTTTGTTGACCTCCGTCAAGGCGTAGTGTGCGGTAGCTAACTAGTATTTATCTGCTTATGCATACGATGCAGATTGGGTTAGGGTAGTCGTACGACCTTGTTGGCCTCCTCAAGGGTCGTGCGGGTGGGTTTGATTCAATCAAGAAATGACGGGTTGAACTTGACTAGTAGCCTATGGTTTGTTGACCTCCGTCAAGATCATAGGGTGCTAGGGGCAAAATTATCGGGAATTTCAAGTGTTGAAATTTGCAATGATATTGCATACCTTCTATGAGATAGTTGGATCCTGATACCCGCTGCGAGTAATTGTTACTCCTGGGAGAGTTTTACACATTACAATTAGCCGATCAAGTAGGTGTCTAGAAAGGTGTCAACGGGGTTACGCCTCTGGGAAAACGAGGTTTACATTATTTAGGTTCATGCGAAAGCACGGGGGACCTCCCTCAAAGTACCGACACTGGCCTGGCTGAAAGATTGGAGAACTTGTAGCGTGTAATTAATCCCGGCTAGTCTTTCCTTTTAGGGTTTGAAGGAGGATTTGATAAAAACCAGTGGGAGCCATCCTGATTAGACAAAATAATAACCAATCTAATCTTGCAAGAGCATACGCTGAGTGTTTTCTTCTCTCTCTCTCCAGGTAGCGACTATATCACGCCTTAATCAAGATGATAATACGGATATTTGACCGAACCCGCTTGTTATACTGAGCTGGGGAACGTTGGTCCCGCTCCAACATATAATTGTTATAAGACAGAGCAGGAAATTGGGGATTACCAGAATTCCCGTGCCGCCCAAACGATGAAAGTGCACACCGATGCATCATCTTCGGGTGTGTTCATTACATTGAACTGTTTCTCAATGTCCTTTACGTCCTGGGTATATGATACCGCATCAGGATCCCGCATATGTAATCTGTTACATGGGCTACATATAGGTAAAGAACTGAGAACGGGTGATAAGTTTCATGAGACAGAAAACGGGGCAAGTGTTGCGGCCAAGTCTGTTGGTCACTGTCACCCTTTATTATCAGTACATTGATTCTGAACAAATGCTATTAGATACCGAACCTGATATACAAAATCATATCAGTCTCTTTATTAGTAAAGAAACGATGAAATTTTGTATTGTTGGATAATGTTTTGAACATTTCCTATATCAAAAGTTGATCGGTTCAGGCACGTTATCTAAAAGCATTGATGTTCTAAATCAAACTACAGTTCTTAGTATACGGAACACATACAAGAGGAAGAGTTCAAAAATGAACAAATCCTTCTTGAGGCATTGTAGACTAGGTCATATCAATGCGACCCGACTGGCTGAAGTTACATTTTAGATGCATATTTAAATCAGTTTGAATTTATATCTTGTGAAACTTGCCAGTCATGTCACAAAGATTAGATGACCATAGCTCTGTTTATTGGAAACAGAGAAAGAGTTAGTGAACTCTTGGGATGATACATATTGATGTATGAAGATCCCCTGTCTACACATACCAAGACCGGTCCTTTGTACTTCATTACATTCTCTGATAATCTCTCAAGATTCAGACATATGTTCCTGTTGAAACACAAGTCCGAACCTTTTAAGATATTCACAGTATATAAGTTAGAAGTAGAGAACCAAAATACAGGTATAAGTATTATGTCCTTTGATGTGATCAGGGAGGAGAATACTTGAGCACGGAAATCCTGGTTTATTCTAAAGGAGAATGGGATTCTCTCTCATCATTACTCCTCCGTATACACCATAGCAGCACGATGGTATATCGGGGTGGAGCAATAGCACCCTATGTGATATGGTGTGCTCTATGATGAGTACTACTGAGTTTCCTATTTCCTTTTGGGAGTTATGCACTTGAGAAGTTGCATACCTATTGAATAAGGTTCTAATCAAATCAGTGCCTACCACTCCATATAAGATATGGTATGTGAAGAGCCTATCTCTTAAGTTTGTTAAGATTTGGGGTTGCCCGGCCTATGTCTAAAAAGCAAAATCCGGACAAGCTCGAGGCAAGGTCTGTTATGTAGAACTGGAAAGGTTCCAGATATACAAACTGCAGCTGATAATTTGGAAGAACCAAAGGATTCAATAGTTACCAACGAACCTCAGCCTCTTCGCCGATCTAGTAGGGATCCTCACCGACCTGAGAGATACTTCCGTTTCTCTATGACAGTGGGAGCAAGGATTGCGTCATGAGATGATGACCTAACTAGTTTCGAGCTGGCCATCAAGAGTGGGACTCTGTAAGAATGGCTGGATGCTTAGCGATCTGAGATGGAATCCTTATACACCAACAAAGTATGGACTTTAGTTGCTTGATCTGAAGGGTTAAATCCCCATCAGGAGCAAGTAAATCTTGAGAAGTTTACTTGGTGTACATGGAAAAGTTGAGACTTTCAAAGCTAGACTTGTTAAAAGTTTGCATCATTGACCAGGTATGGATTATGATGAAACCTTTTCTAAGTAGCTATGCTTAAGTCCATCCAGATCCTACTTGCCACGGCTACATACCATGACTACGATATCTGGCGGTTGGGTGCCATGACTGCTTTTCTAAGTGATGTTTTAGAAGAGTGCGTCTATAAGTACACAGCCAGAGGGCCTCGTAGACAATGGGAGCAGCGGAAACGCGAGCAAGATGATTTATGTGATAAAGCAGGCATCGCGGAGTTGGAACATCTGTTTTGATGAGTTAGTCAAAGAGTTTGAAATCATCAAAATGGTAGATGAACCCTGTATATACAAAAAAGGTAGTAGGGAGTATGGTAGTGATCCTCGTAGAGTACGTGGATGACATACTCTTGATAGGGAAGATGTTTCCTATGCTACGCTCGGTCAATCTCCGCTTATCACAATGATTCTCCATATAGGATCAAAGTGATACCTACTAAATCCTGGGTTTTGGATCTATGAGATAGATCTAATTGGATATTAGGATACTCACTAGTTGTAGTGAGATGGTATCAATTGGTCCTGGGGAGAATCACTGGAAGGGTTCCAGGGTGATAAGGACGACTGAAAGTCAGTCACATGCATTGTCTTTACCCTCAGTAAAGGGACGGTATGTTGGAAGAGTTCCAAGCTAGATACCGTAGCAAACTAGACGATAAAGGCTGGATACATCGCTACTTAAGATGCTACCAAAGAGGCAGTCTGGATGTATATTTGTTCATGAGATGAACTTAGTTCCTCCTATTGTGTGACAATGGAGTTGTGGCTTATGCACAGGAACGTCCGTCCCATCAGTGATCCAGATATATTCTAAGGCAGTATCACCTGATCATGGAGATGGTTGATCTTCAGGGTGATCAAGGCTAGGAGAGTAGACTCAGAGGACAACACGGCGGATCCACTCACGAAAGACCTTTTCCCAGAGAGAGACCTTTACGGGATGGTTGAGTATGAGATACTGCAACCAATGCTATCAGATGGCCCTAGTGCAAGTGGGAGATTGTTAGTTATATGTATGCCCTAGAGGCCATTACTATACATAGGATGTATATTGTAGTGGATGCTTGGACATATATAGGGAGGACTTTCTTGCTCGACATGATAGTATGCTATCTGGTTGCTCTTTATCTTAACGTGTACACTGATTGTCTCTCTGTTACATGTTGGTAAAGCCCTTAGGATGTGTACTTGACTACCTGGACTATGATGCGGATCATACTAGTGGGGACATGGTAGTCCATAAGTACATCCTTCAAGGTCCCTAATCTGGGTGTATCGAGACGGGGCATCGATATACCAGAGTAGACTAGCGTATACCTTCTCGACCCATACAGATGGGCGATGGATGATCCCATATCCATTGGTGTTTGACATCAGAGATGATATACGGGTGCTCAGTGGAGACTGGGTACACTGGACGGACTCGCCGAGAACTCCCAGATGGTATTATACCTTACGTCAGATGGCAGTTCTCTGGTGACACTGGTACAGGTTAGTCTGTAGACCTGAGATCGTCATAGAGTCTTGTGTGATTCCCACTGTGCTTTGATTTCCACCTTACCACATCCAAGAGGGCGTGCAAAACGGTGGTTTTTGGGTACAGTCCCGAATCACATGGAGGCAATGAGCGATAGGTGGGGATTCGTCTCTCCCGGTATAGGGAGTTGATGTTGCACTGTGTTCGATTGGCTATAACCGGAAATCCCTGGCCAGGGTTACTGAGATTTACTGGTAAGTGTTACCAGTAGTTTCTCGAACTGTTATAGACCTCATATCGGCACGACTTATCGAGCTATTGGGGTCTGACGTTTACCACCCCTAGGCAAGATATGCGACATATCAGACGAACAGACCGGACTGTACGGTAAGTGTTACTGGTTGGATTCACAGGAGTGTGAGCGGGCTTGCTCGTTGATCTTCTGATCGCTCAATACCCGAGTGGCCGTTACGTTTAGCAGACCGCTTGCGGCTTGTGGGTGTTTGATATGATCATCACCTGCTGCCGGCGTATTGACGAGTCTTTAGAGTCCTACACAGGGGTTTCCTGGCTCAAGCGAAACGAAATAGGAGCGCATATGAGATATGTGCGGGACCGAGAATAATGCGTGTATGTGATACTGTATTCTATTCTCGCGATGAATGTATTGAATGGTTGTATGTGATATAACCTAGTTATCGAATCGAAGATTGATTCGATAAGTCGATACATTGGATATTAGTCAGTCATATGCGATATGACCGGATCGTTAAATCAAGTGTTGATTTAATGATTTAATGTATAATTATATATTTGATATATTACTTTGCATTAACTAGTATTGGTTCACTTAAGATGGATTTTCTCACTTGATGTGCACATTGTATATATGATATAGTTTTGTGCGCTAGTTTGTATCATGTTTTATGATACATGCAAACTTGGGTGTGTGTATGCTTTTAACTATAATTAGGTTAATGTTTAGGGTTTGATTTATTTACTTATTCATTTATTTATTTATTCATTTTTGGCAAAATGAAATGGTGGCTATTTTTGTTTCTTTGCTTTAGCTTCATGAAGCTTCTTTAGATTGTCTACCATTTTGTCAAAATTATCGGGAATTTCAAGTGTTGAAATTTGCAATGAGATTGCATACCTTCTATGAGATAGTTGGATCCTGATACCCGCTGCGAGTAATTGTTACTCCTGGGAGAGTTTTACACATTACAATTAGCCGATCAAGTAGGTGTCTAGAAAGGTGTCAACGGGGTTACGCCTCTAGGAAAACGAGGTTTACATTATTTAGGTTCATGCGAAAGCACGGGGGACCTCCCTCAAAGTACCGACACTGGCCTGGCTGAATGATTGGCGAACTTGTAGCGTGTAATTAATCCTGGCTAGTCTTTCCTTTTAGGGTTTGAAGGAGGATTTGATAAAAACCAGTGGGAGCCATCCTGATTAGACAAAATAATAACCAATCTAATCTTGCAAGAGCATACGCTGAGTGTTTTCTTCTCTCTCTCTCCAGGTAGCGACTATATCACGCCTTAATCAAGATAATAATATGGATATTTGACCGAACCCGCTTGTTATACTGAGCTGGGGAACGTTGGTCCCGCTCCAACATATAATTGTTATAAGACAGAGCAGGAAATTGGGGATTACCAGAATTCCCGTGCCGCTCAAACGAAGAAAGTGCACACCGATGCATCATCTTCGGGTGTGTTCATTATATTAAACTGTTTCTCAATGTCCTTTACGTCCTGGGTATATGATACCGCATCAGGATCCCGCATATGTAATCTGTTACATGGGCTACATATAGGTAAAGAACTGAGAACGGGTGATAAGTTTCATGAGACAGAAAACGGGGCAAGTGTTGCGGCCAAGTCTGTTGGTCACTGTCACCCTGTATTATCAGTACATTGATTCTGAACAAATGCTATTAGATACCGAACCTGATATACAAAATCATATCAGTCTCTTTATTAGTAAAGAAACGATGAAATTTTGTATTGTTGGATAATGTTTTGAACATTTCCTATATCAAAAGTTGATCGGTTCAGGCACGTTATCTAAAAGCATTGATGTTCTAAATCAAACTACAGTTCTTAGTATACGGAACACATACAAGAGGAAGAGTTCAAAAATGAACAAATCCTTCTTGAGGCATTGTAGACTAGGTCATATCAATGCGACCCGACTGGCTGAAGTTACATTTTAGATGCATATTTAAATCAGTTTGAATTTACATCTTGTGAAACTTGCCAGTCATGTCACAAAGATTAGATGACCATAGCTCTGTTTATTGGAAACAGAGAAAGAGTTAGTGAACTCTTGGGATGATACATATTGATGTATGAAGATCCCCTGTCTACACATACCAAGACCGGTCCTTTGTACTTCATTACATTCTCTGATAATCTCTCAAGATTCAGACATATGTTCCTGTTGAAACACAAGTCCGAACCTTTTAAGATATTCACAGAATATAAGTTAGAAGTAGAGAACCAAAATACGGGTATAAGTATTATGTCCTTTGATGTGATCAGGGAGGAGAATACTTGAGCACGGAAATCCTGGTTTATTCTAAAGGAGAATGAGATTCTCTCTCAGCATTACTCCTCCGTATACACCATAGAGCACGATGGTATATCTGGGTGGAGCAATAGCACCCTATGTGATATGGTGTGCTCCATGATGAGTACTACTGAGTTTCCTATTTCCTTTTGGGAGTTATGCACTTGAGAAGTTGCATACCTATTGAATAAGGTTCCAATCAAATCAGTGCCTACCACTCCATATAAGATATGGTATGGGAAGAGCCTATCTCTTAAGTTTGTTAAGATTTGGGGTTGTCCGGCCTATGTCTAAAAAGCAAAATCCGGACAAGCTCGAGGCAAGGTCTGTTATGTAGAACTGGAAAGGTTCCAGATATACAAACTGCAGCTGATAATTTGGAAGAACCAAAGGATTCAATAGTTACCAACGAACCTCAGCCTCTTCGCCGATCTAGTAGGGATCCTCACCGACCTGAGAGATACTTCCGTTTCTCTATGACAGTGGGAGCGAGGATTGCGTCATGAGATGATGACCCAACTAGTTTCGAGCTGGCCATCAAGAGTGGGACTCTGTAAGAATGGCTGGATGCTTAGCGATCTGAGATGGAATCCTTATACACCAACAAAGTATGGACTTTAGTTGCTTGATCTGAAGGGTTAAATCCCCATCAGGAGCAAGTAAATCTTGAGAAGTTTACTTGGTGTACATGGAAAAGTTGAGACTTTCAAAGCTAGACTTGTTAAAAGTTTGCATCATTGACCAGGTATGGATTATGATGAAACCTTTTCTAAGTAGCTATGCTTAAGTCCATCCAGATCCTACTTGCCACGGCTACATACCATGACTACGATATCTGGCGGTTGGGTGCCATGACTGCTTTTCTAAGTGATGTTTTAGAAGAGTGCGTCTATAAGTACACAGCCAGAGGGCCTCGTAGACAATGGGAGCAGCGGAAACGCGAGCAAGATGATTTATGTGATAAAGCAGGCATCGCGGAGTTGGAACATCTGTTTTGATGAGTTAGTCAAAGAGTTTGAAATCATCAAAATGGTAGATGAACCCTGTATATACAAAAAAGATAGTAGGGAGTATGGTAGTGATCCTCGTAGAGTACGTGGATGACATACTCTTGATAGGGAAGATGTTTCCTATGCTACGCTCGGTCAATCTCCGCTTATCACAATGATTCTCCATATAAGATCAAAGTGATACCTACTAAATCCTGGGTTTTGGATCTATGAGATAGATCTAATTGGATATTAGGATACTCACTAGTTGTAGTGAGATGGTATCAATTGGTCCTGGGGAGAATCACTGGAAGGGTTCCAGGGTGATAAGGACGACTGAAAGTCAGTCACATGCATTGTCTTTACCCTCAGTAAAGGGACGGTATGTTGGAAGAGTTCCAAGCTAGATACCGTAGCAAACTAGACGATAAAGGCTGGATACATCGCTACTTAAGATGCTACCAAAGAGGCAGTCTGGATGTATATTTGTTCATGAGATGAACTTAGTTCCTCCTATTGTGTGACAATGGAGTTGTGGCTTATGCACAGGAACGTCCGTCCCATCAGTGATCCAGATATATTCTAAGGCAGTATCACCTGATCATGGAGATGGTTGATCTTCAGGGTGATCAAGTCTAGGAGAGTAGACTCAGAAGACAATACGGCGGATCCACTCACGAAAGACCTTTTCCCAGAGAGAGACCTTTATGGGATGGTTGAGTATGAGATACTGCAACCACTGCTATCAGATGGCCATAGTGCAAGTGGGAGATTGTTAGTTATATGTATGCCCTAGAGGCCATTACTATACATAGGATGTATATTGTAGTGGATGCTTGGACATATATAGGGAGGACTTTCTTGCTCGACATGATAGTATGCTATCTGGTTGCTCTTTATCTTAACGTGTACACCGATTGTCTCTCTGTTACATGTTGGTAAAGCCCTTAGGATGTGTACTTGACTACCTGGACTATGATGCGAATCATACTAGTGGAAACATGGTAGTCCATAAGTACATCCTTCAAGGTCCCTAGTCGTGGGTATATAGAGACGGGGCATCGATATACCAGAGTAGACTAGCGTATACCTTCTCGACCCATACAGATGGGCGATGGATGATCCCATATCCATTGGTGTTTGACATCAGAGATGATATACGGGTGCTCAGTGGAGACTGGGTACTCTGGACGGACTCGCCGAGAACTCCCAGATGGTATTATACCTTACGTCATATGGCAGTTCTCTGGTGACACTGGTACAGGTTAGTCTGTAGACCCGAGATCGTCATAGAGTCTTGTGTGATTCCCACTGTGCTTTGATTTCCACCTTACCACGTCCAAGAGGGCGTGCAAAATGGTGGTTTTTGGGTACAGTCCCGAATCACATGGAGGCAATGAGCGATAGGAGCGAATTCGTCTCTCCCGGTATAGGGAGTTGATGTTGCGCTGTGTTCGATTGGCTATAACCGGAAATCCCTGGGCAGGGTTGCTGAGATTTACTGGTAAGTGTTACCAGTAGTTTCTCGAACTGTTATAGACCTCATATCTACACGACTTATCGAGCTACTGGGGTCTGACGTTTACCACCCCAGGCAAGATATGTGACATATCAGACGAACAGACCGGACTGTACGGTAAGTGTTACTGGTTGGATTCACAGGAGTGTGAGCGGGCTTGCTCGTTGATCTTCTGATCGCTCAACACCCGGGTGGCCGTTACGTTTAGAAGACCGTTTGCGGCTTGTGGGTGTTTGATATGATCATCACCTGATGCCGGCGTATTGACGAGTCTTTAGAGTCCTACACGGAGGTTTTCTGGCTCAAGCGAAACGAAATAGGAGCGCATATGAGATATGTGTGGGACCGAGAATAATGCGTGTATGTGATACCGTATTCTATTCTTGCGATGAATGTATTGAATGGTTGTATGCGATATAACCTAGTTATCGAATCGAAGATTGATTCGATAAGTCGATACATTGGATATTAGTCGGTCATATGCGATATGACCGGATCGTTAAATCAAGTGTTGATTTAATGATTTAATGTATAATTATATATTTGATATATTACTTTGCATTAACTAGTATTGGTTTACTTAAGATGGATTTTCTCACTTGATGTGCACATTGTATATATGATATAGTTTTGTGCACTAGTTTGTATCATGTTTGATGATACATGCAAACTTGGGTGTGTGTATGCTTTTAACTATGATTAGGTTAATGGTTAGGGTTTGATTTATTTACTTATTCATTTATTTATTTATTCATTTTTGGAAAAATGAAATGGTGGCTAATTTTGTTTCTTTGCTTTAGCTTCATGAAGCTTCTTTAGATTATCTACCATTTTGTCTTTTGCCTAAACCTAACCATTCACCTAACCCTAGTTTATTCTCTACACTTAACCAATGTTGCATTATAATAACTTCACTTGATTTATCATTTGATTTGATTATTCTCTCATGATATTCTTTCTTCTTCTTCTTCTTCTTCTTGAAGAAGAAGAAACTTTGCTACCATTAATGGTGTCTTGAGAAAAAGTGTGAGAAATCCAAATCCAAAGTGAACCCACTTCCTATTTCTTCATCCTCTACCACTTGCCAAGTAGTATAGGGTGTTTTCTTCACAAGTTTCATGACTTGATGAAGTTGGAGCTTGATCTTGAGTTGCCTCGACGTAGATCATCTTCAGCATCGAAGTCGACGACCTAGCCCGATCATTTCTCCGACGAAACCATCGACAGAGTCCGGGATCCGATGATCGCAGCGGAGGGACGTCGTCATGGAGCTATGGAGGTGGAGGACCGGATCTACAAAGGTTGTATTTTCCGTTCACTTAGCAGTTAAGTTATTAACTAGTTGTAGTTTCGCCTTTTCTCTAGTTACGATCTTGCTTAGGGTCACTTGGCACATAGAAATTTTTTGAATTGGCCATGTTTGATCACTTGTAGAACCTCATGGGTGTGCCTAGGAACCCAACAGATGGACAGGTTGAGACCTATAAAGCTAAACTGGTTGCAAAGGGTTTTCATCAAAGACCTGGTTTGGACTATGACGAGACCTTTTCTCCAGTAGCTATGCTGAAATCCATTCGGATCCTTCTTGCCATTGCTTCCTTCTACGATTATGAGATTTGGCAGATGGACGTAAAGACCGCTTTTCTAAATGGAAATTTAGAGGAGTGTGTTTATATGGACCAGCCAGAGGGTTTCATTCAGAGTGGGAGCAGCGGAAAGGTGTGCAAGTTGCTTAAGTCCATCTATGGACTGAAGCAGGCATCGCGGAGTTGGAACATCTGTTTTGATGAGACGGTCAAGGAATTTGGCTTTATCAAAAATCCAGATGAACCATGCATCTATAGTAGATTTGTAGCGAGAACTGTAGTATTCCTCGTTTTATACGTGGATGACATTCTCTTAATAGAAAATGACATTCCTATGCTACAATTTGTCAAGGGGTTCTTGTCACACAGGTTCTCCATGAAAGACCTGGGTGATGCCTCATACATTCCGGGGATCCGGATCTATCGTGACAGATCCAAGAGGATACTGGGACTCTCACAGTCCAGATACATCGACACCATACTGAAAAGATTCAGTATGGAAGATTCCAAGCGCGGTAATCTACCGGCTTGTCACGGGATCACCCTTTCCAAAGAGATGTCTTCCAAGACTGATTTGGAAAGGGATCGCATGTCTATTATACCCTACGCTTCTGCGGTAGGCTCTATAATGTATTCGATGTTGTGTACCAGATCAGATGTAGCTTATGCACTGAGTGTGGTAAGCCAGTATCAGTCAAACCCTGGGGAGAAACACTGGATAGCAGTAAAGAACATTCTTAAGTACCTGAGAAGGACTAAGGAGATGTTCTTTGTGTATGGCGGAAAAGACCTCCAGATCGAGGCCTTTGCTGACTCCAGCTTCCAAAGTGACAAGGATGATTCCAAGTCCATGTCGGGTTATGTCTTTACCCTCAATGGAGGGGCGGTGTGTTGGAAGAGTTCCAAACAGGAAACCGTTGCTGACTCGACGATGGAAGCGGAATATATCGCTGCTGCAGATGCCGCAAAAGAAGCTGTCTGGGTAAGGAAGTTCTGAACTGAACTTCAGGTGGTTCCGTCCATTGTTGATCCAAAACCTCTGTATTGCGACAACAACGGGGCTATAGCTTTAGCGAAGGAACAAAGGTCCCATCAGAAGTCCAGACACATCTTGAGGCGGTATCACCTGATCAGGGAGATCATGGGTCGCCAGGAGATCGAGGTTCGGAGAGTTTCTACGGAAGATAACACTGCTGATCCACTCACAAAGGCCTTACCCCAGACTCAGTTCGAGCGGATGATCGAGATGATAGGTCTTCGATACGCCAGTACATGGCCTTAGTGCAAGTGGGAGATTGTTAGTGTATATGCCCTAGAGGCCATTACTGTATCATACTAGTATGTATATTACTTAATGGAATCTTGGGATATTCACCTTGTATTGACAAACTTGCTCAATATAGTAGTATGCTACTTGGTTTGTTTCTGCTTTAATGTATACATGTGTTAATTTTAGCATATCACCAATACATATTAGTGGAGCCCTTAGGATCTTTGCTTAATTACCGGCGTTGTAAT
Organism: Agapanthus africanus; assembly: GCA_030015575.1. Lineage (NCBI taxonomy): Eukaryota > Viridiplantae > Streptophyta > Magnoliopsida > Asparagales > Amaryllidaceae > Agapanthus > Agapanthus africanus. The sequence goes on along the minus strand of JASDDO010000024.1, from coordinate 333,328,093 downwards.
GGCAGTCACACTCATGGGGGCTGGGTAATCTATAACCACATCCTTATGCAGGTCCCTAGTCGCAGGACTATTGAGACAGGGCATCGATACTCCGGAGTAGACTAGCGTATGCGCTTCTCATCCCAGTGTGGGAGACGGTCTGTCCCACAGCCGTCAGTACGTCGTACTTGAGATAGTATGTGGGTGCTCGTTAGGTTACGAGTACACTGGACATGACTCGTCGGGAACTGTTGGTTGGTACTATACCTATCGTCGGTTATCAGTTCCCAGGTGACATGAGTACATCTTAGTCCGCTGACTTGACACTGTCACTTCGCCTCGAGTGTGTTCCCACTGTACTTAGATTACTACCCTACCACGGCTCAAAGGAGTCGTGCAAACAGGTAGTCGTTGGGTGCAGTTTCGAAGCACTTGGAGGCTGTGACGGTTAGACAGGATTCGTCTCTCCCGGTATTGGGGGTTGACATCGCGCTGTGTCTAGGAGAGCCATTACACGAGTAGTCCCTGGCCAGGGCAAGCGAGATATACTGGTAGGTTTCCAGTGTTATCTCAGGGTGTTCTGGGCTTCACTCCGACACGACTTGTACCGCTATTAGGGGACTGACGTTTACCGCCCCCTAGGCCCGCCATGCGATGTATCAGACGAACAGACCGGACTGTATGGAGATTGTCACATTCAGACTCAGTAGGAGTTCAGATGGGTTTCACCTCGTCAGTCTTCTTGTCGGCATCTACCTGGGGACCGTTACGCACAGCTAGTGCCGCTTGCGGTCTGTGGTTAAACCCACTGCCAGCGTAGTGTCGAGTCTTTAGAGTCCCACAAAGAAAGCTATTCGCCTTTAGGTAAAAGAGTAGAGGTCGCATGGTTTTGCGACAGGTCGCATGGTTTTGCGACAGGGTTCGGTCACATCCATGCAATTGTGCACGTACAGTCTCCGGACAGTTAATACTAGCGGGTTTTGGTTTAAGCCAGATCCTAGTGTACGTTTTGGGATTGGTTTTATCTCGTTTGTATTCGTGTTCCTCGGAACGCGGATGCGGGTGTGTATGCACAGTTGACAGAGAGACAAAGGCAGAGGATTCTCATTGGGGTTGTTGACTGTTGACTATTGACTTTGCTTAACCCTAATGAGAATTAGAAATATGGTTAATGATAATTAAGTATTATTGTGCCATGGTTGGGTTGAAAGGTTGATCTTGTTGACTTGTTGACTTTGTTGACCGGTTGACTAGGTTGGACTTGTTGACCACCATCATTACTATGGCTATCATTTCATACAAAGACTTTTGGCTTGCTTATTTGTTCACACATTGCATTTAATGCATGAAATGATATTGCCTTTTGTGATATGATAAGCATCACATAATACTTGATTATCATTATGGCTTATGATGCTTTTGGATTATGAGAGGTGAGAATGTGAAAAAAATGGCCCATTCTTTCATTTGCTTTCTCTCTCTTGAGCTCTCTCATTCTCAAGCTCTCCCTCTTCCTCTTGCTCTCTCTAGCTCAAGGCAAACCATTCTCATGTGTTGAGACTCATTGCCTTAGAGATAAAAAGACACCAAAACATTCCTCTACTCATTCTAGTTCACAAGGCCTAGCAAGCCAAGTGATCTAGTTTCTTCAAAGTTCGAAGAAGAAGCCAAAGGTAGAAGCTTTCGGGTGGATCCATCTTCGGCGCAAGGAGACGACGAGGTGAGGCCGATCCGTACACCGGAAAGAGTTGAAGATGAAGGAGTTCAAGAAAGGTATAGCCCCCTAACCGAGTAGGTAAACTCTTGTTAGGTTGTTAGTTAGTCGTTTAACAAAGATCCGTATTGGTAGTCCATGTTACCACCCTCTTGAAAATCGTTTTTCACCACTTCCGCAACCCCGTAAGAACCGGGGAAGGGTAGCATAGACTTACACACGGGTGCGCTAGCGCAGGCTGCGCTGCACTCTGAGCAGCGCACCACATGTCAAACGTAGGTGCACTAGCGTAAAGTGCACTGCGCTCTGAGCAGCGCACCACGTGTAAATCACGGGTGCGCCAGCGCTGGAATTAAAAATTCCCCACCGTTAGATCAAAAGATCTAATAATAATGATAAATCATTAATTAATCAGAATTAAACTCTGTTATGGAAAGATTTTCCAATCTTGTTAAAAACAAGAAGATTGCCTTCTGTAAAACAGAAGCCCTAGGATCAAAGATCTAATGGTGGGAAATATCCCCAAATCAATCAGAGAAAGATCTCTTTAACTGATTCAACAAATCAGCTTGCCCTATATAAAGGCCCCAAGACTTCAAGTCTGATATAGAAAAAAAACCCTATAAATTTTAAAAAATTCGTAGAAAGAGAGCAAGCTCTTGAAAGAAGATCATTTTTTCAAGGTAAAGATGATGAATGATGAGCACAGAGATGAAATCAACTCATAAAAAGAAGAATTATCTTAAAAGATCATAGATCTACAAAGACCAAAGTCTTTCATAAAAAAGATCAAAAGATCTCATCACATAATAAAAGAAGAACATATTCTTCACACAGATCATTGATCTATAAAGGCAAAGTCCTTTAAAAAATAAGAACTATTGTTCTTGAATCTTGAGACAAAGTCTCTTTTGAAAGAACATAAATTTGTTCACAGATCATAAAAATTGATCAAATGCGCTTTGCGCTATTGAAATGCGCCTTGCGCTCTTGAACAGCGCTTCTACGCTCTCTTGACCGGTGCTCAGCACCAAAATGCGCCACGTGTCAACCACGTATGCAACTTGCGCTTTGCGCTTCTGAAACAGCGCGCTGCGCCCATGGGCTGGCGCTCAGCGCCAAGCGCAACACGTGTCATTCACGTATGCGCCAGCGTAATGCGCTCATGGACTAGCGCCCAGCGCTCACAAACTGGCATCTGCGCTTAGCGCGGAGCGCAACATTTACATGCACGCCACGTGGCAGAAGCGCACTGCACTTTTTGATTGGCGCAGAGCGCCTAGCGCACCATATGTTGCGCTGAATGAACACAAATTGTTCTTTAATGAGCCAAGGCTCTGATGAATGCTCTGCATTCAATACAGGACAAAAAAATGTCAAGATCTAATGCTCAGCATTATTAAAAGGGCCAAGCCCAAATAAAGGCTCAATAGCCAGAATAAAATGTTAAACATTTATTGGACTTAGCCCAAGATTGGCCATAAGTTCTCAACTTATATTTAATTGAGCACATCAGCTCATGATTATTTCAACAGATCTTAGTCCTAAATTGGACTGCAGATCTTTCAACCAATTTACACCGGTTCGAGGGTACATCTCTTTACTCCTCTGTTATCTGTCGTTGTAATCCTTCAACGTCTTCAGAGAGGTGACGGGTCCCGACAACCACACATTTATACGGAATGTGGGGTCCTTAAACTTATGGACTATGATGTCCTTAAACTTTATAGACTATGACGTCTTTAAACTACGGACTGTGGGGTCCTTAAACTCACAGACTACGATGTCCTTAACCTGGACCGAGATGTCCTTAAACTAACATTGGACCAATATGTCCTTAAACTGGTAATCGACCGCAATGTCTCTAAACTAAACAATTGAGTCCAAATGCTCTTTTGTTGGATCTAAACGATCCCGTTAAGTTGATCTTAGTCTAAAATTAGACTAACGTATCCTTAACAAATGTTTAAGTTGATCTTAGTCTCAAACGAGTCTAACGTATCCTTAAACCCAACCCCCAAACCCAAATCTAAGAAGATACGGATTTGGACTAATCCACGCCCTACGAGCGACAACATAAATTAGTCTCCGTATACAATCCATGGGCAACCACAAACAAAACAAACACCCACGACACGAATCGACCATCTGGAGAAGGAGAAAGTGGTAACCGCGATGCGGTAGTGTAATTAACTGCAGGGGCTTGCGCCTGCAGGGAAGAGCGTCCCCACAATCAAAAACCCCTCAAATGAGGGTGGATCTGACGAAGTCTGCTACATCGGCCGCATCCGTTTAAACTTTCGATACACGGTGCCATAAATCAACTTAGCATCTTCGGAGAGGTGGACGGATAGCACCAATTAGCATCCGCCCCGAAATTTAGGCAAGATGTTTATCGCGTCTTCCCACATTTTCGGCGGGGAACACCGACCTACCTATACTTGGCGTTCGTTCAACTTATGCGCGGTGCACGATTGTCACCTCGACTCTGGGTGATGGTAAACGTCGTTCTACCTATGCAAGGCTTTTGCTGGCTCTTATGTTGTGGTCACCTAGCACTCGATACTCAACTTTGCATGTGCTGGACGTCCGCTGGACACGGACCTATCTGCACTTGCAAAAATAGAAGCACTCCGAAGGCGAGCTAAAAATACTTGCGAGATAAAAATACTTGTGAGATAAAGTGCTTTATTTATATCCAAAATTGTATACAAGGTACTATAGGCACTTTACAAAACGCCCGGAGGCTTACAAAACTTTTTGACCGAGGCAGGGGTAGCTCAAACTACCTTCTCGGGCGCCACTTCACCTTGATCGGCACCTCCGTCTGGGGCTACGATCGCAACGTCCGGCTCGGCGCTTCCACCCGCCGCCTCGCCTTCCCTGGCTGGCTCGGCACCGACCCTCTGTGGCGCTTCCTCGGCCAGGGGATACCTAGCACGAAGCTCCTGATCGTCGAACCCGGGCATGGATTTCTTAACGGCATCGAGGTCGTTGTGCCACCCGACGGCCGCGGAGTCGGCGAGGTCGAGGTAGAACTGGTCAGAAGTCTTATACTCCTCCACGGCCCTTTCCGCTCTCCCTTCCACGAACTTCGCTGCCTCGTAAGACGCCTGAACATCCCGCTTGAATGAGTCCCTCTGCCTCTTCATAGCATCGAAGAGCCTGTTGACCTCCCTTATCTGGGCCTGGATAGCCGTGTTAGATTCAGTCAGGAGCCGATGGAACTCCTTCAATTTCGCGACCGTCGGGCCCTTCACGACCAACCTCAAATCGAGGAGGGCTACATTCTCTTCCGCATATTGCAGCCGGGCGAGAAGCTCTTCTTCTCGCAAAGAAGATTCGCCCGCCTTCTTCATCGCCGGGGCTACCTCCTTGGACTCCATTGTAGCAAGGAAGGCGCAATGCTGGAGGACCTGGAAAAACGAGAGCCGTGTTAGAAGCAAATTTTTTAATAAATTATTCGGAGAAATTCTGGGAGAATTACCGACCTGAACAGCCTCCTGAGCTATCGCCGCCACTTGAGCCTTCATGGTGCCTCGAGGAATCTTGGTACCCGCTGCCTTCTCTATGTCCGCCAGTAAACTGTTGGTCACAGAGAGCCCCGAGGGCACCTCGATGCAGAAGTCGCCCTCCTGCACCTGAATCCCGGCCTGAGGGGGCCGAGAAACCACCCTCTTCTGCCTCTTGAGCAGCGATTCGGCAGGAGGCGGCGTTTCCGTCCTAGCTCGGGGGGTTAGATCTCACGTGTGCTTCTGCTCTCCCCCGCCGCGTTCCTCCGGAGCAGGGGACGCTGTGGAAACCTTTGCTGAAGGTGCTTGCCGGGGAGCCACGCCCGGAGTATGAAAGTGTACGCTAGCACCCCCACTGGATTTTACAAGCATCAATCATGCCATTTAAAATTTTTTAGGGTGCTAACTAACACTAACCTAGATCGTTAACTAGATTATTAGGGTTTTAGTTTGATAACAAGAAAAACTTGACAGAAGGAAAAGATATTATACTTTATAGATCGAGTCCTTCTCTTCTTTAGCTCCGTGTAGTAGTCCACGCGACTCTTCTAGGCTCCTATTTGAGTTGAACGGTCCTCCTTCGTGATCTTCACGCCAAAGACGTTCCATCCGAAATCTCTCTAGCTCAAGCTACTCTACACTAAACTCTTTTAGTGTAGGAAACACACTACACTTGATTGCTAGTCAAGTATAGGATGAAGAAGTAGGGGATTTGTAAGCTCACAAATGATCTCTCAAACTCAATGATCCACATCACATGTGAGCGTTTTGAGTTTGGAGATGAGGTAAGAATTTTTGGAGAGCAATAGCTCACCTCAAGAGAGCCAAAGAAAATCACAAGTGAAAAATGAAGTGAGTGTGTATGTCAACCCTTGACCCTCACTCATTCAAGCATGGAATTATTGCAATATGAAATTGCAACCATGCTTGAATAGTGAGTCAAGATGAATAAACAAATAATAAAGCCCATGCCTCACCCATGCTTCACAAAGTCTCCCCATTTTCCACCTCATATTCTATTTTCCAAAAATAGAAAATACATGCCATGCTTCATATAATAATATATATATTTATATATATCAAATATACATTAATATATATATTAATAAAGCAATTAGTGAGCTAATGATATAAGTTAATACATAATTATATCAAATATAATTTATATCAAATTATTAAATCAACACTTGATTTAATAATCCGGTTATATCACATATGACCGACTAATATCATTTATCTGTTTATCACATTATCAAATCAACACTTGATTCGATAATCCGGTTATATCACATATAACCTAACCGATAACAGATAACTGCCAGATTACAATACGGTATCACATACTCATATTTGATTAGGCCCACGCACATATCAACATATGTGCCCTACTTCGTTTCTCTTGAACCAAAAACCTTCTGTGTAGGACTCTAAAGACTCGTCAATACGCCGACAGTAGGTGATGATCACATCAGTCACCTACAAGCCGTCAGCGGTACTAGCTGGATGTAACGGCTACCCGGGTATTGAGCGATATGAAGATCAACAAGCAAGCTCGTCCATACTCTCCATGAAGCCTATCAGTGACACTACCATACAGTCCGGTCTCTTCATCTGATATGTCGTATATGACGTCTAGGGGTGGTAAACCTTAGACCCAAGTAACGTAATAAGTCATGCCGATATCTGGCCTATAACGGTTCGAGAAACTACTGATAACTCTAATCAGTAAATCTCAGCAGCAGCCCTGGCCAGGGACTTCCAATTATAGCCAATCGAGCATAGCGCAACATCAACCCCCAATACCGGGAGAGACGAAACTTCTCCTATCGCTCTTTGCCTCCATGTGACTCGGGACTGTACCCAAAATCCACCTGTTTGCACGTCTCCTTTGAGCGTGGTAGGGAGGAAATCAAAGCAGGGTGGGAGCCACACAAGACTCTATGACGATCTCGGGTCTAAAGAATAACCTGTACCAGTATTACCAGAGGACTGCTATCTGACGATAGGTATACTACCAACTAGGAGTCTTCGGCGAGTCCTGTTCAGTATACCCATTCTCCAATGAACACCTGTGTACAATCTTTGATGTTACACACCAATAGTTGTAGGATCATCCATCGCCCTCTAAGGGACAAGAAACGTACACACTAGTCTATTCTGGAATATCGTTGCTCTAGTCTCGATATTCCCTCGACTAGGAACTGATTAAAGGATGTACTTTTGGACCACCCTGGCCCCACTAGTATGATCTCATCATAATCCTGGTAGTCAAGTACATATCCTAGGGGTTTTATCAACATGTGAGAGCAAGACAGTAAAGAATACCAATCAACATGTTAAGATAAAGTGTAACCAGATAGCATACTATCATGTCGAGCAAGAAAGTCCTCTATATACATCTCCAAGCTTCCACTATAATATACATCACATGTACAATAATGGCCTCTAGGGCATACATATTCCCAACAATCTCCCTCTTGCACTAAGGCCATGTGTTGTAGTATCCCATACCCAACATCCCAAAAAGTCTCTCAAACTGCATCTGGGGGATGGTCTTCGTGAGTGGATCCGCTACGTTGTCCTTCATGTCAACTCTCCTGACCTCAATCTCCCGGCGATCTACTATCTCCCTGATCAGGTGATACCGTCTAAGAATATGTCTGGATCTCTGATGGGACCTGGGTTCGTTGGCCAAAGCCTCAGCTCCATTGTTATCACAATACACAGGTATTGGATACTCAATGGATGGAACCACACCAAGCTCAGCAATGAACTTCTTCATGCAGACAGCCTCTTTGGCAGCATCGTTGGCAGCGATGTATTAAGCCTCCATCGTCGAGTCTGCTACGGTGTCTTGCTTGGAACTCTTCCAACACACCGCCCCTCCGTTGAGGGTAAAGACAAAACCCGAGACCGACTTACTGTCATCCTTATCATTCTGGAAGCTCGAATTGGTAAAGGACTCCACCTGGAGTTCACCGTTACCATACACCAAGAACATTCTTTAGTCCTTCTCAAGTACTTAAGAATGTTCTTCACAGTTGTCCAGTGGTTTTCCCCAGGATCTGATTGATACCTACTCACTACACCTAGTGAGTAAGCTACATCCGGTCTGGTACATAACATAGCATACATGATAGAGCCTACTGCCGAAGTATAGGGTATCCCTTGCATGCGAGCCCTCTCCAAATCAGTCTTGGGAGACATCTCATTGGAGAGAGTGATTCCTGAACACGCGGGTAAATTACCACGCTTGGAATTTTCCATACTAAACCTCTTTAGTATGGTGTCAATGTACCTAGATTGGGACAATCCCAACATCCGTTTAGATCTATCTCTATAGATCTTAATCTCCAGAATGTAAGAGGCATCACCAAGATCTTTCATAGAGAACTTGTGTGATAAGAAGAGCTTGACCGAGTGTAGCATGGGAACATCGTTTCCTCTCAAGAGTATGCCATCCACGTACAATACGAGGAAGACCACCTTACTCTCTACAGCCTTCTTATATATACAAGGTTCATCTTCATTTTTGATGAAGTCAAACTCTTTGACAGCTTCAACAAAACAGATGTTCCAGCTCCGCGATGCCTGCTTCAATCCGTAAATGGATTTAACTAGCTTGCACACCTTTCCGCTGCTCCTACTGTCTACGAAGCCCATGGCTGTGTCATGTACACGCTCTTTTCTAAATCACCATTTAGAAAAGCGGTCTTGACGTCCATCTGCCAGATTTCGTAGTCATAGTATGCAGCAATGGCAAGTAGGATCCTGATGGACCTAAGCATAGCGACAGGAGAAAATGTTTCATCATAATCGACGCTAGGTCGTTGACGAAAACCTTTTGCTACAGGTCTAGCTTTGAAAGTCTCAACTTTTCCATCTACACCTATCTTCTTTTTGAAGATCCACTTGCTCCCAATGGGTTTTACCCCTTCAGGAGCAACTTCCAAAGTCCATACTTTGTTGGTGTACATGGATTCCATCTCGGATCGCATAGCATCCAGCCATTTCACAGAGTCTCCACTTGTGATGGCTTGCTCGAAACTAGTAGGGTCACCATCTTCCATGATGCAATCCTCACTCCCACCGTCTACGAGAAAACCATAGTATCTCTCAGGTGGATGAGGAACCCTACTAGATCTGCGGAGTGGCTGGGGTTCGTTGGGCACTATTGGATCCTCTGGTTCCACTAAATCGTCAGTTGTAGTCTGTGCTGCTGGAACTTCTTCCAGTTCTACCTCATTGCCACTAATTTCTTTTATAAGAGATTCCTTTTCTAAAAAGATGGCCTGTTGAGCAACAAACATCTTTTGCTCCTCAGTGTGGTAGAAGATATGCCCTCGCGAATGTTTGGGATATCCTACAAACTTGAACGTAACTGACCTTGCCTTGAGCTTGTCCGGATTTTGCTTTTTGACATAGGCCGGACAACCCCATATCTTAATGAAATTAAGACATGGTCTCTTCTTATTCTATATCTCATATGGAGTGGTAGGCATAGATTTGGTCGGAGCTCTATTCAATAGGTACGCAGCTGTCTCAAGCGCATATCCCTAAAAAGAAATAAGTAACTCAGAAGTACTCATCATAGAGCACACCATATCTAATAGGGTGTGATTTCTCCGCTCCGATACACCGTTGTACTGTGGTGTATACGGAGGAGTAAGCTGAGAGAGAATCCCATTTTCTTTTAAATAGTTCAGGAACCCCTTGCTCAAGTATTCTCCTCCCCGATCAGATCGAAGGATTGTAATACTTCTACCCGTTTGGTTCTCTTCTTCATTCTTAAATTCCTTGAATTTCTCAAAAGCTTCAGATTTGTGTTTCATCAAGAACACATATCCGAATCTTGAGAGATCATCAGTGAATGTAATGAAGTATGAAGAACCATTTCTAACATGTGTAGACATTGGGCCACATACATCACTATGTATTAGTCCCAAGAGTTCAGTAGCTCTTTCTCCGTGTCCAGTAAACGGAATCTTGGTCATCTTACCTTTGAGACAGGACTGGCAAGTGTCATAAGATGTAAATTCAAACTGATTCAGATATGCATCTTTATGAAACATAGCTAGCCTTGTCGCATTGATATGAGCTAGTCTACAGTGCCACAAGAAAGTTTCATTTATTTCTGAACTTTTCCTCTTGTTTGTGTTCTGTACGTTAAGAACTGTACTTTGATTAAGAATGTATATACCGTTACATAACGTACCAAATCCAATCAACGCTTGATTTTGGAAAATGTACATAACATTATCCTCTAATGTGAGATTATATCCTTCTTTAGTTAGCAAAGAAATCAATATAATGTTGCACAACATTTTTGGTACGTAGTAACAGTCGTTCAGAATCAATGTATTACCAGTTGGTAATACAAGGTGATATTCGCCAACTGTCTTGGCTGCAACAATTGCACCATTCCCTACCGTTTGAGATTTATCACATTTTCCCAGTTCTCTACCTTTCTTCAGCCCATGTAACAAATTACATACGTCGGATCCTGATCCGGTATCCAATACCCAGGACGTAGAACAAACTGAAAAACAGTTCTCGGTAACGAACATACCCGAAGAAGATGCATCAACATGTTGTTTCTTCGTACGGGTGGTGTGGGAATCCTGATATTCCCCTATTCCTAAGGAACCAACGTTTTTCGGCTTAGTATAATAAGCAGGTTCGGTCAATACATCCATATTATTATCTTGATTAAGGCGTGACATTGGTTGCTGCCTGGAGAGAGAGAGAAGGAAACGCATTAGCGTGCGCTCTTTGCAAGATTAGATTGGTTATTATCTTATCTAATCAGGATGGCTCCCACTGTTTTATGAAATCTTTCTTCAAACCATAAAAGGTAAGATTATCCGGGATTAATTACATTCTACAAGTTCGCTAACCGGTCAGTCAGGCAAGTGTCAGTACTCCGAGGGAGGTTCCCCGTGCTTTCGCACAGACCTAATTAAAATAAATCTCGTTTCACTAGAGGCATAACCCCGTTGACACCTTTCTAGACACCTACTGGATTAGCTAATCGTAAAGTGGAAAACTCTCCCAGGAGTAACTCTTACTCGCAGTGGGTATTGGGATCCAACTATCATATAGAAGGCATGCAATCTCATTGCAAATTTCAACACTTGAAATTCCCGGTAAATGTTTTTACCCCTAGCTTCCTATGACCTTGACGGAGGTCAACAAACCATAGACCGCTAGTCAAGTTCAACCCGTTCATTTCTTGATTGAATTAAATCCACCCGCACGACCCATGACGGAGGTCAACAAGGCCGTATGACTACCCTAATCCAATCGCATCATATGTGGCAGATAAGTGCTAATCAGCTACAGCACACTACGCCTTGACGGAGGTCAACAAACGCAGCACGAATACTAAATAGTAATTATCTGAAATGACGGAGGGCTATGCAGGTTTTTAAGAAAACCATGAGCGTAATGAACTTGATATCGTTGTAGAATCTAATGATTTTGAAATGGAGTGTTTTTATGCTTTTGCTAGTTTCGCTAAAGAGGTCACTCCCGGTGAAGGGATCTCGGCTCTTTTCTCATCGAATGAGGTGCAGGATATTCAGGAATACCACCATGCAAAGCAAGAACTAGAGAAGCTATCAAAAAAAAAAACCGAGTGAGTAGTAGCATTTGCTAGTTTCGCTAAAAAGATCACTGCCGGTGAAGGGATCTCGGCTCTTTCCTCATCAAATGAGGGGTTGGATATTCATCAAGGAATACCACTATGCAAAGCAAAAACTAGAGCTACCCTTTTTTGAAAATTTGATTCTACAACATCTTTAGGTTTCTTTCTTTTCATTAATCTCATTAATGAAGTCCCATCATTTAAAGTTTCCTAAACATCATAGAAAAATGAAACAAAAATAGAACGTATGCTTATACCATCCGCATTCGCCACGGGTCCCCGTCATACACCGTTAGGTTACTTAACTACCTGCAGAGCGGGGGCTGGACTAGCGCGGGTGCAAAACATAAGCAACATTTATTATATATCATATATATAATATAACATTCGTCTCACGCAGTTATATGATCACATCACAGAACCAAGCAGCAGAAGCAACATGTGAAATATTGGATATACTAGGATTTCCGTGTTTTAAATTTAGCCAGTAATATAAAACACGGATTCCACGGTCGTGAATAATAGCCAAACCCACATCCCTAGAATTCTGCGAGAGAGGCAAGTAACCCTGCCAATTCTAGAGTTAGGAGACACGGTCCCAACTCCTTGCGATGGTCTCCCACTGGACTCTAGAACCCGGTTACTTGTGCTCCTCTCCTTGGGTCTATCCTAATGCGGAAAAGTAAATAATATACATTAGTGGTGACACCATCCTCAACCCGGATGTGCCCCGATAAAATAATATTACATACAAATTTTACATGAATGAAAATTGAAAAACTCTCATCTCACATAAAAGCCCCGGCTATTCAATCACGCCGATCCAATAAAACATATCAGTGACGCATAATATCACATATCATCAACGTAAGTAAATACGCGTATCCCAAATTCCATTGATATATAGCAACGAGATTTGGGACACCCCGCGTATTATACTTACGGTCGCAGAAAAGAAATGTTAAACTGCAATAATTAGAATCTGCATATCCTTAGACATCATAAACCCGGAATATCTCATATTCCGAATTTCATGTCTAACTCTATAAACCCCGCATTTTAGTCTCATATCAAAAACTCTTTTCAATAATTTAGTCGGGTAATTCGACAAGATTCCCGACTATCCGATCGATTACGCATCGGAAACTATAGTAGATGGCCGCACCCCCGATGCCGTCGACCGAGTGCATTTAGGCGGAACACCGTGGCCGCGAGCACCCGAGTGGGTGCTATTGGCAATGGGGTTCTCCTACAGTCACTTGGTTGGGGCAATGGGGCGAGGTTATCTAGTAAAGTTATTTGGCGAGTATTCACGTACGATATGCGATTGCGACGAAGTTTCGATTCGAATCGAAACTTCGTGGCAATCGATCTACCGAGACTAAAACGCTAGATTTATAAACACTAACTAGTTTTCACAAAACTAATTAAATATGGATTCCAACTACTGCATCCATATCAAACTAAACCCGAAACGATGTTAAATTACGAATACGAAACACTTTGTATTAGCCCCAATTGAACTGTTAACATCACATGCAAACTGGGATAATCAAACAATACCTGAACCCCAAAATCAAGCTACTGGAACACCAAAAAAATTTCAAGGCCAAAGAACATTATAAAACCGGCCAGGCCGGTTTTGGAGGGGATTTCGCCGGGTCTAAAATTGTATTTTGGCTTAGAATTTTTCCAGTATTCAAGTTGCATCATATACAATATTTTGCAGTTGTTTAAATAATTTTTACAGGTCATTTGAAAATCGAAAGAAACTTGATTTTTGGGTTTCGTTGTTTCGGAGTTTTTCATTTTCGTGATTCTAATTACATCGTCTAATATTCAATTTTTGGATCTGATACCATGAAAGTCTACCCTAGCACCACCATGAGGTTCTAATGACATCAAGCATGCAAAATTCAAATTTTTATAGGTGCTAAGCTAGACTAAACAAGATCTTTAACTAGATTATTAGGGTTTTAGTTTGATAACAAGAAAAACTTGAGAGAAGGAAAAGATGTTATACTCTATAGATCAAGTCCTTCTCTTCTTTAGCTCCGCGTAGTAGTCCACGCGACTCCACTATGCTCCTCTTTGAGTTGACCGGACCTCCTTCGTGATCTTCGCGCCAAAGACGATCTACCCGAAGTCCCTATAGCTCAAGCTACCTCTACACTAAACTCTTTTAGTGTGGGAAACACACTACACTTGATTGCTAGTCAAGTGTAGGATGAAGAAGTAAGGGATTTGAAAGCTCACAAATGATCTCTCAAACTCAATGATTCATATCACATGTGAGGGTTTTTAGTTTGGAGATGAGGTGAGAATTTTTGGAGAGCAAGAGCTCACCTCAAGAGAGCCAAAGAAAATTACAAGTGAAGAATGAAGTGAGTGTGTATGGCAACCCTTGACCCTCACTCATTCAAGCATGTAATTATTGCAATATAAAATTGCAACCATACTTGAATAGTGAGTCAAGATGAATAAACAAATAATAAACCCCATGCCTCACCCATGCTTCACAAAGTCTCCCCATTTTCTACCTCATATTCTATTTTCCAAAAATAGAAAATACATGCCATGCTTCATATAATAATATATATATTTATATATATCAAATATAAATTTATATATATATATTAATAAAGCAATTAGTGTGCTAATGATATTAGTTAATACATAATTATATCAAATATAATTTATATCAAATTATTAAATCAACACTTGATTTAATAATCCGGTTATATCACATATGACCGACTAATATCATTTATCTGTTTATCACATTATCAAATCAACACTTGATTCGATAATCTGGTTATATCACATATAACCTAACCGATAACAGATAATTGCCAGATTACAATACGGTATCACATACTCGTATTTAATCAGGCCCATGCACATATCAACATATGTGCCCTACTTCGTTTCACTTGAACTAGGAAACTTCTGTGTGGGACTCTAAAGACTCGTCAATACGCCGGCAGTAGGTGATGATCACATCAATCACCTACAAGCCGTCAGCGGTAATAGCTGGACGTAACGGCTACCGGGGTATTGAGCGATATGAAGATCAACAAGCAAGCTCGTCCATACTCTCCATGAAGCCTATCAGTGGCACTACCGTACAGTCCGGTCTCTTCGTCTGATATGTCGCATATGACGTCTAGGGGTGGTAAACGTCATACCCCGGTAACGTAATAAGTCATGCCGATGTCTGGCCTATAACGGTTCGAGAAACTACTGATAACTCTTATCAGTAAATCTCAGCAGCAGCCATGGCCAGGGACTTCCAGTTATAACCAATCGAGCATAGCGCAACATCAACCCCCAATACCGGGAGAGACGAAACCCCTCCTATTGCTTATTGCCTCCATGTGACTCGGGACTGTACCCAATATCCACCTGTTTGCACGTCTCCTTTGAGTGTGGTAGGGAGGAAATCAAAGCACAGTAGGAGCCACACAAGACTCTATGACGATCTCGATTCTACAGACTAACCCGTACTAGTGTTACCAGAGGACTGCTATTTGACAATAGGTATACTACCAACTAGGAGTCCTCGGCGAGTCCTGTTCGGTGTACCCATTCTCCAATGAGCACCTGTGTACAATCTTTGATGTCATACACCAATGGTTGTGGGATCAACCATCGCCCTCTAAGGGACAAGAAACGTACACACTAGTCTACTCTGGAATATCGATGCCCTAGTCTCGATATTCCTTCGACTAGGAACTGATTAAAGGATGTACCATTGGATCACCTTGGCCCCGCTAGTATGATCTCATCATAATCCTGGTAGTCAAGTACATATCCTAAGGGCTTTATCAACTTGTGAAAGCAAGACAGTAAAGAATACCAATCAACATATTAAGATAAAGAGTAACCAGATAGCATACTATCATATCGAGCAAGAAAGTCCTCTTTATACATGTCCAAGTATCCACTATAATATACATCACATGTACAATAATGGCCTCTAGGGCATACATATTCCCAACAGAGCAGGCCGAGACGAGCTTGCGCCACCACCCTTCCTTTCCTAGGCCTTGGCGGCTATGGCAGCCATAATCTTCAAGCGATCCATTGGCGCTGCAAGATACCATAAGAAAATTGTCAGCGACAAAAAACAACAACTAAATTTAAACAAGTCTATATAGATCGGCATATGGCCTAACTTACCCAAAAACCGCACAGGACTGAGTCCCTCCCAGCTCAAATCCTGCTCAGAAAGCAGGATATCGGCCCGCTGGATTGGTTCCCATTGAAATACCATTCTTTCCTCGGGGGCGTTCGACTGCCTAACTCTAGGACAGTCGGCCCTATACCACTTGATGTGCACCGGCCAATCCTCACCCTCCGATGGCCCGACGAAGTCAAACTTCTCCTTCCATTCGTGGATGGAAGAAAGGACGACCACTACCCTCGACCCCGCCGCCCTACCCTTATGTTTTTTGAACGAAAGATATACCCAGCTCGGTTCGTCCTTGCTGGTACCAGGGTGATTTTTATAGCAAAGAAAAGAAATGAGTAGGCTCAAATCAAAGGGGATCCGATCAATTTTCAACCGGACCAGAAACCCAAGGAGGATTCTCCATGAATTCGGCGCTAGCTGGGCCGGGGAGAGACGGAAACAATAAAGCATGGCACAAACATCAGGCGAGAAGGACAGACGCATTTCTGCCCAGAACGCTTCCAAGTACAGAGCAATCTCTTTGCCCTGCACCTGGTCTGCCCACTCGCCCTCCCTGGCCAAATGGAGTGAATAGGCAGAGGGTAAATGAATACAGGCTCGGATGTTGGAAAGCTCACCCAGACGGTTCAAAACTGAGGGCGCATCGTGAGTATTCCCGATGCGCGCCTTGAGGGCCCTTTTCGCCCTCCGATGACGTGGGACAGTATCAGAAAGTACAGCTTGCGGAACGACGAGGGCGTCGTTCCTCCTAGGGGGCGAGCCCGACAAAGAAGACGAGTACAAGGATGAAGAAGAAGAAGAACTCTCTCGGCTATCGGAAGCCGAGGAGGAGGAAGACCCGCTGGGCTCACTCCAGAAACTGAAGCCTTATCGTCCGACTCAACACCTACTACGTCAATAGATACTTCGGAGGAAGACATCTAACCTGATTCAAGAAAGGTTTGGCCGAGGAAAAGTTTTGACTGCTGATGTTGTTGGTGTTGTGATAGTGCCCTCAGAGTCAATTATTGGATCGCAGGTACGTGATTGCAATGATTGCGGAGGACCTATACCGGTAGGACAGTCTTACTCGAGATGATAGTATGCTATCTGGTTTGCCTTTATCAGTTGTGTACAGGTTCAGGTGACTGATCATTGTTATAATTTGATAGAGTCCTTAGGATCTTGCTTTACTACCAACAGTATGATGGCGATCATATACGTGAGAGTTGGGTAGTTTATACGCATATCCTTAATTGTGGTCCCTAGTCGTGGGAGTTTCGAGACAGGGCATCGATACTCCGGTGTAGACTAGTGTATACAGTCGAGACCCCGACGAGGGGCGGTGGCCGGTCTCACAAGCCACTGGTGTCAGTTGGATCACCTAAGATGTATACAGGTGCTCACTGGGTTATGAGTACACCGGACAGGACTCGCCGGGAACCTGCTAGTTGGTATTATACATATCGTCAGATAGCAGTTCCCTGGCGACATGTGTACAGGTTAGTTCATCGACCTGAGGTCGTCATTTGTCTCGTGTGAGTTCCCACTGTGCTTTGATTTCTACCCTACCACGGCTCAAAGGTGTCGTGCAAACATATAGTTTTTGGGTACAGTCCCGAGCCATATGGAGGCACGTGAGCGGATCGGCAGGGGATTCGTCTCTCCTGGTATTGGGGGCGAGATCGTGCTGTGTCTAGGAGAGCCATTACACAAAGCCCACGGCCGTGGCAGGAGATTTACTGGTAGGTACTCCAGTAGTATCTCAGGGTGTTATTGGGCTACACTCCGACACGACTTATACTGCTATTGGGGGTCTGACGTTAGTAGCCCCCTAGGCAGATATGCGATTCTCATAGACGAACGGACCAGACTGTATATACATTGTCACTGTTAGGCTCGGTAGGGTTTCCGGATGAGTTCGCTCATCGGCCTCCCTTGAGGTCAGTCCATGGGCAGCCGTTACGCATAGCTAGTGCCGCTGACGGTTTGTGGTTAAACCCACTGCCAGGGTACTGACGAGTCATTAGAGTCCCCCACAGACAGTTCCCCATGTTCGGGCAAAACGTTGTAGAGGCCGTATGGTTTTATGGCAGGGTTCGAAAAATGCACGTGCGTTTACGCACGTGTCATTTTTCGGGCAGATAATACTGGTCGGCTTTGGTTTAAGCCGGATCCGAGTATTATATTGAGTAGATATAATATCTTTGTCTCAGTTGCATTTGTATTCGGTCGTAATACAAATGCGGGTATATTTATACAGTTACGGGGTTATCCTGAAATTCGTTTCGGTATCACTTTTGGAAGTTGCCAGTTTCCAGTTTTCTATCAGCCGTCTTTTAACATTCGATTAAAGACGGATTTATCTTTTCTTGAGATGAGTGTGGAAGTTTCTAGAAGCATCTAGATGAGGTGACTAGGTTGAATGGTGTTGTGTTTTCATTGGTTGCATTTTTATTTTCACACTTTGTGTTCACACTATATGTTCACACTTTGTGTTCACACATGATATTTTCTTATGGTCACCCCCCCTCTCCTACACTCACCCACCTCCTTCTTATAAGTGGCCGGCCCCCCCATTGTGTGAGAGAGAGAGAGTTTGATTCATTTGTTAAAAGATTATGATAGTATTTGGGGTGCATGGAAATTTCATTGCCTTTTTCATTCCATCACCCGATTCGAGTGGCAACTTTATTAACCGATCATCCACGGTTTTGGAAGAAGCGAGACAAAGTAATCTACTCATTCTCTACATCATTCTTGGTCATCTCTTTTAGCAAACTTGACGACCGAGTTGCCTCAAGTCAGAGGCGGGAGCCTGTTTAAAGAATCGTTGACGTGGTGCCACTTGGACGAGCAGATCGGAGATCGACGAGATCGGAGCAGCCGCAACGGAACGTGGGATGATGGTTAAAGAACGAAGGACTCGGATCGTTCGGTATAACCTTTCTACACTCTTTACAGTTTGTTAGTTTAGCAATAATGGCAGATCCGGGTTAAAGTATACGATAGCGCCAGTTAAAAAGTTTTTGTTCCGCATTTGGCGTCTGTAGACGGCCAGAGCGCTGCCGTAGACTTACAGTGGTATCAGAGCCTCACCATTATGCTATACTAACTTGTGCTAACGCGTTTAAAATATCGATCGAACCGGATATCGAAAACTGCAAAATCTCCATTCACAGTTTCTGTCGATTTTAAATGAAGTCCTAAAATTATTCTACATATCACAGAAATCTGTGCAGGGTATTCTAAGCACACCGACCAAATTTGAGCACGTGATTCCACCAAACTGCCGCGGAATCGCGGCCAAACCCATGGTTTGGCCGCGCATCTGTGGCCATTCTATTGAATCAGTGCACCAAATTTGCACAGTGTCTTCTCTGTTGGAATTTGGGGTTTTTGGTATATATCTTTTGGGCCCAGATTTTGTTACTGTTCAACAGATGTTCGTGGGGCCCACTTCGTGATATTTAGTCGATCGAAATTTAAACATGTTAGTTTACAGTGCTTATATTATATCTCCGACCGGGAATGTCATTTGATCGGTAAACCGCGTCTGATTGCTATAGTTCTTTTAGACGGGTTTGCGAACGTGATATTCGCGTTGATGTTCTGTGTTGTGCTGTGATGTTGCGGATTTGTCGTGGTGGATAGCAGTGTGCAATGATAGTGCAGTTTGAGTTTATTTGTACATTTGATATTGCGGGGCGAGCGTCCAACATGTGGACTGCCGTCACTGCCTGTTGTATAATATTCTTTTGGGGCACGACCAGGTTGCGGTCGATGTACCTGTTGTACTATTTTTCATTACTGTACTAGGTTTTGCCCCGCGACGGAGTGCACGGATAGCCGGGTTCTGGGGGGCAACGGGTCCGCATCTCATGGCTTTGAGAGGCAGAGGGGCCTCACTCTAGAATTGGCAGATTATTCGCCGCACTCGTAGGGGGTACAGGTTGACCCAAGGAGGGGTGCCCAAGATACCGGATTCCATGAAGTGCAGGGTGGTCCATTCACTTTGCTGTAGGGGGCTGCCTCGCTTCAGGTTTTGGCGGGTAACTTGCCGCACCCGTAGGGGTCTAGGTTTCATTGCACAGGCTATCCACACGACAGGGGAACGTCGGGTTTCAGCAGCGGCTCTGTGAAACTCGGGGATCCCAGATTATCTGTATTGTTCTGTGATGCTTATTACTTTTCTGTAATGTTGCATATTATCACCCCTGGAGCGATTATTGTATATTGGTTTATATACTATTAGATGTTGTATATGTTTTACACCCGCGCTAGTCCAGTCCCCGCTCTGTCGTTAGTTAAGTACCCTAACGGGTGATGACGGGACCCAGAGACGAATGCGGATGGCATATACGTACATTTTATTTTCGTTCTTTTTTGGTGTGATTGATTAATGGGACTGCGTTGATTCTGATCAATGCAAAGGAAAACAAACCTGTTTGCAGTTGTTGGAACAAATTTAAAAAGTGTTATTGCAAAGACGTTTCCTTTTGTTTTGCATAGCGGTATTCAGTGGAATATCCTGCACCTCATTCGACGGGGCAAGGGCCGATATCCCTTCACCGGGACTGACCCCTTGGGCAGAAGTTTGCGTCAGGGTAATAACTTCACTATAGTCGATTACAAGTTGCTTTGCATCGCGGTATTCAGTGGAATATCCTGCACCTCATTCCACGAGGAAAGAGCCGAGATCCCTTCACCGGGAATGACCTCTTTAGCAAAAGGTTTTCGCCACTATATTTTAAAAAGCTATCAGGTTCCTTCAGCGATATCAAGTTCACTACGTTAAAGGTTTTTCGCCAAAAACCAGCCGTAGCGCTCCGTCACTTCTTTTGGGTATTCAGTAGTATTCAAGCTATGTATTTTGACCTAACGCCAAGGCATAGTGTTTGGTAGCTGCTGGGTATTCATTTGTTGCATAGATAGATGAGTTGGTTTGGGACAGCCGTTCTGCCATTTTGACCTAACGCCAAGGGCATGTGCGGGTGGGTTCAAATTAACAAGATAGTGACGGGTAGAACTTGGCATGTGACTTATGATATTTTGACCTAACGCCAAGGTTATAAGAGCATGGGGCAAAAATCATATCGGGAGTTTTCTAACGAAACTGAAACTTGCCAAGTATGCGCATACCTTCTGGAGTATGAGTAACGTGGATGCATTCCATCACGTTATCATGCGATGAGAGTTGGATCCCTATTCCCACTGATGAGTTGGTTTACTCTTCGGTTGATCCTGATTGATTCTTCTTTTAGGTTTGGAGGAGAATTTGACAGGACAGTGGGAGGTTTCCGGATTAGATAAAGTGATAACCATTCTGATCTAGGTTAGAGTGCACGCAGAGTGTTTCTTTTCTCTCTCTCTTTGGCAGCGACCTTTGACCGACCCTAGACTATGACTCAGTGACCAAGTTGACCGAACCTTCTTAAAATACTGGCTTTTGGATTGTCTGAGTTGCATAAGTCATTGCCACTCCTTCTTTTACCCTTTGTATTTCTCAGAACACCCCGTATTATTACGGACATCCACTTCCATTGGATAGATCCATCGTATGGTTATATACGAACTCGGAGGGACTTCTTCGAGGATGGATCCAGGTTCAGGAGAAATAGAATTGGTTTATTCAGTTGTCTTTTATTATCACCTTCTCTCAGGTTGCGAGGGCTCCTTGGTTTAGGAGAGTACACCTATTACGCTTATTGGATAGTCTTATTCCAAACCATAGGCAGGTGCCGAAAGGTAGGGAATGAAGAAAACCAATTAGCCTAAGTAGGGTGTGCAGAAGGTAATATGTAAAGACAAAATAAAGGGATTAGAAAGAGGGCAAAGTAAATTGCGACTGTTATCATTCATGACCAAAACCGCGTACTTCATCGCCACTCCTATTTCACCTTTAAAAGAATAAGGTATTATTCAGATGTCTTTTATCATCACCTTCTCTTAAGATGTGAGTACTCCTTGGTTTAGGAGGGTACACCTATTATGCTTACTGGATAGTCTTCTTCCAAACCATAGGCTGGTGCTGAACGGTAGGGAAGGAAGAAAACCATTTAGCCTAACGACGGTGTACAGAAGGTAACGACTAAAGACAAATAAAGGGATTTGGAGAGATGGCAATAAAATATACGGTTGAAGTCATGAATTGGTTTATGGAAGAGGCATTACTAGGAATACCAGGATACCCCTACGAAACATTTTCATGTTTCAGTGCATTGTTGAGGCAAAATTGTTTTCCCGATTAGATACTTACTCCAAGGGTATGTATTTACCAGGTTTCATTCTCATATCTGTATGGTTTTACAGATGATGAGTGGGAGTAAGTTATTGGGAATTAGGTGATCATCCTCATTATATCGGAATTCGTTGTAATTAGTGATATTTGAGGAAATTGCCAGGGTACAGTTTTCAACCTACGACGCACAGGTTATGAGTTGTTTAACTCAGCGGACTTATACAGAGTATTGTATGTTGTCCAGTGTCCATCAGGACAAAGGGGTAGGTCCTCGTACTATGTTCTGTTTACTTATGACTTCTCTAGTTTTTAGACAAGTGTTTCGTAGAAATACAAGGTCTAAGTTTTGAGAAGTTGTGGGTATAAGAATAAAGTAGAGAACCAGGTGTCACAAGTATCGGAATTCTTCAAAGAGATCGAAGATATAGATTCTTGTGATTGGTATTCAGATGATAGTAATGGTTTTGAGAAACTTGTTTCTCTTTCAGGTTGCTCATAATTGTATGGATTCCTAAGTTGAGTAATGCTGATTAGCCTCTTTCCATTAAGTTGATATGCACTGGAGACAGTTGCATGATTTGAATCTGGTTCTAATTAAATAAGTGCCAAAGTTTCTATATTGGATATAGAATGGTTCATACCTTAAAAGATGTTAAGGTACGGGGAGTTGTCCAGCTTATGCTTAAAACCAGACTCTGGATGACTCAGAGCACGTTTCTGTAATGGTTGTTTATGGGTTGACCCTGGCTATGACGAGGGTTGATATTCTACCATTTGGAAGATCAATAGTGATATTGTTCTTGACTCGCCACAGTTTTAGTAAAATGGATTTTTTTCAGAAAACAGTAGTGGGAGTATGGTAGAACTGGAAGTGATTCCAGAACCGCAAACGATTACGGAAAATTAATAGGACCTATATATTCAATCAAGTTTGACATTCCATTAGTGTCACGCCCCGCTTCCCAAAATACGGAATATGAGGGGTAGACAAGGCCAGCCATGCTCCTACGGTCAAGGAAAGTCCTGCCGTAGTCACACTTCGGCTTCTAGTTTCTCATGGTAAACAGTAAATGATGCGCAGGTAATGGGAAATGCAGTAACTGAAAGGAACAGTAATATAACTGACCTGAAGTGGAACAAACGAATGAATCTCGGAATGAAGTCAAGAAGTCTGAGATGCACTGGTCCAGGCTAAATCTTCTCCTCGCACTGAGCATGCATACTCAGGTCGTCAGAGCGACACAATAGCAATATAATGTATATAATCAAGTAACAGTTCTAACAGTGGTGAAGGATATGAATAACAGTAAATCAATAACAGCATGAATATAAATGAGCAGAGATAAATGCAGCGGAGCAGTAAAGCAGTATAACGATATGTCATGTATGTCAACACAGTATATAAGGAATATAAACGACAGTAACCCTATCAGTCTCTAAGTCTCACTGCACAGGTCAATAAGCCTATCGTCAGTCCAAGTGTGAGAGTCAACCACTCGCGAGTGTCCTCCACCCAAGGGTAGAACCCAAGGGCAAGGGACTACGGGCCCAACATGTAACGAATGTATCACGGTGTATATAGCACATACCCTGTAAATCTCCATATAACTCCCTAAACATATAAGCCGGCATGGGACTCCCGAGATTCTGTTGAATTCACACTTGAACTACCCCACACCCCGTGGTCTACATCAGACGCTAACCATCACCCTAAATACTAATCGATCCGTGACAAGTCTGCGCGAGAACTGGAGGCGGGACCTCCATCAAGCACGTCCCGACTAATACCTAAGACAAATGGCAGTGTCGGATGCCTTATCTATGACATCCGTGCAAGCGCTTCCATAAGTGTCCCATACCACTTATAGTCACACGTACACGCATCCCACAGACGTCGACAATGCAATAGAATAAAAGGGACACTGATTGTGCACAAGTACGTATCACTTTCACTTAATCACAAATACACGAACACTTACGTACTTGCCACAATCACCACTAAGATCTAACACTGGGTAAATGCACGATGTCACTAGGTTATCACTACAATGATATAGGTATGATATGATGCATGAATAGCATAAGAAGCACAACTAAGGTATCATAAAAACAACAGTCTATCACTTGCACGATTTATCATGAAACATATGTATATAATTTAGCGAAGTGATAAACAGGTAGTAATTAATATGTTCAGTTATCCATCCATAGAATTTTGTTTCAAGCCAATCGGGTTCCAGAATCAAAAGTTATAATCATTTCATTTTAAGCGCTCGCGGCTGGAAATCTGGTTTCAGAAGCAGGAATCCATTTCGCAACGCATTTTAACCCCAGTTGGGATCATAATTTAGCGACGCTACAGTTGAATGAATTCTAGGGTTTTCAGTAAGGTTTTCAACGCAACAAACGGATCTGCAATCGCGTCTGTACGTTAGGAGTTATAACCAGTTTAATATTAATATGTCAATTCTGAATCTGCTGGGACTGTTATGTGTCCCGATCTACTAAATTACAGATTAAATATCAAACGGTAACGAAACAGGATGAAATCAATTGTGTTGTCTAGCTAACAGGTCTATCTATAATAAGCAGTGGAGTTCCGCAACCTAAGAGTTAAGTAAAATCCTATGATATCCATTACGGAACAGTAAGCACAATTTGAGTCGCTCTGGACTGCAGTCCAGAGTCGCACTCCGATCCAATTTTCGTCACGATTTAAATACAGAAATGTCAGGAAACCAGTGTAGGATTAAAGCTCATCGAGTTGGCTTCGTTTTGAGCCCTCGAACGCACTAATCTAGTATGTATATGATTTATGGTAGAATTAACGATTTTCAGGTACAGTAGAAATTCAGTTTTACGGTTAAACTTGGGGGTAGTTGTTTTAGTCGTTAACGATCAAATTATCCAACGAAAATCACATACTATGTTCACAGCCCTACGGGCCAACCTACACCATCGAGTTCCGTCAAATTTGATAATGTTTTCCTAAGGGAACAAGCATCGAACAGTTGTGTTGCAACATTTTAACATAAGGTAAACATGGGATATATATACGATATTGATTTGTAATATATATAGAATAGCATGAAAGCAAGTAAGAACTTGCTTGGGGACGTCTTGGGCTGTACGGAAGCAGCAGCGACGACCGAGACGGCAAGGATCGACGACGTACGGAAAGTGCTCGATGAACAGCCGATGCTCGAATGTTTTGCGGTGATCACGACTCGGCTCGTGGGAACGAGGTGGTTGCTGGCGGGTTCCAGTGAGGTGTTCGGGATGTGGGTTCAAGAGAGGGAAAGTGATATGGGGAGAGAGAGAGGGGAGAGAGTTAGATAGAGAGAGAAATAGAGTGAGAGAGAGAAAGGTAAGCAGAGAGAGAGAGTGTTAGAGAGACAGAGGGGGAGAGAGAGAGGGTTACAGAGAGAGAGGGAAAGCTGGGAGAGAGAGGGTGAGAGAAAAGAGAGTGAGGAGAAGAGAGAGATGAGAGAAACAGGGGAGAGAGAAGAGAGAAGAGCAGCGAGAGGGAGAAGAGGTGGCTCGCCGGTGATGATGGGGGTCGGCCGGTGGTGAGGGTGCAAGGAGGTTGGGTGCACAGGGGGTTCTCGGCGTGCGGTTGGGTGCTCGGGCAGTGGTTGTTGGAGTTGGGGTGGTAGAGGGTGTAGGGCTGGATGATGGGGTCTCGAGTTGAGGGTGAGGAGAGGGGCGCCGGCGGTGGTCGAAACGACGGTGAAGATGGAGGTCGGCTCGGGTGCAGGAGAGATGATGGGTGCGACGAGGGACGAGGGTGAAGGCGGCGAGGTGGGACGAGCGGCGTGAGGCAGGCGAGGTGGGTGTAGGCGAAGTGGGTGCAGGCGAAGTCGCTCGGGGCAGTGGAGGAAGAGAGGAGGAGGAGGGGTCGCGCTTGTGGAGCTTGCGAGGCGCGCGGTCGTGGCGACGAGCACGGAGGCGTGGCCGACGTGGGAAAAACTTGGGGACGTGGGTGAAGGAGAGAAGGGCGGAAGAAGTTGCGAGAGTGAGGGTTGAGGGAAATGAATGCGAGGCGAGCGTCACGGGTAACGTTCGAGAGCTGGCGTGGGCGACGGCGGAGGCGAGGAATGCGCGACGTGGTCGCGAGGAAACGTGCGCGGGAATGGAATAGAGCCGTTGGGGAAGAAACACAGAATCGGGTCGGGTCGGGTGTTAGGGAGAAGCGGGCGTGGCTGAAGGATAGAGGGCTTGGGCCGGGCCGGGGTTTATTAGGGAAAAATAATTGGGATTAAAAGGAGTGGGCCGGGCCGAGAAATAAAAATGGTTTAAATATATCTTGTGGGCTCGGGCTGCTGGGAATAGCTAACGGGCTTGGAAAATAAGGAATTAAAAGGGATGTGGGCTGAGGAAATAACAAAATGAAAATAGGGAATTGAAAGGAAAATGCATGGGCTGGTGGCTGAGATTTTGAAGAAAAGAATTATTGGGAAATATATGGAAGCGCGGGCCAAGAAAAATAAGGAGAAAATAGTGAGGATTGGGGCTGTGCTGAGGCAGGGAAAATAAATTCATTTATTGAAAATGAGTTTGGGTTTTGGAAATAAATAAAGATAGGGAAAAATTTAAGGGAGGGTCCGGTTTGGAATTAGCAAATAAAAGATTCTGGGAAAAATGTAAAGATGGATAGATAATAAGGTTTTTGAACTAACTAAAACAGTTTTAAATGTAAACTAACAAACTTCTAAAAATACGTACATTGGCGTATAAAAGAAAACCGGGTATTACAATTAGCCACTCCGCAGATATGGTGGGTAACCTCAGACACCCGAGAGGTACTCCGGTAGCCTCAAGGACGGTGACAGGGAGGTTCTTGTTTACCCAGACTTGACACTACTGTTGTTCCAGGCTATGAGACCCGGTAGGAGGGTTGTCATAGTCAGTGGGAGAATCGGAAGCATAGTGGGCAAGATGCTTATGTCTATTTATAGACTTGAGCAGTTATAGCGGAGATAGATCATCTAATTTTGATGTGACAGTCATAGGTTTGACTTCATCAGAATAGGGGATGGATCTGTTAAGAAGGTAGTAGGGTGTGATGTCATGGTATCTGAATGATATACACAGAGTAGGAAGTAAAATTCCAATACTACGATCGGTTGTACTGTGGTCGTCACACAGTTGTTTCTCCAGACAGGATATGGATATAATATTTGACATTCTGGTTTCTGGATCTATGGTTTTAGATCTGGATTTGGGTAGTTTCCCAATGTGGGTACTTGGACAACATTCTAATGGTTTTTAGAATAGATGACTCCTGGCATGGTGGTGTACCTGCAGGTGATGGAGTCACCCTCTCTAAAGGTGTCTTACAGACTAAAGGGGAGAGAGATGTGCATGATTGGCAGATCAATTGCTTAGGCATTTGAGTCAATCGTGAGATGTCAAGTACCATACCAGATATTGTTTTTGCACTAGATGCAATAAGTTTGTATTAATCCAATCCTGGAGAAACATAAGGAAGCAGTTTTAGAACATAAGTACATGTTCTACGGATTTGATGACGGCAGCCTCCTTCGGGAGACAGTTATCATTCCAGGCATCAAAGGTGACATGGATGACAGAGTGATTGTCAGAGTTACAGTTTTCCCTCTGACGAGGGACAGTATTATGGACAGGTGGTCCAAGAGGATACTGTGGGAGGCTTGGTGCAGGATACTGATTTGGTTCAGTGATCGATACAGTCTAAGAAGTTTGGATTCGGAGTTCAGATATCCAGACATATTCTAAGACAGGTATTACTCAGTTCGGGAGATGGATTTCTCCGCGAACTTGAGATTAAGAGAGATATAGAAAGAAACATCTAGGCGAATCCACTCACTGAGGCTATTTCTCGAACACAATAGTTTTACAAACGGGCTTTGTGAAACTGATTAGTAGAGGAGTTGGATGTTCGGTTTCACACGGGCTGTGAGTAGTCGACATCGCAATAATTAGCCTTAAATGCAAGTGGGAGATTGTTGGTGATAGTACCCTCAGAGTCAATTATTGGATCGCAGGTACGTGATTGCAATGATTGCGGAGGACCTATACCGGTAGGACAGTCTTACTCGAGATGATAGTATGCTATCTGGTTTGCCTTTATCAGTTGTGTACAGGTTCAGGTGACTGATCATTGTTACACTTTGATAGAGCCCTTAGGATCTTGGTTTACTACCAAAAGTATGATGGCGATCATATACGTGAGAGTTGGGTAGTTTATACGCATATCCTTAATTGTGGTCCCTAGTCGTGGGAGTTTCGAGACAGGGCATCGATACTCCGGAGTAGACTAGTGTATACAGTCGAGACCCCGACGAAGGGCGGTGGCCGGTCTCACAAACCACTGGTGTCAGTTGGATCACCTAAGATGTATACAGGTGCTCACTGGGTTATGAGTACACCGGACAGGACTCGCCGGGAACCTGCTAGTTGGTATTATACATATCGTCAGATAGCAGTTCCCTGGTGACATGTGTACAGGTTAGTTCATCGACCTGAGGTCGTCATTTGTCTCGTGTGAGTTCCCACTGTACTTTGATTTTTACCCTACCACGGCTCAAAGGAGTCATGCAAACAGGTAGTTTTTGGGTACAGTCCCGAGCCATATGGAGGCACGTGAGCGGATCGGCAGGGGATTCGTCTCTCCTAGTATTGGGGGCGAGATCGTGCTGTGTCTAGGAAAGCCATTACACAAAGCCCACGGCCGTGGCAGGAGATTTACTGGTAGGTACTCCAGTAGTATCTCAGGGTGTTATTGGGCTACACTCCGACACGACTTATACTGCTATTGGGGGTCTGACGTTACTAGCCCCCTAGACAGATATGCGATACTCATAGACGAACGGACCGGACTGTATATACATTGTCACTGTTAGGCTCGGTATGGTTTCCGGATGAGTTCGCTCATCGGACTCCCTTGAGGTCAGTCCATGGGCAGCCGTTACGCATAGCTAGTGCCGCTGATGGTTTGTGGTTAAACCCACTGCCAGGGTAGTGACGAGTCATTAGAGTCCCCCACAGACAGTTTCCCAAGTTCGGGCGAAACGTTGTAGAGGCCGTATGGTTTTATGGCAGGGTTCGAGAAATGCACGTGTGTTTACGCACGTGTCATTTTTCGGGCAGATAATACTGGTCGGCTTTGGTTTAAGCCGGATCCGAGTATTATATTGAGTAGATATAATATCTTTGTCTCAGTTGCATTTGTATTCGGTCGTAATACAAATGCGGGTATATTTATACAGTTACGGGGTTATCCTGAAATTCGTTTCGGTATCACTTTTGGAAGTTGCCAGTTTTCAGTTTTCTATCAGCCGTCTTTTAATATTCGGTTAAAGACGGATTTATCTTTTCTTGAGATGAGTGTGGAAGTTTCTAGAAGCATCTAGATGAGGTGACTAGGTTGAATGGTGTTGTGTTTTCATTGGTTGCATTTTTGTGTTCACACTTTGTGTTCACACTATGTGTTCACACTTTGTGTTCACACATGATATTTTCTTATGGTCACCCCCCCTTTCCTACACTCACCCTCCTCCTTCTTATAAGTGGCCGGCCCCCCCATTGTGAGAGAGAGAGAGAGTTTGATTCATTTGTTAAAAGATTATGATAGTATTTGGGGTGCATGGAAATTTCATTGCCTTTTTCATTCCATCACCCGATTCGAATGGCAACTTCATTAACCGATCGTCCACGGTTTTGGAGGAAGTGAGACAAAGTAATCTACTCATTCTCTACATCATTCTTGGTCGTCTCTTTTAGCAAACTTGACGACCGAGTTGCCTCAAGTCAGAGGCGGGAGCCCGTTTAAAGAATCGTTGACGTGGTGCCACTTGGACGAGCAGATCGGAGATCGACGAGATCGGAGCAGCCGCAACGGAGCGTGGGATGATGGTTAAAGAACGAAGGACTCGGATCGTTCGGTATAACCTTTCTACACTCTTTACAGTTTGTTAGTTTAGCAATAATGGCAGATCCGGGTTAAAGTATACGATAGCGCCAGTTAAAAAGTTTTTGTTCCGTATTTGACGTCTGTTGACGGCCGGGGCGCTACCGTAGACTTACAGTTGGCCATAGTGCCATCAAGTTAATTATTGGATCACAGGCACGTGATTGCAATGATTGACGGATGACCTATACCGGTAGAACAGTCTTACTCGAGATGATAGTGTGTTATCTGGTTTGTCTTTATCATCGTGTACATGCTTCTGGTGACATTACATATCAATATTACATATTGATAGAGCCCATAGGATTCTTGCTTGACTACCAGCAATATGATGGAGATCATATACGTGAGAGTTGGGTGGTCTATAGGCACATCCTTAAAGTGTCCCTAGTCATGAGAGTTTTGAGACTGGGCATCGATACTCCAAGAGTAGACTAGTGTATACGTATCGAGACCCCGACGAGAGGCGGTGGCCGGTCTCACAAGCCATTGGTGTCAGTTGGTTCACCTAAAATGTATACAGGTGCTCATTGGGTTATGAGTACACCGGACGGACTCGCCGGGAACATGCTAGTTGGTATTATACCTATTGTCAGATAGCAGTTCCCAGGTGACATGTGTACAGGTTAGTCTATCGACCTGAGATCGTCATTTGTCTCGTGTGAGTTCCCACTGTGCTTTGATTACTACCCTATCACGGCTCAAAGGAGTCGTGCAAACAGGTTTAGTTGGGTACAGTCCCGAGCCACATAGAGGCAGTGAGCGGATCGTCAGGGGATTCGTCTCTCCCGGTATATTGGGGGTTGATCTCGTGGAGTGCACGGGTGGCCATCGCCAGAAATCCTCGGCCGGGGTAGACGAGAATTACCGATTCGAATTAGTCGTTTCTCAGTTGGTGATAGGCTTCATACCGACACTAAATATCGTGTTATTAGGGGTCTAACTTTATCCACCCCCTAGACTCGATATGCGATACTCATAGAAGAACGGACCGGACTGTACAGATATTGTCACTGTCAAGCTCAGTAGGGTTTCAGGATGAGATTGCTCGTCGGCCTCCCTTTCGCTCAATACCTGGGTAGCCGTTACGTACAGCCAGTGCCACTGAGGTGCTTGTGGTTAAACCCACTTCCAGCATATTGACGAGTCTTTAGAGTCTCACACAGAGGGTTTTCCTGGTTCGGGAGAAACGTTGTAGTGGCCGTATGGTTTTATGGCAGGGTTCAATCATATTCGTGCACTTGTGCACGGATCATGATCGGACGGATAATACTAGTGGGCTTTGGTTTAAGCCGAATCCTAGTATTATATTGTTGGATTATTTTCGTCTCGTTGTATTCATATTCAGTCGGAATACGGATGCGGGTATGTATATACAGATGAGGGGTATTCTTGTAATTCGTTACGAGTTTACTTTTGGAGTTGCCATTTCTTTTTCTTATGTTGAACATTTAGTTTAAATGTTTAATATTATTTTGAGGTGTAAAGCGTGAGGTTAAGTTTTGGCTTAGGCTTTGATGGTGGCACATGTGCACTTGGTGACTCATGGTATTGGTTCTTGGTGTGAGATGTGATTATGTGATGGAGATCTTTTGTGTTGGGAATTTTCTTTACTTGCTCATAAAAAACTCTTCACAGCTCACAACAAGAAAAACAACAGACACTTTCTTTAGTTGCTTTTTCTTAAGCCAAAACTTTTTTCCTCACATGGCTTCTTCTTCACCTCCATCCATACCCTCTCATGGGTTGAGAATCCATGGATGTTTTGAGACAAAGTATTCACACATAATCTCTACTTCATCTTGTGCATCTAGGATAGCAAACTGGATGCCCGAGTTGCTTCGGTTTTTGAAGCGGGAGCCCGTATTACTAATCCTCGACGTGGATCCTCTTCGACGAGGGAGACCGGAGAGCGAACTTGATCGAGGCAGCCGCAACGAGCTAAGGACAGAGGTTGAAGACTGAAGGACACGGATTGATCGGTATAACCTCGATAAACTCTTTACAGTTAACTAGTATAGGGTTAATGGTACGATCCGTCGATTATGGTTCTGTTAGCACATGGTTTTTAAAGTTTTTGTTTCGCGTTTGGCCATGGATTGATAGCCGGGGCACTGGCGTAGCCCTACATGGTATCAGAACCAACCCATTAACCGCATACTAGTTGGTTTAGACGCTGTTAAACTATCGAAACTGAAACAACTCCGAAATAATACCCGATATATTCCATTCTCTGTCATTTTTCCCAGTGTCTTCTAAAAATATTTTAGCAACTGCAGAAGACTACTTAGGTGACCACTAGACTGCACCCCAAATACAAACCACTTCCACCTGTTTTTGGACGAGCACATTGAAGAAAAAACCTTGCCGGCCGGCCATTCTATTGCTTCTGGACTTCGTGTTTTGGGTGTGGTCTGGTCTCTGGAATATTGGTTCAGTGGTATTGCTAGTTTAGCCTAGTTTGGATATGGTTTTATCTAGTTGTTTAGGGGCTATTCGGGGTTATTTCGAAGTCGATATTTCTAACATTGTTTAATGTTTTACAGTACTTACATTACTATCCGCGACCGTGAATGTCATTAGAGTGGTACAACTTGTCTAATTGCTATAGTTCTTTTAGACGGGTTTGCGAACGTGACATTCACGTTGATATTATGTGTTGTGCTGTGTTGTTGCGGATTGTCGTGGTGGATAACTTGGATGCAATGATAGTGCAATTTAGTTTTATTTGTACATTTGATATCGGCGAGCGTCCGACATGTGGACTGCCGTCACTTCCTGTTTGTATATTATTTGTTTGGGGCACGACCGGGTTGAGGTCGATGTCACCATTGTACATATTTTCTTTTTTGTACTAGGATTACCCCGCGGTGGAGTGCACGGATAGTCGGGTTCTGGAGGCAACGGGTCCACATCTCATGGCGTTGAGAAGGAGGGGGCCTCACTCTAGAATTGGCGGGCTATTCGCCGCACTCGTAGGGGGTACAGGTTAACCCAAGGAGGGGTACTCAAGTTACCGGATTCCGTGAAGTGCTGGGTGGCCCATTCACTTTGATGAAGGGGGCTGCCTCGCTGCTGGTTTTGGCGGGTAACTTGCCGCGCTCGTAGGGGTCTAGGTTTTCATTGCACAGGCTATCCACACGACCACGGGAACGTCGGGTTTCACTTGCGGCTCAAAGGAAACCCGGGGGTCCCAAATTATCTGTATTGTTTTGTGATACTTATTGCTTATCTGTGGTGTTGCATTTATCACGCCTGGAGCGATTATTATATATTGTTATATATACTAGTAGATGTTGTATATGTTTTCACCCGCGCTAGTCCAGTCCCCACTCTGTCGTTAGTTAAGTAACCTAACGGGTGATGACGGGAACCAGTGACGAATGCGGATGGCATATACATACATCATATTTTCGTTCTTTTATGGTGTGATTAATTGATGGGTCTGCGTTGATTTAGATCAATGCAAGGAAAACAGACCTATTCGATGTTGTTGGAACAATTTTAAAAAGCTGTTATTACAAGGACGTTTTCTTTTGTTTTGCATAGCGGTATTCGGTTATGAATATCCAGTACCTCATTCGACGAGGCAAGGGCTGAGATCCCTTCATCGGGAGTGACCCCTTGGGCAGAGGTTTGCGTCAGGGTAATAACTTCACTATAGTCGATTACTTTTTGCTTTGCGTCATGGTATTCAGTATGGAATATCCTGCACCTCATTCGACGAGGAAAGAGCCGAGATCCCTTCACCAGGAGTGACCTCTTTACCAAAGGTTTTCGCCACTATATATTTGTAAAAAGCTATCCGGTTCCTTCAACGATATCAAGTTCATTTCGTTAAAGGTTTTTTCGCCAAAAACCATTCGTAGCTCTCCGTCATTTCAGACGGGTAGCACTTAGTATTCATGCTATGTATGTTGGCTTTCGTCAAGGCATAGTGTATGGTAGCTATTTGTTATTTTTCTGTTGCATAGATAGATGCGTTAGTTTGGGACAGTCGTACTACTATTTTGGCCTTCGTCAAGGGTATGTACGGGTGGGTTCAAATTAACCTGGACAATGATGGGTAGAACTTGACATATGACTTATGATATGTTGGCCTTCGTCAAGGTCATAAGAGCATGGGGTAAAAATCACATCGGGAGTTTCAAACATACAGGAAACTTGTCAGGCATGCGCATACCTTCTGGAGTATGATAACTTGAGTGGATTCCATCAGGTTATCATGCGATGATAGTTGGATCCCGATACCCACTGATGAGTTGGTTTACTCCTCGGGTGATTTTAGATGATCCCGACTAATTCTTCTTTCAGGTTTGGAGGAGAATTTGAGAATACAGTGGGAGACATCCTGATTAGATAAAGTGATTGACTATTCTGATCTAGGTTAGAGTGCACGCTGAGTGTTTCTTTTCTCTCTCTCTCTTTGGCAGCGACCATGTCCCGACCTTAGACTATAACTCAGAAACTAAGTTAACCGAACTTTCTTAAAACATTGACTTTTGAATTGTCTGAGTTGCATATAACATTACCACTCCTACTTTTACCCTTTACTTTTCTCCGGAATATTCCGGATCACTACGAAGATCCACAGTTATTGGATATGACCATCGTATAGTTACATACGAACTCGAAGAAACTTGTTTCAGATTCGAGGATGGTTTCCGATTCTGGAGAAATTGAATAGGACTATTCAGTTGTCTTTTCCTTTTACCTTCTCTCAGGATGTGAGGGCTCCTAGGATTAGGAGAGGGTACACATATTGCGCTTATTGGATTGTCTTCTTCCAAACCATAGGCAGGTGTCTAAAGGTAGGAAATGAAGAAAACCAATTAGCCTAAGTGTGGTGTACAGAAGATAATAAGTAAAGAAAAATAAAGGGATTAGAAAGAGAGCAAAGTAAAATGTGACTGCTATCATTCACAACCAAACCGCGTATATCATAGACACTCCTACTTCACCTTTGCATTTCTCCGGTTTAGGAGAAATTGAATAGGATTATTCAGGTTGTCTTTTATCTTTACTTTCTCTCAGGTTGCGAGTGCTCCAAGCATTAGGAGAGTACACCTATTACGCTTAGTGGATAGTCTTCTTCCAAACCATAGGTTGGGGACGAACGGTAGGGAATGAAGAAAACCATTTAGCCTAAGGGTGGTGTACAGAAGATAATGAGTAAAAACAAATAAAAAGATTTGGAAAGATGGCAAAAAATATACGGTTACAGTCATGAATCTGCATAATGGAAGAGGCATTACTAGGAATACCCGGCCACCCCTTCGAAACATTTTCATGTTTCAGTTTCACTGTGTGTTGTTAATTGAAAATTGATTTCCCAATTAGATCCTTACTCCAGGGTATGTATTTACCAGATATGTTTCTCACATCTGTATGGTTTTACAGATGATGAGTGGGAGTAAGTTATTGGGAATTAGGTGATTATATTCTCATTATATCGGAATTCGTTGCAATTGGTGATATTTGAGGAAATCCCCTGGGGTTTTGCCTGACGGCAAATATTTGGTTTTGAATATCCGTTGTTATGCACCAATTTCAAACTGATATATCTGTACGTTTATTTTATAAAGTGAGATATAAATTTTTGAAATTATGTCCATGACATTTACCTATATCAGTTGATGGTTAGGTAAGGAGCATTAAACAGCGGTGTAATTCTTTTTAACCATGGTACAGTTTTCAACCTACGATACACAGGGTTTGAGTTATTCAACTCAGGGGACTTATACAAAGTATTGTATGTTGTCCAGTGTCCATTAGGAAAAGGGGTTGGTCCTCGTACTATATCGTACTATATTCTGTTTACTTATGACTTCTCCAGTTTTAGACAAGTATTTCGTAGAAATGCATGGTCCAAGTTTTGAGAAGTTATAGATATAAGAATAAAGTAGAGAACCACGTGATGCAAGTATCAGTATTCTTCAAGGTGATCGAACATGTAGATACTTGTGTTTGGTATTTAGTTGATAGTAATGGTTTTGAGAACTTGCTTCTCTTTCAGGTTACTCATTTTGGATGCAATCTTAGTTGAGTAATGTTGATCGGCCTCTCTCCATTTAGTTGACATGCACTAGAGACAGCTGCATGATTTGAATCTGGTTCCAATTAAATCAATGCCTCTGTTTCTATATTGTATATAGAATGGTACATATCTCAACGATGTTAAGGTATATGGAGTTGTCCGGCTTATGTTTAAAACCAAACTCTGGATAACTCAAGGCACGTTTCTGTAATGGCAGTTTGTGGGTTATCCCGGGCTATGACAAGGGGTAACTTTCTACCATCTGGAAGATCAATAGTGATATTGTTCTTGACTCGCCACAGTTTTAGAAAAATGGATTTTTTTCAGAAAACAGTAGTGGGAGTATGGTAGAACTGGAAGTGATTCCAGAACCACAGACGTTACTGAAAATTTAAATAAAACCTAAAGATTCAATCGGGTTTGACATTCCATTAGCCACTCTGTAGATATGGTGGGTAACCTCAGGCACCCGAGAGGTACTTCGGTATCCTCAAAGACGGTGGCAGGGAGGTTCTTGTTTATCCAGACTTTCCATTACTGTTGTTCTAAACTATGAGACCCGGCATGAGGATGAGTATAGTGTCGTTCTAAACTAGCTTTAGAAGTGCACGTATATATGACTCTGCCAGAGGGTTGTTGTAGTCAGTGGGAGCAGCGGAAGCATAGTGGACAAGATGCTTATGTCTATTTATAGACTAAAGCGGATATAGCGGAGATAGATCATCTATTTTTTATGTGACAGTCATAGGCTTTGATTTCATCAGAATAAGAGATAGATCTGTTAAAAAGGTAGTATGGTATGATGTCCTGGTATATGGATGACATGCACATTGTAGGAAGTGAAATTTCTATACTACGATCGGTTGTACTATGGTTGTCACACAGTGGTTCCTCCACATAGGATTTGGATATTATATCAGGCATTCTGATTACTAGATCTATGGTTTTAGATGTAGATTTGGGTAGTTTACCAATCTGTATACTTAGACAGTATTCTAAAGGTGTTTTAGAATGGACGACTCCTGGCATGGTGGTGTACCTGCAGGTGATGGAGTCACCCTCCCTAAAGGTGTCTTACAGACTAAAAGGGAGAGAGATGTGCACGATTGGAATATCACTTGCTTAGGCAATTGAGTCAATCATGAGATGTCAAGTACCACACCAGATGTTGTTTTTGCACTAGATATAATAAGTTTATATTAATCCAAATCCTGGAGAAATGTTCGGAAGCAGGTTATGAACATAAGTGGATGTTCTAGGGATTTATTAACAGCGGCCTCCTTCGGGAGACGGTTATCATTTCAGGCTTCCAAGGTGACCTGGATGACAGAGTGACTGTCAGAGTCATAGTTTTCCCTCTTGACGAGGGGCAGTAGTTTGTACAAGTGGTCTAAGCGGATACTGAGGGAGGCATGGCGCAGGATACTGATTAAATTCAGTAGACGATACAGTCTAAGAAGTTTACTGGATTTGGAGTTCATTTGTGAATTAGGTCCCATCAGATATCCAGGCATATTCTAAGACATGTATTGCTCATTTCGGGAGATGGCTTTCTCCGTGAACTTGAGATAAAAAGAGACATAGAAAGAAACATTGGAGCGGATCCACTCACTGAGGCTATTTCTCGAACACAATAGTTTTACAAATGGGTTTTGTGAAACTGATTAGTGGAGAAGTTGTGTGTTCGGTATAACACGGGCTGTGAGTACGTGACACCGCAATAATTAGCCTTAAGTGCAAGTGGGAGATTGTTGGCTATAGTGCCCTCAAGTCAATTATTGGATCACAGGCACGTGATTGCAATGATTGAGGGAGGACCTATACCGGTAGAACGGTCTTACTCGAAATGATAGTATGCTATCTGGTTTGTCTTTATCATCGTGTACATGCTTCAGGTGATATTACATATCACTGTTATATATTGATAGAGCCCATAGGATTCTTGCTTGACTACCAGCAGTATGATGGTGATCATATACGTGAGAGTTGGGTGGTCTATAAGTACATCCTTAAAGTGTCCCTTGTCGTGGGAGTTTTAAGACTGGACATCGATACTCCAAGAGTAGACTAGTGTATACGGATCGAGACCCCGACGAGGGGCGGTGGCCGGTCTCACAAGCCATTGGTGTCAGTTGGTTCACCTAAGATGTATACAGGTGCTCATTGGGTTATGAGTACATCGGACGGACTCGTCGGGAACATGCTAGTTGGTATTATACCTATTGTCAGATAGCAGTTCCCAGATGACATGTGTACAGGTTAGTCTATCGACCTGAGATCGTCATTTGTCTCATGTGAGTTCCCACTGTGCTTTGATTACTACGCTACCACGGCTCAAAGGAGTCGTGCAAACAGGTTTTAGTTGGGTACAGTCCCGAGCCACATGAAGGCAGTGAGCGGATCGTCAGGGGATTCGTCTCTCCCGGTATATTGGGGGTTGATGTCGCGGAGTGCACGGTTGGCCATCGCCAAAAATCCTCGGACGGGGTAGACAAGAATTACCAATTCGGATCAATAGTTTCTCAGTTGGTGATAGGCTTCATACCGACACTAAATGTCGCGATATTAGGGGTCTGACTTTATCCACCCCTCTAGATTCGATATGCGATTCTCATAGACGAACGGACCGGACTGTACGGATATTGTCACTGTCAGGCTCAGTAGGGTTTCAGGATGAGATTGCTCGTCGGCCTCCCTTTCGCTCAATACCTGGGTAGCCGTTACGTACAGCCAGTGCCACTGACATGCTTATGGTTAAACCCACTGCCAGCGTATTGACGAGTCTTTAGAGTCCCACACAGAGGGTTTCCCTGGTTCGGGCGGAACGTTGTAGAGGCTATATGGTTTTATGGCAGGGTTCGATCATATTCGTGCACTTGTGCACGGATCATGATCGGACGGATAATACTAGTGGGATTTGGTTTAAGCCGGATCTTAGTATTATATTGTTGGATTATTTTCGTCTCGTTGTATTCGTATTCGGTCGGAATACGGATGCATGTATGTATATACGGATGAGGGGTATTCTTGTAATTCGTTACGAGTTTACTTTTGAAGTTGCCATTTCTTTTTCTTATGTTAAACATTTAGTTTAAATGTTTAATATTATTTTGAGGTGTAAAGTGTGAGATTAAGTTTTGGCTTAGGCTTTGATGGTGGCACATGTGCACTTGGTAACTCGTGGTATTGGTTCTTGGTGTGAGATGTGATTGTGTGATGGAGATCTTTTGTGCTGGGAATTTTCTTTACTTGCTCATCAAAAACACTTCACAACTCACAACAAGAAAAACACCAGACACTTTCTTTAGTTGCTTTTTTTAAGCCAAAACTTTTTGCCTCACACTTTTCTTCAACATCAAAGTGAGATTCCGACTTCCATCAGTCTCCCATCGCCTGCCGACTCCACCGGCCGTTTCCTGCCGGTCGCCCACCCACCATAGCCGGTTGTACGCTCGTCGGCCGTCGACCGTCCTCTCATCGCTCATCGTTGGTCTGCGGTCATTCAACCATCCGTCGGCAATTTTCCATTCCATGTGCTAAGGGCAACGTCAAAATCAACTAAAATTTATACCATTTTTATATGTTATAATGGCTAGTTATTTGTAGGGTTTTCTTTTTTTATGGAAAAAAGGAAGAAAAAAAAAGAATAACAAAAAAAAGAAAAATGGAACTCCCTTCCACCAAATATCACTATTATAGTAGTGCGGATGATGGTAGGAGTCTCCATTTTAAATTTGATTTGAAAATTTGGCTTTCTAACTTGCAAGGTAAATTCATTGAAAAAATATTTAAAAATCAGTCTCAATTTGTAACCGCAGCTAATCCCATATATCTCTTCCAATAACTAAACGTATAAATTTCTCTCAGTAACTAATCATACAAAAAAAAATTAATTATGCTATATATAACGTGCAACACACGTGCTAAAAAATATAAAGAATCGAAGGTGAATTTATAACCGCAACTATTAATCTCTCAGTAACTAATACCATACAAATCTCTTTAGAATAAATTATAATTTAATATATAATGGCATATGTAAAATACTAGCTCACATAACCAAAAAAACACTATATTAAAACAAACATAGTTTAATTCCCTAAAAAAAATAATAACTTAATACATACAGCAAGGATCTGAAGCCACCGCCCGCAAAAATCCACCATCCAAAACATCATTTGCAGAAAAGAAAACAAACACAGTCGCCAAAAATTTAATAATTACAACTTGACAACAATTAGATTGGCTTATTTCAACAAAGACACCAGGTGCTTTACCCGACTTGCCTAAATCCCATCCTCAAAACCTCATGGTGTTTCCTTCCGTCAAACAATACCCTCCTCACCAAGAAATTATTCGGTGTGCTCGTTTACGTAATACACCTGGACAAGAGAAGGGAAGAGATGGCAAGCTCCGTATTCTTATTTTTTTCTTCCATCGAACTACAGTCGCCGCAGGTTTGATGATAGTCGTTTTGAACACAATCAGGTAAACCACAAGATGATGGTCATGGAGAAATAAGTCGAGTTATAGTTTACGGTGCATACCGTTCATGTAGTTCTTGACAGTACGGAAATGGAAGCCGCTCCGCTGCCATGCCAACATCCGGTCCGACCATGGGTAGTCGAGGCAGCCATAGCCATCCCCTTGGCACTCACCCTCCCCCACCCTTACTGGATCCCCACCCGAGCCCGAACCGGAACCGGAACCCAGATTGTATAAAACTAACGCCCACTACTACAATAAGGGGTTGCCCCTACGGCTACAGGAATCCGTAAGACCCCATGGTTTCCTCTACAGTGCACTACGGATTAATTTAAAAATATTAAAACGTAATTTGTTATTTGACCCTACGGAGCCGCAAAAGAAGGCCCTACGGATTAATCCATAGGGGCATATATGGGTTATTTATAAAAAAAAAATCAAGCCCAGAAATTTCCTCGTTCCTAAAATTTCCTCGCTCTCATTCATCTCCCGCGCGCGCCTCGTCACCACCGCACTCCCGCGCGCGTCTCGTCGTCGCCGACATCATCGTCGACTTCCTCGTCGACGGTAGGAACTCTCTCGCCGCCGATCTCCTCCTTGCATCGTCGGGACAGTAGAATCGCCGGGTTAAGATTAGTAAATTTCATTTTTAACTTCTAATTATTCATTTATTTGTGTTATTGTTGATTATTGGGTTGCTACTAGGGCTTAGAGTTAGGGTTCGGTCTAGGATTTGGGCTAGGGTTTGGGTTAATTAGTTAGGGTTAAGGTTAGGGTTCAGTGTAGGGTTAGGGTTCGATTTAGGGTTAGGGTTGGGTTTGGTTCAGTTCAGGTTAGGGTTAGGGTTAGGGTTGGGTTCAGTTCAGTTCAGGTTAGGGTTAGGGTTAATTAGTTAGGGTTAGAGTTAGGGTTCAGTTTAGGGTTAGGGTTCGGTTCACGGTTAGGGTTAGAGGCTAGGGTTAATTAGGTAAAATAGAGTGTATTTGTGTTAGGGTGTTGATTATGGTTAATTGGGTTAATTAGTGATAATTTGAAGGGTTAGGGCGTTGATTAGGGTTAATTTGGGTTAAGTTTGGGTTAACTAGGGATAAGTTGTGTTAGGGTGGCGATTAGGGTTAATTAGGTTAATTAGGGTTAGGGTTTAGGGTGCACTAGTTTCTTCAGTAGGATACTCGATGATAATGTAAACGTACAATTTTACCGTAAATGCAAGAAAAATTTACCCTAAACTTGAAATTTCGAACCCTTAATAACGAAACGTAAACGCAAAACCTATTCATGTTAAATATTCAAGTTAAAACCAATATATGATACTCGATGATAATATGAAACTTTCATATTCTCATCGATACTCATATGTGAAAATCAAAGCACGACTTAGTCCCCGTCTATCAGTTAACATACGTTCGATATTCGTCGTGACATAGAACTATACGAAAGTTGTTAAAGATCGGACGGTATAGTTCGGTACTAACAACCGTCGTGTCGTCTATATGACGAGAAAATTCAATCGTATGATAACCGATAGATTTGTCCAGTATGGACAAATTAAGAATATATAAAGCAAACACCTGCATTCACTTGTGTTTTCATTCGTTTCGAGTTATTTCGTTGGTACTTTTCCGCTGGTTCTCCGTGTACAAAGATATATTAGATGTTCATTTCAACGTTATTTCACAGTTTTGAAATGATTATCTATTCTATTACAGTGTTGTAACACCCGAATTCATCTATACCAATTCCAGTTTCCGTATTTACCTATCCATGGTCTTTTCTTGATTTAGCGTGTTTGGGTGCGAATGGTATTTTACATATTACTTTGCGTTCGACCCGACCCGCTAGCTTGAACCTGTTTGATTCTTATTTATAGATTACCATGGCTTGTTGCATTGACTCGTGCATCTAGTATAAACTGCATATTGGCATTTCATTTGACATCGCATGTTTTATCATATAACTTTAAGTCACAGAAAATATTTTTAAAATTGCATTTTATAGCCTGCTTGATGCCCCAAATCCTATGGTAGCATCTGCGCATCTTATTCTCATTTCGTTCGGTGAAACGGACGTGTTTGGATGGCTACGCGCACGTACATGCATCCGTTCTTGGGGGTATGCATTTTGTTTGACTGAGCATTCATTTTGAAATTTGGAAGTCGCATATATTTTTCATATTTTTAATCTGAATTTTTAGACCCGACCCGGGCTTGTTTTGGAGTAAATTTGTATTTGCCAAAATCTCAAAACGTACTAATATTATATTAATATATTTCTAAACTATAATTATATATATACTATCTTATATTAT
Source organism: Agapanthus africanus (assembly GCA_030015575.1). Lineage (NCBI taxonomy): Eukaryota > Viridiplantae > Streptophyta > Magnoliopsida > Asparagales > Amaryllidaceae > Agapanthus > Agapanthus africanus. Next base: position 333,285,046 of record JASDDO010000024.1, on the reverse strand, counting down.
TTGTTATATCTAATCAGAATCTAATTTTCACATTCAAAACAGTTAACAAATCTTTTTAAAGCAAACAAATCTCTCTCTCTCATTAATTTAATATGCATTCTTAATTCATGCACGTGAACTCTCTCTCTCTCTCTCTCTCTCTCTTTCTTCTCTTTCTCTAAACCTTTACCCGTCTCACGCAACCCTAACCCACGCCTTCACCGCGTCTCATCGCCGTCCCCTCGATCCCGATTTCCTCCCTCTCTTTGCTCATCTCCTCGTCCTCTCTCTCTCCTTCCTCCTTCACCCCATCGCCCTCAACCATTGCACGACCCCAAGAACCCACTGCAACCATCGCATCTGCCCACGCCTGCACACCTCGCCGTCGGCGCCCGTCGCCTCGCCGTCACAACCTCTGGTTACCCTCACCTCTCTTTCCTCTCCCTTGCAAACTCAACCCCTGCGCAACCCAAGAAAACCACTCCAAGCCTCGCCTGCTCGCAACTTTGCCGCAAATCCATCACCGGCGGCCTCACCTCGTCATCATCTCTCTTCCCCGACATCCCAACACCACCATCACCTTCACCCCTCAACAACCCAGTTTTCACCCCCCAGCTCAGCACCCGACCACAAGAGTCATGACACCCGAGAACCCTAGGTCACCACTGCCTCGTCGGGGATCTCGCCGTCGCTGACCCATCGTCGACGTCTCCCTTAGCTCGTCTCTGACTCCAGAGCTTCCATACTTTGTGTTGGGGTAAAAATTTACACCCCGGTTGACCGAGTCAAAATCAAGGTCAACCTCAAGCTAGGTGGGCCCAAGCCCAGGTCAAGCGGGCCCATGCCCAAGTCGAGCCCGCGGCCAGCCTCCCCATGCCAACAACAAAAATCATGTAACAAATAATTTTTATGTAACTTTTGTGCATGAATGTATGGAAAATGGGCATAAAGCCAAATTTTTGTAAACCCATGGCTTGTGTGCAAAATGAAATGGCACATGAGTCATGGGATAGGCAAAATGCCATTTTGTAAAGCCCAAGGGGTTATATGTAAATATGTAAGCCTATAAAAGGCAACATGATGATGAATAAAGCATACACTTTTTCACTCCCTCAAAAAACTAGGGTTTGTGCCTTCACTCTCTCTTCTTCAAGTTCTTTCTCTTCCTTTTCATTTTCAAAATAAATCAAGAGCTTAGTTCTCTTTTTTTTTAAAACTAAACAAAGTTTTACCATAAACCCATCTCCCAAAACTCCATCAAGAGAAGAAAAAGGGTATCTTTTTTTATCATCCAAGATCTAGATCTTGGAGTTTCAAGAGAACCCATTTTGGGTTTCTTCTCAAAGAAGAAAGGAGAAAATCTTTTGGAGTTCAACTCCACAAATAAAAATCTGTTGGAGTTTAACTCCACAAATAAAAATCTTTTGGAGTTCAACTCCACAACCAGGAAAATTATTTTGGAGTTTAACTCCACTACAAAAATTCTTTTGGAGTCCAACTCCACAATAAAAATCTTTTGGAGTCCAACTCCACAAATAAAATTCCTTTGGAGTCCAACTCCACAAAAAATATATATATATATATTTTTTTTGGAGAGTCAAACTCCACATTACATTTTTTTAGCCATTTAAAATTCTTTTGGAGTTGAACTCCACGTAAAAATAAAAAATAAAAAAAAGGCGGCGGTCACATGCAAAGCATGTGACCAGCCCCATCACATGTTTAACATGTGACGGGTGAGCATGTGACCGGCGTCACATGCAAAGCATGTGACGGGCGTCACATGTTTGCATGTGACGGGCGTCACATGCTAAGCATGTGACGGGTCACATGCTAAGCATGTGATGGCCTTCTCACATGCAAGCATGTGACCCCCCGTCACATGAGGGGTCACATGCTAACATGTGACCCTCCATGTCGCATGCTAACATGTGACCCCATTTTTTTTTAACAAAATACAAAATTCTCTTTTTTTCTTTTCTTCTTTCTTCCTCCTTTTTTTTATTTAAAATAAAAATAAATAAATATTAAATAAATAAAAATAAATTATAAATAATATTTAAAAATTAAGAAAATGCATAATTATTTTCTTTTCTTCTTTTCTTTATTTAATCCCTTTTTCTATTTAAAAAAATATTAAATAAATATTAAATAAATAAAAATAAATTATAAATAATATTTAAAAATTAAAAAAATACATAATTATTTTCTTTTCTTCTTTTCTTTATTTAATCCCTTTTTCTATTTAAAAAAATATTAAATAAATATTAAATAAATAAAAATAAATTATAAATAATATTTTTAAATTAAAAAAATATTTAAAAATTTATAAAAAAAATTCTCCAAGTATTTATTTACTTATTTATTTTCGTTTTTATATATAGAAAATATATATATATGTATATATCTCTTTTTACAAGTGGAATAAAACAAAAAATACACACACACCAACACACTGCATATTGAGTTCGCATGACCAGTTTAACCCGTCAATCGGAGGTTCCTTCGCTCCAAATGCGAGGGGTAATTAACGGCAGCTTAGTCCGCGGCTGCCGGAGATTCGGATCCCCACAATCAATAAACCCCGGCCTACCCTAGGCAGGGGGAATCTGTAATGCGCCTGATAAGCGCGCGCGTATTCCGATCTTAATGGGGTGACGAAAAACACCCTACAGATTCTGGCACGCCCGGTGTGACCATCTCTCTTCCCATATTTCGGGTTAAATGTTCATGAGAACTCAATCAATATACATATCGATTTCCTATACTGAAATAATGTTTCTATTTGCAGGGGTTAACAATTTCCTATTGCCATATTCGATGCAAGTCGGTATTTGAACGATTTTTCTTGGCCCCAGCTTGGGGCAAGGCCATCAACACTGACAAAGTAATAAGGCATCTCGGGCAAACTCCAGCGGTGCCCCTTGCAGCTACTCAATCAGGTATCTTCTCTGAGCTCCTCGTCATATGACCTCCACGTCGTTAAACTGGAAACAGATGACCTCTACGTCTTTAAACTGGAAACAGCAGACCTCCAAGTCGTTAAACTGGAAACAGATGACCTCTACGTCGTTAAACTGGAGACAGATGACCTCCAAATCGTTAAACTGGAAACAGATGACCTCTACGTCTTTAAACTGGAAACAGATGACCTCTACGTCGTTAAACTGGAAACAGCAGACCTCCAAGTCGTTAAACTGGAGACAGATGACCTCCAAGTCGTTAAACTGGAGACAGATGACCTCCAAGTCGTTAAACTGAAAACAGATGACCTCTACGTCTTTAAACTGGAAACAGATGACCTCTACGTCTTTAAACTGGAAACAGCAGACCTCTAAGTCGTTAAACTGGAAACAGATGACCTTTACGTCTTTAAACTGGAAACAGATGACCACCAAGTCGTTAAACTGGAAACAGATGACCTCTACGTCTTTAAACTGGAAACAGATGACCTCCATGTCGTTAAAATGGAAACAGATGACACCAAGTCGTTAAACTGGAAACAGCAGACCTCCAAGTCGTTAAACTGGAGACAGATGACCACCACGTCGTTAAACTGGAAACAGATGACAACCAAGTCGTTAAACTGGAAACAGAGGACCACCACGTCGTTAAACTGGGAACACCTGATGACCACCACGTCGTTAAACTGGAAACAATCGACCACCACGTCATTAAACTGGGAACAGTCGACCTCTAAGTCGTTAAACTGGGAATGTAAAAAAATGTAAATAGAAAAAAAAATGTGTAAATAAAAGAAAAATAAAGAAAAGCCGAAATGATAGGGCAACTCGCAATAAAAATCAGCGAGTAAAAATAAAAATGAAAATAAAGCCGAAATGATGGGGCAACCGCGAATAAATAGCCGAAATGATAGGGCAATCGCGACCTTCGCGATAAGAAAAGCTGAAATGATAGAGCAATCGTGGTAAAACAAAACAAAAAAAGCGGCGAATGATGAGTCGCTCCTGGTACCATATTCCAGTGCAGCGATGCAGACGCCAAACAAAAATCCAATTTCCCAAAATTCTTTCGGCCCTACGGTTAGTCCCCAAATTGACTGCCGTATACAATCCACGGGCTCAAATAATTCTCATCACCCTCATGCCCCACCTTAATCACCAGTTACGCGGCTGGTCTCCGCCTTTGGAATTATGCTCCATTGAGAAGACCCACTCATGTGTCCTCACGATACATGAGGAGAACAAACCTTTGTGGGATCCTTACGACTCACGAAGGAAAAAAACACTTAGGAGTCCTCACGACTCCTAAAGAGAAAATACACTTGCGAGATCCTCACGACTCGTTGGGAGAAATTGCTTTTATGGGACCCTCACGGCCCATAAAATTGAAAAGTCTTAGGTGGTGGGGATCTAAACCTGTCTCCTAAGCCATCGCTCCCCAACCACCAAGTGGTGAATGATGAGTCGCTCTTGGTACCATATTCCAGTGCAGCGATGCAGACGCCAACCAAATTCCAAATTCAAACCCCAAGTGGCGAATGATGAGTCGCTCCTGGTACCATATTCCAGTGCAGCGATGCAGACGCCAACCAAATCCCAAAGTGGCGAATGATGAGTCGCTCCTGGTACCATATTCCAGTGTAGCGATGCAGACGCCAACCAAATTCCAAATCCCATACCCCAACGGCGAATGATGAGTCGCTCCTGGTACCACATTCCAGTGCAGCGATGCAGACGCCAACAAAGTCCTGAAATTTTTCCGGCCCTACGGTCTGGATCATACATCCTGCAAAACCGTATACAATCCACGGGCGTAAAACAATCCCGATCTCTCCAAAAAAAAGAAAAAAAGAAGAACGCACAAGCAAAATGGGCACGGATGAAAAGCCGAAAGGGCTCCGTGAGTAAAAACAGCAGGACTGCCGGCGAGTTTGTGAAAACCCGGAAGGGCGCAAACTCGTAAAAAAAAGAGAAATGAAATGCACTCGCAAAGTCCTCTCGACTTTGTGAGAAGAAAATTCCCGCGTGAGATCCCTCCGACTCACAAATGAGCAACACACTTAGGAGTCCCCACGACTCCTAAGGAGAAAATACACCTACGGGAACCTTACGACCCGTAGGGAGAAAATGCTTTGTGAGACCCTTACGGCTCACAAAATGGAAAAGCCTTAGGTGACAGGGATCTAAATCTGTCTCCTAAGCCACCAATTCCCAAATCCTCCCGGGGCAAATGATGAGTTGCTCCTAGCATTATTCCAGTGCAGCAATGCAGATGCCAAACAAACCAAATCCAAATCCTCCCGGGGCAAATGATGAGTTTCTCCTGGCATTATTCCAGTGCAGCAATGCAGATGCCAAACGAAAAAAAAAAACCAAATCCAAATCCTCCCGGGACAAATGATGAGTTGCTCCTGACATTATTCCAGTGCAGCAATGCAGATGCCAACAAAAATACCAATCCCAAAATTCTCTCACGACAAATGATGATTCGCTCCTGGTACCATATTCCAGTATAGCGATGCTAATGTCAACTCAAGTCAAACAAATCAAACCAACCAATTCCAACATCGACCTTTGCGTCAAACAGCGACACTCCGCCTCGGGGAAACGTCAAGCAGACACTCCGTGCCGGGGGCACATCGACAGCAGACACTCCGCCTCGGGGAAACGTCAACCAGCGACACTCCGTGCCAGGGGCACGTCTACCAAATCGCTCCGTAACAGAGCGTCGACCGTCTATGTCGCAAAAAGGGCAGTGCAGGCTCCCACAAATTGGGAACCCAAATCGCTCCGTAACAGAGCGTCGACCGTCTATGTCGCAAAAAGGGCAGCGCAGGCTCCCGCAAACTAGGAACCCAAATCGCTTCGTAATAGAGCGTCGCCGTCTATGTCGCAAAAAGGGCAGTGCAGGCTCCCGCAAATTGGGAACCCAAATCGCTTCAGAACAGAGCGTCGACCGTCCATGTCGCAAAAAGGGCAGTGCAGGCTTCCTACAAAGCAGGAACCAGATCGCTCCGGGCAAGGGAAACGTCTACCATGAACACTCTGTCTCGGAGACGCGTCAAGCGTCGACCGTCCATGTCGTAAAAAAGGCAGTGCATCCCAAAAAGTGGGAACCAAAACAAGTCTCCTCCACATGAAAGAAGATCCATCAATTTCATGCACACGACCCACATGTGCGGTGTGCATTTATTGATGGGGGGCAATTTGTTGGGGTAAAAATTTACACCCCGGTTGACCGAGTCAAAGTCAAGGTCAACCCCAAGCTAGGTGGGCCCAAGCCCAGGTCAAGCGGGCCCATGCCCAAGTCGAGCCCGCGGCCAGCCTCCCCATGCCCACAACAAAAATCATGTAACAAATAATTGTTATGTAACTTTTGTGCATGAATGTATGGAAAATGGGAATAAAGCCAAATTTTTGTAAGCCCATGGCTTATGTGCAAAATGAAATGGCACATGAGCAATGGGATAGGAAAAATGCCATTTTGTAAAGCCCAAGGGGCTATATGTAAATATGTAAGCCTATAAAAGGCAACATGATGATGAATAAAGCATACACTTTTTCACTCCCTCAAAAAACTAGGGTTTGTGCTTTCACTCTCTCTTCTTCAAGTTCTTTCTCTTCCTTTTCATTTTCAAAATAAATCAAGAGCTTAGTTCTCTTTTTTTTTAAAACTAAACAAAGTTTTACCATAAACCCATCTCCCAAAACTCTATCAAGAGAAGAAAAAGGGTATCTTTTTTTATCATCCAAGATCTAGATCTTGGAGTTTCAAGAGAACCCATTTTGGGTTTCTTCTCAAAGGAGAAAGGAGAAAATCTTTTGGAGTTCAACTTCACAAATAAAAATCTGTTGGAGTTTAACTCCACAAATAAAAATCTTTTGGAGTTCAACTCCACCACCAGGAAAATTATTTTGGAGTTTAACTCCACTACAAAAATTCTTTTGGAGTTTAACTCCACAGTAAAAATCTTTTGGAGTTCAACTCCACCATCAGGAAAATTATTTTGGAGTTTAACTCCACTACAAAAATTCTTTTGGAGTTTAACTCCACAGTAAAAATCTTTTAGAGTTCAACTCCACAAATAAAATTCCTTTGGAGTCCAACTCCACAAATAAAATTCTTTTGGAGTTTAACTCCACAAAAAAATATATATATATTTTTTTGGGGAGTCTAACTCCACATTACATTTTTTTAGCCATATAAAATTCTTTTGGAGTTGAACTCCACGTTCAAAAAAAAAAAAGATGGTGGTCATGTTACCTGCCCCATCACATGTTTAACATGTGACGGGGTCACATGCAAAGCATGTGACCAGCCCCATCACATGTTTAACATGTGACGGGCGTCACATGCAAAGCATGTGACCAGCGAAAGCATGTGACCGGCGTCACATGTTTGCATGTGACGGGCGTCACATGCTAAGCGGGTCACATGCTAAGCATGTGATGGCCTTCTCACATGCTAGCATGTGACCCCCCCCCACATGAGGGGTCACATGCTAACATGTGACCCTCCATGTCACATGCTAACATGTGACCCCATTTTTTTTAACAAAATACAAAATTCTCTTTTTTTCTTTTCTTCTTTCTTCCTTCTTTTTTTATTTAAAATAAAAATAAATAAATATTAAATAAATAAAAATAAATTATAAATAATATTTAAAAATAAAAAAAACATAATTATTTTCTTTTCTTCTTTTCTTTATTTAATCCATTTTTCTATTTAAAAAAAATATTAAATAAATAAAAATAAATTATAAATAATATTTTTAAATTAAAAAAAAATTTAAAAATTTATAAAAAAAAATTCTCCAAATATTTATTTACTTATTTATTTTCATTTTTATATATAGAAAAAATAAATATATGTATATATCTCTTTTTACAAGTGGAATAAAACAAAAAAAATACACACACACCAACAAACTGCATATTGAGTTCGCATGACCAGTTTAACCCGTCAATCGGAGGTTCCTTCGCTCCAAATGCGAGGGGTAATTAACGGCAGCTTAGTCCGCGGCTGCCGGAGATTCGGATCCCCACAATCAATAAACCCCGGCCTACTCTAGGCAGGGGGAATCTGTAATGCGCCTGACAAGCGCACGCGTATTCCCATCTCAATGGGGTGACGTAAAACACCCTACACTTTGAACACAGCCTCACCTTCTTCTTGCTCTTCTTCTTTCCTCTTTTCTTTCTTGATCTCGTGCTTTTCCGGTGATCGCCGGAAAACCCCGTCGACGTCCCCTAGCCTCGCCTCTGTTCACAAGCACCAAACCCGAAGGACCCCAACCTATCTTCTTCTTCTCCTCCTTTTCTTCTTCTTCTTCTTCTTTCTTTTCTCTTTTCTTCTTCTGATCATCGCCGGAGCCGTGCCGCTGCCGACGATCCGAGCAACCCAGTGGACGTTCCCTACCTGCGTGGCCATATTCTTGGAGTGCCAGGTTTTGTTCTCTATGTGTATGTGCGCATCGAGACTTGTACCGACTTCGGGCGCTGCGTCTACATCCGTCATGATATCCGTTCAGGCAAGTGAAAACTTACTACATGCTATTTAAATTACTATATAGGCTATTTAAATTACTACATACCTATTTGAGTGCACGTTAAACCTGTAGTTTACCTTTAATACCATAATTTCCATTTTAACAGTTCGACGTCCCGTTATATCATTTTAGATTCATCGCTCGAAACATACCATGTTGCATTTAGTTTTATTATACATAGTACTCACAATCATATTTAAATCATATAATAATTATTTGCATAGCCCACGGTACCCCTTTTATTTTATACCCTGACGGACGACCGTTCGCGTACATCTAACCTGATTTATAGTCCTTTGCATCTTTAGATTATTTAGTACATATTAACCTGATTTTAACATCCATATTGTTATACTGTAGTTAAGTAATGTTGAAACTATCCCTTAAACACAAAATGATAACCGTGCATCGATACAATGTAATCTGTACTTATTTGCATATCATATTACATGTTCCAGTTTATTGTTCTGTTAGTACCCATGCTTGTTTATTTATAATCTTGTCTATGTTAGTTTGATTATGAGCACCTATATGACATCTTGTGCCACCTGACGTGACTTGTTACACCTATTACTTGACCCGACATGGTAACGTACAACTCCTGACATGACATGACACCTATATAAATTATTTGACTTAACCTGATGTACCATGGCTTCATCTGTTACCTGATCTTGTGTCTAATGCCAACAAACTTGACCTGTAGTCCTTACGGACCGTTCCTGTTGTCTATCCAGACAAACCTGCACCTACCTGATCCTGAGTTGGCATTAGTTCTTGATTACTTAATACCTGACTTAAACACATATAACTTGGGGGTATGGGGAAATCAATGATGAAACCTGACTTGTAACTCGACAGTTCGACACCTGTTCTGATCAGTCTTCTGGGCTAGGCCAGCCCCGGGGTGATGACGCTGACATCACTCATCTTTACATGCTACCTTTTACTGCCGAGCGACACGTCTCGGATTCAGCCCGAGAATCTTGACCGTGGTCCCGGGCACGCACGGGATACTATTGAGTTACATCGATGATTCATCAAATTGATTTCAAAGACTTGAGAGTAGTTAACCCACTAGACTAGTTTAGATAACTCACTACACATCACCCCACTGTCCTTACTTGTATCACTGTTATACTTGTTTACCATTTATGCTCATACTTGCATGTATTGCTGCCCCTGTTTATATTATTGCTTGATGTTATGACGCGCTGACGTCTGGGTTTTGTATGGCCCAGATTCTTCTACCTTGTTGCAGACTGATCAGGAGTATTGCCGCTGTTAGACCTAGAGGTGAAGTTCCTGTCGGTATGTAGTTTTGCTTTCTAGGTGTTTCATTTATTGCATCTTTTGCTTCCGCATATCATTATTTCTTGACTCATTCATTCTGGCTCATGGACATGTACTAGATAGTTTAGTTTACTTTCCTGTTCTTGATATCTCTACAGCCGTAATGTGACTGTGGAAGGATTTTTCCTATCCACAGGTCGCATGGTTGGCTATGTCACGTGCCCATCTTATCATACTCTGGGAAGCGGGGCATGATATGGTTCTTTTGGTATCAGAGCCATAGGATAAATTTTAATCGAGTTTGATTCTTTTGTAGTTGGGTATTGGACCCAATACACGAATCAGAATACTCGTGATTAGGAACATGTCCTGCCACCTAGTTATCGTGATTCTTGAATCATATCTTTCTCTTATCCTTTGCCTTGACGATATGCAAACCACTTTGCATCTCGACTTGAAACCTTTTGGTTCACTATTGTCTCTCCCTGTTCCTTGATTCCGATACTAGGATTTGGGCGACTTGAGTGGAGTTATGTAATTGTACCCATGAACTGCAGCATAGTTACAATGCGGTACTCTATTTAAGTAACTTGGAGTCCTGGTCTCGATTCACTTCCATGTTTCATGGTTGTTATATTATCTTGCTTCTCTCGGTTTCATTGCTTACCAGTTCTTGTTTTACCGCCAGCTTGAATCATGCTACCGTGCTTAATCCTCTTCAGTATCTTGACTTCGGATGAAGTCATCTTGGCATCCTACTTGTTCATATCTTTCCCGCATTGGAATTATTCAATTCCGGTGTATTCCTTATTTGTTGTCGTCTTGGGAATGGATTTTCGTGGCATCTTCCACGCTCACATTGATTGTAGAGCAAGGAAAGCGAATTTACAGATTCCCGAACATCCGGAGGTTGTTTTGCTGGAGGAAGTAGTTCTGTCGGGCCAGTCGAGTTTAGAGCTAGGCCGACAAACAATGTTCTTTCGTCAATGGAAGTTATTATAGAAGAAGCGCCGGCTATATTACGAAGTTTCATGGACGTGTTTGAAGACATATCAGGTTTGCCGCCGAAGCGAGACGTAGAGTTCGCGATTGATCTTGTTCCTGGTGCAGCACCAATCTCAAAGGCGTACTATCCAATGGCACAAGTGGAATTGGAAGAAGTCAAGAAACAGGTTGCTGAATTACTTGAGAAGTTTTGGATTCGCAGCAGTAACTCACCTTGGGGAGCTCCAGTTCTGCTAGCAAAGAAGATGATGTCATAAGGAGGATGTGCATCGATGATCGAGAATTAAACCGGGTGACTATTGAGAACAAGTACCCGATCCCTCGCATTGGCGAATTGTGCGAGCAGCTTAGTAGTGCGAGGGTATTCTCGAAGTTGGATTTGCGATCCGGATATCATCAGGTCCGAGTTAAATCAGAAGATATTCGCAAGACTGCGTTCAGAACTTGGTATGGACATTACAAGTATTTAGTGATGCCATTCGGAGTCGCGAATGCACCGGCGATATTTATGGACTTGATGAACCGAATCTTTCACCGTTCTTGGACCAGTTTATAGTGGTGTTCATCGATGATATTCTGGTCTACTCAAAGGAGTATTGAAGAGCTGTAGAACACTTGAAGATCGCACTGCAGACATTGAGGTAAGAAAGATTGTATGCAAAGATGAGCAAGTGCGAGTTTTGGCTTGATGAAGTGAAGTTTTTGGGCATGTCGTAGTGGGAGATGGAATCGCCGTTATCCAGGGAAAATTGCAGCAGTTCAAGATTGGCCGATTCCGAAGAACGTTGCAGAGATCAGAAGTTTTCGGGGACTTGCAAGATACTACAGAAGGTTCGTGGAGAATTCTGCTCGTTTGGCTGATCCTCTGACCAAGCTTACCCGCAAGGAAGTACCATTTGTGTGGACGGATAGGTGTGCGTCAGCTTTTGAGACGTTGAAGCAGAGATTGATAACCGCTCCTGTTTTAACCGTACCAGACGGTTCCGGAGGATTGGTGATTCACAGCGACGCATCTGGGAAAGGTTTGGGATGTGTTTTGATGCAGCATGGGAAGTTTGTAGCTTACGCGTCGAGACAGTTGAAGACCCATGAGAAGAATTACCCAACTCATGACTTGGAGCTAGCAGCGGTGATTTTCGCTTTGAAGATTTGGAGACACTACTTACTGGGCGAAAGGGTCAAAGTATTCACCGATCACAAAAGCCCAAAGTACGTGTTCACACAGAAGGAGCTTAATATGAGGCAGTATAGATGGGTGGAGCTGATAGCCGACTACGATCTTGATCTTAAGTACCATCCAGAGAAGTTAATGTTGTGCCGGATGCGCTTAGTCGGTTACCAGCAATTCGGATGTTGACTGCACAAAATGAACTTATTGAAGACTTTCGGAGATTCGAGTTGGAGATCGTGCTATCGCATTCTTCGGGATAGTTGATGCAGCTGCAAGTACAGACGTCGTTGATCGATGATATTAAAGCAGTGCAATTGCAGGACCCTAGATTGCAGAAGTTTCGAGAACGGGTGGAAGCTGGACTTCGAACGGACTTGTTGATTCATGAAGATGGTTCGTTGCGTTATAGTAGCCATTTGTGTGTGCTAAAAAGAGACATTCGCGAAGAACTTATGGGGAGGCTGATTAATCTCAAAAACTATCTATTACCGCAATCAAGAACGGCGTCGCTTGGTAGCTAGCCGGTGAGTACGGGTCGGTCCACAGGGATATTGTGAATTTCCTAGTCGCTCAAACGAGTTAATTCCGATTGTGGTCGGATTGATTATTAAATCTAAAAACTGAATTAATCTATATCTAAATCTTGCTAGGATTGGGTCTAGGTTAAGTTTGGAAAGTCAATAAATCTCACCGTTTTCTATACCCATATGAAGATCTAATTAGGAGTTATGGTAATTATTAATAAAGGGGATTAGAATCATTTGGAAAGATGTTTCTTCCTCTAGGTTCTTGTCCTTCCTTTATCAATCCTTACCCTAACCTCCATGGAAAACAATCACAACCGGGCCTTTATGCTAAGGTATCACCGCTACCTCGTGGGATAGGGTGCCGTAGGGAGCGGTATGTGCATGTATGCATAGAGTCCTATGAAAATATATGACGGGCAAGAAAAGGGATGAGAGATCTTCGTCTCTCAAACATTCCCCAGATCTAACCCTAACAAGCGAGGAGACTACTCGCTCATTAGGGAATTGAAGAACATTTATCTAGGGCAGAGAATGAAAATTACCTAGGGCAAGAATTGAAATCTAAACTAGGGCAAGAATTGAAATTACCTACTTACTTTACAGACAGCTCTCTCCAAACATCAACACAGGGTTGTCAGATCTGAATTCATGATATGAAAAGAGGCATCGATGCTCTCCAAAAGAATTCTAAATTTTATTCATAAAAAGAGGCATAGGGGAGGCATAACCTTTACAATGATTTATAGTTCATATTTATAGGACATAGAAACCCTAGGTTACAATTGATTCGCATGTCTACATTTACCAAAATATCCTTAGGAAGACCTAGTCAAAGTAGACTTCAAGCTTTGGTAAAATTTATGTCTGGAAATTTTGGAAATGATTATGGGCTTCTTGGGCTTTTTATTTCTTTGGATCTTTATTCAATTTGGCTTCTCTATTTCTTCCAGATCTCCAGTGAACAATTGCAGTGGATTTTTAACCGTTTACTTTGTAATCTTGGACCTTGCGTTGCCTTGTACTGATCTTTTGTGTATGCTTGATTAAGATCCTTCTATTTGTTGTTCAAAGTCCCTTTTTTTGTGTCGTCTTTTCATCGTTTTCACTGTTTTCTGTCCAAGAACCTGTAACCTGTAATATGTAGCAGACATGCGTCAAAAGCACCTGTTTATTTATAAAACGAATAAGAATGGGGAATATAATAATGCAATATTATGGTGTGAACAGAGGCGCACAGCTCAGCATATTCCGTACATCTAGAAGGCATGAAGATGTACCGAGATATACGACAGCATTTCTGGTGGGAAGGCATGAAACGGGAGATTGCCCGCTTTGTAGCAAAGTGCTTGGTGTGTCAGCAAGTTAAGACTGAACATCAACGGGTTTCTGGTTTATTGCAACCACTTCCGATTCCTCAGTGGAAGTGGGAACATATAACCATGGATTTCGTGACGGCTTTACCGCAGAGTCCAAAGGGCAACAATGCAGCTTGGGTGATTGTTGACGGATTGACCAAGGCAGCTCATTTCATCTCTTTTCGAGATGATCAATCAACAGAAGTTTTGGTAGAACAGTGCATACAGGAGATAGTAAGATTGCATGGAGTACCGATGAGCATCGTGTCCGACTGGAACACCCGTTTCTTATTGCACTTTTGGAGGGGCTTACAGGAAAGTTTAGGGACTCAATTGAAGTTTAGCATAGCTTATCACCCTCAAACAGATGGCTAGAAGGAGAGAACGATCCAAACTCTTGAAGACATGTGGAGAACTTGCATGTTAGACTTCAAGGGTTCATGGGAGGATCATCTACATTGGTGGAGTTTTCTAACAGCAACAGTTTCCAGGCGACTATTCAGATGGCTCCATTCGAAGCTTTTTTATGGTCGCAAGTTGTTGGAGATAGTGCCCTCAAAGTCAATTATTGGATCGCAGGTACGTGATTGCAATGATTGAGGCATGACCTATACCGATATGACAGTCTTACTCAAGATGATAGTATGCTATCTGGTTTGTCTTTATCATCGTATATATGTTTTAGTTCACTATTGCATGATGATAGAGCCCATAGGATTCTTGCTTGACTACCAGCAGTATGATGGCGATCATATACGTGGGAGCTGGGGTCTGTAAGCACATCCTTAAAGTGTCCCTAGTCGTGGGAGTTTCGAGATAGGGCATCGATACTCTAGAGTAGACTAGTGTATACAGTCGAGACCCCGACGAGGGACGATGGCCGGTCTCACAAGCCATTGGTGTCAGTAGGATCACCTAAGATGTATACAGGTGCTCATTGAGTTATGAGTACACCGGACAGGACTCGCCGGGAACCTGCTAGTTGGTATTATACATATCGTCAGATAGCAGTTCCCTGGTGACATGTGTACAGGTTAGTTCATCGACCTGAGATCGTCATTTGTCTCGTGTGAGTTCCCACTGTGCTTAGATTACTACCCTACCACACTCAAAGGAGTTGTGCAAACAGGTTTTAGTTGGGTACAGTCCCGAGCCACATTGGAGGCAAGTGAGCGGATCGTCGGGGATTCGTCTCTCCCGGTATTGGGGGTTGATATCGCGCAGTGCACGGGTGGCCATCATTAGGAATCCTCAGCCGAAATAGTGGAGAATTACTGATTTGGATAAGTAGTTTCTCAGGTGGTGATGGGCTTCATGCCGACACGATTTATCGTGTTATTAGGGGTCTGACTTTATCCACCCCCCTAGACTCGATATGCGATACTCTTTAGACGAATGGACCGGACTGTATATACATTGTCACTGTCAGGCTCAGTAGGATTTATAGATGAGTTCGCTCATCAGCTTCCCTTCCAATCAATACATAGGCAAAACGTTACGTGCAGCTTGTACCTCTGACGTGCTAGTGGTTATACCCAGTGCCAGTGTGTTGATGAGTCATTAGAGTCCCCCACAGACACTTTCCCAAGTTCGGGCGAAACGTTGTCGAGGCCGTATGGGTTTATGGCAAGGTTCGGAAAAAGCACGTGCGTTTTCGCACGTGTCGTTTTTCGGGCAGATAATACTGGTAGGCTTTGGTTTAAGCCGGAACCCAGTATTATACTGTGTAAATATAATATCTTTGTCTCAGTTGCATTTGTATTCGGTTGTAATACAAATGTGGGTATGTTTATACTAATACGGGGTTATCCTGAAATTCGTTTCAGGATAACTTTTGGAAGTTGCCAGTTTCTAGTTTTCTATCAGCCGTATTTTGACATTCGGTTAAATGCGGATTTATCTTTTCTTGATGAGGTGAGTCAGTATTCTAGAAGGTTCTAGAGAGGGTGACAAGGCTAGTGAGTCATTAGGTCATTAATGGTGCATTTAATGACAAGGTGACTAGGTTAATTGTGATTGGTTTGCTTTTAATGCATTCATATTTGGTGCTAAGATATTTGTTGTTGATATTTTCCTTTGTGGTCACCTTCCCCCTCCTACACTCACCTCCCACCCTCTCTATAAGTGGCCGGCCCCCTCCCCTCCTCTTTATGCTCATGGTGGTTCACTAGAAAAAGATTATGATAGATTCGGGTTCATGAAAATTAGATAGCCTCTTTCTCATTTCACCAGATCCAAAAGGCAACTTCCATAACCGTTCGTCCGTGACTTTGGACGTAACGAGACAAAGTGTTCTACTCATTCTCTACTTCATCTTGGTCGTCTCTTTTGGCAAACTTGACGATCGAGTTGCCTCGGTTCAGAGGCGGGAGCCTGTTTAAAGATCCGTCGACGTGGTGCCACCTGGACGACAAGATTGGAGATCGAGGAGATCGGAGCAGCCGCAACAAAGCGTGGGATGATGGTTGAAGACCGAAGGACTCGGATCATTCGGTATAACGTTTCTACCCCCTTTGCAATTTGTTAGTTTAGCTTTAATGGCAGATCCGGGTTACGGTACACGATAGCGCCAGTTTATAAAAAGTTTTTTGTTCCGCATTTGGCGTCTGTTAGACGGCCGGGGCGCTACCGTGGACTTACAGTGGTATCATAGCCTCACCATTAAGCTATACTAACTTGCGCTAACACGTTTAAAAGATCGATCGAATGGAATTTCCGAGATCATATTTTTCAAGCACCTGAGTTTCTGTCGATTTTTAAAAGGGTCCAAAATAATTTTACATATCACAGAAAAACAAGCAGGGTTTTCTAAGAATACTGATAAATTTTGAGCACGTGATCCCACGTGACCGCCGCGGATCCGCGGTCAAACCTAGGGTTTGGCCGCGGATCCGCGGTCAAACCTAGGGTTTGACCGCTGAACCGCGGCAGTACTGTGGGAACAGTGGTTCAAAATTCTTCAGTAGGCTTTTATGTGGAATTTGTGGTTTTTGGCATAGTTCTTTTGGGCCCAGATTTTGTTACTGTACAGCAGATGTACGTGGGGCCCACTTCGGGAAATTTAGTCGATCGAAATTTTAAATTTGTTAGTATGCAGTATTTACATTATATCTCCGACCGGGAATGTCATTTGATCGGTAAACCGCGTCTGATTGCTATAGTTCTTTTAGACGGGTTTGCGAACGTGACATTCGCGTTGATGTTCTGTGTTATGCTGTGATATTGCGGATATGTCGTGGTGGATAGCAGGGTGCAATGATAGTGCAGTTTGGATTTATTTGTACTTTTGTTATTGCGGGGCGAGCGTCCAACATGTGGACTGTCGTTACTGCCTGTTTGTATAATATTCTTTTGGGGCACGACCGGGTCGAGGTCGATGTACCCGTTGTACATATTTTTATTTCTGTACTAGGTTTATCCCGCGAAGGAGTGCACGGATAGCCGGGTTCTGGAGGGCAACGGGTCCGTATCTAATGGTTTTGAGAGGTAAAGGGACCTCACTTTAGAATTGGCAGACTATTCCCCGCACTCGTAGGGGGTACAGGTTGACCCAAGGAGGGGTGCTCAATTTACCGGATTCCGTGAAGTGCCGGGTGTTCCATACACTATGCTGTGGGGACTACCTCACTTCAGGTTTTGGCGAGTAACTTGCCGCACCCGTAGGGGTCTAGGTTTCATTGCACAGGCTATCCACACGACCAGGAGAACGTCAGGTTTCAGCAGTGGCTCTGTGAAACCCGGGGATCCCAGATTATCTGTATTATTCTGTGATGCTTATTACTTTTCTGTAATGTTGCATATTATCACGCCTGGAGCGATTATTGTATATTGGTATATAAACTATTAGATGTTGTATATGTTTTACACCCACGCTAGTCCAGCTCCCGCTCTGTCGTTAGTTAAGTAACAGATCGCACGCTTTTGGCGTGTCGGTTGTTCAAAGTTCTAAAGTTATAACCGCGATCAGGACGGTGTCGCTATGCAGCTAGCCGGTTGAGCACGGGTCGATCCACAGGGAGATGTTTGTATGTCCGTTCGAGTTTTAGACGAGTCAATAAAGAATGTGTAAATGTTTGTTCAAATCTAACCTATGTGTTTTATATGCAAGTATAAAGTTGTTAAGAAAAGATACGAAAGTGTAAGCTAAAGAAATCCGCACTCAAAACCTTTGAGCCGAGTCTTGACCAATTGAAGCTAGAGCAATCGGCAACAACGTGGATTAGGGGATTTAAACGCGGTATTCGTGGAATCCGGCTTATTTACCCTTGGCCTTCCATTCTTGTCTCTTGCTTTCGCCTTCGGCCAAACCGAACGCAACCGGTCGCGGTTAGGAATCATCATTACCTTGGTAGGGTAGGGTGCCTAAAGGAGCGCTTGCGTATCGTTTGGGCGGAGTTCAATAGAAAATAACGGGAAAAGGAAATGAGCAAAGAAACGTTAACTTACAATATCGTATTGATTCTTAACAACAATAATTACAACCATTCACAAAACGAACAAAAAAGAGAGAACAAAAAGATAAACAAAGAAAAGAAAAGATTACAAGCAAGTAATTAAAGTGCATGGTAATAAATTGCACTTAATAAAAGACAAGAATGAAAAATGCAAGAAAGTAATACTAAGATCCATAGAACTCAAGACAAGCATGGGATCAATAGCCAACCCTTAAACTTACAAGCTCAATCAAGAGGTTGCAAGATCAAGAGAAGGGTAAAGAACTCATGTGAAATGAAGCACAAATTCCATATGAAGATACAACCCTTGAAATCAATAACAAACCCTTAAACTTTCAAGCTCAATGAAGAGGTTGAAAGATCAAGAGAAAGCAAAAATCTCAAGGGGAAGTTAAAACAAAAGAATGATACAAAAACCCTCATTTTCATTTCATCATCCACTCAAAAAGCTCTCACTACAATTTTCATGAAGGAAAGAATGAAGAAGAAGAAGAAGAAGACTAAAAACTAGCAAAAAGAGGCTAAAGAATGGACTCCTTTTGGTTTGGCTCAGAACTGGGGTATTTATAGGAAGGGAACTGAAAACCTAGGGCTAGAATCTGGCTCAATATGAAGTCCCCAAACTGCCTCTGAAAAACGACAGAAAGAGGAACCTATACGGACACGGAACCGCGGCCTAGACCCCCTATTGGCCGCGGTTCCGCGGCCCTTTAGGGGTGTTAGGTCATCAACTTTTGGGTGCTTCCCTAGTTTGGCTTTTCCCCGTGTTTTCCAACTTTAAACTGCACAAAATCTTCCAGAATATTTTCAGATTTCTTAGTCCAAGATTGCATTATTTTCTTTACTTTTGACTTCTATCTCCCTCGAGCTCCGCGCACCCATTGATTCTTATGCTGCCCCCCTCGTGCTCTGTGCTTGTCCCAGACATGAATGACCATTGTCATATGTCTTGTCTCTGGAACCGGTACGCGGCACTGGACGGATATGGATGACCGGAACCCGGCTTTTATCTGCTGTCAACAGATGTTCTGTATTTGGTGTAACTGTGGAGATTTTGTCTTGATTTGCAATATTTGTACTGGAAACCTATAATCTGTAAATATGTAACAAACACGGATTAAAAGCACCTAGCTATAAACACACGAGCATAAGAATGGGCGGAATAAAATGCAATATTCTGGTATGAACAAATACCCCCAAACTTAACTTTTGCTCGTCCCGAGCAAAACCAATTATTCACAAAAATAAAATCCTAACCGCACTTTCGCAGGGAACGCAATTGCACTGAGCGCGTGAAACAAGCCGTTAAACCTCTAGGTGTCCCTAGTAGGAGGAGTGTTGTCTCCTGAGGGTTTTCAGCCGATACTACCCACAAAATCCCGTCAAGCTAGTGTCATAAGTTAACAATGATTCTACTCCTACAGTTTAGTATTTACATTAGAAACTCTATCATCCTAAGTTAGAAATATTCATCCCTTATTTTTCACACCTCCTATCTATTTAACCTTGGTTCTCCTGAGTTTCCTTCTAAAGTGCGGCCTCAAATCAGGGATTTTTATCAACTTTACAGAAAACACAGGTCTTATTCTTTATTTCTATCTTTTATCCAAACATCGATTGTATACCCCTACGTGTGTGTATATTTGCACCCCTACACTCAAGAATTCAATTCAAGCTATAATACCCCTGCCTTAATACCTAATACTACTTCTTTTCATTTAATGATGGACGGTGTTGCTCACACACCTTTCATACAACTATTAATGCTTCTTGAGGCACTAACGGCCGATTACTGAATGTGTGAACTTAAAGCGTAAATAACAGTTTCCAAGTCTTGTCTTTATTCTATTTTTATTTTTATTTTTATTTTTCTTTTTCAAGACCGGATATATTTTTCAATATGCTCTTTTGGTGTTTAGCTTTAAATACCGTTTTTTCTTTCATACTAGGCTTTCGGGCAAGAGTATTTCTAGGTATCCTCTACTATCCCAAGTTTCAAGGTGCGTGTAAGTGTAGTTTGTAGGGTATATACTTTCTGAATTTGACCTCAAGAAAAGAAACTATTTTTCAGACTTATCCTCCAGTAAAGCTTCAATACTTTCCTTTCATCTTGACTTAACTCAATAACTGAACTCAAAAAATTGTAAAGACGTATACGTACCAAAGTTAGACAGAATGAGGGTTATTTTAAGGATTTTCAATTCCTAAGTATAGAATTTAGTTATTTCTAACATATCAACTAAACTTTCAGAATAAAAATCTAAGTTACCCTATTAGCTAACTTGAGGACAAAGTTTTTATATTTTTTGGAAAATTTTCAATTTTTTTAGGTTTTTAATAAGGTATGCAAATGCAAAATATACAAATGAATGCGAAGGAAGAAAGCTTACCGAGCACACCCCCAAACTTAAACTTGACAGTGCCCTCACTGTCAGGCTACACCAAGAAGGTCAAAATTGTCGGCGCTCCCTAGAAACAAATTATATACAAAACAAAAAGGAAAACAAAAAATATATACAAAAAAAAGAGTCCCCCCCAAACTTAAGTAAAACAGTGTTTCCACTGTTAAGCGTTGAAGTTCAGGATCGGGGGGGAAAGAACAGTATCAAGCTATACAAGGCCTTACACAAGCCAAAAGCTAACACCAACCATTCAAAAATTCTATCTCTGTAAGATGCGGGTTGGTGAAAGAAGGTGAAGAGGAAAGAAATGGAGAATACGCGAGACCGTATGGAGATAGAAGCGGGATACGGTCTCGGTATATGAGAAGAAGAATGGTGGAAGGGAGAAAGAAGTGGAATACGAACTTGAGGGTGAAAATGGAGTGAATAGATTAGCACAATTTGTGATGACCGATGTGTGAAAAGTGATTGTGCTAATATATTTACCCGTCGAGAAATGGGGTCTAATCCCTCAAGATTCGTGAGAAACCATGGGTACGCCGAACTTGGTAAACCAGACAATGGAAATGGAAGTGATACGGTTTCTTGCCAGGTCGGAACGATGGAAAGGATGGAGGGAAGTGATCGAGGAAGGGTATCGGTTAAGGGTTCTGGAGGGTGTACACAGTTAGTGGAAGGAACAGGATGAATTGGAAAATCCGACTCATCAATCTAAACTGGTTCATCCTCAGTACTATCCTCAATATTCTCCTCAAAATTCAGCTTATCCATGCAATTTTCATCAAAATCAAGACGCATATGGGGTTCGGGAAAAACATTTAATAACTCGGGATGATAATTTGAAGAGAAAAACTCAGCCAAATCTATAGGTTCATCATCCAAAATATTCCCAGCGTCAATATCCTCAATCAGGTGAAAATCAATATTCTTGGACACCTCATCAAAAGCATGGATTTCAATCGATTCTGGTTCTAAGATGGAGGTGTAGAGGTCAAAAGGTTTAGAATTGGTTTCACTTGGAAGGGACCCTTCGCAATCGGGTAAATCAAACACTACAAAGTCGCACAACTCATTAATTCTTCTATCTTCAATCGGTGAATCGTTTGGAATACAAGATAGACATTCAAAACCGGAGTTGTGGGATTCAAGTTGAAACGGGTAGGTTTGACTTGGAAGGGGGTACATCTCACTCTCACCACTCAAATTCACAGCCTGTCCTGCCGCCTCATCATACATTGGCAAATTTGGAGCTAGTTGGAAACTAGCTACCGGGTCAGTAGGTTGTATGAGAGCGGCCATGGACGCATTCAAATCCATCATCTGTTGGCTTGACGCTACCCTAAAGTCTTCCAACGACTGTTCCAGACTAGACATGGGTTGTGAAGGGGTTTCAGTAAAATATTCAAAGTTGTTTAGATACTGGAAACTCCCAAATGGCGGTTCTGAAGCAATGTCTAGGGACGGTGCAAAATTCGGGTAGGACTGGTAAGAATTGAATGGTTGGACAGGAGCAGGATCAACATTTGGATAAGAAGGTGAAATGAATTGTTGATCCCAAGAATTTGAAGCGGTGAAAGGAGTGAAAGATCGGCTACGAGATTGTGCAATATGTTCAGCGACGGACAAAGGACGACTTCCAAAAGGGGTATCTACATAAGAGGGTGGGGGAGGTTGAAAAGGTTGATACAAAGTGGAATGCGGAGTGCAAGTGTTTGTCCTAGACGCTTCTATGCGATCTTTCAGTGAAACTTTGGGCATGGAGAGGTCGTTCGAAGTTCGGCCAAAGCAAGACCCGTAGGATGTAATGTCTGGTTGTGGGTACCAAAGATCGACAAGAGTTTTTCGAGGTGGGGTACACATGATATGAAGAGAAAAAGGAAGAGAAAAGGAGGGGAAAAAGAATGTGAATTTTTTTATATTTTTTTTTTAAATTTTTTTAGTTAGTTATTAACAAAAGAATGAAATATACACAAAAAGAATCTGGACAAAAACAATCACGACACAAAAATACCACACACCTAATCGTTCTAGGGTTCACCTAGGTCAACTAGACCTGCTCAAGAACTTGATTGATGAAGTAAAACTGTGTCAAGAAACTGGCTCAAGATATACTGATCACGAGGCCAGGTAAGTGCAAAGATAAGGGGAGGTTTTCCAACGCTTTCGCGAAGTTCCTTAATTAAATAACTCTTTCTCTTTTGGCGGTTTCGCCGTTAACACTTTCCTAGACACCCCGTAAACAATATACCGTCAAGCGAGGTTCTAAACACAGTTAACTTCTCCTAGTGAGCGCGAAGTCCTTAAGGCTTAAAATCTAGTTTCTTTTAAATTTGTGCGGGTAAACGTTATGCTCAAATTCGTGATTTGTGGGCTACGGAAAAGGTGATGAAATCCTTTACCGTATGCTGTAGGGTTCGCTTGCCCTTAAGTCCGTATTAATGTATGCAATGCGCAATTCTATAAAGAATCAAACAATCGTTTTTTAGTTTAAGCACGGCACTGCAACAAATACGGGTTAGTCAATTTTTAGCGTTTGCTAGCGAACTTGCAAAGAATCCTGCAAAGAATAGTATATTGGATGCGTCGGATTTGAGAAGAAGGTGTTAGTAAAGTACGTACCGTTAAGTTTTTGGGTTAGGAAACCCCCGTTGAATCAAATCCGGTAAGCTTGAAAAGTTCGCTTGCGCGGGTCAAACTACCCGGATCTTTGGCACTGTACTTTGCAATCACCTTAGCCTTGAATGTACACTTTGCTCCCCACAATCGCCGTTTGCAAATCAGCAAAAATCTGCAGACTTGCCCACAAAAATTAAAAAAAACAAAAAGATTTTTTTTTTTATATTTATAAATATATACAAAAAGAATATTAACCCGAATAACAAGAAAGAAAATACGCTACCGTCTCCCCGGCAACGGCGCCATTTGATCGCACGCTTTTGGCGTGTCGGTTGTTCAAAGTTCTAAAGTTATAACCGCGATCAGGACGATGTCGCTATGCAGCTAGCCGGTTGAGCACGGGTCGATCCACAGGGAGACAGTTGTATGTCCGTTCGAGTTTTAGACGAGTCAATAAAGAATGTGTATATGTTTGTTCAAATCTAACCTATGTGTTTTATATGCAAGTATAAAGTTGTTAAGAAAAGATACGAAAGTGTAAGCTAAAGAAATCCGCACTCAAAACCTTTGAGCCGAGTCTTGACCAATTGAAGCTAGAGCAATCGGCAACAACGTGTATTAGGGGATTTAAGCACGGTATTCGTGGAATCTGGCTTATTTACCCTTGTCCATCCGTTCTTGTCTCTTGCTTTCGCTTCCGGCCAAACCGAACGCAACCGGTCGCGGTTAGGAATCACCGTTATCTTGGTAGGATAGGGTGCCTAAAGGAGCGCTTGCGTATCGTTTGGGCGGAGTTCAATGGAAAATAACGGGAAAAGAAAATGAGCAAAGAAACGTTAACTTACAATATCGTATTGATTCTTAACAACAATAATTACAACCATTCATAAAACGAACAAAAAAGAGAGAACAAAAAGATAAACAAAGAAAAGAAAAGATTACAAGCAAGTAATTAAAGCGCATGGTAATAAATTGCAATTAATAAAAGACAAGAATGAAAAATGCAAGAATGTAATACTAAGATCCATAGAACTCAAGACAAGCATGGGATCAATAGCCAACCCTTAAACTTGCAAGCTCAATCAAGAGGTTGCAAGATCAAGAGAAGGGTAAAGAACTCATGTGAAATGAAGCACAAATTCCATATGAAGATACAACCCTTGAAATCAATAACAAACCCTTAAACTTTCAAGCTCAATGAAGAGGTTGAAAGATCAAGAGAAAGCAAAAATCTCAAGGGGAAGTTAAAACAAAAGAATGATACAAAAACCCTCATCTTCATTTCATCGTCCACTCAAAAAGCTCTCACTACAATTTTCATGGAGGAAAGAATGATGAAGAAGAAGAAGAAGACTAAAAACTAGCAAAAAGAGGCTAAAGAATGGACTCCTTTTGGTTTGGCTCAGAACTGGGGTATTTATAGGAAGGGAACTTGAAACCTAGGGCAAGAATCTGGCTCAATATGAAATCCCCAAACTGCCCCTGAAAAACGACAGAAAGAGGAGCCTATACGGACGCGGAACCGCGGCCTAGACCCCCTATTGGCCGCGGTTCCGCGGCCCTTTAGGGGTGTTAGGTCATCAACTTTTGGGTGCTTCCCTGGTTTGGCTTTTCCCCGTGTTTTCCAACTTTAAACTGCACAAAATCTTCCAGAATATTTTCAGATTTCTTAGTCCAAGATTGCATTATTTTCTTTACTTTTGACTTCTATCTCCCTCGAGCTCCGCGCACCCATTGATTCTTATGCTGCCCCCCTCGTGCTCTGTGCTTGTCCCAGACATGAATGACCATTGTCATATGTCTTGTCTCTGGAACCGGTACGCGGCACTGGACGGATATGGATGACCGGAACCCGGCTTTTATCCGCTGTCAACAGATGTTCTGTATTTGGTGTAACTGTGGAGATTTTGTCTTGATTTGCAATATTTGTACTGGAAACCTGTAATCTGTAAATATGTAACAAACACGGATTAAAAGCACCTACCTATAAACACACGAGCATAAGAATGGGCGGTATAAAATGCAATATTCTGGTATGAACAGTAACCTAACGGGTGATGACGGGACCCAGTGGCGAATGCGGATGGCATATACGTACATTATATTTTCGTTCTTTTCTGGTGTGATTGATTGATAGGACTGCGTTGATTCTTATCAATGCAAGATAAAACAAACCTATATTTGATGTTGTTGGAACAAATTTTAAAAAGATGTTTTTACAAAGATGTTTCCTTTTTGCTTTGCATAGCGATATTCAGTTAGAATATCCTGCACCTCATTCGACGAGGCAAGGGATGATATCCCTTCACCGGGAAAAACCCATTGGGCAGAAGTTTACGTCAGGGTGATAACTTCAATATAGTCGATTACAAGTTGCTTTGCATCGCGGTATTCAGTTGGAATATCCTGCACCTCATTCCACGAGGAAAGAGCCGAGATCCCTTCACCGGGAGTGACCTCTTTAGCAAAGGTTTTTCGTTACTATATTTTTATAAAAAGCTATCAGGTTCCTTCAACGAGGTCAAGTTCATTACGTTAAAAGTTTTTCGCCAAAAACCAGCCGTAGCCCTCCGTCATTTCTTATGGATGGTCAGTAGTATTCAAGCTATGTTTGTTGGCCCTTAGTCAAGGCATAGTGTTTGGTAGCTGCTGGGTATTCATTTGTAGCATAGATAAATGCGTTGGTTTGGGACAGTCGTATTACTTTGTTGTCCCTTAGTCAAGAGTATGTACGGGTGGGTTCAAATCAACCAGGACAATGACGGGAAGAACTTGACATATGACTTATGATTTGTTGGCCCTTTGTCAAGGTCATAAGAGCATGGGGCAAAAATCAATATCGGGAGTTTCAAACATAAAGCAAACTTGCCAGGCATGCGCATACCTTCTGGAGTGTGATAACTTGAGTGGCTTCCATCAAGTTATCATGCGATGATAGTTGGATCCCGATTCTCACTGATGAGTTGGTTTACTCTTCGAGTGATCCCGACTAATTCTTCTTTCAGGTTTGGAAGAGAATTTGAGATTACAGTGGGAGGTTTTCTGATTAGATAAAGTAATAACCATTCTGATCTAGGTTAGAGTGCACGCAGAGTGTTTCTTTTCTCTCTCTCTCTTTGACAGTGACCTTTGACCGACCCTAGACTATGACCCAGTGACCAAATTGACCGAACCTTCTTAAAATACTGGCTTTTGGATTGTCTTAAGTTGCATAAGTCATTGCCGCTCCTTCTTTTACCCTTTGTATTTCTCAGAACACCCCGTATTACTACAGACATCCACTTCTATTGGATGGATCCATCGTATGGTTATATACGAACTCGGAGGGACTTCTTCGAGGATGGATCCAGGTTCAGGAGAAATAGAATTTGTTTATTCAGTTGTCTTTTATTATCACCTTCTCTCAGGTTGCGAGAGCTCCTTGGTCTAGGAGAGTACACTAATTACGCTATATTGGATAGTCTTATTCCAAACCATAGGCTGGTGCCGAAAGGTAGGGAATGAAGAAAACCAATTAGCCTAAGTAGGGTGTACAGAAGGTAATAGCTAAATACAAAATAAAGGGATTGGAAAGAGGGCAAAGTAAATTGCGACTGTTATCATTCACGACCAAACCACGTACTTCATCGCCACTCCTATTTCACCTTTAATAGAATAAGGTATTATTCAGTTGTCTTTTATCATCACCTTCTATCAAGTTACGAGTACTCCTAGGATTAGGAGGGTACACCCGTTATGCTTACTGGATAATCTTCTTCCAAACCATAGGCTGGTGCCGAACGGTAGGGAAGGAAGAAAACCACTTAGCCTAACGATGGTGTACAGAAGGAAATGACTAAAGACAAATAAAGGGATTTGGATAGATGGCAAAGAAATATACGGTTACAGTCATGAATTGGATTATGGAAGAGGCATTACTAAGAATACCAGAATACCCCTACGAAACATTTTCATGTTTCAGTTTCACTGTGCATTGTTAATTGTAAACTGATTTCCCGATTACATACTTACTCCAGGGTATGTATTTACCAGGTTTCATTCTCATATCTGTATGGTTTTACAGATGATGAGTGGGAGTAAGTTCTTGGGAATTAGGTGATCATCCTCATTATATCGGAATTCGTTTTAATTGGTGATATTTGAGGAAATCTCCTGGGTACAGTTTTCAACCTACGATGCACAGGTTATGAGTTATTCAACTCAGCGGACTTATACAGAGTATTGTATGTTGTCCAGTGTCCGTCAGGATAAAGGGGTAGGTCCTCGTACTATGTTCTGTTTACTTGTGACTTCTCTAGTTTTTAGACTAGTATTTCGTAGAAATACAATGTCTAAGTTTTGAGAAGTTATGGGTATAAGAATA
The DNA here is from genome assembly GCA_030015575.1 of Agapanthus africanus. Taxonomy (NCBI): domain Eukaryota; kingdom Viridiplantae; phylum Streptophyta; class Magnoliopsida; order Asparagales; family Amaryllidaceae; genus Agapanthus; species Agapanthus africanus. The sequence continues at coordinate 333,257,369 of JASDDO010000024.1, read as the reverse complement.
AAGTAGAGAACCAGATGTCGCAAGTATCAGGATTCTTCGAAGAGACCGAAGATATAGATTCTTATGATTGGTATTCAGATGATAGTAATGGTTTTGAGAAACTTGTTTCTCTTTCGGGTTACTCATAATTGGATGGATTCCTAAGTTGAGTAATGCTGATTAACCTCTCTCCATTAAGTAGTTATGCGCTGGAGACAGCTGCATGATTTGAATCTGGTTCCAATTAAATTAGTATCTCTATTTCTATATTAGATATAGAATGGTTCATATCTTAACGATGTTAAGGTAAGGGGAGTTGTCCAGCTTATGCTTAAAACCAGACACTGGATAACTCAAGGCACGTTTCTGTAATGGCTGTTTGTGGGTTGACCCTGGCTTTGACGAGGGTTGACATTTCTACCATTTGGAAGATCAAAAGTGATATTGTTCTAGACTCGCCACAGTTTTATTAAAATGAATTTTTTCAGAAAACAGTAGTAGGAGTATGGTAGAACTGGAAATGATTCCAGAACCGCAAACGATTACGGAAAATTTAATAGGACCTATATATTCAATCAGGTTTGACATTCCAATAGCCACTCCGCAGACATGGTGGGTAACCTCAGACACCCGAGAGGTATTCCGGTAGCCTCAAGGACGGTGATAGGGAGGTTCTTGTTTACCCAGACTTGACACTACTACTGTTCCATACTATGAGACCCGACAGGAGGATAAGTATAGCGTCGTTCTAAACTAGTTTTAGAAGTGTACGTAGATATTATTCTGCCAGAGGGTTATCGTAGTCAGTGGGAGCAGCGAAAGTATAGTGGACAAGTAGCTTATGTCTATTATAGACTTCAGTAGTTATAGCGGAGATAGATCATCTAATTTTGATGAGACAGTCATGGCTTTGACTTCATCAGAATAGGGGATGGATATGTTGAGAAGGTAGTAAGGTGTGATGTCCTGGTATTTGGATGACATACACAGAGTAGGAAGTAAAATTCCTATACTTCAATCGGTCGTACTTTGGTCGTCACACAGTTGTTTCTCCACAAAGGATATGGATATAATATTAGACATTCTGGTTTCTAGATCTATGGTATTAGATCTAGATTTGGGTAGTTTCCCAATGTGGGTACTTTGACAGTATTCTAATAGTATTTTAGAATAGATGACTCCTGGCATGGTGGTGTACCTGCAGGTGATGGAGTCACCCTCTCTAAAGGTGTCTTACAGACTAAAGGAGAGAGGGATGTGCATGATTGGCAGATCACTTGCTTAGGCAATTGAGTCAATCATGAGGTGTCAAGTACCACACCAGATATTGTTTTTGCACTTGATGCGATAAGTTTATATTAATCCAATCCTCAAGAAACAAAAGGAAGCAGTTATAGAACATAAGTGCATGTTCTACGGATTTGATGACGGCAGCTGATCGCACGCCGATGGCGTGTCGGATGTTCAAAGAATTAAAGTGTAACCGCGATCAGGACGGTGTCGCTTTGCAGCTAGCCGGTTGAGCACGGGTCGGTCCACAGGGAGATGGTGGTCTTTTACCTTCTTGTCTTAGACGAGTCAATAAAGAATTGTATGAGTTTGTTCGAGACTAACCTATGTGTTTATTTGCAAGTATAAAGTTGTTAAGAAGAAAATACGAGATTGTAAGCTAAGAAATCCGTACTCAAAACCTTTGAGCCGAGTCTTGACCAATTGAAGCTAGAGCAATCGGCAACAACGTGGATTAGGGGATTTAAGCGCGGTATTCGTGGAATACGGCTTATTTACCCTTGTCCTTCCGTTCTTGTCTCTTGCTTTCGCCTCCGGCCAAACCGAACGCAACCAGTCGCGGTTAGGAATCACCGTTACCTTGTCAGGGTACGGTGCCTAACGGAGCGTTTGCGTATGGTTTGGGCGGAGTTCAATGGAAAATAACGGGAAAAGGAATGAGGCAAAGAATTGTTAACTTACAATATCATATGATTCTTAACAACAACAATAAATACAACATTCACAAAATGAACAAAAGAGAACAAAAAGAAAAGAACAAAGAAAAGAAAAGAATACAAGTAATTAAGTGCATGAATATAAATTGCAAGTAATTAAAGTGCAAGGAAATAAATTGCAAGTAATAAAAAGCAAGTAATAAAAAGTGGGTAATAAAGAGAACAAGAAACTAGGACTCAAGACAAGCATGTGATCAATAGCCAACCCTTAAACTTGCAAGCTCAATCAAGAGGTTGCAAGATCAAGGGAAGGGTAGAGAACGCATGTGAAATGAAGTGCTAGTCCCGTGAGAAAATACGACCCTTGAGATCGATAACTAACCCTTAACCATTCAAGCTCAATGAAGAGGTTGAATGAGCAAGAGAAAGCAAGAATCTCAAGGGGAAGAAGAAACACAAGAGAATGATACAAAAACCTCATCTTCATTAATCTCCCACTCAAAAGCTCTCACTACAATTTTCATGGAAAAAGAATGAAGAAGAAGAAGAAAAAGAACTAAAACTACAAAAGAATGGAGAACAAAGAATGCCCCTTGGTTGAGCTCAGTTCTGCTGTATTTATAGGCAGGGAGTTGAAGATCTAGGGCAACCATCAGCCCAGAAATGAAGTACCAAAAATACCCCCAAAATACGACAAAAGGAGGCCACAGTAAGGCCGCGTTTCCGCGGCCAATACCCCCTATTGGCCGCGGAAACGCGGCAGTATAGGGGAGTTGGGCAGTGTATTTTGGTTGGAGTCCCTGGTTTGCTGTGCCCTGTTTTGTGGTACATGTATTTTCTGACCATACATTCACATTTCTTCCAGAATTTCTGTTGAGTAAAGGTGGACTTTTTGTGGATGTATTTGTCATGATTGCCTCGAGCTCCGCGTAGATCTCTTGGATCTTGTGCTGCCATTGAGCCTTGTGCATGAAAGCGACATTGATTTGACATTTTGTCTTCCTAAACTGGTATCTGGCAGCATACGGATGAAGAGCGGAGACCGTGTTTTATCTGTGGTTGGCAGGAACCCGGATTTTGTCGTGTTTTCCATGAATTTCACCGTTTTAGAACCGAGAACCTGTATCCTGCAAATATGTAACAAACACGGATTAAAAGCACCTACCTATAAACAACCGAGCGTAAGAATGGGCGGTATAAAATGCAGTATTCTGTGATGAACAGCAGCCTCCTTCGGGAGACGGTTATCATTCCAGGCTTCCAAGGTGACATGGATGACAGAGTGATTGTCAGAGTTATAGTTTTCCCTCTGACGAGGGACAGTATTATGAACAGGTGGTCCAAGAGGATACTGTGGGAGGCATGGTGCTGGATACTGATTAGGTTCAGTTATCGATATTGTCTAAGAAGTTTGGATTTGAAGTTCATTTATGAACTAGGTCCCATCAGATATCCAGACATATTCTAAGACAGGTATTACTCGATTCGGGAGATGGCTTTATCCGCGAACTTAAGATTTAGAGAGATATAGAAAGAAACATCAGGGCGGATCCACTCACTGAGACTATTTCTCGAACACAAGAGTTTTACAAACTAACTTTGTGAAACTGATTAGTAGGGGAGTTAGATGTTCGGTATCACACGGGATGTGAGTATGCGACATCGCAATAATTATCCTTGAGTGCAAGTGGGAGATTGTTGGAGATAGTGCCCTCAAAGTCAATTATTGGATCGCAGGTACGTGATTGCAATGATTGGGGCAGGACCTATACCGATATGACAGTCTTACTCAAGATGATAGTATGCTATCTGGTTTGTCTTTATCATCGTATATATGCTTTAGTTCACTATTGCATGATTATAGAGCCCATAGGATTCTTGCTTGACTACCAGCAGTATGATAGCGATCATATACGTGGGAGCTGGGGTCTGTAAGCACATCCTTAAAGTGTCCCTAGTCGTGGGAGTTTCGAGACAGGGCATCGATACTCCAGAGTAGACTGGTGTATACAGTCGAGACCCCGACGAGGGGCGATGGCCGGTCTCACAAGCCATTGGTGTCAGTAGGATCACCTAAGATGTATACAGGTGCTCATTGAGTTATGAGTACACCGGACAGGACTCGCCGGGAACCTGCTAGTTGGTATTATACATATCGTCAGATAGCAGTTCCCTGGTGACATGTGTACAGGTTAGTTCATCGACCTGAGATCGTCATTTGTCTCGTGTGAGTTCCCACTGTGCTTAGATTACTACCCTACCACGCTCAAAGGAGTTGTGCAAACAGGTTTTAGTTGGGTACAGTCCCGAGCCACATTGGAGGCAAGTGAGCGGATCGTCGGGGATTCGTCTCTCCCGGTATTGGGGGTTGATATCGCGCAGTGCACGGGTGGCCATCACTAGGAATCCTCGGCCGAGGTAGTGGAGAATTACTGATTTGGATCAGTAGTTTCTCAAGTGGTGTAGAGGCCGTATGGGTTTATGGCAAGGTTCGGAAAAAGCACGTGCGTTTTCGTACGTGTCGTTTTTCGGGCAGATAATACTGGTAGGCTTTGGTTTAAGCCGGAACCCAGTATTATACTATGTAGATATAATATCTTTGTCTCAGTTGCATTTGTATTCGGTCGTAATACAAATGTGGGTATGTTTATACTAATACGGGGTTATCCTGAAATTCGTTTCAGGACCACTTTTGGAAGTTGCCAGTTTCCAGTTTTCTATCAGCCGTATTTTGACATTCGGTTAAATGCGGATTTATCTTTTCTTGATGAGGTGAGTCAGTATTCTAGAAGGTTCTAGAGAGGGTGACAAGGCTAGTGAGTCATTAGGTCATTAATGGTGCATTTAATGACAAGGTGACTAGGTTAATTGTGATTGGTTTGCTTTTAATGCATTCATACTTGGTGCTAAGATATTTGTTGTTGATCTTTTTCTTTGTGGTCACCTTCCCCCTCCTACACTCACCTCCCTCCCTCTCTATAAGTGGCCGGCCCCCTCCCCTCCTCTTTATGCTCATGGTGGTTCACTAGAAAAAGATTATGATAGATTCGGGTTCATGAAAATTAGATAGCCTCTTTCTCATTTCACCCGATCCAAAAGGCAACTTCCATAACCGTTCGTCCGTGACTTTGGACGTAACGAGACAAAGTGTTCTACTCATTCTCTACTTCATCTTGGTCATCCTTTTTAGCAAACTTGACGATTGAGTTGCCTCGGTTCAGAGGCGGGAGCCCGTTTAAAGATCCGTCGACGTGGTGCCACCTGGACGACAAGATTGGAGATCGAGGAGATCGGAGCAGCCGCAACAAAGCGTGGGATGATGGTTGAAGAGCGAAGGACTCGGATCATTCAGTATAACGTTTCTACCCCTTTTGCAATTTGTTAGTTTAGCTTTAATGGCAGATCCGGGTTACGGTACACGATAGCGCCAGTTTATAAAAAGTTTTTTGTTCCGCATTTGGCATCTGTTAGACGGCCGGGGCTCTACCGTGGACTTACACAAGTGTCGTTCACTTGTTTATTAGGACGATGTTGTTGAACGAAGATTGTTGGGACTAGATTTGGTAGTGCAGACAGTCGAGAAGGTTAGCTATATCCGGAATCATATGAAGGCAGCGCAAGATCGGCAGAAGAATTGGGTCGATACAACGAGAAGACCTCTAGAGTTCGCTGTTGGTGATTTGGTATTCTTGAAGATATCACCGTCTGGAGGGGTGATTCGTTTCGGAAGTCGAGGAAAGCTCAGTTCTCGTTTCATTGGACCTTTTAAGATCTTGGACGTGTTGGAGAAGTGGCTTGTCGTTTGGCTTTACCGCAATCCCAGGCGAATGTTCATGACATGTTTCACGTATCTCAACTCCGTAAGTATGTTCGAGATGAAACACACATGCTGGATCATTCGGAGCTGACTGTACAAGAAGATTTGACCTTTGAGGAACGACCGATGTCGATTGTGGAACGAAGAGAAAAGGTTCTTAAGAACAAAGTTTCCCTCTTGTACTTGTTTCTTGGGAAATCGCTCACATGGAAGATCAACTTAGGAACGAGAAGATGAAGTCCGGTAGAAGTTTCCACGTCTATTCTTGAAATTTCTTGTTTGTTTATCCTTTTTTGTTCTTGGAATTTCGGGGACGAAATTCTTTTGTAGTTGGGTATAATATAACACCCGAATTCAACTATACCAATTCCAGTTTCCGTATTTACCTATCCATGGTCTTTTCTTGATTTAGCGTGTTTGGGAGCGAATGGTATTTTACACATTACTTTGCATTCGACCCGACCCGCTTACTTGAACCTGTTTGATTCTTATTTATAGATTACCCTGGCATGTTGCATTGACTCGTGCATCTAGTATAAACTGCATATTGGTATTTCATCTGACATCGCATGTTTTATCATATAATTTTAAGTCACAGAAAATATTTTTAAAATTGCATTTTATAGCCTGCTTGATGCCCCAAATCCTGTGGTAGCATCTGCGTATCTTGTTCTCTTTCCGTTCGGTGAAACGGACGTGTTTGGATGGCTACGCGCACGTACGTGCATCCGTTCTTGGGGTATGCATTTTCTTTGACTGAGCATTCATTTTGAAATTTGGAAGTCACATATATTTTTCATATTTTTAATCTGAATTTTTAGACCCGACCCGGGCTTGTTTTGGAGTAAATTTGTATTTGCCAAAATCTCAAAGCGTACTAATATTATATTAATATATTTCTAAACTATAATTATATATATATTATCTTATATTATTCGTTATATCTAATCAGAATCTAATTTTCACACAGTTAACAAATCTTTTTAAAGCAAACAAATCTCTCTCTCTCAATAATTTAATATGCATTTTTGATTCATGCACGTGAACTCTCTCTCTCTCTCTCTCTCTCTCTCTCTTTCTTCTCCTTCTCTAAACCTTTACCCGCCTCACGCAACCCTAACCTATGCCTTCACCGAGCCTCATCGCCGTCCCCTCAATCCCGATTGCCTCCCTCTCTTCGCTCATCTCCTCGTCCTCTCTCTCTCTCTCTCCTTCCTCCTTCACCCCATCGCCCTCAACCTTTGCACGACCCCAAGAACCCACTGCGACCATCGCATCTGCCCACGCCTACACACCTCGCCGTCGGCGCCCGTCACCTCGCCGTCACCACCTCTGGTTACCCTCACCTCTCTTTCCTCTCCCCTGCAAACTCAACCCCTGCGCAACCCAAGAAAACCACTCCAAGCCTCGCCTGTCGCACCTTTGCCGCAAACCCATCACCGGCGGCCTCACCGGCCTCACCTCGTCATCATCTCTCTTCCCCGACATCCCAACACCACCATCACCTTCACCCCTCAACAACCCAGTTTTCACCTCCCTGCTCAGCACCCGACCACAAGAGTCATGACACCCGAGAACCCTAGGTCACCACTGCCTCGCCGGGGATCTCTCCGTCGCTGACCCATCGTCGATGTCTCCCTTACCTCGTCTCTGACTCCAGAGCTTCCATACTTTGAACACAGCCTCACCTTCTTCTTGCTCTTCTTCTTTCCTCTTTTCTTTCTTGATCACGTACTTTTCCGGTGATCGCCGGAAAACCCCGTCGATGTTCCCTAACCTCGCCTCTGTCCACAAGCACCAAACCCGAAGGACCCTAACCTATCTTCTTCTTCTCCTTTTCTTCTTCTTCTTCTTTCTTTTCTTTTTTCTTGATCTTGTCTTCTTCCGATCGTCGCCGGAGCCGTGCCGCTGCCGACGATCCGAGCAACCCAGTGGACGTTCCCAACATGCGTGGCCACATTCTTAGAGTGCCAGGTTTTGTTCTCTACGTGTATGTGCGCATCGAGACTTGTACCGACTTCGGGTGCTGCGTCTACATCCGTCATGATATCCGTTCAGGCAAGTGAAAACTTGCTACATGCTATTTAAATTACTATATAGGCTATTTAAATTACTACATACCTATTTGAGTGCACGTTAAACCTGTAGTTTACCTTTAATACCATAATTTCCATTTTAACAGTTCGACGTCCCGTTATATCATTTTAGATTCATCGCTCGAAACATACCATGTTGCATTTAGTTCTATTATACATAGTACTCACAATCATATTTAAATCATATAACAATTATTTGCATAGCCCACGGTATCCCTTTTATTTTATACCCTGTCGGACGACCGTTCGCGTACATCTAACCTGATTTATAGTCCATTGCATCTTTAGATTATTTAGTACATATTAACCTGATTTTAACATCCATATTGTTATACTGTAGTTAAGTAATGTTGAAACTATCCCTTAAACACAAAATGATAACCGTGCATCGATACAATGTAATCTGTACCTATTTGCATATCATATTACATGTTCCAGTTTATTGTTCTGTTAGTACCCATGCTTGTTTATTTATAATCTTGTCTATGTTAGTTTGATTATGAGCACCCACATGACATCTTATGCCGCCTGACGTGACTTGTTACACCTATTACTTGACCCGACATGGTACCGTATAACTCCTGACATGACATGACACCTATATACATTATTTGACTTAACCTGATGTACCATGGCTTCACCTGTTACCTGATCTTGTGTCTAATGCCAACAAACCTGACCTGTAGTCCTTACGGACCGTTCCTGTTGTCTATCCAGACAAACCTGCACCTACCTGATCCTGAGTTGGCATTAGTTCTTGAATACTTAATACCTGACTTGAACACATATAACTTGGGGGTATGGGGAAATCAATGATGAAACCTGACTTGTAACTCGACAGTTCGACACCTGTTCTGATCAGTCTTACGGGCTAGGCCAGCCCCGGGGTGATGATGCTGACATCACTCATCTTTACATGCTACCTTTTACTGCCGAGCGGCACGTCTCGGATTCAGCCCGAGAATCTTGACTGTGGTCCCGGGCACACACGGGATACTATTGAGTTACATCGATGATGCATCAAATTGATTTCAAAGACTTGAGAGTAGTTAACCCACTAGACCAGTTTAGATAACTCACTACACATCACCCCACTGTCCTTACTTGTATCACTGTTATACTTGTTTACCATTTATGCTCATACTTGCATGTATTGCTACCCCTGTTTATATTATTTCTTGATGTTATGACGCGCTGACGTCTGGGTTTTGTATGGCCCAGATTCTTCTACCTTGTTGCAGAATGATCAGGAGTATTGCCGCTATTAGATCGAGCGGTGAAGTTCCTGTCGGTATGTAGTTTTTCTTTCTAGGTGTTTCATTTATTGCATCTTTTGCTTCCGCATATCATTATTTCTTGACTCATTCATTCTGGCTCATGGACATGTACTAGATAGTTTAGTTTACTTTCCTGTTCTTGATATCTCTACAGCCGTAATGTGACTGTGGAAGGATTTTTCCTATCCACAGGTAGCATGGTTGGCTATGTCACGTGCCCATCTTAGCGTACTCTGGGAAGCGGGACGTGACAAGTGTACTCGGAGAACAGCGGGGAGGTGCTGCCAAAATTTACTCGAAATGGTTGAAAGCACAAGCGAATGGGTGTCTGCTCTATACATTCTTAATGGGATAGAAGCCTTACCCCCGACAGCCGAAACACACACATGCAACACGAATACACAACAAACGCAAACACAGCACATACACACTAACAACCCTACACTTAAGCGAAATCATAAATTGAAACACACATATACAGAATACAACTCATACTTTGGTATCCTCAAATCTAAATTTGTTTATCGATATTTTATTCTTTTTAACGACAAACGCACACAGAAAGCACATACACAGATTTTCTCCTTTGTCGGTAATCATCCCGTTCTAAGATTTCTCAATATAGTCATCATAACCTACAATTTATATGTTATACAGTCTAACATGGGCGATGAGTACATCAGAGTTAAGGACTGGATGTATGTGGATTGGCAACAACGTATGCAACCTAAATTTTTCGCAGGAGTTGCTGCTTTCATTGAATTTGCACGCGCACATAATAAGATCGTGTTAGAGAAGATTCTCTGCCCGTGCGATAGATGTGGGAATAAGTACTGGCAGAAGGTAGAATTCGCAGGGCTTCATATCGTTAAACATGGTTTTACTAGATGTTGGGGTAAAAATTTACACCCCGGTTGACCAAATCAAAGTCAAGGTCAACCCCCAAGCTAGGTGGGCCCAAGCCCAGGTCAAGCGGACTCATGCCCAAGTCAAGCCCACGGCTAGCCTCCCCATGGCAACGACAAAATCATGTAATAAATAATTATTATGTAATTTTTTATACATGAATGTATGTAAAATGGGCATAAAGCCAATATTTTGTAAGCCCATGGCTTATGTGCAAAAATGAAATGGCACATCAGCCATGGGATAGGCAAAATGCCATTTTGTAAAGCCCAAGGGGCTATATGCAAATATGTAAGCGTATAAAAGGCAACATGATGATGAATAAAATAACACTTTTCATTCCCCCAAAAAAAAAGGGTTCTTTGTGCCTCCTGCTCCTTCTCTAAGGTTCTAAACCTTCTCATTTCTTTTGAATTAAATCAAGAGTTTTACTCTTTCTTTTCCAAAACTAAGTGGTTTTCCACCACAAAACCCACAAAGGGGAACTCAGATCTCCCATCAGATCTCAAAAAGGATTGATTTTTAAAATCTCACATCTCTTGATCTTCAAGATCCGGCTAAACAACAGGAGGAAGAAGAAGAACCCCCTTCATCAGCTTCAAAACATCCTAGGACTTTAACTCCATTCATATATACATAATAAATATTTCCATTCTGAAGCATAGCTTCTGTTTCTTAGGCTAAAAGCCTCCTTTTCTCGCCAACGCTCAAGCGCAGAGCGCCCGCGTGCCGACACGTGGCGCGCTTGCGCTCAAGCGCTCAGCTCTCGAGCGCAAAGCGCCCACGTGCCGACACGTGGCGCGCTTGCGCTCCAGCGCAAGCGCTCCAGCGCAAAGCGCCCACGTGCCGACACGTGGCGCGCTTGCGCTCCAGCGCAAGCGCTCGAGCGCAAGTCGCCCCCGTGCCGACACGTGGCAAGCAAGCCCTCGAGCGCAAGTCGCCCCTGTGCCGACACGTGGCGCGCTTGCGCTCAAGCGCCCTGCGCTCAAGCGCAGAGTGCCCACGTGCCGACACGTGGCACTCTAGCGCCTGAGCGCACAACACCTAGGCGCACAGCGCCCAAGGTGCTGCCCCACGCATCCTTTGGATGTCTTTCCCCCTCTTTTTTATGTACATACATATATATATATACATATGTATACATATTTACACACACGTACTCTACGACACTGTCCCTGTTAGAAAAAAATTTCTAACGGGGCGATGCCCCACACCCCGCAAGGGGGCTGCTAGCCCCCTTAACCCCCAGCCCGCTATCCGGGTAGCAGGACCCCCGTAAAAACTCTGCGTGGCTCCCAATATATCCAAAACCCCCCTTTCAAAACACAACACACGCACACTGCACATTGAGTTCGCATGACCAGTTTAACCCGTTAATCGGAGGTTCCCTCGCCCCAAAGGCGAGGGGTAATTAACGGCAGCTTAGTCCGCGGCTTCCGGAGATTCGGATCCCCACAATCATTAAACCCCGGCCTACCCTAGGCAGGTGGAATCTGTAGTACGCCTGACAAGCGCGCGTGTATTCCCATCTCAATGGGGTGACGAAAAACACCCTACACTAGATTTTATATAACTTGGCTATATCACGGGGAAAGAGAAAAGGACAGTAATGCGGCAGAAGAAGAAGGAGAAGATGATAATGCGGCAGAAGAAGAAGATGGTAACTTCTTTCCATGAGAAGAAATAGAGGATATGGTAGAGGCTACCCTAGGTGAATCTATTCGTACCGAAGATGACATTCCTTTCGGTGATGGACTGCGTGCGGATAAGTATGAAAAGTTCATGAACGATGCTAGAAAACCAATTTATGAGAATGCAAAGTATTCCACCCTCTCATGGTTCGTCCAACTTTTCCAGATTAAGTGCCTAAATGGATGGAGCAACAAGTCATTCACAATGCTTCTGAAGTTCTTGAAAGATTCTATGCCCCGGGGAAATAACGTGCCCGACAGCTGATACGGAGCCCAGAAGATGAAGTCTGATTTGGGTCTGAAGTGTGAGAAGATTCAAGTATGTCCCAAAAATTGCGTGTTGTACCGAAAAGAGAATTCAGATTTGAAAGAGTGTCCAACTTGCGGAGAGGCCAGGTATAAGCCGAAAGATTATGATAAGAAGCCCGATGTACCTGTCAAGATAGCACGATACTTGTAAGTCCACGTTGCGACCCCCGGTGCTTACGGGGAGGCGGAAACGGTATAAAATCAAATTTTTATCGCAAGAGGCAACATGGACTAAACTAGGTCGGGATCGTGTCTAAACTAAACTAGCATACTTGCTAAAGAGATTTAGCTACTCGGATGAAGATGGTTATACCTAACTTGTCTTGAACTCCTTCTCTTCAAGCTCCGGTGGTGGTCCGATGGCTCCTTCTCGTCGTCTCCGTACGCCGAAGATAGATCCACTTGAAAGCTCCAACCGTTAGCTCCTTCTTCGTTCTTTGAAGAAACTAGTTCACTTGGTTTGCTAAACCTAGTGAACTAGAATGAGTAGAGTAAGAATAGAATGGGATTTTATCTATGGTTCTTGATTCTCAACTCATGAGACAAGAGAACCATAGATCAAAGAGAGGGAGCAAGAGGATGAGGGTGAGAGCTCAAGAACAAGAGAGAGAATGAGCAAGAAAGAATGAGCAACTCTTTTGTCTCTCACCCTCTCATAATCCAAAGTAATCATAACTCATCATATCATCAAAAGTCTTATGTGATGGTTGAAGCAACCATAACCCTATCATGTCATGCACTCATTTTACTCAAAAGAGTAAGCAAGAAAAAGTCTTTGGCATGGAATGATAGCCATGGTTATCATGATGGTCAACTAGTCAAGCCTAGTCAACCGGTCAACAAAGTCAACAAGTCAACAAAAGTCAACAAGTCAACAAAGTCAACAAAAGTCAACAACCAAGTCACCATAATACTTAATTAATATAATAGTTAATCACATATCATATTCTCATTAGGGTTGAGCAAAAAGTCAAAAAGTCAACGGTCAACTGTCAACAACCCTAATGAGAATCCGCTGTCTGTGCCTCCCTGTCAACTGTGCATACACACCCGCACCCGCGTTCCGAGGAACACGAATGCAAACTGGATAAATCCAATCCCATAAGGTACACTAGGATCTGGCTTAAACCAAAGCCCGCTAGTGTAAACTGTCCGGACACTGTACGTGCACAAGTGCACGGATGTGACCGAACCCTGTCGCAAAACCATGCGACCTGTCGCAATACCATGCGACCTCTACTCTTTTGCCTAAAGGCGAAAAGCTTTCTGTGTGGGACTCTAAAGACTCGACACTACGCTGGCAGTGGGTTTAACCACAGACCGCAAGCGGCACTAGCTGTGCGTAACGGTCCCCAGGTAATGCCGACAAGAAGACCGACGAGGCGAAACCCATCTGAACTCCTACTGAGCCTGAGTGTGACATTCTCCGTACAGTCCGGTCTGTTCGTCTGATACATCGCATGGCGGGCCTAGGGGGCGGTAAACGTCAGTCCCCAAATAGCGGTACAAGTCGTGCCGGAGCGAAGCCCAAAACACCCTGAGATAACACTGGAAACCTACCAGTATATCTCGTTTGCCCTGGCCAGGGACTACTCGTGTAATGGCTCTCCTAGACACAGCGCGATGTCAACCCCCAATACCGGGAGAGACGAATCCTGTCTAACCGTCACTGCCTACAAGTGCTTCGGGACTGCACCCAACCACCACCTGTTTGCACGACTCCTTTGAGCCGTGGTAGGGTAGTGATCAAAGTACAGTGGGAACACACCCGAGGCGAAATGACAGTGTCAAGTCAGCGGACTAAGCTGTACTCATGTCACCTGGGAACTGATAACTGACGATAGGTATAATACCAACTAGTCAGTTCCCGACGAGTCCTGTCCAGTGTACCCGTAACCTAACGGGCACCCGCATACTATCTCCAGTACGACGTACTGACGGCTGTGGGACAGACCGTCTCCCACACTGGGATGAGAAGCGCATGCGCTGGTCTACTCCGGAGTATCGATGCCCTGTCTCGATAGTCCTGCGACCAGGGACCTGCATAAGGATGTGCTTCTAGATTACCCAGCCCCACTAGTGTGACGGCCATCACATCGCTGGTAATCAAGCAAAGATCCTAAGGGCTCCACTAATGTGTATAAGCAATATACAAAGATAAACACATGTACACATTGAAGTAGAAATAAACCAAGTAGCATACTACTATTTTGAGCAAAATTGTATATACAAGGTGAATATCCCAAGCTTCCATTAAGTAATATACATACTAGTATGATACAGTAATGGCCTCTAGGGCATATACACTAACAATCTCCCACTTGCACTAAGGCCATGTACTGGCGTATCGAAGACCTATCATCTCGATCAGCCGCTCGAACTGAGTCTGGGGTAGGGCCTTGGTGAATGGATCTGCAGTGTTGTTTTCCGAAGCGACTCTCCGAACCTCGATCTCCTGGCGATCCACGATCTCCCTGATCAGGTGATACCGCCTCAAGATGTGCCTGGATCTTTGATGGGACCTGGGTTCCTTCGCTAAAGCTATAGCCCCGTTGTTGTCGCAATACAGAGGTATTGGATCAACAATGGACGGAACCACCTGAAGTTCTTTCAAGAACTTCCTCATCCAGACAGCTTCTTTTGCGGCATCTGATGCAGCGATGTATTCCGCTTCCATCGTCGAGTCTGCAACGATTTCCTGTTTGGAACTCTTCCAACACACCGCCCCTCCATTGAGGGTGAAGACAAAACCCGACATGGACTTGGAATCATCCTTGTCACTCTGGAAGCTGGAGTCAGCAAAGGCCTCGATCTGGAGGTCTTTTCCGCCATACACCAAGAACATCTCCTTAGTCCTTCTCAGGTACTTGAGAATGTTATTTACCGCTCTCCAGTGTTTCTCCCCAGGGTTAGACTGATACCGGCTTACCACACTCAGTGCATAAGCTACATCCGGTCTGGTACACAACATTGCATACATTATAGAGCCTACCGCAGAAGCGTACGGTATAATAGACATGCGATCCCTCTCTAAATCAGTCTTGGGAGACATCTCTTTAGAGAGGGTGATCCCGTGACAAGCCGGTAGGTTACCGCGCTTGGAATCTTCCATACTGAATCTCTTCAGTATGGTGTCGATGTACCTGGACTGTGAAAGTCCTAATATCCTCTTGGATCTGTCACGGTAGATCCGGATACCCAGAATGTATGAGGCATCACCCAGGTCTTTCATGGAGAACCTGTGTGACAAGAACCCCTTGACAGATTGTAGCATAGGAATGTCATTTCCTATTAAGAGAATGTCATCCACGTATAAAACGAGGAATACTGCAGTTCTCGCTACAAATCTACTATAGATGCATGGTTCATCTGGATTTTTGATAAAGCCAAATTCTTTGACCGTCTCATCAAAGCAGATGTTCCAACTCCGCGATGCCTGCTTTAGTCCATAGATGGACTTAAGCAACTTGCACACCTTTCCGCTGCTCCCACTCTGAATGAAACCCTCTGGCTGGTCCATATAGACACACTCCTCTAAATTTCCATTTAGAAAAGCTGTCTTTACGTCCATTTGCCAAATCTCATAATCGTGGAAAGCAGCAATGGCAAGAAGGATCCGAATGGATTTCAGCATGGCTACTGGAGAAAAGGTTTCGTCATAGTCCAAACCAGGTCTTTGACGAAAACCCTTTGCTACCAGCCTTGCTTTATAGGTCTCAACCTGTCCATCTACACCAATCTTCCTTTTGAAGATCCACTTGCATCCTACGGGTTTTACCCCGTCTGGAGCAACGTCCAACGTCCATACCTTGTTGGTGTACATGGACTCCATTTCGGTCCGCATTGCATCCAGCCATTTCACTGAGTCAACGCTCTGAACGGCCTGCTGGAAGCTAGTAGGCTCATCATAATCTATGATGCAATCCTCTCTATCCCCGTCTATGAGAAAACCGCAGTATCTCTCGGGCGGATGAGACTGCCTACTACTTCTGCGGAGCGGCGTAGGAATGTCCTGTTCTGTTGAACCCTCTGGTTCCACTAACCTTTCAGTAACAGTCTGTGGTTCTGGAATTTCTTCCAGTTCTACTGCGCTCCCACTAATTTCCTTTTCCAAGAACCGGTGTTCTAGAAAGTGGGCATTACGAGAAACAAGGACTTTTTGTTCCCCTGCGTAGTAGAAAAGATACCCCTGGTGTTCTTTGGGTATCCCACAACTTGCACAGTACTGAACGTGCCTCGAGCTTGTCCGCATGCTGCTTTTTGACAAAAGCCGGACATCCCCAGATCTTCAGATATTGAAGATAGGGTTTCTTCCCACTCCACATTTCATATGGTGTGGAAGGCACAGTCTTAGTCGGAACTCGGTTCAAAAGGTACGCAGCTGATTCTAGCGTATACCCCCAGAATGATCGCGGTAACTCAGCGTTACCCATCATGGACCGCACCATATCCAATAGGGTGCGGTTCCGTCTCTCCGATACACCGTTATGTTGCGGGGTGTAAGGAGGAGTAAGCTGAGAGAGAATTCCGTTCTCTTTTAAGTAGTCCAGGAACTCGGCACTTAAGTATTCTCCACCTCGATCCGATCTTAGAATCTTAATACTTTTGCCGGTCTGTTTCTCTACTTCATTCTTATACTCCTGGAATTTTCCAAAGGCCTCGGACTTATGTTTCATTAAGAAGACATAACCGTACCTTGAGAAGTCATCCGTAAAAGTAATGAAGTAAGAATGTCCGCTTCGGGCATGTGTAGACATTGGACCGCACACGTCACTGTGTACGAGTCCCAAGAGCTCGCTCGCTCTTACTCCATGTCCAGTAAACGGAGTCTTTGTCATCTTTCCTTTGAGACAGGATTGACAAGTGGCATACGACTGATATTCGAACGCATTCAAATACCCTTCTGTATGTAACTTCGTCAACCTTCTCTCATTGATGTGACCCAATCTACAATGCCATAAGAAAGTCTGATTTATTTCTGGAGACTTTCTCTTGTGTGTATTCTGGACATTAAAAAAGCTGTGGTTGGTTTAACACGTATATACCATTACTCAAAGTACCTGACCCAATCAAAACTTGATTAAGGTGAATGTTTACAATATTACTTACAAACGCAAATTCATAACCTTCTTTAGAAACTAAAGATACAGAAATGATATTACAAGTTGCGTTGGGTACAAAAAAGCAATTACGCAAAACCAAAACATGTCCATCTGACATTCCCAGGTGATAGTCCCCCACGGCTTTAGCATCCATGCTAGCTCCGTTCGCAACTCTGAGGGTCATGTCACCTGCTTTCAAAACCCTACGGTTTCTCAACGCCTGCAAAGAATTACAGATATGAGATCCTGATCCGGTATCCAATACCCAGGAAGTAGAGTTTATTGAAAGACAGTTTTCAATAACATACACACCTGAAGCTGAAGTTGCAACCTGCTTCAATTCCTGTGTTCTGGCCTTCCAGGCCCTGCAATCATTCTTCCAGTGTCCTTTCTTATGACAATAGAAGCATTCTTCCTTATCCACAAGCTTCCCTGCTATCTTTGTTGCTTTACCTTTTCCCTTCGTATCCACTTTACTTACACCGCCCCTTGGTTTGGCGGGGGCCTTCTTCTTCTTTCCCTTGGCTTTCGCCTTGGACCTAGAAGAAGATGATCCTCCTACAAACAAAGTGGATGTATCCCTACTTTTCTGTAGGGTGCCCTCTACGCTCCTCAGCATGTTGAGGAGCTCTGAAAGTTCAACCTCTTTTTCTTGTAGGTTGAAGTTCAGTGTAAACTGGGCGTAAGTGGAAGGAAGGGACTGGAGAACTATATCCGTATATAGCTCACTCTCCAATGTGATCCCTAGGTCAGCGAGCTCCTCAATGTAGCCGATCATCTTTAGCACGTGCTCGGCTACTGATGATCCGACGGCCATTCTTGTCGAAAATAACTTTTTCGACGCTTCGTATCTTGCGATACGAGATTGCTCTCCATACAGTTCTTTTGTATGGAGCAATATGGATTCCATGTCCATATTCTCATGCCTCCTCTGATGTTCGTTGTCCATCGAGGCAAGCAGGAGGCACTTGGCCTTCGCGCTATCAATCTCCCAAGTCTTGCGGATTTCCTTATCCGCGACGCTGGAAGTTGGACCAGGGACAGGGGGAGCTTTGGTGGTAAGAAGATACCCCAGCTTGTCATAAGTGATTGCTATCTTGACATTCCTGAGCCAATCTTTGTAGTTTGGCCCTGTCAGTTTGTTTTTATCTAGGAGTAACTTAAGTCCAGTCATGTTGATTGGTCGCTGCAATTTGGAGAGAAGAGGAAAACACTCAGCATGATGCTCTTGCAAGTTTAGAGTGGTTTTTAGTTTGTCTAAATAGGATGGCTCCCACTGTTTCTCGAATCCCTCCTCAAACCATAAAGGAAGAATTAGTCAGGATCAATCCCACCGTACAATACTTGCTTAACCGTTCGGCCAGGCTGGTGTCGGTACTTCGAGGGAGGTTTTCCAACGCTTTCGCGAAGTTCCTTAATTAGAGAACCTCTTTTCCCTAGGGGCGTAGCCCCGCTAACACCTTTCTAGGCACCTACTAGGTTTATAGCATTGATCGTTAAGCGAGAATTTTCCCGAGGAGTAGCATATACTCACAGTAGGATCGGGATCCAAATATCATTGCGTGACGAAACTGAAGGAATCCTACCAGAATCATCACACTCCAAATGGTATGCAAATCTAGCAAGTTTCAGTACTTATGAAACTCCCGATGTGGATTTTTGCCCCATGCTCTTATGACCTTGGCGTGAGGTCAAAATGTCATAAGTCACATGTCAAGTTCGTCCCATCATTATCCAGGTTAATTTGAATCCACCCGTACATACCCTTGACGTAGGCCAAAATGGCAGTACGACTGTCTCAAACCAACGCATTCTATCTATGCAACAGATAAATATCCGGCAGCTACCAATCATTATGCCTTGGCGTGAGGTCAAAATACATAGCTTGAATACTACCGAATATTTAACTGAAATGATGGAGGGCTACGGATGGTTTTGGCAAAACCGTGAACGTAGTGAACTTGATTTAGTCGATGGAACGAGATAGCTTTTAAATGGAGTGGCTCAAACTCCGTATTTTAAAAGTTTGTTTTGAAAAGAACCGAGTGGTTTTTCGAAAGTGTTCCAACGACTTTAACTTGGTTTATTATCTTGCATTAGTTCTTTTAATGCGTGATATTCTTGCATTAGTTCTTTTAATGCGTCCCATCATTTAAACCTACCATTACAGAAAACAACCAAAATATGACGTACGCTTATGCCATTCGCATTCGCCACTGGGCCCCGTCATTACCCGTTAGGTTACTTAACTAACGACAGAGCGGGGGCTGGGCTAGCGCGTCTGTAAAACATAAGCAACGCCTAAATAGAAAGCAATGATAGACATTTCAGATCACAGATAAATACATTGGATATACTAGGAATCTGTAATTTGTACGAGCCTGTAACAAAAACAGATTACACGGTCACGGTGAATAGCCAATACCCCACCCAAGACCCCTACGGGTGCGGCAAACTACCCGCCAAGTACCCGAAGCGTAGCAACCTCCCTCATCTCCATGAGTAGGCCACTCGACACTTCGGCATACCCGGTAGTTTGTGCACCCCTCCATGGGTCTATCCTAGGAGCAAAAACAGTAAAAAGAAATTATACAATGACGGCTACAACCCCGACCCGGTTGTGCGGCCATTCAAATAATTATTACATCAATTTACAAATTTACATGAAATTGCAAGAAAAGAAAACTCTCGTCTCACAACCCCCGGCTATTCACCCGCGACAATCCAACATATTTATATACACATTCCAGCACATTACAGATCATGTATAACCCCGACTAATCGACTTATAGCGATTAGCCGACGTTCAATACATGCAAACATCACAGATATAACCATCATAGCCAAGTGCAGTGAAGTTCGGAAAAAATAATACGGAATTATAGGACCCCAAAAGTGAATTTCAGTTCTGGAAAATCTGGGCACATATAATATATTTCAAAAATCCCAAAACCAACACACAAACACACTGCACGAAAAACGATGCAGAGAAGACGACAAAGCGCGGCGGTTCCGCGGCACATGCCTACCTCGTGCCGCGGAAGGGCGGCGCTTTGATCGCAACAGTGGATCGTTTTTCATGGGTGCTCTAACAAAACCCTGAGCCGAATTTAGGTGTATAACAAAACTTGTTTTGACCAGAAAAAATTTCAACAGAAACTAGGATTTTGAAAAAGTTTGGTTTTTGGATTTTTCCGGTTCCGAACTTCGTTACACTTCACTACCAAGCTAGTTTAAGTTTAGTTAGGCTCTGATACCAATGTAAGTCCACGTTGCGACCCCCGGTGCTTACGGGGAGGCGAAAACGGTATAAAATCAAATTTTTATCGCAAGAGGCAACATGGACTAAACTAGGTCGGGATCGTGTCTAAACTAAACTAGCATACTTGCTAAAGAGATTTAGCTACTCGGATGAAGATGGTTATACCTAGCTTGTCTTGAACTCCTTCTCTTCAAGCTCCGGTGGTGGTCCGATGGCTCCTTCTCGTCGTCTCCGTACGCCGAAGATAGATCCACTTGAAAGCTCCAACCTTTAGCTCCTTCTTCGTTCTTTGAAGAAACTAGTTCACTTGGTTTGCTAAACCTAGTGAACTAGAATGAGTAGAGTAAGAATAGAATGGGATTTTATCTATGGTTCTTGATTCTCAACTCATGAGACAAGAGAACCATAGATCAAAGAGAGGGAGCAAGAGGATGAGGGTGAGAGCTCAAGAACAAGAGAGAGAATGAGCAAGAAAGAATGAGCAACTCTTTTGTCTCTCACCCTCTCATAATCCAAAGTAATCATAACTCATCATATCATCAAAAGTCTTATGTGATGGTTGAAGCAACCATAACCCTATCATGTCATGCACTCATTTTACTCAAAAGAGTAAGCAAGAAAAAGTCTTTGGCATGGAATGATAGCCATGGTTATCATGATGGTCAACTAGTCAAGCCTAGTCAACCGGTCAACAAAGTCAACAAGTCAACAAAAGTCAACAAGTCAACAAAAGTCAACAACCAAGTCACCATAATACTTAATTAATATAATAGTTAATCACATATCATATTCTCATTAGGGTTGAGCAAAAAGTCAAAAAGTCAACGGTCAACTGTCAACAACCCTAATGAGAATCCGCTGTCTGTGCCTCCCTGTCAACTGTGCATACACACCCGCACCCGCGTTCCGAGGAACACGAATGCAAACTGGATAAATCCAATCCCATAAGGTACACTAGGATCTGGCTTAAACCAAAGCCCGCTAGTGTAAACTATCCGGACACTGTACGTGCACAAGTGCACGGATGTGACCGAACCCTGTCGCAAAACCATGCGACCTGTCGCAATACCATGCGACCTCTACTCTTTTGCCTAAAGGCGAAAAGCTTTCTGTGTGGGACTCTAAAGACTCGACACTACGCTGGCAGTGGGTTTAACCACAGACCGCAAGCGGCACTAGCTGTGCGTAACGGTCCCCAGGTAATGCCGACAAGAAGACCGACGAGGCGAAACCCATCTGAACTCCTACTGAGCCTGAGTGTGACATTCTCCGTACAGTCCGGTCTGTTCGTCTGATACATCGCATGGCGGGCCTAGGGGGCGGTAAACGTCAGTCCCCAAATAGCGGTACAAGTCGTGCCGGAGCGAAGCCCAAAACACCCTGAGATAACACTGGAAACCTACCAGTATATCTCGTTTGCCCTGGCCAGGGACTACTCGTGTAATGGCTCTCCTAGACACAGCGCGATGTCAACCCCCAATACCGAGAGAGACGAATCCTGTCTAACCGTCACTGCCTCCAAGTGCTTCGGGACTGCACCCAACCACCACCTGTTTGCACGACTCCTTTGAGCCGTGGTAGGGTAGTGATCAAAGTACAGTGGGAACACACCCGAGGCGAAATGACAGTGTCAAGTCAGCGGACTAAGCTGTACTCATGTTACCTGGGAACTGATAACTGACGATAGGTATAATACCAACTAGTCAGTTCCCGACGAGTCCTGTCCAGTGTACCCGTAACCTAACGGGCACCCGCATACTATCTCCAGTACGACGTACTGACGGCTGTGGGACAGACCGTCTCCCACACTGGGATGAGAAGCGCATGCGCTGGTCTACTCCGGAGTATCGATGCCCTGTCTCGATAGTCCTACGACCAGGGACCTGCATAAGGATGTGCTTCTAGATTACCCAGCCCCACTAGTGTGACGGCCATCACATCGCTGGTAATCAAGCAAAGATCCTAAGGGCTCCACTAATGTGTATAAGCAATATACAAAGATAAACACATGTACACATTGAAGTAGAAATAAACCAAGTAGCATACTACTATTTTGAGCAAGATTGTATATACAAGGTGAATATCCCAAGCTTCCATTAAGTAATATACATACTAGTATGATACAGTAATGGCCTATAGGGCATATACACTAACAATACTTTCCCATAACTCAGAGGCTGCAGAGGCTATTCAGGTGCAAGAAAACAGCCGAGGCAATGATTTGGCATCACCGTGCTCTTCCAAGTGAAGATGTAAAAATGAGTTATCCAAGAGATTCACCGGCATGGAAGGATTTCGATAGGAGTCACGAAATATTCAGTAGCGATCCTCGCAATGTCAGGCTCGGACTTGTCAGTCACGAAATATTCTGCCCCGCACCCCGCAAGGGGGCTGCTAGCCTCCTTGACCCCCAGCCCGCTATCCGGGTAGCGGGACCCCCGTAAAAACTCTGCGTGGCTCCCAATATATCCAAAACCCCCCTTTCAAAGCACAACACACGCACACTGCACATTGAGTTCGCATGACCAGTTTACCCCGTTAATCGGAGGTTCCCTCACCCCAAAGTCGAGGGGTAATTAATGACAGCTTAGTCCGCGGCTGCCGGAGATTCGTATCCCTACAATCATTAAACCCCGGCCTACCCTAGGCAGGGGGAATCTGTAGTACGCCTAATAAGCGCGCGCGTATTCCCATCTCAATGGGGTGACGAAAAACACCCTACAGACTCTGGCACGCCCGGTGGGACGAATCTCTCCTCCTATATTTCGGGTTAAGCATTCATGCGAACTCAATCATTATACATACCTGTATTTATACTAAAATAATGCTCTTTCATGCAGATTTTCAAGCAATCACCTTCCGACGATGTCTTCGATGATGAACTCAGCTCCCTTCTCCTATACGATGAAGATAGACTCCAGGACGGTCCTTCCGGCCAGTCTCGGGCGACAATGGGAGGAGCCGCTACTACCATTCGGCTCTATTGTGTTCATGCCAGTTGGCGCCATCCCAGCTCCTCAAGCTTCGGTGGCAGACAAACCGGTCTCGAAAGGCAGGAGACCAAATGTGGTAATCTCGAGGGCGCCCCAACCCAAACGCAAATCGATGTCTGGACGGCTTTCCATGGCCCCAACTGGAGGCAAAGCCATCGGGACAAAAGAAGTTGCCAGACGTAGTGGGCAAGCCCAGGCGATACCTTCGACGGATACGCGGGCAGATGTCTTTGTTAGTGTATATGCCCTAGAGGTCATTACTGTAACATACTAGCTTGTATATTACTTGATGGAAGCTTGGGATATTCACAGTTGTATAGACAATCTTGCTCAAAATGGTAGTATGCTACTTGGTTTGTCTCTACTTCAATATGTGCATGTGTTTCTTTTAGCATATCGCTTATATACATATTAGTAGAGCCCTTAGGATCTTTGCTTGATTACCAGCGTTGTGATGGCGCTCACACTCGTGGGGGCTGGGTAATCCATAAGCACATCCTTATACAGGTCCCTAGTCGTTGGACTATCGATACAGGGCATCGATACTCCGGAGTAGACTAGCGTATGCGCTTCTCATCCCAGCGGGGGAGACGGTCTGTCCCACAGCCGTCAATACGGCGTACTTGAGATAGTATGCGGGTGCTCGTTGGGTTATGAGTACACTGGACAGGACTCGTCAGGAACTGTTGGTTGGTATTATACCTATCGTCAGTTATCAGTTCCTAGGTGACATGAGTACAGCTTAGTCCGCTGACTTGACACTATCATTTTGCCTCGAGTGTGTTCCCACTGTACTTAGATTACTACCCTACCACGGCTTAAAGGAGTCGTGCAAACAGGTAGTAGTTGGGTGCAGTCCCGAAGCACTTGGAGGCAGTGACGGTTAGACAGGATTCGTCTCTCCCGGTATTGGGGGTTGACATCGCGCTGTGTCTAGGAGAGCCATCACACAAGTAGTCCCTGGCCAGGGCAAGCGAGATATACTGGTAGGTTTCCAGTGTTATCTCAGGGTGTTCTGGGCTACACTCCGACACGACTTGTACCGCTATTAGGGGACTGACGTTCACCGCCCCCCTAGGCCCGCCATGCGATGTATCAGACGAACAGACCGGACTGTACGGAGATTGTCACATACAGGCTCAGTAGGAGTTCGGATGGGTTTACCTCATCGGCCTTCTTATCGACATCTACCTGGGGACCGTTACGTACAGCTAGTGCCGCTTGCGGTCTGTGGTTAAACCCACTATCAGCGTAGTGTCGAGTCTTTAGAGTCCCACACAGAAAGTTTCCCTACACTGAGCGAAACGTGTAGAGGCCGTATGGTTTTACGGCAGGGCTTCGATCACTTACGTGCACTTGTGTGCGTATGCTGTTCGGGCAGGCAATACTAGTGGGCTTTGGTTTAAGCCAGATCCTAGTATTGCACAGATGGATTTGATTTGTCTTCTGTGCATTCGCATTCTACGGAATGCGGATGCGGGTGTGTATGCACAGTTTTGAGGAGCGATGAAGGAGAAGGTGCCCCTTTAGGGTTTTGGCAGTTGGTTCGGCCAAAACCGTAATGTGGCACACTCATTAGGGTTTTGACAATTCGTTTGGTCAAAACCGTTATGAGCCGGAGATATTGTTTACTAATCCTTTTAGTGATAGATTAGTGATGGCTAATTGCATTGACCATTTGACCACTTAGATCTCTCTTGACTTTGTTGACCCGTTGACCGTGTTGACCATTGACCTTCAAGAGAGATCCACACTCTTCTTTCATTTTCTTTTTATTTCTTGTAATTTCTTGTGTTATGATAATGGTCAATTCAATGTGCCATCAACTCTTTCATGATAGGATTAGTAATGATAATTATTATTATTGCAACCATGGTTCATTTCATTTGGGCTTAATCTTTTCATTATTCTCTTCTCATTCTCTCTCATGAAGTGAGAAGAAAAAGAAAAGCTCCATGGTTGCAAACTTTCTCCTTCTTCTTCCTCCTCTTGATCTCTTCTTTTGATCTCATGTGTTGAGAAAAAAAGAATCCACATAGACAAACACATCCATCTTTCTCTTCTACACAACCTAAGGCATTTAGACTAGCAATCTCTTTGCCTTAGTTGCCTTGGCTTGAGGCGAAGCTTAGTGTACAACTCTCGGGTGGATCGTCTTCGACTAAAGAAGGCCGCGGAGGTGCCCAAGGTCCGGATCGACGCTTGGAGCTTGGATGGACGAGTGGGACAGCGGGATGAAGACCCGAAGGACCGGTTCCGTGAGGTATACTTTCTACAGCATAGTAGCTAAAATCTCTTAGTGTTTACTAGTTTCTAGTTTAGCAAAGATCCGACTTTTAGTCCATGTTACCTTGCGCCAAAAATCATTGTTTTTCGCCGTTTCCGCCTCCCCGTAAGAACCGGGGTGAGCAACGTGGACTTACAGTGGTATCAGAGCCTAGC
The DNA here is from genome assembly GCA_030015575.1 of Agapanthus africanus. Lineage (NCBI taxonomy): Eukaryota > Viridiplantae > Streptophyta > Magnoliopsida > Asparagales > Amaryllidaceae > Agapanthus > Agapanthus africanus. The sequence continues at coordinate 333,231,549 of JASDDO010000024.1, read as the reverse complement.
TAAACATAAACTAGTAAGTTAGCAAAGTGTTAAGAACATCGATCGGAAAAAAGTCGCAAAACACATCCGCAAAACCTCAAATTTCTGTCGATTTTTATACTGCTGAAAAAGTGTTTTAAAATATATGAAAATCGTCTCAGGGTTTTGTGAAAACACTGCAGAAAAATGATCCAGTGATTCGATCAAAAGACCGCGGTTCCGCGGCAATGACATGCTCATTGCCGCGGTTCCGCCACCGTTTTGACTCGGCACTGGATCGGGTTTTGTGCAGTGTTTTAGTTTGGATGTTTTGGGATTTTTAATACATATTTTTTCTACCCAGATTTTCCAGAAAGCAAATTGACTTTTGGGGTGGTTAAAAATCCGTATTTTGATCGATATTCCGTACTCTTTGGCTAATGAATATTATCTGTGATGTGATATATGTATTGAACGTCCGCTAATCTCTATACGTCGATTAGTGGGGGTTATACACATCTGTGATCTGTAATGTTGATGGTTTGTGTATATGAACTCGGTGGATTGTCGCGGATGAATAGCCGGGAATGGGTGTGAGATGAGAGTTTCTTTTTCTTTCATTCATTGTAAAATTTGTAAATTGATGTAATATTATTTATTTGGCCGCACAACCGGGTCAGGGTTGTAGCCATCATTGTATAATTTCTTTTTACTGTTTTTGCTTCTAGGATAGACCCAAGGTGGGGTGCACAAACTACCGGGTATCTCGAAGTGCCGAGTGGCCTACTCACGGTGTTGAGGGAGGTTACTTCGCTTCGGGTACTTGGCGGGTAGTTTGCCGCACCCGTAGGGGTCTAGGGTGGGGTTTGGCTATTCATCGCGACCGTGTAATCCGTTTTTCGTTGCAGGCTCGAACGAATCGCGGATTCCTAGTATATCCAAAGTGTTCATCTGTGATCTGTAATGTCTATCATTGCTATATATCTATATTTGATATCTATTTAGGCGTTGCTTATGTTTTTCAGCCGCGCTAGCCCAGCCCCCGCTCTGTCGTTAGTTAAGTAACCTAACGGGTGATGACGGGGCCCCGTGGCGAATGCGAATGGCATAAGCGTACGTCATATTTTGGTTGTTTTCTGCAATGGTAGGATTAAATGATGGGACGCATTAAAAGAACTAATGCAAGAAAATAAACCAAGTAAAAGTCGATTGGAACACTTTCAAAACCACTCGGTTCTTTTCAAAAACCAGCTTTTTAAACGCGGAGCTTGAACCACTCCTTTTAAAAGCTATCTCGTTCCATCGATTATATCAAGTTCACTACGTTCATGGTTTCGCCAAAACCATTCGTAGCCCTCCGTCATTTCGTATGGATATTCAATAGTATTCAAGCTATGTTTGTTGACCTTCGTCAAGGCATGGTGATTGGTAGCTGTTGGGTGTTCATATGTAGCATAGATAGATGCGTTGGTTTGGGACAGTCGTATTACCTTGTTGACCTTCGTCAAGGGTATGTGCGGGTGGGTTCAAATTAACCTGGATAATGACGGGTAGAACTTGACATGTGACTTATGATTTGTTGACCTTCGTCAAGGTCATAAGAGCATGGGGCAAAAATCCACATCGGGAGTTTCAAAAGTACTGAAACTTGCTAGCGCTGCATACCATTTGGAGTGTGATGATTCTGGTAGGATTCCTTCGGTTTTATCACGCGATGATATTTGGATCCCGATCCTACTGTGGGTATATGCTACTCCTCGGGAAATCTCTCACTTAACGATCAATGCTATAAACCTAGTAGGTGTCTAGAAAGGTGTTAGCGGGGCTACGCCCACAGGGAAAAGAGGTTACTTAATTAAGGAACTTCGCGAAAGCGTTGGAAAACCTCCCTCGAAGTACCGACACTGGCCTGGCTGAACGGTTAAGCAAGTATTGTACGGTGAGACAGATCCTGACTAGTTCTTCCTTTATGGTTTGAGGAGGGATTCGAGAGACAGTGGGAGCCATCCTGTTTAGATAAATTAAAAACCAATCTAAACTTGCAAGAGCATCATGCTAAGTGTTTTCTTCTCTCTCTCTTAATTGCAGCGACCCAGTGACCGCACCTAGGTTACATCTAGATAATAAAATGACTGAATCTGACTGTTATGACTGGCAAAGGTCTGTCCAGATGTCCATTACCCATGACAAGCTGGGACACCTCTTGACTGATCCAACCCCTGCCGTCTCAGGTCCAGTTTCCCCTGTCACGGATATTGATATTCGTAGGACATCGGAAGAAGACTGTGCGAAAGCCAAGCGCCTCGTGTTAGCCTCAGTTGATGGTTTATACCAGAGGCAGCACGAGAAGATGGACTCAGCTTCTATCTTCCTCCATAACAAAGTTTTATATGGAGAGCAATCTCGTATCGCAAGATATGAGACCTCGAACGAATTGCTTCCAGCGAGGTTGGCTATCGGGTCATCTGTAGGGGGCAACGTCCTTACAGAGACCAGCTCTTTTGAGCTCTCGGACCTGAAGACTACGTTGAAGAACGGGTCAGATGCTGACTTAGTTCAATAGTCTCTACCTACTACCCTGAAGGAAACCAGGAAAGTAGAAAGAAAGAGAAGGGCAGAAGTTTCGGGAATGGATGCAGTAAAAGAAGGATGTTCCTATTGTTACGGGAATGAACATGGACAGAAGGATTGTAAGGCTTGCAAAGCCAGTAGCCAGAATTCGAAGCATGTTGTGGCTTCGGCTTCGGGTGTGTTTGTAATAGAGAACTGTATGTCAGTTAACCCTACTTCCTGGGTATTGGATACCGGATCAGGATCTCATATCTGTAATTCGTTACAGGCTCTGAGAAACCGTAGGGTTATCAGGAAAGGTGATATGACTCTCAGGGTTGCTAACGGAATGAGCATGTATGCTGAATCCGTAGGGGAATATCATCTAGGACTGACAACTGGGCAGATATTGATTCTGCGTAACTGTTTTTATGTACCAGGTGCGACTTGTAATATCATATCTGTATCCTTGATTTCTAAGGAAGGATATGATTTTACTTTTGTAAGCGATGTAGTAAACATCCACCTAAATCAAGTCCTGATTGGGTCAGGTACATTACAAAACGGAATATACGTATTGAATCAAGCTCAGATCTTCAGTGTCCAGAACACACTTAAAAGAAAGTCTCCGGAAACAAATCAGGCTTTCTTATGGCATTGTAGACTGGGTCACATTAATGAGACACGGTTAACAAAGTTACATAAAGAGGGATACTTGAATCCGTTTGAGTATCAGTCTTATGCCGCTTGTGAATCTTGTCTCATGGGAAAGATGACAAAGACTCCGTTCACTGGACACGGAGAAAGAGCAAGCGAGCTCTTGGGACTCATACACAGTGATGTGTGTGGTCCAATGTCTACACATGCGCGAAGTGGTTATTCATACTTCATTACTTTCACAGATGATTTCTCTAGGTATGGGCATGTCTTCTTGATGAAGCACAAATCCGAGGCCTTTGAGAAATTTCAGGAATACAAGAATGAAGTTGAAAAACAAACAGGCAAAAGTATCAAGACACTAAGATCTGATCGAGGTGGTGAATACTTGAGTGCCGAGTTTCTGGGCTACTTAAAAGAGAATGGAATTCTCTCTCAGCTTACTCCTCCATACACACCACAACACAACGGTGTATCGGAAAGGCGGAATAGAACCCTATTGGATATGGTTCGTTCCATGATGAGTAAGGCTGAGTTACCGCGATCCTTCTGGGGTTATGCGCTAGAAACAACAGCATATCTCTTGAACAAGGCTCCAACCAAGACTGTGCCTACCACCCCATATCAAATGTGGAGTGGGAAGAAACCCTGTCTTAAGTACCTTAAGACATGGGGATGTCCAGCTTTTGTAAAAAAGCAGCATGCGGACAAGCTCGAGGCACGCTCAGTACTGTGTAAGTTTGTGGGATACCCAAAGAACTCCAGGGGGTATCTTTTCTATTCCGCAGAGAAACAAAAGGTTTTTGTTTCTCAGCATGCCCACTTCTTGGAAACTGAATTTTTAGAAAATCAGATAAGTGGGAGCGCAATAGAACTGGAAGAAATTCCATAAGCACAAGCTGTTACTGAAACCTTGGTAGAACCAGAAGGTTCAGGAGAACCGGACATTCCAGCGCCACTCCGCAGGAGTAGTAGGCAGTCTCATCCACCCGAGAGATACTACGGTTTTCTCATAGACGGGGATAAAGAGGATTGCACCATGGATTATGGTGAGCCTACTAGCTTCCAGCAAGCCATCCAGAGCGGCGACTCGGTAAAATGGCTGGATGCAATGCGGGCCGAGATGGAGTCCATGTACACCAACAAAGTTTGGACTTTGGACTTTGCTCCAGAAGGGGTAAAACCCGTAGGCTGCAAATGGATCTTCAGAAAGAAGATTGGTGTAGATGGGCAGGTTGAGACCTATAAAGCTAGACTTGTAGCAAAGGGTTTTCGTCAAAGACCTGGTTTGGACTATGACGAGACCTTTTCTCCAGTGGCTATGCTAAAATCCATTCGGATCCTTCTTGCCATTGCTGCCTTCCACAATTATGAAATCTGGCAGATGGACGTAAAAACGGCTTTCCTAAATGGAAATTTGGAAGAATGCGTCTATATGGATCAGCCGGAGGGATTCATTCAGAGTGGGAGCAGCGGTAGAGTGTGCAAGTTGCTCAAGTCCATTTATGGACTTAAGCAGGTATCGCGGAGTTGGAACATCTGCTTTGATGATACTGTCAAAGAATTCGACTTTATCAAAAACCCAGATGAACCATGCATTTACAGTAAGATTGTAGGTAGAACTGTGGTATTCCTTGTCTTGTACATGGATGACATTCTCCTAATAGGAAATGATATTCCTATGCTACAGTCAGTCAAAGGATTCTTGTCGCAGAGGTTCTCCATGAAGGACCTGGGCGATGCCAACTACATTCTGGGGATCCAGATCTATCGTGATAGATCTAAAAGAATGTTGGGACTTTCACAGTCAAGGTACATCGACACCATACTGAAAAGATTCAGTATGGAAGATTCCAAGCGCGGTAATCTACCGGCTTGTCACGGGATCACCCTCTCCAAAGAGATGTCTCCCAAGACTGATTTGGAAAGGGATCGCATGTCAATTATACCCTACGCTTCTGCGGTAGGCTTTATAATGTATGCGATGTTGTGTACCAGACTAGATGTAGCATACGCATTGAGCGTTGTAAGCCGGTATCAGTCGAACCCATGGGTGAAACATTGGATAGCGGTAAAGAACATTCTCAAGTACCTGAGAAGGACTAAGGAGATGTTCTTGGTGTATGGCGGAAAAAACCTCCAGCTCGAGGCCTTTGCTGACTCCAGCTTTCAGAGTGACAAGGATGACTCCAAGTCCATGTCGGGTTATGTCTTTACCCTCAATGGAGGGGCGGTTTGCTGGAAGAGTTCCAAGCAGGAGACCGTTGCAGACTCAACTATGGAAGCGGAGTACGTAGCTGCTTGCGATGCCGCAAAGGAAGCTGTCGGGATGAAGAAGTTCCTCACGGAGCTTCAGGTTGTTCCTACCATTGTTGATCCAATACCGCTGTATTGCGACAACAACGGCGCTATAGCTATAGCGAAGGAACCCAGGTCCCATCAGAAGTCCAGGCACATTTTGAGGCGGTACCACCTGATCAGGGAGATCATAGATCGCCGGGAGATCGAGGTGAAGAGAGTAAATACGGAGAACAACACTGCAGATCCACTCACGAAGGCCCTACCCCAGACTCAGTTCGAGCGGCTGATCGAGATGATAGGTCTTCGATACGCCAGTACATGGCCTTAGTGCAAGTGGGAGATTGTTAGTGTATATGCCCTAGAGGCCATTACTGTATCATACTAGCTTGTATATTACTTGATGGAAGCTTGGGATATTCACAGTTGTATAGACAATCTTGCTCAAAATGGTAGTATGCTACTTGGTTTGTCTCTACTTCAATATGTGCATGTGTTTCTTTTAGCATATCGCTTATATACATATTAGTAGAGCCCTTAGGATCTTTGCTTGATTACCAGCGTTGTGATGGCGCTCACACTCGTGGGGGCTGGGTAATCCATAAGCACATCCTTATACAGGTCCCTAGTCGTTGGACTATCGAGACAGGGCATCGATACTCCGGAGTAGACTAGCGTATGCGCTTCTCATCCTAGCGGGGGAGACGGTCTGTCCCACAGCCGTCAGTACGTCGTACTTGAGATAGTATGCGGGTGCTCGTTAGGTTACGAATACACTGGACAGGACTCGTCGGGAACTGTTGGTTGGTATTATACCTATCGTCAGTTATCAGTTCCCAGGTGACATGAGTACAGCTTAGTCCGCTGACTTGACACTGTCACTTCGCCTCGAGTGTGTTCCCACTGTACTTAGATTACTACCCTACCACGGCTCAAAGGAGTCGTGCAAACAGGTAGTAGTTGGGTGCAGTCCCGAAGCACTTGGAGGCAGTGACGGTTAGACAGGATTCGTCTCTCCCGGTATTGGGGGTTGACATCGCGCTGTGTCTAGGAGAGCCATCACACAAGTAGTCCCTGGCCAGGGCAAGCGAAATATACTGGTAGGTTTCCAGTGTTATCTCAGGGTGTTCTGGGCTACACTCCGACACGACTTGTACCGCTATTAGGGGACTGACGTTCACCGCCCCCCTAGGCCCACCATGCGATGTATCAGACGAACAGACCGGACTGTACGGAGATTGTCACATACAGGCTCAGTAGGAGTTCGGATGGGTTTACCTCATCGGCCTTCTTATCGACATTTACCTGGGGACCGTTACATACAGCTAGTGCCGCTTGCGGTCTGTGGTTAAACCCACTGCCAGCGTAGTGTCGAGTCTGTAGAGTCCCACACAGAGAGTTTCCCTGCACTAAGCGAAACGTGTAGAGGCCGTATGGTTTTACGGCAGGGCTTCGATCACTTACGTGCACTTGTGTGCGTATGCTGTTCGGGCAGGCAATACTAGTGGGCTTTGGTTTAAGCCAGATCCTAGTATTGCACAGATGGATTTGATTTGTCTTCTGTGCATTCGCATTCTACGGAATGCGGATGCGGGTGTGTATGCACAGTTTTGAGGAGCGATGAAGGAGGAGGTGCCCCTTTAGGGTTTTGGCAGTTGGTTCGGCCAAAACCGTAATGTGGCACACTCATTAGGGTTTTGACAATTCGTTTGGTCAAAACCGTTATGAGCCGGAGACATTGTTTACTAATCCTTTTAGTGATAGATTAGTGATGGCTAATTGCATTGACCATTTGACCACTTAGATCTCTCTTGACTTTGTTGACCCGTTGACCGTGTTGACCATTGACCTTCAACAGAGATCCACACTCTTCTTTCATTTTCTTTTTATTTCTTGTTATTTCTTGTGTTATGATAATGGTCAATTCAATGTGCCATCAACTCTTTCATGATAGGATTAGTAATGATGATTATTGTGTATTATTGCAACCATGGTTCATTTCATTTGGGCTTAATCTTTTCATTATTCTCTTCTCATTCTCTCTCATGAAGTGAGAAGAAAAAGAAAAGCTCCATGGTTGCAAACTTTCTCCTTCTTCTTCCTCCTCTTGATCTCTTCTTTTGATCTCATGTGTTGAGAGAAAAAGAATCCACATAGACAAACACATCCATCTTTCTCTTCTACACAACCTAAGGCATTTAGACTAGCAATCTCTTTGTCCTAGTTGCCTTGGCTTGAGGCGAACCTTAGTGTACAACTCTCGGATGGATCGTCTTTGACTCAAGAAGGCCGCGGAGGTGCCCAAGGTCCGGATCGACGCTTAGAGCTTGGATGGACGAGTGGGACAGCGGGATGAAGACCCGAAGGACCGGTTCCGTGAGGTATACTTTCTACAGCATAGTAGCTAAAACCTCTTAGTGTTTACTAGTTTCTAGTTTAGCAAAGATCCGACTTTTAGTTCATGTTTTCTTGCGCCAAAAATCATTGTTTTTCGCCTTTTTCGCCTCCCCGTAAGAACCGGGCTGAGCAACATGGACTTACAGTCTTCTCAAGCATCCCCATCGCCCGGCCTATGGCGGCTTCCTGAAGAGCAGAAGCCTGTCAAGCGCTTAAGGTAGAGAAGCTGAGGCAGAAGCGGCTCAGATATAGAGCCAACAAAAGGGCCAGGGCTCTGGCCATGTTAAAATTTATGAATTTCCAAAGCCCGGACCGCTCCGCGAAACCAGCTGCCAGTGATGAAAGAATGGCTGAATGTGTTATCCACACTATCTACATGGCCGGACATGAAGAAACGAACCCTCCTCTTCTTCACGGCCATGGTGATGATATGGTTGACGCTACCCAGCATCGGCTCGATCTAAATGATGAAGAGCCCGCTCAGGCCGATAAGCCAGAGGAGCCCGTGGTTCCTGCGGAATTGAGCTCAGGAAATAAAGATTACCCGGTTGTCATAGCCGGAACTACAGCACAAGCATTATTCCAATGGCTTCAAAGGCAATTTCAAGACATGGATGAGAAGATGGCCGAGGTCTATTCCAAAGTCGACGAGCTGGCAAACGTCGTGGCAGATCTCGCGACCCAAGTCGCCCGATTGCAATTACAGCAGAATCAAATTTTTGCTCATGAGCCAGGGATTGATACCCGAAGGCAACCAACTCATATCCCTTTCAACCTAAAAGCGGAGCGCCTTCGCGAAAAACGGCCGCAATCAGCCTCCAGTCGCTCCGATACATACGCTGGGGGGGAATCGCCTCTGAAAGAAAAGCTGGAAAAGGTCTATTCCTTCAAGAGGGAAAAGGTCCACAAGATATTCAGGGACGCCCTAAGAAACGGTCTACAACTGCCAGAATCAAAGAGACCGCAAGAAGAGAATATGACCGACGACCCAGGGTGATAGGTCATGCCATTGAGGACTGCTTCGTCTTCAAAGATTGGGTCGAAAGGCAATACAGGGCGGGAGAGATAGAACTGTCTAAAGGCGCGTTAGCAAACAGTCAAGCTACGACCGCCGATTTCATGCAAATGGAGACCGAAACCTTTCGGGAACCTAATCCTCCCAGACATGTGCCATTATCTGTAAAGGGCGAACCAAAGACCGATCGGCCTCTAGGACCAACATCAGTAAAGGCACCTACTCCGATAGAGAGAAAGAAGAAGGTGTACTCCTTCAGGAGGGATTAAGTCCGCAAAATATTCATGGACGCCTTGAACAACGGTCTGCAACTGCCTGTTCCAAAGAGGCCACAGGAAATGAACATGACCGGCAATCCTATATACTGCCCATATCATAGAATGGTGGGTCATACCATCGAAGAATGCTATATTTTCAAAGATTGGGCAGAGGACCAATATAAGCTTGGAAAAACCTCACAATCCTCAGATGTATCTGCAAGCCACAGAGCTAGGTCATCAACACAGCTCCGCCAAGATCAAAGTTCAAGGAGCTGGGATAAGCAAAGAGGACCATCACGTCGTTAAACTGGGAACACCCGCAGACCACCAAGTCTTTAAACTGGAAACAATCGACCACCACGTCATCAAACTGGGAACAATCGACCTCTAAGTCGTTAAACTGGGAATGTAAAAAAAAATGTAAATAAACAAAAAAAATGTGTAAATAAAAGAAAAATAAATAAAGCCGAAATGATGGGGCAACTCGCAATAAAAATCAGCGAGTAAAAATAAAAATGAAAATAAAGCCGAAATGATGGGGCAACCGCGAATAAAAGCCAAAATGATAGGGCAATCGCGATCTTCGCGATAAGAAAAGCTGAAATGATAGAGCAATCGCGGTAAAACAAAAAAAAACAAAAACAAACAAACAAAACAAAGGAGAATGATGAGTCGCTCCTGGTACCATATTCCAGTGCAGCGATGCAGACGCCAACAAAAATTCAAATTTCCAAAATTCTTCCAGCCCTACGGTTAGTCCCCAAATTGACTGCCGTATACAATCCACGGGCTCAAATAATTCTCATCATACCCATGCCCCACCGTAATCACCAGTTACGCGGCTGGTCTCCGCCTTTGGAGTTATGCTCCATTGAGAAGACCCACTCATGTGTCCTCGCGATACATGAGGAGAACAAACCTTTGTGGGATCCTTACAACTCACAAAGGAAAAACACACTTAGGAGTCCTCACGACTCCTAAGGAGAAAATACACCTACGGGATCCTCACGACTCGCAGGGAGAAAATTCTTTTATGGGACCCTCACGGCCCATAAAAGCCTTAGGCGATAGGGACCTAAACCCGTCTCCTAAGCCATCGCTCCGCCAACAAGAGTAGGAAAATGATGAATTGCTCCTGGCACCTCTGCTTCAGTGTTAGCAACGCTGATGCCGGCCCCTACCCCAAAATTCTAAGCTCGCCATCAATAGACCCCTAAGTCTTTAAACTGGAAACAGATGACCTCCAAGTCGTTAAACTGGAAACAGATGACCACCACGTCGTTAAACTGGAAACAGATGACCACCAAGTCGTTAAACTGGAAACAGATGACCTCCAAGTCGTTAAACTGGAAACAGATGACCACGAAGTCGTTAAACTGGAAGCAGATGACCTCTAAGTCGTTAAACTGGAAACAATAGACCTCTAAGTCTCTAAACTGGAAACAGATGACCTCTAAGTCGTTAAACTGGAAACAATAGACCTCTAAGTCTCTAAACTGGAAACAGATGACCTCTAAGTCGTTAAACTGGAAACAGTAGACCTCTAAGTCTCTAAACTGGAAACAGAAGACCACCAAGTCATTAAACTGGAAACAGATAACACAGATGACCACCAAGTCGTTAAACTGGAAACAGATGACCTCCAAGTCGTTAAACTGGAAACAGATGACCTCTAAGTCTTTAAACTGGAAACAGATGACCTCTAAGTCGTTAAACTGGAAACAGTAGACCCCTAAGTCGTTAAACTGGAAACAGTAGACCCCTAAGTCGTTAAACTGGAAACAGATGACCGCCAAGTCGTTAAACTGGAAACAGATGACCTCTAAGTCTTTAAACTGGAAACAGATGACCTCTAAGTCGTTAAACTGGAAACAGTAGACCCCTAAGTCGTTAAACTGGAAACAGATGACCGCCAAGTCGTTAAACTGGAAACAGATGACCTCTAAGTCGTTAAACTGGAAACAGTCGACCTCTAAGTCATTAAACTGGGAACGAGGGAAATCCACTCATGTGTCCTCACGATACATGAGGAGAACAAACTTTTGTGGGATCCTTATGACTCACAAAGGAAAAACGCCCTTAGGAATCCTCACGACTCCTAAGGAGAAAATACACCTGCGGGATCCTTACGACTCGCAGGGAGAAAATGCTTTTATGGGACCCTCACGGCCCATAAAATTGAAAAGTGTTAGGTGACAGGGATCTAAACCTGTCTCCTAAGCCATCGCTCCCCAACCCCAAAGTGGCGAATGATGAGTCGCTCCTGGTACCATGTTCCAGTGCAGCGATGCAGACGCCAACCAAATTCCAAATTCAAATCCCAATGGCGAATGATGAGTCGCTCCTGGTACCATGTTCCAGTGCAACGATGCAGACGCCAACCAAATTCCAAATCCCACACCCCAATGGCGAATGATGAGTCGCTCCTGGTACCATATTCCAGTGTAGCGATGCAGACGCCAACCAAATTCCAAATCCCATACCACAACGGCGAATGATGAGTCGCTCCTGGTACCACATTCCAATGCAGCGATGCGGACGCCAACAAAGTCCTGAAATTTTTTCGGCCCTACGGTCTGGATCATACATCCTGCAAAACCGTATACAATCCACGGGCGTAAAACAATCCCGATCTCTCCAAAAAAAAGAGAAAAAAGAAGGAGAAGAAAAAGGGGAAAAAAAGAACGGTATATCCACAAGCAAAATGGGCACGGATGAAAACCCGAAAGGGCTCCGTGAGTAAAAACAGCGGGACTGCCGGCGAGTTTGTGAAAACCCGAAAGGGCGCAAACTCGTAAAAAAGAAAAGAAATGAAATGCACTCGCAAAGTCCTCTCGACTTTGTGAGGAGAAAATTCCCGTGTGAGATCCCTACGACTCACAAAGTAGCAACACACTTAGGAGTCCCCACGACTCCTAAGGAGAAAATACACCTACGGGATCCTTATGACCCGTAGGGAGAAAATGATTTGTGAGACCCTTGCGGCTCACAAAATGGAAAAGCCTTAGGTGACAGGGATCTAAACCTGTCTCCTAAGCCACCAATTTCCAAATCCTCTCGGGGCACATGATGAGTTGCTCCTGGCATTATTCCAGTGCAGCAATGCAGATGCCAAACAAACCAAATCCAAATCCTCTCGGGGCACACGATGAGTTGCTCCTGGCATTATTCCAGTGCAGCAATGCAGATGCCAAACAAAAACAAAAACCAATCCCCAAATCCTCTTGGGGCACATGATGAGTTGCTCCTGGCATTATTCCAGTGCAGCAATGCAGATGCCAAACAAACCAAATCCAAATCCTCTCGGGGCAAATGATGAGTTGCTCCTGGCATTATTCCAGTGCAGCAATTCAGATGCCGACAGCCAACTCCCAAATCTTCTCTTGACAGATGATGATTCGCTCCCGGTACCATATTCCAGTGTAGCGATGCTGATGTCAACTCAAATCGAACAAATCAAGCCAACTAATTCCAACATCGACCTCTGCCTCAACAAGCGACACTCTGCATCGGGGAAACGTCCAACACAGGCACTCCGCATCAGGGAAACGTCCACCAACGACACTCCGTGCCGGGGAAAAGTCGATCAGCGACACTCCGTGCCGGGGAAAAGTCAACCCGACACTCCGCGCCGGGGAAAATTCGACCAGCGACACTCCGTGCTGGGAAAAAGTCAACCCGCGACACTCCGTGCCGGGGAAAAGTCGATCAGCGACACTCCGTGCCGGGAAAAAGTCAACCCGACACTCCGCGCCGGGGAAAAGTCGATCAGCGACACTCCGTGCCGGGGAAAAGTCAACCCACGACACTCCGCGCCGGGGAAAATTCGATCAGCGACACTCTGTGCCGGGGAAAAGTCAACCCGACACTCCGTGCCGGGGAAAAGTCGATCAGCGACACTCCGTGCCAGGGAAAAGTCAATCCGACACTCCGCGCCGGGGAAAAGTCGATCAGCGACACTCCGTACCGGGGAAAAGTCAACCCGCGACACTCCGCGCCGGGGAAAATTCAATCCGACACTCCGCGCCGGGGAAAAGTCGATCAGCGACACTCCGTACCGGGGAAAAGTCAACCCGCGACACTCCGCGCCGGGGAAAAGTCAATCTGACACTCCGCGCCGGGGAAAAGTCAATCAGCGACACTCCGTACCGGGGAAAAGTCAACCCGCGACACTCCGCGCCGGGGAAAAGTCGATCAGCGACACTCCGTGCCGGGGAAAAGTCGATCAGCGACACTCCGTACCGGGGAAAAGTCAACCTGCGACACTCCGCGCCGGGGAAAAGTCGATCAGCGATACTCCGTGCAGGGGAAAAGTCAACCCGACACTCCGCGCCGGGGAAAAGTCAAACAACGACACTCCGTGCCGGGGAAACGTCAAGCAGACACTCCGTACCGGGGACACGTCAACCAGCGACACTCTGCATCAGGGAAACGTCCAACACAGACACTCCGCATCAGGGAAACGTCCGACAACGACACTCCGTGCCGGGGAAACGTCAAGCAGACACTCCGTACCGGGGACACGTCAACCAGCGACACTCTGCATCGGGGAAACGTCCAACACAGACACTCCGCATCAGGGAAACGTCCGACAGCGACACTCCGTGCCGGGGAAACGTCAAGCAGACACTCCGTGCCGGGGACACGTCAACCAGCGACACTCCGCGTCGGGGAAAAGTCGATCAGCGACACTCCATGCCGGGGAAACGTCAAGCAGACACTCCGTCTTGGGGAAACGTCAAGCAGACACTCCGTCTTGGGGAAACGTCAAGCAGACACTCCATCTCGGGGACACGTCAACCAGCCGATACTCCGCCTCGGGGAAACGTCGACCAGCGACACTCCGCGCCGGGGGCACGTCAACGAAATCACTCCAGGCTAGGGAAACGTCTACCACGGACACTCTATCTCGGAGATGCGTCAAGCGTCGACCGTCCACGTCGTAAAAAGGGCAGTACATCCCAAAAATGGGAACCAAAGCAAGTCGCCTCCACATGAAAGAAGATCCATCAATTTCATGCATACGACCCACATATGCTGTGTGCATTTATTGATGGGGGGAAATTTGTTGGGGTAAAAATTTACACCCCGGTTGACCAAGTCAAAGTCAATGTCAACCCCCAAGCTAGGTGGGCCCAAGCCCAGGTCAAGCGGACTCATGCCCAAGTCAAGCCCACGGCCAGCCTCCCCATGACAACGACAAAATCATGTAATAAATAATTATTATGTAATTTTTTATACATGAATGTATGTAAAATGGGCATAAAGCCAATATTTTGTAAGCCCATGGCTTATGTGCAAAAATGAAATGGCATATCAGCCATGGGATAGGAAAAATGCCATTTTGTAAAACCCAAGGGGTTATATGCAAATATGTAAGCCTATAAAAGGCAACATGATGATGAATAAAATAACACTTTTCATCCCCCCCCAAAAAATAGGGTTCTTTATGCCTCCTACTCCTTCTCCAAGGTTCTGAACCTTCTCATTTCTTTTGAATTAAATCAAGAGTTTTACTCTTTCTTTTCCAAAACTAAGTGGTTTTCCACCACAAAACCCACAAAGGGGAACTCAGATCTCCCATCAGATCTCAAAAAGGATTGATTTTTAAAATCTCACATCTCTTGATCTTCAAGATACGGCTAAACAACAGGAGGAAGAAGAAGAACCCCCTTCATCAGCTTCAAAACATCCTAGGAGTTTAACTCCATTCATATATACATAATAAATATTTCCTTTCTGAAGCATAGCTTCTGTTTCTTAGGCTAAAAGCCTCCTTTTCTCGCCGGCGCTCAAGCGCAGAGCGCCCGCGTGCCGACACGTGGCGCGCTTGGGCTCAAGCGCCCAGCGCTCAAGCGCAGAGCGCCCACGTGCCAACACGCGGCACTCTAGCGCCTGAGCGCACAACACCTAGGCGCACATCGCCCAAGGTGCTGCCCCACGCATCCTTTGGATGTCTTTCCCCCTCTTTTTATGTACATACATATATATATATACATATGTATACATATTTACATACACGTACTCTACGACACTGTCCCTGTTAGAAAAAAATTTCTAACGGGACGCTGCCCCACACCCCGCAAGGGGGCTGCTAGCCCCCTTGACCCCCAGCCCGCTATCCGGGTAGCGGGACCCCCGTAAAAACTCTGCGTGGCTCCCAATATATCCAAAACCCCCATTTCAAAACACAACACACGCACACTGCACATTGTGTTCGCATGACCAGTTTAACCCGTTAATCGGAGGTTCCCTCGCCCCAAAGGCGGGGGGTAATTAACGGCAGCTTAGTCCGCGGCTGCCGGAGATTCGGATCCCCACAATCATTAAACCCCGGCCTACCCTAGACAGGGGGAATCTGTAGTACGCCTGACAAGGTCGCGTGTATTCCCATCTCAATGGGGTGACGAAAAACACCCTACACTAGATTTTATATAACTTGGCTATATCATGGGGAAAGAGAAAAAGACAGTAATGCGGCAGAAGAAGAAGGAGAAGATGGTAATGCGGCAGAAGAAGAAGATGGTAACTTCTTTCCATGAGAAGAAATAGAGGATATGGTAGAGGCTACCCTAGGTGAATCTATTCGTACCGAAGATGGCATTCCTTTCGGTGAAGGACTACGTGCGGATAAGTATGAAAAGTTCATGAACGATGCTAGAAAACCAATTTATGAGAATGCAAAGTATTCCACCCTCTCATGGTTCGTCCAACTTTTTCAGATTAAGTGCCTAAATGGATGGAGCAACAAGTCATTCACAATGCTTCTGATGTTTTTGAAAGATTCTATGCCCCGGGGAAATAACGTGCCCGACAGTTAATACGGAGCCCAGAAGATGAAGTCTTATTTGGGTCTGAAGTGTGAGAAGATTCAAGCATGTCCCAAAAATTGCGTGTTGTACCGTAAAGAGAATTCAGATTTGAAAGAGTGTCCAATATGCGGAGAGGCCAGGTATAAGCCGAAAGATTATGATAAGAAGCCCGATGTACCTGTCAAGATAGCACGATACTTTCCCATAACACAGAGACTGCAGAGGCTATTCAGGTGCAAGAAAACAGCCGAGGCAATGATTTGGCATCACCGTGCTCTTCTAAGTGAAGATGGAAAAATGAGTTATCCAAGAGATTCACCGGCATGGAAGGATTTCGATAGGAGTCACGAAATATTCAGTAGCGATCCTCGCAATGTCAGGCTCGGACTTGCTAGTGATGGCTTCTGCCCATTCGACTATATGACTGGAAGCCACGGCACATGACCCGTTGTAATGATAGTTTATAATCTGTCTCCTTGGTTGGTTATGAATCAATCATATTTTATGATGTCTCTTCTTTTCGACGGACCTACGGAGAACACCGTAGGGGTATGTTCAGGCCCTACGAAGGTATCCGTAGAGACAAGTATTTTATTTTATAAACCAATAAATTAAATAAATATTTTGTCCAGATGGACTTACGAATAAATCCGTAGGGGCTTTTATCTGCACCTACGAAGAACTCCGTAGGGGCATATTAAGACCCTACGACGTTATCCGTAGGGGCAAGTATTTTATTTTATAAACCAATAAATTAAATAAATATTTTGTCCCTACAGTGTAAGCCGTTGGGAAATATATCCCTACGGAGGAAAGCGTAAGGGCAATTATTTTTCCATAGGGATATGTTCAGAGTGAAGACTTACACCTGCGGCCTTTGTACCTACGGTATATTTTTGTGTCCCTACGAATATATCCGTAGGGGCAGTGCTTTGCCCCCACGGAAAAAGCCGTAGGGGCAACCCGTTATTGTAGTAGTGACCGCCGAGCACGAGTGAGGCTAAGGCTATGCTCCTCCGCCACGGAGCACTTGACACGAGGAGGGGGGCATCGACGTCCGCATAAACCATTCTGTGCAGTCACCGCAGAGAGAGTGAGGAGTGAGAGAGAGAGAGAGAGAGGAGGTTGTGTGGTAAAGTTTACATGGAGGTGGAGCGGGAGTGATGGCGACGTGGGGTCCGTTGATAATAATATCTTTTGCTTATTTGGACGTACCATAATTAATCTCCTGTTTTTCAGTTGTTTCTTTTTTCTTTTTCAATTCAAAACTTCACTCCTAGAGTACTGATCTGACTCTTTTCGTAGCTCGGCTCTCTATGGTGTAGAATTAAGATTCGATGAAAAATAATAACCATCTTTTAAAAATAAGAATCATGTACGGTGAAAAACCTCCTCCGATCTAAATACTTCAAGTGAGAATTCTAAAAGATCCTTCCCCTTTCTCTTTTCACCTTTTACTTTCTCAGAACGTCTAACCATATAAAAATGAAAAATGAAAAATTCATTTGGCTAATTATCCCGGTTTTATTTTTATATCAGCCGGTTTGTTCGAAGGTAAGATTTCATAGCTATATGGTCTTTGCTTTACTAAACAAAAAGGGGGCCAAATAGGGATGAGTAATAACGGGCCCGGACCAAAAACCAATAAAAAAGTAACCGAACCGAAACGACGCCTGTTCGATTCGGTTTCAGTTCGGAAATTTCGGAGTTGGTTTAAACCGAACCGAACCAGGGATGAATATTGGGTGATTAATCATAAATATAATTTAGTTATGTAACAACAGTAGATTTAAACAATGTTAAACATAAGGTATATGTGGTGGCGGCCCCACCCCCAAAACATACATACAGCCGATGTATTTCACCGATCCAACCCGAATATCTTGATCTCCGCATAATGAAACTCATGTATACAAAAATTCTCGAGGTTTAAAAACCTCTAACGTGTTCAACAAATGGATAGAAAAATTAACGTGCTAATCGGTATAGGATTTTAAATATTAGCCAGTCTAATATGATTATTAGTTATCAGTTAGTCTCGTTAAGGCCTATATAAATTGTGAAGAGAGACCGTTCGTTGTCATATCCTCGTATGTTTTGGGTTGCTTTTTTCCTTCATGTGCAAGTTTTTGTATTGCATTTTATATTTTTGCATATGACTGGTAGAGATGCTTGCTAAATGTCACTAACATGATAAGTAAAAATACATGCTAAATGCCACTTTCTTTCCCTTCTTTATCTTAAATTTAATGTCAAAAAGGAAGATAAGAAGATTTTTTAGCCCAACATTTTGTAACTCGGTCTAGATATTCGTCAAAAATGTACCATTGGGGCTCATTAGATCACTAAAGAAATAGATACATTTTGTAACAGCACAAACTCTTCTTAATTGATTATTTCCTCGCGTACATAGTTGAAAACATTAATTTAGATGATCACTCTAAAATACCGTCTACATAGGAAAAGGTGCAAAGAGATCCACTATGCAACCAGCGGCGGAACCAGGATTCAATGTCAATGTCAGATAGAGTAAGGATTTAACGTTTAGTCACTTTTTTGTTTGAGTGGGTAGATCAAGAGGCCATCATGCTAATCGCCAAAAAATTAAGGAATATACTGCAGTTTAGGCAATTTGTTTTTTGTTTAGTACAAAATGTATATCAAAAACTGATGATGCTCAATAATGGCGATCTCCAAGATCAGGACACGTGGCAGATGACGTGTCCCAGAACTCAGAAGAAAGGGTCCATAGGGGCCGACCAGGCCACCCCTATACCCGACCTGTAAGCACAAGCTGGCTCTCCTCAGAGCCCCCTGAAAATTGGCCTCCTCGGTCTCTCAGCTCGCCCCGAGCTACCACAGGACCAAGACTCCTCGGCCCTCCCGCTCATCCCCGAGCTCCCCGGCCGAGGCCCTCTTCCTCGGTCCTTCGATAGACCAATGGCACCACTCGCAGGCGTAACCACCGCTCCGCGAATCTCGCCGTGCGAGAGATCTCCGCCGGCCACATCACACGTTCCACGCCATTACGATCCCCATTAACGAGCCTGTCTCGCCATTAATGGGAAGATCCGCTTATCACGCGGGCGTGACGTCGGGAGTATAACGGCCGGCGTGATTCTCGCGTCTGCCCCCGCTATATAAACCCCCATCACAGAGGGGTCAAGTAAGCCATTTTTTTACTGCACTTAGCCGTTACTCTGCTCGGATCTCGTACTAACTTGATCGTCGGAGGGTCCTCGGTGGTACCAAACCACCCCGGGACTTCCTTGCAGGTACTCGGCGCTAAACTTCTCAAATCACCAATCTCCTCAAAACCCATTGAGACCCACACGCAGTAGGAGATTACCTCTAAAATCCATAGGGAGATCGACGGAAGATAACATCTGAGGGAGATTCGAAAAGGACCTCCATCAGTTGGCGCCGTCTGTGGGAAAAAAACTCCACAGAAAACAAAGTTAGCCTTCCGATCTCCACCCACATGGCAAGCGACCACCCTGAAGATCCTGGTACCAGCCGCCGCCTTCCCCTCACCGGAGGCACGGACGGACCTCCCCTGACGACCATCATCAACGCCCTCGCCAGCCGAATAGATAGGCTACAGTCCCTCGTGGAGGCGCTCGTCCGTGTCCAAACGGCCGGGCCATAGCCCCAGATCGCCGCTCCTCCGCCTTCCCTTGTCGGCATGGCTGACCACCGGCAGGCTGCGACCCCTGGACACAGATCTCACGGGCCGATACTCCCTAAGGTCCGCTGGGCGCCCCATGGCTCCATACCTAGATCCGCCGCCAGAGCGCCTCGTCTCGATCCTCCTCGCGACCCTTACCCCATTGAGGAGATGTCGGTCACCTCATCTGTCCCCAGGCATAACTGACACCCCCTCCCTCGACGGGGTCGCACAGAAGGGGCTCGCCACGACGGCTCGATGGCCACCTCGCCCGGGGATCTGAGGGACCTCATCGAGAGGAACCGAGGCCGTGCCCAGACGCAGGTCTCCTACAGCAGAGGTCAGGGATCATAAGGCGCCGAATCCTCGGGGTACCACAGCAGACTCGATGCCCTCGAAAAAAATATCGAGGGCATGCTCCGGGAAGGTCACCTCTCGGGCGACGGTGCTAAGTACGCCGCCGACTCGCTCACCAAGCCGTTTACCGAGGGACTGCTCGTTGTCCACGTCTCCTCGCGCAACAAGCCCCTGAAGGTCTCTCTGTTCGACGGGAAAACCGACCCGAAAGACCATTTGGATGCTTTCACCGCGGGGATGAGCTTCCAGGACCATTCCGACGCCGTCCAGTGCAAAGCCTTCCCAGCCACCCTCATCCGTTCTGGTCAGGACTGGTTCCGAGGACTCGAGCCTCGCTCAATCTCGATCTTTGGCGAGCTGGCTACTCAGTTCCTCGGCCACTTCGTTGGGAGCCGTCGGCAGAAGTGCACGGTCGACTACCTCTTCACAATTAAGAGCGGGGACAAGAAGACGTTCAAGGCTTACATCACCCGCTTCTATAACGCCCTCCTCAAGGTCCCCGAGCACCGGGACGAGACCGTCATCACGGCACTCAGATCTGGTCTCAGGCACAAGGAGTGGTTGCGCTCCTTTGCGTTGGCACAGCCTAAGACCGTGGCCGAGGTCAAGGCGTGGACCGAGCGCGAGGTTCAGCTGGAGTCCGAGGTGAACGCGAACCTCCCCCGAGCAGAACGGTCCGACCCGAAGAAGAGGGCTCGGGAAGAGAGGCCGGAGCACCAGCAGCCCTATCACCCGAAGTTCCAGGAGTACACCCCGCTCAACGTCTCCCTCGCAGTGTTACGAGAGGAGGCCCAAGGCGAGGGGTTCTTTAAGTTCCCTCCAATCCCGCGTCATGCCTCGAAGCGAACCCGGGGTCCTTACTGCGCTTTCTACTGGACGCTGGGCCACGCCACCGAGGATTTTAAGCAACTCCGGGACTACATCGAGGAGCTCATCCGATCGGGGCACCTCGCCGCCTACTTGAGGGACAAACGGCAGGCCGACCGCGAGTAGGAGCAGTGCCCCCCTCCCGCCGAGCTGACCATCGGCCAGATCATGCTCGTTTCTGCAGATGACCAGTCCGGCGCTCCGGGAGCCTCGTACCCGGTACCGAGCACGGAGACTAATAAGCTTCCGGGGAGCTCAGGCCACGCTAATAAGGCCATCTATTAACAT
Organism: Agapanthus africanus; assembly: GCA_030015575.1. Taxonomy (NCBI): domain Eukaryota; kingdom Viridiplantae; phylum Streptophyta; class Magnoliopsida; order Asparagales; family Amaryllidaceae; genus Agapanthus; species Agapanthus africanus. Next base: position 333,210,423 of record JASDDO010000024.1, on the reverse strand, counting down.
GTACTTTTCTTTTAGGGCAATGCAAACTCTTCCTAGGGTCTATTGTTAGTTTAATAAAGATCAACGGAACATTGCGAAAAAGATGGAAAGATCTCATTTATTCAAAAAAAAAAGGGGTATTATGGGCTCCTCAGCCATACATACAAAATGAAAAAGAAAATTACAACAGTGGGAGAAGGGGGTGCAGAGAGCACTGCTCATGGTACTTGGTGAAGATCTCCGCCAGCCGAGGCCTCGCGAGATCCAACCCCATCCCTCGATTCCCCCCGCGCGCGTTGACCCCGAGCCTCAGTTCGTAGCACTCACAGACGAGCGTCTCTGAGCGAGCCAGCCGATTCGCGGAGATCAGGCCGAAGCGCCTCAGAGACCGCAACTTGCCCACGGTCTCATCGAAGAGCTGCTCGGAAGAGAGGTTGTAAAGCCCCGGCGACGCCCTCCAGATGGAGTACATCAGCAGCTGCAGAAGGGAGGAACGTCGGGGGAGCAGCCGACCGAAGTGGTCCTCGATGCTCCCATAGACCAACTGCATCGTGTCCTTGGTGCAGTTCTGGTCATAGAGGTATACGTCTTCGAAGTGGATGATCTCGGGGATGGCAAAGGGGAAGTCTTGCATTCTCAACGATCTGTTTACGAAGAAAGAAAGGACCAGTGCTCCTTCAGCCTTATATAGCCCACCGCGCCCCAACGGAACTCAACAGTCGCCCGTCTTCGCCCAAAAATTCGCTGCCACGCGACGATCATCGAGCCTCCCCTGGAGGAATCGAAACGACGCGACCCTGGCGCTTCGCCTCTTCCCACATTCAATGCGCATGCTGCGCGCGCGTTCGCCGCGACCGTTCCTGTTCCCCATACCTGCAACTGGATGGTCGGGTGGAACCTCATGAAGAATCAGCCGAGCAGCTACCTTGCTCGGTCATTCCTGGCCGGTAGCTCCCCTACTCGCAACACCAGGGATCGAAGCCCTCGCCAAGAGGCGACCGCGCAGCTTCACTGCCCGGTCATCCTTAGTGGGCTTCTTACAGCCCCTCCAACGCTAAGGATCAAAGTCCTCCGTAGAGGCAGCCGAGCAGCTTCCCTGTTTGGCTATCCACGGCCGGTAGCTCCCCTACTCGCAACGCCATGGATCAAAGCCCTCGCCAAGAGGCAACCGCGCAGCTTCTCTGCCCGGATGTCCTTAGCAGGCCTTATACGGCCCCTCCAACGCTAAGGGTCCAAGTCCTCCTTAGAGGCAGCTCAGCAGCTACCCTGCTCGGCTATCCCCAGCTGGTAGCTTCCTACCACGACCGACAGGGATCAAAAGCCCTCCCAGAGGCAGTCGAGCCCGAGGATCCCTCGCTCGGCTATCTTTCAAGACAAAAGCCCTCGCCAAGAGGCACCGGGCAGTAACCCTGCCCGGCCAAGGGTCCTTGGTAGGCTTCTTACAGCCCCTCCCGCGCTAAGGACCAAAGTCCTCCCAGAGGCAGTCGAGTCCTTACTCGGCTATCCCCGGCTGGTAGCATCCTACCATAACTGACAAGGATCAAAGTCCTCGCCAAGAGGCACTGGGCAGTAACCCTGCTCGGTCCCCGTCCTGAAAGATCAAAGCCCTCGCAAGAGGCAACCGAGCAGCTACCCTGCTCGGTCATCTCCGGCTGGTAGCTCCTTACCCATGACGCCATGGATCGAATCCCTCGCAAGAGGCATCCGAGCGGCTACCCCGCTCGGTCATCTCATGCTGGTAGTTGCCTACCCACGACGCCAGAGATCAAAGCCCTCGCAACGAGGCAACCGCGCAGCTCCGCTGCCCGGTCATCCTTACTGGGCTTCTTACAGCCCCTCCAACCCCAAGGATCAAAGCCCTCCATAGAGGCAGCCGAGCGGCTTCCCCGCTCGGCTATCCCCGGCCGGTAGCTTCCCTACTCGCAAAGCCAAGGATCAAAGCCCTCGCCAAGAGGCAACCGTGCAGCTTCACTGCCCGGTCATACTTAGTGGGCTTCTTACAGCCCCTCCAACGCTAAGGATCGAAGTCCTCCGCAGAGGCAGCTGAGCGGCTTCCCTGCTCGGCTATCCCTGGCAGGTAGCTTCCCTACTCGCAAAGCCAGCGATCAAGGCCCTCGCCAAGGAACAACCACTCATGCTCGGCACAAACACGGCGGACATCCCTCTGCCCATCACATGCAGAGGATCTGAGCACCAACACGAGGCATCAGGTCTATCCAAGTCTGAGCGATCCTCCCTCGACTTCGAGGCCATGGAGAAGCCTCCTTCTCAGCAGCGCTTGTTATGCTTGGCAAGTGATCAAAATCAACTCGACGAACGATCGCTACACAGATGGCCGACCTGACGTGGAAGCCCAACAGTGCAAGCAAAGATATTTTACAAAGCATTCTTCACAAACAGAAGATAAAGGGCAAACCGATGAAACCAAAGGAAAAAGTTTTATTACTAAAGGCAAAGTCTTTACAAAGGGTATTTTGGGCTCTCCAGCCTTACAAAACGCCCGGAGGCTTACAAAATTCCGGAAGCAACAAAATAAAAGAAGAAGGAAGACGGGTGCTTTAGGCCTCGGGGCCGGGCGCGACCTTGGGGTCCTCGACATCCACCACGGGACGAGCAGGGTCCTCGGCAACTTCCTCGTCAGGAATCCATTTTCCCCGCTCCTCGGCGTCCGCGAGAGGGTATTCGGCCCGGAGCTCTTCGTCGGCGAACCCCAGCATCCGGTCCTTAACGGCATCGAGGGCCTTGTGCCAGATGAGGGTTATGGCTACGGCCAGGTCATCATAGAAGTCCTTCGACTTCTTGTAACCCTCCACCGCCTTCGCCGCCGAGAGGTCGGCCAACTTCGCCGCTCTCAAGTCGACCGACTTCGCCGACTCGGTCGCCGCCCCCAGCTCCTTCCGGAGGGTCTTCACCGTCTTCTTCAGGTTGCCGACGAGCACCTGAGCGTCCTTAAGCTTGGCTTCCGCAGCCACGGCGGCCTCGCGGTACCGGGCAACCTCTCTTTTCCCGGCGTCCACCTCGCCCTCCAGAGCGGCAACCCTCGCCATCACCACCTCCAGCTCCCGCTTGGAGCTCTCTTCCAGCGAGGCGAGCTGACCCGCAACCTTCATCGCCGGGGCTATCACCTCGGCCTCCATGTGTAAGGCGAGGGCAACGTGCTGGAGAACCTGAAAGATAGGAAAGAGATCATAAAGGAGAAGGAGGCACCGAACCTCACAAAAAACCAAACACTTACCTGCAAGGACTCCTGTGCGATGGACTCCATCTGGGCCCTGAAGGTCCCCCCGGGGACCCTACCCCCCTCGGCCGATTTCTCTATCTCATGAAGCAGGCTATCCGCGACGGACAGCCCCGAGGGCACCGCGAACTGGAGGCCTCCTTCCTCCACCATGATCGGCGAGGGCGGGCCCCAGGAAGACCTCCGGGAACCCCTCTTGAGCGGCTTCGTCGGAGAGCCGATCTCCTCCTCCGAGGCCGGGTCTTCCAGAATCCGAGCCCACTTCCGGCCAGATACTCTGCTGGGCCCTGGGGCGGGATCCGCTCCCGTACGCTCACGGGACGCGACCGCCGGAGGAGAGGGAGCCGGGGCAGGCTTCGCACGAGAAGAGTTGGTGCCCCCAGCCCTCGCGAGCTTCCTCGGCTGGCGCATGGAGGATCAGAGCGAGTCCATATGCATGGGTCCTACACAAAACCAAATGCAAAGAAGTCAGTGACACAAGCAATATACAAGCCAAAGAGCAAGCCTAAACTTACCGACGAACTCAACGGGGCTGAGCCCGGCCCAACTCAGATCCCTCCCAAACAGCAGCACGTCGAATCGGGGGATGGGCTCCCACAACGCCACTCTCACCGCGGCGGGGTCATTGGACTGGTTCCCCGACAAGCATTTCTCCCTCGACCACTTTGTAGGCACGTGCCAGTTCTCGCCCTCGGGAGGGAAAACGAAGAAGAACTTCTTCTTCCAGTCGTGAATGGAAGAAGGTAGGGACACAACTCCTATCCAGGCGGGGCCCTCCTGCCGCTTTCTAAAAGAGAGATAGACCCACATCGGGTCACCCGCTCGACCACCAGGGTGATTTTTGAAGACGAGGGAAGAATCAAGGAGAGAGAGGCTAAAGGGAACCGCCTGTAACTTCAGGCGGATCAGGAACCCGAGGAGAATCCTCCACGAGTTCGGCACTAACTGGCCAGGGGCTAACCCGAAGAAGTTCAGCGCTTCAAAGACCTCGGGAGAGAAGGGTAGGCGCATTCCACCCCAAAAAGCTTCCAGGTTTGGGCGATCTCCCTACCCCGTACTTGGTCTTCCCTCTCTCCCTCCTTGGCCAGACGAAGCGTATAACGTGAGGGGATGTGGAAGCGAGCCCGAGCATTGGCGAGCTCGTCCTCATGCCTCACCCAATACGAGGCGCTGGGGGGCGGCATCTACCGCCTCCTTCCTGGGGGCTGCCCCCGCCGCACGATCCCGGGAAGAGAATCCAACCCCTGCTCCCCAGGAGGACTTAGGCTCGACTAAAGGGTCCCTAGAACCTACTCCTACGACGCCTACAGACACTACGAAAGAAGACATCTAACCTTGAGAAGAGGGATCCTCGGAAAACGAAGGCGGAAGGAAGAAGACGAGCGCCGAGCAACCAGGACTTAGAACAGGGAAATATGAAAGAGTAGGGGCCCTGGAGCGGGCCCCACCCCTATTTTATCACCACAAACGACCTCATCCAACGGCGCCCTTCATCTCGCGCCAAAACGCCGCCTCGCGTCCAACGGCTCCGATTGCTCCACTTGTCGTTCCCGCACTAGACCGCACCCCATCAAACGCCACAGGTCTGCACACGTCGCGTCGGCCAACCGACGCTTGATACGTGGACCGTCGCTTCAGTGGCAAGATGCATGAACCGGCGCTCCTTCCTTAAATGCAGAGATCTCGCCATGATTCGCTGATAGAAAAGACAGCTGACAGCCCAGAGACGCGTCCCGACGAAACCTTAGGGGGGAGCTCACCCCGGGCGGCCCGGCAGTCCACTTCTGATCCGACCCGCGAGCTGGTCGGGACAAAAGTGGGGGGCTAATGATGATGCTCAAGAGTAGTGATCTCCAAGATCAGGACACGTGGCAGATGATGTGTCCCAGAACTCAGAAGAAAGGGCCCACAGGGGCCGACCAGGCCACCCCTGTACCCGACCTGCAAGCACAAGCTGGCTCTCCTCAAAGCCCCCTGAAAATTGGCCTCCTCGGCCTCTCAGCTCGCCCCGAGCTACCACAGGACCAAGACTCCTCGGCCCTCTCGCTCATCCCCGAGCTCCCCGGCCGAGGCCTTCTTCCTCGGTCCTTCGACCGACCAACGGCACCACTCGCAAGCGTAACCACCGCTCCGCGAATCTCGCCGTGCGCGAGATCTCCGCCGGCCACATCCCACGTTCCACGCCATTACGATCCCCATTAACGAGATTGTCTCGCCATTAATGGGAAGATCCGCTTATCACGCGGGCGTGGCGTCGGGAGCTTAACGGCCGGCGTAATTCTCACGTCTGCCCCCGCATGCCGCCGCCGCTATATAAACCCCCATCACAGAGGGGTCAAGTAAGCCATTTTTTTACTGCACTTAGCCGTTACTCTGCTCGGATCTCGTACTAACTTGATCGTCGGAGGGTCCTCGATGGTACCAAACCACCCCGGGACTTCCTTGCAGGTACTCGGCGCTGAACTCCTCAAATCATCAATCTCCTCAAAACCCATTGAGACTCACACGCAGTAGGAGGTTACCTCCAAAATCCACCGGAAGTTCGACGGAAGACAACATCTGAGGGAGATCCGAAAAGGACCTCCATCAAAAACCTAAATCTAAATGGATTTTCTTTTTTAAAATCAATTATAACCTTAACTTAATCTTGGCAATTCATCAGTTTTTTTAATCCAAAATGTTAACTAATTTGTAGAATGCTTTTCAAAGTACAGTAAAACCTCTATACAGTAATATCCTTGGGACCGGGGAAAAATATTACTATAGGGGGGTTATTCTTAAGTAGAGTTTTATATATAAAAATTAGATTTTTTTTTGAAAAAATAGTAGTCAAAATTCTTAGACCTTCAAAATTCATATAGACCTTCACTATAATAATCAAATGGATATGGATGTTTTTCTCAATCATCCAAATGAGCAACAAGTAGTGTATGCCTTAACTGAAGAAGAAATCATGGCGGCAATAAGGCAAGAAGCGCAAGGTGATAATCCGGAAGACGATAGTGTGGAAATAGAAAAGGTGTCATGTCGAGAAGCTTCAAACATGTTGGATAAGTTAGAAATGTTTTGGATTCAACAAGAAGGTGATTGTGGTGACGAGTTACTACGAACTCGCAAGTTAAAGGATATGGTAGTAACTCAAAAAATTAAGTCATTGTCCCAAACAACTTTGAATAAGTACTTTATGTCATCTTAAGTTCAATTGTGTAGTTAAGTAATTTATGTCATCTTAAGTTCAATTGTAATAGCCAAGTAATTTTATGTATTTTTTATATATATAAAAAATTATTTAAAATTTAATGCCAATTTATTACTATATAGAGGTAAATTAGTACAGGCGGGACTTGGAAAAAGTATGGAATATCACACTGTGGAGGTTATTCTTATTTATAACTGGTCCCGAGTCGGGACCGGGACTTTTTATCACTATAGGGAGGTTATTCCTATATAGAGTATTCCTATACGGAGGTTTTACTGTATTTAATATAATAAACTAGTTTCTAAACATATGCGTATGTGCAAGGGTTTTGATTATGCAAGCTAATAAATAAGAGAATGTATTTTCCTTTTCTTCTTAGGCAAATAACCATTCAAAACAATTTTCTACTAATCATTTCATACCTGAAAAGTTCCTATTTGACAAAGGTGTTAGTTTTCCATTTGGTAGTTATCAACAAAGTAAATAACAATACACTGATAAATTTTTTAGAAAAACAAAAGATCATTAACCTAATTTTAGGATTTTACTCGTAAGATTTTTGAATTTGAAATGAATGAATAATATCTGAATAGGTAATTGTTTTAAAAGGAGCATAGGAATAAATAATTTTTATACTTAACTAGTTAATCCTGAACCTTGAAGCAGAATATTTAAGGGCCTTTCTCAAAAATGGATTCATTAGACCTTAAAAAGATCTCTTTAATGGAACCTGTGGGCCCCATGGATCGAAAGACAACAAAAGAGTTAAAAAAAAATGGTACTAAGCTGGTTCGGACCTGTGGAACGCTCATGCTCTTCCAACTTGATCACATTCTGATGTTAGGCAGAAATGGTCAAATTTTTAATATATTTACTATAAACTTCCATATCCCTCATGCTTGGGGATCCAAGTGGTTCGCTTGTCTAAGCTTGACCCGTCCTACATCCGTCTCTGTATGCAGCATCTTATCAATAAATTTATTTAGCCAAAAATTTTGTTTAATGAAACATAAGGTAGTTACCTTCCTTCGGGCAAAAAGAAGAAACTTATCAATAAATTTTACAAACATTTTCATCTAATTCTTGACGTAAAGATATTGGACTTCACTTTGTAATTTACAAAAGAAGCAGTCATTTAACAAATTTCTTTGAGGCAGTGATTCATAGTAATTGGTAACCCCCAATGAACAAATCTGGTCTCTACAGGAGCCGCAAGAGGACTAGATTGACTACGGGAGAGGGAGCCAAACATGAAGCACCGATAGTGCAAGATCAGCTCAAATCCCTCATTACAGGCGAGATGGAGGACGGAGGACGAATACAGGCACCGAAGACATAGACGACACTTTTGGTCTGGGACATGTGCATGACATTATATCTCACCTTCTAGGCTATACATGTTCTGGTCCTATATATCTATTTGCTGTTGTTTTATTTTGGTATGGTGTTGTTTTTTTTTGGTATGGGATTGTTTTCCGAGGTTGTTAGCTATGTGCTAGGCGTCTGTGGACCGCCGTGAGGAAACGGTCAGGATTTGTTTCCCGGCGAGTCGGTTTTTGTTGTGCAGGGAGACAGTGGTGCCGCCTCTCACAGCTTGAATTCAGCCTTTTTCGCTAGTCGGCTTTTGAGGAGATGATGTCGAGGATTCTTGGCTTTCATTGAGGAACAACGTCGGAAAACTCTCGCACGATAGGAAAGCGACTTTGACTTGCATGGGGCCTGATCACCGGACTGTACTTTGGCTCCTCTGCACTTTTTCGTTTCTGTTGTTTCATTAAAATATCTTTAATGGAACGCGAGCTTCCCAGCTCGCGTTTGATTCGATAAAGAAATTTGGGCTAGCCCAGAATTGGCCTGAATCCAATAAATTTTTTTTTTTTTGGGCTTTCCTTAATAAATCAATGTGACCATGGCCTCAAAAAGCTCAGATTTGAAATAAAAAAGGGTAAATTGTCAGGAAGCCTCGGCGTATTCAGGAGTTCATTATATGATTTTCTTAATTGTGTGATTTTCATCAAGGGAGCTTGCATTCCATATCTTGCCTTATAATTGATTGTGTTGCATAGTTTTACAAGTATTGTTTGCATTTGCTACAAACGGCAAATCTCAATTACATGATACATGCATACACTCGGTTAAGGGAAAAAAATTACATATAGTCTGTACATTTTCAATCACTATTTACAAATTGACTTGAGCAATTGAAAATATAGATTGACAAGCCAAAAAAAAAAATATGTGCATCCCATGCACTTTGCAGTTTCTGGTACGAAAGTAGGTTGCTGCTCACGGTGGAGTTGTTATGCCATAATTTTAGGGTTTGGGCCATCACGGTCGCATGAGTCGCATTGTTGAAGAGAAAGACTCTTGCTGAGTTGTAAATTGCCTCGGTTTGATACACACGGGACTTCGCGTTTGCTTGCCCGACCTCCTTGAGCAAAGCTCTCCACAATGGAGCGGTCCACCTAAATAATGCCATATTGTCAGAAACTAAACAGAGAAAATGGATTCGTGCATGTACTTGATAATAAAGAAGATGACTTACCAATATTCGTAAAGACAATGCTTCGCCGTCCAGCATTGGAACCATGCAGCCTACCACACTCTTGATAACGTCACTAGCCATGGAAGGCCTGCATTTTTGGATCAAAATAAAGTAATTAGAATCCAAGTATTTGACAGTAACATAATCTTGCAAAGAAACATTGTGAGTAATAGAGAGGCCTTACTATCAAGGTCAAACAAATAATAGCATGAGACTTACATTAATTCTTCCGGCAGGAGTGAGTTTGCAAATCTTCACCTGCTCCCTTGCTAACATAAAAGTAGGTTGCAGTTTGCTCGGTAAGATCTTGATTCACGAGAACGAGCAGGCCGAACAATCCAAGCACGTCGCAGTTAGCAGCACCACCACTTGTGTAGCAGTCGTAGGCAACATCCTCCTCCGCCACAACTCCAATGCCTCTTTATTGATCTTGAATTCAGCTACTATGTCCAACTACAACCGGAATAGATTGAAGTTTAATTATATTGGAATTTTGGTTTGCAACATGGAACTATATAGGATTATTTATCTTCTTTTATATATGAAAAAAATAAAATAAAAGAAAGTGTACCCTAGCACCGCCGCCAACTGCAAGTTCGAATGACGATCCGACGTCAATGGTGGTGTCACTGAAATCCAGGAGTCCTGATCATAAGTTCTCCGCCTCTTCTATCGGCCATGTCAAGAGGTGGTTACCGGTTTTCAAATCAAACAACACCGCAAGGAATGTCCTGTGATGATGCTCGGTACTGAAAACTCCCCAGATCATTACACGTGGCAGATGATGTGTTTCAAAGCTTACGAGAAAGGAGCAAAAACGGTACATTGGAAGCATACCCTGGGCCTTCGACCCGAGGATGTTCTCGACCTTCGATGAACTCTCAGAACACTCCTATGCTCGTCCTACAAACAACCATTGGCTCATCTCCGAGCCCTCTTGCACGATGGGCCTCCTCGGCCCTCCCAGCTCGCCTCTGAGCTATCATAGAACCAAGCTTGCTCGGCCTCCCGCTCGCCTCCGTGCCTCCCGCCGAGCTCAGCTTCCTTGGTCTCATCAACCGACCCAGAGCGCAGATCGTAAACGTCCCGGGCATGGCTCCGCGAATCTCGCCATACGCGAGATATCCGGCGCCCTACGATCCCGCGTCCCACGCCATCGCGTTCCCCCTTTAACGGGTGTATCTCGCCATTAATGGAGGATCCCGCCATTCGCGCGTGCGCGGCTCCAAGGGCGTAACGGCCGGCGTAAATCTCGCGCCCGCCAGCCCATGGCTGCCACTATATAAACCCCTGCTCAGACGACTCAGGTAAGGCAATTCTGATCCAATAGGCCATTAGTCTTCCCAAATACCTCGACTAACTTGATCTTCGGAGGGTCCACGGTGGTACAACCACCCCGGGACTTCCTTGCAGGTAGCTCGGCTTCATTCCAAATCAAGCCTACTGAGATCCACACGCTTCAGGAGGCAACCCTCCAATCTAATCTCAGCTATCCATCAACACTCGCTGCAGATCAATAGAAGACAACATCTGAAGGAGATCCAGAACTCCATCAGTTGGCGTCGTCTATGGGAAATAAAAATTCCACTCAACGAAAGTTAATCTTCCGATCTCGAACTCATGCCGAGTGATCACCGCGATGATCCAAGCACCAGCCGCCGTCCTCCCCACAACGGAGGAGCGGATGGATCCCCTCCTCCCCCGAACGCCATCAACGAACTGTCTGCGCGAATAGATCGGCTCGCGTCCGTCGTGGATGCGCTTGTCCGTGTCCAAACGGCGGGACAAGCTCCCCAAGTCGCTGCTCCCCCACCTCGGTCTCGAGCTGGATCTCTCGCTCGGACCAGGCTTTTACCTCGGCCATGGTCTTAGGTTGCGCTAATGCAAAGGAGCAGATCCACTCCTTGTGCATAAGACCCGACCTAAGGGCCGTGATGACCGTCTCGTCCCGGTACTCTGGGACCTCAAGAAGAGTATTGTAGAAGCGGGTGATGTATCCTGTAACCTACCCCGAATCGACCAGGCCGATCAAAAAAAGAGAGCCAGAGAAGAGAAAAAGAAGATTGACTGGCCAAAGCCGTACTCCCCGAAGTTCCAGGAGTATACCCCACTCAACATCTCCCAAACAAAGCTATTAGAGGAGGCGAAGGGCGAGAGATTCTTCAAACTTCCCCCGGTCATCAATAAGGCGGCCAAACGGACACGAGGCCCCTACTGCGCTTTCCACAGGTCGCAGGGACACCCCACCAAAAACTGCAAACAGCTCCGAGACTACATTGAGGAGCTAATTCGCTCAGAGCACCTGGCAAAATACTTGCGGGAAAAGCGACAAGCAGACCGAGTGCAAGAGCAGCGTCCCCCTCCCGGCGAGTTGACGATCGGCCAAATCATGGTCGTATCAGTGGGGGGTGCACCTGGGGCCGACAAGACATGACGCCCCTTGCCGGTCGAAGGGACTAGCAGCCAACCGAGGAAGAGGGCCAAAGCAGCTGAGCCTACCATCTTTACCGACGAAGACCTCCACGGGATATCCCTACCTCACAACGACCCCCTGGTAATTACAGCACGGGTCCACCGTTACGAAGTGCAAAGGATATTGGTCGACTCGGGAAGCTCGACAGACATCCTCTTCTACAACTGCTTCCTGCGTATGGGGTTTACCTCGTCGGACCTGAGGCCGACCGCCCACATCCTGTCGAGGTTTACTAACCACTCCATCCCGGTAGAAGGGGTGGTCACCCTCCTGCTAAACATCAGGGAGGGAGGCCGCACGCGTACCGTGCCTGTGGAGTTCATCGTTGCTAGAATTCCATCGGCCTACAATATCCTCCTGGGACGCCCGACGCTAAATTCCCTCCGGCCCCAGATATCGACCTACCACTTAGCAATCAAGTTTCCCCTCGACCAAGGCGGGATAAGTCGGGCCTACGGGAACCAGCAAACCGCGAAGATTTGCTTCACAGCGACATCTATGCCTGAAGAGAGAAACGATGACCTTGAAAGCACGGATGATTTCAGGGGGTCTTTGGATACTCGGGACGAGCATAAAGAGATCCGAGGAGCCCCGGTGGAGCCGCTAACAGAGGTCCCCTTCGTCAAAGGGGACGATGAACGAACCGTCCAAATCAGGTCACTCTTAACAGGGGCTCGGCGCGATGACCTGGTCCACTTCCTTAAAGGAAACTCAGACGTGTTCGCCTGGGCGCCTGCCGGCATGCCTGGGATCGACCGCAAAATAATATCACATAAACTCGAGGTCGGCTCGGTGGTCCGACCCATCAGGCAGAAGAAACGAAGCTTCTCCCCGATCAAGCAAAAAGAGATCGAGGACGAGGTTGATAGGCTGCTTGCAGCCAACTTCATTCGGAACGTGGCTTACTCGGAGTGGTTGGCGAATGTGGTCATGGTTAAAAAGGCAAGTGAGAAGTGGCGCATGTGCGTCGACTTCACTGACCTCAACAAGGCCTGCCTAAAGCACAACTATCCCATCTCTCGGATAGATCAACTCATCGACAGTTCGGAAGGCCACGAGCTACTCAGCTTTATGGACACCTTCTCCGGCTACAACCAGATCCGTATGGATCCGGCAGATGAAGAACTCACCGCATTCACAACGGACCGGGGGGTATACTGCTATAAAGTGATGCCCTTCGCTTCAAAAACGCAGGGTCTACGTACCAACGCTTGGTCAACAGGATGTTCAAGCCTCAGATCGGTAAGAACATAGAGGTTTACGTCGACGACATGCTCATCAAATTGACCTCGTCAGATCAGCACGCCAAAGATCTGGGCGAGGCTTTCGACGTCCTCCGCAAATACAAAATGAAACTGAACCCCGCCGAGTGCGCGTTCGGGGTCACTAGTGGAAAGTTCCTTGGGTTCATGGTCACCCACCGAAGAATCGAGGCTAACCCGGAGAAAATCAGCGTCATCCTCAATATGGCAGCTCCCAAGACCAACGTCGAAATCATGCGACTCACAGGGAGGGTAGCCGCTCTGAGTCATTTCATGTCAAGATCCGGGGAAAAGTGTCTCCCGTTCTTCAAAGCTCTAAGGAAGATCCCAAGGTTTGAATGGTCGGAGGAGTGTCAAATCGCCTTCGAGCAATTGAATGTGCACCTGGCGACTCCCCCACTACTCACCCGGCCGGTTTAAGGAGATGAGCTATCGCTGTATCTGGCGGTGTCCGATCAATCTGCATGTTCGGTTCTCGTCCGAGAAGTCGAGGGAGTCCAGAAACCGGTCTACTATGTAAGCCACGTCTTCAAGGACGCGGAAACAAGGTACCCGGCCATAGAGAAGATTGTCTTGGCACTCATCATGGCCTCGAGAAAACTACGGCACTATTTCCAGGTGCACACCATCCTCGTCCTCACCGAACGCCCTTTAGGGGCTCGCTTCCCCGGAGTCTTCTGGTCGTTTGGAGAAGTGGAGGTGGGAGTTGTCCCAATTCGATATCAAATACCACCCGAGGCAAGCTATCAAGGCACAAGCCCTGGCCGATTTTATCGTCGAATGCACTATCCCTAACAAGGAGGTAGTCTCCGTGCCGACCCTCGGATCTCAACCCTCAATCGAAAAGAGGCCCGACTCCATCCCCGACTGGGTCCTTTACGTCGACGGGTCATCAACCGAGGAGGGCTGTAGTGCCGGCCTCATCATTCGGGGCCCGAACGAGGCAGAGATGGAGTATTCTTTGAAGCTCGGTTTCAAAGTCTCAAACAATGCAGTGGAGTATGAAGCTCTGCTCGCTGGACTGCGGATTGCCTCTGGAGTGGGGCTGAAGACGATCTGAATCCGTAGCGACTCCGCTCTGGTAGTCGGCCAAGTGACCGGCTGTTTCGAAGCACGCTAGCCCCTAATGGTGAAGTACTTAGCCGAGGTAAGAAGGCTGCGGAAGGACTTCGACGAAGTTCAAGTGGAGCAGATCCCCGGCACCTAAACGCCTAGGTCAACGCCCTAAGCAAGCTAGCTTCCTCCTACACGGCTAACAACAAGAGAAATATCCTCTTCGAGGTCTTGCCACGGCCCAGCGTGGAAGACAGAGCGACATCGCTCCAAGTTTACACAGCCCGGGAAGAGGACCAAGATTGGAGAAAGCCCATCATGGAATTCCTGAAGGTGGGTACGCTCCCCGGAGATCGTGGGGTGATCCGCCGCCTCCGAGCCAAATCCCGCCATTTCGTTTGGAGCAATGGGAACCTCTACAAGAAATCCTTCACTCAACCCCTGCTCCGGTGCGTCAACCCCTACGAAGCCGACTATGTCCTCTGTGAGGTCCATGAAGGGGTCGGCGGAGCACATCAAGGGGCCCACACCTTAGTCTAGAAGACGCTCCTCCAAGGGTACTATTGGCCGACCATCTATCATGACGTTCAGAAGCTCGTCAAAAGGTGCAAGAGTTGCCAGCTCCACGGCAGCATACCCCGCCTTCCGGCTACCGAGCTGACTACCCTGACCGAGCTGACTACCCTGACCTCCCCATGGTCGTTTGCCCAGTGGGGAATGGACATGATAAGCCAACTCCTTATAGGTACGGGTGGGCACAAATACATCCTCGTCGCGGTGGACTACTTTACGAAATGGATTGAGGCCATCCCCATCATAAAACCGGACGCTACCACGACCATCAAGTTCCTGCAGAACAACATAATATTCCGGTTCGGGATCCCGAGGTGTATCATCACCGACCACGGGATGAATTCCCAAAACGAAAGAGTTAAAGGATTCTGCAGCGAACACCCTATACTGATGAAGTTCGCCGCAGTCGTGCACCCCCAGTGCAACGGGCAGGCCGAGGTCGCTAACATGGACGTCATTCGGGGACTACGAGCTCGCCTGGAAGGACGACAGGGCAGTTGGGTCAACGAATTACCCAGGGTCTTATGGGCCTTGCGCACATCGAAGAAGACCCCCACTGGAGACCCCTTCAGCCTCTGCTACGGTACCGAGGCGATGGTCCCAGCAGAAATTAGGCTGCCCAGTTACAGGGTCGAGCACTTCGACGACGAAGCAAATACCTCGGCCCTCCGGACTAATTTGGACGTCTTGCTGGAGAAGCGGGACCGGGCACAGATCAGAGCTGCTGCTTACCAATGACAGACTGCCCGCAACTACAACACTCGGGTCAAGCATTGTGCCTTCAAGACCGGAGATTTGGTCCTAAGGCGGAACGAGTTTGTTGATCAGGGAAAATTGCATAAGTTTTCTCCGAAGTGGGACGGCCCCTTCCTCGTCTCCAGAATCTTGCCCGGCGGGGCCTATCGCTTACAAGACGCGTCAGGTCGCAAGTTCCCATGGCCCTACAACGCCGAGAAGCTCAAGTTGTTCCTTTAAAAAGTATACCTACTGTTCCCGCCAAAAATTTCTGCGCAAAAGAGCCTAAGGTATCAAATGGCAGCGATACGCTTATGAAAATGCGAACCAGTATATTCCGGGCTGTAATTTGATAAACTCCCGAATGAGAAACAGCTAAATTTTGATGTTATCGAAAGCATCTCGAAAAATACTTCGATTTGATATATTATGGGCCTCATAATTCTTCCGGGATCAATAGTTATGAGGTATCACGTGCCCACAAGTGATCGGGGGTCACGTGCCGACACGTGATGGTTTCCTGAGACTCTGAAATAATAAGAATTAAATTCTGACTCAAGGGGGTCACGTGCCTATACGTGATGGGCCTTTAAACCCACTGAAAGGGATTAAAAGATATAATAAAACAGCAAGGAACACCTCAATGGGGTATCACGTGCCCACACGTGATAGGGGGTCACGTGCAAACACGTGATGGGTTCCTAAGCTCTCTGATTATTAGAATTAAATTCTAATTAAATAATCAAACAGTGGGATCACGTGCCAACACGTGATAGGCTTTTAAACATTCTGAACTAATAGAATTAAATTCTAATTAAGGGAAATCAAAAACCCTAATATTTCCCTAGATCTTTCCAAACAAAAAGATTGCGCTCTGTAAAGTGGAGCACCGTTGGATTAAAAATCCAATGGTGATTAAAAATCACCAATTTATGGAAAGATTCTATACAAGGAGATATTTCCCTGAAATTTGCCAGGAATAACAGACAAAATATCTTTTGGATTAAAAATCCAATGGTGAATAAAATTCACTGAGTGATCTAAAAGATCATGTTGGTTACAAAATCAATTAAAATCTTTCAATAAAATATTGACTAAACAAACTGATTCTTTTCTTCCACCTATAACTAGGAGCCAAGAAGAGAAGAGGAGGAGGATTTATTATTTTAGGAGAGAATACAAAAAAAAAGAATTTAATTCTCCAGAGTGAAGAAAACCTCTTCAGAAAAGAAACTTGAGGTAAAGAAAGAAAGAGATCATTCTACAAAACAAAAGAGAATTTAATTCTCAATATAAAAGTTTAACTTTTCTGAATAAGAACTTAGTCTTCTTTTGGTCGAGGATCTGCAGAAGCAGATCTCCCAATAAGTTGAGAATTTAATTCTCATCGGGGAGATTTTGCTATGCAGATCCAAAACTTATAGGGAGAATTGAGTTTAAAGAATTTAATTCTTCCAAATTCATAGGAATTTAATTCCTCCAAACAAAATTAGGGTTTAACCCTATATAAGAATTTAATTCTTCCAAATTCATAGGAATTTAATTCCTCCAAACAAAATTAGGGTTTGACCCTATATAAGAATTTAATTCTTCCAAATACATAGGAATTTAATTCCTCTAAAATGAAACTAGGATTTAACCCTACACAAGAATTTAATTCTTAAAACAAGAGACTTAAAGCTCTCCATGCACGTAAAGATCAAGTATCCAACATGATCACGTGGTAACACGTGACCCTTCATCTCAACGAGCAAAAAGGAATGAATAAGGCTTGCTCACGTGCCCCCACGTGACCCATTAGTGGACTCCTCAAAATAAGAAGGAATTAGCCTGGAGGCAATGCCTCACGTGCTCCCACGTGACCCTCAGAATAGAAGAGAACAAAGCCAAAGGCAGTACTGATCTAAGGCGCCTCACGTGTCCCCACGTAACCCTTGACAAACACCCTTTTCAAAAAGAATAAAATAGGGGAAGACAGAGGACTTAATTGCCAAAGCAGAGGCACTGTCACGTGTCCACATGTGATGATTTCAAGGACTAAGTGTTTAACACTTATTTTCATTCTCTGAGGATAAAATAACAGAGGCAAGGCCCAATCTTTAGGTGCCTCACATGACCCCACGTGAGCGCTTCAGTCTTAGTGTTTAACACTATATTTTTAATGCATCACGTGGGAGCAAGTGATAGCCGAATATACTCTAGTGTTTAACACTTTATTTTTAATGCATCACGTGGGAGCACGTGATTGCCGAATATACTCTAGTGTTTAACACTACATCCAAGCCAATCTTAGCCCAAATTGGCTAAGTTTTCCAGAGGCAGACTCCCCTTTGACTAAACCTCAAATACATTTTTGTCTTCCAAAATTGGTCATCTCATGTGACATGTGAGTGCTTAGCACTCAGTAAAAGACAAAAATATTGTCAGAACCCAGACTCATATTTAGCATTGCTAAATAAAAAAGTGGGACTGAGACCAAACAAATGTTCAACAACCCAAAACAAATGTTCAACATTTTAAACTTAAGTGGACTTAGCCCAAGATGGCCATAAGTCCTTAATTCAGATTTAACTGAGCCCATGTGCTCATAATCTAATTAATTGATCTTAGTCCCAAATTGGACAACAGATATCCTAATCAACTTTGGTTCAAGGGTATATCTCTTCACTCCTTTGATATTTGTCGTTGTAATCCTTCAACGTCTTCAGAGAGGTAACGGGTCCCGATAACCAATCATTCCTCGGACTGTGGTGTCCCTCCCTTTAAACCCACGGACTATGATGTCCTTAACCTCGGACTGTGGGGTCCCTTTAAACCCACGGACTATGATGTCCTTAACCTCGGACTGTGGGGTCCTTTTAAACCCACGGACCATGATGTCCTTAACCTCGGACTGTGGGGTCCCTTTAAACCCACGGACCATGATGTCCTTAACCTCGGACTGTGGGGTCCCTTTAAACCCTCGGACTGTGGGGTCCCTTTAAACCCACGGACTTTGATTTCCTTAACCTTGGACCGCCATGTCTTTAAACTAGTAATGGATCGCAAAGTCCCTAAACTAAAACAATAGAGCCCAAATGCTCTTTTGTTGGATCTAAATGATCTTGTTAAGTAGATCTTAGTCTAAAATTAGACTAACGTATCTTTAACAAACGTTTAAGTTGATCTTAGTCTCAAATGAGATTAACGATCCTTAAACCTAACCCAAACCCAAATCTAAGAAAATACGGATTTGGACTAATCCACGCCCTACGGGCGACAACATAAATTAGTCTCCGTGTACAATCCACGGGCAACCAAAAATAAAACAAATATACACGACACGAAGTGATCATCTGGAGAAGGAGAAAGTGGTTACCGCGATGCGGTAACGTAATTAACTGTATGGGCTTGTGCCTGCAGGGAAGAACGTCCCCACAATCAAAAACCCCTCACAACGAGGAGGAATCTGACGAAGTCTGCTACAACGGTCGCATCCGTCTAAACCTCCGATATACGGTGTCATAAATCAACTTGGCATCTTCGGAGAGGTGGACGGATAAAACCAAATAGCATCTGCCCTCGGAATTCAGGCCCCGACATCCCGGTCGCGTCTTCCGGCGGAGAACAGATTCTGGCACGCCCGGTGGGACCTTTTCCTCTTTCCACTCCACACTTCGTGTGTCGTGTTTTTCCCGCGATCAGATAATCGCGGTGTGCATGTTTTTGGTTGCCCTTAGGGGAGTGGATACTGAAGCCGGCATTTCGTCTTTTCCGAGAATGGCGTTTGCTTTCACTCACCCCAACTCAGGCTTTGTCACATCTGGTGGAGTCAAGTATGGGCCACTTGCAGCCTCAAATCTCTGCAATCCGGCTTTTCAAGAAATCAACGGGCTTCTTTATGGATCGGTGCTCCCACCTCCCACCCTCGGTGCCTCAACGCCGATGGAGGAAGCCCAGAGGAAGTCTGTCCTCCACAGGCTGGTTCCCCAAGCTGCAGCTTTGCCAACATAATCAGTCCTTAAACAATTGGCTCCTGCCAAGGACCAAGGTCGACGCAGGGGGCAGAACATTCAAGCTCTCAAAGGAAACAGAGGGCATGCTCGGAAAAATCCTGAAGCTGGTCAAATCCCGGCCGTAAAAAATGGCCGACGTCGATATCGGCATCATACAAAATGAGCCGGGGGCAGTTCTCCGTATGGTTCTGTTTCAACCCCAGTGGTGAGTATTGTTGTTCCAACTGGGAAAGGCTTCAAACTCTTGCGAGGGGTCAGGAAAAATTCTCCTACCGCAATACTAAAAAGATCTCCTCCACCTATGGAGAGAGCTACAAAGGTGAAGTCAGAACAGCCCTCTCAGCGGCTGTCCTCTAAAATTCATAAAGTTTGGCGACAGGTCCAAGACTCCGTGGTTGATCAAGACTACTCCTGCCGACAGAAAAAGATAAAATTTCGGCGAGAAGAGGACCACCCTGTTGAGCCACAGAAGGTGTCATCTACTCGGATGCCCGCTGCAACGGCCGCCTTAACTTCTACCGCCCACAAAAGGAGGAGGCCGGAGAAAATCCCCGTGTCCGCGATGAATCGTAAGGGCACTGAACCCGAACGCCCCAAGTCTGGGGGCATGGTGGTGCACACTGTTTATATGGCTTCCGAAAAAGAGGAAAGCCGTGCTTCTCTGGGTCACCGACCACTTACACGGTCTGTGACTAAGGCTCAGGAGCAACAACAACAAAAGCTCCAAGAAATGCTGACAGCCATGGCTGCACTCACTGGACCAAAAGCAGGCCTGGAGACATCCTCGGAGCAGCGTCATGAGCAGGAAACCGATGCTGAGTTCCTCCGCAGAATCCTCGAGAAGAAGGACAAAGAGGCATCGGAACAAGCTGCCAACATAAAACGAATGGCGCTTTTATTTCAAGACATGGTCGGGATTATATTACAGCCGGATTCTCCAACTGAAGACCCTCCGATTACCCTCGAAGACGACAGAGGGGAGACATCAAACCCTCCTCCGGCTCTTTCAGTAGCCAAAGAGGAGACCATCTCCAAAGCCGCCCTCGATGATTATATAGCTCAACAAATACGAGCTCATCAAGCGAATGAAGAAACTGGCCAAGTCGTCAGAACTGGGCGACCCTATCCGGGTTGGTACGATCAAATAAGGTACCCGCCAGGATACACGATTCCTAAATTACATGTGTATAAGGGGACGGGAAACCCCCATCAACATGTCACTTAGTTCAGGGCTCTCTGTGGCAACACTGGGGGTGACGACAAACTGTCGTTTCGCCAATTTGTTGGCAGCTTGTCGGAGACAGCGTTTGAATGGTACTCTGAGCTTCCGAACGACTCTGTCAAGACGTTTGAAGAAATGGAGTTGCTATTCACCCAGCGTTTCGCAAGCGCTAGCGAACACACCCCGATCACGGCACTCATCAATGCCAGAGTGAAGCCGGGAGAAACCCGGGTTCAATACGCCATTCGGTGGTGGAACCTGTGGTGAAAATGTGAACATCGCATAGAGGAGGCTCCTGCCGTGGGCATGTTTGTGGGGACCCTTGACCCTCAGGCAACCATCTCCCAATTCATGATGTTCTTCAAGTCGACCACTTTCCAGGCCTTGATTGACAAGCTGGCCCAAATGGACCAGATGGGCCATAGACTGTCCTCCTCAAAGACAGATCCTCAGAATGAGAAGGGGAAAGGGAAAACAACCTTTGTCGCCAACGCTCAACAACAACCGAGTGGCCCAAGACTGGTTGTTCGCCAAAGCAACAAGCGGCAATCCCTCGATGAGAAATTGAGACGTCCTTACTCGTTTCCTCGGGATAAAACAAGGAGACTGTTCGAACTAGCAGTGCGCAACGGGCTCATCACTCTACCGGAGTCGAGACACCCACTACAACTGAACGATGTCAACGATCCCAGTTACTTTCCCTACCGCCGAGTATTGGGCCATCTGATCGAAGATTTCTACGTCTTCAAAAACTGGGTTGAAGACCAGTATCAACAGGGAAAGTTTGCGCTGTCCGAAAACTGGAAGGTGAACCCGCCACAACCACATGCTCCGAAAAGGATGGACATGCCGGGGGCATCGTGCTCATTCATAGAGAAAGCCCCATGGACCGAAAAGTCCGTAAACTAGAAATTCTCCTCAAATACGGCAACGATTAACCAAAACGTCGTTAAACTATTACAAACCCACGGCGTCCCCAGACTGACGTGGTAAAAAAACGGTACGTCCATAAGCGAGATGGGCACGGATGAAAACCTGAAAGGGCTTCGTGAGTAAGAACAACAGGACTACCGGCGAGTTTATGAAAACCCGAAAGGGCGCAATTTCGTTAAAGGACACTTACAAGGTCCTTACGACCTTATAAGGAGAAAATACCTGCGTGAGATCCTTACGATTCACAAGGGAGAAACACACTTAGGGATCCCCACGATTCCTAAGGAGAAGTTACACTTACGAGATCCTCACGACTCGTAAGGAGAAACCCTCTTATGAGACCCTCACGGCTCATAAGATTCAAAAGCCTTAAGCTACAGGGATCTGAACCTGTTCTTAAGCCGTTATCACACTCCCCAGATTGCCCTACAAGCGTTTCAATATTAACCCTTGTATACAATCCATGGGCACGAATAAACCTTTCCCTAACAAAGTCCCATCAGCGACTAGGGATATGCTCACACGGTGAATGACCCTTGTAAGTCCTCTCGACTTATAAAGAGAAAACACTCTTGTAAGATCCTTACGACTTATAAGAGAACGTACACTTAAGAATCCTCACGATTCCTAAGGAGAAAACGCACCTACAGGATCCTCACGACTTGTAGTGAGAAATACCTTTATGAGACCCTTACGGCTCATGAAGTCAAAAGCCTTAGTCGATAGGATCCTAATCTTGTTTGCTAAGCCACCTTTGTTCGACATCGACAGAGGCAAATGATGATTCGCTCCTGGCAATATCCCAGTTGTAGCGATGCTGATGCCTAAATCGGTATCAAATCCCAAACTCGCGGCGAAAAGTCAGCGAGCCACAAATGCATATGAAATAGCCGAAATGATAGGGCAACTTGCAACAAAATCAGCAAGTAAAAATATATGCATACAAGATAGCCGAAATGGTTGGGCAACTCGCAATAAAAAAAACAGCGAGTAAAAAGAAACAAATAGCCGAAATGATTGGGCACCGCGAAAAATAGCCAAAATGATTGGGCAATCCGACTTTCGCTATACAAAAAGCTGAAATGATAGAGCATCGCGGGAAAAAAATATATAATACATATAAAATGAAAATTTTGCCCTACATGTGAGATCACATCGATCCTTGTATACAATCCAGGGGCACAAACAAAGAGGGAACCATATCATCCCACCAGGCTCAATCAGAAAGAGAGCCAAGTCTCGATGGCAATATCTGCATCTCAAGAGATCACCAATGGCGTTTCTCCTTACTCCAACAGGATGCAAATGCAACGTCAACAAACGACCCCAGGTTCAAAACAACGGAACCATGGCAAAGTCCCCTAGTTCCAAATCTCGACGGTTCACAGACAGCCTAGAGATCACCAACGGTGTTTCTCCTTACTCCAGCAGGATGCAGATGCGACGTCAACAAACGACCCCAAGGTCAAAACAACGGAACCATGGAAAAGTCCCCTAGTTCCAAATCTCGACGGTTCACAGATAGCCTAGAGATCACCAACGGCGTTTCTCCCCACTCCAACCAGATGCAGACGTGACGTCAACAACCGACCTCAGAGTCGCAACGAAGCGGAGCCATGGCAAAGTCCCTAGTTCCAAATCTCAATGGACACATCTACAGCGTGGAGACCAACAACGGTGTGCCTCCTCATTCCAGCAGGACACAAATGCTACACCATCAATCAGAACCACGGCAAAGTCCCCAGTTCTAAGACTCTATGGTTCACAGACAACCTAGAATCATCCAATGACCCCGTCACGGAAACACGTCATCCAATGACCCCGTCTCGGAATCAAGTCAACTCAAAACCTCGATTCAGGAAAATTAGCGTCGTTGACGAGAGCATCTTGATTCGCGTCGACCCGTAAAGAAATCAGTGTCTTTGCAGGAATACCTCGATTCGTCTCAACCCCAGGGAAATCAGTGTCCTTGGCAAAAACCTCGATTCAGGGAAATCAACGTCCTTGACGAGAGCATCTCGATTCGCTTCGACCCGCAGAGAAATCAATGTCTTTGCAGGAATATCTCGATTCGTCTCAACAACAGGGAAATCCGTGTCCTTGGCAAAAACCTCGATTCAGGGAAATCAGCGTCCTTGACGAGAGCATCTCAATTCGCGTCGACCGGCAGAGAAATCGGCGTCTTTGCAGGAATACCTCGATTCGTCTCAACCCCAGGGAAATCAGTGTCCTTAGCAAAAACCTCGATTCAGGGAAATCAGCGTCCTTGACGAAAGCATCTCGATTCGTATCGACCCGCAGAGAAATCGGTGTCTTTGCAGGAATACCTGGATTCGTCTCAACCCCAGGGAAATCAGTGTACTTGACAACCTCCTCGATTTAGGGAAATCAGCGTCCTGGACGAGAGCATCTCAATTCGCGTCGACCCGCAGAGAAATCAGTGTCTTTGCAGGAATACCTCAATTCGTCTCAACCCCAGGGAAATCAGTGTCCTTGGCAAAAACATCGATTCAGGGAAATCAACGTCCTTGTCGAGAGCATCTCGATTCGCATCGACCCACAGAGAAATCGGTGTCTTTGCAGGAATACCTCGATTCGTCTCAACCCCATGGAAATCAGTGTCCTTGGAAAAAACCTCGATTCAGGGAAATCAGCGTCCTTGACGAGAACATCTCGATTCGCGTCGACCTGCAGAGAAATCAGCATCTTTGCAGGAATACCTCGATTCGTCTCAACCCCAAGGAAATCAGTGTCCTTGACAACCTCCTCGATTTAGGGAAATCAGCGTCCTGGACGAGAGCATCTCAATTCGCGTCGACCCGCAGAGAAATCAGTGTCTTTGCAGGAATACCTCGATTCATCTCAACTCCGAAGAAATCAGCGTCCTTGGCAAAAACCTCAATTCAGGGAAATCAACGTCCTTGACGAGAGCACCTCCTGGTCCCGTAGAACACGGCTAATGTCAATCCTGACCCTATGAGAAGCGTCCGGAGCAAATCCTGGTCTCGTAGAACACGGCTAATGTCAATCCTGACCCCGTGGGAAACGTCCAGAGCAAATCCTGGTCCTGTGGAACACGGCTTATGTCAATCCTGACCCCGTGGGAAACGTCCAGAGCAAATCCTGGTCCTGTGGAACACGGCTTATGTCAATCCTGACCCCGTGGGAAACGTCCAGAGCAAATTCTGGTCTTGTGGAACATGGCTAATGTCAATCTTGACCCCGTGGGAAGCAGCCAGAGCAACCCCTGACCCCGTGAAATACGGATAAAGTCAACCCTTGACTTCCCCGTCAAATCAATTCTTTGATTCGGGAGCAAGTCAACTCATCAATCACTTACGGGTCCTCTCGACTCGTGAGAGAGAAAACTCTTTTGTGAGATCCTTACGACTCTCAGAAGAAAACACACTTAGGAATCCTCACGATTCCTAAGGAGAAAATACACCAGCGAGATCCTCTCGACTCGTGGGGAGAAAAGTCTTTGTGAGACCATCACAGCTCATAAAGTTGAAAAGTCTTAGGCGGCAGATCCTAACCCTGTTTCCCAAGCCATCACTGCCCTGGAAGGAGGTCAACATGGACTATTCACGGGCCACACTCTCCGAAGTCGAATCTCGACAAGGAGGGAAACAACCATTTACAAGTCCTCTCGACTTGTAGATGGAGAAAATTCTCTTGTGAGATTCTTATGACTCTCAAGAGAAAACGCACTTAGGAGTCCTCACGACCCCTAAAGAGAAAATACACTTGCAGGATCCTCTCGATCTGTAGGGAGAAAAAACCTTCTTGAGACCTTTACGGTTCATGAAGATGAAAAAGTCTTAAGCTACAAGGACCGTAAAACTTGTCTCCTAAGCCCTCAATTCTATGGCCATGCATAACTCTGCACTACTTTACCCACGTACATACTTACGTGAGCAAAGTAGTGGGGGACATTTGTTCCCGCTAAAAATTTCTGCGCAAAAGAGCCTAAGGTATCAAATGGCAGCGATACGCTTATAAAAATGCGAACCAGTATTTTCTGGGCTGTATTTTGACAAACTCCCAAATGAGAAACAACTAAATTTTGATAGCATCGAAAGCTTCTCGAAAAATCCTTCGATTTGATATATTATGGGCCTCATAATTCATCCGGGATCAAAAGTTATGAGGCATCACGTGCCCACACGTGATTAGGGGTCACGTGTCGACACGTGATGGTTTCCTAAGACTCTAAAATAATAAGAATTAAATTCTGATTCAAGGGGGTCACGTGCCCACACGTGATGGGCCTTTAAACTCACTGAATAGGATTAAAAGACATAATAAAATAGCAAGGAACACCCTAATGGGGCATCACGTGCATACACGTGACAGGGGCATCACGTGCCCACACGTGACCGGTTCCTAAGCTCTCTGATTATTAGACTTAAATTCTAATTAAATAATCAAACAGTGGGGTCACGTGCCAACACGTGATAGGCTTTTAAACATTCTGAACTAATAGAATTAAATTCTAATTAAGGGAAATCAAAACCCTAATATTTCCATAGATCTTTCCAAACAAAAAAATTGCGCTATGTAAAGTGGAGCACCGTTGGATTAAAAATCCAATGGTGATTAAAAATCACCAATTTATGGAAAGATTCTATACAAGGAGATATTTCCCTAAAATTTGCCAGGAATAACAGACAAAATATCTTTTGGATTAAAAATCCAATGGTGAATAAAATTCACCGAGTGATCTAAAAGATCATGTTGGTTACAAAATCAATTAAAATCTTTCAATGAAAGATTGACTAAACAAACTGATTCTTTTCTTCCTCTTATAAATATGAGCCAAGAAGAGAAGAGGAGGAGGATTTATTATTTTAGGAGAGAATACAAAAAAAAAGAGAATTTAATTCTCCACAGTGAAGAAAACCTCTTCAGAAAAGAAACTTGAGGTAAAGAAAGAAAGATATCATTCTACAAAATAAAAGAGAATTTAATTCTCAATATAAGAGTTTAACTCTTCTGAATAAGAACTTAGTTTTTCCTTTGGTCGAGGATCTGCAGAAACAGATCTCCCCATAAGTTGAGAATTTAATTCTCATCGGGGAGATTCTGCCATGCAGATCCAAAACTTAGAGGGAGAATTGAGTTTAAAGAATTTAATTCTTCCAAATTAATAGGAATTTAATTCCTCCAAACAAAATTAAAGTTTAACTCTATATAAGAATTTAATTCTTCCAAATTCATAGGAATTTAATTCCTCCAAACAAAATTAGGGTTTAACCCTATATAAGAATTTAATTCTTCCAAATACATAGGAATTTAATTCCTCTAAAATGAAACTAGGGTTTAACCCTACACAAGAATTTAATTCTTAAAACAAGAGACTTAAAGCTCTCCATGCGCGTAAAGATCAAGTATCCAACATGATCACATGGTAACACGTGACCCTTCATCCCAACGAGCAAAAAGGAATGAATAAGGCTTGCTCACGTGTCCCCACGTGACCCTGTAATGGACTCCTCAAAATAAGAAGGAATTAGCCCGGAGGCAATGCCTCACGTGCTCCTACGCGACCCTCAGAATAAAAGAGAACAAAGCCAAATGCAGTGCCGATCTAAGGCGCCTCATGTGTCCCCACGTGACCCTTGACAAACACCCTTTTCAAAAAGAATAAAATAGGGGAAGACAGAGGACTTAATTGCCAAAGCAGAGGCACTGTCACGTGTCCACATGTGATGATTTCAAGGACTAAGTGTTTAACACTTATTTGCGTTCTCTGAGGATAAAATAACAGAGGCAGGGCCCATTCTTTAGGCGCCTCGTGTGACCCCACGTGAGCGCTTCAGTATTAGTGTTTAACACTATATTTTTAATGCATCACGTGGGAGCACGTGATAGCCGAATATACTCTAGTGTTTAATACTATATTCAAGCCAATCTTAACCCAAATTGGCTAAGTTTTCCAGAGGCAGACTCCCATTTGACTAAACCTCAAATACATTTTTGTCTTCCAAAATTGGTCATCTCATATGACATGTGAGTGCTTAGCACTCAGTAAAAGACAAAAATATTGTCAGAACCCAGACTCATGTTTAGCATTGCTAAATAAAAAAGTGGGACTGAGACCAAACAAATGTTCAACAGCCCAAAACAAATGTTCAACATTTTAAACTTAAGTGGACTTAGCCCAAGATGGCCATAAGTCCTTAATTCAGATTTAACTGAGCCCATGTGCTCATAATCTAATTAATTGATCTTAGTCCCAAATTGGACTACAGATATCCCAATCAACTTTGGTTCAAGGGTACATCTCTTCACTCCTCTGATATTTGTCTGTGTAATCCCTCAACGTCTTCAGAGAGGTAACGGGTCCCGATAACCAATCATTCCTCAGACTGTGGGGTCCCTCCCTTTAAACCCACGGACTATGATGTCCTTAACCTCGGACTGTGGGGTCCCTTTAAACCCACGGACTATGATGTCCTTAACCTCGGACTGTGGGGTCCATTTAAACCCACGGACTATGATGTCCTTAACCTTGGACCGCCATGTCCTTAAACTGGTAATAGACCACAAAGTCCCTAAACTAAAACAATAGAGCCCAAATGCTCTTTTGTTGGATCTAAATGATCCTGTTAAGTAGATCTTAGTCTAAAATTAGACTAACGTATCCTTAACAAACGTTTAAGTTGATCTTAGTCTCAAAATAAGATTAATGATCCTTAAACCCAACCCAAACCCAAATCTAAGAAAATACGGATTTGGACTAATCCACGCCCTACGGGCGACAACATAAATTAGTCTCCGTATACAATCCACGGGCAACCAAAAATAAAACAAACATACACGACACGAAGTGATCATCTGGAGAAGGAGAAAGTGGTTACCGCGATGCGGTAACGTAATTAACTGCATGGGCTTGCGCCTGCAGGGAAGTGCGTTCCCACAATCAAAAAACCCTCACAACGAGGGGGAATCTGACGAAGTCTGCTACAACGGTCGCATCCGTCTAAACCTCCGATATACGGTGTCGTAAATCAACTTGGCATCTTCGGAGAGGTGGACGGATAAAACCAAATAGCATCTGCCCTCGGAATTCAGGCCTCGACGTCCCGGTCGCGTCTTCCGGCGAAGAACACCTACGAGCACATGTTTATTATTTGACAAAGCGATATAAACTTTTTCAAGTCTTTTTCTAAATAAGAAGAAAACTTCTCCTATGTGTTTCCCTCTTCCTTGTTTCAATGGCCACGGATTTCAATTCGTGAAAATACTCAAACGCACTCAGAAGAAAAAACAGGATACATCAGAACGTCGCAAAATGGAGCTTTCTTTACTTATAAAAAGGTATTGTGGAATCTCCAGCCTTACATATAAAAAAATATTACAAAAGAGGGGGAACGGGGTCAATGAAATACTCCTGATGATACTCCGAGGAGATCTCCGCCAGTCGAGCCCTGGCCTCTGCAGCCCGCTCCCGCTGATGCTGCACGTGAACCCGGGACGCCACGGAAGGGCCGGGCGCTCCACCAGCCGAGCCTTGTCTCACGGTCTGTCTCTTTTGGAAGCACTCCAAAATGAGGACCACAGATCGGTCATGCCTGGTCTTCAAGATGAGGCCGATGACATAAATCCTACGGACCTTGTCGAGGGCCTCGTCCGGCAGCTCCTCGGCAAGGGGGTTGTATAAACCCGGGGACCTCCTCCAAATTCCGTACATCAGCAATTGGAGGAGGGGCGACCGGCGAGGGTGTAGACGGCCGATATGATCCTCGATGCGCTGGACCACACCCTGGTACCTATCTTTGGAAACGGATTGGTCGTACAGGTAGACATCGTCGGGGGTGATGATCTCTTCAATCGAGTAAATACGCCCGGCCATCTCGAAGAAGCAATGCTGAAACAAACCCATCTCCTTCCCTATTTATAGCCTCCACAGAATCCCCAAGGGTCCAAATTTGAGCACGCATGGGCGCGAATCCAGGGATTCGCTCAATTCTTCAAATGCCGTACCGCCACGTGGCGGGCATCCCGTATTTCCCGGCTAATCGAAGTCGGAACGACACGGATCTTGGAACACATCGCATCATCTATGCATTTCTGCTATTTGCCGCCCGCGACGGTCACTCTTCCCGATATTCACACACCCAGGAAGGTCGGGCAACGCCTCGCAAAACCGAGCAACTACCCTGCTCGGTCCATCCTTAGCGGGTAACCTCTTACCCATCTACGCTAAGGATCAAAGCTCTCGCCAAGAGGCCACTGAGCAGCTTCCCTGCTCGGTCCAACCATGGCTGGTAGTTCACTACCCACCGGCGCCAAGGTTCGAAGCCCTCGTTAAGAGGCCACCGAGCTGCTTTCCTGCTCGCTCCATCCTTAACAGGTAACTTCTTACCCATCCACGCTAAGGATCAAAGCCCTCGCCAAGAGGCCACCGAGTAGCTTCCCTGCTCGGTCCATCCATGGCTGGTAGTTCACTACCCACCCACGCCAAGAATTGAAGCCCTCGTCAAGAGGCCACCGAGCAGCTTCCCTGCTCAGTCCATCATTAGTGGGTAACTTCTTACCCATCTACGTTAAGGATCGAAGCCCTCGTCAAGATGCTACCGAGCAGCTTCCTTACTCGGTCCATCCTTAGTGGGTAACTTCTTACCCATCCACGCTAAGGATCAAAGCCCTCGCCAAGTGGCTACCGAGCAGCTTCCCTGCTCGGTCCATCCATGGCTGGTAGTTCACTACCCACCGACGCCAAGGATCGTAGCCCTCGTCAAGAGGCCACCGAGTAGCTTCCCTGCTCGGTCCATCCTTAGCGGGTAACTTCTTACCCATCGATGCTAAGGACCAAAGCCCTCGCCAAGAGGCCACCGAGATGCTTCCCTGCTCGGTCTATCCATGGCTGTTAGTTCACTACCCACCGACGCCAATGATCGAAGCCCTTGTCAAGAGGCCGCCAAGCAGCTTCCCTGCGCGGTCCATCCTTAGTGGGTAACTTCATACCCATCTACGCTAAGGATCGAAGCCCTCGTCAAGAGGCCACCGAGCAGCTTCCCTGCTCGGTCTATCCTTAGTGGGTAACTTCTTACCCATCTACGCTAAGGATCGAAGCCCTCATCAAGAAGCCACCGAGCAGCTTCCCTGCTCGGTCCATCCTTAGCGGGTAACTTCTTACCCATCCACGCTAAGGATCAAAGCCCTCGCAAAAAGACCACCGAGTAGCTTCCCTGCTTGGTCCATCCATGGCTGGTAGTTCACTACCCACCGACGCTAAGGATCAAAACCCTCGTCAAGAGGCCACCGAGCAGCTTCCCTGCTCGGTTCATCCTTAGCGGGTAACTTCTTACCGATCCACGCTAAGGATCAAAGCCCTCGCCAAGAGGCCACCGAGCATCTTCCCTGCTTGGTCCATCCATGGCTGGTAGTTCACTACCCACCGACGCCAAGGATTGAAGCCCTCGTCAAATGGCCACCGAGAAGCTTCCCTGCTCGGTCCATCCTTAGTGGGTAACTTCTTACCCATCTACGCTAAGGATCAAAGCCCTCATCAAGAGGCCACCGAGCAGCTTCCCTGCTCGGTCCATCCTTAGTGGGTAACTTCTTATCGATCTACGCTAAGGATCGAAGCCCTCGTCAAGAGGCCACCGAACAACTTCCCTGCTCGGTCCATCCTTGGTTGGTAGTTTACTACCCACCGACGCCAAGGATCGAAGCCCTCGTCAAGAGGCCACCGAGCAGCTTCCCTGCTCAGTCCATCCTTAGCGGGTAACTTCTTACCCATCTACGCTAAAGATCAAAGCCCTCGCCGAGAGGCCACTGAGCAGCTTCCCTGCTCGGTCTATCCTCAGTGGGTAACTCCCTACCCATATTCTTGGTCTACGCCGACCTATCTTCAGAGAGATGGTCGCCAGTCCAACTCGAGGAAATGGGCGAGTCTACGCCTTTCTACTCGGAGGTACCAACCGACATACCTTCAACGTGCGATCGCCACCTCGACTTTGGGGCCATAACGATGCTGACCATACACTTTGACAAATAATTGGGTTTAACTCGACGCGCGATCGCCAACTAAAGGATCGGTCCCTGACCTAGCTCTCATCAGGCGAGCAAAATGAAGACGTTATCGCGAAACGGAAACATTGCAGCGAAATGGAAACATTGCCACAAAAAATTCTGCAAAAGGGCATTATTTACTACTCGGTAACCTTTACAAAGGTATTGTGGGCTCCCAAGCCTTACAAAATCGCCCGAAGGCTTACAAAATTCCAAGACTAGAACAAAAAAATATACAAAAAAGAAGACAGGGAGACTCAGGCCTCAGGGCCGGGAAGGACCTCGATGTGCTTCACGGCCACCTCGGGAGCCGGGGAGGCAGCTTGAGGGTCGGCGCCCACCGCAGGAGCTTCGGCACTGGGAACCGGGGTGACCGCCTTCTCCCCAACACCCCCACCAGGGGCCTTCCCCTCGGCGATGCTTCCGGTGGCATCCTCCTGCACCTCGCCCTCGAGGGGATACTCGAGCCGGATCTTATCGTTGGGAAACTCCGGCATCAGCGCCTTGACGGCGTCGAGGTCATCATACCAGACGAGGGCCGAGGTTTCGGCGAGGTCGGCGTAGAATTGATCTGATGCCTTGTACCTCTCCACCGCCTTCACAGCCCGGAGGTCAGCGCGCCTCATCCCTTCCTTTAGCACCTCGTTCTCCCTCTTGAGGGTGTCTCGCGTCTTCTTCAGAGTGGCGGCGAGCACCCTGCCATCCTCCAACTTGGCCTCAACGACCTTGTTGGACTCCATCAAAACTCGGATGGTCTCCCGGCAGTTGGCGTTCACCCCCTCCTCGGCAGCCACCCGGTCTTCGAGGGCGGTGATCCTCTCCCTTGCCTGACGTAGCTCCCGGCCCAGGCTCTCCTCCCATGAGGAAGACTCGCCCGCTAGATGCAGTGTCGGGGCTATTTCCTCGTGCTCCATGTTGGCGACGAGGGCGCAGTGCTGTAGGACCGGAGTAAAACGAAAGGAGGGGTTAAAAAGGTATACGATCCTGCAAACAAAAAGGTTTAATGAAAACCCAAACAGGAGGCGGACACTAACCTGCACGGCCTCCTGAGCTATGGCCACGGTTTAGTCCTTGAGGCCCCCAGGGAATTCTGCCCCCAGCCGACCGCTCCATCTCGGAGAGCAAGCTATCGGCGACAGAAAGCCCCGAGGGCACCTCATAGCGAAGATCCCCCTCCTACACGAAGATCGGGGAAGACGGAGCTCAGGACACCGTCCTCTTGCGCCGCTTGAGGGGGGCCACGGTAGGGTCGGCCTCATCCGCCACATCCACAACCCAGGGTTCCTGCTCCCGAGAATGTCTGCGGCTCTTCTCATGGCTGGTCTTCTGGACCCGGGGAGTAGTGGAACGCCTAGCCGAAGCTGCCGCCGACGGGGCCGGGCTCGCAGCGGGGCATGACGGGCCGGTGCCTCCGGCCTTCCTCCCTTTCTTCTCGGCCATGGCAGCCCAGAATTTAGATCGGTCCATCGGTTCTGCAAAGAAGCGAAAATACAAAGGGGTTAGCAATGCCAGAAAGAATGGAAGAATACACAAGTCTAAACAGATCGCCTAAGCTCCTAACTTACCCGCAAACTAAGCGGGGCTGAGCCCGGCCCAACTGAGGGCCTCCTTGGACAGTAATACATCGCTCCGATGGACAGGCTCCCACGTCGACACTACCATCGCATCAGGATCGGACGACCGCCTCACCCGCGGGCAGTTGGCCCTGTGCCACTGGACAGGCACAGGCCAATCCTCACCTTTAGGTGACCCGACAAACAAGAACTTCTCCTTCCATTCATGAATGGAAGAAGGTACTACTACGACCCCCGACCCGGCCGCCCCTCCTTTGTGTTTTCTAAAAGAAATGTATACGCAGCTAGGCTCGTCCCTACGAGTACCGGGGTGATTTTTGTAGAAGAGGGAGGAAAGGAGAAGGTTCAGGCTGAAAGGGATCTCCTGCAGTCTCAACCGGACCAGGAACCTGAGGAGAATCCTCCACGAGTTCGGCACTAGCTGGCCCGGGGCTAATTGAAAGCAACACAGTGCCGCACTCACCTCGGGGGAGAAAGGCAGACGCATTCTGGCCCAAAAGGTTTCCAAGCATATAGCAATCTCCTTGCCCCGTACCGGGTCTGCCCTCTCTCCCTCCCCGACCAAGCGAAGTGAGTAGATGGGGGAATATGGAAGCGAGCCCGGATTGTGGTGAGCTCGTCCACATGCCTCAGGAGGGAAGGCGCGTCACGGACACTCTTGAGACACGCTATGGAGACCGTCCTCGCCGCGCGACCCCGGGTGGCCGGACTAACCCTAGCTCTTTGAGGGGATTCCGAATCGAACGAGGATGAGGAAGAAGCGGTAGAAGACTCCTAAGACTCTACCTTTACTATCTCAACAGACTCCCCAGAAGAAGACATCTAACCTGAGAAAAGGAAGGAGACGTCCGAGGGAAGAACGCAAGAAATCTGACCTAAATGGAAGAGCGCCGAGCTAACAAACAAATTACAGCGAAGTGTGGACCTTGGGGGGGTCGCGCCTCTATTTATACCATTCGGCAAGCGCATCCAATGGCGCCGATTGATTCCCGCCAAAACAGACGCTTCGCGTCCGACGACCACCAACTTTCCACGTGTCTCAAAATCATTAGACGCATCCTTTCAAGCGCCAAGGACACCGTCGGCCGTTATGTCAGCCAACCAGCGTCGGGCACGTGGCCTGGCACATCAACAGACGTACGATCGAATCGACGCTTCCCCTTTAATGCACGATCTCTTCTCTGATCTACTGACGTCATAAAAAAATACGACTAATTGCCCGGGAATCCGCGCCGACGATGTCTTCAAATAAGAACTTAGCCCGGGTGACCGATCAGACCACTCTCGACCCGACCCATAAATTGGTCAGGACGAGAGTGGGGGGCTAATGTGATGCTCGGTACTGAAAACTCCCCAGATCATGACACGTGGCAGATGACGTGTCCCAAAGCTTACGAGAAAGGAGTGAGAACGGTACATTGGAAGCATACCCCGGGCCTTCGACCCGAGGATGTTCTCGACCTTCGATGACCTCTCAGAACACTCCTATACTCGTCCTACAAACAACCATTGGCTCACCTCCGAGCCCTCCTGCACGATGGGCCTCCTCAGCCCTCCCAGCTCGCCTCCGAGCTATCACAGAACCAAGCTGCTTGGCCTCCCGCTCGCCTACGAGCCTCCTGCCGAGCTCAGCTTCCTCGGTCTCATCGACCGACCCAGAGTGCAGATCGTAAACGTCCTGGGCATGGTTCCGCGAATCTTTCCATACGCGAGATATCCGCCGCCCAACGATCCCGCGTCCCACGCCATCGCGTTCCCCCGTTAACGGGTGTATCTCGCCATTAATGGAGGATCCTGCCATTCGCGCGTGCACGGCTCCAAGGGCGTAACGGCCGGCGTAAATCTCACGCCCGCCAGCCCATGGCTTCCACTATATAAACCCACTCTCAGACGACTCAGGTAAGGCAATTCTGATCCAATAGGCCGTTACTCTGCCCAAATACCTCGACTAACTTGATCGTCGGAAGGTCCACGGTGGTACAACCACCCCGGGACTTCCTTGCAGGTAGCTCGGCTTCATTCCAAATCAAGCCCACTGAGATCCACACGCTTCAGGAGGCAACCCTCCAATCCAATCTCAGCCATCCATCAACGCTCGCTGCAGATCAACGGAAGACAACATCTGAAGGAGATCCAGGCCTCCATCACCCTGAAATTTAAATAAACCAAGAATCACCCCTCACCTGACCGGCGAAATAAGTTTATGCTGTCAGCTAAAGTCCGACGGAATAAAAGTCAACGAAATAAATCTGTTTCGTCGGGTTCTTTATTTATTTCGTCGGGCTAAAGCCGACGAAATAACCCTATTATTCTTGTAGTGCATTCAGTAAAAAGAGTAAAATCAAGAGATTTGTGAAACCAATATTTCGTTTAATTTGGCATTGAGACCTCACAAAACTAGGGTTTCGGAAATGGAAACCATGTTGCCAAAGGAGACCTAATAAGTAGTTAGAATATCCGTAGTACCTATAGCCCAACCCTTGGCAATATCAGCTCTTTCACTATCTGCCTCTTCAATCCACCCCCAAAGCACCCGTCTTTGCTTCACCTCATCGTACACGTCTTGGACGCGTAGAAATTCCCCCAATCGTACCTCAAACTGATCCCGACATCCATGCTCTCGTCATCGAGAATCCACCTGTTTTTCACAGGATCGTATATGCCCATTGCATAATAATCTTGTCTGTTGTCCGAAGTACTGAATTTCAGCACAGGCCTCATGCATGTAGTGGGGCCGGAGGCGGAGGGGTCGAGCCCGTGGACGGCGCCAGCACCGTTAGTGGCAATAGGGTAGAAGTCGATGCATTCCAACATGCCGACGTGGTCGACGGTATGGAGGGGGCCTCAGAGGAGGGTGTAGTTGATGAAGTTGGTCATGGAGGAGACGAGGGCGAGGCCGTTGTTGGATGGGTCCTTTGAGACGGTAGTATGTACCACGTTTGGTCCTACCGTTCAAACCTGTTCTAAAGATGAAGATTTATAACATTTGTGATCATGCTTACGACTTTTAACGCATATAGCATGTTGGCTTATAACTTTAGCATCATGTTATTCAAGTTAATTTTTTTGTCACATACCATGCAGTGCAAGGGTCCCTGAAGTCCTCGTTCCTGATGCCGGGCGGTGGGTAAATCACCGGATTGACAGAGTCGACCTTGGTCCAGTTCACGAGAAACAGGTCGGAGAGGTTGGAAGGCATTGCGAGGTTCTGAACCTGCATTGAATTATATAGGCTCGTATACAACGTTATGACACGTCCGTCCCCGAGCACCGTGGCAGAGCCCGACCCGACTCCCGCGCGATCGTAGAGACGGCTCGGTTTCATGGCCTCAGGGAGGTGGATCCAGTTGAGGAGTGTTCATACCATAATATTGCATTTAATACCGTTCATTCTTCTGCTCGTTTGTTTATAAGCAGGTGCTTTTGATCCGTGTTTCTTACATATTTACAGGTTACAGGTTCCTAGTCCAAATTGACGCAAACCATACAAAATCTCCACAGTTACCCTAAAAATCCAGAACATCTGTCACAGACAGATAAAATCCGGGTTCCGGTCGTCCGTATCCGTCCAGTGCCGCTTACCAGTTCAAGAGACAAGACAAATAACAGTGGTCATTCGTGTCTCGGACAAGCACAGAGCACGAGAGGGGCAGCACAAGATTCAATGGGTGCGCGGAGCTCAGGGGAGATAAATGTCAAATGAATTAAAAGCGAAGCCATTTTGGACTGTTGCAAATCTGAAGAAACTTTGGAAGCATTTTGCAATTTGGGACATGTAGAACAACAGAAGATAGCAACACAAGAAATCCCAGAAAATACGAGACCCCAATTCCACAAAACCACGGCGGAACCGCCTCCAAATATGGGTTTTTGCGGCGGTTCCGCCGCGGTTTCGTGTCATCATCTGACCAAACTTTGGGATTATTTTGGTCATTGTATTTGGGCTCATAATTTAGCCCTAGGGTTTCAGCTCTCTGCCTATAAATAGCCTAGTTTTGTGCCAAGTGAGGATGCTTCTTTTTAGTTAGAATTAGTGTAGTTTAGTTTGTATCTTCTTCTTCCTCTTCATCTATTCCTCTATTAAAGTGTAGTGAGAGCTCTTGAGTGGATGTTTAAATGAAGATGAGAGTGTTTTTATTATCTTGTATCTTTTATTTCTTGTCTTGTAATTTTAATTCTTAGTATAACTTTATTAATTGTTGTTAAGTAGTTGTTGGTTTTCTTTTATTTTCTTGTTTTGTTTTCCTTCTCTTATTATCCGTATTTTCAAGCCATGATACTCGATGGAGTTTCTTGCTTAGGTGAGGACCCAAGTAGTTAGCTTGCTACCATTTTGTAAAACCATATTGTTTCCTTTCTTTCTTTCTTTGTTTTTATTTTCATTTTAATGTGTGAATAATTTTCATACTTGTTAGGGGCTAAGGAAGGTTAGTATGAGGGACGGAAAAATCCCTTGTGCTTCTCTTTGCCAAACATCCTAAAACGAACCTAGACCAAACAAACGCAACCCCCTCACTTTGGCGCGCTATACGTGACATATAGCCGCGACCTAAGTCGAGAAGTTCTTTAAGCGCACTACAACGTGACATATAGTTGTGACTTAATTGGATACATGGTAGCGGGTGTTTGTCCTAGAGTTGGAAATAAGCGCATTTAGCGGACGGACAAGGGGCACTAGGAATGGATTTAGCGTTGGAAAGCTTGCTTAAACTCGCAAATACCATTTCTATGTCCTTCTAATCCCCGCTAATTTTGATTATCCTAACTTCGTTTTAAGAATGGCAAAAGAAAAGCACAAGACTAATCCTAACTCTACTAACCAACTTTAACCCTAACGAGCTTATTTGAACATAAATACAAACACTTAGGATAGATTCAGACATAAACACTTTCATTCTTTATTGACTCGTCTAAAACTAGAACGAACGCACCGTCTCTCTGCGGACGACCCGTACTCATCGCGGCTAGCTACCAAGCGAAACCGTCCTGATTGCGGTAACAAAAACTCTTTCAACCAAGGAGATCTTTAGAGACGGCATGTCCCAAAGATATGTTGCCCCATACAGCACCATCTTGGTTGTATTGGTAGAAGAAATGGTATCATCTGTTGTAATACATTGGGCCTGTAATTAATTAGATTTTCGTCAGCCCAACTCGGCCCAATAAACATCGCCATATATAATATATCATTAACTAAAACAGTCTACATGTGTGGGCCTATATTATTTTTTTGTCTCTGCACGGAAGAAAAGCCTTGCATCTGTTGTCTTGAATAGGGAGACAAGACAAAATTCAACCGAACATGGAAAAAAATGCTGCTTTAAGCAAAATTAAATGTGCTTTTCATGTTAACATCTAAGTTAAGTAGATCTAAACATTCGAAACTAATATTGAGGTTATATGAATCTATGATGACCATCCAGCGGCAGACCCAGAAATTTTGATTAACGAGCGCACAAAATTATTTCAAGAACCAGTAAACCTAAACAACATATAACCGATAAAACTCTTAAACTACTTCGATAATAACATAAAATAACATTGTTTTTAATGCTTCTTATCTTGAATGTATTTCATGATAATTTCATTGTCAGTGGTATAAAATATATCTCTTTCATGTATGTTATCAAGAGTATACCATATGTAATCAAACAGGGAAACAGGGATATATGGTAAAATGGCTTTGATGTTACACATGATCCTATTTATTACCTCAAGTATTTTTCGGAGAAACAACAAGAGGCTTTTTTTTCCTTAAAGACATTGTATGGTATTAAATAGAAAAGTGCAAAATGTTCATGGTATGCAGTTGGAATCCACTAAGTTCATGTCACTCTCAATGTGTAAAGTACATGGAATTTTTCTGAAAATGACGATAAGTAAACATGTTCAGTGAAATTTATCCCAACATAAAAGGCAGTGGAGACTGATTTAGCAGGCTAAAGAGCTCTATTGAAGAACATAAAAAATACAAGCACTAGGGAAAAGCAATGGAACAATCACATGCAAGGCATAAGCAAAGGAGGTTTGCTAAGCTACGGTGAATATGAGAAGGGGTATATGTTGTGCCAAATCACAGTGGGGACACGGGCCCCCACTAGGGTACATGTGGGTCCTCCCATGTAACCATCCGCAGTCTCACTTTTTCGATTAGAAGAACAGACATACTGATAATACTCGATACCGGGATTTTCCCAGATCATGACACGTGGTAAGTGATGTGTCCCAAAGCCTACGAGGAAGGATCAAGAACGGTACAATGGAAGCATGTCCTGGGCCTTCGGCCCGAGGATGTCCCCGACCTTCGGTGGCCTTCCAGACCACTCCCAGGCTCGCCTTACAAGCAACCGTCGGCTCGCCTCCGAGCCTTCCCACACGCTGAGTTCCCTCAGCCCCCTAGCTCGCCTTCGAGCTATCATAGAACCAAGCTCGCTCGGCCTCCCGCTCGTTCCCGAGCCTCCCGCCGAGCTTAGATTCCTCGGTCTCATCGACCGACCCGCAGCACTGATCGCAGGCGTCTCCACCACGACTCCGCGAATCGCGCCAGACGCGAGATACCCGCCGCCCACGATCTCGCGTTCCACGCCCTCGCGTTCCACGCCCTCGCGTTCTCCCATTTACGAGCGTATCTCATCATCAGCGGGGAATCCTGCCTTTCACGCGGGCGTAACACCAGGGGCGTAACGGCCGGCGTGAATCTCGCGCCCGCCAGCCCATGGCTGCCACTATATAAACCCCTCTCTCAGACGACTCAGGTAAGAGCAATTTTACTCCAATAGACCGTTACTCTGCCCATTTAGCTCGTCTAACTTGATCGTCGGAGGGTTCTCGGTGGCACAACCACCCCGGGACTTCCTTGCAGGTAGTTCGGCCTCAACCACTTCAAGCCCATTGAGATCCACACACTTCAGGAGGCAACCTCCAACTCAATCTCAGCCGCTCGTCTCCATTCGCTGCAGATCAACGGAAGGTAACATCTGAAGGAGATCCAGAGATCCATCAGTTGGCGCCGTCTGTAGGAACAACCTAGTTCCACTCAACGAAAGTTCACCTTCCGATCTCAACTTCATGGCGAGCGATCACCGTGATTATCCAAGCACCAGCCGTCACCACCCTCACAATGGAGACGCGGAAAGATCCCCTCCTCCCCTGAAAGCCATTCACGCCCTATCTGCTCGGATAGATCGGCTAGCGTTCGTCGTAGCTCGTCCGTGTCCAAACGACCGGGCAAACTCCCCAGGTCGCCGCTCCCCCACTTCGGGACCGGGACCCCTATAGAGGGAGAGAAGAAGCTGCTCATGTCGGCACGACTGAGCACCGCCTCGCTGTCTCGGACAGACGTAGGTCCCCCGTGGAGACCAATTCAATGACCCGCTGGGCGCCATACAACTCACACTGAAGTCTCTCGCCAGAGCACCCCACCCTGAGGCCCATCGCGCTCCCGTCCCTCCTAAGTAGGTGTCGGTCAGCTCGCCTGCACCCAGGCATGACCGGCACCCCCTCCCTCGACGGGGTCGCGCGGACGGGACTCACCACGGTAGCTCGAAGACAGCCTCACCAGGGGACCTAAGGAACCTCATCGAACAGAACCGTGGCCGTGGCCAGACGCAGGTCTTCAGCAGCATAGGCCATAAATCAGAGTATGCCGAATCATCGGGGTACCACGACGGACTCGACGCCCTTGAGAAGAAGATTGAGGTCATACATCGGGAAAAACGTCCTTCGAGCGACGGGGCTAGATATGCCGCCGACTCTTTCACGAAGCCTTTCACCAAAGAGCTACTCGCCGTCCACGTCTCCTCCCAGAACAAGCCCCCAAAGGTCTCCCTCTTCGACGGGAAGTCTGACCTGAAAGACCATTTGGACGCGTTCACAGCCGGGATGAGTTTCCAGGACAATTTCGACGCTGCGCAATGTCGCGCTTTCCCCGCCACTCTCATCCGTTCTGGACGAGACTGGTTCCGAGGAATCGCGCCATGCTCAATCTCTACCTTCGGTGAGCTGGCCACCCAGTTCCTCGGTCATTTCGTCGGGAACACACGGCAGAAGCGGACCGTTGATCATCTCTTCACCATAAAGAGCGGGGACAAAGAATCCTTCAAAGGATATGTCACTCTCTTCTACAACGCCCTCCTTGAGGTCCCAGAGCACCGGGACGAGACGGTCATTACGGCCCTTAGGTCGGGTCTTAGGCACAAAGAGTGGCTACGCTTCTTTGTATTAGCGCAACCTCAGACCATGGCCGAGGTAAAGGCCTGGAGCGAACGTGAGATCCAGCTTGAGTCCGAGGTGAACGCCAACCTGCCCTGGACAGAGCAAGTCGATCAGAAAAAAAGGGCTAGGGAGGAGAAAAAGAAGATTGAGTGGCCAAAACCCTACTCCCCGAAGTTTCAGTAGTACACCCCGCTCAATGTCTCCCAGACGGTACTGTTGGAGGAGGCTAAGGGAGAGAGGTTCTTCAAACTCCCCCCGGTCTCGAATAAAGCGGCCAAGCGTACCCGGGGCCCCTACTGCTCTTTCTACAGGTCGCAGGGCCACCCCACCGAGAACTGCAAGCAGCTCCGAGACTACATCGAGGAGCTGATCCGCTCGGGGAACCTAGCGAAGTACTTGCGAGACAAGCGGCAAGCCGACCGTGAACAAGAACACCAACCCCCTCCCAGCGAGCTGACAATCGGCCAAATCATGGTCGTGTCAGCGGGGGGTACGACGGGGACAGACGAAACGCGGCACCCCTTACCGATCGAGGGGACAGGCAGCCACCCAAGGTAGAAGGCCAAAGCGGCCGAGCCGATCATATTTACCGACGAGGACCTCCATGGGATAACCCTACCTCATAACGACCCATTGGTGATCACGGCACGGGTCCACCGCTACGAAGTGCAGAGGATATTGGTCGACTCGGGAAGCTCAGCGGACATTCTCTTTTATGACTGCTTTCTGCGTATGGGACTCACCCCGTCGGACTTAAGGCCAACCTCCCACGTCCTGTCGAGATTCACTAACCACTCCATCCCTGCGGAAGGGGTAATCACCCTCCAATTTAACATCGGGGAAGCGGGCCGTACGCGCACAGTGCCTTTGGAGTTTATCGTCGCGAGAATTCCATAGGCCTACAACGTCCTCCTAGGTCGCCCAACACTGAACTCCCTCCGCGCCCAGATATCGACCTACCACCTAGCGATAAATTTTCCGCTCGACCAAGGCAGGATAGGTCGGGCCTACGGAGACCAACAAACCGCAAAGGTTTGCTTCACCACAACATCTACGTCTGAGCGGCCAAACAATGACCTTGAGTGCGAGGATGGTATCAAGGGTTCTCTGGATACTCGAGACGAGCAAAAAGAGGTCTGACGAACCCCAGTGGAACCACTGACTGAGGTCCCCCTTGCGGAAGGGGACAATGAGCAAACCGTCCAGATCGGGTCACTCTTGACGGGGAATCGCCGAGACGACCTGATCCACTTCCTCAGGAATAACTCGGACGTATTCGCCTGGACGCCTGCTGATATGCCGGGGATTGACCCCAAGATCATATCACATAATCTCGGGGTGGATCCTATGGTCCGGCCCGTCAGACAGAAAAAGCGAAGCTTCGCCCCGATCAAACAAAAAGCAATCGATAACGAGGTAGACAGGTTCCTCGCCGCCAACATCATTCGGAACGTGCCTTACTCGGAATGGTTGGCAAATGTAGTCATGGTTAAAAAGTCTAGCGGGAAATGGCGCATATGCGTCGACTTCACTGACCTCAACAAGACCTGCCCGAAAGACAACTATCCCCTCCCTCGGATAGATCAGCTCGTCGATAGTTCGGCAGGCCACGAGCTACTTAGCTTCATGGATGCGTTCTCCGGCTACAACCAGATCCGTATGAATCCGGCGGACGAGGATCTCACCGCATTCACAATGGACTGGGGGGTATACTGCTATAAGGTGATGCCCTTCGGCCTTAAAAACGCCGGGGCTGCGTACCAACGCTTGGTTAATCTAATGTTCAAGCCGCAGATCGGCAGTAATATAGAGGTTTACGTCGACGACATGCTCTTCAAATCAACATCGTCGGATGAACACGCCAAGGATCTGGGCGAGGCATTCGACATCCTCCGCAGATACAAGATGAAACTGAACCCCGCCAAGTGTGCATTCGAGGTCACCAGTGGAAAGTTCCTCAGCTTCATGGTCACCCACCGTGGAATCGAGGCCAACCCGGAGAAAATTAGCGCCATCCTCAACATGGCCGCGTCCAAGACTAACGTCGAAATCATGCGGCTAACAGCCGCTCTGAGTCATTTCATGTCAAGGTCTGGGGAGAAGTGCCTCCCGTTCTTCAAAGCTCTAAAGAAGATACCAAGGTTCGAATGGTCAGAAGAGTGCCAGACCGCCTTTGAGCAATTAAAGAGGCACCTTGCGACTCCCCCGCTGCTCACCCGGCCAATTGAAGGGGACGAGCTATCGCTATATCTAGCAGTGTCCGACCACGCTGCAGGTTCGGTGCTCGTCCGAGAGGTCGAGGGAGTCCAGAGGCCAGTATACTATGTGAGCCACGTCTTCAAGGACACGGAAACGAGGTACCTGGCCATAGAGAAGGTCGTCTTCGCACTCATCGTGGCATCAAGGAAACTACGACATTATTTCCAGACGCACACCATCCTCGTTCTTACAGAGCGGCCTTTAGGGGCTATCCTCGCCTCCCCTGAGTCCTCTGGTCGTTTGGAGAAATGGAGATGGGAGTTGTCCCGATTCGACATAAAATACCGCCCGAGGCAGGCTATTAAGGCACAAGCCCTGGTCGATTTTATCGTCGAATGCACCATCCCCAGTAAAGAGCCAAAATCCACGTTGGCCCCCGGAGCTCAACCCTCAGTCGAGGAGAAGCCCGACTCCGTCCCTGATTGGATCCTTTACGTCGACGGGTCCTCAACCGAGGAAGGCTGTGGTGCCGGCCTCATCATTCGGGGCCCGAACGATGCAGAGATGGAGTATTCTCTAAAGCTCGGGTTTAAAGCCTCAAACAATGCAGCAGAATACGAGGCCTTACTGGCCGGACTATGGATAGCCTCCGGAGTGGGGATGAAAACGATCCGGATCCGCAGCGACTCTGCCCCAGTCGTTGGCCAAGTGACCGGCCGATTCGAGACACGGGAGCCTCTGATGGTGAAGTATCTGGACAAAGTGAGAAAATTACGAAAAGACTTCGACGAAGTCCAGGTGGAGCAGATCCCCAGACATCTAAACGCCCAGGGCGATGCCTTGAGTAAGCTGGCTTCGTCTTATGCGGCCAACAATAAGAGGAACATCCTCTTCGAGGTCTTGCCACGGCCCAGCGTAGAAAACGGGGCGATGCCA
Source organism: Agapanthus africanus (assembly GCA_030015575.1). NCBI lineage: Eukaryota > Viridiplantae > Streptophyta > Magnoliopsida > Asparagales > Amaryllidaceae > Agapanthus > Agapanthus africanus. Next base: position 333,166,270 of record JASDDO010000024.1, on the reverse strand, counting down.
CTTCAAGTGTATACAGCCCAGGGTGAAGACCGGGATTGGAGGAAGCCCCTCGTGGAATTCCTGAGAGAAGGTACACTCCCAGAAGATCGAGGGGAAGCCCGCCGTCTCTGAGCCAAAGCTCGCCATTTCGTCTTGAGCAATGAGAACCTTTACAAGAAATCCTTTACTCAACCCCTGCTTCGATGCGTCGACCCCCACGAGGCCGACTACGTCTTCCGTGAGATTCACGAAGGGGTCAGCGGCGTGCACCAAGGGGCCCGCAACTTAATCCAGAAGACACTGCTCCAAGGGTACTATTGGCCGACGATTCATCAGGACGCCCAAAAGCTTGTCAGGAGGTGCAAAAGCTGCCAACTCCATGGCAGTGTACCTCGCCTTCCGGCCACCGAGCTAACAACCCTAACCTCCCCGTGGCCGTTTTCCCGATGGGGAATGGACATGATAGGCCAGTTCCCTACCGGTACTGGCGGACACAAATACGTCCTCGTCGCAGTGGACTACTTCATGAAGTGGATCGAGGTCATCCCCATCAGGAAACCAGACGCCACCACGACTATCAAGTTCCTGCAGAACAACGTAATATTCCGGTTCGGTATCCCGAGGTGTATCATCACCGACCATGGGACAAATTTCGAGAACGAAAGGATTAAGGAATTCTGTAGCGAATACCATTTCTTTATGAAGTTTGCCGCGGTCGTACATCCCCAATGGAACGGGAAAGCCGAGGTCGCTAACCGGGACGTCCTCCGAGGTCTTCGGAAACGCCTAGAAGGACGACATGGTAGTTGGGTCGAAGAACTATCCCGGGTCTTATGGGCCTTGCACACGTCGAAAAAGACCCCCACCGGAGAGACCCCTTTCAGCCTCTGCTACGGTACCGAGGCAATGGTCCCGGCGGAGATCGGGCTGCCCAGCTACATAGTCGAGCACTTCAACGACGAAGAAAACACCTCGGCCCTCCGAACTAATCTGGACATCTTGTTAGAGAAACGGGACCGGGCTCAGATCAAAACTGCCGCCTATCAACAGCAAACCGCCCGCTACTACAACGCGCGAGTCAAGCGTTGCTTCTTCAAAACCGGAGATTTAGTCCTAAGGAGGAACAAGTTCGTCGATCAAGGAAAGCTGCATAAGTTTTCCCCGAAACGGGATGGTCCCTTCCTCGTCTCCGAGGTCCTGCCCCGCGGAGCCTATTGTTTACAAGATGCGAATGGTCGCAAATTTCCACGGCATTACAACGCCGAGAAGCTCAAGCTGTACCTCTGAAAAGAATATCTATGAATGTATATTTCTTTTTTGTAAATTCTTCTAAGTTCTTTTTATTTAAATAATAAGAAGGAAATAATAGGGCATCGCAAAAAGGAGAATTTTATTTATTCAAAAGGTATTGTGGGCTCCTCAGCCTTAAAGAAAAAGAATATTTACAACAGAGGGGGAACGGGATCGAGGAAGTACTCCTAGTGATACTCAGAGTAGATTTCCGCCAACCAGGCCTAAGCCCCTGCAGCCCGTTCCCGCTGATGCTGCACGCGAACCCGGGACACCACGAAAGCACCCGGCGCTCTGCCCTCCGTGCCCTGGCTCACGATATACCTCTTTTGGAAGCACTCCAAAATGAAGGCCAAGGATCGGTCGTGTCTGGATTTCGAGATGAGGCCGAGCATATAGATCGAGCGCACCTTGTCGAGCGTCTCGTCTAGCAGCTCCTCGGAGAGGGGGTTGTACAACCCCGGGGACCTGCTCCAAATTGCATACATCAGCAACTGTAGGAGGGGCGACCGCCGAGGGAGAAGCCGGCCGATGTGACCCTCGAGGCGCTGAACCACACCCCGGTACCTATCCCCAGCCAGGGACTGGTCATACATGAAGACGTCGTCGAAGGTGATGATCTCTTCGATCGAATACATGGGACCAGTCATCTCAAAAAGCGATGCTGAAGAGTTGCCGTCTCCTTCAATATTTATAACCTCAAACAGAATCCTTAAGGACCCAAATTCGCGCGCGCATCGCGAATCCTGAGATTCACCCAAATTACTCCAATACCGCACCGCCACGTGGCGGAACTGACACGGCTCTTCAAAACGCTTCGCCTTCCCCATGCGTTCCTGATACGTGTCATCCACGTCGTCCGCGACGGTCCTTCTTCCCGATGTTCACACACCAAGGTAGGTTAGACCGAACCTCGCAAAGCCGAGCAGCAACCCTGCTCGGTCCATCCTTAGCAGGCAGCTCCTTGCCCTCCCGCGCTAAGGATCGAAGCCCTCATCAAGAGGCCACCAAGCAGCTTCCCTACTCGGTCCATCTTTGGCTGGTAATCTCTTACCTAACGACGCCAAGGATCAAAGCCCTCATCAAGAGGCAACCGAGCAGCAACCCTGCTCGGTCCATCCTTTGCAGGTAACTCCTTGCTCTCCCGTGCTAAGGATCGAATCCCTCATCAAGAGGCCACCGAGCAGCTTCCATGCTCGGTCCATCCTTGGCCAGTAATCTCTTACCCAACGACGCCAAGGATCAAATCCCTCATCAAGAGGCAACCGAGCAGCAACCCTGCTCGGTCCATCCTTAGCAGGAAACTCCTTGCCCTCCCGTGCTAAGGATCGAAGCCCTCATCAAGAGGCCACCGAGCAGCTTCCCTGCTCGGTCCATCCTGTGCTGGTAATCTCTTACCCAATGACGCCAAGGATCAAAGCCTTCATCAAGAGGCAACCGAGCAGCAACCCTGCTCGGTCCATCCTTAGCAGGCAACTCCTTGCCCTCCCACGCTAAGGATCGAAGCCCTCATCAAGAGGCCACCGAGCAGCTTCCTCGCTCGGTCCATCCTTGGCTGGTAATCTCTTACCCAACGACGCTAAGGATCAAAGCCCTCATCAAGAGGAAACCGAGCAGCAACCCTGCTCGGTCCATCCTTAGCAGGCAACTCCTTGCCCTCCCGCGCTAACGATCAAAGCCCTCATCAAGAGGCAACCAAGAAGCAACCCTGCTCGGTCCATCCTTAGCAGGTAACTCCTTGCCCTCCCTCGCTAAGAATCAAAGCCCTCATCAAGAGGCAACCGAGCAGCAACCCTGCTCGGTCTATCCTTAGCAGGAAACTCCTTGCCCTCCCATGCTAAGGATCGAAGCCCTCATCAAGAGGCAACCGAGCAGCTTCCCTGCTCGGTCCATCCTTGGCTGGTAATCTCTTACCCAACGACGCCAAGAATCAAAGCCCTCATCAGGAGGCAACCGAGCAGCAGCCCTGCTCGGTCCATCCTTAGCAGGAAACTCTTTGCCCTCCCGCGCTAAGGATCGAAGCCCTCATCAAGAGGCCACCGTGCAGCAACCCTGCTCGGTCCATCCTTAGCAGGCAACTCCTTGCCCTCCCGTGCTAAGGATCAAAGCCCTCATCAAGAGGCAACCGAGCAGCAACCCTGCTCGGTCCATCCTTAGCAGGCAACTCGTTGCCCTCCCGCGCTAAGGATCGAAGCCCTCATCAAGAGGCCACCGAGCAACTTCCCTGCTCAGTCCATCCTTGGCTGGTAATCTCTTACCCAACGACGCCAAGGATCAAAGCCATCATCAAGAGGCAACCGAGCAGCAACCCTGCTCAGTCCATCCTTAGCAGGCAACACCTTGCCCTCCCGCACTAAGGATCAAAGCCCTCATCAAGAGGCAACCGAGCAGCAACCCTGCTCGGTCCATTCTTAGCAGGCAACTCCTTGCCCTCCCGCGCTAAGGATCAAAGCCCTCATCAAGAGGCAACCGAGAAGCAACCCTGCTCGGTGCAACCTTAGCAGTCTACTCCTTTCCCTCCCGCGCTAAGGATCAAAGCCCTCATCAAGAGGCCATCGAGCAACTTCCATGCTCAATCCATCCTTAGAGGGTGACTTCCTACACATTTTTACCAAGCGATCCCCATCTCGACTTCGGGGCCATGGAAATACTGACCTTGCACCGGTCTTTGCACACTTGGCAAATGGTTGAGTTCAACTCGACGTGCGATCGCTATATGAAAAACCGTTCTTCGACCTAACGCGTCATGAAAGCAGTACCGCGCAAAGAGAGATTTCACCGCAAACAAAGGGAAAATATGTACGCAAAGAATACTGCAAAAAGATTTCATTCACAAAAGTCGGAAGTCTTTACATGGATATTATGGGCTCCGCAGCCTTACAAAAATGCCCGGAGGCTTACAAAATTTCAGCGCAAAAGAAAATAAGGAGGCGATGAGATTCAGGCCTCGGGGCCGGGGGGAACCTCGATGAGCTCCGCTTCCACCACCACAACTGGGGTGGCGTCTTGAAGGTCGGCGCCCACCGTAGGAGCCTCGGTGCTGGGAGCCGGGGCGACCGACTTCTCTCCAACGCTCCCACCAGGGGCCTTTCCCCCAGCAGCGCTTCCAGGGGCATTCCCCTGCGCCTCACGCTCGAGGGGATACTCACTCCGAAGCTCGCCGTCAGGAAACTCCGGCATCAGGGCCTCATGCCAAACGAGGGTAGCGGCTTCAGCGAGGTCGACGTAGTACTGGTCCGATTTCTTGTAGCTCTCCACCGCCTTCGACGCTCGGAGGTCAGCACGCCTCACTCCTTCCTTCGCCATCTCGTTCTCCCTCCGGAGGGTGTTCGTCGTCTTCTTCAGGGTGGCGACAAGCATCCTGGAATCTTCTAACTTAGTTTCGGCGACTCGGACGACTTCTCGACAGCCGGCGATCTCCCGATCCCCGGCCGCTATCTGGTCTTCGAGGGCGGAGACCCTCTCCATCGCCGCCTGCAGCTCCAGCCTAGAGCTCTCCTCCCGCGAGGAGGACTCGCCCGTGATCTGCATCGCCGGGGCAATTTCCTCGTCCTCTATGTTGACAACGAGGGCGCAGTGCTGGAGGACCTGAAGAAAACAAGGGAGGGGTTAAAAAGAGAAAGGGGGCACCCAATCCGGCAAACAAAAAGTACTGAATAAAAACCCGAGCGAGGTGCGAACATTGACCTGCACGGCCTTCTAGGCTATGGCCGCCATTTGAGCCCTGAGGGTCCCTCGAGGGATTCTGCCCCCGGCCGACCTTTCCATCTCCGAGAGCAGGCTGTCGGGACGGAAAGCCCCGAGGGCACCTCGAAGCGAAGCACCCCTTCATCCACGATGATCGGGGAAGCCGGGGTGCGGGGCACCGTCCTATGGTACCTCTTGAGGAGAGACGCAGGAGAACCAGTCTTGCCCCCCACATCCAAAACCCGGGGCTCCTGCTCCCGAGCGCGTTTTCGGCTCGGCGCATGGCTGGACTCCAAGGCCCGGGGCATGCTCGAGCGCCTGGCCGGAGCGGCCGCCGGTGAAGCCGGACTCGACGACAGGCGACAGGGGCCGAGACCTCCGGTCTTCCTCCCCTTCTTCTGTTCAACAAGCGCCGCCCGAAATTTAGCTCGGTCCATCGGTTCTGCAAGAAAACGAGAGTACAAAGCAGGAATTAGCAACGCCAGGAAAGAGTGGAAGATTACACAAGTCTAAACAGTTCACCTAAAAACTCCTGACTTACCCGCAAACTGAGCGGGGCTGAGCCCGGCCCAACTGAGGGCCTGGTCAGACAGCAAGACATCGGCCCAGGGGAGGGGCTCCCACTCCGACACCGCCACCGCTTTGGGATCATTCGACCGCCTCACCCACGGGCAGTTGGCCCTGTGCCACTGGATGGACACAGGCCAATCCTCATCCTCGGGTGGCCCGACAAACAAAAACTTCTTCTTCCATTCATGGATGGAAGAAGGTACTACGACGACCCCCGACCCGGCAGCACCTCCCCGGTGCTTTCTAAAAGAAATGTATACCCAGCTCGGCTCGTTCTTGCGAGTGCCGGGGTAGTTTTTGTAGCAGAGGGAGGAGAGGAGAAGGCTCAAACTGAAAGGGATCTCCCGCAATTTCAACCAGACTAGGAACCTAAGGAGAATCCTCCAAGAGTTCGGCACTAACTGGCCCGGAGCTAATCGAAAACAATTCAACGCCGCACTCACCTCGGGGGAGAAGGGAAGACGCATTCCGGCCCAAAAGGCTTCCAGGTACAAGGCAATCTCCTTGCCCCATACCTGGTCTGCCCTCTCCCCCTCCCCGGCCAGACGAAGCGAGTAGCCGGGAGGAATATGGAAGCGAGCCCGGATGGTGGCAAGCTCGTCCGCATGCCTCAATATGGATGGTGCGTCATGGACGCCCCTGACCTGCGCTTTGGGACCGTCCCCGCCGCACGACCCCGGGAAGCGCGACTAACCCTAACCTCCCGGGAAGACTCCGACCCTGACGATGAGGAGGAAGCTGCAGAAGACTCCGTAGACTCTACCCGAACTACCTCGACAAACTCCTCAGAGGAAGACATCTGACCTGAGCAGAGGAAGGGGACGTCTGAGGGAAGAACGCAGGAAATCAGACCTAGAGGGAATAGCGCCGAGCTAACACACGGAGGGAAGAGGAAATTATAGCGAAGTGTGGACCCTCGGGGGAACCCCACCTCTATTTATAACAATCGGCAAATGCATCCAGCGACGCCGATCGTCTCCAGCCAAAATGACACTTCGCATTCAACGGCCGTCGACGCTCCACCTGTCGCACGCGTATTGGGCGCGTCCTATCGGGCACAAGAATACCAGCGGCCCGTCACGTCGGCCAACTAGCGTCGGACACATGACCTGGCGCTCCAATGAACGTACGCCTAAATCGGTGCATCCTCTTTAATGCGGGATCTCTTCCCTGATCCGCTGACGTCACCAAGAAAATGCAATCAATTGCCCGGGAATACGCACCGACGATATCTTCAAATAGGGGCTTACCCCGGGTGATCGGTCAGACCACTCTCGACCCGACCCATTAATGGGTCAAGATGGGAGTGGGGGGCTAATGATGATACTCGATACCGGGGTTTTCCCAGATCATGACACGTGGCAAGTGACGTGTCCCAAAGCCTACGAGGAAGGATCAAGAACGGTACATTGGAAGCATGCCCTGGGCCCTCGGCCCGAGGATGTCCTCGACCTTCGGTGGCCTTCCAGACCACTCCCAGGCTCTCCTTACAAGCAACCGTCGGCTCGCCTCCGAGCCTTCCCACACGCTGAGTTCCCTCAGCCCCCTAGCTCGCCTCCGAGCTATCACAGAACCAAGCTCGCTCGGTCTCCCGCTCGTTCCCGAGCCTCCCGCCGAGCTTAGATTCCTCGGTCTCATCAACCGACTTGCAGCACTGATCGCAGGCGTCTCCACCATGGCTCCGCGAATCGCGCCAAACACGAGATACCCGCCGCCCACGATCCCGCGTTCCACTCCCTCGCGGTTCCCCATTTACGAGCGTATCTCGTCATCAACGGGGAATCCCGCCTTTCACGCGGGCGTAACACTAGGGGCGTAACGGCCAGCGTGAATCTCGCGCCCGCCAGCCCATGGCTGCCACTATATAAACCTCTCTCTCAGACGACTCAGGTAAGGGCAATTTTACCCCAATAGGGCGTTACTTTGCCCATTTAGCCCGTCTAACTTGATCGTCGGAGGGTCCTCGGTGGCACAGCCATCTCGGGACTTCCTTACAGGTAGTTCGGCCTCAACCACTTCAAGCTCATTGAGATCCACACGCTTCAGGAGGCAACCTCTAACTCAATCTCAGCCGCTCGTCTCCACTCGCTGCAGATCAACGGAAGGTAACATCTGAAGGAGATCCAGAGATCTATCACAAACAGACTATAAGCTACAAATATTATACTACTTGAGGAGACAGGTTATAGTAAACTAAAGGATAATAAAAGAGCACAAATTGCAACAAAAAAAATGTTTCCGTGGATTATAAGTTTGGATGCTTTCAATTAGGTAGGATAATTTTTATAAAAACTGAAAAGAATAAAATCAAGTCCACTAAGAAACTAAGGAAGAAAATAAAACTTTGGTATCATACACACAAAAGTATTTTTTAAAAATGTATTTTTCTAAACACACAAAATTATTTACCAAGTTGAGAAAGTGACATATAAAGAAAACCACATGAGGTGAGGATAAAGCAAAGTGGATTCGGCAAAAATTAGGTGACACCTCAGCATGAGCTGGGAAAAAGCGACACATTTAGAAAATATTTAATTAATGCAAAAGAGTTAATTGTTAATTGCAATTATTCTTTGCTTGTTAAAATGAAGTCCATTTTATGCTAATTTATTTTTATAAACAATTAATATATTTACTTTTTTTTTTCCAGGCCAAAGGGACGTGATTTGAGTCGGGGATGCTTTAGATGTAATGGGCCCCTACTTGTCGGGTCTGTGCATAATTATCCGAAACCGGACCCGTTTTCCATATAGCTCGATTTTGTAATATAATATTTCTAAAAGTGTGAAAAAAATATTGACATATGAAATTAAATTTCTATTTCATACATTTTTCGCATTTGGTAGCTAATAAGTGTAGATGTTATTAAAAGGATAAAAACAAGAAGTGATTACGAATTTATATCAAGTGGAAAGGTAAAAATGGATCAATAACAAAATATAAAGAAAATTATTTAAATTGTGAAACTCAAGGGTTGGTGTTTATCAAATTTTTTTTTCTTTTTTTAGCACTGGCCCGTAATTCCGAACCTATAGACACACAGCACACTTATCCAAGGGATCCATAAATTTGCCCACGAAAATGTTAATTTGTCGCAACTTTCCTTAATTTTTACGGTTTCTGAGGTTCGAATCCACACTCTTCCTTTTTGCCCATATCAACTGAGATATTGCTCATTAGTGAGATTTATCAATTATTTTCAAAGAAAATAGTTAAGTATTGCAACTTTGGGGTTTAGAGTTTAAAAAATTAATAATAATAATAAATAGAAAATAAAATAAAAATAAGCGTCAACGCCACGAGGAATACCATGCATGTCATGAAGTTATTTTTGGTACACAATTTATATGTGGTTATCAGCATTTTGACTATCATCATGCAAGTTTCATTGTATGTATGCAAAATACTTGTCTTCAATATTTAATTTTCATAACATCCATCTGCAAAATTCTAAAAAGTTTATCAGGAACTCCCCGTTGGGGTCTGAAAGCGTTCCGACGCCGTCCAATCACCACCCACTCAAAAAACAATATCAGAAAAATATCTTTAAAAAAAGAAACAAATCAAAAGTTACAAATTTTTTGCAGAAAAAATAGGGTTCATCAAATTTTTTTCGGGTTGGAAATGGAACCCGATCCGCTGCCACATCTGGTTGGTCCATGGGTACACGGATCCCGTACCCGCTTTCAGCAGACCTTCACCCGAGCTCCCGGCTGAGACGCCCGCTTTCAGGCCTCTGTCCAGCTCTACCGGGTCGGGTACGGAAGCCGTTATATCCATATCCGTACTCGGAAACTTAATGGAGTAGGCCGGGAAGCCAAAGAGCAGCAGCAGCAGCAGTCCGGCAAGGCCCACGAAGGAGCGTAAGATTATCTTGTTCCGTGGAGCAGCAGAAGCGTCGGAGAGTAAGCGGTGACTCAAAGTCACGTGAGGCCATGGGGGTGAGAACGGGAGTTCTTATTCTTTCTTATTTTAGGGGGTTTTGCTTGAAAGATGGAGAGTGTGATGCAGCCCTAACCTACATTAAATGGCTTGACAGTTTCAAATCACGTCGGGTCTAGTTCAATCGGAACTGTCAAATCTTATCCGAGTCGTGTGTTCTCCCAGGCAAATCGAAGATCTTGCAAAATCGTCTGGGTCAATAAATATGCCACAAGCATCATTGAAGTCTATCGGAATTGTGAAAATCCATCGTTTAGGCCCCGAAATCGCGGTCAAAAATTGTTACGAACTTTGACCGGAGAATCATGAATAAAATTAACGCCCGGATCAGTTTGGATTTGATAGGCATCATCAGGAATCAATTTTGAACGCAATCAAATAATTCGTTTTGATTATTTAGCAACTTTATATTTTTAGCGGTTATCTATTTTAGACGGTTTTTATTTTTTTAGGAAATTAGTTGTATTTTTGATTATGTGTGGGCCTATTTATAAGATTCCTTTACATTTGTAAAATTTCGATTAATAAAATCTTAGTTTGGCAAATTGTCATTGTTATGTTTGCTTCTTTCGATCTTCTCTAAAATCAGCCTAAAGTGCAGCAGCCCATATCTGCACCATAATGTGAGAGGAATTTATAGAGGCGAGGGGGGTTTGGATTCGGGCAGAGTGGGGTTGATACATGGCGGATTTAGGGTGGGGCCCAAGGCAGGGTGGGGTTGTGACTGAATATTTTGGAAAAATGGATTTTGAAAATTTTAACAATTTGGATAAAGTTTTTAAAAATTAGATTTAAATACAAAATAAAACTATCAAATAATTTGCTTACCTCTTTTGCAAGAAACTATCGAGTAGTATCAAAACAAGCTAGTACAGTTAACAGTGACACACCAACACCGTTAATACCATGTCTTTGCCAAATCTGCCTGGTGCCACATCATTAAAAAAATTCATTTTTTCCAAAATTACCCTTACCTCTCCTTCCTCTGCTCCAACTCTACTCCAAAACGTAGACTAAACCCTTACAATCAGTGCCCTCGCTCCCCACCGGCAACTCCCGACCCCTTGCACCTCCCCACGCACAGCGCCTTCTATTCCTTCCTGGTCGTCTCCTCCATCGGTGTAATACCCTGCTCTGGTGTATCTGTAATCGAATAAATTAATTTCAAAAAAAAATTGAAGTGCTTTATACTTCTCAAATATTTTTCTCAATCTCTAAAATTTTTCCAAACCTTTTCCCTTTCCCCCTTCTTTCTTTCCCTTTTGTTTCAAACTTTAACTCCAAGCCCTGCCCAAACCCTTACCCAATCCCTCACCCTCACCCAAACCCTTACCCAAGCCCGATCACCCAAACCCAACCCGACTGTAACGACTCTGTTTTAATGTACAGGAAAATTTTAAAAAAGTTAATGTACGATGGAGTATTTGCAAACCTATGTATGCTATAAGTATTTGTTTTGTTTAAGAACATCAAGAAATCACTTGTTGCTCATTGGTAAAGCCTTGCATTGCTGTGATATAGCCCTTGTGTTCAAATCCCTTCAGTCACATATTATTTTTAAATGATTTTTCTTTAAAGATTTTGGAAGCCCAAAGATTTACACGTGCAACAAACGTAAAAATGAAAAGTCTCATAAATCAAACATGTGGAAAATATTATATGCACTGAACATGGCACGTGACATTCATCCAAGACCCACTCCAACCCAAATGGCCAGCGAGATACCATATTGGGCCGGCGCCTCCAGTTGAACCCGTAGGGAATGCCCTCAATTTTTGCCCTAACATCTCTTGGCCTCCCTGTAAGTCCACGTTACCCACCCCGGTGCTTACGGGGAGGCGGTATAGGAAAAAAAACGATTTTTTAACACAAGGTAACATGAACTAGAACTAGAGGATCTTTGCTAAACAAAAACTAACAAACTAACTACAAGTTTAGCTACTCGGTTATGAGGTTATACCTTGGTCTTGAACTCCTTCTCTTCTTGCTCCTTGGAGTGGTGTGAACGGCTCCTACTCGTCGTCTTCTCTTTGCTGAAGAAAGATCCACTTGAAAGCCTCTACCTTGAGCTCCTACCTCAACTTAAAGGTAACTAAAGTGCTTGGCTTGCTAAACCTAGAACCCTAGAATGAGTAGAGTGAAGTCTTGAAGGTTTTATCTCAAGAGCTCATGGTTCTCAACACATGAGAGATGAGAGCTTTGAGAGGAAGAGGGAGAGCTCAAACATATGAGAGAGAAAAAGCAAGAGAGAATGAGGATATTTTTGCAACCATACTCTCATATGAGAGAATAATGAAATAATAATAATAATTAAAGAAATTGTGATGGTTCATTCGGAATGACCATTATCATTTCACATTAAATGAAATTTGCAAGAATCAAGAAACATCTTTCATGTGAAATGATGATGGTCAAATTGTCAACATAAGTCAACCGGTCAACCAAAGTCAAAAAGTCAACAAAATTCAAATGGTCAACCTAACCATGGCACAATTATCCTTAATTAATATCATTAATCATATTTCTCATTCTCATTAGGGTTTGGAAAAAGTCAACGGTCAATAACCCTAATGAGAATCCTCTGCCTCTGTCAACTGTGCATACACACCCGCATCCGTGTTCTGAGGAACACGAATACACTAAGACAAAACCAATCCCAAAACAAATACTAGGATCTGGCTTAAACCAAATCCCGCTAGTAATAACTGCCCGGACACCAAACGTGCACAAGTGCGCGGATGTGAACGAACCCCGTCGCAAAACCATGCGACCTCTACTCTGTTTTGCCCAAAGGCGAATAGCCCTCTGTGTGGGACTCTAAAGACTCGACACTACGCTGGCAGTGAGTTTAACCGCAGGCCGCAAGCGATACTAGCTGTACGTAACGGTCCCCAGGTAGATGCCGATAAGAAGACTGATGAGGTGAACCCATCCGAACTCCTACTGAGCCTGAATGTGACAATCTCCGTACAGTCTGGTCTGTTCGTCTAAGAGTATCGCATGGCGGGCCTAGGGGGCGGCAAACGTCAGTCCCCTAATAACGGTATAAATCGTGTCAGAGTGTAGCCCAGAACACCTTGAGATAACACTGGAAACGCTACCAGTATATCTCGCTTGCCCTGACCAGGGACTTTGTGTAATGGCTCTCCTAGACACAGCGCGATATCAACCCCCAATACCGGGAGAGATGAATCATGTCTAACCGTCACTGCCTCCAAGTGCTTCGGGACTGCACCCAACTGCTATCTGTTTGCACGACTCATTTGAACCGTGGTAGGGTAGCAATCTAAGAACAGTGGGAACACACTCGAGGCGAAGTGACAGTGTTAAGTCAACGGACTAAGCTGTACTCATGTCACCTGGGAACTGATAACTGACGATAGGTATAGTACCAACCAACAGTTCCCGGCGAGTCCTGTCCAGTGTACTCGTAACCTAACGAGCACCCGCATACTATCTCAAGTACGACGTACTAATGGCTGTAGGACAGACCATCTCCCGTGCTGGGATGAGAAGCGCATACGCCAGTCTACTCTGGAGTATCGATGCCCCGTCTCGATAATCCTACGACTAGGGACCTGTATAAGGATGTGCTTGTAGATTACCCAACCCCTACTAGTGTGACTGCCATCACAACGCTGGTAATCAAGCAAAGATCCTAAGGGCTCCACTAATGTGTATAGGCGATATGCTAAAAGAAACACATGCACACATTAAAGCAGAAACAAACCAAGTAGCATACTACCATTTTGAGCAAAATTGTCTATACAACTGTGAACATCCCAGGCTTCTATTAAGTAATATACAAACTAGTATGATACAGTAATGGCTTCTAGGGCATATACACTAACACTCCCCCCACTACTTCTATTTTGTTTGATTTTTCTGCGCATTAACAGAGAGTGTTAATTCAACTCTTTAATCCAAGTTTTAGTACCTTTTTAATTCTCTGTTCATATCCTAAACCTTAATTCTATCCTATAAATACCACTCTACACCATATCACTCTCTATTCTTAAATCTAGTATCAAAACTCAAAAAATTTTAAGTCAAAAAGTTGTACAAGTGGAGTGTTCATACCAGAATATTGCATTTTAATACCGCTGATTCATTATCCATTTTTTGTATATATCGGTATTATTAACCAGTGTCGGCTCAGTATTACAGATTACAGGTATCCGTGACAAAATACTGGAAATACGCTTAAAATCATGGATATATCATTTGTGAGCCGACACCGCAATCAGAACCGCAAACCGACCAATACTTCATAAGTTTCTTTTTGCAACATTCATGTGTACACACTTTTTAAACAAATGGTCCAACACATACAAGTGGTACAACTAGTTTGTTGGTTCATGAACCTAGTGAAGAGGGCTGCCCATGGCATGATGACTTGGTGCAAGTTGGCATGAGTGTGATGTGCATTTAATGCAAAAAGAGTTGATGTGATTTGAAGCTACAAGTTCCCTCCAAAATACCTGAGTGTATCCAAGGCCTTTACAGACAAAACAAACAACACCGGAATGATATTGGAGAGCATACAAGTCAACACATCAAGTTCGAGCTAGAGGGCTCGGATTTGGGCCGAGCACTTCCTTGCCAAAACCGGCGACCTCGGCCCCCCTGCCTCCATATGCCTCCAAACTTCTGTGGGCCCTCCCTTGATGCCATATCAGCTCATTTTTATTGTTTGTTTATTCAGTTTTTGAGCCTATAAATACAGATCAGAGGGCAAGGGATGTGGATACTTTTTGTTTAGCTTTGTTTTAGAATTCTTGTAATTTGTAAGCTTGCTTCTCTTTGTAATTCTTGAGCTCTTGCCCCTTTTTCTTGACCTTGCAACTTCTTCATAGAACCTGCAAGCTTAAGGCTTAGGTTCTTGATTTTAAGATTAGTTGTATCTTGTTGTAGTTCAATAAAATCCTCATTTTCATTTCATATGTCTTGTTTTACATATTTGAACTTGTGAAATTCTTGCTCTATTTTGATCTTGCAACCTCTTAAGTGAACTTGCAACCTTAAAGTTTGGTATTGGATTTCACATTGCACCGGGTTTTAGAACACTTGAAGATATTCGCACTTGGATTCATCGGTTCTCTCTTTATCTTTCTTTTCTTGCATCGTTCATTATGTTTCTTCTTCTTGTCTCTTTTCTTTATTTTTACTTTGTGAATATGTGTGATTAATCTATTTACTTGTTAAGGGTGGATTATGGTTAGATTGTATTTGAAGATGTTCTTTGCTAAAACTTTAAAAACCTTAAACTTTGCAATTGAAACCCCATGCAAATCTCTTGCAATTCCGCTCCGCTAGGCATCCTATCCTACCATGATAGCGATGATCCCCAATCGTGACCGGATTGCTAGTGGTTTGTCAAAGGCTAAAATCAAGAGATAACAACGGAAGCACAAGGGACAAGGAAGACGGATTTAGCGATATGCCGCAAATACCGTATTTCAAGTTCCCTAATCCGCGTTGTTACCTATTGCTTTAGTGTTAATACCAAAGTTGGGGTTATAAGGAATCGACAAACATCACCTTCATACAATCTAACCTATTACTACTCTTAACAAATCTTTTTATTATACAGATCCTTATTATGACATTTAGCTTAACCAACAAATCAAAACACGTTGTTAACTTGTTAAAACAAGCGTAAAAACTTACCATCTCCCTGCGGACGACCCGTACTCATTGCGGCTCGCTACTCGCGACACCGTTTTGATTGCGGTAATTTCAAAACTCTCTTTAAATACGACACGGTAAAAACGTAACAATCAAATGGCGTCGTTGCCGGGAAGACGGTAACGCTTTTATACTTGTAGTCTCGGATTAATTTGTGCATATTTTGTATAAAATTTAACTTTCTAACACATCCAAACGGACAAAACCATTCTTTTTAAAACCACACAATAACATTTTTCTTCTTCTTCTCTGGATTTGTATTCTGCTAACACTTTGAGATTTAAAGAAATTAATCAAGTTATAAAAGTGGAATAATATTACTTCACTGAGACAACACACAAAATTTGAGCCCATTCCCTCACACAAAAACCGGCGACACACCCTTGTTTTCCGAGCTCGCCGGCCGTTTGGTGCCCTTTTCACTTATGGTTTTTTGTGTTGCCTTCAGTGTTCTAATAGAATCCCATTTTTATTGTTTGATTTTCTTAATTATTTGTGTTCAGAATTTGGCCATCCATATCGCTTTTTGGCTCAAATATCCATATTTTTCCGACATTTGCAGATTTGACGGATTGTGAGCAGCGATCGTGCGGAACAAAGGGGCATTTTCAAGTACAAGGGGAGTGAACACTTTGTGCCAAAGATCCGGGTAGTTGGACCCGTGCAAGCGAACCATTCGACCACTCGGAGGCAATATCGACACGAGTTTTCTTAAACTCGACACTTTTGGTACGTATTTCTCTAAACACTTCCTCTTCTCAAACCCGACGCTCCAATATCCCTGTCTTTGCAGGATTCTTAGCAACATCGCCGCAAAAAGCCAAAGAAAAGACTAACCGTATTTGTTGCAGCGCCACATTTACAGTAAAAAACGAATTGATTGTTTGAAAACAAAACTTTGTTGATTTGCGCATTGCATCATTTAATACGGACTTAATGGGATCTAACACCAATTCAGATTGGGTCGGGATTTCATCACCCTTCCTAAGACCCCGGAAATCACTAATTGCATAAGTATCATCTCAAGCTTAATAAAAAATATCTAGACTCAGCCAACTAAGGACTTGTCGCGCTCAATAGGACAAAGGAAGATTGTGCGCATTCGGTCGTTTATTTAAACATGACTTTTGTGGTGCCTAGGCTAGACAAGTGAGGAGGTAATTTTAAAAGGCCCGTCTCACGGTGATTCGTGAGCAGAACCCTCCTTTCCTCACTTGTGCTTACCTGGCCACAACTGGCTGTAAAGAGGCGATTTGAGGTTTATCTCACAATTTGTCACTTTGGAACAGTTAGGAGCAGGTCTAGTTGACTCAGAGGACCCTAGTCTAGGTGTTGATTATGCATTTGTGATTGTGTTTGTTAAACTGTCATTTCATTTTCCCATTCTTTTGAAACAAACACAAAGTCTCCATTTTTACCACCTTCACCCAGTTTTTCTCCACTTTCGTTTTCTTACCCTCACATTCTATGCTTTGACTACACTAAACTCGATTAGTGTATGTCCGCTTGGACTTGGGACCCCGGTGCCCGTTTAGTCCGCGTTTCGTTAGTCCCTACGGACTACGCGATCGACACCGCAGTCGAAACTCCTTCCACGCCTCTTTCACCCCTACCTTTGCCGGCCAACTCCAACGTTGACCGGGATTCTGTTCATACATCTTCACCTTCACCATCACCAAATTCTTTTTCTAAGATGTTAGGATTTCCTCCTAACATCCCTTTACCTCCCCCGGGACTGATTCCACCTCATCTGGGTGCGAATAACCCGCAACCACCTCCTGTTGTAGCGCCACAGCGAATCGCGCTCCGGGATCGTTTCTATCCCACCCGCTCTGCACTTCCTACCAGTCTTTCACTTCCGCCGGCTAATAGGGATAATTTCAAAATTAAGTCCCACTTCATCAACATGTTGCCCAAATTTCACGGGCTGGAATCCGAAGATGCCTATATCTTTATCAACAAATTCCAGAATGTCTGTGCAATGATGAAGACAACCCAACCGTCCGATGACGCTATACGGCTACGAGTCATTCCTTTCACTCTGTGTAACCTTGCTGAGAAGTGGCTGTATAGCACCGCGTCGCATTCCATAACCAGTTGGGATGAGTTTGTTAAAGCGTTTCTTAGAAAGTTCTACCCGAACCACAAGACTGCGAGAATCCGAAACGAAATTAACCAATTTTTCCAGCTTCCTATCGAACCCTTTTGGAAGTGCTTTGACCGATACAAAGACTTTCTTGTTCAGTGTCCTCATCACGGTATTGAGAGATGGAAACTTTGCCAGACCTTATACGAGGGCCTGAATCCAGCAACTAAGCAGTTGTTGGAAACCATTTATCAGGGCCATTTTCTATCCAAATCCGACGAGGAAGCTTGGCAATTCTTTGATGATCTTGCGGAGCAAACGCTTCAATGGGAGAGCACCAGACCAAGAACTACTACTACTTCTTCTTCTTGTACTTCTTCCGGTCAGTCTAGGGCAGGCATTCATCAACTCGATATCTCAATTGCAATGAAGGTGAAAATGGCTGCAATCACGCGTAAACTGGAAGCAATTGAGAGCAAATTCTCATCTCCTTCTCCTGTCCCCGCTCTTCCCCCTCGTACCATCTGCGCTTGTTGTTCTGATCCAACCCATTTGACCGAAGAGTGTCCTTACAACCCACCTGCTCAAGGACAGGATCAGGTCAATGCCGCATTTCAGTAAAGACCAAGAAATGATCCATACTTTTCCACTTACAATCCGGCTGGAGGAACCACCCCAATTTCGCCTGGAATCAGAACCAGCATCAATTCCAAGGCAACAATTTCCAAAGGCCCCCTCCTCCGCAACAACAAGCTCAGCAACAAACTCAACATCAATTTCAGCAGCCCTTCTAACCCCACCCTTTTCAAAATCAGACGAACAATTTTGCGCCCAACAATTCTTTTCCTCAAAACAACTTTGTTCCGTCAAACAACGATAAGGTTTCCTCGCTAGAACGGAGTCTGGAGGCGTTTGTAAAGCAATCGACTCAATCCACCGCTAACATCTAGTCTTCCATTCAGTCTTTGGTGCAACACACTGCTGCACACGGGCAAAGCATCAAGACCATCGAAGCCCAGATTGCATAGCAGAATGCGGCGTTAAGCGAGCGAAAGAAGGGGAAGCTTCCATCGCAACCACTCCCAAATCCTGGTCACCCACATAATGTACATGTTGCTCTAGAACAACAAAACCATAATGTGAGTGCCATGACTACGTTGAGATCTGGAAGAATGCTGCACAAAAATATTGGCACGCGGATAAACGACAACACCCGGCTGCTTCTCCTTCTCCTTCTTCTTCTTCTTCGTCTTCTGAGCCTATTCTCCATTCTTCAAAAGGCTCTTCTTCCACTACTCCGAATGGACCTACATCTCACTCCACGAAAACACCAGCTCTGGGATCCGTTCCAACTCCACAATCTCCTCCACAAGCATTGGACTCAACCAATTTCAAAAATGTTCCATTTCCAAACCGGTTGGGGTTCAATAAATAAAATCCACAAATGGAGAAGATTCTGGAGTTGTTTAAGCAGGTTAACATCAACATTCCCCTTTTAGATGCAGTCCAACAAGTTCCTTCCTACGCAAAAATCTTGAAGTACTTGTGCACTAAAAAGAGGAAATCTCAGGTACCCAAGAAAGTTTTCTTAGATCTTTATCTAAAAAACGGAAGGACTCTGGCTGTCCTACGATTTCAATCACCATTGGGGATAAGAACATCAACCGCATACTTTTGGATCTTGGTGCCAGTGTTAACATACTTCCGTACTCAGTATATGAACAATTAGGTGCAGGAGAGCTGAAACCCACACATTGTACTCTCCAAATGGCCGACCGATATATCACCCATCCTAGGGGTGAGCTAAAGGATGTGTTAATCAAGGTTGGGGAATTCATATTCCCTGTTGACTTCATTGTTTTAGACACACAGCCTGTAGCTAACCCCCGGAATCAAATTCTGGTGATACTCGGACGTCCATTCCTTGCAACCTCTAATGCTGTGATCAATTGTCGAAATGGTTCGATGAACCTATCTTTTGGAAACATGAAAATTAAACTCAACATTTTTAGGTTGGGGAATCAGCCCTCTAAACCTAATGCTCATATACTAGACGTTTGTTCGATCCATGAGATCACCCCAGAGGACTGTGAATTCGAGGAGTTTTTGTTCGATCACAGCAATCTTGACGCTACTAGTGCGTTCCTCTTCGAACCTGCTGCTGCTTCTGCTCCCAACAATGACTACGAGTGTTTCACTTTCTCGAACGATCTTGGCCAGTCACCACCCGAGTTTGAATCCTTTGAATTTCCGGATGTGTTAGCTGAACTATCCAACTCGATCGCTTACACTCGTTTTGAACCTCTGCTGGAATCCTTTGAGTTCGAGACCTTTTCACCAATCTTGCCTTCAATCGTTTCTCCTCCAACGCTCGAACTCAAGCCATTGCCGTCTGACCTTAAGTATGCTTACTTGGGTAAGAACGAGACCTTCCCTATTATCATCTCAGCTTCTCTAGCTCTAGAGCAAGAGAAAGCCCTTCTTACGGTCTTGCACAGCAATAAGCAAGCTTTTGGCTGGTCAATGGCGAACATCAATGGGATTAGTCCCCTGATCGTTGAACATCATATTCATCTGATGGATGATGCCAAACCAGCCAGGGATCCACAAAGGTAACTCAACCCAGTCATGAAGGAGGCTGTAAAAAAGGAGATCGTAAAGTGTCTGGATAGTGGTATCATTTACCCTATCTCTGATAGCCAGTGGGTTAGCCCCATTCACGTTGTCCCCGAGAAGTCGGGCATAACGGTCATAACCAATGAGGCGAACGAGTTAATCCCTACTCGCACCAAGACTGGGTGGCGAGTATGCATCGATTATAGAAAACTCAACGCCGCAACGCGGAAAGACCACTTTCCGCTACCTTTCATTGACCAAATGCTTGAACGATTGGCTGGACACGAGTACTACTGCTTTCTGGATGGCTACTCCGGCTATAATCAGATTCCCATCGCCGAAAAAGACCAGGACAAGACCACATTCACCTGTCCTTTCGGCACGTTTGCATATCATCGTATGCTCTTTGGGTTATGCAATGCGCCCGCTACCTTCCAGCGGTGCATGATGGGAATCTTCTCAGACATGGTGGAAAAATTCTTGGAGATCTTCATGGATGATTTCTCCATTTTCGGCGATTCCTTTGATGAGTGTTTGCAGTATCTCGACGCTGTCCTTACCCGGTGTAAGGATAAGAACCTCACTTTAAACTGGGAAAAGTGCCACTTCATGGTACGCGAAGGTATTGTCCTAGGACATATCATCTCGCAAAATGGCATTGAGGTAGATAAAGCAAAGATTGAAGTCATTTCCAATCTCCCTCCTCCCAGATGCGTTAGAGACATCCGAGCCTTCCTTGGCCATGCCGGTTTCTATAGACGGTTCATCAAGGACTTTAGTAAGATTGCTAGGCCCTTGACTCTTTTGCTGGCCAAGGACATGACATTTAGCTTCAACTCGAGCTGTGTGACCGCGTTCGAGTCATTAAAAAGCTCACTCACTTTTGCTCCCGTTCTTTCTTCTCCTGACTGGACGTATCCATTTGAGATTATGTGCGATGCATCCGACTTTGCCATCGGTTCCGTCCTTGGACAGCACATCGATAAAATGCCGCACGTAATCTATTATGCTGGACGAACCCTGAACGATACCCAACTGAACTACACAACAACCGAGAAGGAATTCTTGGCTGTTGTGTTTGCTTTAGAAAAGTTCAGGCCTTACTTGATCGGCTCTCCAGTCATCGTTTCCACGGACCATTCAGCTCTTCGACATCTTTTTGCAAAGAAGGATGCAAAATCTCGGCTGATACGTTGGATCCTCTTGCTTCAAGAGTTTGACCTTGTCATCAAGGACAAAAGAGGATGTGAAAACGTAGTCGCCAACCATCTCTCACGACTTCCTTTTTCGCCGTCGCTTCAAATTCCGATCAATGACGTTTTTCCGGATGAACAGCTCTTGACAGTATCATGCGAACCCTGGTTCGCAGATATTGTGAACTATTTGGCCACAGGACTACTACCGAATGAATGGTCAAGTCAGGACAGACTTCGATTCTTATCCCAAGTAAAACACTTTTACTGGGATGAACATTATCTGTTCAAGTACTGTCCCGACCAGATTATTCGTCGTTGTGTCCCTGACAATGAATTCAAGAGTGTGCTGTCGTTTTTCCACGATCAAGCGTGTGGCGGGCATTTTGGCCCTAGAAAGACAGCCGAGAAGATGTTGCAGTGTGGATTCTACTGGCCACAACTCTTCAAAGACGCTCATGATTACTGCAAGACTTGTTCCTGGTGCCAACACTTGGGCCGAATATCCAGGAGAAATGAGATGCAGCTTCAACCTATCTTGGTTGTCGAGATTTTCGATATTTGGGGTATTGACTTCATGGGGCCGTTTCCCAGCTCTTTTAGGAACCTGTATATTCTTCTTATTGTTGATTATGTCTCTAAATGGGTCGAGGCCGTGCCCAGCCGGACTAACGACAACAAGGTTGTCGTTAGATTCCTTAAGGAAAACAACTTTTCCCGGTTTGGACACCCCCGCGCGATCATCAGTGACAATGGAACACATTTTTGTAATAGGACTTTCGAGGCCTTGACGCGGAATATTCCATTAATCATAATCTATTTACGCCCTACCACCCCCAAATATGTGGGCAAGCCGAAGTGTTTAATCGGCAAATCAAACAGATTTTGGAGAAGACGGTTTTCAAGAACCGTAAGGATTAGTCTTTAAAACTCATTGATGCCCTTTGGGCATTTCGAATTGCTTATAAGACTGATCTTGGCATGTCTCTTTATCGGCTTGTTTATGGAAAGGCTTGCCACCTTCTAGTGGAAATCGAGCATCGCGCATTTTGGGCGATAAAGGAGCTGAATCTATCTCTCGAAGATGCGGGCAGCTATCGGAAGCTGCAGCTGAACGAATTGAACGAGCTTCGGGATGAAGCTTACGACAATACGATTATTGTAAAGAACCGAACGAAGGTGTGTTCCCCTCCGAACGGCGACCAAGACAGGGACGTCTTGCCTGAGATTCGGGGCAGATGCTATTTGGTTTTATCCGTCCACCTCTCCGAAGATGCCAAGTTGATTTATGGCACCGTGTATCGGAGGTTTAGACGGATGCGGCCGATGTAGCAGACTTCGTTAGATTCCCCCTTGTTTGAGGGGTTTTTGATTGTGGGGATGCTCTTCCCTGCAGGCGCAAGCCCCTGCAGTTAATTACGCTACCGCATCGCGGTAACAACTTTCTCCTCCAGAATTTCACTTCGTGTCGTGGGTGTTTGTTTTGTTTGTAGTTGCCCATGGATTGTATACAATTTATGTCGTCGCCCGTAGGACGTGGATTAGTCCAAATCCGTATCTTCTTAGTTTTGGGTTTGGGGTTTTGGTTTAAGGATACGTTAGCCATATTTGAGGCTAAGATCAACTTAAACGTTTGATAAGGATACGTTAGTCCAATTTGAGACCAAGATCAACTTAACAGGATCGTTTGGATCCGACAAAAGAGCATTTGGGGGCTCTATTGTTCCAGTTTAGGGACATGGTGGTCCATTGAATGTATGGCCGTCGGGACCCATCACCTCTCTGACGACGTTGAAGGATTACAACGACAGATGTCAGAGGAGTTCAGAGATGTAACCTTGAACCAAAGTTGGTTGGGAGATCTATAGTCCAATTTGGGACTAAAGTCTGTTTTGAAAGATTTGGTTTAAGGATGCGTTAGCCATATTTGAGGCTAAGATCAACTTAAGCGTTTGTTAAGGATACGTTAGCCTAATTTGAGACTAAGATCAACTTAACAGGATCATTTAGATCCGACAAAAGAGCATTTGAGCTCTATTGTTCCAGTTTAGAGACATGGTGGTCCAATGCCAGTTTAGGGACATGGTGGTCCAATATTCCCATTTTGGGGAAGGATACTGGTTTAAGGACGCATTAGTCCAACATTCCCGTTTTGGGGACGAATATTGGTTTAAGGACGCATTAGTCCGTGAGTTTAAGGACCCCACAGTCCGTATCAATGTGTGGTTGTCGGGACCCGTCACCTCTCTGACGACGTTGAAGGATTACAACGACAAATATCAGAGGAGTTCGGAGATGTACCCTTGAACCGGGTGTAAATTGATTTGAGAGAGCGTTTGTGGTCAGTTCATTTAATTCGAGAACTTACGGCCAGAATTGGGCTAAATCCAATTGAAAATGTTCAACATTTTATTTGCATTTGGCCTGTTAGGCCTTTACTAGGGCTCTGCCCCTGTTTAATTTTGTTTGGTCTATGAGACCTTTATTTGGGCTCTGCCCCTTTTTAATTGATGCACAGCATCTGTTTTGATCTGATAGACCTTTGTTTGGGCTCTGCCTCTTTTTAATAATGCATTGCATTTTTTATTAGGCCTGTTAGGCCTTTTTAGTTGGGCTCTGTCCCTTCTTTTTAATAATGCAGTGCATTAACTAGCCTGACAAAGCGCCACGTGGCTTGTCAGGCGCTTTGCGCCAGAGTAAGGCGCAAGCGCATGTGGAGGTGACACGTGTCACGCTCTGGTGAGCGCAAGCGCAGTACGCTGTGCCAGTGCGCTGCGCTGTTGCGCTGCTGACACATGGCGCGCTCTGGTGACTTGCGCCAATTTTAAGAGAGCAGTGCTCTATTTTTAAAGCGCAAGGCACAGTTTGTTCTGGGGCTGACACGTGGCGCTCTTTGGCGGCTTGCGCCAACCCAAGAGCGCAACAGTGCAAATTTTACAAGTGTAGGGCACTGTTCAATATTTTGATCCAATTTTGGATTAAAGAAAAGAATCTTTTAAGATTCCAGAACCAATGGTTCATCAAAAGGCAATGCCTTTATGTAGATCAAATGATCTAGTAAAGAAGTAAATTACTTCTTTTTATTAATATTATCATTTTTTACTGAAGATCTTTGATCTTGTTCTTAGATCATTGATCTTTTTAGAAGAAAAATTCTTCTTTTTTCCAAAGGTTTTACCTTTCTTCTTTTTCTGAGTTCTTTCTCACAATTTTCAGAAGATTTCTCTGAGTTCTCTCTGTGTTAATGTCAATGTGTTTTAGACTTGGAGTCTAGGGGCCTTTATATAGTGCCAATTGATTTGTTAAATCAGTTAAAGAGATCTTTCTCTGAGTGATTTAGGGATTTTTCCCAACCGTTGGATCTTTGATCCAAGGGCTCCTGTTTTACAGAAGAGAATCTTATTGTTTTAATAAGATTGAGAAAGATCTTTCAAAAATTTTATTGTTTAAATGCTGGCACGGTTGGCGCAAGCGCCCCTGCGATTGACACGTATCGCGCAGCGCAGAGCGCAGCGCAACAGCGCTGCCACGTGTCGTGCAGCGCAGAGCGTAAGTTACCTGAAGCGTTGCTTCCTTTATTTTTATTTTAAATAGAGTCTTGCACTGATTGGATGCGCTGTCTTAGGCGCAGCGCTGGCGTGTCAGCTTTTAACACGTGGCGCGTTGCGCGCAGCGCAAGGAATCTGAAGCGTTGCGTCAATTTTTGAATTTTTGAAATTCAAACAGAGTTTTGCTCTGATTGGGGAAACAAATGCCCCCCCACCGTTGCGCTCACGTGGCGTACACGTGAGTGCAGCGGTGGCAAGATCCCAACCGTCAGATTCAACTGAGGAGTTGAAGGGGCGCAAGCGCCTATAAATAGGACCCTTGGACCTCAACAGATGATTATCATCTTCAAGAATTTTACTTTCAGAACTTAAGAGCCTTGCTCTTGCTTTCAAGAACTCTAAGAGTTAGAACTTTTTTAGAAAAAACTTTTAGGTAAAGATTTTAATTCAAATTAAATTAAATTAATTTTAATTGACAGAGCCTTACTCTCATAGATCTTTGATCTAAAGAAAACCCCTTTGGGGTTTCCCCAACAGAGCCCTGCTCTCAAGAATCCATAGATCTAAAGAGATCTTGTTTCAGGGTTTTTAACCCATGAACAGATCTTTGCTCATAGACAAAATATAGATACTTTTTGATCTAAAAATGAAGAACTCTTAAGAGTTTTTATGGATCTTTAAGATCCCAATTTTTTTTTTAATTTTTTAATTTTTAAGAATTAATTTTCCTTTGATGGATATTTCCATCATTATCACAGAGCTAAGCTCTTTTAATCTTTTGAGGAATTTTATTCCCTTGAGACCAGAGTTTGATAAGTGTCACTCTGTGACAGAGCTTTACTCTGAAAGAGGAGATTTTCTCCTTGTCTCTAGGGATTTCTCATTTATGAGAATGTTCTTTTTGGGGATCTCCTCATTAATTGACAGTCTCATCCAATGATGGGGCTGTCTTATTAACTGATGTACCGTCATCTAGATTTTGTGGGTCCCCCTTTGGTCCCCTATCCACTACATTGCAGTGTGGTACAACTTTTAAAGTTCCAAGTGTCAGAAAATAAAAAATTATAATACTGACAGTTGATCTCCATCCCTTTTCTTTTTGCAGGCAACATGTCTTTCGATACCTCGTTCCCATTCGTTCGTTCGGAGGGAGGATTCCCCGGAGCACCCTTAGACCGGGAGGTCTTAGCTTTGATCAGAGACCACGATCTGGAACATAAAAATCTTCACCTTTGGGGGTCGTGGTACAATCAGATTATCAGGGGTCGACAGAGCTTTTCGTGCGTATTACCATCAGAGCCCATCATGGCGATTCATTACGCCAACCCACCCCCGGTGAAGTATGCCGTGGAGATGGTCGATTGGACTTCAGAAGGACTTCTTCATCCCGCCATAGCTGCAATTCCCGTTCAACCTCCCATGGTTTTAGATATCTTGGGACGCCGTATCTGTCA
The DNA here is from genome assembly GCA_030015575.1 of Agapanthus africanus. Taxonomy (NCBI): domain Eukaryota; kingdom Viridiplantae; phylum Streptophyta; class Magnoliopsida; order Asparagales; family Amaryllidaceae; genus Agapanthus; species Agapanthus africanus. The sequence goes on along the minus strand of JASDDO010000024.1, from coordinate 333,140,217 downwards.
AGGCGAAGCGCGACCCTAGGGGAAACCATATAACATAGGTCTGATCCCCCGTCACCCGATCGGTTATCTGCCGTGGGCTCGCTACATCTTGTCAGTGAAGAAGTCGCAGTTGATGAGGCTCGGATTGTACACCGTTGTTTATGCTTCTCTCTTCCAATATCCTACGCTCCCTACCTGGTGGGTTAAGGCTTTTTTGGAACAATGGAATATCCCTACTCACACTTTCCTCGCATTGGACCGGGAAGTGTCGATTTCTCTAGAGGAGTTCACAGAAGTCTCCGGCTTACCGGTCATAGGGGAGCATTACGAGGAGCTGCTTCCTACGGACAAATATGTCTTCGGTGCTAAGCCAGTGGTAATGGGCCTTACTCCGGCGAATGCCGTTCAACACCAATTCCTTAGTTTGGTCAAAGTGTTGAACATCTACGAGGGCCTTTTTCTCGAGTCTGGGAGCCGCGGGGTTAGTTTTGAGGATTTCATTGCTCGTTTCCTTCACCCAAACGTCCTCTCGGCGGAAGCTGCCAAGTTTGCCACGCTTGATGGCCCTTTCGGTTTAAGTTTGGACAACCTGCCAGCGAAGGAGGTAGATCAAAAGGGGTTCTTCCTTCCTAACTCCCTAGTTGTCCCTTTTGCGGAGGTTGCAGCCCCTGGGATTGATGAGGAAGCATTCTTCTTAGGATTTCTTGGGCTATGGCTGAGTTAGTTTGCGCCCCCGATGCATCTTCGCCGTATGAGGCTATTTGCCTTTTACCCAGCTCACCGGATGACCATTGGGGTAAAAGTGGTAGTCGGGATTGCCGGCTTAGCACACCTGTATCATGGCCTTAGCCAAGCGGCGGATGCTAATGAACCTGGAGTACCGCACGTGATCTTCTCGATGCATTACTTCATGTCATGGCTTGAGCTACATGCACTTGGCGTTTTCGGTATGCATAAGAGGCCTTCGTTCTATGACAGGTGCAGCTTCCCTCGGATTATGCGATTGATCGGCGCCTCCATTGTCAATCCATCGCCACGGAATGCCAGAGGTTTGCTCCTTCGCCCCCGCACAGTTGGAGACGGGATGTCCTTTACTGATAAAGTGTTAACCATTGGAAATGCGTCTACTACCACAGTGCGACCGTTGCAAGATATTTTCAAAGATGGGGCCTCAGTTCTGACAGCCCGGGAAACCCTCCATTTGTATTCTATCAGACCGGGTTTCCTGGTGTTTAGGCAAAATGATGCGGCGCTTTTCATGAGATACAACCCGCATCGTTTTGCCCAGCAACTGAGCTATAATCAAGGAGTGCCGTTGGAGGCTTTTTTTCTGGAATCTGTTGCCACTGAAGAAGGGATGCAGAGCGCGCTGCATCACTTCATGCGTCTGAATACGGGTTCTCATTTTTTCATCAGCGAGCCGGCTTGCGTCCCACAGATCCTCAATGCATATACGGCGTGGTACCGGCATTCGACAGGCGCCGTCATTAAGGAAGAAAGGCGGTTGTTGGCTGAACGCAAGGGTGTGCCTCCCGGCAGCGACCTCAAAGGAGGCCAAGGACCCCTGTAGTTCCTCCGCTTAGAGATGCTGGAGCTGGGCCATCGCGCGTGCTGAGCCCTCCGAGCGGATTGCCGCCTCGTGATACCGTGGACGCGCCCCCAGCGCCCCGTGCTCCAGTGTAGACGGTGAATGTCGTTTCGCCTGAGTCTGGCATGGGCTCGGACATTGGGGCCCGCCGTCCTAAGGTGCCCACAAAACGCAAGTCGATTCTGGGTGCGACGGGGGTCCGTGCGTAGAAGAGGAAGAAGAAGTCTGTTCTTTCTCTTGATGCCGTGCTCGGGTTAAAGCCTCAGGCCCCTCTCACTAAAGGCTTAAGTGAATATGGGAGCAACGAGGATTTCTTCGTAGATCCAGCAGACATCGATATGGTGGCCGCTATCGTGGCTTCTGAGCGATCGGTAAGGCTCGAAGCGTGGTTGGCCAAACTTGCGCAATCGGGTAATCACTAGTTGCGTTTTCCGTCATTTCTTTGTACTTTTGTCCTTATTTTTGACTAACGCTTTTCCTTTTTTAAATAGGTGTTTCTACCGAAGAAGCCATCGCTGCTTCCCTGCAAACCTTCCAGGAGGAAGAGATGAAACGCACTCTATCGGGTGTTGGTATGTCTCGGCTCACTTAGTCTTTATTCTCCTTTTTTTTATGGCCAATCTAATCTTTTCTTTGTCTTTTTGCAGGGGCCGGGGGACCTTTTGCTCAAGCCGATGCGAGGACTCTCCCTGGGCCAGCTACTGAAGTCCCGGCCTCTTCGGGGCTGCCGCGAGAGACCCGCCTCGAAAAGCCGATGAGGGATGCCTTGAAGGCTCTGGAGGCAACTTTGAACGCAGACGATGAGGCCTCGATGAAGGAAGCTTCGAAAAGGTCCATCGTAACGGCCCAGGAGGAGAGGAAGCGCTTGAGGCGCGAGGCGAAGGAGCGCAGAGCTGCTTTGGCCGTGGGAGCGAGCTCAAGCGCCGTTTCTCGTGTTGCTACTCCTTCGGAAGAGTCTCCGGTCGTCCTGTCGACCGCTCATAGGCGGGCGGTGCGTGCAGCTCGGGGGGCTAACGATCAATCCACCTCAGGTAGTGTGTTTTTCAAGGCTTTATTGTAAGAGTTGTAGAACTATCATTTCTGATACATCTTGTCTTGCAGGGCCAAGTCCAACTGAAGGGGCGGGGGAAACCGTCGAGCCTGAGGTGATGGTGGAAAAGGTAGCAGCTGACCCCGAGGTGACGGTAGGCGATGCAACTGTAGTCGCCGGGTCCGAGCTAGTGGCTGACGAGATAGTCACACCTACTATGCCCGAGAAGGTTGCCGATGCCGAGCCCGAGGAAGCGGCAGACGAGACGGCTGCTACGGCCGAGTCTGGGGGAGTAGCGGAGGAAGCGGCTAAGACTGACAACCCTATGGCAACGGCGGACGAGACGGCCGCGACCGCCGAGCCCGAGGGGATAGCGGGTGAGACGATTATGATTCCCGAGGAAGAGCCGACCGCTCTTTCTCAAGAGTCAGGCAATGCTCCGATCATTTCTCTCCCCGTCTATGGTCCTCCGCCGTCTCCTGGCCTCACGAGCACGACGACGGCTCCCGTAGAGTCTGGCGATGAGGCGTCGGGAGGTGTTCTCATGTCAATGGAGGGAGACGCCGCCGTTTCGGCCGGATCATCATCAGGTAAATTTCAGGTTGCCGTCCTTCTTTTATTCTGTAACCTTTCCTGACATTTCTTATCATGTTTCTAATGCAGGCGCGGCCAGTGTTGATGCCCCGTTGCTCGAGGGAGCGCCGTCAGCTGCTGCCTTGACGGTGGCCGCCTCTCTACCTTCTCTAGTACCGTCGCAAATGTTGGAAGGTATGGATTTGTAACCCATCAGTTTCATCTTTATTGCATAATTTATGTACTGATGTCGTATTATTGCGTCTTTGCAGGAGTGCTTTTTGATCACCTTTACCAGGTGCTGCACCCACACTTCTCTTTCCCGTCGGAGCGTGCTTCCTCCAGTGGTGCCGGTGAGTATAGTTTTCAATTAATACCCTTTATTTTTCAATAACGGAATTATTTCTGATTCTTTCTCGCCCTGATTGCAGTGCTACAAATTGAAGGAGGAGATGCGAGATCGGTCGCGCCACCGGCCCTCCCGGCTTTGCCACCTGCTGCAGCTGGTATAGTAAACTCTCTTATTGTTGGCTTTCTTATATTTCTTGAATCGTTATTTGACTGTGTTTTGTCCTACAGCTGTCGTTCCGATTCCGGCCCCCTTTGAGTCTCGCATCATAATGCCGGCATGCCCCTTCTCGAGACGTCCATCTTCAAAGGGTGCCGCGATGAGGTTGGGCATGCTGAGCGGATACATCGAGGAGCTCGATGTAGAAGCTCCCCCATCTGCCGCAGATTTCGGTGCGGAGGTTAATCCGATGCTGGCGACGCTTGTAAATTTTCATAATGAAGGCGTCGTTGAGTCTTGGGTTAATCACTGCAGGGAAATCGAGGCCCGCCTGCATCAGCTGGAGCTTATGCGTCCTGCCCCCGAGATCTTGGCCGCAAGCACTCAACGGGCAGCATGGATCGAGTAGAGCGCTTCTTACTTCCACCATCTGGAACAAGAAGCGACTCTAAGGCTGAGGGAATGCCAAGAGACCTCAAGCGAGACTGCTCGCCTGCGTGCTGAGGTTGAGGCGAACGCTGCCCAGGTGAAGGCTATCTTTGAGGGTCTTCTGCAAAGTATCTCTGATGGGCTAACACTGAAGCAGAAGCTCGATGCCACCGAGCGTGATTCCCAAGGCCGCGAAGCAGCTCAGCAGGCAGTTGAGGAGCAGCTTTCATCCTTCCTGCAGCAGCGGACTCAGGTGGAAGCAGAACTAGCTGTGGCAGCCGATCAGGAGAAGGCATGGAAGGAAGTGCGCGAGCAATTGATAGGGCTATTCAAGACGCTTCCTTCCCAGTAGCTGCCTTTGTATCAATTGTACACTCGTAATTTTTGAATAAGATGTATCCATTCTTCATTCTTTTATACGATTCACCTTGTACTTAATTGAATTCATGAATAAAGATACACATTTTTTTTGCAATGTCTTGTGTCATCTCTGTGCTTTCTCCTTCCTTCTATTATCAGCATGCTACCTTAGTAAACATGGTTGACAGATGGTAAAGCGAGCATCCTGTCTTGGCTTCTTCAAGAGGTAATGATGGCTTAGGACGCAGGTTCAGATCTGCTGCCTAAGACTTTTCAACTTTATGAGCCGTGAGGGTCTCACAAAGACTTTTCTCCCTACGGATCGAGAGGATCTCGTAGGTGTATTTTCTCCTTAGGAATCGTGAGAATTCCTAAGTGTGTTTTCTCTTGAGAGTCGTAAGGATCTCACAAGAGAATTTTCCCTCTTACGAGTCGAGAGGATCCGCAAGCAGTTGTTTCCCTCCTTGTCGAGATTCGACTTTGGAGAGTGTGACCCGTGGATAGTATACAAGAGACCGTTTTGGGCTGACTCGCAGGGTCCCAGTGCTTAGAAAACAGGTTTTTTGATCCCCGCTGCCTAAGGCTTTATCTCACGAGTCGAGACGAATCGAGAAGTTCTCGCGAAGACATCAATTTCCTCACGAGTCGAGACGAATCGAGCAGTTCTCGCAAGCATATCCTAACGTCACAGTTAACCTCTGCTCTTTACGACAGAGGTCCATTAGGGTCTGTGGTACTAGGGTTTTGCCCGTCATACCGTCGTATTGGCTGATGTATCCCTCGATAGGCAATTATACTGTTCGAATAGCCTTGCGACTGCCGTGTCTCTGATCCCTTCGGGGGCTGGACAAGACGTCTTCAAGCAATCCTCCTAGGCAGTTTCACCGTCGGAAGAGCAAGCGTTAGGAATTTTGCCATGCCGCTTTTTACTTGAGGTTAGGCTCATTTTGGAGAGCCCCGATGAGTCATAACCACTCCGCGCTGGTGTGGGATGATCTCCGATAGTCTTTCAGGCTTTATATGACTTGCCGTCAAGACCCTGAAGCTAGGAATTTGGCCTTTGCTTCGTTTGTTGACATTTTGTCTGCTGTATTGAGACGAACGTCGAGGTGGTGATCACTCCGCGCTTGTACGAGATGATCTCCGATTGTTTTTCAGGCTTTATATGACTTGCCGTCAAGATCCTGAAGCTAGGAATTTGGCCTTTGCTTCGTTTGCTGGCATTGCGTCTGCTGTATCAAGACGAATGTCGCGGTTGTCTCTTGGTTGCTGGTGAACCGTCGAGGTTTGGAACTAGGGATTTTACCATGGCTCCTTTTGGTGGTGTTGCGTCTGCTATATCGAGACGAACGTCGTGGTGGTGACCACTCCGCGCTTGTGTGAAATGATCTCCGATTATCTTTCAGGCTTTATATGAGTTGCCGTTAAGACCCTGAAGCTAGGAATTTGGCCTTCGCTTCGTTTGCTTTGGTGTGTCCAAATCCTGTTGGGGAAGGACGCTGTAGTGACATATCGTCTATTGTATCGAGACGAACGTCGAGGTGGTGACCACTTCGCACTGGTGCAAGATGATCTCCGATTGTCTTTCAGGCTTTATATGAGTTGCCGTCAAGACCTGGCTCCGCTTTCTGGTGGAGCCTGTTGGGAAGGTATGGTTCCCTTTTTGTTTGAGCCCCTAGATTGTATACAGGGATCGATGTGATCTCACCTGTAGGGCATAAATTTCATTATATATATTTTATTTTATTTCTTTCCGCGATGCTCTATCATTTCAGCTTTTACATCGCGAAGGTCGCGATTGCCCAATCATTTCGGATATTTTTCGCGGTGCCCAATCATTTCAGCTATTTATTTCATTTTTACTCGCTGCTTTTTATTGCGAGTTCCCCATCATTTTGGCTATTTTTTTATTTTTACTCGCTGCTTTTTATTGCGAGTTGCCCCATCATTTCGGCTATTTTTTTTTAATTTTTACTCGCTGCTTTTTATTGCGAGTTGCCCCATCATTTCGGCTGTTTTTTTTTACTCGCTGCTTTTTATTGCGAGTGCGGAACTTGGAATCTGGTGCCAATCTCAGCATCAGCATCGCTACAACTGGAATATTGCCAGGAGTGAATCATCATTTGCCATGAAAGGACTTGGAATCTGATACCGGTTTAGGTATCAGCATCGCTACAACTGGGATATTGCCAGGAGCGAATCATCATTTACCTCTGTCGATATGGAACAAAGGTGGCTCAGTAAACAGGGTTAGAATCCTGTCGACTAAGGCTTTTGACTTCATGAGCCGTAAGGGTCTCAGAAAGATATTTCTCCCTACAAGTCGTGAGGATCTCGTAGGTGTGTTTTCTCCTTAGGAATCGTGAGGATTCCTAAGTGCGTTTTCTCTTATAAGTCGTAAGGATCCTACAAGAGGATTTTCTCCTTATAAGTCGAGAGGACTTACAAGGGTTTGTTCACCATATGGACATATCCCTAGTCACGGGTGGGACTTTGTTAGGGAAATGTCTATTCGCGTCCATGGATTGTATACAAGGGTCAGTATTGAGCCCCTTGTAGGGAAATATCGAAGGTTGTGGGGGTTGCTTAAGAACAGGTTCAGGTCTCTGTAACTTAAGACTTTCAAATCTTATGAGCCGTGAGGGTCCCATAAGAGAGTTCTCCTTACGAGTCGTGAGGATCTCGCAAGTATAATTTCTCCTTAGGAATCGTGAGGATCCCTAAGTGTGTTGCTTCCCTGTGAGTCGTAAGGATCTCACGCGGGTGGTTTCTCCTTACAAGGTCGAGAGGACCTTGTAAGTGTCTTTTAACGAGGTTGCGCCCTTTCGGGTTTTCACAAACACTCGCCGGTAGTCCTGCTGTTTTTACTCACGGAGCCCTTTCGGGTTTTCATCCATGCCCATTTTGCTTATGGACATACCGTTTTTTTATTCTTTTTTTTAATTACGTCAGCCTGAGGATGCTGCGGTAGTAGTTTAAAGAAATTTCGGTCATTTGCAAGTTTTAGGACATTGCGGTCTAATGCCAGTTTTAGGACATAGCGGTCCACCCTCTCCGTATTTGAGGCGAATCTCTAGTTTATTGACTTTTCGGTCTATGGTGCTTTCTCTATGACTGAGCATGATGTCCCCGGCATGTCCATCTTTTTAGGAGCATGAGGCTATGGCGGGCTCACCTTCCAGTCTTCAGACAGCGAGAACTTGCCCTGCTGGTGTTGGTCTTCAACCCAGTTTTTGAAGACGTAGCAGTTTTCGATTGGATGGCCCAATACTTAGTGGTAAGGGCAGTAATTAGGATCGTTGACATCATTCAGTTGTAGCTGGTGTTTCGGCTTCGGTAGAGTGATAAGCCTGTTGCGCACTGCTATTTCGAACAGCCTCCTTGTTTCATCCTGGGGAAATGAGTAAGGACGTTTCAACTTTTCATATAGGGGTTTCCACTTGTTGTTTCGGCAAACAACCGGTCTAGGGCCACTCGATTGCTGTTGAGTGTTGGCGACGAGGGCTATTTTTCCCTTCCCCTTATCTTTTTTATTCGATCCCTGGTTTGCGGGTCCGAGATTTTTTTTGGGTAGCGTATGATTGCACGGCTGAATGTTCTCGTAATTCCCTAATTCTTTCGTTTTAGAAATGGACTCCTTGAAGAGAGGGTTGAGGGCGACTTCTTCGTCAGCGTCGCTTCCAAAGGTGATAACTTGCGATCCCTTGGTGTCCGCTATGTGACAGTTGTCGGCGGCTCTTTTGCGCTCATATGTCGTGCTTTTCTGTTTCCGACGAGCCTTGCGCTTCACTTGTTGAACGTGTCGTCGATGGGCAACATATCTCTGCCACCAGTTATTAAAGGCTGTGCATTCCTCGGTGGGGTGTGCAATCCTCTGATGGTATAGGCAGAAATTAGGATGTATGTCTGTTTCATCAAGACGTATATTGCCAGGGGAATTTCCTTTGAGAGAGGGCAACTTCATTCCTATTGCCAGGGCCCTAACGAATTGATTCCTTATTTTAAGTTTGCTTTTGCTGGCGATAGGGGCGCTTTGCTCCAGTCGGGATGTCTCGACTCTTTCCTCCAGACGTTGGCGTCTGGCCTTTTCAAATATAGCTAGATCACGCTCTCGACTGGTTTTGCTTTCCTGTCGGGCTTCGTTTAGGAATGCATCAATCATTTCGTCTGATGGTCCCAGAGGTTCTGGTTCGGGACTTGCCCCCGATTTCTCTGCGTCAGGAGCTTCTTTAGTGTCTCTCGACGAGTGAGAGATCATATGGCAGCTTGCCACATAATCTTCAGGTTCATCCGACGAGTCTTTGTTATCACCTTCGTCCTCATGGACGTGGTTGAGGAATTCTCGGAGTGTGACTGGGGTCAGCGTCTTCTGATTATATTCTTCCGGCACGTTAATACGTTTTTGCAGATCCGTGTACTTGTCATCAAACCGTGGAACTTTTTCTATAAACGAGCATGATGCTCCCGGCACTTCTACCCTTTTAGGAGCTTGAGGCTGTGGCAGGCTCACCTTCCAGTTCTCGGATAGCGCGAAATTGCCCTGTTGGTATTGATCTTCAACCCAGGTTTTGAAGACGAAGCAATATTCGATTGGATGGCTTACTGCTTGATGGTAAGGGCAGTAATTAGGGTTGTTGAGATCGCCTGGACGCAACAGACGTTTTGGGCTCGGCAGATTGATGAGTCTGTTGCGCACTGCCAGCTCGAACAGTCTTCTCGTTTTATCTTAAGGAAACGAGTAAGGACGTCCTAGCCTCTCCTCGAGGGATAGGCGTGAACGCATATTGCTTTGACGTACAACCGGCTTCAAGTTGCCCAGCTGTTGTTGAGCATTGGCGACGACGATCGCTTTACCTTTCCCCTTTTCACTTCGAGAGTCCGGCTTTGGAGGAGACGGTCCATTTGAGCTAGCTTATCAATCAAGGCCTGGAAAGTCGTCGGCTTGAAGAACATCATGAATTGCGAGATGGTTGCTTGCGGATCAAGAGTGCCCACGAACATGCCTACCGCAGGTGCTTCTTCAATGCGTTGTTTGCACTTCGACCATAAGTTTCGCCACCGTATCGCGTATTGAACCCAAGTTTCGCCTGGCCTTACCCTGGCGTTGATCAACGCGGTGATTGGGGTATGCTCACTGGCGCTTGCAAATCTTTGTGTAAACAGCGGCTCCATCTTCGCAAATATTTTGACAGAGTCGTTAGGTAGCTCCGAGTACCATTCGAAGGCCGTTTCCGCTAAGCTGCCGACGAATTGGCGAAGTAACAATTTATCATCGCCTCCAGTGTTGCCGTAAAGAGCCCTGAATTGAGCGACATGCTGATGTGGATTCCCCGTCCCTTTATATACATGAAATTTAGGGATCGTATATCCCGGCGGGTAACTGATTTGGTCATACCAGCCCGGATAGGGTCGTCCAGTTTTAACAATTTTCTGGCGAGCCGCTTCATTTTCCTAGTGAGCTCGTATCTGTTGAGCTATGTAGTCGTCCAGAGCGTTCTTGGAAATGGTTTCCTCCTTGGCCGCTGAAAGAGCCGGAGGAGGATTAGATGTTTCCCCTCCGTCGACTCCAACAATGATTGGAGGGTTTTCAGCTGGAGGGTCCGGCTGTAACATCATCCCTACCATATCTTGGAAGAGAAGCACCATTTGTTTTATGTTAGCCGCTTGCTCTGCGGGTTCTTCGTCCTTCTTTTCGAGGACTCTGCGTAAGAAGTCAGCATCGATCTTTTGTTCATGACACTGCTCTGATGATGCCTCCGAGCTTTCTTTTGGCCCGGTAAGTGCGGCCATTGTAGTCATCATCTCCTGAAGCTTCTGCTGCTGTTCTTGAGCTTTTGTCACGGATCGGGTGAGCGGTCGGTGACCCGTCGTAGCGCGACTGTCCTCTTTCCCGGATGCCATATAGATAGTGTGCACCACCATGCCCCCAGACTTGGGGCGTTTAGATTCAGTGTCTTTACGATTTCCTAAAGACACAGGAATATTCTCCGTCCTCCTTCTTCTGTGAGCGGTCGAAGTTGAGGGGGCCGTTGTAGTGGGCACCCAAGTAGCTGTTGCTTTTTCTGGCCTGACAGAGTAGTCTTTCTCCTGCCGAACCTTCATCTTTTTCTGTCGGCGGAGATAGTCTTGATCAATCATCGACTCCTGGACCTGTCGCCAGACCTTGTAAATTTTAGAGGACAGCCGTTGAGGGGGCTGCTCCAGCTTCTTCTTTGGAGTATTCTCCACAGGTGAAGGAGTTTTCTTCAGCACCGCAATAGAAGAGTTTCTGCGCACCTTGTTCAGCAATTCAAAGCTGTTCCCGGTTGGAATAGCAGCATCGATCCCCACCGTCGGAGCTGGCGGAGTCATCCCAGAGGGGGAGTTGCCCCCAGCCTTCCTCACTCGGCGCCAGTGGCGACGTCGAGCGTGTCGTGCGGATGGAGTTGTTTCAGCTATAAGGATGACTTCGTCATGCCCCCTGCTTTGAGGAGAGACTGTTATTGGTGCTAGCCTGTCGAAGACTGACACCCGTTGAGAAGCAATGTCTACTCTGTCAAAGGCAGACCTTTGGGCAGGGGAAGCGGCTTTGAGAACCTCGCCTGGAGCAGCAACCGGAATGGCCAGCCTTGTAAAAACTGACTTCTTGGAAGGAGGAGCCTTTCCAATGATTTTTTCCGCTTGAGCTGGGATGGCAATCTGCTTTGGGATGGCAGCTTCGGGTATCGCGGGCTTGTAGACGTTCTGGCCCAGTCTGTTGAAAACTGAGGTATTGAAATTGGACGACCCGTTGAGAGGGGTCGCGGCAGTGGTAAGTCAATCAAAGACCAGCTTCTTTGGAGCTTCTTGCGATGTCATTGGGGCATTGAAGCTCATCGGTGGGAGCATGGTCCCAAAAAATAGTCCAGTGGTGGCTTGAGTTACCTGCTCCACTGGCATCTTGAAAAGGGAGGCCGCTTGGGGCCCATAAGTCACTCCTCTAGCAAGGACGGAGCGAGAGTTGCAATTGCAGGTAGTGCAGTTTGAAGCCATTGATCTTCTTTTTTCTGCACGGAGCAAGACACCAAATCTTAGTACCTCGAATCCACAGGCAACCATAGCAAACCGCGATTCGTTTGCGAACACGACACACGAAGTGTGGAGTGGAAAGAGGAAGAGGTCCCACCGGGCGTGCCAGAATCTGTTCCCCTCCGAACGGCAGCCAAGACAGGGACGTCTTGCCTGAGATTCGGGGCAGATGCTATTTGGTTTTATCCGTCCACCTCTCCGAAGATGCCAAGTTGATTTATGGCACCGTGTATCGGAGGTTTAGACGGATGCGGCCGATGTAGCAGACTTCGTCAGATTCACCCTCGTTTGAGGGGTTTTTGATTGTGGGGACGCTCTTCCCTGCAGGCGCAAGCCCCTGCAGTTAATTACGCTACCGCATCGCGGTAACAACTTTCTCCTTCTCTAGAATTTCACTTTGTGTCGTGGGTGTTTGTTTTGTTTGTGGTTGCCCGTGGATTGTATACGGAGACTAATTTATGTCATCGCCCGTAGGACGTGGATTAGTCCAAATCCGTATCTTCTTAGATTTGGGTTTGGGGTTTTGGTTTAAGGATACGTTAGCCATATTTGAGGCTAAGATCAACTTAAACGTTTGTTAAGGATACGTTAGTCCAATTTGAGACTAAGATCAACTTAACATGATCGTTTGGATCCGACAAAAGAGCATTTGGGGGCTCTATTATTCCAGTTTAGGGACATGGTGGTCCATTGAATGTATGGCCGTCGGGAGCCATCACCTCTCTGACGATGTTGAAGGATTACAACGACAAATATCAAAGGAGTTCGGAGATGTACCCTTGAACCGGGTGTAAATTGATTTGAGAGAGCATTTATGCTCAGTTCATTTAATTTGAGGACTTACGGCCAGAATTGGGCTAAGTCCAGTTGAAAATGTTCAACATTTTATTTGCATTTGGCCTGTTAGGCCTTTACTAGCGCTCTGCCCTGTTTAATTTTGTTTGGTCTATGATACCTTTATTTGGGCTCTGCCCCTTTTTAAATGATGCACAGCATCTGTTTTGGTCTGATAGACCTTTGTTTGGGCTCTGCCACTTTTTAATAATGCATTGCATTTTTTATTAGGCATGTTAGGGCTTTTTAGTTGGGCTCTGTCCCTTCTTTTTAATAATGCAGTGCATTAATTAGCCTGACAAAGCGCTATGTGGCTTGTCAGGCGCTTTGCGCCAGCGCAAGGCGCAGGCGCATGTGGAGGTGAGACGTGTCACGCTCTGGTGAGCGCAAGCGCTGCGCCAGTGCGCTGCGCTGTTGCGCTGCTGACACGTGGCGCTCTGGTGACTTACGCCAATTTTAAGAGAGTGGTGCTCTTTTTTTAAAGCGCAAGGCGCAGTTTGTTCTGGGGCTGACACGTGGCGCTCTCTGGTAGCTTGCGCCAACCCAAGAGCGCAACAGTGCAAATTTTACAAGTGCAGGGCACTGTTCAATATTTTGATCCAATTTTGGATTAAAGAAAAGAATCTTTTAAGATTCCAGAACCAATAGTTCATCAAAAGGCAATGCCTTTTTGTAGATCAAATGATCTAGTAAAGAAGTAAATTACTTCGTTTTATTAATATTATCATTTTTTACTGAAGATGTTTGATCTTGTTCTTAGATCATTGATCTTTTTAGAAGAAAAATTCTTCTTTTTTCCAAAGGTTTTATCTTTCTTCTTTTTCTGAGTTCTTTCTCACAATTTTCAGAAGATTTCTCTGAGTTCTCTCTGTGTTAATGTCAATGTGTTTTAGACTTGGAGTCTAGGGGCCTTTATATAGTGCCAATTGATTTGTTAATTAGTTAAAGAGATCTTTCTCTGAGTGATTTAGGGATTTTTCCCAACCGTTGGATCTTTGATCCAAGGGCTCCTGTTTTACAGAAGAGAATCTTATTGTTTTAATAAAATTGAGAAAGATTTTTCAAAAATTTTATTGTTTAAATGTTGGCACAGTTGGCGCAAGCGCCCCTACGATTGACACGTGTCTCGCAGCGCAGTGTCGCGCAGCGCAACTGCGCTGCCACGTGTAGCGCAGAGCGCAGCGCTTGTCGCGCAGCGCAGAGCACAAGTTGCCTGAAGGGTTGCTTCCTTTATTTTTATTTTAAATAGAGCCTTGCTCTGATTGGGTGCGCTGTCTTGGGCGCAGTGCTGGCGTGTCAGCTTTTGACACGTGGCGCGTTGCGCGCAGCGCAAGGAATCTGAAGCGTTGCTTCAATTTTTGAATTTTTGAAATTCAAACAGAGCTTTGCTCTGATTGGGGAAACAAGGTGTTTCACGATAAACACCTTACGTGCAAAACTTTCACACCTGGTCAACAGGTACTTCTTTACGACACCCGACTACATTTCCATCCCGGTAAGCTCAGATCTCGCTGGAAGGGACCCTTTTTTGTGCGGACTGTATATCCGCACGGCGCTGTGGATTTTGATAATCCAAAGGACGGTTCGTTTTTCAAAGTAAACGGACACAGATTGAAATGTTACCTTAGCGCTGAACCATCAGAGGAGCTCCTGGTCTTGCAGGAGCCGGTTTACCCTGCATAATCTTCCTCTGCTTACCACCAAACTTCAGTTATCCAGCCAAAAACAGTGGACACTGTTTCAAATAAGTTTGGGGGTATATATATTGCTTTTTTTATATATATGTGGATATTCTTTTCCAGTGCATATCCATTTTTGACGAGCAATCTTGTCTGGTGATGCTCAGTTCTCATTTTGTTACCAAAAACCAAAAAAAATGTATATATAACCGACGATTTTGACCCTTCAATAAATTTGCCTTCTTGATGTACAATGACAGTGGGGGCACTGTCCAGTTTAAGTTTGGGGGTACGCTCGGTACGCATTTCTAACCTTCGCATTCATATGTATATTTTGCATCTGCATACTAAAACCCATAAAAATCAGAAAATTTTCTAAAAACATAAAAAACTTTGTCGTCAAGATAGCTAGTGGGAGAACATAGATTCAATATTTCGACGGTTTTGTTTGATAAGATAGGAACAACTAAATCCTATTTTTAGATTTTGAAAACCTGAAAGATAACCCTCTTTTGATGTTAACTATAGCTAGTATACGTCTTTGCATCACACTACACGTGTCGTGAGTTTTGAAAATTAGATGACAAGTCTATTATGTCTGAAAACTTTTTAATTGATAAACTATTTTCTGAGGATCAAATAGGTTTGTTCTGAAATAAGTAATATCAAGAATAGTTTATGAAATGAAGCAGATATGAAAGGATGTTATTGATACCTTAATTGAAACTAATTCTGAAGAATAACCCATCTTAAACTTAATTGGAGTGATTACACACCTAACCCACTAAACACGTCTTTTATCCAAAAATAATAATAATTTAACTACCGGTTATATCTCCGTTCGCATTAAATCGTTATGATTTTCACGCTAAAATTGGTCTTTTGATTTAGGGCCTAGATAACTTGAGTAATTAAGTCCGCCGGGATGTCTCTACACATAATGCCCTAAAACCAACTGGTTTGGGTGCATTGTCCCAAAGCTTGCTAAGAAACCTAGAAAGTCCAAATTAAAACAAAGTCAAGCAAGTGTTCTCTCCGAGTTAAAATTCCTAACGGTTCTTTGTGTGAGAATAATCTTGACAAAAGACAGGATTTTTATAAAAAAATATTTTTAACGGAGTTATGAAGGTTTTATCCTATGATGAAGGCTTTTGCATGTTCACTGTGGTGTGTATGAAACGAAAACAAGAAAAAGGTGGAGTGAAAAATAAGACCTGGTTTCCTATTAAGAAAGATAGAAATTCTGAATTTGAAACCTAACCGCAAAACGAAACTTGAGATGTACTTAACTCTTTATAAAACTTGTGTGATCTTTTTTAAATTTTATCTGGGCTTTATTTTGTGACATGACGACTTTAATCGACCCTTTTGAAACTTAACGACACTATTTGCACTGCACGTAAAGACATATATGATCTAAAGTTAAATAAGAATCGAGGTGTGAAAAATAAAAGTTCGATTGTTCTCAATTTAGGATAATAGAATTGCTAGCTTTAAAACAAAACCTTAGGGTTAGAATCATAGTTATTTCGCAAAACTAGCTTGACGGGATTTTGTGGGTGCAATCCGCTGAAAACCCTCAGGAGATAACACTCCTCCTACTAGGGATACCTAGAGGTTTAACGGCTTGTTGCACGAGCTCAGTGCAATCGCGTTCCCTGTGAAAGTGAGGTCAGGATTCTTTTCTTTTTGTTTTGCTCGGGACGAGCAACAGATAAGTTTGGGGGTATTTGTTCATACCAGAATATTGCATTTTAATACCGCTCATTCATTATCCATTTTTTGTATATATCGGTACTATTAACCAGTGTCTGCTCAGTATTACAGATTACAGGTATCCATGACAAAATACTGGAAATATGCTAAAAATTATGGATATATCATTTATGAGCCGACACTGCAATCAGAACCGCAAACCGACCAATATTTCATAAGTTTCTTCTTGCAACATTCATGTGTACACACTTTTTAAACAAATGGTCCAACACATACAAGTGGTACAACTAGATTGTTGGTTCATGAACCTAGTGAAGAGGGTTGCCCATGGCATGATGGCTTGGTGCAAGTTGGCATGAGTGTGATGTGAATGCAAAATGAGTTGATGTGATTTGAAGCTACAAGTTCCCTCCAAAATACTTGAGTGCATCCAAGGCCTTTACAGACAAAACAAACAACACCGGAATGCTATTGGAGAGCATACAAGTCAACACATCAAGTTCGAGCCAGAGGGCTCGGATTTGGGCCGAGCACTTCCTTGCCAAAACCGGTGACCTCGGCCCCCTACCTCCATATGCCTCCAAACATCTGTGGGCCCTCCCTTGATGCCACATCAGCTCATTTTTATTGTTTGTTTATTCAGTTTTTAAGCCTATAAATACAGACCAAAGGGTAAGGGATGTGGATACTTTTTGTTTAGTTTTGTTTTAGAATTCTTGTAATTTGTAAGCTTGCTTCTCTTTGTAATTCTTGAGCTCTTGCCCCTTTGTCTTGACCTTGCAACTTCTTCATAGAACCTGCAAGTTTAAGGCTTAGGTTCTTGACTTCAAGATTAGTTGTATCTTGTTGTAGTTCAATAAAATCTTCATTTTCATTTCATATGTCTTGTTTTACATATTCGAACTTGTGAAATTCTTGCTTTACTTTGATATTGCAACCTCTTAAGTGAGCTTACAACCTTAAAGTTTGGTATTGGATTTCATATTGCACCGGGCTTTAGAACACTTGAAGATATTCGCACTTGGATTCATCGGTTCTCTCTTTATCTTTCTTTTCATGCATCGTTCATTATGTTTCTTCTTCTTCTTGTCTCTTTTCTTTATTTTTACTTTGTGAATATGTGTGAGTAATCTATTTACTTGTTAAGGGTGGAATATGGTTAGATTGTATTTGAAGACGTTCTTTGCTAAAACTTTAAAAACCTTAAACTTTGCAATTGAAACTCCATGTGAATCTCTTGCAATTCCGCTCTGCTAGGCATCCTATCCTACCACGATATCGATGATCCCTAATCGTGACCGGATTGCTAGTGGTTTGCCGAAGGCTAAAATCAAAAGATAACAACGGAAGGACAAGGGACAAGGAAGACGGATTTAGCGATATGCCGCAAATACCGTATTTCAAGTTCCCTAATCCGCGTTGTTACCTATTTTTTTAGTGTCAATACCAAAGTTGGGGCTATAAGGAATCAGCAAACATCACCTTCATACAATCTAACCTATTACTACTCTTAACAAGTCTTTTTATTATACATATCCTTGTTACGACATTTAGCTTAACCAACAAATCAAAACACGTTGTTAACTCGTTAAAACAAGCGTAAAAACTTACCATCTCCCTGCGGACGACTCGTACTCATTGCGGCTCGCTACTCGCGACACCATTTTGATTGCGGTAATTTCAAAACTCTCTTTAAATACGACACGGTAAAAACGTAACAATCAAATGGCGCTGTTTCCGGGAAGATGGTAACGCTTTTATACTTGTAGTCTCGGGTTAATTTGTGCATATTTTATATAAAATTTAACTTTCTAACACATTCAAACAGACAAAACCATTCTTTTTAAAACCACACAATAACATTTTTTTTCTTCTTCTCTGGATTTGTATTCTGCTAACACTCTGAGGTTTAAAGAAATTAATCAAGTTATAAAAGTGTAATGATATTACTTCACTGAGACAACACACAAAATTTGGGCCCATTCCCTCACACAAAAACCGGCGACACACCCTTGTTTTCCGAGCTCGCCGGCCGTTTGGTGCCCTTTTCACTTGTGGTTTTTTGTGTTGCCTTCAGTGTTCTAATAGAATCCCATTTTTATTGTTTGATTTTCTTAATTATTTGTGTTCAGAATTTTGGCTATCCATATCGCTTTTTGGCTCAAATATCCGTATTTTTCCGACATTTGCAGATTCGAAGGATTGTGAGCAGCGATCGTGCGGAAGAAAGGGGCATTTTGGGACTAATACAATTTTACGTTGAAATATCCTAAACTATTAAAAACCGTATTCTTTAATATTGTTTTAATAAAATTCCATACAATTATGTCCTTACAGCCCATTTTAGGGAGTCCGATTTGGTTGATGCGAGTTTTCGCACATCCATCGGACTAGTAGGGCGAGATGCAGACCTCCTCACAGAGCATATGATCTCTATGGAATTTTTATTACAATTTATGAGAATACGTGATTTCTATTAATAAATAAATTCTATTTTTAATAATTATATATATATATATATATATATATATAAATATTACCAAAATATATATTTGAAATATATAATATATTCCATGTTTTCTAATCAAAAGAAAAGAATTACAAAAGTTTATGAAAATACCATCAAGAATCAATACAAGTCAAATTACATGAAAATACCCTATACTAAACAATAACTAAATACTTGAGGTTTATTTTGAAAATATATCAAAACTATTTTTCATAAAACCCCCTCAAGTTATATTAATTTACAATAAGGACCCTAGTAAATATAGGTTTAAGCAGGACCAGTTCTCTTGAGCTTCACGGAGCTGGAGAATTTGGGTGCTTTCCTATTTAAGGTACACAACTAAAACGGGGTTATCAATATGGTAATTGGCTTGGAAAAAGTCATAAATCCTGCCGTCCATGTGCAGCAGTTACCGATAACTCCAAAACTAATTTAGGACTTCAATTCGTTTTAAAGTATCTGATTAAGTCAGAGTCTCAGTCTAATATGAAATCAATCTATCCTTGAATACAATTCAAGTATAACTCCAATTCAACATGAATCCATTTATACCAGAATACAATCTATATCAACATGAATTGATTTGGCCGAACCATGGATATACATTTCACATTGTTTACATGACTATCCGTTTATATCCTTTCCGTTTACATGAACTACCGATATCATGGTTTCGGAAAGTCTTACATCTATTAAAAAAAACAATACACATCAATACAAAATACATTATGGGGTTTTAAAGGGGTAGACTGGTACGGAATGTGTTAAAAGTGGCACGAGACGATCACTTTAATACACCTAACCTGAACATCCGTTGCCGTTGTCCCGTGAGTTTTGATGGGGCCTTGTGATCCGTATACCATAGTCCACGGGGTAAGCTGGACTCCCCTCGTATACACTGGCATATCCATACCTAGCTACAAACAACCGCGTTAACATAACTATCAATATTATACTAGTTATATTCTCATTACTTGTTCAGTTTATTTCTATCTCTCTTTGGGACTTACCGAGCGATTGTCCGTTGACAACATTCCTTTTCTATTCTTTCTTTAGAATGTTGTCAGGAGGACTTGATTCTCTGGAGATCGAGCCCAGCACAGACGACTTGGAGCAGTTTTCAGAAGACCAAGAGCTCTAGTCACTTTGTATATACTTTACTTTCAGTTCATGCCATTGTTTAGGCATTGCCTTTCAGTCTTGTATATACATTTCCAGTTGCATTGTAAAGGATATTTAATAAATAAAAGTTGTTGTTCTTTTACATCTCATGTCTTACTTGTGTACTTTACTATATTTCTTATTTATGCTTAGCGTGTTTACTTCTGAGTAAATATGTCACGTGACCCGTTATGTCTCCTTACCATATCCAGGGAAGCGAGGTGTGACAGATTTTGTTGGTGGCCCATGCAGGTCGGTGTTGCTTGGAACCCTACCATGCAAGTCAGTTCTGCATGGAAACCTAAGCAATACAACACAAGAATTACAAGACTCGGCAACTAAACATTCTTTATATTTCATAATCTTTGAATCTATCCTAACCCTATTTTTCTTTCAAGGTATGGATTCTCCCAACAGCATGAGTATAAACGTCAACAACACACCACCACCTCTTCTACTTACGCTTACTATTGTAGCTCCGATCAACGAGCAGACGGTACTGCTCGAGACAATTAAGAGTCTCTTGAAAGGACAGCAGCAGTAGACTGTCATACTAATGAACCGCCCAGAAGCGGAAGCACCTAGAATGAAGCAATTCCGGGCACTTCATCCGAAGCAATTTTCTGGAAAAGAGATCCCTTTGGAAGCTGAAGAATGGGCTCAATCAATTGAGGACGATCTGGCAGCAACACAAGTGCCAGACATTGCTGGGGTAAGGGTTGCAAAGCTGCAACTTACTGTAAGTCTACGGTAGCGCCCCGACCGTCAATCCGAGGCCAAATGCAGAAACAAAAACTTTTTAGGAAACCGGCGCTATCGTGGTCTTTCACACGGATCGAACCATTAATGCTAAACTAGCTAACTACTAAGAAGTGAAAGTGGCTATACCGATCGATCCGTGTCCTTCGGTCTTTGACCACCATCCCAAGCTCCTCGCGGCATCTCCGATCTTCGGTCTCCTCGTCGGAAGGGCACCACATCAATGAGTCTTTTTACGGGCTCCCCTTCATCCGAAGCAACTCGAGCATGAAGTTTGCTAGCCGACATGTCCAAGGTGAAGTAGAGAATGTGTGTGATAATTTTGTCTCAAGCATCCATTGATTCTCAACACATGAGAGTGTATGGATGGAGGTTGAAGATGATGCCATTGGTGGAAGTTGTGAGCTAGAGGAAGAAGAAGAAGAAGAGAGGCTTTTGTTATTGTGTTGCAAATGAAAAATGAGAGCTTGCATAATAATCTCAAGAGCAAAACAACCTCATATGGCTGCCCTCTCTCTCTCTACCTCTCATTTCAACACAACAATACATCAATTAACATGACATGTTCACAAAAAAAGAGACCATGAGTCACTAGATTGCACATGACACATTAATTGCTCCTCATGATGAAATCCACTCACAATTTCCACCAAATAAACATTAACCCAAAATGTTTAGTCCAACAAAAAGATACGACAACATCTAAAGTAAACTCGTGACGGATCACAAGGATACCCCTCACCTGTATATACATACCTGCATCCGCATTCCGATTGAATGCGAATGCGATGAGATGAAAGTAATCCAACAAATCTAATACTAGGATCCGGCTTAAACTAAAGCCTACTAGTATGATCCGCCCGATCATGATCCGTGCACAAGTGCACGTATATGATCGAACCCTGCCATAATACCATACGGCCTCTACAACGTTTCGCCCGAAACTTGGGAAACTATCTGTGGCGGACTCTAAAGACTCGTCAATACACTGGCTGTGGATTTAACCACCAGCACGTCAGTGGCACTAGCTGTGCGTAACGGCCACCGACGTATTGACCAAAAGGGAGATCGATGAGCGAACTCATCCTGACACCCTACTGAGCCTATCAGTGACAATATCCGTACAGTCCGGTCCATTCGTCTATGAGTATCGCATGTCGGGCCTAGCGGGTTGGTAAAAGTCAGACCCCTAAAAGCGGTACAAGTCGTGTCGGAGTATAGCCCATAACACCCTGAGATACTACTGGAATACCTACCAGTAAATCTCCTGCCTTGGCCAAGGACTTCGTGTAATGGCTCTTCTAGACACAGCGCGATCTCACCCCCTATACCGGGAGAGACGAAACCCCTGCCGATCCGCTCACTGCCTCCATGTGGCTCGGGACTGTACCCAACTAAAACCTATTTGCATGACTCCTTTGAGCCGTGGTAGGGTAGTAATCAAAGCATAGTGGGAACTCACACGAGACAAATGACGATCTCAGGTCGATGAACTAACTTGTACACATGCCACCAGGGAGCTGCTATCTGACGCTAGGTATAAAACCAACTAGCATGTTCCCGGCGAGTCATGTCCGGTGTACTCATAACCCAATGAGCACCTGTATACGTTTAGGTGAACCAACTGACACCAATGGCTTATGAGACCGGCCACCGCCCCTCGTCGGGGTTTCGATTCGTATACACTAGTCTACTCTGGAGTATTGATGCCCTGTCTCGAAACTCCCTCGACTAGGGACCTTTTAAGGATGTGCTTATAGACCCCAGCTCCCACGTATATGATCGCCATCATACTGCTGGCCGTCAAGCAAGAATCCTAAGGGCTCTATCAACGTGTAATAATAATCTGTAATATCACTTAAAGCATGTACACGATGATAAAGATAAACCAGATAGCATACTATCATCTTGAGTAAGGCTGTCCTTCCGGCATAGGTCCTCCCTTAATCATTGCAATCACGTGCCTGCGATCTAATAATTGACTTTGAGGGCACTATATCCAACAATCTCCCACTTGCACTTAAGGCTAATTATTGCGATGTCGCATACTCACAGCCCGTGTGATACCGAACGCCTAACTCCTCTACTGATAAGTCTCACAAAGCTTGTTTGTGAAACTAATGTGTTCGAGAAATAACCTCAGTGAGTGGATCCGCTATGATGTTTCTTTCTATGTCTCTCTTTATCTCAAGTTCGCGGAGAAAGCCATCTCCCAAAATGAGCAATACCTATCTTAAAACATGTCTGGATATCTGATGGGACCTAGTTCATAAATGAACTCCAAATCCAAACTTCTTAGACTGTATCGTCTACTGAACTTAATCAGTATCCTGCGCCATGCCTCCCTCAGTATCCGCTTGGACCTCCTGTCCAAACTACTGCCCTTCGTCAGAGGGAAAACTATAACTCTGACAGTCACTCTGTCATCCAGGTCACCTTGGAAGCCTGGAATGATAACCGTCTCCCGAAGGAGGCTGTTGTTATCATATCCCTAGAACATCCGCTTATGTTCATAAACTGCTTCCGAACGCTTCTCCAGGATTAGATTAATATCAACTTATTGCATCTAGTGCAAAAACAATATCTGGTGTGGTACTTGACATCTCATGATTGACTCAATTGCCTAAGCAAGTGATATGCCAATCATGTGCATCCCTCTCCCATTTAGTCTGCAAGACGCCTTTAAAGAGGGTGACTCCATCACCTGCAGGTATACTACCGTGCCAAGAGTTGTCCATTCTAAAACACTTTTAAAATACTGTCTAAGTACCCAGATTGGGACAATTCCCAAATTTAGATCTAAAACCATAGATCTAGTAATCAGAATATCTGATATAATATCCATATCCTATGTGGAGAAACCACTGTGTGACAATCACAGTATAACCGATTGTAGATAGGAATTTTACTTCCTACACTGTGTATGTCATCCAAATACCAGGACATCACACCCTACTACTTTCTTAACAGATCCATCTCCTATTCTGATGAAGTCAAAGCCTATGATTGTCAGATCAAAAATAGATGATCTATCTCCGCTATGTCTGCTTTAGTCTATAAATAGACACAAGCTACTTGTCCACTATGCTTCGGCTGCTTCCACTGACTACGACAACCCTCTGGCAGAGTCAGATACACGTGCACTTCTAAAGCTAATTTAGAACGACTCTATACTCATCCTCCTGCTAGGTCTCATAGTCTGGAACAGCAGCAATGACAAGTCTGGGTAAACAAGAACCTCCCTGTCACCGTCCTTGAGGCTATCGGAGTACCTCTCGGGTGCCTGAGGTTACCCACCATATCTGCGGAGTGGCTAATGGAATGTCAAACCTGATTGAATATTTAGGTTCTTATCAAATTTTCAGTAATCGTTTGTGGTTCTGGAATCACTTCCGGTTCTACCATACTCCCACTACTGTTTTCTGGAAAAAAAAATCCATTTTTATTAAAACTGTGGCGAGTCAAGAACAATATCACTGTTGGTCTTCCAGATGGTAGAAAGTCAACCCTTGTCATAGCCCGGGTTAACCCACAAATAGCCATTATAGAAACGTGCCTTGAGTTATCCAGAGTTTGGTTTTAAGCATAAGCCGGACAACTCCATATACCTTAACATCGTTAAGATATGAGCCATTCTATATCTAATATAGAAGCAGAGGCACTGATTTAATTGGAACCAGATTCAAATCATGCAGCTGTCTCCTGTGCATGTCAACTAAATGGAGAGAGGCTATTCAGTATTGCTCAACTTAGGAGTTCATCCAATTATGAATAACCTGAAAGAGAAACAAGTTTCTCAAAACCATTACTATCAACTGAATACCAAACACAAGTATCAACATCTTCAATCATCTTGAAGAATCCAGATACTTGCGACACCTGGTTCTCCACTTTATTCTTATACCTATAACTTCTAAAAACTCAGACCTTGTATTTCTACGAAACACTTGTCTAAAAACTAGAGAAGTCATAAGTAAACAGAATACAGTACGAGTACCAACCCCACTTTCCTAATGGACAATGGACGATATACAATACTCTGTATAAGTCCTCTGAGTTGAATAACTCAAAACCTGTGCGTCGTAGGCTGAAAATTGTACTATGGTTATGAAGAATTACACCGCGGTTTAATGCTCCTTACCTAACCATCAACTGATATAGGTAAATATCATGGACATAATTTCAAAAAGTTATATCTCACTTTATAAAAATAAACGTACAGATATATCATTTTGAAATTGGTGCATAACAACGGATATTCAAAACCAAATATTTACCGTCCAGCAAAAACCCAGGCGATTTCCTCAAATATCACCAATTACAACGAATCTCGATATAATGAGAATGATCACCTAATTCCCAATAACTTACTCCCACTCATCATCTGTAAAACCATACAGATGTGAGAATCAGACTTGGTAATACATACCCTGGAGTAAGTATCTAATTGGGAAATCAGTTTTCTATTAACAATGCACAGTGAAACTGAAACATGTAAAATGTTTCGAAGGGGTTTCCGGGTATTCCTTGTAATGCCTCTTCCATTATCAGATTCACAACTGTAACCGTATATTTCTTTGCCATATCTCCAAATCCCTTTATTTGTCTTTACTCATTACCTTCTGTACTCCCCCTTAGGCTAAATGGCTTTCTTCCTTCCCTACCGTTCGGCACCGGCCTATGGTTTGGAAGAAGACTATCCAATAAGCGTAATAGGTGTACTGTCCTAATCCTAGGAGCACTCGCAACCCGAGAGAAGGTAAAGATGAAAGAAAACTGAATAAACCTTATTCTTATTTCTCCTGAACCAGAATCCATCCCCGAACTGGAAAAAATTCCTTCGAGTTCGTATATAACCATACGATGGATTATCCAATAAACTGTGGATCTTTGTAGTGATACGGGGTGTCCTGGAGAAATACAAAGGTGAAGTAGGAGTGGCGATAAGATACTCGGTTTGGTCGTGAATGATAGCAGTCGCAATTTACTTTACCCTCTTTCTAATCCCTTTATTTGTCTTTACTTATTACCTTCTGTACACCACACTTAGGCTAATTAGTTTTCTTCATTCCCCACTTTTCGGCACCTGCCTATAGTTTGGAAGAAGACTATCCAATAAGCGCAATAGGTGTACCCTCTCCTAATCCTAGGAGCCTCAAAACCTGAGAGAAGGTAAAAGGAAAAGACAACTGAATAGTCTTATTCATTTTCTCCAGAACCGGAAACCATCCTCGAATCTGGAACAAGTTCCTTCGAGTTCGTATATAACCATACGATGGTTTTATCCAATGGAAGTGGATGTTCGTAGTGATACGAAATGTTCCGGAGAAAAAGGGTAAAAGTAGGAGTGGCAATGAGGTATGCAACTCAGACAATCCAAAAGCCAGTGTTTTAAGAAAGTTCGGTTAACTTGGTCACTGTGTCATAGTCTAGGGTCGGGCCATGGTCGCTGCCAAAGAGAGAGAGAGAAAATAAACACTCTGCGTGCACTCTAACCTAGATCAGAATGGTTATCACTTTATCTAATCAGGATGTCTCCCACTGTATCCTCAAATTCTTCTCCAAACCTGAAAGAAGAATTAGTCGGGATCACCCGAGGAGTAAACCAACTCATCAGTGGGAGTGGGAATCGGGATCTAACTATCATCGCATGATAACTTGATGGAATCCACTCAAGTCACCACACTCCAGAAGGTATGCGCATGCCTGGCAAGTTTCGGTTTCTTTAGAAACTCCCGATGTATGTTTTTACCCCTAGGACCGAAATGACCTTGACAATGCCAACATATCAAAGAGTCCTAGTCAAGTTCAACCCGTCATTATCTTGATTGCATTAAAACTATCCGTACGAGTCCTTGACAATGCCAACATAACCGTACGACTGTCCTAACCAATCCACATATCCATGTGACAGAAAAGCATTACAGAACTACCGAACACTACGCCTCGGCAATGCACGACATACGTAGCACGAATACTAAGCAATACTAATCTGAAATGACGGAGGGCTACGGCTGGTTTTTGGCGAAAAACCTTTAACGTAATGAACTTGATATCGTTGAAGGAACCGGATAGCTTTTTATAAATATTGTGGCGAAAACCTTTGCTAAAGAGGTCACTCCCGGTGAAGGGATCTCGGCTTTTTCCCCGTAGAATGAGGTGCAGGATATTACAACTGAATACCGCAATGAAAAGCAAAAAGTAATCGACTATAGTGAAGTTATTACCCTGACGCAAACTTCTGCCCAAGGGGCCACTCCCGATGAAGGGATCTCGACCCTTGCCTCGTCGAATGAGGTGTTGGATATTCCAAACTGAATACCGCTATGCAAAATAAAAGAGAATGTCCTTGCAATAACAGCCTTTTTGAAAATTGTTCCAATAACATCGAATAGGTTTGTTTTCCTTGCATTGATCTGAATCAGCGCAGTCCCATCAATTAATCACACCACAAAAGAACGAAAATATGATGTACGTATATGCCATCCGCATTCGCCACTGGGTCCCGTCATCACCCGTTAGGTTACTTAACTAACGACAGAGCGGGGACTGGACTAGCGCGGGTGTAAAACATATACAACATCTACTAGTATATATAGCAATATATAATAATCGCTGCAGGCGTGATAAATGCAACATCACAGAAAGTAATAAGCATCACAGAACAATACAGATAATCTAGGATCCCCGGGTTTCCTTTGAACCGCAAGTGAAACCCGATGTTCCCCTGGTCGTGTGGATAGCCTGTGCAATGAAAACCTAGACCCCTGCGGGTGCGGCAAGTTACCCGCCAAAACCTGTAGCGAGGCTGCCCCTTACAGCAAAGTGAATGGACTACCCAGCACTTCACGGAATCCGGTAACTTGAGCACCCCTCCTTGGGTCAACCTGTACCCCCTACGAGTGCGGTGAATACCTCGCCAATTCTAGAGTGAAGCCCCTTCCGTCTCAAAGCCATGAGATGCGGGCCCGTTGCCTTCTAGAACCCGGCTATCCGTGCACTCCACTGTGGGGTAATCCTAGTACAGAAAAGAAAATATGTACAACGGGTACATCAACCTCAACCCGGTCGTGCCCCAAAAGAATAATATATAAACGGGCAGTGACGACAGTCCACATGTCGGACGCTCACCCCGCGATATCAAATGTACAAATATAACAAAACTGCACTACCATTGCACGTAAGCTATCCACCACGACAAATCCGCAACAACACAGCACGACACAGAACATCAACGTGAATGTCACGTTCGCAAATCCATCTAAAAGAGCTATAGCAATTAGACAAGATTTACCGCTCGAATGACATTCACGGTCACAGATAGTAATGTAAGTACTGCGAACTAACTTATTTAAAATTTCGATCGACAAAATTTCCCGAAGTGGGCCACAAGTAAAATTCCAGCACTCAAAAAAATCTGGGCCAAAACTATATATCACAAAAATCATATTTCCAAGAACTAAACCCTCAGAAAAAATTTGGGGTACTGTAGCCCAAAAAGGGCCGTGGAAGGGCCGTGGAAGGGCCGCCAAATGAGACATTTAGCGGTGGTTCCGCGGTGAAATTTTGGAGTTAGGTCTCCAAACTTTTTCTGTAGCTTTAGTTATGCCTGCATGTATTTTTAAGATGCCTAAAATAATTTTTTGAACAACATTGAAATTCGACAGCAAGCATACTGAAATGAAAATACGATTCGGAAATTTTGATCGATCGATCTTTTAAACACGTTAGAACAAGCTAGTAAAGGTTAATGACGTGGCTCTGATACCATGTAAGTCAACGGTAGCGCCCCGGCCGTCAATCCAAGGCCAAATGCGGAAACAAAAACTTTTTAGGAAACCGATGCTATCGTAGTCTTTCACCCGGATCGAATCATTAATGCTAAACTAGCTAACTACTAAGAAGTGAAAGTGGCTATACCGATCGATCCGTGTCCTTCGGTCTTTGGCCACCATCCCAAGCTCCTCGCGGCATCTCCGATCTTCGGTCTCCTCGTCGGAAGGGCACCACATCAATGAGTCTTTTTACGGGCTCCCGCTTCATCCGAAGCAACTCGAACATGAAGTTTGCTAGCCGACATATCCAAGGTGAAGTAGAGAATGTATGTCATAATTTTGTCTCAAGCATCCATTGATTCTCAACACATGAGAGTGTATGGATGGAGGTTGAAGATGATGCCATTGGTGGAAGTTGTGAGCTAGAGGACGAAGAAGAAGAAGAGAGGCTTTTGTTGTTGTGTTGCAAATGAAAAATGAGAGCTTGCATAATAATCTCAAGAGCAAAACAACCTCATATGGCTGCCCCCTCTCTCTCCACCTCTCATTTCAACACAACAATCCATCAATTAACATGACATGTTCACAAAAAAAGAGACCATGAGTCATTAGATTGCACATGCCACATTAATTGCTCCTCACGATGAAATCCACTCACAATTTCCACCAAATAAACATTAACCCAAAATGTTTAGTCCAACAAAAAGATACGGCAACATCTAAAGTAAACTCGTGACGGATCACAAGGATACCCCTCACCTGTATATACATACAAGCATCAGCATTCCGACTGAATGCGAATGCGATGAGACGAAAGTAATCCAACAAATCTAATACTAAGATCCGGCTTAAACCAAAGCCCACTAGTATGATCCGCCCGATCATGATCCGTGCACAAGTGCACGTATATGATCGAACCCTGCCATAATACGATACGGCCTCTACAACGTTTCGCCCGAAACTTGGGAAACTATCTGTGGGGGACTCTAAAGACTCGTCAATACACTGGCTGTGGATTTAACCACCAGCACGTCAGTGGCACAAGCTGTGCGTAACGGCCGCCGACGTATTGACCAAAAGGGAGATCGATGAGCGCACTCATCCTGACACCCTACTGAGCCTGTCAATGATAATATCCGTACAGTCCGGTCCGTTCGTCTATGAGTATCGTATGTCGGGCCTAGGGGGTTAGTAAAAGTCAGACCCCCAAAAGCGGTACAAGTCGTGTCGGAGTATAGCCCATAACACCCTGAGATACTACTAGAATACCTACCAGTAAATCTCCTGCCTTGGCCAAGGACTTCATATAATAGCTCTTCTAGACACAGCGCGATCTCACCCCCAATACCAGAAGAGACGAAACCCCTGCCGATCCGCTCACTGCCTCCATGTGGCTCGGGACTGTACCCAACTAAAACCTGTTTGCACGACTCCTTTGAGCCGTGGTAGGGTAGTAATCAAAGCACAGTGGGAACTAACACGAGACAAATGACGATCTCAGGTCGATGAACTAACCTCTACACATGTCACCAGGAAACTGCTATCTGACGCTAGGTATAAAACCAACTAGCATGTTCCCGGCGAGTCCTGTCCGGTGTACTCATAACCCAATGAGCACCTGCATACGTCTTAGGTGAACCAACTGACACCAATGGCTTGTGAGACCAGCCACCGACCCTCTTCGGGGTCTCGATCCGTATACATTAGTCTACTTTGGAGTATTGATGCCCTGTCTGGAAACTCCCTCGACTAGGGACCTTTTAAGGATGTGCTTATAAACCCCAGCTCCCACGTATATGATCGCTATCATACTGCTGGCCGTCAAGCAAGAATTCTAAGGGCTCTATAAACGTGTAATAGTAATCTGTAATATCACTTAAAGCATGTACACGATGATAAAGATAAACCAGATAGCATACTATCATCTTGAGTATGACTGTCCTTCCGGCATAGGTCCTCTCTCAATCATTGCAATCACGTGCCTGCGATCCAATAATTGACTTTGAGGGCACTATATCCAACACTTACAGATAACGCCCGAGTATGGTGGAAGGCGGAAGAAAGCTGTCCTGCACAGCCGATCGAATGGAAGACCTTTCACGACATGTTTAACGCGAAGTATTTTCCAGAGACTGCCCGATTTGACATGGAGCAGCAATTCATCTACATACAATAAGGCTCTATATGGAGTAAATCTGTGGATGAGTATGATGCCAAGTTCACCATGTTGAGCAGGTAAGATGTGTCTTAAATATTCGATTATCTAATATCACATACTACACAGTTAACACAAGATCGTAACAGGTTTTTGGCCCATCTCATACCGACTGCTGAGATCAGGGCCAGACGATTTCAGTAGGGTTGGACCAGGAAATCCAAGATCCTCTAGCTACATGAGATTTCCCAACCCATGACCTAGCTCTGAAGGCTTCCCGTCGATACGATGCAGTAGTGAAGAAGAAGGGCAGACCTCACTCTGCCGATGTAAAGCGCCCTGCCACTCAGATGGAAGGAGGAGCCTCTTCAAGGACACCTTTTGAACCCAGGAGACCGGGAGTACCAAATAACCGGCCCAGTCCAGATTTCTGCTTTTATTGCAAAATGAATGGACACATGGTGAAGGATTGTCGGCGTGCCAATCGCCTCTGCTTAGTCTGTGGCTCATCTGCACATGATATTAGGTCTTGTCCTCAAAGACTCAATCAGTATCAAGCATCCAGACCAGCAATCACTTATCCACAGCGGCCAGCTATCCAAGAACCTTCACCACGTCTTGCTCTCCCAGCTCCACCTCTTCATGGATCTACTGCACTTCTCCTTCGCCAGTTCCATCAAGCACAAAGGAACCTACCTCAAGAACAGATGAACGGACAGAGGAATGCTCCTCCAGCAAGGAGGAATGTACCGAGGCGACAGGCTTTTACAATGACTGTGGAAGAAGCTGAAACCACTGGCCAAGTCATTACTGGTAACTTTCTATCTTTCAAATCTATTCAATACTTGTTTACATCCATATATCTTTTCCTAAACTTAAAACATATCCCACATAACTTAGGTACAATCTTAATAGCCTCACTTCCCGCACTAGCACTCTTCGATACTGGAGCATCTCATTGTTTTATGTCGCAACGGTTCGTCTGAACTCATGCGATTCAAGTCAAATCGCTCGTATCCAACTGGAATGTCAATTCAGGGAACGGCGTTCTAAAGGCAATAATGGGGTACGACCTTTCTCCAGTAGTTGTCTGTAGCAGAGAATTCTATGCTGACTTCAAGGTGCCGGACATACCGAACTTCGATGTAGTTTTAGGTATAGATTGGTTAGGACTTTCTACGCTACCATCTGTAGGGTTCCTAGGCACGCTAATGAGGTCTCACAAGGCATCAACCATGCCAATTTCAAAAAATAGAGGTGCCGAGAAACCCTAACAAGATCGTTGGCTAGAATTTTAGGCGACAAAAGTAACTAGTTAACAATTTAACTAAAAGAACGGAAATACAAGCTTTGTAGATCCGGTTCTCCACCTCCATAGCTCCATGAAGAAGCCCCCTTGCTGTCCAAGTCCAATCCCGGTCTCTAGCGTTGGCTTCATCGGAGAAATGGGCGGGCTAGGTCATCGACGACGATGCCGAAGATGATCTACGTCGAGGCATCACAAGATCAAGCTCCCACTTCACCAAGTCATGAAACTTGTGAAGAAAACACACTCTACTACTTGGCAAGAGGTAGAGGATGAAGAAATAGGAAGTGAGTTCACTTTAAAATTGGATTTCTCACTCATTTTATCAAGTTGCCATTGATGGAGGCAAGCTTCTTCTTGAAAAAGAAGAAGAAGATGATATTATTATGATAAGTATTTCTAAAATGAGAAATAAAATGATACTTATCATAATAGTGACCAAAGTTAGGTGTAGAGAATAAACCATGGTTAGGGTTAATGGTTAGGTTTAGGAAAAGAACAAGAATGGTCAAGCTTTCAACACTTCAAGAAGTTTCTACAAAACAACAAAATAAGCCACCATCCTTTTTATTTTCCATAATGAATAAATAAATAAATAAATGAATAAGAAATTTAAACAAAACCCTAACCATTTACTTAACCAAGGTTTAAACTAAACATACACCTAAACAAGCATGTATCATCAAACATGATACAATCAAATGCACAAAAGGATATCACATATACAATGTGCACATCAAGTGAGAAAATCCATTTAAAGTGAACCAATACTAGTTAATGCAAAGTAATATATCAAATATATAATTATACATTAAATCATTAAATCAACACTTGATTTAACGATCCGGTCATGTCGAACATAACCGACTAGTATTCAATGTATCGACTTATCGAATCAACGCTTGAATCGATAACTAGGTTATATCGCATACAACCATTCGATACATTCATCCCGAGAATAGAATACTGTATCACATACACGCATTATTCTCGGTCCCGCATATATCTCATATGCGCTCCTATTTCGTTTCGCTTGAACTAGGAAACCTCTGTGTAGGACTCTAAAGACTCGTCAATACGCCGGCAGCAGGTGATGATCATATCAAACACCCACAAGCCGCAAGCGGTCTGCTAAACGTAATGGCCACCCGGGTATTGAGCGATCAGAAGATCGACGAGCAAGCCCGCTGACACTCCAGTGAATCCAACCAGTAACACTACCGTACAGTCCGGTCTCGTCGTCTGATATGTCGCATATCTTGCCTAGGGGTGGTAAACGTCAGACCCCAATAGCTCGATAAGTCGTGTCGATATGAGGTCTATAACAATTCGAGAAACTACTGGTAACACTTACCAGTAAATCTCAGCAACCCTGGCCAGGGATTTCCTGTTATAGCCAATCGAACACAGCGCAACATCAACCCCCTATACCGGGAGAGACGAATCCCCTCCTATCGCTCATTGCCTCCATGTGACTCGGGACTGTACCCAAAAACCACCGTTTTGCACGCCCTCTTGGACGTGGTAAGATGGAAATCAAAGCACAGTGGGAACCACACAAGACTCTATGACGATCTCGGGTCAACAGACTACTCTGTACCAGTGTCACCAGAGAACTGCCATCTGACGTAAGGTATAATACCATCTGGGAGTTCTCGGCGAGTCCGTCCAGTGTTCCCAGTCTCTACTGAGCACCCGTATATCATCTCTGATGTCAAACACCGATGGATATGGGATCATCCATCGCCCATCTGTATGGGTCGAGAAGGTACACGCTAGTCTACTCTGGTATATCGATGCCCCATCTCGATACACCCATGACTAGGGACTTTCAAGGATGTACTTATGGACTACCATGTCCCCACTAGTATGATCCGCATCATAGTCCAGGTAGTCAAGTACACATCCTAAGGGCTTTACCAACATGTAATAGAGAGACAATCTGTGTACACGTTAAGGTAAAGAGCAACCAGATAGCATACTATCACGTCGAGCAAGAAAGTCCTCCCTATATATGTCCCAGCATCCACTACAATATACATCCTATGTATAGCAATGGCCTCTAGGGCATACATATAACTAACACCATCAACTGTTGTCAAAGGAGGGTAGTGTTCGAGATTCCAGAGCATCCGGTCTTTTATTTCAAAGTGGAGATTATACCCTGGAGTCTATGTAACAACTCTGTTTCAGTGTACAGAAAATTTGTTTAAAAGTTAATGTACAAATGGAGTATTTACAATTCTGAGTATGCTATAAGTATTTGAATTGCTTTTGAACAACAAGAAAGCACTTATAGCTCATTGGTAAAGACTTGCACTGCTGTGACATAGCCCCTGTGTTCGAATCATCCCAGCCACATATAATGTTTTTGTTGATATTTCTTTTAAACTTTTAGAAGCTCAAAGGTTTGCATGTGCACTGCACGTAAAATGAAAAGTCACAAAGAAAACAAACATGTGGAAATTGTTATTTATACAGCCTTGAACACGTGTCTTTGATCCAACACCCCGACCCCACAAATAGACTGGCGAGATTCCCTTGGGGGCCGGCGTCGCCGGTCCAACCCATTCCAAATGCTACAATATTTTAACCCCACACCCCTTGGACTCCCCCACTAACCCTAACCTGTTTGATTTTTCTGTATTTATCCAGAGAGTGATAATTCCTCTCTTAAATCCATTTTTAATGCACATTTTTAATTCTCAATTCATTACCTTAAACCATAATTTTCGCTATAAATACCACACTACATTTTACCCCTCCTCATTCAGAAATCCCATGCGAAAACTCTCTGTTGGGGTCAAAATTTACACCTCGGTTGACCAAGTCAAAATCAAAGTCAACCACAAGCCAAGTGGGCCCAAGCCCAGGTCAAGTGGGCTAATGCCCGGGTCGAGCCCGAACATGAAGCCGCCGGCCTCCTCCATACAAAAATAAAAATTTTCTAATAAATAATTTTGGTGTATTTCTTTTATTTTTATTTTATAAATAAATGTAAGAAAAATGGGCATAAATCCAAATTTTTGTAAAGCCCATAGCTTCTTTGCAAAAAGAAATAGCACATGAGGCATGTGATGAGCAAAATACCATTTTATAAAGCCCAAGGGGCTATATGTAAAGTGTATAGCCTATAAAGGAAAAGATAATGAAAATATCTCAAGATCTTTTTTCTCTCTTTAAAAAAATCAAGGTATGTGCCTCCTTCTCCTTCTTCAAGCTTCTAAACCTTCTTCTTTCTTTTGAATTAAATCAAGAGTTTTACTCTTCCTTTTCCAAAACTAAATAGTTTTCACCACAAAACCCACAAAGGGGAGCTCAGATCTTCCATTAGATCTCAAAAAGGGGAGATTTTTAAAATCTCACCCCTCTTGTTCTTCAAGAACCGGCCAACAAAGAGGAGGAAGAAGGAGACACATCTCCGAAAATCCCACTTTGGAAAAGATCCAAGGCTCAAGAAAAGATCCCAGGCTTAAGAGAGAAGAACCTCTGAAGATTTTTAGGGAGTTCAACTCCAAGACCCAAATCCTCAAAGGAGTTTAACTCCTAATCCAGACCTTCAGGAGTTTAACTCCACTCAAAATCCTCTTTTTGGGGTTTAACTCCTATTTCTGGGATAAAACCCCTTCCTTTCGCTAGCGCCCAAAGCGTTAGCGCCCGAGCGCCCACGTGCCGGGCACGTTAAGCGCTAGCGTCCAAGGCTCTAGCGTCCAAAGCGCTAGCGTCCGAGCGCCCAGAGCGCTAGCGCCCGAGTGCACACATGCCGGGCACGTGAGGCACTAGCGCCCACGTGCCGAGAACATGAGGCACTAGCGCCCGAGCGCCCATATGTCGGGAACGTGAGGCGCTAGCGCCCACGTGCCGGGCTTGTGAGGCGCTAGCGCTCGAGCGTCCAAAGAGCTAGTGCCCGAAGTTTTAGCGCCCGTGCGCCCACGTGCCGGGCATGTGAGGCGCTAGCACCGGAGCGCCCACGTGCCGGGCATGTGAGGCGCTAGCGCCCGAGCGCCCATAGCGCTAGCGCTCGAGTGTCCACGTGCCGGGCACGTGAGGCGCAAGCGTCCAAAGCGCTAGCGCCAGCGCTCGAGTGCCTAGCGCTAACCGAAGCACCCAAGCACTGGCGCTCAAGCGTCCTTTGGATGCCTTTGCCCCCTCATTTTACATGTTCTCCACACTAAAAACTCCTCCCCCGTTAGAAAAAATTTCTAACGGGGCGCTGTCCCGCACCCCGCAAGGGGGATACTATCCCCCTTGACTCTCAGCCCGCTAACCGAGTAGCGGGACCCCCGTAAAAACTCTGCGGGGCCCCCGATATATCCAAAACCCCTTCAAAAAAACAACACTGCACATTGAGTTCGCATGACTTGTTTGACCTGTCAATCGGAGGTTCTCTCGCTCCAAAGGCGAGGGGTAATTAACGTCAACTTAGTCCGCGGCGGAGATTTGGATCCCCAGAATCAATAAACCCCAGTCTACCATAGGCAGGGGGAATCTATAATATGCCTGACAAGCGCGTGCGTATTCCCATCTCAATGGGGTGACAAAAAACACTCTACAGATTCTGGCACGCCCGGTGGGACGCTTTCTCTCCTCCCATTTCTCAGGTCAAGTGTTCATGCGAACCCATTTAATATATATGCCGATGTTTGTACTGAAATAATGTTTTTTTTCCGTGCAGCAATCAACTTTCAACGATAATGTCTCCTAAGATGGATCCAGCTTCTGATGCGACCCCGATTCCGTACGTAGTTAAGATCAATACTCGTGTGGTTCTCCCCGCAAGTTTCAGTCGACAGTGGGAGGAACTACCCCGCCAGTTTGGTTCCGTCATCATCTACCCTGCCGGAAGCGCTCCTCTGGCAGATATCCCGGCAAAACAGGTCGCCAAGCCGGTCTCAAGGGGCAAGAGGCCGAATGTTGTGATCGCTAAGGCACCACAACCGTAACTTAAGACGGTGTCTGAACGACTCTCTGGTGCTCCAGCTGGGGGCAAGACTTCCGGTACAAAGGGCAACATCAAACATTACAGACGAGCTTAGGCGACGAATCCAATAAATGCACGATCGGGCGTTTTCTCTGGCCTCTCTATCACTTGGTCTACGGTGTCTTCCCGAAGAGCCGAAGTCTGCCAAGTGCTTAAAACAGAAAAGTTAAGGCCGAAGCGGCTCAGGTATCGAGCTAACAAGAGGGCCAGGACTCCAGCCATGTGGAATCTTGCGAGGTTCCAAGAGTAGGGTTACTCCGCAACGACAGCTGAGTCGGCCGTAAAAATCAGTAATTCCTTCGAACCTCTGAAGTGGGTTCAGAAAAATGCTATGACCGTCAGAATCAAGAAGACAACGGTCCAAACGTTGCTACAAAGAGACGTGTCCTGGCCCCAACAGAAAAAGTATGACACTGTCTCTTCAAGAGTCTATCAGGCGCTCTGTGCCGTGCGAAAACAGCGGGGCAAAACTAAAAAGGAAGCGTCGGCACCATTCAAGAATCCGGCCAGGCCAGCCGCCTTCAATCGACTGCCCGCTACCGAAACATAGGGGTTAAGACAGCGATCCGTGAAATCATCCGCCGATAACAAAAAGACGGCTGGATATATTATCCATATGGTCTATATGGCGGGCGGGCGCCCCAGGGACAACCTTCACAGCAAAAGCAAGGATGGGGCCACCACATCCCAAGCCCAATCTGGCTTGAATGTAGTTGCCGCTTCCCAAGAACAGCCGCCTCCGCTGGATGATGAAAACCCTCTCGATGAGGATGATAGGCAGAAAGAACCCTCAGTCCATGCAAAGTCAAGCTCGAACAGCGAGGAAGAGCCGACTTTCCGCCCCAGGACCGCGGAGCAAGAGCCACTTCAAGAGCTTTGAAAACAGCTCAGGAGCAAAGATAAAAAGATGGCCAAGCTCTATTCGAAAATTGACGACATAACGAACGTTGTAATGCAGCTTACGGCTCAAATTGCTTGAGCGCCTCCCAATCAAGCATAAGTCACTACTCATGAGCCGGATGATGACAATCCGAAGCGGCCGATTCCTGTCCCTTTGGGTCCAAGATTGGTCGAGCTGCACAAAAGCCGGCCACATTCCGCTTCTGGGGACGCCTTGGCCCCAGATAACACTATCCCGCTAACACATGACTGGATAATGGATTTGGTCGCCAGCAAGGTTAAAACATTGGTGGCTGAAGCTGAAGCTCAGAAAGAAATTGGTAGTAGTGGGCGGCCATATCCCGCACAGTACGATCTGATCGAGTTCCTGAGTGGCTACGTCATTCCTAAGTTCGAAAGATTTGACGGGACGGGAAATGCAAATCAGCACGTTGCCTACTTTAAAGCATCGTACGGAAATACACGGGGCAATGATGCGCTCCTTCTTCGTCAGTTTGTCAACAGCCTGACCGGTGTCGCTTTCGACTGGTACGCGAGTATACCAGACGGGTCCATTATTACCTTTGCCCAAATGGAGTCTCTGTTCCGGCAAAGGTTCATGAGTGTCAGTGATAAAATCTCCATTGCTGACCTTATGAGGACCAAGCCGGGGAAGAATGAAAGCAACACCGACTTTATCTTCCGATGGTGTAATCTCACAGTTAAGTGCGAACGCCGCTGGAGTAGGACCAGTCCGTCAGCCTTCTCATTGGGAACCTCAGCAATTGGATGGTCCCATTCTTATGTACAGCAGGCCTCAAGACGTTTCAAGAGCTAACCAAGAATGTCCAAATGCTGGAATGCTCGAAGCAAGAGTCTACCCTGGACTCTCAGAGAGACAAGACTTGGAAAAGCAAGCGGGACGACAATCATAGAAGCGGGAGTTCCAGCAGTACCAATGTCTTCAATGCGTTCGACAATGAAGACAAGCGAAGGGCAGGTGATTCTAAAACCAACCGGTCTCGAAAGCCATTGTTGGGAGGAGATGGGCCTTCCCTAGAGGAGAAAAAGAACAAGATTTACTCTTTCAGAAGGGACAAGGTCCACAAGATATTTAAAGATGCCTTGAATAACGGTCTACAATTGTCGGAGCCGAAAAGACCTCAAGAGGCAAAAACGACCGACAATCCCCTGTATTGCCCGTACCACTGAGTAGTGAGCCATGCGATCGAGGATTGCTATATCTTCAAGGACTGGGTCGAGAAGCAGTATAAGGCTGGAGAGATCGAGCTGTCCAAAAGTGTGTTGGTGAACAATCAAGTTGCAACCACCAACTTTATACAGATAGAAGCTGAAGCCTTCTGGGAGCAGACAGCCGAACCCGCTGCCCCGAGAAATGAAACCGACTCACCGCAGCCTCCTTGGAGTAAGCACATATCTAATAAAATGAAGAAGATGCTAAAGCTACTTCAGAAAGAGCCCATGACGGAATGGGAAGGGCAGAAGAAGCCCACCATTCCAGCTGCTAATTCGGCCCAATCAGGCTCAAAATCCAAAAAGCTCAAGAAGAAGAAAAGTGCAGCTCGACGCGAAAAGGAATCTGCAGGGAGATCGACCATTCAAAAATATATCGATTCCCTCGAAGACTATGAACAATAGTAAAAAACTTTGATTAAATTGAAGGAGTTCCTCCCTGTAGAAGCGGCTGAAATTCTGGAGGAGTTAGAAGAAGACTCCAATGAAGAGATCCCTATAGTGACCTGCTACGCCATCCATCTTAGCAGCGACTCTGAGGAGGAGCTCTGTTTCCCCGAAGAGGACGAGGAGCTCGCCACAAAGGCCAATCAAATCCAGCTTAGAAGCGGCAGGGTTCTACCGCCAAATCAGGGAAACGCCCCAAACGGAAAGGAAAAACAGGTGGCTAATGAGGAAGATGCAGAGAGCCGGCTAATGAAAACTCAAGCCCTTCCTCAGTGGACTACGATGTCTTGGCTCATCTCCGAAAGCTCCCGTCTCTCCTGAGCATCTATGATGCCTTGGTCCTATCTAAAGAGCTTAGAGATGTTCTCATTCACGCTCTACAAAACCCCGAGCGGTATCAGGCTCGCTTTGCAGAAATTAATATGAAAGAAGCCCAGTATGCTCTGCATGCCGTCGCAATCACGTTTAAGGATGAAGACTTACTACTGGGAACGGCTGAGCATAATCGGCCACTTTACGTGATCGGGTACAGCGATGGAGATTGGATTAATCACGTATTGATTGATCCGGGATCCTCAGTGAACATCATGAACTTGCGAACTCTGAAGAGTTTGTCAATGGACGTCCGACACCTGTCAAGGGAAAGGATTGTCATTCAAGGCTTCAATCAAAACTGGCAGCAAGTTCTGGGGTCTATAGCTTTGCCAATTAAATTTGGGGATCTACAAACTGAAGCTAAGATATACGTGATCAACGCTGACACGTCTTATAAAATTCTCTTGGGACGGCCGTGGCTCCACGATTACGGCATCATTCCGTCAACTCTTCATCAATGCATGAAGTATACTAAAAATGGTGAAGAAAGACGCATTGACGGATACATCCAGCCATTCGGTGTGCATGAAGTCCGATATGAAGATTCTTGGTATTTCATGAACCACCAAAATGCTAAGCCACAACTGACTGAGAATAGAGCAGCCCTAAGACTCAAAAGCAAATCTGAGCCGGCTGTCACTTTCAAAAGCAAAAACGCCCAAGTGCGCCCGCGTTTCGGTAGCGACACTGATGAGTCTGACGCTGGAAGTCCGTCCTTCCGTAAAACTCATCCTCGTTTCGGTAGCAATACGGACGAATCCGACACTGAAAGCCCATCTAGCAGCAAAGTCCGCCCTCATCTCGGCAGCAGCACTGAAGAGTCGGAGGAAGAGGACATGTCGTGCAACAGCTATGCAGATTGGACCCCCATGCAGCAAGCGAAACTACGAGAGACCTTCGAAATTGCAGAAGGGTCCCTAGTCATCACAAGGGTGCCAGAACGGATGTGTAAAGAGCTTGATGCATTATTAATCTCTACCGTGGACCAGCTGAAAACTTTCTACGTTCCCAGGAGGAAAAGTGGACAGAAGGGCATCCTGTTTTATGGGTCAAACCCTGTTGTACACCCGGACGATTTGTCTGTCGCGTGCCTTCCCTATGAGAGCCCAGATACTATGCACCCGAGATGCGGGAATATTTCAAAAGGTGCAGATTCCGGTTATATCAAACGAAGTCGGAAGCAAAGTTTTATGAAGGGCTATGGCATCCGCCCCAGGTCCGAGCACTCATCGATGGACGAATTCCAGATAGACGGGGCATAGGCTTCATTCAACCTGATTCTAAAGTATGCTACATGATCCATGTTGGCGAAGCCAGCGAAAGATCAAATGATGATGATGAGATAGCCGAGCCAGAAGAAGCTCCTCAAGAGCTTGAAGATGGCGGACAAGCAACCTTTGACGAGCTATCCGAGATTGACTTAGGAACGCCCGATAATCCAAGTCCGACCTACATCAGCCCACTCTTGTCAGAGGAAATGAAAGAGCAGATAATTGCCCTGCTGCATGAGCTTGTCGACTGCTTCATGTGGACATACAAAGAAATACCTGGCCTTTCCCCTAAAGTGGCCATGCATAAACTGGCTATATCTCTTGATGCTAAGCCAGTCAAACAAGCTCCTCGAAGAATGAGAAGGGAACTAGAAGAAAAGGTCATCGAGGAAACCAAGAAGCTCATCGATGCCGGCTTCATCAGGGATGAGAAATATGCGGACTGGATCGCATGCATAGTCCCAGTGAAGAAGAAAAATGGGCAGATCCGAGTTTATGTCGATTTCAGGGACCTCAACAAGGCATGTCCTAAAGACGACTTCCCGCTACCGGTCATGAAAATGATGGTTGATGACACCTCAAATTACGAGATGTTCACCTTTATGGATGGCTCGTCTGGGTATAATCAGATCAAGATGTCGCCTGAGGATAAGAAGCACACAGCATTTCGAACCGATCGGAATATACTGCTACAAAGTGATGCCGTTCAGACTGAAGAACGCAGGTGCTATATATCAAAGGGCAATGACCAATATCTTTGATGACCTAATTCATAAGGTCATCGAATGTTATGTTGATGATCTGGTCGTCAAGACTAAAGCCAGGGCCGATCACATCCAAGATCTTAGGACCGTTCTCACCAGACTGAGGGAGTACAATCTGAAAATGAATTCTCTGAAGTGCGCTTTTGGCGTGTCATCGGGAAAATTCCTGGGCTTCATAGTCCGACATCGAGGGATTGAAGTTGACCCATCCAAGATAAAGGCTATCATGGAGATGCCCCCTTCGAAGAATCTGACGCAGCTAAGATCTTTTCAAGGCAAGCTTGCTTATATACGAAGGTTTATCTCAAATTTATCGGGGAGATGTAGTCCCTTCTCAAAGCTCATGAAGAAAGGAGCTCCTTTTGTCTGGGATGCCGAATGTCAAGAAGCGTTCGAAAGCATCAAACACTACTTGTTGCACCCTCCAGTGATGGCCGCTCCCATTCTAAATAAATCACTGATTCTCTACACTGCCGCGCTAGATGAGTCACTCGGTGCGCTCCTTGCCTAGAACAACGAGGAGGGAAAAGAGAATGCCTTCTACTACCTCAGTCGAACTTTAGTCGGGGCGGAACACAACTATTCCCCGATCGAAAAGCAATGCCTGGCTCTGATGTTCGCTGTGAAGAAGCTGAGGCACTATCCGCTCGCTCATCGGGTTATGCTGATCTCTAGGGTCAACCCGCTCAAACACTTAATGACCAAAGCAAGCCTAGCCGGTAGAATGTCAAGATGGGCTGTCATGCTGGTTGACTTTGACATAGTTTATACTCCTTAGAAAGCAGTAAAAGGGCAAGCTCTCACAGACTTCCATGCTGCTCATCCCGTATCAGAGGGGTCACCGCTTAATTGCGAGCTACCCGACGAGCAAGTGCTGCACCTCGAAGAAGCTGAGCCATGTTGGGAGCTCTACTTCGATGGAGCCTCATCAATGAGGACCTCCAGCAAATCAAGCGTCCTGGAGATAAAAGTGGGGATAGGATTGGTGTTCATCACGCCATCAATGGGAATCCTATGACGTTCTTTTGCTCTCACCGAGCCTCGCACAAACAATGAGGCCGAGTATGAAGCTCCGATAGCTGGTTTGGAGCTCGCCATAGAAATGGAAATCCTTCGACCACGAGTCTACGGTGATTCCCAGCTTGTCGTCAACCAAGTAAGAGACAACTATAAGATATACAAACCCGAGTTAGCTCGGTACAGAAGCCGAGTGGTGGAACTCATGAAACGGTTCACTCACATTGAACTAATGAATGTCCCTGGAGCGTTGAACGGAAAAGCCGACATACTCGCTCGCCTAGCTAAAGAGTTGGATGATCCTGACATGGACGAAATTCTAATCACAGTCAGAAGCTGGCAAATTCCGCCTCCAGCCATTTTGCGTGAAGAAGAAAGCGTAGAACAAGAGAACACTCCTGCCGAAGATGCTTCGATCATCCAAGACGAGCCCGATTGGAGAGAACCCTTCATAGAGTACCTCCAATACGACAAGCTGCCCGAAGGAAAATCTGCGAGGATTCAATTGAAGAAGAGAGCTCTCCGATACATGTTTGTAAATGACACACTATACCGCAGGTCATATGACCAACTCTGGCTCAAGTGTTTGTCATTGGCCGAAGCCCAAAAGGTCATGAAAGAAGTTCACTCAAGCGTCTGCGGGGCTCACCAGTCCGGCCGCAAAATGCGGCTTCAGATCAAACGGCTTGGATATTACTGGCCCACCATGATAAGGGATTGCGAAGAGCATGCAAAGAAATGCCATCTCTGCCAAATCCATGGTGATTTAATTCACAAGCATCCCAATCCATTGCATCCTACGGTGGCGTCGTGGCCCTTCGAAGTTTGGGGCACCGACATAGTTGGTCCAATTGATCCTCCTTCATCCAAAGGCCATTGGTTCATACTGGATGCAACAGACTACTTTTCCAGATGGGCTGAAGCTGTCCCGCTAAAAGAAGTCAAGACAGAAGATATTCTGACATTCTTCCAGCATAATATTCTATACCGCTTCGGTACGCCAAGAAGAATCATTTCTGACAACGGGCCTTCTTTCAAGAGCTTCAAAGTCTCAAGGTTCTCTACTCAGCACAAGATAGACTGGAGATATTCCTCCATCTATAATCCAAGAGCCAATGGGCTAGCCGAAGCCTTCAATAAGACTCTATGCAAGCTCGTGAGGAAAAATGCTTCAGCCAACAAGAGAGACTGGAATCTCAAACTTCACGAGGCGTTGTGGGCATATAGTACTACGCACCGTACTCCAAGTCAGTCCACT
The DNA here is from genome assembly GCA_030015575.1 of Agapanthus africanus. NCBI lineage: Eukaryota > Viridiplantae > Streptophyta > Magnoliopsida > Asparagales > Amaryllidaceae > Agapanthus > Agapanthus africanus. The sequence goes on along the minus strand of JASDDO010000024.1, from coordinate 333,096,563 downwards.
CCAAACTTATTGCTCTTAGGAGTGGAGGCGGTCCTCCCCCTCGAAGTCGAAGTTCCAAGCTTAAGAATGGCCGTTCAGTACGAGTTGACGGAGGAGGAAAACGTGCTCATTGGGCTTGAAGAGCTCGACGCCGTCGAAGAAAAGAGGCTGGCGGTGCAGCAAAATCTGGAGGTATATCGAGCCCAAATGTCACGGGCCTATGACAAGATAACCCGTTTCCGCGCTTTCAAGAAAGGTGAATTGTTGTTGGTCCTCAAAAGACCGATCATCCCCAATCGACATGCCAAGGGAAAATTCGAACCAAACTGGGAAGGACCATACGTCATCGAGAAAGTGTTTGACGGAGGATCCTACCAACTGATAAATGCCGAGGGAGAAAGGCCCATGCCACCCATCAATGGCCGATATCTCAAGAAAACTACGTATGAATGCTCCAAGTCACAGGCGAATTGAGCACACCAGCCCTACGGTCTAGATCATACATCCTGTAAAACCGTATACAATCCACGGGCGTAAACGACCCCTATCTCTCCCAAGTCCTGCCGGTGAGACTACTTTTAAAGTCCCACCAGCGACAAAAAAAATGGTATGTCCACAAGCAAAACGGGCACGGATGAAAACCCGAAAGGGCTCCATGAGTAAAAACAGCAGGACTGCCGGCGAGTTTGTGAAAACCCGAAAGGGCGCAAAGTCGTGAAAAGAGATAAAATACACTCGCAAAGTCCTCTCGATCTTGTGAGGAGAAAACCCCTGCGTGAGATCCTTACGACTCACAAAGGAGCAACACACTTAGGAATCCCTACGATTCCTAATAAGAACATACACCTGCGAGATCCTCTCCACTCGTGGGGAGAAAATGCTTTTATGAGACCCTTACGGCTCATAAAATTGAAAAGCCTTAGGTGATAGGGATCTAAACCTATCTCCTGAGCCATCGCTCCCCAACGGGCAACGGCAAATGATGTGTCGCTCCTGGCATTTCGCTTCAGTGTTAGCGGTGCTGATGCTGACCGAAAACCCAAATCCCAAGTTTTCCCAACGACAAATGATGAGTTTCTCCTGGCATTATTCCAGTGCAGCAATGCTGATGCCAAACAAGATCCAAATTCCAAGTCCCCAAACGGCGAATGATGAATTGTTTCTGATATCATATTCCAGTGCAGCGATGCAGACGCCAACCAAAATCCAACTTCCTAAAATTCTCCCAGCCCTACGGGTGGTCCCGAAGTCGACTACCGTATAAAATCCATGGGCTCAAATAATTCTCACATCCATGCCCTACCGCAACCACCAGTTACGCGGCTGGTCTCCGCCCTTGGAATTATGCTCCATTTGGGAAGACCCACTCATGTGTCCTCACGATACATAAGGAGAACAAACTTACGGGATCCTCACGACTCGTAAGAAAACACCTTCGTGGGATCATTACGACTCACAAAGGAAAAATACACTTGGGAGTCCCCACGACTCCTAAGTAGAGAGTACACATACGAGATCCTTTCGACTCGTAGGGAGAAAATGCTTTTATGGGACCTTTACGGCTCATAAAATTGAAAAGCCTTAAGTGATAGGGACCGAAACCCGTCTCCTAAGCCATAGCTCCCCAACAGGAAAAAGAAAATGATGAATTGCTCTTGGCACATGTGCTTCAGTGTTAGAAATGCTGATGCCTACCCTAAGACCAAAATTCCAAACTCCAATCCAATAGACCCCTAAGTCATTAAACTGGCAATAGATGATCTCTAAGTCGTTAAAATGGGAACAGATGATCCCTAAAGTCGTTAAACTGGGAACGAGGGAAATCTACTCATGGCAAATGATGATTCGCTCCTGGTACCATATTCCAATGAAGCGATGCTAATGCTAAACCAAAACCAAAATCCCCAAACCCTATCGTGGCAGATGATGATTCACTCCTGGTACCATATTCCATTATAGCGATGCTGATGTAAACTCAAATCATATCAAGTCGGCAAGACAATCAATGACCTCCCTGGCGGAATCAAGCTCCACCTTGGAAACAAGCCAAATCCCGACACCGCGGAAAGCGGAACAAATCAAATCGAATTCTGACACCGCAAGAAGCGGAGCAAGAAAAATCAAGCACCGATCGTCCACGTCGCTAAAATGGCAGCACCGACCGTCCAAGTCATAAAAAGGGCAGAGCCGACCGTCCACGTCGCAAAAAGGACAGCACCGACCATCCACGTCGCTAAAATGGCAGCACCGACCGTCCACGTCGCAAAAAGGGCAGAGCCGACCGTCCACGTCGTAAAAAGAGCAGCACCGACCGTCCACGTCGCTAAAATGGCAGCATTGAACGTCCAAGTCACAAAAATGGCAGCACCGACCGTCCAAGTCGCAAAAAGGGCAGACCCGACCGTCCACATCGCAAAAAGGGCAGCACCGACCATCCAAGTCGCAAAAAGGGCAGCACCGACCATCCAAGTTGCTAAAAGGGCAGCACCGACCACCCACGTCCCTAAAAGGGCAGCACCGACCGTCCACATCGCAAAAATGGCAGTATCGACCTCCACGTCGTTAAAACATGAACCAAATCAAGTCGACCTCCACGCGAAAGAAGATCCATCAATTTCGTGCACACAACCCACATATGTGGTGTGCACTTATTGATGGGGGCAATTTGTTGGGGTCAAAATTTACACCCCGGTCGACCAAGTCAAAATCAAAGTCAACCCCATGCCAAGTGGGCCCAAGCCCAGGTCAAGTGGGCCAATGCCCGGGTCGAGCCCGAACATGAAGCCGCCGGCCTCCCCCATACCAAAATAAAAAATTTGTAATAAATAATTTTGGTGTATTTCTTTTATTTTTATTTTATGAATAAATTTAAGAAAAATGGGCATAAAACCAAATTTTTGTAAAGCCTATGGTTTATGTGCAAAAAGAAATAGCACATGAGGCATGGGATGAGCAAAACGCCATTTTGTAAAGCCCAAGGGGCTATACGTAAAGTGTATAGCTTATAAAGGAAAAGATAATGAAAATGTCTCAAGATTTTTTTTCTCTCTCTAAAAAAATCAAGGTATGTGCCTCCTTCTCCTTTCTCAAGGTTCTAAATCTTCTTCTTTCTTTTGAATTAAATCAAGAGTTTTACTCTTCCTTTTCCAAATCTAAATAGTTTTTCACCACAAAACCCACAAAGGGGAGATCAGATCTTCCATTATATCTCAAAAAGGGAAGATTTTTAAAATCACATCCCTCTTGTTCTTCAAGAACCGACCAACAAATAGGAGGAAGAAGGAGACCCATCTCCGAAAATCCCACTTTGGAAAAGATCCAAGGCTCAAGAGAAGATCCCAGGCTTAAGAGAGAAGAACCTCTGAAGATATTTAGGGATTTCAACTCCAAGCCCCAAATCCTCAAAGGAGTTTAACTCCTAATCCAGACCTTCAGGAGTTTAACTCCACTCAAAATCCTCTTTTTGGAGTTTAACTCCTATTTCTAGGGTAAAAACCCCTCGTTTCGCTAGCGCCTGAGCGCCCACGTGCAGGGCACGTGAGGCGCTAGCGCCCGGAGCGCCCGCGCTCGAGCGTCCACATGCCGGGTACATGAGGCGCAAGCTCCCGAGCGCCCACGTGAGGCGCTATCGCCCGAAGCGCTATCGCCCGAGCACCTACGTGCCAGACACGTGAGGCACTAGCGCCCGAGGGCCCAAAGCACTAACGCCCGAGCGCCTACATGCCGGGAACGTGAGGCGCAAGCGTCCGAAATGCTAGTGCCCGAGCGCCCACGTGCCGGGCACGTGAGGCGCTAGCGCCCGAGCGCCCATAGCGCTAGCGCTCGAGCGCCCACGTACCGGGGACGTGTGGCGCTAGCGCCCAAACTCGAGCGCCTAGCGCTAACCCAAGCGCTGGCGCTCATGCGTCCTTTGGACGCCTTTTTCCCCTCATTTTACATGTACTCCACACTAAAAACACCTCCCCCGTTAGAAAATTTTTCTAACGGGGCGCTGCCCCGCACCCCACAAAGGGACTGCTAGCCCCCTTGACCCTCAGCCCGCTATCCGGGTTTCGGGACCCCTGTAAAAACTCTGCGGGGCCCCCGATATATCAAAACTCCTTCAAAAAAACAACAATGCACATTCAGTTCGCATGACCTGTTTGACCCGTCAATCGAAGGTTCTCTTGCTCCAAAGGCAAGGGGTAATTAACGGCAGCTTAGTCCGCGGCTGCTGGAGATTTGGATCCCTACAATCAATAAACCCCAACCTAACCTAGGCAGGAGGAATCTGTAATGCGCCTGACAAGCGCGTGCTCATTCCCATCTTAATGGGGTGACGAAAAACACTCTACACTCTCTAAAAATTCTAAGTCCAAAAAGTTGTACAAGTGGAGTTAGCAAAGGTCGAAGTTCCGGTAACGTTTCGCGAAGAATCCGGCGACGAAATGACTCCCCGATGATCCCAAAATCTTCCTCTACCTCGTCTCTCTAATTCCAATCAGTAAGTCCCATCTTCTCTTCTCACTCTCTAGTATAAAAATTCCACTTTTCAAAACTCGTCGGAAGCGGAGTTATTCCGTCTTCCGATTTTCTTTTCTTTGAAAACTCAAGTTTTTCTTAAACAACAAATTGCCATCTCTTTTTATACTGTTTAAAAAATATAAAACAAGATTCACAACAAGTTTCAATTCCAAATAATAAGTATTGCAACTTTTATTTCCATTTTACGGTAAAATACCATCATATTTACATACGATATTGCATATTCATTTTGATCATAATACCTTTAGAAAACTCACGAGATAATGACCTACCTTATCACAACACACATTCATGACATAGTACGATAACTTTTGGATCATTAGTTTGTGGGATAAATACGATTTTACATTTAAATACCATAAACATTCAAAAACCGTTTTCTTTAAAAGTGTATTAACTAATTCCTTGCAAATGCGTCTCTACAACCTATTTTGGGGAACCCGATCGGGATGGTGTGGGTTATCGTACATCCTCGGACCCAGTAGAGCGAGATGCAGATCTCCTCACGGAGCATTCGATCTCGATGGAATTTTTAATGCAGTTTTTAAGAAACATGAGATTTCGACTTACTACATAAAAAATTTATTTTAATATATATATATATATATATATATATATATATATATATATATATGAATATTACCAAAAATACCTGCTTTAAATATACTATATATATATTTCATGTTTTTCTAAATCAAAAGAATCACAAATTTCATGAAACTACCATTACAAATCAATACAATTCCAATATTAAATTAAAATACCATATACAATGAAATCTAGGTTCTATTCATTAGAAAACTTCATTTTATAAAAAAAACTACATCTATGAAAACCCTAAAAACGATAATTAAATACTTGAGGTATATTTTGAAAATATATCAAAACTAATTTTCATAAAACCCCCTCACCTTATATTAATTTACAATAAGGACCTTAGTAAACATAGGTTTAAGCGGGACCGGTTCTCTTGAGCCTCAGGGAGCCGGAGAATATGGGTGCTTGCCTATCTAAGGTAGACAACCTAAAAACGGTGTTATCAATATGGTAATTGTCTTGAAAAAAGACACAAATCCTGCGGTCCATGTGTAGCAGTTACCGATAATATTAATACTAATTCAGGGCTTCAATTCGTTTTAACGTGTCTGACTCAGACAGATTCTCAGTCTAACCTGATATCAATCAATCGATCTATTCTTGAATATGATTCAAGTATAACTCCAATTCAACATGAATTCATTTATACCAAAATTCAATCTAAATCAATATGACTCGACCGAACCGAACAATGGATATACTCTGATTACATGTATATCCATTTATATCCATTCCGTTTGCATGATATCATGGTTTCGGCAAGTCATACATTTATTAAAAAACTAATACAAAATACATTACGGGGTTCTAAAAAGGTAGACTGGTACGGAATGTGTTAGAAGTGGCACGAGACGGTCACTTTAATACACCTAACCTGAATATCCATTACTGTTGTACCACGGCTTAACGGTTCCTTGTGCTCTATATACCTTAGTCTCCGGAATAGTGGGACTTCTCTTGTATACACTGGCATATTCTATACCACGCTATAAACAATTGCGTTAACATAACAATCAAATAGTATACAGTTATATTCTTTCTATTTTTTATATCTCTACCTTTCTTTGGGACTTACCGAGCGATTGTTCGCCGACGATATTCCTTCTCTTTTTCTTTAGAATGTTGTCAGGTGGATTGGACTTTTTGGAGGTCGAGCCCAGTACTGAAGACTTGGAGCAGTTCGCCATTGACCCAGAGCTATAGATACTTGTATATATTTTATTTCAGTTCATGCCATTGTTTAGGCATTTCTTTCCATTCCTGTATTTACATTTTCAGTTGTACTTGTAAAGAAATGTTTAATAAATAAAAGTTGATATTCGGTTACATCTATTGTCATTTTTCTTGTGTACATTCATTATATTTCTTAGTTACGCTTAGCGTGTTTGCTTCTGAGTAAATACGTAGCGGGCCTCATCGCGTCTTCTTTCCCGTACACTGGGAAGCGGAGCATGACAGGTTTTGTTGGTGGCCCATGCAGGTCAGTTCTGCATGGACATGTAGGTCAATTCTGCATGAAGTCCTAAGCAATATAATCATGGTTCCACTGAGTCGTGCAAACAGGTGGATTTTGGGTACAGTCCCGAGGCACATGAAGGCAATGAGCGATAGGAGGGGTTTCGTCTCTCCCGGTATTGGGGGTTGATGTTGCACTATGTATGATTAACTATAACAGGAAGTCCCTGGTCAGGGCTGCTGAGATTTACTGATAAGTGTTATCAGTAGTTTCTCGATCTGTTATGAGCCATATACCGGCATGACTTATTGGGTTATTGGGGTAGACGATACAATCCCTAGACTCACAAATGCAGCATATTTAACGAAAAGACCGGACTGTACAATAAGTGTTACCAGTTGGCTCGACGGGAGTTTTAGCAGGTTTGCTTGTGTTTCTTCTGATTGCTCAATACCTGGGAGTCGTTACGTACAGCTTATGCCATTGACGGTTTGTGGGAATGTGATGTGATCACTGCCTACTGCTAGCGTATTGACGAGTCTTAGAGTCCCACAAAGGGGTCTCCTAGCTCAGGCGAAAAGATGTGGGGTGCATATGTGATATGCGCGAAAGCTCGATTAAATGCGTGTATTGGATACCGTATTTTAATCGGGCGTTTACTATTGGACGGGTCGTATGAGATATGACCGGGTTATTAAATCAAGTGTTGATTTAATATTATGTCCATTAGCTCATTTATTAAAACCTATTTCCTTTATGTTGCATGCATGAGTGTATCTATATGTTGATATCGATGCACACATGCAAGCATATATGTGTCATGGTTGATGATACATTGGTGGTGGCAATGCAAGACTCACATGGTAACATTTTTAGATATTTTGTTTATTTGAGAAAAGCAAAATGGCAATATAATCATGGTTGACTATTCAACTCTCTTGAGTTGACAATAGTCAATGGTTTTTTAGCCCATGGTTTTGTAGCCCATGGTTTTGCTTAACCTTAACTTACAAAATATCTAGATATTTTGTAACCATAGTTTAGCATGGATGACTTCACTTACTCTTTTGAGTTTAGGAAGGGTTATCATATTATTCTCTTGAGTTTAGTTTGAGCCATCCCTCTTCTTCCTCTCTCTCCTCAAAGCTCTTTTAGGTTTAATAGAAAGAGAAGAAAATAAAAGGAAAATGTTTTTTACGTGAGATCCAAACCCATATCACCATTCTAGTTTAGTCTAGCCCACTAGTGTGGAGTGTTTGCTTCATCTTCATCTTTGATCAAGTGAAGCTTGGAGTTTGGTGCAAAGGGACCTCGTGGTGGATTATCATGGACTTGGAAGGACACAAGCCAACCGGTTCAAACCCTACTCGATCCAAGGAATCTAGAAGGAGGTCTGCAAAGGTTGTATTCTCTCCCCACTTAGTGTTAGACACTATATAGTATGTGATACTATAGTTTGTTACTCTATTTTTCTAGTTCGATTCATGTTTGTAATTGTTTAGCACCCTCTAAATTTTTGTTATAACATGTGTGATGCAACCCTAAACCTAGGATGGTGCTAGAGAATCTCTACAGTAGTATCAGAGCCAAGCTAGAAACTTAGACGATGTTGAATATATTACGAAACCGAAACAACTCCTAATTAACAAAAACCGAAACTCTCAAAATAGCTTCTTTGTCGATTTTTATATGTGCTGGAAAATTTTTCAAACAACTGCAGAAGCTTACTGGTAATGCACTAAGAACACAGAATAAATTTGAGGCAATTCCCTCAGAATTTGGCCGAGCACCAACCCCCAAAATCCGGCGAGGCCGGCCCCTTTAACCCCGAATTGCCTTGAATTTTTCCTGTGCTCTGGTGTCTAGGTTTTGGGGTTTCAGGTATTATTTGTTTAGGCCAAAATTTCATGTGATGCTAATTTTACTTAGGGGCTTATTCGAAGTGTTTCGTAGTCGTATATTTTAACATTGTATTGGTAACTTGGACGATATTTAACAGTTCGAGCGAACATTAATCACCCCCCTTACCCTCGCTGAAAATTTCCAAGTGTTGGAATTTTCTTAAGTTAAATATATTTGAATGTTCATGCAAGTAACCCTATGGACCCTCTAGAGGAACAAAACCCTAACTCGATTCTATGACCATGGAACCGCGGCTAAACCTTAGGGTTTTCCGTAGTCCTGTGGCGCCATAGGTGAGGCAAGGGTTGACCCTTCTACGGTTGGTCCATAAACACTGTGGCACGTTTTTGGATATTTTAGCTTTGTTCAAATGTTGAGCTTTCAGGGTAATTTGTGGGTGTTTGTTGACTCGGTCGAAACGTTTAACATTGTCTTGATATTTGTGAATGTGATACAATAAATGGAATCTACACTAATTAGTTTTGTGAAAAGTAATTAGTTGCGTGTAAGTCTAATATTTCGGTCTTGGTAGAATCAGGAATCTTATTGAATTACCCGGCTTCTTTTGAAAAGGTGTTTTCATGGTTGATACCTAAATATAAGATTTGCATTATTAGGCATGAGATCCAGAATATGTGATATTCCGGATTTATGATGTCTAAAGGCAGTGTTGATTCCAATTGTTGTAGTTTTTCACTTTCTTTTCTGCGACTGTAAGTGTAGTATGTGGTGTATCTCCGGTTTCGTTGCTATACATCAACGACAATTGGGGTATGCATACTTACTTACGTTGATGATATGTGATATTATGTGTTGCTGAGATATGATGTACAGGATCGTCGTGAATGAATAGCCGGGGGTTTTATGTGAGATGAGAGTTTTTCTTTTCATTCATATAAAATTAATTGTATGTAATATTCTTTTATTGGGGCACTTCCGGGTTGAGGATAATGTCACCATTGTTGTATATTATTTACTTTTCCGCATTACGATAGACCCAAGGAGGGGAGCACAAGTGACCGGTTTCTGGGGTTCAGTGGGAGGCCATCTCGAGGAGTCGAGACCGGGTCTCCTAAACTCTAGAATTGGTAGGGTCACATGCCGCTCTCGTAGGGGTCTAGGGGTGTGGGCCTGGCGATTCATCGCGACCGTGGAATCCGTATTTTTTATTATTGGCTAAATACAAAATGCGGACCTCTTGGTATATCCTGTATTTTCATATATGTACTTCTGCTGTGGATATCCTGTGATATGATCACTTTATATGTTGAGACGAATGATGTATTATATATATGATATATGATAAACATTGCTTATGTTTTGCATCCGCGCTAGTCCCGCCCAGCTATGTTGTTAGTTAAGTAACCTAACGGTACATAACGGGACATTGTGGCGAATGCGGATGACATAAGCGTACGTTCTATTTTCGTTTCTTTTCTGTGATGGCTTAAGAATTAAATGATGGGAATACATTAATAAGATTAATGTAAACAAAAGAAACCTAAAAAGATGTTATAGAATCAGATTTGAAACCTACTCGGCTTTTTATGAAAAAGCAAGATTTCAAATTGTGGAGGTTAAGCCACTCCTTTTAAAACCATTGGATTCTACAACGATATCAAGTTCAAAGTGTTAAAGGTTTTCTTAAAAACTATTCGCAACCCTCCGTCATTTTAGGAAGTAGAGTACTTAGTATTCGTGCTACGTATGTTGATTATAGTCAAGGCGTAGTGTACGGTAGCTATGTGATGTCTTCCTACACAGCATAAGATGCAATTAATTAGGACATTCATATGATTATGTTGATTATTGTCACGCTCCGCGTCCCAGAGTGCGCTAAGATCGGCACGTGACAGAGCCAACCATGCTACCTGTGGTTAGGAAACATCCCTCCACAGTCACATTACGGCTGTCTATAAGATATCAAGAACAGAAAAATAAAATAAACAATCTAGTACATGTCCATATGCCAGAATAAACGAGTCAAGAAATAATATACGGAAGTAATAAATCCAATAAACAATAACAATCTGGAAAGTACATCCCAAATACGGGCTCACATCAGGGAATGAAAGTACGGAAAGGAAAATAAGCAAAGCTAAACACTAACATGCTCCTCACTGTTCGGCCTGTCGGCTGAAATACTCCTGATCGGCCTGCGAAAGAGATAAAGGATCTGGGCCATGCAAAACGCAGAAGTCAATGCGTCATAATAGCAATAATAATAAGCAACCAGGATATAACGAGATATGCAGGCATGGATTATAAATAGTAACATGAATGTAATAAGTAAACACGGATATAGAACAGTGAAGTGTATCAGTATATGTGACGTGCAGTGATCAATCTAAACTGTGCTACTGGGTTATCTATTCTAAAGTTTGTTTGAAATAAATTAGTGTACTCCTCCATATAACTCAAAGAATATGTCCCGTTATCCCCCGGGACCGCGGATCAGGTAGTGGGAGTCACGAATGACTCTATCCCGTTATCCCCCGGGACCACGGATCAGGTAAGAATCACGAATGATTCTGTCCCATTATCCCCCGGGACCACAGATCAAGTAATACCCTTTTAAGCTACACTACAATTACACTTTTGATTTCTCCATGCCCTCAGTGTTATGTGTTCAAGGCAGGTATTGATAAATCTGGAGCTAATGCCAACACAGGATCAAGCAGGTACAGGTTTGCCTATGAAGACAACAGGATACGTCCGTTAGGACAACATGTCAGGATTGTCGGTATTAGAAATAGGATCAGGTAACATGTCAAGTAGTAGTGTATCAGGTCATAACAGGTAATGCACAGGTATCAAACGGATGCTCATAATAAAACTGTAGCAAGTACGGGTGTACGATAAAAGTACGGATGCACAGTAAAACACGGATGCATAAATATCTATCAGGGATTTCATCTGCAACTTCATGAGTATGTAGGATGCACATTATCAAGCATGGGGTGCTAATATAACAGTAACATGAAATAATATGATCTATAGATGCAACTACACATATAATAAATGATACGGATGCACACGGGATCCGAAAACAGTAAACATTAATATGGATGTACAATACAATCAACATGTGATATTTTTATACATATGGATGCAAAATATATAACATGGCATATAACAAGATAAACTTGCATGCGACTAGATATGTAAATAACGGTATGGATGCATACGGGTATCGAAAAACTGTAAAATTGTAATATAGATGCACAATGAAATAAACATGTAATATTTTTATTCATATGGATGCAACATATGTATCATAGCATGTAGCAAGATAAACTTGTTTGAATGGATCAAACGACGGGGTGTATACGCAGCGTCCGACGTCGGGTAAACGTCGCAAAGTACACACGGTGTACAGAACTGAACTAGGCAAGGCAAGAACATGACCACGCTGTCTGGGGATGTCCACTGGGTTGCTTGGATCGTCGGCGACGGCACGGCTCCGGCGATGACCGTAAAAATTACAAGATCAAGAAAAAGAAAAAAGAAAGAAGATAAGAAGAAGAAGAAGGAGAAAAAGAAGAGACGAAAGGGCTGGTGCTCTGGGATTCGGGACAGAGGCGATGACAGAGAGGGTGACGATGAGGTGACGTCGACGATGGGTCGTCGACGGCGAGATCCACGGCTATGGCAGTGGGTTTTGGTTCTTGATGTCGGGTGAGGATTTTTGTTCAGGGATAAGGGTCGGGGAAGGTGGCGATGGAGTCAAGAGAGAGGGGAGAAGAAGAGGAGATGTCGAGGGTCTGAGGTGGTCTACTAGGTCGGAGCTCCGGCGATGGGAGAAGATGGCGGCAGGGTTGCAGGCGTAGGTTCTTGCAGGGGTTTCGTGGTCGGGGTTCTCGTCGGGGATAGTAGTTGTGGTGTCAGGAGAGAGGAAAGAGGTGGTGTTGGTGGAGTATGGTCGTCGACGAGGCGACAGCGAGGTGCAGGGATGAGAAGAGGTCGGGGTTGCTCGGTGCAGGGTTAGGCCTCGGGATCTGTCGGAGGTGAAGGGGAGAGGGAAACGAGGTCGAAGAGGAGAGGTGGTCAAGGACGGTGAGGGATGGTCGACGAGAACGGTTCGTCGGGGATCGACGACGTGGGGCTACGGCGAAGCGAGGCAGGGGAGTTGGGTTCGCTCGGGTTTACCGTGGGGTTTCCCGGGGATGGAGAAGAGAAGAGAGGAGGAAAGGAGTCGTTGCTGGTGAGGACGGGAGGCCGGCGTAGGCGTCGGCAGTGGTGGCGACGGCAACGAGCGAGAGCGGGCGTGGGTTCGCGCGTGGGTTCGAGCGCGAAAAAGAAAGAAGAAAAATGAGGGTGGAGTGGGAGAGAGGGTCGTGTATGGGTTAATGTATGGGTTAAAAAAATAAAAGAAGGAATATATCTTTACTGTAGAGGAGAGAGGGATATACTGTTAGGATTAGATAGATTAGGATTTTAAAAATATATTTTTAGTTTCTAAAATATGTAAACAGTTATATTTTTATAAGAATATAATATTAAATAAATTTGAGTTTTCTGGATAAAACAAAAATAGTCCAAAACACACCCGGGTCGAATCTAAAATTATGGTTTGAAAATATGGTTAATATACGTGTCAACAAAAACTAAAATAGGATATCCGGGTAACGAAAATGCATACCTCTAAGAACGGATACACGTAATGAGCACGTAGCTATCCAAACGAGTCCATTTCTCAAAACGGAACGAGAACAAGATGTGCGGATGCTATCATAGGATCAGGGGTATCATGCAGGCCATGATAGATATTTTAAAAATATTTTATTTGACTTTATTTGTTATACTAAAAAAATGCAGATGCCTGATATAAAGCCAATATGCAGTATAAACAATATTAAAAGTGCACGGATCCTCGTAACTAGTTAGGATAAATCATAAACAGGAATCAAGACGGGTTTCCAGCAAGCGGATCGGGTCGGATGCAAAGACGGATACCAATACACTATTCGCACCCAAAACACAATAAATCAAGAATAGCCACAAATAAAATAATACTCAAAATAGAACAAGTATAAATGAACTAGGGTGTTACACTATACCCAACTACAAAAGAATTTCGTCCTCGAAATTTCCGGAACAAGAAAAGGAAACAAACATGAATCTACAAGAAGAGCTATGGAAACTTCTGTCGAATCTCTTCTTCTCGTTCCCAAGTCTATTCTCCGTTCGAGCGATTCCCCTATGAAACAAGTACGAGCGGAATAACCTTGTTCTTGAGGACCTTTTCTCTTCAATCAACAATCGACATCGGTCGCTCTTCATAGGTCAAATCCTCCCTTACAGTCAGCTCCGAATGATTCAGCACGTGCGTCTCATCTCGAACATATTTACGGAGTTGAGATACATGAAACACGTCATGAACACTCGCCAAAGATGGTGGTAAAGCCAATCGATAAGCCACTTCTCCAACACGCTCAATAATCTCGAAAGGCCCCACGAATCGAGGACTAATCTTGCCTCCACTCCCAAAATGAATCACTCCTGTAGTCGGTGATATCTTCAAGAATACCAGATCACCAACAACGAACTTTAGAGGTCTTCTCGATGTATCGGCCCAACTCTTCTGCCGATCCTATGCTCTCTTCATGTGATTCCGGATAGTATTAACCTTCTCTATTGTTTGCACGATCAAATTCGGTCCCAACAATCTTCGTTCTCCAATATCGTCCCAAAAAACGGGCGAGCGATACTTGCGACCATACAATACATCGAATGGAGCCATCTGAATAGTCGCCTGAAAGCTGTTATTGTAAGAAAACTCCACCAAGTGTAGATGATCCTCCCATGTACCCTTGAAGTCTAACATGCAAGCTTTCAACATGTTTTCAAGAGTTTGGATCATTCTCTCCGACTGGCCATCTGTCTAAGGATGATAAGCAGTGCTAAACTTCAATCGCGTTCCCAAACTTTCCTGTAAACTCCTCCAGAAGTGCGATAAGAATCGGGTATCACGATCGGAAATGATGCTTACAGGTACTCCATACAATTTCAAAATCTCCTGCATGTACCGTTCTGCTAACGATTTCATTGACTGACCAACTAGAAATGGTATGAAATGAGCCGCCTTGGTCAATCGATCAATAATTACCCAAATTGCATTGTTGCCCTTTGGACTCCGCGGTAAAGCTGTCACGAAATCCATGGTTATATGTTCCCACATCTACTGAGGAATCGGAAGTGGTTGTAATAAACCAGCTACTCTTCGATGTTCAGTCTTAACTTGCTGACACACCAAGCACTTCGCTACAAAGCGAGCAATCTCCCTTTTCATGCCTTCCCACCAGAAATGCTGTCGTAGATCACGGTACATCTTCGTACCTCCTGGATGTACGGAATATGCGGAACTGTGCACCTCCCTCATCACTTCTTCGCGAATGTCTCCTTTCGGCACACACAAACGACTACCATAACGCAACGAACCATCTTCATGAATTAACAAGTCCGTTCGATGTCCCGCTTATACCTGTTCTCGAAACCTCTGCAATCTTGGATCGTGCGACCGCGCTGCCTTAATATTATCGATCAATGACGAATGAACTTGCAGCTGCATCAACTGTCCTGAAGAATGCGGTAACACGATCTCCAACTTAAATCTCTGAAAATCATCGATAAGCTCTCTCCGTGCAGTCAACATTTGAATTGCTGGCAACCGACTAAGCGCATCCGGTACTACATTAACCTTCCCCGGATGGTACTTGAGATCAAGAGCATAGTCAGCCATCAGCTCCAACCATCTATGCTGTCTCATGTTGAGCTCTTTGTGATCGGTGAATACTTCGACCTTTTCTCCCAGTAAGTAGTGTCTCAAAATCTTCAAAGCGAAAATCACTGCTGCAAGCTCCAGATCATGATTTGGGTAATTCTTCTCATGGGTCTTCAACTGTCTCGATGCGTAGGCTATAACCTTCCCATGCTGCATCAAAACACATCCCGAACATTTCCCAGATGTGTCGCTGTGAATCACCAATCCTATGGAACCGTCTGGTACGGTCAAAATAAGAGCGGTTATCAACCTTTGCTTCAACGCCTCAAATGCTGACGCACAACTATCCGTCCATACGAACGGTACCTCCTTCCGTGTAAGTTTGGTCAAAGGCTTAGCCAATCGAGCAAAATTCTCCACGAATCTTCTGTAGTATCCTGCAAGTCCAAGAAAACTTCTTATCTCCGCTACATTCCTCGGAATCGGCCAATCTTGAACTGCTGCAATCTTCTCAGGGTCAACGGTGATTCCATCTCCGGATACGACGTGCCCCAAAAACTTCACTTCTTCAAGCCAAAACTCGTACTTGCTCATCTTTGCATATAATCTTTCTTTCCTCAACGTCTACAGTGCGATCATCAAGTGTTCTGCATACTCTTATAGGCTCCTCGAGTAGACCAGAATATCATCGATGAACACCACTATAAACTGGTCTAAGAACGGTGAAAAGATTCGATTCATTAAGTCCATAAATATCGCCGGTGCATTCGTGACTCCGAATGGCATCACTAAATACTCGTAATGTCCATATCGAGTTCGGAATGCAGCCTTGCAAATATCTTCTGATTTAACTCAAACTTGATGATATCCGGACCGCAAATCCAGCTTCAAGAATACCCTCTTGTCACTGAGTTACTCGAATAATTCACCAATGCGAGGGATCGGCTACTTGTTCTTAATAGTCACCCGGTTTAATTCTCGATAATCGATGCACATCCTCCTTGTGCCATCATTCTTCTTGACTAGAAGAACTGAAACTCCCCAAGGTGAATTACTGCTTCGAATCCAACCCTTCTCTAGCAATTCGGTAACCTGCTTCTTGACTTCTTCCAACTCCACTGGTGCCATCGGATAGTACGCCTTTGAGATTGGCTCTGCACCAGGAACATGATCGATCGCGAACTCCACACCTCATTTTGGTGGTAAACCTGAGATGTCCTCGAACACATCCATGAACTCTCGAACTACAGCTGGCGCTTCCTCCTTATCAACTTCCATTGACGAAAGAACACTGTTTGTCGGCCTAGCCCTAAACTCGACTGGCCCGACAGAACTGCTACCTCCAGCAAAAACAAACTCCGGATGTCCGGGAATCTGGAAAATCACTTTCTTTGCCCTATAATCAATATGAGTGTGGAAAGTGCCGAGAAAATCCATTCCCAAGACAACATCGTAAATGTCAGTATCGATCACCAAGAAATCTACAAATAACTCTCGTCCGCAAATAACAACCGAACAATCTTTGCATTCACTACAAGATATGATCTTCTCATTCCCAGTGTGTATGTCCTAAGCACTAAACAGGGTCGTGCAAGCAATTAAGTGTGCAACAATAAAGTTGGATGACATACAACAATGGGATGCATCAGAATCAAAAAATGCTAATGCAGGAAAAACATGAACAAGTAGGATACCCGAAATGACTTCATCTGAAGCCAAGCTACTGAAGAACATAAGCACGATAAACAGGATTCAAGCTTGTGATAAAACATGAACTGGTAAGTAATGATGCCGAGGGAATTAAGGTAATATCACGATCATGAATCAAGGAAATGAATCAAGACTAAGACTCCAAGTTACTTAAATAGAGTACTACATTGTAACCATGCTGCAGTTCATAGTTACAATCACATAACTCCGTTCAAGTCGCCCGAATCCTAGTATCAGAATCAAAAGAATAGAACGGGAGAAACATTAGGGAACCAAAAGAATTTCAAACCGAAAGAATTTCAAACCGAGATGCAAAGCTGTTTGCATATCGTCAAGACAAACAGTCAAGAGAAAGATAAGATTCAAGGATTACGACAACAATGTGGCAGGACATGTTTCTAATCACGGATTTTCTGATTCGTGTATTGGGTCCAATACCCAACTACAAAAGAATCAAACCCGATTAACCTAAATCATATGGCTCTGATACCAAACAAACCCTGTCACGCTACGCGTCCCAGAGTGCGCTAAGATCGGCACGTGACAGAGCCAACCATGCTACCTGTGGCTAGGAAACATCCCTCCACAGTCACATTACGGCTGTCTATAAGATATCAAGAACAGTAAAATAAAATAAACTATCTAGTACATGTCCATATGCCAGAATAAACGAGTCAAGAAATAATATACGGAAGCAATAAATCCAATAAACAATAACAATCTGGAAAGTACGTCCCAAATACGGGCTCACATCAGGGAATGAAAGTACGGAAAGGAAAATAAGAAAAGCTAAACACTAACATGCTCCTCACTCTTCGGCCTGTCGGCTGAAATACTCCTGATCAGCCTGCGAAAGAGATAAAGGATCTGGGCCAAGCAAAATCCAGATGTCAGTGCGTCATAATAGCAATAATAATAAGCAACCAGGATGTAACGAGATATGCAGGCATGAATTATAAATAGTAACATGAATGTAATAAGTAAATAGGGATATAGAACAGTGAATTGTATCAGTATATGTGACGTGCAGTAATCAATCTAAACTGTACTACTGGGTTATCTATTCTAAATTTTGTTTGAAATCAATTAGTGTACTCCTCCATGTAACTCAAAGAATATGTCCCGTTATCCCCCAGGACCACAGATCAGGTAGTGGGAGTCATGAATGGCTCTGTCCCGTTATCCCCCGGGACCACGGATCAAGTAAGAATCACGAATGATTCTGTCCTGTTATCCGCTGGGACCACAGATCAAGTAATACCCTTTTAAGCTACACTTCAGTTACACTTTTGATTTCCCCATGCCCCCAGTGTTATGTGTTTAAGTCAAGTATTGATAAATATGGAGCTAATGCCAACACAGGATCAAGCAGGTACAGGTTTGTCTATGAAGACAATAGGATACGTCCGTCAGGACAACATGTCAGGATTGTCGGCATTAGAAACAGGATCAGGTAACATGTTAAATAGTGGTGTATCAGGTCATGACAAGTAGTGCACAGGTATCAAACGAATGGTCATAATAAAACTGTAGCAAGTACGGGTGCACGATAAAAGTACGGATGCACAGTAAAACACGGATGCTCAAATATCTATCAGGGATTTCATCTGCAACTTCATGACTATGTAGGATGCACATTATCAAGCATGGGGTGCTAATATAACAGTAACATGAAATAATATGATATGTAGATGCAACTATACATATAATAAATGATACGGATGCACACGGTATCCGAAATCAGTAAACATTAATATGGATGTACAATGCAATCAACATGTCATATTTTTATTCATATGGATGCAAAATATATAACATGGCATGTAGCAAGATAAACTTGCATGTGACTAGATATATAAATAACGGTATGGATGCATACGGGTATCGAAAAACTGTAAAATTGTAATATGGATGCACAATGAAATAAACATGTATTATTTTTATTCATATGGATGCAACATATATATCTAGCATGTAGCAAGATAAACTTGCCTGAACGGATCACATGACGGGGTGTATACGCAGCGTCCGACGTCGGGTAAACGTCGCAATGTACACACGGCATACAGAACTGAACTAGGCAAGGCAAGAACACGACCACGCTGTCTAGGGATGTCCACTGGGTTGCTCAGATCGTCGGCGACGGCACGGCTCCGGCGATGACCGGAAAAATTACAAGATCAAGAAAAAGAAAGAAGAAAGAAGAAGAAGAAGAAGAAGGAGAAGAAGAGAGGAAGGGGCTGGTGCTCTGGGATTCGGGACATAGGCAATGACAGAGAGGGTGACGATGTGGTGACGTCGACGATGGGCCGTCGACGACGAGATCCACGGCTATGGCAGCGGGTTTTGGTTCTCGATGTCGGGTGAGGATTTTTGTGTAGGGAAAAGGGTCGGGGAAGGTGGCGACGGTGTCAAGAGAGAGGGGAGAAGAAGAGGAGATGTCGAGGGTGTGAAGTGGTCAACGAGGTCGGAGCTCCGGCGACGGGAAAAGATGGCGGCAGGGCTGCAAGCGTAGGTTCTTGCAGGGGTTTCGTGGTCAGGGTTCTCGTCGGGGATGGTAGTTGTGGTGTCAGGAGAGAGGAGAGAGGTGGTGTTGGTGGGGTACGGTCATCGACGAGGCGACATCGAGGTGCAGGGATGAGAAGAGGTCGGGGTTGCTCGGTGCAGGGTCAGGCCTCGGGATCTGTCGGAGGTGAAGGGGAGAGGGAAATGTGGTCGAGGAGGAGAGGTAGTCGAAGAGGGTGAGGGATGGTCGACGAGAACGGTTTGTCGGGGATCGGCGACGTGGGGAGACGGCGAGGCGAGGAAGGGGAGTTGGGTTCGCTCGGGTTTGCTGTGGGGTTTCCCGGGGATGGAGAAGAGAAGAGAGGAGGAAAGGAGTCGGTGCTGGTGACGAGGGGAGGCTAACATGGGCGTCGGCGGTGGTGGCGACGACAACGAGCGAGCGCGGGCGTTGGTTCACGCGTGGGTTCGAGCATGAAAAAGAAAGAAGAAAAATGAGGGTGGAGAGAGAGAGAGACGTGCATGGGTTAATGTATCGGCTAAAAAAATAAAAGAAGGAATATATCTTTACTGTAGAGGAGAGAGGGATGTACTGTTAGGATTAGATAGATTAGGATTTTAAAAATATATTTTTAGTTTTTAAAATATGTAAACAGTTATATATTTAAAAGAATATAATATTAAATAAATTTGTGTTTTCTGGCCAAAACAAAAATAATCCAAAACACGTCCATGTCGGATCTAAAATTATGGTTTGAAAATACGGTTAATATACGTGTCAACCAAAACTAAAACAGGATATCCGGGTAACGAAAATGCATACCCCCAAGAACGGATACACGTAGCGTGCACGCAGCTATCCAAACGAGTCCGTTTCACAAAACGGAACGAGAACAAGATGTGTGGATGCTACCACAGGGTCAGGGGTATCATGTAGGCCATGATAGATATTTTAAAAATATTTTATTTGACTTTATTTGTTATACTAAAAAAAGCATTTGCCTGATATAAAGCCAATATGCAGTATAAACAATATTAAAAGTGCACGGATCATCGTAACTAGCCGGGATAAATCATAAACAGGAATCAAGACGGGTTTCCAGCAAGCAGATCGGGTCGGATGTAAAGACGGATACCAATACACTATTCACACCAAAAACACAATAAATCAAGAATAGCCACAAATAAAGAAATACTCAAAATAGAACAAGTATAAATGAACTAGGGTGTTACACTATACCCAACTATATAAATAATTTCGTCCTCAAAATTCCCGGAACAAGAAAATGAAACAAACATGAATCTACAAGAAGAGGTGTGGAAACTTCTGTCGAATTTCGTCTTCTCATTCCCAAGTCGATTCTCCGTTTGAGCGATTCCCCCATGAAACAAGTACGAGCGGAATCACCTTTTTCTTGAGGACCTTTTCTCTTCGATCAACAATCGATATCGGTCGCTCCTCATAGGTCAAATCCTCCCTTACAGTCAGCTCCGAATGATTCAGCACGTGCGTCTCATCTCGAACATATTTACGGAGTTGAGATACATGAAACACATCATGAACCCTCGCCAAAGATGGTGGTAAAGCCAATCGATAAGCCACTTCTCTAACAAGCTCAATAATCTCGAAAGGCCCCACGAATCGAGGACTAAGCTTGCCTCGACTCCCAAAACGAATCACTCCTCTAGTCAGTGATATCTTCAAGAATACCAGATCACCAACAGCGAACTCTAGAGGTCTTCTCGATGTATGGGCCCAACTCTTCTGCCGATCCTGTGCTGTCTTCATGTGATTACGGATAGTATTAACCTTCTCTATTGTTTGCACGATCAAATCCGTTCCCAACAATCTTCGTTCTCCAATATCGTCCCCACAAACGGGTGAGCGACACTTGCGACCATACAATGCTTCGAATGGAGCCATCTGAATAATCGCCTGAAAACTGTTATTGTAAGAAAACTCCACCAAGTGTAGATGATCCTCCCATGAACCCTTGAAGTCTAACATGCAAGCTCTCAACATGTTTTCAAGAGTTTGGATCGTTCTCTCCGACTGGCCATCTGTCTGAGCATGATAAGCGGTGCTAAACTTCAATCGCGTTCCCAAACATTCCTGTAAACTCCTCCAGAAGTGTGATAAGAATCGGGTATCACGATCGGAAACGATGCTTACAGGTACTCCATGCAATTTCACAATCTCTTGCATGTACCGTTCTGCTAACGATTCCATTGACTGACAAACTCGAAATGGAATGAAATGAGCTGCCTTGGTCAATCGATCAACAATTACCCAAATTGCATTGTTGCCCTTTGGACTCCACGGTAAAGCTGTCACGAAATCCATGGTTATATGTTCCCACATCCATGAGGAATCGGAAGTGGTTGTAATAAACCAGCTACTCTTTGATGTTCAGCCTTAACTTGCTGACACACCAAGCACTTCGCTACAAAGCGAGCAATCTCCCTTTTCATGCCTTCCCACCAGAAATGCTGTCGTAGATCACGGTACATCTTCGTGCCTCCTGGATGTACGGAATATGCAGAACTGTACGCCTCCCTCATCACTTATTTGCGAATGTCTCCTTTCGGCACACACAAACGACTATCATAACGCAACGAACCATCTTCATGAATTAACAAGTCCGTTCGAAGTCCCGCTTGTACCTGTTCTCGAAACCTCTCCAATCTTGGATCGTGCGACTGCGCTGCCTTAATATTATCGATCAATAACGAATGAACTTGCAGCTGCATCAACTTTCCTGAAGAATGCGGTAACACGATCTCCAACTTAAATCTCCGAAAATCATCGATAAGCTCTCTCCGTGCAGTCAACATTTGAATTGCTGGCAACCGACTAAGCGCATCCGGTACTACATTAACCTTCCCCGAATGGTAGTTGAGATCAAGATCATAGTCAGCCATCAGCTCCAACCATCTATGATGTCTCATGTTGAGCTCTTTCTGTGTGAACACGTACTTTAGGCTTTTGTGATCGGTGAATACTTCGAACCTTTCTCCCAGTAAGTAGTGTCTCCAAATCTTCAAAACGAAAATCACTGCTGCAAGCTCCAGATCATGAGTTGGGTAATTCTTCTCATGGGTCTTCAACTGTCTCGACGCGTTGGCTATAACCTTCCTATGCTGCATCAAAACACATCCCAAACCTTTCCCTGATGCGTCGCTGTGAATCACCAATCCTACGGAACCGTCTGCTACAGTCAAAATAGGAGCGGTTATCAACCTTTGCTTCAACGCCTCAAAAGATGACGCACAACTATCCGTCCATACGAACGGTACATCCTTCCGTGTAAGCTTGGTCAAAGGCTCGGCCAATCGAGCAAAATTCTCCATGAATCTTCTATAGTATCCTGCAAGTCCAAGAAAACTTCTTATCTCCGCTACATTCCTCGGAATCGGCCAATCTTGAACTGCTGCAAACTTCTCAGGGTCAACGGCGATTCCATCTCCGGATACGACGTGCCCCCAAAACTTCACTTCTTCAAGCCAAAACTCGCACTTGCTCATCTTTGCATATAATCTTTCTTGGCTCAACGTCTGCAGTGCGATCTTCAAGTGTTCTGCATACTCTTCTAGGATCCTCGAGTAGACCAGAATATCATCGATGAACACCACTATAAAATGGTCCAAGAATGGTGAAAAGATTCGGTTCATCAAGTCCATAAATATCGCCGGTGCATTCGTGATTCCGAATGGCATCACTAAATACTCGTAATGTCCATATTGAGTTCGGAACGCAGGATTGCAAATATCTTCTGATTTAACTCGAACTTGCTGATATCCGGACAGCAAATCCAGCTTCAAGAATACCCTCGTGCCACTGAGTTGCTCGAATAATTCGCCAATGCGAGAGATCGGGTACTTGTTCTTAATAGTCACCCGATTTAATTCTCGATAATCGATGCACATCCTCCTTGTGCCATCTTTCTTCTTCACTAGAAAAACTGAAACTCCCCAAGTTGAATTACTGCTTCGAATCCAACCCTTCTCTAGCAATTCGGTAACCTGCTTCTTGAATTCTTCCAACTCCACTGGTGCCATCGGATAGTACGTTTTTGAGATTGGCTCTGCACCAGGAACAAGATCGATCGCGATCTCCACATCTCGTTTTGGTGGTAAACCCGAGATGTCCTTGAACACATCCATGAACTCTCGAACTACAGCTGGCGCTTCCTCCTTATCAACTTCCATTGACGAAAGAACACTGTTTGTCGGGCTAGCCCTAAACTCGACTGGCCCGACAGAACTGCTACCTCCAGCAAAATCAAACTCCGGATGTCCGGGAATCTGGAAAATCGCTTTCTTTGCTCTACAATCAATGTGAGCGTGGAAAGTGCCGAGAAAATCCATTCCTAAGACAACATCGTAACTATCAGCATCGATCACTAAGAAATCTGCAAATAACTCTCGTCCGGAAATAACAACCGAACAATCTTTACATTCACTACAAGATATGATCTTCCCATTCCCAGTGTGTATGTCCTAACAACTAGATAGGGTCGTGCAAGCAATCAAGTGTGCAGCAATAAACTTGGACGACATACATTAATGGGATGCATCAGAATCGAAAAATGCTAATCCAAGAAAAACATGAACAAGTAGGATACCCGAAACGACTTCATCTTAAGCCAAGATACTGAAGAAGGTAAGAACGATAAACATGATTCAAGCTTGCGATAAAACATGAACTGGTAAGTAATGAAACCGAGAGAATTATGGTAATATCACGACCATGAATCAAGGATATGAATCAAGACTAGGACTCCAAGTTACTTAAATAGAGTACTGCATTGTAACCATGCTGCAGTTCATAGTTACAATCACATAAATCCGTTCAAATCGCCCAAATCCTAGTATCAGAATCAAAAGAATAGAACGGGAGAAAAATAGGGAACCAAAAGAATTACAAACCGAGATGCAAAGTTGTTTGCATATCGTCAAGACAAAGGGTCAAGAGAAAGATAAGATTCAAGGATTACGACAACAATGTGACAGGACATGTTTCTAATCGCGGATTCTCTGATTCGTGTATTGGGTCCAATACCCAACTACAAAAGAATCAAACCCGATTAACCTAAATCCTATGGCTCTGATACCAAAGAAACCCTGTCACGCCCCGCGTCCCAGAGTGCGCTAAGATCGGCAAGTGATAGAGCCAACCATGCTACCTGTGGCTAGGAAACATCCCTCCACAGTCACATTACGGTTGTCTATAAGATATCAAGAACAGTAAAATAAAATAAACTATCTAGTACATGTCCATATGCAAGAATAAAAGAGTCAAGAAATAATATACAGAAGCAATAAATCTAATAAACAATAACAATCTGGAAAGCACGTCCCAAATACGGGCTCACATCAGGGAATGAAAGTACGGAAAGGAAAATAAGCAAAGCTGAACACTAACAAGCTCCTCACTGTCCGGCCTGTCGGCTGAAATACACCTGATCAGCCTGCGAAAGAGATAAAGGATCTGGGCCATGCAAAACCCATACGTCAGTGCGTCATAATAGCAATAATAATAAGCAACCAGGATGTAACGAGATATGCAGGCATGAATTATAAATAGTAACATGAATATAATAAGTAAACACGGATATAGAACAGTGAAGTGTATCAGTATATGTGATGTGCAGTGATCAATCTAAATATGCTACTGGGTTATCTATTCTAAAGTTTGTTTGAAATCAATTAGTGTACTCCTCCATGTAACTCAAAGAATATGTCCCGTTATCCCCCGGGACCACGGATCAGGTAGTGGGAGTCATGAATGACTCTGTCCCGTTATCCCCTAGGACCACGGATCAGGTAAGAATCATGAATGATTCTGTACCGTTATCCCCCGGGACCACGGATCAAGTAATACCCTTTTAATCTACACTTCAGTTACACTTTTGATTTCCCCATGCCCCCAGTGTTATGTGTTCAAGTCAAGCATTGATAAATCTGGAGCTAATGCCAACGCAGGTTCAAGCAGGTACAGGTTTGTCTATGCAGACAACAGGATACGTCCGTCAGGACAACATGACAGGATTGTCGGCATTAGAAACAGGA
The DNA here is from genome assembly GCA_030015575.1 of Agapanthus africanus. Lineage (NCBI taxonomy): Eukaryota > Viridiplantae > Streptophyta > Magnoliopsida > Asparagales > Amaryllidaceae > Agapanthus > Agapanthus africanus. Next base: position 333,071,097 of record JASDDO010000024.1, on the reverse strand, counting down.
TCAGGTAACATGTCAAGTAGTGGTGTATCAGGTCGTGACAGGTAGTGCACAGGTATCAAACGGATGCTCATAATAAAACTGTAGCAAGTATGGGTGCACAATAAAAGTACGGATGCACAGTAAAACACGGATGCACAAATATCTATCAGGGATTTCATCTGCAACTTCATGACTTTGTAGGATGCACATTATCAAGCATGGGGTGCTAATATAACAGTAACATGAAATAATATGATCTGTAGATGCAACTATACATATAATAAATGATACGGATTCGCACAGTATCCGAAAATAGTAAACATTAATATAGATGTACACTGCAATCAACATGTGATATTTTTATTCATATGGATGCAAAATATATAACATGGCATGTAGAAAGATAAACTTGCATGCGACTAGATATGTAAATAACGGTATGGATGCATACCAGTATCGAAAAACTGTAAAATTGTAATATGGATGCACAATAAAATAAAAATGTAATATTTTTATTCATATGGATACAACATATGTATCATAATATGTAGCAAGATAAACTTGTCTGAACGGATCGCACGACGGGGTGTATACGCAGCGTCCGATGTCGGGTAAACGTCGCAATGTACACACGGCGTACAGAACTGAACTAGGCAGGGCAAGAACATGACCACGCTGTCTGGGGATGTCCACCGGGTTGCTCGGATCTTTGGCGACGGCACGACTCCGGGGATGACAGAAAAAATTACAAGATCAAGAAAAAGAAAGAAGAAAGAAGAAGAAGAAGAAGAAGAAGGAGAAGAAGAGAGGAAGGGGTTAGTGCTCTTGGATTCGGGACAGAGGCGAGGACAGAGAGGGTGACGATGAGGTGACATTGATGATGGGCCGTCGACGGTGAGATCCATGGCTATGGCAGCCTGTTTTAGTTATTGATGTTGGGTGAGGATTTTTGTGCTGGGAAAAGGGTCGGGGAAGGTGGCGATGGTGTCAAGAGAGAAGGGACAAGAAGAGGAGATGTCGAAGGTGTGAGGTGGTCGACGAGGTCGGAGCTCCGGCGATGGGAGAAGATGGCGGCAGGGTTGCAGGCGTAGGTTCTTGCAGGGGTTTCGTGGTCGAGGTTCTCGTCGGGGATGGTAGTTGTTGTGTCAGGAGAAAGGAGATCGGTGGTGTTGATGGGGTATGGTCGTTGACGAGGCGACGACGAGGTGCAGGGATGAGAAGAGGTCGGGGTTGCTCGGTGCAGGGTTAGGCCTCGGGATCTGTCGGAGGTGAAGGGGAGAGGGAAACGAGGTCGAGGAGGAGAGGTGGTCGAAGAGGGTGAGGGATGGTCGACGAGAACGATTCGTCGGGGATCGACGATGTGGGGCGAAGGTTAGGCGAGGCAGGGGAGTTGGGTTCGCTCGGGTTTGCCATGGGGTTTCCCAGGGATGGAGAAGAGAAGATAGGAGGAAAGGAGTCGGTGCTGGTTACGAGGGGAGGCCGACGTGGGCGTCGGCGGTGGTGGCGACGGCAACGAGCGAGCGCGGGCGTGGGTTCACGCGTGGGTTCGAGCGCGAAAAAGAAAGAAGAAAAATGAGGGTGGAGAGAGAGAGACGTGCATGGGTTAATGTATGGGTTAAAAAAATAAAAGAAGGAATATATCTTTACTGTAGAGGAGAGAGGGTTATACTGTTAGGATTAGATAGATTAGGATTTTAAAAATATATTTTTATTTTTTAAAATATGTAAACAATTATATATTTAAAAGAATATAATATTAAATAAATTTGAGTTTTCTGGCCAAAACAAAAATAGTCCAAATCACGCCCGGGTCGGGTCTTAAATTATGATTTGAAAATACGGTTAATATACGTGTCAACCAAAAATAAAATAGGATATCCGGGTAACGAAAATGCCTACCCCCAAGAACGGATACACGTAGCGTGCACGTAGTTATCCAAACGATCTGTTTCTCAAAACGGAACGAGAACAAGATGTGAGGATGTTACCACAGGGTCATGGGTATCATGCAGGCCATGATAGATATTTTTAAAATATTTTATTTGACTTTATTTGTTACACTAAAAAAATGCAGATGCCAGATATAAAGCCAATATGCAGTATAAATAATATTAAAAGTGCACGGATCCTCGTAACTAGCCGGGATAAATCATAAACAAAAATCAAGATGGGTTTCCAGCAAGCGGGTCGGGTCGGATGCAAAGACGGATACCAATACACTATTCGCACCCAAAACACAATAAATTAAGAATAGCCGCAAATAAAGAAATACTCAAAATAGAACTGGTATAAATGAACTAGGGTGTTACAATTATAGTCAAGGGTCATATGAGTGGGTCTGATTAATCATTAAATGGCGGGTAGAACTTGACTGGTACTTATGATATGTTGATTATAGTCAATGTCATAAGTTATTAAGGGTAAAGACCATATCGGGAGTTTCAAGTGTTGAAATTTGCAATGAGATTGCATACCTACTATATGATAGTAGGATCCCGATCCCACTATGAGCAATAGTTGCTCCCGGGAGAGTTTAACACTTTACAATTAACTAACTCATTAGGTGTCTAGAAAAGTGTCAACGCGGCTATGCCTCTGGGAAAATGAGGTTTATTTTAATTAGGTCCGTGCGAAACCACGGGGAACCTCCCTCAGAAGTACCGACCCTGGCCTGGCTGAACGGTTAGCGAAGTTGCAGAATGTAATTAATCCTGGCTAATTTTTTCCTTTTAAGATTTGAAGGATAATTTGATAAAAGCAGTGGGAGATATCGATTAGATAAGATAATAAACCAATCTGATCTTTGCAAGAGATTTCGCTGAGTGTATTCTTTTCTCTCTCCTAATGGCAGATAACCATGAATGGACTTAAGCAACTATTAGAGAAAAATAAGCTAAGTGAACCGAACTATAAAGATTGGCTGATGAACATTAGCATTGCTCTAACATATGATAAAGTATCATATGTCCTCACTGTCAAAGCCCCTCCCAAATCAGGCCTTGAATCTTCTGTTGCGGATAAGGAGATCCACAAAACGTGGGATATTGACTGTGCTACCGCCAATTGCCTCGCGCTTGCATCGATGGACAATTCACATCAAAAGCAGCACAAGGAGATGGATGTTCAATCCATCTTTCTCCATACAAAGAATTTATATGGAGAGCAATCTCGTATCCTATGATACGAAGCGTCTCGAAAGCTGTTTCAGATGCGGATGGCTCCTGGCATATCAGTAGGTGACCATGTTTTGAAGATGATAGCTCTTATTGAAGAGCTTGAGGGCCTCGAATGGATAATGGATAACGAGCAATATACAGATATTGTTCTACAGTCTCTTTCTCTGCCTTTGCTCCTTTTGTAGTAAACTTCAACATGCACAAGATGGAGAAGTCACTACCCGAACTTCTCAATATGTTGAGAAATGCGGAGAGCACGCTTAAGGTGAAGTCTCCCTCCCTGCTTGTTGGACAATCTTCTTCTTTCGTCCCAAAAGCCAAGGCCAAGGGAAAGAACAAGAGGAAATCCACCAAGCCGAGAGGTGGAATAAAAAAGTCAAAGGGGAAAGACAAATCCAAAGCTGCGAAGTCGGGAAAAGGAGAATGTTTCTTTTACAAGAAGACGGGATACTGGAAGTGGAACTGTACTGAGTACCTTGGTCTCAAGAAAAAGAAGCATGGTGATGCTTCAGTTTCAGGTGTGTTCGTAACCGAAAACTATTTTTCTATAAACTCTTCTTCCTGGGTATTGGATACCGGTTCGGGTTCTCATATATGCAATTCTGTGCAGAGGCTGAGAAATAGCAGAGTTTTGAAGACAGGTGATCATACTCTCCGGGTTGGAAATGGTTCCAATGTACATGCAGTTTCAGTGGGAGAGTATCATCTGGGGTTGCCATCGGGTTGTATATTGGTTTTGAACCCATGTTATTTTGTACCAAGCATACTTTGTAATATTTTATCCGTTTCTTTGTTAGACAATGAAAGATATCATTTTGTATTGCAGCATAATGTTATAAACATTAAACTGAGTCAAGAGTTGATTGGTTATAGTACACTTAATAACGGGATATACGTCCTTAATCAACACACAGTTTTCAACATACAACACACAAACAAAAGAAAATTTTCAGATATAAATGAAGTTTTTCTTTGGCATTGTAGACTTGGTCATATTAATGAAACAGGACTATACAAGCTTCATAAAGATGGATATTTAAATTCTTTTGAGTATATATCTTATGCGACTTGTCAGTCTTGTATCAAAGGGAAAATGACTAAAACTCCGTTTACTCACGGAGAAAGAGCTACTGAGCTCTTGGGTCTCATACATAGTGATGTATGTGGGCTAATGTATATACATGCGAAGGCGGTTTTTCTTACTTCATAACTTTTACTGATGATTTCTCAAGATTCGGTCATGTGTTTTTAATAAAACATAAGTCTGAAGCTTTCGAGAAATTCAAGGAGTACAAACTTGAAGTAGAAAAACAAACTGGAATGTGCATCAAGATACTTCGATCAGATCGAGATGGAGAGTATCTTAGTACTGAGTTTTCGAACTTCCTAAAAGAGAATGCGATTCTCTCTCAGTTCACTCCCCCTTACACACCACAGCACAACGGTGTGTCAGAGCGGCAGAATCGAACCCTATTAGATATGGTACGATCTATGATGAGTGATACTGAGTTGCCCTTCTCCTTTTGGGGGCATGCATTGGAGACTGTAGCTTTTCTGTTGAACAGGGTTCCAACCATGACCGTGTCTACCACTCCATATGAGATATGGTATGGGAAGAGACCATCTCTTAAGCGAGTTAAGATTTGGGGTTGTCCGGCTTTTGTCAAAAAGCAAAATCCGGACAAAATCGAGACACGATCAGTCAAGTGTATATTTGTGGGATATGCAAAAGATTCATATGGATATCTTTTCTACCACAAGGAGGAACAAAGGGTGTTTGTTTCTCGAAATGCTACGTTTTTAGAAAATGAGATTTTTCCAAATGATGCTGATGGCAATGTGGTAGATCTAGAAGATGTTCTAGAGACACAAGTTACAAATGACGACCTGGTTGAACCTGAAGTTGCAACAGAACCTAATGACCCTCAACCACTCCGTAGATCTGGTAGGGCTTCTCGCCCATCGGAGAGGTACTACGGTTTCCTCGTTGATGGTGATGGAGAAGATTGCATCATGGATGATGATGACCCTACCAGTTTTCAGCAAGCTATCACGAGTGGTGACTCAGTGAAGTGGCTGGATGACATGAGATCCGAAATGGAGTCTATGTACACAAAAAAAGTATGGAATTTGGATGTTGTACCCTCTGGGGTAAAACCCGTAGGGTGCAAATGGATCTTTAAGAGAAAGATCGGTGTAGATGGGCAGGTGGAGACCTATAAGGCAAGGCTTGTCGCGAAAGGATTTCGACAAAGACCAGGACTGGGCTATGAAGAAACCTTTTCTCCTGTAGCCATGCTTAAATCCATTCGGATCCTACTTGCTATTGCTGCTCACTACGACTATGAAATCTGGCAGATGGACGTTAAAACGGCTTTTCTAAATGGTGATTTAGAAGAATGCGTTTATATGGATCAGCCAGAGGGCTTCTTCGATAGTGGGAGCAGCGGGAAAGCATGTAGGTTGCTTAAATCCATTTATGGATTAAAACAGGTATCACAGAGTTGGAACATCTATTTTGATGATGTTATCAAAGAGTTTGATTTCGTCAAAAATCTAGATGAACCTTGTGTTTATAAGAAGATTATAGGAAGTACTGTCACATTCCTCGTATTGTACGTGGATGATATTCTTCTGATGGGAAACGATGTTCCTATACTACAATCGGTCAAACTGTTCTTATCACAAAGGTTCTCTATGAAGGACCTGGGTGATGCCTCGTACATTTTGGGCATGAAGATCTATAGAGATAGATCTAAAAGGTTATTGGGATTGTCCCAAACCAAGTACATTAACACCATCCTAAAGAGGTTTAGTATGGAAGAATCCAGGCGGAGTTTCTTACCCGCTAGTCATGGAGTCACTCTATCCAAGGACTTTTGCCTAAAGACTGATGAAGAGAGAGCTCGCATAAGCATTATACCCTACGCTTCTGTTGTAGGATTTATAATGTATACGATATTATGTACACGCCCTGATGTGGCTTATGCATTGGGTGTAGTAAGCAGGTATCAATCCAACCCAGGGGAGAATCACTGGGCTGCTGTGAAGAATATTCTTAAGTACTTGCGAAGAACTAAAGAAATTTTCTTGGTGTATGGTAACGGGGATCTCCAAATGGAGGCCTTTACCGATTCGAGCTTCCAGAGTGATAAGGATGACAGCAAATCTATCTCAGGGTTTGTCTTTACCCTCAATGGAGGGGCGGTGTGTTGGAAGAGTTCCAAACAGGATACCGTTGCAGACTCCACGATGGAAGCTGAGTATATTGCTGCAAATGATGCTGCCAAGGAAGCCGTCTGGATTAGGAAGTTCATCTCGGAGCTAGGAGTAGTTCCGTCCATTATTGATCCAATACCATTGTATTGTGATAATAATGGGGCTATGGCGTTAGCCAAAGAGCCCAGGTCTCATCAGCGACCCAGACACATTCTCAGGCGATATCATCTGATCCGGGACATAGTTGATCGCCGCGAGATCGAGATTCGGAGAGTAGATACAAAAGATAACACCGCGGATCCACTCACCAAGGCCCTCCCTTTTCCGCAGCATGAGTGACTTTTTGAGATGTTGGGTATGAGATACTCCAATAATTGACCTTAGTGCAAGTGGGAGATTGTTGGATATATGTATACCCTAGAGGCCATTATATGATAGTGTATGTACCGGTGTGTGTGTGTGTGTGTGTGTATGTGTGTATTCAGGGGACATTCTTGCTCGACATGATAGTATGCTATCTGGTTGCACCTTTTATCTTGACATGTTCATTTGATCATGCTTTCATTCATTTGGTACATGTTGATATAGCCCTTAGAATATGCAGGACTACTGAGATTATGATGCGAATCATACTAGTGGGACATGTGTAGTCTATGAGCATATCGTTGAAATGTTCCTAGTCATGAGTGTATCGAGACGGGGCATCGATATTACCATAGTAGACTAGCGTATACGTTGCTTGTCCCATATGATGGGCAATGGATGATCCCATATCCATTGGTGTGGTGACACCAAAGACCGTATACGGGTGCTCAGTGAGACTGGGTACACTGAACGGACTCGCCGAGAACTCCTATGTAGTATTATATCTATCGTCGGATAGAAGTTCTCAAGTGACACTGGTACAGGTTAGTCTGTAGACCTGAGATCGTCATAGAGTCTTGTGTGATTCCCACTGTACTTTGATCTCTACCCTACTATGGCTCTACTGAGTCGTGCAAACAGGTGGATTTTGGGTACAGTCCCGAGGCACATGGAGGCAATGAGCGATAGGAGGGGTTTCTTCTTTCCCAGAATTGGGAGTTGATGTTGCACCATGTACGATTGGCTACAACAGGAACTCCCTGGCCAGGGCTGCTGAGATTTACTGATAAGTGTTATCAGTTGTTTCTCGATCAGTTATGAGCTATATACCGGCATGACTTATTGGGTTATTAGGGTCGACGATACCATCCCTAGACTCACATATGCAGCATATTTGATGAAGAGACCGGACTGTACGGTAAGAGTTACCAGTTGGCTCGACGGGAGTTTTAGCAGGTTTTCTTGAGTTTCTTCTGATCGCTCAATACCCGGGAGCCGTTACGTACAGCTTGTGCCACTAACGGTTTGTGGGCATGTGATGTGATCACTGCCTACTGCTAGCGTATTGACGAGTCTTAGAGTCCCACAAAAGGGTCTCCTAGCTCAGGCGAAAAGATGTGGGGTGCATATGTGATATGCGCGAGAGCTCGATTAAATGCGTGTATTGGATACCGTATTTTAATTGGGCATTTACTATTGGACGGGTCGTATGAGATATGACCGGGTTATTAAATCAAGTGTTGATTTAATATTATGTCCATTAGCTCATTTATTAAAACCTATTTCCTTTATGTTGCATGCATGACTGTATGTATATGTTGATATCGATGCACACATGAAAGCATACATGTGTCATGGTTGATGATACATTGGTGGTGGCAATGCAAGACTCACATGGTAACATTTTTAGATATTTTGTTTATTTGAGAAAAGCAAAATGGCAACATAATCATGGTTGACTATTCAACTCCCTTGAGTTGACAATAGCCCATGGGTTTTTAGCCCATGGTTTTGTAGCTCATGGTTTTGCTTAACCTCAAGTTACAAAACATCTAGACATTTTGTAACCATAGTTTAGCATGGATGACTTCACTTACTCTCTTGAGTTTAGGAAGGGTAATCATATTATTCTCTTGAGTTTAGTTTGAGCCATCTCCTTCTTCCTCTCTCTCCTCAAAGCTCTCTAGGGTTTAAAAGAAAGAGAAGAAAATAAAAGGAATTTTTTTTTAAGTGAGATCCAAACCCACATCACCATTCCACTTTAGTCTAGCCCACTTATGTGGAGTGTTTGCTTCATCTTCATTCTTGATCAAGTGAAGCTTGGAGCTTGGTGCAAAGGGACCTCGTGGTGGATCATCGTGGACTCGGAAGGATACAAACCAACCGGTTCAAACCCTACTCGATCCAATGAGTCTAGAAGGAGGTCTACAAAGGTTGTATTTTCTCCCCATTTAGTGTTAGACACTATATAGTATGTGAAACTATAGTTTGTTACTCTATTTTTCTAGTTCGATTCATGTTTGGAATTGTGTAGCACCCTCTAAATTTTTGTTATAGCATGTGATGCAACCCTAAACCTAGGATGGTGCTAGAGAATACCTACAAAAATATCACATATTACACAGCTAACATAAGACCATAACAAATTCGCGGCACACTTAATACCGACGGCTGAGATCAGAGCCAGACAATTTCAGCAAGGGTTAGATCCGGAGATCCAAACAGACTTAGCTACAGGGGATTTCCCAACCCACGAACTGGCTCTGAAAGCTTCCTGTCGATATGAGGTAGTGGTGAAGATGAAGGGCAGACCCCAATCTGCCAGAGTGAAGCGCCCTGCCACTCAGATGGCAGGAGGAGCCTCTTCAAGGCCATCTTTTGTGCCCACGAGACCGGGAGTACCAATCTACCGGCCCGGCCCAGCCTTTTGCACCTACTGCAGAAGGGATGGACACCTGGCGAAGGACTGCTGGCGTGAAAATCGCCTTTGCTTAGTCTGCGGTTCAGCCACACATGATATTGGGTCTTGTCCTCGTAGACACAATCCAAATGCTGCACCCATACCAGCGATTACCTATCCGCAGAGGCCAACTATTCAGGCACCTGCTCCACGACTCGCTCTCCCAGATCCACCTCCTCATGGACAGACTGCACCCCCTCCTCGTCTGTTCCATCAAGCTTAAAAGAACTTACCTCAAAGACTAAGGAATGGACAGAGGAATGCTCCTCCAGCCAGGAGGAATGTACCGAGGCGAAAGGCTTTTACAATGACCGTGGAAGAAGCTAAAACCACTAGCTAAGTCATCACTGGTAACTCTTTTCTTTCAAGCTTTCTTTCAGTCTTAATTTGTACCCGTATATCTTTCCTTATACCTAAAACCTATCCCATATAACTTAGGTACGATCTTTGTAGCCTCACTTCCAGCACTAGCACTCTTCGATACTGGAGCATCTCATTGTTTTATGTCGCAATGGTTCTTCCGAACTCATGCGATTCCAGTCAAACCCCTTGTATCCAGCTGGAATGTCAGTTCAGGGAACGACGTTCAAAAGGCAACAATAGGATACGACCTGTGTCCAGTAGTCGTCTGCAGCAGAGAATTCTATGCTGACTTCAAGGTGCTGGACATACCGAATTTTGATGTCGTTTTGGGTATAGATTGGCTAGGAACATTCTATGCTACCATTGACTGTCGTCAAAGGAGGGTAGTGTTTGAGATTCCAGAGCATCCGGTCTTTTATTTCAAAAGTGTAGACCGTACCTTGGAGCCAAGCATATACAAAGCAAAACCGAAGAAGGTAGTGATTGCAACACTTCAAGCGGAGGAAGGACCGAAGCCAGAGGTAGTTCGAGAGTTCGAAGATGTATTTCCTGAAGACATATTAGGTTTGCCTCCCGATCGAGCTCTTGAATTCAGCATTGATTTAGTACCGGGAGCACAACCGATGATCAAAGCTCCTTATCGTTTGAGCCCCGAAGGTTTGAAAGAGATCCGAACTCAGTTGGACGAATTACTAAAGAAAGGATGGATTCGTCCCAGCACTTCATGTTGGAGATCGCCAGTTCTACTTGTGAATAAAAAGGAAGGTTCATATCAAATATGCATTGATTATAGAGCTCTGAACGAAGTAACTATAAAGAACAAGTATCCACTTCCGTGCATCGACGATCTGTTTGATCAACTAAGTGGGTCTTGCGTTTTCACCAAATTAGATCTTCGTTCGGGATATCATCAGGTGAAGGTCAAAGAGTCTGATATTCCGAAGACGGCATTCAGGACTCGCTATGGTTATTATGAGTTTCTTGTGATGCCATTTGGAGTGACCAACGCACCAGCTATATTCATGAACCTAATGAATCAAGTTTTCCGAGAGTACCTAGACAGGTTTGTTTTCACCTTCATCGACGACATCCTGGTGTATTCTAAGAGTCGGAAAGAACATGACGAGCACTTACGAATTGTCCTAGAGACCTTACAACAACACTAACTCTATGCCAAGTACAACACGTGGGAGTTTTGGCTAGATCAAGTCGGTTTTCTCGGGCATATTGTATCAGGCGAAGGAATCTCTATAGATCCAGCTAAAGTATCAGCAGTAAGCGAATGGCCGAAACCGAAGTCAGTGAAGGAAATTCGAAGTTTCTTGGGATTAGCAGGATATTGCAAAAGGTTTATTGAAGGATTTTCGAAGATTGCAACACCCCTGACCCAGCTCAAACGTAAAGATGAAGAATTCGTGTGGTCAGAAGAATGCGAACGAGCTTTCGTAGAACTCAAGTCAAGATTGACATCGGCACCTATTCTCGTAATACCGGACCAATCTGGAGGTTTTGAAGTGCAGTGCGATGCATCCGGTAAGGGATTAGGATGTGTTTTACATCAGCACGGTAAGGTTGTAGCTTATGCATTAAGACAGCTGATGGTTTATGAGCACAACTATCCGACGCATGATCTGGAGTTGGCAGCCATTATCTTTGCACTTAAGATTTGGCGTCATTATCTTCTTGGTGAACGAGTAGACATATACAATCCACAGTCTGAAATATGTGTTTACTCAGAAAGAGTTGAATATGCGGCAGAGAAGATGGTTAGAACTCATGGCGAACTTCGACATCAGCCTATAATATCATCAAGGAAAGGTGAATGTAGTTCCTGATGCACTTAGTCGCCAACCACTATCAATGAATCTCACCGCACAGTGGAAGCTTCAATAAGATTTACATCAAATAGAGATTGAAGTGGTCATACCAGGTAACGCTTCGAGTTTAATGAACTTACAAGTTCGATCTACCATTGTCAATCAGATCAAAGCAGCTCAAGAAAGTGATGCTAAGCTGCAAAACATCAGAAAACAAGTAGAAAGTGGACTTCGAACAGACTTCATCATACACGAAGATGGATCTTTGAGATACGGAAGTAGGTTGTGTGTACCAAAAGGTTCTGTACGGGAAGAGTTGATGAAAGAAGCTCACAGCTCCCCTTATTCAGTACACCTTGGAGGCACAAAGTTGTATAAATATCTGCGTCAAAATTACTGGTAGCATGGAATGAAATGTGAAGTAGCCAGAAACGTTGCTAAATGCTTGGCGTGTCAGCAAGTAATGGCTTAACATCACAGGACTGCTAGTTTACTTCAACCGTTATCTATCCCAGAATGGAAGTGGCAACACATCACTATGGATTTCGTGACCGCACTTTATCGCAGCACGAAAGGTAACGATGCGGTATGGGTTATTGTGGATTGACTCACAAAGTCGGCTCACTTCATCCCATTTCGAGTTGGCCAATCTACTGAGACACTAGCAAAGAAGTATATGGAAGTAAGTATGAATCTAAGTAGGATTTAACTCTTCAATATGTACTATCTCTGATACCCATGAACTCATACAGGAGATCGAAAGATTACATAGAGTACCGGTTTGCATTGTCTCCGATCGTGACACCAGATTCCGATCGCAATTTTGGCAGAGTCTGCAAGCTTGCTTGGGAACAAGTCTGAACTTCAGCACAGATTATCATCTACAAATAGATGGTCAGTCTGAGTGAACTATTCAGATACTTGAAGATATGCAAAGAGCGTGTATGCTAGACTTCGGAGGATCGTGGGAAGATCACCTACATCTTGTGGAGTTTTCGTACAACAACAGCTACCAAGCAAGTATTGGAATGGCACCCTTTGCAGCGCTCTATGGAAGGAAGTGTCGATCGTCATTAAGTTGGGACGACATCGGAGATAGAGAACTCCTTGGATCCGAATGATAGTAGTAACCGTCGATGTAGTTTGCACTATCAGGAAAAGAATGCGAATAGCCCAAGATCGACAGAAGCACCGGGCTGATGCAAAACACCATCACTTGGAGTTACAACCGGGAGATCATGTCTTTTTGAAGATATCTCCAAACTGTGGAGTGATTCATTTTGGAAGACGGGGTAAGCTCAGTCCGAGATATACTGGACCGTTCGATATACTCGAACGAGCCAGAGAAGTGGCTTATCGCTTGGCACTTCTACCTTTATTGGAAGGTGTGCACAATGTATTCCACATATCCCAACTCAGAAGGTATGTGAGTGACCCTAGTCAATTCTTGATCACTCCGAACTCACTGTACAGATGGATTTATCTTGTGAGTAACAACTTGTTGAAATCCTGGATAGAAAAGTGAAGTCACTTCGGAACAAGAAAGTAAATTTGGTTCGAGTGATGTGGAGAAAAAACTCACCAGGAGAATCAACATGGGAACGTGATGACGAAATGCGTGCAAGATACTCTCAATTGTATATAAATTAGTCCTTAAAATAAATGTAAATTTCGAGGACGAAATTTTTGTAAGGAGGGTAGAATGTAACAACTCTGTTTCAGTGTACAGAAAATTTGTTTAAAATTTAATGTACAAATGGAGTATTTATAATCCTGAGTATGCTATAAGTATTTGAATTGCTTTTGAACAACAAAAAATCACTTTTAGCTCATTGGTAAAGCCTTGCACTGCCGTAACATAGCCATTGTGTTCGAATCCTCCAGCCACATATAATTTTTTTGTTGATTTTTCTTTTAAACTTTTAGAAGCTCAAAGGTTTGTACGTGCACTGCACGTAAAATAAAAAGTCATAAAGAAAACAAACATGTGGAAATTGTAATTTATACAGCCTTGGACACGTGTCTTCGATCGAACACCCCGACCACACAAGTGGACGGGCGAAATTCCCTTGGGGGCCAGCGCCGCCGGTCCAACCCATTCCAAATGCTACAATATTTTAACCCCACACCCCTTGGACTCCTCCCACTAACCCTAGGCTGTTTGATTTTTCTGCATTTATCCAGAGAGTGATAATTCTTCTCTTAAATCCATTTTTAATGCACAATTTTAATTCTCAATTTATTACCCTAAACCCTGATTTTCCCTATAAATACCACACTGCATTTTACCCCTCCTCATTCAGAAATCCCATGCTAAAACTCTCTAAAAATTCTAATTCCAAAATGTTGTACAAGTGGAGTTAGCAAAGGTCGAAGTTCCGGCGACGTTTCGGGAAGAATCCGGCGACGAAACGACTCCCCGATGATCCCAAAATCATCCCCTGCCTCTTATCTCTAATTCCAATCAGTAATTCCCCTCTTCCCTTCTCACTCTCTAGTCTAAAAATTCCACTTTTCAAAACTCATCGGAAGCGGAGTTATTCCGACTTCCGATTCTCTTTTCTTTGAAAACTCAAGTTTTTCTTAAATAACAAATTGCCATCTCTTCCTATATTGTTTAACAAACTTAAAACAAGATTCACAACAAGTTTCAATTCAAAATAATAAGTATTGCAACTTCTATTTCGGTTTTACGGTAAAATACCAGCATGTTTACATACGACATTGCTTATTCATTTTGATCATATTAACCTTAGAAAACTCACGAGTTAATGACCTACCTCATTACAACACACATTCTTTACATATTACGATGGCTTTTGGATCATTAGTTTGTGAGATAAATACGAGTTTACATTTAAATACCATAAACATTCAAAAACCATTTTCTTTAAAAGTGTATTATCTAATTCCTTGCAAATGCGTCTCTACAACCCATTTTGGGGAACCCGATCGGGATGGTGCTGGTTATCGCACATCCCCGGGCCTAATAAAGCGAGATGAAGACCTCCTCACGAAGCATTCGATCTCGATGGAATTTTTAATGCAGTTTTTAAGAAAAATGAAATTTCTACTTAATAAATAAAATATTTATTTTAATATATATATATATATATATGAATATTAACAAAATACCTACTTTAAATATACTATATATATATTCCATGTTTTTCTAAATCAAAGGAATCATAAATTTCATGAAACTACCATTACAAATCAATACAATTCCAATATTACACTAAAATACTATATACAATGAAATCTTGGTTATTTTTACTAGAAAACTTCATTTTATAAAAAACTATATCTATGAAAACCCTAAAGACGATAATTAAATACTTGAGGTGTATTTTGAAAATATATCAAGACTAATTTTCATAAAACCCTCTCAAGTTATATTAATTTACAATAAGGACCCTAATAAACATAGGTTTAAGCGGGACCGGTTCTCTTGAGCCTTAGAGAGCCGGAGAATATGGGTGCTTGCCTATCTAAGGTAGACAACCTAAATACGGTGTTATCAATACGGTAATTGTCATGAAAAAAGAAACAAATCCTACCGTCCATGTGCAGCAGTTACCGATAACATCAATACTAATTCACGACTTCAATTTGTTTTAACGTGTCTGACTCAGATAAAGTCTCGGTCTAATATGATATCAATCAATCGATCTATCCTTAAATATGATTCAAGTATAACTCCAATTCAACATGAATCCATTTATACCAGAATTCAATCTAAATCAACATGACTCGACTGAATCGAATCATGGATATACTCTGATTACATGTCTATCCATTTATATCCATTCCATTTACATGATATCATGGTTTCGGCAAGTCGTACATCTATTAAGAAAAACAGTACAAATCAATACAAAATACATTACGGGGTTTTAAAGGGGTAGACTGGTACGGAATGTGTTAGAAGTGGCACGAGACGGTCACTTTAATACACCTAACCTGAATATCCATTGTTGTTGTACCATGGCTTAACGGTTCCTTATGCTCCGTATATTTTAGTCTCCGGAATAATGGGACTCCTCTCGTATACACAGGCATATTCTTTACCATGCTACAAACAACTGCGTTAACATAACAATCAAATAGTATACAGTTATATTCTTTCTGTCTATTCTATCTCTACCTTTCTTTGGGACTTACCGAATGATTGTTTGTTGGCGACATTCCTTCTCTTTTTTTTTGGAATGTTGTCAGGTGGATTGGACTCTTTGGAGGTCGAGCCCAGTACTGAAGACTTGGAGCAGTTCGCCATTGACCCATAGCTCTAGATACTTGTATATATTTTGTTTCAGTTCATGCCATTGTTTAGGCATTGCTTTCCATTCCCGTATTTACATTTTCAGTTGTACTTGTAAAGAAATGTTTAATAAATAAAAGTTTTTGTTCAGTTACATCTATTGTCATTTTTCTTGTGTACATTCATTATATTGCTTAGTTACGCTTAGCGTGTTTGCTTCTGAGTAAATACGTAGCGGGCCTCGTCACGTCTTCTTACCCGTACACTGGGAAGCAGGGTGTGACAGCCTAGCACATACAAAGAGAAACCAAAGAAGGCAATGATTGCAACTCTACAGGAAGGAGAAGATAAGCCAGAAGTAGTTCGAGAGTTCGACGATGTATTTTCTGAAGACATATCAGGTTTGCCTCCCGATCGAGCTCTTGAATTCGGAATTGATTTAGTACCTGGTGCACAACCGGTGATCAAAGCACCGTATCGGTTAAGCCCTGAAGGTTTGAAGGAGGTCCGTACTCAGCTGGATGAACTTCCGTAGAAATGATGGATTCGTCCTAGCACTTCAAGTTGGGGATCTCCAATTTTGCTTGTGATGAAGAAGGAAGGTCCATACAGAATGTGCATTGATTATAGAGCTTTGAACGAAGTCACGATAAAGAACAAGTATCCACTACCGCGAATCAATGATCTATTCGATCAGCTAAGTGGGTCTTGCATTTTCTCAAAGTTAGATCTCCGTCCAGGTTATCATCGGGTGAAGGTCAAGAGTTTGATATTCCGAAGACGACATTCAGGACTCGCTATGGACATTATGAGTTTCTCATGATGCCATTTGGAGTGACCAATGCACCAGCCATATTCATGAAACTAATGAATCAAGTTTTCTGAGAGCACCTAGACAGGTTCGTTGTCATATTCATCGACGACATCTTGGTATATTCAAAGAATCGGAAAGAGCACGCTGAACATCTACGAATTGTCTTGAAGACCTTGCGACAGTATCAACTCTATGCCAAGTACAGCAAGTGCATGTTTTGGCTAGAACAAGTCGGATTTCTCGGACATACCGTTTCAGGTGAAAGAATCTCCGTAGATCCAGCTAAAGTAGCAGCAGTAAGCGAATGGCCGATACCAAAGAAAGTGAAGGACATTCGAAGTTTCTTGGATTTAGCAGGATATTACAGAAGATTTATTGAAGGATTTTCGATAATTGCAACACCCCTGGCCAAGCTCACAGGCAAAGATGAAGAATTCGTGTGGTCAGAAGTATGTAAACAAGCTTTCGTAGAACTCAAGTCAAGATTGACAACAACGCCTATTCTCGTAATACCGGACCAATCTGGAGGTTTCGTAGTGCATTGCGCTGCATCCGGTAAGGGGTTATGATGTGTTCTACATCAGCACGGTAAGGTTGTAGCTTATGCATCAAGACAGCTGAAGGTTCATGAGCGTAACTATCCGACGCATGATCTGGAGTTGGCAGCCGTTATCTTTGCACTTAAAATTTGGCACCATTATCTTCTTAGAGAATGGGTAGATATATACACAGACCACAAAATTCTGAAGTATGTGTTTACTCAGAAAGAGTTGAATATGCGGCAGAGAAGATGGTTAGAACTTATGGCGGACTTTGACATCAATCTACAATATCATCCAGGAAAGATGAATGTAGTACCTGATGCACTTAGTCGCCAACCATTATCAATGAACCTTACTGTACAGTGGGAGATACAACAAAATTTGAATCAGATGGAGATAGAAGTGGTCATTACAGGTAACACTTCAAGTTTGATGAACTTACAAGTTCAGTATACAATTGTCAACCAGATCAAAACAACTCAAGCAAGTGATGCCAAGTTGCAAAAAATCAGAGAACAAGTAGAAAGTGGACTTCGAACAGACTTCATCATTCATGAAGACGGATCTTTGAAATACGGAAGAAGATTGTGTGTACCACAAGGTCCTGTTCGGGAAGAGTTGATGAAAGAAGCTCATAGCTCCCCATACTCAGTACATCCTAGTGGTACAAAGATGTACAAAGATCTATGTCAACATTACTGGTGGCATGGAATGAAGCGTGAAGTAGCCAAAAGCGTAGCCAAATGCTTGGTGTGTCAACAAGTAAAAGCTGAACATCACAAGACTGCCGGTTTACTTCAACTGTTACCTATCCCAGAATGGAAGTGGAAACACATTACCATGGACTTCGTTACTGCACTTTCTCGTAGCACGAAAGGTAACGATGCTGTATGGATTATTGTGGATCGACTCACAAAGTCGGCTCATTTTATTCCCTTTCGAGTTAGCCAATCAACCGAGACACTAGCAAAGAAATACATGGAGGTATGAATCTAAGTAAGATTTAAACTCTTCATAGCATACTATCTTTGATACCCATTAACTCATGCAGGAGATTGTAAGAATACATGGAGTACCGGTTTGCATTGTCTCCGATCGTGACACCGGATTCCGATCGCAATTTTGGCAGAGTCTGCAAGCCAGCTTGGGAACGAGTCTGAACTTTAGCATAGCTTATCATCCACAAATAGATGGTCGGTTTGAGCGAACGATTCAGATTCTTGAAGATATGCTAAGAGCGTGTATGCTAGATTTCGGAGGATAGTGGGAAGATCACCTACATCTTGTGGAGTTTTCATACAACAATAGCTACCAAGCAAGTATTGGAATGGAACCCTTTGCAGCTCTATATGGAAGGAAGTGTCGTTCACCATTAAGTTGGGACGACATTGGAGATAGAGAACTCCTTAGACCTGAGATGATAGTGGCGACTGTAGATATAGTTCGCACTATTAGGGAACGAATTCGTATAGCCCAAGATCGATAGAAGCACTAGGATGATGTAAAGCGCTGACACTTGGATTTCTAACCGGGAGATCATGTCTTTCTGAAGATTTCTCCAAACCGTGGAGTGATTCGCTTTGGAAAGCGGGGTAAGTTAATGTAAGTCGATGTGCAACACCCCACGACTTGTGGGGAGGCGGAAATTTGAAAAACGATCTTGTTCTTTGCTTAAACATCGACTAACCGCATGAATCGAAGCTAAACGATAACTAACATGAAACATAGAAGTTCTATACTACTATTTTTAGGGATTATACCTAACGAATCGTGTCCTTCGTCTTTGCGAACTCCACCTCCTCCTCGTCCTTCTCGAAGTAGTAGACGATCCACCCGAGAGCTTTACTCCAAGCTTAGCCTCTAAACTTGAGGCAACTAACCTTCTTTAAGTGCTAATCAAAGAAGCTAGGTGATATGGAGTGAGGGTTATGGTTTAGTTAGTCTAACTAATCCTTGTACTCAACACATGAGAGGGGAGGATTAGGGTTTGAAGAGGGAGAGCTTGAGGAGAGAGAAGATGAGAATAATAATGAAGTGAGAATAATGAGTTATGATAATATATATCAAGCATTTCTTTTTATCAAGAAAAGAATATAAATCAATTTAACAACCATGCTTGATAATATCTAGTGATGATTCAACTCCATGAGTCATTAAGCATTTATGATGCTTTAATGACATGGATGAATCATCCATATGACTCACTAATCACATTCATTGTATATGCCACCTAAACCTCCTTAGTCACCACCTTCTAGAAGCTTCTCACGCAATTACGAGAACGCCCCTCCTTTCTGCAAAAATACGGAAAAACTTTAGACTGTATAAATCCAATAACCAGATACCAGTAACTGGCTTAAACCAAAACCGACTGGTAAAAACTGTCCGAAAGTCGTACGTGCGTAAACACACGTATGCGTCCGAACCCTTGTCGTAAAACCATACGACCTCTATATCGTTTCGTCTGGAGTAGGGAAACTCTCTGTGTGGGACTCTAGAGACTCGACTACTACGCTGGCAGTGGGTTTAACCACAGACCGCAAGCGGCACTAGCTGTACGTAACGGTCCCCAGGTAGATGTCGATAAGAAGGCCGATGAGGAAACCCATCCGAACTCCTACTGAGTCTGATGTGACAATCTCCATACAGTCCGTTCCGTTCGTCCAAGACTATCGCATATCGGGCCTAGGGGGGCGGCAAGCGTCAGTCCCTTAATAGCGGTATAAGTCGTGTCGGAAGGAAGCCCATTACACCCTGAGAAACTACTGGAACCTACCAGCAAATCTCGCTATCCCTGGCCAGGGACTTTGCGTAATGGCTCTCTGACACAGCGCGATATCAACCCCCAATATCGGGAGAGACGAATCCTGTCTAACCGCCACTGCCTCCAAGTGCTCGGGACTGCACCCAACTGCCACCTGTTTGCACGACTCCTTTGAGCCGTGGTAGGGTAGCAATCTAAGAACAGTAGGACACACTCGAGGCGAAGTAGCAGCGTCAAGTCTGCGGACTATGCTGTACTCATGTCACCTGGGAACTATTCACTGACGACTGGTATAAAACCAACCAACAGTTCCCTGTGAGTCCTGTCCGGTGTACCCGTAGCCTAACGAGCACCTGCATACTATCTCCAGTACGACGTACTGACGGCTGTGGGACAGACCATTTCCCCAACTGGGATGAGAAGCGTACACACTAGTCTACTCCGGAGTATCGATGCTCTGTCTCGATAATCCAACGACTAGGGACCTGAATAAAGATGTGCTTGTAGACTACCCATCCCCCACTAGTGTGACTGCCATCACAACGCTGGTAGTCAAGGAAGATCCTAAGAGCTCTATCAATACGTATACTCACATATTAAGATAGAAAAAACCAAGTAGCATACTACCATATTTAGCAAGACTGTTATATACATATGAATATCCCAAGCTTCTATTAAGTAATATACAAACTAGTATGATACAATAATGGCCCCTAGGGCATATACACTAACAATCTCCCACTTGCACTAGGGCCATGTACTGGCATATCGAAGACCGATGATCTCGAGTAGCCTCTCGAACTGAATCTGAGGTAGGGCCTTCGTGAATGGATCAGCAATGTTCTCTTCAGAAGCAACTCTCTGAACCTCGATCTCCTGACGATCAATGATCTCCTGACGATCAATGATCTCCCTGATCAGGTGATACCGCCTTAAGATGTGTCTGGACTTCTGATGGGACCTTGGTTCCTTCGCTAAAGCTATAGCTCCATTGTTGTCGCAATACAGAGGTATTGGATCAACTATGGTAGGAACCACCTGAAGTTCTGTTAGGAACTTCTTCATCCAGACTGCTTCTTTTGCGGCATCGCAAGCAGCTATATACTCCGCTTCCATCGTTGAGTCAGCAACGGTGTCCTGCTTGGAACTCTTCCAGCACACCGCCCCTCCATTGAGGGTAAAGACATAACCCGACATGGACTTGGAATCGTCCTTATCACTTTGGAAGCCGGAATCAGCAAAGGCCTCCAACCTGAGGTCTTTTCCGCCGTAAACCAAGAACATCTCCTTAGTCCTTCTCAGGTACTTGAGAATGTTCTTTACTGCTATCCAGTGTTTCTCCCCTGGGTCTGACTGATACCGGCTTACCACGCTCAGTGCGTAAGCTACATCTGGTCTGGTGCTTAACATCGCATATATTATAGAGCCTACCGCAGAAGCGTAGGGTATAATAGACATGCGTTCCCTTTCCAAATCAGTCTTGGGAGACATCTCTTTGGAGAGGGTGATTCCGTGACAAGCCGGTAAATTACCGCGCTTAGAATCCTCCATACTGAATCTTTTTAGTACAGTGTCCATATACCTGGACTGCGAAAGTCCCAACATCCTCTTGGATCCCTCACGATAGATCCAGATCCCCAGAATGTAAGAGGCATCACCCAGGTCTTTCATGGAGAACCTGTGTGACAAGAATCCTTTGACAGATTGTAGCATAGGAATGTCATTTCCTATCAATAGAATGTCATCCACGTACAAGACGAGGAATACGACACTTCTGGCTACAACTTTACTATATATGCACGGTTCATCTGGATTTTTGATAAAGTCATATTCTTTGACTGACTCATCAAAACAGATGTTCCAACTCCGCGATGCCTGCTTTAGTCCATAAATGGACTTAAGCAGCTTGCATACTTTCCCGCTGCTCCTACTCTTATTGAAACCCTCTGGCTGATCCATATAGACGCACTCTTCTAAATTTCCATTCAGAAAAGCCGTCTTTACGTCCATCTGCCAGATTTCATAATCATGGAAGGCAGCAATAGCAAGAAGGACCCGAATGGATTTGAGCATAGCCACTGGAGAAAAAGTTTCGTCATAGTCCAAACCAGGTCTTTGACGAAAACCCTTTGCAACAAGTCTAGCCTTATAGGTTTCCACCTGTCCATCTACACCAATCTTTTTCTTGAAGATCCATTTGCATCCTATGGGTTTTACCCCATCTGGAGCAAAGTCCAAAGTCCATACTTTGTTGGTGTACATGGACTCCATTTCGGTCCGCATTGCATCTAGCCATCGTACCGAGTCGCCGCTCTGGATGGCCTGCTGGAAGTCAGTAGGTTCATCATCATCTATGATGCAATCCTCTCTATCCCCATCTATGAGAAAACCGTAGTATCTCTCAGGCGGATGAGACGGCCTACTACTCCTGCGGAGGGGTGCGGGAATGTCCTGTTCTTCTTGAACTTCCGGTTCTACCAAACTTTCAGTAGCAGTTTGTGGTTCTGGAATTTCTTCCAGTTCTATTTCGCTCCCACTTATTTCCTTTTCTAAAAACTGATGTTCTAGAAAATGGGCATTACGAGAAACAAAAACCTTTTGTTCCTCTGCGTAATAGAAATAATATCCCTTGGAGTTCTTTGGATATCCCACAAACTTACATTTTACTGATCGTGCCTCGAGCTTGTCCACATGCTGCTTTTTAACAAAAGCCGGACATCCCCAAATCTTCATATGCTGAAGATGGGGTTTCTTCCCAGTCCACATCTGATATGGAGTGGTAGGCACATTCTTGGTAGGAGCCCTGTTCAGAAGATATGCTGCTGAATCTAGCGCATAACCCCAAAAAGATCGCGGTAACTCAACATTACTCATCATAGATCGTACCATATCCAATAGGGTTCGATTCCGTCTCTCCGATACACCATTATGCTGTGGAGTGTATGGAGGAGTAAGCTGAGAGAGAATTCCTTTCTCTTTTAGGTAACCTAGGAACTCGGCACTCAAGTATTCACCACCTCAATCAGATCTAAGTGTCTTGATACTTTTGCCGGTTTGGTTTTCTACTTCATTCTTATACTCTTGGAATTTCTCAAAAGCCTCGGATTTATGTTTCATCAGATAAATGAATCCGTATCTTGAGTAATCATCCGTGAAAGTAATGAAATAGGAAAAACCACCTCTTGCATGCGTAGACATTGGACCACATACATCACTGTGTATGAGTCCTAAGAGCTCGCCCGCTCTTACTCATTGTCCAGTAAATGGAGTCTTTGTCATCTTTCCTTTGAGACAAGATTGACAAGTGTCATAAGTTTGATATTCGAACGAGTCCAAATATCCTTCTCTATGCAACTTAGTCAACCTTCTCTTATTGATGTGACCCAGTCTACAATGCCATAAGAAAGGTTTATTTAAATCTGGAGACTTTCTTTTTAGTGTGTTCTGGACATTGAAAATTTGGAGTTGGTTTAAAATATATATACCGTTATTTAGTGTACCTGATCCAATCAAACCATGATTAAGGTGGATGTTAACAACATCTCTTACAAACGTGAAATCATAACCTTTATTTGATAACAAGGAAACTGATATGATATTACACGTTAAGCTTGGTACAAAAAAACAGTTATGTAAAACCAAAATGTGTCCACTCGTCAATCCTAGGTGATAATCCCCGACGGACGCAGCTCCCACGCTAGCTCCGTTAGCAACCTTTAGGGTCATATCACCTTCCTTCAGCACTCTACGGTTTCTCAGTGCCTGCAATGAATTGCAAATATGAGATCCTGATCCGGTATCCAATACCCAGGAAGTAGAGTTGATCGACAGACAATTCTCAATTACAAACACACCTGAAGTCGAAGCCACAGCTTGCTTCGGTTCCTGGTTCTTGGCGTTCCACGCCTTGCAATCCTTCTTCCAGTGCCCTTTCCTGTGACAATGGAAGCACTCATCCTGGCCAACTACCGGTACCGCAAACTTTTTCTTTCCCTTTCCTCCCACCTTACTAACACCTCCTCTAGGTCTAGGGACGGCCTTCTTCTTCCTTCCTTTGGCCCTAGCCTTGGACCCGGAAGAAGATGCACCGCCAACAAACATAGCGGGTGTTTCCCTTGCCTTCTGCAAGGTGCCCTCTGCACTCCTTAACATGTTCAGGAGTTCCGGAAGTTCAACTTCTTTTCTTTGAATGTTGAAGTTCAGGATAAACTGGGCGTAGGTGGAAGGAAGGGACTGGAGAATAAGGTCTGTATAGAGCTCATTATCCAAAGTCGTCTCAAGGTCTGCGAGCTCTTCTATATAGCCGATCATCTTTAGGACATGTTCTCCTACCGATGACCCGACAGCCAACCTCGCTCGAAACAAGTTCTTTGAGGTCTCGTATCTTGCTATACGAGATTGCTCTCCATAAAGTTCCTTTGTATGGAGAAATATGGCGTCTAGTTCCATATCCTCGTGCCTCCTCTGATGTTCATTGTTCATCGAGGCAAGCACGATGCACTTGGCTTTCGCGCAATCTAAATCCCAGGTTTTGCGGATTTCCTTATCCGCATTGCTGGATTTGGGACCAGGGACAGCAGGTGCCGTAGCGGTGAGGACGTACCCCAATTTGTCATAGGTCAAAGCCATTTTGACATTCCGCAGCCAATCTTTATAGTTTGGCCCTGTCAGTATATTTTTCTCTAAAAGTAACTTAAGTCCAGTCATTTTCAGGGTCGCTGCAATTAGGAGAGAGAGAAGAAAACTCTTTAGCATGATGCTCTTGCAAGTTTAGAGTGGTTTTTAGTTTATCTAAACTGGATAGCTCCCACTGTTTCTCGAATCCTTCCTCAAACCATAAAAGAAGAATTAGCCAGGACTATTCTCGCTGTACAATACTTGCTTAACCGTTCAGCCAGGCTGGTGTCGGTACTTCGAGGGAGGTTTTCCAACGCTTTCGCGAAGTTCCTTAATTAAATAACCTCTTTTTTCTGGGGGCGTAACCCCGCTGACACCTTTCTTGACACCTACTTGGTTTATAGCATTGATCGTTAAGTGACGAATATCCTGATGAGTAGCATATACTCACAGTAGGATCGGGATCCAAATATCATCGTATGATAATGTTGAAGGAATGCTACCAACATTCATCAAACTCCAAATGGTATGCATCTCTTTGCAAATTTCAGTTTCTTTAGAAATTCCCGATATAAGTTTTTGCCCCATGCTCTTATGACCTTGGCTTTGGTCAAAATGTCATAAGTCACATGTCAAGTTCTACCCGTCATTATCTTGTCAATTTGAACCCATCCGTATATACCCCTGACTTTGGTCAAATGATAATACGACTGTCCCAAACCAACTCATCTATCTTATGCAATAAATGAAAACCCAGCAGCTACCAAACACTATGCCTTGACTTTGGCCAAAATGCATAGCTTGAATACTACTGAATACCCAAATGAAATGACAGAGGGCTACGAATGGTTTTGGCGAAACCGTGAACGTAGTGAACTTGATATAACCGAAGGAACCTGATAGCTTTTAAAAGGAGTGGTTAAAGCTCCGCATTTAAAAATATCTGCTTTAAAAATTAACCGAGTGGTTTCTTTTAAATCGTTCCAACGATTAAAACTTTGGTTTATTTTCTTTGCATTATAGATAATGTGTCCCATCATTAACCTATCATTGCAGAAAACAACGAAAATACAACGTCCTCTTATGCCATCCGCATTCGCCACGGGGTCCCGTCATTACCCGTTAGGTTACTTAACTAACGACAGAGCGGGGGCTGGGCTAGCGCGGTTGTAAAACATAAGTGACGTCTAAATAGCTATCATATATATAGATATTTTACATTCGTCTGACGCAATGATATTCATTCCAGATCACAGATGAACTTAATTGGATTTGCAAGCAATCCGTGTTTGTTTTGAGCCTGCAACAAAAGACGGATTACACAGTTCTGATGAATAGCCATTACCCCACCCAAGACCCTTACGGGTGCGGCAAACTACCCTCCCGGGAGTTTGTGCACCCCACCTTGGGTCTGTCCTAGGAGCAAAAACAGTAAAATGAAATAATACAACGGTGGCTACAACCGCAACCTGGATGTGCCCCGCAAAATAATATTACAACAAATTACATTTACATCAAATGAATTAAATAATAACCCATCACATAACCCCGGCTATACATCACAACAGTCCAACACAGTTCATATGCACAAACAGATAAAATCCATTACAGAAATGTGCAACCCCCTGCCAACCGACATACTAGCAGTTAGGGGAGGTTTACGAACACATTATACAAACACAGATATAATCCAACAAGCAAATACTGTATAATTTCGATCAATTAAACACTTTTAATTTTGCTCCAATACTTCTCTGTAAATCTGAAACCTGAGCAAAAATTAAAAATTCTAGAAAATACCAAATATCCCAGAGAACCAACACAGGAAAATTGGGTTCCTGAATCGCCAACTCGGCGGCGGAAGCGCGGCGGATCGGTGGGATCCGCCGCGGTTCCGCGGCGCTTTAGGCGATTCAGGGGCCCAATTTTCTTGGGTGTTCTTCTACTGTCATTTCAAGCTTTCTGAACCTCCCTGAAAAATTTTTGGACTTCATTTAAAAATCGACAGAAACTTGTGATTTCGGGCTTTTCCGGTTTCGTTTTTTCCGTTCGAAATTCATACAAATTTGCAAGTAAGTTATTTATTGTTTAGCAAGGCTCTGATACCACTGTAAGTCGATGTGCAACACCCCACGACTTGCGGGGAGGCGGAAATTTGAAAAACGATCTTGTTCTTTGCTTAAACATCGACTAACCGCATGGATCGAAGCTAAACGATAACTAACATGAAACATAGAAGTTCTATACTGCTATGTTTAGGGATTATACCTAACGAATCGTGTCCTTCGTATTTGCGAACTCCACCTCCTCCTCGGCCTTCTCGAAGTAGTAGACGATCCACCCGGGAGCTTTACTCCAAGCTTAGCCTCTAAACTTGAGGCAACTAACCTTCTTTAAGTGCTAATCAAAGAAGTTAGGTGATATGGAGTGAGGGTTATGGTTTAGTTAGTCTAACTAATCCTTGTACTCAATACATGAGAGGGGAGGATTAGGGTTTGAAGAGGGAGAGCTTGAGGAGAGAGAAGATGAGAATAATAATGAAGTGAGAATAATGAGTTATGATAATATATATCAAGTATTTCTTTTTATCAAGAAAAGAATATAAATCAATTTAACAACCATGCTTGATAATATCTAGTGATGATTCAACTCCATGAGTCATTAAGCATTTATGATGCTTTAATGACATGGATGAATCATCCATATGACTCATTAATCACATTCATTGTATATGCCACCTAAACCTCCTTAGTCACCACCTTCTAGAAGCTTCTCGCGCAATTACGAGAACGCCCCTCCTTTCCGCAAAAATACGGAAAAACTTTAGACTGTATAAATCCAATAACCAGATACCAGTAACTGGCTTAAACCAAAGCCGACTGGTAAAAACTGTCCGAAAGTCGTACGTGCGTAAACACACGTATGCGTCCGAACCCTTGTCGTAAAACCATACGACCTCTATATCGTTTCGCCCGGAGTAGGGAAACTCTCTGTGTGGGACTCTAGAGACTCGACTACTACACTGGCAGTGGGTTTAACCACAGACCGCAAGCGGCACTAGCTGTACGTAACGGTCCCCAGGTAGATGTCGATAAGAAGGCCGATGAGGAAACCCATCCGAACTCCTACTGAGTCTGATGTGACAATCTCCATACAGTCCGGTCCGTTCGTCCAAGACTATCGCATATCGGGCCTAGGGGGGCGGCAAGCGTCAGTCCCCTAATAGCGGTATAAGTCGTGTCGGAGGGAAGCCCATTACACCCTGAGAAACTACTGGAACCTACCAGCAAATCTCGCTTGCTCTGGCCAGGGACTTTGCGTAATGGCTCTCTGACACAGCGCGATATCAACCCCCAATACCGGGAGAGACGAATCATGTCTAACCGCCACTGCCTCCAAGTGCTCGGGACTGCACCCAACTGCCACCTGTTTGCACGACTCCTTTGAGCCGTGGTAGGGTAGCAATCTAAGAACAGTGGGACACACTCGAGGCGAAGTAGCAGTGTCAAGTCTGCGGACTATGCTGTACTCATGTCACCTGGGAACTGTTCACTGACGACTGGTATAAAACCAACCAACAGTTCCCTGTGAGTCCTGTCCGGTGTACCCGTAGCCTAACAAGCACCTGCACACTATCTCCAGTACGACGTACTGACGGCTGTGGGACAGACCATTTCCCCAACTGGGATGAGAAGCGTACACACTAGTCTACTCCGGAGTATCGATGCTCTGTCTCGATAATCCAACGTCTAGGGACCTGAATAAGGATGTGCTTGTAGACTACCCAGCCCCCACTAGTGTGACTGCCATCTCAACGCTGGTAGTAAAGCAAGATCCTAAGAGCTCTATCAATACGTATACTCATATATTAAGATAGAAAAAACCAAGTAGCATACTACCATATTTAGCAAGACTGTTATATACATGTGAATATCCCAAGCTTCCATTAAGTAATATACAAACTAGTATGATACAATAATGGCCCCTAGGGCATATACACTAACAGTTAAGTCCGAGTATATTGGATCGTTCGACATACTCGAACGAGTCAGAGAAGCGGCATACCGCTTGGCACTTCCACGCTCATTGGAAGGAGTGCACAATGTGTTCCACATATCCCAACTCAGAAGGTATGTGAGTGACCCCAGTCACATTCTTGATCACTCCGAGCTCACGGTATAGACAGACCTATCTTGTGAGCAACAACCCGTTGAAATCCTGGACAGAAAGATGAAGTCACTTCGAAACAAGAAAGTAAACTTAGTTCGAGTGATGAGGAGAAAAGACTCACCAGGAGAATCAAAGTGGGAAAGAGAAGATGACATGCGTGCAAGATACCCTCACTTGTTTGTAAATTAGTCCTTAAATAATTGTAAATTTCGAGGACAAATTTTTTTTAAGGAGGGTAGAATGTAACGACTCTGTTTTAATGTACAGGAAATTTAAAAAAGTTAATGTACAATGGAGTATTTGCAAACCTATGTATGCTATAAGTATTTGATATGTTTAAGAACAACAAGAAAACACTTGTAGCTCATTGGTAAAACCTTGCACTGTTGTGACATAGCCCCTGTGTTCAAATCCCCTTAGCCACATATTATTTTAAATGATTTTTCTTTAAACTTTTTGGAAGCCAGAAACTTTACACATGCAACACACGTAAAAATGAAAAATCTCATAAATCAAACATGTGGAAAATGTTATATGCACTGAACATGACATGTGGCATCATCCAAGACCCACCCCAACCCAAATGGCTGGCAAGATGCCATATTGGTCCGGCGGCGCCACTTGAACCCGTAGGGAATGCCCTCAATTTTTTCCCTAACACCGCTTGGCCTCCCCTCACTACTCCTATTCTGTTTGATTTTTCTGCACATTAACAGAGAATATTAATTCACATCTTTAATCCAAGTTTTAATACATTTTTAATTCTCTATTCATACCCTAAACTCTAATTCTATCCTATAAATACTACCCTACACCATATCACTCTCTATTCTGAAATCTAGTATCAAAACTCTCAAAATTTTCTAAGTCAAAAAGTTGCACAAGTGGAGTTAGCCCAAGGCCGAGTTTCGGCGACGATTCGAGACAAATCTGATGACACCGCGACTCCACGACGCTTTCAAAATCTTTTTCCATCTCTTCTCTTTACCCTAATCCAGTAAGTCCCTTCTACTCTCTTCTTTTCATCTCTCAAAACTTCTTCTTTTCAATGATGTCGGTAAGTGGAGGTATACCGACATCCATCTTTAAAACTTCTAAAACTAACAATTTTTCTTAAGAATTATTTATCTAAATCATTGTACTTAGTTTGTTAAACATTAAACTATAATTAGAAACAAATTTTAATTCAAAACTCCATATAAAAACACTTTTATTGCACTTTTACTGTTAAATACCACAAACTTTCTATTCGATATTACTTCTTCATATTACTCATATTACCTTTAGAAAACTCATGAGATAATGACATATCTAATCACAACACTCATCATGACATAGCACGATTGTCTCTTTACAATATTTTTGGGACTAATACAATTTTACGATGAAATACCCTAAACTATTAAAAAATCGTATTCTTTAAGATTGTTTTCATCAAATTCCATACAATTATGTCCTTACAACCCATTTTGGCGAATCGGATTTGGTTGGTGCGGGTTATCGCACCTCTATCGGACTAGTGGAGCAAGGTGCAGACCTCCTTAAGAAGCATACGATCTCGATGGAATTTTTATTACAATTTCTAAGAAAACGTGAATTCTATTAATAAATAAATTCTATTTTAATAATTATATATATATATATTAAAAAAATATCTATTTTAAATATATAATATATTCCATGTTTTCTAATTAAAAGAAAAGAATCACAAAAGTTCATGAAAATACCATCAAGAATCGATACAAGTCAAATTACATGAAAATACCCTATACTATTAAAGTTAGGTTTATATCCACTGGACTATCTCATCACTTTTAAAATTACATCTATGAAAATGCTGAAGACGATAACTAAATACTTGAGGTTTATTTTGAAAATATATCAAAACTATTTTTCATAAAACCCCCTCAAGTTATATTAATTTACAATAAGGACCCTAGTAAATATAGTTTTAAGCGGGACCAGTTCTCTTGAGTCTCAGGGAGCCAAAGAATTTAGGTGCTTGCCTATTTAAGGTAGACAACTACAACGGGGTTATCAATATGGTAATTGGCTTGGAAAAAATCACAAATCGTGCCATCCATGTGCAGCAGTTACCGATAACTCCAAAACTAATTCATGACTTCAATTCATTTTAAAGTATCTGACTCGGTCAGAGTCTCAGTCAATCCATCCTTGAATACAATTCAAGTATAACTCTAATTCAACATGAATTCATTTATACCAGAATATAATCTATATCAACATGAATTGATTTGACCGAACCATGGATATACATTTGACTATTTATATGACTATCCGTTTACATGAACTATTGATATCATGGTTTCGGCAAGTCTTACATCTATTAAAAAAAATAATACACATCAATACAAAATACATTACGGGGTTTTAAAGGGGTAGACTGGTACATAATGTGTTAAAAGTGGCACGAGACGGTCACTTTAATATACCTAATCTGAACATCCGTTGCCGTTGTCCCGTGGGTTTTGACGGGACCTTGTGATCTGTATACTATAGTCCACGAGGTAAGCTATACTCCACTCGTATACACTGGCATATTCCGTACCAAGCTATAAACAACCACGTTAACAGAACTATCAATTATATTCTCATTAGATGTTCAGTCTATTTCTATCTCTCTTTGGGACTTACCGAGCGATTGTTCGCTGACGACATTTCTTTTCTATTCTTTCTTTAGAATGTTATCAGGAGGACCTGATTCTCTAGATATCGAGCCCAGCACAGACGACTTGGAGCAATTCTCAGAAGACCCAGAGCTCTAGTCACTTGTATATACTTTACTTTCAGTTCATGCCATTGTTTAGGCATTGCTTTTCAGTCTTGTATTTACATTTCCAATTGTATTGTAAAGGATGTTTAATAAATAAAAGTTGTTATTCTTTTACATCTCATATCTTACTTGTGTAGTTTACTAAATTGCTTATTTACGCTTAGCGTATTTACTTCTGAGTAAATATGTCGCGTGATTCGTCATGCCTCCTTACCATATCCAGGGAAGCGGGGCGTGACACCGAACCTTCTCCTCACTCTTTCCCCTCTCCTCTCTCTCCCCGACCCTTTCTTCCTCTTCTCGTGCACCCACTCCCATGAGACCCGTGCCCTCCAACGGTCACGACTCAGCCCTCGTCGCCCAACGTCTCCCGAGGAACCCTCACCTGCTCCCCCTCTCTCGTAACAATTCCCTTACTCGGTCCCTCAACCTCTATCTTCCTCTCTCCATCCTTCTCACTTCATCACCCTCACCTCCTTCGCCACCATCGCATTCCTCTACACCGAGCCCCTCCTCCTTCTCCTTCCCGAGCTCCCCGCCTCCATTGCACCTTGGCTGCCTGCCTTCACCGACCTCGCCTTCGACCTCCCCTGCGACCACCAAGCTCCTTTCGCCGACGAACTCGAGACCACTGCACCTATCACGATGCACCCACCATCGTCGCCAAGGCCTTTGCCACACCACTACCACCGCGACACTGGAGCCACCGCCATCGCCTTCTCCCTCCAAGCAACACCGAGTCTTCCCCCGTAAACCATCAACGAGCTTCAACCGCAGACGAACTGAGCACCTCGCTGTCACCGTCACTGCCGTCCTAGCCAACCACCACTGCCGGTGCCCCCCGGTGCAGCTTCCGTACCCACTTCCTGAACTCCCCGTGCCACCTCACAGACAGCTCCCGTGCCACCTCATACCCACTTCCGTGCCCACTTCCTGAACCATCGTGTCACCTCACGCCCAGCTCACGTGCCCATAGCGCACCACGACCATACCCACCTCCGCACCAGCGATGTGCCACCCCGTGCCCTGCTTTCGTGCCACGCCGTACCCACTCCCGTGTTGCGCCGTATCATAGCCGAGCCTTGTTGTGGCCGTATTAGTGCCGTGTCATTGTCACTATCGTGGGCGCCAATTCGACTTAAGGAAAATGGAACCCTATTCCTTGCTATATCATGCTAAATGTATATGTATTCTAATTAGATTATATAACTTTTGATTAAGTGTATGGTAATAAGATCCTATTGCTAAAACACCGTAACTTTATCTGTAACCATAGGCTGTAACAGTATTCCTTTAAGTACAATCGAGTACATTAAACCGTATTGAGACCGATTATATATTCACACGAATTGGTTGTTGTTTTAACTTAACCTGTTCGAGTTAACGACGTTTATTATACAAGGACATGATCCAAGTGCTTAATGTGTTACCCGAATGAAAACCCTTTTAAAAATGGTGGAATTTATGACGAATAGAGTTCTTTAGGGATAATGAATAATACGTTAGAATTTATAATGAAAATACGGACCCTAGAACCGTGTGATATGTCGCTCCTAATTAGTCTCACCAAATATGGAATTTTCCGTACACCTAACTTGTAAAAATCACAGTAATTTGGATACATACTGGAATGGCGCGTTCAAAGGATCATATCGAATACGACTCGACACCCTAGAACCCCCTATAATTCATATTCCGTTCCTGTTTAAAAACGACAACGAAAACTATTTGGGAGTGCTCCTCTGGACTGCAGTCCAGAGCAGCACTGTTTGTCAACACCTAGTTTAAGGCGCATTTACAACTCTGTATGGAAATGGTTATATGTAGAACCCTATACCGTTGCGAAGGATATTCTATTAGTTAACTAATGGTGGTGGTCCCTATACCGTTGTGAAGGATATTCTATTAGTTAACTAATGGTAGTGGTTCCATTTGTTTTTACCAATGTCTGCTATTTTAGTTATATTTTAAATCATCGATACGTTCTGCAGCCCCAAGCAAGGACATAGCGTATGCCCTGACCTTGAACAATCCATATATTCCAGTACACAGTGGATATTGTCGATCCATCTGATGCGTTGGAAACCTATTTTATAGACCTAAACTTTATCCAACTGTAGCATTGCCTAAATATGATCCCAACAGGGTGAAAACAATATTACGAAACAGACTTTCAGTTCAGGAATTGAATTTCCATCAGAGGACACTTAAAAAGAAATGACCATAATTCGCAAACCCAAAACCCGTTTGACTTGAAACAAATTTCGTTGGGTTTGTAATTGAGTTTAATTTCTATCCCTTTTGTATAATTTTACTTAATTATGATAGTACGATTTAACATGATTTTTCTAAGTTTCTAAGACGCGTAATGACTTGTATTGCATGTGATTTGTTTAGCGGCATATTTCACATATTTACCTGACTGTGATACCTTTAGCGATAGTGAGTGTCCTTATTAATTCTCAGTGTATAATGCATTGTCGAATGTGAATGGAATCGGTTTAGTTGTGTCTAGTATGCTCGTAAAAAGGTGAACAATTCGTGATAGTGAACATCACAGTGGATAGTGAATAAAGCAGTATTATTGGTGCGTACTTATACACAACTAGCCCATACTTATAGAAAGTAAAACCTGAGAAAAAGGGGAAATCGAAATGGAAAGGAACTTGTATTTAGCGATATTAGCGATTTAGAGGATGGTCATTCGAACAACGACTCTTATATATATTAGGTTAGCGGTCCGGCTGACAGGGTTATATCCCGGGCAACAGTGGGCCGTAGTCTCGGGTACGCACGATGTCACGCCCCGCTTCTCAGTAAACGGAAATGGTGACGTGGTAAGCCCGCAACATATTTATTATGAAATAAATACGTTAAGCGTAATTAAGCAATATAACAATGAACAAGAATGACAAGAGTAACAAAATAAAACAACAACTTTATTTACATTCAACTTTACATACAATTGTTTGTAATAAAAAGATACAATGATATAAAGCAAATGCCTAAATAATGGCATATCGAAAATAAGTGCAGGAAGAACTAGTAGTTAGGCTGAGCTGTAAGCTGGTCCAAGTCCTCCTGGCTCGGCTCTATCTCCTCAGAGTCCGGTCCTCCTGACGAACATCCCAAAGAAAGAAACAGAAAGGAATGTCGTCAGCGAACTAGTGCTCGGTAAGTCCCAAAAGAAGAAATAGAATATAGTATGTAATATGAAATGAACAGGTAAAGTTGTATATGATCGTTCACAGGTATAGAATAGTTATTCTAACGTGGTTATTTATAGTTTGATAAGGAAGGTATTCATGTATACGAGAGAAGTCCATCTTACCCCTTGGACTATGATAACATGTAGTACAAGGCCCCGTCATAACTCACGGGATAATGACACGTGAATTCATGTAGGTGTCTTTTAAAGTGACCTCTCGTGTCATGATATACGTCCCGTACCAATCTACCCCTTTATCCCCATGTAATGTATTATATAGATTATGTTTACAGGTCTTGGCCGAAACTATGGATTTAAAATGTTCAGGTTCATGTTTAGGATGTAATCATGTGTTCAAGTAGTCATGTTGAGTTCATGTCAAATTATAACCATAGTTCGGTCAAGTCGAGTCGAGTATGCAAATTTGAGTTTGATATTTGAATTCGAGTATTCATGTTCATGATCAAGTATTCAAGTTCGTGTTTGATTTTTGGATTCAGGTTTGAGTTTGAACTCAGATTGAGTCAGATATTTGTAAACTGATTTAACTCTTGAATTCTTAGGTTCGGGAGTAATCGGCAATTGTTCACATGGATGGAAGGATTTGTGTCTTTTTCCAAGATAATTGTCATTGATAACTCCATTAAGTTGTCTAATCTGAATAGGCAAGCATTCACTTTCTCCGGCTGCCTGGGGCTCAAGAGAATTGATCCCGCTTACACCTATATTTACTAAAGTGCTTAAAATATTGTTTTGTATATCTCGAGGGGTTTTATGAAAAATATTTTAATATAGATTAAAAATTGTCATGCCCCGCTTCCCAAAATACGGAATGCGAGTGGTGACTAGGCCAGTTATGCTCCTACGTCGGGGAATAATCCCGCCATAATCACACTTCGGCTTCTACCATTACATGGTAGTCAGTAAACAGTGCTAAAGTAAAGAAAATCACAGTTCACAACTTTATTACATTAAAATAAAAGAGTTCAAGATACATTTATTTAGCATGGAAGAAATAACTAACCAACGAAATAACAATGTGCTTATGGCAAAAAGGGCGGCGCTGATGTCGCAGTCTAAACCTCCGCGATCTTGAATGACAGGTCCTGCTCCTTGCTGGGTCTACTTCGTCCTTTGAGCATGCACACTTAGGTCGTTAGGGCGACGCATATAGCAATAAATATATAATGTGCGTACAATATTATCATATATGAAAGATGCGACAGAATACAGAAATATGAGAATAATGAACATCATTTGAATATGAACAACGCGATATATGTATCATATTAGCAAACCAGGCAATGTGTATGTCATTACTTATCAGTCACTTAGTCAATGAAATCAATTGGTGGAAAGGATGCTCGTGTTTAATCAGGGTCCCATGCATGCCCGAGACTACGGTTCACTGTTAACCGGGACATAACCCTGCAGCCATGCCGCTAGACCCACAACCTAATGTGTGTGTGTGTATCACTAATATCGAATAATCAATCTCTAAGTCACTGTACCTCGCTAAATACGAGTTCAATTCCACCTTGATTTTCCCATTCCTCAGGTCTTAACAACCATAAGTATAGGGTTTATTTATATACAAGCATGCGCCAAATCACGGTCTTACTTATTTTTACTGCATTGTTCACTTTCACTAGTCAATCACTTATCACCGGCGTGCTTGATACAACTAATCCAATTCCACTCACGTTCGACAATGCAAGTCAGTTGCTAGGTCTCAATGTAAATGATCACTTTGCACCGGGTATAAAGTAACATAGAATAAGGTAGAAATGCATTAAACAAATGCTCATTAAATTATGACAGCCAACGCCACATGACTTATAAAATTCACCATAAATCACATGTATAGAATTGACCAAAACAATATAAAAGACGTAAGAAGTATACATGATTATCTAAGTGGTAAAATTAGTTTCATGTCAATAGGAATTCAGGTCAACAATTTATCATCATTTTAAATCAACGATCAGTTGCTGGAATTCCAGTTTCAGAATTGGAAGTTCAACTTCACGCGCGGTTTATTAGGGATTTTGTTTAGATTCAGATGTTTCTCCAGTTCAATAAAACCTAGTTCTATCTGTTAGGTTTCCAACTGATAAAGCGTATCAATGCTATCCTTTCTGTATTAGGAGATATGTCATGTTTAGTGTGAAGGTGTAAAAAATGTCACTGCAGAAACTGCAGAACACGTCGACAATCTAAAATATAAACAAAATACCAAACGATAGTGAAATTGAACGAGACTAGAACCATATGTTAGATAACTAAATTATCTACGTGAAAATATAGGGCTCCGCATACTTTCAGTTTTATGTAAGGATGTACAGGTGCTTAAGTTCAGGTATCAACATGAAAAACTGCAGAAATCAGCCATTTACATCGATGGAATAAATTATATTAAAAATATCAAACAGCAGCGTAATTCATTGGAACCAGTCGCATAAGAAATCTGACTAAATTTCCTACGTGTCTATATAGAGTTTCGCACATTTGCGAATTTGAACAATGAGTTGCAGGTGTTTGATTTTAGGTATTCGTGGGGATTTTGGTTCAGGGCTGCAGTTCAGAGCCACAAATCTTTTCAGTTTCCGCTATCTAAAAGACACGATATTCAGTAGAAGCCACAGTAGATTTTTAGGTTATACAGTCCTATTCGCAGAGAGTCTAAGAACACTATGATCCAATTTTTGTTCGATTTATTATGAATTAAATGGTCTAGCATTTTCGGGAAAATTCTGATTTCGCAATGGTTATCGGGGGCAACATGTTATGGGGGAAACGATATTAATTTGCAACCAAATTTCTGCAGTATATCTGTGAATAGTAAAACAGTAAACGGGTTCAACAAACACAAGTTCCGCTAATTTTAATTAGATTCTGGCTTAATGTTCACTACAATAGTTCACGATCTAATTATATTTATATATATCTAGTTATTGTAAAAAAATTTGGCTACAATTTATAGTAGCATGAAAACAAGTGAAGCTTTTCACTTGCCTTTGGTCGCTGATATAGAAACGACACCATGTGCGGGATTCGTCTCGACACACGAGACAATGTGATGCTGGACACGGTGCGTGATGCGAGCACGATGCGCGGTGACCCGGTACTGGACACGGTAACGACGCGAGCGTGACGCGGTAGTGGGTGCGGTGATGACGCGGGCGTGACATGGTACCGGGCACGGTCTTGGCTCGGCACGTGGTGTAGGTGTGGTACAGCGCAACACGACACTGGACGTGACGCTGGTGTGGGAGTGGGCACGGGGTGTGCACTGGACCGGGGCATAGTGTGGCACGGATGCGGGTATGGTGTGTCACGGAGACGGGAACGAGCCGCGACACGTCAGGGTACGCGGTGACACGGAGCTAGCATGGGACGGTGCGATGCTGCGTCGCCGGTGGTCACAGAGCTCGATTGCAGCTCGATGAAGGAGACGACGAGAAACAAGCTTGGCTATGCAGCGTTGGGGCGACGAGGTTGCGATGAGCGATGAGATGAGGCAGCCGGAGATGCAGAGGTGGCTTTAAGGAAAAGGCGGCGACGGAGAGAAGACTGCCGACGATCGGCTGCAGTGAGATGGGGAGCTCGAGAAGATTAGAGAGAGCTTAAGGGGGTGGTACGTGCAGTGGAGGGAGCTCGGGTGGATCGTCGTTGGAGATAGAGGAAGCTGGTGGTCGGTGGAGGCGGTGGCCACCACCAGCGTTATTGACGGCGAGGTGATGTGTAGTCGGTATCTCGGGTGTTGGGTGTTTGGTTGTGAAGAGGGGTGAGGGTTTGAGGTGCTGAAAGAGGTAACTGGGCTCGGGGCACTGGTGGAGGTCGGCGGTGAGGTCGGCAGCCGCAGTGGGTGGTGGGTTCGGGTGTAGAGTGGGCGAAGATAGGAGAAGATGGTGCGGCTGGGTGATGATGGATCTTGGGTGAAGTTAGAGGAGGGAAGAGCATCTCGGGAGGCTCGTCGGCGGTGGTGAGGAGGAGATGGTGGCTCGGGTGTTTGGAGATGGAGAAGAAGAGAGAGAAAGAGATAGGGGAGAGAGAGTGTGAGGTGAAGAGTGAGATAGAGAGAGGTCGGTCGAGGGAAGTGGGGAGTTCGGTGAGGAGATCTCGGAGAGTAGTTGGGGGCGATGAGGAGGTCGTGGGGAGCGAGTCGAGTTGGAGCAGCACGAGAAGAGGGGAAGGAGCCGTTGGGGAGAGAGAGGATTTAAAGGAGAGGATCTCGGGGTCGGCGAGCGGGGTGCGGCGTCGACGAGGGCCGGGTCGGGGTCGAGCGCGAGAAGAGGGAGGGTCGTTGGCGATGGCGGGAAAAAGGAAAAGAAGGAGAAGAAGAAGAAGTGGGGTAAAGGGAAGGGTCAGGTCGGGTCGGATTAGGGAAATGGGTTTGGGTTTAGATTAGGAAAATTAATAAATAAAAATAAAAATGTGCAAAAAAAATAATATGAAAATTTTTGGGGAAAATACGGGAAGATATTTACATGCAACTGGGGATTTAGAAAAATAAATCTCAAGAGTGAATTGTATTACTTAGGGTTTTCATGAACATGTATTTTAAATATTGGAGTATTTTAATTATAAATACTTAGCTTTTAAAAAGTTTATGGTATTTTGTTGAAAATTATCCCTTTTTGGTAACTTGATGGTATTTTATTAACATTTTCTTGATCTTTCATTTTTAGAAAATAAATAGTGTCATAATATAGTGAAAATATGAATTTATAATTTTTTTTATATAATTTTCAAAAAAATTAGTTTTGTTTAGAAAAGTCGCGTTTTCTTAAAAATAGTATTTTATTTCCTTTCGAGATCGAATACTCCGTGAGAAATTATGCATCTCACTCTATTATCCAAAGAATATGCGATAATCCGCATCATCCATTAGCGGGTCTCCTAACGAGAGTTGTAGAGGCATATTTGCCAAGAATTTTCAAAATACCATTTTAAAATAAACCCGGTTTTTGAAAGATATGGTATTTTATTGTAAAGGTTATTTTTTGAACCAAATATACATCTAAATAGGTATCGTGTTATGAAACCAAAGTGTGCATGTGGGGTAGGTCGTTACCCCATGAAGATTTTCCTAAAAATATTGTTTTAACGAAAATCGAAAAGAGGTGATAATAAAATTCAAGATATTTTAATGAAAATGTTCGATTATGTTCGTTTCACGTGAAGATTTTGGTTAAACTTGAATCTAATCATTGGTAATTAAAGTTACAAATAGAATGGTGAAATTAGATTATTCAAGATATAAAGAAAAGAGAGTTTTAGATTTTAAAAGAAAAAGTATCGGAAATAACTCCGCTTTACCGATATATGATTAGAGAATGAATTTCGATGAAAAGGAAGAGAGTTGGGAGGGACTTACGGCTTGAAAATCTCAAGGAAAGAGTAAGAAATAAGAGATGGGTTTCGTGGTGTCGCGGGAGCTCCGGAATCGACTTCGATCTTCGATGGAAAGAGCTTGGTCGCTAACTCCACTTGGCTCCACTTGCACTTAGGAAAATTTTGAGAGAATTTTTGCTAGAATTTCAGAATGGTGAAGAGCTAAAATATGGGGTGGTATTTATAGTAAATAATTAGGGTTTGGAAATTAAAATTTTGAATTAAAAACCATTAAAAAGATGTTAAATGGTGAAATGAAGGGTCTCTGTTTGATTGTAAGGAAATCAAACAGTGCAGGGGAGTTAAGAGAAGTTGAAGAGTCAAGTGTGCAAAGCACGGATCAATTTGGACTCATCACCACCATCGGCGCCGGCCCTATGGCCAATTTGGCCGGTCGGATTTGATTCGTGCCACATGTATTTTTAAGTGTGTACACCTCATTGCGCCTGTTCGATTTTTCTGAACTTTTTATTTCCCCGTGTATTGAACGTGCAACTCTTGGGCTTCCAAAAATAAAAAGAAAAATCAGAAAAAAAAAATAATTGTGTCTGATGGGATTCGCACATACAGGCTAGATCACAGCAGCGTAGAGGTTTTACCAGTGAGCTATAGGTTATTTCTTGCTTTTATTTAACAAAAGTAAGTTTTAACTCTTACACAGGCTGTAATACTTTTTTCTGTATATTAACAGAAAAAATTATGTACAGTGATTTCAGAGTCGTTACACACGAGACCCTCGTTAAACATGATCACTCTTTTCCGCAAACTCAATTTCAAATTTGACTTAGAGACCAGTAGGAACACATGTCATGCACTGCATTGATTATTGACATATCGATTACCTCCATTTATTGTCTCCGCCGTTATTACTTTTATTTTCTTGCCTCATTATGGTTACTATAATATTGCTATTATGTCGTCCTGACGACCTGAGTATGCATGCTCAGGGCTTGGAGAGAACCCAGTCTAGGAGTCAGACCTACCTTTCGAGCTCGCAGAAATCTGGACGGCCGTACCATACTTTTACCGTTTTTCATAAATCAACCTTGTATTCGTACTTGGTTAGTAGTTTTATTTTCTTTTGAATTATTATAAACTGTGAACAATGAAATTTGATGTAATAAACCAGTGATGTGTTTTCTTTATTTCTGTGTTGTATTTACTGATTACCATGTTATGCTAAAAGCCGAAGTGTGACTACGGTGGGATTGTTTTCCTGACCGTAGGAGCACGGCTGGCGTAGTCGCCTCCCATATTCCGTATTTTGGGAAGCGGCGCGTGACAACCGGTATTTCGCCATTCCTCCCGTCTCAGAGCCGGCACCTCCATCATCCGCTGTCTTCACCATCCTCGCCGTCGTTGCCCTATTCGACTCACCGTCGCATCATCGTCTTCCTCCATAAGTAACCCAAACCCTAACTCTAAATCTATCCCTAGCCACTTCCCTCGTCTCCACCATCACGGCTAGCTACCTCGCCGCCACCGTCCTAGTCATCTTTGCCTTAGCCACCTCGTCGCTACCCGCCTTAGCCGTCTCGCCATCTCATCAGCATCTTCCTCCATCAGCCAAGCCAAACCCTAAAATTCTAACCCTAGCCATCTCCTCTGCCTCTCTCTTCGTCACCATAGCCACCTTCACCGTCCTCCACCATCTCCATTGCCGCCGTCACCGTGGACCACCTCCTCCAATTCCACCGTCGCCTGGATTTTTAGTTAACATTATTAATAATTTTTAATGCAATAGATAATATTTAAGCAATTAAACTAATTAAGAAGGCAAATTGTTCATTTTATATATCCGTTAACGTTGACTACTGTTGACCCGTTTATTTTGGTAGTTTGTTGGAGAGATTTTAGTAGTTTCTTTCAAAACATGTAAGGTACTTGGTAGTTTTTTGGGTTTATGCATAAAATTTAAAAATCTTTTTTTATTGGGTTAATTTTTCATATATTTAGTATATGGTTTTTTTTTTTATGTGTAGCCCTCCAAAACATAGCAAATTCATTTCTATCCCAAAAACTTAGTATTTACCTTTTACTCCCCAAACTAATAAGACACGTTATTTTATCCCATTTATGATTTCCGTCAACTTTTAACTGTATAATATCAGGTTTTTCTTTAAAATATCACAACCACTTTTCTTATTTGAAAATACTCAATTTCTTCTTCAAAATGAAATTAGGATTTAGGTTTCTATTGTACCTTTCTCAAAATCGTCCGTGAAATCAGGAGCATCTTCAACATCCTTTTCTAAGTATAAAGAAGTTGAATATTTCTACGGTCTTACTTGTTGTTTTCGGATAATGGATAAACAAAAAATTTATGAAAATAAATTGAAGTTAAAGTTAACGAGTTTTTTTCTGACGAAAACCGTAAAGAGGAGTAAAATGATGTTACTTATTATTTTTAGGATGGTAAAAAGTAAATACAAAGTTTTGGGGGTTAAAAAGAAATTTGCTTTGTTTTGTAAGGGCTACAAGTAAAAACCCCTTAGTATATATACTTTGTAAATTGCAAGTAAACGATCTATTTTCGTTATATGTACTGGAAGTTGTTCTGGTAGTACACTGAAATGACGAAGATAAAATGGTGTAGACGGGCACACGGACGAAATCAATAGTATGTCTTTTACATCGGCAAGTTCAATATTTTATATTC
Organism: Agapanthus africanus; assembly: GCA_030015575.1. Taxonomy (NCBI): domain Eukaryota; kingdom Viridiplantae; phylum Streptophyta; class Magnoliopsida; order Asparagales; family Amaryllidaceae; genus Agapanthus; species Agapanthus africanus. Next base: position 333,028,493 of record JASDDO010000024.1, on the reverse strand, counting down.
TTTTTTTGGATTGTTGAATAAATTGTTGTATTCGAAAATAACTTCGTTAAATCACCAGATATTATTCTTATAAACGATAAGTTTGGTTCTAATTCGGTGAGTTGGGATCATGAGAGATTATTAGCCGGATTGTTATGAATTTTTCTTATCCTTTGTGCATTATATTAAATTAAATGATTGTTCTTATAAATATCGTTTATTTATTTAAATATTAATTAATGAATTGGCCCTCAAATTTCCATCAAGCTTTCATCCAATAACTTGCCATTTGGGAGTATTTTTTGTACGCTCGAAGGTCTTACAAATGCAAGTTAATCTTTATTATCATAATATCATGCTTGAAATGCATCCATTAAAAATATTCAGTAAGTTGTTTTAGAAAAATGCAAAGGCTACAACATATTCATAAGATATTGCATGCTTAAAATTTCCACTTTATTTTATGCAATTTAAGGAAAAATGCAAGACACTTATTATTTTACCCTAAATGTTCAACAAACCCATTTTCAGTTGAAATATATCATGTAACCCATGGAACCAAAAAAGAAGAAGCATCATAAAATCAGTATTTAATTGATCCAACGAACCAATAGCTCACTTGGCATGGGCACTTATTCTTTTGGAGATGGTGCGGAATTCAAACTCCAGGAACCCCAAGAGGGGAACTGAACATAAATTAACGCTTTCGGGACAAATTCATGGGTCCCCTGTGTATGTATGTGATGTGTGTAGTATATGTTGTTTGCAGGGGTTAGGGTTTACAGACCAGTACCAATAAATAAATAAATAAATAATTGATCAAGCTGGATTTGCTCCTAGAGCTCCTGCTTGATCCGTAAAATGCGTTGTCACTATAATAAAGCAACAGTCCTTTAGTAACCAATGAAAATAGATATCCTTAACTAAAATAATAAAGAAAAAAATCGAGTTTTCATTCGGGAATAACCATTAATTTTCAAACCAATCAAGCTAGAAAACTAAGGTATTCTCCCCCCTCCCCCACCCATTTTATTTTATGTGTATAGGTTTCATTTATGCTCTTAAACTTTTGATATTTTATTATAATTTGAACATCATAACTAAATTAATGTACCATCTTCATGATGAAATCAAAGCTTGCTTTTGCTCACACTGAAATTCCTTTTCTTAAAAAATTAAAACCGTATGTATGGATACGTGTAGAAAGCTATCTTATTTCATAAAATATTAAGATATATCTAAAGAAATTTCCTCCATAGAAAGTAGGAAATGATACATCTTGTTTATCCATAAATATAACCATTCATTTTATACTGAATACATACATAAATAAATTGAGAAAAATTCCACTTGCCAAATAATAATGTACTAAAAAATGATTGCTTCAAGTCTATTTAATTCAAAAGAATATTGGAGGCAAGAGGACAAACATGAAAGTTCTTTCGCCAAAGCTTCTACTATCAACAATTGACCATCGCCAGATTGAAGATACGTGTACCCTTGTGCTAACAATTCTCCAATCACCAAATTAATTTATAATCTCAGTTTTATGAGAAATTTGGGCATCTGCGGCACAGCAGAAAATTTCACTTCTAGATTGATCAAAAAGTCAACCGTCCGTAACTTTTTAACGATCAACATCGTCCATTTTGATCTTTGTGGCATAAAGCATATATACGCCGATTTCCATATCATCTTGATACTCTTTTACCATCGATTTTGATGGAAAATGTTCTATTTGTTGTAATTTTTAAACTGTGATCCTCGAAAGAATCAATAACCACACAAGAGATCGCAGCAAAAAACCGATCAGAATAGCGTGCTTCGAATCTATTTGAAAAAAAACTACCAAAACATAACAAAATATGAAAAGCACATACCAAACAACACAAACACGAGATTTACATAGGCTTGGCGTAACTAGCATCTGCAATCCTTGAAAACTCCCCTATCAAGAAACAATTACACGAAAACACCAACCATGCCCCATACAAAAAAAAATCTCTGAATTCTCATAAAAACCTCTCTATTCTCTTTATCTCTCTTTTTTTTTATGCCCGTACTCTATTAATTATGAAGAAATATTGGCAACCTTCTTATAAAATCCTGAAGAAAGCCTCATATTGATAGCCTAAATAGATGTTGGAGATAAAGTGTAAATTTAAATTAAAAATAAATATGAATTTAATGTAAAAGATTATATTTAAATTTAAGCTAGAGCGATTTTATTTGATCCCTAACTAATTTCTAACTAATGCTTCTATCGTGGACAACCGTTTCTGATATTAAAAAAAAATCAACACTGTTTATCAGTGAACCATTAAATCTACTGCCTTACGATGCAGACATGAGAAGCATAAGAATTATAAGACAAAATACATCTCATTGAGTTAACCGATTTACAGATTTAGTAGGTCGTCAAATATAATATAAACCGCCGTTTCAAACGTAAAATCCCAAAATTGTTCATGAACACCAGAATAATAAAGAAGGGCAAAAACAGTTTCAACAATATGTCGGTATTTACTTTTGCAGCGCCATTTTATTGTGGTGTGTGAAAGCATGAGGTCGGTGCCCAGTACTATTTGCAATTAAACCGGATAGAAATCTTTTAAACAAAAATTCAAGAGCACCTTTAGATTGAAGAAATTTAATTTTGGCATTCAAAATATTTTCTATTTGAGTATGAAATTTAATAAGAATATCACACGCTCGTCAAAACAATGAACAAAGAGGATAAAACAAAGAAATTTTTGAATAATCATCCAAAAAATGAACATAATACTGAAATCCATTACTTGGTGAAATAGGAGCTCGACAAATTATGAAGTAGGCGATTTCATTATTAAGATATTTAGGCAACAAAACAAACATTTGCATCTAACTTTTTAGATAAAATACAGGAATTTACTTTGTAATTTTAAAAAGAAGAAATCATTAAAAACCTTAACAAATTCTTTGAGGCATTGATCCATAGTAATTAGTATCATAGAAAATTATGTATGTAAAGGGATCCAGTTGAATCTATATCCGTATCCGATAGTCGTTGGTGGATTCGAAAACGGATGCGGATAATGAAAATCATTATCCGTGTTTAAAGAAATTCGGATACGGGTATGGATACAAAACGAATCTTGTAAAAATTGTATGCATAATATAAACAGCCAGATATTAAATCAGATACAAATACGGAAGGAATATATGAGTCACCATATACGTATCCATTTGTCGTTGGCGGATATGAATAAGGATACAGATAGTCATTGGATATCAAAATCAATATCCGTATCTGATAAAAATCGGACACGAATACGGATTCCATTCCGATTATCAATCCATATCCGTTTACCGAAAATTTTGCTTGCACAATCGAAATGCTTAGTTGGGCTTAAATTTACTCTGAAATCATTTCAATGATTAGTTTGGGCTTACCTTAAATAAATGAAATGAGATTATAAGCCTCAAATAAATTCCCCAAAGTTAATTCATACGATATATTTAGCAAATTGCTATATAATTTCCAATTTCCAAGGAAGCTGCACTTTAATACCATAATGTTTATTTCATGCTATAGATACCCTAAAGAATACATCGTTGGTACGTAGTTAACTACCATCGGCCAACCCCCTATTTATTTTAAAGTGATTATCTAACAAATACTTCAGTAAAAGCCATGCAAAATAAGGAAAAACTAATGTTTTCTACATGATGATTAATCGGAGGTCACCTAAAGATAGTGAACTGGTAATAAAACACACTTTAGAATACTTATTTGTATGAAAGAAATCTATAAGGTATTAAAGCGTTACATTGGTAAATTTTTGGGGATTTCATAGAAATTTATCCTATTTTCTAAACATAAATTTAGAAATGAATGGTTGTTGATGGAGGTTAGGATCTCCTTCAAATGTTTCCCTCCGTCGATCTGTCCCGAGCGTTGATGAACGGCTGAGATTAGTGTTGAGGAATGACAACTTGAGCGTGTGGATCTCAGTGGACTTGTTTTGAGGTGTAGCCGAGCTTTCTGCAAAAGAAGTCCCGGGATGGTTGTACCACCGTATACCCTCCGACGGTCAAATTAGCCGAGAAATTTGGACAGAGTAGCGGCTTATTGAAATAAAATTGCGTTACCCAAGTCGTCTGGGAGGGAGGTTTTTATAGTGGTTGTATGGAGCGAGCTGGCGCGAGATCTTCACTGTTGGTTAAGCTTCTAGCGTTACGCCTGCGTGAATGACGGGATACCCCCGTTAATGAAGAGATACGCTCGTTAATGGGGGGATACGACTGCGTGGAACGCAGGATCGTGGGGTGGCGGATATCTCGTGCCTGGCGAGATCCGCGGAGCCGTGGCGGATGTGCTCGGGATCTGCGTTTTAGGTTGCTCGGTAGAACCGGGGAGTCTTAGCTCGGCGGGAGGCTCAAGACGAGCGGGAGGCCGAGAAAGCTCGGTTCTATGATAGCGCGGAGGCGAGCTGGGAGGGCTGAGGGAGCTCAGCGTGTAGGAGGGCTCGGAGGCGAGTCCATGGTTATTTGTAAGGCTTGCATAGGAGTGTTCAGGGATCCATCGATGATCAGGTCAAACCTCGGGACGAAAGCCCGGGGAATGCCTCCAATGTATAGTGCTTGCCCTTATTTCCGTGAGCCCTGGGACACGTCATCTATCACGTGTCATGATCTGGGAAGTTCCCACTTATGAGCATTATCATTAGCCCCCCACTCTCGTCCCGACCTATTTATGGGTCGGGTCGAGAGTGGTCTGATCGGTCACCCGGGCTCATCTTGTTGTCAAGAATCTATCAGTGCAGATTTCCGGGACGACTCGGTATAGGGCAGTTGCGTCGTTCAGATCTTTGAGCTCGCGTAGCATATCCCAGACGCTTGGATCTTTACGCTATCTTCAATGACGTCATCGGATCAGGGGAAAGGATCGTGCATTAAAGATGGGGCGCCGATTCGCTTGTATGAAAGTTGAGGCGCATGTCACATGTCCGACGCGGATTGGCGGACGTGACAGGCTATCGCTGTCGCCTGTTGTTTCCCCCAATCAGAGCAAAGCTCTGTTGAAATTCAAAATTCAAAATTTTGAAGCAATGCTTCAAATCCCGGACGCAACGCGCCACGTGTCTGGCGCAGACGCATCAGCGCAGCGTCCAAGACAGCGCACCCAATCAGAGCAAAGCTCTGTTTTAAACAAAATTAAATGAAGCAACGCTTCAGCTGCGCAAGCACTGCGCTGCGCGACACGTGTCAGCACAGTTGCGCTGCGCTGTGCGACAAGTGTCAGCGCAGATGCGCTAGCGCAGTTGCGCTACGCTGTGCGCTGCTCGACACGTGTCAGCGCAGAGGCGCTAGCACAGTTGCGCTCCGCTGTGCGCTGCGTGACACGCGTTACGCGCTGGGGCATCTGCGCCAAACAGAAGAAAGATTTTAAAGAAATCTTTCTATTCTTGTTAAAACAAGAAGATTTTCTTCTGTAAAACAAAAGCCCTTGGATCAAAATCCAACGGTGGGGAAAATTCCCCAAATCACTCAGGGAAAGATCTCTTTAACAAAATTAACTAATTTATGGGCACTATAAAAAGGACCCTAGACCTCAATTCAAAGGCATCAACATTTTCTAAAAAAAAAAGAGAACTCTGAAGAACTCTTCAAGAACAAAAAAGGTAAAAAACCTTTAAAGAAAAGAGAAAGTTCTCTTATGAACAGATCATAGATCTAAAAACAAGATCAATGATCTTTAATAAAAAAACAAAAAAATTAAATAGTGCTTTGCACTTTTCATGAACCTTTGGTTCTCTGAGATAAGAAAAACAAGAAAAACATATTTTTCTTTGATCTAAATTAGATCAAGAAATCAAATAGTGCTTCGCACTTCTGTTTTTGAATCTAAAAGATTCTTAGTGCTTTGCACATCCAAACTGCGCTGTTGCGCTCTTGGGAAAGCACCACGTGTCAACTACTTACGCTCTGCGCTTTAAGATAGAGCAGTGCTCTCTGAAATTGGTACAACTCATCAGAGCGCGCCACGTGTCAGCAGCGCAGCGCACTGGCGCAGCGCACTACACTTGCATGACACGTGTCGTCACCACAAGCGCTGGCGCTCCCTGATTGGCGCAAAGCGCCTGACGAATGCAATGCATTTCTTAAAGGTCCAGGCCCAAGTCAAAAAGACCTAGCAGGCCAAAATAAATTGCAAAGCAATAAAAGGGCAGAGCCCAAATAAAATTGATGCTTCTGCATCATTTATAAAAGGGCAGAGCCCGGTCCAAACAAAAATAGAAAGTAATGCAATGCATTATCTAAGTGTGGGCAAAGCCCCAGCACAGGTTTAATAGACCAAAAATAAATAAAATGTTGAACATTTTCAACTGGACTTAGCCCAATTTTGGCCGTAAGTCCTCAAATTAAATTGACTGAGCAAGATTGCTCTCTTAAATCAATTTACCTCCGGTTCGAGGGTACATCTCCGAACTCCTCTGACACCTGTCGTTGTAATCCTTCAACGACGTCAGAGAGGCGACGGGTCCCGACGACCACATACGCAATGGACTGCGGGGTCCTTAAACTCGTGGACCGAAACGTCCTTAAACTAATATTGGACCGAAACGTCCTTAAACTAATGCTGGACCGAAACATCCTTAAACTAATATTGGACCGAAACGTCCTTAAACTGATGTCGTACCACCACGTCCCTAAACTGGAATACGGACCACCACGTCTCTAAACTAGAATACGGACCACCACGTCCCTAAACTGGAATAGAGACCACCACGTCTTTAAACTGGGATACGGACCACCACGTCCCTAAACTGGAATATAGACCGCCACGTCCTTAAACTGGAACATGGACCACTATATATCCCTAAACTGGAACAATAAAGCCTCCAAGTGCTCTTTTGCCGGATCTAAACGGTCCCGTTTAAGTTGATCTTAGCCCCAAACACGGCTAACGTATCCTTAAACACTCAAATGGACTATAAAATTCCAAATCAACTCTGGTTCGAAGGTCGAAGGTACATCTCTGAACTCCTCTGACACCTATTGTTGTAATCCTTCAACGATGTCAGAGAGGTGACGAGTCTTGACGGCCATATAATAAACGGATCACCACGTTAAGTTGATCTTAGTCTCAAACAGGACTAACGTATCCTTAACGAACGTTTAAGTTGATCTTAGCCTTAATATGGATAACGTATCCTTAAACTAAAACACAAAACCCAAATCTAAGTAAATACGGATTTGGACTAATCCACGTCCTACGGGTGACGGCATAACTTAGTCTCCGTATACAATCCACGGGCAATCACAAACAAAACAAACACCCACGACACGAAGTGAAATTCTGGAGAATGAGAAAGTTGTTACCACGATGCGGTAGCGTAATTAACTGCAGGGGCTTGCGCCTGTAGGGAAGAGCGTCCCCACAATCAAAAACCCCTCACCCTGAGGGGGAATCTGACGAAGTCTGCTATATCGGCCGCATCCGTCTAAACCTCCGATACACGGTGCCATAAATCAACTTGGCATCTTCGGAGAGGTGGACGGATAAAACCATATAGCATCTGCCCCGAATCTCAGGCAAGACGTTTATCGCGTCTCCGCCGCGTCTTTCGGAGGGGAACAGATTCTGGCACGCCCGGTGGGACCTTTTCCTCTTTCCACTCCACACTTTGTGTGTCGTGTTCGCGAACAAATCGCGGTTTGTTGTGGTTGCCTGTGGATTCGAGGTACTAAGATTTGGTGTCTTGCTCCGTGCAGAGAACTGAAGATCGATGGCTTCAAACTGCACTGCCTGCAACTGCAACTCTCACTCCGTCCGCGCTAGAGGAGTGACTTATGGGACCCGAGCGGCCTCTCTTTTCAAGATACCAGTGGAGCAGGTAACTCAAGCCACCACTGGATTATTCTTCGGGACCATGCTCCCACCGTTGAGCTTCAATGCCACAATGACGTTGCAAGAAACCCCGGAGAAGTTGGTCTTTAATCGGCTTACCACTACCGCGACCCCTCTAAACGGGTCGCCCAGTTTCAGTACCTCAGTTTTCAACGGACTGGGCCAGAACGTCTGCAAACCTGCGATACCCGAAGTTGCCATCCCAAAGCGGATAGCTATCCCGGCTCAAGCGGACGAAATCATTGGAAGGGTTTCTCCATCCGAGAAGTCAGTTTTTACAAGGCTGGCTATTCCGGTTGATGCTCCAGGCGAGGTCCTCAAAGCTGCTTCCCTCACCCAGGGCAGGGGGCATGAAGAAGCTTATCAAACAACGGAGGTGACTCCATCCGCAAGACACGCCCGACGTCGCCACTGGCGTCGAGTAAGAAAGGCTGGGAGCAACTCCCCCTCTGGATTTACGCCACCAGCTCCAACGGTAAGGATCGATGCTGCTGTTCCAACCGGGAACAGCTTTGAATTGCTGAGAACGGTGCGCAGAAATTCTCCTACTACAATGTTGAAACGAACTCCTTCACCTGTGGAGAATACTCCAGAGAAGAAGCTAGAGTGGTCCCCTCAACGGCTGTCCTCTAAAATTTACAAAGTCTGGCGACAGGTCCAAGAGTCGGTGATTGATGAAAACTATCTCCGCCGACAGAAAAAGATGAAGGTGCGGCAGGAGAAGGACTACTCTGTCAAGCCGAAAAAAGCAACAGCTGGATGGGTTCCCACTACGACGTCTCCCTCAACGTCAATCACCCAAAAGAAAAGGAGGCCGCAAAAAGCCCATGTGAATATGGCGAACCGTAAAAGCGCTGAGCATAGACGCCCCAGGTCTGGGGGCATGGTAGTGCATACTGTTTATATGGCTGCCGGAAAGGAGGAAATCCGCACTTCGACGGGTCACCGACCGCTCACCCGATCTGTGACGAAATCCCAGGAGCACAACAGAAGCTGCAGGAAATGATGACTGTGATGGCTGCACTTATCGAACCGAAAGAAAGTTCGGAAGTATCATCAGAGCATCGTCACGAACAAGAAACTGATGCTGACTTCTTACGTAGAGTCCTCGAAAGGAGGGAAAAAGAAGCTGCAAAGCAAGCGGCTAACATAAAACAGATGGCGCTCCTCTTCCAAAATATGGTAGGGATGATGTTACAGCCGGACCCTCCTGCTGAAGATCCTCCGATCGTCCTTGAAGACGACAGGGGAGAAACGTCAAATCCTCCGCCGGCTCTGTTAACAGCCAAGGAGTAGGCAATCTCCAAAGTTGACCTAGACGAATATATAGCTCAGCAGATCCGGGTTCATCAGGCGAATGAAACGGCTGGGCAAATTGCTAGAACCGGACGACCGTATCCGAGCTGGTACGACCAAATCAGTTACCCGCCGGGATATACGATCCCTAAATTCCGCGTATATAAAGGGACAGGGAATCCGCATCAGCATGTCGCTCAATTCAGGGCCTTATGCGGCAATACTGGAGGCGATGACAAGTTGTTGCTATGCCAATTCGTCGACAGCTTAACAGAAACAGCCTTTGAATGGTATTCAGAACTACCTAACGACTCTGTCAAAACATTTGCGGAGATGGAGCTGCTGTTTACACAAAGATTCGCGAGTGCTAGTGAACGCACCCCGATAACAACACTAATAAATGCCAGAATAAGGCCTGGCGAAACGTGGGTCCAATACACAACACGATGGCGAAACCTATGGTCGAAATGCGAACAACGCATAGAAGAGGCACCTGCGGTATGCATGTTTGTGGGCACTCTCGATCCACAGGCGACCATCTCGCAATTCATGATGTTCTTCAGGCCGACCACCTTCCAGGTCTTGATCGACAAATTAGCCCAAATGGACCAGATGGGCCATGGACCGTCTCCTCCAAAACCAGATTCCCGAAATGAGAAAGGAAAAGGGAAAGCGATCGTCGTCGCCAATGCTCAGCAACAGTCGAACAACTCAAAGCCGGTCGTTCGCCAAAACAACGTGCGTCCACGCCCATCCCTCGAAGAGAGGCTAGGACGTCCTTACTCGTTTCCTCAGAATAAAACGAGAAGACCGTTCGAGCTGGCAGTGCGCAACAGACTCATTAATCTGCCTAGTTCCAAATCTCGACGGTTAACAGACAACCTAGAGACCATCTCAGCATTCGTCTCGATACAGTAGACGAGATGTCATCCCAACGTTCGTCTCGATACAGCAGACACAACGTCATCAAACGAATGGAGCCATGGAAAAATCCCTAGTTCCAAACCTCGACGGTTCATTAGCAACCTAGAGACAACTACGACATTCGTCTCGATACAGCAGACGAGATATCGCTCTAGCATTCTTCCCCCAGCAGGGTTCAGACGCGATAATCAAACAAACAGAGCCACGGCAAAATCCCTAGTTCCCACCGCGATGTTCGTCTCGATACAGCAGACGCAATGCCAGCAAACGAAGCAAAGGCCAAATTCCTAGCTTCAGGGTCTTGATGGCAACTCACATAAAGCCCGAAAGACTATCGGAGATCATCCCCACACCAGCGCGGAGTGGTTATGACTCATCGGGGCTCGCCAAAATAATCCTAACCTCAAGTAAAAAGCGACATGGCGAATTCCTAACGCTTGCTTTTCCGACGGTCAAACTGCCTAGGAAGATTGCTTGAAGACGCCTTGTCCAGCCCCCGAAGGGATCAGAGACACGGCAGTTGCAGGGCTACTCGAACAGCACGATTGCCTATCGAGGAACATATCAGCTTATGCGACGGTACGACGGCCAAAACCCTAAGTACCACAGACCCTAACGGACTTCTGTCGAAAATAACAGAGGTTAACTGTGGCGTTAGGATATTCTTGCGAAAAATGCTCGATTCATCTTGACTTGTGAAGAAATTGATGTCTTTGCGAGGAATTTTCGATGCGGCTCGACTCGTGAGATAAAGCCTTAGGCAATAGGCATAAAAGGAGCCTGTTTCCTAAGCACTGGGACCCTGCAAGTTGGCCCAAAACGGTCTCTTGCACACTATCCACGGGTCTCACTCTCCAAACTCGAAACTCCACGAGGAGGGAAACAACCGCTTACGAGTTCTCTCGACCCGTAAGAAGGAAAAATTCTCTTATAGGATCCTTACGACTTATAAGAGAAAACCACACTTAGGAATCCTCACGATTCCTAAGGAGAAAAACCCCCCTACGAGATCCTCTCGATCCGTAGGGAGAAAAATCTCTATGAGACCCTCACGGCTTATAGAGTTGAAAAGTCTTAGGCAGCAGATCTGAACCTGCGGCCTAAGCCATCGCTATTTCTTAAGAAAGTCAGAATACTCGTTCTAATCATCCGTCAACCATGTTTGCTAAGGTGGTATGCTGATAATAAAAGAAAGAAAAGACGGAGAAAATGACACATTACAAAAAATGTGTATCTTTTATTCATAAACTTGATTGGGTACAGGATACATTATATCAAAGAATAAAAAAATATATATACACATTCTTTTATCTACAAGTACAAACGATACAAAGAAGGATAGCTACTGAGGAGGAAGTGTCTTTAGTAAATCCACAAGCTGCTCTCGCACTTCCTTCAGCGCCTCCTCCTGAGTGACAGCCGCAGCCACCTCCGCCTCTACCTGGGTCCGCTGCTGCAAGAAGGATGAAAGTTGCTCCTCCGCCGCCTTCCGGGCTGCTTCCTGGCTGGGTGCATCTTGCTCGACAACGTCAAGTTGTTGCCTCAATAATAACCCTTCAGAAAGACATTGCAGAAGGCCCTCAAAGACAACCTTCAGCCGTGCGGCGTTGGCCTCCACCCGAGCATGCAGTTGGGCAGACTTGCTCAAAGTCTCACCACGCTCCTTACGCCTTGAAATGACTTCTTGTTCGAGGTGGCGGAATTAAGAAGCGCTCTGCTCAATCCACGCTGTTCTTTGATTGCTCGCAGCCAAGGTCTCGGGAGCGGGACTCAACGACTCCAACTGATATAGGCGGCCCTCGATCTCCCTGCAATGGTTAACCCAAGATGCGATGATGCTCTCATCATGAAAGTTCACGAGTATTGCCAATATCGGGTTAACCACCATAGCGAAGTCTGCGGCAGATGTAGGAGTTTCAACGTCGAGTTCCTCGACGTAGTCACTCAACATGCGCAGACTATTCGCGGTGCCTTTTGAAGACGGACTTCTCAGATAAGGACCCGCCGGCATTGTAATACAAGGCTCGAAGGGCGACGAGGCCAGAACGACAGCTGAAAAGAAACAGGATGCGATCAGATAACAGTACAAAAAATAAAGAGAAGGAAGTTATCAATGTGATAGTCGATGTACCAGTTGAGACAGGTGGCAAGGTCGGAAGGGCCGGTGGCGCAGCTGATCTTTTATCCCCTCCTTCAATCTGTAGCACTGCAGTCGAGATAAAAAAAGGGGTTAGAGGTAATTCCATCAATGAAAAAAGAAAGATGTCAATGGAAATCATACTCACCAACGCCACCAGGGGAAGAAGCAAGTTCGGATGGGAAGGAGAAGTGTGGGAGCAACATCTGATATACATGATCAAAGAGCACTCCTGAAAAGACACAACAATATGACTTTAGTACACAAATTATATGTCTGAAGTATAGGATTAATAAATTGCAAACCCATACCTTCCAACATCTTAGATGGTATGAGAGAGGGTTGAGAGGTGACCACCGCCAAGGCAGTCGTTGAAGGCGCTCCCTCAAGCAGTGGGGCATCGGCGCTGGCTGCACCTGCGTTACAACAAATGCGAATTTGTCAGAAAGGATTGTAAGATAAAGAAGATATCAACTTGGGATTTACCTGATGAGCTGCCGGCTGAAACGGAGGCGATTCCCTCCTCTATTGACATGAGGCCACCGCCCGTGGCCTCATCACCCGACTCAATGGGAACCGTTGTTGTGCTCGCGAGACCTGGAGACGGCGGAGGACCATAGATGGGGAGGGCTATGACTGGAGCATTTTCAGATTCCAGAGAAGGAGCGGTTGGCTCGTCCTCGGGAATCATGGCCACCTCACCCACTACTCTCTCAGGTTTGGTAGTCGCGGTTGTCTCGTCCACCATCACCACGAGATCGCCGGCCTCGAGCGCCTCATCCACCACCACCCTGGGCTCAGTTATAATGATCATTTCATCTGCCACCACTTCAGGTTCGGCATCAATGACCTTCTCGGCTGCAGGCCCCTCGACCTCCACCTCAGGCTCCAAAGCCACAACGACGTTGCCCACCGTCGGCTCGAGTTCGGCAGGTACCGCCTCCTCTGCTTCCTTAGGTTCAACGGTCTCCGCCTACCCCTCGGTCGGACTTGGCCCTATAAGATAAAATATATAAGAATCGATGGCATTATAACTCTTACAACAAAATCTTGGGAGAAATATTACCTGAAGTGGATTTATCATTTGCGCTCCGAGCTGCGCGTGCCACTTGTCTGCGAGCAGTGGATAGGAGGGTGACAGGGACCTCTTCGGAAGGAGTATCAGCACGAGGGACGGTGCTAGGGCCCGCTCCCATAGCCAAGGCAGCCCTGCGTGCCTTTGCTTCACGCCTCGACCGCTTCCGTTCCTCCCGGGCTGTCGCAATGGACCTCTGTGACGCTTCCTTCAGGGCGTCATCGTCCTCGTTCAGAGATGCCTCCAGAGCCATTAAGGCGTCTCTCATCGGCTCTTCAAGACGAACCTCCTGCAGTAACCCTGAGGAAGTAGGAACATCGGCAACTGGTAGAATATCTGCGTCACTTAGCGGGAGCGGCATTGAGGTTCCTGTGATTAAAAGGGAAAAGTTAGATCGACCATAACACAAGGGAAATGAAAACTTGATGAATCGAAACTTACTAAGGCCCATGGACGCTCTAAGACGTTCCTCCTCCTGGAAAGTCTTCAAAGAAGCGGCAATGGCTTCTTCATCAGTGATGCCTGTTGGAAGAAAGGAAGGAAAAGCGTTAGTCAAAAGCAATGAAGAGAATATGTTGCAATAAAGAAAGTGCGACTAGTAGTTACCTGATTGCGCAAGCCTAGCTAGCCACGCGTCACGCCTTGCCTACCACGCTGAAGCTTCGAGAGCAGCCTCCAAATCTGTATCGTCCGGCGGCGGCATGACTAATCCCTCGTTAGTCCCATATTCGATCAGGCCCTCGACATAGGGAGCATGGGGTTCCTGATCGAACACGACGTCCACGATGAAGAGCGACTTCTTTTTCTTCTTCCCGCCAACCCTGGGTGCACGCGGGATCGACTTACGTTTAGCAGCCACCTTGGGACGGCGGGTCCCGATGTCTGCACCTACACCGGACTCCGGCGAGGCCACGACCACTATTTCCGCTGAAGGACGGGGCGCTAGAGGTGCATCTGCAATATTAGGAAGCGGCGATCCGTGTGGAGGACTTCGCGCACGCGATGGCCTGGTTCTAACCTCTTTTAAAAGAGCAACTACTGGAGTCCTAGGAACCAAAGGAGCGTTGCGGTCGCTGCCTGGAGGCGTACCCTTATGATCAACCAGCAGTCGCCTTTCCTCCTTTATAACGGCTCCTGTTGCATGATTGTACCAGTCTCTATATACATTAAGGAGTCGTGGAGCGCAGGCCGGCGTACTAATAAAAAAACGAGAACCCGTGTTCAGGCGCATGAAGTGATGTAACGCGTTCTCCATCCCTTCTTCATTGGCAGCAGGTTCCAGTAAGAAAGCTTCCAAGGGTACCCCTTGATCGTAGCCCAGTTGTTGGGCGAAACGATGCGGGCTATATCTCATGAAAATTGCCGCACCGTCCTGCCTGAAGACTAGGAAGCCCGGTCTAATAGAATACAAGTGGAGGGTCTCCCGGGCCGTCAGAATTGAAGCTCCATCCTTAAAGGAGTCCTGTAATGGTCGCACCGCAGCGGTGGACGCTTTTCCAATGATCAATACCTTGTCGATGAAAGACATCCCGGCTCCAACGTTGTGAGGACGAAGCAATAAACCCCTGGCGTTCCGTGGTGACGGGGTCACAATTGATGCGCCAATCAGCTGTATGATGCGAGGGAAACTACACTTGTCGAAGAACGAGGGCCTTTTATGCATGCCGAAAACACCCGCCGTATGTAGCTCGAGCCACGACATAAAGTAGTGCATCGGGAAGACCACGTGCAATACCCCGGGCTCGTTAGCATCCGCTGCTCGGCTGAGGCCATGATATAGGTGCGCCAAGCCGGCAATCCCAACAACCACCTTTACCCCGATGGCCATCCGGTGGGCTGGGTAAAAGACAGAGGGCCGCATACGATGAGAGTGCATTGGGATCGCAAACCAGCTCATCCACAATCCAAGAAATCCTAAGAAAAAGGCCTCCTCATCCATTTCAGGGGCCGCAATTTCTGCAAATGACATAGTAGGGAAGTCCAGAAGGAAAAAACCCTTTTGATCTATCTCCTTCTCCGGTGGGTTATCCGCACCTAGACCGAAAGGGTCATCCAGAGTGGCAAACTTGGCAGCCTCTTATGAGAGGACGCTTGGGCGAAGGAACCGAGCGATGAAATCCTCAAAGTTAACTCCCCGACTCCCACGTTCGATAAAAAGAGATTCATAGATGTTCAACACCTTAATCAAGCTTGGGAATTGATGTTGAACAGCATTCTCCGGTGTGACCCCCTTACCACCGGCCTAGCACCAAAGACGTACACATCTGTCGGGAGCAGCTCCTCATAATGTTCTCCCATGACTGGCAGACCGGATACCTCCGTGAACTCCTCCAAAGAGATGGACACTTCCCGATCCATGGCAAGGAAAGTGTGGGTAGGAATATTCCACTGCTCCAGGAAAGCCTTGAACCACCAGGTGGGGAGCGTGGGATACTGGAAGAGGGAGACGTAGACCGCGGTGTACAATCCTAGTCTTATCAACTGCGACTTCTTCGTCGACAGGATGTACCGGGCCCATGACAGATAGCCAATCGGGTGGCGGGGGATCAGACCAATGTTATATGATTGCCCACAAGGTCTCGCCTCGCCCTGACAGATACGACGTCCTAGGATATCCAAGACCATAGGACGTTGGACCGGAACCGCTTCCATAGCGGGATGAAGAAAGCTGTTCACGGTCCAATCCACCATCTCCACGGCATACTGCATCGAGGGTGGGGTAGCATAATGAATCGCCGCTATGGGTTTTGACGGCACCGCGCATGTGAAGCTCCGTCGGCCCATGATGATCTGATTGTACCACGACCCCCAAAGGTGGAGACTCTTGTATTCCGGGTCGTACTCCTTAATCATGGCCAGGACTTCACGGTCCAAGGACGCTTCGGGAAATCCCTCCTCCGAGCGGACGAACGGAAATGAAGTGTCTAGAGACATGATCGCTGCAAAAGAATAATTTAGCCGTTAGTGTTGTAATTCCAACGCTTGGCGTTTAAAAAAGAAAATGCATTAATTAAATTAAAATTAATTAATTACACCACACGGCAGTGCAGCGGGTAGGAGACCGAAGGGGGACCCACAAAATCTGGATGACAATATGTCAGTTAATAAGACAACCTCATCATTGGATGAGATTGTGAGTTGATCCCCCAGGAAAACATTCCCATTAATAAAAAAGGGGAAGAATCCCTGGAGACAAGGAGAAAATCTCCTCTTTCAGAGCAAAGCTCTGTCACAGAGTGACACTTGTCAAACTCTGGTCTCAGGGAAATAAGATTCCTTAAAAAAGCATAGCTCTATGGTAATAAGGGAAAGGTCCATCAGAAAATGTTTACACCTAAAAGAATTAAAAATTTTGGAATCTTGAAAAATCCATGAAAAACTTATGAAAATTTCTTCATTTTTCAGATCTAAAAGATCTACAGATGATTCAAAGAGCAAAGCTCTGTCTATGGGTTAGAACCCATGAACAAGATCTCTGCAGATCTATAAGTTTTTGAGAGCAAAGCTCTGTTTATGAAACCCCAATGGGGATCTCTTTAGATCAAAAGATCTGTAAGAGCAAAGCTCTTTGGTTAAGATTAATTTAAATTAATTTGATTTAAATTAATTTTACCTAAAGTTTCTAACTTTGGAAATGAGCAAAGCTCTGAAATTCTCAAGCAAGAGCAAAGCTCTGGTAATTAAAATCTTGAAGATGGTGAAGATTTTCTAAGGGCAAAGAGTCCTATTTATAAGGCGCTTGCGACCCTTCAGCTCACCCCTTGATCCAACGATCAGGAGTTTGCCACCACTGCACTCACGTGCGAGCCACGTGAGCGCAACGGTGGGGGGCATTTGTTTCCCTCAATCAGAGCAAAGCTCTGTTGAAATTCAAAATTCAAAATTTTGAAGCAACGCTTCAAATTCCGGGCGCAACGCGCCACGTGTCTGGCACAGACACATCAGCGCAGCGCCCAAGGCAGCGCACCCAATCAGAGCAAAGCTCTGTTTTAAACAAAATTAAATGAAGCAACGCTTCAGCTGCGCAAGCACTGCGCAGCGCGACACGTGTCAGCGCAGATGCGCTAGCGCAGTTGCGCTCCGCTGTGCGCTGCGTGACACGCGTCACGCGCTGGGGCATCTGCGCCAAACAGAATAAAGATTTTAAAGAAATCTTTCTATTCTTGTTAAAACAAGAAGATTTTCTTCTGTAAAACAAAAGCCCTTGGATCAAGATCCAACGGTGGGGAAAATTCCCCAAATCACTCAGGGAAAGATCTCTTTAACAAAATTAACTAATTTATGGGCACTATAAAAAGAACCCTAGACCTCAATTCAAAGGCATCAATATTTTCTAAAAAAAAAAGAGAACTCTTAAGAACTCTTCAAGAACAAAAAAGATAAAAAACCTTTAAAGAAAAGAGAAAGTTCTCTTATGAACATATCATAGATCTAAAAACAAGATCAATGATCTTTAATAAAAAACAAAAAAATTAAATAGTGCTTTGCACTTTTCATGAACCTTTGGTTCTCTGAAATAAGAAAAACAAGCAAAACATATTTTTCTTTGATCTAAATTAGATCAAGAAATCAAATAGTGCTTCGCACTTCTGTTTTTGAATCTAAAAGATTCTTAGTGCTTTGTACATCCAAACTGCGCTGTTGCGCTCTTGGGAAAGCACCACGTGTCAACTACTTATGCTCTGCGCTTTAAGATAGAGCAGTGCTCTCTGAAATTGGTGCAACTAATCAGAGCGTGCCACGTGTCAGCAGCGCAGCGCACTGGCGCAGCGCACTACACTTGCATGACACGTGTCGTCACCACAAGCGCTGGCGCTCCCTGATTGGCGCAAAGCGCCTGACGAATGCAATGCATTTCTTAAAGGGCCAGGCCCAAGTCAAAAAGACCTAGCAGGCCAAAATAAATTGCAAAGCAATAAAAGGGCAGAGCCCAAATAAAATTGATGCTTCTGCATCATTTATAAAAGGGCAGAGCCCGGTCCAAACAAAAATAGAAAGTAATGCAATGCATTATCTAAGTGTGGGCAAAGCCCCAGCACAGGTTTAATAGACCAAAAATAAATAAAATGTTGAAAATTTTCAACTGGACTTAGCCCAATTTTGGCCGTAAGTCCTCAAATTAAATTGACTGAGCAAGATTGCTCTCTTAAATCAATTTACCTCCGGTTCGAGGGTACATCTCCGAACTCCTCTGACACCTGTCGTTGTAATCCTTCAACGACGTCAGAGAGGCGACGGGTCCCGACGACCACATACGCAATGGACTGCGGGGTCCTTAAACTCGTGGACCGAAACGTCCTTAAACTAATATTGGACCGAAACATCCTTAAACTAATGCTGGACCGAAACGTCCTTAAACTAATATTGGACCGAAACGTCCTTAAACTGATGTCGGACCACCACGTCCTTAAACTGGAATACAGACCACCACGTCCCTAAACTGGAATACGGACCACCGCGTCCCTAAACTAGAATACGGACCACCACGTCCCTAAACTGGAATAGAGACCACCACGTCTTTAAACTGGGATACGGACCGCCACGTCCCTAAACTGGAATATAGACCGCCACGTCCTTAAACTGGAACATGGACCACTATGTCCCTAAACTGGAACAATAGAGCCTCCAAGTGCTCTTTTGCTGGATCTAAACGGTTTCGTTTAAGTTGATCTTAGCCCCAAACACGGCTAACGTATCCTTAAACACTCAAATGGACTATAAAATTCCAAATCAACTCTGGTTCGAAGGTCGAAGGTACATCTCTGAACTCCTCTAACACCTATCGTTGTAATCCTTCAACGATGTCAGAGAGGTGACGAGTCTTGATGGCCATATAATAAACGGATCACCACGTTAAGTTGATCTTAGTCTCAAACAGGACTAACGTATCCTTAACGAACGTTTAAGTTGATCTTAGCCTCAATATGGCTAACGTATCCTTAAACTAAAACACAAAACCCAAATCTAAGTAAATATGGATTTGGACTAATCCACGTCCTACGGGCGACGGCATAACTTAGTCTTCGTATACAATCCACGGGCAACCACAAACAAAACAAACACCCACGAAACGAAGTGAAATTCTGGAGAAGGAGAAAGTTGTTACCGCGATGCGGTAGCGTAATTAACTGCAGGGGCTTGCGCCTATAGGGAAGAGCGTCCCCACAATCAAAAACCCCTCACCCTGAGGGGGAATCTGACGAAGTCTGCTACATCGGCCGCATCCGTCTAAACCTCCGATACACGGTGCCATAAATCAACCTGGCATCTTCGGAGAGGTGGACGGATAAAACCATATAGCATCTGCCCCGAATCTCAGGAATGACGTTTATCGCGTCTCTGCCGCGTCTTTCGGAGGGGAACACCTGTGACCGAAGGGACGTCTCCAATGGTCGTTCGACATGTAGGGTTTCGACGGCTGGCAGACGCAAGATTTCGTTTTGGCGGGAAATGATCTGAGCCGTCGGATGCTCCCTTCAAGCAGTATAAATAGGAGTGGGATCCCCCTAGGGTTCATACTTTCACCATTATTTTCCTTTGCTGTGAGAGATTGCTCGGTGCTCCATCCTTTAGATCGGATCCTTCGCGCTCTTTCCTCGGAGAACTCCTTACATTGAATCAGGTTAGATATCTTCTTCCGAGGAGTCTATAGAAATAGTTAGGGTAGAGTCTAAGGAGTCTTCCACCTCTTTGGCTGCTGACGGCCAAGAGGGTTCCCTTGTTGCTTCCTTATCATCGGGCCAGCCCCATAGAGTTAGGGCTACCCGCGCCGCTAGCCGCCCGACTACGACGAGGGCCCCTAAGGTGTGCATCGGGAACGCCCGTGATGTGCCCTCCTTCTTGAGGGATCTGGACGATCTTGTCGAGATTTGGGCTCGTTTCCATATCCCCTCTAACTATTCGCTCCGTTTGGCAAAAGGGGGCGAACGGGCGGACCAGGTGCAGGGAAAGGAGATTGCCCTGTACTTAGAGGCATTCCGAGCGGGAATGTGTCTGCGCTTTCTAACCGAGGTATGTAGGATATTTCGTTATTTCCAACTCTCACCAGGCCAGCTAGCGCCGAACTCGTGGAGAATCCTCCTCGAGTTTCTGGTCCAGTTGAAGCTTGAAGACATCCTCTTCAGCTTGACCCTTCTTATCTCTTTTCTGTGCTATAAAAATCACCCCGGCACTAGCAAGAATGAGTCGAGCTGGGTGTATTTTTCCTTTAAAAACGCAAGGGTCGGGTGGCTGGGTCGAGTGTGGTGGTCGTTCCGTCTTCCATCCATGACTGGAATGAGAAGTTTGTATTCGTCGGGCCACCCGAGGGTAAGAATTGGACCATGCCTGTACAGTGGTACATGGTCGACTGTCCGCGGGCGAAGTAGTCGTTCTCTCCTGAGGCGAGGGCGGTGTCCATATGGGAGCCGATCCAGCGGGCCGACGTCTTGCTTTCCGAGCAAGTCCTTAACTGTGCTGGGCTTAGCCCTACGCGCTTCGTGGGTAAGTTAAGATATTGGATGACCTGTTTAGACTTGAGTAATTTATTTTTTTTCCTTCTTGCATCACTAACTTCTCTATGCTTTCTCCTTTTGCAGGACACATGGACTAGTCTAAGATACTAGCTGCCATATCCGCTACGGCCCAGAAGAAGGCCGAGAGCGTGGTCTTGTCCCGAGTAGGCCCGAGCTCGGCCCTGAAACCGTCCCCACCGGCGAAGTCATCCGCAGTGCCCCAGGCCCCCAATGACCGTCACGGGGGCAGCCAGAAGCATGCGCGAGACCCGGAACCCCGAGCGAGGGAGCAGGAGGAGGAGGAAGAGGTGACTGAGGTTCCCCTCAAGAGGAAAAGGATGGTCTCCCGCACGCCGTCGACTGATCTCCCCGAGGGGATTCCGGTGTAAGAGGGGGACGTCTGCTTCGTGGTCCTCTCGAGGCTTTCCGTCACCGACAGCTTGCTCGCGGACATGGAGCAGTCAGCCGGGGGAAAGATTCAGCGGGGGACCCTGAAGGCCCAAGTGGCTGCCATTGCTCAGGAGGCAGTTCAGGTCGGTATTCGTTTAATTGTTGTCTTAATTTCCCTCTCTTAGCCCGGACACCTCTAAATCCGTCTGTTGCTTCCCTTAGGTCCTCCAACATTGCGCCCTCATCGTCAACATGGAAGCCGAGGAGATTGCCCCGGCCATGAGAAAGGTAGGGGAATCGTCTTCAGAGGCGGAGGATTTGCCTTCAGCTGCGGTAGGAGAATGAGAATACGGCCGCCCTTGAGACCCGGTTGGCCGTCGGGGAGCTCATGATATCCAAGTGCCAAAAGTCCTACCGACTCATGGGCAAGTCCCACCGAACCGTGGAGGGCAAGTTGGAGGAGCTGGGTAAGCGCTACGCCTTAATGAAGAAGGAGAGGGACGCCAGCAAGAGGGAGACCGAGGCTGCGTGTGAGGCGGAGAAGATCGCCGAGCTTCGGGCCCGCAAGTCGGTGGACACGTATAAGGCGTCAGACTAGTTCTATGCAGACCTCGGCGAAGCCTGCGCTATCGTTTGGCATGAAGCCCTTGATGCTGTCAAGGCGTTGATGCTGAAGTTTTCCGACGGTGAGCTCCATGCTCGGGTCCCTCTCTCGGTGGACACGCCGCAGGCGGGGCGGCTACGGAAGCAGAAATCTCGACCCCTGAGGGTTGTGCCGAACAAGGAGAGGTCCCGGCGGAGCCTGCTGCCTGAGCTCCTTTTGTTGGGTTTCCTTTTATTGTTCTCAAATTTTGTAAGCCTCCGGGCACTTTTTGTAAGGCTGATGCAGAATACCTTGTAAAGGCTTTTAGAACATAAATAAAACTGGGTTTGTCTTCCTCTGCGTGGCAATATTTTTCTTGTGTGAGTACTTGAGTTTGTACGGTGTTTTTCGTCACCCCATTGAGATGGGAATACGCGCGCACTTGTCAGACGCATTATAGATTCCCCCTGCTTAGGGTAGGCTGGAGTTTATTGATTGTGGGGATCCGAATATCCGGCAGCCGCGGACTAAACTGCCGTTAATTACCCCTCGCCTTTGGAGCGAGTGAACCTCTGATTGACGGGTCAAACGGGTCATGCGAACTCAATGTGCAGTGTTATGTTTTTGAGGGGAATTGGATATATCGGGGGCCTCGCAGAGTTTTTACGGGGGTCCCGCTATCCGGATAGCGGGCTGGGGGTCAGCAGCCCCCTTGCGGGATGCGAGGCAGCGTACCGTTAGAAATTTTTTCTAACAAGGACAATGTCGTGGAGTGTGTGTGTGTATATACACACACACACACACATTTATACATATATATATAAAAAGGGGAAAAAGCGTCCAAAGGACGCGTGGGGGCCAGCGCCTCATGTGTGTGGCACGCAGGCGCAGGGCGCTAGCGCCTCACTTGCTTGGCATGTAGGCGTGAGCGCGCTGGGCGCTGGACACATGCGCCCCACGTGCATGGCACACGGGCGCTGGGCGCCAGCGCCCCATTTGCTTGGCGCGTGGGCGCGCGCGCTAGCCGCTGGCGCCAGCGCCCCACGTGCATGGCACGCGGGCGCTGGGCACCAGCATCCGTACCCTACGTGCTTGGCACGCGGGCGCTAGGCGTCAGCAGGAGAAGGGACTCGGTCCCTGCACTGGGAGCTGTGCTCTTGATTTAACTTATGGAGTTGAACTCCTGACAGAGAGTAGGCTTAGTCCCTGCACTGGGAGTTGTACTCCCAAAAAGAAAGATTTATTATTTTGTATGTATGTGTGTGTGTGTGTATGAGTGTGTGTGTGTGTGTGTGTGTTTTAAGGAGTAAAACTCCTAAGATATTTTTGGAGATGATGAAAGGGGGTTTTCTCTTGAGCCCTGGATCTTCCCCATAGTGGGGTTCTTGGAAGTGGATCTCCTTCTTCCTCTTCTTTATTGGCTGGCTCTTACGGAAAAGAGGGTGACATTTAAAAATCTCTCATTTTGGAGATTGGATGGAAAATCTGAGCTTCTCTTTGTGGGTTTTGTGATGAAAAACTATTTATTTTTGAAAAAAGAAGAGTGAAGCTCTTGATTTAATTCAAAAAAGAAGAAGAAAGTTTAGAACCTTGAGGAAGGAGAAAGAAGCCCAAAAAGCCTAGAGTTTGAGAGAATGAAAAGTTATTCTTTATTTCATTATCATGTTGCCTTTTTATAGGCTTACACATAGCCCATTGGGCTTTTCAAAATGGCATTTTTCTCATCACATGCCTCATGTGCTCGTTTCTTTTGCACATGAGCCATGGGTTTTACAAGAATTTGGCTTTATGCCCATTTTTCTTACATTTATGCATAAAAAATTGCATCAAAATTATTTATTACATGATTTCATTTTTGCATGGGGGAGGCCGGCCGCGGGGCTCGACTTGGGCATGGGCCCACTTGATCTGGGCTTGGACCCGCTTGCTTAGGGTTGACTTTGATTTTGACTTGGTCAACCGGGGTGCAATTTTTGACCCCAACAGAGTTTGTCGGTCTTTCCCCGATGCAAATGTTAGACCGTAGGTCAATGACCGACCTTTTAGATGACGATCACGCATCGAGTGTAAGTCAATTAGTCGCCAAGTACAGGAAGGCCGGTGTCCTCCCGCCCTCGAAGTCGAGGTGTCGATCGTTCACTTAGGATACATCGGGAGACCCTTCCGAATAGGAAGTTCGGTATCTTACCATTCCTTAGAGTCGGTTCTTAGCGTTAGGTGAACAACAGCCAAGTCAGAGTTGGTCGGTGTCGGCGGGTTCTCCCTTTACGCGGTTTCCAGACCTCCATCTTGGGTTGGTAAGAATTCACCACTTGGAGATTAGCCGAGCAGGGATCTGCGCGGCTGTCCCTAGGTGGGGCGTTGATCCTTGGCGTCGGTGGGTAGGAGTGTACCCGCCAAGAATTGACCGAGCAGGGAAGCTGCTCGGTGGCCTCTTGATGAGAGCTTCAATCCTTAGCGTCAGTGGGTAGTAATCTGCCTGCTAAGAATTGACCGAGTAGAGAAGCTGCTCGGTGGCCTCTTAAGGAGGGCTTCGATCCTTAGCGTCAGCGGGTAGGAATCTACCCGCTAAGGATTGATCGAGCAGGGAGGCTGCTCGGTGGCCTCATGAGGAAGGCTTCGATCTTTAGCATCAGTGGGTAAGAATCTACCCGCTAAGGATTGACCGGGCAGGGAAACTGCTCGGTGGCCTCGTGAGGAGGGCTTCGATCCTTAGCGTCAGTAGATAGGAATCTACCCGCTAAGTATTGACCGAGCAGGGAGGCTGCTCTGTGGTCTCGTGAGGAGGGCTTCAATCCTTAGCGTCAGTGGGTAGGAATATACCCGCTAAGGATTGACCGAGCAGGGAGGTTTCTCGATGGCCTCGTGAGGAGGGATTCGATCCTTAGCGTCTGTGGGTAGGAATCTACCCACTAAGGATTAACCTCGTGAGGAGGGCTTCGATCCTTAGCGTCTGAGGGTAGGGATCTAGCCACTAAGGATTGACCGAGTAGGGAAGCTGCTCGGTGGTTTCATGAGGAAGGCTTCGATCCTTAGCGTTAGTGGGTAGGGAGCTACCCGCTAAGGATTGACCGAGCAGGGAAGCTTCTCGACGGCCTCGTGAGGAGGGCTTCGATCCTTAGCGTCAGTGGGTAGGGATCTACCCGCTAAGGATTGACCGAGCAGGGAAGCTTCTCGACGGCCTCGTGAGGAGGGCTTCGATCCTTAGCGTCAGTGGGTAGGGATCTACCCTCTAAGGATTGACCGAGCAGGAAAGCTGCTTGGTGGACTCGTGAGGAGGGCTTCGATCCTTAGCGTCAGTGAGTAGGGATCTACCCACTAAGGATTGACCGAGCAGGTGTTCCCTGATAAAATATCAGGAAATTCCCCAATGGGGTATCACGTGCTCACACGTGACCAAGGGTCACATGCTGACACGTGATGGTTTCCTGGGACTCTGTTATAACAGAATTAAATTCTAATCAAGCAGGCAATTAGTGGAGTCGCGTGCCACCACGTGATGGGCCTTTAAAACCCACCAAAAGGGATTAAAAGATGTAATAAGACACTAAGGAAAAAATCCCTATGAGGTGTCGCGTGCTCACACGTGACCAAAGGTCTAGTGCTGACACGAGATGATTCCTCAGCTCCCTAAAAACAGAATTAAATTCTGGTCACGTGTCAACACGTGATGGGCTCCTAAGCTCTTTAATCAATAGAATTAAATTCTATTTATTAATCAAATAATAGGGTCACGTGTCAACACGTGATAGACTTTTAAAAGCCTTCTGAGCTAATAGAATTAAATTCTAATTAAGGGAAATAAAAGACCCTAACTGGGAAAATATTTCTTTAAATCTTTCCAAACAAAAAAGATGGTGCTCTGTAAAATAGAGCACCGTTGGATTAAAAATCACCAATTTCTAGAAAGATTTTATACAAGGAAAGATTTCTCTGAAATTCACAAAGAATAACAAACAGAATAACTTCTGGATTAAAAATCCAATGGTGAATAAAATTAACTGAGTGATCTAAAAGATCATGTTAGTTACAAAAACAACCAAAATCTTTTAATGAAAGATTCACTAAACAAATTGATTCTTTTTTTTCTCCTATAAATAGGATCCAAGAAGAGAAGGGATCTTTGGAATTTTGATTTTCTGGAGAAAAATAACAACAGAGAGAAAAAAGAGAGGAGGATTTAATTCTCAAGAGAGAAAAGAAGTTCTTTTCAAGAGAAAAGAAACCCTAGGTGAGAACGGGGAAAGAGATCTAAGCTCCATAAAATAAAAGAGAATTTAATTCTTAAATTTAAGAGTTTAACTCTTCTGATTAAGAACTTAGTTCTTCCTTTGGTTGAAAATCTGCAGAAGCAGATCTGCCCACAAGTTGAGAATTTAATTCTCATCGGGGAGATTCTGCCATGTAAATCCAAAACTTAGAGAGAGAATTGAGTTTAAGGAATTTAATTCCCCCAAATACATAGGAATTTAATTCCTCCAAATAAAACTAGGGTTTAACCCTATATGAGAATTTAATTCTCTCAATTTCAAATGAGACTAACGTATCCTTAAACCCAACCCCCAAACCCAAATCTAAGAAAATACGGATTTGGACTAATCAACGCCCTACGGGCGACGACATAAATTAGTCTCTGTATACAATCCATGGGCAACCAAAAACAAAACCAACACCCACGACACGAAGTGACCATTTGGAGAAGGAGAAAGTTGTTACTGCGATGCGGTAGAGTAATTAACTGCAGGGGCTTGCGCCTGCAAGGAAGAGCGTCCCCACAATCAAAAACCCATCAAACGAGGGGGAATCTGACGAAGTCTGCAACATCGGCCGCATCCGTTTAAACCTTCGATACACGGTGTCATAAATAAACTTGGCATCTTTGGAGAGGTGGACGGATAGCACCAATTAGCATCTGCCCCGAAATTCAGGCGAGACGTTCATCGCGTCTCCGTTTTCGGTGGGGAACAGATTCTGGCACGCCCGGTGGGACCTTTTCCTCTTTCCACTCCACACTTCGTGTGTCGTGTTCGTGAACGAATCGCGGTTTGATATGGTTGCCCTTGGATTCGAGGTACTAAGATTTGGTGTCTTGCTATGTGTAGAAAACGAAAGATCAATGGCTTCTACCTGCACAAAATGCTCCAGCTGCAACCGCAACTCCCGTTCCGCCTCATCTGGAGGTGTAACTTATGGGCCCCAGGTGGCCTCCCTGTTCACGATGCCGATGGACCAAGTAACTCAGGCCACCACTGGGCTGTTCTTTGGGACTATGATCCCACCCATGAGCTTCAATGCCCCGATGCTGCCGCAAGAATCCCCAAAGAAGTCGTTCCTTGATCGACTTACCATTATCGCGGCTCCTCTCAATGGGTCGCCCAACTCCATTGCTTCAGTTTTCAGCAGACTGGGCCAGAACGCTAGCAAGCCCGCGATACCTGAAGTAGCCATCCCTAAGAGGATAGCCATCCCGGTTCAAGCGGACGAAATCATCGGAGAGGCTTCTTCTGCCATGAAGTCAATCTTCACAAGGCTGGCCATTCCGGCTCCTTCTCCAGGAGAAGTCCCCAAAGCTGCTTCCCCTACCTAGAGGTCTGTCTTTGACAGATTAGATATTGCTTCTCAACGGGCATCGGTCTTCAAGAGGCTGACACCGGCGACAACCCTTCTCCAAAACAGGGGGCATGAGGAAGCCATCCCCATAGTTGAACCAACTCCATCCGCACGACACGCTCGCCGTCGTCACTGGCGCCGAGTAAGGAAGGCTGGGGGCAGCTCCCCTTCTGGATTAACTCCGCCAGCTCCCATGGTGGAAATCAATGTTGCTGTTCCAACTGGGAACAGCTTTGAACCGCTTAGAAGGGTTCGCAAGAACTCTCCGATTGCCGTGCAGAAGAGATCTCCTCCACCTATGAAGATTACTACAGAAAAGAAGACGGAGCAACCCCCTCAGCGGCTGTCCTCCAAAATTTGTAAAGTCTAGCGACAGGTCCAGGAATCGGTGATTAACCAGGACTACTTTCGCCGGCCAAAGAAGCTCAAAGCTCAGCAAGAAAAGAGCCATCTCGTAGTACCACAGAAGACATCTTCCGTCTGGGTGCCCACTGCAACGGCCCCCTCGACTTCAACTGCTCACAAGAGAAGGAGACCAGAGAAAGCCCCCGTGAATGCGGCAAACCGCAAGGACGTCGAATCTAAACGCCCCAAGTCCGGGGGCATGGTAATACATACCGTTTATATGGCTTCCGGAAAAGAATAAAGCCGTGCTTCTACGGGTCATCAACCGCTTACCCGATCGATGACGAAGGCTCAGGAACAACAACAGCAGAAACTTCAGGAGATGCTGACTGCAATGGCCGCACTCACTGGGCCAAAAGAAAATCCAGAGACCTCGGAGCAACGTCGGAAACAAGAAACTGATACCGAATTCCTCCGAAGAATGCTCGAGAGGAAAGAAAAAGAGGCTGTGGAGCAGACAGGTAATATAAAAAGAATGGCTCTTTTGTTCCAAGACATGGCTGGGATGATATTACAGCCGGAACCTCCAGCTGAAGACCGCCCAATCATCATTGAAGACGACAGAGAGAAAACATCGAACCCTCCTCAGGCTCTTTCAGAAGCCAAAGAGGATACCATCTCCAAGGCCTCTCTAGATAATTACATTGCTCAGCAAATACGAGCTCACCAGGCAAACGAAGCGGCTGGACAGGTTGTTAAAACTGGGCGACCCTATCCAAGATGGTATGACCAAATAAGGTACCCGCCGGGCCTAAATTCCACGTATATAAAGGGACGGGGAATCCACATCAGCATGTCGCTCAATTCAGATCCTTGTGCGGCAACAACGGGAGTGACGATAAACTTCTGCTCCGCCAGTTTGTTGGTAGCTTGTCGGAGACGGCATTCGAGTGGTATTCTGAACTTCCAAACGACTCCGTCAAAACTTTTGCAGAGATGGAGCTACTATTCACCCAGGGTTTCACGAGTTCTAGTGAACGCACCCCAATAACGACATTAATTAACGCCAGGGTGAAGCCAGGCGAAACTTAGGTACAATACGCAATACAGTGGAGAAATTTATGGTCAAAATATGATCAGCGTATCGAGGAAGCGTCGGCAGTGGGCATGTTCATGGGCACTCTTGACCCTCAGGCAACTATTTCCCAATTCATGATATTCTTCAAGCCGACCACGTTTCAGGCCTTGATTGACAAACTGGCCCAAATGGACCAGATGGGCCATAGACCGTCTCCTTCAAAGCCAGAGCCACGGAGCGAAAAGGGCAAAGAGAAAGCGACCTTCGTCGCGAATACTCAACAGCAGCCTAGTGGCCCAAAACTAACTGATCTCCTAGACGAGAGGCGGCAATTCTATAATGAGAAGATGAAGCGCCCTTATTCGTTTCCCCGGGACAAAACGAAGAGATTGTTCAAGCTAGCAGTGCGCAACAGGCTCATCAATCTGCCGAATCCGAAATGCCCATTGCAACCCGGCGAGGCTAATAGCCCAAATTATTGCCCCTACCAGCACACGGTAAGCCATCCAATTTAAAATTGCTTCGTCTTTAAAGGCTGGATCGAAGACCAATACCAACAGGGCAAGTTTGTCCTGTCCGAGAATTGGAAGGTGAACCCACCACAGCCACACGCTCCCAAGAAGACGAACGCACCGGGGGCATCATGCTCATTCATAGAAGAAGCTCTATGGGAGGTAGTTCTTTCAGTCAAAACTAAAAGAATGCTGAAGGATCTCCAAACATGTCCGGCAATCAGGTGGAAGAATCCACTGGAACCCGAGATCATCGAGGGAATGCTTAAGCCGCGCCCAACTCCAAACTTGATGGTGATAGCCAAAGCGCTCACACCCAGCCGTCAAAGTCTTCTAAAAAGAAGAAGAAATCCAAGAAGCCCGTGAAACCTGGTGACAAGCGCACGGACCTGCAAAAACGTATTGACGCATTGGAAGAATATAATCAAAAAGCGCGGACTCCAGTCACACTCCAAGAATTTCTTAGCCACGTCCTTGAGGACGGAGATGATGACAATGGAGAAGACTCGTCAGATGAATCTGTAGATTATGTGACAAGTTGCCATGTGATCTCTCACTCATCGATAGACGATGAAGAATCTCCTTACACAAAGAAACTCGGGGCAGATCCTAAGTCAGAACTTCTAGGGCTATCAGACGAAATGATTGATGCATTCCTGGACGAAGTTCTTCTTAAAAGCAAAGCTGCTCGAGAGCGTGAGATGGTCATATTTGAAAAAGCCAAAAGCCGACGGCTGGACGAAAGGGTTGAAACACTCCCGCCAGATCAAAGTACATCCGCCGCAAATAAAAGTAGGTTCAAGACGAGGAAGAGGTTCGCCAAAGCCATATTGAAAGGAATGAAGCTGCCACCCTCCGAAGGAAACATTCTTGGTAAAGCGGAAATACATCCTAGCTACTGCTTATATCATCGAAAGATTGCACACCCCACCGAAGAGTGCAACGCTTTTAAAAGATGGTGGCAGGGATATGTTGATCACCGGCAACATTTCAAGCGGATAAAACGCAAAACTCGTCGGGAGCAAAGAAATACGACCGATGAGCACAAAAGAACTACCGGCAACTGTTACATGGTCAACGCTGGGGGATCACAAGTTCTCACCTTCGGGGGCGACTCTGACGAAGAAATGACTCTTGTCCCTCTCTTTAAAGAATCCACCTCGGGAAAAGAGGAAGAACCGAAGACCTGTGAAAATATTCAGCTGCGCAATCGTACGCTGCCCGAAAAGAATCTCGGGTTCTCGAACAGTGGGTCAAATAAAAAAGATAAGGGGAAAGAAAAGGTCCCTAAGGATATCATCCTTGATGACCAAGCCGTCAAAGAGCTGACAGCCAAAGACCCGCCAAAGAAAAGTAAGGTAGACTACAACGTTCTTGCACACCTGAGAAAGATACCCTCGTAGCTCAGCATTCTCGACGCCTTTATGCTATCCAAAAAGGCGAGAGATTCTCTGATCAGGGCATTACATGAGTCCGAACAATTTCAAGCTTTCCTTACCGAAGAAAAGATGAAGGACGAGCTAGAAGAAGTGCACACAGCCGATATCACCTTCGGTGATGAAGATCTCCTCCTCGGAACGTGTGAGCATAACCGTCCGCTTTATGTCTCCGGATACTGTCATGACATCAAGATAGGCAAAATCCTGGTTGATAATGGGTCCTCCTTCAATCTTCTCAATGTAAGAGTGTTGAAAGAAATCTGCATGAGTGTTCAACACCTCGCTCGGGATAAGATCATAATATCCGGGTTTGACTCCCAATCATCAAGGACACACGGGTCTGTGATATTGACACTACGCTTTGGACTGCTTGTCACGGACATTAAGTTTCATGTCATTGACGCCAAGACGTGCTACAATGGTTTGCTCGGCAGGCCTTGGTTACATGAGTACAACATTATCCCTTCTACACAACATCAGTGTATGAAGTATTTCAAGGATGGTCTCGAGTATACCGTAACAGGAGAGCTGAACCCATTCTCCGTGAACGAACTCCGAAAGTACGAAGATGCAAAATACTTCTTACTAGATTTTTGGACACGGAAAGATGTCACAGACCTAAGAACAAAGCCATCACTACTATTCCGGTCTTCGGGAGTGATACCGAGGAGGAAGAAGAGATAGTTTATTCAGAGCCACCCTAATGCAACAAGCCGGGACCGTCCATCCCTATATTGATCTTTGGCAGTGACTCGGAAGATGAGGTCAATGCCGTATTCTCTGCTCGGCCATTGATACAAGCCTTCGCTGATGAAGATCAAAATTTGCAAGTTGCCACGGTTCCGCGGGAGCATTACAAAGATTTCGACGCACTTGAAACTTATAGTGTGCAGGAACTGCAAACATTCTACGTCCCTCCCAGGCGAAAAGATGAAAAAGAGATCCTATTCTACCGATGCACGGAAACCAAAGTAGAGAAAGAAATTTGGCATGGTGCGGATTCTACACTTGACATGCTCCAACCCATCCGTCTGCCTAGATATTACACGGAAGGCTTGAAAAGGCTATTGAAGCGCCAAGGTGTAACCTTCAGACAGACTGCTCGACAAGCTCGGTTCTACAGCAGGATCTGGGACGTCCCCGGAACTCAGCGAAAGTTGCCCAACAGGAGGATGGAAATGATCGGGCTTGGATATGTTCAATCTAAGAAACGGGAGCGAGTCCATGGTATCTACGTCATACATTACTTCGATGAAGAAGGAGACGTTCTGTTAAAAGACGCTGATCCTGAACCAATACAAGGTCCTGCCATCAAAATGCCGAGTCCGTCGTTTGAAGAACGGATGGACAAGCTAATAAGGGAAGCGGGTCAAAAGGTTCGGGATGACCATAACCGTGAAATGGTCATTTACGAGAAAGCCAGGACGCAGCGCCTCCTTCAGCAGGCCGCGGAGAATGACAATGCTCGCCGTCGCCAGCCCGTCATACAAAAGACCCGGCGCAGAGGCAAAAATAAACCAAAGAACGGAAAAAACGTTCGACAGCTGCCAAGCGGGTCTAAGAAGCCACGCGAACAAGAGTCGAGCAGCTGGGATCCGTCCCTTATAAAGAAGAGGGGTCGGAAATATTCTTTTCCCCAAGACAAGACAAAGAAGATATTCGATCTCGTCGTAAAGCATCAGATGATGACACTCCCGGAGTCCAAGCACCCCGAGCAAGCGAACGAGGTCTCTCACCCAGACTATTGCTCCTATCACAGAGCAATAGGACATCCTCTCGAAGACTGCTTCACCTTCAAGAACTGGGTCCAAGACCAATATCAACAAGGCAGGTTCGCTTTATCCAGCAGTTGGAGGCTAAACCCGCCACAAAAGCATGAACCGAAGGCGACGCGTATAGCGAGAGCAGAACCAGATCAACATCGATCTTGGAAACGATCTCGTACCTATCACGTGATAACGCTGTCAAAAGAAGAGCCCGAGAATATGGATGACCTCCCCTGGTGCTTCGAAAACGATGATGGCGAGGTTATCTCAGAGTTTCCACCGGTGCCGAAAGAGCTGGAAGATGGAATACATACTACTGCAGATAACCTTAAGAAAATTGATTTGGGGATGGCAAGTGACCCGCGACCGACATTCGTCAATGAGCTGCTATCTGAAGAAAAGGTGGCTACACTAAAGGACGTGCTTATGCAGCATAGAGACTGTTTCGCATGGAACTATTCCGAGATGCCAGGACTAGATCCAGAGATTGCTGTACACAAATTGGCAATATCTCCGGACGTCAAGCCGATCAAACAAGCACCGAGAAGAATGCGGCTCGAGCTTGAGATGAGCATCAACGCCGAGGTCAAGAAGCTAATTGACTCTGGCTTCATCCAAGAGGTTCAGTACCCTGACTGGATCGCCAACATTGTTCCAGTAATGAAGAAAAATGGGACGGTGCACATATGTGTGGACTTCCGGGATCTCAACAAAGCTTGTCCAAAAGACGACTTTCCAGTACCAGTCACTGAGCTGATGATAGATAACACATCCACTCACGAAGTTTTCTCCTTCATGGACGGCTCGTCAGGATACAATCAGATAAAGATGCATCCCGAGGACCAGAAGCATACCGCTTTCCGGACCCCTTTGGACATATTCTGCTACAAGGTGATGCCCTTCGGTCTAAAGAACGCCGGTGCCACCTATCAGAGGGCCATAACGAAGATCTTCGATGACCTCATACATGAAATCATCGAATGTTATATCGACGACCTCGTAGTTAAAAGCAAATCATACGAGGAACATCTAGAGCATCTGAAGATCGTATTTCAACGCCTTCGGCAATACAACTTGAAGATAAACCCTTTCAAATGCGCGTTCGGAGTTTCCTTGGGCAAATTCCTAGGATTCATCGTTCGACACCGAGACATCGAGATAGATCCGTCAAAGATCAAGGCGATTATGGAAATGCCTCCACCAAGTACTCTCAAGCAACCGCGGTCTCTCTAAGGGAAGCTCACGTATATCCAGCGATTTATAGCCAATATCCCCGGCAAGTGTCGCCCCTACAGTCACTTAATGAAGAAGGGAACTCCGTTCATCTGGGATCACAAATGACAAAGCGCACAGGATGAAATCAAGCAATACCTGCAGAATCCGCCAGTACTGGCCGCTCCCGTTAAAGGAAAACCTCTCGTCCTGTACACAACAGCCCTCGAAGGTTCTTTAGGCGCGCTGTGGGCACAAGAAAACAACTAAGGGAAAGAGAGAGCCCTTTATTATCTGAGTCGAGTTCTCCTGGGGGCAGAAAGCAATTACTCTTCCATTGAAAAACACTGCCTGGCGTTGATCTTCGTGATAACGAAGCTCAGACACTATGCGTTGGCACATGAGGTCCATCTCATATCGAAGGTGGATCCTCTCAAAAATTTAATGTCAAAGGATATATTAACGAGACGACTCGCTAAATGGGCCCTGCTCTTGATGGAGTTCTCGATAACTTATCGACCCTCAAGGCAGTGAAAGGCCAGGCCATCACCGACTTCCTCGCTGAGCATCCGATACCTGTTGAATCTCCCTTGAAATGCGAATTGCCAGACGAGCATGCGTTAGACACGATCGATGAAGAAAGAAGAAAGGATGATACCCAGAGGGAACTCTATTTTGATAGGGCATCTTCCATGAAGAAGCGCAAACAAAGCACCCCCATAATCAAATCAGGGGTATGCCTCATTTTCGTGACTCCACAAGGAAGGATAATGCACTTTGCCTTCTCCTTAACAGAGCCGAGGACAAACAATGAAGCCGAATATGAAGCTTTGATAGCAGGTCTCGAGATCTCTATCGACATGGGAATTGAGAACCTCCTCATATACGGAGACTCCCAACTGGTCGTTAGTCAAGTAAACGGCGACTATCAAACATTCAAGCCAGAGTTGGTGAAATATGGCGAGAGAGTGCAACAGTTGCTGACTCAAGTTCCCTCCTACATTCTGGAAAGCATACCGCGTGCGGAAAATAGCAAAGCGGATGCGTTAGCCAAACTCGCTAAAGAACTGGCTGACGAAAACCTCGATGACGTGAAGATCGTTGTGCAAAGTCGTCGGGTTCTTGCACCAACAGAAATATCTCCGGAGTCGTCCGAAGAAAAGGGAGTGATCGAGCAAATGGCTCTGCAAATAGAAGACCAGGAAAAGGCTATGGATTGGATAGAAGTCTTTATAGACTACATCAAATCCCGTCGAACACCCGAAGATGCATCCTCGAGACATCAGCTCACGAAACGAGCTCTTTCTTTTGCCTTCGTCAATGATACTCTGTACAAGAGGTCATTTGATACTCTGTGGTTAAGATGCCTGGGACCTGAAGAAGCAAAAATATTCGTCCAAGAAACTCACGACGGACTTTGTGGTTCTCACCAAGCCGGCCCGAAGATGAAGCTGAAGATCAAAAGGATGGGCTACTATTGGCCCACGATGATCCAGGACTGCCTCGAATACGCGAAGCAATGCCACTCGTGCAAGATTCACGGAGATTTTATCCATCAGCATACAAATCCACTACATCCAACGGTGGCTAGCTGGTCGTTCGAAATGTGAGGAATTGACATAATCGGCCCCATCAAACCAGCATTGTCCAGAGGACATCGATTCATTTTGGCGACAACTGATTACTTCTCCAAGTGGGCAGAAGCAGTACCGCTGAGGGAAGTCAAGACGGAGAATATCCTCCATTTCTTCAAGACGCACGTCATTTATCGGTTTGGAACTCCGCGACGGATCATCTCCGATAACGGGCCAGCCTACAGAAGCCATAAGATCAGCCGCTTCGCACAACAGCATAAAATAGACTGGAGATACTCTTCAGTCTATAATCCTCGAGCTAACGGTCTAGCTGAGGCTTTCAATAAGACCTTGACAAAGATCGTGAAAAAGACGGTGTCTCGAAATAAGAAGGACTGGCACGAGAGACTGCATGAAGCTCTCTGGGCGTATCGACCTACATTCAAAACAGCCACGAACACAACGCCGTATGCATTGGTATTCGGCACAGAAGCGGTACCCCCCTCGAGATAGAGTTACCCTCTCTACGGGTGGCGGTTCACTACGAGCTAACAGACGAAGAAAATGCTCACCTTCGGCTCGAGGAGCTCGATGCCCTTGATGAAACACGGCTCATAGCGCAACAAAATCTAGAGGCTTATAAAGCAAAGATGACGCGCTCATATGAAAGATTGACTAGGCCGAGAACATTCCGCCAAGGCGAACTCGTGCTAGTGGTCAAGAAACCCATGATCCCTAATCGTGCCAAGCGAGGGAAATTCGAGCCGAACTATGAAGGCTCGTATATCATAGACAAAGTCTACTAGGGTGGAGCCTACCTACTCATGGACATGCATGGTGAAAGACCTTTCAGGCCAATAAACGGTCGCTTCCTAAAGAAATACTACGTCTGACGAGTCACGGCTTAGGTCAATGATAGATGAAGACGACTATGTCCACTCGCTATCTTCCTGAGCCCAAACTCTATAAGTAGTAGCCAGCTATCGGGCCGAAATGTTCTTAAACTAACAATGGACCACCATGTCCTAAAATTGGCTGTTGACCGAGACGTCGATAAACTACTGTGGATCGCAGCATCCCAAGGCTGACACACAAAAAACGGTATGTCCATAAGCAAAATGGGCACGGATGAAAACCCTAAAGGGCTCCGTGAGTAAAAATAGCAGGGCTACCGGCGAGTATTTGTGAAAACCCGAAAGGGCGCAATCTCGTTAAAAGACACTTGCAAGGTCCTCTCTACCTTGTGAGGAAAAACCACCTACGTGAGATCCTTACGACTCACAAGGGAGCAACACACTTAGGGATCCCCACGATTCCTAAGGAGAAATTACACTTGCGAGATCCTCACGACTCATAAGGAGAACCCTCTTATGAGACCCTCACGGCTCATAAGATTCAAAAGTCTTAAGCTACAGGGATCTGAACTTGTTCTTAAGCGGCCACCACAACCTCCAATGCTATCCTACAAGCGTCTCGACCCTTGTATACAATCTACGGGCGCGAATAAAAATTTCCCTAACAAAGTCTCATCCGTGACTAGGGATATGTTTGCATAGTGAACAGCCCTTGTAAGTCCTCTCGACTTATAAGGAGAAAGCACTCTTGTAAGATCCTTACGACTTATAAGAGACCACACACTTAGGAATCCTCACGATTCCTAAGGAGAAAACGCACCTACGAGATCCTAACGACTTGTAGGGAGAAATACCTTTATGAGACCCTTACGGCTCATGAAGTCAAAAGCCTTGGTCGACAGGATCTTAACCCTGTTTGCTAAGCCACCTTTGTTCGACATCGACAGAGGCAAATGATGATTCGCTCCTGGCAATATCCCAGTTGTAGTGGTACTGATGCCGAAATCGGTGTCTAATTCCATGTTTGCAGCGAAAAGCCAGCGAGCCACACATGCATACGAAATAGCCGAAATGATGGGGCAATTTGCAACAAAATCAGCAAGTAAAAATGTATGCATACAAAATAGCCGAAATGATTGGGCAACTCGCAATAAAAAGCAGCGAGTAAAAATAAAACAAATAGCCGAAATGATTGGGCACCGCGAAAAATAGCCGAAATGATTGGTCAATCGCGGCCT
This sequence comes from Agapanthus africanus, assembly GCA_030015575.1. Taxonomy (NCBI): domain Eukaryota; kingdom Viridiplantae; phylum Streptophyta; class Magnoliopsida; order Asparagales; family Amaryllidaceae; genus Agapanthus; species Agapanthus africanus. Next base: position 332,991,094 of record JASDDO010000024.1, on the reverse strand, counting down.
ACGCGATATAAAAGCTAAAATGATAGAGCATCGCGGAAAGAAAAATATATAAAACGAAACTTTTTCCCTACAGGTGATATCACATCAATCCATGTATACAATCCAGGGGTGCAAACAAAGAAGGAATCACACCTTCCCTCCCCAGGCTCCATCAGAAGAAGAAACCAAATCTCAACGGTTCATAGACAGCCTGGAGATCATCTCAACATTCGTCTCATTACAACAGACGCACCATCAAGTAAAGTGGAACCGCGGCAATTCCCAGTTTCATCACTCGGCGGTGCACAGATGACCGAGAGTCAAACCCGACTCCGTGAAATGCGGATAAAGTCAACCCTTCCTGGTTTCGTGGAACACGGCCTATGTCAATCCTGACCCCGTGGGTAACGTCCAGAGCAGATCCTGGTCCTCGCAGAACACGGCTATGTCAATCAGACCCCGTGGGAAGCATCCAGAGCAAATCCTGGTTTCGTGGAATGTAGCCTATGTCAATCCTGACCCCGTGGGAAACGTCCAGAGTGGATCCTGGTCCTTGCAGAACACGGGTATGTCAATCAGACCCCGTGGGAAGCATCCAGAGCAAATTCTTGGTCACGTGGAACACGGCCTATGTCAATCCTGACCCCGTGGGAAACGTCCAGAGCGGAGCCTGGTCCTCGCAGAACACGACTATGTCAATCAGACCCCATGGGAAGCATCCAGAGCAAAATCCTGGTTTTGTGGAACACGGCCTATGCCAATCCTGACCCCGTGGGAAACGTCCAGAGCGGATCCTGGTCCTCGCAGAACACGGCTATGTCAATCAAACCCCGTAGGAAGCATCCAGAGCAAATTCCTGGTCACGTGGAACACGACCTATGTTAATCCTGACCCCGTGGAAAACGTCCAGAGCGGATCCTGGTCCTCGCAGAACACGGCTATATCAATCAGACCCCGTGGGAAGCATCCAGAGCAAATTCCTGGTCACGTGGAACATGGCTATGTCAAACAGACCCCGGGGGAAGCATCCAGAGCAAATTCCTGGTTTCGTAGAACACGGCCTATGTCAATCCTGACCCCGTAGGAAACGTCCACAGCGGATCCTGGTCCTCGCAGAACACAACTATGTCAAACAGACCCCGTGGGAAGCATCCAGAGCAAATCCTGGTTTCGTGGAACGCGGCCTATGTCAATCCCGACCCCGTGGGAAACGTCCAGAGCGGAGCTTGGTCCTCGCAGAACATGGCTATGTCAATCAGACCCCGTGGGAAGCATCCAGAGCAAATTCCTGGTTTCGTGGAACGCGGCTTACGTCAATCCTGACCCCGTAGGAAACGTCCAGAGCAGATCCTGGCTTTCGCAGAAGACGGCTATGTCAATCAGACCCCGTTGGAAGCATCCAGAGCAAATTCCTGGTCACGTGGAACACGGCCAATGTCAATCCTGACCCCGTGGGAAACGTCCATAGCGGAGCCTGGTCCTCGCAAAACACGGCTATATCAAACCGACCCCGTGGGAAGCATCCAGAGCAAATTCTTGGTTTCGTGGAACACGGCCTATGTTAATCCTGACCCCATGGGAAACGTCCAGAGCGGATCCTAGTCCTCACAGAACATGGCTATGTCAAACAGATCACGTGAGAAGAATCCAGAGCAAATTCCTGGTCACGTGGAACACGGCTTATGTCAATCCTGACCCCGTGGGAAACGTCCAGAGCGAAGCCTGGTCCTCACAGAACACGGCTATGTCAATCAGACCCCGTGGGAAGTATCCAGGACAAATTCCTGGTCATGTGGAACATGGCCTATGTCAATCCTGACCCCGTGGGAAACGTCCACAGCGGAGCCTGGTCCTTGCAGAACACGGCTATGTCAATCAGACCCCGTGGGAAGCATCCAGAGCAAAATCCTGGTTACGTAGAACATGGCCTATGTCAATCCTGACCCCGTGGGAAACGTTCAGAGCGGATCCTGGTCCTCACAGAACACGGTTATGTCAATCCTGACCCCGTGGGAAGCATCCAGAGCGGAGCCTGATCCTCGCAGAACACGGCCTATGTCAATCCTGACCCCGTGGGAAGCATCCAGAGCAAATCCTGGTCCTATAGAACACGGCTAAAGTCAATCTTGACCCCGTGGGAAATGGCCGGAGCAACCCCTGACCCCGTGAAATGCGGATAATGTCAACCTCATCCATCACTTACGAGTCATCTCGACTCATAAGGGAGAAAACTCTTTTGGGAGATCCTTACGACTCTCAGAAGAAAATGCACTTATGAATCCTCACGATTCCTAAGAAGAAATTACACCTACGGGATCCTCTCGACCTGTAGCGAGAAATTTCTTTATAAGACCCTCACGGCTCATAAAGTTGAAAAGTCTTAGGAGGCAGATCTTAACCCTGAATCCTAAGCCATCGCTGTCCTACAGAGAAATCAAAATAGATTATCCATAAAATGCATTTACTAAAAGGGACACACCATCATGAAGTAAAATATGTCTTTTATTCATGAATCAAAATATGTTTTTTATTCATGAATCAAAATGAATACAAAGTACAATTTATGAAAGAATAAAAGAAAATATACTCTCATTCAGGAGTATGTACAAAAGAAGAATAAAAAATATATATATACAATTCTTCGAGCCGGCGGACGATTCAGTAGATTTGCCAGTTCACCCCTTTTCCGCTGGGCCTCGGCTTCATGATTCATTATCGTCAAAAGACGGGCCTCCGCTTGAGCCTATTGGGTCTGGTATGAGGCAAGCCGGCCTTCAAGCTCTTTTTCAGTAACCTTATGGGCTTCGACCATTTCATAAGTAAAAACGGCGGCCTTATCAATGGCTACCATCTCCTTGATAGCCTCTTGAAGCACCCGCCAAAGTTCATATGCCCTAGTGGTCTTAGCCGTAAAATTGGCTTGAAGCTCCCTCAGCGCTTTGGAAGCCAGCTCCCTCTCCGAAAACTTGCGGCTAAGCCTCTTCTCGCATGATATCATGTTCGCAGCACACCGCTCAATCAGCCCCTGTAAGCTCGCCTTCGCGGCCACAACCTCTGAAGGAAGGCGTGTACATTCAAGAATATGCAAGCAAGCCTCCACCTGCCGACAAAACTCAACCCAGACTTGCACCAATGTTTCACTATGGTAGGTGGTAAGAAAGGGAAGAGAGCCGTTGGCTTCAGCGGCAAACGTTTCGGCCGTGATCAGACTGCCAGCACGAAGGTCTTCAATTAGGGCTGACAGGGAGTGGGGGCTTAGTTTTGCCATCCGTTCCGAGGCACGTAGAGCATAGGGGCCGGGTGGCATGACGATGCGAGATTCCAGCGTGGTAAGAACTTGCAAAACTGTTAAGATTTATAAACAGTCAGCGAGACTTATAAGCAAAGAGCAAATGGAACAACGTTGAGACTTTACTTACCCACAGTCATGCAAGAGGGGTCTGAAGGCTCCCCAGGCCCGTCAAGAATCTCAACCTCGTCATCAGCTTCCAGAACTGTAGAAGACATCAATGTCATTATATGAAATAATAATAACACCGTGAGGAGAGGGCAAACGACACTAACCTTGCCCGGAAGAGAGGACGATGCGTTGAGGAGATATCGCCTGCGGAGCGGCCATCTCCAACAGGAGCTAAAAAGACTTCCTAGGAGACAGATCGGCAATAGACGCCGCCAATCCACGCAATTCTGAAAAGACAGAAGGGTTCAGATAATGGAGAGATTATTAATGTAAAATATAGAAGGCTACCTTCGATATTTCTCCCATTATGGGTGGAGGGATAGCAGCTTTGGCGGCCTCCTCCGTGCCCCCAGGCACATCATCGGGGACGTGGGCCAATGTAACAACTTCCAAGCGAGGAGCAGTGGCCGCCACTGCAGGCTCCAACGGAAGGACGATAGCCTCGACTACCTGTCCCCTAATCTCCGGGCCGCCCCCAGAAAGATCCATTGAATCGGCGACCAACGAAGATGCCTCTCCCGGGGGAGCCAACACTTGGGGAGCGGCAATCACCGAGGGAAGCTCCATCGCAGGGGCAACAGTTGCATCGACCCCCTCCACACTGATTAGAGTTTCATTGGGGATATTGGCGGAGTCTACAGTCAAAGAATGACTTGAACTCGGATCCTCCGCCATCGCCGAAGTCCCTGCAAAGTTTGTACGAGGATAAGGATATATATATGTCTACGAGCAATACAAAATATTACAAAGAGATACATGAACTTACCGATGGGCAAAGGAGCCTCTAGTATAGCTTTTTCGAGCTGATGCTCCTTCCTGAGGAGGTATGCTCGCCGAGGTTCGAGAGTAGACTCGTGGCCACCGGTCCACAATGAAAGTGCATTTTCGGCGTCGACTGAGACGGCCTGCTTAAGGGCCCTCTCACCCCATTCTTCCAAAGGGCCTATGAATAGCCGCCGTATCGATGGAGGGTCTTCGTAAAAAATGACGGCAGGATAAGGCCTCTTCGGGATCCTTACATTCTCGGATTCATCTTGTGAGCGTCTTATAGCCTTAGCCAATTGTGCGGCTTCCTCGACAGATGAACCCGGGAAAAGTAGACCACCATCCGATTCTTGCATGGCTAGTGGTTCATCTTGAAGAATAGGCTCGGATTCCACTAAAGAGTCGAGCATATTGGTGACTGTCTTCCTCCGCCTCTTGGGCCCAGAACTAACCACCGAAGACGATCGCTTCCTTCCCCTTAGTGCTTTGGTACGGCGTTGACCCACTTCGCCTTCAATGTCCTCGCTCGGTGGTGCTACCGATGACGACACGGCCATTGCTGACGCCGCAGCTGATGACACTGCTACTGGTGCCCTATTGGCCCTTGATTGAGCTCTAGTATGCAGTGGCATACCAGCCGTGGGAGTTAAATCCACTTCCGCTGCCTCCGGAATAAGCACGACGCTAGTATCTCTCAAGTGAGGGCGAACTGCTGCACGCGGTTGCGGCGGAACTCCCGTGGCTTGGATCGGAGTGGAAGCCCTATATCCGAGGAGCACCCTCCTCTCCTCGGCAATAATTGGACTAACTCGGTGGAGGTACCAGCCCGTGAAAGACCCCACACATCGAGGAATATGATCAGCTTCGGGAATCATGAAGCGGGAGCCAGTGTTCAGCCGCATGAAGTGATGAGCGGTGTCACGAACAACTTCTGACGACGGGATAGGCTCCACTATAAATGCCTCAAAAGGGATGCCCTGGTCATATCCGAGTTGCCGAGCAAAGCGGTGTGGGTTGTACCGCATAAAAAGAGCCGCACCGTTCTGACAAAATACCAGATAATCTGGTCTGATCGAATATAGGTGGATGGCTTCCCTGGGCTTCAGAGAAGGTACCCCCTCTTTCGACGAGTCGCGGAGCTGTTGAACCGGTCCTGAGGGAGCAGAGAGGACTCGATCGTTGAATACCATCCCACCCGCATTGGCATAGGGATTAATCAGCACACGAATAGCTCCGAACTGAGTCGGGTCGGGGGAAGAAGCATCCACCAGCCGCATGAGTCGCGGAAAAGTATAAGCGTCATAAAAGCTGGGTCTTTGGAGCGCAGCAAATGCTCCCAGCACATGCATATCAATCCAGGACGTAAAGTAATGAAGAGAGAGATTTACCACATCTACGCCAGGGGTTGAGGTATTAGCCGCAGTACTTAGCCCATGATACAGATGCGCCAGCCCCGCAATACCCACAGCTAGTCGCGTCCCCTCGGTAATGCGATGAGCGTGGTAAATAACCGAGGCTCTCATGAAACGACGGTGCATGGGAATGGAGAACCAACTGAGCCAGGCACTGATGAAGCCCACGAAGAAAGTCTCTTCATCCATACCAGGAGCAGCGATCGACTCGAAAGACACGGCCGACATGATGGGAATGTAGAACTGCGGCAAGTCCTCTTCTTTAGCAGGCCGCTTATTTCAACCAAACCCAAAGGGGTCGTTGATGTTTGCGAACTTCGGAGCCGTCTTTGATAGAACGTCTTCGTGAAGGAAGCAAGAAATAAAGCTTTTGAAAGTGACGCCCTGCTCCTCTGACTCTGTGAATAACTTCTCAAAAATGTTCAGAGTCTTGATCAAACTTGAGCGCCTGTGGCGGACGGCATTCTCGGTCGACAGGCCGTCAAGTATGGCAGGCTCAGTTTCGAAGACATACTCATCGGGAGGCAATAGTTCTTCAAAGAGTGTCCCCCTGACCGGCAACCCTAAGATTTCGTGAAACTTTTCCAGAGAAATTGAAACTTCGCGGTCCCCTAGAAAGAAGGTGTTGATGGGAAGATTCCATTAGTTTAAGAAGGCCTTAACCCACCAGACATAGGGAGACTGATAGTGGAAAATAGACACATATACCGCCCGATAAAGTCCGACCCTCTGCAAACACGCACGATGAGCGGACAGGATATAACGATCCCAGAGAAGGTAGCCCGTGGGATGTCGAGGGGTAAGCCCTATCTTGTAAATCTGTCCCTATGGATGGGCTTCGCCTTGGCAAATGCGGCGCCCTAAAATGTCTATAGATGGCACAGGATGGTTCGGAATACCAGTTTTTGATGGCTCAAGCCGTCCCATAGGGGTCCAATTCAGCATCTCCACAGCAAAGGCAGTCCGTGGATGGTCCATCGGCAGAAATGGATAAGTAGACTCTGTCGGTATCTCGCAAAGAAAACCGCAGTGACCGCGGATGATGTGATTGTACCAGGTCCCCCATAAAAGTAGATTGGTGCAATTCGGGTCAAGAGCCCTGATCATCGCCATCACCTCTTCGTCAGACGACGACTGAGGAAAGGCAGCCTCCGAGCGGGTAAAAGGAAAGTACGGAAGAGAAGCCATTGTTCCTGAAATAAAAGAAGAGGAAGCTATTAATGAAGCCCGCACATGTATATATATATATATATATATATATATAAGACAGTGGAAGAAAACGACAAAGGACTTATTTTATAGGACCATTGGTTACAAAACACATGGGCCCCACAAAATCAAGATGGCGGCTCACTAATAATGAGGCCAAGCAATCATCATGAGAATAAAGGAAAGATTCTCAATGAATTCAAATGACTACACATTCCCCCAAAGGGAAATCCATCTTGGACTCTGCGAAAATCAAGCAGAACAGGGGAATTAAATTCCCAGAAAACTTTACTGAAATTCTTTTTTTTTTTGCAAAGAACAACTCAGGAAGAAAAATCCTAAGAAATCTTCTTTTAAAGAACTAAGTTCTTTAGAGGAATTAAATTCCTTTTGAACAGGGTAATTAAGTTCCCATAAGACAAAAGCTCTTTGGAATGGAATTAAATTCCAGAGAGAAGACAAGCATCGCCATCGATCCCTGAAGATCAGAGTGTCATGACCCGAAAAGTACGGAACATGACCGGCACTTAAACTACGAAACGTCTCGAGGCGTTCGTAATCTAAGTAAGCCGAAAACCCAGAAATCCAAACCAAGAAAAACAGTAGAGTGAAGGAAAACCAATTTAAATCAAGTAGTTTTAATAGCATAAGCCGAATTATGCGTTTTTAAAACATCAAATATTTCCTGAAAATTTCGGCAGAGTCTCCTTTGTAAATACTGGCCCCCAAACGGGATACAACATGAATAGTATATGAAATCAATAAAAAGGAATCCCCAAGCGGGAGCTAGCCCTTCGTCAATCGACGGTCACAACCACACAAGCAATATAATATACAACGCCAACGGCGAGGATCAAAATTCAAAGGAAACTCAAACCACAAGAAAACCACAGAAATAAGACGCGCGACTCTAAGGTCGAAGGAATAACATCACTGGTCTCTATCTCAAAATAAATACATGTTTGGTTGATGGAACTTCTAGATACAACAGAATAATGATATACAAGATATATAATGAGGGTACGATACAAGTAAACCCACCTACTAGCAAATCACCCGAACGAAACTATGCCCGCAAAGCCGTAAAGAAACCTGTACGGCAAAACCTGCAAGAAACTGGGGCACAACGGGGGTGAGTTGCCAACTCGTGAATAGAAAAACATCTACGAATAGAAATCGCATAAATAACGCAATCCTAGGTCAATGATCATAATATATCCTCAATTATATATAACATGCAGCCTATAACAAGGCTAGGGTAAATATCTAACCCGAGTGTAATCTCATGTGCCCGTGTCAGTGCCTCAGGTAGCAATATATCATATGAATGAGGTATGAATGCATGAAAACAGAATGCATGTAAATGAAGGAACTGTTTTCATAATTTAGTGAGATTTCCTTTGTATTTTTAAAATGAGGTATCATAATGAAATCAGCATAAAACAGTGCCTAGCATCGGCACAAAACGTAATCCCAATATCTCGATATCTCTGTACCTCAATATCTCGAAATCTCAATGTCTTAATCACAATATCTAGGGCGCCGTCAGTCCAGACCGGCCCTACCATCCATCTCAAGACCACGACGGTATCCTCCGGATATCCGACGCGTCGGGTAAAATCACCGGTAGGTAGTGCTCCCCTGCCAGGCTCACATCGTCATCATCACACGCTTCTTGCCCCGGGGTACCTTACCGGGTCCACCATGTACCCGAAACGGTTCATCCGCCTCCTCGAATCGGGTCTCGAAATCCATCAGCAAACTCATGGTGGACGACTCATACATCATGGGAAAACCGCACTTTTTATTTTAAAAGAGAGAAAATGTTTATTTATGTTTTTTTGCGGTTTTCCTCCAAATTCAGAAAATCTCATGGAAATCCGAATCCAAAACCTCAATAACACGAAAAATAGTGAATATATGCATGAGAATCCATGAATGCGGCATAACAATGAATACCAGTATGCATGAAGTAGCAGGTAATAACTACAATGTCTCAACTATTAGCTAACAGGCTATGTCAAGCAATAATATTTTCTATAGTGTACGTGACATGGCAATTACCGATGAAGATGTGTGTGAGCCGGCAAGTAAGTGTGCGTGGTACATACGCATCATCGGTAATGGTGCTGGTGTCCTAACAGCATGATATCAATAATGGAGTATGAAACATAATATAAGCATGCGATGCGATGCGAACCACAATAATGAGCGGGAGCTGAATACTAGACGCAACTATAACTAATCTGCATTAATCTAATATAAGTCCTACAAATGGTGCCTTTTGAAATAACACGAATCATGGGGTTTTGAAAATAGGGGCTACGGTGTTTTTATGAAAAGATACGTCTTTTGAAATCTCCGTAGGATCCCTTGGGCTGTCTTTTAAAATACCCACGATTCGTTAGTTTTTGAAATAGGTAAGAATCGAATCTAATCTAACAACTAAACTAAACTAAAGGGCTAAGCTAACCAGCTGGACTACAGGTAAGGAAACCACCTAACATCTGAGTCGATATATATACATACCTGTATATATATTAGTCGGTGATCCCGCCTCAATAATATCATATCCGATACCATATCTATAATCAGACATCCCAAGTCAAGAGTGCGGATCAATCATCAATATATAGCTCGTACGTAAATCCATCGTACGGCATCCCAAATCTGGGTACGGGTCAATATCACATTCTTCATACTATTCATCTGGTATCCTCTTCATCAAATATCATGATCGGGATACTGATCTACGTCTAGTACAATACTGATACCGCCTAAGTATGCATGCAGGTGTAAGAATCACTACGCCAAAAGACCCGCTAAAACATCATGTCGTATATCAATACGAACCAAATCACATCACCGATCTCCTGGCCTCAAGCCCAATCTCATCGACTCATCTCAAATTCCAAATATTATTCTCAAATCCAGTATATGAACACATAGTCCCATACCTATGTGAACACATAAATATATATTCCCATACGCACATATGAAAGAAAGAATGTATGCAAATATGTGTGTGCGTGCGTGTGTGAGTGCGACCACTACTCTAGGGTTTCGAAACTACACTAAACCAATCCAAAAATACCAAATATCCATCTTATCATCAATAATCTCAACATATAATCAATATCTATGTGTATACGTATTCGTATACATCACCACGAACTGCGGGGGTGCTATACGCCATCCACCCGACTTCTCCCCGTAGATATAAATCTACTCACCTGCACTCAGTGTGTCGGTGTCGATGTCGCCATCATCTTCTGCATCGTCTCGGAATCCACGTGAAGGTACCTACAATGATCAACCATAGCAATGCGTATGAAAATCAAGGCAGAAAACCGATACAGCGCACAGTGTGCTCATAGGTTGGAACCTATGGCCCAAACATGCAAATCCAACAAACAACCCCTGTTGTCGATGTACGAACACCCGACAACCAAATACAAATCCAAATATCAAGAAAGTGCATTTAAAAATACGGAAAACATCGCCTAAAACACACCAAAATGCTCCCAGATTTTCCCCAGATGACAATTAGCCAAAACTGCATATAGGAGGGGTCTAATTTAGTGCAAAATGAGCCCTGGAACAAAAATGGACCGATTCCCTCCTACTCTGGCCGCAAATTGCGGCCAGAATGATTAAATTTGCGGCCGTAGGTTTGAGTTAGGGGCTCGGGTCTTGGTGGTAGCTTCCTAGGTGCCTGCACGACTCACTGTCAGCTCAATATTATTTTTAGTGCCTCCGGGTTGCTCCAGATTCCAGAACACCTTCACAGATCACACAAACCGACATGAAAAGTTCTGTAATTCCGTATTTTTGGGTTTCAGGTTGTGTTAGGCCAGTGTTTTGGTCAATATGGGGTCTAAGGTCACCATTAGAGTCCAATTGCATAGCAACATCTCAACTTTCCCCTAACCCTCTCTAAGTTGGTCCAAAACACACCAAATTACACGATATCGATATGAAACTTGAATTGAAACTTTAGCACAAGAAATAACACTCTAATTTTGAAGAAATTACCTCATAATACCCTCATAAATCCTCAACAGCACCAAAACATCTACTTTCTTGGTCCAAAGCGTAGATCTTGAGCTTGTGAGCAAGTTTAGTGAAGTGGGAATGAGGTTTTGTGTTTGTTTGCATGGTGTTGTGGGGGGGTTTTAAGAGGAGGAAGAAGAAGGAAGAGCAGGAGCAGCAGCTGAGCTCAAAGAGGGGAGAGAAAATGGATGTGGGGAAATGATGGGAGCATGGCTACAAAAGAGAAAAAGTTAACCTATACCTACCCCCTCTCTCTCATCATCAATCCATTTCTTTTTTCCTTTTCTTTTCTTTTCCTTCTTACTCAAATAGTAGACCCAAAGTAATAGCCATGGTAAGAAAATGTAACACAAGTGTAGGAAAAAGATATGTGTATATTTTGCACAAAATTGCTAAAAACCCGATTAGCGATTTTTAATCGCGATTAGCACTAAATTAGCATATAATTAATCATAAAAACTTTAAAATGTCATAATTCCATAAAATACCCTATTTTAGAATTTTCCATAATTTTTCCAAATTTTTTTCCATTTATCGGTATTTAATTATAAATTTAATATTAAAATAATCAATAAAATAATATTAAATTATAAATATTCCCAAAATAATATTTTATTATTTTGAAATGTTACAATCTTCCCCCCTTAAATAAATTCGGTCCCCGAATTTAAATTTAAACCCCCAATTTCTAAAACATTTCAATAAGAAATCCAAGTCGTCGGGGCTCCGAAATCATCAATACATAAACGCATCATAGCGCAATGCATGCGCATGAGTAATGAGCAGATAACTCAAAAACAAAACTCCATCAAGCATCCCGCAATCATCGGAGTTATGGTAAGGACACGATTGCCAAATCCAAAGCAAAACCAATATGATATAAGTCAAAACTGTACATGTAAATATCAAATCTATACATGTAAGTTTCTAAAGGAAATGCATGCCAAATCTTTTAAAGTCGTTGTGCAATGCGCAAAACACTGCACAGTAGCGGACGTCTATTATAAGAAAATAACCATATACGTATATACCTTTTGTTTAATATGCACGTTCCGCCGTTTTGAAAACAATTTAGAAGGGCTTCCTTGTTTTAAACGTTTCGTGTCTTATCAGACGCGTAGGTAAATACTGAGACTATAGCTCGCTTTTGGAAATCCCTTCGATAACTATCAATGCATGCAAAATATACCCAGGTACTGTCCTCTGACTAGTCCTGCTCAGTATAAAAACACATAGCAATCATCATAAAAACGTACCGCTCCATAAGAAATCAATCCCAAAATATACATATGAATACTACGTGCGTCTGGTGCGCACGGAAATCAAGATCCATAAATGTGCCATACATGTGCACAGAAACAACACCTAAGTGCATCGGGTGTGCACAAAGCATCTTTCATGGGCCAAGTGTGTGCCTGACAGCAAAAACAGGTGCATCTGACATGCACGAAAAATCCCGATTTAGTGCATCTGGTGTGCAACCAAAATCGTATCTCATAACATGCGCCCAACATGCGCTAAAATCCAAATCCGGTGCATCCATCATGCACGAAATCATGAAATCCAATATCAAGCGCCGAAACACGCGTAAAATCCAATCAAGTGCATAAAGTGCACAAACAAACATCGAACATCCCAATCGAAATCGAAGTCCAGTGCAACTAAGTGCACAAAATACATGTCACGGCACTGCAAGCATATGTAAACTATACAGAGTGCAAAAACCAAATCGTGTGCGTGCATACGCACAAAATCAACTCAAATGTATGAAACCCATGAAATCATATATATGGGAAACCAAGGCACGAAAACAATATCAAGTGCAACAACTGTGCAAAATCGCAAATATCCGATAGGTACAACCATGGTGCATGAAAACAAATATCATGAGACCCAATCATCAAAATCAAATCAAGCGAATAAATCGTCCAACAATACTGAAAACAAGCATGGCGAGATAGTCCCGCTCAAGCACATCCTCCAAGAATCTCTGGCCAACTGTCGTGGTCACTCATAGCATGTCTCATCGACAATCCTGAACTCTGGCCTGCTGGTATGCGTAACATGACCACTCCTGGGTCTAAGTCTTCTCTGTGGATTACCAATCTCACGATCCACCGGCTCATCGGCCTTGTCAGGTGTGCTAACGGGGACGATTCCGTTTTGGCACTTCTCTGGTCATCTCTCGGTCAATCCTCACGACCACTCGTCAAGCAGCATGTCACTGGCGTCGGCCTCTGGTTCTCTGAATGCACGTGACACATCTAATCCTGGGTGCACATATCATTGCAGCAGTATCCTGGAAGGAATCCTGCTCAAGGTCTCTTCCAAGTCTCGTCTCTGCCTAACTGTCCGGAAGTCATCGTCCTTTACTATATCTATTTCTTGTTCCGGAACAGCTGCATACTCACTGCGACTCCTTCTGGAAGGTATATCCAAGTACAATGTCTCGGCATGCGTATCACATCTCTGATGTCGGCGGAGTGGAACGTCATCTCGTCCAGACCTGGTATGAACATCTTACTCTACTTTTCTCTAATGTCGACTGCTTCGGACTCGTCTCGTCGTGGCTGCATGGAATGAGCTCCAACGGCTATCCTCGTATCTGGAGTCTCCCAAGAAATGCATCTCACCACCTAGCGTCCAAATTAAGTCGAGCCATCCGATCGATTCGCCGAATCCTCATAGTCCCCCAAGAGCTCAACATCTTGGGTACAGTATAATAGTATCGAGTACATACCACAGCATCAGTGGTCCAGCCGTAGAAGGGCAAACCCAAGCCTCACTAACGGCGACGCAGAACTGCCGCAAACCCTAAGGTTCAAAGGCTTTCACACGGTCATTAAGTCGAGTTAGGGTTTCATTCTTCTAGAGGGACCATAGAATTGCTTGCATGTCTTTCCGAATACTTTAAACTTAGAATAATAGGTTTCTGACATTCGATCGTCTCTGTCGATTCTCAACGTCTCCGCGTGAAGTCGTCTCTAGCTGGAATCAATCTATCTGATGACCTCGCGTCGGGGTAGCAAACGATCTACATGTCCTAGTCATTCACCCTCGGTGACTAGCGACCTTCTAACATCTCTTAGTACAACTTGTACTAGCTCCAACATCTGGGGCGATATCTCGTCGTTCGCAGCAATAACTGGCCCACTCGTCTGCTCGCTGAACCATGCCTCAATCATCATGAACAAGCAATACACCAACGGTCATCAAAATCTGGCTGGCCTCTGTCAGCGGCTCAATCCTCTGGTGCTGATTTGCACGTCCGAGTAATCTCATACAGTGATCCATCCAATGCTCGTGGCGCAAAACACAATCAAAAGACACATCTCTACAATCGTGTGTCGCCGGGATCACGCCCTGGTCAGTCCTCGTTCGTGACGAGCTCGTGCCGACCGCAACTCTAGCCGTAGCTCTCCCTGCCCGTAATCGTGGCAGCAAAACCAAACTGGTACCGATGAAGCTAGATCAAAGGAATGAATATGATACTGAACAAGAAATGTACATCCTAAGGCTTCTTAAGTGGAGTGGCGTGTCGTAAATATGCCGCGGAACATACCCACGGTACGTCACTCTACTTTAGTCACCTATTCCATCAACCAAGGGTCATCCTACGCTCCGAAGGTAAAACCTAACGCTCTGATACCAACATTGTCACGACCCGAAAAGTACGGAACATGACCGGCACTTAAACTACGAAACGTCTCGAGGCGTTCGTAATCTAAGTAAGCCGAAAACCCAGAAATCCAAACCAAGAAAAACAGTAGAGTGAAGGAAACCCAATTTAAATCAAGTAGTTTTAATAGCATAAGACGAATTATGCGTTTTTAAAACATCAAATATTTCCTGAAAATTTCGGCAGAGTCTCCTTTGTAAATACTGGCCCCCAAACGGGATACAACATGAATAGTATAAGAAATCAATAAAAAGGCATCCCCAAACGGGAGCTAGCCCTTCGTCAATCGACGGTCACAACCACACAAGCAATATAATATACAACGCCAACGGCGAGGATCAAAATTAAAAGGAAACTCAAACCACAAGAAAACCACAGAAATAAGACGCGCGACTCTAAGGTCGAAGGAATAACATCACTGGTCTCTATCTCAAAATAAATACATGTTTGGTTGATGGAACTTCTAGATACAACAGAATAATGACATACAAGATATATAATGAGGGTACGTTACAAGTAAACCCATCTACTAGCAAATCACCCGAACGAAACTATGCCCGCAAAGCCGTAAAGAAACCTGTACGGCAAAACCTGCAAGAAACTGGGGCACAACGGGGGTGAGTTGCCAACTCGTGAATAGAAAAACATCTACGAATAGAAATCGCATAAATAACGCAATCCTAGGTCAATGATCATAATATATCCTCAATTATATATAACATGCAGCCTATAACAAGGCTAGGGTAAATATCTAACCCGAGTGTAATCTCATGTGCCCGTGTCAGTGCCTCAGGTAGCAATATATCATATGAATGAGGTATGAATGCATGAAAACAGAATGCATGTAAATGAAGGAACTGTTTTCATAATTTAGTGAGATTTCCTTTGTATTTTTAAAATGAGGTATCATAATGAAATCAGCATAAAACAGTGCCTAGCATCGGCACAAAACGTAATCCCAATATCTCGATATCTCTGTATCACAGTCTCTGTACCTCAATATCTCGAAATCTCAATGTCTCAATCACAATATCTAGGACGCCGTCAGTCCAGACCGGCCCCTACCATCCATCTCAAGACCACGACGGTATCCTCCGGATATCCGACGCGTCGGGTAAAATCACCGGTAGGTAGTGCTCCCCTGCCAGGCTCACATCGTCATCATCACGCGCTTCTTGCCCCGGGGTACCTTACCGGGTCCACCATGTACCCGAAACGGTTAATCCGCCTCCTCGAATCGGGTCTCGAAATCCATCAGCAAACTCATGGTGGACGACTCATACATCATGGGAAAACCGCACTTTTTATTTTAAAAGAGAGAAAATGTTTATTTATGTTTTTTTGCGGTTTTCCTCCAAATCCAGAAAATCTCATGGAAATCCGAATCCAAAACCTCAATAACACGAAAAATAGTGAAATATGCATGAGAATCCATGAATGCGGCATAACAATGAATAACAGTATGCATGAAGTAGCAGGTAATAACTACATTGTCTAAACTATTAGCTAACGGGCTATGTCAAGCAATAATATTTTCTAAGGTGTACGTGACATGGCAATTACCGATGAAGATGTGTGTGAGCCGGCAAGTAAGTGTACGTGGTACATATGCATCATCGGTAATGGTGCTGGTGTCCTAACAGCATGATATCAATAATGGAGTATGAAACATAATATAAGCATGCGATGCGAAGTGAACCACAATAATGAGCGGGAGCTGAATACTAGACGCAACTATAACTAATCTGCATTAATCTAATATAAGTCCTACAAATGGTGCCTTTTGAAATAACACGAATCATGGGGTTTTGAAAATAGGGGCTACGGTGTTTTTATGAAAAGATACGTCTTTTGAAATCTCCGTAGGATCCCTTGGGCTGTCTTTTAAAATACCCACGATTCGTTAGTTTTTGAAATAGGTAAGAATCGAATCTAATCTAACAACTAAACTAAACTAAAGGGCTAAGCTAACCAGCTGGACTACAGGTAAGGAAACCACCTAACATCTGAGTCGATATATATACATACCTGTATATATATTAGTCGGTGATCCCGCCTCAATAATAACATATCCGATACCATATCTATAATCAGACATCCCAAGTCAAGAGTGCGGATCAATCATCAATATATAGCTCGTACGTAAATCCATCGTACGGCATCCCAAATCTGGGTACGGGTCAATATCACATTCATCATACTATTCATCTGGTATCCTCTTCATCAAATATCATGATCGGGGTACTGATCTACGTCTAGTACAATACTGATACCGCCTAAGTATGCATGCAGGTGTAAGAATCACTACGCCAAAAGACCCGCTAAAACATCATGTCGTATATCAATACGAACCAAATCACATCACCGATCTCCTGGCCTCAAGCCCAATCTCATCGACTCATCTCAAATTCCAAATATTATTCTCAAATCCAGTATATGAACACATAGTCCCATACCTATGTGAACACATAAATATATATTCCCATACGCACATATGAAAGAAAGAATGTATGCAAATATGTGTGTGCGTGCGTGTGTGAGTGCGACCACTACTCTAGGGTTTCGTAACTACACTAAACCAATCCAAAAATACCAAATATCCATCTTATCATCAATAATCTCAACATATAATCAATATCTATGTGTATACGTATTCGTATACATCACCACGAACTGCGGGGGTGCTATACGCCATCCACCCGACTTCTCCCCGTAGATATAAATCTACTCACCTGCACTCAGTGTGTCGGTGTCGATGTCGCCATCATCTTCTGCATCGTCTCGGAATCCACGTGAAGGTACCTACAATGATCAACCATAGCAATGCGTATGAAAATCAAGGCAGAAAACCGATACAGCGCACAGTGTGCTCATAGGTTGGAACCTATGGCCCAAACATGCAAATCCAACAAACAACCCCTGTTGTCGATGTACGAACACCCGACAACTAAATACAAATCCAAATATCAAGAAAGTGCATTTAAAAATACGGAAAACATCGCCTAAAACACACCAAAATGCTCCCAGATTTTCCCCAGATGACAATTAGCCAAAACTGCATATAGGAGGGGTCTAATTTAGTGCAAAATGAGCCCTGGAACAAAAATGGACTGATTCCCTCCTACTCTGGCCGCAAATTGCGGCCAGAATGATTAAATTTGCGGCCGTAGGTTTGAGTTAGGGGCTCGGGTCTTGGTGGTAGCTTCCTAGGTGCCTGCACGACTCACTGTCAGCTCAATTTTATTTTTGGTGCCTCCGGGTTGCTCCAGATTCCAGAACACCTTCACAGATCACACAAACCGACATGAAAAGTTCTGTAATTCCGTATTTTTGGGTTTCAGGTTGTGTTAGGCCAGTGTTTTGGTCAATATGGGGTCTAAGGTCACCATTAGAGTCCAATTGCATAGCAACATCTCAACTTTCCCCTAACCCTCTCCAAGTTGGTCCAAAACATACCAAATTACACGATATCGATATGAAACTTGAATTGAAACTTAAGCACAAGAAATAACACTCTAATTTTGAAGAAATTACCTCATAAGACCCTCATAAATCCTCAACAGCACCAAAACATCTACTTTCTTGGTCCAAAGCGTAGATCTTGAGCTTGTGAGCAAGTTTAGTGAAGTGGGAATGAGGTTTTGTGTTTGTTTGCATGGTGTTGTGGGGGGGGGGGTTTTAAGAGGAGGAAGAAGAAGGAAGAGCAGGAGCAGCAGCTGAGCTCAAAGAGGGGAGAGAAAATGGATGTGGGGAAATGATGGGAACATGGCTACAAAAGAGAAAAAGTTAACCTATACCTACCCCCTCTCTCTCATCATCAATCCATTTCTTTTTTCCTTTTCTTTTCTTTTCCTTCTTACTCAAATAGTAGACCCAAAGTAATAGCCATGGTAAGAAAATGTAACACAAGTGTAGGAAAAAGATATGTGTATGTTTTGCACAAAATTGCTAAAAACCCGATTAGCGATTTTTAATCGCGATTAGCACTAAATTAGCATATAATTAATCATAAAAACTTTAAAATGTCATAATTCCATAAAATACCCTATTTTAGAATTTTCCATAATTTTTCCAAAATTTTTCCCATTTATCGGTATTTAATTATAAATTTAATATTAAAATAATCAATAAAATAATATTAAATTATAAAAATTCCCAAAATAATATTTTATTATTTTGAAATGTTACACAGAGAAGCCCTAAGAGATTTATTATTTAAAGATTGAGCAGTTTTCTTTTTAAAGAACTTGAAAAAAATGGGTTCTTGTTAAAGGGAAAAACCCTTGGTGTGGATTTAAAATCCAAATTCCTACAAGAAGTTCTTCAGCCGTTCAAAATCATTACCTGAAAAAGGGAATCTTTTGTTAACAAAGTTAAACTCTGGAAATTTTCGAAACAGAGAACTAAGCTCTGAGAGAGAGAATTAAATTCTCAAGGCAAGAACAAGCAAGGAAGAAGATAGAAAGTGGAGGCGCTTCTGAAGGGACTCCTGCATTTATAGGATGTGATTGGGGACGGTTCATCTCCCGTATTCGCTAGACAGATCCAACGGTCATAAAGGTGACAGCGTTGCACTCACGTGCAAACACGTGAGAACAACGTTGTGGGGGCATTTGTTCCCTGATAAAATATCAGGAAATTCCCCAATGGGGTATCACGTGCTCACACGTGGCCAAGGGGCACGTGCTGACACGTGATGGTTTCCTGGGACTCTGTTATAACAGAATTAAATTCTAATCAAGCAGGCAATTAGTGGAGTCACGTGCCACCACGTGATGGGCCTTTAAAACCCACCTAAAGGGATTAAAAGATGTAATAAGACACTAAGGAAAAAACCCCAATGAGGCGTCACGTGCTCACACGTGACCAAAGGTCTCGTACTGACATGAGATGATTCCTCAGCTCCCTAAAAATAGAATTAAATTCTGGTCACGTGTTAACATGTGATGGGCTCCTAAGCTCTTTAATCAATAGAATTAAATTCTATTTAATAATCAAATAATGGGGTCACGTGCCAACACGTGATAGACTTTTAAAAGCCTTCTGAGCTAATAGAATTAAATTCTAATTAAGGGAAATCAAAGACCCTAACTGGGAAAATATTTCTTTAAATCTTTCCAAACAAAAAAGATGGTGCTCTGTAAAATAGAGCACCGTTGTATTAAAAATCACCAATTTGTAGAAAGATTTTATACAAGGAAAGATTTCCCTGAAATTCACCAAGAATAACAAACAGAATATCTTCTGGATTAAAAATCCAATAGTGAATAAAATTCACTGACTGATCTAAAATATCATGTTAGTTACAAAAACAACCAAAATCTTTCAATGAAAGATTCACTAAACAAATTGATTCTTTTCTTTCTCCTATAAATAGGAGCCAAGAAGAGAAGAGAAGGGATCTTTGGAATTTTGACTTTCTGGAGAAAAACAACAACATAGAGAAAAAAGAGAGGAGAATTTAATTCTCAAGAGAGAAAAGAAGTTCTTTTCAAGAGAAAAGAAGTTCTTTTCAAGAGAAAAGAAACCGTAGGTGAGAAAGGGGAAAGAGATCTAAGCTCCATAAAATAAAGGAGAATTTAATTCTCAAATTTAAGAGTTTAACTCTTCTGATTAAGAACTTAGTTCTTCCTTTGGTTGAAGATTTGCAGAAGCAGATCTCCCCACAAGTTGAGAATTTAATTCTCATCGGGGAGATTCTGCCATGCAGATCCAAAACTTAGAGGGAGAATTAAGTTTAAGGAATTTAATTCCCCCAAATACTTAGGAATTTAATTCCTCCAAATAAAACTAGGGATTAACCCTATATGAGAATTTGATTCTCTCAATTTCATAAGAATTTAATTCCTCCAAATAAAACTAGGGTTCAACCCTGCATGAGAATTTAATTCTCCTAAATTCATAAGAATTTAATTTCTCTAAAAGAACAGAACTAGGGTATAACCCTAAATGAGAATTTAATTCTTCCACATGCATAGGAATTTAATTTCTCTAAAACAGAATTAGGATTTAACCCTACAGAGAATTTAATTCTTAAAACAAGAGACTTAAAACTCTCCATGCACGTAAAAAACCGGGTCACATGGTGACACGTGACCCCCATTCTCAATAATCAGAAAAGAAGGAACAAGACCAGGTCACATGTTCCCACGTGACCTTTAAACAGACTCCCCAAAATAAGAAGGAATCAGCCCAGAGGCAATGCCTCGCGTGCTCCCACGTGACCTTCAAAACAAAGAGAACAAAAGCAAAGGCAGTACTGATTTTGGGCGCTCTCACGTGTCCTCACGTGACCCCTAATAAACACTTTAATAATCAATACATGGATATCTATCATGTGCCAACACGTGATGGCCTGAAGACTAAAATTTTTCAACACTTATTTGAATATTCTGATAATAAAATAAAGGAGGTCTGGCCCCATCTTCAGGCGCCTCATGTGACCCCTTCCTTTCTAGTGTTTAACACTATTTTGAGAATTTTGTCTCCAGTGTTTAACACTGTTTTAAATACATCACGTGGGAACACGTGACCGCCAGATGTCTTTTAGTGTTTAACACTATTCTAAAACCAGCTTAGCCCAAATTGGCTAAGTTTTCCAGAGGCAAATATCCCCTTCAAATGAGCCTTAAAATCCAGAGTTATAATGTTTAATGCTCAGCCAAAGACAAAATGTTATCGTAGCCTTCAAACTCTTGTTTAGCATTGCTAAATAATGAGGGGCTGAACCCAGGCAAATGTTCAATAGCCCAACAAAGGGCCAACATTTCAAACTTAATTGGACTTAGCCCAAATTGGCCATAAGTTCTCAATTCAGATTTAACTGAGCCAATGTGCTCATAATCTAATTAATTGATCTTAGTTCCAAATTGGACTATAGATCTCCCAATCAACTTTGGTTCAAAGGTACATCTCTTCACTCCTTTGATATTTGTCGTTGTAATCCTTCAACGTCTTCAGAGAGGTGACGGGTCCCGACAACCACACATTTCACAGACTATAACGTCTTTAAACTGGATTGTGGGGTCCTTAAACTCATGGACTATGATGTCCTTAATCTCGGACTGTGGGGTCCCTTTAAACCCACAGACTATGATGTCCTTAACCTCGGACTGTGGGGTCCCTTTAAACCCACGGACTATGATGTCCTTAACCTTGGACCGTAATGTCCTTAAACTAACAATGGACCGCAAAGTCCCTAGACTAAACAACAGAGCTCAAATGCTCTTTTGTTGGATCTAAATGATCCTGTTAAGTTGATCTTAGCCTAAAATTAGAGTAACGTATCCTTAACAAACGTTTAAGTTGATCTTAGTCTCAAATGAGACTAACGTATCTTTAAACCCAACCCCCAAACCCAAATCAAAGAAAATATGGATTTGGACTAATCCACGCCCTACGGGCGACGACATAAATTAGTCTCCGTATACAATCCACGGGCAACCAAAAACAAAACCAACACCCACGACACGAAGTGACCATTTGGAGAAGGCGAAAGTTGTTACCGCGATGCGGTAGCGTAATTAACTGCAGCGGCTTGCGCCTGCAGGGAAGAGTGTCCCCACAATCAAAAACCCCTCAAACGAAGGGGAATCTGACGAAATCTGCTACATCGGCCGCATCCATTTAAACCTTCGATACACGGTGTCAAAAATCAACTTGGCATCTTCGGAGAGGTGGGCGGATAGCACCAATTAGCATCTGCCCCAAAATTCAGGCGAGACGTTCATCGCATCTCCGTTTTCGGCGGGGAACAGCAGGGAAGCTTCTTGGTGGCCTCGTGAGGACGGCTTCGATCCTTAGCTTCATTGGGTAGAGATCTTCCCGCTAAAGATTGACCGAGCAGGGAGGCTGCTCGGTGGCCTCGGGAGGCGTCAGCCAGTCTCCCTTGACCCGTAAAACGTGGAAGAGAGACCGTCGCAGACAATACGTGGTAGAAGCACACAGGCAAGGCGTGTCGCTCTGTAGTGCGCGTCGTTCAAACTCCCATTGACCGTTTGAGGGCCCTTGAGGAATGGCATGATCACCACGCGGTAGCTCCGTATTGGGAAATTTGTAAATATCCCGTGATTCGCGTTGTTGTGCGCGCAAACTTTGGCCTTTAGGGATTCGGTTGGGGCTATAAATAGCAAAGGCATTTTTGTCAAATAAACCCACCCTTGCGTTTCTGAAAAATGGCCGGGTTTATTTACAGCATCAAGGAGATCATTTCCTTCGACGACGTGTACCTTTATGACCCGAAGTGCAACGAGGAGACGTACCAAGGGGTGATAGAGCGCGTGGAGAGCCACTTCGGCCGCTTACTCCCTTGGCGACCCTCTCTCCTCTAATTGCTTATGTATGCGATTTGGAGGATGTCCCCGGGTCTGAATAATGCCTTGTCCGAGCAGCTGCAGGATGAGGCGGTTGACAAGTTGCATATGCTCCATCACTTCGGCCTGATCTCGAAGAGAAGGCGGGATCGCTCGGTGGCTCTTCTTCTAGAGTGTTTCCAGAAGAGGCTGATCGCCGACTCCTTCCCGGAGGATGCGGTCTCTGGCCCATCCGTGGCATCTCCGATCCGTGGGCACCATGATAGGGAGCGGGTCGCAGAAGTTAGGGCTCGGCTGACGGAAATCTCCTCGGAGTACCACCAGCAGTGCTTCCTTAATCCCCGGCCCCCTTTACTGTAATATTTTTGTATTTTTTTATGTAAGACTGAGGAGCCCATAATAATCCTCAATGAATAATGTTCTTCTTTTCCGATATACTTTTGTCTCCTTTTTATCCCTTTAGTATTTTTGCATATTTTCTCAAAAATGAATCTAGAGATTTCGGAACCGTGAAAGAGAACAAAATTTATGGAAGAAGTCTCTTATAACTTGGGAGACTTAATAAAAATTACATTGCTTCGAAAAGAAAAAAATACATTCATTTGTATAGTTTGAGTTTCTCACCGTTGTAGGGCCGAAGAAACTTGCGTCCTCCCGTGTCTTGTAAATGATAGGCTCCATCAGGCAATACTTTAGAGACGAGGAATGGGTCGTCCCATTTCGGGGAGAACTTGTGCAGCATGTCTTGGTCTACGAATTCGTTCTGTCTTAAGACCAAATCTCCCGTCTTGAAGGTGCAATACTTAACTCATGCATTGTAGTAGCGAGCAGTTTGTTGTTGATAAGCGGCGGCTTTGATCTGTACCCGGTCCCGCTTCCCTAGCAAGATGTCCAAATTAGTCCGAAGCGCCGAGGTGTTTGCTTCGTCATCGAAGTGTTCGACTCTATAACTGGACAATCCAATCTCTGTTTGGACCATTGCCTCGGTACCGTAGCAGAGGCTGAAAGGGGTCTCTCCCGTGGGCGTCTTCTTCGATGTGTGTAAGGCCCATAACACTCATGGTAGTTCCTCGACCCAGCTGCACTGTCTTTCTTCTAAACGAGTTCGCAGACCTCGGATGACGTCTTGGTTAGCAACCTCGGCCTGCCCGTTGCATTAAGGATGCGGGACCACGTCAAACTTCATTAGTATGTGGTATTCGTTGCAGAACTCTTTGACTTTGTCGTTTTCAAAATTCGTCCCGTGGTCGGTAACGATACACCTCGGGATCTCGAATCGGGAGATTACGTTGTTCTGCAGGAATTTGATGGTCGTGGTGGCGTCCGATTTTCTGATGGGGCGGCCTCAATCCACTTCATGAAATAGTCTACCGCGACGAGGATGTATTTGTGCCCGCCCGTACCAGTAGGGAGTTGGCCCACCATGTCCATCCCCCACTAGGCAAACGGCCAGGGGGAGGTAACAGTCGTTAGCTCGGTAGCCGAAAGACGGGGTATGCTGCCATGGAGTTGACAGCTTTTGCATCTTCTGACGAGCCTTTGAGCGTCTTGGTGAATCGCCGGCCAATAATACCCTTGGAGCAACGTCTTTTGGACTAAGGTACGGGCCCATTGATGCGCTCCACCGACCCCTTCATGTATCTCACGCAGGACATAGTCGGCTTTGTGGGGGTCGACGCACCGGAGTAGAGGCTGTGTGTATGAATTCTTATAAAGGTTTCCATTGCTCCAGACGAAATGGAGGGCTTTAGCTCGAAGGCGACGCGCTTCCCCTCATTCCTCCGAAAGTGTACCTTCCTTCAGGAACTCTACGATGGGCTTCCTCCAATCTTGGCCTTCTTCCTAAGTAGTGTATACCTGAAGCGTTGCCTCTATGTCTTCCACGCTGGGCCGTGACAAGACTTTGAAGAGGATATTCCTCTTATTGTTGGCCATATAGGAAGAGGCTAGCTTGCTCAAGGCGTCGGCCTGGACGTTCAGGTGCCGGGGAATCTGTTCCACTTGAACTTCGTCGAAACTTTTTCGTAGTCTTTTCACCTCGGCTAAGTACTTCACCATGAGCGGCTCTCGGGCCTCGAAGCGCCCAGTCACTTAATCGATGACTAGGGCGGAGTCACTGCGAATTCAGATCATCTTCAGCCCCACTCCGGAAGCGATTCGCAACCCAGCTAGCAAGGCCCCGTATTCCGCGGTGTTGTTTGACGCTCTGAACTCGAGCTTCAAAGAGTACTCAATTTGTGCCTCGTTCGGGCCTCGAATGATAAGGCCAGCACCGCTCCCCTCCTCGATAAGGGATCTATCGATGTAGATGACCCAATCGGGGACGGAGTCGGGTATTTTCTCGACCGAAGGTCGGGACCCGGGGACGGGTGCCGACGCTGCTTCCTTATTGGGGATAGTGCACTCAACAATGAAGTATGCCGGGACTTGCGCTTTGATGGGTTGCCTGGGGCGGTATTTGATGTCGAATTGGGACAACTACCACCTCCATTTCTCCAGACGACTCGAGGGAGTCGAGAATAGCCCCTATGGGCCGCTCGGTGAGGACGAGGATGGTGTCTGTCTGGAAGTAGTGTCGTAGCTTCCTTGAGGAGACTATAAGTGTCGAGACAATCTTCTTAATGGCCGGGTACCTCGTTTCCGCGTCTTTGAAGACACTGTTTCCCCCAATAAGAAGACCAGGGCTCTGTTCAAAATTTGAAATTTGAACTGAGGCAGCGCCTCACGTGCAAAGCACGAGAGCGCTGGCGCCAAGAGCGCCAGTGCCAAGAGCATCAGCGTCATGAGTCAAAGACTCTGAGGCAGCGCCTCACGTGCAAAGTACGAGAGAGAGCGCCAGTGCCATGAGTCAAAGACTCTGAGATAGCGCCTCACGTGCAAAGCACGAGAGCGCCAGCACTAAAAGCGCCAGCGCCAGGAGTTAAAGACTCTGAGGCAGCGCCTCACGTGCAAAGCGCGAGAGCGCCAGCGCCAGAACTAAAAGTTCTCTACCCTTGGATCAAAGATCCAATGGTGATTAAAAATCACCAAAGTGCAGAATTAAATTGAGGAAATACTCAGATCTTTCTGAACAAGAAAGATTATGCTCTGTAAATCAAAGCACCGTTGGATCAATGATCCAATGGTGATTAAAAATCACCGAAATATAGAATTAAATTCTGATTGAGAAAAAACTCCTTAGATCTTTCTAAATAAGAAAAATTGTGCCCTGTAAATCAGAGCACCGTTGGATCAAAAATCCAATGGTGATTAAAAAATCACCAAGATACAGAATAAGTTCTGTATGGAAAAATATTTTTCCAATCTTGTTAAAAATAAGAAAAATGTCTTCTGTAAAACAGAAGCCCTTAGATCAAAAATCCAACGGTGGCAAACATCCCCAAATCAATCAAAGATCTCTCAATGAGAGATTTCCTTAACTGATTCAACAAATCAGCATCTCCTATATAAGGGACCCAAGACTTCAAGTCTTGCACAAAAGAACCTCCCCCATAAACTTCGATCTCAAAGTGAAGAGCAAGCTTTAAGAAGAAGAATTTTCTTCAAGGTAAAAAAATAGAGATTATCTCATCTGCAAGGGTTTAACCCTCATAAAAAAGAACATAGTTCTTTCCTCGGATCTGAGATCCATGAGACAAGTCTCCCCCAAATGAGAATTTAATTCTTACGGGGACGAATTTTTTCTTAGGAATCAGAGATCCGAGGGAGAACAAAGAATTGAACTTTGCAGAATATAACACAGAAAGAAAAAATCTAGCACCAAGCACTGCAAAATAAAGAGTGCTTAGCACTCAGTAGTCTGGTGCTCAGCGCCAAGCGCTCCACGTACTCCTCACGTGGGCGCTACTTTATAAGAAGCGCTTAACTCAGTAGTCTAGCGCTCAGCGCCGAGCGCTCCACGTGCTCCTCACGTGGGCGCTATTTTATAAGAAGCGCTTATCTCTCTGAGTCTGGCGCTCAGCGCCAAACGCTCCATGTGATCCTCACGTGGGTGCTACTTTATAAGAAGAACTTAGCACTTCAAGTTTGGCGCTCAGCGCCAGGCGCTCCAAGTTTGGCGCTCAGCACCAACCGCTCCACGTTCCCCTCACGTAGACGCTGATGAAATAAAGAGCGCTCTGTAAATAGAGCTCAGCGCTACAAAGAGTGTTCAACACTTGATACAAAATAAAGGAAGGAGGGTAAGCATCAAGACCCAGGTCAATGCTTAACATTGTTGAATAAAAGCGATTAAGTCCAAATAAATAATCAAGTGGGATGAGCCCAAGGGTGGCCAAACCCTAAATCGACCGAGCCCATAGGTTTTCATTTAAATTGGCCTTAGTGCCAAACAGGAATACCGAGTCCATGATGAACATTCTTTGGTTCAAGGGTACATCTCTCCACACCTTTGATATATATCGTTGTAATTCTTCAACGTCTTCAGAGAGGTGGCGGGTCCCGATAACCAACAACAAAACTCCACGGACCGTAATGTCCCTAAACTAAATTCCATGACCGTAACATCTTTAAACTAAATCTTATGACCGTAACGTCTTTAAACTAAACCTTATGACCGTAACATCTTTAAACTAAACCCTATGACTGTAATGTCTTTAAACTAAACCCTATGGACTATGATTCATGGACTATGATGTCCCTAAACTATGGACCGTAACGTCCGTAAACTAAAATGATAGAGCCCAAATGCTCTTTCATTGGATCAAAAATGATCCCAAACCCCCGTTAAGTAGACCTTAGTTTAAAATTAGACTAATGTGTCCTTAACAAGCATTTAAGTTGATCTTAATCTCAAACGAAATTAACGAACCTTAAATCAACCAAACCCAAATCTATGAAAATACGGATTTGGAATAATCCTCGCCCTACGGGCGACAACCTAAATTAGTCCCCGTATTCAATCCACGGGCAACCTAAAACAAAACAAATATACATGACACGAAGTGAACATCTAGAGAAGGAGAAAGTTGTTACCGCGATATGGTAGCGTAATTAACTGCAGAGGCTTGCTCTTGCAGGGAAGAGCGTCCCCACAATCAAAAACCCCTCGCCATCGAGGGGGAATTTGACGAAGACTGCTACAACGGACGCATCTTTTTAAACCTTCGATATATGGTGCCATAAATTAACTTGGCACCTTCGGAGAGGTAGACGGATAAAACCAAATAGCATCTGCCCCCAAATTCAGGCAAGACGACCTACACAGTTTCGTCTCTGTTTTCAGCGGTAAACAGATTCTGGCATGCCCGGTGGGACCTTTTCCTCTTTCCACTCCACACTTCGTGTGTCGTATTTCGTGAACAAATCGCAGTCTTCTATGGTTGCCTGTGGATTCGAGGTACTAAGATTTGGTGTCTTACTCCGTGCAGAAAAGAAGATGGTGTCGATAACTTCCAACTGCAACAACAACTCCCGCTTCGTCATATCTGGAGGAGTAACATACGGGCCCCAAGCGGCCTCCATTTAAGCAATGCCGGTGGAACAGGTGACACAGGGCACCACGGGATTATTCTTCGGGACCATGCTCCCACCAATGAGCTTCAACACTCCAGTGCCATCACAGGAAGCTCCGAAGAAGTCAGTCTTTGATCGGCTTACCACTACCACGGCCCCTCTCAACGGGTCGTCCAAATCGAACGCCTCGGTCTTCAACAGACTAGGCCAAAGCTCAAGCGGGCCCGTGAAGAAGCCTGCATTACCCGAAGGTGTTATCCCGAACCGGATAGCCATTCTAGCTCCAGTAAACGAAGTCATCATAGGGACTTCTCCTGCTAAGGGATCGGTCTTCACAAGACCGGCCATCCCAATTCCTGCTTCGGGTGAGGTCGTTACAAGTGCTTCCCCTGCCCAAAAGTCGGCCTTCGCGAGATTGACTATTTCCCCTCAGCGGACGTCTGTTTTCGATATGCTGACAATGACAATAACTTCTCATCATATCAAGGGGCATGACGAAGCTACCCCAACAACAAAGATAGTCCCGGTTACACGACATGCTCGACGTCGCCACTGACGCCGAGTGAGGAAAGCTGGTGGCAATTCCCCTTCTAGACTTACCCAACTAGTTCCAATAGTGGAAGTTGATGTTGCTGTTCCAACTGGGAACAGCTTTGAGCCGCTCAGGAGGGTGCGCAAGAACGTTTCAACTGCCATGCTAAAAAGGTCTCCTCCGCTTGCTGAAAACATCACAAAGGCGAAGCCGAAGCAGCCCCCTCAGCGGCTGTCCTCCAATATCTACAGGGTCTGGCGAAGAGTCTAAGACTCTGTGATCGACAAGGACTACTCCCGCCGACAGAAGAAAATGAAAGTTCGACAAGAGGATGACCATCCCGTCGCCGTACCGAGGAAAGTATCACCTGCAACAGCCACCTCAACTTCAACCGCCCATAAAAGGAGAAGACCGGAGAAAATCCCCGTGCTTACGACAAATCTCAAGGGTACTGAACCCAAACGCCCCAAGTCTGGGGGCATGGTAGTGCACACCATTTACATGGCTTCCGGAAAAGAGGAAAGTCGTACTTCTGGGGGTCATCGACCAC
This sequence comes from Agapanthus africanus, assembly GCA_030015575.1. NCBI lineage: Eukaryota > Viridiplantae > Streptophyta > Magnoliopsida > Asparagales > Amaryllidaceae > Agapanthus > Agapanthus africanus. The sequence goes on along the minus strand of JASDDO010000024.1, from coordinate 332,961,689 downwards.
TTACGCGGTCCGTAACAAAGGCTCAGGAGCAGCAACAGAAACTCTAGGAGATGCCGACGAAAATGGCCGCACTCACTGGGCAAAAGGTAAGCCCGGAAGTACCATCGGATCAACGCTAGAAGCTGGAAACCGACGCCGAGTTCCTCCGAAGAATTCTCGAAAAGAAAGATAAAGAAACCGCGGAACAAGCGGCTAATATAAAACAAATGGAGCTCCTGTTCCAAGATATGGTGTGGATGATGATCCAGCCGGACCCTCCAGCCGAAGATTCCCCAATAATTATTGAACATGACAGAGGGGAGACATCAAACCCTCTTCTGGCTTTATCAGCAGCCAGGGAGAATAGGATCTCGAAAGCTGTGCTTGATAACTACATAGCTCAACAGATACGAGCTCATTAGGCAAATGAAGCTACTGGCCAAGTCGTCAGAACTGGGCGACCATATCCAGGCTGGTACGATCAGATTAAGTACCCGTCGGGATATACAATCCCCAAATTTCATGTGTATAAGGGGACATGCAATCCTCATCAGCACGTCGCTCAGTTCACGGCTCTCTGCGGCAATACTGGAGGTGACGACAAATTGCTACTTCGCCAGTTCGTCGGCAGTTTAGCGGAGACAACTTTTGAATGATACTCAGAGCTTCCGAACGACTCCATCAAAACATTCATAGAAATGGAGTTGCTTTTCACCCAGCGTTTTGCAAACGCCAACGAAAGCACCCCGATCATGGCATTGATCAATGCCAGGGTGAAGCCAGGAGAGGCGTGGGTTCAGTATGCAATTCGGTGGCGGAACCTATGGTCGAGATGCGAACAACGCATAGAAGAAGCTCCTGCCATGGGCATGTTCGTGGGGACCCTAGATCCGCAGGCAACTATATCTCAATTCATGATATTCTTCAAGCCGATCATTTTCCAAGCCTTGATAGACAAGCTGGCCCAAATGGACCAGATGGGCCATAGACCATCCTTCTCAAAAACGGAACTTCGAAATGAAAAGGGAAAAGGTAAAGAGACCTTCATTGCCAACGCTCAGCAACAGCCGAGTGATCCGAAACGGGTTGCTGGCCAAGGCAACAAATCACGATTCTTTGATGAAAAGTTGAGACGTCCTTACTCGTTTCTCAGGGATAAAACGAGGAGACTGTTCGAACTAACGGTGCTCAACAGACTCATCACCTTGCCGGATCCGAAACGCTCACTGCAGCCCGGCGACGTCAACAATCCCAATTACTGCCCCTACCACCGAATATTGGGCCATCCAATCGAAGATTGCTTCTTCTTCAAAAACTGGATTGAGGACCAATATCAATAAGGAAAATTTGCGTTGTCCGAAAACTGGAAGGTGAACCCGCTACAACCGCACGCTCCTAAAAATGTGGACACGCCGGAAGCATCATGCTCATTTATAGAAGAAGCTCCATGGGAAGTTGCTCTTTCAAACAAGACTAAAAGGATGCTGAAAGACCTTCAAGCATGTCAGGCAATTAGATGGAAAAGCCCACTGGAGCCAGAGATCATTGAGAGAATGCTGAAACCGCGCCCAACACTGGGAGTTGGAAACGATGGGCAAAATACACAGGTCCAGCTGTTGAAGTCTTCGAAGAACAAGAAGAAGACCAAAAAGCCCACGCAGTCTGATGACAAACGCATGAATTTGCAAAGGCATATTGACGCACTGGAGGAATATAACCAGAAGGTGCAAACCCCGGTCACACTCCAAGAGTTTCTCAGCCATATCCTTGAGAGCGGAAATAATGCCAATGATGAGGGAGAAGACTCGTCAGAAGAACCCGAGAATTATATAGCAAGTTGTCACATGATCTCTCATTCGCCAAAAAATGACGAAGAAGCTCACTCGGTGTCAGAAAATAATATAGAGGAGCTGGGGGCAGGATCGGTGCCAAAATCCTTAGAACCGTCAAACGAGATGATGGACATGCTGCTGAACGAAGCCCGTCAGAAGAGCAAAGCTGATCAAGAGCATGAAATGGCCATATTCGAAAGAGCCAGGCGTCGGCATCAAGCGGAAGAAGTCATGGTAGGAATGAGTTGCCCGGTACTCCAACTAGATCGAAGCACGCCTGCAGCAGACAAAAACAGGCTTAAGGCAAGGAAACGGTTCGCTAAAACCCTGTCAATGGGAATGAAGCTGCCATCTTCCAAAGAAAATACTCCTGGTGGTCTACACCTCGACGAAGCGGATGTACACCCTAACTACTGCTTATACCATCAAAGGATTGCACACCCTACCGAAGAATGCATGGCCTTTAAAAAGAGGTGGCAGGGTTACGTTGCTCACCGACAACATTTCAAGCGGATGAAGCGCAAAACTCGTCGGGAGCAGAGAAGCACGACAGATGAGCACAAAAGAACTGCCGGCAACTGTCACATGATTGATTCCAGGGGATCGCAAGTTCTCACCTTCAGAAGTGATTCTGATGAAGAAATAGCCCTCGACCCTCTCTTCAAAGAATCCACCTCGGGAAAAGAGGAAGAAATAAAGAACTGTCAGAATATTCAGCTGCGTAATCGTACGTTTCCTGAAAAGAATCTTGGACCCATAAACAAGGGGTAAAACAAAAAAAATAAGGGGAAAGAAAAAGTCCCTGAAGATATCGCCCTCGATGATCGATTGTCGAAGAGATGGCAGCCAAGGACCTGCCTAAGAAAAACAAAGTGAATTACAACATCCTAGCACACATGAGAAAGATACCCTCATAGCTAAGCGTTTTGGATGCCTTTCTGTTGTCTAAAGAAGCACGAGATTCTCTGATGAGGGCATTACAGGAACCCGAGCAGTTTCAAGCTTTCCTTGCCGAAGAAAAAATGAAGGACGAGCTGGAAGAAGTGCACACAGCCGACATCACTTTCGGCGATGAAGATCTCCTCCTCGGAACGTGCGAGCATAACCGCCCCCTGTATGTCACCGGGTACTGCCATGACATCAAGATAGGGAAGATCTTAGTTGACAACGGGTCCTCTGTCAACCTCCTAAATGTGAGAGTGCTAAAAGAAATCTGCATGAGCGTTCAGCACCTCACTCGGGATAAAATCACCATCTTCGGATTTGACTCCCAGTCATCACGGACGCTCGGGTCCGTAATACTGACATTACGCTTCGGACTGCTCGTCACTAACATCAAATTTCATGTCATTGACGCCAAGACCTGCTACGACGCATTGCTCGGCAGGCCTTGGTTATATGAGTACAACACCATCCCTTCTACACAACATCAGTGTATGAATTATTTCAAAGATGGTCTTGAATATACTGTGATGGGGGAACTAAAACCATTCTCCGTAAATGAAGTCCGAAAGTACAAAGATGCAAAGTATTTCCTACCAGACTTTGAAGACACGGAAAGATGCCATAAACCGGAGAATAAGAAAAAAGCTATCACCACTATTCCGGTCTTCGGGAGCCATACCGAGGAGGAAGAAGAGATAGTCTACTCGGGGCCGCCCCAATGTAACAGGCCGGGACCATCTACCCATATTCTGATCTTTGGCAGCGATTCTGAAGACGAAGCCAACGCGCTGTTCTCGGTCCATCCATCAATACAGGCCCCTACTGGAGATGATCAGAGTTTGTAAATCGCCATGGTTCCGTGGCAGCATTACAAAGAGCTTGATGCGCCTGGGACATATAGTATGCAAGAGCTGCAGACATTCTACGTCCCTCCCAGGCGAAGAGATGAAAAGGCGATCTTATTCTATCGGTCCACGGAGACTAAAGTCGAAAGAGAAGTATGGCATGGTACCGTTTCGCGCTCGACAGTCTCCAACCCATCCATCTTCCCAGACACTATGCAGAGGGATTGACAAGGTTATTAAGATGCCAAGGCGTACCTTTCAAACAGACTGCTCGACAAGCTCAGTTCTTCAACAAGATCTCGAATGTCTCCGGAACTCAACGGAAAAATGGAAACGATTGGGCTTGAATATGTCCGGTCCAAGAAACGGGAGCAATTTCATGATTGCTATGTCATAAATGATCTCGATGAAGAAGGGTATGCTCTTTTAAAAGACGCTGACGCTGAACCAGAACGAGGTCCTGCCATAAAAATGTCGAGCCTGTCGTTTGAGGAACAGATTGACAAGCTAATCAGGGAAGCAGGTCAAAGGGTTCAGGATGACCACAGCCGCAAAATGGCCATTTACGAAAAGGCCAGGACGCAACTTATCATTCAGTAGGCTGCGGAAGATGACAATCCCTTTCACTCCCAACCCACTGTGCGCTCTCGTGGCGAAAAGAAAGCCCGGCGCAGAAGCAACGATATGGTCAAGAACAGAGAAAACATTCGACAGCGGCAAAACGGATCCAAAAGGCCACGCGATCGAGAAAAGGCCAGCCGGAATCCATCACTGATGAAGAAGATGGACCGGGAATATTCTTTCCTTCAAGACAAGACAAGGAAGATATTCGACCTCGCCGTGAAACATCAGATGATTACGCTCCTGGAGTCCAAGCACCCCGAACAAGCAAACGAGGTTCATCGCCCGGATTATTGCTCCTATCACCGAGCGATAGGACATCCTCTTGAAGACTGCTTCACCTTCAAAAATTAGGTCGAAGACCAATATCAAATCGGCAGATTCGCTTTATCCAACAGTTGGAGAGTAGCCCCACCGCAAAAGCATGTACCAAAAGCAACGTATATAGCGAAAGTAGAACCAGATCAACATCGGTATTGGAAACGATCTCGTACGTGTCATGTGATAACGCTGTCAGAAGAAGGAGTGCCCAGGAATATGGATGACCTCTCCTGGTGCTTCAAAAACGAGGATGAAGAGAAATTGATCTCAGAATTTTCACCAGCGCCAAAAGAGTTGGAAGATGGAATACATACTATTGCGGACAACCTAAGGAAAATCGACTTGGGGACGGCAAACGACCCACGGCCTACGTTCGTCAGCGAGCTACTATCTAAAGAATAGGTGGCTACGCTAAAAGATGTGCTCATGCAGTATAAGGACTGCTTCGCATGGAACTATTCCGAGATGCCGGGGCTAGATCCGGAAATAGCTATGCATAAATTGGCGATATCTCCGGACGTCAAGCCAGTTAAACAAGCACCAAGAAGAATGCGGCTCAAACTTGAATGAGCATCAACGCCGAAATTTAGAAGCTAATCTACTCCGGGTTCATCCAAGAAGTTCAATACCCCGACTGGATCGCCAACATTGTCCCAGTGATGAAGAAAAATGGGACGGTGCGCATCTACGTGGACTTTCGGGACCTCAACAAAGCTTGTCAGAAGGATGATTTTCCCATACCGGTTACCAAGCTGATGATAAACAACACATCCACTCACGAAGTCTTCTCCTTCATGGACGGCTCATCAGGGTACAATCAAATAAAGATGCATCCCGAAGACCAGAAGCATACCGCTTTTCGGACTCCTTTGGGCATATTCTGCTACAAAGTGATGCCTTTCGGTCTGAAGAACGCTGGCGCTACCTATCAGAGGGCCATGACGAAGATTTTCGATGAACTCATACATGAAATCGTCGAATGCTATATCGATAACCTCGTGGTGAAAAGCAAATCATATGAGAAACACTGGGAGGATTTAAAAATTGTGTTCCAGCGTCTTCGGAAATACAATCTGAAGATGAACCCTCTCAAATGCGCGTTTGGAGTTTCCTCGGGCAAATTCCTGGGGTTCATCATCCGACACCGGGGCATCGAAATAGATCCATCAAAGATCAAGGCAATTATGGAATGCCTTCGCCTAGAACTCTCAAACAACTGCGGTCTCTCCAAGGAAAGCTCGCGTATATCCGGCGGTTCATAGCTAACTATAGGGTGTTTTTCGCCACCCAATTGAGATGGGAATACGCGCGCGCTTGTCAGACGTACTACAGATTCCCCCTGCCTAGGGTAGGCCGGGGTTTATTGATTGTGGGGATCCGAATCTCCGGCAGCCGCGGACTAAGCTGCCATTAATTACCCCTCGCCTTTGGGGCCAGGGAACCTCCGATTAACGGGTTAAACTGGTCATGCGAACTCAATGTGCGGTGTGCGTGTGTTGTGTTTTAAAGGGGGTTTCGGATATATCGGGAGCCACGCAGAGTTTTTACGGGGGTCGTGGAGCACGTGCGTGTGCAAATATGTATACATATGTATATGTATATGTATATGTATGTACATAAAAAGAGGGGGAAAGGCATCCAAGGGATGCGTGGGGGCAGCACCTTGGGCGTTGTGCGCCTAAGTGCTGTGCGCTCAGGCACTAGAGTGCCACGTGTCGGCACGTGGGCGCTCTGTGCTTGAGCGCTAGGCGCTTGAGCGCAAGCGCGCCACGTGTCGGCACGTGGGTGCTTTGCGCTTCAGCGCCTGACGCTCGAGCGCAAGTGCGCCACGTGTCGGCACGGGAGCGACTTGCACTTGAGCGCTGGACGCTTGAGCGCAAGTGCGCCATATGTCGGCAAGGGAGCGACTTGCGCCTGAGCGCTTGCGCTTGAGCGCAAGCGCGCTACGTGTCGGCACGGGGGCGACTTGTGCTCGAGTGCTTGCGCTTGAGCGCAAGCGCGCCACGTGTCGGCACCGAGGCGACTTGCGCTCGAGCGGTTGCGCTTGAGCGCAAGCGCGCTACGTGTCGGCACCGGGGCGACTTGCGTTCGAGCGTTTGCACTTGAGCGCAAGCGCGCCATGTGTCGGCACGTGGGCGCTTTGCGCTTGAGCGCCGGCGAGAAAAGGAGGCTTTTAGCCTAAAAAAAATTATTTCTCGAAAGAGAAATCAGAGAGGAGTTGGACTCCTGAGTGTGTTTTTTTTTTGGTTTAGTGAAAAGGGTTCTTCTTCTTCCTCCTCTGTTAGCTGAATCTTGAAGATCAAGAGATGTGAGATCTCAAAATCTCTCCTTTTTGAGATCTGATGACAGATCCAAGTTCCCCTTTGTGGGTTTCATGGTGAAAAACTATTTTGTTTTTGAAAAGGAAGAGTAAAACTCTTGATTTAATTCAAAAGAAAGAAGAAGGTTTGAGACCTTCAGAAAAGGGAAAGAGATACAAACCCTAAGTGTTTTTGTGAGAATGAAAAGTGTTCTTATTCATCATCATGTTGCCTTTTATAGGCTTACATATTTACATATAGCCCCTTGGGCTTCACAAAATGGCATTTTAGCCATCCCATGGCTCATGTGTCATTTCTTTTTGCACATAAACCATGGGCTTACAAAATATTGGCTTTATGCCCATTTTGCATGCATTCATGTATAAAAAATTACATAAAAATTATTTATTATATGATTTTGTTGTTGGCGTGGCGGAAGGCCGGACGCTTCGTGTTCGGGCTCGACCTGGGCATTGGCCCACTTGTTTGGGCTTGGGCCCACCTGGCTTGGGGTTGACCTTGACTTTGACTTGGTCAACCGGGGTTCAAATTTTGACTTCAACACTAACCTCTCCAGCAAATGCCGCCCCTACAGTCACCTGATGAAAAAGGGAACCTCGATCGTTTGGGATCGCAAATGCCTAAGCGCACTGGACGAAATCAAGCAATACCTGCAGAATCCGCCGGTACTGACCGCTCTAGTGAAAGGAAAGCCCCTCATCTTATACACAACAGCCCTTGAAGGTTCTTTGGACGCGCTATGGGCACAGGAGAATGATCAAGGGAAAGAGAGAGCCCTCTACTATTTGAGTCGAGTTCTCCTGGGGACAGAAAACAACTACTCCCCTATCGAAAAACACTGTCTGGCGTTAATCTTCGCGATAATGAAGCTCAGACACTATGCGTTAGCGCATGGAGTCCATCTCATATCAAAAGTGGATCCTCTTAAATATTTGATGTCAAAAGCCATTCTGACATGATGGCTCGCTAAATGGGCCCTACTCTTAATGGAATTTTCGATAACATACAGACCGCTCAAGGAAGTGAGAGGACAGGCCATTGCCGACTTCCTCGCTGAGCATCTGATACCTGCTAATTCACCCTTAAACTGCGAATTGCTAGACGAACACGTATTTGACAAGATCGACGGGGAGAAAGAAATGAGTGATACCCAATGGGAACTCTATTTCGATGGAGCATCTTCCATAAAGAAGCGACAACACAACACCCCTATAATCAAATCGGGGGTAGGCCTTATCTTCGTGACTCCGCAAGGAGGGATAATGCGCTTTGCCTTTTCCTTAACAGAGCCGAGGACAAATAATGAAGCGGAATATGAGGCTTTGATAGCAGGTCTCGAGATCGCTGTCGACATGGGAATCGAAAACCTCCTCATATACAGAAACTCCCAGCTGGTCGTTAGACAAGTAAACGGCGACTATCAAATGTGCAAACCGGAGTTGGTAAAGTACGGCGAGAGAGTGCAACAATTGCTGACTCAGATCCCTTCCTATATTCTGGAAACCATACCGCGTACAGAAAGTAGCAAGTCGGATGCATTAGCTAAACTCGCCAAAGAACTGTCTGACGAAAACCTCGATGACGTAAGGATCGTTGTGCAAAGCCGTCGGGTCCTTGCACCAGCAGAAATATCTCCGGAGTTGTTTGAAGAAATGGAAGCGACCAAGCAAACTGCCCTACAAATAGAGAACCAAGAGAAGGCTATGGATTGGAGAGAAATCTTTATAGACTACTTCAAATCCCGTCAAACGCCGGAAGATGCATCCTCAAGACATCAGCTCATGAAACGAGCTCTGTCTTTCGCCTTCATCAATGATACTCTATATAAGAAATCGTTCGACTCTCTGTGGCTGAGATGCCTGGGGACAGAAGAAGCAAGGAGAGTCGTCCGAGACACTCATGACGGGCTCTGCGGTTCTCATCAAGCCGGGCCAAAGATGAAGCTGAAGATCAAAAAGATGGGTTACTATTGGCCCACGATGATCCAAGACTGCCTCGAATACTCAAAGCAGTGCCACTCGTGCCAAAATCACGGAGACTTCATCCACTAGCATCCAAATTCGCTACACCCAACAGTGGCTAGCTGGCCGTTTGAAATGTGGGGAACCGACATAATTGAGCCCATCGAACCAGCGTCATCCAGAGGACATCGGTTCATATTGGCGACAACCGATTATTTCTCTAAATGGGCAGAAGCGGTGCAGTTAAGAGAAGTGAAGATGGAGAATATTCTCCATTTCTTCAAGACACACGTCATTTATCGATTCGGCACTCCGCGACGGATTATCTCCGATAATGGGCCGGCCTACAAAAGTCACAAAATCAGCCGCTTCGCACAGCAGCATAATATAGACTGGAGATACTCTTCGGTCTAAAATCCCCGAGCTAACGGTCTAGCTGAGACTTTCAACAAAACCTTGACAAAGATCATAAAGAAGACGGTGTCCAAAAATAAAAAGGACTGGCACGAGAGACTGCATGAAGCTCTCTGGACGTATCGACCTACGTTCAAAACGGCCACAAATACAACGCCATTCGCGTTGGTATTCGGCACAGAAGCGGTACTCCCCATTGAGATAGAGTTACCCTCTCTATGAGTGGCGGTTCATTACGAGCTAACAGATGAAGAGAATGCTCATCTTCGGCTTGAGGAGCTCGACGCCCTCGACGAAACCCGTCTCATGGCGCAACAAAACCTAAAGGCTTATAAAGCAAGGATGGCGCGTTCATACGAAAGACTAACTAGGACGAGAACATTCCGCCAACGTGAACTCGTGCTAGTTGTCAAAAGACCTGTGATCCCCAATCATGCCAAACGGGGGAAATTCGAGCCGAACTATGAAGGCCCATACATCATAGACAAGGTCTACCAAGGTGGGGCCTACCTACTTATGGATTTGCATGGCGAAAGACCCTTCCGGCCAATAAACGGCCGATTCCTTAAGAAATACTATGCCTGACGAGTCAAAGCTCAGGTTAATGATAGATGGCGACGCCTATATCCGCTCGCTATCTTCTTGAGTCAAGACTTTAAAAGTAGTATCCAACGATACCCCATCCCAAACACGGAAACCAACGGACCGAAACATTCTGAAACTAACTACGAACCGAAACGTCTTTAAAACTACTACAAACCGCAACATCCTTAGGCTAACGCGGCAAAATAAAAAAATAATTAAAATAAAATAAAATAAAAATGGCACGTCCACAAGCAAAATGGGCATGAATGAAAACCCGAAAGGGATCTGTGAGTAAAAACAGTAGGGCTACCGGCGAGTTGGTGAAACCCGAAACGGCGCAGGCTCGTAAAAAAATTCATGCACACTTGCGAGGTTCTCTCGACCTTGTAAGGAGAAAATACCCGCGTGAGATCCTTACGACTCACAAGGGAGCAACACACTTAGGGATCCCCACGATTCCTAAGGAGAAATTAAACTTACGAGATCCTCACGACTCGTAAGGAGAACCCTCTTATGAGACCCTCATGGCTCATAAGATTCAAAAGCCTTAAGCTACAGAGATCTGAACCTGTTCTTAAGCCATCACATCCCCCATACTTCCCTACAGGTGAGTCCATATTAACCCCTATATACAATCCACTGGCACAAATAAAGGTCGCCCCCACCAAGTTCCACCAATGGCACGAGATGTTCTCATGTGGTGAACGACACTTGTAAGTCCTCTAGACTTGTAAGGAGAAAACACTCTTATAAGATCCTTACGACTTATAAGAGAACACACACTTAGGAATCCTCACGATTCCTAAGGAGAAAACGCACCTACGAGACCCTCACGACTCATAGGGAGAAACACCTTCATGAGACCCTTACGGCTCATGAAGTCAAAAGCCTTAGTCGACAGGATCCTAACCCTGTTTGCTAACCCACCTTTGTTCAAATCGACACAGGAAAATGATGATTCGCTCCTGGCAATATCCCAGTGGCAGCGATGCTGATGCCTAAATCGGTAACCAATTCCAAGTCCTTTTACGGCAAGTGATGATTCTCTCCTGGCAATATTCCAGTCGCAGCGATGCTGATGCTAAGATTGGTATCAGGTCTTGAGTGTCATACTCGCAACAAAATCGGCGAGCCAAAAATACATATGAAATAGCCGAAATGATGGGGCAACTCGCAACAAAAATCAGCGAGTAAAATAAATGCATATGAAATAGCCGAAATGATGGGGCAACTCGCAATAAAAATCAGCGAGTAAAATATATGCATACAAAAATAGCCGAAATGATTGGGCAACTCGCAATAAAAAGCAGCGAGTAAAGAAAATGAAAAATAGCCGAAATGATTGGGTACCGCGAAAAATAGCCGAAATGATTGGGCAATCGCGACTTTCGCGATATAAAAAGCTGAAAAGATAGAGCATCGCGGAAAGAAATAAAAAATGAAAGAATGAAACTTTTGCCCTACAGGCGAGTCCGTACTGACCCCTGTATACAATTCATGGGCATAAACGAAAAGGAAACCACATTTCCCGACAGACTCTGTCAAAGGAAAGCCAGATCTCAACGGCAACATCTACAGCCTAAAGATCAGCAATGGCGTTCCTCCTCATTCCAGCAGGATACGGACGCGACACCACCAGTCAGAGCCATGGTAAAGTCCCTGGTTCTAAGACTTTACAGTTCACAGACAATCTAAAGTCAAACCTGACGCCGCAGAAAGTGAAGAAAGTCAATCCTGACACCGCAGAAAGCGGAGAAAGCCAAATCCTGACACCGGAGAAAACGGAGAAAGTCAACCCCGACACCGCAGAAAACGGAGAAAGTCAACCCCGACACCGCAGGAAGCGGAGAAAGTCAACCCCGACACCGCAGGAAGCGGAGAAAGTCAAGCCTGACACCGCAGGAAGTGGAGAAAGTCAACCAATAATCCATCGATTCATCTCGACTCGTAGGGGAGAGCCTTAGGCAATGGGGATAAGGACCTATTTCCTAAGCACGGGGGCCCTACAAGAAGGTCCAAACCGACTCTTGTATACTATTTACTTGCCACACTCTCCAAAGTCGAATATCGACAAGAGAAAAAAACACTTGCAAGTCCTCTCGACTTGCAAGAGGGAAAATTCTCCAGTGAGATCCTTACGACTCTCAAGAGAAAACGCACTTAGCAGTCCTCACGATTCCTAAGGAGAAAATACACCTACAAGATCCTCTCGACTCGTAGGGAGAAAAGTCTTTATGAGATCCTCATGGCTCATAAAGTTGAAAAGTCTTAGGCGGTAGATCTGAACCTGTTTCCTAAGTCATCATTGCCCTGCAAGGAGGTCAAGATGGACCATCTACAAGCCACACTCTCCAAAGTTACATACCACTGAAATGGATGTGCTACTCAAGTGTACATAAACTACTTCACGCCAAGTCAAAATAAAAAGGCATGACCCATGAACAACAGCCACATACTATGCAAGGCAACAAAGAGAACATTCAACTCGCATCCAATTAAGCTTTCGAAGCATACCCACTCATGTATACGCGGAAAGGATTAATACGTGAAATAAATGCATAGAAAGGGAAAATTTGTCATTCATACTGCAGAAAATTCTTACATTAATGAAGACAGTAAAACAAAAAAACATCATTAAAATGTTTACAATTGTAAAACATTAAATTCTGGACATGGATTGAGGAATTCAAAAGTAAGGCCGTCTAAAATGCTTCTGGCCTTTCTGACCATTCTCGTGTGCATCTTCTCATGAATACAACCGTCAGGATTTTCACTGATATCATCCGCCTTTTGATAGGCAGAGATTATCGTTTTCTGTTGGAAAACTTGATGCAAGATATCAACAAGACTATCTCGCCGCCTCTTCGAGATCAAGCCCATCAGATACACTGAGTGTACCTTATCTTCGGCGTTATCAAGCGCCTCCAGCGGAATGGCTTCGTAAAATCCAGGAAGGGCATCCCAAATCGCTCCCATGATGATCTTCAACAAAGCAGAACGACGGGGGAGTAGTCGATCGTTGTGTTCATCGAGGCGACGCATAACCTCAGTGCATTGAGCGTCCGTAAACTCCTGGTTTTGACAACGGCCTTGGACGCGAATGTCTTCATAGGAGATAATTTCGTCAAGATCATACAAATAAACGGCCATAGTACCTGCGCGAAAAAGAACAAGGGTTAGATGTCAATGCTACAGTCCAAAATATGATACTTGATACTTTGAATTTGTACCGCACTGCAATGCAGTGGAAAGGGACCAAAGGGGACCCACAAAATCAAGGTGACGGCTCATCATTGATGAGACAGCCAATCATTAAAAAAGAAATCCCAAAAAGGGTCCTCATTTAATAAGAAACTCCTCGGGCCAAGGAGTTAAACTCCCTCGAGAGCAGAGCTCTATAAATAAGAGTGACATCTGTCAATTCTAATCATGAGAGGAATAAAGTTCCCTAAAAATTTTAAGAGTTACGCTCTGTGAAAACGATGGAATCATCCTTCAAAACCATAAAAAGCAAAGGTTTTACTCTGAGATCTTTAAGATCTACAAGATGAACTCTAAGAGTTCTTCATTAATGGGTTAAGAAACCCTAAAAGAAGATTTTTTGATCTATAATCTAAGAAGAGCAAAACTCTGTTTTCATTTAACGGGTTAAGAAACCCTAAAATCCACTTTAAGATCTATGATCTAAGAAGAGTAAGGCTCTGTTAATGGGCAAAACCCTAGAATATGAAATGATTCCTTCATAGATTTGATCCTTACCAAAATTTTTAGCAAGGTTCTGACTCTAGAAGAGTTTCTTAAGGCAGAGAGCTTAGCTCTGAAGGAGAATTAAATTCTCAAAAAAAAACAAGAAGCAAGAAGATGAACAGCGGTCATCTGAAAGGGCCAAAGGCCCTATTTATAGGAAGGGAAAGTCGATCCAACTTCTAAGAAAATCCAACGGTGGAAAAGTTGCCACCGCTGCACTCACGTGTGAGCCACGTGAGCGCAACGATGGGGGGAATTTGTTTCCCCCTAATAAGAAGAGTAGGGCTCTGTAAAAAATTTGAAATTTGAACTGAGGCAGCGCCTCACGTGCAAAGCACGAGAGCGCCGGCGCCATGAGTCAAAGACTCTGAGGCAGCGCCTCACGTGCAAAGCACGAGAGCGCCAGCGCCAAGAGCGCCAGTGTCATGAATCAAAGACTCTGAGGTAGCGCCTCACATGCAAAGCACGAGAGCGCCAGCGCCAGAAGTTAAAGACTCTGAGGCAGCGCCTCACGTGCAAAGCGCGAGAGCGCCAGCGCCAGAACTAAAAGTTCTCTACCCTTGGATCAAAGATGCAATGGTGATTAAAAATCATCAAAGTACAGAATTAAATTAAGGAAATACTCCTCAGATCATTCTGAATAAGAAAGATTGTGCTCTGTAAATCAGAGCACCCTTGGATCAATGATCCAATGGTGATTAAAAATCACCAAAATACAGAATTAAATTATGATTGAGGAAAAAATCCTCAAATCTTTCTAAACAAGAAAGATTGTGCTCTGTAAAACAGAGCACCGTTGGATCAAAGATCCAATGGTGATTAAAAAATCACCAACATACAGAATAAGTTCTGTATGGGAAAATATTTTTCAATCTTGTTAAAAACAAGAAAAATGTCTTCTGTAAAACAGAAGCCCTTAGATCAAAAATCCAACGGTGGGATACATCCCCAAATCAATCGGAGATCTCTCAATGAGAGATTTCCTTAACTGATTCAACAAATCAGCCTTCCCTATATAAAGGACCTAAGACTTTAAGTCTTGCACAGAATAACCCCCCCCCCCCCCCCATAAACTTCGATCTCAAAGAGAAGAGCAAGCTTTAAGAAGAAGAATTTTCTTCAAGGTAAAGAAATAGATATCATCTCATCTGTGAGAGTTAAATCCTCATAAAAAAGAACATAGTTCTTTCCTCAGATATGAGATCCATGAGACAAGTCTCCCCCAAATAAGAATTTAATTCTTATGGAGACGAATTTGTTCTTAGGGATCGAAGATCCGAGGGAGAACAAAGAATTGAACTTTGCAGAACATAACACAGAAAGAAAAAAACCTAGCGCCAAATGCTGCAAAATAAAGAGTACTTAGCACTCAGTAGTCTGGCGCTCAGCGCCAAGTGCTCCACGTGCTCCTCACGTGGGCGCTACTTTATAAGAAGCGCTTAACTCAGTAGTCTGTCGCTCAACGCCGAGCGCTCCACGTGCTCCTCATATGGGTGCTATTTTATAAGAAGCGCTTATCTCTCTAAGTCTGGAGCTCAGCACCGAGCGCTCCACATGCTCCTCACGTATGTGCTACTTTATAAGAAGAGCTTAGCACTCCAAGTTTGGCGCTCCAATTTTGGCGCTCAGCGCCAAGCACTCTGCGTGCTCCTCACGTGGACGCTGATGAAATAAAGAGCGCTCTGTAAATAGAGCCCAGTGCTACAAAGAGTGTTCAACACTCGATACAAAACAAAGGAAGGAGGGTGAGCATCAAGACCCAGGTCAATGCTCAGCATTGTTTAACAAAAGGGATTAAGTCCAAATAAATAATCAAATGGGCTGAGCCCAAGGGTGGCCAAACCCCAAATCGACCGAGCCCATAAGTCTTCTTTTAAATTAGCCTTAGTGCCAAACAGGAATACCGAGTCCCTGATGAACATTCTTTGGTTCAAGGGTACATCTCCCCACACCTCTGATATATATCGTTGTAATTCTTCAACGTCTTCAGAGAGGTGGCGGGTCCCGATAACCAACAATAAAACTCCACGAACCGTAATGTCCCTAAATTAAATTCTATGACCGTAACGTCTTTAAACTAAATCTTATGACCGTAACGTCTTTAAACTAAACCTTATGACCGTAACGTGTTTAATCTAAATCCTATGACCGTAATGTCTTTAAACTAAACCCTGTGGACTATGATTCATGGACTATGATGTCCTTAAACTATGGACCGTAACGTCCCTAAACTAAAATGATAGAGCCCAAATGCTCTTTCATTGGATCAAAAATGATCCCAAACCCCCGTTAAGTAGAGCTTAGTCTAAAATTAGACTAAGGTGTCCTTAACAAGTATTTAAGTTGATCTTAATCTCAAACGAGGTTAACGAACCTTAAATCAACCAAACCCAAATCTAAGAAAATACGGATTTGGACTAATCCCCGCCCTACGGGCGACAACCTAAATTAGTCCCTGTATACAATCCACGGGCAACGTAAAACAAAACAAACATACACGACACGAAGTGAACATCTGGAGAAGGAGAAAGTTGTTACCAGCGATGCGGTAGCGTAATTAACTGTAGGGGCTTGCGCCTGCAGGAAAGAGCGTCCCCACAATCAAAAACCCCTCACCAACGAGGGGGAATCTGATGAAGTCTGCTACAACGGACGCATCTGTTTAAACCTTCGATACATGGTGCCATAAATTAACTTGGCATTTTCGGAGAGGTAGACGGATAAAACCAAATAGTATCTGCCCCCCAAATTCAGGAAAGACGACCTACGCGGTTTCGTCTCTGTTTTCAGCGGTAAACAGACATGGCTCACGTAGTAGACCGGCTTTTGTACACCTTCGACTTCTTGGACGAGCACCAAGCCAGCAGCATGATCAGAGACCGCCAGGTACAATAATAGCTCGTCTCCTAAGATTGGCTGGGTGAGCAGTGGGGGAGTTTCCAGGTGTGCTTTGAGCTGCTCGAAAGCGTTTTGACATTCTTCCGACCATTCGAACCTTGGGATCTTTCTCAGGGCTTTAAAGAATGGGAGGCACTTTTCTCCGAACCTCGACATGAAGCGACTAAGAGCGGACACTCTCCCCGTAAGTCGCATGATCTCCACGTTGCTCTTCGGTGTGGCCATGTTGAGAATGGCGCTGATCTTTTCTGGGTTAGCTTCGATTTCTCTGTGGGTAACCATGAACCTGAGGAATTTCCTGCTAGTGACTACAAATGCGCACTTGGTTGGACTTAGCTTCATCTTGTACTTTCGGAGGATGTTGAATGTCTCGCCAAGATCCTTGGCGTGCTCATCGATGAGGTTGATTTCACGAGCATGCCGTCGACGTAAACCTCCATGTTCCTCCCGATCTTCGGTTTGAATATTTTGTTAATCAGGCGGTGGTATGTAGCCCCGGCATTTTTGAGGCCGAAAGGCATCACTTTATAGCAATATACCCCCCCGGTCCATGGTGAATGCGGTTAGTTCTTCATTTGCCGGGTTCACTCGGATATGGTTGTAGCCGGAGAAAGCGTCCATGAAACTGAGCAATTCGTGACCTGTCGAGCTGTCAACAAGCTGGTCTATCCGAGGGAGGAGATAGTTGTCATTCGGGCAGGCCTTGTTCAAATCTGTGAAGTCGACGCACATACGCCACTTCCCGCTCTCCTTTTTAACCATGACAACATTCGCCAACTATTCCGAGTAGGCAACATTTCGAATGAAGTTGGCTGCAAGCAACCTATCGACCTCGTCCTCAATTGCCTTTTGCTTGATCGGCGCGAAACTTCGCTTCTTTTGTCTGACGGGTCGGGCCGTAGGGTCAACCCCGAGCTTGTGCGAGATTACCTTGGGGTCAATCCCGGGCATGTCAGCAGGCGCCCAGGCGAACACATATGAGTTTTCTCGGAGAAAGTGGATCAAATCTTCGTGCCGGGCTCCTGTTAAAAGGGATCCGATCTGGACAGATCGTTCCTTGTTCCCCTCAACGAGGGGCATCTCTGTTAGTGCCTCCACCGGGGCCCCTCGGATTTCCTTCTGTTCGTCGCGAGTATCCAAGGACCCCCGGAAATCATTTGCGCCTCCGAGGTCATCGCTTTGCTCTTCAGTGGTGGACGTCGCTGGGAAGCAAATCTTGGCGATTCGCTGGTTCCCGTAGGCCCGGCCTATTCCGCCTGATCCAATGGAAACTTGATCGCAATGTGGTAGGTCGAGATTTGAGCCCGATGGGAGTTTAGCGTCGGGCGTCCCAGGAGGATGTTGTAGGACGAGGGGATCCTGGAGACGATGAATTCCACCAGTATGGTTCTCGTATGGCCCGCTTCCCCAATGTTAAGGAGGAGGGTAACCACTCCCTTAGCTGGGATGGAGTGGTTGGTAAACCCCGATAGGATGTGGGTGGTTGGCCGTAGGCCTGATGGGCCGAGCCTCATACGCTGGAAGCAGTCATAGAAAAGGATATATGTCGAGCTTCCTGAGTCGACCAATATCCTTTGAACCTCGTAGCGGTGGATCCGCGCCGTAATCACGAGAGTGGCGTTGTGAGGCAAGGATATACTGTGGAGGTCTTCATCGGTGAAGATGATGAGCTCGGCGGTCTTGCATTTCTTCCGGGGCTGATCGTTTGTTCCCTCGACGGGTAGAAGGCGACAAATCTCACCGGCTCCATGTACACACCCTGAAGAAATGACCACGATTTGGACAATCGTTAATTCACTGGGAGGGGGATGGTTGTCGTGCTCCCTGTTTTCCTGTCATTTTTCCCGCAGGTATATCCTCTTAACCGTGTGGTCGTGGGTTCGATTCCTACAGACGGCGCTAACTGATGGAGGTTAGGATCTCCTTCGGATATTGTCTTCCGTCGATCTGTCGCGAGCGTTGATGAACGGCTGAGATTGGTGTTGAGGGTTGTCTATTTGAGCATGTGGTTCTTAGTGGGCTTGTTTTGTGGTGGAGTCAAGCTATCTACAAAAGAAGTCCCGGGGTGGTTGTACCACCGTGGACCCTCCGACGGTCAAGTTAGCTGAGGAATTTGAGCAGCGTCGGAGTTATCCTGGAAGCTCATGCCCGCTGTAAATGCGTCCAAATGGTCCTTCAGGTAGGACTTTCCGTCGAAGAGGGCCACCTTGGAGGGTTTGTCTCTGGACGAGACGCATGCAGCGAGCAGCTCTTCAGTGAAGGGCATCGTAAGAGAGTCGGCGGCATATCTGGCCCTTTTGCTCAATGGATGACCCTCCCAATGTATACCTTCGATTTTCTTTTCGAGGGCGTCGAGACGGTTGTGGTACCCCGAGGATTCGACGTAGTCAGAGCAGTGGCCCTTCCCGCTTGTAGCCTGCATCTGGCTGTGACTCCGGTTCCGTTCTATCAAATTCCTCAGATCCCCTGGCGAGGTCATTCTTGAGTCTTAGCGGCGAGTGCCGCCCGCGTGACCCCGTCGAAGGAGAGGGCACTGGCCATGCCTGGGAGCAGGCGAGCTGACGACACCTCCTCGGGAGAGACGGGAATGCGATGAGCCTCGGGGCGATGAGCTCTTTCATGAGACCGTGGCGTGGAGCCATATGGCGCTCAGCGGGTCATTGACTCGGTCGCCGCAGGGGACCCGTGGTCGCCGCAGGGGACCCGTGGTCGCCGCAGGGAGCAAGACGTTGGTCAGTGGTGCCAGCGTGGGCGGTGTCATCTCCCCTCTGTGGAGGTCATGATCCCTGGGAGGGGGAATGACGACCTGGGGGACTGGGTCCACCATTTGGACACGGACAAGGGCATCCACTATGGATGCGAGCCTGACGATCCGTGCTGAGAGGGCGTGGATGGCGTTTGGGGGAGGAGTGGATCCATCCATGCCTCCATTGTGGGGAAGGCGGCGGCTTGTGCTCGGATCGTCACGGTGTTCGCTCGCTATGAAGTCGAGAGCGGAAGATCAACTTTCGATGAGTGGAAGGAACAAGGTCAGACTTTTCCCACAGACGGCGCCAACTGATGGAGGTTAGGATCTCCTTCAGATGTTGTCCTCCGTCGATCTGTCGCGAGCGTTGATGAATGGCTAAGATTGGTGTTGAGAGTTGTCTACTTGAGCGTGTGGATCTCAGTGGACTTGTTTTGAGGTGGAGCCGAGCTATCTGCAAAAGAAGTCCCGGAATGGTTGTACCACCGTGGACCCTCCGACGGTCAAGTTAGCCGAGGAATTTGGGCAGAGTAGTGGTTTATTGGAATAAAATTGCGTTACCTGAGTCGTCTTGGAGCGGTTCTTTTTATAGTGGTCGCATGGAGCGAGCTGGCGCGAGATCTTCGCCGTTGGTTACGCCCCTAGCATTACGCCTGCGTGAATGAAGGGATCTCCCCGTTAATGACGAGATATGCTCATTAATGGGGGATACGACGGCATGGAACGAGGGATCGTGGGGTGGCAGATATCTCGCGCCTGGCGAGATCCGCGGAGCCGTGGAGAATGCGCTCGGGATCTGCGTTTTAGGTTGCTCGGTAGAACTGGAGAGTCTTACCTCGACGGGAGGCTCAAGATGAGCGAGAGGCTGAGGAAGCTCGGTTCTTTGATAGCTCGGAGGCGAGCTGGGAGGGCTGAGGGAGCTCACCGTGTAGGAGGGCTCGGAGGCGAGCCCATGGTTATTGTAAGACGTGCATAGGAGTGTTCAGGGATCCATCGATGATCGGGTCAAATCTCGGGACGAAAGCCCGGGGAATACCTCAAATGTATAGTGTTTGCCTTTGTTTTCGTGAGCCCCGGGGCACTTCATCTACTACGTGTCATAATCTGGGGAGTTCCCACTTATGGGCATTATCAGTTGTAATGAACTCATTTTGAACTTCTAATTTGTTTTTGTAAATATTTGATTAAAATACCATCATCTTTCAAATGCTCAAAATAAATATCATATGCCTAATAATTAAAGGTTGAAAACATAGACTATGTGATTTTACATAAATAGCCCAATTTTTCTCAAAATAAATAAATAGCCCAACCTTTTTTTGTTTTAAATTTCATATATGATATTAGTTGTTTTCTATAAAAATTTTCTAGATCCTTAAATATGTCTGCATGAGAAAGAGATCAACATTTTCCTTTAAAAAAATAATAAATCAATCTAATTTCAATGATTTTTAAAATTTTCATGCATGCTGCATGCCATTTGATTATAGTATTTTTTGTCTTATCTTTTATTTCACATGCATTGGAGAATAAATGCTGGAATATATGAATGTCACAAAACGAAATATTTAGGAAAAAACATGGAAAAAATCTCAATGAAAATCGAAGTGGCAAACAAAGATTTTCCATTTGGCTTCTTATAGCAATTTTGTATCCTGGATCTTGGTAATATCAAAAAATGAAGGAAAAAGAATAGACAACAATAAAAAATACCGTTGTGAAATCAAAACTAAAAGAAGGAATTACGATGGATTTACGATGGATCGAAATTGAAATTGCGAAGCTTGAAATGATTGGATGCATGATGTTATATATGTTGTTCAAAACTACCGTGATTTGCTCACCAAAGGAGCTAATTATTAAATCATGGTCGCGCGCGCGCGTGTGTATATATATATAACAACACAACTTGATGTTATTTATGTTATTTAATATTTTTTTGTGGAACTGGCCTATAAACCTAACCTATAAACACAACACATTCATGCACACACGCATCCGCCCATGGATTTGCCTTAAAAACGTTAAATTGTGGAGATCAAACCCTGCATTTTACACAGGAAGAAAAGTGTCATACCGGCTGACGTGCTTCGTATCACATCAAGATGTTACCTTCCACGGATCTACTGTCGAGCGACGATGGACGGTTGAGATTGAGTTAGAGGTTGACTCCTGAAGCGTGTGGATTCTCAATGGGTTTTAGGTTGTGGTGGCCGAGCTACCTGCAAGGAAGTCACGGGGTGGTTGTACCACCGAGGACCCTCCGACGATCAAGTTAGACCGGATTTTGAGCAGAGTACCGATCTAGTGAGGAGAGAATTGCGTACCTTGATTGTCTGATAGAGGGGTTTATATAGCGGCAGCGATGGGCATGCAGGCACGAGAATCACGCCGGCCGTTACGCTCCCGACGTCACGCCCGCGTGATAAGCGGGATCCCACATTAATGGCGAGACAAGCTCGTTAATGTGGGATCGTGATGGCGTGGAACGTGGGATCGTGGGCGGCGGATATCTCGTGCATGGCGAGATTCACGGAGCCGTGGCGAAAGTGCCTGTGATCAGCGTTGCAGGTCGGTCGGTGAGACCGAGGAAGATGAGCTCGATAGGAGGCTCGGGCACGAGCGGGAGGCCGAGGCACCTCGATTCTGCGATAGCTCGGGGGCGAGCCGGGAGGGTGAGGAAGCTCAACCCGAAGGAAGGCTCGGGCCTGTGATAGCTTGGAGTAGAGCAAAGGGACAGTTGGCATGGCTGCTGAAGTGCTCGGGGGCAAGGAGTGGGGTGCAACCTCGAAGACGGGGTTCGAGAGAAGCCCCCACTGTACCACACTGGTTCCCCCTCCGTGGTCTTCAGTGGCCTAACTGACTTACGCATGTGACACGTCATCCGCCATGTGTCATGATCTAAGGAATTACCATTATTGAGCATAATCATTAGCCCCCCACTCTCGTTCCGATCTATTTGTGGGTCGGGTCGAGAGTGGACTGCTTGGTTCTTTCTGTGCGGCTTGGTGCTGGTAATTCCTCGTAGTGGATTGTTCAGGGACGACACGGCGTTCTTGTTGTCGCGCATCGAGTATGAGTCGAACGAAGGACGAGTGTAGGAAGGTCGGTATCCTCCCTTTGTCGGAGTTGAGGCGTTGATCGCGCGTTGAGTATGAGTTTATTCGGCGGGTCTTGGATCCGTGTCTTTGTAGGGTAGGAAGCTACCCGCTGGGGATGCGCCGAGCAAGAAGAAACTCGGCGGCCTTGCGAAGAGGGCTTCAGATCCTCAGCGTCTGATGGGTAGGAGGCTGCCCGCTGGGGATACGCTAAGCAGGAAGAAACTCGGTGGCCTCGCGATGAGAGATTCAGATCCTCAGCGTCTGATGGGAAAGAGGCAGCCCGCTGGGGATGCACTGAGCAGGAAGAAACTCGGCAGCCTCGTGAAGAGGGCTTCAGATCCTCAGCGTCTGATGGGCAGGAGGCTGCCCGCTGGGGATGCGCCGAGCAGGGAGAAACTCGGCAGCCTCGCTATGAGGGCTTCAGATCCTCAGCGTCTGATGGGTAGAAGGCTGCCACTGGGGATGCGCCGAGCAGGAAGAAACTCGGCGGCCTTGCGATGAGGGCTTCAGATCCTCAGCGTCTGATGGGCAGGAGGCTGCCCGCTGGGAATGCGCCGAGCAGGAAGAAACTCGGCAGCCTCGCGATGAGGGCTTCAGACCCTCAGTGTCTGATGGGAAGGAGGCTGCCCGCTAGGGATGCGCCGAGCAGGAAGAAACTCGGCGGCCTCACGAAGAGGGCTTCGGATCCTCAGCGTCCGATGGGAAGGAGGCTGCCCGCTGGGGATGCGCCGAGCAGGGTAGTTGCTCGGTGGCCTCTTGGCGAAGGATTTGATCCTTGGCGTTGGTGGGTAGTGAACTACCAGCCATGGATGACTGGACAGGGTAGCTGCGCCGAGCAGGAAGAAACTCGGTGGTCTCACGAAGAGGGCTTCGGATCCTCAGTGTCTGATGGGCAGGAGGCTGCCCGCTGGGGAAGCACCGAGCAGGGTAGCTGCTCGGTGGCCTCTTCGCGAGGGATTTGGCCCTTGGCGTTGGTGGGTAGTGAACTACCAGTCGTGGATGACCGAGCACGGTAGCTACTCGATTGCCCCTTGGCGAGGGCTTCGATCCTTTGCGCTAGAGGGGTCGTAAGAGGCCGGCTAAGGATGGACAGAGCAGTGAAGCTGCTCAGTTGCCTCTCGGCGAGGGCTTAGATCTCTGGCGTCGTGGGGTAGTGAATTACCAGCCAGGGATAGCCGAGCAGGGTAGCTGCTCGATTGCCCCTTGGCGAGGGCTTCGATCCTTTACGTTAGAGGGGTCGTAAGAGGACTGCTAAGGATGGACCGAGCAGTAAAGATGCTCAGTTGCCACTTGGAGAGGGCTTAGATCTCTGGCATCGTAGGGTAGTGAATTACCAGCCGGGGATAGCCGAGAAGGGTAGCCGCTGGGCTGCCTCTTAGTGAGAGCTGAGATCCCTGGCGTTGCGAGGTAGTGAACTACCAGCCGGGGATAGCCGAGCAGGGTAGCCGCTGGGCTGCCTCTTAGTGAGGGCTTAGATCCTTGGCGTTGCGAGGTAGGGAACTACCAGCCGGGGACAGCCGAGCAGGGTAGCCACTGGGCTGCCTCTTAGTGAAGGCTTAGATCCCTGGCGTTGCGAGGAAGGGAACTACCAGCCAGGGATAACCGAACAAAGGCGGGCCCGGTTGCCTCTTGGTGAAGGCTTTGATCCTTAGCGCGGGAGGGACCATAAGAGGCCTACTAAGGACACACCGAGCAGGGTTACTGACCGGTACCTCTTGGAAAAGGCTTTGATCCTTAAGGACGGGCCGAGCAGGGTTGCTGCTCGGTGCCTCTTGGCGAGGGCTTTGAATCCTGGAGTTGTGGGGGTAGGGAACTATCAATCAGGGATAACCGAGCAAGGGTGGGACCGGTTGCCTCTTGGTGAGGGCTTTGATCCTTAGTGAGAGAGGGGCCGTAAGAGGATTACTAAGGACGGGCCGAGCAGGGTTACTGTCCGATGTCTCTTGGCGAGGGCTTTGATCCTTAAAGATGGGCCGAGCAGGGTTATTGCCCGGTGCCTCTTGGCGAGGGATTTGATCCCTGGTGTCGTGGGGTAGGGAACTACCGGCCAGGGATAACCGAGCAAGGGCGGGCCCGGTTGACTCTTGATGTGGGCTTTGATCCCTGGCTTTGTGGGGTAGGGAACTACCAGCCAGGAATAGCCGAGCAGGGTAGCCACTCGGCTGCTTCTTAGTGAGGGATTTGATCCCTGGCGTCGTGGGGTAGGGAACTACCAGCCAGGGATAGCCGAGCAGGGTAGCCACTCGGCTGCCTCTTGGTGAGAGCTTTGATCCCTGGTGTCATGCCCCGTTTCCCGGTATACGGTGAAGGAGACGCGACGAGGCCGCTACGTATTTACTGTGAAGTAAATAAGCTAAGCGTATCTAAGCAATATAAAAGTAAATACACAAGAGACAAGATATATAAACTGAACATCAACTTTATTTATTAACATTCTTTTGTACAATGCATGAAAAGTAAATACAACTGAAATAAAAACGATGCCTAAACAATAGCATAACAGGAATGTAAAGTACTGAACGGAAATGTGAACAATGAAAATAAAACTCTGGGTCTTCAGCAAACTGATCCAAGTCTTCAGCAGTAGGCTCGATCTCTGACGTATCCAAATCACCGGACGACATTCAAAGAAGAAAGAAAGATAATGTCGTCAGCGAACAAATCGCTCGGTAAGTCCCAAAGATAAGGGAGAAAGAGAATAGACAGAAAGAGAGAGAGTGTAGCTTTTAAAGTTGTATTATTTTGTTATAATGTTGTATTTAGTGTTAACGCTGTTGTTTGTACCTTGGTACAGAAGATGCCAGTGTATACGAGAGGAGTCACACTTACACCGGGGACTTTGGTAACCCATAGTACAAGGCTCCGTCGATAATACCACGGAACAACGGCATGGATGTAATTACATCTTAAGTGACCACCTCGTGCCACCTTTAACATATTCCGTACCAGTCTACCCCTTAAACCCCGTAGTGTTATCTTGATTGTATTGTTGTATTGTATTGTCTTGTATTGTAAACTGTATAGATTGTATAATTGGATGACTGACAGAAACCATGATATCAGTAAACGGATGTAACTGGAGAATCATGTAAATGGATGTATATCCATGGTTCGGTTCAGTCAAGTTAATAGATTGAATATATGGAATAATGGATTCATGGATTCATGTTGAATTGAAATATTATAAATTGTAGATTGTGATTGTAAATTGTAGACTGTATTTGAATCATATTCAAGTCAGATTCTAATGAGACTCAAGAGCTTGGTCCCGCTTAAACCTATATTTACTAGAGTCCTTAGGGTAAATTATAGAACTTGAGGGGGTTTTATGTAAAAATACGTTTATATACTTTTCAAAATACACCCCAAGTATTTATTATTAGTCTTCAGAGTTGTAATGAATATAGATTTTATATTGTGATATTTCTAGTGGAAATATCCTAATTTCATAATAAATGGTATTTATTTGTAATATTGGTTTGGTATGAAATTCATGGTATTTTAGTGTAAGATTGATTCTTGTGATTTTGAAAAAAGTGGAATATTTATATCATAACAAAATAGGTATTTTAAGGATAAATATACATATATTTATACAAAAATAATTTTAATATATATTTTATATTCTAAAAATCTCATTTTCTTAAGATGTCGTATTTTAAATCTTTCGAGACCGAATGCTCCTTGCGCAGGTCTGAATCTCTCACTACTAAGCCCGAGGATGTGCGATAATCCGCACCATCCCGAACGGGTTCCCCAAATGGGTTGTAGCGGCGCTTTGCAAAGATTTGTATAAATACTAATCATTAAGAAAAGACGGTTTTATTAATTATAGTATTTAAATGAAAAAATGGTGTTTTCCGTATTTTATGTTATAGAGTCTCCTAAGTCAATTAGACTGCTCCTAACTGGTCCAAAGCGGCAAGTTGTGAGATACCTCAAATTTCCTCTTCACCGCCAATTGTGGCCAGGTAAGTACAAGTGAAGAAAGGAGGGATCCGCTCACGAATCACCGTGAGACGGGCCTTTTAAAGTTACCTTTCTCACTTGCCTAGCCTAGACACCACAAAATCAGGTTTAGATAAACGATTGATGCCCACAACCTTATTTTATTTTCATAATAAGTGGTATTTATTTGTAAAGATGTTTCAATAATAAATCTTTTAGAAATGGTTTTATTAAGTAAATGGTATTTAAATGAAAATGTTTGTTTTCCCGTATTCTAAGTTCTCGAGGGTATCGTGTTATGTTGCATATGAGTGTGTGAGGAGGTAGGTCGTTACCTCGTGATCTACTTAAAGGTATAGCTGGTTTAATGGAGTTAAATGTAGAATTGAAACAATGTGGTATTTAAGTGAAAAATACGATAAATTGAAATAGCCATCATTTTATGAAATGAAACTTGATCAATTTGGTTGATTAGTGTTTAATGGTCAACATGAAGGAGTTTAAGCATAATTGTATTAACGAGAAGTGAAGTTTTATGAAGAAACCGAATCGGAAATCGGATTTGTTCTGATTCCGTCGGGTTTGTAAATCCGTATTTTTAGAAAAGAAAAGAGAGGTAGAATGGGGACTTACGGGTTTGGATAACTAGAAGAAAGAGATAGAACGGGAGGAGTCGCCGGTGCGTCGCTTCATCGCCGGGAGCTCATAGAACGATCGCCGGAAGTTCGCCGGGAATTTCGCCGTATCTTCCCTTCGTGCTCGTTTTCAAAGTACACAAGTTTCTTGGAAATTTTTAGAGAGTTGGCTCAGAATTTTGGGGTGAGAGGGTAGAGGGTACAGGTGGTATTTATAGGGCTAGTCTAGGGTTAGGGTAGATGAAGGGTTTAATTGAAAAAAATGTAAAAATATATTAAAAATTGGAGTAAATGAGGCTTTCTGAATTCTCTGGAACTGATCTGGGAATTTAAAGTATGCAGGGGGGTATAGAATGCCAAGATCCCCAACTTTTGTGTTGGGGACTCGGCCATCCGGCTGAGTCCGGCCGGCGGCGCCGTCCCGAGTCGATCTAGTCGGGCCGAGTCGGAGGTTAGAAAGGTGGGGGGTCGTCTGGTGTAGCCTCTGGTATATTTATTTTTTTCATGTGTATTGGAAAATTTGGGAGTTATCACGTGTTGACTGTTGGGTTTCTATAAAATTTAAAACAAATAAATATTAAAAATAATGTGGGGTATGGGATTTGAACTCTGGTGGCTTGGTTCAGCAGTGCAAGGTATTACCAATGAGCTACAAGCTCCTTCTTGTAATTATGGAGCTATTTAATTACTTATAATAGTCACAGAAAATGTAAATACTCCAAGTATACATTAATTTTTAAGCAAATTTTGTACACTAAAAATAGAGTTGTTACATTCTTTTAACTTGTAATTAAAAAGAAAAATAATTACTTATATTTTGTGCTCAGGCTAAAATACCCCTTTATGGATTTTTGAAAAAATTTGTATAGGAAAATTAGGGTTGTTACATTGTACCATCTTTATAAAAATTTCGTCCTCGAAATTTGTAAAAGGAAAGTGTAACAAATTCAAGGAAAGTTTGGTGACTAAAGTACTAACAGTGTATGAAAAATAACAAGGTGGTGCAATGGTTTAAAAATGTGAAAGAGTCTTACTAGTGTTACCTTGGTCAACTGTCTTGGCTACTATGGCTGGTAACGTGTAAGCCTGTCGCCGTGGCACGTTCCTCCTAGCTAGAGGCATATTCCCCTGTACTCGAGGCATGTTTCTCAGTGCCTGATGGAATTGGCAATTTGGCTGAGCAGGAAATCCACGTGGAGGTGGTGCTGGGAGTGCAGGACTAGTTGCAGGAGCCTGGGTAGTTGACGGGTGTGTGAGCTAGGTTGCGTGTATAAGGACAGTTTCCAATTCCGTGATTGGACGCGCCACAAACCAAGCATAGGCCTTTTGCGCGCCTACAGTCCTTCCACAAGTGTCCTTCCCTCTTGCAATAAAAGCAAAAATCGGGTCTTGGCCGATCCTTGGCTTCTTCCAGTCTTCTGAGTTCAACAGCTGGTCTTGAAGAGGCCCCTCCTGCCATTTGAGTGGAAGGGCGTTTCACTCCTGCAGACTGAGGTCTGCCCCTTGCCTTTACCACTGCCTCATAACGGCAGGAAGCTTCCAGAGCATCCTTTTAAGTCGGAAATTTCCCTGTGGCTAGTGCAGCCTGGATTTCCGTGTCCAAACCTTGTTGAAATTGTCACGCCCCGCTTCCCAAAATACGGAATACGAGGGGTAAACAAGGCCAGCCATGCTCCTACGGTCAAGGAAATGTCCTGCCGTAGTCACACTTCGGCTTCTAGTTTTTCATGGTAAACAGTAAATAATGCGCAGGTAATGAGAAATGCAGTAACTAGAACAAAACAGTAAAATGAACTGACCTGAGGGGAAACAAACGGAATATAACTCTGGATAGAAAGTCGAGGTGTCTGTGATATACGTCTAGTCCTGGTCCAGGCTAAATCTTCTCTTCACACTGAGCATGCATACTCAGGTCGTCAGAGCGACACAATAGCAATATAATATATATAAAATCATGTGACAATTCTAACAGTGATAATAGGTATATATAACCGTAGAACAATGGCAGTATGGATATGAACATGCAGTAATCAATGCAGCGGAACAGTATAAGCAGTAGAATGATATGCCACGCATGTCAACACGGTATGTAAGGTATATCAATGCCAGTATCCCTATCATTCTCTAAGTCTCACTGTACAGGTCACTAAGCCTATCGTCAGTCTAAGTGTGAGAGTCAACCACTCGCGAGTGTCCTCCACCCAAGGGTAGAACCCAAGGGCAAGGGACCACGGGCCCAACATGTATATCACGGTAATATTCACATACCCTGTAAATCTCCATATATCTCCCTAAATATATAAGCCGGCATGGGACTCCCGAGATTCTGTTGAACTCACACTTAAACTACCCCACACCCCGTAGTCTACATCAAACGCTAACCATAACCCTAAATACCAATCGGTCGGTGATAAGTCTGCGCGAGAACTGGAGGCAGGACCTCCATCAAGCACGTCCCGACTAATACCAAAGATAAATGGCAGTGTCTGGTTCCTTATCTGTGACAGCCGTGCAAGAGCTTCCATAAGTGTCTCATACCACTTATAGTCACACGTACACGCGTCTCATAGGCGTCGACAATGCAATATAATAATAAGGGTCATTGATTGTGTACAAGTACGTATCACTTTCACTTATTCACTGATACACGAACACTGACGTACTTGCCACAATCATCACTATACCTAACACTGGGTAATGCACGTTATCACTAGGTTATCACTGCAATGACATGTGTATGATACGATGCATAAACAATATATAAAGTATGTTTAGGATGTCCTGAATCAATAATCTACCACTTGCATAATTTATCATAAATCATACGGTTACAATTTAGCAGAACAATGAACAAGTAATAATTAGTATGTTCAGTTATCTATCCATCGAATTTAGTTTCACGCCAATCGGGTTTCAGGATCATTAATTATAGCCATTTCATTTTAAGCGTTCACGGCTGGAAATCCAGTTTCAGAATCAGAAATCCGTTTCGCAACGCATTTTAATCCCAGTTGGGATCAGATTTTAGCAATAATACAGTTGAATGAAATCTAGGGTTTTCAGTAAGGTTTTCAACGCAACAGACGGATCTTCAATCGCATCTGGACGTCAGGAGTTATACACTGTTTAATATTAATATGTCAATTCTGATTCTATTGGGACTGTAATACGTCCCGATCTTTTAAATTACAGGATAAATAACAAACGGTAACGAAACAGAATGAAACCACTTGTGTTGTCTAGATAACAGGTCCACCTACAATAAACAGTGGAGTTCCGCAACCTACAGGTTAAGTAAACAGAGTGGTACCCATTACGGAACAGCACACAGTAAACACAACCACTCTGGACTGCAGTCCAGAGTCGCACTCCGATCCAAATATCGTCACAGTTTAAGTACAAGAATATCTGGAAACTAGTATAGGGTTAAATTTCGTCGAGTTGTCTTCGATTTGAGCCCTCGAACGCATCATTCCAGTGTGTAAACAATTTATGACGATTTTAACGGTTTTCAGGTACAATAAAATTCTAGTTTTACTAGTAAACTTGGGGGTAGTCATTTTAGTCGTTAACGGTCAAATTATCCAACAAAATTCACACACTAGATTCATGGCCATACGGGCCAAACTATTCCATTCAGTTCCGTCAAATTAAAAGATGATTTCCTATGAGAACGTATATCGAACAGTTACGTCGTAATTTCTAACATAAAGTAAAACATGAGATATATACGATTTTAATTTGTAATTAACAAAAGATAGCATGTAGCAAGTAGGGAAACTTGCCTGGACACGTTGAATTGATGGCACGGCATGCACGACACGACCACTCGGCAACAACGTCAAGAATTTGGCCTCGGCCTCGGATTGAGCTCTGCGCTTGACGGCTCGGTACCGTGGTTGTATGCGTGGGTTTTGTTAGTTTTGAAGAGGGAGGGAGATAACAGAGAGGAAGAGAGATAGAGTGAGATAGATTGAGAGAGAGGGAACAGAAAGAGACAGAGAGTGAGATTGTAGAGAGAGAGAGAGAGATGAGGCAGAGAGAGAAAGAGAGAGAGGCAGTGAGAGAGAGAGATGAGGCAGAGAGACAGTGAGGGATGAAAGGAAGTGAGGATGGTGAAGCGGGGTGATGGTGATGCCGACGGCGAAGTGTTGAGTTCTCAGGCGAGGCTTAACGGCGATGAAGGCGGAGGTTCTTGGTCGGGGTCTGTCGTGGGTCCTCGAGGCTACTGTAGGGACGTCGGGGAAAGGAGAAGAGGGGAGGTGGTGAAGGTGACGAGGTTGGGCGAGGGGATTGAGCTCGGTGGGGTGTCGTCGTCGTCGTCGAGAGGATTGGGGTGCAGAGACTCGAGAGGGAGATAACGGGAGGGGAAGAGAGAAAGAGAGATGACGAGGGAGAGAGGGAGGGAATTATGAGAGGAGAGAGAGATGCGCGTCATGGGGGTAACGTTCGCGCGAGGAGCGGCGGCGATGGTGGATCGAGGGAAACATGGGAGCGGGAAATAGGGAGGTAGCCGTTGGGGAAGACGAGAAGTGGCGAAGCGGGCTGGGTCGGGTTGGATTGGGGGCGCGGGCTGGAGAGAGCCGGGCCGGGCCAAGATTTTAAACAACAAAAAAATAAATAAGAAGAGGGGGTCGGACTGAGAAGTGGGCTGGGGGAAATGGCCGATGATTTTAAAGAGAAAAAGAATGGAAAAATTTAAAGGAAGTGGGCTGGGAAGGCTGCTGGGCCAGCACAATAAATTTCAAAGAAATAATAGAAGGGATGGAAGATGGGCCAGAGGGAAAAGCAAGGAAAATTTGAGTAGAAAAGAGAGAATAGGCTGAGTATGAAAGCTGGGGCTCGGTCAAAAATAAAATTTTAATAGGAAAAATGGAATAGGCTGGAGTTTTAAGAATAATAAGGGAAACTTAAATTTTGTAAATAGGGAATGGGCTCACTAAAAGAAATGAGCTGAGGAAAAAGTGGGTTGGGCCGGAACAGAAATAATAATAAGTAAAACAAAAGGAAAAGGCCGGCTGGGAAAATAAAATAAGAGAGTGGAGAACTAAAATAGATTGGGAAGTTTTAAAATAATAAATAGTTGTGAATAAAGTTTTATAGATGAAAAGGAAATACGGATATAGACGTACAAAAGCGTGCTGGGTATTACAGAAATCGACGGGCTCTGATCTCATCCATCGGTATTAGATGTGCCGCAAATCAACTGAGCATGGTGAACTCAGCGTCATACTCATCTACTGACTTGACCCACATAGAACCTTGTTGTAGATGAATGAACTGCTGTTCCATGGCAAACCTGGCAGTCACAGGGAAGTACTTCGCATCGAATCTATCACGAAAAGTCTTCCATTCAATGGGCTGTTCAAGACGGCTTTCTTCCGCCTTCCACCAGTTTCATGCATTGTCCGTGAGCTGTAATTTTTCCACAAGAACCCAAGCTATATCTGGCACTTGTGCTGCCGCCAGATCATCCTCGATACTCTGAGCCCATTCCTCAGCTTCCAGTGGAGTCCCCTTTCCTGAGAACTGTTTGGGATGTAAAGCTCTGAATTGCTTCACCCCAGGTGCTTCAGCCTCGGGACGGTTCAACAGCTGCTGTTGTCCCTCTAGGAGGCTGCGGATTGCCTCAAGCAGAACCATTTGCTCGTTGAGTGGAGCAGGAACGGCAGGTGTGAGTGGTAGTGGAGGTGTGTTGTTGAAGTTGGTGCTGGTGTTGTTTGGTGAATCCATAACCTTGAATGAAAAATTTAGGTTAGGACAGATTCAAAATATATGATTCAAAGAATAAGAAATGATGGGATTCAAGGAACATGATTGTAAAGAATGTTTTAGTTGCTGGTTCTTGTATTATATTGCTTAGGTTGTTCACGCAGAACAGAATTGCATGGCAGTGTTCCATACAACTCTGACATGCATGGGCCACCAACAGAACCTGTCATGCCCCGCTTCCCGATATACGGTGAAGGGAACGCGACGAGGCCGCTACGTATTTACTATGAAGTAAATACACTAAGCGTATCTAAGCAAGATAAAAGTAAATACACAAGAGACAAGATATATAAACTGAACAACAACTTTATTTATTAACATTCTTTTATACAATGCATGATAAAACGATGCCTAAACAATGGCATAACAGGAATGTAAAGTACTGAACGGAAATGTGTACAATGAAACAAAAGCTCTGGGTCTTCAGTAAACTGATCCAAGTCTTCAGCAGTAGGCTCGATCTCTGACGTGTCCAAATCACCTGACGACATTCAAAGAACAAAGAAAAAGAATGTCGTCAGCGAACAAATAGCTCGGTAAGTCCCAAAGATAAGGGAGAAAGAGAGAGAGTGTAGCTTTTAAAGTTGTATTATTTTGTTATAATGTTGTATTTAGTGTTAACGCTGTTGTTTGTAGCTTGGTACAGAAGATACCAGTGTATACGAGAGAAGTCCCACTTACACCGGGGACTTTGGTAACCCATAGTACAAGGCTCCGTCGATAATACCACGGAACAACGGCATGAATGTAATTACGTCTTAAGTTACCACCTCGTGCCACCTTTAGCCTATTCCGTACCAGTCTACCCCTTAAACCCCGTAGTATTATATTGATTGTATTGTTGTATTGTATTGTCTTATATTGTAAACTGTATAGATTGTATAATTGGATGACTGACCGAAACCATGATATCAGTAAACGGATGTAACTGGAGAATCATGTAAATGGATGTATATCCATGGTTCAGTTCAGTCAAGTTAATAGATTGAATATATGGAATAATGGATTCATGAATTCATGTTGAATTGTAATATTATAAATTGTAGATTGTGATTGTAGATTGTAGACTGTACTTGAATCATATTCAAGTAAGATTCTAATGAGACTCAAGAGCTTGGTCACACTTAAATCTATATTTATTAGAGTTCATAGGATAAATTACAGAACTTAAGGGGTTTTATGTAAAAATACTTTTATATACTTTTCAAAATACACCCCAAGTATTTATTATTCGTCTTCAGAGTTGTAATGAATATAGATTTTATATTGTGATATTTCTAGTGGAAATATCCTAATTTCATAATAAATGGTATTTATTTGTAATATTGGTTTTGTATGGAATTCATGGTATTTTAGTGTAAGATTGATTCTTGTGATTTTGAAAAAAGTGGAATATTTATATCATAACAAAATAGGTATTTTAAGGATAAATATACATATATTTATATAAAAATAATTTTAATATATATTTTATATTCTAAAAATCTCATTTTCTTAAGATGTCGTATTTTAAATCTTTCGAGACCGAATGCTCCTTGCGGAGGTCTGAATCTCGCACTACTAAGCACGATGATGTGCGATAATCCACACCATCCCGAACGGGTTCTCCAAATGGGTTGTAGCGGCGCTTTACAAAGATTTGTATAAATACTAATCATTAAGAAAAGACGGTTTTATTAATTATGGTATATAAATGAAAAAGTGTCGTTTTCCGTATTCTATGTTCTAAAGTCTCCTAAGTCAACTAGACTGCTCCTAACTGGTCCAAAGCGACAAGTTGTGAGATATCTCAAATCGCCTCTTCACCGCCAATTGTGGCCAGGTAAGTACAAGTGAAGAAAGAAGGGATCCGCTCACGAATCACCGTGAGACGGGCCTTTTAAAGTTACATTTCTCACTTGCCTAGCCTAGAAATCACAAAGTCGGGTTTAGATAAACGACTGATACCCACAAGCTTATCCTATTTTCATAATAAGTGGTATTTATTTGTAAAGATGTATCAATACTAAATATTTTAAAAATGGTTTTATTAAGTAAATGATATTTAAATGAAAATGTTTGTTTTCCCGTATTCTAAGTTCTCGAGGTATCGTTTTATGTTGCATATGAGTGTGTGAGGAGGTAGGTCGTTACCTCGTGATCTACTTAAAGGTATAGCAAGTTTAATGGAGTTAAATGTAGAATTGAAACAATGTGGTATTTAAGTGAAAATACGATAAATTGAAATAGCCATCATTTTATGAAATGAAACTTGATCAATTTGGTTGATTAGTGTTTAATGGTCAACATGAAGGAGTTTAAGTATAATTGTATTAACGAGAAGTGAAGTTTTATGAAGAAACCGAATCGTGTATCGGATTTGTTCCGATTCCATCGGGTTTGTAAATCCGTATTTTTAGAAAAGAAAAGAGAGATAGAATGGGGACTTACGGGTTTGGACAACTAGAAGAAATAGATAGAACGGGAGGAGTCGCCGGTGCGTCGCTTCGTCGCCGGGAGCTCCTAGAACGATCGCCGGAAGTTCGTCGAGAATTTCGCCATAGCTTCGCTTCGTACTCGTTTTCAAAATACACAAGTTTCTTGGAAATTTTTAGAGAGTTGGCTCAGGGTTTTGGGGTAAGAGGGTAGAGGGTAGGGGTGGTATTTATAGGGTTAGGGTAGATGAAGGGTTTAATTGAAAAAAATGTAAAAATGTATTAAAAATTGGAGTAAATGGGGCTTTCTGAATTCTCTGGAACTGATCTGAGAATTTAAAATATGCAGGGGGTATAGAATGCCAAGAGCCCCAACTTTTGTATTGGGGACTCGGCCGTCCAGCCGAGTCCGGCCGGCGGCGCCGTCCCGAGTCGGCCGGTCTGCCGTCTGAGTCGGCCGAGTCGGAGGTCAGAAAGGTGGGGGGTCTTCTGGTGTAGCCTCTGGTATATTTAGTTTTTCATGTGTAGTGGGAAATTTGGGAGTTATCACGTGTTAACTGTTGGGCTTCTATAAAATTTAAAACAAATAAATATTAAAAATAATGTGGGGTATGGAATTTGAACTCTGGTGGCTTGGTTCAGTAGTGCAAGGTATTACCAATGAGCTACAAGCTCCTTCTTGTAATTATGGAGTTATTTAATTACTAAAAATAGTCACAAAAAATGTAAATACTCCAAGTATACATTAATTTTTAAGCAAATTTTGTACACTAAAAATGGAGTTGTTACATTCTTTTAACTTGTAATTAAAAAGCAAAATAATTACTTATATCTTGTGCTCAGGCTAAAATACCCATTTATGGATTTTTGAAAAATTTTGTATAGGAAAATTAGGGTTGATACACCTGGCGTCGTGGGGTAGGGAACTACCAGCCAGGGATAGCCGAGCAGGGTAGCCGTTCGGCTGCCTTTTGGTGAGGGCTTTAATCTCTGGCGTCGTGGGGTAGGGAACTACCAGTCAGGGATAGCCGAGCAGGGTAGCCACTCGGCTGCCTTTTGGTGAGGGCTTTGATCTCCGGCGTCGTGGGGTAGGGAACTACCAGCCAGGGATAGCTGAGCAGGGTAGCCGCTCGGCTGCCTCTTGGTGAGGGCTTTGATCCTTAGCGCAGGACGGGCCGCAATAAGCCTTTATCTTGGTCATGGTCTTAGGTTGCGCTAATGCAAAGGAGCGTAGCCATTCCTTGTGCCTAAGACCTGACGGAGTGCCATAATGATCGTCTCGTCCCGGTGTTCTGGGACTTCGAGGGGGGCGTTGTAGAAGCGGGTTACGTACCCTTTGATGGTTTCCTGGTGAGGTAGTCTTTGAGATGTTGTGACGAGACCCGTCCACGTGTCCCCGTCGAGGGAGGGGGTGTCAGTCATGCTTGGGCACAGGAGAGCTGCCCGACACCTCCTCCGGAGGGACAGGGGCGCGATGAGGCTTGGGGCGAGGCGCTCTGGCGATGGACCTCGGTGTTGAACTGTGGAGTGCCCAGCGGGACATAGAATATGTTGGCCCGGGAGATCTGTGGCTGTGGGAGGCAGTGAGGCGGTGGTCGCTCGCCATCGAATGGAGATCAGAAGATGAACTTTGTTCAGTGGAATCAAGAGGTTCCCACAGACGCGCCAGCTGACGTGCTTCGTATCACGTCAAGATGTTACCTTCCGTGGATCTGCTGTCGAGCGACGATGGACGGCTGAGATTGAGTTGGAGGTTGACTCCTAAAGCGTGTGTATTCTTAATGGGTTTTAGGTTATGGTGGCCGAGCTACCTGCAAGGAAGTCCCGGGGTGGTTGTACCACCGAGGACCCTCCAAAGATCAAGTTAGACCGGATATTTGAGCAGAGTAGCGGCCTAGTGAGGAGAGAATTGCGTACCTTGATCGTCTGAGAAAGGGGTTTATATAGCGGCAGCGATGGGCAGGCAGGCGCGAGAATCACGCCGGCCGTTACGCTCCTGACGTCACGCCCGCGTGATAAGCGGGATCCCGTATTAATGGCGAGACAGGCTCGTTAGTGGGGGATCGTGATGGCGTGGAATGTGGGATCGTAGGCGGCGGATATCTCGCGTATGGTGAGATTCGCGGAGCCGTGGCGAAAGTTCCTGTGATCAGCGTTGCAGGTCGGTCGGTGAGACCGAGGAAGATGAGCTCGGCGGGAGGCTCGGGCACGAGCGAGAGGCCAAGGCTCCTCGGTTCTGCGATAACTCGGGGGCGAGCCGGGACGGAGAGGAAGCTCAGCCCGAAGGAAGGCTCGGGTCTGTGATAGCTCGAAGTAGAGAAAAGGGACAATTGGCGTGGCTGCTGAAGTACTTGGGGGTAAGGAGTGGGGTGCAACCTCGGAGACGGGGTTTGAGAGAAGCCCCCACTGTAGCATACGGGTTCCCCCTCCGTGGCCCTCAGGGGCCTAATTGGATTATGCATGTGACACGCCATCCGCCACGTATCATGAACTAAGTAATTACCGTTATTGAGCATCTTCACCAACCAAGCCATTGCTAATTTTTGTATCAGCAATAAACAACACTTTTTGTGTGAGCGATTTTAAGGTCCCATTCTCTAGACCCCAAACAAAACTTAATCTACTTTCAATTATTTGTTCTAACAAAGCTAATTGAAACAATTTTGCTGAAACAACCTTTTTTAATAGCACAACTAGAAAATGCCAATAACTAACGGCCCACAAGAAAAATAAATATATTGAAATAACTTTCTTATAGGACAGTATTAATTTATGTGAAACATGACTATATTTAATCTATTCATTTAATTGTTATAATATCAAATATATCAAATGAGAAAAAATTGATATTGTTTCACAACAATTAAACATTCCAGATGACTTTGGATGAAGGGGTAGGACAGAAGATCCCGATGACAGGTTCAACCATCTAAGAGTATGGAAGGTCTGGGAATATATCCTGAATGCAATTCACACCGATGTTACGAATAGTCTTGCAGCGAGTAGAACTCGGATGAAGCTGCAAAGTGGGGAATGACTGGATAATGTCACGGACGCACCCTTCGCCACTACGTATCGTGTTCCAGCATTTCGTTATGTTGGTGCCCGAGAGCGGGAAAGGTAAGAGTAACTTAAGATCCTCAAGCAATAGCACCGGCCAGGGAGCGACCGGCGAGGGGCTTTCAGTACATGAAGCTCTCGTTGCAGCGGAGACCATTATAAGAAAACTTGTGAGCATGCTCATTGACTTGCCTATTTTGTCGCGATTGTTGTTTGTTGTTGTTGATGCACAAAGCATTAGTGGAAAGAATTGGATGGAAATAGGCTTGTGTGAATTTAAATATGAGTTGATAAGTTTTCGTGAACAAATAATTAATGCTAATGCTCATCAATTTCTAAAGCTCAACGATTCATTGAAAACCAAGCTTTAATGCAACTTATTAGAAAAATAGAAAACTGGTCCAAATTTATAATACATTCTTCATAAATTTAATAGCATTAATCTTGAAACGATGTTAATTTCTTGTAATGAAGAATAAAATGAAATAAAAAATTATTTTGTGGAAGGCATCATGATTAAGGAGAATAAAACTTCGACATACATGTACCGCTAGTTCGCGAGATCTAAGGGTCCGACTAAAACTTGGTGTGACCCATAAATAAAATTTTCATGTTCTAATTGTCGTATTTTGAGTTTCATATTTTATGTCGTGGATTGGTTTCGGATCAATCTGCTAAGTTTTATAGATAATTTGGGCCAGGTTCAAGGTAACGAATCAGATGTAATATGACCGAAGTAATTTATGGTACTCGATGCCTTCATAATAGAATGATGCATTTTTTTATTGTTATTTTTTGATTGATTACTTTTTAAATGTATAACTTAGTTGTATGATTTCCTTCAAGGGAGCTTGCATTCCTTAACTTCCTTTATAATTGATTGTGTTGGGTAGTTTTATCATATTTGCTCGAGTCATGGACTTTGTAGGACTTACCAATAATTTGGGCTCGGACTTTACAAGACTTGAATTAAAATAATGTTACATCTATTGGATTTGATAAAAATAATATTACATATATTGCTTGCATTTGCTACAAATAGCAAACCTCAATTACATGGTACATGCTTACACTCGTTTAAAAAAAAATACTTATAATCTGTACATTTTCAATGCCTATTTACAAATCGACTTGAGCAATTGAAAATATGGCTTAAATATGGCTTGACACAGAAAAAGATATGTGCCTCTCATGGAGCTTGCGGTTTATGAAACTCAAGTAGGTTGCTGCTCACGGCCGAGTTCATATGCCATACTTTTAGGGTTTGGGCCGTCACGGTTGCATGAGTCGCATTGTTGAAGAGAAAGACTCGTGCCGAGTTGTAAATTGCCTCGGTCGGATACACACGAGATGTCGCACTTGCCCTACCTCCTTGAGCAAAGCTCTCCACAATGGAGTGGTCCACCTAAATAAGCCATATTGTCATAAAACTAAACATAGTAGATAAACTCGTAAATATATTTGATAATAAAGAAGGTAACTTACCAATATTCGTAAAGACAGTGCTTCGCCATCCAGCACTGGAACCGTGTGGCCTACCACACTCTTGATGATGTCGTTAGCCATGGACGACCTGCATTATTGGATAAACAGTAAGTAATTAGAATCCAATTATTTGACCGTAGTATAATCATGCAAAGATGCATTGTAAGTGGTAGAGTGCCCTTGATGATACAATCTAGGTCAATCAAATGATAGCATGAGACTTGCCTTAATTCATCCTGGCAGAAGTGAGTTCGCAAATCTCCATCTACTCCCTTACTAACATAAAAGTAGGTTGCAGTTTGCTCGGTAAGATCCTGATTCGCGAGCACGAGCAAGCCGAACGGTCCAAGCACACCGCGGTTAGCAGCACCACCACTTGTGCGGCAGTCGTAGGCGACATCCTCCTCAGCCGCAGCCTCCAATGCCTCTTTATTGATCTCGAATTCGGCTACTATGTCCAACTTCAACACGGAAAGATTGAAGTTTAATTATATTGGAATTTAGGTTTGCAACATAAATGGAACTATATAATCTTATATATCTTCTTTTGTTTATGAAAAATACAAAATAAAAGAAAGTGAACCTGAGCACCGCCGCCAACTGCAAGTTCGAACGACGATCCGGCCTCGATGGTGGTACCGCTGAAATCCCTGAGTCCTGATCTCAAGTTCTCCACCTCTTCTATCGGCCATGTCAAGAGGTGGTTACCGGTTTTCAGATCGAACAATATCGTTCGGGGAATGCCCTAGAGTTTAAATGAATCATTAGAAACAAGAGAATAATGTGTGACAATACAAAAACTTATGAAACTCTAAACTTTTTGGAATTTTACAAAAAGGAGAGTTTGGAACCTCCAAAACCTTTTGAATCCATGGCTTTGGAAAGTCCATTTTGGTTGCAAAATGAGCCCTTTTTCTAATATTTGAAGTATGGCATTTGAAAACCCATTGAAACACGCCTAAAAAGTTAAAAGAAAAATCTACGGTACCTGAAGTGAAGCCCAGCCCTTGGAAATATCAGCATTTTCGCTATCGGTCTCTTTAATCCACCCCCAAAGCACCCGTCTCTGCTTCACCTCATCGAAGAATGTCTTGGAAGCGTAAAACTTCCCCCAATCGTACCTCAAACCGATCCCGACGTCCATACCCTTGTCATCTGGGACCCATTTATTATTCAAAGGATCGTATGTGCCCACAGCATAGTAATCTTGCCCGTTGTCCGAAGTACTGGCTTTGAGCACGTGCCTCACATGTGTGGTGGGGCCGGAGGCAGAGGGATCAAGCCCGTGGTTGGCACCGGCGCCGGCAGTGGCAATAGGGTAGAAGTCGATGCATTCCCACATGCCGATATGGTCGACATCGTGGAGGTGGCCGGGGAGGAGGGTGTAGGTGATGAAGTCGGTGGTGGAATATACGAGGGCGATTCCGTTGTTGGACGGGTCCTTTGATCCAATCGTTATGCGCCATGTGGAGTCCGATGGCTCAAACCTGGAAAATTTGCAACTCTCGGTGACCATGGCTAAAATCCAATATTCTTGTACTAATTTTGTTTTGTTTTTAACTTTTCTTTTTGCACGTTATTGGGTTGGGCCTGCCATAATGTCTCTAGTGGCCTACTTTACTGCTAAAACATGACTTATTATACTTAAAAGGAAAATATTGTGCACATACACATAGTGAAATTAAACTTTTCGCACTTACCATGCGGTGCTGGGGTCCCTAAAGTCCTCGTTCCCAATACCCGGGGGCGGTGTCATCACCGGATTGGCGGAGTCGACCTTGGTCCAGTCCAAAAGGAATGGATCGGAGAGATTGGAAGGCACCGCGAGGTTCTGGACCTGAACCAAACCATTTAACAGCCCTGTATACAGCATTATGACACGTCCGTCGGGGAGAACCGTGGCAGAGCCCGTCCAGACGCCGGTGCTGTCGTACTTGCGGTCCGGTATCATGGCCAATGGGAGGTGGGTCCAGTTGAGGAGGTCTTTAGAGACGGC
Source organism: Agapanthus africanus (assembly GCA_030015575.1). NCBI lineage: Eukaryota > Viridiplantae > Streptophyta > Magnoliopsida > Asparagales > Amaryllidaceae > Agapanthus > Agapanthus africanus. The sequence goes on along the minus strand of JASDDO010000024.1, from coordinate 332,920,063 downwards.
ATGTCCCCATGATATGTTGCCCCATATCGCAGCATCTGGGTTGTATTGGTAGAAGAAATGGTACCATCCATTGTAATACATTGGGCCTGTAATTAATCAGATTTTCGTCAGCCTAACCACTACCATCCTATAGTATATAATTAACTAAATTGTCTCTTAATCAGATAATATTCTTTCCGTCTCTCCAACAAAAAAAAAAAAGACTTATATCATTTCTCTTGAGTTCCGGATACAAAGACAAATTCAGTCAAGAAAAAAATTCTTTATTTAAAATTAAATGCGCTGGCTGTGTTAACATCTAACTGAAGTAGATCTACACACAAAACTAATGTAGAGACTGAATGACAGGAGTTCAGTCTCTATTTTATAAGAAGATATAGATGGACTATAATATGCTACAAATACATGATTTGCCAACGTATCTAAAACCACTCAAAGAGAAAAGTACTATTAAACTAAGAGGTAATAATTGAGCAAAAATGAATGAAAAAGGAAAAAGGTTTTCTTGGATCATAAATTTGGGAGCTTTCTATTAGGTAGGATAATTTGGTTACAAACTTGCAAGAAAAGAATAAAATTAAGTCAACCAAGAAACCACATAAGGTGAGGGTAAAGCAAAGTGGATTCGGATAAAATTCAGTCACACGCCAGCATGAGCTGGGAAAAAAGTGACACATTTAGAAAATATTTAATTAATGCAAAAGAGTAATTGTTAATTGCAAATATCCTTTTGCTTGTTAAACATGGGGTCCATTTCGATGCTAAATTAGTTTATTTTTTTATTTTCATTTTAAAAGTTTACTTTTGTGGCCCAAGCCAAGAGGGACGCGATTTGAGGCGCAGATGCTTTAGATACAATGGGTCCCTACTTGTCGGGTCTGTGGATAATTATCCAAAACTGGGACCCGTTTGCCACTTAGCTCCATTTTGTTATAAATAATTTCTAAAAGTGAGAATAAAAATATTCTCAGATGAAATTAAATTTCTTCTCAAATATTTTGTTCATTTTGTATTAAATAAGTATAAATATTTTATTTAAAAGGACGATGACAGGAAAAAGTAATTAGGAATTTATATCAGGTGGAAAGCTTAAAAAGAATAGATAACAAAATATAAACAAAAATATCTAAATTCTGAAACTTAATGTTGATCTTTCTAAAGCATGGATTGAAGTCTATTACTCAATTATTTTTCATGAAAATATTATAAGAAATGCAATTTTGAATTTTTGAGTTTTTAAAATAATTTTCCAAAATAAAAATTAAAAGAAAAAGGAAATAAACGTCAGCATCAACACGACGGTTCCATGCATCTCATAAATCTATTTTAAATAAACACTTTATATGCTACCAAGTCTTATCCAACATCTCGAATATGGTTATCAACATTAACTACCATCATGTCAGTTGCATTGCATTGACTACCATCATGTCAGTCTCATTGTATGCATGCAATAAGTTTCGTAAATACTTGATTTTTTACACCATCAATCCATAAAAAGCTCTGAAAAAAAGATATCAGAAAATTTAACAGGTACGCACCGTTGGGATCTGAAACCATTTCAACGTCCATCCAATCGCCATCCCACCAAAAAGCAAAATAAAATCAGCAAAATACACACAATAAAAAAAATTAAAAACTGTCATTATTTTGCAAAAAAGCATACCGTTCATCCAATTCTTTTCGGGTTGGAAATGGAATCCGGTCCGCTGCCACGACAGCATCTGGTTGGTCCACGGGTACGCGGATCCCATATCCGCCTTCAGCAGACCCGCACCCGAGCTCTTGGCTGAGACGCCCGCTTTCAGGCCCCTGTCCATTACTACCGGGTCTGATACGGGACTCGTTACGTCCATATCTGTAACCATACCCGGGAAGTTAATGGAGTAGGCCGCAAGGCCCAAGAGCAGCAGGAGCAGGGCAGCGAGGCCCGCGAAGGAGCGTAAGATTATCCTGCTCCGCGGAGCATCGGAAGCATCGGAGAGGAACGGCGACTCTAAGTCACGTGAGGAGGCCATGGGGGTGAGAATGAGAGGGGTGATTCTTTTTGAGGGGGGTTTTGTGAGAAATGTGAGATGAAATGGAGAGAACGCGAGCGCAATTTATAGAGGCGAGGGAGGTTTGGATTTGGATAGGGGGTGGTGACATGGCGGATTACGGTGGGGCCCACGGGGGCGGGTTGGGTTTGTGGGTGCAGATGGTGTGGGTTTGTAACTGAGTGTTTTGGATAAATGGATTTTGAAAATTTTCACAATTTGGATAAAGTTTGTTAAAAAATTAATTAACTTTTTATTTTTTTTGTTATTTTTGCATATAGGTAGTATGGACTTTGTAAATTGCAAACGGAGCTTATGGACCATTACCTGTAAACTGTTATGGTAATATGCTGATGTGACAAAGATAAAATGGTGATCACGGACAGACCGACGTGATCAATTGTATGTCTTTTACATCGGCGAGTAAAAGTTATACTAGAAAATATTTTTGTTTGACTGGAGGATATTATTGTTATAAGAGATAGTTTCAGTTCTGAATGGTGATTCAGTAAATGGAGAAAACGGGAGATTATTAGCAGGATGGTTATAATTTTTGTTATCAGTTTCTGATTGTTATCAGAGTAAAATGATCGAATACTCCTATATTTTCCCTGAATTTGTCCTCAAATTTCCATTTGTCAAATACTTGTCATTTGGGAATATTTTTGTTAAGATCAAAGATTGATACAAATGTCAATTAATCTTTATTATCATAATACCATGCTTGAAATGCATCCATTAAAAATATTTAGTAAGTTGTTTTGAGTAACTTGTGTTGTATCCTCAACGGTCAAGATACATATTTTAGAAAGGGTTTTTTTTTTTACTTGTAGTCCTTCTAAAATATAGCAAATTCTTTTTTACCCCCAAAAAACTTGATATTTACATTTTACCCCTCAAAACTAATAAGATACATCATTTTACCCCCTTACAATTTCCACCAAATTTTAACAGCATAACATCAAGGTTTTCTTTAAAATATCCCGACCTCTCTTCTTATTTGGAAATGCGCAATTTCTTCCCCAAATTAAAATTAAGTTTTAGCCTTCTGCTGCATCTTTCTCGAAATCAGCCATGAAATCAGGAGTATTTTCAACATCTTTCTCTAGCTATGAAGAAGTTCAATACTTCTGCGGTCTTACTTGTTGTTTTCTGGTAAATGGTAAATCTAAAATCTATGGAAAAAAAAATAAAGTTAAAGTTAACGGAATTTTTTTCTGACGGAAACCGTAAAGGGGTAAAATGAAGTATCTTATTAGTTTTGGGGTAAAAAGTAAGTACCAAGTCTAAGGGTTAGAAAGGAATTCACTATGTTTTGCGGGGGCTACAAGTTAAAAACCCTTATAGAAATATGCAAAGCCTATAATATATTGTTATTCTTAAGATTTCCATTTTATAGTATATCCAATTAAAGAGAAAAATGTTAACTTCAATTGTCAACAAATCCATTTTTAAGTGAAATCAAACATTCAAACCATATCAAGTAACCAGGGAGCAATTTTTTTTTAATAAAATGAAATTAAAAATTAGTATTTTTTGATCAAGCAGGATTTGCACCTAGAACTCCTTGCTTGTCTGCAAAGCATTGTCATTGTAATAAAGCAGCACTCCTTTAGTAACTTCGGATGAAAACAGATATCCTTAGCAAAATATTTAAAAACTAAGTCTTTAGTCAAGAATAATCATTAACTGTGTAAACAAAGAATATGGGAAAATTATGAGATATTTAGAGAATTCCCTCTACCTTATATATATATTATTGCTTTTCTGATAATAGAAAATATAAATAATCTAAACAAATCTAATTAAATTTAAATCTTACCAATATAATTAAATCTAAATAAGCTTAATATATATCTTTTTTAACACCCCCCACTCAAGATGGAGCACATGGACTATATCAACGATCCCTTCTTCAATCTTTTCTCGAACAAAATGACAATCTACTTCAATGTGCTTTGTTCGTTTGTGAAAAATTGGATTGTTGACAATATAAATGACAGCTTTATTGTCACAATAAAGTTTTGCCGGCTCCTTAAACTGATAACCAAGTTCTCGAAGAAGAGAAACTATCCATACTAGCTCACTCGTAGTATTAGTCATGGCTCTATATTCTGATTTAGCACTTGAATGTGAGACAGTATTCTGTTTCTTGCTTTTCCACGAGACCAAATTGCCTCCAACAAAACATAAAAACATGTGGTTGATCTTCGATCGCTTCGCGATCTAGCCCAGTCTGCACCTGTAAATCCTGCAACTTTAGGATACCCAAAGTTCTTATACATAATACATTTCCCTGGTGTAGCTTTCAAATAGCGAAGGATACACATCATTGCACTTCAATATGAATCTCTAGGATCCGTATAAACTGGCTAATTATATTAACAGGAAAAGAGATGCCAGACTTTGTCACGGTCAAATAATTAAGCTTACTAACCAATCTACGATATTGTCCTGGATCGGTAAGTAGCTGCCTCTGCTCTGGATATAACTTGACATTAGAATCCAAAGGCGAGTTAATAGGCTTACAATCAGACATTTTTTTCTTTCTTAAGCATATCAAAAATATACTTCTTTTGAGTTATAAAGATACTGTCTTGAGAAGAACAACGTGCCACCTCAATGCCAAAAAAGTATTTCAACTCTCCTAAGTCTTTAATGCTGAACTTTTTCTGAAGATAAGTATTTAACTCAGTAATACCTTTCGCATTATCGCCTATGATCACAATATTATCAACATAAACAACCATCAAAATTCTGCAGCCTTCTCGATTTCTAAAGAAAACAGAATAATCATTGCCGCTTCTATATAACCCAAAAGCTCGAACAACGCTAGTTAGTCTTTCAAATCAAGCACACGGAGACTGTTTGAGACCATATAAAGATCTCTGAAGTTTGCAGACCTTTTCAGACTCCCTTTGAGGAACAAAACCAGGTGGTTGCTCCATATATACTTTCTTATTCAAGTCACCGGGAATAAATGGATTCTTCATATCAAGTTGATATAAAAGCCAATTGTACGTAGCTGCAAGTGATAGGTATATACGTACAGACGCCATCTTTGTTACAGGAAAAAAGTCTCATCATAATATTCTCTATAAGTCTGAGAATAGCTGTAACAACCCTAAACTTTCTGTACAATTTTTTTTTAAAAAAAACAGAAAGGGGTACTTGAGCCTGAGCACAAGTTATAAGTTTAATTTACTTTTGAACAGCAAGAAAGAGCTTGTAGTTCACCGGTAAAGCCTTGCACTGCTGTTACAAAGCAACAGAGTTCAAATCCCATCAGCCACATTATCTTTTTAATTATTTTTCTTTTAATCTTTTAGAAGTCCAAGAGTCTAAACGTGCACTACATGTAATAGGGTAAATTACAGAATAAACAAACATGTCCACAAAGCTAGACCAAGAGTCAGGGACACGTGGCATCAAGATGAGCCCCGACTCACCCGACTCGGGCCGGCGAAACACTTGACTAGGCCGGCGGCGCTGGTTCAACTCGGTCTAAATCCAAAATTTCTTTAACTCCGGCGACTCTTGAACTCCCCCCATAACTCCTGTATTATTTGTTTTTCCTGCACATTTACAGAGCACATTAAAATACACATTGAATCCATTTTAATACACCCTTTCACTATCATAAAACACTAATTTTTCCTATAAATACCACCCTCAAATCACCCCTTCTCACTCCCAAATCCCTGCCCAAACTCTCAAGAAAATTTCCAAGTCCTTTGTGTGCAAGTGGAGTTGGCAAAAGGGCGAAGCTCCGACGAACTTCCGACGGCAATCCGAGGAGATTCCGAGGACGAAACGACGCACCGGCACCTCCCACCTCTTCCTCCTTCTCTATTCTAGTCAAATAACCTATAATTCTCTACTTCTCCTTCTTTTCTCTATTCTAAAAACATTCAAAACTAAAACCCGACGGAAGCGGAGTTAGTCCGACTTCCGATTCAGTTTTCTTCAAAAACTATAATTTTCCTTAATCAAGCTATATTCATATCATCACATTTTGTTCATTAAATATTAATAAACATTTTTAACAAGTTTCATCACAAAAGATTGTTATATGCATCTTTTATCGCAATTTTACATTAAAATATCTTCATATTTCATTTCGACATGCTTGAACTTTAAAAACCGTATTATCTCAGAAAAACTCACGAGGTAATGACCTAACTCCTCACAACACTCATATGTAATATAGCACGATGGAATTTGGGCACATAGATCTGGGAAAATACGACTTTACATATAACTACCTTCAACTATTAAAACCTTTTTCTATAAGAAGTGCATTTAAAAAATCTTTGCAATTGCGCCTCTACAACCAATTTGGAGAACCCGTTCGAGATGGTGCGGATTATCGCACATACTCGGGCTTAGTAGAGTGAGATGCAGACCTTCGCAAGGAGCATACGACCTCGAAAGATTTTAATACAATTTTCTTTAGAAAATGTGATTTCTATCATAAATAAAACTTATATTTTTAATAATTATATATATATGTAATTAATATCAAAATATCTATTTTTAATATTTATAATATTCCACATTTCCAAAATTCAAGAAAAACATTCCATTTACAAGAAAATACCATACAATTCCAATATTACAAATAAATATCATATATTATGAAATTATGTTTTATTCATTAGAAATATCACATTGATAAAATATAAATTCATGAAAACTCCAAAGACGATAATAAAATACTTGAGGTGTATTTTGAAAATTATACAAAATTATTTTACATAAAACCCACTCAAATTATACTAAATTACAATAAGGACCCTCGTAAACATAGGTTTAAGCGGGACCAGTCTCTTGAGCCTCAGGGAGCCGGAGATATGGGTGATTGCCTATTTAAGATAGGCAACTTAACAAACGGTGTTATCAACACGGTAATTGTATTTGAAAAAGACACAAATCCTGCCATCCATATGCAGCAGTTACCGACAGCACCAAAACATAATTCAGGATTCAATTTCTTTTCTAATTGTCTAACTCAGACCGAGTCTCAATATAATCAATCTGACTTGAATATGATTCAAGTATGAAATTATAAAACTACAACTCAATATGAATCCATATATTCAATCTATGTTGACTAAACCGAACCATGGATATACATCCATCTACAGGATCCTCCAGTTACATCCATTTACTGATATCATGGTTCCGACAAGTCATCCATCTATATAAATCAAGACAATACAATACAAATAATAAATCAAGACATCGCGGGGTTTATAAGGGGTAGATTGGTACGGAAGGTGTTAGAAGTGGCACGAGACTGCAACCATAATACACCTAACCTGAATTCAATTGCCGTTGTACCATGGCTAAACGGTTTCTTGTACTCCTGATACCTTAGTCTCCGGGGAAAGTGAGACTCATCTCGTATACACTGGCCTCTTCTGTACCAAGCTACAAACAACAGCGTTAACAATATAATACAACTTTAAAAGTTACACTCTCTCTGTCTATTCTATTTCTCCCTCATTTTTGGGACTTACCGAGCGATTTGTTCGCTAACGACATTCTCTTTCTTCTTCTTTGGAATGTCGTCAGGTGATTCGGACTCACTGGAGATCGAGCCCACCGGCGAGGATTTGGACCAGCTAGCTTTCGACCCAGAGCTTTAGATTCCTTGTACACATTTACATTCTGTATTTTCCATTTCTGTTATGCCACTGTTTTGGCATTGCTTTCCATTCCATGTATTTACTTTTCAGATGTATTGTAAAAAGAATATTAATAAATAAAGTTGTTGTTCATTTATATCTTGTCTCTTGTTTATATTACATTTTATATTGCTTAGATACGCTCAGCGTGTTTACTTCTGAGTAAATACGTAGCGGCCTCGCCGCGTCCCCTGCCCGTATACTGGGAAGCGGGGCGTGACAGGTTTTGTTAGTGGCCCATGCAGGTCAGAGCTGTATGGAACCCTACCATGCAGTTCAGCACTGTATGGACAACCTAAGCAATATAACACAAGAACCAGCAACTGCAAACATTCTTTATAATTCGCATTCCTTGAATCTTATCATTTCATATACTTTGAATCTGTCCTAACCCAAATTTTTCTTTCAAGGTTATGGATTCCCCAAACAACATCAGCACGAATGTCAACAACACTCCCCCACCACTACCACTCACACCTGTCGTCGCTGCTCCGATCAACGAGCATACGGTTCTGCTTGAGACGATCTGCAGCCTCCTAGAAGGACAGTAGCAACAGACTGCTATCCTGATGAACCGACCAGAGGCAGAAGCACCTGGGGTGAAGCAATTCAGAGCCTTGCACCCCAAGCAATTCTCGGGAAAGGAGAGACCTCTAGAAGCTGAGGATGGGCTAAGAGTATTGAAGATGACCTGGCAGCGGCACAATTGCCAGAGATAGCTTGGGTTCGTGTTGCGAAGTTGCAGCTCACGGACAATGCACGGGTTTGGTGGAAGGCGGAATAAATCCGTCTTCATCAGCCTATCGAATGGAAGACTTTCCGCGACATGTTCCAGGCAAAGTATTTCCTAGAGACTGCCCTCTTTGATATGGAACAGCAGTTCATCCATTTGCAACAAGGTTCAATGTAGACCAAATCAGTAGATGAGTATAATGCTGAGTTTACCATGCTCAGCAGGTAAGATATGTCTCAATGTTCGATTTAATATCACATACTACACAGCTAACATAAGGCCGTAACAGGTTTGCGGCCCATCTCATACCGACTGCTGAGATCAGGGCTAAAAGATTTCAGTAAGGGTTGGACCCGGAAATCCAAGCTGGATTAGCTACAGGGGATTTCCCAACCCATGATTTGGCTTTGAAGGCTGCCCGAAGATACGAGACAGTGGTAAAAAGAAAGGGCAGACCTCAAGCTGCCGGAGTGAAGCGCCTTGCCACTCAGATGGCAGGAGGAGCCTTTTCAAGGCCAACTGTTGAACCCAGGAGATCGGAAGAAATCAATAACTAGCCAAGTCCAGATTTCTGCTTCTATTGCAAGAGAGATGGACATTTGGTGAAAGACTGTAGGCGCGCAAAAGGCCTGTGTTTAGTTTGTGGCGCGTCCAATCACAGAATTAGAAACTGTCCTTATAGACGCAACACAGCTCACACCCCCACCTACCCGCAGGGGCCAGCTATCCAGGCTCCTGCACCTCGTCTTGCACTCCCTGCTCCACCACCTGCACAGCCTACTCTCCAATTCCATCAGGCTCTGAGAAACATGCCCTAAGGACAGAGGAATGTGCCTCCGGCTAGGAGGAATGTACCCCGGCGTCAGGCTTTCACACTAGCAGCCGTAGAAGCAGAGGCTGTAGACCAAGGAAACACCGGTAATTCTCTTCAACCATTTCAAACCATTGTACCACTTGTTATTTTTTTCATATACTATCAGTACTTCTATCACCAAACTTTCCTTAAATCTGTTACATTTTCCTTTTACAAATTTCGAGTACGAAATTTTTATAAGGAGGGTAGAATGTAACAACCATAAACTTTCTGTACAATTTTTCAAAAAAAAATAGAAAGGGGTACTTGAGTCTGAGCACAAGTTATAAGTTTGATTTACTTTTGAACAGCAAGAAAGAGCTTGTAGCTCACTGGTAAAGCCTTGCACTGCTGTTACAAAGCAGAGTTCAAATCCCATCAGCCACATTATCTTTTTAATTATTTTTCTTTTAATCTTTTAGAAGCCCAAGAGTCTACACATGCACTACACGTAGTAGTGTAAGTTACAGAATAAACAAATCTGTCCACGAGGCTAGACCAAGAGTCAGGGACACGTGGCATCAAGATGAGCCCCGACTTGCCCGACTCGGGCCGGCGAAACGCTTGACTCGGCCGGCGCCGCCGGTTCAACACGGTCTAAACCCAAAATTTCTTTAACTCTGGCGACTCTTGAACTCCCCCCCTCCATAACTCCTGTATTATTTGTTTTTCCTGGATATTTACAGAGCACATTAAAACACACATTTAATCTATTTTAATTCAAATTTTTAATACACACTTTCACTATCCTAAAACACTAATTTTTCCTATAAATACCACCCTCAAATCACCCCTCCTCATTTCCAAATCCCTGTCCAAACTCTCAAGAAAATTCCCAAGTCTTTTGTGTGTAAGTGGAGTTAGCAAAAGGGCGAAGCTCCGATGAACTTCCAACGGCAATCCGAGGAGATTCCGAAGACGAAACGATACACCGGCACCTCCCACCTCTTCCTTATTCTCTCTTCTAATCAAATAACCTATAGGTCCATACTTCTCCTTCTTTTCTCTATTCTAAAAACTTTCAAAACTAAAACCTGACGGAAGCGGAGTTAGTCCGACTTCCGATTCGGGTTTCTTTAAAAACTATAATTTTTCTTAATCAAGCTACCTTCATATCATCACATATTGTTCATTAAACATTAATAAATATTTTTAACAAGTTTCATCACAAAAGATTGTTATATGCATTTTTTATCGTAATTTTATATTAAAATACCTTCATGTTTCATTTCGACATGCTTGAACTTTAAAAACCGTATTACCTTATCATGAGGTAATGACATATCTCCTCACAACACTCATATGTAACATAGCACGATAGAATTTGGGAACATAGATCTGGGAAAATACGACTTTACATATAACTACCTTCAGCTATTAAAACATTTTTCTATAAGAAGTGTATTTAACAAATCTTTGCAATTGCACCTCTACAACCTATTTAGGGAACTCATTCGGGATGGTGTGGATTATCGCACATCCTTGGACTTAGTAGAGTGAGATGCAGAACTCCACAAGGAGCATACGATCTCGAAAGATTTTAATACAATTTTCTTTAGAAAATGTGATTTCTATCATAAATAAAACTTATATTTTTAATAAATAAATATGTATGTAATTAATTTCAAAATATCTATTTTTTAATATTTATAATATTCCACATTTTCAAAATTCAAGAAAAACATTCCATTTACAAGAAAATACCATACAATTCCAATATTATAAATAAATACCATATATTATGAAATTAGGTTTTATTCACTAGAAATGTCACATTGATAAAATATACATCCATGAAAACTCCAAAGACGATAATAAAATACTTGAGGTGTATTTTGAAAATTATACAAAATTATTTTACATAAAACCCCTCAAGTTATACTAAATTACAATAAGGACCCTAGTAAACATAGGTTTAAGATGGACCAGCCTCTTGAGCCTCAGGGAGCCGGAGATATGGGTGCTTGCCTATTTAAGGTAGAAAACTTAATAAACGGTGTTATCAACACGGTAATTGTCTTTGAAAAATACACAAATCTTGTCGTCCATGTGCAGCAGTTACCGATAGCACCAAAACATAATTCAGGATTCAATTTCTTTTCTAATTGTCTGACTAAGACTGAGTCTCAATATAATCAATCTGACTTGAATATTATTCAAATATGAAATTACAAAACTACAACTCAATATGAATTCTTATATTCAATCTATATTGACTAAACCGAACCATGGATATACATCCATCTACATGATCCTCCAGTTACATCCATTTACTGATATCATGGTTCCAGCAAGTCATCCATCTATATAAATTAAGGCAACACAATACAAATAATACATTCAAGACATTGCGGGGTTTATAAGGGGTAGATTGGTATGGAAGGTGTTAGAAGTGGCACGAGACTGCAACCATAATACACCTAACCTGAATTCAATTGCCGTTGTACCATGGCTGAACAGTTCCTTGTACTCCTGATACCTTAGTCTCCGGGGAAAGTGAAACTCCTCTCGTATACACTGGCCTCTTCTGTACCAAGCTACAAACAACAACGTTAACAATATAATACAACTTTAAAAATTACACTCTCTCTCTGTCTATTCTATTTCTCTCTCATCTTTGGGACTTATCGAGAGATTTGTTTGTCGACGACATTCTCTTTCTTCTTCTTTGGAATGTCGTCAGGTGATTCGGACTCACTGAAGATTGATCCCACCAACAAGGATTTGGACCAGCTAGCTTTCGACCCAGAGTTTTAGATTCCTTTTACACATTTACATTCTGTATTTTCCATTTTTGTTATGCCACTGTTTATGCATTGTTTTCCATTCTATGTATTTACTTTTCAGATGTATTATAAAAATAATGTTAATAAATTAAGTTGTTGTTCATTTATATCTTGTCTCTTGTGTACATTACATTTTATATTGCTTAGATACGCTCAGCGTGTTTACTTCTGAGTAAATACGTAGCGGCCTCTCCGCGTCCCATGCCCGTATACTGGGAAGCGGGGCGTGACAATAGCCATTGACAACAAGTCTGGCCTTCGAACGAGACAATGAGCCGTCTGGATTAAGCTTTAAGGTATATACCCATTTGTAACCAACTACTCTTTTTCCAACAGGCAACTGAGCAAGCTTCCATGTACCATTCAAGCGTAAGACTAATATTTCTTCTTCCATGTCTTTCCTTCATCCAGGATGAGCCGTAGCATCAGATGTAGAAGAAGGAATGGCATAGGAATCAACAATATCAACAAATGTTTTATACGAGAGAAAAAGTATAACATATGTGACATAATCTGATGGTGGATAGAGTGGCTTGGTGGTACGAGTACCTTTGCGAAGGGTAATTGGAAAATCAAGATCAGTCTGAATCGGATCTGAGTTTGGAACATGTGTAGGTTCTTCAATGACTGGAGGCCCATCTTCCGAGTTTTTTCTACTTGAGTTGGTTGCTCAATTAAGTGATCATCTAGTTCTGAAGTATTTGGTGCCGTTGACACATGAGGATTGGTTGGAGAGAATTCGACAACAAGAACACCATTTTTATTAATAGGATAATCCTCTCTAAGTGATTGGGGTATTACATTAGTACAAAAGAAATGGGTATTTTCATGAAAGGTTCTATCAGTAGAGACGAAAACTTTATTGAGTTCTTTGCTATAACATTTGTATCCCTTTTGACTCCGAGAATATCATAAGAAAACACACTTAATGGACATGTGATCGAGCTTTGATAAACCAAGTTGATGATTGCGAACAAAATAAGTACAACAAAAAATACGTGGAGGAAAAGGAAATAAATATTTAGAGGGAAATAAAATAAAGATTGGAATTTCTCTCCCTAAGACGGAGTTTGGTAGACGATCGATAAGATGGCAAGCAGTGAGAACTGTATCATTCCAAAAACGTTTAGGAACATTCATATGGAATAAAAGAGAATGTGTGGCCTCTAATAGATGTCTATTATTTCGTTCAGAAACACCATTTTGTTGAGTTGTATAAGGACATGAGTACTGATGTATAATACCAAAAGTGTTGAGAAATTGAGTAATCTTTTTATTAAAATAATACTTTGCATTATCGCTTTTCAGAGTTTTGATATTAATACCAAATTGATTTTTTACCTCTGTAACAAATGATTTAAATGCATCAAAAACTTAAGTTCTAGATTTCAACAAATATAACGATGTCACTTGAGAGTAATCATCAATAAAAATAAAAAAATATCGATAACCATTGTTTGACGTAATGGGACATGGCCTCCAAATATCAGAATGCACTAAATTAAACAATTTCTCAACACGTTTGTTGACTTTAAATTGATAGGAAGCACAAGTGTGCTTTCCCATCTCATAAGTGACACACTCTAAAGATGACGAACTAGATAAAGAATGAACTAATTTTTGTAAAGTAGACAAATCAGGAGGACCAAAGCAACAATGGTTAGCAAGTAGATCACTATTTGTTGAGTAAGCAACCTTTGGTAGCTGTCTATCAAAATAATAAAGGCCTCCATTTCACGTCCTGAACTAATCACATCCTCCGTCTTCAGATCCTACATGACACAATTAAAAAGAGAAAAAGTTATTGAACAGTTTATGGTATGAATAATTTTACTTACAGACATCCAGTTAAAAGAAAATGAAGGGACATATAATACTGATGATAAAGACAAAGATGAGGTAAGAGAAATAGAACCAATGCCCTCTACTTTTGAGAGTGAACCATCTGCAAGTGTAATTCCGCCAATATATGAAATTTTAGATAAGGAAGAGAAAACACCCGATATTCCAGTCATATGATCTGATGCTCCCGAGTCAATAATCCATAAGAAAGGAGGTGTATGGGTTAGAAGACATGTATTGTTTTTAACCAGAACGGTAGTGGAGCCCGAGAAAATAGATCCTGTTAGAAGAGAACTAAGCCGCAATATCTCCTCCTCAGAAAGCACAGAAGTACCATGGGAAGTAGAAGTGGCAGGTGTTATATCAGATGTAGCTACTGAAAGTCTACCCTAGCATCACCATAAGGTCCAAGTGATATCAAGCATGCCAAATTCAAATTTTTTATAGGTGCTAAGCTAGACTAAACTAGATCGTTAACTAGATGATTAGGGTTTCAAGTTTGATATCTATTAAAACTATAAGAAGTGAAGATGGCTATACCCTCGTAGATCGAGTCCTTCACTTCACATGCTCCGTGTAGTAGTCCCGCAACTCCACTAGACTTCACTTAAGGGTTTGGACGAGCTTCCTCCGATGACCTTCGTGCCGAAGATGATCCACGCAAAATCCCTCCAACTCAAGCTACCTCTACACTAAACCTTTTAGCGTAGGAAACACGCTACATTTGATCGCTAGTCAAGAGTAGGATGGTGAAGTAGGGGATTTGAGGCTCACTAATATGTGTTCAAGCTTCATGATTCACATTACATGTGAAGGTTGAAGCTTGAACCATGGTGGCATGAAGAAGAGGAAGAAGATGAGAGCAAGAGAGCAAATCGAGAGCAAGCCATCCAAAAATGGCTAAGTGTTGGAATGAGAAAAGAATGGCTCACACAAATATCATTCACTTATTGAAACATGAATATTTTCAAAAAGAAAATATGCACCATGCTTCAATAGTGAAGCTAAACAATAAAATATATTATGTGCCATACCTCACACCATTCCATAAATTCCACCTCATTTCTATTTTCACAAAATAGAATTTCATGCCATGCTTTATTATTATTATTATTATTATATATATATATATATATATATATATATATATATATATATATATATATATATATATATAATGGAAGAATAATTAGTGAGCTAATGATATTAGTTAAGATATAATTATATCATATATAATATATATCACATTATTAATCAACACTTGATTTAATAATCCGGTTATATCTTATATAACCGACTAATATCATTTATCTGTGTATCACATTATCAAATCAACACTTGATTCGATAATCTGGTTATATCACATATAACCTAACTCGATAACAGATAACTGCCAGATTACAATACGGTATCACATACACGTATTTAATCATGCCCACACACATATCACATATGTGTCCTATTTCGTTTCGCCTGAACCATGGAACTTCTGTGTGGGACTCTAAAGACTCGTCAATACGCCAGCAGTGGGTGATGATCATATCAGTCACCTACAAGCCGTCAGCGGTACTAGCTGGATGTAACGGCTACCCGGGTATTGAGCGATATGAAGATCAACAAGCAAGCTTGTCCGTACTCTCCATGAAGCCTATCAGTAACACTACCGTACAGTCCGGTCTCTTCGTCTGATATGTCGCATATCATGTCTAGGGGTGGTAAACGCCAGATCCTAGTAACGTGATAAGTCATGCCGATGTCTGGCCTATAACAGTTCGAGAAACTACCGATAACTTTTATCAGTAAATCTCAGCAGCAGCCCTGGCTAGGGACTTCCAGTTATAACCAATCGAGTATAGCGCAACATCAACCCCCAATACCGGGAGAGACGAAACCCCTCCTATTGCTCATTGCCTCCATGTGACTCGGGACTGTACCCAAAATCCACCTGTTTGCACAACTCCTCTTGAGCGTGGTAAGGAGGAAATCAAAGCATAGTGGGAGCCACACAAGACTCTATGACGATCTCGGGTTTACAGACTAACCTGTACCAGTGTCACTAGAGGACTGCTATCTGACGATAGGTATACTACCAACTAGGAGTCCTCGGCGAGTCCGTTCGGTGTACCTATTCTCTAATGAGCACATGTTTACAATCTTTGATGTCACACACCAATGGCTGTGGGATCAGCCATCGCCCTCTAAGGGACAAGAAACGTACACACTAGTCTACTCTGGAATTTCAATGCCCTAGTCTCGATATTCCCTCGACTAGGAACTGATTAAAGGATGTACTTTTGGACCACCCTGGCCCCACTAGTATGATCTCATCATAATCCTGGTAGTTAAGTACAAATCCTAAGGGCTTTATCAACATGTAAGAGACAGACAGTATAAATACCAGTCTACATGTTAAGATAAAGTAACATGATAGCATACTATCATGTCGAGCAAGAAATTCATCTATATATATGTCCACGAATCCACTATATCAATAATAATGGCCTCTGGGGCATACATATTCCTAACAGCTACTCTAGCAGCTCGCTGAAATCGGAGCTCCGGATGGAGTGAATAGCAATAATTCTTAGTGTGGCCAGTCATCTCACAATATGAATAGAAACGGTCACCTCTTCACCCCTTCCTCTAAAAGAGCTTTACCTCCTCTACAACGTCCTTGTGTACTATATCCATCCCGTGTAATAAAATTAGGATACAAATCATCAGTGTATTCTTTAGAGACTTTCTCTTTATCACATATGATCAAAAAGTGCTAACAAGTTCACAATAATCAACAAAACGACAATTTTCTAGCCTGAAACTCCAAGAAATCACTAACACATATCCAATAACAAATCACATCAAATATCTAACACCAAGAAATCACCAATCAATTTTCTACCTGGAAAGAGTCTCTGATCAATGCAGAAGAAGTCTTATCTTTTAAGTCTCTAATCAACATCCACATGATATTAAATAAATAAAGAATAATAATCTACAGAAGAAGTATTAACACTAAGCAAAGGAATTCTCTGGTCAATGTGAATACCAAGAAGTCTTAACATCAAATACCAATCTACAGAATAAGTCTCGATCCAAGAAGAATTCTTGAGGGCGATTGTGATTAGCGGCGGCGATTGTGATGGGTGGTAAGGAGTCGATCAAGAAGGCAGATCGGTTGAGGGAAGAGGAGCGAGGGAGCGAGGGTGATGACGGTGGCGATCTGATGGATGGCGGCGACGATTGGGTAAGGGAGAGGCGGCGGTAGTTGGTTGATGTGATAGAGTATGAGTCGGCGGTGGTTGGTTGCGGTGAGGGGCGATTGGGGAGCGGGGGTAGTCTGCAGTGAGCAGTGAGGGGATGGCTAGGTATTGGGGTTAGGCTCTGATACCGTGTAAAAAGAGAATTAAGAAAAATTATGAGGTAGCTAGAGAATCCCTTCTACCTCATATATATTATTGCTTTTCTGATAATAGAAAATACAAATAATCTAAACAAATCTAAATTTTACCGATCTAACTAAATCTAAATCTAATTAAGTCCAATACATATCTTTCTTAACAACTTTCCAACCAATCAGGCTTGAAATGTTCAACGTTTTTATTTTAGTTATATATGTGTAGGTTGGTCTTTTCTCTATTTGTATTGGTTACATAACTTGAACTTATGATTTTTGGTTGCAATTTTATCATCATAACCAAATGTCTCACCTTTAGGATGAAAATTGAACTTGTTTTTGCACACACCGAAATTTCTTTTCTTAAAACTTGAAACTGTACATATACGGATTTTTAGGTCCCAAATAATTCAGAAAATAAATACAGAATCTTTGAGAAGAAATGGTAATATGAAAATACAACCAAACACAAATTTTTTTCCAACTTCTCTGCTTTTATTCAATTTAATATGAATTACAAAATCTTCTACTTCTCTTTTTCTTCCTTAAACGAAATACCCTAATCAATATATATTTATAGGCCTAGAATTCCTACACCTATTCCAATTAGAATCTCATCAAATCTCCAAAACAATTTCTAGCAAATCTTTTCACAAATCTCATAACAAATTTTCAAATAACTCTCCAACAAACTCTCCTAATTAATCTCCAAAACGAATCTTTATCAAAACCAAAACGTAGAAGGACTCGTCGACAGATGTTTGAGCCCGCTCAAAATTACCTGGAGCCGTCTCATACAAACAGAGAGAAATATGTAATTTCAGACATGTTTTGAGCCGTCTCATAATTTACTGAGCCATCTCAACTTCTAGAGATCAAGAATATGATACAAACTCAACAAATTTCCACCATGACTTGTATTCAACGAGCTATCTTCTATCTTCTTTTTACAACTTCCGACATCTTCTGAGTTCTGCACAAAACTTCACCTTGACTCAAGTTTCATCCACCTTACTCCAAGGTTGTTTTTTCAGGCACAGGCTTCCCCATAAGTTGATATATATCGCTTGAGATTTTGACTCCTTTCATCACGACACAGTTCTTCTGGCACACCTTCATTACTCCACCTTGAGCAATAATTGCATAATCTTTTGTATGCAATCTCCCAAGAGAAATTAGATTTCTCTTTAGTATTGGGACATACCAGATATCTCCAAGAACTCTCTGCTTCTCATCGAACATCTCTATCTTTACGGTGCCCACGTCTTCCACTTGTACTTCAGAGTCATCCGCTAATGCCACCGTCTATTTTTTTCTCCTCAATCTCATCGAACCACTTCTTATTTGAACATGCATGAAAGGATACTCCTGAATTCATGTACCGCATATCTTCCCTTTTAACTTCTTCATTACTGTTCAAAAGCATATCATATTTTATTTCGGCATCGTGGGCCACGTTCACTTACACTTCCTCTTTAAGTTTCTGTAGGTCTTCTAAGTCTTCCTTCAAGTTGGGGCGATCGGATTTAAAGTGACCCATCTCGTTGCAGTGACGACACCTTATCTTCGAAATATCTCTTGCAGGCCACGATCTCTGATTTCTTCCATCGTTGTTTTGTTCTTTCCTCCACTTCAGACTCTCTCTTACAGCAAGTGTGGATGAATTAGATGTACTACTTGATAATTTCCTTCGTAGTTTTTCATTCAAGAGACAATTTGTTACTGTGCTCATCGAAATAACTCCATCAGGAGACAAGTTGCTCAAAAAAACTATCAGAGTTTCCCAACTATTCATAAGGGAACTAACACTATAAGCGCTTGTATCTCATCTTCAATCGGCATCTTCATGACTGCTAGTTGATTCATAAAATTCTGAATTTCGTTTAAGTGCTCCGCTATTGAGGAATCTTCCTGAAACTTCAGATTCATTAAATCTCTTATTAGAAAAGTCTTATTCATAACCGTCTTTCTCTCGTAGAAATCTGTCAACTTCTTCCATAAAGTCTCTGTAGTCTTTTCCGACGATAATGGAACACCGAATTTTCTATCTATCCCCGAATAAGACCCTTCGCTTTCTGATCAATCCTAACCCAATTTTCATTACACATCTTCTCTGGTTTGATGCTAATCCCAGTAAGAGACTGTAACATTTCAGAAAATATAAAATATTATTTTTGGAATTTAATATTAAAATAATATATTTCCCGAAAACTGCCCGATTTGCGAAATTGGGGTTTTCGAAAAAGGGTATAAATATATACCAATAATTGTGAAATAGACGGAAATTAAAATAATTTATTCATTTTAAAATATATTTAAAGGATTTGGCATTTTTAAAATTTATTATATGCAATTTGGATAAAAACCCGATTAGTGCACTGCTAATCGTGATTAAGCCAAATCCGTGTTTCTACAGTTTTTCATGGTTAGCGCACCATGACATATTACATGTTATTTCATTTGTGTTGTTTTATGTTATGGTTGGTTTTTGGGTGAGAAAAGAAAAGAAAAAAAAAGAGTAATGATTAAGGAGAGAGATGAGAGACATAATGATGTTATGAGAGCATGCTAGGAGAGAGAATGAGAGTGAGAAAGAGAGAGAGAGGGAGAGTGCTGCCCCCTTTCATTTACCCCCACCATTTTCTTCTCCTTCTTCACTTCAAGCTCCCTCATTCTACCCTCATGACCCATCTCAAAATACCCCCAAAACCCTATACCCCTTTCACTAAAGATGACCACCTCCTCACCCTCATCGCAATGGACCAAGCAAAGTGGGATTTTGACAACATTGGGACTTCTAGGGTTTTGCTAGGGTGTAACCATGAGGTATATCTCTTTTCATTTAGTGTAGTTTTGATTTCCGAGCATTTTGTTTAAGTTTAGAAGTCGTTTAGTGATGGATTTGTGAACTTAGAAATCCCTAGAGAAGGGTTTGAGTGTTGTGTGGTTTGGGTGATGCGTAGTGGCTGTTACAAGACCCTAGAGATCAATTATTGACCTGGACCAGTGACCAAACCCCAGAATACGAACTTTAGATTTGTCGATATCGGAAAATTGTGAGAATTGTGATGGTATTTAGGAATCTGGAGTGACTCGGGGACCAGGAAAATTATTTAGCAGAGACTGAGAGCTGTGCAGGCAACCTAGAACCTATATCCAAAACCCAGGACCCCAATTCTGTACTGTGGCCGCAAATTTACCTCTTTTGGCCGCAATTTGCGGCCTGGGTTGAGTGGAAATGCTCCGTGTTTGGTCCATAGCTCCTTTTGCTATAAATTAGACCCTTTACATATGCAAAATTGGCTAATTTCATCTAGGGTAAAATCTGGGACTATTTTCTTGAGTTGCTGCATTGTTTTACGACTTCGTTTTAACTTAGTTTTGGTATTTGATATTGTGTTCCGTCGTCTGATGTTTGTACGTCAGCAACGGGGGTTGTTTGGTGGTTTTGAAGGCGTAGTCCATAGGTTTTAACCTACAGGCATTTCGCGTGTCGTTTTGGTTTCGAGTCGGATATTAATGCGATACGATACGTTGTGACATGTAGGTACCTCCGCGCAAGCTTCAAGACGATGAGCGAGGGCGTGGCGACATCGACTTCGGCAAGCAAGATCAAGGTGAGTAGATCTATATCAACGGGGGAAGTCGGGTGGATGGCGTATAGAACCCCGGCAAAGTTTTGGTGGAAACCGATTTGTAGCATATGGTTAAGAAAACCTAGAGTAGCAACTAAGGTTAGAATTAAAAGATGGCTATAGAAACCATATTAAAAACTAAAGGATAGTTAGAAATGTTTGATACGACTAATACATGATGATGGGATTTGAGGATGACGTTTGACGATATTGCCATTTAGGGTACTATAGGACTAGATAGCCGACGTAGATGTGTCCTCCGAACCATACCTATTTCCAAACTAAAGAATCGTATGCATCTCTTAAACATGTACCGTGAGGGATGTTACGGATTTTCAAATGATATGTTTTCCTTAAAAGCACCGTAGCCCCTACTTTCAAAACTACGACTCGCTTCTTTTAAAAACTGATTGTGTGGTTCGGGTGTGTATGTTAGATTAGATACTTATGCTTATAGTAAAGGTAGAGTGTATTGTAAAATTGTCTTGATGTGGGATATAAATGCGATGAAAAGAATATATGACGTGATATGATGATTTGATAATATGTTGGTATACGAATGCGAGTCGATTGAGGTGATTGATACCTTGCCGGTCCCCCGATACGAGATTGTTATGGACGTGACCTGGGACATAGGTGTGTGTGTGTGTGTGTGTGTGTATATATATATATATAGAATGTCGTGAATCATGTGTGATATGTCGTACGAGACGTTAGGTCCATACTCCTCATTGTCGCATAGGTTTATAGGATCCCAAATAGCTTAATGCCGCCGTACGATGATTTTCCGTACGTGATGAGTTTGAATTAAGGTTTGATCCATACCCTTGACTAGAGGATGTCGTACGATGGATTATACTGTACGTGATGTTGTGTGGCTAGATACCGATTGATAGATTCACCAACTCGGTCATGTTAGATACGTATACCCGTCAGCATTTGCACATGATTTACCTTATGCTGCCTTCATGTTATTCGCATTGCATTACTTATACCTGTGCTAGTACACTTACACCATTATCGATGATGCATATGTTACACGTACACAGATTTGCCGGCTCACATACTTCATCATCGATAATTGCCATGTCACTACACAGTGTTAGTGTATATGCTCTAGATGCCATTACTGTATCATACCAGTTTGTATATTACTTGATGGAAGCTTGGGATATTCACAGTTGTATATACAATCTTGCTCGAAATGGTAGTATGCTACTTGGTTTGTCTCTGCTTTAATATGTGCATGTGTTTCTTTTAGCATATTGCAGATATACATATTAGTAGAGCCCTTAGGATCTTTGCTTGATTGCCAGCGTTGTGATGGCGCTCACACTCGTGGGAGCTGGGTGATCTATAAGCACATCCTTATACAGGTCCCTAGTCGTTGGACTATCGAGACAGGGCATCGATACTCCGGAGTAGACTAGCGTATGCGCTTCTCATCCCAGTGTGGGAGACGGTCTGTCCCACAGCCGTCAGTACGTCGTACTTGAGATAGTATGCGGGTGCTCGTTAGGTTACGAGTACACTGGACAGGACTCGTCGGGGACTGTTGGTTGGTATTATACCTATCGTCAGTTATCAGTTCCCAGGTTACATGAGTACAGCTTAGTCCGCTGACTTGACACTGTCACTTCGCCTCGAGTGTGTTCCCACTGCACTTTGATTACTACCCTACCACGGCTCAAAGGAGTCGTGCAAACATGTAGTTTTTGGGTGCAGTCCCGAAGCACTTGGAGGCAGTGACGGTTAGACAGGATTCGTCTCTCCCGGTATTGGGGGTTGACATCGCGCTGTGTCCAGGAGAGCCATTACACGAGTAGTCCCTGGCCAGGGCAAGCGAGATATACTGGTAGGTTTCCAATGTTATCTCAGGGTGTTCTGGGCTTCACTCCGACACGACTTGTACCGCTATTAGGGGACTGACGTTCACCGCCCCCCTAGGCCCGCCATGCGATGTATCAGACGAACAGACCGGACTGTACGGAGATTGTCACATACAGGCTCAGTAGGAGTTCAGATGGGGTTCACCTCGTCAGTCTTCTTATCGACATCTACCTGGGGACCGTTACGTACAGCTAGTGCCACTTGCGGTCTGTGGTTAAACCCACTGCCAGCGTAGTGTCGAGTCTTTAGAGTCCCACACAGAGAGCTATTCGCCTTTAGGCAAAATGAGTAGAGGTCGCATGGTTTTGCGACAGGGTTCGTTCACATCCGCGCACTTGTGCACGTTTGCTGTCCGGACAGTTTATACTAGCGGGCTTTGGTTTAAGCCGGATCCTAGTATAAGATTTGGGATTGGTTTTTCTCATTGTATTCGTGTTCCTCGGATCACGAATGCGGGTGCGTATGCACAGTTGCTTGAGACAGAGGGAGAGGACCTTGATTAGGGTTAATGGCTATAGTCATTTTATTAACCCTAATGCTTATGTGTGTATTATTGTTAATTGATAATTAGTTTAATAATTGTGCATGGTTATGGATGTTGACCATTTGACCTTGACTTGTTGACCTAGGTTGACACTTTGACCATCATCATTTCTTTTGGAAGATGCTTTTTGATCCTTGCAAATTGAAATGATAATGGTCATATCATGATTAACCATGACAATTATCTAGCTAATTATTTAATTAAAATAATATGCACATATTAGTGAGAATGGCTCACATTATTCTCATTCTATCATATCCTTTCTCTCTCTTGTTCTTCCTCTCCCTCAAGTTCTCCCCTCTCATGTGTTGAGAAACACTTGAGCTTGAGAAAAACCCTCTCTTGATCATCTCTACTCTCATCTAGGGTTCAAGTATTATCACTTCTTGCACCCTAGTTACTTCTTGCTTGGAGTTGAAGCCAAAGGTTGAGGCTTTCGGGTGGATCTTTCTTCGACGAGAGAAGACGACCAAGGTGACCTCCTTCCACCACTCCAAGGAGCAAGGAGAGAAGGACTTAAAGCCCAAGGTATAACCTTTCTAGCACTTAGCTAGTTTGTAGTTTGGTTTAGCAAGTTTTTGTTTAGCAAAGATCCTTTAAAGTCTAGTCCATGTTGCCTAAGCTCATAAAAATCCGATTTTTATTCCGTTTTCCGCCTCCCCGTAAGTACCGGGGTGGGCAACGTGGACTTACAGTGGTATCAGAGCCTAACTAAACATAAACTAGCTAGATAGTGAAGTGTATCGAAGTTCGAAACGAAAAATCGAAAAACCAAATTTTCAAAACTCTAGTTTTCTGTTGAAATTTTTTCTGGTCAAAACAAAATTTGTTATACTCCAAAAATCGTCTCAGGGTTTTGTAAAGATAACCACCAAACCCGGTCCAGTGAATCGACCAAGGAGCCGCGGTTCCGCGGCAATAGCAACCTATTGCCGCGCAACCGCGGCCAAGTTGGGTCTTCACTGGGTCGAGTTTGGTGCAGTGAATCTCTGGCTTGGTTTTAGGATTTTTAAGATGGTTTTTATATGCCCAGTTTTTCCAGAATAGAAATTTATTTTTGGGGGCCTATAAATCCGTATTTTTTTTTCGATCTTCAATACACTTTGACTATAAAGGTTATATCTGTGATGTTTGCATGTATTGAACGTCGGCTAATCGCTATATGTCGATTAGTCGGGGTTATACATATCTGTGATCTGTGATTGATACTGGTTTGTGTATATGAATGGGTTGGATTGTCGCGGGTGAATAGCCGGGATGGATGTGAGATGAGTGTTGTTTCTCTTTCATTCATTTGTAATATGTAAATTGATGTAATATTATTATTTGTTTGGCCGCACAACCGGGTCGGGGTTGTTGCCGTCATTGTATAATTCTTTTTACTGTTTTTGCTCCTAGGATAGACCCATGGAGGGGTGCACAAACTACCGGGTATCTCGAAGTGCCGAGTGACCTACTCACGGCGTTGAGGGAGGTTGCTTCGCTTCGGGTACTTGGCGGGTAGTTTGCCGCACCCGTAGGGGTCTTGGATGGGGTATTGGCTATTCACCGCGACCGTGTAATCCGCTTCTCGTTGCAGGCTCGAACGAATTGCGGATTGCTAGTATATCCAATGTATTCATCTGTGATCTGTAATGTCTATCATTGCTATATATTTATATATGATAACTATTTAGGCGTTGTTTATGTTTTACAGCCGCGCTAGCCCAGCCCCCGCTCTGTCGTTAGTTAAGTAACCTAACGGGTGATGACGGGGCCCCGTGGCGAATACGAATGGCAAAAGCGTACGTCATATTTTGGTTGTTTTCTACAATGGTAGGATTAAATGATGGGACGCATTAAAAGAACTAATGCAAGAAAATAAACCAAGTAAAAGTCGATTGGAACACTTTGAAAACCACTCGGTTCTTTTCAAAACTAAACTTTTAAACGCGGAGCTTGAACCACTCCTTTTAAAAGCTATCTCGTTCCATCGATTATATCAAGTTCACTACGTTCACGGTTTCGCCAAAACCATCCGTAGCCCTCCATCATTTCAGTTAAATATTCGGTAGTATTCAAGCTATGTATTTTGACCTCACGCCAAGGCATAGTGATTGGTAGCTGCCGGATATTTATCTGTTGCATAGATAGAATGCGTTGGTTTGAGACAGTCGTACTGCCATTTTGGCATACGTCAAGGGTAGGTACGGGTGGGTTCAAATTAACCAGGATAATGATGGGAAGAACTTGACATGTGACTTATGACATTTTGACCTCACGCCAAGGTCATAAGAGCATGGGGCAAAAATCCACATCGGGAGTTTCATAAGTACTGAAACTTGGTAGCGCTGCATACCATTTGGAGTGTGATAATTCTGGTAGGATTCCTTCGGTTTTATCACACGATGATATTTGGATCCCGATCCTACTGTGAGTATATGCTACTCCTCGGAAAACTCTCACTTAACGATCAATGCTATAAACTTAGTAGGTGTCTAGAAAGGTGTTAGCGGGGCTACGCCCACAGGGAAAAGAGGTTACTTAATTAAGGAACTTCGCGAAAGCGTTGGAAAACCTCCCTCGAAGTACCGACACTGGCCTGGCTGAACGGTTAAGCAAGTATTGTACGGTGGGATTGATCCTGACTAGTCCTTTCTTTACGGTTTGAGAAGGGATTCGAGAGATAGTGGGAGCCATCCAGTTTAGACAAATTAAAAACCACTCTAAACTTGCAAGAGCATCATGCTAAAGTGTTTCTTTTCTCTCTCCTAATTGCAGCGACCATTCAACATGACCGGACTTAAGTTATTACTAGATAAAAACATATTGACAGGGCCAAACTACAAAGATTGGCTCAGGAATGTCAAGATGGCAATCACTTACGACAAGTTGGGGTATGTCCTTACCACCAAAGCTCCCCCTGTCCCAGGTCCCACCTCCAGCGTCGCGGATAAGGAAATCCGTAAGACATGGGAGTTAGATTGCGCGAAGGCCAAATGTCTCGTATTAGCCTCGATGGACAACGAACATCAGAGGAGGCACGAGAATATGGACCTTGAGTCCATATTTCTCCATACAAAAGAACTGTATGGAGAGCAGTCTCGTATCGCAAGATACGAAGTGTCGAAGAAGCTATTTTCGGCAAGGTTGGCCGTCGGATCATCGGTAGCGGAACACGTGCTTAAGATGATTGGCTACATAGAGGAGCTCGCGGACCTTGGGACCACGTTGGAGAATGAACTCTATACTGATTTGATTCTCCAGTCCCTTCCTTCCACTTACGCCCAGTTTGTCTTAAACTTCAACATGCAAGGAAAGGAGGTAGAACTTTCCGAACTTCTGAACATGTTGAAGAGTGCTGAGGGCACCCTACAGAAAGGTAGGGAGACATCCACTTTGTTTGTAGGAGGATCTTCCTCTTCTAGATCCAGGGCGAAAGCCAAGGGTAAGAAGAAGAAAGCCCCCGCCAAACCAAGAGGCGGTGTCGGTAAAGTGGATACGAAGGGAAAAGGAAAAGCAAAAAAGATAGCGGGGAAGCTAGTGGGGAAGGAAGAATGCTTCTATTGTCACAAAAGTGGTCACTGGAAACAGGATTGCAAGGCTTGGAAAGCCAGAACACAGGATTTGAAGCGAGTTGCAGCTTCAGGTTCAGGTGTGTATGTTATTGAAAACTGTCTATCAATAAACTCTACTTCCTGGGTATTGGATACCGGATCAGGATCTCATATCTGTAATTCTTTACAGGCGTTGAGAAAGCGTAGAGTTTTAAAGGCAGGTGACATGACCCACAGAGTTGCGAACGGTGCTAGCATGGATGCTGAGGCCGTGGGGGACTATCACCTGGGATTGTCGGATGGACATTTTATGGTTTTACGTAGTTGTTATTATGTACCAAATGCAACCTGTAATATCATTTCTGTATCTTTATTATCTAAAGAAGGTTATGAATTTGCATTTGTAAGTAATGTAGTGAACATTCACCTTAATCAAGTTTTGATTGGGTCGGGTACATTGAACAACGGTATATACGTATTAAACCAACCACAGATTTTCAATGTCCAGAATACACACAAAAGAAAGTCTCCAAAAATCAATAAAACTTTCTTATGGTATTGTAGACTGGGTCACATCAATGAGAGAAGGTTGACTAAGTTACATGCAGAAGGATATTTGGATCCGTTCGAATATCAATCGTATGCAACTTGTCAATCCTGTCTCAAGGGAAAGATGACAAAGACTCCGTTTACTGGACACGGAGAAAGAGCGAGCGAGATCTTGGGACTCGTACACAGCGACGTGTGCGGTCCAATGTCTACACATGCGCGAAGCGGTTATTCTTACTTCATTACTTTTACGGATGATTTCTCAAGGTTCGGACATGTCTTCTTAATGAAGCATAAATCCGAAGCTTTTGATAAGTTCCAGGAATATAAGAATGAAGTAGAAAAACAAACAGGCAAAAGTATAAAGACACTGAGATCTGATCGAGGTGGTGAATACTTGAGTGCCGAGTTCCTGGGTTACTTAAAAGAGAATGGAATTCTCTCTCAGCTTACTCCTCCATACACTCCGCAACATAACGGTGTATCGGAGAGACGGAACCGAACCCTATTGGATATGGTACGGTCCATGATGAGTAACGCTGAGTTGCCGCGATCGTTCTGGGGATATGCACTAGAATCAGCTGCATACCTTTTGAACCGAGTTCCAACTAAGACTGTGCCTACCACACCATATGAGTTATGGAGTGGGAAGAAACCCTATCTTCAATACCTGAAGATTTGGGGATGTCCAGCTTATGTGAAAAAGCAGCATACGGACAAGCTCGAGGCACGCTCAGTACTGTGCAAGTTTGTGGGATACCCAAAGAACTCCAGGGGGTATCTTTTCTATTACGCAGAGGAACAAAAAGTCCTTGTTTCTCGTAATGCCCATTTTCTGGAACATCAGTTCTTAGAAAAAGAAATAAGTCGGAGCGCAATAGAACTGGAAGAAATTCCAGAACCACAAGCTATTACTGAAAGCTTAGTAGAAACAGAGGGTTCGAAAGATCAGGACATTCCCACGCCACTCCGCAGGAGTAGTAGGCAGTCTCATCCGCCCGAGAGATACTACGGTTTTCTCATTGACGGGGATAGAGAGGATTGCATCATAGACTGTGATGAGCCTACTAGCTTCCAGCAAGCCATTCAGAGCGTCGACTCGGTAAAATGGCTGGATGCAATGCGGACCGAGATGGAGTCCATGTACACCAACAAAGTATGGACGTTGGACATTGCTCCAGATGGGGTAAAACCCGTAGGATGCAAGTGGATCTTCAAAAGGAAGATTGGTGTAGATGGACAGGTTGAGACCTATAAAGCGAGACTGGTAGCAAAGGGTTTTCGTCAGCGACCTGGTTTGGACTACGACGAAACCTTTTCCCCAGTAGCTATGCTGAAATCCATTCGGATCCTTCTTGCCATTGCTGCCTTCCACGATTATGAGATTTGGCAGATGGACGTAAAGACAGCTTTTCTAAATGGTCATTTAGAGGAGTGTGTCTATATGGATCAGCCAGAGGGTTTCATTCAGAGTGGGAGCAGCGGAAAGGTGTGCAAGTTGCTTAAGTCCATTTATGGACTAAAGCATGCATCGCGGAGTTGGAACATCTGTTTTGATGAGACGGTCAAGGAATTTGGCTTTATCAAAAATCCAGATGAACCATGCATCTATTGTAGATTTGTAGCGAGAACTATAGTATTCCTCGTTTTGTACGTGGATGATATTCTCTTAATAGGAAATGACATTCCTATGCTACAATCTGTCAAGGGGTTCTTGTCACACAGGTTCTCCATGAAAGACCTGGGTGATGCCTCATACATTCTGGGTATCCGGATCTACCGTGACAGATCCAAGAGGATATTAGGACTTTCACAGTCCAGGTACATCGACGCCATACTGAAGAGATTCAGTATGGAAGATTCCAAGCGCGGTAATCTACCGGCTTGTCACGGGATCACCCTCTCCAAAGAGATGTCTCCCAAGAAAGATTTGGAGAGGGATCGCATGTCTATTATACACTACGCTTCTGCGGTAGGCTCTATAATGTATGCGATGTTGTGTACCAGACAGGATGTGGCTTATGCACTGAGTGTGGTAAGCAGGTATCAGTCAAACCCTGGGGAGAAACATTGGATAGCAGTAAAGAACATTCTTAAGTACCTGAGAAGGACTAAGGAGATGTTCTTGGTGTATGGCGGAAAAGACCTGCAGATTGAGGCCTTTGCTGACTCCAGCTTCCAGAGTGACAAGGATGATTCCAAGTCCATGTCGGGTTTTGTCTTCACCCTCAATGGAGGGGCGGTGTGTTGGAAGAGCTCCAAACAGGAAACCGTTGCTGACTCGACGATGGAAGCGGAATACATCGCTGCATCTGATGCCGCAAAAGAAGCTGTCTGGATGAGAAAGTTTTTGAGAGAACTTCAGGTGGTTCCGTCCATTGTTGACCCAATACCTCTGTATTGCGACAACAACGGGGCTATAGCTTTAGCGAAGGAACCCAGGTCCCATCAGAAATCCAGACACATCTTAAGGCGGTATCACCTGATCAGGGAGATCGTAGATCGCCAGGAGATCGAGGTCCGGAGAGTTGCATCAGAGGATAACACAGCAAATCCATTCACCAAGGCCTTGCCCCAGACTCAGTTCGAGCGGCTGATCGAGATGATAGGTCTTCGATACGCCAGTATATGGCCTTAGTGCAAGTGGGAGATTGTTAGTGTATATGCCCTAGAGGCCATTACTGTATCATACCAGTTTGTATATTACTTGATGGAAGCTTGGGATATTCACAGTTGTATATACAATCTTGCTCGAAATGGTAGTATGCTACTTGGTTTGTCTCTGCTTTAATATGTGCATGTGTTTCTTTTAGCATATTGCAGATATACATATTAGTAGAGCCCTTAGGATCTTTGCTTGATTGCCAGCGTTGTGATGGCGCTCACACTCGTGGGAGCTGGGTGATCTATAAGCACATCCTTATACAGGTCCCTAGTCGTTGGACTATCGAGACAGGGCATCGATACTCCGGAGTAGACTAGCGTATGCGCTTCTCATCCTAGTGTGGGAGACGGTCTGTCCCACAGCCGTCAGTACGTCGTACTTGAGATAGTATGCGGGTGCTCGTTAGGTTACGAGTACACTGGACAGGACTCGTCGGGGACTGTTGGTTGGTATTATACCTATCGTCAGTTATCAGTTCCCAGGTGACATGAGTACAGCTTAGTCCGCTGACTTGACACTGTCACTTCGCCTCGAGTGTGTTCCCACTGCACTTTGATTACTACCCTACCACGGCTCAAAGGAGTCGTGCAAACAGGTAGTTTTTGGGTGCAGTCCCGAAGCACTTGGAGGCAGTGACGGTTAGACAGGATTCGTCTCTCCCGGTATTGGGGGTTGACATCGCGCTGTGTCCAGGAGAGCCATTACACGAGTAGTCCCTGGCCAGGGCAAGCGAGATATACTGGTAGGTTTCCAGTGTTATCTCAGGGTGTTCTGGGCTTCACTCCGACACGACTTGTACCGCTATTAGGGGACTGACGTTCACCGCCCCCCTAGGCCCGCTATGCGATGTATCAGACGAACAGACCGGACTGTACGGAGATTGTCACATACAGGCTCAGTAGGAGTTCAGATGGGGTTCACCTCGTCAGTCTTCTTATCGACATCTACCTGGGGACCGTTACGTACAGCTAGTGCCGCTTGCGGTCTGTGGTTAAACCCACTGCCAGCGTAGTGTCGAGTCTTTAGAGTCCCACACAGAGAGCTATTCGCCTTTAGGCAAAATAAGTAGAGGTCGCATGGTTTTGCGACAGGGTTCGTTCACATCCGCGCACTTGTGCAAGTTTGCTGTCCGGACAGTTTATACTAGCGGGCTTTGGTTTAAGCCGGATCCTAGTATAAGATTTGGGATTGGTTTTTCTCATTGTATTCGTGTTCCTCGGATCACGAATGCGGGTGCGTATGCACAGTTGCTTGAGACAGAGGAAGAGGACCTTGATTAGGGTTAATGGCTATAGTCATTTTATTAACCCTAATGCTTATGTGTGTATTATTGTTAATTGATAATTAGTTTAATAATTGTGCATGGTTATGGATGTTGACCATTTGACCTCCTTGACTTGTTGACCTAGGTTGACACTTTGACCATCATCATTTCTTTTGGAAGATGCTTTTTGATCCTTGCAAATTGAAATGATAATGGTCATATCATGATTAACCATGACAATTATCTAGCTAATTATTTAATTAAAATAATATGCACATATTAGTGAGAATGTCTCACATTATTCTCATTCTATCATATCCTTTCTCTCTCTTGTTCTTCCTCTCCCTCAAGCTCTCCCCTCTCATGTGTTGAGAAACACTTGAGCTTGAGAAAAACCCTCTCTTGATCATCTCTACTCTTATCTAGGATTCAAGTATTAGCACTTCTTGCACTCTAGTTACTTCTAGCTTAGAGTTGAAGCCAAAGGTTGAGACTTTCGGGTGGATCTTTTCTCGACGAGAGAAGACGACCAAGGTGACCTCCTTCCACCACTCCAAGGAGCAAGGAGAGAAGGACTTAAAGCCCAAGGTATAACCTTTCTAGCACTTAGCTAGTTTGTAGTTTGGTTTAGCAAGTTTTTGTTTAGCAAAGATCCTTTAAAGTCTAGTCCATGTTGCCTAAGCTCATAAAAATCCGATTTTTATTCCGTTTTCCGCCTCCCCGTAAGCACCGGGGTGGGTAACGTGGACTTACACACAGTAGGATTGCTGCATCATGATATGACTCTTCGCATAACATGCTTGCGTATATACCACTTGTACACCCATATTGGCGCACATATATATTGTACGCTCATGCTTGCGTATATACCACTTGTACATCCATATTGGCACACATACATATTGTACACCCATACTTGCGGACATAGACATTTGTACGTCCATACTTGCGTATATACACATATGCACCTTTATACGATATTGGCTTTGATTTTGGAGATTTGGGAACCGCATGATATATTTTAAAAACTGGATTCATTTAAAAGAGCGGTTTTCCCTCGATATGTGCATATTACTGTTCCATGTTGCATGATATACGGATATGCTTATATTTCTGTTATATACGCATACATCATGCTTTATGATTACACGCATTGAAATATGTTGTTTTCATGAGATTTCTGGATTTGAGAACCGTGACTATTTCAAAAGAAAGCATGTACTGTTTAAAAAACCCGGTTTCTCTTCATATGATATTTCAGTGTGTCCACCATGCGTTTTCTTGGTTCTGAGACGTATGACATGTGAAACCCGATTCGAGGAGTTGGATGAGGCCGATTACGGGTACATGGTGGACCCGGTATGGTACCCCGGGGCGAGAACGGATCTGTTGTGCAGTAGACGGTGAGCCTGGCAGAGGGACCACTACCTACCGGTGATAGTATTTGGGCTCGGCGGATATCCGGAGGATACCGACCGGAGTCGAGAGATGATATGGGCCGATCAGGACTGACGGAGCCCGAGATATAAGGATTTACGTGTCGATGCTGGACACGGGTTTCATGATGTTTTCGGGTGTCGATGTTGGACACCCAGGTTCCATGATTTTGATGTATCGTGAGGGACACCGTTGATTTATATCCTCATACTTTCATTCACACTCTTTTATGATATTTACGTGCATACAGACATTGATTATATGGTTGGACGAGATCCACATGCATACATACATTGATTATGTTGGATTATATCCGCATACATATAGGTATTGATTACATTGTTGGTCACCCTAGATATCATAGTATTACCTTTATGATATAGTTGACTTAGGAGTCGTTGTTTATTCGATTTCTACTTGTAGATGTTTTTCTACTCACGAGTTGGCAACTCATCCCCGTTGTGTCACAATTCTTGCAGGTTGACCGCATGAATCCGTAGCGGAATCGCTGGCACATAACTTCATTTGGGTGTTTTGCATTGGTAGGTGGGGCATTTGTATCATACCTACTCTTGTATTTATATTTCACATTGTATTTAGTCAACTCCATCAATGAAAATTAGTAAATTGTATAACTAATGAGATTTAGTGACATTATGATTGCGAGACTTAGAGCGAGAGGTTTTCCGCTACTTGTGGTTTTGATGTCTTGCTTATTTCTTTATCTTTTGTGGTAAACTTCACCGTTGGGCGTCGTATACTTACATATACTGTCTTGCGTGGTTGTAATCCGCCGTTTGGCGAAGAGCTAGCTCCCGTTTGGGGATGCCATTATTCTTGTTATGTATTTGTGGTTTTGGATCAAAATATACAAAGGATGTGCTGCCCAATTTTTTTTAAAATGACGAAACACGTTTTCAAACCCGTAAATTTCACTTCCAATTTTATGTTCTTTTTCTATGCATTAAGAAAACTTGATTTCATTATACTTTTATTCCAAAACTCCACCTCCTTTATTTTCTTAAAAAGGTTTAGATTTTTGGGTTTCAGCTTACTTGAATTACGTCATGCCTCTAGACGTTGCGTGATTTAAGTGCTGGTCACGAGCTAATATTTCGGGTCGTGACAGAGATGCATCTAAATTGTTGATGCACAACATGTCCTCCATCGCTAGCTTCCATATTGATCAGTTTGTGCTATTCAAATATACCCTCTTTATTTTGATTTGAGTTGTTTCCATTTTCGTCGTTTTTCTTTCAACCAAGCTTTGATACCAGTTTGTAAGGATTTTTAGATTCCAAACAATTCAGAAAACAAACATAGAATTTTTGAGAAGCAATGATAATATGAAAAACACAACCAAATATAAGAAATTCTTCCAACTTCTCTGCTTTTATTCAATTTAATACGAATTACAAAATGTTCTATTTTTTTTTTCTTTCTTAAACAAAATAACCTAATTAATTTATATTTATAGGCCTAGAATTCCTAAACCTATTCCAATTAGGATCTCGTCAAATCTTCAAAATAATTTCCAACAAATCTCTTCACAAATCTCCTAACAAATTTTCAAATAATTCTTCAACAAACTTTCCTAATTAATTTCCAAAATGAATTCTCACCAAAACCAAAATCTAGAAGGACTTGAGTTTGAGCCGGTTCAAAATTATCTGAAGCCGTCTCATACAAACAGAAACAAATATATAATTCCAGACATGTTGTGAGCCGTCTCAGAATTTACTGAGCCATCTCGACTTCTAGGGATCTACGAGGCAAACTCAACAATACAAAATTTTGTATCAGTATGTATAAAAAAATTATCTTATTTTATAATATATTAAGATATATCTAAATAAAATTTTCTCCACTCAAAGTAGGAAAACGATGTATATCTTATTTATCCATAAATATATCCATTCATTTTGTACTTAATATATAAATAAATAAATTGAGAAAAAATTCAGTTGTCCAATAATGTACTAAAAAAAGGATTGCTCCAAGTCTATTCAATTCAAAAGAATATTGGAGGCAAAAGGACGAACTGGTTCTTTCGGCAAAGCTTCATCTATCACCAATGGGAGATACGTGTACCCTTGTACTGATATTCCTCCAATCACAAAATTTTTAAATTTTAATCTAGAGATTCTCTTCCGGACTGACTAAACAGTCAACCGTCACAACCTTATTTTCATGATGAGCGTCATCGGTCACTCTTCAACTGTTGATGCACTGTAGGAAAATGTTCTGCAATCATTCAATCGTTCAACTTACTGCATTTCGATATTACTTTACTTTTTGTATGTGTACGCGCACGTCTGGATTTGAATATGTTGATCAAACTGGACCATACCGCGTCTTTAAAATAATTGATAGATTGTTGACATTTTGAGCAACTAGAAACTCATATTATTTAAATTCAAATTACTTTTGATTTGATTACTATGCTCTTCTTTCATTGATTTTGACGACAAACATAAGAGGTAATAAATACAAATATCTTGCGGTTGCAACAAGATTTGGAGAAATCCAAAAATGGACGCAACTTTGAAAGTTTGAGAACATTAGAGATGAGGAGTTGTTTTGAGGGGGACTTCATCAAATATTGCCAAGAGATACTATGATAACTTCCATACATCAATGGCATCATATTTCCTCGAAATTGAAAAATGAATGAAGCAAACAAAGTTTTATGCAACACTTGGCCTCTTTTCATATGTTAATATGAAGAAATTTTGTAAGTGTGTCTTAATCAACCATACTACGATCAGCTTTTCTGAGGTAGGAATTAGAGAAAGAAGACCTTAATCGAATTCTATTAGCCGTACATGGATAACATAAGATAATGAGATATGGTGGTCGTATTTTCCCGGAAGAATGGATAATTAAACAGGCTTGTGTAATTTTCATTTCTACGTGAAAGTTGAAGGTGATAGCACGGTCTTCCAGAAGTTTATATTTATATTGTAATGCATTCTTGCAGTTATGATTTCTTTCGGCCAACACTTGGGTTTTGTATTTGTTTTCTAATAAGCGTCCGGTTTGCATTGAACTTGAGTTAGTCTGATACCATCTTAAATTTCGCAATAAAAGATGAACTAGCATTGAAGGATGCATCCATTATTTTAGCAAAGCATTAAATTCATAAATGAAACAAGTCATCACATCATAATAAAGCAAAACAAATGATCTAGAAGAGATTAGAGCTCTGACTCATCAGGTGTTGTGGCTAAATTAGATTTAAGGTTTTGTTAACTAGCTATGATTGAATCTTATAATTGTGGCTTCTCATTTTTTTATGACTCAATTGTTCTCAAAATTAAGCCAATTAAGCGCAAGTATGGGGTCCTCTTAATTAGCTGTATAATTTAACTTATCCAATGATTTATGGGTGCTATTCAACTCATTCTATGAAATTGGTTTGGTGTCCAAATCCTTTGATGCTACTTTTGAAGATGAAGATCTCCACATCATAGTGCACGGTGGCATGCAAGTGTGACCTTCAACATATCAATGAATTAAGCAAGTAGAAGACGATTATTAATGTGACTTCACTTTGAACTTTGTTCTTGAATATGAATATGAGAGTTTATGGTTTCAATTTCGGTAGAAATTGTGTTAAAAATCCTAGATTATCTCTAACATTTTGGGCAAAAGCAAGCCAGTCATTTAATTTCGAAATTGATTGACACCGTGGCTTCTTATTTTTTCAGATAAATCAAACTAAAAAACACCATTGTTTTATATGCCATGCACGCAATTAAATTGTCATGTCATTATTATTTTGCAAATACAATATAGGTAGTTAAATTAATAAAGAAATGGATGTTTTTGATATATAACCGCTAAAAATCTTATAATTTGAAAAACGTACTTTTAAAAAACCATTTTTGAAACCTAACCGTTAACTAAATACAACATTCTGCTAAGTTTAGTTAAACTTGAGCCTTGGATCAGACCTTACTACGGTTAAGGGGTGAATGTTTGTCTAAAAGTATCCTCAATTAATATTCTCTCCACTTCATCCATGAAACATCCTTCCTCCTCAACTCAATTCTCTCCGTCTCCACACTCAACTACCATGAATCTCTCCTTTGCCCCTAACAAGGCATGCTCTTTCTCTCAACACACACACACACACAAACTATATATATATATATATATATATATATATATATAAAGAGATGATCCTTTGAGACTGGTTCTCATCTCTTATTTTGAGACCAAACTTTTAAACATACAACCCTCCGTGTTTTTCATCAATCCGTACTAGCCACTTTGATCTGCTTGTATTAAATATGTTATGTATAAAGTTTGATTACATTTGGAGACCTTTAACATATCCATCAAGCGATATTGTTTCTTAAGCATTGTAAAGCCGTCGATTTTTTTAGTCTATTTGATGAATTAGGTAGAGATCTCCAAATCTCGTAAAATTTGATACATAAGTTATCTAACATGTGTAGATCATGATGATC
This sequence comes from Agapanthus africanus, assembly GCA_030015575.1. Classification (NCBI taxonomy): domain Eukaryota; kingdom Viridiplantae; phylum Streptophyta; class Magnoliopsida; order Asparagales; family Amaryllidaceae; genus Agapanthus; species Agapanthus africanus. Next base: position 332,882,734 of record JASDDO010000024.1, on the reverse strand, counting down.
GGTGTGGATCGTTGAAAAACACGTCGTATTATGTGTTTGAAAAGTGTAACTCAAAATAAGAAATGAGGCCGGATCTCATAGGATCAAATCTCTCTCTCTCTCTCCCTCCCTCTCTCTCTCTCTCTCTCTCTCTCTATATATATATATATATATTACACAGTTACACATCTATGATCATCCCATCCATCGAATTTTCAAGTCGCTTTACTCTACTTCATCTCCCTCAAATCCATAAGAATCAAGAGTAATCACCGATTTGATCTCAAACTTAGTATTTCAATTGTAAAACCCTCTCCTCTCCTTTTAGCAACCCCTGCATGCTATCTTCATCTTGAGCTAGCTCATTCAAATTGCAACAAGGGATCTTGGACATCCTCAAAATTTCGAAAGCTCAATATTATTTTTCTGGTTTTTTTTTTCAAAATAAGATAGTTGAAGATTAAAATAAAGAAAACAGGATATTTTAAAATTTAATTATCAGAATAGAACGGTTTAAGACCATATAGACGTGTCCCGAAGCCTCCAATCCCCCTCATCAAAGAAGAGCGGGTTTCTAGAACTAGGAACTCGCCCTCATCATTGAAAATTAGAGGGGGGTTCTGGAAACCCGCCCTGCCCTCCTCCCACCCCACCCCTTCAGAGAGGCCTCCAAGATGGAGGGCGGGGTCTTGGAACCTGCCCCTCATAGGGAGGGCGGGCATCTGGAATCCGCCTTTCCTTAAAAAATTTAAAAATTTAAAAATCATTGATTTTTAAAATTAAAAAACACTGCTTTTAAATAAAATAATCATTCAAAAAAATAATTTCTCTTTTCGATGGATGTGGACTCGGAATACCTAAATTACGTCGACTAAATACGGGTTCCAAGAACCCGCCCTTCCCTGTATATCAGAGAGGGCAGGTTTCAAGAACCCGCTCTCTCAGAAGGGGAAAAAAAATTAAAAAAATAACTTTGCCCCAATTTTTTTCTTTAACAAATGTATAGAAAAATTGGAATTTTCATATTAACCAGAAATTCATACACACAAAAATCCCTAATTAATTTACTCAAAAAAAAATTACTATGCACATGTGAAACCTTATGTCTCATCAGCACTTTAAGTACCTGGCATGTCAATTCTCATCAATACAAGCAAATATTGGATAAGATTGACAGATAAGGGTTGTTACTGTTTACTAACGTGCAAATATTGGATAAGATCGACAGATAAGGGTTATTACTGTTTCTATAGGAGGAATCCAATACTTAGATCATACTATAAATATCAATGAAGAACACTTCAGTAACAACATAAAAAAAAAAAAGCAAAGCAAACGAGTCCGAGTTTCAAGTTCTGTCTACTCATAGAAGAATTAGAGAAGATACGAAAAATATAACTACAGTTGCAATGAAGTTTCTAAGTGGTTATTAAAGGGTGAAAAATATGGGGGTGGAATGACTCGAAGTTTCTAAGCGGTTACTAACGTAATTTCTTAATACTTGAAATCCATCCCATTGTCAATTTAAACCCACGACACTCGTTGAAAAGAGCATTATAGTATGTTGCGGAAGTTAGAGGGAGGAAATGGGCCTATGTAGGAATACGCTCTTTTACCCTTCTTAGAGCTGCATTCAATCCAATATCATGGACTGTGTAATATCTATATTTGTAATGTTATTGTATAACATTTAATTGATGTATGTGGCGTAACACTATTATAGAAAATCAGTATGCCGCATAAATTATTTTAGTGGAAAACGAGCAAATTCAAGTGTTATTATTCGCTACTCAATTTACATATTGCAATTTTAATGGTAGTTTACAGTAAATTAGCCTCCAACGAATAATAAAAAAATATCATACTAAAATTAAAATTATACAAATTTTCTTACAAATAATCATTGATTTTCCTTGTGTTGCTTCTTCTTCACGATCTTGAAGGTCCCGCTCCTGATAACTTTCATGGACATCTGGTCCTATAATACCCCGGTTGTTTGCATAAGCTATATCTGCCGTGCATTTGCTGAGGATCAGCATTCATTGTCATTCGATCTTGACGCACCTTAGATCTTCCGGGTCCTATGTTTTTGCCCGGTGGTAATATCGTCGTTGTTTGTCTGTTTACAGTATAGTAATGCCAATAGTGATTGTCTGGTATATGATAAAATTTTGGATTGTATGCGTCTTGATAACTAGAAACCGTATACTAACGTGAAGCAAAATTGTAGTATGAATTATGCATGCTCCTCGCAGCAGCAATTACGTGGGCACACGGTAAATATTGTTGCTGAAAAACACTGTATGTGCATGAAGAGAGCCCTTCATTTATAAAATTAATGGTATATTGATTCCCATTGCTCTCTATAACTTGAAACTCTACTACGTCAATCCTTTCAGATCAGTAGTATTGTGATATTCGTTCTCTTTTTCGAAATATATTTTCATAATACGCGGTGAGTGGAGTCACCATCGCCAAAGACTTTTTCCTTCTTTGCACAAAATAAGTATTTACTCTGAAAAAAGTTCGAACAATCAACCTCTATATCGGTAAGCCTCTAACACTCTTAAGGATCCTGTTGAAGTTTTTAGACATATTAGTGGTCATTAGTAAATACCTACATCCAATATCATGTGCGTACGTCCACATGTGTGCTGGATACTCATCTAACCACATTTTCTATACTTGACCCATCTCTCCAATTTTCGCCATGTACATATCATGAATATTAGGGTCAGACGCTTCACCGGCTTTGTACATAAGCTTATGTAGATTTGAATTTTTAAATTTCCTATCAAAATTATGTCTGAAGTGCCGCAAGAAAAACCTATGTGGTGTCGTCGGAAATACAGTTCTCACAGCAGTTAGTATTCCAAAATGTCTATTAGATATGATGCATAAATATGTTTTATCATTATCAGATGGGATATTTTTGAGTTGATGAAAAAATCATGACCAAGAAAATATATTTTCACTCTCGACAATAGAAAATCCCAACGGAAATATACCGTTATTATTATCAACACCTGTAGCAATTAACATGCAAGCTCTGTAATTACTATACAGATATCTCCCATCCACGTACAATACCGGCCGAAAGTCTGTGAAACCAGTCGCGCAAGGAGAAAAGCACCAGAAAATTCTTTGAAACCCGACACAGCCATCGGCATCTGTTTCTATGGTTTTTAATTGGAATACGGATTCCGGATTTGATGCTTTCATAGATTCCATAAAAGAGACTAGTATGTTGTATGAGTTTTCCCAATCCCCAAATACCTTGCATAAAACCTTTCTACGAGCATCTCATGCCTTCACATACGAAATCTGAATTTTATGCTCTCCACTTACATAGAGTCGTATCTCTCAAGGAGTCATCTCCACATCTGTACGGATAGGTAGCATGATAAGTTAGCAAATGTATGATGAAGTGCAATTCCTCTTTTAGCATAATCGAATTGATACAAGTGTGTTCTCGGTTGTATTTCGTGACTTTCCAAGGTTTGGATCTTTTGGAACAACATGCATGCAATATCCACTTATATTTAGGAGCTTTTGTATATATCATGGTATAGTACGTTTTATTTGACTCTTCGTTTTTAAATGTAATATTTTTTCCAATAGCTCACGACTTCAGTTTACAAATAAAATTTCATTTTTCCGGAAACATATCTCCAACGGTTTCGCAATCTTCATTTGCTACACCGCTTCCAAATAAAGCTCTGCATTTACTTCTGCCACAGCTAAATTTACCCAACTATCATCTTCCAACGGATCGAGGCCGGGATCTTCTAGTTCGACAAAATCATTATTCACAGCCATGTCATCAATCAATGCTATTTCATTTAATCCATTGGTATAATACACGCTATCCTTCCCTTGATGATCTTCATCAGCTTCATCATTGTCACTTTCACCCATATCATTGTCACTCATAGCAACATAAGGCTCAGGTGCAACATACGATGATTGAGCTCGGTATACTGTGGATGGTTCGGGTTGAAAAGGCCGAAATGATGTGGATGGACATGCTTGGAATGTGTTACTTGGATCGTATTGGAATGATGCGGAAGGAAAAGATTGAAATGCAGTGGTTTGGGAAAATCTGCATTTAGTATATAAAATTTTGTTAACATTTTCGTATTACAAAGAAAATAAACATAATCATCACTTATTTCAGATTGATTTACCCTTGGAATATTGTATATGGTAATTCTTATTGTTTTTCATGTGTGCATGCCACTACAGCAGTCACTTGGGAAAAATCTGTATTTAATATATAAAATATATTAGTATTTTTGTATTACAAAGAAAATAAATATGTAAACTAATTATAACATGTTTAACCTTGAGTTTGAAAGTGTGAATAATCATGTGTGTAGTCGTATCCACTGATACTAAATGTATCATCGTTAACCATGGGACCTTATCCCCAGAAACTATCTCCAATATTACTATCAAAATAATTCGTTGGAACGACATCTTATACTTACAACTGTTTCTTCTCAACTAAAAGTTCAAAAGAATACCCAGTATTTGCCAAACCAAAATCTATCATCGAAAGTTTTGTTATATCGTCTATAATTTCAACCAATGCATTTCCACTAAACAGAGACCACATACAAGTTAACTTAACCTTAATTTCACAGGGATCGTATTTCGTAATTTTAAACACTTTATTCTTAAATTCATTGTAAATACTTGATAATCCTAATCGCATAATCCTTACACACCCGCCCATATACTCGGAACCTTGTGCACTTGTCACAATCTGGCTATCGTAATTACATAGAACACATAAACTTGTACTTAACATTATCTACATCAAGCAATATCAACCCAACAATAAATATAAAACACTAACAACTGAAATTATGATTATATTCATTAAAAATTAAATAAACGGTAAATAAAATTTACATATGTTTGTCAATCGGGAACTTTGATAGATAAATTTATAGGGTTAGAGAGATCGAGCTCCTTTGAAGGGGTGCAGATGAGAGATTGAGATTTTTCAGAAGGTGCAGATGCAAATTGGAGCAGAATGGAGTGCAAATGGGGAAGAAAGGGTTTTTGTAGGTATTTAGTCATCTTTGGTCAAAAAAGTGGTCACGCTTGATTTCAGAAAAAACGTTCACGTGTCATGTTCTGAGATAAAGAGTCACGGAATTGCCTTGGCTTCAGAGAAAAGATTGACTCATCTTGTTTCGAGAGAAAGGGGTCACGGGCTCGTCTTGGGTTAAGTAAAAGGGGTCATGAGTCAAAGCATGGCTAATTATTGGGTAGCCCATTAAAAAGAGAAATTATTATTTTAACTGTCTTTTTTTTTGAAGCCCGAGGAAGGAGGGCGTGTTCGAGGAACCCGCCATCACCTTTTAAAAAAGGGTCCCTCTTTTTTTTAAAGGAGATTCCATCTTCTTTAAAAAGGTGAGGGAGGATTCTTGGAACCCGCACCAAAAAATGACTAGTGGAGAAAAGAGAGAGAAAACAGCAGTAAAATTATTAAAACGAGACAAGACATGGCCAATTAATGAGCAACTCATCAAAAATTGAAATTATTTTTTTTAACTGTCTTTTTTGGGAAGAGAGCGTGTTCCAAGAACCCGCCTTCCCCTTTTAAAACCTATTTCCTTTTTAATGGATATTCCATTTCCTTTAAAAAGGAGAGGGAAGGTTTTTGACAAATTGTAACGCTTTAAAAATCATTTAGGTTATTGTATGATAATTAGTAATACAACACGTGTTTTTCGTAAAACCTAGTTATAATTATTTTTCCACATAGACATAATTATACCTATTTTAATTATGTAATTGATTATGTATGGGTGTTTAATTAGTTACTTATTTAATTGCTAGTTTACTTAATTATTTTCCTTAATTATTTATTTTTAAATATTATTTTAAACTTTCACATACACACTAAATTAGTGTTAATTACAAATTAGTATAGGTTAATACATGTTAGCGCACCATGACACAACTAAACACTTATTGTAACATATTGTATTCAAAAAAAAAAATAAGACGGTTCTAGATTTTACATAGAAAAAGATAAAGAGAAAATAGAAATAAAATAAATAGGAAATGAGGTATGGGGCATGTTGACTTGAGAAATGATGTGTTTGTGTATGTGGGGGTAAGGTTACCTCACCCTTCACTCTCTCTCCCTCTCCCAATTCGACAGCCCCCTCCCCCTCATCTCCTTCTTCTTTTTTCCTTGCGAACCTCACTACCTCACTCAAATCCACTCAAAATCAACTCTAATTCTTACAAAAAATCATCACAAAAATTCCTTTTTCAAATCTAAGCAAGGTTCTTGGTTCAAGTCTTCTTTTTGGCTAGCATGTTTGGTTCTTTTTCCAAACTAGTTTGAGGTATAAAAACCTAATCTAGTTGTTACTTTGCTAATATTTGTTTTTAATTTTCTTAATTAAGTGTTTATGTAACTTAATTGCTTGTTTAGTGTGTTTAAGTGAGGGTTTAGTTTGGTTAGTGTGGTATGGATTGATTAGGATATTTAAGTGTGATTAGTGGCTACTAGACTTACTAATCCACCTAGTTTTGCACTAAAATACCATAAGGTTGCTAACTAAGTTTTTAAAAGAAAGGTTTTAGTTAAGTTTTAGGTTGTGTTTGATCTACAATATTTTTCCTAAAATTAGTTAGTGCGATATCGTGTGCGATTCGAACGTTTAGACTCTAGGTTTGGTGTTTGCTACACATAGCAACCCCTAGTTGTGGTTTGTGGCGATGTTACGTGCGTTTTGTGCACCAAGTGCACGCGTGTCTATCTAGTGTGCGTTGGTTGATCCGCCACGGCAGCGCCCCGGCCGTCTTACCGAGGCCAAAATGCGGAATAAAAAATTTTCCTTACTTGGAAACTGGCGCTACCGCGGACAATTAACCCGGATCGTAACCATTAACCTATACTAGATAACAAGAGAAAGGGTGAGAGATATACCGAGTGATCCGAGTCCTCCGGTCTTCTCGTCGTCATCCCGATCTCCCGCGGAAACTCCGGTCGTCGCATCCTTGCCGGAAGGGCACCACATCGTCTGCATCTTTTACGGGCTCCCACCTCAATATCGAGGCAACTCGGGCGCGAAGTTGGCTGGCCGACGCGCCCAAGATTTGCTGTAGAAGTAGTGTAGAATCATAGTCTCTTTTAGGGTGGTGAAGTTGCCTTGATGGAGGAATCAACAAGATGTGAACTTGGGGATTTTGGTAGCAATGGAAAAATGAGATGGATGATAAATTTCCCACACCAAATGAAACTCTCTCATTTTTTTTTCTCTCTCTCCTAATGTGGCCGGCCATGCTATAGTGGGATTGGTGGAGGGCAAAAACAAATACAAGAGGGAGGTGAGTGTAGGAGAACAAGGTGGTGACCACAACATAAAGCAAGTCTCACATCAACCCTCATCTCATTTCTAATCACCTTTATGCAAGAAATGATGATAGAAAAGAAAGGAATAAAAAGATGCTTTCATAATCAAACCATTTGCATGAAAACCCTCCACAATGTGTTATTTGCAAACATGCAAATAACCCCCTCCATCGGAAAGTCCGGCCGGGAAAGAACAAAGGAAAACCGGCCGGAACGGAATGCAAACTGGCAACTCCAGAAAACTGGTCCCGTAATAAATTACAGGAAAACCCCGATACTGCATATACATGCCCGCATTTGTATTCCCACTGAACAAAAATGCAAAGAGACAAAATCTACACTGTACTATACTAGGATCCGGCTTAAACCAAAGCCGGCTAGTAAGATCCGTCCGATCCTGATCCGTGCAATACCGCACGTATCTGATCGAACCCTGCAATATAACCATACGGCCTATAGTACAAACTGTCCGATCCTGATCCGTGCAATACCGCACGTATCTGATCGGACCCTGCCATATCTCCATACGGCCTCTACAGCGTTTCGCCCGAAAGCTTGAGTAACTGTAAGTGTGGTGGAATCTAAAGACTCATCAATACTATGGCTGTGGATTTAACCACTAGCACGTCAGAGGTATAAGCCAATACGTGACGGACCACCAGCTATTGACCAAAAGGGACGTCGATGAGCGAACTCATCTTGACACCCTACTGAGCCTGTCAGTGACAATATCCGTACAGTCCGGTCCGTTCGTCTATGAGTATCGCATGTCGGGCCTAGGGGGTTGGTAAAAGTCAGACCCCCAAAAGCGGTACAAGTCGTGTCGGAGTGTAGCCCAGAACGCCCTGAGATACTACTGGAATACCTACCAGTAAATCTCCTGCCTCGGCCGAGGGCTTTGCGTAATGGCTCTCCTAGACACAGCGCGACCTCACCCCCAATACCGGGAGAGACGAACCCCTGAAGATCCGCTCACTGCCTCCATGTGGCTCGGGACTGTACCCAACTAAAACTTGTTTGCACGACTCCTTTGAGCCGTGGTAGGGTAGTAATCAAAGTACAGTGGGAACTCACACGAGACAAATGACGATCCCCAGGTCGATGAACTAACCTGTACACATGTCACCAGGGAACTGCTATCTGACGTCAGGTATAAGACCAACTAGCATGTTCCCGGCGAGTCCTGTCCGGTGTACTCATAACCCAATGAGCACCTGTATACATCTTAGGTGAACCAACTGACACCAGTGGCTTGTGAGACCGGCCACCGCCCCTCGTCGGGGTCTCGACTGTATACACTAGTCTACTCTGGAGAATCGATGCCTAGTCTCGAAACTCCCATGACTAGGGACCTTTTAAGGATGTGCTTATAGACCACCAGCTCTCACGTATATGATCGCCATCATACTGCTGGCAGTCAAGCAAGAATCCTGGGGGCTTTATCAGCGTGTAATAGTGACCTGTAAGGTCACCTGAAGTAGTACACGATGATAAAGGTAAACCAGATAGCATACTATCATCTCGAGCAAGACTGTCCTCCTGGGATAGGTCCTCCCTCAATCATTGCAATCACGTGCCTGTGATCCAATAATTGACTCTGAGGGCACTATCTCCAACATTGGTTGCTTCGTATCGTTTTTTGTTCACGTTTATTTAAATGTTTAGCCTCATATGTATTATTTGTGCGATTATAGGATCGGTCGCGGAGACGTCGGACGCGGTAAGGAAAGGCAAGGCAGTGATCAGATTCGACTAGCCGAGGCGTTCCGGTGAATAGATGTACACATCTACGGAGAAATCACTTGTGTTCTTGTGTTCATATGCGTATGTCATTTTCATGTAGCATTTGCATCATCATGTACATCGATATTATAATCTAGGACACTTCCACTATTACCAATGGTTTATGCCGCACGTGCACTATTTTATGCAAACACATACGCCATTGGTAATTGCTATGTCACGATACACCTTAGAACTTGCTTAATAATCGGTATTTGTGCATTTGCATCATATATGATATGTAGTTTTCTAGTCATATGCTTCATTGCATCATCATATATATAGTCTTCTAGTCATACATCGCATTGCATCATGTTGATATCATGGACATTCATAGTTACCCACATATTCATATATTGTGATTTTCTTGGAGATTTTCGTATTCATGAGATTTCTGGATTTGGGGAAAACCGCAAAGGAATTTCATAAACTTATAAAGATTTCAAATATAAAGTGCGGTTTTCTCATGACATGATGTGTGTAGCGTCCACCATGAGATTTCTCGGTTCTTGAGCCACGTATGTACATATACCCGATTCGAGGAGAGAGACGCCGTCTGCGGGTACATGGTGGACCCGGTAAGGTACCCCGGGGCAAGAGGGTCGTCTAGTGAGATGTTGAGCCTGGCAGGGGAGCACTACCTACCGGTGATTTTTGACCTGACGGTCATCCGGAGGATACCGACCGGAGTCGTGTGATTTGATTGATTTGAAGGCCGATCTGAGAGACGGCTACCGAGATTTGACATATATATATATGGTGTCGATATTGGCACGGTTTTCTGTCGATTTCATTTGATGATCCCCCAGTTTTATGATACAAAAGTTTTACTAAGATAAGAACACAAAGATTTTCTCATACCAGATTTCGTGCTTGATCATTCATTCATGTCGCATTCATATTAGAGCATAGAACCATTGTTGTAAATATAGGTTGTGGCGCATTTGCGTGCATGCTTGTGATCGCCTTTTTAGATATTATTTACTACTCACGAGTTGGCAACTCACCCCCGTTGTGCCATAGTATCTTGCAGGACAGACCCGTCAGCATAGTCGCGGCGGGCGCTCTGCTACTCCTTCTTCTGCTCCCTTTGCATCGACTTGCGACTTTGCGCATAAGTGGGTTTTTGGGAGGATATTATTTTTTTCCCACCATGTATATTTATTTTGTATCTAGTACACTTCATCGACCATGTGTATATGTGACCTAGAGACTGGACAGTGAGATTTGTATATTTTGTTCTCTAGTGTCGAGCTCATGTGAGCTGATTTGGTGCGTTCTTATTTCTTGCTTTTATATGCTTATTTCACACTATTATGATGTATCTTGCATGTAGTTGTGTTCCTCTATTCGGCGAAGAGCTAGCTCCTGCCTGGGGATGCCTTATTTCGTTATTTATACATATTCTTGTTTTGTACCCGTTTTGGGCCAGTTTTTACAAAGGAAACTCTGCCGAAATTTTCGGGAAAACTTGATGTTTTAAAAATATTTAATGTAACTTTATTTTATTAAATCACATTTGTATTTCTTCACTCCATTTCATTAAACGGTTTAGATTTCTGGGCTTGGGCTTACTTAGATTACGTTACGCCTCTAGACGTTGTGTGATTTAAGTGTCAGTCACGTTCCACACATTCGGGTCGTGAAAAAGTTGGTATCAGAGTGTTAGGTTTTACCTTTCTGAGTGTAGGATAACCCTTGATATGATAGAGTAGGTGACTTAAGCAGAGTGACATAGCGTGTGTATGTTCCGCGACATACTTACGATACGATACTCCGCCTATGTGATCTTAGGATATATGATCGCTTGTACTTCCTTCCTTGATTCCATATATCCTTTGATTCGATTGCAATATTCTCATCAAATTCTGTTTCTTGTTCTAGCCACTATGCCGCCGAAGACTACGAGGGTCCAGAGGGCTGGCGCCAGAGATGATATTAGAGCGGGCTCATTTGAGACGAGGACCGACCAGGGCAGTACGCCTATCTCTTATGGACAGATTGATCCACCCTCTATAGATCGTATAGCTAGGATGGAGGCGAGTATTCAAGATTTACGCCAAACGATCAGATCCTTGATAGAGATCAGTCGAGCACGGAGATCGGATATTGCTCCACCTACGGTTGTTCCGAGACCAAGGCGGATTCGTACTGGTATATCAGCTCCTAGGCGTGTTCGCAGAGGCCGTGGAAGATTCTTTATGGGACGGTTATATCACTCTTACCCACGGGGTCAGCAGTCGTTGTTAGGATGTTTCTGGTGTGGGAGTCTGGATCACCGCATCATATTTTATACCGTGAGGCGACAGGGCGAGGCATCAGTTTCATATGTTACTCTATCACTTTCACCCCCTCCTCCGAGCGCATTACCTCCTACACCTGTTGTTGCTCCACACCAGATCGATGCCCATAGAGGCCGTGGTCGTGGCAGTCGTATTCCGAGAGGTAGAAGTGGCAGAGACGGACGACAGCTGGTCACTGGTAGAAGGGCAGGCCCTAGCTTTTGTGATGACTCCTCAGGACGTGCGGGCGTCGAGCATAGTCGTGATAGGTATTCTCTCGGTGTTTCCTTTTGTTGCGCGCTTTTGTTTGACCCAGTATCTACGCATTCTTTTTCATCCACACTTTTTGTACCTAGGTTTAGCCGAGAGTCGTCTTTGCTAAATCAGTTGCTTGTTGTGATTTCTCCCGTAGGCGAGTCTTTTGTCGTTCGACATGTTTTTCGATAGTGTTTGTTTTGTTCGTATCAGAGATAAGGATTTTTCTGTTGATTTGATTCTTCTCGATACGTTAGATTTCGACGTTCTTCTGGGCATGGACCGGTTAGCCACTTGTTATGCGTTCGTGGACTGCCGTGAGAAGGCAGTCAGAATTAGTTTTCCGGGTGAGCCGGTTCTTGTTATTCAGGGAGACCGTAGTGCCATCCTCCCTAGTCTGATTTCTTCCCTTCGTGCTATTCGGCTCTTGAGGAAAGGATGTCAGGGATTCCTAGCGTATATACGTGATACTGGAGCCGCAGAGGTCCCGCTAGACCAGGTTCCGATTGTGAGCGGGTTTTCCGATGTCTTTCCTGACGAGTTACCTGGATTGCCACCAGAGCGCGATATCGAGTTCTGCATTGACTTGATCCCCGGCATGGGGCCTATTTGTATACCGCCTTATCATATGGCCCCGACGGAGCTTAAAGAGCTTAAGGATCAGTTGCAAGATTTGCTGGATAAAGAGCTCATTTGTCCGATGTGTGTCACCTTGAGGAGCTCCTGTCTTGTTCGTCAAGAAGAAGGACGACAGTATGCGATTGTGCATAGATTATCATCAATCGAATCGAGTTACTGTGCAGAATAGATATCCTCTACCTCACATTGACGATTTGTTTGATCAGCTCCAGGGTGCGGAACATTTCTTGAAAATTGACTTGCGGTCGGGTTATCATCAGTTGCGGGTTCGGAATGATGACATTCTGAAGACTGCTTTACGTACACGTTACGGGCATTACAAGTTTTTGGTGATGTCATTCGGACTCACCAATGCCCCAGCTGCATTCATGGATTTGATGAACCGCATATTCAGGCCGTTTCTTGACCAGTTCATCACCGCGTTCATCGACGATATTCTAGTATACTCCCGGAGTCGAGAGGAGCATGAGCATTTGAGGATCACATTGCAGACTTTGAGGGAGCACCAGTTGTTCGCTAAATTCTCCCAGTGCGCCTTCTGGCTTGACAGCGTCGATTTCTTGGATCACATGGTTACGTGAGATGGTATACGTGTGGACCCGAAAAAGATCGAGGTCGTTCAGCACTGGCCCGGACCTGTATCATTGACGGAGGTTCGCATCTTCTTGAGTTTGGCCAGCTACTACCGACGCTTTGTTCAGGATTTTTCTCGTATCACTTCACCATTGACCGAGTTGACCCGGAAGGGAATTCCTTTTCTTTGGACCAAAGCATGCGAGCAGAGTTTTCAACAGTTGAAGACTCGTTTGACGACTGCACCAGTCTTATCTTTGCCTTCAGGGTCAGGCGGTTTTGTTGTCTACTCTGATGCTTCTCGAGTGGGTTTAGGCTGTGTGTTGATGCAGCACGGTAGGGTCGCCGCCTACGCTTCTCGACAGTTGAAGAAGCACGAGCAGAACTATCCCACTCATGACTTAGAGATGGTCGCGGTGGTTTTTGCACTCAAGATCTGGAGATGCTACTTATATGGCGAGTCGTGCCAGATATTTACGGACCACAAGAGCTTAAAGTACATTTCCAGCAGCAGGATCTAAATTTGAGACAGCGCTGTTGGATGGAGCTTATGAAGGACTATGACAGCGAGATTCTTTATCATCCGGGCAAAGCGAATGTTGTAGCCGATGCTTGAGTCGGAGGCCCGGAGGTAGCTTGTCCTATTTAAGCGCAGTTCAGAGACAGTCTTCCCGAGATTGGCAGATTTTATGTGACAGTCGAGTATAGTTTGAGTTTACTTCGACCGGAGGACAGATTGCTCATATCCGCGCCCGTCCACAGTTACTTGATCGTATCTGTGAGGTACAGTCCGGCGATGCTCGTTTGTCAGAGATCATGTTACAAGTTCGACAGGGTAGAGACTCAGAGTTCGTGATCGATGACCGGGTAGTGCTACGATTTGGGACTCGACTGTGTGTACCAGATTCCGAGGGACCGAGACGCGAGATTTTAGAGGAGGCGCATCAGTCAGCATATAATGTTCATCTGGATTCCACCAAGATGTATCATGACTTGAGAGATGTCTACTGGTGGGAAGGGATGAAGAGGGATGGACCAGGCAGAGAAGCTGCTCGGTGGCCTTGAAATGAGGGCTTTAGATCCTTAGCGTTGTTGGGCAAGATGCTACCCGCCAGGGATGGACCGAGCAGGAAGCTTCTCGGTGGCCTCGTGACGAGGGCTTTAGATCCTTAGTATTGTTGGGCAGGAAGCTACCCGCTAGGGATTGGCCAGCAGGAAATTGCTCGGCGGTCTCGTGATGAGGGCTTTGATCCATAGCGTTGTTGGGCAGGAAGCTATCCATTGCGGATTGGCCAGCTAGAAATTGCTCGGCGGCTTCGTGATGAGGTCTTCGGATCTTTAGCATTGATGGGTAGGAAGCTACTCGATAGGGATCGGCCAGCAGGAAATTGCTCGGTGACCTCGTGATGAGGGCTTTAGATCCTTAGCGTTGATGGGTAGGAAGCTAGCCGCTAGGAATGGACCGAGCAGTAAGCTGCTCGGCGGCCTCATGATGAGGGTTTTAGATCCTTAGCGTTGTTGGGCAGGAAGCTATCCTCTAGGGATTGGCCAGCATGAAATTTCTTGGCGGCCTCGTGATGAGGGCTTTAGATCCTTAGCATTGATGGGTAGAAGCTACCCGCTAGGGATTGGCCAGCAGGAAATTGCTCGGCGACCTCGTGATAAGGGCTTTAGATCCTTAACGTTGATAGGTAAGAAGCTACCCGCTTGGGATGGACCGGGCAGGAAATTTCTCGGCGGCCTCGTGATGAGGACGTTAGATCCTTAGCGTAGATGGGTAGGAAGCTACCTGCTAAGGATGGACCGGGCAGGAAATTGCTCGGCGGCCTCGTGATGAGGCTTTGATCCACAGCGTTGTCAGGCAGAAAGCTACCTGCTGTGGACGAGCAGGAAGACAATCTTCAGCCCTGCATGGAATTTTAGCATGGAAATAAAGGGAAATAGTTCAGATTGTAGGGAAACAAGAATATTTATTATCAAATAAGTACAGGTTATGTGATTCAGTTTAAATTCTCCTGCATTTAACAATAGGTTTCGGTAGGTGCCCTTGTTACTCGGATTTGGGTCAGTCGACGATGACCATGATCTGCCCGATCGTTAATTCCCCGGGAGGGGTTTGGTCTTTTTGATCCCGCTCCGCCTGCCGCTTTTCCCGTCGATATTTCTCCAGGTGGCCCGAGCGGATCAACTCCTCGATATAGTCACGAAGCTGCTTGCAGTTCTCAGTCGGGTGACCCTGCATCCTGTGATAGCTGCAGTACGGACCGCGGAGATGCTTGCCTGCTCTTTGGGTAACTGGTGGGAGCTCGAAGAACCTCTCGCTCTTTGCTTCCTCCAACAGCTCGGCTTGGGAGATATTCAGAGGAGTGTACTCCTGAAACCTCGGGGAGTAAGGTATTGGATGGTTGACTTTCTTTTTCTCTTTCGTGCTCCTTTTCTTCTGGTTGGCTTGATCTCCTTTGGGCAGGTTGGAGTTCACCTCAGACTCGAGTTGGATTTCCCGCTCAGTCCAATCTTTTACTTCGGCCATGGTCTTAAGTTGCGCTAATGCAAAAGAGCAGAGCCACTCTTTATGCCTAAGACCCGACCTCAATGTAGTGATAACTGTTTCATCGCGGTGCACGGGGACCTCCAAGAGAGCGTTGTAGAAACGAGTGACATACCCCTTGAAAGATTCCTTGTCCCCGCTCTTTATTGTGAACAGGTAATCGACCGTCCTTTTCTGTCGTCTTTTCCCGAAGAAGTGACCAAAGAACTGGGTAGCCGACTCATCAAAGGTCGAGATGGAGCATAGTGCCAGCCCCTGAAACCATTCCCGACCAGTCCAGATTAGGGTGGTGGGAAAAGCGCGACATTGAGCTGCGTCCGAGTTATCTTAGAAGCTCATGCCCGCTGTAAATACGTCCAAGTGATCTTTTGGGTCGGACTTCCCGTCAAAGAGCGCCACCTTAGGCGGCTTGTTCTTGGATGAAACACGTTCGGCCAGCAATTCCTCGGTGAAAGGCTTCGTGAGAGAACCCGCGGAATACCTAGCCTCTTCGCCGGATGGATGGCCGTCTCGCCGTATTCCCTCAATCTTCTTTTCGAGGGCCTCGAGTCGGTGGTGGTAACCCGAGGATTTAGCACAGTCAGAGTGGCGACTGTCCCCACTCCTGGTCTGAGCGGTGGTGCGGGTTCGATTCCGCTCTATCAGATTTCTCAGATCCTCGGGTGAGATTCTTCTCGAGTAGTCCTGACGTGCACCTCCGAGGTCTTGACGCGAGTGGGGTGTCGGTCATGCCTGAAAATAGGCGAGCTGACCGACACCTTCTCAGAGGGTGTGGGCGCGCGTCGGACTTCGAGGCGATGGCCCAGTATTCTCCTAGACCGGGGTGTGGAGCCTTCCGGAGCCCAGCGGGTCATGGAATCATGGCCCGCACATAGGCCATGGTTGCTGAAGGTGGCACGCCGGAGCTCGATGATGCTGAGGGGAGAGTGGGCATCGGCCCTTCTGCGTGCGTCGTTGTCTCCGGGGGGGACCGCAACCTGGTGAGCAGGGCCCGCCGCTTGAACGCGAACGAAGGCGTCCACCATCGACGTGAGACTGTCGATTCGAGCCGATAAGACGTTGATGAGGTTTGGAGGGGGGAGGAACCGCTAACGCCTCCGTTGTGGGGGGTGTGGAGGCTCGTGTTGGAATCATCGCGGCTTTCGCTTGCCATTAGGTCAAGGGCGGAAGATCAACTTCGATGAGTGGAAGAAATTTTCGATTCGTTCTCACAGACGGTGCCAACTGATGGAGGTTGGGATCTCACTCAGATGCTGTCCTCCGTCGATCCAATAGTGAGCGTCTTAGACGGTTGAGATTTGATTTGGCTATGGTTGAGCGTGTGGATCTCAATGGGTTGTATTTGGTGAGGAAGCCGAGCTACCTACAAAGAAGTCCCGAGATGGTTGTACCACCGAGGACCCTCCGACGATTAAGTTAGTGCCGAGGAATATTGGCAGAGTAGTGGCGTATAGGAATCAGATTCGAGTTACCTGAGTCGTCTGAGAGAGGGGTTTTTATAGTGGTTGCATGGAGCGAGCAGGTGCGAGATCTTCGCCGTCAGTTACGCCCCTGACGTTATGCCTGTGTGAATGATGGGATCTCTCCATTAATGACGGGATACGCTCATTAATGGAGGGATACGCCAGCGTGGGACGCGGGACGCGGGACGGCGGTTATCTCGCTTTGACGAGATACGCGGAGCCATTGCGGAAGCACTAGGGATCTGTGTTCTCGTTTGATTGGGATAGTTGGGGAGGCTTAGCTCGGCGGATGGATCGGTGACGAGTCGGGAGGTCGAGGAAGCTCAGCTCTGCAATAGCACAGAGGCGAGCAAAAGAGGAGGGGTGCAAGTTCGGCTGCCAGATTGCTCATGGGCAAGAAGTGGAGTGTCCACACTGATTTTACCTCGGTAGCTCCCAGGAGTCAAGTGAGTTGTCGCGGGTGACACGTCATTTGCCACGTGTCGTGATCTGAGAAATTCCCACTTATGAGTATGATCAGGCAGAAAGTCTTGCCTTACTTTTTTCTTTAAAATATAAAATAAAATTCAGATATTTAGTTCAACAAAGAGACATCATCATCTATTTAGCATTCAATTTGAGATGGGTGAGTGAATGAGACATGCCTCCCTTTCAAACAACAAATACTAAAGAGTTGACACTTCACACTATATCAAGTTGGAAAATACTGCTGCTAATTAAAATGAATAATTCAACATTAAATCATGTGAAAATTATTGGAATCGAATCAGCAACTCAATTGATTGCCAAATTGGATCAAATTTGGAGCTGGCACTTTTTGGAATCTCATTTGTCATTGCGAGCCCTCAAAAGTATATACACGTCTCAAAAGTGACAAAAGGATTTTCCATCTTCTAATATCTTCTCTCAAGTCTTAAGAGATCCAAAAAGCGGATCGGATTAAGATAAGTTTCAGAATCAGATTGCATACCTTCCTAGATTAGGAAGAAAACGGATCCATCATCCCACCGCGAGTCGAAAGTCAAAACTATATATGCTTCGTCAAGATATAATAAGTTTCAATAAAATTACTGCCGTATATATATAACCGTCAAAACATGTAATGAAGTTTGCCATACGAGCTGTCTTGCTATACGCGTAATGCTGAGTCCGCATTGTCTTTAGCAATTATTTTTCTTAAATGGTAATTCATGTAATAAAGTTTATAGACGTTAGATCATTGATGTGGCACTTTGCAAGTTGTGCTGACTGTATTTTCAGTTATCCATAATACCAGTGTTTCTTTTCCAAGTTGACCCTGTTAAACTAATGGTGCCCATGGTGGTGCTGACTGTATTTTTTTTATTTTAATATTTCAAATAATGCTTTGCTTATTTTAATGTATTTGATTATTATTTGTTCTTATATAATGCTAACTCTTTTTCAAAGTTGTGTCTCTCCCATAATTACAAGAGTGAAAACAACAAGGAGTATAAACCATTTGCTTAAATTTTTCAAGTTTTCTTTTTTAATATATACATGTTCTATTTTATTAGTTAAAATGCATAAAAATCCTCGAGGAGGGGGGAGGGGGTGGCATCGCTATCAACTATATGTTACTTTTCTGTATAATACAATGAGATACTTGTAACAAAATTAAATTCAAATACTTCGAGTTCTCCGATCTATTGTAAGCTTGATATTTAACTTAAGTTTATTACCAAGCCCTAGATAGATGACCCTAGAGGGACAAAAATGCAGCTCTAGATTTTTTTTTTTTTTTTTGTCTATAGAAGTTTATATTTAGCGAAGATAACAATATTGTTTACGACCAAATTAAGTAGATCGGTGAAACATATTAATGATCTTTCTCCTAACCTTTTTCTGCAAAAGCATACGATAAATGATCTAATTTATTTATAGGACGCTAACTGAGTTGTCATGTCATATCAATTGCTCTTTATATCGATAAACCAAGTTCCAAACGTGAATATCGATCGAATCTTATTTCAGACTTGATGATGCTCATAAATGCGAATTTCTCAGATCCCGACACGTAGCGGATGACGTGTCATCCGTATAAGTCCGCTAGATTTCTGGGGGCTACGGAGTTGGAATAAATATGATGCATTGGGGACGTTCCTCGGCACCTCGTCTCCGAGGTTGCATCCGACCTTTTGGAGACCTTTTCGGAGTACCTTCGATATTTGCCTAGCAGCCAGCCAACAGCTCACCTCCGAGCAATCCTACAACCGAGCTTCCACAGCCTCCTTGCTCATCTCCGAGCTGTTGCAGGGCTGAGCTTCCTCGGCCTCCCGGCTCGTCTCCGAGAGCGCGGAGCCCAAGCGCCCCCGCCACGGCTCCGTGTATCTCGCCAAAGCGAGATATCCTCCGCCCCACGCTCCGCGTCCCACGCTGGTGCATCCCTCCATTAATAAGCGTATCCCGCAATTAATGGACGGATCCCGCCATTGACGCGGACGTAATGCGGAGGCGTAACGAATGGCGAGGGTCTTACGCCGGCTCGCTCTATGCATCCACTATATAAACCCCTCTTTCAGACGATCCAGGTAACTCGAACTCATTCTAATATGCCGCTACACTGCTCTTATTCCACAATACTAACTTGATCGTCGGAGGGTCCTACGGTGGAAACCCATCCCGGGACTTCCTTTGCAGATAGGTCGGCATCGACACCGACCTATTGAGATCCACACGTTCAACCTCCACGTTAATCTCAACCGCTCGAAACCGCTCGCATCCAGATCGACGGAGGACAACATCTGAGGGAGATCACGATCTCCATCAGTTGGCGCCGTCTGTGGGAACCAGAAGGTTCTCCATCCATAAAGTTGATCTTCCGCCCTCGATCCGATGGCGAGCGACGACCGCGACGATCCCAATACGAGCCGCCCCACCCTCCATAACGAAGCGGGAGCGGTTCTACTCCCCCTCCTAATGTCATCAGCGCCTTATCCGTCCGGATTGACAGACTAACAATGATGGTGGATGCGCTCGTCCGTGTTCAAGCAGCGAGCTCTACCCACCAGACCACAGTTCCCCCTCCCCGGGATAATGATGTCCGTAGAAAGACAGATGGGCACGCTCAGGCCCTCGATCCCGTTCACGCTCATCTCAGCGTCACCGAACGCCGGCGTGCCGACTCTAGCAACCATGACCCGCTGGGCGCCGGACAGCTCCACACCCCGATCTCAGGGAAGACTAAGCTGTCGTTCCGACGCCCGCTGCGCGCTCACACCCCGTGAGGAGTTGTCGGTCAGTTCTCCTTCTTCCAGGCACGACCGGCGCCCCCAATCCCGTCGAGGCCTCGCAAACGGTGAACGTCGGCACTACTCAAGAAGGGCCTCGCCTGAGGATTTAAGAAATTTGATAGAGTGGAATCGAAGCCGCACCATCGCGCAGACCCGGAGCAGGAATAGCCGCCACTCCGACTGTGTTGAATCCTTAGGGTACCACCACAGGATTGAAGCCCTCGAAAAGAAAATTGAAGGCATACGACGAGATGACCATATGTCCGACAAAGGGGCAAAGTACTCCGCCGATTCGCTCACAAAGCCCTTTATAGAAGAGCTACTGGCCGAGCACTTCTTGTCCAGGAACAAGCCGCCTAAAGTGGCCCTCTTCGACGGGAAGTCCGACCCGAAGGACAACTTGGATGCATTTACGGCAGGCATGAGCTTTCAAGACAACTCGAACGCGGCTCAATGCAGAGCTTTTCCCACCACCCTAATCCGAGCTGGCCGGGACTGGTTCCGAGGGCTTGTTCCGCGCTCCATCTCGACCTTTGATGAGATGGCTACCCAATTCCTCGATCATTTCGTCGGAAACTGACGACAGAAGAGGACGGTCGACTACCTGTTCACCGTCAAGAGCAGAGACAAGGAATCCTTCAAATGGTATGTCACTCGCTTCTACAATGCCCTCCTGGAGGATCCCAAGCACCACGATGAAACAGTTATCACTGCGCTGAGGTCGGGTCTTAGGAATAAAGAGTGGCTCCGTTTTTATGCATTGGCGCAACCTAAGACCATGGCCGAAGTGAAAGTATGGACCGAGCGAGAAACCCAACTCAAGTCAGAGGTGAACTCCAACCTGCCCAGAGGCAACCACTGAAAGAAGAGGGACAGGGAAGAGAAAAAGAAAGTCAATCGTCTGAAACCTTATTCCCCGAGGTTCCAGGAGTACGCCCCTCTGAACATTTCCTAGATCAAGCTGTTGGAGGAAGCTAGAGGCGAGAGATTTTTTAAGCTCCCGCCGGCTATCCAAAGAGCGGGCAAGCGTCTCCGCGTCCTGTACTGTGCCAATCACAGGTCACAGGGTCACCCAATTGAGAGTTGCAAGCAGCTCCGTGACTACATCGAGGAGTTGATCCGCTCGGGCCACCTGGCGAAATACCTATGGGACAAGCGGCAGGAGGAACTGGAGCAAAAGGACCAAACCCCTCCCGGGGAATTAATAATCGGGCAAATCATGGTTGGTTTGGCGGATCTAACTCTGGGAAGTAGAGAAAACCACCGCCTATTGCCACTCGAGGGAGAAAGCGATCCACCCCACAAGAGATGCATGAAGGATGACCCGATCATCTTCACCGATGAAGACCTTCACGGTATATCACTTCCTCATAATGACCATCTCGTAATAACGGCCCGAGTCCACCGTTACGAGGTCCAAAGGATATTGGTCGATTTAGAGAGCTCGGCAGATATCCTGTTCCACGACTGTTTCCAGCATATGGGGTTAGCTCCATCCGACCTTCAGCCGACCTTCTATATCCTCTCTAGGTTCACTAACCATTCCGTCCCGGCCGAGAGATCGGTCACCCTCCTCCTCAACATTGGGAAACGGGCAATACGTGAACCATACCGGTTAACTTTCTCGTTGCTAAGGTCCCTTCATCCTATAACATTCTCCTAGGACGCCCTACCTTAAACGCTCTCCGGGCTCAGATCTCGACCTATCACCTTGTGCTCAAATTCCCTTTGGATAATGGGGGGATAGGCCAGGCCTATAGGGACCAGCAAACCTCCAGGATTTGCCTCACCTCGACGTCCCCCACCGGAGAGCAGGGCGACGATTTTGAAGACGCGTATGATTTCCAGGGGTTTTTAGATACACGCGACGACCAAAAGGAAGTTCGAGATGCCCCGGTGGAAGCATTGATGGAAGTCCCCCTCGTAGAAGGAGTCGATGTCCGGACAGTCCAGATCGGCTCTCTCTTGACAGAGTACCACCGCGAAGGCCTGATCCGGTTCATCCGAGATAACTCGAACGTATTCGCTTGGACACCAGCGGACATGCCTGGGATCAACCCTGAAGTGATTTCCCACAAGCTCGAGGTCGATCCGAAAACCCGTCCTGTCCGATAATAGAAAAGAAGTTTTGTGCCAGTTAAACAAAAGGCGATAGAAGACGAGGTGGATCGATTGTTCGCCACCGACTTCATCAGAAACCTGGACTGCTTAGATTGGATGGCGAATGTGGTCATAGTCAAGAAGGCAAATGGGAAATGGCGCATGTGCGTCGATTTCACGGATTTGAACAAGGTCTGCCCCAAAGACAACTATCCACTTCCTCGAATAGACCGGCTAGTGGACAGTTCGGCCGGCCACGAATTATTGAGCTTCATGGATGCTTTCTCCGGTAACAATCAGATCCGGATGAACCCGGCCGACGAAGAACTTATCGCCTTCACCACTGATCGGGGGGTATACTGCTACAAAGTGATGCCCTTCGGACTCAAGAACGCTGGGGCCACGTATCAGCGCCTGATCAACAAGCTGTTCAAACCGCAGATTGAGAGAAATTTGGAAGTCTACGTCAACGACATGCTCGTAAAATCGGCTTCGTCAGCCGGGCACACTAAAGATCTCGGCGAGACATTCAACGTCCTGCGCAAGTACAAAATAAAGCTGAATCCAGCTAATTGTGCGTTCGGAGTCATCGGTGGGAAGTTCCTCGGGTTCATGGTTACCCACCGAGAAATTGAAGCGAACCCAGAAAAAATCAGCGCCATTCTCAACATGGTAATACCCAAGAGCAATGTCAATATTGTTGGGATCCGATGCCCACACCGTGGAGGCCGCGGGCGAGTCGAAAGCGAAAACAAAAACTTTTTGCGGGAACTGGACATCCGAACCCAAGAATTCGATCCAAACATCCTAAACTAGAAAACTAAAACATACAAGTTTTGAGAAATACAACCTGTCGCGTGTCCACCCAATTGTGGAAGAACCCTCCAAGCTTGTAGCCGCCGGGATCGCGCTTGAGTATCGACCACCCTTTGCCGAAGACGATCCACCTGAGGGAACACAGAGGAGGCTCTAATTGATGGTCCAAACTTGATAGGTTTGGATGGCCAGTGATGTTGAAATACTCCACTAAATTTTATCTTTAGAAACTTGCTTAAAAATAAGAGCAAGAAGAAGAGGAGATGAGCTAGAGAAGAGCATGAAGCAACCATGGAGGAGATGATGAAAAATCATCAAGTCAACACTTGTAGAAAATAATGGCTACTAATATCAACCATGATGCAATAGTGCATCCAAATGAGATAACAATATAAAATTGCCAAGCCATGCCTCTTGACCATGCTCATGCCACCTCATTTCCAATTTAATTTTCTAAAAAAGAAAATCAAATATGATGTGTCCTTCTTCTAGAAGCATTCCCGTATAAATACGGAATACTTCACCTGGTATATGTAACGCTACACATACGCGTATCCGTATAAAAATATGGATAGCACCAAAGAGAGAAAATGAATAGTGAATAATAATACTAAAATATATATACCAAAATACATATATAAATATATGTACCACAAGCACATCAGCAAAACTAGCTGTATGTAACGGCTACCCAGATACTTGTCAAAAAAGGGGGTCGACAATCAAGTGCGTGCTTACCCTACTGAGCCTGAATGTGACAATCTTCGTACAGTTCGGTCTCTTCGCCAAAGAGTATCGCATATCGGATTTAAGGGATGGATAACGTCAGACCCCTCCTAACCAGATATGTCGTGTCGGAGTCAAGCTCATCACCAACTGAGATACTACTGATCAACTATCAGTAAATCTCGCCCACCGTGGCCACAAATTTCTGGTGATAGCCAACTGAACACCGCACGGCATCGACTCCTAATACCAGGTGTAGGTGTTTTTCATCACCCTATTGAGATGGGAATACACGCGCGCTTGTCAGGCGTATTACAGATTCCCCCTGTCTAGAGTAGGCTGGGGTTTATTGATTGTGGAGATCCGAATCTCCGGCAGACGCGGAATAAGCTGCCGTTAATTAATCCTCGCCTTTGGAGCGTAGTAACCTCTGATTGACGGGTCAAACTGGACATGCGAACTCAATGTGCAGTGTGCGTATGTGTGTCTTGAGGGGTTTTGGATATATCGGGGGCCTCGCAGAGTTTACGGGGGTCCCGCTACCCGGATAGCGGGCTGGGGGTCAAGAGGGCTAGCAGCGCCCCGTTAGAAATTTTTTCTAACAGGGGACAGTGTTGTGGAATGTGTGTATATAAAAAAAAAGAGGAAAAATAACGTCCAAAGGACGTGTGAGCGCTGGCGCCTCATGTTCCTAGCACGCGGGCGTTGGGCGCCAGCGCCCCATGTGCTTGGCACGTGGACGCTAGGCGTCAGCAGGAAAAGAGGCTTAGCCCCTACACTGGGAGTTGTACTCCCAATTGACTTTTGGAGTTGAACTCCCGACAAAGAGGACAAAGGGGCTTAGCCCCTGCACTGGGAGCTGTACTCCCAAAAAGAAAGATTTATTATTTTATATATATATATATATATATATATATATATATATATATATATTGTGGAGTTAAACTCCTAAGATATTTTTAGAGCTGATAAAAGGGGACCCCTTTTTCTCCCTTGAGCCCTGGATCTTCCCCAAAGTGGGATTTTTAGAGGTGGGTCTTCTTCTTCCTCCTCTCGATTTGCTGGATCTTGGAGAAAAAAAAGTGAGATTTTAAAAATCTCTCTTTTTGGAGATTTGATAGAAGATCCACATTCCCCTTCAAGGGTTTTGTGGTGAAAAACTATTTCTTTTTTGAAAAGAAAGAGTGGAACTCTTGATTTAATTCAAGAAAATGGAAGAAGGTTTAGATCCTTGAGTAATGAGAAGGAGGCACAGAAACCCTAATTTTGGGGAGAATGAATTATGTCTTCCATTTCATCATCATGTTGCCTTTTATAGGCTTACAAATTTATACATACCCTTTTGGGCTTTACAAAATGACATTTTGCCCATCCTATACCTCATGTGCTCATTTCTTTTGCACATGAGCCATGGGCTTTACAATAAGGATCGAAAAATTCAATGGTCACAATTATGGTTTGTGGCGCATGTAGATAGAGAACTATCTATACCAAAAGGATATGTATCTTCCGTTGCTAGGCGAAAAGCCTGAGAAGATGACCAATGAGACGTGAAATCTTTTGGCTAGGAAATCCCTGGCAACGATAAGACTATCGTTGACTCCACAGGTGGCCTTTAATATCTCAAAAGTGAAGTCAACCAAAGCGCTAATAACAAAGTTAGCGAAGTTGTATGAGAAGCATTCAACGTCAAAAAAGATATACTTGATGAAGAAGCTTTTCAACATGAAGATTGCAGAGAACGGTTAAGTGTCAACAGCGTGACAAGCTAACTAGAATCTGTTTCAATCGTATTTGAAGATGAGATTTGAGCCCTTTTATTACTATGTTCGTTGTCGGAGAGTTGAGAAAACCTAGTGATGGAAGTAAGCAATTCGATCTCAGGGACTCTCACGTTTAATGATGTGGTGAGTTGTATATTAAACGATGAGATGAGGAGAAGGTAGCGAGTAGGAGTTCGGGGACTTCTGCGCTTTCAGCGGAGAACCGCGGCAGGACGATGGAAAAGGGAAAAGGGAAGATGGGCAACTCAAAGAGTCAAGGAAAATCGAAAGGGAAGATCTAAGGCGGGTATTGGAACTGCAGAAAGAAGGGTCACAGAAAAAGCGAATGTAGACTCTTGAAGAAAGACTCAGATGGGAAGGCAGATGAAAAGAAAGCCAATGTGGTGTCTACATATGAACAAGGAGAACATGGGCTTTGTCTATCGACGAACAACAGCACAAATGCGGATACTCAGTTCCTAAATTCGGGGGTATCCTTTCATTGCACTTCTTGTCGGCATCACTTCAGCGAGTATGTTCAAAAAGATCTTGAACAGGTGACGGTGGGAAATGGTCAGCCGTGTAAGATCGTTGGCAAGGGCACGATCATTCTACAATCATCAGGAGGAGGTCAAATCAAGCTGAAGAACGCTAGGAATATTCCAGATTTGAAAAAAAAAGTCTAATTTACACAAGTTAGCTAGTCAACGAGGGTTACATGACAGTGTTTGGGAACTCTCAGTGGAATATTTTCAAAGGATTATTGATGGTCGCAAGGGGCAAGATGAGTGGTTCATTGTATTCCTTCAGTGGAAGTAGTGGAGATTTGGTTGCATAAGCGACGGGTTCATAGATAGATTCGAAGACTTCGTTGTGGCACAAACGATTAAGGCACTTCATTGAAAAGAACATGAAAATTCTTCAGGGTAGAGGGCTTCTTTCGGAGCTGAAAAATGTGGAGTTGGGGCTTTGTAAGAGCTGCGTTTGTGGGAAGCAAAGCGTGCTCAGATTTCATATTGGAGGCGTAGCTAAAAAGATCAAGAAGCTGGAGATGATGCATATGGACGTATGGGGTCCGGCCTCAATGGAGTCTTATGGAGGAAATCGGTACTTCGTGACGTTCATCGATGATGCAAGCTGGATGACATGGGTGTATACGATAAAGAAGAAGTTTAATATGTTTGGTATCTTCAAACACTGGATTACGCAGATTGAGAACCAAACGGGGACTAAGGTCAAATTCCTTCAGTCCGATAATGGAGGGGAATATTGCATACAGGAATTTGAGGCGTTTTGCTTGCAAAAAAGTATTCGTTAGTTGAAGACGGTACCGGAGATGCCACAGCAGAATGGCATCGCTGGAATAATAAACAGGACGATCCTAGAGCGAGTGCGGAGCATGACCTTAGATGCGGATGTGCCAAAATTTCTATGGGCAAGAGCTGTTGATGCTGCTGTGTATATGATCAAAAGAAATATGGAAAGTGAGGTTAATGGAGGCATTCCGGAAGAAATTTGGTCAGGTGAACTGGATAATTACTAGCATCTAAAAGTATTTGGTTGTATTGCGTATTATTTGATTGATAAGGCGGAAATGAGTAAGCTTGAATCCAAATCTAAGAAGTGTGCTTTCATCGGGTATGGTGTAGATGAGTTCAGATATCGGTTGTGGGATTAGACAAGTAAGAAGGTAATACGAAACCGGAACGTCGTTTTTGATAAGCAACACTTGTATAAAGAAGAGAAACAAACTAAGGATGGTGCAGTACATGAGTTTGTCGAGTTAGATGGAACTCAAGAGAGCGATTAAGTACCAACAGGTGGAGATTAGAATTTGGAGGAGACTGCAGTGCAGGATCAGATTCAAGAACATGTTGATAACTAAGTTCAGCAACCAGATATACCCGTTCTGAGAAGATCTACACGAGAGAGGAGGCTGCCTGATAGACTTGTTACCGACTTCATTTGGTACACAAATTCAGAAGAGCCTGAATCTCTTGCAGAAGCAATCGGCGATGATGCTAGCAAGCAGTGAGAGCAAGTTATGAACAAGGAGATGGATTCTTTGAAGAAGAACCGTACGTGGGATCTAGTGAAGCTACACAAGGGTTGAAAAACATTGCTGAATATGTGGGTGTACAGGATAAAAGATGAGGTTGATGGTGTGAAGCGGTAAAAGGCTCGCTTGGTACTCAAATGATATGCGCAAAAGCAAGAAATTGACTATGAAGAGATATTTTCCTCTGTGGTGAAGATAATATCAATTCGGGTGATTCTCGGTATCTTTGCGGCAGAGAATTTGCACTTAGAGCAGCTGGATGTGAAAACGGCATTTCTTTATGAAGATTTGGAGGAAGAGATCTATAGAATATAACTACCGGGATACGAGGTGAAGGGGAATGAAAATATGGTATGTAAACTGCGAAAGAGCTTGTACGACCTCAAGCAAGCTCCAAGAAAGTGGTATCTTAAATTCTATCAGTTTATGTTAGAGATGGAATTTGTGCGTCGTGAATCAGATCACTGTGTGCACGTTCAGACTTTCAAGGACGGAGACTATATTATTTTGTTGCTTTACATAGATAACATATTGGTAGCGGGTTTGAATTTCGAGAAAATTCAAAGTCTGAAGAAGATGATGGCTGAAAAATTCTCCATGAAGGAAATGGGAGTGGCCAAGAAAATTCTGAGTATGAAGACTGTGAGAGATAAGAAGCAACGAAAGTTGTGGTTATCACAAAGGAACTACATCGAGAAGGTCTTGAAGAAGTTCAATATGGACAAGTCAAAGCCGGTTAGTAGCCTTTCGTGAAGTACTTCAAATTCAGCAAGGAGTTGTGCCCAACAACTCAAGAGTAGAAAGATGAGATGGTAAGTGTACCTTATGTATCTTTGGCGGGAAGTTTGATGTATGCGATGATGAGTACGAGACCTGATACTGCATATATAGTGAGAGTTGTGAGCAGATATATGGAAAAACCCGAGGAAGGAATATTGGAATGCGGTGAAGAGGATTTTGAGGTATCTAAAGGGCACGTCAAGTCATTGCTTATGTTTCAGGGATGACTCTCTAAAGGTGCAAGATTACGTTGATGCGGACTACTCGGGTGAACGAGATAGTAGGAAGAGCACAACGGGGTACATATTCACGGTTGGAGGAACAGCGATGCGTTGAGTCTCTCAACTGCAAAAGATGGTGGTATTATCAACTACGGAGACTGAATACACGGCGATCACGGAATCCAGTAAGGAGATGATATGGTTGTAAGGGCTAATTGAAGAATTGGGGAAGAAACAAGACTTCAATACCTTGTGGAGCGACAGCCAAAATGCGATACATTTGGCGAAGAATGCGGCATATTACTTTCGGACGAAGCACATTAAGATGCGATACCACTTCATACGTAGAGCGATAGAAGATGGCGAGTTGACACTGCAGAAGATCATGAGAGAAAAGAATCCGGCGGATATGATCACCAAGATCGTAGACAGAGATCACTGTTGCAGGTTGGTGAATCTCTCCATGAAAATCTGATGAGGAGAGGGTAGAGCGGAGTCATGTGAAGTATACTAGCGTTGGGAATCATGGCCGAAACATCTCCAGGTGGGAGATTGTTAAATTGTGGAGAATAATTCAGGTTAGACGTCTGCAGAAGAAGAAGGCAGACGTTTAGACGTACAAGAGAGTATATTAGAAATTCAAAGCAACGACAGACGTTTGAAGGCCAAAAAGGAAGACGTCTGCGGAAGAAACAGAAGTCCAATCCAGAGTATCGACAGACATCTGGTGGCAAGAGTCCAGACGTCTGCCAAAGGAGCTAAATAGATACAGAATCAAAGCAAACGTCTGCCTAAGTGTGGGTTAGACGTCTGTCGTCATGATAACTGCTGCGAACAGAATTTCTGTAATTCGGGTTTATCTCTTATTTTGTGTAGGATTAGGGTTTGCCTCTAAATAGGGGCCTATCATATAATATTTGTACTGCTAAATTAAATAGAAAGGAGAGACTATTGTATTGAGAGGATAACGACTTAGAACTACAGAGGTTTGAAAGAAATATCTTAAGGTTTGCTCGTGGTGTATGTACTTAATTCAAGATTATAATAGACACGGTGGGTGGATCTCGTTAACAAATCTCTCGGCTCTTGTTTGATTCTTATATATTTATTCCCGCATCGTTATTCGTTTGTCTTTCGTTGTTAATTGCATGGTTGTTGTTATTGCGTGATTTGGTTTGTCACGAGTATTGTTCCGTGGATCGACTTCCCTCCCCAACACAGTTCTCTCTCCGCACTATAGAGATGTGCCAAGGATAGACCGCCGGGACCTGTATAGAGATAACTAATTGATTTTCTATGTGTCACACGACATCGGCTTAAAATTTTTAATAAAATGTACTAAGGTCTATAGTGAAAAATACTCCAAATGAAAATTTGGATTAATTTCTTGCGGCTAAGATTCAACAACTAACAAAACCATAGTTGTTGACCATACGAAGAAAAAAAATAACCTGGGTCTCTAGAATCACCAAATCAGTCTTCAAATTTTGGTTGAACAAATTTTAGTTTGTTACTCCATTGCTTGTGCCGACGTGATCCATAACTTTATTCAGTTAATATATAAGGATAATTTGGGCGGTGAAATAGGATAAAAGATTGATTTAATTAATCTCATATAGGATAATTTGGGCGGCCAGATATTTTGCAATCCCAAGAAGAGACGCAACCTTAATTTGTTTTCGTCCGGTTCAAGAAAGGCAGTTAACTTGATGTTTTGACCAAATATATTTTACTAATAATTTTGCTAGTTAATAGATAACCGAAGTCTCCAGAAAATCACGCATCCAATGCAACCAAATGAGAAGTTCTTTTGAATGGAGGAAAGTTGTCATACTAAGAAAAGAGATAGAAGTATGCCACAGGAGAGAGAGAGAAAAAATAATGTATATAGAATGATAGAGGAGTCATAAGAGAGAATTTTCTCCTACGGTGTCAAAATAATGCACCTTCCATAATTTTTTTCGATGATCGGCATCCATAATCGTCCTTTTTATCATATAAGATATGAATACACTAAATTTTATGTGATTCCATTACCTTTTCACCGACAATAGAACTTTTTACATCGATAATTTAACGGTGAAAAGGTGGTGGAATCACATGAAATTTGATATATTCATATCTTATATGATAAAGATGCTGATGATGGGTGCCGATTGTCGGGAAAAATCACGGAGGATATAATTTTTTGATGCCACCTAAAGAAATGCCTTCCAGGTCTTCTTTCCTTGATATATATATAGAGAGAGAATAATGGAGGAAAAATGCTGAGGGAATTTTCTCCTATGGCGTCGAAAAATACATCCTCTCTTATTTTTTCCGACGATCGGCACCCACCATCTTCATCGTTATCATCTAAGATGTGTGTACACCAAATTTCATGTGATTCTACAACTTTTCACCGTTGATTTAGCAATATAAAAAGTTCTATTGTCAGTAAACCGTTAATTTTGAACCCACTAAATCAACGGTGAAAAAGTTGTAGAATCACATAAAATTTGATGTACCCACATCTTTCCCTCTCCTATGGCCTCTTTTCTCCATTATTCACACACACATAAGGTTAATTGAGGAACGGTGCCATAGGAGAGAATTTTCTCTTATGGCGTCGGAAAAACGCACCCTCCATTGTTTTTTTCGACGATCGGCATATATCACCTCCATCTTTATCATCTAAGATGTGGATACACCAAATTTCATGTGATTATACAATTTTTTCATCGTTGATTTAATTGTGCAAAATTAATGGTTTACCGACAATAAACTTTTTACATTGCTAATTAACGCTAATTAACGGTGAAAAAATAGTGGAATCGCATGAAATTTGGTGTATGCGAATCTTAGATGGTAACGATGATGATGATGGATGCCGATCGTCGGAAAAAATGGTGGAGCTTGTATTTTTTCGACGGTAATGGAGAAAAGATGTCATTGGAGGGAATTTCCTCCTATGGTGTCGAAAAAATACAACCTCAATCGTTTTTTCCGACGATCGGCACCCGTCATCTTCATCGTTATCATCTAAGATATGGATACACCAAATTTCATGCGATTCTACAACTTTTTCACCGTTGAATTAATGGGTTCAAAATTAACAGTTTACCGACAATAGAACTTTCTACATATATATGAGAATAATGGAGGAAAGATGCCATAGAAGGGAATTTCCTCTTATGGCGTCGAAAAAATACCTCCTCCATAGTTTTTTCCGACGATCGGCACTCATCATCTTCATCGTTATCATCTAAGATATGAGTACACCAAATTTCATGTGATTCTACAACCTTTTCACCGTTGAATTAGTGGGTGAAAAATTAACGGTTTACCGACAATAGATCTTTTTACATTGCTAATTCAACGGTGAAAAGGGGGTGGAATCACATGAAATTTGGCGTATCCACATTTTAGATGGTAAAGAAGAAGACGATGAATGTCGATCGTTGAAAAAAATGGTGAAGGATACAGATTTTTGACGCCGCATAACGAAAAAGCTTCCTAAACCCTCTTTTCTTCATTATTCTCGTGTCTCCGCACGCGCGCGTGTATGTATATATATATATATATATATATATATATGAAAACGAAAACGAAATCGAAGATGCCATATGAGTAGGTTTATTCTTATTGTGTCGAAAAAAGTAAACACTCCACCAATTTTTTCGATGATCGGTATCCACCATATTTATCTTCATCATGTAAGAAGTGGATAAACAAAATTTAATGTCAATCCAATGCCCCTTCACCGTTGAGTTTGTGATGTAAAATTAATGGTTATCCAAAAGTATTACGATTTTAGTATTTTTACATCACAAAATCAATGTTGAAAGAGTGATGGATTCACATCAAATTGGTGTATTCATATCTTGCACGATAAAGATGAAGGTTATGAATGCCGATCGTTGAAAAAATTGATTAAGTGTTGACTTTTTTCGACGCCATAGGAAAAAACTTCCTCCTATGGCACCTGAGATTCCCCTCTCTCTATAATGGAGGAAAGAGGCCATAGGAGAGGATTTCCTCCTATGGCGTTGAAAAAATACAAGCTCCACTATTTTTTCCGACGATCGGCATCCATTATTATCATCATTATTATCTAAGATGTGCATACACCAAATTTTATTTTATGTGATTCCACCATTTTTTCACCGTTGAATTAGCAATGTAAAAAGTTCTATTGTCGGTAAACCATTAATTTTGCATCAACTAAATCAACGGTGAAAAATCGTATAATCACATGAAATTTGGTGTATCCACATCTTAGATAATAAAGATGGAGGTGATATACGCCGATCGTTGAAAAAAATCATAGAGGGTGCATTTTTCCGATGCCATAGAAGGAAATTCACTCCTATGGCACCTTTCCTCCATTAACCTCATATATATATATATATATATATATATATATAGAGAGAGAGAGAGAGAGAGAGAGAGAGAGAACAATGGTGGAAGAGGCCATAGGAGGGAATTTCCTTCTATGGCGTCGATAAATAGAGAGAGAACAATGGTGGAAGAGGCCATAGGAGGGAATTTCCTTCTATGGCGTCGATAAATTACACCTTCCTCCGTTTTTTCCGACGATCGGCACCCATCATCTTCATCGTTATCATCTAAGATGTGGGTACACCAAATTTCATGTGATTGTACAATCTTTTCACCGTTGATTTAGCAAAACAAAAAGTTATGTTGTCGGAAAACCGTTAATCTTGAACCCATTAAATCAACAGTGAAAAAATTATACAATCACATGAAATTTGGTGTACCCACATCTTAGATGATAACGATTGAAGATGATGGGTGCCGATCGTCGGAAAAAACGTGGGAGTATGCATTTTTTTGACGCCGTAGGAGGAAATTCCCTCCTATGGCATCTTTCCTCCATTATTCTCGAGAATAATGGAGGAAAGATGCCATAAGAGGGAATTTCCTCCTACGGCGTCAAAAAAATACACCATCCATCGTGTTTTTCGACGATCGGAACCCATCATCTTCATCGTTATCATCTAAGATGTGGGTACACCAAATTTCATGTGATTCTACAATTTTTTCACCGTTGATTTAGCAATGTAAAAAGTTCTATTATCGGTAAACCGTTAATTTTGAACCCACTAATTCAACGGTGCAAAAGTTCTAAAATCAAATGAAATTTGGTGTACCCATATCTTAGATGATAATGATGAAGATGATGTATTCCGATCGTCGAAAAACACGACGGAGGATGTGTTTTTTCGACGCCATAAGAGGAAATTCCCTCCTATGGAATCTTTCCTCCAAATGGCGTTGTTGCCCCTAGGGCTCCGCGGTAAGGCCGTCACGAAATCCATAGTAATGTGCTCCCATTTCCATTCTGGTATCGGAAGCGGTTGTAACAATCCTGCTGTCCACTGATATTCCGCCTTCACTTGCTGGCATACCAAACACCTGGATACGAACCGCGCAATTTCTCGCTTCATCCCGTTCCACCAAAAATACTGCTTTAGGTCTCGATACATCTTCGTACCTCCCGGATGAACAGAATAAGCTGAACTATGCGCCTCAGTCAGTACTTATTCTCGAACATTCCCCTTGGGTACGCAGAGCCTGCTCCGGAATCTCAAAGAACCGTCTTCATGTATGATTATGTCCATTCTCAGCCCGGCTTCTACTTGCGCTCTGAACTTTTGCAATCGAGGATCATCCGCTTGTGCAGCCTTGATGCGATCCACAAGGGAAGATTGCACCTGTAGTTGCCAAAATTGACTGAGTGCGCTCGGTGTGACGACCTCAAGCTCGAGTCTCTGGAAATCCTCAATGATGCCCCTCTGACTGGTCAATATCATGATCGCTGGCTTGCGACTGAGAGCATCTGGTATAAGATTTACTTTCCCCAGGTGATACTGAAGGTCCAAGTCGTAATCCGCCATCAGTTCTAGCCATCGGCGCTGCCTCCTGTTTAGTTCTTTCTGAGTGAGGACGTACTTCAGACTCTTATGATCCGTGTACTCTTTTACCTTCTCGCCAAAAAGACAATGCCTCCAAATTTTCAACGCAAAAACCACTGCAGCTAACTCCAAGTCATGCGTAGGGTAGTTCCTCTCGTGATTTCTCAGCTGTCGAGAGGCGTAAGCAACCACCCGACCGTGCTGCATCAGAACACAGCCTAATCCCTTCCCTGAGGCATCACTGTGTATCACCAAACCACCGGAATCATCTGGTACTGTAAGAATGGGCGCCGTGGTTAACTTCTGCTTCAGTGTGTCAAATGCCTGAGTACACTCCTCTGTCCATGCAAATGGTACATCCTTCCGTGTCAGACTCGTCAACGGTTCAGCGATTCTTGAAAAGTCCTGGACGAACCGCCGATAATATCCTGCAAATCCCAGAAAGCTTCTGATCTCGGCCACTGACTTCGGCGTTGGCCAATCTCTGACAGATTCTATCTTTGCCGGGTCCACTGAGATCCCTTCGCCCGAAACGATGTGTCCCAAGAACTGAACCTTGTCGAGTCAGAATTCACACTTGCTCAATTTCGCATACAGCTTCTCTTCCCGAAGAATTTGAAGAACAGTGCGTAAATGCTCAACATGCTCCTCCCGGGTCTTCGAGTAGACTAGTATATCGTCGATAAATACAACGACAAACGTGCCCAAGTACTTTGCAAACACCCTGTTCATCAAATCCATGAATATCGCTGGAGCATTGGTAACACCGAACGGCATCATAAGGAACTCATAATGTCCGTATCGGGTCCTGAAAGCCGTCTTGCATACAACCTCGGCTGCTACTCTGATCTGATGATAGCCGGAACGGAGATCCAACTTCGAATATACCTTGGCCCCACTTAGCTGATCGAATAAGTCGTCGATGCGCGGGATTGGGTACTTGTTCTATATTGTGATTTTGTTCAGCTCCCGGTAATCTATACACATCCGCAGCGATCCATCTTTCTTCTTCACTAACAGAACTGGTGCACCCCATGGTGAAACGCTTGGCCGAATAAATACCTTCTCTAAGAGTTCTTCAATTTGCTTCTTCAATTCTGCCAACTCAACCGGTGCCATTCTGTATGGGGCCTTGGAAACTGGTGCTGTACCTGGAGTCAAATCGATCGAGAATTCCAAGACGCGTGGAGGTGGTAATCCTGGTAAATCTTCAGGGAACACGTCCAGAACACCCCGAACAATCTCTGGGGCTGGGCTCTCATCCATCTCCATAGCTGTCAACTCTTTTGGCTTGGCTCTATACTTGACTGGCTTCAAAGGTTCGCCCCCGCCTTCGAAAATAAATTCTGGGTGATTGGGAATGCGGAAGATCACATTCCTTGCTCGTTAATCAATAACTGCATGGAAGGTACTCATCCAATCCATCCCGAGGATCGTGTCATAGCTGCCTGTTCCAAGTCCTCTTCTGGATCCTCTTCCATAGGGTCTTCCTCAGGATCTTCCTCTTCAGGATCCTTATCGGGTTCCTCCTCTACCGCATTTCCCTGTGGATCCTCTCCTATTGGGTCCTCTTCATCGTCAGAATCATTAATCATATTGATCTCTGGAGCTACGACATCGATTCCCTCGTCCTCGTATTCGCAGTCGTTGAATATGACCTGTGGACCATCGACCTCGTCATCTGAACTCACTAATATACAGTTGAAAGAGATGCATGACCGATTGTCCTCATCAAGAAGCGGTGCTGTCCCAGGGTTGGCCATGGCCAGAAAAGTAAGGGTCATGATCAGATAGTGGAACACGAAGGGAAATACCGATTAATGATGCGGAACACGAGGAAAGATAAAGTAGATAAGATTCAGAACATGAACTTGAGTGGTGATGCACAAGTAGTTGCACAAGTAGTATATGGAAGTGAAAGTAAGGAAACAAAGTATGATTCAAGGGACCCCTAAATTGAACTGCAATTTTATTCTAAACCCGGCGCTCTGATACCAACAAAACCATGTCATGCCCCGCTTACCAAAATACGGAAAACGAGGGATGACTAGGCCAGCCATGTTCCTACGGTCAAAGAATAATCCCGCCGTAGTCACACTTCGGCTTCTAGCATTACATGGTAATCAGTAAAATGCAATACGGGTAAAGAGAATGCAGTCACTAAAACTATCCGGTATAAAGAAATCTGAGCTCAATGGAACTAAGCAAACGGGCAACTAGCCAGGAATATCGATGTAGAAATGTAACTGGCTTACTAGTCTGGATCTTCACGGTCTTCTCGAGGTCAGGCGAATCCACCTCTATCACTGAGCATGCATACTCAGGTCATCAGAGCGACACAATAGCAATATTATAACAACAACCAAAGGCAAGAAAATAAAAGTAATAATGATGAGGATAAAATGCAGGTAATCAATATGTCACTAACTGATGCAAAGTATG
Source organism: Agapanthus africanus (assembly GCA_030015575.1). Lineage (NCBI taxonomy): Eukaryota > Viridiplantae > Streptophyta > Magnoliopsida > Asparagales > Amaryllidaceae > Agapanthus > Agapanthus africanus. Next base: position 332,845,753 of record JASDDO010000024.1, on the reverse strand, counting down.
ATTTGTGTCCCTATCAGTCTCTAAGTCATGTTTGAAATCGAATTGTGGAAAGGAGGATCATGTTTAACGAGGGTCTTGTACATACCCGAGACAACGGCCCACACGCCCAGGACATAACACTGTCAGCCGGATCGCTAGATCCTACCTAATATATATAAGAGTCGCTGTTCGAATGATCATCCTCTAAATCACGGTCCCCGCTAAATACGATGCACTTTCCACTTCGATTTACCCTTTTTCCCCAGGTTTACACTATTGATATGGTTTAGTCGTGTACAAGTATGCACCAATAACACAGTTTTATCACTGTTCACTGTATTATTCACTGTCATGAATCATTCACCTTTTCATTGGTGTACTTGGCACTCCTAAACCAATACCATTCACGCACGATAATGCATTGTATACTGAATAATAACGCGCACTATCACTAGCTACATGTCAATCGGGTAAGGTATGTACATTTATGCAGTTAACAAGTCATGTGTAATATGAACTAGTATGCACCTCATGAGCTTATAAAAATTACAGTAAATCATACGTTCAGAATTTAGCGAAACGATACAAATACGGTAACAATTAGACTTAGTCTTCAGTTCATTAAAATTTGTTTCAGTGCAATCGGATTTCTGGTATTCAAGTTACATCCATTTCAATTTAAGTGCTCGCTGCAGGAAATTCAGTTTCTGAACTGAACGCCCGTTTCGCGACACGATTTTTACCTAGTTGGGATCATAATTTAGCGAAACTACAGTTGAATGAAATATAGGTTTTTCAAAAGGGTTTCCAACGCAACATACGTATTCTCAATCGCGTCTCTACGTCAGAAGTTATGTACTGTTCAACGCTAGGGTATCAGTTCTGTTTCTGTTTGGGACTGCTATACGTCCTGTTCTTTTAAATTGCAGTTTAAATAGTAAACGGTGATAAAAGGGGGTGAAATCACTTGATTTATTTAGCTAACAGTTTCATTTTCAATAAAGTATAGGGTTCCGCAATACACAAGTTCAGGTAGCAAAATAGTAAGCATTACGAGATAGAAATCAACAGCCAGAGCTGCTCTGGACTGCAGTCCAGAGCCGCTCTCCGAATCAGTTCTTGTTATATTTTCAGTACAGAAACAATTAAAAACTTTTATAGGGTTCCAGGTTGTCGAGTCGGCTTCGATTTGAGACCTCGAACGCATCATTTCAATATGCACACAATTAATTATGATTTCAACAAGTTTCAGACGCGGGAAATATTCAGTTTTAACGGGTGTACTTGGGGGTGATCGTTCAAGCCAGTAACGATTATATTTTCCAGTAAACTTTCACCACAATGTTCATTGACACACGGGCCAGCATATGTAATCAAGTTCCGCCAGTTTAAGGGAAGGTTTTCATTCGGGTCTTGCATCAAACACTTATGTCTTATAAGTTTTCACGAGTTTTGAACACGGAATTAATAGGTTTTAGAAATGTAACAGTAATAACTAGCATGTAGCAAGTAGGGTACTTACCTGGAGACGTTTTGGTGACGCACGGCAGCGGAAACGGCACGAACGCGCGACGAACGGCACGGTTTGGATTCACGGCCTTGGCTCGCGTTTCGGGTTCGTCGTCGGGGGTGCCCGGGGATGGCTTGCGATCACTGGAAGCGGAGTGGGGGTTCTGTGGATCTCCTGGGGTGTGCTGGGGTCGAAGATGGTCGGCGGTGGTCGCTCTGGCGATGGGCATAGTGGGGGTCGTGTGTAGGGTTCGGAGTTTGGTGGCGAGGAGTTTGGTGTGGGTTTGGAGGAGGTGAGGGTGATGCAGAGGATGCAAAGGGTCGACGAGGTGGTTCAGGGAAGTTGGGAGCTCGCCGGCTCGGAGGGTCCAGGTGGTGCGGTGAGGGCTCGGAGGTGGGTTGAGAGTGGTGAGGAGGGGTTAGGCAGTGTAGGGGGCTTGAGTTCTGGAGAGGGAAGCGAGGGAGTCGCCGAGGTGACAGTCGTCGTCGTCGGCGTCGTCGTGGGTGAGGCTCGGAGTTGGGAGTTTTCTGTCTTTTTTTTAGTGAGGAGAGAAGAGTGGAGATCGAGAGTGAGGAGGGAGAGAGGAGAAAGGGGCGGGGTGAGATTGAGGAGCTCGTGGGGCGCGCGGTCGTGGGCGACGAGAGCGGAACGTGGGGCGGCGAGGCCACGTGGGCGCGCAACGTGGGAACAGTGAAGGAAAACGAGCGGGAAATATAAAACGAGTAGGGAAGAAGGGTTAGGGCACGGGCCGGGTCGGGTTTGGTTTGCTCGGGCAGGGCTTGGAACCTTGGGCCGGGCCGGGGGGATTTATGGTTTTAATTAATCTTTTTATTTGTTTGGGCTATGGAATTGCTGGGCTTGGGGATAGGGAATTTAATTAGTTTTAGTTTATATATTTTCTGTTGGGCTGGGTTTTATTTTATTTACTTTTAGATTTTGTTTGGGAAAAATATATATGTATAGTTTTGTTTTTAATGGTTTAGAAAGATTTAAATACGAAAAATCTAGCAACCAATTTCCTACAAAAATACGTGGGAAAAGAAAAGGAAATATTCGGGGATTTAGGGAAATAGAGAAAGATTTTCATTGATGGAAACGAGAATTTACAACATACCCCCCTTACAGAAATTTCGTCCTCGAAATTTAACAAGGATACAATGAACCAAAAGTACTAATCAAAAAGATGTGGAAAACGCGCATGGATATCTTCCTCATGCTCCCAGGTAGATTCTCATGGGTAACGACCACCCCAAGATACTCGGACTAACGGAATGACCTTGTTCTTCAGCACTTTCGCTCTGCGGTCGAGGATGGTGGTGGGCTGCTCCTCGTAAGATAGGTCGGTACCCAAAGCTAACTCCGAATAGTCCAGAACATGGCTCTCATCCCGAACGTAACACCATAACTGAGACACGTGGAAGGTATTGTGCACACCAGCTAGCGATGGAGGCAAGGCAAGTCGATAGGCCACCTCTCCTACTCGCTCTAGCACCTCGAAAGGTTCGATGAAACGGGGACTGAGTTTCTCGCGACCTCCGAACCTGATAACTCCACGGGGAGGGGAAATCTTCAGGAACACGTGATCTCCGACTTCAAATTCTAGCACTCTCCTGCTGGTATCTGCCCAACTCTTCTGTCGATTCTGAGCCGTCTTAATGCGCTGCCTGATCATTTGGACCTTGTGGACTGTCTGAACAATGAGCTCGGGACCCAGTAGTCTTCATTCTCCCACATTATCCCAACAAACTGGGGATCGACACTTCCGCCCGTAAAGTGCTTCGAAAGGAGTCATCTGAATGCTAGCCTGGTAACTGTTGTTATAAGAGAACTCAACTAGATGCAGATGATCTTCCCAGGAACCCTGAAAATCCAAGATGCAGGCCCTTAACATATCCTCGAGTGTATGAATCGCACGCTCAGATTGTCCGTCCGTCTGTGGGTGATAAGCTGTACTGAACTTGAGGCGTGTACCCAAACTCTCCTGTAAGCTCCTCCAAAAGTGCGAAACAAATCCGGTGTCTCGATCTGACACAATGCTGACCGGAACACCGTGAAGTTACACTATCTCCTGCATGTATCACTCTGCCAGTGACTCTATTGACTGTCCCACTCGGAATGGTAAGAAGTGTGCAGCTTTCGTGAGGCAGTCGACGATAACCCAAATGGCGTTGTTGCCCCTAGGGCTCCGTGGTAAGGCCGTCACGAAATCCATAGTAATGTGCTCCCATTTCCATTCTGGTATCAGAAGCGGTTGTAACAATCCTGCTGTCCTCTGATATTTCGCCTTCACCTGCTGGCATACCAAACACCTGTATACGAACCGTGCAATTTCTCGCTTCATCCCGTTCCACCAAAAATGCTGCTTTAGGTCTCGATACATCTTCGTACCACCCGGATGCATAGAATAAGCTGAACTATGCACCTCAGTCAGTACTTCTTCTTGAACATTCCCCTTGGGTACGCAGAGCCTGCTCCCGAATCTCAAAGAACTGTCTCCATGTATGATTATGTCCGTTCTCAGCCCGGCTTCTACTTGCGCTCTAAACTTTTGCAATCGAGGATCATCCGCTTGTGCAGCCTTGATACGATCCACAAGGGAAGACTGCACCTGTAGTTGCCAAAATTGACTGAGTGCGCTCGGTGTGACGACCTCAAGCTCGAGTCTCTGGAAATCCTCAATGATGTCCCTCTGACTGGTCAACATCATGACCGCTGGCTTGCGACAGAGAGCATCTGGTACAACATTTACTTTCCCCGGGTGATACTGAAGGTCCAAGTCGTAATCCGCCATCAGTTCTAGCCATCGGCGCTGCCTCATGTTTAGTTCTTTCTGAGTGAAGACGTACTTCAGACTCTTATGATCCGTGTACAGTTCTACCTTCTCGCCCAAAAGACAGTGCCTCCAAATTTTCAACTCAAAAACCACTGCAGCTAACTCCAAGTCATGCGTAGGGTAGTTCCTCTCGTGATTTCTCAGCTGTAGAGAGGCGTAAGCAACCACCCGACCGTGCTGCATCAGAACACAGCCTAATCCCTTTCCTGAGGCATCACTGTGTATCACCAAACAACCGGAATCATCTGGTACTGTAAGAATGGGCGTCGTGGTTAACTTCAGCTTCAGTGTGTCAAATGCCTGAGTACACTCCTCTGTCCATGCAAACGGTACATCCTTCCATGTCAGCCTCGTCAACGGTTCAGCGATTCTTGAAAAGTCCTGGACGAACCGCCGATAATATACTGCCAATCCCAGAAAGCTTCTGATCTCGGCCACTGACTTCGGCGTTGGCCAATTTCTGACAGATTCTATCTTTGCCGGGTCCACTGAGATGCCTTCGCCCGAAACGATGTATCCCAAGAACTGAACCTTGTCGAGCCAGAATTCACACTTGCTCAATTTCGCATATATCTTGTCTTCCCTAAGAATTTGTAGAACCGTGCGCAAATGCTCAACATGCTCCTCCCGGGTCTTCGAGTAGACTAGTACATCGTCAATAAATACAACGACAAACGTGTCCAAGTACTTTGCAAACACCATGTTCATCAAATCCATGAATATCGCTGGAGCAATGGTAACACCGAACGGCATCACAAGGAACTCATAATGTCTGTATCGGGTCCTGAAAGCTGTCTTGCATACATCCTTGGCTGCTACTCTGATCTGATGATAGCCGGAACGGAGATCCAACTTCGAAAATACCTTGGCCCCACTTAGCTGATCGAATAAGTCGTCGATGCGTGGGACTGGGTACTTGTTCTTTATTGTGATTTTGTTCAGTTCCCGGTAATCTATACACATCCACAGCAATCCATCTTTCTTCTTCACTAACAGAACTGGTGCACCCCATGGTGAAACGCTTGGCCGAATAAATCCCTTCTCCAAGAGTTCTTCAATTTGCTTCTTCAATTCTGCCAACTCAACCGGTGCCATTCTGTACGGGGCCTTGGAAACTGGTGCTGTACCTGGAGTCAAATCGATCGAGAATTCCAAGACGCGTGGAGGTGGTAATCCTGGTAAATCTTCGGGGAACACGTCCAGAACATCCCTAAAAATCTCTGGGGCTGGGCTCTCATCCATCTCCATAGCTGTCAACTCTTTTGGCTTGGATCTATACTTGACTGGCTTCAAAGGTTCGCTCCCGCCTTCGAAAATAAATTCTGGGTGATTGGGAACGCGGAAGATCACATTCCTTGCTCGGCAATCAATAACTGCATGGAAGGTACTCATCCAATCCATCCCGAGGATCGTGTCATAGCTGCTTGTTCCGAGTCCTCTTCTGGATCCTCTTCCGTAGGGTCTTCCTCATGATCTTCCTCTTCAGGATCCTTATCGGGATCCTCCTCTATCGCATTTCCCTGTGGATCCTCTCCTATTGGGTCCTCTTCATCGTCAGAATCATTAATCATATTGATCTCTGGAGCTACGACATCGATTCCCTCATCCTCGTATTCGCCGTCGTTGAATATGACCTGTGGACCATCGACCTCGTCATCTGAACTCACTAATATACAGTTGAAAGAAATGCATGACCGATTGTCCTCATCAAGAAGCGGTGTTGTCCCAGGGTTGGCCATGGCCAGAAAAGTAAGGGTCATGATCAGATAGTGGAACACGAAGGGAAATAACGATTAATGATGCGGAACACGAGGAAAGATAAAGTAGATAAGATTCAAAACATGAACTTGAGTGGTGATGCACAAGTATCGTACTGCAACTGCTGAAGAAAGATAAGAGTAGTTGCACAAGTAGTATATGGAAGTGAAAGCAAGGAAACAAAGTATGGTTCAATAGACCCCTAAATTGAACTGCAATTTTATTCTAAACCCGGCGCTCTGATACCAACAAAACCATGTCACGCCCCGCTTTCCAAAATACGGAAAACGAGGGATGACTAGGCCAGCCATGCTCCTACGGTCAAGGAATAATCCCGCTGTAGTCACACTTCGGCTTCTAGCATTACATGGTAATCAGTAAAATGCAATACGGGTAAAGAGAATGCAGTCACTAAAACTATCAGGTATAAAGAAATCTGAGCTCAATGGGAGTAAGCAAACGGGCAACTAACCAGGAATATCAATGTAGAAATGTAACTGGCTCACTAGTCTGGATCTTCACGGTCTTCTTGAGGTCAGGCGAATCCACCTCTATCACTAAGCATGCATACTCAGGTCATCAGAGCGACACAATAGCAATATTATAATAACAACCAAAGGTAAGAAAATAAAAGTAATAATGATGAGGATAAAATGCAGGTAATCAATATGTCACTAACTGATGCAAAGTATGATCTGTGTCCCTATCAGTCTCTAAGTCGTGTTTGAAATCTAATTGTGGAAAGGAGGATTATGTTTAACGAGGGTCTCGTACATACCCGAGACAACGGCCCACACGCCCGGGACATAACCCTGTCAGCCGGATCGCTAGATCCTACCTAATATATATAAGAGTCGTTGTTCGAATGATCATCCTCTAAATCACGGTCCCCGCTAAATACGATGCTCTTTCCACCTTTTCCCCAGATTTACACTATTGATATGGTTTAGTCGTGTACAAGTATGCACCAATAACACGGTTTTATCACTGTTCACTGTATTATTCACTGTCACGAATCATTCACTTTTTCATTGGCGTACTTGGCACTCCTAAACCAATACCATTCACGCACGATAATGCATTGTATACTGAATAATAACGCGCACTATCACTAGCTACATGTCAATCGGGTAAGGTATGTACATTTATGCAGTTAACAAGTCATGTGTAATATGAACTAGTATGCACCTCATGAGCTTATAAAAATTGCAGTAAATCATACGTTCAGAATTTAGCGAAACGATACAAAGACGGTAACAAGTAGACTTAGTCTTCAGTTCAGAAAAATTCGTTTCAATGCAATCGGATTTCTGGTTTTCAAGTTACAGCCATTTCAATTTAAGTGCTCGCTACAGGAAATTCAGTTTCTGAACTAAACGCCCTTTTCGCGACACGATTTTCACCGAGTTGGGATCATAATTTAGCGACGCTACTGTTGAATGAAATATAGGTTTTTCAAAAGGGTTTCCAACGCAACATACGGATTCTCAATCTCGTCTCTACATCAGAAGTTATGCACTGTTCAACGCTAGGGTATCAGTTTTGTTTCTGTTTGGGACTGCTATACGTCCTGTTCTTTTAAATTGCAGTTTAAATAGTAAACGACGATAAAAAGGGGTAAAATCACTTGAGTTATTTATGTAACAGTTTCATTTTCAATAAAGTATAGGGTTCCGCAATACAAAAGTTCAGGTAGCAAAGTAGTAAGCATTACGAGATAGAAATCAACAGCCAGAGCGGCTCTGGACTGCAGTCCAGAGCCGCTCTCCGAATCAGTTCTTGTCATATTTTCAGTACAGAAACAATTAAAAACTTTTATAGGGTTCCATTTCGTCGAGTCGGCTTAGATTTGAGCCCTCTAACGCATCATTTCAATGTGCACACAATTAATTATGATTTCAACAAGTTTCAGACGTGGGAAATATTCAGTTTTAACGGGTGTACTTGGGGGTGATCATTCAAGCTAGTAACGATTATATTTTCCAGTAAAATTTCACCACAATGTTCATTGCTACACGGGCCAGCATATGTAATCAAGTTCCGCCAGTTTAAGGGAAGGTTTTCATTCGGGTCTTGCATCAAACACTTATGTCTTATAAGTTTTCATGAGTTTTAAATACGGAATTAATAGGTTTTAGAAATATAACAGTAATAACTAGCATGTAGCAAGTAGGGTACTTGCCTGGAGACGCTTTGGCGATGCACGGCAGCGGCAACGGCACGAACGCGCGGTGAACGGCACGGTTTGGATTTACGGCCTCGGCTCGCGTTTCGGGTTTATCGTCGGAGTTGCCCGGGGATGGCTCGTGATCACTGGAAGCGGAGTGGGGGTTCTGTGGATCTCCTGGGGTGTGATGGGGTCGATGATGGTCGGCGGTGGTCGTTCCGGCGATGGGCACAGCGGGGGTTGTATGTAGGGTTCCGAGTTTGGTGGCGAGGAGTTTGGTGTGGGTTTGGAGGAGGTGAGGGTGATGCAGAGGATGCAAAGGGTCGACGAGGTGGTTCAGGGCAGTGGGGAGCTCTCCGGCGAGGAGGGTGCATGTGGCGGCCGAGGTGGTGCAGTGAGGGCTCGGCGGTGGGTTGAGAGTGGTGAGGAGGGGTTAGGTAGTGTAGGGGGCTTGAGTTCTGGAGAGGGAACCGAGGGAGTCGCCGAGGTGACAGTCGTCGTCGTCGTGGGTGAGGCTCGGAGTTGGGAGTTTTCTGTCCTTCTTTTTACTGAGGAGAGAATAGTGGAGATCGAGAGTGAGGAGGGAGAGAGGAGAAAGGGGCGGGGGTGAGATTGAGGAGCTCGTGGAGCGCGCGGTCATGGGTGATGTGCGCGGAGCGTGGGGCGGCGAGGCGACGTGGGCGCGCGACGTGGGAACAGTGAAGGAAAACGAGCGGGAAATATTAAACGAGTGGGGAAGCATGGTTAGGGCACGGGCCGGGTCGGGTTTGGTTTGCGCAGTCATGGCTTGGAACCTTGGGCTGGGCCGGGGGGATTTATGGTTTTAATTAATCTTTTTATTTGTTTGGGCTGTGGAATTGCTGGGCTTGGGGATAGGGAATTTAATTAGTTTTAGTTTATATATTTTCTGTTGGGCTGAGTTTTATTTTATTTACTTTTAGATTTTGTTTGGGTAAAATATATATGTATAGTTTTGTTTTTAAAGGTTTAGAAAGATTTAAATACGACAAATCTAGCAACCAATTTCCTACAAAAATACGAGGGAAAAGAAAAGGAAATATTCGGGGATTTAGGGAAATAGAGAAAGATTTTCATTAATGGAAACGGGGATTTACATCATACCCCCCTTACAAAAATTTCGTCCTCGAAATTTAACAAGGATACAATGAACCAAAAGTACTAAACAAAGAGATGTGGAAAACGCGCACGGATGTCTTCCTCATGCTCCCAGGTAGATTCTCCTGGGGAACGACCGCCCCAAGACACTCGGACTAACGGAATGACCTTGTTCTTCAGCACTTTCTCTCTGCGGTCGAGGATGGTGGTGGGCTGCTCCTCGTAAGATAGGTCGGTACCCAAATCTAACTTCGAATAGTCCAGAACATGGCTCTCATCCCGAACGTAACGCCGCAATTGAGACACGTGGAAGGTATTGTGCACACCAGCTAGCGATGGAGGCAAGGCAAGTCGATAGGCCACCTCTCCTACTAGCTCTCGCACCTCGAAAGGTCCGATGAAACGGGGACTGAGTTTCTCGCGACCTCCGAACCTGATAACTCCACGGGTAGGAGAAATCTTTAGGAACACGTGATCTCCGACTTCAAATTCTAGCGCTCTCCTGCTGGTATCTGCCCAACTCTTCTGTCGATCCTGAGCCGTCTTAATGCGCTGCCTGATCATTTGGACCTTGTCGACTGTCTGAACAATGAGCTCAGGACCCAGTAGTCTTCGTTCTCCCACATTATCCCAACAAACTGGGGATCGACACTTCCGCCCGTAAAGTGCTTCGAAAGGAGCCATCTGAATGCTAGCCTGGTAACTGTTGTTATAAGAGAACTCAACTAGATGCAGATGATCTTCCCAGGAACCCTGAAAATCCAACATGCAGGCCCTCAACATATCCTCGAGCGTCTGAATCGTACGCTCGGATTGTCCGTCCGTCTGTGGGTGATAAGCTGTACTGAACTTGAGGCGTGTACCCAAACTCTCCTGTAAGCTCCTCCAAAAGTGCGAAACAAATCTGGTGTCTCGATCTGACACAATGCTGACCGGAACACCGTGAAGTTGCACTATCTCCTGCATGTATCTCTCTGCCAGTGACTCCGTTGACTGTCCCACTCGGAATGGTAAGAAGTGTACAGCTTTCGTGAGGCGGTCGACGATAACCCAAATGGCGTTGTTGCCCCTAGGTCTCCGTGGTAAGGCCGTCTTGAAATCCATAGTAATGTGCTCCCATTTCCATTCTGGTATCGGAAGCGGTTGTAACAATCCTGCTGTCCTCTGATATTCCGCATTCACCTGCTGGCATACCAAACACCTGGATACGAACCACGCAATTTCTCGCTTCATCCCGTTCCACCAAAAATGCTGCTTTAGGTCTCGATACATCTTCATACCTCCCGGATGCACAAAATAAGCTGAACTATGCACCTCAGTCAGTACTTCTTCTCGAACATTCCCCTTGGGTACGCAGAGCCTGCTCCCGAATCTCAAAGAACCGTCTTCATGTATGATTATGTACGTTCTCAGCCCGGCTTCTACTTGCGCTCTGAACTTTTTAAATCGAGGATCATCCGCTTGTGCAGCCTTGATGCGATCCACAAGGGAAGACTGCACCTGTAGTTGCCAAAATTGACTGAGTGCGCTCGGTGTGACGACCTCAAGCTCGAGTCTCTGGAAATCCTCAATGATGCCCTTCTGACTGGTCAACATCATGACCGCTGGCTTGCGACAGAGAGCATCTGGTACAACATTTACTTTCCCCGGGTGATACTGAAGGTCCAAGTCGTAATCCGCCATCAGTTCTAGCCATCGGGGCTGCCTCATGTTTAGTTCTTTCTGAGTGAAGACGTACTTCAGACTCTTATGATCCGTGTACAGTTCTACCTTCTCGCCCAAAAGGCAGTGCCTCCAAATTTTCAACGCAAAAACCACTGCAGCTAACTCCAAGTCATGCGTAGGGTAGTTCCTCTCGTGATTTCACAGCTGTCGAGAGGCGTAAGCAACCACCCGACCGTGCTGCATCAGAACACAGCCTAATCCCTTCCCTGAGGCATCACTGTGTATCACCAAACCACCGGAATCATCTGGTACTGTAAGAATGGGCGTCGTGGTTATCTTCTGCTTCAGTGTGTCAAATGCCTGAGTACACTCCTCTTTCCATGCAAACGGTACATCCTTCCGTGTCAGCTGTTCATCACAGAAAACTGCATTTTATACCGCCAATTCTTACGCTCGTTTGTTTATAGGTAGGTACTTTTAATCCATGTTTGCTACATATTTACAGATTACAGGTTTCCAGTACAAATATTGCAAATCAACACCAAATCTCCACAGTTACGTCGAAATACAGAACATCTGTCACAGCAGATAAAAGCCGGGTTTCAGTCATCCGCATCCGTCTAATACCGCTTACCAGCTCAAAAGGGCAGGACGAAAACAGTCGTCATTTCTGGTCAAGCGTGGGGCCCACTGAAGATATTCAAAGATGTGTGGGGCCCAATGAAGATATTCAAAGATGTGTGGGACCCGAGGGAGTTGAATTTCAAAGGTGTTGAAAAGTGTAGCCAACATTGTTGACTATTGGAACCTGAAGCAATCAAGGAAGAATTATGCAAATCTGTATAAGTTTAACAGAAGAAAACACAAAACCAGGCAAGCCACCAAAAAACGACAACTCAAACCCACCACATGGCCGCGGATCCGCGGCCAATAGGGGGTATTGGCCGCGGATCCGCGGCCAACTATTCTCCTTGATTGGTGGAATTTTGGGGGTTGGTGGCACATGGTTTTCTGGGGGTAGTTGGCACATGGTATTTGCAAATCTCAGCCTATAAATAGCCCGGAGCAGAACCAAGAGAGATATAGCTAGTTTCATATAAAAATTCTTATACTTATTTAGTGTAATTTGGTTTCTTCTTCTTCTTCCTTCTTGAAGCTCTCTTTGGAGAGCTTCATTAAGGAGGTTGAACAAGTTACCAAAAATTGTATCTTGATCCGTATTTATATATAATTGCTATGTTTTTTTGCTTGCTTTCTTTTCATCATGTGTAACTAATTCGTTTTGGTTGTGGTGTGGGTGAGGAAGTAAGATGGAAGGCTTTGCCTCCTACCTCTTGTTTATGTTTCATGTGCTTAACTTATGATTCTAACCTAAATATTGTTTATGTATTGATATGATACGGTATTTTGATACATGGTTATTTGTAACCTCCTCATATGCCGTATTCATTCCCTTTCCCCATTTTCAATGTTTAAAGTTAAAATCCATTTGGTGTTAAGTTTGCTAAGATAGGATATGGTATTTTGTGATAAAGAGCTTGACAAACTCTTTGTTTCATATACTATATACCTTCACAAATACTTAGCAAACTCAACACCAATATCATTTGCTCTCACTAACCTCTTTGTGTTTTCATTGTTGCGGTATGCTTGCAAAACCCCGTGTTTAGCGTTGATACCCCAAGCTCGGACATACAAACGGTAAGTGACCAAAAGGGACTCGTTTCGTGCCTTGCGGCGAATGTCGGACTTTGACGGTTTGTGCTCCGCAACCGCGTTGACAAGTCGTGCTTCATGCCGGAATCAAGGTAAGGCCGGGCAACTCATAACCAAGGGAGTGTAGAGGTAAACGCCGCGACTCAAGCTTCCGAACCAAGCCACAACCATTCTTTCCTTATACTGGTTTTCGTGCTTTTCTTGTTTTCATTCTTTTATATATATTTGTGACAACCACCCAATCATTGATTTGTTAACCTTAAACAACGATACCTAATACTCAATTCCCTGTGGACCGACCCGTGCTCAACCGGCTAGCTGCATAGCGACACCGTCCTGATCGCGGTTACACTTAAATTCTTTAAACATCCGACACGCCAAAAGCGTGCGATCAAATGGCGCCGTTGCCGGGGAGTTGTAGTTATTAGGTGTTGTTATTTCTGGTTCTACTAACAAAACTAACTTTCTAACTCAATTATTTTAAACAAAAAAAAAACAAAAAATCAAAAAAAGCTAACATAACACAAATTCTTTTCTTTTTTTTTGCATCTTGTTAATATGGGCGATACACAATACAATTCATTTTTTCATGATACTTTTTCTTTTGTTTATACTCAGTCCCCATCAATTTGTTTAAATTGCCACGATTCTTCCCACGTTCATGATAATTGTCCTTTTCTGAGGGGTGGCCAACCGTCCCAAATTTTTGATAACGGCCACCCACCTAACACTCCTGAACCCAGTTCCACTTCAAACCTTGACCAGATGATTGAAGATTTAGAGAGAGAGGTCGACAGAATGACTGCTCTAGCATCACCACCATCACAACACCTTCAACCCGAAACAATTGAACCATCTTTAGGGAGTGATAGTGAGATGGATGCTAGGTTGACCGCTTTAGAGTTAGGTATTGAAATGATAACTGCAATCGAGAATCAATCAGCTTCTACGTTAGCCCTATTCATACAGCAGTCTGAGCAATTATTTCTTGCTCAGGCACAATCTTTGGCTAACATAGAGGAACAAGTGAAACATTTAGCTGAGAGAATTCTAGGGAGTGAGCACAGTCAATCAGAACCCGATAATGTTGATGTCTGTCATCTAGGGAGTCATCCGAGTGAGATAATTGATCAAGCGAATTTTGATGATTTCTTAGATGATGATACTAATGATTTGACTGAGTGCTACCAGGACACACAAGAAAACCCTCTAAGTCAGTCCATCACTAGCCTTCAGGTATCCACTGAGCCTCTTATCACTTGTGATTTAGAGATTGATTTAAATGAAATAATACTAGATGAGGAAATTCTTGAACCGACTGATTTTTGCTTTCCAATTTTAGATGAGGGGGCTTGTGAATTTAACGGGTATGGTTGGGATAGATTAGAAGAAATCAATGATCACGAGCCCACAATTTTTGTATCACCTTTTGATATTGTTTCGGAAGAAACGTTAGTGTGGGAACCTACTTTTTTAGATGATATGAACCTACCCAGTTATGAATGTGAAAAGGAAAAAATCTTTTTGGGAGAGAGTGTAAATAATGAGAGTAGGATTGTGAAAAGTAATAGGGAGGAAGACGGTGTTGAAAATTATTCTTTTATACAGAGTTTTGAGGAAATTTTTGCTGATGAACTTGATATTCTTGGTGAGTTTGGGTCAAGATCATTTTGGGATCATCCTTTGAACCTTTCTTTTTCAGAACTTTTTGCGGATGAACTCCAATTCTTACACGAACCTGACTTCGAATCTCAACATATACTTATTGAAAATTCAATTCATTCAGAAAACAATACTTTGACCGCTTCAAAACTTCATTTCCACCTTCAACATTTTTTGCTCCCTACTTTTACACGCCCATGCCCTTTACTAACATCTAACCATTTTTTGTATATTCTCCTTTTCTTTTTATTATACCTATTCTTTTGCCAGCCATGGCATTATATAGACAAAATCTTTATGTGGCTGGTACTAATTTCTGCACTAACCCAGTCTTTTAACTTGTATATGTTATAATTAATCTTAGGTTTTTTTTTCTTTTTAATAAAATGATCACCCTGATGTCTAAGTCTAGCTACCGGAGATGGGGGCAACGATGAGGACATCGTAAAACTCAGGTTTGGGGGTGAGCGTTGCATCATGTGTATATTTTGCATTACATACATATTAAAAAAAAAAAACCCATAAAAAATTAAAAAATTTTCCGAAAAATATAAAAACTTTGTCATCAAGTTAGCTAATGGGGTAACTTAAATTTTATTCCGAAAGTTTAGTTGATATATTAGAAATAACTAAATTCTAGGCTTAGGAATTGAAAACCCTAAAAATAACCCTCATTCTGTCTAACTTTGGTAAGTATACGTTCTTACAATTTTTGAGTTCAGTTCTTGAGTTAAGTCAAGATGAGGGGAAAGTATTGAAGCTTTACTGGAGGATAAGTCTGAAAAAATAGTTTCTTTTCTTGAGTTCAAATTTAGAGAGTATATACCCTACAAACTGCACTCACACGCACCTTGAAACTTGGGATAGTAGAGGATACCTAGAAATACTCTTGCCTGAAAGCCTAGTATGAAAGAAAAAACGGTATTTAAAGCTAAACACCAAAAGAGCATAGTGAAAAATATATCCGGTCTTGAAAAAGAAAAAGAAAAAAAAAATAGAATAAAGTCAAGACCTGGAAACTGCTATTTACGCTTTAAGCTCACACATTCAGTAATCGGCTGCTAGTGCCTCAAGAAGCATTAATAGTCGCATGAAAGGTGTGTGAGCAAATCCGTCCATCCTTAATGAAAAGAAGTAGTATTAGGTATTAGGGCAGGTGTATTATAGCTTGAATTGAATTCTTGAGTATAGGGGTGCAAATATACACACACGTAGGGGTATACAATCGATGTTTGGATAAAAGATAGAAATAAAGAATAAGACTTGTGTTTTCTGTAATGTAGATAAAAATCCCTGATTTGAGGCCTCACTTTAGAAGGAAAACTCAGGAGATCCAAGGTTAAATAGATAGGAGGTATGAAAAATAAAGGTTGGATATTTCTAACTTAGGATGATAGAATTTCTAACGTAATTACTAAACTGTAAGAGTAGAATCAATGTTAACTTATGACACTAGCTTGATGGGATTTTGTGGGTGTAATCCGCTGAAAACCCTCAGGAGACAACACTCCTCCTACTAGGGACACCTAGAGGTTTAACGGCTTGTTGCACGCGCTCAGTGTAATCGCGTTCCCTGCGAAAGTGCGGTTATCATTTTATTTTTGTGAATAATTGGTTTTGCTCGGGACGAGCAAAAGTTAAGTTTGGGGGTATTTGTTCATCACAGAAAACTGCATTTTATACCGCCCATTCTTACGCTCGTTTGTTTATAGGTAGGTACTTTTAATCCATGTTTGCTACATATTTACAGATTACAGGTTTCCAGTACAAATATTGCAAATCAACACCAAATCTCCACAGTTACGTCGAAATACAGAACATCTGTCACAGCAGATAAAAGCCGGGTTTCAGTCATCCGCATCCGTCTAATACCGCTTACCAGCTCAAAAGGGCAGGACGAAAACAGTCGTCATTTCTGGTCAAGCGTGGGGCCCACTGAAGATATTCAAAGATGCGTGGGGCCCAATGAAGATATTCAAAGATGTGTGGGACCCGAGGGAGTTGAATTTCAAAGGTGTTGAAAAGTGTAGCCAACATTGTTGACTATTGGAACCTGAAGCAATCAAGGAAGAATTATGCAAATCTGTATAAGTTTAACAGAAGAAAACACAAAACCAGGCAAGCCACCAAAAAACGACAACTCAAACCCACCACATGGCCGCGGATCCGCGGCCAACTATTCTCCTTGATTGGTGGAATTTTGGGGGTTGGTGGCACATGGTTTTCTGGGGGTAGTTGGCACATGGTATTTGCAAATCTCAGCCTATAAATAGCCCGGAGCAGAACCAAGAGAGATATAGCTAGTTTCATATAAAA
Source organism: Agapanthus africanus (assembly GCA_030015575.1). Lineage (NCBI taxonomy): Eukaryota > Viridiplantae > Streptophyta > Magnoliopsida > Asparagales > Amaryllidaceae > Agapanthus > Agapanthus africanus. Next base: position 332,829,031 of record JASDDO010000024.1, on the reverse strand, counting down.
ATTCTTATACTTATTTAGTGTAATTTGGTTTCTTCTTCTTCTTCCTTCTTGAAGCTCTCTTTGGAGAGCTTCATTAAGGAGGTTGAACAAGTTACCAAAAATTGTATCTTGATCCGTATTTATATATAATTGCTATGTTTTTTTGCTTGCTTTCTTTTCATCATGTGTAACTAATTCGTTTTGGTTGTGGTGTGGGTGAGGAAGTAAGATGGAAGGCTTTGCCTCCTACCTCTTGTTTATGTTTCATGTGCTTAACTTATGATTCTAACCTAAATATTGTTTATGTATTGATATGATACGGTATTTTGATACATGGTTATTTGTAACCTCCTCATATGCCGTATTCATTCCCTTTCCCCATTTTCAATGTTTAAAGTTAAAATCCATTTGGTGTTAAGTTTGCTAAGATAGGATATGGTATTTTGTGATATAGAGCTTGACAAACTCTTTGTTTCATATACTATATACCTTCACAAATACTTAGCAAACTCAACACCAATATCATTTGCTCTCACTAACCTCTTTGTGTTTTCATTGTTGCGGTATGCTTGCAAAACCCCGTGTTTAGCGTTGATACCCCAAGCTCGGACATACAAACGGTAAGTGACCAAAAGGGACTCGTTTCGTGCCTTGCGGCGAATGTCGGACTTTGACGGTTTGTGCTCCGCAACCGCGTTGACAAGTCGTGCTTCATGCCGGAATCAAGGTAAGGCCGGGCAACTCATAACCAAGGGAGTGTAGAGGTAAACGCCGCGACTCAAGCTTCCGAACCAAGCCACAACCATTCTTTCCTTATACTGGTTTTCGTGCTTTTCTTGTTTTCATTCTTTTATATATATTTGTGACAACCACCCAATCATTGATTTGTTAACCTTAAATAACGATACTTAATACTCAATTCCCTGTGGACCGACCCGTGCTCAACCGGCTAGCTGCATAGCGACACCGTCCTGATCGCGGTTACACTTAAATTCTTTGAACATCCGACACGCCAAAAGCGTGCGATCATCAGCCTCGTCAACGGTTCAGCGATTCTTGAAAAGTCCTGACGAACCGCCGATAATATCCTGCCAATCCCAGAAAGCTTCTGATCTCGGCCACTGACTTCGGCGTTGGCCAATCCCTGACAGATTCTATCTTTGCCGGGTCCACTGAGATGCCTTCGCCCGAAACGATGTGTCCCAAGAACTGAACCTTGTCGAGCCAGAATTCACACTTGCTCAATTTCGCATACAGCTTCTCTTCCCGAAGAATTTGTAGAACCGTGCGCAAATGCTCAACATGCTCCTCCCGGGTCTTCGAGTAGACTAGTATATCGTCGATAAATACAACGACAAACGTGTCCAAGTACTTTGCAAACACCATGTTCATCAAATCCATGAATATCGCTGGAGCATTGGTAACACCGAACGGCATCACAAGGAACTCATAATGTACGTATCGGGTCCTGAAAGCCGTCTTGTATACATCCTCGGCTGCTACTCTGATCTGATGATAGCCGGAACGGAGATCCAACTTCGAAAATACCTTGGCCCCACTTAGCTGATCGAATAAGTCGTCGATGCGCGGGATTGGGTACTTGTTCTTTATTGTGATTTTGTTCAGCTCCCTGTAATCTATACACATCCGCAGCGATCCAACTTTCTTCTTCACTAACAGAACTGGTGCACCCCATGGTGAAACGCTTGGCCGAATAAATCCCTTCTCCAAGAGTTCTTCAATTTGCTTCTTCAATTCTGCCAACTCAACCGGTGCCATTCTGTACGGGGCCTTGGAAACTGGTGCTGTACCTGGAGTCAAATCGATCGAGAATTCCAAGACGCGTGGAGGTGGTAATCCTGGTAAATCTTCGGGGAACACGTCCAGAACATCCCGAACAATCTCTGGGGTTGGACTCTCATCCATCTCCATAGCTGTCAACTCTTTTGGCTTGGCTCTATACTTGACTGGCTTCAAAGGTTCTCTCCCGCCTTCGAAAATAAATTCTGGGTGATTGGGAACGCGGAAGATCACATTACTTGCTCGGCAATCAATAACTGCATGGAAGGTACTCATCCAATCCATCCCGAGGATCGCGTCATAGCTGCCTGTTCTGAGTCCTCTTCTGGATCCTCTTTCATAGGGTCTTCCTCAGGATCTTCCTCTTCAGGATCCTCATCAGGTTCCTCCTCTACCGTATTTGCCTGTGGATCCTCTCCTATTGGGTCCTCTTCATCGTCAGAATCATTAATCATATTGATCTCTGGAGCTACGACATCGATTCTCTCGTCCTCGTATTCGCCGTCGTTGAATATAACCTGTGGACTATCGACCTCGTCATCTGAACTCACTAATATACAGCCGAAAGAAATGCATGACCGATTGTACTCATCAAGAAGCGGTGTTGTCCCAGGGTTGGCCATGGCCAGAAAAGTAAGGGTCATGATCAGATAGTGGAACACGAAGGGAAATAACGATTAATGATGCGGAACACGAGGAAAGATAAAGTAGATAAGATTCGAAACATGAACTTGAGTGTTGATGCACAAGTAGTTGCACAAGTAGTATATGGAAGTGAAAGCAAGGAAACAAAGTATGATTCAAGGGACCTCTAAATTGAACTGCAATTTTATTCTAAACCCGGCGCTCTGATACCAACAAAACCATGTCACGCCCCACTTCCTAAAATACGGAAAACGAGGGATGACTAGGCCAGCCATGCTCCTACGGTCAAGGAATAATCCCGCCGTAGTCACACTTCGGCTTCTAGCATTACATGGTAATCAGTAAAATGCAATACGGGTAAAGAGAATATAGTCACTAAAACTATCAGGTATAAAGGAATCTAAGCTCAATGGAAGTAAGCAAACGGGCAACTAACCAGGAATGTCAATGTAGAATTGTAACTGGCTTACTAGTCTGGATCTTCACGGTCTTCTCGAGGTCAGGCGAATCCACCTTTATCACTGAGCATGCATACTCAGGTAGTCAGAGCGACACAACAACAATATTATAATAACAACCAAAGGCAAGAAAATAAAAGTAACAATGATGAGGATAATATGCAGGTAATCAATATGTCACTAACTGATGCAAAGTATGATCCGTGTCCCTATCAGTCTCTAAGTCATGTTTGAAATCGAATTGTGGAAAGGAGGATCGTGTTTAACGAGGGTCTCGTACATACCCGAGACAACGGCCCACCCGCCCGGCACATAACCCTGTCAGCCGGATCGCTAGATTCTACCTAATATATATAAGAGTCGCTGTTCGAATGATCATCCTCTAAATTATGGTCCCCGCTAAATACGATGCTCTTTCCACTTTGATTTTTCCTTTTTCCCCAGATTTACACTATTGATATGGTTTAGTCGTGTACAAGTATGCACCAATAACACGGTTTTATCACTGTTCACTGTATTATTCACTGTCACGAATCATTCACTTTTTTATTGGTGTACTTGGCACTCCTAAACCAATACCATTCACGCACGATAATGCATTGTATACTGAATAATAACGCGCACTATCACTAGCTATATGTCAATCGGGTAAGGTATGGACATTTATGCAGTTAACAAGTCATGTGTAATATGAACTAGTATGCACCTCATGAGCTTATAAAAATTGCAGTAAATCATACGTTCAGAATTTAGCAAAACAATACAAAGACGGTAACAAGTAGACTTAGTCATAAGTTCAGCAAAATTTGTTTCAGTGCAATCGTATTTCTGGTATTCAAGTTACAGCCATTTCAATTTAAGTGCTCGCTGCAGGAAATTCAGTTTCTGAACTGAACGCCCGTTTCGCGACACGATTTTCACCCAGTTGGGATCATAATTTAGCGATGCTACAGTTGAATGAAATATAGGTTTTTCAAAAGGGTTTCGAACTCAACAGACGGATTCTCAATCGCGTCTCTACGTCAGATGTTATGCACTGTTCAACGCTTGGGTATCAGTTCTGTTTCTGTTTGGGACTGCTATACTTCCTGTTCTTTTAAATTGCAGTTTAAATAGTAAACGGCGATAAAAAAGGGTGAAATCACTTGCGTTATTTAGCTAACGATTTCATTTTCAATAAAGTATAGGGTTCCGCAATACACAAGTTCAGGTAGCAAAGTAGTAAACATTACGAGATAGAAATCAACAGCCAGAGGTGCTCTGGACTGCAGTCCAGAGCCGCTCTCCGAATCAGTTCTTGTTATATTTTTAGTACAGAAACAATTAAAAACTTTTATAGGGTTCTAGGTCGTTGAGTCAGATTCGATTTGAGCCCTCGAACGCATCATTTCAATGTGCACACAATTAATTATGATTTCAACAAGTTTCAGACGCGGGAAATATTCAGTTTTAACGGGTGTACTTGGGGGTGATCGTTCAAGCCAGTAACGATTATATTTTCCAGTAAAATTTCACCACAATGTTCATTGACACACGGGCTAGCATATGTAATCAAGTTCCGCCAGTTTAAGGTACGGTTTTCATTCGGGTCTTGCATCAAACACTTATGTCTTATAATTTTTCACGAGTTTTAAACACGGAATTAATAGGTTTTAGAAATGTAACAGTAATAACTAGCATGTAGCAAGTAGGATACTTTCCTGGAGACGCTTTGGCGACGCACGGCAGCGGCAATGGAACGAACGCGTGACGAACAGCACGGTTTGGATTCACGGCCTCGGCTCGCGTTTCGGGTTCGTCGTCGGAGTTGCCCGGGGATGGCTCGCGGTCACTGGTAGCGGAGTGGGGGTTCTGTGGATCTCCTGGGGTGTGCTGGGGTCGACGATGGTCGGCGGTGGTCGGCGGTGGTCGTTCCGGCGATGGGCATAGCGGGGGTCGTGTGTAGGGTTCGGAGTTTGGTGGCGAGGAGTTTGGTGTGGGTTTGGAGGAGGTGAGGGTGATGCAGAGGATGCAAAGGATCGACGAGGTGGTTCAGGGCAGTGGGGAGCTCGCCGGCGAGGAGGGTGCAGGTGGTGGCCGAGGTGGTGCAGCGAGGGCTCGGCGGTGGGTTGAGAGTGGTGAGGAGGGGTTAGGCAGTGTAGGGGGCTTGAGTTCTGTAGAGGGAAGCTAGGGAGTCGCCGAGGTGACAGTCGTCGGTGGCGGCGGCGGCGTGGGTGAGGCTCGGAGTTGGGAGTTTTCTGTCTTTTTTTTAGTGAGGAGAGAAGAGTGGAGATCGAGAGTGAGGAGGGAGAGAGGAGAAATGGGCGGGGGTAAGCTTGAGGAGCTCATGGGGCGTGCGGTCGTGGGCGACGAGCGCGGAACGTGGGGCGGCGAGGCGACGTGGGCCCACGACGTGGGAACAGTGAAGGAAAACGAGCGGGAAATATAAAACGATTGGGGAAGAAGGGTTAGGGCACGTGCTGGGTCGGGTTTGGTTTGTGCGGGCAGGGCTTGGAACCTTGGGCTGGGCCGGGGGGATTTATGGTTTTAATTAATCTTTTTCATTGTTTGGGCTGTGGAATTGCTGGGCTTGGGGATAGGGAATTTAATTTGTTTTAGTTTATATATTTTCTGTTGTGCTGGGTTTTATTTTATTTACTTTTAGATTTTGTTTGGGAAAAATATATATGTATAGTTTTGTTTTTAAAGGTTTAGAAAGATTTAAATACGACAAATCTAGCAACCAATTTCCTACAAAAATACGAGGGAAAAGAAAAGGAAATATTCGGGGATTTAGGGAAATAGAGAAAGATTTTCATTGATGGAAACGGGGATTTACAATAGGGCTTCAGCCCGAAATTCTTTTGGAAAACCAGCCGTAAGCCGTAAAGTTATGTTCTTCCAAACCGTCTGAACCATTCGCCATGCAATGCCATCTAACCGAGAATATTCCAATTTTGTGTACTGATGCAAGATTCTTTCCGGCGTGCACAATCCTGCGAACTCCAGCGAAACGAACCCTCCGCATAATTCGAACTGAAGAACCACCACGCCCTTCCTGGACTGCTTTAGATAGAATCAGTTCATAAGAGATTTCTTCATGTAAAAGGACTCCAATGTGTTCCGTAATTCTGCCGCTGTCGTCTCTTGCGCCACTTTCCAAAGATTCTTATCGGCCATTGAAAAAACTGGATTGAACTGTAAGTTTTGTTCTCCATCTCTATACTTTCCACTATTGTGGTCGTCGCCGGATTCCTGTCTTTCGTAAAGATAATCTTGTGCACACCTTTTTGTTTCAGCAGCGCCGTCTTCTTCAATCTCCATAGACTAAATTTATTGCGCCATCGAATTTTTCGATCTCGTAATTCGTAGGCATCATCTCCCCAATCGGCTCCAAAACGTGAACTTGACGCTTTGATACACTTGTTGTAAGGATTATGCATTTATATGCAGCGAAAATTTAAGACCTTTGTTTTAGGGTAGATTGAAAAAGATCATCCGACGGATACCTAGTTATACGAAAAGAACATACCAACAACAACACACAAGATTTACCTACGTTCGGCGCAACTAGCATCTAATGCTGCAAACCGCAACGAGAACTTCCACTATGAGAAAAAATTATAAGAGATTACACCAACTACTCACCCTCCTTTACAAAGAAATACCCTCTTACACAAAACCTCTCTCTATCTCGCGACCGCGTTTAGCCGCCTTCTCCCACTCTAATCAAACCCTGAATTATTAAAGAATTATGGATACTTAAACCCTTAGAGAAAGTATCATATTTATAGGCCGATGATACTCATAAGTTGTAACTCTCCAGATCACAACACGTAACAGATGACATGTCGTCCCCGTAAACCCATTAAATTTCTGGGAGCTATGGAGCTGGAATAGGTATGATGCATTGGGGACATTCTTTTGCGCCTCGCCTTCGAGATTGCACCCCTTTTGGGGGCCTCCCCTGAGCACGTTCTCTTTTCGTCTAATCACTAGCCAATTGCTCGTCTCTGAGCAATCATAAAGTTGAGCTTCCTCAACATTCTCGCTCGTCTTCGAGCTATTCTATAGCTGAGGTTCCTCAGTCCTCTTACTTGTTTTCGAGCTATTTTATGGATGAGATTCTTCAGCGTCCCTATTTGGGCGGAAGCTCGGAGCACGAACGCCCCAGTAACGGCTCCGTATATCTTACTGTGACGGGATCTCCGTTGCTCCGCGTCCCACATCCCACGCTAGCATATCTTTCCATTAATAGCGTATCCTGTTATCAACGTGAATGTGATGCAGGGACGAAACGGACGGCGAGAATTTCACATCGGCTCGCTCTAATGCGACCCCTATATAAAAACCCCTCCAGACGATTCAGATAACTCGAACTCGATCCAATACGCTGCTACTTTGCCCAATTATTTTTTGGTACTTACTTGATCGTCGGAGGGTCCTATGATGATTTCCCACTCCGGGATTTACTTTGCAGGTGGCTCAGCGTCAACGACAACCAATAATCCATTGAGATCCACACGCAACCTCCCGCTACAAATCTCAATCGCTTAGCTCCGCTGGTTACAAGATCGACGGAGGACAACATCTGAGGAAGATTCCGACCTCCATTATAGGCTAAATAAATGCTTGAAGGTAAATCCATATTTAAATTATAGATAAATAGGACATTATTCTAGATATTTGATTTAAATCTAAACTAAAATTATTAGATTTAAATTCTAAATAATCCCTATCTATCTGATACAAATTTAATTCAAATTCAACATCAACCATATCCACAAATTAACCTCCTATGCAAGAAATATAACAAATCAGACACGGAAAACGACAACACATTTACGTGGCAATTGTATTGCTTTTAAGGAACCATAAGAATCACAAATTTACCTCTCAAACCAATAAAAACAAAAATGATTGAGATCAAGAATCACTAATATAGTAAAAACACCAATATGGAAACTACTCCCAAAAAAGGCAAATATGCCTTACCTTATCAAATTGGTGAGGGCGTAGCAAACCTAGAAGCCATTTGTCCAATCATTCCATGTTATTCACCGATCAATGTTTTCAGGTGCAAAGAACAAACACAAATCCATGTTTCATAGGTTAAAGACAAAAGAATACTACAATGCAATATATAATATATACACAAACAGATGCTCACAAATCCACTTGGCCTCAAAATGTGGATATGTACTAGATTTTTGTGCACCTAAATCGCTTACATTACACGTGTACATGACATGTCTTGAAAGCTAAGCAAATGCATGGTCTCAATCCCAGGACATAAATTTTGGGGACATATGGACCATTTTGTGAGCCAAGACGCCAATCACAATATGATGCCCGTGGGCAAAATGGATTTGAAGTCCACCTAAGTGATGAGTGTACCTCTCATTTTTTTGCCGGATTATCATCTCTTTGTTATTATGATTATTATTATTTTTTTATGATTATCCATTTCATTATCCTTGGAGCAGTGCACATGAGGCCCCAATTTTGAGGGCCAATGACTTGGTGGAAATGGCTCCCAAGAAGATGGGATGTTCGCTAACTTAATTAATACTTTTAATATTAATTATTAGCTAATTGGGTGGAGCCATGTGTACCATGAATGATGTAACTAGTGGTCCTAGCTTCATATATTATTAAGATTTTTTTTAATGGTGTTAATGGGGCCGTCTCTAAAAATAGAAAACAAAGAAAAAAAAAGGAAGGATGTTTAAGTTGGACGGGAACGATCCTAGAGGATGCGAGATCGATGCATTCAAAGCCAACTTGGCTATGTCATTTATACCCATAGTTTTCCTTTTTTTTAATAATGTTTCCTTGGTGCTTGGACTAAATGGCGGTACTATATCTTGAACTTGCGATCTATCAGTAAATAACTTTTCTATCCTTCCAAATCAAAATTATCCATGTGATTGTAGATATAATTATGGTTTAATGTAATTTCTCGCATATATTGTTATGAATGGTCCGCTAGCTCAAACTTTTGGATAGACTGATTTCCTATCAAGAAAGCTAGCAAATCACATCAATGAGTTTTTTTGTTTTTCAGCTGGTGAGCCATATACATATATCCACAGGCGAGGTATATTTTATGTCCGGTATTCATGTCACAGCATACATGGTGAGAATTGAGGATAGAGACAACGACATATGTCGCGTGTGAAGTATTGTTAATTGTTAAAAATTTGTTTGATTTAGACCAAAAACCGTACTACAGTTTAATTAAGCTTGTGATATGGCGGTTAAGTCCAACACTGACACCGTTTTCATATTTTCCCCCGCTTTTCATGATTTTTAAAATTTTGTTTGATTTGGACCAAAGCCCATACTACAGTTTGATTAAGCTTGCGATATGGTTGTTAAATCCAACATTGACACCGTTTTCATTTTTTTTCCACTTTTCATGTGTCTACGGATAAGGGAAGAACGACGGTTGTTCATACTATATAAATATATATATGATTAATTATAGAACCCTTGCTTGCGTGGGGATCTCTTATTGTTGTTTATCCACTCTAATGGTACGATGTGGTGCTGACTGTAATTATTTTGTCTTATAGTTTTGATGATTTGGTTGCTTAATTAGTTGTTTTTCCCTTTTACTATAGCATCCAAAATTTCTCTTTCCAAGTCGGCATTGCTTGAAGCGTAAAGAAAGAAAAGAGAGATAGGTGAAAGAAAATTTTATAACTTGCTATGTCTATATCAAATGATGTCATATGACTTGAAAAATAAAATAAAATATAGATATTAATTAAATTAGAGATGCTGAATAATGGGTTAAATTTCACTATCAAGCATCAAAATACTATTAGGCAAAAAAACCCGACTTGAATAGTATTCCAAGAAAAGTCCTACATTTGACCAATAATTTCTTTCAAAATCATCATAATTTTCCTCTTTAAAATAATCATTAGAATTTATTATTCATGCTTCCCGCCAAGTACGATGTGACAGATCCCAAATACTCAAATGCTTTTATATCTGATACTCCCATAAGTTCTGCGGTAGATAATTGTGATGTACAATATGTATGGATTTATTTTATTATTTTTTGTAATTGTACTATTATATTTTTATATCAATATATATATTTGAATTAGAGCATTTTGCTCTACTTTTTACCTCAAAATTTTTAATCATCTTTATTTTCATGGTTAATTTATAATATATAAATTTTCTTGTACAATGCATTATTTCTTTTTCAAAAAACCGTTGGCCTTCCATCCAACTTCTCCCAATTATCTCGTATTTTTTCTTGTTTGAATTGGGAAGAAATTTTGAAAAAAAGCCTCCATTTGTTTTCCAATGAAATTTAGGCATTTCGCCCGCATTTTCTTTTCCTTTGGAAAAAAAGAAAGAATGAGAATTATAGGCACTCCTACAAGTAGGAATTTGTTCGCGGTTTAAAACGTGAACAAAAGTCCTTTTGTTCACAGTTTAAGCCGTGAGTGAACCGTGACCCAAATCTGCGTAAGTAATGGAATTGGGTCATGGTTCTGACCGTGAACAAAATGAAAAATATTTACGGTTCTAACAGTGAACATTTCTTAGCGTGAAAAATTAAAAAGTCAGTTGATTGACCCCAGGTTTTTGTTCAAGGTTCTAACCATGAACAAAACCAATATTGGGTCACGGTTACAATCGTGAACAAAACTTGTAACCGTGATCCAAAACACTGACTTGCTCCATATATCAGTATTTGGAGCAGCCTTTTGTTCACGGTTGTAATCGTGACCAAATGTCTTTAGTCACGGTTACAACCGTGAACAATGTTTTCTTTATTTTTAAATAATTAAATTTTACGCGTCCTACGTGTGTTAATTTCAATCACAACCAGCAATATATAATTTCCATCCACAAGCAGCAATATATAATTTTCATTCACGCAATATATTCAAATCTCACGCGATATATGATAATCAAAGTAATAAGTTCCGAATCGCACGCAAACAAAAACAAAAAATATACATACAATCAATATGAACGATACTCCACTAATGAACAACAAATAAAAAAATGCATGTGTCAAAATATCGTACAATATGATCAATACTCCACTAGTGAACAAATGTTTGTGTCAACAAATCAAAAAAATACAACTAATGCCGTTAGGACGATGATCCACCTCCATCGTCCCATGGCCTAAAGAATGCACTCAACACATTTCGTATGGTATGCTGGACATAATCGGCATGCGACTGCCTCATGTCTCGGATCTCCGCCCTAACCTTCTGCAGCTCGTGCTGCGTCTCCTGAAGCTTCTGTCGTTTTTCCTGCTGCGTCTGATGTTGTTGCTCCACCTGCTCGCTGAGCCGACGGATCTCCTCCTGCGACACAACTGCTGCATTCGTCCGAGTCTGGGTCACGGTGTACTCATAAGTGGTCGAATGCATGTCAACAAATCAAAAAATAGAACTAATGCCGTTGGGACGATGATCCACCTCCATCGTTCCGTGGCCTAAAGAATGCACTCAACACATTCTGTATGGTATGCTGGACATAATCGGCATGCGACTGCCTCATGTCTTGGATCTTCGCCCTAAACTCCTGCAGCTCGTGTTGCGTCTTTTGAAGCTCCTGTTGTTTCTCCTGCAGCGTCTGATGTTGTTGCTCCACCTGCTCGCTGAGCTGACGGATCTCCTCCTGCGACGCAGCTGCTGCATTCGTTTGAGTCTGGGTCATGGCGTACTCATAAGTGGTCGAACGCCTATCGAAAAATCTATGGGCCCTAGGACCAACTCCGCGCTCAAACCCACCGTGATATCCGCCGGATATCGAATCTAGGACAGAGACAATGGCGGTGATCGAGTCGCCGAGGCTAAGTCCCAAGGCGTCCGTCTGCTCCTGGAATTGGGTGTATATATATATATATATATATATATATATGCAGGTGCTAACTTAAAATACGTAATCCACTTGATTATATGAAATTTATCATGTACACGTCCGTGCCCTTGTGTAACGCGGATCATCCCTTGGCTTCATTATAGTTGGTAGGGTCTTTCTTTCTCTGCGGTAAAATTAGAATTTAGTTTAATAACTAATTAACGATATAGAAACATATGGAATTAAACGTCGAAATACTCACCAAGTGCCACCGAGCATTGGCCTGTGAGCGCTTCTCTTGGATCGGAATAGTGCGTTCTCGCACACCGTTGTTCCAGTTCTGCTTATTTCGAACCGACATCGTCTTGAAAATATAAAGATCATAATATATTTTAGAATATGATTTCATGTTATATTGTTAAAATCTTAAAAATTAAATTGATACCTGCATATCATCGCACTCAAAATAGACGATAAGAAGTGGCTAATTCTCTCTCGGGTTCTCCAGCGCTATGACCTCCATTAAGTGCATCCGCTGATCTTCGGTCGTCGTGGTCCAGGGAAGGTAAAGTCCACTCTTCACTTCCCATCGACGATATCGCTTGATCACTTGACACTGGTATAGAAAGTAAGTGAGGGCGCGATCTATATCGAATGGTCTGTATACGCCATCCTTGTCGGGCTCGCCAACGAATCTATAATTCTTTCTGGTCGGAAATTGAAATATATTAAACAAATAATTATATGTATATGTATATAATGACGATTGAAATTTAAATGTGTGAAAGGATATATCATACCTCCTCCGACCCAAAAAACTGCATAACATGCTAGGTCCGGATCTTGTTCCACCGAATATAGAGCGAGTACTTATAATAAGTACGGATCTCCTGCCCAACATAATCCCCCCACTGGATCGCATGCTCTCTAACAGGCATACTTGTAGCTTCAAAGATCAGATCCCACGGCCCAGTATCCATCCATGGCCTGCAGCAGTCGAGCATAGTAGGACCCTCGTTCTGACACTGCTCGAGCCTGCGAAAAATAGATATACAGACATAATATTATAATATTTAGTATATGAATATAAAATTTTACAAATTTAAATTACAATCGTTATTTAAAATCTTTAAACAATAACAATTATACATGTCGTCCCTGGCGTGGCGCTAGAACCGGCGCCGGACGCCATCCAGCGAGTAGAATACGGATCTACAAATAATAAGCTGGAGATGATTTAATATCCACCTATATTGTAATGATGTATCAAATTTTAAATGAGTAAATTACGCACCATGCACAGGAGTGACTGGGGTATGAGGACCCGCTGACGCATTAATAGGGATAGGGGGAAACGAAGACGCTGCGGGTAATCTGGTGATAGTATGGAGAGCGCTAGGAAGGATAGTAGGGATAGCCGGGGGTGATGCGGTGTGAGTAAAGGGGCCATGGGGGGTGATGTGGTGGTAATAGGGGAGCACTGTTAGGGATAGGCGCTGCTGCTGCGGCTCCCGTGCCTGCTGAGGGTCCCGAGACAATCTCATCGGTAGGTATGAATCGACCCAAAATGTCCTGTAGACGCTATCTCTTGTGGTGTTTAGTGCCTTTGCCTTTGTCCATTATCAAATCCTACATATATATATATATATATATATATATATATATATATATATATATCTAAACTTTATTTCATTACTTATAATCATTATACAATTTAGAACATTCAATTTAAGTTCATTACCTAACACGTTTATGTGGTATATTATCTGAAAATTCGTTGGGTGGATTCTTAAAATCTTGATCCGTGACAATCAATTGGCCAATGTCACTTCTTACAAACGTATGGATGGGCGGCGCGAAATAGTTTGGATCCCTGGTACGTTCAATAAATAGACTGAGACCTGCTATTGCGAGATCTTCATCGATGCTCTCATCTTCTGAGCCATTCAACGTCGGCATATTATAATAATCTCTCGGTTTCCAACGACAAATAACATCCCAGTCAACCTTCTGCAAGTCCCGAGAATAATATATTTGTGTTGCAATTGTGGGAAAGATAAACCTGTCGTATTTTGGTAACATCTGTTTGGTGTTTACTAAAGTCAGACCGTATTGATCGACCTTCATATCCCGATCAGACTTGGTATCGTACCATATGCATTAGAATATATGAAATGGGACAGTCGTATGATGGTATGAGGCCGCTATAACTTCCTCAAGAACACCGTAGTAGGGATTTCTATCCTCGTTGACGGTTGCGATACCGCTATCTTGCGTAGCTCTAATACGTTTCGTACTTTCCACCTCAAATTTATATCTGGATACCCCGCACCCATTGTAAAACCTAACTGCAATTGTTGGGCTGTTTAAAAGGTTGTGGACCTCACTATCAATCTCCTCTCTACGATTCAATTGTTCGTTCACTTATTTTATAGACCAAGCAGCGAAATTGCGCCTTTGTTCTTCTTCGATCCTATCATTCGACCACGTCATAGAATTCGATCTCGTGAGTATATTTTTGTGCGCTCTGTTCGTTAATGTAAAGTTATATTAATTAGATTAAATTTAATTTCGAACATTTAAAACGATGAAATAATAAACACTTACTCTACGTATTTAGCAAAACATTCGCTGTTTATCAAGATGTACACATGTACACTGGCCGCGAGATTATAAGACATGCTCTTTAGCCTTCCTGCTCCAATTAGACCGTCAAAAACACTCTGCGGTTTGTTCAGTTCCGTCCTGACATCGTCGTTCAGGAAACGAGCACAGAAAACATGGTTTTTTAGGAGATAACCTTGAGCAATCGAACCTTCAAGACGATGCTAGTTGCGGAGATAATTTTTTAAAGTTAACAGATATCTGTTGAAAATGGAATAAATTAATAATTCATGATAATTATTTGCAATTTAAATGATGAATAATAAATATCAATAATACCTCTCGATTGGATACGTCCAACGGTAATGAACTGGACCGATAATCCTGACCTCGGTTCCAGATAGACGGACAAGTGAACAATAATGTCAAAAAAGAAAGATGGAAAGATAGTTTCAAGCTTGCATAGAATCAAAAGAATATCTTTTTTGAGCTCTGTCATCTCATTGACGTCCACATTTTTGGAACACAATTAGATGAAATACGTGCAAAAGTCTTTAAGCACGAGACCAACTTCTGGTTTTACCGATACTCTGATGTATAAAGGAAGAAGATACTGTATCAATATGTGGTAATTATGGCTCTCGAGTCCTACGATTTTTCTGTTTTCTACCTGCACCTGTTTGGAAATGTTTGATGAGAAACTGTCGGGGACTTTCAATTCTTTCAACACACGCAAGAACCGCCACTTATCCTCTTTGTTCATGCTGTAGATTGCTAGAGGGATCTCGTAATAATCCGGTTTACCAACCACAGGCTGAGCTTGCAATTCTTTTCTAATGGACAAACCATCCAAAATCGTCAAATCACGACGGGCGTTGAGTTTGTTATTCGTTTTCCCATTCTTACGCAACAGAAGATTGATGACGTGCTCGGAGACCCCCTTCTCAATATGCATGACATCTAAATTGTGGCGCAGCGGTAGATCAGACTAGTATGGAAGCTGAAATGATGTAATACCCAGTCCCTTTCTTGTACGCCAATATCCGTATTTAAATAAACTGTTGTTTACAAAATTTGTTCATTTATATTTTATTTATTTTCAAAACCCTAATCTTTATTTTACCCAAATAGCTTTCACTAAACAAACCTAACTTAAAACCCAAGGCCATCTTTAATCCCACTCCTTTTCTTTCTAAATTCTTCTTGAGCCCAACAAGCCCAATAACCCTTCACTCCCTTTACTCAACAATCACTTTCTCAATTCAAAATTTTTCCAATTTAAAAATCCAAATCCTACCAAATCCATTCTTTAAACCCCAAATTAAAACCTAATAACTATTTAATTTAATAACTCAATTACTCTTCTTTA
Source organism: Agapanthus africanus (assembly GCA_030015575.1). NCBI lineage: Eukaryota > Viridiplantae > Streptophyta > Magnoliopsida > Asparagales > Amaryllidaceae > Agapanthus > Agapanthus africanus. Next base: position 332,813,350 of record JASDDO010000024.1, on the reverse strand, counting down.
TTTCCCTATCAATTTTTCAATTAAAAACCCCAGTAACCCCCTCCCCCCACGTTCATTTTCTTTCTCCCTCCCTGTTAAATCTCCCACTCTCTCCTCTCGATTAAATCACTCTCTCACAGCTCTCTCCCCTCTCGTTATACATATAAAATATTCTTCCTTGGATCCCAACACCTCCTTCTTCCCTATTCTCACCTCCCTTCCTCGTTCTCAAATTTTTCTTCCCGCCTTCGTCCCCGACGACCCAACCGCGAGCAATCCTGCAACCTTCGAACCCACGCCGCCGACCACCCTCATTGGCTTCCCCTCCTCGACCATCACCTCACTTCCCTCTCCCTCCTCCCCGCTACAGACCTCGCAACGAACCCAAGAAATCTCGCTGCAACCCTAGCCTCGCCTGCACAACCCAACACCTCCCTCCATCGCCTTCCATGAGCTCCCCTCGCTTTCATCTCCAGTGCCCGTCTCGACACCGAGCTCAACCCCGACTCCACCAACGCCAACCGCAGCCGCATCGCCCAACAACCTGGCATAGCCCCACTTTCGCCCGATCTCCCCACCTCGTCGGATCTGTCTCTGAACCGCCGACGACCTTGCTAGCGGCATACCATGCTCATCGTCGCTGCCACCGTTGCATCGCCTGACCCTAGCTGCTGCCGAGCCGTCGAACCCAAGTTAGAGCCGAGATCGAGTTTGCCGTGTCGTGCCTAGCCGCGCTTGCGTCGTGAGCGTTTCATACCCTTGCCATAGATCACCGTTGTGCCACGTCGCTGCCGTATCGTCATCGATACGTCGTCAGGCATGTTCAATTACTTGCTACATGCTATAGTATATTCATTTCGGTTGCGAATCAAATGTTAATATAAGTGCTCGATGCAAACGATAATCTAAAAACCTGCTGAAAATGATGGAACTTAGGTGTAATGGATTTCTTTAATGATAATAAATACCGTGTGAAGAGTTGGGTTGAAAATACAGACTTTAACACCATGAAATGTCATCCCCATTTAGATCCGTCGAATCTGAAATTTTCCGTACCTGAATTTTGTGAAAATCATAGTAAATTGGTTACACACCGGAATGTTGTGTTCGAGGGCTCATATCGAAGAATACTCGACAGCCTAGAACCCCACATAATTTATAATCTGTTGCTAATTCAAAACGGGGACAAAAACTGTTCGTGAGTGCGGCTCTGGACTGCAGTCCAGAGGAGCACTTCTTGCCAACACTTGATTAGAAACACTTTTATATCTCTGTGTAGAAATGGTATTACACGGAACCCTATACCGTAGTGAATATAAATATGTTATCTAATCATTTAAAGTGGTTTCATTCGTTTTTACTATCGTTTGCTAGTTTAAACATATTTTAAATCATCAGAACATACTGCAGTCCCAAGCTGGGAAAGAACGTATATCCCGATATTATATAATGCATAACTCCCAGTACACTGTGGATATTATCGATCCTTATGGTGCGTTGAAAACCTAACTGATAAAAATAAATATTATCCAACGGTAGCGTCGCCTAATTTTGATCCTAACAGGGTGAAAACTGTGTTACGAAATATACTTTCAGTTCAGTAAATGAACTTCCAGCAGAGAACACTTAAAATGAAACGACTGTAATTTGCGAACTCGAAACCCGATTGACTTGAAAAAAATTTATTTGAACTGATAACTAAGTTTACTTATTACCGCTTTTGTATCATTTTACTTAATCCTGAACGTAGGATTTAATACGAGTTTATAAGTTCATGAGACGCATAATGAGTAGTATTGCATATAAATTGTTTAGCGGCATGATTCACAGTTTTACCCGACCGTAATACCTTTAGAGATAGTGCGCGTCCTTATTAATTTTCAGTGTATAATGCATTATCGAGCGTGAATGGTATCGGTTTAGACGTGTTAAGTACGTCAGTGAAAAGTGAACGATTTGTGATAGTGACAATACAGTAAATAGTGAATATAGCAGTGTTATTGATGCGTACTTGTACACAACTATCCCATACTCATAAATAGTGAGACCTAAAGGAAAGGGAGAAATAGAATTTGAAAGGAACTTGTAATTAGCGAGGTCAGTGACTTAGAGGATGATAATTCGAATAACGACTCTTATATATTAGGTTTGGACCAAGCGGTCCGGCTGACAGGGTTATGTCCCGGGCAATGGTGGGCCGTTGTCTTGGGTAGGTACGAGACCCTCGTTAAACAAGATCCCTTCTTTTCGCAACTTGATTTCAAAAGTGACTTAGAGACCGATAGGGATACAGATCATACATTGCATTGTTTAATCGCTGTTTCCCCCAATCAGAGAGCAAAGCTCGATTTAAAATTTCAAAATTTGAAATTTAAACTGAGGCAGCGCCTCACGTGCAAAGCACGAGAGTGCTCGCGCCAAGAGCGCCAGCGCTAAGTGTCAAAGACTTTGAGGCAGCGACTCACGTGCAAAGCACGAGAGCGCCAGCGCCAAGAGCGCCCGTGCTAATAGTCAAAGACTTTGAGGCAGCGCCTGATGTGCAAAGCACGAGAGCGCTAGCGCCAAGTGTGCCGGCACTAAGAGTCAAAAACTCTGAGGCAGCGCCTCACGTGCAAAGCACGAGAGCGCCAAGTGCTTGAACTAAATGTTCTCCACTATTGGATCAAAGATCCAACTGAGATGAATAAATCATCAAATTACAGAATTTAATTCTGTTGAGGAAATACTCCTCAAATCTTTCCAAACAAAAAAGATTGTGCTCTGTAAATCAGAGAACCGTTGGATTAAAGATCCAATATTGATTAAAAATCACCAAGATACAGAGTAATCTCTGTATGGGAAAATAATTTCCCAATCTTGTTAAATAACAAGAAAGATGTCTTCTGTAAAACAGAAGCCCTAGGATCAAAGATCCAACGGTGGGAAACATCCCCAAATCAATCAGAGAAAAGATTTCCTTAACTGATTCAACAAACCAGCCTTCCCTATATAAAGGACCCAAGACTTCAAGTCTTGCACAGAAGAACCCCCCCATAAGTTTCAAGTTCTCAGAAAAGAAAAAGAGAAGAGCAAGCTCTAAGAAGAAGGACCTTCTTCAAGGTAAATAAAAAGAAAAGAGATCATAACATCTCCTCCATATTTGAGAGTTCAACTCTCACATCAGAAGAACTTAGTTCTTAGATTCATAAGACAAAGTCTTTCATAAAAACAAAGAGATCATAGCATCTCCTCATAAAAGAAGAACTCAGCTCTTAGATCCATGAGACAAAGTCTCTTATAAACCTAGAATTTAATTCTCAGAGCACAGAACTCTTCAGAGTTGCCAAAGAAGCACCTTAGCGTTCCAATTTAAAAGAAGCGCTTTAGCGCTCCAAGTTTGGCGCTGAGCGCCAAGCGTGCCACATGCTCCTTACGCGGGTGTTATTTTAAAAGAAGCACTTTAGCGCTCCAAGTTTGGTGCTCAGCGCCAAGTGCGCCATGTGCTCCTTATGCGGGCGCTATTTTATAAGAAGCGCCTTAGCGCTCTAAGTCTGGCGCTAAACATTAAGCGCGCCACGTGCTTCTCATGTGAGCGTTATTTTATAAGAAGCGCCTTAGCGCTCCAAGTCTGGCGCTCAGCGCCAAGCGCGCCACGTGCTCCTCACGTGGGCGCTATTTTATAAGAAGCACCTTAGCACTCCAAGTCTGACGCTCAGCGCCAAGCACGCCACGTGCTCCTCATGTGGGTGCTATTTTAAAAGAAGCGCTTTAGTGCTCCAAGCGCTCCACGTGCTCCTCACGTGGGCGCTAAGGAAATACAAAGCGCTCTGTAAATAGAGCCCCAACACCATAATGAGTGTTCAACACTCAGCAAAAGAAAAAAAGAAAAAGGGGCGTCAGAACCCAAATCAATGCTCTGCATTGTTGAATAAAAAGGGACCGAGCCAATATAAATGTTCAACATTTTATTCAAAACCGAGTGGGCTGAGCCCAAATTGGCCACAAGTCCATAATTCAGATTAACTGAGCCCATGTGCTCACAATGGGTCTTTGTCCCAAACCTGACTAGAGATCTCCCAACCAACATTGGTTCAAGGGTGCATCTCTTCATACCTCTGATACATGTCGTTGTAATTCTTCAACGTCTTCAGAGAGATGGAGGGTCCCAATAACCAATAACTTTTGGTGCATCCCCAAACGGTTAAACCAAAACCTTACAGACTACGATGTATTTAAACCAGACTATGATGCCTTTAAACCATGGACTACGATGTCCTTAAACCCAATGGACCGCAATGTCCCTAAACTAAAACGATAGAGTCCAAACACTCTTTTGTTGGATCTAAATGATCCCAAAATCCTGTTGAGTAGATATTAGTCTAAAATTAGACTAACGTATTCTCAACAAACGTTTGAGTTGACCTTAGTTTAAAACAAGACCAACGGTCCTTAAACCAACCCAAACCCAAATCTAAGAAAATACGGATTTGGACTAATCCACGCCCTACGGGAGACAATATAAATTAGTCTCCGTATACAATCCACGGGCAACCAAAAATAAAACAAACACACACGATATGAAGTGACCTTCTGGAGCAGAAGAAAGTGGTTACCGCGATACGATAACGTAATTAACTGCATGGGGCTTGCGCCTGCAGGGAAGAGCGTCCCCACAATCAAAAACCTCTTACAATGAGGGGGAATCTGAAAAAATATGCTACAACGGACGCATCCGTCTAAACCTCCGATACACGGTGTCATAAATCAACTTGTCATCTTAGGATAGGTGGACGGATAAAACCAAATAGCATCTGCCCCCAAATTCAGTCAAGACGTTTGTCTTCCCGGTATTCGGCGGTGAACAGATTCTGGCACGTCTGGTGGGACCTTTTCCTCTTTCCACCCCACACTTAGTATGTCGTGTTTCGCGAACAAATCACGGTTTGCTATGGTTGCCTGTGGATTCGAGGTACTAAGATTGGGTGTCTTGCTTTCGTGCAGAGAAAAGAAGAGCAATGGCCTCCAGCTGCACTAACTGCAACAGCAACTCCCACTCCATCCTCGCTGGAGGAGTGACCTATGGGCCCCAAGCGGCCTCCATCTTCGTCATGCCAGTGGAACATGTGACTCAGGCCACCACTGGACTGTTCTTTAGGACCATGATCCCACCGGCAAGCTTCAGCGTCCCAATGCCCTCACGAGAAGCTCCGATTAAGTCGGTCTTTGATCGGCTTGCAACTACCACGGCCCCTCTCAACGGGTCGTCCAAATCCAGCACCTCAGTCTTCGATCGGCTGAGCCGAAGCTCAGGTGGGCCCGTCAAGAAGCCTGCAATACCCGAAGGAGTTATCCCGAAGCGGATAGCCATTCCAACTCCGACGGACGAAGTCGTCAAAGGGGCTTCTCCTGCTAAGGGATCGGTCTTCGCAAGATTGGTCATTCCAACTCCTACTGTGGGTAAGGTTGTTGCAAGTTCTTCCCCTACCCGAAAGTCAGTCTTCGACAGGTTGGACGTTTCTTCTCAACGGACGTCGGTTTTCTATAGGCTAGCACCAATGACAGCCCTTCATCAGAACATGGGGCATGATGAAGCCACCCCCGTAACTGAGCCAATACCATCTGCAAGACACGCTCAACGTCGCCACTGGCGCCGAGTGAGGAAGACTGGGGGCAGCTCTCCCTCTGGACTGACTCCACTAGCTCCGATGGTGGAATTGACGATGCTGTTCCAACTGGGAATAACTTTGAGCCGCTCAGGAGGGTGCGCAAGAACTCTCCAACCGCCGTGTTAAAAAAGTCTCCTCCACCTGCTGAAAATGTTGCTAAAGCAAAACCGGAACAGTCTCCTCAGCGGATGTCCTCCAAAATCCACAGGGTCTGGCGAAGAGTCCAAGACTCTGTGATCGACAAAGACTACTCCCGCCGACAGAAGAAAATGAAGGTTTGGCAAGAGGAGGACCATCCTGCAGCCATACCGCAGAAGGTGTTATGGATGCCTGTTGCAACGGCCCCCTCAACTTCGACCGCCCATAAAAGGAAAAGGCCGGAGAAGATTCCTGTGTCTGCGACAAATCTCAAAGGCGCTGAATCCAAACGCCCCAAGTCTGAGGACATAACAGTGTACTCCGTCTACATGGCTTCCGGAAAAGAGGAAAGCCGTACTTCTACGGGTCATCTACCTCTCACACGGTCTCTGACGAAAACTCAGGAGCAGCAACAAAAGATCCAGGAGATGCTGACACAAATGGCCGCACTCACTGGGCCAAAAGAAAGACCGGAGACATCGTCCGAGCAGCGCCAGGAGCAAGAAACCGACGCCGAGTTCCTACGAAGGATGCTCTAGAAGAAAGATAAAGACGCCGCGGAACAAGCGGCTAACATAAAGCAAACGACGCTTCTTTTTCAAGATATGGTCGGGATGATGATACAGCCGGATCCCCCAGCCGAAGACCCTCCGATTATCCTTGAAGACGACAGAGGGGAGATATCAAACCCCCTTCCGGCTTTATCAACAACCAGAGAGGAGACGATTTCGAAAGCCGCGATTGATGACTACATAGCTCAACAGATAGGAGTTCATCAGGCGAGCGAAGAGGCTGGCCAAATCGTCAAAACTGGACGACCTTATTCGGGTTGGTACAATCAAATAAAGTACCCACCAAGATATACGATCCTTAAATTCCACGTGTATAAGGGGACGGGTAATCCACACCCGCACGTTGCCCAATTCAGAGCCTTGTGCGGTAATACTGGGGGTGACGATAAACTGCTGCTTCGCCAGTTTGTCGGTAGCTTGTCGGAGACAGCATTCGAATGGTACTCCGAGCTCCCGAATGACTCTGTCAAGACATTTTTCGAAATGGAGCTACTGTTTACACAAAGGTTTGCAAGTGCCAGCGAATGCACCCCGATCACGGCATTGATCAACGCCAGAGTGAAGCCGGGAGAAACCTGGGTTCAATACGCCATTCGGTGGCGGAACTTATGGTCGAGATGCGAACAACGCATAGAAGAAGCTCCTGCTGTGGGCATGTTCGTGGGCAACCTAGATCCTCAGGCGACCATATCTCAATTTATGATATTTTTCAAGCCGACCACCTTCCATGCCTTGATTGACAAGCTGGCCCAAATGGACCAGATGGGCCATAGGCATTCCTCTTCAAAGAAGGATCCTCGGAATGAAAAGGGAAAGGGAAAGCAACCTTCGTCGCCAATGCTCAACAACAACCGAGTGGCGTGAGACCAGTTGTTTTCCAAAGCAACAAGCAGCGATCCCTCGATGAGAAGTTGAGACGTCCCTACTCATTCCCTCAGGATATAACAAGGAGACTGTTCGAACTGGCGGTGCGCAACACGCTCATCACTCTGCCAGAGCTGAGACACCCACCGCAACCGAGTGATGTCAATCATCTTAACTATTGTCCCTACCATAGAGTAGTGGGTCACCCAATCGAAGATTGCTATGTCTTCAAAAACTGGGTTGAAGACCAGTACCGGCAAGGAAAATTCGCGTTGTCTGAAAACTGGAGGGTAAACCCGTCACAACCGCATGCTTCTAAAAAGACGGATACCTCGGGGGCATCATGCTCATTTATAGAGGAAGATCCATGGGAAGTTGTCCTCTCGGCAGAAACTAAGAGAATGCTGAAGGATCTTCAAGCATGCCCGGCAGACGGAGAAGCCCGTTAGAGCTGGAAATCATTGAGGGGATGCTGAAACCGTGCCCAATGCCGAGGACTGGTAACGATGGGCAAAACACCGAGGCCCAGCCGTCAAATTCTTCAAAGAAAAAGAAGAAGACCAAGAAGCCCACGCAGCCTAACAACAAGCGCACGGAGCTGCAAAAGTATGTTGACGCGCTGGAAGAATATAACCAGAAGGCGCGAACCCCGGTCACACTCCAAGAGTTTCTCAACCACATCCTTGAAAGTGGAGATAACAACAAGGATGAGGGAGACGACTCGTCAAAGGAACCCGAAGATTATGTGGCAAAATTTCCACATGATCTCTCATTCGTTGCTAAATAACGAAGAAGCTCACTCGGCGCTAGAAGATAACATAGAGGAGCTGGGGGCAAGAGCAGTGCCAAAATCATCCTTGGATTTTGTGACAAGGTCTACCAAGGTGGGGCTCACTCACTCTTGTGTAGAGAGACCCTTCCGGCCAGTAAACGGCCGATTCCTGAAAAGATACTACACCTAACGAGTCACGGTCTAGGTCAACGATAGATGACGACACCTATGTCCGCTCGCTATCTTCCCAAGCCCAAACTCTATGAGTAGTATCCGGTGAAACTTTTCCTCGAAGCTACACGATGGACCGAAACGTCCCTAAACTAACAATGGACCAAAACGTCCCTAAACTAACAACGGACCGAAACGTCCCTAAACTAACAGTGGGCCGTAACGTTCTTAAACTAGCTGTGGACCGTAACGTCCTTAAACTAGCTGTGGACCGTAATGTTCTTAAACTAACTGCGGACCGAAACGTCCTTAAACTAACGACGGACCGAAACGTCCTAAAACTAGCTACGGACCGAACGTCCTAAAACTAATATAAACCGCATCATCCTTGGGCCGACTCAAAAAAAGGGTACGTCCATAAGTAAGATGGGCACGAATGAAAACCCGAAAGGGCTCCTTGAGTAAAAACAACAGGGCTACCGGCGATTTTGTGAAAACCCGAAAGGGCGCAGACTTGTAAAAAATTCATGCACACTTGTAAGGTCCTCTCGACCTTATAAGGAGAAAATACCTGCGTGAGATCCTTACTACTCACAAGAGAGCAACACACTTAGGGATTCCCATGATTCCTAAGGAGAAAATACACTTACGAGATTCTCACGACTTGTAAGGAGAACCCTCACGGCTCGTAAGATTCAAAAGCCTTAAGTTACAGGGATTTGAACCTGTTCTTAAGCCATCACATTTCCCAGATTGCCCTACAAGTGGTTCAATGTTGACCCTTGTATACAATCCACAGGCACAAATAAACATCTCCCCCACCAAGTTCCGCCAATGGCGTGAAATCCCCATGTTTGGTGAACAGACACTTGTAAGTCCTTTTGACTTATAAGGAGAAAATATTCTTATGAGATCCTTACGACTTATAAGAGAAAACACCACTTAGAAGTACTCACGACTTCTAAGGAGAAAACGCACCTACGAGATCCTTACGACTCATAGGGAGAATCTTCTTGATGAGACCCTTACGGCTCATGAAGTCAAAAGCCTTTGTCGACAGGATCCTAACCCTGTTTGCTAAGCCACCTTTGTTCGACGTCGACAGAGGCAAATGATGATTCGCTCCTGGAAATGTCCCAGTGGTAGCGATGCTGATGCCTAAATCGATATCAAATTACAAGTCCTTTCATAGAAAGTGATGAGTTTGGCAACATTCCAGTCGCAGCGATGCTGATGCTAAGATTGGTATCAGATCTCAGGACCATATTCGCAACAAAATCAGTGAGCCAAAAATACATATAAATGCATATGAAATAGCCGAAATGATAGGGCAACTTGCAACAAAATCAGCAAGTAAAAGACATGCATACAAAAATAGCCGAAATGATTGGGCAACTCGCAATAAAAACAGCGAGTAAAAAGAAAAATAACCGAAATGATTGGGTACCGCTAAAAAACAGCCGAAACGATTGGGCAATCGCGACTTTCGCGATATAAAAAGATGAAATGATAGAGCATCGCAGAAAGAAATAAAAAAATGAAAGAATGAAACTTTTGCCCTACAGGTGAGTCCATACCGACCCCTGTATACGATCCATGGGCGTAAACAAAGTGGGAATCACATTTCCCGACAGACTCTGTCAAAGATAGAGTCAGATCTCGACAGCAACATCTGCATCCCAGAAGACCAACAACGACATTCCTCCTCATGCCAGCAGGGCACGGATGTAACACCACCAATCGGAGCCACGGCAAAGTCCCCAGTTCCAAGACTCTACGGTTCACAGACAACCTAGAGCCAGCCCCGACACCGCAGAAAGCGGAGTACGTCATCCAATGACCTCCGTCGCAAAAATACGTCTTCAAATGACCCCGTCGTGGAAATACATCATCCAATGACCCCATCGCAGAAATACGTTAGCAAATGACCCCGTTGCGGAAATACGTCATCTAATGACCCCGTCGCAGAAATACGTCAGCAAATGACCCCGTCGCGGAAATACATCATCCAATGACCCCGTCTCGGAAATACGTCAGACAATGACCCCATCTCGGAAATACGTCATCCAATGACCTCGTCGCGGAAATACGTCAGCAAATGACCCCGTCACGGAAACACTTCAGCAAATGACCCTGTCACAGAAATACGTCATCCAATGACCTCCGTCGCGGAAATACGTCAGCCAATGCCCCCGTCTCGGAAATACGTCAGCAAATGACCCCGTCGCGGAAACACGTCAGCAAATGACCCCGTCGCGGATATACGTCATCCAGTGACCTCCGTCCCGGAAATACGTCAGCAAATGACCCCGTCGTGGAAATACGTCAGCAAATGACCCCGTCGCGGAAATACGTCATCCAATGACCCTCGTCCCGGAAATACGTCATCAATTGACCCCATCTCGGAAATACGTCAGCCAAAGACCTCTGTCTCGGAAACAAGTCAACTAAACTCCAGGGAAATCAATGTCCATGGCAAAACCTCGATTCAGGGAAATCAGCGTCCTTGGCGAGAATCTCGATTCGCGTCGACCCGCAAGGAAATCAGTGTCTTTACAGGAATCTCTCGATTCGTCTCAACCCCAGGAAAATCAGCGTCCTTGGCAAAACCTCGATTCAGGGAAATCAGCGTCCTTGGAGAGAACCTCGATCCGCGTTGACCCGCAAGGAAACCAGTGTCTTTGCATGAATCTCTCGATTCGTCTCAACCCCAGGGAAATCAGTGTCCTTGGCAAAACCTCGATTCAGGGAAATCAGTGTCCTTGACGATAACCTCTCGATTTGTTTCGACCCGCAGAGAAATCGGGGTCTTTGCAGGAATCTCTCGATTCGTCTCAACCCCAGGGAAATCAGTGTCCTTGGCAAAATATCTCGATTCAGGGAAATCAGTGTCCTTGGCGAGAACCTCGATTCGCGTCGACCCGTAAGGAAATCAGTGAATCTTTTCTCCGCCGAAAGACCGGGAAGGTAAACGTCTTGCCTGAATTTGGGGGCAGATGCTATTTGGTTTTATCCGTCCACCTCTCCGAAGATGCCAAGTTGATTTATGGCACCGTATATCGGAGGTTTAGACGGATGCGGCCGTTGTAGCAGACTTCGTCAGATTCCCCCTCATTATGAGGGGTTTTTGATTGTGGGGACGCTCATCCCTGCAGGCGCAAGCCCCCGCAGTTAATTACGCTGCCGCATCGCGGTAACCACTTTCTCCTTCTCCAGATGGTCACTTCGTATCGTGTGTATTTTTTTTGTTTTTGGTTTCCCGTGGATTGTATACAGAGACTAATTTATGTTGTCGCCCGTAGGGCGTGGATTAGTCCAAATCCGTATTTTCTTAGATTTGGGTTTGGGTTTAAGGATACGTTAGTCTCATTTGAGATTAGATAAACTTAAACATATGTTAAGGATACGTTGGTCTAATTTTAGACTAAGATCAACTTAACGGGATCGTTTAGATCCGACAAAAGAGCATTTGGGCTCTATTGTTTAGTTTAGGGACATTGCGGTCTAAGGTTAATTTAAGGACATCTCGGTCCAGTTTAAAGATATCATAATCTGTAAAGGTTAAGGACACCACAGTCCAAGGTTAAGGACATCATAGTCCATGGGTTTAAGGACCCTAGAGTCCAAGGTTAAAGACATCATAGTCTGTAAGATTTGCTGGTTGTCGGGACCCATCACCTCTCTGAAGACGTTGAAATTACAATGACAAATATCGGAGGAGTGAAGAGATGTACCCTTGAACCAATATTGGTTAGGGGATTTGTAGTTGGATTGATTTAAGGATCATTAATCTCGTTTGAGATTAAGATCAACTTAAATATTTGTTAATGATACGCTAGTCTAATTTTAGACAAAGATCTAGTTAACAGGATCATTTAGATCCAACAAAAGAGCATTTGGACTCTGTTGTTTTGTTTAGGGACACTGCGGTCCAAGTTCAGATGCAAACATGGATTTGGAAATGCACCAGATAGTTATTGGCCATTGGGACCCAACACCTCTCTGAAGACGTTGAAGAATTACAACGACATGCATCAGAGGTGTGGACAGATGTACCCTTGAACCAAAGTTGTCTGAAAGGCTCTGGGTTCTAATTTGAATGTCATATGAGATGACCAATTTTTGAAGACAAAAGTTTGTTTAAGGTTCAGTCAAAAGGGGGTACTGCCTCTGGAAAAACTTGGCTAGTTCAAGCTAAGATTGGCTTGGATATAGTGTTAAACACTAGAGTACACTTGGCTATCACGTGCTCCCACGTGATGCACTTAAAATAGTGTTAAACACTAAGGATGCAGCGCACAAAACAGTGTTGGGCCCAAACTTCCTTTGTTTTATTCTCAGGATATGCAGGTAAGTGTTAAACACTTTAGTCTTCACGGCCATCATGTGTGAGCACGTGATCGGTACCCATACGCTGGATATTAAAAGGATTTGCTAGGGGTCACGTAGGGACACGTGAGGGCTTCTATTCTGCCTTTATTTTTGAGAAGTTTGTTTAAGAGTCACGTGGGAGCACGTGACCTGATCTTGTTCGTTCTTTTTTGATCTCTGAGGGGGATGGTCACGTGTTGACATGTGACCATGCTGGGTACTTGATGCTTTTACGTGCATGGAGAGTTTTTAAGTCCCTTATTTAAGAATTAAATTCTTTTGTAGGGTTAAACTCTAGTTTTTTATAGGAATTAAATTCTTATATATTTGGAAGTATTAAATTCTTTTATAGGGTTAAACCCTAATTTTGTTAGAGGAATTAAATTCCTATGTGCCTTGTGGGAGAATATAATTCTCTGAACTTAGATTTTCTCTTAGGTTTTAGATCTGCATGGCAGAATCTTCCCGATGAGAATTAAATTCTCAACTTATGGGGAGATCTGCTTCCGCAGACCTTCATCCAAAGGAAGAACTAAGTTCTTATTCAGAAGAGTTAAACTCTTAATTTGAGAATTAAATTCTCTTTTTTCTTTTGTGGGATCTTATAGGATGATCTCTCACCTAGGATTTCTTTCTTTTCTCAAGAGACCATCTTTTCTCTCTGGAGAATTAAATTCTCTTCTTTTTTCTCTCTGTTCTTGTATATCCCTCTTTCTCTTCTCTTCTTGGCTCCTATATATAGGAGAAAGAAAAGAATCAGTTTGTTTAGTCAATCTTTCATTGAAAGATTTTGATTGATTTTATAACCAACATGATCTTTTAGCTCACTCGGTGAATTTTATTCACCATTGGACTTTTAATCCAAAAGATATTTTATTTGTTGTTCCCGGCAGATTTTAGGAAAATATTTCCTTGTGTAGAATCTTTCTACAAATTGGTGATTTTTAATCACCATTGGATTTTTAATCCAACGGTGCTCCACTTTACAGAGAGTAATCTTTTTTTTCTGGAAAGATCTAGGGAAATATTTTTCCGATTAAGGATTTTGATTCCTTTTAATTAGAATTTAATTCTATTAGTTCAGAGGGATCAGGAACCCATCACGTGTTGGCACGTGACCCCTGGTCACGTGTGGGCATGTGATGCCCCATTTAGGGTTTTCCTTCTTTCAGCTCAGATGATTTAAGAGCCTATCACGTGTTGGCACGTGACCCTACTGATCAAGCATTTAATTAGAATTTAATTCTATTATTTCAGAGAGCTTGGGAACCCATCACGTGTTGGCACGTGACCCCATCAATTAAGCTTTCAGGTGCGGATAAACTCTGATCATAAAAGGTCACGTGTCTGCACGTGAGGCTCGGTCACGTGTGAGCACGTGATGCCTGTCTTTTTTGAGGATTCTCCCTCTTTTTCGCAAGGGGACAAGTAGCTCTTGGCCTAAAATTTTGGCGGGAACAATCAGTGTCTTTGCAGGAATCTCTCGATTCGTCTCGACCCCCAAGGAAATCTGTGTCCTTGGCTAAAACTCTCGATTCAATGAAATCAGTGTCCTTGACGAGAACCTCTATTCGCGTCGACCCGCAAGGAAATCAACGTCTTTGCAGGAATCTCTCAATTCGTCTCGACCCCAGGGAAATTAGTGTCCATGTACATGAAAAGAAAATTCTCTTGTGAGATCCTTACGATTCTCAAGAGAAATCGCACTCAGGAGTCCTCACGACCCCTAAGGAGAAAATACACCTACGGGATCCTCTCGACCTGTAGGGAGAAAAGTCCTTATGAGACCCTCATGGCTCATAAAGTTGAAAAGTCTTTGGTGGCAGATCCTAACCCTGTCTCCTAAGCCATCACTGCCCTGCAAGGAGGTCAAGATGGACTATCCACGGGCCATACTCTCCCAAGTCGAATATCGACAAGGAGGGAAACAACCACTTACGAGTCCTCTCGACTTGTGACAAAGAAAATTCTCTTGTGAGATCCTTACGATTCTCAAGAAAAAACGCACTTAGGAGTCCTCACGACCCCTAAGGAGAAAATAAACCTACGGGATCCTCTCGACCTGTAGGGAGAAAAGTCCTTATGAGACCCTCATGGCTCATAAAGTTGAAAAGTCTTGGGTGGCAGATCCTAACCCTGTTTTCTAAGCCATCACTGCCCAGCAAGGATATTAAGATGGACTATCCACGGGCCATACTCTCCCAAGTCGAATATCGACAAGGAGGGAAACAACCACTTACGAGTCCTCTCGACTTGTGAGGGAGAAAATGCTCTTGTGAGATTCTTACGACTCTCAAGAGAAGACGCACTTAGGAGTCCTCATGACCCCTAAGGAGAAAATACACCTACGGGATCCTCTGGACCAGTAGGGAGAAAAGTCCTTATGAGACCCTCATGGCTCATAAAGTTGAAAAGTCTTAGATGGCAGATCCTAACCCTGTCTCCTAAGCCATCACTGCCCTGCAAGGAGGTCAAGATGGACTATCCACGGGCCATGCTCTCCCAAGTTGAATATCGACAAGGAGGGAAACAACCACTTACGAGTCCTCTCGACTTGTGAGGGAGAAAATGCTCTTGTGAGATCCTTACGACTCTCAAGAGAATACGCACTTAGGAATCCTCACGATTCCTAAGGAGGAAATACACCTACGAGATCCTCTCAATTTGTAGGGAGAAAAGTCTTTATGAGACTTTCACGGCTCATAAAGTTGAAAAGTCTTAGGCAGCAGACCTGAACTGTTTCCTAAGCCATCGCTACCCTACAAAGAGTTTAAGATGAATTTTTATCTATCATCTACAGTCTACACTTGCTAGAGTAACATGCCAACGACACAACAAAGAAAAGAAAGTGATAATACGAGATATAAAAAATGTGTGTCTTTTATTCATGAATTCAATTGAGTACAAGATACATCATACAAAAGAATAAAAAAATGAATAAAGGCATGTTATTCATGAATTACAAATTTTTGATCGATACAAAGACGGATACTGAGAAGGAGGCATTTTTAGAAAATCAGCAAGCCGCTCTCGCACTCCTCTCAATTTCTTTTCACGATCAGCCGCTGCGGCCAACTCCGCTTCACTTCGAGCCCGTTGCTGTAAACAGGATGAAAGCTTCTCGTCAATTTCCTGCTGAATGGCTTCCTGTCTCTGTGTAACCTGTTCAGTGAAGTCAAGCTTTTTCCTCAGCATCAGGCCGTCAGAAATACATCGTTGGAGGTTTTCAAAAATAGCTTTCAGCTGTGCAGCGTTCGCTTCGACCTGGGCACGCAATCGGACAGACTCGGTGGAAGTCGCCTCACGTTCCTTTTGCTTTAGGGTCGCATCTTTTTCAAAATGGCGAAGGAAAGAAGAACTTTGCTCAACCCATGCAGCCCGCTGGGAGTTCAAAGCCAAAACTTCGGGAGAAAGACGCTTGAGCTCAACTTCGTGCAAGCAAGCCTCGATCTGTCTGTAATAATTAACCCAAGATTCGACAACGCCCTCGCTATGGAAGTGCACAGGCGTCGCCAACATCGAATTAACCTCAGCAGCAAAATCTGCAGCGAATGCATAGGCCTCCGCGTCAAGCTCCTCGATGGATTCACTCAACATACGCAGGCTGGTCACAACGCCCTTGGAAGATGGACGTTTAGAAAAGGGCCCTGCCGGCATTAGGATGCGAGACTCGAAAGGAGCTGGAGCCGGTGCGATTGCTGCAAAATGAATTATGGTTAAAAGCCGACTCGCGAAATAAAGAAATCACACGAGCGATGGATTTTACTATACCGGCTGCAACAGGTGGCAAAGTTGGGAGTACCGGTAGCATGACTATTCTCTCGTCCCCTCCTTCAATCTGTAATGCTGCAATCAATGCAAAGAAGAATTAGCAATGACATGGTTGCCCGTAGAAGAAAGGAAAAGATGTTTGTTAAAAACTATACTCACCGACACCAGCAGACATGACGATTTTTGACTGGAAGGAGAAATGTGGGTTTAACACCTGATACAGATGGTAAAAAATGACTCCTGCAAAGTTGTGCCAATATACTGTCAGTACAAGGAGGATGATACCCACGATGAAACCGATAAGTTGCAAACCCTTACCTTCCAGCATTCCAAAGGATATAGGAGAAGGCGATGGGACAACAACCGTCATGGCGGCGACCGGAGGTGTGTCAGATGATACAATCTCAGCGTTCATTACACCTACAAACAAAATACCGTCAGAATGAACTGAAAGAGATTGCGAAATAAAAAGGAAGCAGCGACCCAAGACCTACCTGATGGGTCATCAGCCAAAATCGCGACGAAAGAATCACTAGGCGCAGCGGTTTCTTCGCTCTCCTTCAATGGAATAGTTTCGGCGCTTGTGGCTTCGTCCCTTGATTCGACAAGGGCTGTCGTGACGCTCGTGATGCCCGCCAATAGCAGGAACCACAAGGGGAAAGAGCGGCGGTTTAGGCAGTCCCAGTCTCCAGAGAGAGAGTAGCCGCTTCGGGCTCTATGGTCACCGTCATCTCACCTGCCACCTCATCGCCAGGATATGGCCCTGCAGGATATGGTATATAAGAATTTGAAGATTAAATTCTAATAAAATACTCAGCGTTACGTTACCTTGGGGCGGCTTTTCGGTTTCTTCCCAAGACGCGCGCACAACCTGTCTATGGGCGGTAGACAGGGTAGCTGCAACATCCTCTAAAGAAATAGCGACAGATGGGGTAGTGCTTGAACCTACACCCATAGCCAAGCTGGCATCACGTTCCCCGCCACACACTTCCTACGCTTCTTTTCGGTCTGAGCGGTGAGAAGCGATCTCCTCAAGACCTCCGTCAAAGGGACGTCATCGTCCGAACCAAGCTCTGGCTCTGGAGCCGCTACGACATCCGTCATCGGCTGTTTAAGTGAAGCCTCTTGCAGTACTGGCGGGGGAGCTGGGGCCATAATAGCCGGCTCTGGAAGCGTCGCCACATCACTGCTCGGGATCGGCACCGCACTTGGGATAACCCGCGTTAAGGTAGTCCCTGCAACAAAATAAAGGAGGGGGTCAGACTAAAAATAAAGAAAAAGGGAATGAAGGCATAATGAGCCGAATTATACCAAGTCCTAAAGAAGCACGGAGCCTCTTCCTCTTCAAATGTTTTGAGGGAAGCCGCGAGAGCCTCTTCGGCAGAGATACCTGTTGAAGAAAAGGACATTAGAAAAATAAGGAAGGAATGAACGCGGAAAAATATAACTGAAGTATACCGGACTGTGCGATAGTGATCAGTGCTGCTTCATCGCGAACCAGTTGCTCGGAAGCCACAAGGGTAGCTTGAAGATCAGTATCATCCGCAGGCGTGATAAATAGACCCTCATTGATCCCGTACTCGCACAAGCCTTCACTGTAAGGAGCATGGGGCTCTTGGCCAAGAACGAAGTCAACAGAGAAGAGCGACTTCTTATTTTTCTGCGAGCGAGTGCCGGTAGCCAATACCAGGAGCTTGCACTTGGCGGGCAATTTTGGGTGACGAGTCCCGATCTCCGAACCCACCCCAGACTCAGGAAACACTGCAGCCACCGCATCCACAGGAACACGAGGTAGAGGCTTATCAGGAAAGGCGCACGGGACCACCGCCACAGCAGCTTCTCTCAAAGAAGGACGAATGATGGTCCGTCACTTCAAAGGAACGGCTGGATTACCAGCTGGGACAACACCCTTGCGACCAAGCAATAATCGTTTTTCTTCCCTGATAACGGCACCCATCGCGTGCTGGTACCATGCCATGTATATGTTCAGGACCTTCGGGACGCAGCTCGGCTCACTGATAAAGAAATTAGACCCGGTGTTAAGCCACATGAAATGGTGTAGCGCATTACGGATACCCTCTTCCGTGGAAACCGGCTCAGCTAGGAAGGCCTTAAGCGGGACACCCTGATTATAGCTTGATTGTTGAGCGTAACGATGCGGGTTGTATCTCATGAACAACGCCTAATCATTCTGCCTAAACACTAAAAAGCCTGGCCTAATTGAATATAAGTGAAGAATCTCCCGAGCTTTCAAGGTAGAAGCCCCATCTTTGAAGGTGTCCCGCAGCGGCTGCACCGTTTTTGTAGATTCTTTACTGATGATTAAGACCTTATCGACGAAGGCCACGCCATCCCCGACCATTCGTGGGCGAAGAACCAAGCCCCGAGCCTCTCGCTGAGTCGGTTCCAAAGCGGAAGCGTCAACTAGCAGCATAACCCGAGGAAAGTTATAACTGTCGTAGAAACGGGGCCGCTTGTGGACTCCAAAAGAGCCGAGCACATAAAGTTGGATCCACGAGGTGAAATAATGCAGTGGGAGGTTTATGGGTTGCACCCCCGGTTGAGTGGTGTCTGCCGCCAAGCTAAGGCCATGATACAGGTAAGCCAGCCCAGCGACCCCGACGGCTATTCGCATCCCAATAACCATTCAGTAAGTTGGGTAGAAGACGGATGACCTCATATGGACATGATGCATTGGGATCACAAACCAACTTAACCATAGGACGAGAAACCCCAGGAAGAACGTCTCCTCGTCGACGTCTGAGGCAACAAGCTCTGCGAAGGGAACGATCGGAGTATCCGGGTGAAACAAATTCCTTTGATCGGACTCCGGTGTTGGCTGGCTGTCCAAGCCAAAACCAAATGGGTCATCAAGCTTAGCAAATTTCACAGCTTGTTTTGATAAGACTTCCGGACAAAGAAAGAGAGCGATGAAATCCACGAAGCTGACTCCGAGCCCTCTGGATTCAAGAAACAGACCCTCATAAATATTCAACACCTTAATCAAACTTGGGGATTGATGTTGAATGGTGTTCTTCGGGGTAAGGCCCATCACCACTGACTTGACGGCAAAGACGTACTCGTCAGGAGGAAGTAGCTCCTCATATTGTTCTCCCCTGACAGGTAAGCCGGAGATCTCTGCGAACTCCTCCAAAGAGATGGAAACCTCCCGATCTGATAAAAGGAAGGTGTGAGTCGGTACATTCCATTGTTCCAAGAAAGCTTTGACCCACCATATAGGGGCATGGAATACTGGAAAAGAGACACGTAAACTGTGGGGTACAACCCAAGCTTTATCAGCAGTGATTTCTTGGCCGACAAAATGTAGCGATCCCACTGCAAGTACCCAGCTGGATTGCGAGGAGTCAAGCCTATCATGTACGGCAGTCCCCAAGGGCCCGACTCGCCTTGACATATACGCCGCCCCAGAGTATCCAAATCCATCGGCGGCTGTACGGGTATCGCGGCCACAGAGGGCTGAAGGCAACCTTCCGAAGTCCAGTTGACCTCCTCTACGGCATAGTTCACTGGGGGTGAGTCGGCATAGGGGATCTCCGAAATGGGCTCCGAAGGCACCGCACAAGAAAAGCTACGTCGACCCCGAATGATTTGATTGTACCACGACCCTCATAAATAAATAGACTTTTGCTCCGGGTCATGATCTTTGATCAGCACGAAGACTTCCCTATCCACGGGCGCGTCAGGGAATGCGCTTTCCAGAAGAACGAAGGGGAAAGAAGTGTCGAAAGACATAATACCTGCACGAAAAAGAACAAGAGTTAGCTGTCAAGACTACAAATCAAATTATGACACTCGGTACTTTAAATTTTGTACCGCACTGCAATGCAGTGGAAAGGGACTAAAGGGGACCCACAAAATCAAGATGACGGCTCATCATTGATGAGACAGTCACTCATTAAATAGGAAATCCTAAAAGGATTCTCATTTAATGAGAGGCCCCTCAGGCCAAGGAGTTAAACTCCCTTGAGAGCAACGCTCTGCAGACAAGAGTGACATCTGTCAATTCTAATCATGAGAGGAATAAAATTCCCTAATTTTTTTTAAAGAGCTATGCTCTGTGAAGACGATAGAACAAGCCATCAGAACCCTTAAAAAGCAAAGCCTTTACAGAGGTAAAACCCCAAGATCTTAAAGATATTAAATAAAAATCTTAGAAACTCTAAGAATTCTTCACTAATGAGTTAAGAAAACCTAAAAAAAGATCTCTTTAGATCTATGATCTAAGAAAGAGCAAAGCTCTGTTAAGAAACCCTAAAAAGGATTTCTTTAGATCTATGATCTAGGAAAAGCAAAGTTCTGTTTTAATTAACGGTTTGAAGATCTGTGATCTAGAAAGAGCAAAGCTCTGTTTAATGGGGTCAAGAATGATTCTTACCATATATTTGAACAAAGAGAGTTCTTAGGGGCAGAGATCTATGCTCTGAAGAAAGAATTCATTTCTCAGAAAAAAAGAAAGGGAGAAGATGAACAAGCAGTCATCTCAAGGGACAAAGGCCCTATTTATAGGCGTTTGAAGTCAATCCGACTTCCAAGACAATTCAACGGTGGAAAGGATTCCACCGCTGCACTCACGTGTGAGTCACGTGAGCGCAGCGGGGAGGGGGGGGAGGGGAGGGGGGAATTTGTTTCCCCTAATCAGAGAGCAAAGCTCTATTTAAAATTTCAAAAAATTTATATTTAAACTGAGGCAGCGCCTCACGTGAAAAGCACGAGAGCGCTAGCGCCAAGAGTGCCAGCGCCAAGAGTGCCAGCGCTAAGAGTCAAAGACTCTGAGGCAGCGCCTCACGTGCAAAGTACGAGAGCGCCAGCGCTAAGAGTCAAAGACTCTGAGGCAGCGCCTCATGTGCAAAGCATGAGTGTGCCAAGCGCTAGAACTAAATGTTCTCCACCATTGGATCAATGATCCAACTGAGATGAATAAATCATCAAATTACAGAATTTAATTCTGTTGAGGAAATACTCCTCAAATCTTTCCAAACAAGAAAGATTGTGCTCTGTAAATCAGAGACTCGTTAGATCAAAGATCCAATGGTGATAAAAAATCACCAAGATACAGAGTAATCTCTGTATGGGAAAATAATTTCCCAATCTTGTTAAATAACAAGAAAAATGTCTTCTGTAAAACAGAAGCCCTAGGATCAAACATCCAACGGTGGGAAACATCCCCAAATCAATCAGAGAAAAGATTTCCTTAACTGATTCAACAAATCATCCTCCCCTATATAAAGGACCCAAGACTTCAAGTCTTGCACAGAAGAACCCCCCATAAGTTTCAAGTTCTCAGAAAAGAAAAAGAGAAGAGCAAGCTCTAAGAAGAAGAACCTTCTTCAAGGTAAATAAAAAGAAGAGAGATCATAACATCTCCTCCATATTTGAGAGTTCAACTCTCACATCAGAAGAACATAGTTCTTAGATTCATAAGACGAAGTCTTTCATAAAAACAAAGAGATCATAGCATCTCCTCATAAAAGAAAAACTCAGTTCTTAGATCCATGAGACAAAGTCTCTTATGAACCGAGAATTTAATTCTCAGAGCACAGAACTGATCGGAGCTGCCAAAGAAGCGCCTTAGCGCTCCAATTTAAAAGAAGCGCTTTAGCGCTCCAAGTTTGGCGCTCAGCGCCAAGCACGCCACGTGCTCCTCATGCGGGCGCTATTTTAAAAGAAGCACTTTTACGCTCCAAGTTTTGCGCTTAGCGCCAAGCGCGCCACTGCTCCTCACGTGGGCACTATTTTATAAGAAGCGCTTTAGCGATCCAAGTCTGGCACTCAGCGCCAAGCGCGCCACGTGCTCCTCACGTGGGCGCTATTTTAAAAGAAGCTCTTTAGCGCTCCAAGTTTGGCGCTCCACGTGCTCCTCACGTGGGCGCTGAGAAAATACAAAGCGCTTTTTAAATAGAGCCCAGCACCATAAAGAGTGTTCAACACTCAGTAAAAGACAAAAAGAAAAAGGGGTGTCAGAACCCAAATCAATGCTCTGCATTGTTGAATAAATATGGACCGAGCCCAAATAAATGTTCAACATTTTATTCAAAACTGAGTGGGCTGAGCCTAAGTTGGCCAAAAGTCCATAATTCAGATTAACTGAGCCCATGTGCTCATAATGGGTCTTAGTCCCAAACCTAACTAGAGATCTCCCAACCAACATTGGTTCAAGGGTACATCTCTTCATACCTCCGATACTTGTCGTTGTAATTCTTCAACGTCTTCAGAGAGATGGAGGGTCCCAATAACCAATAACTTTTGGTGCATCCCCAAACGGTTAAACCAAAACCTTGCAGATTACGTGTCTTTAAACAAGACTATGATGTCTTTAAACCATGGACTACGATGTCCTTAAACCCAATGGACTGCAATGTCCCTAAACTAAAACGATAGAGTCCAAATACTCATTCGTTGGATCTAAATGATCCCAAAATCCTGTTGAGTAGATCTTAGTCTAGAATTAGACTAACGTATCCTCAACAAACGTTTGAGTTGACATCAGTGTAAAACAAGACTAACGGTACTTAAACTAACCCAAACCCAAATCTAAGAAAATACGGATTTGGACTAATCCACGCCCTACGGGCTATAACATAAATTAGTCTCCGTATACAATCCACGGGCAACCAAAAATAAAACAAACACACACGATATGAAGTGACATTCTGGAGCAGGAGAAAGTGGTTACCGCGATGCGGTAACGTAATTAACTGCAGGGGCTTGCGCCTGCAGGGAAAAGCGTCCACACAATCAATACCCCTTCATAATGAGGGGGAATCTGACGAAGTCTGCTACAACGGACGCATCCGTCTAAACCTCTGATACACGGTATCATAAATCAACTTGGTATCTTAGGAGAGGTGGACGGATAAAACCAAATAGCATCTGCCCCCAAATTCAGGCAAGACGTTTGTCTTCCCGGTATTCGGCGGTGAACAATCGCCTACCGAGTACCAGCATCTATTGTCTCCACCGTCATTACTTTATTTCCTTGCCTCTTTGTTATTTTTATAATATTGCTATTGTGTCTCCCTGACGACCTGAGTATGCATGCTCAGAGTTTGAAGAAGACCGGATTCAGGAGTCAGACCTACTCTTCGAGCTCGCAGAGATCTAGACGGTTGTGCCTTCAGTACTTTTACCGCTTTCCATAAATCAACCTTGTATTCGCACTTGGTTAGTAGTTTCTTTTCTTTCATTCTTTTGTAAACTGTGAACAATGAAAGTTGGTGTAATAAGCCAGTGATGTGTTTCCTTTACTTATGTGTTGTATCTCTGATTACCATGTAATGCTAGAAGCCGAAGTGTGGCTACGGCGGGATTATTCCTTGACTATAGGAATATGGCTGGCCTAGTCGCCTCCCGTATTCCGTATTTTGATAAGCGGGGCGTGACATGGTTTTGTTGGAGCCAGGTTTTAGTATTAAGGGATAATATTAACTATGCTTTATTATATTATTTTCACTTCACTATTTCTCTCTTTCATTCTTGTATCTAATCATATCCGTTCATCTATTTTTCAGTGACATGACCTCCCCGAACGACCTCTCCTCGGACTCTAGTTCTCAGGATCGCACAGAGTTGATCCTGAATGCACTAACGACCCTCGCGGAAGCCCAAGAGAGAAAGACGGACCTGCTTACCGAAGGACTCAGGGCAATTAGCACATTAAGGGGATCCACCACTCTCATTACCTCCCCCGAGGGCACCACTACACCAGCTACGTCTGCTAGAATTGACACTGTGTCGGATTTCCGGAGATTACAACCAGCTATGTTTACGGGACTAGCCGAACCAATCGAGGCTGAACAATGGCTGGTCAATGTGGAGAACCTACTGATGGACGCATGGGTCCACGATGAAGAGAAGGTGAATGTAATAAAAATCCAGTTGGAGGACGAAACCCGTACTTGATGGTCCGTCGAAGAGAGCAGACTTTATGGGCCGATCGAGTGGAGCAAGTTCAAAGAGTGTTTCTTGGACCACTATTTTCCCCCCACCGCCAAGGCAGAGATGGAAGAAAGATTTATCTTAATGAAGAAAAACGGCCGTCCCGTTGACATGTATGCGGCAGAATTTAACCGGCTGAGCCTCGCTTCATATA
This sequence comes from Agapanthus africanus, assembly GCA_030015575.1. Classification (NCBI taxonomy): domain Eukaryota; kingdom Viridiplantae; phylum Streptophyta; class Magnoliopsida; order Asparagales; family Amaryllidaceae; genus Agapanthus; species Agapanthus africanus. The sequence goes on along the minus strand of JASDDO010000024.1, from coordinate 332,788,957 downwards.
TGGTCGCTTCAGAGGCCACCAGGGCTAGGCGTTTCTTATAGGGACTTGACTTTGAGTTGCAACAGTTGATTACGTCACTCGAGTTGCAGACTTTCGCGCAGGTGCTCAACGCTGCACGAATTCAGGAGAAGCTAATCAGTAAATTTAGGGGGCCCAGCTCGAGTGATAGGAGGCCCCCAGTTGTTCCGATGCATACTCACACACCGTCCCGAGGGGCTATACCAGTTCACAGGCCAGGGACAACGCATATGAAGTGTCCCTTCGTGCCCCGGCAGCATCTACAAAGGAAAGCCATAGTTTGCGGCTACTGTCACAGGGACGAGCATACCCAGAAGGACTGTCGCCGTGCCAAGGGACGGTGTTTGATTTGCGGATCCAACCAGCACCGGGTGGGTGGTTGCCCTCAGCGAACAGAGATATAGGGAGGGCCTAGACCGTAGCAGCAGAGGTCACTAAAACAGAGGAAAACCAACACAGGCCGCGGTCAAGGGCGGGCTTTCTGTCACGCCCCGCTTCCCGGTATACGGCGAAGGGGACGTGACTGGTCCGCTACGTATTTACTGTGAAGTAAATACGCTAAGCATATCTAATCAATATAAAAGTAATCACAAGAGACAAGAGATATAATCTGAATAGCAACTTTATTTAATAACATTCTTTTGTACAATGCATGAAAAGGAAATACAACTGAAATAAAAGCGATGCCTAAACAATGGCATAACAGGAAATTAAAGATACTGAATAGAAAATTTACAATGTCTAGAGCTCAGGGTCTTCGCTGTACTGATCCAAGTCTTCTGCAGTTGGCTCTATCTCAGGTAAGTCCAGATCACCTGATGACATTCAAAGAAAAAAGAAAGAGAATGTCGTCAGCGAACAGGTCGCTCGGTAAGTCCCAAAGATAAGGGAAGAATAGAAAAGACAGAATAAGAAAATATCTTTTACAGTTATATTATATTGTAATAATATTGTTTTAATGCTGTTGTTTGTAGCTTGGTACAGAAGGTGCCAGTGTATACGAGAGGGGTCTCTATATGCTAGAGACCAGGGCAAATGACATGTACAAGGAACCGTTAAGCCACGGTACAACAACAACGGAATATAGGTTAGGTGTCTTAATCTTACTGTCTCGTGCCACTTTTAACACCTTTCGTACCAATCTACCATTTAAACCCCGTAGTGTTTAGATTGCATTGTTGTATTGTATTGTATAGATTGTATAGTTGGACGACTGACCAAAACCATGATATCAGTAAACGGATGTGACTGAATAATCATGTAAATGGAATAACTGTAGAATCATGTAAATGGAATGTATATCCATGGTTCGGTTCAGTCAAGTTGTATAGATTGATAACTGGATTCATGGATTCATGTATTCATGTTGAATTATAATATTATAGATTGTAGATGGTACTTGAATCATATTCAAGTCAGATTATAATCAGACTCAAACCCGAGTCAGACAATTATAAAAGTAAATTGAAGTCATGATTGTTTTAATGTTATCAATAACACCGTTTGTTAATTGTCTACCTTAGTTAGGCAAGCACCCATATCTTCGGCTCCCTGAGGCTCAAGAGACTGGTCACTCCTTAAACCTATATTTACTAGGGTCCTTAGGGCAATTTATAGAACTTGAGGGGGTTTTATGTAAAAATACTTTTATATAGTTTTCAAGATACACCCTAAGTATTTATTATTCATCTTTATTGTTGTAATGAGTGTAAATTTTATTTTGTGATATTTCTAGTGAAAATATCCTATTTTCATAATAAATGATATTTATTTGAAATATTGATTTTCATGGTATTTTAGTGTAAAATGAATCTTGTGACATTTTTAGAAAAAGATAGAATATTTATAATACTAAAAATAGATATGTTCATGTTACATATACATATAGTTATATGAAAAATAATTTTTGTATATATCTATAATATTCTAGAAATCTCTTTTTCTTAAGATGTCGTATTTTAAATCTTTCGAGACCGAATGCTCCTTGCGGAGGTCTGAATCTCGCACTACTAAGCCCGAGGATGTGCAATAATCCGCACCATCCCGAACGGGTTCCCTAAATGGGTTGTAGCGGCGCTTTGCAAAAATTTGTATAAATACTAATCATTAAGGAAAAACGGTTTTATTAATTATGGTAATTATTTGTAAAAATGTCAATTTTCCGTATTATAGGTTCCAGGGTCTCCTAAGTCCAAAGCGACAAGTTATGAGATATCCCTCAAATCGTCTCTTCATCGCCAATTGTGGCCAGTTAAGTACAAGTGAAGTAAGGAGGGATCCGCTCACGAATCACCGTGAGACGGGCCTTTTAAAGTTACCTTTCTCACTTGTCTAGCCTAGGCACCACAAAGTCTGGTTTAGATAAACGACTGAATGCCCAGAACCTTGCTCTGTCCTAATGAATATGACAGTCCTTAATTGGCCGAGTCTAGATATTTTTTTATTAGTTCAAAAGTTATTTATTTATAAAGATGTATCAATACTAAATCTTTTAGAATTGGTTTTATTAAGTAAATGATATTTAAATGAAAATGTTTGTTTTCCCGTATTCTAAGTTCTCGAGGGTATCATGTTATGTTGCATATGAGTGTGTGAGAAGGTATGTCGTTATCTCGTGATCTACTTAAAGGTATATCAAGTTTAATGGAATTAAATGTATAATTGAAACAATGTGGTATTTAAGTGAAAAATACGATAAATTGAAATAACTATCATTTTATGAATTTAAACTTGATCAATTTAGTTAATTAATGATTAATAGTCAACATGAGAGTGTTTAAACATAATTGAAATAACGAGAAGTGAAATTTATAAGAAAGCCGAATCAGAAATCGGATTTGTGCCGATTCCGTCGGGTTTTGTAATTTCGCATTTTTAGAATAGAAAAGAAAGATAGAAAATGGGACATACGGGTTTTAGGTTACACAAGAGTGTGAAATGGAAGTAGGGGAATCGCTGATGTGTTGCGTCGTCGCCGGTAGTTCCTAAAACGATCGCCGGAAGTTCGCCGTAGATTTCACCGGAACTTCGCATTTTGCTCGTTTTCAAAGTACACACGATTCTTGGAATTTGGAGAGAGTGGGCTCAGAATTTTGGGGTGAGAGGGTAGGGGGTAGAGGTGTATTTTTAGGGTTAGGCTAGGGTTACGATAGGTGTAGGTTTTTAATTCAAAATTGTAAAAAAATGTGTGAAAAATCATTAAAAATGGATTAAGTAGGGTATAAATGTGCTCTGGAACCGATTTCATAAATTGGAGTGTGCAGGGAGGTAGGGTAGAGGAAAAGACACAGTATTGTAGTTGGCGACTCGGCCGTCCGGCCGAGTCCGGCCTGCGGCGCCGGCCTGAGTCGGCCGGTCCGCTGGCCGACTCAGCCGAGTCGGGCCGAGTCAGGGTGGCAGGAGGTGGGGGGTTGTCAGGTGGGGCCTCTGGTGTATTTAGGTTAGTGGGTGTAGTGGGAAATTTGGGAGTTATTGTGTATGGACTATTGGGCTTCTATAAAATTTAAAACAAAATAATATTAAAAATAATGTGGGGCAGGGGATTTGAACTCTGGTGGCTTGGTTCAGCAGTGCAAGGTATTACTAATGAGCTACAAACTCCTTCTTGTAATTAAATTGCTAATTAATTACTTAAGTCTTGTGCTCAGGCAATAAATACCCCTTTCTGGATTTTTTAAAAAAAAAATTGTACAGAAAAATTGTACAGGAAATTTAGGGTTGTTACACTTTCACCCTGACCGCCGAGCAGACAGAGGCCTCAGGTGAAGTTGTTACAGGTATTCTACTCGTTCATTCTATGCCAGCTAGAGTATTGTTTGATTCTGGAGTATCACACCGTTTCATATCTGCACATTTTTTCGATACACACTCCATACCACATGAACCATTGACCAAGGGATGGGAAATACATATGGGAAATGGTGTTTCATATCTAGTCAAGAATGCAGATCTTGTCCTGTTGTAGTGTGTCGCAGGGAATTCTATACGGATTTCCTTTTAATCAGAACTGGCAGCTATGACGCAATTCTCGGGATGGACTAGATGAGTACATTCCATGCGATTATTGATTACCGAGCTAGGAATGTGAATTTCCGCATTCCCAATCACCCAGAGTTTGTTTGAAGGAGGGAGCGAGTCTTTGGAGCCAGCCAAGTATAGAGTCAAACTGAAGGTATCGACGGCTATGGAGATTGATGAAAACCCCGCACCAGAAATCGTTCGGGATTTTCTTGACGTGTTTCCTGAAGATTTACCTGGTCTACTACCTCCACGCGTCTTGGGATTCTCGATAGATTTGGTTCCAGGCACATCACCAGTTTCTAAGGTACCGTACAGAATGGCACCAGTTCAGTTGGCAGAATTGAAGAAGCAAATTGGAGAACTCCTGGAGAAAGGATTTATTCGCCCAAGTGCTTCGCCGTGGGGCGCACCAGTCTTGTTGGTGATGAAAAAGGATGGATCACTACGGATGTTCATAGACTACCGTGAACTGAACCGAGTAACGATAAAGAACAAATACCCCATTCCGCGTATTGACGACTTATTTGATCAGTTAAGTGGTGCCAAGGTATTTTCGAAGCTGGATCTTCGTTCGGGCTATCACCAGATCAGAGTAACTGAAGATATATGCAAGGCGGCTTTCAGGAACCGATACGGGCATTATGAGTTTCTTGTGATGCCGTTCGGTGTTACCAATGCTCCAGCTATATTTATGGATCTGATGAATAGAGTATTTGCATAATACTTGGACACGTTTGTCGTTGTATTTATTGATGACATACTAGTCTACTCTAAGACTCGAGAAAAGCATGTCGAACACTTGCGAACGGTACTACAAATTCTTCGGGAAGAGAAGCTATACGCAAAATTGAGCAAGTGTGAGTTTTGGCTCGACAAAGTGCCGTTTTTGGGACACATTGTTTCGGGCGAAGGCATCTTAGTGGACCCAGCGAAGATAAAATCTGTTAGGGATTGGCCAACACCGAAGTCAGTGGCTGAGATCAGAACCTTCCTGGGATTGGCAGGATATTATCGGCGGTTCGTTCAAGACTTTGCATTGGTCGCTAAACTTTTGACAGAGCAGACACGGAAGGAAGTGCCTTACGTATGGTCAGAGGAATGTACTTAGGCTTTTGAGGTACTAAAGCAGAAATTGTCCACGACACCTATTCTTACAGTGCCGGATAATTTAGGTGGTTTTGTGATTCACAGCGATGCCTCAGGGAAAGGTTTAGGCCGCGTCCTGATGCAGCACGGTCGGGTAGTTGCTTATGCCTCAAGGCAGATGAAGAATCACGAGAGGAACTACCCAACACACGACTTGGAGTTAGCCGCAGTGGTTTTCGCATTGAAGATCTGGAGATATTACTTATTAGGCGAAAAGGTGGAAGTGTACATGGATCACAAGAGTCTGAAATAAGTGTTCACTCAGAGAGAACTGAATATGAGAAAACGTCGATGGCTAGAACTAATGGCGGACTATGACTTGGACTTACAGTACCATCCGTGGAAAGTAAATGTCATACCCGACGCTCTTAGTCGCAAGCTAGCGGTCATGATGTTGACTAGTCAGAGGGGCATCATTGAGGATTTTCAGAAGCTCGAACTAGAGGTTGTTACACCGAGTGCAATCAGGCAGTTTTGGCAGTTACAGGTGCGGTCTTCACTTGTAGAACACATTAAGGCTGCGCAAGCTGACGATCCTCGATTGCAGAAGTTCAGAGAGCTGGTGGAAGCCGGACTAAGGACAAACTTACTCATACATCGAGACGATTCTTTAAGATTCGGTAGCAGACTCTGCGTTCCCAAGGGGGATGTTCGAGAAGAAGTACTAGACGAGGCTCATAGTTCAGCTTATTCTGTACATCCGGGAGGCATGAAAATGTATTGAGATATGAGGCAACACTATTGGTAGAACGGGGTGAAGCGAGAGATTACCCGGTTTGTATCCAAGTGTTTAGTATGCCAGCAAGTAAAGGCTGAACACAAGATAACAGCTGGACTGTTGCAACCGCTTTCGATACCCGAATGGAAATGAGAGCACATAACTATGGATTTTGTGACTTCCTTACCACGGAGTCCAAGAGGCAACAACGCCGTTTGGGTTATCGTCGACCATCTTACGAAAGCAGCACACTTTATACCTTTCCGGGTGGAACAGTCGACAGAGTCGCTTGCAGAGAAATACATGCAAGAGGTAGTGCGACTTCACGGAGTTCCGGTAAGTATAGTATCAGATCGGGACACTAGATTCATTTCTCACTTTTGGAAAAGCTTACAGGAGAGTCTGGGTACACGTCTCAAGTTCAGCACGGTTTACCATCTACAGATGGAAGGACAGTCCGAGCGTACTATTCAGATGCTCAAGAACATGTTGAGGGCATGCATGCTAGACTTCCAGGGTTCTTGGGAGGATCACTTTCATCTAGTAGAGTTTTCTTATAACAACAGTTTCCAATCTAGCATCCAGATGGTTCCATTCGAAGCACTTTATGGGCGGAAATGTCGATCCTCTGTTTATTAGGATGACATGGGTGAGAGAAGATTTTTGGGCTCCGAACTTATTGTTCAAACGGTAGAAAAAGTTCAGATGATCAGATAGTGCATTAAGATAGCTCAGGATCGACAGAAGATTTGGGTGGATGCCAGCAGGAGAGCACTATAATTCGAGGTCGGAGATCATTTTTTTTCTGAAGATATCACTTACCCGCGGTGTTATCAGGTTTGGAAGTCGCAAGAAACTCAGTCCCTGATTCATCAGACCATTCTAGGTATTGGAGCGAGTCGGAGAAGTGGCTTACCGTCTTGCCTTACCCCCATCGTTAGCGGGCGTACACAACACATTTCATGTGTCACCGTTGCGACACTACGTTCGAGACGACAGTCATGTTCTCGATCATTCTGAATTGGCTTTGGGTGCCGATTTAACTTATGTGGAGCAGCCTACTACTATACTCGACCGTAGAGAGAAGGTGCTGAAAAATAAAGTCATTCCATTAGTCCAAGTGTCTTGGGGCGGTTGTTCATCTGGGGAATCTACCTGGGAACGTGAGGAGGATATACGCTCGCGGTTACCACATCTTTTCGAGTAGCCATTTATATCGCCACTTTCTTTTACGTTCTTTTAATTTCGAGGACGAAATTTTTGTAAGGGTGGTATGATGTAATACCCAGTCTCTTTCTTGTACGCCAATATCCGTATTTAAATAAAATGGTGTTTAAAAAAATCGTTCATTTATATTTTATTTATTTTCAAAACCCTAATCTTTATTTTACCCAAATAGCTTTCACTAAACAAACCTAACCCAAAATCCAAGGCCATCTTTAATCCCACTCCTTTTCTTTCTAAATTCTTCTTGAGCCCAACAAGCCCAATAACCCTTCTCTCCCTTTACTCAACAGTCACTTTCTCAATTCAAAATTTTTCCAATTTAAAAATCCAAATCCTATCAAATCCATTCTTTAAACCCCAAATTAAAACCTAATAACTATTTTCATTAATACCTCAATTACTCTTCTTTATTTCCCTATCAATTTTTCAATTAAAAAACCCAGTAAACCCCTCCACGTTCATTTTCTCTCTCCCTCCCTGTTAAATCTCCCTCTCTCTCCTCTCGATTAAATCACTCTCTCACAGCTCTCTCTCTCTCTCCTTTCTTTATACATATAAAATATTCTTTCTTAGATCCTAACACCTCCTTCTTCCCTATTCTCACCTCCCTTCCTCGTTCTCAAATTTTTCTTCCCGCCCTTGTCCTCGACGACCCAACCGTGAGCAACCCCGCTACCTTCGAACCCACGCCGCCGACCACCCTTGTCGGCTTCCCCTCCTCGTCCATCAACTCACTTCCCTCTCCCTCCTCCCCGCTACAGACCTCACAACGAACCCAAGAAACTTCGCTGCAACCCTAGCCTCGCCCGCACAACCTGACACCTCCTTCCATCGCCTGTCGCGATCTCCCCTCGCCTTCACCTCGAGCGCCCGTCTCACCACCGAGCTCAACCCCGACTCCACCAACGTCGACCGCAGCCGTCTCGCCCAGTAACCCGGCACATCCCCACTTTCGCCCGAGCACCCCACCTCGTCGGAGCAGTCTCTGGACCACCGACGATCTTTCCAGCGACATACCGTGCTCATCATCGCTGCCACCGTTGCATCGCCTGATCCTAACCGCTGCCGAGCCGTCGAACCTAGCCGCGCTTGCATCGTGACCGTGTCGTGCCCTTGCCGTATATCACTATTGTTGCTACGTTGTTGTCATATCGTCATCGATATGTCGTCAGGCAAGTTCAATTACTTGCTACATGCTATAGTATATTCATTTCGGTTGCGAATCAAATGTTAATATAAGTGCTCGATGCAAACCATAATCTAAAATCCCGCTGAAAATGATGGAAATTAGGTGTAACGGATTGCTTTAGTGATAATAAATACCGTGTGAAGAGTTGGGTTGAAAATACAAACTTTAACACCGTGAAATGTCATCCCCATTTAGATCCGTCGAATTTGAAAATTTCCGTACATGAATTTTGTGAAAATCATAGTAAATTGGTTACACACCGGAATGTTGTGTTCGAGGGCTCATATCGAACCCGACTCGACAACCTAGAACCCCACATAATTTATAATCTGTATCTGATTCAAAATGGGTACAGAAACTGTTCGGGAGTGCGGCTCTGGACTGTAGTCCAGAGCAGCACTGCTTGCCAACACTTGATTAGAAACTCTTTTACTTCTCTGTGTGGAAATGTTATTATGCGGAACCCTATACCGTAGCGAAGATAAATCTGTTAGCTAATCATTGAAATTAGTTTCATTCTTTTTTACCATCGTTTTCTAGTTTAAACATATTTTAAATCATTAGTATATACTGCAGTCCCAGCACACTGTGTATATTATCAATCCGTCTGGTGCGTTGGAAGACCTAACTGATAAACCTAAATATTATCCAATTATAGCGTTGCCTAATTTTGATCCCAACAGGGTGAAAACTGTGTTACGAAATGAACTTTCAGTTCAGTAACTGAACTTCTAGCATAGAACACTTAAAATGAAACGACTGTAATTTGCGAACCCGAAACCTGATTGACTTGAAACCAATTTATTTGAACTGATAACTAAGTTTACTTATTACCGATTATGTATCATTTTAATTAATCCTGAACGTAGGATTTAATACTATTTTATAAGTTCATGAGACGCATAATGACTAGTATTGCATATAAATTGTTTAGCGGCATGATTCACGGTTTTACCCGACTGTAATACCTCTAGCGATAGTGTGCGTCCTTATTAATTTTCAGTGTATAATGCATTGTCGAGCGTGAATGGTATCGGTTTAGATGTGTTAAGTACGCCAGCGAAAAGTGAATGATTTGTGATAGTGATAATACAGTGAATAGTGAATATAGCAGTGTTATTGATGCGTACTTGTACACAACTAATCCATACTCATAGATAGTGAGACCTGGGGGAAGGGTGAAATCGAAGTGGAAAGGAACTTGTATTTAGCAAGGTCAGTGACTTAGAGGATGATCATTCGAACAACGACTCTTATATATTAGGTTTGGACCTAGCGGTCCGGCTGACAGGGTTATATCCCGGGCAACGGTGGGCCGTAGTCTCGGGTATGTACGAGACCCTCATTAAACATAATTCCTCCTTTCCACAACTCGATTTCAAAAGTGAATTAGAGACCGATAGGGACACAGATCATACATTGCATTGTTTAATCGCATACCGAGTACCTGCATTTATTGTCTCCACCGTTATTACTTAATTTCCTTGCCTCTTTGTTGTTATTATAATATTGCTATTGTGTCGCCCTGACGACCTGAGTATGCATGCTCAGAGTTTGAAGATGACCGGATTCAGGAGTCAGACCTACCCTTCGAGCTCACAGAGATCTAGACGGTTGTGCTTTCAGTACTTTTACCAGTTTCTATAAATCAACCTTGCACTGGCCTTCCATTGTCCTTTTCTCCGTGAATACCACACTTAGTATAATTTCTAAGGAAACCTTTTTTCTTGATGTGTAACTCAATATTCGACTTCTTCTACAATTGCGTGTTCATACACTTATAGCATGGACAATAGATTTCGTGCTCTTTCGGTATCCCAAGACGTACGCAGGCAAAATCAGTGAAAAAGTAAAGACCGTTAAGGAAAAATCAGTGGCTCTTGGTCACCGCCGAAAGACCAGAACGAGACGCTTAGGGACGTCTTGCCTGAATTTGGGGGCAGATACTATTTAGACTTATCCATCCACCTCTCCGAATATACCAAGTTGATTTATAGCACCATATATCGGAGGTTTGGACAGACGGACCGTTGTAGCAGATTTTATCAGATTCCCCCTTATTTGTGAGGGTTTTTTGATTGTAGGGATGCTCTTCCCTGCAGGCGCAAGCCCCTGCAGTTAATTAGTCACTTTCTCCTTCTCCAGCAGTTCACTTCGTGTCGTATGTTATTTTGTTTGTTAAGGTTGCTTGTGGATTGTATACGGAGACTAGTTTATGTCGTCGTCCGCAGGGCACGGATTAGTCTAAATCCATACATTTTAGATTTGGTATTTTGAACTTAACTTTTATTTTTTCTTTAGTTCAAAAATATTTTGTTCGGTTTAAGGACCGTTAATCTAGTTTGAGATTAAGATCAACTTAAACATATGAGCGTTTGGGCCCAATTTATTTTTAGCTAATGATACGTTAGCCATATTTGAGACTAAGATCAACTTAGAAATATTTTAAGATTCATTAAATTTATTAAGATCTAGAGCATTTAGGCTCAATTGCAAGAGACTTAACCAATTTGGGCTTAGTTTACTCAGTCCTTGTTCAAAATTGCTAAGCATTTATTTGGGCTTTGTTTGTTCAAACCCCTTTTTATGTAAAAGTGCTAAGCACTTATTTGATGCTATGATGCTCACATGGGCATCATGTGAAGCCTTTAGTTATGGACGCTGCCCAGTCAGTTCTAAGCAGTTAATTATATATATAGTGCTAAGCACTTTTTTTTGCGTCCACGTGGAGCACGTGCGGTGCTGGGCGCTGCCCAATTAGTGCTAAGCACTCAGCCGTTTTGGTTATATATGAAGTGCTAAGCACTTTTGTATGGCGCCCACGTGAGGGCACGTGAGGCGCTGGGTGCTGCCCAATTAGTGCTAAGCACTCAGTTGTTTTGGCTGTATATGAAGTGCTAAGAACTTTTGTGTGGCGCCTACGTGAAGAGCACGTGAGGTGCTGGGCGCTGCCCAATCAGTGCTAAGCACTCAGCCTTTTTTGCTGTATATGAAGTGCTGAACACTTTTATTTAGCGCTTACGTGTATTTCACGTGAGGCGCCGTTCTTCTGCTTCGAGCGCCCACTTGTTTTTCACGTGAGGCGCTAGGCGCTGTTGGGAGGGAGCCCGTGTGGGAAACACATGAGGCGCTAAGCTCTTTTCTTTTTTTGAGATTAAATCTCTGTTAATGTCATTTTTGGCCATTAATGATCCTCAAGATCTCTATTTTGAAGACCTTGGATCTTTTTTTCATTGGAGAACTAAGTTCTTCTTTCCTTTTTATAAGAACTAAGTTCTTTATGTATGGTTAAATCCTAATTTCTGAAGAATTAAATTCCCAGAACATATGTTATTTTTCTTTCTTTTTAATCTAATTCTTTTCTGAATTTTTTATTCTCAAGAACAAGATCTTCCCGATGAGAATTAAATTCTCAACTTATGAGAGACTTGTCTTGTGGATCTCTGATCCAGAGAAAGAACTAAGTTTTTTGAGAAGTGTTAAACCCATATATAGGTAAAAAGAGATATTTTGATCTCTGAGTTTTGTTTATCTAGGGTTTTGAGAAGGAAGATCTTCTCTTTTTTTTATTGAGAATTGAATTCTCTGTTATTTTGAAAACTTTATGTATTTTTTCAGAAACTTATGGGAGGTTCGCTATATATGAGACTTGAAGTCTCGAATCCTTTATATAGTAAAGGCAAATTTGTTAATTATTTTTTTGAGGAAATCTCTTATTGAGAGATTCCAATTGATTTAATTAGTCACAAAATTGATTTGGGGAATTTTACCTACCGTTGGATCTTTGATCCAAGTGTTTCTGTTTTACAGAATATGTTTTCTTGTTTTTAACAAGATTAGGGAAATATTTTTCCCATATACAGAATTTTATTCTGTCAAGTGGTGATTTTTAATTACCATTGAATTTTTAATTCAAGGGTTCTCTGTTTTACAGAGAGCAATCTTTTTTATTTGTAAAGATTGAGGACAAATATTTCTCAGAATAGAATTTAATCTTATTGTTTGATAATTTATCATTACCATTATATCTTTGATCCAACGGCTCTGTTTAACAGAGAATATCCTAATTTTTTTTAGGGAAATGCATAATTTAATTCGACTGGTATAAACTTGGGCGCCGTCGCTTACGTGTTGTGCACGTGGGCGCCACTTAAGAATTAAATTCTTATTTATGATAGGTGCTTCTGTGATTTGCACATTAGCACCCACATGAGGAGTACGTGCGGCACCATATAAGAATCTAATTCTTATATAATAAGCGCTTCTGTGCTTTGCACATTGGCGCCCAGTGAGGAGCACATGCGGCGCCACTATAGGATTTAATCCTACAAGATTGGCGCCGGTTCCCTCGTGAGGGGCATGTAAGGCGCTGCCCCATTAAAATTCAACAGAGTTTAGCTCTTTTATTATGTTTAAATATTGGGGGAACAAATGCCCCCAGACGTTGTTCTCACGTGGCTCACACATGAGTGCAACGGTGTCATTTTTTTCCACCGTTTAATTTTCTAGAGAGTTGAACCGTCTATTCACATCCTATAAATAGGGCCTTTGGCCCTTGAAATGACTGCCATTTCTTCATTTTCTTTCTTCTTTCTTGAGAATTCAATTCTCTTCTTAGAGCTTAGATTTCTGTCCACAGAGCCTCTTAGAGTTGAACTCTGTTAAAAATTGGTAAGGATTATGAAGAAAATTTAACTCTTAAAAGGATCTCCTTTTTTGTTTTCGATTTTTAACCCATTAACAGATCTTGGCTCTTTTCTTGAAATGGTCTCTTAGAGATCTTAAAAAAACTTTTATTTAGGTAGACCGTGGGTCTTAGAGATCTTAGGCATATTATTGGCTCTGATCCTTAAGGGTTCTCTGGAATTTAATTCCATTTTATTTCCCATGGGGATTTCTGTGATTTAATCCCATCATCGGAGGAATTTAATTCCAGTTTGTACTACAGAGCTTAGCTCTGAGAAATTTTGAATTTTTTTTGGAATTTTATTCCTTTTTCCTATTTTCTTTTTAGGGTTCTATTCTTCTTACAGATTTGGATCTGTTGCAGAACACGTTCTTCGAGAACATTGGGAGTTTTGAACTCCACTGCTTAGTGAGATTTTTCATTTAATGAGAATCCTTTTGGATTCTCACAATGAGTGCATGTTTCATCATTGATGAGGCATCACCTTGATTTTTTAGGGCCCATTATCTCTTTTTCTTTGGACTGTGGTGACTTTAATATGCTATAATGGAGTATAGATTTGGGTGTACTGAAAATGCTAAGGCCCTTAGTTGTAGTTAATTACATTGTGCTGCTAACTAACTCTCTACGGGCTTTTCTTTTCAGATACTTTGGCTTCCGATTCCTTTTTCCTTTATGTTCATTCGGAGAGTGATTTTGCCGATGCGCCTATAGATCGAGAAGTCTTTACGCTAATCCGGGACTACGACCTAGAGCAGAAGTCTCTTCATCTGTGGGGGTCATGGTACAGTTATATTATCCGGGGTCAGCGCAGCTTTACTTGTGCGGTGGCATTAGAACCACTCCCGTAGATTCATTATGCTGACCTTCCGCAGGTCGCTTATACAGTGAAAGAGGTCAACTGGACCTCGGAATGTCATCTTCAACCTTCCATGGCGTCGATATCAGTCTAGCCGCCGATGGCCCTAGACATTCTGGGGCGTCGCATATGTTAAGAAGAAGAGCGTCCTTGGGGTCAGGTTTATACGATAGGAGTGACCCCCGACATCTGGCTGGTTATCTGCAGTGTGCTCGTTACATTTTATCGGCCAAGAAGTCGTTACTGCTGAAGAACGAGTTATACCCAGCGATCTACATGTCTCTCTTTTACTACCACACTCCATATGTGTGGTGGGTTAACTCCTTCCTGGAGCAGTGGAATATTCCGACCCACACATTTCTTTTATCGGATCGGGAGGTATCAATTTCGCTGGAGGAATTCGAGGAAATATTCAGGTTACCCGTCAGAGGAGAGTATTATGAGGAGATACTTCCTTCTGACGAGTATGTCTTCGCTACTGAATCGGTGGTTATGGGTCTTACCCCGGAAAATGCTGTTCAACACAAGTTTCCGAGCTTGATCAAAGTGTTGAACATATATGAGAGCTTGTTCTTGGTGTTCGGGGGGCATAGAGTTAGCTTTACGGACTTTGTTGCCCGTTTCCTTCGTTCGGAGGCTTTATCGAAGAAATCTGTGAAGTTTTCCAAGCTCGATGATCCGTTCGGATTAGGCTTGGACAAACTGCCATCTGTGGAGGTGGATTTAAAGAAATTCTTTATTCTGGATACGCCAATCGTCCCTTTTGTTGAGATCGCCGCTCCGGACATTGATGAGGAGACGTTTTTTATGGGGTACATTGGCTTATGGCTGAGCTGGTTTGCACTTCCAATGCACCCTCGCTATATAAGACCGTCTGTCTTTTATCTGGCTCATTGCATTGTGGTGGGGACACGTATGGCTATTGGGGTTGCAGGATTTGCGCATTTGTATCATGGTCTGAGTATAGCGGCTGACACCGCTCAGTCGGGATTAAATCCCGTAAATCTTCCATTGCACTACTTCACCTCGTGGATCGAGATGCACGTGTTGGATGCCTTTGGCGTGCATAAACGGCCTAGATTTTATGAAGGATACAACTTCCCTCGGGTCATGCAATTGGTCGATGCTTCTTCTCCAGACCCAACACAGCGAGAGGCTCGGCGATTTCTTCTTCGCCCGCAGATGGTTAGGGACAGCATGACCTTCGTAGACAGGGTCCTGACTATAGGTAAGGAACCTTCCAATGTAATCTAGCAGCTCCACGATGTCTTCAATGATGGAGCTTCTACTTTGAGGGCCCGGGAGATTGTTCATTTGTATTCTATCAAGCCGGGTTTCATTGTATTCAGACAGAACACCTCGGTGTTGTTTAAAAGATATAACTTGAATCGTTTTGCCCAGCAATCTGGTTACAATCAAGGCGTTCCCTTTGAAGCGTTCTCATTGATCCGGTTGCTACAGAAGAGAGCGTTCGCAACGCGGCGCATCATTTTATACGGCTAAATACGGGGTCTTATTTCCTGATCAGTGAGCTGAGTCATATCCCGAAGGCCTCGAATGCTTATATCGCTTGGTATCAGCATGCCATGAGTGCCGTCGTCAAGGAGGAAAGGCGGATGCTTCTTGACCGTCAGGATTCTGTCCCGGCTGGGAATCCTACGGTTCCGCTAAAGCGACGGGCGGTTGTCCGTCCTTCTTTGAGAGAGTGCACCATAGTTGTAGTTCTATGAGCATTTCCGGGTAAGCCACGACCGGATATAAGTGCTCTTGTGACTGTGGTGGCCGCGGTGTCCCCTGAGTTGGAAATTGGCTCGGAGATCGGGACACGCCGTCCCAAGAAGCCCGTCGAGCGAAAACTTTTGTCGTCGGGTGTTGTTTCCAGTTCGCAGAAGAAGAAAAAATCTTTATTCTCGGCTGACTTTGTATTCGGTCAGGAGCCTTATGCTCCTTACAATGAGGGCTTGTCCGAATACGGCACTAACGTCAGTCTGTTCGAAGTCTCTATCAATGAAAATGTCGTTACTGATTTTTATGCCGCTATTGAGTCTTCTGAGAGATTAGCCCGTGAGCAAGGAACGCTTGCTTTTCTTGCGACGTCCGGTATATTTCATCAACATTCTTCTGTATATTTTTTTGGATTTATTATACTTTATTAATGCTCTTCTCTTAACAAGAATCTCCACCGAAGAGGCCCTCTTGGCGTCCCTCAAGACATTTGAGGAAGAGGATAGGCTTCGCGCGTCTATGGGTGTCGTTATGGTTCGTTTTGTGACGCCTTTGAATATATACATTTAGCTCATTTCTTTCACACCCTGACTCCCTTCTTCTTTTTATTACAGGAACCACCGCAACTTGTGTTTTTCCAAGTGCAATGTCATCCTTAGGTGGTGGTGCGGAGGAGCCTTCAGAGCTACCGACTACGGTTGAGGTCATCCCAGGGCTGCCATGGGAAGCTTCGCTAAAGCAGCCGATGACAGACGTTGCAGCAGATCCGGAGGCCGGGCCTGATTTGGACAAAGACGTTCCTCTGTCGGAGGTTCTGAGGAGATCTGTTCATACAGCTAAAACTGAGAGTAAGCGCAGAAAGCACGCACTAAGGGAGCGTCAGGCTAATTTGGCCACAGACGCGGGTTCGAGTGATACACGACCCCCTAACATTCCCATGGAGGTCACTCATTCTGTCTTGTCTACCGCCCATAGGAAGATTGCGCGTGTGGCTCGCGAAGAGGCTGAGCGGTTACTTCAAGGTCAAACAGCGCATGATTCCTTATTGAAACCTAGTAGGTCTTATTTACCTTTCGAGCTTTCTTCCCAGAATATTTTTTCTTGAATTATAACACATTTGTCATTGAATGACGCGGCAGGGCCGAGTTTAGGTATTAATGTGGCGAGTGAAGTGCCAGCGTTTGATGAGTCTAGGGCGTCAGACCTTCATTTTGATTCAGGGGCTGTTCCGATTGCCACTTCCTCCCCCTGTGGATCCCCGGCATCGGCGGGTGATGCGAGTATTAAGAGGCCCTTATTGATTCGTAGGACGAAGGTGTCGATGTTGAATCCATCTCCCCGGTGATGGTGGAAATCGAGGAAGCCGTCATGGTTAGTGGCGCTCCAGACACCGCTATGGTCTTTGCCCCGTCAGGTATTCATTGTGTTATTTCTTTTGGGTTCTCAATCCTGCTAAACATATCCGCTGATATCTCCTTTATTCCGAATGTAGGTGCAGTAAACCCCGGTGCTATGCTGGTTGAAGAAACACCGTCAGCCGTTGTCATGACTGTCGTTGGTCCTCCTATCTCTTTTGTAACCCCCCCCCCCCCGAGTTCTCTCGAGTTTAATGACGGAAGGTAAAGATTTATCATTTCTTTGTTTCAGTATAGATATTATTTCTCGGATTAATTTCTTTACCATATATTGTTGCAATCCTGTAGAACTATTTTTTGACCGCTTATGCCAATGTTAAGTTTGCATTTCGCCTTCCAATCGGAATTCGTTCCTCCTTCAGACGTTGATAAGTATATTCTCTATGTCTTATTTCATCTTTTTATTGCTAAGCTTTTCTCATATTTACCACAGTCTTACGGCTCGAGAGAGAGAACGAATGAATAACAGAGCCTCCCACGCTTCCTGATTTGCCACTTTTGACTATTGGTATGTTAGATTTCATTCATCATCATTAGTTTTTATTTTTAGGTTGAAATCTAACCCTTCTTTGTGCGTGCTTTATTCTGCAGCAGCTACATCGGCTTTGACTCCTCTTGAGTCTCGCATTTCTATGCCCGCGAGGCCCTTCGCTAAGCGTCAGTCTTTCAGGGGTGCGACAAATAGTAGGAGGATGCTAAGCGAATTTATTGAAGACCTTAATGTTGAAGCTCTCACTTTTACTGTGGACTTTGCGGACGAGGTCAACCCCATGCTGGCGATGCTTGTGACTTTCCACAAAGAATATTTCTTCGACATTTGGGTTGACTACTATAAGCGAATTGAGGCTTGTCTCCATGAGATCGAGCACAAACGTCCTGCGCCTGAAGCATTAATCTCGAAGGCTCAACTGATCGCATGGATCGAGCATAGTACCGCTTCCATTCAATACTTCGAGCAGAAGTTGGTCCTGAAGGAAAAGGAATATGAGACGGCTTTTGAAGAATCCAGCCAGTTGCGTGCCCATGTCGAAGCGAATGCTGCGCAGCTGCAAGTTATTTTTGAAAACCTTCAACAATGCGTGTCTAAAGAAATGATGCTAAGACAGAACCTCGACTCTACCGTGCGGGAAATGCGAAGTTGCTAAGCAGGAAATTGCTGAGAAGCTTTCATCTTGCTTGCAACAACGGGCTTAAGTCGAAGCGATGCTGGCTGCAATAGTGGCGTGTGAGGAGGAGCTGCGGCAGGAGAGTGAACGGGTTGCTATTTTATTGAAAGCCCCACCTTCTTAACGGCTAAAATTGTATTCCCCCCCTTTTTTTTATTTAAATTGTATCTTTCAAAGACTTTGATTCATGAATAAAGAATATACATTTTTTGCATGCGCTCCTCTGTGTTTGATATCTTAATTTAGTGCCAATTAGTTTGTTCACTCGTTTCAGAGTCTCTAGTTTATTCACTCGTTTCAGAGTTTCCAGTTTATTCACTCGTTTTAGAGTCTCTAGTTTATGTACTCATTTCGGAATTTGTAGTTTATTCACTCGTTTCGGAGACTCTTTAGTTTACCTCCCTTGGGTTTACAGGAAAACTTTTCCTAACATTGTATGCAGATAACCCCCATTCTTTACGATAGAGGTCCTTTAGGTATGTGGTACTAGGGTTTTAGTCCGTGGTTCCGTCGCGTTGGCTGATATATTCCTCGATATGCGGTCTTTAAGCCGCTGTTCATGTAACCCCGCGACTGTTGTGTCTACGATCCCTTCGGGGGCTGGACAAGACGTCTTCAAGTAATCTCTTTAGGTCATATTACCGTCGGAAAAGCAAGCGTTATGAATTTTCCATGAAGCTTTTTACCTGAGGTAAGGCTCAATTTGGAGCCCCGATGAGCCATAACCGCACCCTTCTGGGGTGGGATGATCTCCAATGGTCTTTTAGGCTTTATATGAGTTGCCATTAAGACTCGAAGCTGGGATTATGCCGTCACTTATTTTTTTGGTTTGACGACATCGCGTCAATTTTTTGCTGAAATAGGGTAGACATCTGTAGGACCTCAATGTTGTATGTATTGCAATTGAAGTCTGGAGCTAGGAATATGCCATTGCTCGAATTTCATTTAATAGTTGCGTACGCATCCTGCTGAAATGAGGGGGAACGCCGGGATAGTCTTTAGGTTGTATGTACCATCAAGACTTGGAGCTATGATTTTGTCATGGCTCTATTTTTGTTTTGACCCTTGGGTCTTTTGCTGACGTTGCGTCTGCATCCTACTAGAATGAGAATAACGTCTGGATAATCTCTAGGCTTTAGATATTGCCATTAAGACATGAAGTTAGGATTTTGCCGTCACTTCACTTTTATTTGATTGCTGTGTCTGCCCCTGCTGGAATGAGGAGGGAAGAGACATAGGGATAGTCTCTAGGTTGTATATATACCGTCAAGACTTGGAGCTCCTTTTGACGAAATATGGTGGGAAAATATGGTTCCCTTTCTTTCATTTGTGCCCATGAATTGTATACAGGGGTCGATTTGGACCTACCTGCACGGCAGAGGAAATTTAATTTAATTTAATTTTTTATTTCCGCGATGCTTTATCTTTTCAGTTTTTCATATCGCGAAAGTCGCGATTGCCCAATCATTTCGGCATTTTATCCGAGGTGCCCAATCATTTCAGCTATTATATATATATTTTTACTCGCTGCTTTTTATTGCGAGTTGCTTAAATATTTTGGCTGTTTTTATATGCATATTTTTTGCTCGCTAATTTTTATTGCGAGTTGCCCCATCATTTCGGATATTTCGTATGCATTTTTTGTGCTACTAGCTATTTTTATTGCGAGTTGAGAATTTGGAATCTGATACCAATCTTGGCATCAGTATCGCTACGACTGGAATATTGTCTGGAGCGAATCATCATTTGCCTTGAGAGGACTTGAAATTCGATACCTATTTAGGCATCAACATCGCTACAACTGGGATATTGTCAGGAGCGAATCATCATTTGCCTTTGTTGATTTAGACAAAGGTGGCTTAGCAAACATGGTTAGGATCCTGTCGATTAAGGCTTTCTGTCTTTATGAGCTGTATGGGTCTTATAAAGGTATTTCTCCCTATGAGTCGTCAGGATCTCATAGGTGTATTTTCTCCTTAGGAGTCGTGAGGATTCCTAAGTGCATTTTTCTCTTATAAGTCGTAAGGATCATACAAGAGTATTTTCTCCTTACAAGATCGAGGGGATTTGCAAGTGTCATTCACCATATGGGGACATTTCTCGTCGTTGGTGGAACTTGGTGGGGGATATATTCATTTATGCCCGTGGATTGTATATAAGGGTCAATATACAACCATTTATAGGGCCATATTAGGGGATATGACGGGTTAAGAACAGGTTTAGATCCTTGTAGCTTAAGGCTTTTGAATCCTATAAGCCGTGATGGTTTCATGGGAGGGGGGAATTCTCCTTACAAGTCATGATGATCTCGCAAGTGTTTTTTTAGTTTTTTTACGAGATTGCGCCCGCCGGTAGTCCTGCTATTTTTACTCACGGTGTCCTTTCGGGTTTTCATCCGTGCCCATTTTGCTTGTAGACATACCGTTTTTTAAGCGGTGAGACTCTTGAGAATGGTTTCATCATAGATGACTCATCTATTTGCTGGTGGGACTTGGGGGTGGCTTCATTGCTGGTGTAGCTGTGCATCCAATGGGCCTTGAGTTGCAACCTTTGTCGCTAGGACTTTGATTGTAATATAGATCTCATGGGAGTGTATCGCCGTATTTGGGGCAATGCGCTGGTTTAAGGATGTTCCGGTCCAATATCGCCATGTTTGAGGCGAACTTTTAGTTTAAGGACTTTTCGGTCCTTTATCTCCATGCTTGAGATGAATTTTTAGTTTAAGGACTTTTTGGCCCATTATCGCCATGCTTGAGGCGAAGCTTTTGGATGCCACCTTCAGAGTTCTGATTCAGGAAGATAGCGAGCGGACACAAGCGTCGTTGTATATCATTGACCTAAGTCGTGACTCGTCAAGCGTAGTATTTTTTGAAGAATCGGCCGTTTATTGGCCGGAAGGTTCTTTCGCCATGCATATCCATAAGCAGGCAGGCTCCACCTTGGTAGACTTTGTCTATGATGTATGGGCCTTCATAGTTCGGCTCGAACTTCCCTCGTTTTGTATGATTGGGGATCATTGGTCTTTTGATGACTAGCACGAGTTCGCCTTGGCGGAATTTTCTCGGCTTAATCAGTTTTCGTATGACCGTGTCATCTTTGCCTTATAAGCCTCCATATTTTGCTGTGCTATAAGGCGAGTTTCGTCGAGGGCGTCGAGCTCGTCAAGCCTAAGATGTGCATTTTTTCATCTGTCAGCTGGTATTGAACTGCTACTAGTAAAGAAGGGAGTTCTATTTCCAATGGGAGCATTGCTTTCGTGCCGAACATTAATGTGTATGGCGTTGTATTCATAGCCATTTTGAATGTTGTTCTGTACGCCTAGAGAGCTTCGTGCAGCCTTTCATGCCAGTCATTTTTGTTTCTGGACACCGTTTTCTTTATAATCTTTATCATGGTCTTGTTGAAAGCTTCGGCTAGACCGTTGGCCCAAGGATTATAGAATGAAGAGTATCTCCAATTTATTTTATGTTGTTGTGCGAAGCGGCTGATTTTATGACTTCTATAAGCTGGCCCATTATCTGAGATAATTCGTTGCGGATTGCCGAACCGATAGATGACATGTGTTCTGAAGAAATGGAGGATATTATCCGTCTTCACCTCTCTTAGTGTAACTGCTTCTGCCCACTTAGAGAAGTAGTCGGTCGTTGCCAGTATGAACCGATGTCCTTTGGAGGATGCTGGTTCAACAGTGCCAATTATATCTGTTCCCCACATCTTGAACGACCAGCTGGCCGCTGTCGGGTGTAGAGGATTTGGATGTTGATGGATGAAGTTCCCGTGAATTTGGCACGAGTGACACTGCTTCGCATATTTGAGGCAGTCCTGAATCATTGTGGATCAATAATAACTCATTCTTTTTATCTTCAGTTTCATCTTTGGTCTAGCTTGGTGAGAACCGCAGAGTCCGTTGTTTATTTCATGGAAGACTTTTTTTGCTTCCTCTGGCCCCAGATATCTTAGACATAGACATTCAAACGATCTATTATACAGAGTATCATTGACGAAGGCGAAAGACAAAGCTCGTTTCATGAACTGATGTCTATACGACGCATTTTCGGGCGTTCGTTGGGATTTGAAGTAGTCTATGAAGACTTCCCTCCAATCCTTGACATTTTCCTCATCCTCCATTTGAAGGGCTACTTGTTCGGTCTTTTCTTGTCTTTCAGATGGCTCTATTAAGTCTTCCGATGATATATCCGTTGGCGTGAGAACCCTGCGGTTTTGCACAATGATCCTTACGCCATCGAGGTCTTCATCAGCCAGTTCCTTAGTTAATTTGGTCAATGCATCTGCCTTGTTGTTTTCTGCACGTGGTATACTTTCCAGGGTATAGATAAGGATTTGTGTTAGCAGTTGTTGCACTCTTTCGCCATATTTTTCAGCTCTGCTTTGTATATCTGATTGTCGCCATTTACTTGGCTGATGATCAGCTGGGAGTCTCCATATATGAGAAGGTCTTTGATTCCCATGTCGATAGCGATCTCCAGACTTGTTATCAAAGATTCATATTTAGCTTCGTTATTAGTCCTTGGCTCCGTTAAGGAAAGAGCATAACGCAATATCCCTCCTTGCGGAGTCACGAAGATAAAGCTGATCCCGGCTTTGATTATGGGGGTATTATGCTTTCACCGTTTCATAGAAGATGCTCCATCGAAGTAGATTTCCCATTGGGAATCATTTTCTTCTTCAGTTGTATCCAACGCGTGTTCATCTGGCAACTAGCAATTTAAGGGGGAGTCAGCTGGTATTGTATGCTCCGCGAGAAAGTCAGCAATGGCCCGCCCTTTCACTGCTTTGAAGGGACAGTACGTTATCGAGAGTTCCATCAGGAGGAGGGCCCATTTGGCAAGCCTTTCTGTCAGTATGGCCCTTGACATTAGATATTTGAGAGGATCCACCTTTGATATGCGATGGACCTCATGGGCTAAGGCATAATGTCGGAGCTTCATTATTGCGAAGATTAGTGCGAGGCAATGCTTTTCGATGGGGGAATAGTAGTTTTCTTCCCCCAGGAGAACCCGACTCAGATAGTACAGAGCTTTCTCCTTTCCCTGATCGTTCTCTTATGCCCACAATGCGCCTAGAGAACCCTCAAAGGCGGTTGTATATAGGATAAAGGGTTTTCCCTTAACCGGAGCAGTCAATACCGGCGGATTTTGCAGGTATTGTTTGATTTCATCTAGTGCGTTTTGGCATTTTTAATCCCAGATGAACGGGGTCCCCTTCTTCATTAAATGGCTGTAAGGACGGCATTTTTCGGAGAGGTTGGCTATGAACCGCCGGATATACACGAGCTTTTCTTGAAGAGATCGCAACTGTTTAAGGGTTCTTGGCGTGGGCATTTCTATAATCACCTTGATCTTTGAGGGATCGATTTTGATACCCCGGTGATGTATGATGAATTCCAGGAATTTTCCTGAGGAGACTACAAACACACATTTAAAGCATTCATCTTCAGATTATACTTCCGAAAACATTGGAACACTATTTTTAGATGTTCCCAATGCTCCTCATGAGATTTGCTCTTCACCATAAGGTCGTTGATGTAACATTTGACAATCTCATGGATGAGGTCATTGAAGATCTTTGCCTTGTCCCTCTGGTAGGTAGCGCCGGCGTTCTTCAGACTGAAGGGCATCACTTTATAACAGAATATGCCAAATGGGGTCCGGAAGGCGGTATACTTTTGGTCTTCAGGATGCATTTTTATTTGATTGTATCTTGAAGATCCATCCATGAAGGAGAAGACCTCATGGGTAGATGTATTATCGATCATCAGCTCGGTAACAGGTACTGGGAAGTCGTCCTTCGGGCAAGCTTTGTTGAGGTCCCGAAAGTCCACGCAGATACGCACCATCGCATTCTTCTTCATCACCGGAACGATGTTAGCAATCCAGTCGGGATATTGAACTTCTTGGATAAAGCCGGAATCTATTAGTTTCTTGACTTCAGCGTTGATACTCATCTCAAGTTCGAGCCGCATTCTTCTTGGCGCCTGTTTGATTGGCTTTACGTTCGACGATATGGCCAGTTTATGTACCTCTACCTTTGGATTTAGACCCTGCATTTCGGAATAGTTCCACGTGAAGCAGTCTTTATATTGTATGAGCATGTCTTTTAACATGGCTACCTATTTTTCAAATAGTAGCTCGCTGATGAACGTCGGTCTCGGATCGTTTTCTGTCCCAAAGTCCATTTTTCTTAGGTTGTCCGCCGTGGTGTGTATCCCATATTCTAGCTCTTTTGGTGCTGGGGGAAACTCTGAGATCACTTCGTCCTCGTCTTCATTTCCGAAGCACCTATAGAGGTCATCCATAGTCTCTTTCTCTCCCTCTTTTGAGAGTGTTATCATATGGTAGGTACGAGTATGCTTCACTTTTTGTTGTCGAGTCGGTCCTAACCTGACGGTGTAGGTTCTTTTCGGCTCATGATTTTGTGGTGGGGTTACCCTCCAACTGTCAGATAACACGAACCTACCTTTTTGATTCTGGTCTTCTATCCATTCTTTGAAGGTAAAGCGGTTTTCAAGAGGATGACCTATTATGCGGTGATAGGAGCGATAATCTGGGTAATGGACATCGTTTATTTGTTCGAGGTGCCGAGACTCCGGAAACGTTATCATTTGGTGCTTTATGACAAAGTTGAATATATACCTTGTCTTTTCTTGAGGGAAAGAGTATTTCCGACCCATCTTCTTTTAAAAGGATAAGTTCCAATCGACTTTTTCTCGATTGCACGACATCTTGGATCCGATTTTTTTTGTCTTTGAACATCATTTACATTCTTTGCCCTGTTTTTGCCTCCATTTCGGGGTTTCCCGTTTTGCGAGAACATATAGCGGGCGGGGGATGAAGAGTATTACGTTCTAGTCCGGCTATAGATTGCTGACTGAGTCGCTGCATCCTGACCTTTTTGTAGATAGCCATTTCGCGGCTGTGGTTGTCTCGACTTTTTTGACAAGCTTTTTTTATTAGCCTATCGATTTGTTCTTCGAGTGACGGACTTAACGTTCTTAGAGCGGGATTTCGCCCTGTTTCAATGTCATAGCTATTTGGAAGAGCGTTTTCCCTTTCACTGGAGCTATTTATGACGTGGCAACTGTGGAACCGCTCCCGTTTCTTGGACCGAACGTATCCGAGCCTGGTTGTCTCCATCTTCCCGTTGGCCATCTTTCATCGAGTCCCGGGAATATCCAAAATATTTTTGTATAATTGGGCTTGTCGAAAGGTTTGTTCGAGGGGTTCACCTTAGCATCTTAACAACCTTTTCAATCTCTCAGCGTAATATCTTGGCAGACGAATTGGTTGAAGTCTGTCGTGTGCAAAATCGGAGCTATGCCAGACTTCTTTTTCTGCTTTATTTTCCGTAAATTGGTAGAAGAGGATCGCTTTTTCATCTGTAACACCCTAGTATGATTATATGAAATTAATTGGTATTTTAATACTTGCTTTATATTTCTTCTATTCTATATATTGGGTCGCGAATGATACGAATAGTAGTAGTTGTTATCCAACCCGACCCACAAGTTTAGAACCCAATATGGTGCAAGATTGTATATGAGATTTACCAGTAAAGTGTATCTATGTGAATTTAGTATAATACCTACATTATATTTTTAGATCTTTATATATCATATATCTTTTAATAGCCACAAGTTAACAATAAGTTATATTTTATTAACTGTCAACATATGGTTTCCATCCCATATCTTATTTTGATTTTATCTTTTACGTTTAAATATCAAAATATCTAATATCAAATACTTAATAAATCTAGATATATTTTTAGAATCTTTTTAAATCTTAAATTAGAGGTATGAGTTATTTAAAATATATTTTTGTATTATAGTTGAGAAGTTTACATATGTAAATTATTTCCAAAATATATTTTTGATGAGATTTTGGTGGAGATTGATTGTAGTTTGATATTATCTATATACATTAAAACTAATATATATTTATAACCTAATTTAAACTATACTATATATATTTATATTAAACACAAAACCTCTCTCTCTCTTTCCCCCCACATAATATATCTCTCCCTCATCATTTTATATATTCTCCTTCTTCATTCTTCAAGTCCACACCCATTCTCGCCGACGCAACTCCAGCCGTATCCTAAAATCTTAACCGAGTCATCAAAACTTGGTGTATATTTGTATAGCGTCATGTTGCTTCCGTTCATCGCGTTTGTTTCGAGACAAGTTTACAACTTTCTACATACTATGCTTTATGTAATTTACTTATATGTTGTCGTATTATTATTATTATTATTATCATCATCATCATCATACATCTATATCTATATAATTTATACACTGTAGTTATTTAACGTTAATCGGTTTTTAAATATACAATGTATGCAACTTTACAACTTGCGACATGCTATAATTATATATATATATATATATATCGTCATAATATTTCTTATTATTATCATTAATTAGTTTATAATCTGAATTTTATAACGTTATAAAAAATATAGTTTGAAATTATTATAGTTTACACATGAAACGTCATCGCAAAGCTGATACGACAAATCTGAAATTTACTGTACACCTTACCTTATAAAATTTATTATAAATCATAGAAAAATCATTAGCTTACGTTCTTTAGTTAGTTATGAAGTTAACTCAGAATACTATAACCCTGTGAAATATTTAATTTCAAAATAAATTGTTTAAATAACATAAACTGTAAATGAAAATACCTCTAAACTGCTATCCAGGGAAATTCCAGCAGCAAACTTTCAATTTCGAACGTTCATTACTTTTTGTAGGAACTACTTGAGATAATTTAAATTATAAAAATGAATACCTTATTGAATTATCTTTGTTTTTATATATGACACGTTATTTTTAACCTATTTTACAAATCAGGGTGACGCTGAATTTCTGAACGGAACTTTCTTGTGCATGGAAAGTGCATGGTTAATCATTACCACTTTTATAGTTATTAATCGGATTGAATATGTTATCCCTTTTAATGTTATTATATCAATATCTATTTAATAGATAATAGTGCATGTGTTTTAATATTCAACAAATATTACCGATTTACAGTTTTATAGTATCCATCTGTATCCGTACTGATAGTAGCTATCTAGTTGCATGCCGGAACGTCACAATGTTATCATACTACTATATTAGTTCAATATGTTATCTACATTGCATCATACATGATAATGGACATATAATGGTTATTACAGATAAATACAAATACATCCTGGTATTAGTTGTGTTTACCGTGTTTCGATATTGGTTACAGTTTTACATCTGGTGTCTATTTGGGTGAAAATATATTACATGACATGTTCATGACACACCACTTGACTTGTTACTTGGATTTTATTGCTAATGCCGACATTCGTGATTGTTTTCCTGACGGACGTAATTTTTTGTTTACATAGACAAAACCTGTACCTGCTTGATCATGTTTTGGCATTAGATTTACATCATCATTACCTGACTTGAACACAAAACCTTAGGGATAAAGGGAAATCAATAATGAAACCTGACTTGTAACTCAACAGTTCGATACTTATATTGATCAATCTTTACGGGCTCGGCCAGCCCAGGAATGATGCTGCTGACATCATTCTTCTGTACATGTTACCTTTACTTCTTAACGACACATTTCGGATTCAGCCCGAGAGTCTTAACTGCGGTCCCGGGCACGCACGGGATACTATTGAGTTACATCGACGATTCCATTAAATTGATTTCAAAGACTTCTAGAATAAATAATCTAGAAGCACAGACTTTAGGATACACATCACATATATGTTCCTTATTGTTTTATACCTATGATTATTTACATTCTTGTTTAATCATAGCATCCTATCTTGGTTATCACTGTTATTTTGATATTATGACGCATCGACGTCTGGGTTTTGCATGGCCCAGTTCTTCTACCTTTATCACAGGCTGAACAAGAGTACTTTAGCCATCAAGCCGAGCTATGAGGAACTAGCTATTTATTAGAGATGTTTAGTTTGTTTATTTCCATAGTTTTATTTCTTTAGATGTGAGCGCATATTGGGACATGTTTTCAAGATATTGTTTTTGGATCTTAATTCGTTTCCGCTTATGAAGTTTCTTGATTTTATTTACTGTGGCAAATGGACATGTACTAGCTAAATTTTATATTTTTATGTTCTTCATATGCGATAGGCAGCCGTAATGTGACTGTGGAGGGATGGTTCCTAGCCACAGGTAGCATGATTGGCTCTGTCACGTACCGTAGTTTACGTATTTTGGGAAGCGGGGCGTGACATGGTTTGTTTGGTATCAGAGCCATATGATTTAGGGTTAGTCGGGTTTGGTTCTTTTTGTTGTTGGGTATTGAACCCAATACACTAATCAGGAAACCCGGAATTAAGAAAATATTCTGCCACATTATTGTCTTGTCATTCAAATTGTTGAAACGTATCTTTCTCTTAACTCTTGTATCTTGAAGACATGGAAATGACTTTGCATCTTAACTTGGAATCCTCCTTATTCCTTATCGTTTCTTCCTTCTTAATCCTTCGATTCTGTTAATAGGATTTGGGCGACTTGAATGGAGTTATGTAGTTGTAACTATGTACCGCGGCATGGTTATAATACAGTACTCTATTTAGGTAACCTTGAGTCCTATTTCAATTCATTTACTTGACTTATAGTCGTTGTATTACTTTGTTTCCTCTCGGCGTCAATGCTTACAAGTTTATGTCTTATCGCGAGCTTGAATCTAGCAACCACAATATATCTTTCCTCTCATTCCGTAAGAACCAATCAGTTTGCGTTTCGAAGAATAAGGAGAAACACATGAGAAGTTTTTGATGATTGCGGTAGTTCGAGATTAACCTTAGCGTGAGTTGGTACAGAACGCTTCAACGATGATCAGATGTAAGATATTTGATTGAAGAAGTTTTGATAGACCCACCTCAAATTATCAGAGTAGCGCAGCGGAAGAGTGGTGGGCTAATAATCCACAAGTCTTAGAACAAACATGCAAATTCATGATGAAGGGAACCGTTTAGGTGAAGTTCGTAAACAAGTTGCAGATGAAGCGCTGATAGCAGTTCGGGATTTCATGGATGTGTTCAACATCTCGAGTTTACCGTCTAAAAGAAATGTAGAGTTCGCGATTGATCTTATTCCTATAGCAGCGCCAATTCGAAGGCTTCTATCCGATGCCACCGATGGAACTGGAAGAGGTAAAGAAACAAGTTGCCGAATTACTTGAGAAGGGTTGGATTTGTAGCAGCGGTTCACCATGGGGAGCCCCAGTTCTTCTAGTCAAGAAGAAGGATGGCACGCGAAGGATGTGCATTGACTATCGAGATTAAATCGGGTGACTATTAAGAATAAGTACCCAATCCCTCGCATCGGCGAATTTTTCGATCAACTCAGTGGCGCGAGGTTATTCTCGAAGTTGGATTTATGATCTGGGTATCATCAAGTTCGGGTGAAATCAGAAGACATTTGCAAGACGGCGTTCCGAACTCGATATAGGCATTACGAGTATTTAGTGATGCCATTTGGAGTTACTAACGCACCGGCAATATTTATGGACTTGATGGACCGAATCTTTTCACCGTATCTGGACCAGTTCGTAGTGGTGTTTATTGATGACATTCTGGTCTATTCGAGAAGCAAAGAAGAGCATGCAAAATACTTGAGAATCGCACTGCAAACGTTGATGCAAGAGAGGTTATATGCTAAGATGAGCAAGTACGAGTTTTGGCTCGAAGAAGTGAAGTTCTTAGGTCATGTCGTATCCGGAGATGGAATTTCCGTTGACCCTAAAAAGATTGCAGTAGTTCATGATTGGCCAATTCCAAAGAACGTTGCGGAGATCAGAAGTTTTCTTAGGCATGCCGGATACTATATAAGGTTTGGGGAGAACTTCGCCCGAATAGCAGAATCATTGACCAAATTAACACGAAAGGAGATACCGTTCGTATGGACCGAGAAATGTGCGTCAGCTTTTGAAGTGTTGAAACAAAGATTGATCACCACTCCTATTCTGACAGTGCCAGACGGTTCTGGAGGGCTGGTTATTCACAGCAACGTATCTGGGAAATGCTTGGGATGTGTTCTAATGTAGCATGGGATGGTCATAGCTTATGAATCGAGACAATTAAAGACTCATGAGAAGAACTACCCAACTCATGATCTGGAGTGAGCAACATCGATTTTTGCTCTGAATATTTGGAGATACTACTTATTGGGCGAAAGGGTAGAAGTATTTACCGATCACAAAAGCTTAAAGTATGTTTTCATACAGAAAGGGCTCAACAACGTAGATGGTTGGAGCTGATGGCTGACTATGATCTTGATCTAAAATACCATCCGAGAAAAGTTAATGTAGTGCCGGATGTGCTAAGTTTGTTGCCAGCGATACGGATGTTGACTACACAAAAGGAGATTATAGATGATTTTCAAAGTTCGAGTTAGAGATCATACTACCGAATTCTTCGGGACAGTTGATTCAGTTGCAAGTACAGTCATCATTGATCGATAACATTAAAGCAGCGCAGTCGTACGATCCAAGATTTCAGAAGTTTTGAGAGCATGTAGAAGCGGGACTTCGAACGTATCTGTTAATTCATGAAGATGGTTCGTTACGATATGGTAGTCGTTTATGTGTGCCCAAAAGAGATATTCGTGAAGAAGTCATGAAGGAGACTCATAGTTCCGCTTGTTCTATACATCCGGGAAGAATGAAGATGTACAGAGATCTGCGGCAACATTTCTGGTGGGAAGGCATGAAAAGGGAGATTGCTTGCTACATATCGAAGTGCTTGGTGTGTCAGCAAGTCAAGGCTGAATATCAAAGGGTAGCTGGTTTGTTGCAACCACTTCCGGTTCCTCAATGGAAGTAGGAATATATAACCATAAATTTCGTGACAGCTTTGCCGTGGAGTCCAAAGGGCAATAATGCAATTTGGGTGATTATTGATCGATTGACCAAGGTAGCTCATTTCATACCATTTCGAGTTGGTCAGTCGACGGAAGCTTTAGTAGAGCGGTACATGCAGGATATTGTGAGATTGTATGGAGTACCTATGAGTGTCGTTTCCGATTGTGATACCCGATTCTTATCACACTTTTGGAGGAGTCTACAGGAAAGTTTGGGAACTCGCTTGAAATTTAGTACCGCCTATCATCCGCAGACAGATGTCCAGTCAGAAAGAACCATCCAAACTCTTGAAGATTTGTTGAGAGTATACATGTTAGATTTCAAGGGTTTATGGGAGAATCATTTACATTTAGTGGAGTTTTCATATAACAACAGTTTTCAGGCAACTATACAGATGGTTCCATTCAAATCATTGTACGGTCGTAAGTGTCAATCGCCTGTTTTTTGGGACTATGTTAGAGAAAGAAGATTGTTAGGACCAGAACTCATTGTGCAAACTATGTAGAAAGTTAACTTGATCCGTAATCATATGAAGGTGGCACAGGATCGACAGAAAAGTTGGGCTGATACTGGAAGAAGATCTTTAGAGTTCGCTGTTCGTGATCTTGTTTTCTTGAAGATATCACCGAATAGAGGAGTAATCCAACTTGGTAGTCGAGTCAAGCTTAGTCCTCGATTCATGGAGCCTTTCAATATCATCGAGCGTGTTGGAGAGAAAACTTATCGATTGGCTTTACCACCATTCTTAGCGGGTATTCATAACGTGTTTCATGTATCTCAACTCCGCAAGTATGTTTGAGATAATACGCACATCTTAGATCGCTCGGAATTGACAGTGAGAGAAGATTTGATTTATAAAAAGCAACCGATGACGATTATGGATCGACGAGAAAAATGTTCTCAATAATAGGGTGAACCCTCTAGTGCTTGTTTCGTGGGGAAATCGTTCGCATGGATAATCTACTTGGGAACGTGAAGACGAGATTCGACAAAAGTTTGCTCATCTCTTTCCTTAGATCCGTATCTTCTTATCTTTCTCTGTTTAGTGAATTTCAAGGACAGAATTCTTTTGCCGTTGGGTATAATGTAACACCCCAGTACGGTTATACAACATTAATTGGTATTTTAACACTTCCTTTATATTTCTTCTATTCTATATATTGGGTCACGAATGATTCGAATAATAGTAGTCGTTATTCGACCCGACCCGCAAGTTTAGAACCCAATATGGTACAAGATTCTACCTGAGATTTACCAGTAAAGTGTGTCTATATGAATCTAGTATAATACTTACATTATATTTTTAGATTTTTATATATCATATATCTAGATCATCATATATCTTTTAATAGCCACAAGTTAACAATAAGTTATATTTTGTTAACTGTCATCATATGGTTGCCATCATATATCTTATTTTGCTTTTATCTTTTATGTTTAAATCTCAAGATATCTAATATCAAATATTTACTAAATCTAGATATATTTTTAGAATCCTTTTAAATCTTAAATTAGGGGTATGAGTTATTTAAAATATATTTTTGTATTATGGTTGAGAAGTTTATATATGTGAATTATTTTCCAAAATATATTTTTGATGAGATTTTGGTGGAGATGTTGTAGTTTGATATTATCTATATACATTAAAACTAATATATATTTATAACCTAATTTAAACTATACTATATATATATTTATATTAAACACAATACCCCTATCTCTCTCTCTCTCCACATAATATATCTCTTCCTCATCAATTTATATATTCTCCTTCTTCTTTCTTCAATCCCACACCTATTCTCGCCGACGCAACTCCAGCCGTATCCTAGAATCTTAACCGAGCTATCAAAACTTGGTGTTGATTTGTATAGCGTCATGTTGCTTCCGTTCATTGCGTTTGTTTTGAGAAAAGTTTACAACTAACTACATGCTATGTTTTATGTAATTTACTTATATGTTGTCGTACTATTATCATCATCATCATCATCATACAGCTATATCTATATAATTTATACACCGTAATTATTTAACGTTATTCGGTTTTATAATATACAATGTATGCAACTTTACAACTTGCGACATGCTATAATTATATCGATAAATATATATATCGTCATAATATTTCTTCTTATTATCATTAATTAATTTATAATCTATATTTTATAACGTTATACAAAATATAGTTTGAAAATATTATAGTTAAAACATGAAATGTCGTCCCAAAGCGGATACGACAAATCTAAAATTTATTGTACACCTTACTTTATAAAATTCATTATAAATCATAGAAAAATCATTAGCATACGTTCTTTAGTTCCTAACGAAGATAATTCAGAATACTATAACCCTGTGAAATATTTACTTGCAAAATAAATTATTTAAATAACATAAACTGTAAATGAAAGTACCTCTGAACTGCTGTCCATGGAAATTTCAACAGCAAACTTTCAATTTCGAATGTTCATAACTTTTTGGAGGAACAGCCTGAGATAATTTAACTTATAAAAATGAAAACCTTATTGAATTATCTTTGTTTTGGTATATGACGCGTCCCTTTTGGGGGACGTTTGTTATTTTTAAGCTATTTTACAAATCAGGGTGACGTTGAATTTCTGAACGGAACTTTTTTGTGCATGGTTAATCAATACCACTTTTATAGTTATTAATCGGATTGAGTATGTTATCCTTGTTAATGTTATTATATCAATATCTATTTAATAAATAATAGTGTATGCGTTTTAATATTCAGCAAATATTACCGATCTACAGTTTTATAGTATCCTTCTATATCCGTACAGATAATAGCTTATCTAGTTGCATGTCGGAATGTCACAACGTTATCATAATACTATATTAGTTCAATATATTATCTACATTGCATCATAAATTGTAATGGACGTATAATGGTTATTACAAATAGATACATATACATCCTGGTATTAGTTGTGTTTACCGTGTTTCGATATTGGTTATAGTTTTACATCCGGTGTCTATTTGGGTGAAAATATATTACATGATATGTTCACGACACACTACTTAACTTGTTACTTGGATCTTCTTGTTAATGCCGACAATCCTGACTGTTGTCCTGGCGGACATGACTTGTTGTCTACAAAGACAAAACCTGTACCTGCTTGATCCTGTGTTGGAATCAGATTTACATCATCAATACTTGACTTGAACACAAAACCTTAGGGATAAGGGGAAATCAATAATGAAACCTGACTTTAAATTCAACGGTTAGATATTTATACCGAAAAGTCTTTACGGGCTCGACCAACCCCAGAATGATGCTGCTGACATCATTCGTCTGTACATGTTACATGTTTACTGCTTAGCGGCACATCTCCGATTCAGCCCGAGAGTCTTGACCGTGGTCCCGGGCACGCACGGGATACTATTGAGTTACATCGACGATTCCATTAAATTGATTTCAAAGTCATCTAGAATAGATAACCTACAAGCACAGACTTTAGGATACACATTACATACTTGTTCCTCATTGTTTTATACCTGTGATTATTATTTACCTTCTTGTTTAATCATAGCATCATATCCTGGTTGTTACCGTTATTTTGATATTATGACGCACTGACGTCTGGGTTTTGTATGGCTCAGCTCCTCTACCTTTATCGCAGGCTGAACAAGAGTACTTTAGCCATCAAGCCGAGCTATGAGGAGCTAGCTATTTATTAGAGATGTTTAGTTTGTTTATTTCCATAGTTTTATTTCCTATGATGTGAGCCCATATTGGGACGTGTTTTCAAGATATTGTTTATTGGATCTTGATTCGTTTCCGCTTATGCAGTTTCTTGATTTTATTTATTGCGGCAAATGGACATGTACTAGCTAGATTTTATATTTTTATGTTCTTGATATCCGATAGACAGCCGTAATGTGAATGTGGAGGGATGATTCCTAACCATAGGTAGCATGGTTGGTTCTGTCACGTACCGTAGTTTATTTATCTTAGGAAGCGGGGCATGACATCACCTCTTCGCCTGGGGGTACGTAGAAAATTTGCCGTTCTTATACACTGTATGTATGGAGCACTTCAAGTTCCTTGTAATGCTGAGGCATAGCCATTGTAATTTGTAGACTCTGATCCGTTCCGGCAAAAGTTTGCATTGACGGTCGGACGAAGAATACTGCATATGCTTCATCCTCTGAGTCGCTTCTAAAGACTAAAATAGGAGTGGATGGTCCGGGCCTGTTATTTTCTTTATGGGGTTGTCCCAATTAGACAATTTCTTCATCTTCCTCGGTATCGCTCTCAATAATCGGGATAGTGGCAATGGATTTCTGTTTATTCTCCGGCTTGCGGCACCTTTCTATGTCCTAGAAGTCTGGTAGGAAATACTTTGCGTCTTCATATTTTCAGACCTCGTTTATGGAGAACGGATTTAGTTCCTCTGTGACGGTACACTCCGAACCATCCTTGAAATGCTTCATACACTGATGTTGTGTAGAAGAGATGACGTTGTAATCATGTAACCAAGGCTTGCCGAGCAAAGCGTTGTAATCCGGTAGGAAGTACTTGGAGTCAATCACATGAAATTTGATGTCAGTGACGAGCAGCCCGAAATGTAGTATCAGTATTACGGACCTAAGCGTCCGTGACGACTGTAAGTCGAACCCGGAGATGGTAATTTTATCTCGGACAAGGTACTGAACGTCCATGCAAATTTCCTTCAGCACGCTCACGTTGAGAAGGTTGACGGAGGATCCGTTGTCGACAATGATTTTCCGTATCTTGATGTCATAGTAGTACCCAGTGATGTATAATGGGAGATTATGTTCGCACATACCGAGGAGGAGATCTTCATCGCTGAATGTAATGTCAGCCGTGTGGACCTCTGCCGTTTCATCTTTCATCTTCTCTTCTGCGAAGAAAGTTTGGAACTGATCGAGCACTTGTAACACCTTGATCAGAGAATCTCGTGCCTCTTTGGACAGGAGGAGAGCATCCAATATGCTCAGTTGTGAGGGTATTTTTCTAAAATGTGCTAGGACGTTGTAACCC
This sequence comes from Agapanthus africanus, assembly GCA_030015575.1. Lineage (NCBI taxonomy): Eukaryota > Viridiplantae > Streptophyta > Magnoliopsida > Asparagales > Amaryllidaceae > Agapanthus > Agapanthus africanus. Next base: position 332,752,853 of record JASDDO010000024.1, on the reverse strand, counting down.
ACCTTATTTTTCTTAGGCGGGTCCCTTGCTGCGAGTTCTTTGACTTCTTCTTCATCGAGGGCAATTTCCTCAGGGATCTTCCTTTTCCCTTTGTCTTTTTTGTTCGAAACTTTGTTTGTAGGTCCATGGTTCTTCTCGGGCAGTGTACGATTACGCAGCTATATGTTTTTTGCATTTCTTCTCCTCCTCTTCTTTTCCCAAGGTGAAGTCTTCGAAGAGAGGGCTGAGGGGTATTTCTTCCTCAGAGTCGCTCCCGAAGGTAAGGACTCGGGGGTTTTCACCTTTCAAACTGGTACCAACCATATGACAATTGCCAATCTTTTCTTCATGCGCGTTTGTCCCACTATTTTGCCATCGACAAGCACGACCATCGCGCTTCATCCTCTTGAAGTGTTTTTGATAGGCAACGTATCCTTGCCACCACTTCTTGGAGGCACTGCATTCGTTGGTGGGGGGTGTCCCTCCGATGATATTGGTAGTAGTTTGGACATGCATCTTCTCCATCGAGTCATATGACCCCTGGAGTGTTCTTTACAGGAGGTGACTGCTTCATCCCCATTGACAGTGCTTTGGAGAACCGCTTCTCTGTTTTGATCATTCTCTTATTCATAGCAACTGTGCTATGGATTGGTTGGAGTACTTTACGACTCGTCCTCCCTACTGCCTCTTTGTCCAGATGCTGATGCTTAGCCTTTTCATATATGGCTGTCTCGCGTTCTCGGTCAAGTTTTCTTTTGTGAAAGGTTTCGTTTAACAGCCTCTCGATCGAGTCTTCTTCTGGCAGTTCCGGGAATATTAGCTCTGATTCTGCCCCCAGTTTCTCTGTGTTGTTTTCTGACGCTGAGGGAGCTTTTTCGTCATTTAACGACGAAAAGGAGATCATGTGGCAACTTGCTACACGGTCCTCGGTATTTCCTGATGAGTCATTTTCCTCATCGTTGTCACTATTTTCGTTCTCAAGAATACGCTTGAGGAACTCTTTGAGCGTGACTGATGTCCGTGCCTTCTGGTTGTATTCCTCCAGCGCGTCAACATATTTTTGTAGGTCGGTGCGCTTGTCGTCATACTCGGCAGGCGGTACAGGCTTCTTAGTTTTCTTCTTTTTCTTTGAAAACTTTGAAGGCTTGACTTGGGGTTTTTTTCCCTCATCAACAATTTTCGGTGTGGGGCGAGATTTTAATATCCCTTCGATTATTTCGGGTTCAAGTGGGTTTTTCCACATGACTGCTGGACATGCCTGTAGATCTTCAGCATTCTTTAGGTTTTTGCTGAAAGAACGACTTCTCATGGAGTTTCTTCTACAAGTGAGCATGATGCCCCCTGCACATCCACCTTTTTGGGAGTGTGCTTCTGGGGTGGGTTTACCCTCCAGTTATCAGACAGCGTGAATTTTCCCCGTTGATATTGGTCTTCAACCCAGTTTTTAAAGATGCAACAATCCTTAATTGGATGGCTCACCATTCTGTTATAGGAGCATTAGTTAGGGTTGTTAACATCGCCGGGTTGCGGTGGACGCCTCGGGTCTGCCACTATGATGGGTTTATAAGGCATTGCCAATTCGAATAGTCTCCTCTTCTTGTTGTGGGAAACGAGTAAGCGCGTCCTAGTCTTTCCTCCAAGGATGTGCACAGACTTGCGTTGTTTTGGCGAGCAGCAAGTTTTGGGCCACCTGGCTGTTGTTGCGTGTTAGAAACGAAGGCTGCTTTTGTTAGTGTATATGCCCTAAAGGCCATTACTGTATCATACTACCTTGTATATTACTTAATGGAAGCATGGGATATTCACAGTTGTATAGACAATCTTGCTCAAAATGGTAGTATGCTACTTGGTTTGTCTCTACTTCAATATGTGCATGTGTTTCTTTTAGCATATCGCTTATATACATATTAGTAGAGCCCTTAGGATCTTTGCTTGATTACCAGCGTTGTGATGGCAGTCATACTCGTGGGAACTGGGTAATCCATAAGAACATCCTTATACAGGTCCCTAGTTGTAGGACTATCGAGACAGGGCATCGATACTCCGGAGTAGACTAGCGTATGCGCTTCTCATCTCAGCAGGGGAGACGGTCTGTCCCACAGCCGTCAGTACATCGTACTTGAGATAGTATGCGGGTGCTCGTTAGGTTACGAGTACACTGGACAGGACTCGTCGGGAACTGTTGTTCGGTATTATACCTATCGTCAGTTATCAGTTCCCAGGTGACATGAGTACAGCTTAGTCCGCCGACTTGACACTGTCACTTCGCCTCGAGTGTGTTCCCACTGTACTTAGATTACTACCCTACCACGGCTCAAAGGAGTCGTGCAAACAGGTAGTAGTTGGGTGCAGTCCCGAAGCACTTGGAGACAGTGACGGTTAGACAGGATTCGTCTCTTCCGGTATTGGGGGTTGACATCGCGCTGTGTCTAGGAGAGCCATTACACAAGTAGTCCCTGGCCAGGGCAAGCGAGATATAATGGCAGGTTTCCAGTGTTATCTCAGGGTGTTCTAGGCTACACTCCGACACGAATTGTACTGTTATTAGGGGACTGACGTTCACCACCCCCTAGGCCCACCATGCGATGTATCAGACGAACAGACCGGACTGTACGGAGATTGTCACATACAGGCTCAGTAGGAGTTCGGATGGGTTTACCTCATCGGCCTTCTTATCGACATCTACCTGGGGACCGTTACGTACAGCTAGTGCCGCTTGCGGTCTGTGGTTAAACCCACTGCCAGCGTAGTGTCGAGTCTTTAGAGTCCCACATAGAGAGTTTCCCTGCACTGAGCGAAACGTGTAGAGGCCATATGGTTTTATGGCAGGGCTACGATCACTTACGTACACTTATGTGCGTATGCTGTTCGGGCAGGCAATACTAGTGGGCATTGGTTTAAGCCAGATCCTAATATTGCACGGATGGATTTGTTTTGTCTTCTGTGCATTCGCATTCTACGGAATGCGGATGCGGGTGTGTATGCACAGTTTTGAGGAGCGAAAAAGGAGAAGGTGCCCCATTGGGGTTTTGGCAGTTGGTTCGGCCAAAACCGTAATGTGACAGACTCATTAGGGTTTTGACAATTCGTTTGGTCGAAACCATTATGAGCCGGAGACATTGTTTACTGATCCTTTTAGCGATAGTTTAGTGATGTCTAATTGCATTGACCATTTGACCACATTGACCTCTCTTGACTTTGTTGACCCGTTGACCGTGTTGACCATTGACCTTCAAGAGAGGTCTACACTCTTCTTTGATTTTCTTTTTAATTTTTGATTATGATAATGGTCAATTCAATGTAGCATCAACTTTATCATGATAGGATTAGTAATGATGGTTTTGGGTGTATTATTGCAACGATGGTTCATTTCCTTTGGGTTAATCTTTTCATTATTCTCTTCTCATTCTCTCTCTTGAAATGAGAAGAAAAGAAAAGCTCCATGGTTGCTAGGTTTTCTCCTTCATCTTCCTCCTCTTGAATATTCTTTTGATCTCATGTGTTGAGAGAAAAAGAATCCACATAGACAAACACTTCCATCTTTCTCTTCTACACAACCTAAGGCATTTAGATTAGCGATCTCTTTGCCCTAGTTGCCTCGGCTTGAGGTGGAGCTCGGTATACAACTCTCGGGTGGATCGTCTTCAACTCAAGAAGGTCGCGGAGGTGACCAAGATCCGGATCGACCCTCGGAGCGTGGATGGACGAGCCGGACAGCGGAGAGAAGACCCGAAGGACCGGTTTCGTGAGGTATATTTTCTATAGCATAGTAGTTAAAGCCTCTTCTTGTTTGCTAGTTTCTAGTTTAGCCAAGATCCTTGCTTTTGAGTCCATGTTGCCTTGCGCCAAATTATTGTTTTTCACCGTTTCCGCCTCCCCGTAAGAACCGGGGTGAGCAACGTGGACTTACAGTGGTATCAGAGCCTAGCTAAACATAAACTAGCAAGTTAGCAAAGTGTTAAGAATATCGATCGGAAAAAATCACAAAACGAGTCCGGGAAAAACCATGTTTCTGTCGAATTTTTATACTGCTGTAAAAATAATTTAACATACATGAAAATTCGTCTCAGGGTTTTTATAGAACACACAGCAAAACTGAGCCTCTGACTCGGCCAACTCACCGCGGAAACACGGCCAAACAATGGGTTTGGCCGCTGATCCGCGGCCGAGTTGACTCGGCCGCGACTTCATTTTGCTGCAGTGTTCTTTGCTTGCTATTTTGAGATTTTTAATACATGTTTTTTCCACCCAGAATTTCCAGAGAGCAAATTGACTTTTGGGGTGGTTATAAATCCGTATTTTGATCGATATTCCATGGACTTTGGCTAATGAATATTTTCTGTAATGTGATATATGTATTGAACGTCCGCTAATCGCTATACGTCGATTACTGGGGGTTATACATATCTGTGATCTGTAATGTTGATGGTTTGTGTATATGAACTCGTTGGATTGTCGCGGATGAATAGCCGGGAATGGGTGTGAGACGAGAGTTTCTTTTTCTTTCATTCATTGTAAAAATTTGTAAATTGATGTAATATTATTTGTTTGGCCGCACAACCAGGTCGGGGTTGTAGCCGTCATTGTATAATTTCTTTTTACTGTTTTTTCTCCTAGGATAGACCCAAGGTGGGGTGCACAAACTACCGGGTATCTCGAAGTGCCGAGTGGCCTACTCACTGTGTTGAGGGAGGTTGCTTCGCTTCGGGTACTTGGCGGGTAGTTTGCCGCACCCGTAGGGGTCTAGGGTGGGGTTTGGCTATTCATCGCGACCGTGTAATCCGTTTTTCGTTGCAGGCTCGAACGAATCGTGGATTCCTAGTATATCCAAAGTGTTCATCTGTGATTTTTAATGGCTATCATTGCTATATATCTATATATGATATTTATTTAGGTGTTGCTTATGTTTTGCATCCGCGCTAGTCCAGCCCCCGCTCTGTCGTTAGTTAAGTAACCTAACGGGTGATGACGGGGCCCCGTGGCGAATGCGGATGGCATAAGCGTACACCATATTTTGGTTGTTTTCTGCAATGGTAGGATTAAATGATGGGACGCATTGGAATTAATGCAAGAAAATAAACCAAGTAAAAGTCGTTGGAACACTTTGAAAACCACTCGGTTCTTTTCAAAAACCAGCATTTTAAACACGGAGCTTGAACCACTCCTTTTAAAAGCTATCTCGTTCTATCGATTATATCAAGTTCACTACGTTCACGGTTTCGCCAAAACTATTCGTAGCCCCTCGTCATTTCGTATGGATATTCAATAGTATTCAAGCTATGTTTGTTGACCTTCGTCTAGGCATAGTGATTGGTAGCTGTTGGGTGTTCATATGTAGCATAGATAGATGCGTTGGTTTGGGACAGTCGTATTACCTTGTTGACCTTCGTCAAGGGTATGTACGGGTGGGTTCAAATTAACCTGGATAATGACGGGTAGAACTTGACATGTGACTTATGATTTGTTGACCTTCGTCAAGGTCATAAGAGCATGGGGCAAAAATCCACATCGGGAGTTTCAAAAGTACTGAAACTTGCTAGCGCTGCATACCATTTGGAGTGTGATGATTCTGATAGGATTCCTTCAGTTTTGTCACGCGATGATATTTGGATCCCGATCCTACTGTGAGTATATGCTACTCCTCGGGAACTTTCTCACTTAACGATCAATGCTATAAACCTAGTAGGTGTCTAGAAAGGTGTTAGCGGGGCTACGCCCACAGGGAAAAGAGGTTACTTAATTAAGGAACTTCACGAAAGCGTTGGAAAACCTCCCTCGAAGTACCGACACCAGCCTGGCTGAACGGTTAAGCAAGTATTGTACGGTGAGATTGATCCCGACTAATTCTTCCTTTATGGTTTGAGGAGGGATTCGAGAGACAGTGGGAGCCATCCTGTTTAGATAAATTAAAAACCAGTCTAAACTTGCAAGAGCATCATGCTAAGTGTTTTCTTCTCTCTCTCTTAATTGCAGCGACCCAGTGACCGCACCTAGGTTACATCTAGATAATAAAATGACTGAATCTGACTGTTATGACTGGCAAAGGTCTGTCCAGATGTCCATTGCCCATGACAAGCTGGGACACCTCTTGACTGATCCAACCCCTGCCGTCTTAGGTCCAGTTTCCCCTGTCACGGATATTAATATCTGTAGGACATCGGAAGAAGACTGTGCGAAAGCCAAGTGCCTCGTGTTAGCCTCAGTTGATGGTACATACCAGAGGCAGCACGAGAAGATGGACTCAGTTTCTATCTTCCTCCATAACAAAGATTTATATGGAGATCAATCTCGTATCGCAAGATATGAGACCTCGAACGAATTGCTTCCAACGAGGTTGGCTATCGGGTCATCTGTAAGGGACAACGTCCTTATAGAGACTAGCTCTTTTGAGCTCCCGGACCTGAAGACCACGTTGAAGAACGGGTCAGATGCTGACTTAGTTCAACAGTCCCTACCTACTACCCTGAAGGAAACCAGGGAAGTAGAAAGAAAGGGAAGGGCAAAAGTTTCAGGAATGGATGAAGTAAAAGAGGGCTGTTCCCATTGTTACGGGAATGAACATGGGCAGAAGGATTGCAGGGCTAGTATAGCCAGTAGCCAGAATTCGAAGCATGTTGTGGCTTCGGCTTCGGGTGTGTTTGTAATAGAGAACTGTATGTCAGTTAACCCTACTTCCTGGGTATTGGATACCGGATCAGGATCTTATATCTGTAATTCGTTACAGGCTCTGAGAAACCGTAGGGTTATCAGGAAAGGTAATATGACTCTCAGGGTTGCTAACGGAATGAGCATGCATACTGAATCTGTAGGGGAATATCATCTAGGACTGACAACTGGGCAGATATTGATTCCGCGTAACTGTTTTTATGTACTAGGTGCGACTTGTAATATCATATCTATATCCTTAATTTCTAAGGAAGGATATGATTTTACTTTTGTAAGCGATGTAGTCAACATCCACCTAAATCAAGTTCTGATTGGGGCAGGTACATTAGAAAACGGAATATACGTATTGAATCAAGCTCAGATCTTCAGTGTCCAGAACACACTTAAAAGAAAGTCTCTGGAAACAAATCAGGCTTTCTTATGGCATTGTAGACTGGGTCACATCAATGAGACACGGTTGACAAAGTTACATAAAGAAGGATACTTGGGTCCGTTCGAGTACCAGTCTTATGCCACTTGTGAATCTTGTCTCATGGGAAAGATGACAAAGACTCCGTTCACTGGACACGGAGAAAGAGCGAGCTCGCTCTTGGGACTCATACACAGTGATGTGTGTGGTCCAATGTCTACACATGCGCGAAGTGGTTATTCATACTTCATTACTTTCACAGATGATTTCTCTAGGTATGGGCATGTCTTCTTGATGAAGCACAAATCCGAGGCCTTTGAGAAATTTCAGGAATATAAGAATGAAGTTGAAAAACAAACAGGCAAAAGTATCAAGACACTGGGATCTGATCGAGGTGGTGAATACTTGAGTGCCGAGTTTCTGGGCTACTTAAAAGAGAATGGAATTCTCTCTCAGCTTACTCCTCCATACACACCACAACACAACGGTGTATCGGAAAGGCGGAATCGAACCCTATTGGATATGGTTTATTCCATGATGAGTAAGGCTGAGTTGCCGCGATCCTTCTGGGGTTATGCGCTAGAAACAGCTGCATATCTCTTGAACAAGGATCCAACCAAGACTGTGCCTACCACCCCATATCAGATGTGGAGTGGGAAGAAACCCTATCTCAAGTACCTTAAGACATGGGGATGTCCAGCTTTTGTAGAAAAGCAGCATGCGGACAAGCTCGAGGCACGCTCAGTACTGTGTAAGTTTGTGGGATACCCAAAGAACTCCAGGGGTTATCTTTTCTATTCCGTAGAGGAACAAAAGGTTTTTGTTTCTCAGCATGCCCACTTCTTGGAAACTGAATTTTTAGAAAATCAGATAAGTGGGAGCGCAATAGAACTGGAAGAAATTCCAGAACCACAAACTATTACTGAAAGCTTGAAGGAACCAGAAGTTTCAAGAGAACCGGACATCCCAGCGCCACTCCGCAGGAGTAGTAGGCAGTCTCATCCGCCCGAGAGATACTACGGTTTTCTCATAGACGGGGATATAGAGGATTGCACTATGGATTATGGTGAGCCTACTAGCTTCCAGCAAGACATTCAGAGCGGTGACTCGGTAAAATGGCTGGATGCAATGCGGACCGAGATGGAGTCCATGTACACCAACAAAGTTTGGACTTTGGACTTTTCTTCAGAAGGGGTAAAACCCGTAGGCTGCAAATGGATCTTCAGAAAGAAAATTGGTGTAATTGGGCAGGTTGAGACCTATAAAGCTAGACTTGTTGCAAAGGGTTTTCGTCAAAGACTTAGTTTGGACTATGACGAGACCTTTTCTCTGGCTATGCTGAAATCCATTCGGATCCTTCTTGCCATTGCTACCTTCCACGATTATGAAATCTGGCAGATGGACGTAAATACGGCTTTCCTAAATGGAAATTTGGAAGAGTGCGTCTATATGGATCAGCCAGAAGGATTCATTCAGAGTGGGAGCAGCGATAAAGTGTGCAAGTTGCTAAAGTCCATCTATGGACTTAAGCAGGCATCGCGGAGTTGGAACATCTGCTTTGATGATACTGTCAAAAAATTCGACTTTATCAAAAACCCAGATGAACCATGCATTTACAGTAAGATTGTAGGGAGAACTGTGGTATTCCTCGTCTTGTACGTGGATGACATTCTCCTAATAGGAAATGATATTCCTATGCTACAGTCAGTCAAAGGATTCTTGTCCCAGAGGTTCTCCATGAAGGACCTGGGCGATGCCAACTACATTCTGGGGATCCAGATCTATCGTGATAGATCTAAGAGGATGTTGGGACTTTCACAGTCAAGGTACATCGACACCATACTGAAAAGATTCAGTATGGAAGATTCCAAGCACGGTAATTTACCGGCTTGTCACGGGATCACCCTCTCCAAAGAGATGTCTCTCAAGAATGATTTGGAAAGGGATCGCATGTCTATTATACCCTACGCTTCTGCGGTAGGCTCTATAATGTATGCAATGTTATGTACCAGACCAGATGTAGCATACGCATTGAGCGTTGTAAGCCGGTATCAGTCGAACCCAGGGGAGAAACACTGGATAGCGGTAAAGAACATTCTCAAGTACCTGAGAAGGACTAAGGAGATGTTCTTGGTGTATGGCGGAAAAGACCTCCAGCTCAAGGCCTTTGCTGACTCCAGCTTCCAGAGTGACAAGGATGACTCCAAGTTCATGTCGGGTTATGTCTTTACCCTCAATGGAGGGGCGGTTTGCTGGAAGAGTTCCAAGCAGGAGACCGTTGCTGACTTAACCATGGAAGCGGAGTACAAAGCTGCTTGCGATGCCGCAAAGAAAGCTGTCTGGATGAAGAAGTTCCTCACGGAGCTTCAGGTGGTTCCTACCATTGTTGATCCAATACCGCTGTATTGCGACAACAACGACGCTATAGCTTTAGTGAAGGAACCCAGGTCCCATCAGAAGTCTAGGCACATTTTGAGGCGGTACCACCTGATCAGGGAGATCGTAGATCGCCGGGAGATCGAGGTGAAGAGAGTAAATACGGACAACAACACTGCAGATCCACTCACGAAGGCCCTATCCCAGACTCAGTTCGAGCGGCTGATCGAGATGATAGGTCTTCGATACGCCAGTTCATGGCCTTAGTGCAAGTGGGAGATTGTTAGTGTATATGCCCTAGAGGCCATTACTGTATCATACTAGCTTATATATTACTTAATGGAAGCTTGGGATATTCACAGTTGTATAGACAATCTTTCTTAAAATGGTAGTATGCTACTTGGTTTGTCTCTACTTCAATATGTGCATGTGTTTCTTTTAGCATATCGCTTATATACATATTAGTAGAGTCCTTAGGATCTTTGCTTGATTACCAGCATTGTGATGGCAGTCATACTCGTGGGAGCTGGGTAATCCATAAGCACATCCTTGTTCCTGCCAAAAATTTCTGCGCAAAAGAGCCCAAGGTATCAAATGGCGGCGATACGCTTAAGAAAATGGGAACCAGTATCTTCCAGGCTGTTTTTTTGACAAACTCCCGAATGAGAAACGGATAAATTCCGATGGTATCGAAAGCGGCTTGAAAAACCCTTCGATTTGATATATTATGGGCCTCGTAATTCATCCGGGATCAAAAGTTATGAGGAATTACGTGTCCACACGTGATGGGCTTTTAAGAACCCGCTGGAGGAGTTAAAAGATACAATAAAAACTCAGAAAAGACCCCAATGAGGCATCACGTGCTCACACGTGACCATGGGTCACGTGCAGACACGTGATGGGCTTTTAAAGCCTCTAAAATAATGAATAGAATTTAATTCTAAAAGTCAGAAAATACCTCAACGAGGTATCACGTGCTTACACGTGACCAATGGTCACGTGTTGACATGTGATGGTTAAAACTGAAACATAAATAAGCGGCTGAGAAAGGAACCCAATTGGGGGTCACGTGCTCACACGTGACTGGCTTTAAAAGCATTATAATTTAATAGAATTAAATTCTAAAAGTTTCTGAATCTTTCCAAATGGAAAAGGGTCATGGGGAACCGTTGGATTAAAAATCCAAGGGTGATTAAAAATCACCAATTTATAGAAAAACCTTGGACAAGGAAAGATTTTCCTGAAAATCTCACCAGGATAACAAATAGAATATCTTTTGGATTTAAAATCCACGGTGAATAAAATTCACTGAATGATCTAAAGGCCCAGATTAATGATAAATATAAATCAAATCTCTCAACAATCAAATCAAATCTTCCAAAGAGAGATTTGCTAAACAAATTAACTCTTTTCCTTCTCCTATAAATAGGAGCCAAGAAAAGAAGAGAGAGGATCTACTTTTTTGAGAGAAAAACAGAGAGAGGAGAATTTAATTCTCAAGAGGGAAGAAAAGAAAGGAGAATTTAATTCTCAACAAAGAAAACCCTAGGTGAGAAAAGGGAAAAAGATAAACTTCAAACAGAGAATTTAATTCTCAAAATCCAAGAGTTTAACTCTTGTACAAAAAAGAACTTAGTTCTTCTTCTGGTTGAAGATCTGCACAGAGCACATCTCCCCATAACTTGAGAATTTAATTCTCATCGGGTCGAGATCCTGCCATGCAGATTCTAAACTTAGAAGGGGAATTGAGTTTTGAGAATTAATTCTCCTAAAACAAAACTAGGGTTTAACCCTAATCAAGAATTTAATTCTTTTACATATCTGGGAATTTAATTCCTTTGAAAAGAAATCGGGGTTTCATCCTAAATAAGAATTCAATTCTTTCACGATAGGAATTTAATTCCTCCAAAATCATAAAAGGTCTTTGTTCATGAAAAGAACTAGGGTCACGTGCCCCCACGTGACCCTTGAAAAGATCCCCTGCAAAGAACTTTGAAGTATCACCTCGCGTGCTCCCACGTGACTCCCAAAAAGCAGAAAGAAAAAGCAAAAGAAATAAAGGCTTTGGGCGCTCTCACGTGGTATCACGTGACCCCTCAGCAAATGCTTTAACAATTGGCGCACAGATCCCCATCACGTGCCAACACGTGATGCTCTAAAATAAAAATGAAAGTGTTTAACACTTAATGGCAAAAGAAAAGAAAAGAAGTTTTGGGCGCTCTCACGTGTCCCCACGTGACCCCTCAGCAAGTGCTGTAATTATCGATGCATAAACCCCCATCACGTGCCAACACGTGATGCTCTAAAATAAAGACGAAAAGTGTTTAACACTTGTTCACAGATTTGAGGATAAACCAAAAGGAGATCTGGCCCCACATTTAGGGCGCCCTCACGTGTCACCACGTGACCCCTAATGAGCATTCTAACAGACCAGAGCGGGGGCCTCCATCACGTGCCCACACGTGATGGCCAGGAAATGAAAAGTGTTAAACACTTATCTGCAGAATAAAATAAGGGAAATCAGGGTGCTCTCACGTGTCCGCACGTGACCCCTCCCTCCTTAGTGTTTAACACTAATTGGAAAACTCTATTTGCAGTGTTTAACACTGATTTGCTTAGTGTTTAACACTAATTTAAAAACTCTGTTCCCAGTGTTCAACACTGTAGGTCTGTAGTGTTTAACACTAACTTTAGCCCAATTGGCTAAGTTTTTAGAGGCAAAGCCTCTCCTTCAATGGACCAACAGAGGGCCAATATTTCAAACATAATTGAACTTAGCCCAAACTGGCCATAAGTCCTCAAATCATCTTGAACTGAGCACATCTGCTCTTTCAACCAACTCATTGGTTCAACGGTACATCTCTGAACTCCTCTGATATTTGTCGTTGTAATCCTTCAACGTCTTCAGAGAGGTGACGGGTCCCGACAACCACACATCAACACGGACTGTGGGGTCCTTAAACTCATGGACTTATGCGTCCTTAAACCAAGATACGGACTGTGGGGTCCTTAAACCCGCGGACTTATGCGTCCTTAAACTAACGGACTAATGCGTCCTTAAACACACCCATATGGACTGTGGGGTCCTTAAACTCATGGACTTATGCGTCCTTAAACTACCTATGGACCGCAATATCCTTAAACTACCAATGGACCACTATGTCCCTAAACTGGAGATGGACCACCACGTCCCTAAACTGGCGATGGACCATCATGTCCCTAAACTGGCGATGGACCACTATGTCCCTAAACTGGAACAATAGAGCCCCAAGATGCTCTTTTGTCGGATCTAAACGATCCCGTTAAGTTGATCTTAGTCCCAAACTGGACTAACGTATCCTTAACAACCGTTTAAGTTGATCTTAGCCTCAAATATGGCTAACGTATCCTTAAACCTTCAAACAGACTTTAGTCCCAAATTGGATAAATCCCCCAATCAACTTTGGTTCAAGGGTACATCTCTGAACTCCTCTGACACCAGTCGTTGTAATCCTTCAACGTCGTCAGAGAGGTGACGGGTCCCGACGACCATACATGCAATGGACCACTATGTCCCTAAACCGGAACAATAGAGCCCCTCAAATGCTCTTTTGTCGGATCTAAACGATCCCGTTAAGTTGATCTTAGTCTCAAATTAGACTAACGTATCCTTAACAAACGTTTGAGTTGATCTTAGCCTCAAATACGGCTAACGTATTCTCAAACCAAAACCACAAACCCAAATCTAAGTAAACACGAATTTGGACTAATCCACGTCCTACGGGCGACGATATAAATTAGTCTCCGTATACAATCCACGGGCAACCAAACACAAAACAAACACCCACGACACGAAGTGACCAGCTGGAGAAGGAGAAAGTTGTTACCGCGATGCGGTAGCGTAATTAACTGCAGGGGCTTGCGCCTGCAGGGAAGAGCGTCCCCACAATCAAAACCCCCTCAAACGAGGAGGAATCTGACGAAGTCTGCTACATCGGCCGCATCCGTTTAAATATCCGATACACGGTGCCATAAATCAACTTGGCATCTTCGAAGAGGTGGACGGATAGCACCAATTAGCAACTGCCCCGAATTTCAGGCAAGACAGTCCATGTCTCGGCCGCCATTCGGAGGGGAACAGATTCTGGCACGCCCGGTGGGACCTTTTCCACTTTCCACTCCACACTTCGTGTGTCGTGTTCGCGAACGAATCGCGGTTTACTGTGGTTGCCTGTGGATTCGAGGTACTAAGATTTGGTGTCTTGCTCCGTGCAGAAAACAGAAAATCAATGGCTTCAAATTGCACTGCCTGCAACTGCAACTCTCGCTCGGTCCTTGCTGGAGGAGTGACTTATGGGCCCCAAGCGGCCTCCCTTTTCAAGATGCCAGTAGAGCAGGTAACTCAGGCCACCACTGATTATTCTTTGGGACCATGCTCCCACCGTTGAGCTTCAATGCCACAATGACGTTGCAAGAAGCCCCAAAGAAGTCGGTCTTTGATCGGCTTACCACTGCCGCGACCCCTCTCAACGGGTCGCCCAGCTTCAATACCTCAGTTTTCAACAGACTGGGCCAGAACGTCTGCAAACCCGCAATACCTGAAGCTGCCATCCCAAAGCGGATAGCTATCCCGGCTCAAGCAGACGAAATCATTGGAAAGGATCCTCCTTCCAAGAAGTCAGTTTTTACAAGGCTGGCCATTCCGGTTGCTGCTCCAGGCGAGGTCATCAAAGCTGCTTCCCCTGCTCAGAGGTCTGTCTTTGACAGATTAGACATTGCTTCTCAACGGACGTCAGTCTTCGATAGGCTAGCACCAATAACAGTCTCTCCTCAAAGCAGGGGGCATGAAGAAGCTTATCCAACAACGGGGGTGATCTCATCCGCACGACATGCTCGACGTCGCCACTGGCGCCGATTGAGGAAGGCTGGGGGCAACTCCCCCTCTGAGATAACTCCGCCAGCTCCAACGGTGGGGATCGATGCTGCTGTTTCAACTGGGAACAGCTTTGAATTGCTGAACACGGTGCGCAGAAACTCTCCTACCGCCGTACTAAAAAGATCCCCTCCTCCGGTAGGAAACGTCGCGGAAGCCAAGCCAGAACAGTTCTCTCAGCGGCATTCCTCTAAAATCTACAAGGTCTGGCGCCAAGTCCAAGACTCGGTGATTGATCGAAATTTCTCCCGCCGGCAGAAGAAGCTGAAGGTTCGGCAGGAAGAAAACCGTCCTGTGAAGCCACAAAAGATGACGACTACTTGGGTGCTCACGACAGCGGCCCCCTCAACGTCAACCACTCAGAAAAGAAGGAGGCCGGAGAAAGTCCCAGTAAACGTGGCAGACCATAAAGACGCTAAGCCCAAACGCCCCAAGTCTTGGGGCATGGTGGTGCACACCGTATACATGACTTCTGGAAAGGAGAAAAGCCGTGCTTCGACGGGTCACCGACCGCTCACCCGATCCGTGACGAAAACCCAGGAGCAGCAACAGAAGCTTCAGGAGATGATGATTGCAATGGCCGCACTCACCGGGCCAAAAGAAAGCCCGGAGGCATCATCAGAGCAGCGTCACGAACAAGAAACTGATACTGACTTCTTACGCAGAGTCCTCGAAAAGAAGGACAGAGAAGCCGCAGAGCAAGCGGCTAACATAAAGCAAATGTTGACCATTGACCTTCAAGAGAGGTCTACACTCTTCTTTGATTTTCTTTTTAATTTTTGATTATGATAATGGTCAATTCAATGTAGCATCAACTTTATCATGATAGGATTAGTAATGATGGTTTTGGGTGTATTATTGCAACCATGGTTCATTTCCTTTGGGTTAATCTTTTCATTATTCTCTTCTCATTCTCTCTCTTGAAATGAGAAGAAAAGAAAAGCTCCATGGTTGCTAGGTTTTCTCCTTCATCTCCCTCCTCTTGAATATTCTTTTGATTTAATGTGTTGAGAGAAAAAGAATCCACATAGACAAACACTTCCATCTTTCTCTTCTACACAACCTAAGGCATTTAGATTAGCGATCTCTTTGCCCTAGTTGTCTTGGCTTGAGGTGGAGCTCGATGTACAACTCTCGGGTGGATCGTCTTCGACTCAAGAAGGCCGCGGAGGTGACCAAGATCCGGATCGACCCTCGGAGCGTGGATGGACGAGCCGGACAGCGGAGAGAAGACTCGAAGGACCGGTTTCGTGAGGTATATTTTCTACAGTATAGTAGTTAAAGGCTCTTCTTGTTTGCTAGTTTCTAGTTTAGCCAAGATCCTTGCTTTTGAGTCCATGTTGCCTTGCGCCAAATTATTGTTTTTTGCCGTTTCCGCCTCCCTGTAAGAACCGGGGTGAGCAACGTGGACTTACAGCTTTCTCTTTACCCTTGGCATTTCGAGGGTCCTTATTTGAGGAGGAAGGCTCATGGCCTATCTGGTTCATTTGAGTCAGTTTATTTATCAAAACCTGGAAGGTAGTTGGTTTGAAGAATGTCATAAAATGGGACACAGTCGTTTGAGGATCAAGGGTCCCAATGAACATGCCCACGGCAGGGGATTCTTCAATGCGTTTTTCGCACTTAGACCGCACGTTTCACCACCGGATCGCGTATTGGACCCATGTTTCTCCTGATTTTACCCTAGCATTGATTAGTGTCGTGTTTGGAGTACGTTTGCTCACGCCGGCGAAACTCTGTGTGAACAGCAGCTCCATTTCTGTAAATGTTTTCACGGAGTCATTTGGGAGCTCCGAGTACCATTCAAAAGCCATTTCTGACAGGCTGCCAATGAACTGGCGAAGCAACAGTTTGTCGTCGTCTCCATTGTTGCCGCACAGAGCTCTAAACCGCGCGACGTGCTGGTGAAGGTTGCATGTCTCTTTGTATACATGGAATTTGGGGATCGTATATCCTGGCGGGTACTTGATTTGATCATACCAGTCTGGATACGGTCGTTCGGTTTTGACGATTTGGTCAGCAGCTTCATTAGCTTGATAAACTCTTATTTGTTGAGCAATGTAATCATCAAGGGTGGCCTTAGAGATTGTTTCCTCCTTGGCTGCCAATAAGGTCGGAGGAGAGTTTCATGTTCCCCTATCATCCTCGATGATTATCGGTGGATCCTCGGTCTGGGGTTCTGGTTGGATCATAATTCCAACCATGTCTTGGAACAAGAGTGCCATCTGCTTTATGTTGGCAGCTTGTTCGGTTTCCTTGTCCTTTCTCTCAAGCACCCTTTGCAGGAACTCTATATCGGTCTCCTGTTCTTGGCGCTGTTCGGCTGTTGGATCTAGACTTTCTTTCTGTTCGGTAAGTGCTGCCATTTTGGTCAGCATTTCCTGGAGCCTTTGCTGTTGCTCCTGAGCCTTTGTCAGTGACCGAGTTTGCGGTCGGTGACTCACGGAAGCATGGCTTTCTTCTTTTCCTGAATCCATGTATACCGTATGTATGATCATACCCATAGACTTGGGGCGTTTGGGTCTATCGCCTTTGGAATTTGCCGCAGGCGGTGGGATTTTTCCGAGCCTCGTTCTTTTTATGAAAGGTTGAAGTTGAAGGGGCCGCTGTAACATGCACCTGTGTAGAAGGAGTCCCCTATTGTATGGCAGATGAGTGATCTTTCTCTTGCCGAGCCTTCGATTATTTTGGTCGACGGGAGTGATTTTCATCGATCACGGAGTCTTGGACTTTCCGCCAGACTCTATGAATTTATGACGAGAGTTGCTGATGGGGCCGCTCCGGCTTTGCCTGTACAGGGACTTCCGCAGGTGGAGGTGATTTCTTTAGAACCGCCATTAGGGAGTGTAGGGTGTTTTTCGTCACCCCATTGAGATGGGAAATACGTGTTGCTTGTCGGGCATATACAGATTCCCCTTGTCTAGGGTACGCTTGGTTTTATTGATTGTGGGGATTCGAATCTCCGGCAGCCATGGACTAAACTACCGTTAATTACCCATTGCCTTTGAAGCAAAGGAATCTCCGATTGACGGGTCAAACTAGACATACGAACTCAATGTGCAATATGCGTATGTGTGTGTCTTGAGGGGTTTTGGGTATATCGGGGGCCTCGCAGAGTTTACGGGGGTCCCGCTACCCGGATAGTGGGCTGGGGGCCAAGGGGGCTAGCAGCCCCCTTACGGGGTATAGGGCAGCGCCCCATTAGAAATTTTTTTTGCAGGGGACGTGTTTTGGGTGTGGAGTGTATGAAAAAAAGAAAGAAAAAAAAATGAGTAACTTCCTAAGGACGTGTGGGCGTTGGGAGCTAGCGTCTCACATGTCCGGCATGTGGGCACTTAGTGTCAGTGCCTCACGTGCTCGGCATGTGGGCGCTGGGCGCCAGCGCCTCATGCACCCGGGACGTGGGCGCTGGGAGCCAGCGCCTCACGCGTCCGGCATGTGGGCGCTGGGCGCCAGCGCCTCACGCATCTGGCACGTGGACACTGGGCGCCTGTAGAAAGAAAGGGCTTAGCCTCGGAATGAGAAGTTGAACTCCCGAAAAGGATTTTTATCTATGGAATTAAACACTAAAATATTTTGAGTGGAGTTAAACTCCCAAAAAGGATTTTTATCTATGGAATTAAACTCCAAAAAATGTTGAATGGAGTTAAACTCTTAAAAACAGTTTTATTTATGGACTTAAACTCCAAAAGATCTTGACAAATGGAGTTGAACTCCCAGAAATCTTTGAAGATGATCAAAAGGGACCCCTTTCCTCTCCCCTTTAGCCCTGAATTTTCTTTTGAGCCTTGGATCTTTACGAAGTGGGGTTTTTGGAGATGGGTGTCACGCCCCGCTTCCCGGTATACGGCGAAGGGGACTCGACTGGTCCGCTACGTATGTACTGTGAAGTAAATACGCTAAGCGTATCTAAGCAATATAAAAGTAATCACAAGAGACGAGATATAAAGTGAACAACAACTTTATTTAATAACATTCTTTTGTACAATGCATGAAAAGGAAATACAACTGAAATAAAAGCGATGCCTAAACAATGGCATAACAGGAAATTAAAGATACTGAATAGAAAATGTACAATGTCTAGAGCTCAGAGTCTTCGCTGTACTGATCTAAGTCTTCTGCAGTTGGCTCTATCTGAGGTAAGTCCAGATCACCTGACAACATTCAAAGAAGAAAGAAAGAGAATGTCGTCAGCGAACAGGTCGCTCGGTAAGTCTCAAAGATAAGGGAGAAGTAGAATAGACAGAATAAGAAGGTATCTTTTAAAGTTGTATTATATTGTTATAATATTGTGTTAACGCTGTTGTTTGTAGCTTGGTACAGAAGGATGCCAGTGTATACGAGAGGGGTCTCTATATGCTAGAGACCGGGGCAAACGGAATATAGAGTACAAGGCTCCGTTAGAAAGCCCGGAACAACGGCAGTTGAATTCATGTTAGGTGTCTTAAATCTTACAGTCTCGTGCCACTTTTAACACCTTCCGTACCAGTCTACCCCTTAAACCCTGTAGTGTTTTGATTGTATTATATTGTAAACTGAATTGATTGTACAATTGGATGACTGACCGAAACCATGATATCAGTAAACGGATGTGACTGAATAATCATGTAAATGGAATAACTGTAGAATCATGTAAATGGAATGTATATCCATGGTTCGGTTCAGTCAAGTTGTATAGATTGATAACTAGATTCATGGATTCATGTTGCATTGAAATATTGTAGATTGTAGGTTGTACTTGAATCATATTCAATTCAGATTATAATCAGACTCAAACCCGAGTCAGACAATTATAAAAGTAAATTGAAGTCCTGATTGTTTTGATATTATCGGTAACACCGTTTGGTAATTGTCTATCTTAGATAGACAAACACCTATATCTCCGGCTCCCTGAGGCTCAAGAGACTGGTCACTCCTTAAACCTATATTTATTAGGGTCCTTAGGGTAATTTATAAAACTTGAGGGGGTTTTATGTAAAAATACTTTTATATAGTTTTCAAGATAAACCCCAAGTAATTATTATATTTTTTAGAGTTGTAATAATTGTAGATTTTATATTAGTGATATTTCTAATGAGAATAACCTAATTCCATAAATAAAGGTATTTATGTGTAAATATTGTTTAAATGGAATTCAAGGTATTTTAGTGTAAACCGATTCTTTTGCCATTTTTAGAAAAATGTTGAATATTCATAATAATTCAAAGTAGGTATTTTGGAGTTACATATATATATAGTTATATGAAAATAAATTTTTATATATTTAATATAATCTAGAAATCTCATTTTTCCTAAGATGTCGTATTTAAATCTTTCGAGACCGAATGCTCCTTGCTGAGTTCTGCATCTCGCACTACTAAGCCCGAGGATGTGCGATAATCCGCACCATCCCGAACGGGTTCCCCAAAGTGGGTTGTAGCGGCGCTTTGTAAAGATTTGTTTAAATACTAATCTTAAATGAAAAACGGTTTTATTAAGTTAATGGTATTTATTTGCAAAAGATGTCGATTTCCAGTTTTCTATGGTTTAGATTGTTCCTAGTTGGCGACAAGTTGTGAGATAGCCCTCAAATCGTCTCTTCACCGCCAATTGTGGCCAGGTAAGTACAAGAGAAGAAATTAGGGATCCGCTCACGAATCACCGTGAGACGAGTCTTTTATAGTTATCTTTCTCACTTGTCTAGCCTAGACACCACAAAGTCAGGTTTAGATAAACGACTGAATGCCCACAACCTTATACTATTTTCATAATAAGTGATATTTATTTGTAAAGATGTATCAATACTAAATCTTTTAGAAATGGTTTTATTAAGTAAATGGTATTTAAATGAAAATGTTTGTTTTCCCGTATTCTAAGTTCTCGAGGGTATAATGTTATGTTGCATATGAGTGTGTGAAGAGGTAGGTCGTTACCTCGTGATCTACTTAAAGGTATAGCAAGTTAATGGAATTAAATGTAGAATTGAAACAATGTGGTATTTAAGTGAAAAATACGATAAATTGAAATAGCCCTCATTTTATGAAATGAAACTTGATCAATTTGGTTGATTAGTGTTTAATAGTCAACATGAGAGAGTTTAAGCATAATAGTATTAACGAGAAATGAAGTTTTATGAAGAAACCGAATCGGAAATCGGATTTGTTCCGATTCCGTCGGGTTTTGTAAATCCGTATTTTTAGAATAGAAAAGAGAGATAGAAAATGGGACTTACGGGTTTGAGAAAACAAGAAGAGTGAGAGGGAAGTAGAGGAATCTCCAGTGTATTGCTTCGTCGCCGGGGTTCCTAGAACGATCGCCGGAAGTTCCGCCGGGAAATCGCCGGAGATTCGCCTCGTGCTCGTTTTCAAAGTACACAAGTTTATTGGAAATTATGAGAGAGTTGTCTCAGAATTTTGGGATGAGAGGGTAGGGGTAGGGGTGTATTTATAGGGTTAGGCTAGGGTTAGGGTAGGTGAAGGGTTTTAATTTAAAAAATATTAAAATTCATTAAAAATAGAGTAAATGGTGTTTTAAAAGCTCTCTGGAACCGATCCAATAATTTGAAGTGTGCAGAAGGGTAAGGGAGCCCAAGAGCCCCAGCTTTTCAGTTGGGGACTCGGCCGTCCGGCCGAGTCGGGCCGAGTCAGGCAGAAGGGAGGTGGGGGGTCATTTCATGTAGCCTCTGGAACATTTACTTTTCTATGTGTAGTGGAAAATTTGGGAGTTATCACGTGTTGGATGTTGAACTTCTAAAAAATTTAAAATAGAATAATATTAAAAATAATGTGGGGCATGGGATTTGAACTCTGGTAGCTTGTTCAGCAATGCATGGTATTACCAATGAGCTACAAGCGCCTTCTTGTAATTAAATTGCTAATTAATTACTTTTCTTGTGCTTAGGCAATATATACCCTTTTATGGATTTTGAAAAAAATTATTAAAAACTTGTATTGGAAATTTGGGGTTATTACAATGAGTCTCCTTCTTCCTTCTCTCTGTTGGATGGATCTTGGAGAAACGGGGGTGAAACTTAAAAATCTATCCTTTTGGAGATTTGATAGAAGATCTGAGCTTCCCTTCAAGGGTTTTATGGTGAAAAACTGTTTCTTTTTGGAAAAAGAAGAGTTAAACTCTTGATTTAACTAAAAAAAATGAAGAAGGTTTAGAACCTTGAGAAAGGAGAAGGAGGCACAAAAACCCTAGCATTTGAGGGGAATGAATTATTGTCTCATTTCATTGTCATGTTGCCTTATACAGGCTTACAAATTTACACATGGCCTCTTGGGCTTTACAAAATGGTATTTTGCCTATCCCATGTCTCATGTGCTTACTTCTTTTTGCACATTTTCCATGGGCTTCACAAAATTTTGGCTTTTTGCCCATTTATTTTACATTCATGCATGAAAATTACATCAAACTTATTTATTACATAAATTTCTTCTTGGTATGGGGGGAGGCCAGCCTCTTCATGTTCGGGTCCGACTTAGGCACGGGCCCACTAGACCGAAGCTTGGTCCCACTCGATTTGGAATTGACTTTGATTTTGACTTAGTCAACCGGGGTGTAATTTTTGACCCCAACAGGGAGTTTTTTCGCACTTTCTTAAGCGGATCAAAGCTGTTCACGGTTAAAACAGCAGTATCGACTTCCACCATTAGAGCTGGTGGGGTAAGTCCAGAGGGGGAGTTGCCCCCCGCTTCACGCACTCGGCGCCAGTGGCGGCGTCCAGCGTGCCTTGCAGAAGGGACCGTCTCAGTTTTGGAAGCGGCTTTTTCATGCCTCCGGATTTGTCGAGGGGCTTCAATCGGTGTCAGCCTGTTGAAGACCGACGTCCTTGTTGAAGCGGCCAGCCTTTCGAAGACCGAATTTCTGATAGGGGAAGCACTTTTGACGGCTTCTCCTGTAGCAGGAGTTGGGAGGGCTATCCATTTTGGGGTAGCCCCTTCAGGTATCACGAGCCTCTTTGTTGGGCTATTGTGCTTTTACTCAGCCCGTTGAAGACTGAAATGCCAGATTTGGATGGCCCGTTAAGAGGGGCCGTCGTAGTTGTTAGTCGATCGAAGACCGACTTTTTAGGAGTTTCCCCTTGCGGCTTTGAAGAACCGAAACTCACATGTGGGAGTATTGTCCCGAAGAACAATCCAGTAGTGGCTTTCGTAACTTGTCCCACTGGCAATGAGAAAATAGAGGCAGCGTTGGGCCCGTAGGTCACTCCTCCGGTTGGGGCAGAGCGAGAGTTGATGTTGCATGCAGTGCATTAAGAAGCCATTAATTTCCTGTACAGGAGCAAAACACTAAGTTTTAGTACCGCGAACCCAAGGGCAATCATAGCGAACCACGATTTTGTTCACGAAACACGACACACGAAGTGTGGAATGGAAAGAGGAAAAGGACCCAACAGGCATGCCAGAATCTATTCACCGCCGAAAGACTGGACTGAGATGCTTGGGAACGTCTGGCCTGAATTTGGGGGCAGATGCTATTTAGACTTATCCATCCACCTCTCCGAAGATACCAAGTTGATTTATGGCACCATATATCGGAGGTTTGAAAAGATACGACCGTTGTAACAGATTTTATCAGATTCCCCCTCATTTGTGAGGGTTTTTTGATTGTGGGGATGCTATTCCCTGCAGGCGCAAGCCTCTGCAGTTAATTACGTTATCGCATCATGATAACCAATTTCTCCTTCTCCAGCAGTTCATTTCGTATCGTGTGTTATTTTGTTTGTTAAGTTTGCCTGTGGATTGTATACGGAGACTAGTTTATGTCGTCGCCCATAGGGCGCGGATTAGTCCAAATCCGTATATTTTAGATTTGGGATTTTGAACTTAAATTAAAAATTTTCTTTAGTTCAAAAATATTTTGTTCGGTTTAAGGACCGTTAATATAGTTTGAGATTAAGATCAACTTAATCATATGAGCGTTTGGGCCCAATTTATTTTTAGCTAAGGATACGTTAGCCATATTTTAGACTAAGATCAACTTAGCAATATTTTAAGGATTGTTAAATTTATTAAGATCCAGTGTATTTGGGCTCAGTTGCAAGAGACTTAACCAATTTGGGCTTAGCCTACTCTTTCCTTGTTCAAAAGTGTTAAGCATTTATTTGGGTTCTATTTGTTCAGTCCCTTTTTTATGCAAAAATGCTAAGCACTTATTTGACGCTCCGACGCTCACATGGATATCATGTGAAACCTTCAGTTATGGATGCTACCCAATCAATGCTAAGCACTCAATTATATATATATATATATAGTGCTGAGCACTTTTTTTGGCGTCCACGTGAAGAGCACGTGTGGCGCTGGGCGCTGCCCAATTAGTGCTAAGCACTCATCCATTTTGGCTATATATGAAGTGCTAAGCACTTTTGTGTGGCGCCCACGTGAGAAGCACGTGAGGTGCTGGGCGCTCTCCAATCTGTACTAAGCACTCAGCCGTTTTGGCTGTATATGAAATGGTAAGCACTTTTGTTTGGTGCCAATGTAAGGAGCACATGAGGCGCGAGGCGCTGCCCAATCAGTGCTAAGCACTCAGCCTTCTTGGCTGTATATGAAGTGCTGAGAATTTTTATTCAGCGCTCACGTGTATTTCACGTGAGATGATTTCCTTCTGCTTCGGGCGCCCGTGTGTTTTTCACGTGAGGCGCTAGGCGCTGTTGGGCGCCCACGTGTGAAACACGTGAGGCGCTAAGCTCTTTACTTTTTTAGAGATTAAATCTCTGTTAATACCATTTTTGGCCATTAATGATCATCAAGATCTTTATTTTGAAGACATTGGATCATTTTTTCTTCATTCGAGAACTAAGTTCTTCTTTTCTTTTTATAAGAACTAAGTTCTTTGTGTAGAGTTAAACCCTAATTTTTGAGAAATTAAATTCTCAGAACATATGTTCTTTTTCTTTTTTTCTTTCTTTTTAATCTAGTTCTTTTCTGAATTTTTAATTCTCAAGAACAAGATTTTCCCGATGAGAATTAAATTCTCAATTTGTGGGAAACTTGTCTTGTGGATCTCTGATCTCGAGAAAGAACTAAGTTCTTTGAGAAGGGTTAAATTCTTATATAGGTAAAAAGAGATATTTTGAACTCTGAGTTTTGTATACCTAGGGTTTTGAGGAAGAAGATCTTCTCTCTCTTTTTTATTGAGAATTGAATTCTCTGTTATTTTGAAAGCTTTTTGTATTTTTTTTCAGAAGCTTATAGTGGGTTCCCTTTATATGAGACTTGAAGTCTCGGGTCTTTTATATTGTAGAGGTAAGTTTGTTAATTAGTTTTTTGTGAAAATCTCTTATCGAGAGATTCCAATTGATTTAATTAGTCTCAAATTGATTTGGGAAGTTTTAGCCACTGTTGGATCTTTGATCCAAGTATTTCTGTTTTACAGAATTTGTTTTCTTGTTTTTAATAAAATTGGGAATTTTTTCCCCATATAAAGAATTTTATTCTGTCAAGCGGTGATTTTTAATCACCATTGGATTTTTAAACCAAGGGTTCTCTGTTTTATAGAGAGCGATCTTTTTTGTTTGTAAAAATTGAGGACATATATTTCTCAGAATAGAATTTAATTCTATTGTTTGATTATTTATCATTACCATTGGATTTTTGATCCAACGGCTCTGTTTAACAGAGAATATCCCAACTTTTTGTTAGGAAAATGCAGAATTTAATTCTACTGGTGTAAACTTGGGTGCCGGTGCTCACGTGTTGTGCACGTAGACGCCACTTAAGAATTAAATTTATATTTATGATATGCGTTTTGTGTTTTGCACATTGGCGCCCACGTGAGGAGTACGTGCGGCGCCATATATGAATCTAATTCTTATATAATAAGCGCTCTTGTGCTTGGCACATTAGCGCCCACATGAAGAGCACGTGTGACGCCACTATAATATTTTATCCTACAAGATTAGAACTGGTGATGGCGCCCTCGTGAGGGGCACGTGAGGCACTGTCTCATTAAAATTCAACAGAGCTTAGCTCTTTTATTATGTTTAAATATTGAGGGAACAACTCTCGAGGAAACACCGATGTACATCCAACTTTTGTCATGAAGGTACGGGAATTCCATATTGGAAGAAAATGGAAGGTAGAAAGGTCCTTATAGATAAGAGTCTTGCAATTAAGACTTCGTGACAAATACGAGATAGACGGATAATAAGAAGTGTTTGTATTAGATTTAATTGACGACTTCATTATGTTTGGTTTCAATTTTTAATGACTTGGGCTCTTATTAAGAACTTTCTCCTTTTAATATTCCTCCAACTCTTATTGAGAACTTTTTCCTTCTAATCTCAAACCTCGAGAGTTGGATTCTTCTTCCAAGAAATATGATGATAATATTAAATGTTTTTGTATTGGATGTCGAGGGTAATGGCTGTAGGTGTAAGGCATTTATCCCATTAAGAATGTATAAAGCATACACCCATTCATATGTGTTTTCATCCGTTTCGAGAAAGTTTTGGCATCACCTCCCCGCTATTCTCTGAGTATATTGTAATAGAACAGATAATCGTTTCCATGTTGTGAAATACCATTTCAATGAACATCTAATCTATCTATATATATGGAGAACCAGTGGAAAGATACCGACGAAATATCTCGAAACGAATGAAAAACACAAATGAATGCATGTGTCTGCTTTATACATTCCTAACTTGTCCACACGGGAAAAATCTATCGGTTATTATACGATTGAATATTAATTCTCGTCGCATGGATTACGCGACGGTTATTAGAAACCAAATGATACCGTCCGATATTTAACAAAGTTCGTGTAGTTTTATGTCACGACGAATATCGTACGTATGTTAACCGATAAATGAGAACTAAGTCGTGTTTTGATTTTCACATATGATTAGCTACAATAATATGAAAATTTCATATTTTCATCAAATATCATACGCGCAAGTTTATTATTTAATTTGAACTAGTTTTATGTATACGTTTCGATTTCAATGCGTTGAAGTTTTTATTTTAGGGTAAAGTTTTAAAACTTAGGTTTTTCTTAATCGAGTGTAAGATTTTGGATTTAGGATTGGGATTAGGGTGGTATTTGATAAGAGTTTAATGTAGAGAATAATGATCGAAGATGATTTATGTTTTGGCGTTGTACGTGTGTATGTGTGCGCACGCGCGCGCATGTGTGTGTGTGTATGCTTGTGTGTGTGTATGTGCATGTGTATGTGTATGCTTGTGTTTGTGTGTGTGTGTGTCTTTGTGTATATTACACTAAAATACGCTTAACTATTGGGGATTTTTCACAAAACTATTTTAACAAATTTAAATAACCGACTCATTCTTAAATTAACTAAGTTAATATAAAATTCACTAAAATACCCTTAATTATTGTTGTTTTTTACTAAACTATGATTAAGTTTTTTTTAGTACAACACCCCTTCGTTCAACTTTATTTTTTAAACTAAAATACCCTTAACTTTTATAATCATGTCACTAAAATACCCTTAACTATTCTTCCATTTCACTAAACTACCCATTCCTAACACTTTCCCTAACCCTTACCCCAACTCCTAACATTAACCCCAACCCTAACCCTAATTAACTACCCTAACCCAAACTCAAAAACCTAACCCAAAACCCTAACTCAGTACCTAACCTTATCCTAAAACCCTAACCTAACCCTTTAATTAACTACCCTAACCACTAACCCTAACCCTAACCAAAAACCCTCACTAAATCCCTAACCTGAACCCAAAACTCTAACCCCTTAATTATCTACCTAATCGGCCATAAAATTAGATTTAACAAAATCAACAAATTAAAATATTAAAATATTAATCTAGATTGGAATTGAGGAGGCGAGGCAGCATGACGACGATACAGGACAGTCGGTGACTTCGAGCAAGGTCGGCACAGGCGATCGAGCCACAGACGATTGAGACGACGGAGGCGACTTCACTGAAGGCAATCCGAGCGAGGAGGCTCTAAGAGAGAAAACGGCGACTCCGATCAATGAAGGCGCGGCGACTCCGATTGACGAGGGCCACGACTTTGGTCGATTTGGGTGAAAATTTTGGTGGGAGATTTTTTTTTTGGTGAAAAAAGGATCGAGGGTTAATGAATTGGGGATTAGAATTTTATTGCCCAATGGATTGGGTTATGTCACGCCCCTCTTCCCAAAATACGGAAAACAAGTGATGACTAGGCCAGCCATACTCCTACGGTCAAGGAAATAATCCCGCTGTAGTCACACTTCGGCTTCTAGCATTACATGATAATCAGTAAATAAAGCACAAAAGTAAAGAAAATACATCACTAAATTATTACATCAACTTTCATTGTTCACAATTTACAATAAAATAAGAAAAGAACTACTAACCAAGTTCGAATATAAGGTCTCTTTAAGGAACGCAGTAAAGGTGAAGGAGGTACTCCCGACTAAATCTCCGCAAGCTCGAAGGGCAAGTCCGACTCCTGCACTGGTTCTTCCTCGAGGTCTGAGCATGCATACTCAGGTCGTCAGAGCGATGTAACATCAATATTATAATAGTGACAAGAAACAAAAAAATAACGTAATGACAGTGGAAGTAAAATGCAGGTAATCAATATGTCACTAACTGATGCAAAGTATGATCTATGTCCTTATCAGTCTCTAAGTCATGTTTGAAATTGAGTTGTGGAAAGGAGGATCATGTTTAACAAGGGTCTCGTACATACCCGAGACTACGGCCCGCTATCGCCCGGGACATAACCCTGTCAGCCGGACCACTAGGCCCAACCTAATATATATAAGAGTCATTGTTCGAATGATCATCCTCTAAATCACTGTCCTAGCTAAATATGATACTCTTTTCACTTCGATTTTCCCTTTCCCCCCAGGTTTACACTATTTATGAGAAGGGTCTTGTCGTGTACAAGTACGCACCAATAACACGTTTTTGCCACTGTTCACTGTCACGAATCATTCACTTTTTCATTGGCGTACTTAACACTCCTAAACCATTACCATTCATGCACGATAATATATTGTACACTGAATAATAACGTGCACTATCACTATGTGTATGGCAATCGGGTAAGATATGTGCATTTATGCAGTTAACAAGTCATGTATAATAAGAACTATTATGCACCTTATGAACTTATAAAAATTACCTTAAATCATACGTTCAAAATTTAGTAAACTGATACAAAGGAGGTAGCAGGTAAAATTAGTCGGCGGTTCAATAAAATTTATTTCAGTGCAATCGGATTTCGGGTTTGCAAGTTACAGCCGTTTCACTTTAAGTGTTCGCTGCAGGAAATTCAATTTCTGAACTGAACGTCCATTTCGCGACACGATTTTCACCCTATTGGGATCATAATTTAGAGACGCTATAGTTGAAAGAAATTTAGGTTTTTCAACAGGGTTTCCAACGCACCATACGGATTCTCAATAGAGCCTTTACGTCAGAAGTTATGTACTGTACAACAATAGGGTATCAGTTCTGTTTCTGTTAGGGACTGCTATACATCCTGTTCATTTAAATTACAGTTTAAATAGTAAACGGCGGTAAAAAGGGGTGAAATCACTTTCATTATTTATCTAACTGTTTCATCTTCACTATGCTGTAGGGTTCCTCAATATAACATGTTCAAGCAGTAGAAGGTAAGCATTATAAGATGGAAATCAACAGCCAGAGCTGCTCTGGACTGCAGTCCAGAGCCACTCTCCGAACTAGTTTCCGTCATCTTTTCAATATGGAAACAACTTAAAACTTTTATGGGGTTCCAGGTCGTCGAGTCGGCTTCGATTTGAGCCCTCGAACGCATAATTCAAATCTATAAGCAATTTTTCATGATTTTTACAAGTTTCAGACGCGGGAAATTTTCAGTTTTAACGGGTATAATTGGGGATGATCGTTCACATCAGTAATGATGGTATTTTTCAGCAAAATTCTAACATGATGTTCATTACCATACGGGCCAATTCATGTGATCAATTTCCGTCAGTTTAATGGGAGTTTTTCATTCGGGTTCTGCGTCGAACACATATACTATATTAAGTCACACGAAGCGTTTATGCGGAATTTAACGGTATTTCTAATTTTAATAGAACAATTAGCATGAAGCAAGTAGGTAACTTGCCTGGAGATGACGATGACACGGTAGCGGTCTATGAACGATGGCAAAGGATCTACGCACACGCGGCTAGGCACGCCACGGCGACGGCTTGTGCTCAGCTATGCTCGACGGCGGCTCGTGATCACTAGAGGCGGAGTGGGGTGCTCTGAAGCTCCTGGGGTGTGCTGGGGTCGGCGGAGGTAGCTTCGGTGATGGGTGCAGCGAGGGGGTCGACTAGGGTGCTTGGATCTTGGTGTGGGGTTCGGTGAAAGATGTAGTGAGATAGTGGAGATGATGATGATGATGCAGAGAGGTCGACGAGGTGGCCGGCGGCGCGATGGAAGCGGGTGATCGTCGGCGAGATGGTGTGCAGGGGCTCAGCGGTGGGTTGAAGCGGTGGCGAGGAGAGGGGTCAGCTCAGCGTTTTGGAGAGAGGGGCGAGGTTTCAGTGGGAGGAGGTGACTGAGGTGGTCGTCGTCATTCAGCGGGGTGTAGGGATGAAGAAGGGTGTTTTTATTTTGGAGTGAGGAGAGAAGAAAGGGAGATCGAGAGTGAGGAGAGAGAGAGAGGAGAAAGGGGGAACGAGGGTGAGCTTGAGGAGCTCGTGAGGGTGCGCGGTCATGGTTGACGAGCGTGGAATCGTGGTCGCAAGGGCACGGGGGCGAGGGGCGACGTGGGAAGCGCAGAAAAGAAAAGGGGCGGGAAAAATGAAAAAGGAAGTGGGGATGTGGGTGCTAACGGGTCGGGTAGGGTCGCGGGTTTGGGCGCGGGTGATGAGGGATTGGGCTGGGCCGGCTTTGTTTTATTAATTGTTTAGAAAAAAATTTAAATACTAAAAACCTAACCACCAATTGTATACAAAATTATGAAGAAAAAAAATTAGGAAAACATTCGGGGGACTTGGAAAATATAGAAAAAAATTTATTAATGGAAACGGA
Organism: Agapanthus africanus; assembly: GCA_030015575.1. NCBI lineage: Eukaryota > Viridiplantae > Streptophyta > Magnoliopsida > Asparagales > Amaryllidaceae > Agapanthus > Agapanthus africanus. The sequence continues at coordinate 332,722,535 of JASDDO010000024.1, read as the reverse complement.
GATTTACATCATACCCTCCTTACAAAAATTTCGTCCTCGAAATTTTGAAAGAGACAATGAAACAACAGTACTAAACAAAGAGATGTGGAGAACGTGCACGTATATCTTCCTCACGCTCCTAGGTAGATTCTCCTGGGGAACGACCGCCTCAAGACACTCGGATTAACGGGATGACCTTATTCTTCAGCACTTTCTCTCTGCGGTCGAGGATGGTGGTGGGCTGCTCCACGTAAGATAGGTCGGTACCCAAAGCTAACTCTGAATAGTCTAGAACATGGCTCTCATCCCGAACATAACGCCGCAACTGAGACCCGTGGAAGGTATTGTGCATACCAGCTAGCGATGGAGGCAAGGCAAGTGGATAGGCCACCTCTCCTACTTGCTCTAGCACCTCAAAAGGTCCGATAAAACGGGGACTGAGTTTCCCACGACCACCAAACCTGATAACTCCGCGGGTAGGGAAAATCTTCAGGAAAACGTGATCTCTGACTTCAAATTCTAGTGCTCTCCTGCTGGCATCCGCCCAACTCTTTTGTCGATCCTGAGCCGTCCTAATGCGCTGCCTGATCATTTGGACTTTGTCGACTGTCTGAACAATAAGCTCGGGACCCAGTAATTTTTGTTCTCCCACATCATCCCAACAAACTGGGGATCGACACTTACGCCCGTAAAGTGCTTCGAAAGGAGCCATCTGGATACTAGCCTGGTAACTGTTGTTATAAGAAAACTCGATTAGATGTTCCCAGGAGCCTTGGAAGTCCAGCATGCACGCTCTCAACATATCCTCGAGTGTCTGAATCGTACGCTCGGATTGTCCGTCCGTCTGCGGGTGATAAGCTGTGATGAACTTGAGGCGGGTACCCAGACTCTCCTGTAAGCTCCTCCAAAAGTGCGAAACAAATCTGGTGTCTCGATCCGACACAATGCTGACCGGAACTCCGTGAAGTTGCACTATCTCCTGCATGTATCTCTCTGCCAGTGACTCTGTTGACTGTCCCACTCGGAATGGTAAGAAGTGTGCAGATTTCGTGAGGCGGTCGACGATAACCCAAATGGCGTTGTTGCCCCTAGGGCTCCGTGGTAAGGCCGTCACGAAATCCATAGTAATGTGCTCCCACTTCCATTCTGGTATCGGAAGCGGTTGTAACAGTCCTGCTGTCCTCTGATGTTCCGCCTTCACCTGCTGGCATACCAAGCACCTGGATACGAACCGCGCAATTTCTCGCTTCATCCCGTTCCACCAAAAATGCTTCTTTAGATCTCGATACATCTTTGTACCTCCCGGATGCACAGAATAAGCTGAACTATGAGCCTCAGCCAGTACCTCTTCTCGAACAACCCCTTTGGGTACGCATAGTCTGCTACCGAATCTCAGAGAACCGTCTTCATGTATGAGTAAGTCCGTTCTCAGCCTGGCTTCTACTTGCGCTCTGAACTTTTGCAATCGAGGATCATCCGCTTGTGCAGCCTTGATGCGATCCACAAGAGAAGACTGCACCTGTAGTTGCCAAAATTGACTGATTGTGCTCGGTGTAACGACCTCAAGCTCGAGTCTCTGAAAATCCTCAATGATGCTCCTCTGACTGGTCAACATCATGACTGCTGGCTTGCGACTGAGAGCATCTGGTACAACATTTACTTTTCCTGGGTGATACTGAAGGTCCAAGTCGTAATCCGCTATCAGTTCTAGCCATTGGCGCTGCCTCATATTTAGTTCTTTCTGAGTGAAGACGTACCTCAGACTTTTGTGATCCGTGTACACTTCTACCTTCTCTCCCAACAGATAATGCCTCCAGATCTTCAATCCAAAGACCACTGCGGCTAACTCCAAGTCATGCGTAGGGTAGTTTTTCTTGTGATTTCTCAGCTGTCGCGAGGCGTAAGCAACCACCCGACCGTGCTGCATCAAAACACAGCCTAAGCTCTTCCCTGAGGCATCACTATGTATCACCAAACCATCGGAGTCATCTGGTACTGTAAGAATGAGTGTCGTGGTTAACTTCTGCTTCGGTGTCTCGAATGCCCGAGTACACTCCTCTGTCCACACAAACGGTACCTCCTTCCGTGTCAGCTTCGTCAAAGGTTCAACGATTCTTGAAAAGTCTTGGACGAACCGCCGATAATATCCTGCCAGTCTAGAAAGCTTCTGATCTCGGCCACTGACTTCGGTGTTGGCCAATCTCTGACAGATTCTATCTTTGCCGGGTCCACTGAGATACCTTCGCCAGAAACAATGTGTCCCAAGAACTGAACCTTATCGAGCCAGAACTCACACTTGCTCAATTTCGCGTACAGCTTCTCTTCCCGAAGAATTTGTAGAATCGTGCGCAAATGCTCGACGTGCTCCTCCCGGGACTTCGAGTAGACTAGTATGTCGTCGATAAATACAATGTCGAACGTGTCCAAGTACTTCGCAAACACCCTGTTCATCAAATCCATGAATATCACTGGAGCGTTGGTAACACCAAACGGCATCATAAGGAACTCATAATGTCCGTATCGGATTTTGAAAGCCGTCTTGCATATATCCTCGGCTGCTACTCTGATTTGATGATAGCCAGAACGGAGATCCAACTTCGAAAATACCTTGGCCCCACTTAACTGATCGAATAAGTTGTCGATACGCGGAATTGGGTACTTGTTCTTTATTGTGACTTTGTTCAGCTCTCGATAGTCTATACACATCCGTAGCGATCCATCCTTCTTCTTCACCAACAGAACTGGTGCACCCCACGGTGAAACACTTGGTCGGATAAATCCCTTCTCCAAGAGTTCTTCAATTTGCTTCTTTAATTCTGTCAACTCAGCCGGTGCCATTCTGTACAGGGCCTTGGAAACTGGTGCTGTACCTGGAGTCAAATCAATCGAGAATTCCAAGACACGTGGAGGTGGTAGACCTGGTAAATCTTCAGGTAACACGTCCAGAAAGTCCCGAACAATCTCTGGGGCTGGGATCTCATCAATCTCCATAGCTGTCAACTCTTTTGGTTTGGCTCTATACTTGGCTGGCTCCAAAGATTCGCTCCCGCCTTCAAAAATAAACTTTGGGTGATTGGGAATGCGGAAGATCACATTCTTTGCTCGGCAATCAATAACTGCATGGAAGGTACTCATCCAATCCATCTCGAGAATTACGTCATAGCTGCCTGTCCCGATCAAAAGGAAATTCGCATAGAATTCCCTGCCACACACTACAACCGGACATGATCTACATTCTCGACTAGATACTATAATACCATTACCCGTATGTATTTCCCAATCCTTGGTTAGTGGTTCATGTGGTATGGAGTGTGTATCAACGAAATGCGCAGATATGAAATAGTGCGATGCGCCAGAATCAAATAGTACTCTAGCTGGCATGGATTGTACTAGTAGAATACCTGTGACAACTTCTCCTGAAGCCTCTGCCTGCTTGGCGGTCAAGGTGAAAGCCCGTCCCTGACCGCGGCCTGTGTAGGGTTGCCTCTTCTCCCGCGATCTCTGCTGCTGCGGTCCAGACCCTCCCTGTAACTCTGTTCGCTCGGGGCAACCGCTAACTCTGTGCTGGCTGGATCCGCAAATCAAACACTATCCCTTAGCGCGGCGACAGTCCTTCTGGGTATGCCCATCTCTGTTGCAGTAGCCGCAAACTACGTTCTTGCTCTAGGGGTGATGCTGGGGCACGAATGGACGCTTTATCTGTGTCGTTCCTGGCCTGTGAACTGTTATGACCCCTCGAGACGGTGCGTGGGTACGTGCTGGAACAACTGGGGGCTTCCTGAATTTGTTGATCAGCTTCTCCTGAATTCGCGCCGCGTTGAGTACCTGTGCAAAAGTCTGCAACTCGAGTGACACGATCAACCGCTGTAGCTCAAAATCGAGTCCCAGTAAGAAGCGCCTGGCCCTGGTGGCCTCTGAAGCGACCATGTACGGAGCAAATCGGCTCAGACGGTTGAACTCTGCCGCATATACGTCCACGGGACGTCCATTCTGCTTCAGTAGGATGAATCTTTCTTCCATCTCTGCCTTGGCGGTGGAAGGAAAATAGTGGTCCAAGAAGCACTCCTTGAATTTGCTCCATTCGATTGGCCTTTCTAGTCTGCTTTCTTCAACCGACCACCAAGTACGGGCTTCATCTTCCAACTAGATCTTTATCACATTCACTTTATCTTTCTCTGGTACCCTGGCGGCTGTCAGTAGGTTCTCCATATTAACTAGCCATTGCTCGGCCTCGAGTGGTTCGACTAGTCCCATAAATGCAGCTGGATGTAACCTCCGGAAATCTGACACGGTGCCAGCTCTGGCAGAAAAAGCTGGTGGAGCTGTGCCCTCGGGGGCGGTAATGAGGGCGGAGGGTCCCCCTACTGCGGTAATAGCCCTGAGTCCCTCGGTGAGTAGGTCCATCTTTCTCTCCTGAGCTTCTACGAGAGTCGTCAGTACACTGAGTATTCTCTTCGTGCGATCCTGAGAACTTGAGTCCGAGGAGTGGTCGTTAGGGGACGTCATATCGCTGGAAGATATTTAAAAAGGATATGATTAGATACAAGGATGAAAGTCAGGAATAGTGAATTGAAAATAATGTAATACAGTGTAGTTAATGTTATCCCTTACTACTAAACCTGGCTCTGATACCAAAAAAACCATGTCACGCCCCGCTTCCCAAAATACGGAAAACGATTGATGACTAGGCCAGCCATGCTCCTACGGTCAAGAAAATAATCCCGCTGTAGTCACACTTCGGATTCTAGAATTACATGGTAATTCAGTAAACAAAGCACAGAAGTAAAGGAAATACGTCACTAAATTATTACATCAACTTTCATTGTTCACAATTTACAATAAAACAAGAAAAAGAACTACTAACCAAGTTCGAATACAAGGTCTCTTTAGGGAAAGCAGTAAAGGGGAAGGAGGTACTTCCGACTAAATCTCCGCAAGCTCGAAGGGCAAGTCCGACTCCTGCACTGGTTCTTCCTCGAGGTCTGAGCATGCATACTCAGGTCGTCAGAGCGACGTAACAGCAATATTATAATAGTGACAAGAAACAATAAAAATAACGTAATGACAGTGGAAGTAAAATGCAGGTAATCAATATGTCACTAACTGATGCAAAGTATGATCTGTGTCCCTATCAGTCTCTAAGTCATGTTTGAAATCGAGTTGTGGAAAGGAGGATCATGTTTAACAAGGGTCTCGTATATACCCGAGACTACGGCCCGCTATCGCCCGGGACATAACCCTGTCAGCCGGACCACTAGGCCCAACCTAATATATATAAGAGTCGTTGTTCGAATGATCATCCTCTAAATCACTGTCCTCGCTAAATACGATACTCTTTCCACTTCGATTTTCCCTTTTCCCCCAGGTTTACACTATTTATGACAAGGGTCTAGTCGTGTACAAGTATACACCAATAACACGGTTTTTCCACCGTTCACTGTATTGTTCACTGTCACGAATCATTCACTTTTTCATTAGCGTACTTAACACTCCTAAACCAATACCATTCATGAATGATAATGCATTGTACACTGAATAATAACGTGCACTATCACTATGTGTATGGCAATCGGGTAAGATATGTGCATTTATGCAGTTAACAAGTCATGTATACTATTATGCACCTTATGAACTTATAAAAATTACCTTAAATAATACGTTCAAAATTAAGTAAAATGATACAAAGATGGTAGCAGGTAAAATCAGTCGGTGGTTCAGTAAAATTTATTTCAGTGCAATCGGACTTCGGGTTTGCAAGTTACAGCCGTTTCACTTTAAGTGTTCGCGGCAGGAAATTCAATTTCTGAACTGAACGTCCATTTCGTGACACAATTTCACCCTATCGGGATCAGAATTTAGCAATGCTATAGTTGAAATAAATTTAGGTTTTTCAACAGGGTTTCCAACGCACCAGACGGATTCTCAATAGCATCTTTACGTCAGAAGTTATGTACTGTACAACAATAGGGTATTGGTTCTGTTTCTGTTTGGGACTACTATACGTCCTGTTCATTTAAATTACAGTTTAAATAGTAAACGACGGTAAAAAGGGGTGAAATCACTTTCATTATTTAGCTAACTGTTTCATCTTCACTATGGTGTAGGGTTCCACAATACAACATGTTCAAGCAATAGAGGGTAAGCATTACAAGATGGAAATCAACAGCCATAGCTGCTCTGGACTGCAGTCCAGAGCCGCTCTCCGAACTAGTTTCCGTCGTCTTTTTCAGTATGGAAATAACTTAAAAGTTTTATGGGGTTCTAGGTTGCCGAGTCGGCTTCGATTTGAGCTCTTGAACGCATCATTCAAATCTATAAGCAATTTGTCATGATTTTTACAAGATTCAGACGCGGGAAATTTTCAGTTTTAACAGGTGTAATTGGGGATGATCGTTCACGTCAGTAACGATGGTATTTTTCAGACAAATTCTAACATGATGTTCATTACCACACGGGTCAATTCACGTGATCAATTTCCGTCAGTTTAATGGGAGTTTTTCATTCGGATTCTGCGTCGAACACATACACTATATTAAGTCGCATGAAGCGTTTATGCGGAATTTAACGGTATTTCTAATTTTAATAGAACAATTAGCATGAAGCAAGTAGGTAACTTGCCTGGAGATGACGATGGCATGGCAGCGGTCTATGAACGAAGGCAAAGGATTGATGCACACGCGGCTAGGCACGACACAGCGACGGCTTGTGCTCGGCTACGCTCGACGGCGGCTCGTGATCACTGGAGGCGGAGTGGGGTGCTCTGAAGCTCCTGGGGTGTGCTGGGGTCTACGGAGGTAGCTCCGGCGATAGGTGCAGCAGGGGGGTCGACTCAGGTATTTGGAGCTTGGTGTGGGGTTCGGTGAAAGATGTAGCGAGATAGTGGAGATGATGATGATGATGCAGAGAGGTCGATGAGGTGGCCGGCGGCGCGATGGAAGTGGGTGATCGTCGGCGAGATGGTGTGCAGGGGCTCGGCGGTGGGTTGAAGCGGTGGCGAGGAGAGGGGTCGGCTCGGCGTTTTGGAGAGAGGAGCGAGGTTTTAATGGGAGGAGGTGACTGAGGTGGTGGTGGTCGTCGTCGTCGTCGTTCAGCGGGGTGTAAGGATGATGCAGAGTGTTTTTCTTTTGGAGTGAGGAGAGAAGAAAGGTGATCGAGAGTGAGGAGAGAGAGTGGAGCAAGGGGGAACGAGGGTGAGCTTGAGGAGCTCGTGAGGACGCGCGGTCGTGGTTGACGAGCGTGGAATCGTGGCCGCGAGGGCACGGGGGCGAGGGGCGACGTGGGAAGTGCAGAAAAGAAAAGGGGCGGGAAAAATGAAAAGGAACTGGGGAATAGGGTGCTAACGGGTCGGGTAGGGTCGCGGGTTTGGACGCGGGTGATGAGGGATTGGGCTGGGCCGGCTTTGGTTTATTAATTGTTTAGAAAAAAATTTAAATACTAAAAACCTAGCCACCAATTGCATACAAAATTATGAGGAAAAAAATTAGGGAAACATTCGGGAGACTTGGAAAATACAGAAAAAATTTTATTGATGGAAACGGGGATTTACAGGTTATGGGGCCCACATCATCTTCGATTTAGTCATGGTTCAAACCGTGACCAATTCATTTAAGACCGTTACTCAAAATTGATCACGGCTTATACCGTGATGAAATCTTCGTTTGCTTTGAGCACTTTTGTAGCGGTGAGTACAGGATAGGAAAGGAAATAATATCTTGCAATGTCTATATCTTGCATTTTGAAAAATGAAAATGAAAATGTAAATAAAAATAAAAGTAAATTTTTTATTGAAAATACTAGAGGCCTTTAATGGTTAAAATATCACTATCAAACTACTACTTTTGATGATAAAACCGAGCTCAATAGTTCATGAGAGGAAAAAAGGGCAGCATGTGGAGCCCACATGAGCTCCTAACTTTTGAAGCAAACCTTGTTCATATTCTTGGTTTCCACAAATTCTCTGGCACCAGCTGTGCGTGCAAACACAAAATATTTTAGGAATGACTTTCTAGATAATTTCACTTGTTACTTATGTGAAAATATGTTGTAAAAATTCTGTTAACCTGAAGAGTTAAGAAATGCATGTTCATGTAGAAAACGTTTTAATTCATATTCATCAATTAAAACATATATATGCAAAAGGAACATGGAATTATACACATTCACCTTTTTGCCATCGGTAATCGGTCAACAATAGACAAGCTGACACTGAAAAGACTTGATCTGGATAGCTTTGATGGACTTTTTGCTCAACTATATTTTTAATTTAAATTAAACTGTATTTAATACTAGTTCGGTGGAAATCGAACCTGAGTAGCGCTGATACCATATATGTCTCTTCCACTGCATCAAATCTTCAAAATTATGATGATGGTCTAAGGTTTTATTTTTATTTCCTTAACGGTCACCAACTTAAAAGCTCACATACAACATACAAGAATTTTTAATTTAGTTATAAAAAAATTACTATCCATAATAATTGCATATTGGATCTCACTTTTTCCAAACTTCTTCTTACTTTTTAATTCTTATCTTCAACAATTTCTTATCCTTTTCCGTGGTTGGATGATGACACTCTTCTATCTAAATAAAAGATAAATAGATAAGAAATTTGTGACTAAAAATGGTCATGTGACTCATGTCATGTACTTTATTTTTTTTTATACTATTTTAGATTTGATATCACTATCAAAATATCAACTTCAATTAATAGTAAGCATGGTTGCTTCACCGATTGCCACATTATCCATTATATTTGACTAAAAATAATTATCTTATGGCTTATTTTAATGATCACCTAAATGACTGTTTTATGAAGAGATATTCAATGAATCGACAATGTATTAATAGCCATTTATAGGAGATTGTACTCTTGAATTCATATTTACTTGGATTACAAACAATGTTTTTACCGGTTGATTCTACGTATTAGTTAGACCACTAGTTTTTATTATTTTCTCGTTTCTGAGGCACTCTAAGAATTGTTTAACTGTCAAATTTCGAATAAATTTATATTAAAAAAAGTTTATGTAATGCTTATGGAGCTAAATTTTTTAATATAGCTCTGCCAACATATAACTTTTCAAGTAATAGAAAACTTCCAAATTTATAATCCAAGGAAACTTTTTGATATAGCACCGCCTATGCCTTTAGGTCTCACTTATTTGATGAACCACCAACTTTGCGTTGGTTTATCTGTTTCCTCACTTAGCTTCGGCAGTTATTAACGAAAATATTCGCTAAGATTTCACCGTTGGTTTAACCGGTTTTTCACGTGCGCTACAATTTGTATGGGTCTAGATACCAAAACATGAATCACATTTATGGAAATAAGATGAGGAGACATACAATTTGGGACCCGAGTCCTCTCTTTTTTTGCACTGGCTCATAAGATCTAACCTAAACACAACACACATCCACGCATACCACACACAAGCACCTAACACACGCGTCCAAAGAATCTACAAATTTACCACGAAAGTACCAAGATAATTTCATTGGTACGGAGTCCTGTTTATATGACTCCATGAAAGCAACCTTTCTTTGTAGAATGATAGCACTTAATCGTTTATCAGCACAGAAAAAACAGTGAAAAATAAATAGTAGCCATGGTAAAAAATATACCCCCTTCATTATTTTTAGATTTCTTTTTTTTTTGGTCTTTCTTTTTACCAAAATACAAGGCTCTTTAAAATTTCAAGAATCATGTATTACTCCGTTCATCTAAAATCTATGCACTATATATGTAAATCTCCAAATTTGTTTTTAGAATAAATCTACATTCTTAATTGTATAGGGTTAAACTTAGAACTTATCATTATTTACATTTTAAATGTTGAAGTAGTCATGCTCTTCTCCATAAGTATGGAAACGCTAAAAAAAATAAAAATTGGGCAACATGGATCCAGTCAAATATAAGGGTGAAATCTTTGCGTGTGCTAAAATATCTTGAAGAAGATACAATTTAGGATTTGAACTTAATTGATTTGTATTGAATCTCAAAGGTGTAAATATATACTTTACATGATGAAGAAATAAAATAAAATCTTTTCTAACAAGAATAAAATCTTTCATAACAAATAAAATCAGAAAAGTTATTGAAAATTTTGTAATCACAAAAATCCGCATCGGTTATGGAAATCTTTCCTAATACGCCTTCGCAATATTGAGACTCCGTTGGAGACTCCGATCTTGGAACGAAATTCGAGAAATTTATTGTGTCCAAGTGCTTTTGTAAGAACATCCGCAAGTTGATCATGAGTGCTGATGTGGTGAACACGAATGATGCTATCTTCAACGCATTCCCGAACAAAATGATAGTTAAGAGCAATGTGCTTCATCCGAGAATGGAAGGCTGGTTTTGCACTAAGATAGGTAGCCTCAGTATTATCACATTATAGAGAGAGTGGTTTTCGCAGAATCACCATGAGTTCATACAGAAGATTTTTCACCCACAGTATTCGGGTCGTAGCATTCGCAATGGCTTTATATTCAGCTTTGGAGGAGGATCGAGAGGCAGTCTTTTGTCGAGCCAATTTCCATGAGATGGGATTCGAACCTAGATATAGAATATATGTAGTGGTGGAATGACCGTCATCGCGACTTCCACCCCAGTCAAAGTCACTGAGGGTCTGAAGAGTTAGAGAAGATCGTCAGCGAAGGTAAAAACCATGATGTATCGTACCTTCGAGGTAACGAGAAACACGTTTGAGTTCCGCCTAGTGAAGCTCTGTAGGAGAGTGCATGAATTGGGAGAGACAGTTGACGGCAAATGAAACGTCGGGCCGAGTGAGAGAGGTATTGAAGATTACCAACTAACTGACGATATGGCGTGGGGCCAACAGATGAAGACCGGTCTTGACGAAGTAGAGGGATGGTATTGCACATTGGGGTGGTAACTTTTTTAGCTCCTTCCATAAAGAACTTTTTCAGAAGATCGGCGATATGGTGATGCTGAGATAGAAAGAGTTCTTGTGTCGTGGGAATAGCTTTTAACCTAAGAAAGTGATGTAGATCGCCGAGATCCTTTAAAGAGAAATGTTATCCAAGTTGACAAACAAAAGATTAAAAGAACTATACATTATTACCTGTGAGAATAATGTCGTCAACAAATACCAAGAAAGGCTACGATGAGGTCCTTGGAGTAGATAAAAAGAGATGTATCCGCCACGGAATTTGCGAAGCCATTTCGTAGAAAATAGCTTTTGAGTTCTTGATACCATGCCCTTGGTGCTTACTTGAGACTATAGATAGCTTTACATAGTTTATAGACGTGGTTGGATAGGGAAGAGTGGAGAAAGCCGGGTGGTTGAGCCATATACACATCTTCATGCGGAGCACCATTGAGAAAAGCATTGTTAATGTCGAGTTGACGAAGAGGCCATCCTTGGGAGAGTGCTAGGCATAAGACTATATGCAATGTTGTCAGCTTGATAATGGGGCTGAACATGGCAAAATAGTCTAGACCAGACTATTGATGGAAGCCTTTAGTCACATGGCGAGCTTTGTATCGGACAATGATGCCATCAGAGTTGCGCTTGATTCGGAAGACTCATTTGCGACCTACAAAATGAGTGATGCTGAGATAGAAAGAGTTCTTGTGTCGTGGGAATAGCTTTTAACCTAAGAAAGTGATGTAGATCGCCGAGATCCTTTAAAGAGAAATGTTATCCAAGTTGACAAACAAAAGATTAAAAGAACTATACATTATTACCTGTGAGAATAATGTCGTCAACAAATACCAAGAAAGGCTACGATGAGGTCCTTGGAGTAGATAAAAAGAGATGTATCCGCCACGGAATTTGCGAAGCCATTTCGTAGAAAATAGCTTTTGAGTTCTTGATACCATGCCCTTGGTGCTTACTTGAGACTATAGATAGCTTTACATAGTTTATAGACGTGGTTGGATAGGGAAGAGTGGAGAAAGCCGGGTGGTTGAGCCATATACACATCTTCATGCGGAGCACCATTGAGAAAAGCATTGTTAATGTCGAGTTGACGAAGAGGCCATCCTTGGGAGAGTGCTAGGCATAAGACTATATGCAATGTTGTCAGCTTGATAATGGGGCTGAACATGGCAAAATAGTCTAGACCAGACTATTGATGGAAGCCTTTAGTCACATGGCGAGCTTTGTATCGGACAATGATGCCATCAGAGTTGCGCTTGATTCGGAAGACTCATTTGCGACCTACAAAATTCTGATTTGATTTAGGAACAAGATTCTATGTTTCATTCTTTATGAGGGCATCAAACTCTTTGGACATTCCAGCACGCCAGTTTGGATCCTTCATAGCTTGAGATACACATATTGGTTCAAGAATTTAGGGAATTGGGTGAGCAGTGGTATGGTTTATATATTGGGAGTTGAAGTATTTCGGGTTTGGTTTATGTTCATTATTGGTGCGGAGATTTGGGGGTTGGGAAGAAGGGGATAATTGCTGAGAGAGTAAATGAAATTGAGTGGCTGTCACTACTACAAAGAAGGGTTGCCCCTACGGATTTATCCGTAGGGGCAACCCACTGCCCCTACGGATATATACGTAGGGGCGAAAAAATACCCCGTAGGTGCAAAGGCCGCAGGTGCAAGTAGAGGCCCTGAACTTGCCCCTACGGTTAAATTCTTGCCCCTACGGATATATGTGTATGTCCAGTGGCACCTACGGATTAATCCGTAGGGTATAAGATTTTATAGTATTTACGGTTTATTTTAATAAATTACTTGGCCCTACGGATATACCCGTAGGGGTATGTACAACCCCCTACGGATATATGGGTAGGTACGTTTCCGTAGAGGCACAAATTCAGGATTCCTGATATTTTGCCCCTACGGATAACGCCGTAGGGGATAGTCAGTGGCCCCTACGGATATATCCGTAGGGGCTTTCCCAACCCCCTGGCACTGAGATCTGGGGGAAATATCAGTTACTGCTGATATTTTGCCCCTACGGACATATCCGTAGGGGTAACATGTGTGCCTACGGATTAATCCGTAGGTACATATTGTCTGTAATTTTTTTTAAAAAATGGGCTGCTTGATTTTTTCCCGTCCTGTGCACAATAATATATACATCAATCAAATCATATATTGCAGTATTCATAATCACATCTCACGCATATATATAATATACAAAAGAAACACAAAAACTGAATATGATATAAATACAAACCAATATCAATATCGTTTCAAAATGTAGTACAATGTGTATGATATAAATAAATACATGTTTCAAAAAAAAAGAACCAAAAATCTACCCTAGCTCGGTCCAGCTCCACCTCTGAATAACGATAGAATAACGCGCGCCTGCTCCTCGGTCAATAAACTCTGCAATTCGTCGCGAGCGGGAGTCTGAGCGGCATGTGGAACCAGCGATGTGGTCTGCGCAGCCGCCGTCGAGATAGTCGCTTGCGGAGCCGCGGCTGCGGGAGTCTGAGTGGGCGGTAGAGCTACAGGAGCTGTCTGCGGAACCGCAGCCGATGTAGTGGCTTGCGGAGCCGCAGCCGAAGGAGATGCGTGTGGAGGCTCGGCCGATCTACCCTGTCGCGTCTGGATATAACGTGTGTAAGAAGCGTGTAAGAACTGTTTATTATTCGAATTCGTATCATTATTAAGTTATTTCGAAACCCCGTTTGGATATCTAGTTTGTTGTTTATTTTAATTACATCTGTATGTATGATTAATCAAACTTAAGTCTAAAACCAAATAAGCTCAAGCTACGTACTAATTATGGATATGTTGATATGTATATAATATGAAATGATATTTTAGTATAAAGTAGTATACATACCAGCATCTCCTTCAACTCCTGAACGCTGGCCCTCAAGCTATCCAGTTCATGATGGACATGCCGGTCACTGGAGACGGAGGAAGTAACCGCCGGGGTGGAGTCCAACCTCATATGGGCCCTGCTAGAGCCCAGTCCTCGGCCTCTCTCCCAACCTCCGTGGTGCCGTCCGTGTGCGGCGTCCAGGACTGGGGTCAGCAGCCTCGAATGTTGCCTTCCCCCTAGCAACTGTCAGAACATTATATTTAGCACATACTGGTCTATAAAATTGACAAGAAATACCAAAATCAACAAATTCAAAGCCTTACCTACAGAGATAGAAGATTTGCTCCTCTGGTATCTGCATGTATCAAAATTTGAATAATATTAATTAATTTCAGTACATACATACTAATAAGGTAAACTCGCATATAGCGCTGCTTACACATATGACAGGGAGTGAACAAACTCTTGTAGATCATCAGGCGCAAATCTAATCTCATCAAGCAGCCCATGATAATGAGTTGGACGACTAAGAGCAAAAGGAATATGTGTATATTTATGATATAGCATTCTAAATCAATATACATGCCCTATATAATATATAAACATACCTGGAGGAACGGGAGTGGCCTCTGTCTCTGATATGGACGCATCACCAACAACTAGACAATCAAACATTGACAATATAAGTAATTTTGACATAAACAGGCATGGATATCTATAATATTACATTCAAAATGGATATTAGAGAGCGCACCTGCAGTGAGAAGTGGTAAAAGTATCACCCAACTAGGGTGTAATTTACAGAATCAGTTGAGACTCTTAAAAGGCATAGAAGAACCCGACCTGCACAAATCTGATGTATGCTTTCCATTGGACACTAAGAAGTCTTTAAAGGGAAAAGCCTATGTGAAAGCCATCATTAGTTCATATCAGAAGATTGATGCTGAAACAGAGAACGAGGAATGCCATTTTTTCTTCTTCTGCCACATTACTGTCTTCTCCTTCTGCCACATTACTGTCTTCTCCTTCTTATTATGTGCGCGTGCAAATTCAATGACTATATTGAGAATATGGATTAATAGTGGGTAGGAAAAGTATTTCTCAAATGGCTTTTGCGTCTTAAAACCATAAACTACTACGTAATGACATACATAATTTTTTTAGTATAAAGGTTGTTATTTTAAGTTTTCCCTTATAGAGATATGATCTAACTGCATCTATAAACTATAAGTGTGCAGAAAATTATGATAAGAAACCATAAGAAAGGGTCGTAGCCATGCATAACCTTGAATCTACATACCAAATCATGCAAAAGCATGCACTTATTGTCACCTTGCCTTGGAATATAAAATATCTTGGAAGACTATAAGCGAGCATTTAAATCTTGATAGCTTTTGACTTCAACATATATTTTTCTCAAGTACCATGAAATATACTTGCTCCGTATAAACCGTTTTCAGGAAGATGGATTAATAATGACAAATTATCCATTGTGGCTCACTAGATTAGAATTTTCTCTTCTATTGACCATCTTACTAATCTGCTTGGTAAATTTATTCGGAACCGGCTGCGAATCATTAAAAGACATGCATAAGAAAGAAAGCTAAAATACAGATATATAGCATACCGATACATCGAAACTTCATAGTTGCGATGACAATCCAGAGATATTTATTTCTACACACGTGGTGCGCGTGCGAATGCGTCAGGCATCATGGACAAATATTTCAGAACATGGAAAGTATTATTCGTATAAAGTAATTAAAACTTTTAAACACCCTGGGTAGATATTTTCTTAGTTGATGCAATCATATCATGAGGACTAAATTTAAGCTATTATACATATGCATATGTATTTTTCTAACCTAATATATCACACACAGACACACACACAGAGAGAGAGAGAACACCTGGTAGGTAGAGAAATCAGGTAGCAGGATCTTGAAGAAATGGAGTCCATAGTATTGCTCATCATCATCATCCATGATCCCTTTGATAATATTTTTTCAAAGGGATCACGGATGATGATGATGAGCAATGCTATGAACTCCATTTCTTCAGGATCCTGCTACCTGATTTCTCTACCTACCTGGTGTTCTCTCTCTCTCTCTCTGTGTGTGTGATATATTAGGTTAGAAAAATACATATGCATATGTATAATAGCTTAAATTTAGTCCTCATGATATGATTGCATCAACTAAGAAAATATCTACCCAAGGTGTTTAAAAGTTTTAATTACTTTATACGAATAATACTTTCCATGTTCTGAAATATTTGTCCATGATGCCTGACGCATTCGCACGCGTACCACGTGTGTAGAAATAAATATTTCTGGATTGCCATCGCAACTATGAAGTTTCGATGTATCGGTATGCTATATATCTGTATTTTAGCTTTCTTTCTTATGCATGACTTTTAATCATTCGCAGCCGGTTCCGAATAAATTTACCAAGCAGATTAGTAAGATAGTTAATAGAAGAGAAAATGCTAACCTAGTGAGCCACAATGGATAATTTGTCATTATTAATCCATCTTCCTGAAAACGGTTTATACGGAGCAAGTATATTTCATGGTACTTGAGAAAAATATATGTTGAAGTCAAAAGCTATCAAGATTTAAATGCTCGCTTATAGTCTTCCAAGATATTTTATATTCCAAGGCAAGGTGACAATAAGTGCATGCTTTTGCATGATTTGTTATGTAGATTCAAGGTTATGCATGGCTACGACCCTTTCTTATGGTTTCTTATCATAATTTTCTGCACACTTATAGTTTATAGATGCAGTTAGATCATATCTCTATAAGGGAAAACTTAAAATAACAACCTTTATACTAAAAAAATTATGTATGCCATTACTTAGTAGTTTATGGTTTTAAGACGCAAAAGCCATTTGAGAAATACTTTTCCTACCCACTATTAATCCATATTCTCAATATAGTCATTGAATTTGCACGCGCACATAATAAGAAGGAGAAGACAGTAATGTGGCAGAAGGAGAAGACAGTAATGTGGCGGAAGAAGAAAAAAATGACATTCCTCGTTCTCTGTTTCAGCATCAATCTTCTGATATGAACTAATGATGGCTTTCACATAGGCTTTTCCCTTTAGAGACTTCTTAGTGTCCAATGGAAAGCATACATCAGATTTGTGCAGGTCGGGTTCTTCTATGACTTTTAAGAGTCTCAACTGATTCTGTAAATTACACCCTAGTTGGGTGATACTTTTACCACTTCTCACTGCAGGTGCGCTCTCTAATATCCATTTTGAATATCGATAATATTACATTCAAAATGGATATTAGAGAGCGTACCTGCAGTGAGAAGTGGTAAAGTACCACCCAACTAGAGTGTAATTTACAGAATCAGTTGAGACTCTTGAAAGTCATAGAAGAACCTGACCTGCACAAATCTGATGTATGCTTTCCATTGGACACTAAGAAGTCTCTAAAGGGAAAAGCCTATGTGAAAGCCATCATTAGTTCATATCAGAAGATTGATGCTGAAACAGAGAACGAGGAATGTCATTTTTTTCTTCTTCTGCCACATTACTGTCTTCTCCTTCTTCTTCTGCCACATTATTGTCTTCTCCTTCTTATTATGTGCGCGTGCAAATTCAATGACTATATTGAGAATATGGATTAATAGTGGGTTGGAAAAGTATTTCTCAAATGGCTTTTGCGTCTAAAAACCATAAACTACTAAGTAATGGCATACATAATTTTTTAGTATAAAGGTTGTTATTTTAAGTGCGCGTGATGATGACATATGTGTAATGACATATGAGTTGTATTCTATATATGTGTGTTTCGATTTATGATTTCGCTTAAGTGTAGGGTTGTTTTTACTTAAAGAAGTATCACCATCTACTATATATAAAAAAATATAGCAAACTAGGATTGGTATTCAAATCCCAGTCCAGATTGGTATTCAAAATTTATTTAATTAGTTTGTGATCCACATCATTTGATTCGTTGCTTGAGGCATCAATGTAGGCACAAATATCGGCGACGAGGAACTCGACGAGGAAGAACGAGGGCGGTGGTGGGCCAAGAACGGAAGGCGGTGGCGGGCTGAGAACGGAGGGCGCGCGGTGGCGACGAAGAGAAAATTGGAGACGCGGGAACGAGAGAAAATTTTGGGAACGATAGGGAAAGATATCGAGGCGTAGGGTATTTCTGTACCTTTTTTAATTAAATTCCCATTTAGATACCCCTACGGACATAACTGTAGGTTATTGGTTTGCGGCTCCGTAGGGCCAAACAACAAATTAAGATTTAATATTTTTAAATTAAAATGTCGGGCACCGTAGGGACAAAGTGGCGCTTTTAGTTTCATATATGAGTATCGATGGGAATATGAAGGTTTCATATTATCATCGAGTATCATATATTGGTTTTAACCTGAATATCTCGAGTCGCTCTCTAATTATGCATTTGTTGTGCATTCGTGTTGTATGTGTAACATGATTTTAAACCATTGAGATCAAGATTGATAGAACTGATCATCCTACATTGCAATAGCATTCATCAACCAAAAACTATTATTGCAATGGTATTCATCTATAACAATCAACAATTAAAACTACAAATGTAGGATACTGATATCATAAAGCGTTATACGCAACATTGATAGAACTGATAAATAAAAAAACGAAACACAAACCGTATCAAGATTTAACAACTTTGATTATGTCATTTACGCGGGCCGATATTTTCATATTAGCCAATAGGCAAAAATAGATTGCGGTCTGGATATGGCATATTGGCAGATGTTACCTATATGCATAAATCTTATGTCTAATGACCATAAGATTGTCGGAGACAGTTTTGATGTTTTGTGGGTTTGGTTTTATACTTGGGACAATCCAATGTTGACACACACACATAAATAACAAATTAAAGTAAACTAACTAAGAGGCATGTTTGAGTTTTATACTGGGATCACAAATAGCATGATGGCTGCAAACAGGTTGCTTGAATACTTGCAGACAATCCAATGTTGCCTCGCCATTTCTATAAATTTTAAACTCCCTGGAAAATTATCATCACTCAGGATTACTTTAGGGCCAGTTTGGCTGCTTCTTGCTTGTGATTCAACATTCAGCTTTTTGTTGATTTGGAACTCAGAGAGTGTTGCAAAACAAATCCAAAACTAAATAAACCTCAAACTAGCTACAGAGAAGGCAAACAGCAAACCCCATGAAGTTTGGCTTTCAAGGGTTTTCCCACTAAAATACACTTAGATGCAGCACTTTAAGGAAGCTTGCAGCAATATAAAAACTTTAGGTAGTTTAGTGAAAAACTGCAGTGCTTCAAGATTGTTTAAGTTTTATCGTTGCAAAAATATTCGCAACCCTAGCTTTTCCTGCAACGATACTGGAATACGAGCCTCAGATATGCCAGCTTAGGAATCAAAATAAGAAAGAGATTTGGGGTTATCCTAAGTCCAAAGTCAAACGGGCTCTAGAAATATATAAACCCAAAAAAATGACTGCATAAAGATCTTATAAAGATGAAAAGGATGTTATGCAAGCTCTGAACAAATCTTGAACGGAACTTTCATAAGAATTTACAATACCCGACCAGAATCCAATCCTGAGTTTGATGAAGCTTCAGGCCTTCAGCTTCCCCACAGAAAATAGTTAGGGCAAACCCTTTGCAAAACCATAGCTTTCATGCAGAGATGACGCTCAGAACATGCCAGCTTCCAAACACATTGAATAATACATAATCTCCCATACTCTCTCTCTCTCTCAATCAGACAGTTTATATTTGGATTTGAATTTAGGAAAAGAAATAAGATGGCTACAAACCAGCTTGCCTCGCCAATCTCATAACTATAAAGCTCATAAAAGTGGAAGCTTAAGGGCAAGCCATCATCGCCTCCATTCAATTGAAGCCAAATCATCCACAAAAAATAGAAATAAATATAATAATTGATCGATAGGCAAAATTGCAAGAAACCTATTCAGATTTTTGCATGAAAAAATAAGAGATGTAAAATAAGTAAAAGATTACCAAATGAAATTATCCCATCACTTGAACCCCCTCTCAAGACATTTTAGCAAAAATTCCCCCAGTAATTTTCCTCGGTTTAACCGTTTTATATCATAGAAGAAAGATAAATTTCAAATGTATATACATGCATACACACACACACACATCATATACACAGTTTTTCAATGTTGCCAGAATTTCAACGGTAATTCTAGATTTTTCCAAACTCTGAAAGCTTCACAAAATTTTTAAATACAGATAATAATATGATTGAAGAGATCAATCACCAATTTTTTAATGAGGATCAACTGAAACCCCAAACAGAGCAAGCAAATTACAAAGATCCTAAAAATTTGATGAGAGCATAAAGAATTTAACATCATGATAACAATATAACCAAAATGGCTGAAAGATCTACGATGTCAGACTCGAGTTCTGATACGAAACGGGGCAACCCCAACCCCAACCATAATTCTAACCCTAACCCTAACCCCAGCCCCAGCCCCAACCCCAGCCTAACCCCAACCTTAACCCCAACCCCAACCCCAACCGCAACCCCCTGCCGAACCCCAACCCCAACCGCAACCCCAACCCCAGCCCCAACCGCAACCCCAACCCCAACCCTAACGCTAACCCCAACGGATGCCTCATCGGTACCCAAACCATGAACCCTAGCCTTAAAATAATCAAAAATTTGTTTAATTTAAGATTTCCTAACCTGTGCAGTGGAGGCGTCAACGATCCATTGGAGGCGGCGACGAAAGGAGGCGACGACGAAAACGGAGATGAGGATGAACCAGGCGGTGGCGACGGAGAATTGGCCTGCGCTGGCGACGACGATAACGGCGATGAAACACAGGCGATCGGCGGGAACAAGGGTTTGGGGATTTTGGATTCGCGCGCGATATTGGGAAAATAATTTTTAGCTAATGAGCGTAGGGATCGATCCGTGCCTTTTTAATTAAATCTCTATTTAGTTGCCCCTACGGATAAATCCGTAGGTTCTTGGTTTGCGACTCCGTAGGGGCAAACAACAATTTACGATTTAATATTTTTTAAATTAATATGTAAGGACCGTAGGGGCAACCTTAAGGCCCTACGGACTAATCCGTAGGGCAAAACTAAATCTGCCCCTACGGATTTCGTTATCCGTAGGGGCAACCCCCTATTTTACTAGTGTGTGGAGGAAGGGAGGAGGTAGGGATTGGGAGGTTGGCAAGATTATCGAAATTGGAGGATGAGGATTGTGAAGAGTCAGTGGAGGGGGAGTGGTCGAGAGTATAAGATGGCCATGACCCGGAATTTAGCTCGTGACCGGCACTTAAATCATGCAATGTCTAAAGGCGTAACATAATTCAAGTAAGCCGAAGCCCAGAAATCTAAACATTTTAAGGAAAATAGTGTAGGTGCAGTTTTGAAATAAGGGTATAATGAAATCAAGTTTTTCTTTAATGCATAAATAATGAAACATGAAAATTCAAGTGGATTATACTATAGTGGAAAATGTTTTTCTTTTTTTAAAAAAATTGGGCAGCACCTCCCTTGTATATTTCGATCCAAAAACCACATATAAACAATAGAAATAGGTATCCCCAAAAGGGAGCTAGCTCTTCGCCAATCGGCGGAAACACAACCACGCATGTAACCAAGAGATATATACGACGCCCAACGACGAAGATCAACACAGAAAGAATAAATAAATAAAGCAAGACATCAAAATCTCAAAGAAGCGAACATACACCTACCACTCTAAGTCTCGCTACACAAGTCTTTCTAATCTAATAAATATACAAATTCTAGATTCTGACCGATGGAGTTTATCTAGATACAATAGGAATAATAAGTACAAGAGTGGGCACGATCCAATGTGTCCCACCTACCATAGCAAAACACCCGAATGCAAGCTGTGTGCCTGCGATACCGTTACTGATCCAAGTGGTCAAACTTGCAAGAAACTGTGGTATAACAGGAGTGAGTTGCCAACTCGTGAGTAGAAAACATCAGCAGGTAGAAATCGAATAAAACAATGATTCCTAAGTCATACTGTATCATGAAGGTAATACTATGATATTTAGGGTGACCATGTATGCATATATCTCACGACAAAGTCAATGCCAACAATATAATCAATGTCAATGACATGTACAAATAAACATCTGACATCATATGCATGTATGCATATAGATATCATCCACATGTGTCCATCAACGGCACAATCAACATCATGGAACCTGAGTGTCCAACATTGACACTCGAAACATCATGAAAACATATGCCTGTATGTATGAGGATAATCAACCAACAGGTGACCATCAACGGCACATCAATATCATGGAACCTGAGTGTCCAACACCGACACTCGAAATATCATGAAACCCGTGTCCAGCATCAACACGTAAATCCTCATATCTCGGGCTCCGTCAGTCTGGATTGGCCCACGAGCTCCGTCAATCCTGATCGGCCCATATCCATCTCACGACTCCGGTCGGTATCCTCCGGACAACCGCCGGGTCCAAACTATCACCGGTAGGTAGTGCTCCCCCTGCTAGGATCATCGTCTACATCTCGAGCTTCTTGCCTCGGGATACCTCACCGGGTCCACCATGTACCCGCAGACGGCTCATCCAACTCCTCGAATCGGGTCTCGAAAACAATCTTAGAACCGAGAAAACTCATGGTGGATGCCTCGAAATATCATATCAAGAGAAACTTGGTTTTTAAATCAATACATAATTTTCTTTGAAATATAACCACGGTTCACAAATCCAGAGATCTCATGAAAACACCATCTCAATGCATATAACCGTAAGGTACAATGTATGCAAACATAGAACAGTAATATGAGCATATCAAGTAAGTCATGCAAGCATGTCCTATGATAGTGCTGAGCAATGAAAGTACTTTACGGTTAAGATCAATATCATGATATAGCAGTTCTACTGTGCAGGTGGCATAGCAATTATCGATGATGAATATGTGTGAGCCGGAAAATCTATGTAAGTATATCACGCGCATCATCGGTAATTGTGCAAGTGTACTAGCAGATGATATCATATAGTAATAAATACCGGAACGTGGTATGTACATCACGAGGGATACTCCTACACAAACATGAACAATAATCAGGTATATACATCTACACATGAACCATACGGTCACTTTTAAAAGATACGAATCGTGGTTTTAAAAGTGGGGGCTACGGTGTTTGTAAGGAAAAGACACTATTTGAAAATCCGTAGTGTCCCTTGGGGTTTCCGTTTCAAAGATGCATACGATTCGTCAGTTTGGAAATAGGTATGGTTCAGATAGTATCTTTACGTCGGCGATCCTGCCTCATAACATCCGATAAGACAATATCCTCGATCATCATCCTCAAACCACGAGCGTGTATCAATCATCCGGTGTATCTCATCGCATACGGTAATCCATCGTACGACGGCAACAAACAGAATAGGGATTCTATTGATCTATACAACAATGAGGGTATGGATCTAAAGTCTCATACGACATATCGACATATTAAGCCAAGTCATCTTATATCATCATATTCTCTTTTCAATACATCAATATCTCACATCAAGTCATCTTACATATACCTCATATCTTATTAATTTCACAACACATCCATCTAAATCTCATGTCGTATTTACACCGATTTCATATCGTATCACTATCAACCCATACTCGTATTCTTTCAATTACCTAAATATCACGATTCACATCCACATTTCATATCCTTATATATCAATCCGAGTCATCCTTATCTATCATATCATTTCACACTAAATCCTTTGATCACACTCGTAAGTTCCTAGTATAGGTTTCTCCGACTATATTCTATATATCAGTTTTCCATTATCTTAATTGTGGGGGTGCTATACGCCATCCATCCGATTTCCTTCGTATATATAAATCTACTCACTTGCTAAACTCCTCGCTTAGCCGAATTCGATGTGCTTCGTCATCTCGGAAGTCCACGCGAAAGTACCTACAATCACAACACACCGAAATGCTATTAAAACCAGGTCCGAAAACCAATACGGTATACGAATTGCTTATAGGTTAGAACCTATAGGTTACGCATGCAAATAGAACCAAATAACACTCGTCGTTGACGTACAAACGTCCAACGACCAAATCTCATCAAGAATTTCATAAATCCAAGTTTCAAATATCGGAAAACATAGCTACAACCAACTCAAAATGCTCCCAGATTTTAGCTCGGGTAGACTAGGACAAAACAACCAATACAGTAGCTAGGTTAAAAGGAGTATGAGCTACAGGCAAAATCCCATCACCAGAACCCACAATTGGGCCGGTGAGATATGCTACAGTAACGGGTGTCGCCGGCCATATCATGGAATTTGGGTCTCGTTCTTCTGTGGTGGTCTTCTAGTAGTCTAACTAGGTCAATGTAGTTGTTTGATTTTCTTATAAACATTCCAAGTTGCTCCAAATTCCCTGTAAATCCTCAAAACTCCACAAAACCGACATCAGAAAGTTTCAGTTTTCGTGTATGGGTTTCAAGCTCAAGTCTAGACCAGAATTCTAGCATTAAAAGGGTTTGTAAACACTCTCTATACTTCAATAACCACTTACAAGCCCATACTACTACTAAGCATCAACCTAGAACTTTCCAAGATCACAAACATGCACAGGTTTAGCTCTGAACCACTAATAGGATATACTAAACATAAAAACTAAACTAGAAGTGTAGGATATAGCTCATTTGGCAACTCAAGAAAATTCTTGGGTTGCCCAAAGCGCACAAAAAACTAATCTTTAACTTGCCATGGGGTGTAAGATGAGATGGGGATCATTTATAATGAAGGTGGCATGGGGTTTTAGTGAGGATTTGGGGTGGTTGTGGAGGTGGTAGAGGAGGTGGAGAAAGTGAAGGAAAAGATGAAGGAGGAGTTGAAGAAAGATGAGGTGAAGAAATAATGGATGATGGAATTGGTCAAGGGTTGAGCCATGCTACTCTCTTTCTCTCTCATTCTCTCTCTCTCATTGCATGCCATGTCTCATCATGGGTCCTCTCTCTCTCTCTCTTCAATCATTTCTCTTTTCTTTTTCTTTTCTCTTTATCCCCCACTCATATAGAATCAAATATCACAAATACAAATGAAACAAACATGTAACAAAATGCAACATGTCATGGTGCACTAATCATGGCTAATTAAAAAAACGGATTTGGCTTAATCGTGATTAGTAGTGCACTAATCAAGTTTAATTTAAACTTGCATATAATAACTGCATAATTATTTATAAAATGACCAAATCCAATAAATACCTTTTTTAAAGAATAATACATATTAGTCTCCAAATATTTTCCAAATATTGGTATATAATTATACCATTTTGCAAAAACCCCAAATTCGCAAATTGAATAGTTTTCGCGAAATATATTATTTTAATATTAAATTCCAAAAATAATATTTTATATTTCAGAAATGTTACAAAGATGTTGATGATTGAGGTTCGGTTGATGATTGAGGTTCGGTGGGGGTTGGGTTAGATAAGATGGATAGAATGTGAAGTTTGGTAGGTTGGATATACTTGATTGGTTACGATGCTGCTCCAGGGGAGGCTAAATCTTGTAGAAGAGGCTCTTAATGTCTACTAGATACCTGCATAGGAAAATTGGTTTCGACGAATTTGACATAAAGAGGAATGTAAATTTTGTGAGTGACCGAATCTTGACATTTATATGCAGATTGAGATGTTGAATAACCTAGAAATATGCAGGGAGTGGATCTAGGTTGAAATTTAGAGGATGTGTACAGTCTTAAGCAGGGATAGTAAAGACGCTCAAAAATTTTGAGACGTTTGTAGTTTGGGGACGTTGAAATGGTTTTTGAAATGGGGATTGTAAATTAAAAACCGGTGTGGAAAGACGATATATGAGATAAACAGTTGTTTGAAACACTTGAATCCAATACTTAGAGCGAAGAGGTGCCGTATGCAAGAGTGTAAGACCGGTTTCAACAGCATGACGATGACGGTGTTCTGACATGCCATAGTGTTCATGGGTGTGTGGAAGAGTGGTGAGATGAGAGACACCATAGGATGTGAGAATGGAGGTAAGAGATGTGTATTCACCGTCATTATCAGAGTATATTGATATGAGCGGTAAATGAAAATACTTTTCGATAAGTTTTTTGAATTGGGGAAAATGGTGGCAACATTAGATTTATGTTTCATAGGGTATAGGCAGACATATTTTGTCTAGTAATTAACAAAAATCACGTAATAGCGAAAACCATTAAAAGACAATTCAGTTGATCCCCAATTATCAGTGTAAATTAATTGCAAAGGCTTAGAAACACGAAGTGAATTTTCAGAAAAACAAAGTTTGATTTTTATTTGCAATCACAAGAGTTGCATTGAAAATTATTAACTACCAAGATATTAGACACTAACTTATTTTTTCTAACAACTGACTCAAAGATGGGGATGGAGGAATGATGAAGACAACAGTGCCACTCACTTATTTCTAATTTGGAGGTAGCATGATTTTGAGGTTGGATGGAGCTTGAGAGGTAGTAGACATCATTATGGCTATCCCCGCGAAAAAGAGGCGTCACCGTGTGAAGATTCTTCACCAAAAAATTAGAGGGAAAAAACCCAAGTGAGACTTCGTTTAATTTGCAAAATTTGGCAACAGAAATTATGTTTTGAGTAATATATAGTACACACAGAACATTATCTAAAAGAAACGGTTTGTGGGGTGAGTGCAGTGTTGTTTTACCGATGTGAGAAATTTTCAAACCCGGACTATCATTTATCTTGATCTCATCGGGACCACCGTAATTGGTGTAGCTATGAAGAGTCCCAACATTAGATGTAACATGGAGATAAGTACTAGTGTCCAATATCCAGGAGGAGGAAGCGGTCCAGTTGGCGTCGGTGTTGTTGGCAACAGGTGGAGAAGAGGTCTACGGGGGATTGGCTTGCACTGTATTCTCACGAAGAAAGCGAGCGAGTTGGCTACAGCCTTTGGTGTTGTGACCGGGACACTTGCAGAAGTTATAGTAGGAGTTGGAGCGGGAAGAGTTGTTATTGCAGGTGCGGGAGTACTTGTTGTTATTTTTGCGAGCGAAGTTGTTGTTATTGGTGTTGCGATTATAGGAGGCACTTCCACATTCTTGCGGAGGACGATAGGAGGAGGGATTGGGTTGGTTGGTATAGTTGGTAGTTGCGAGAGATAGAGACACAACCGTGTCTTCTTTCTTGAGATAGCGTTCGTAGTCCATAAGTTTGTCATGGAGACTATCAAAGGTGATGGCGTTATTACGAACTCAGATAGCAGCAACGACTTCTTTGAATTCAGGTCCAATGCCAGCAAGGATGTGAAGAACAAGGTCACCTTTGGTAAGAGGGTGGTCGGCAAGAGCAAGATCATTGGAAATAGATTGCATCTCTTGTAGGTACTCGTTTATAGATCGCGAACCGCGTTGATTGTTTATGAGGCGTTCCTTGAGCGACACAACTCATGAGCGAGATTTGTTCGCAAGGAGAATAACAAGTCAATCCCATACTTCTTTGGAGGAGGAAACAAAGGAGATGTGGGGATAGATCGTCTCGACGCAGCTGCCGAGGACAGCGTTGAGAATAAGTTGATCCTGACGGTACCATTGATGGTAGTCGGGATTTTCGACACTCTTAGTGATTTCATGGACGTCAGTGATAGTCCTTGGAGGAGGAGACTTGGTTCTGTCGATGTGGCCAAGAAGATCATGGCCAATTAAGGTCGATTGAATTTAGAATCTCTATACAGTGAAGTTTGTGTGAGAAAGTTTTGTTGGGAAAGAGAATTTGGAGATGATGGTGTTGGATATAGTGCCCTCAAGGAAATTATTGTAATTGTAAGTAGGCAATTATGATAATTGAACGAGGACCTATACAGGTATAACAGTCTTACTCGAGATGATAGTATGGTATTTGGTTTGTCTTTATCATTGATGAAGCCCATAGGATTGTTGCTTAACAACCAGCATTATGATGACGATCATATTTGTGGGAGCTAGGTTGTCCCTGAGCACATCCTTAAATGTCCCTAGTCGTGCGAGTATCGAGACTGGGCATCGTTATTATGTATTAGACTAGTGTATACGTTTCTAGACCCCGACGAGGGGCGGTGGCCGGTCTTACAAGCCATTGGTGTTGTGTCACCTAAGATAGTATACATATGCTCACTGGAGGTGAGTACACTGGATGAACTCACCGAGGACTTCTAGATAGTATTATATCTATCGTTAGATGGAAGTTCTCAGGTGGCATGAGTACAGATTAGTCCTTTGACCTGAAATCGTCATTTGTCTCATGTGAGTTCCCACTGTATTTTGATTACTATCCTACCACAGCTCAAAGGTGTCATGTAAACAAGTTTTACTTGGGTACAGTCTCGAGCCACATGGAGGCAGTGGTCGATTGTCAGGGATTCATCTCTCCTGAATTAGGAGTCATTCTCGCGCTGTGTTCAGTTGGCTATCACTAGAAATCCGTGGTCGCGGTGGATGAGATTTACTGATGGTTGATCAGTAGTATCTCTGTTGGTGATGAGCTTGACTTAGACACGACTTATCGAGTTAGTAGGGGTTTGACGTTATCCATCTCCTAGACCCGATATGCGATACTATTTGACGAAGAGACCGGACTGTATGGAGATTGTCACATTTAGGCTCAGTAGTATAAGGACATACTTGATTGTCGACCCCCCTTTCGGCAAGTACCTAGGTAGCCGTTATGTACAGTTAGTACCACTGACGTGCTTGTGGTTAAACTCACTGCCAGCGTATTGTCGAGTGTTTAGAGTCCTACATAGAGGATTTTCCTGGTTCAGCCGATAGAAGGAAACCTCATATTTGTTTTTCTTTTTAGAAAAACAAATGGAAAATGAGGTGGAAATGAGGTGTCATGAGGCATGGTTATATTTGTAAAGAGGTATGGCTTGGTTGTAGTCATTTATTGGGTTCACTATTTGAACCATGGTTGTAAGAAAAAAGTGGAGCCATTATTCTTTCTACACTTGATTATTTTTTAGCTTCATGCTTCATGAGATACTTAGCCATTCTCTCCTCATCTCCTTTCCTTCTTCCTCTTGCTCACTTGAGATTGAGAAAATGAGAGAAAATATTTAGTGGAAAAATTCTTACATCACCCACCATCCATCCTTCGCAAGTTTGGATCGTCGGTCGGAGCCTCTTCCGGTTTTCCCTTGGATGGATCTTCTTCGGCAAGGACGGTCGACCTTTAAGTGCGATCCCGGCGTCTACAAGCTTGGAGGGGTCTTCAACAATTGGGTGGACATGCGTTGAAAGTTGTAATTTCATATCCTTGTATGTTTTAGTTTGGTAGTTTAGGTGCATGGATCGAATCCCTAGGTTATGCGTGTTTGGTGCTCGCGTAAAATTTTTTTTATTGCTTCTGCCTCAGCCTCGGCTTCCGCGGTGCGGGCACTGAATTCCAACATGGTATTAGAGCCACTACATAAATCTTAACTAGCTTGTTAGCACTAATTTAGAGTTTCAATCGACGGAATTTTTTTTATTCGCATTTCCAATCTACTACTTGCTTTTCGAATTTTAAAGTTGTTCCAAAAATTGTTCAGGATTAAAATTATGTGCAGGCAAAACTAGAGACAAGAAAGAAATTTGGGCACCTAAGCCTAAAATTCGACCGCTAAACCACCACCAAATATGCCATTTGGCCGCTGATTCGCGGTCCAATTTTGGCCACCGTGCCCTAAATTTTTTCTGATGCTCTAATTCATGGAAATGTGAATTTTGAAATATTTGGTTTTGGTCCAGATTTGTTTGAGTACCGGTTTGTACTTGGGGCCAATGCGAAAAGTTTTAATCGATCAAAATTTTAAATTCGTGGTCTTCAGTACATTTGTTTGTTTCTGCGACAGTGAATATCATAGCGCGGTATAATCCGACTGGTTGCTATATGTACAATCAGACGGGTTTACGAACATGATATTCGCGTTGATGTTCTGTGTTGCACTGATATTTTGGATGGATTGTAGTGATGGATAGCCTTATGTGCAATGTTAGATGTACAATTCAGATTCATTTGTATATTTATTACTGCAGCGCAAGCATTCAACATGTGGACTATCGTTTCTGCCATTTTATATATTTTTTTATTGGGGCACGACCGGGTTGAGGTCGATATTTCCGCTGTATATATATTTTCTTTTCTGTACTAGGATTACCCCATGAAGGAGTGTTCGAATAGACAGGTTCTAGAGGGTAACGGGCCCGTATCTCATGGCGTTGAGACCCGGGGGCCTTACTCTAGAATTGGCGGGCTACTCGTCGCACTCGTAGGGGGTATAGGTTGACCAACGAATGGGTGCTCAAGTTACCGGATTATGTGAAGTGCTGGGTGGCCTATTCACTTTGTTGATTGGGGTGCCTCACTTTTGGGATTGGTGGGAATTTGACACACTCATAGGGGTATAGGTTATTCATTACACTGGTTATCCACACGACTGGGGAACGTTGCATCTCATTTACGGCTCAAATGAAACGTGGGTCTCCTAGATTATCCACTGTTCCATATTGCTGTTCGCATGCCTGTGATGATTTTTATCTGCCTGTGATGACTATTATATGCCTGTGATGTTGATATATATATATATATATTATATTTAGTAGATACTTCTATATGTTTTGTATCCCCGGTAGTCCTGCCCTTGCTCCGCCGTTACTTAAGTAACCTAACGGTGCATGATGGGCCCCGTAGCGAATGCGTATGGCATATAAAAGTATGCTATTTTGGTTGTTTCTTTTGTGGCTTGGAAACTTGAAATGATGGGAACGCATTATCTGAATAATGCAAGGAAACTAAACCTAAATGATGTTGTCGGAACCAATTTTAAAACTACTCGGTTTTCGTCAAAACTCACAGTCGTATTCTTTTACTTTGCATAGAGGTATTCAGTTAAGAATATCCCGCATCTTCTTCTATGAAGGAAGAAGCTTGATCCCTTCATTGGGAGTTCTCTCTTATGAAAAAGTTTTTGTTACTAGTTTTAAAAATCGGAGCTTAAACCAGTCCATTTCAAAGCTACTCAAGTTCCTTCAACGATATCAAGTTCATTACGTTAAAGGTTTTTTTGCCAAAAACTAGCCGTAGCCCTCCGTCATTTCAGATTAGTATCGCTTAGTATTCGTGCTACGTGTTTTGACCTTGTTAAGGTGTAGTGTTTGTTAGTTATGTAATGCTTTTATGTTGCATTGCGATGCGATTATCTACGACAACCGCACGGTCATTTTGACCTTGTCAAGGGCTCGTGCGAGTGGGTTTAGATTAATTTAGGATAATGACGGATTGAACTTAACTAGCGGCATATGACATTTTGACCTTGTTAAGGTCATAGTCCGTTAGGGGTAAAAACTATATCGGGAGTTTCAAACAAACGGGAAAATTGCTTGGCATGCGCATACCTTCTGGAGTGTGGTGACTTGAGTGGATTCCATTAGGTTATCACATGATTATAGTTGGGTATCGATTCCTACTGATGAGTATGTATTACTCCTCGGGAGATTTTTCACTTCACAATTAGATAACCTATTAGGTGTCTAGAAAGTGTTAACGAGATTATGCCTCTGCGGAAACGGGATTATTAATTGGGTCTGTGCGAATGAACGGGGGACCTCCCTCGGAGTACCAACACTGGCCTGGCTGAACGGTTAGTGAACTTATAAAGTGTAAATGATCCCGACTGGTTCTCTTTTTAGGGTTTTAAAGAGAATTCGAGGAAACTGTAAGAGCCATCCTGATTAGATAAATTGATAACCAATCTATTCTTGATAGAGTGCACGCTAAGTGTTTCTTTTCTCGCTCTCTAGTAAAATGACCCATGAATTAACATAAAACTAAAACTCTTGAACAAAGTTAACCGAACCTTATTACACACTTGGGCTTTGGATTGTCATGATTCACGACAAAGTCGTACATATCCCTGCCACTCCTATTCTACCCTTTGCATTTCTTCTGAACAGTTCGTATCACTATAATAATCCATATCGCTTAGAACGGCCATCGTATAGTTACATACGAACTTGAAGAAGTTACTTCAGTCGAGAATGGCAACAGGTTCTGGAGAAATTGAATAGGATTATTCGGTTGTCTCTTCTCTTTACCTTCTCTCAGATTGTGAGAGCTCCTTGTATTAGGAGAGTACACCTATTATGCTTATTAAATAGTCTTCTTCCAAATCTTAGGCTGGTGCCAAAGGGTAGGGAAGGAAGAAAATCAATTAGTCTAAGGACGGTATATAGAAGGTAAGATGTAGAGACATATAAAGGGATTGAAGTGAGCGTAAAGGAAATTGTGACTACAGTCATGAATCTGGATAATGGAAAAGGAATTACTAGGAATACATGGCTATCTTCTATGAAACATTCTTATGTTTCAGATTTTCTGTATACTTGTTACCAAGAACTGTTTTCCCAATCAATTCTGACTCCACGGTATGTATTTACCGGATTTGGATTTCACATTAGTACGGTGGTACAGATGATGAGTAGGAGTAGAATATTGAGAAATAGACGATCTGATACTTAATATCCGAATCCATTGCAATTGGTGATATTGGATTGAATCGCCTGGTTTTGCCTAACGACAAATATTTGGTCTCAAAAAACCATTGTTATGCACCAAATTTTAAAATGAAATATTTTTTACCTTTATCTTATAAATTGAGATATACATTTTGAAAATTGTGTTATAAACATTTAACTTTATCAGTTGAGAATAAGGTAAGGTGTAAGACATTCTCGACCAAAATAAAATTTTCAATCTACAAAATACAGAATTTGAGTTAGTATACTCTTGGGACTTATACGTGAAAATGTATGTTTTCCAGTGTCCTTCGGGACAAGGGTTGATACTCTTACTTCATTTAGGTTCACCTATGAGTTCTCTGATTTTAGACACGCATTCATTGTAATGCAAGATCCAAATATTATGAGAAGTTTATATGTATAAGAATAAAGTAGAGAGACATACGTTGGAAGTATCAGAATTCTTCGAGATGATCGAAGATGTGGATATTTATGCCAGGTATTCTATCATAGTATTGCGAACTTGATTCTCTCATAGGTTGCTCATCCGTGAGTACACTCCTTGATGAGTAATGTTGTATTGGCCTTTTTCCATTTGGGGTATGCACTGGAAATAACTGCATGACTTTTGAATCTGGTTCCATCTAAATTAGTGCCTTGATTCTATATGAACATAGAATGGTTACATATCTTGAGATTGTTGAGATATAAAGTTATCCGGATTCTATTTAAAAGTAGAATCCGAACAAACTCAAGGCACGCTTCGGTAATGGCAGTTTGTGGATAATCCCAAATATTAGCTAGGATTTTGTTTCTACCATTTTCAAGATCAATAGTTATATTGTTCTTGACTCGCCACTTTTTTATTATAAAAAGGAATCTTTTTGCAAAAGAAACTAGTGGGAGTATGGTAGAGTTGGAAGTGATTCCAGAACCACAATCGATTACCGAGAATTTAGTAGAACCTAAGAATTCAATTAAACTTGACAAACCATTAGTTGCTCTGCAGATAAAGTAGGTGACCTCAGTCGCTAAAGAGATACTTCGGTTTTCTCGTAGACAGTGATAGGGAGGTCAGCATTATGGTGATGATGGTCCTACTAGTTGTCTGCAGGTCATAAGAAGTTTTAACTTTCAGGCGACCAGAACGTCATACCCAAGATGGACTCCACGCAATTCAGCAAATCTTAGATTTTTGACTTTGCTGGGTGTTCCTGAAGAGGTAAAACCCATTAGGAGCAAATAGATTTTTTGAGATCTGTGTAAGTGGAAAGCCATTAACCTAATTAGGCTAGACTTGTTGTAAAGAGATTTTATCAAATATCCATTGTGGATTGTGATGAGACTTTTACCTCAGATAACTATGCTGAAGCCATACGGATATGGCTTGGCACTGCTATTCCCCCTACTTGTTATCAGCAGGTCATACGAAGTGGTAACTTCCAGATGACCCTATACTTCATACCCAAGATGGACTCCACGCACTTCAGCAAATCATAGATTTTAGACTTTTCTGGGTGCTCCTGAAGGGGTGAAACCCATTAGGAGCAAGTAGATCTTTCAAGGTCTGTGCAGGTGGAAAGGTATTAACCTAATACGGCTAGACTTGTCACAAAGTGTTCTCATCAAATACCCGTTGTGGATTATGATGAGACTTTCACTTTAATGTCTACGCTGAAGTCCATATGGATATAGGTTCGTGCTGATACTATTCTTGGCTATAATATCTGGCAGATAGATGACTATAACGTCTTTCCAAATGGGAATTTGGAAGTGCACGTGTATATGACTCTGCCAGAGGGTTATTGTAGACAGTAGGAGAAGTGGAAGGTGTGCATGTTGCCTATGTCTATTCGTAGACTAAAGCATGATAGCGGAGATGGATCATCCATTTTGTTGTGACAGTCAAGGTGTTTCACTTCATCAAAACAATAGATGAACCTAATAAGAAGGATGTAGGTGTTCTTTCCTATACTACAATCGGTCAAATTTTGGTTCTCACATAGTTTTTCACCGTCGAAAATAGAGACGAACTGGAGTAGATCGTCTTTCCTGAGTTTGGGGGCAGATTCTATTTGGATTTATCCATCCACCTCTCCGAAGATACCCAGTGATTTATGGCACCATATATCGGAGGTTTGGATAGATGTGGCCGTTGTAGCAGACTTCATCAGATTCCCTCTCATTTTATAAGGAGTTTTTGATTGTGGGGATGCTCTTCCCTGCAGGCACAAGCCTCTGCAGTTAATTACGTTACCGCATTGCGATGACCACTTTCTCCTGCTCCGGCAGTTCACTTCGTGTCATGTATGTGTTTTGTTTGTTTTGGTTGCTCGTGGATTGTATACGGAGACTAGTTTATGTCGTCGCCCGCAGGGCGCGGATTAGTCCAAATCCGTATATTTTAGATTTGGGTTTGTTTTATTAAAGGACTGTTAATTTAGTTTGAGATTAAGATCAACTTAAATATATAAGTGAACATTTGGGCTCAGTTTGCTTTTGCTAAGGATACGTTAGTCTTATTTGAGACTAAGATCAACTTAACAACATTTTGGGATCATTTTTACGTAAGGTCCAGCAAAAGAGCATTTAGGCCCACAACTGCAAGAAAACTTCAGAGAATTAGCCAATTTGGATTTAGTCTGCTTAGTCTTTTCTTTCTTTTTTTATTCAAAAATGCTAAGCACTTATTTGGGCTCTGTTTGTTCAGTCCTTTTCTTTTTATTTAAGAGTACTAAGCACTTATTTGAGCTTTGACGTTCACATATATATCATGTGAAGCATTTAGTCATGGGCGCTGCCCAATGAGTGTTGAACACCCTATTCGTTTTCACTAATCATGAAGTGCTAAGCACTTTTTATGACGTCCACGTGAGGTGCACGTGCGGCGCTGGGCGCTGCCCAATCAGTGCTAAGCACTCAGCCGTTTTGGCTGCATATGAAGTGCTAAGGACTCTTTATATGGCTCCCACGTGAGGAACACGTGCGGCGCTGGGCGCTGCTCAATCAGTGCTAAACACTCAGCCGTTTTTGCTGTATATAAAGTGCTAAGCACTTTTATTCAGCGCCCACGTGTGTTTCACGTGAGGCGCTATCCTTCTGTTTTGGGCGCTCGCGTATTTTTCACGTGATGCGCTAGATGCTGTTAAAAGGGCTTCCATGTGGGGAGCACGCGAGGCGCTAGTCTTTTTTCTTGTTTAGAGATTAAATCTCTGTTAATGGCATTTTGACTATTAATGATCACCAAGATCTGGGATCAGATTTTTCTTTAAGAACTAAGTTCTTTTATAGGTTCTTTTTCCTTTTGTTTTTCTTTTGGACCTAGTTCTTTTCTGTATCTTTGATTCTCAAGAACAAGATCTTCCCGATGAGAATTAAATCCTCAACTTGTGGGAGACTTGTCTTGTGGATTTCTGATCCAGAGAAAGAATTAAGTTTTTTGAGAAGGGTTAAACCCTTAAAATAGGTAAAAAGAGATATTTTGATCTCTGTGTTTCTTTACCTAGGTTTCATTTGAAAGGGAAGTCTTCCTCTTTGAGAATTGAATTCTCTGTTGTTTTTGGAAGTTTTCTGATTTTTCAGAAGCTTATATGGGGTTCTTTCTTTTTTAGATTTAATCTCATTGCTCCTATTTATAGGAGAAGAGGAAAAAAAATAATTTATTTAGAAAATCTCTCATTGAGAGATCATGATTGATTTCATAATCAATCAAAAATGATCCTTTAGATCAATTGGTGAATTTTATTCACCGTTGGATTTTTAATCCAAAGGCTCTCTGTTTAACAGAGAAGATTTCTTGTTTGTTTAACAAGATTAGGAAATATTTTTAGAATTTTATTCTATCATATGAATATCTTGTTAGTTTAATAAGATTAGAATTTTATTCTATCATATGATTATCTTATTAGTTTAACATGATTAAGAAATATTTTCATAAAATAGAATTTTATTCTATCATATGAATATCTTGTTAGTTTAACAAGATTAGAAAATATTTTTCTATGATAGAATTTTATTCTATCATACAAATATCTTATTAGTTTAACAAGATTAGAATTTTATTCTATCATATGAATTTTTTATTAGTTTAACAAGATTAGAAAATATTTTCATAAAATAGAATTTTATTCTATCATATGAATATCTTGTTAGTTTACCAAGATTAGAAAATATTTTTCTAAGATAGAATTTTATTCTATCATATGAATATCTTGTTAGTTTAACAAGATTAGGAAATATTTTCTTAACCATAGAATTTAATTGTGTTTAACAGAGAAGATCTTTTTTATTTTAGGAAGATCGGGAAAATATTTTCCATATAGAATTTAATTCTATTAGATGGTTTAATTGGTGATATTTTATTACAATTGGATTTTAAATCCAAGATTCTCTGTTCGGAAATTTTTTTCCATATTAGAAAGATATGGGAAAATATTTCCCAAAAATAGAATTTAATTCTATATAGAATTCAATTCTATTTAAATAGCGGCGCTCACATGCTTTGCATGTGAGCGTTGCCAAAAGAATGTGGCAATGGAACTCATGTGTTTAACACATGACCCCTATTATGGGTTTTAGACTGTTTATTTTCAGCGGTCATATGCTTTGTATATGAGCGCTCATATTTTTAACACGTGAGGCATGTTTAGCCTCTGGTTATTTATGCTTAGCGCTCATATGCTTTGCATATCAGCGTTCACGGGTTTAACACGTGAGGCCTGTTTGCCCTTTTTGTTATTTGCTTTTCAGCGCTTATATGCTTTGCATATAAGCTCTCACGCATTTAACACGCGATGCCAAACCGTGGAAATTTTCCCCCTCTTTCTTCTCTCTCTTTTCTTATAATGGAACAAATATCTCTTAGCCACAAAAATTTGGCCCAAACAAATGCCCCCACTGCTTTGCCCACGTAAGTATGTACGTAGGTGAAGTAGTGCAGTCTTATGCATGGCCATAGAATTGATGCTTTAGGAGACAAGTTTTGGATCCTTGTAGCCTAAGGCTTTTTTCATTTTCATGGGTCGTAGGGGTCTCAAGAAGGATTTTCTCTCTATGAGTCATGAGGATTTTATAGGTGCGTATTCTCCTTAGAAATCGTGAGGATTTCTAAGTGTTCATCACCTTCGTGAGTCGTAAGAATCTCACTCCGGTATTTTCTACTTACGTGTCGTGAGGACCTATAATTGCATTTTTAATTTATTGGCGAATGTGGCCCGTTGATAGTATACACGAGTCAGTTTGGACTTCCTTGTAGGGCATCGATGGCTTAGGAAACAGGTTTTAGATCTGTCGCCTAAGGCTTTTCAACTTTATGAGTCGTGAGGGTCTCATAAAGACTTTTCTCCCTACGAGTCGAGAGAATCTCGTAGGTTTCTTTTCTCATTAGAAGTCGTGAGGACTCCTAAGTGCATTTTCTCTTGAGAGTCGTAAGGATTTCATAAGAGAATTTTCCCCTTACAAGTCGAAAGGACTCTTAAGTGGTTTCTCCTCCTCATCGGTATGCAACTTTGGAGAATGTGTCCTGTGGATAGTATACAAGAGTCAATTTGAACCTACTTGTAGGGCCACAGTGCTTGGGAAACAGATTGATATCCCCGTCGCCTAAGGCTTTTCACCCTCTTGAGCCATGATGGTCTCATAAAGATATTTTTCCCTACGAGTCGAGACGAGTCGAGAGGATCTCGCAGGTGTATACTAACGTGAAATATAGATAACCCCTTTTTTTGATAGGGGTTCTTTAGGTTTTTGGTACTAGGGTTTTAGCCCGTGGTACAGTCGCGTTGGCTGATGTATTTCTCGATATGCAGTCTTTAAGCCGCTGTTCGAGTAGCCTCGTGACTATCGTGTCTCGGATTCCTTCTGAGGCTGGACAAGACGTCTTCAAGTAATCTTCTTAGGTAGGGGTGTAAACGAGCCGAACTCGAGCCAGCCAAGCTCGGCTCGAGTTCGGCTCGTGGTTCTTTTTTTCGGCCCAAGTCCGGCTCGTTTAGTTAATCGAGCTAGAGATGCTCGGCTCGAGTCCGGCTCGATTAAACATGCCCAGCTCGTGTTCGGTTCATTTGTGGCCTATTAACTAAACGAGCCGAGTTCATGAGCCGAGCTCAACTGAGCTCGTTTGTGAGTTTGGCTCGTTTTCATTTAATTTACTAATATTAATAGTATCTTCCAAGAAAAACACATAATTAACAATAATGCTTAAAATTCAGGGTTTTGAGATATGGAAAAATTAAAAAACATTAACATCTAGGGCATTGAATGGGTCTAAGTGCTGGGTTTTATATTTGTCTCAGTACACTTTATATACTGTCATTTAATTGAATTAAGTGTTCTGAGAGTTGTATAGAATCTGCTATATATTACATACTACCGTTTTTTTTCAAACTGTGTAACCCAGCCGAACCCGAGTCAATACCGAACGAGCATAGCTGAGCTCGAGTCCGGCTTGTTTAATAAACGAGCCAGGCTTTCTGGCTCATGTCCGGCTCGTTAATAAATGAACCGAATTTGAACGAGCTGATACCGAGCCAAACCTTATTCGAATCCGAGCTGGCTCATTCAATTACCACCCCTATTCTTAGGTCATATTACCGTTAGAAGAACAAGCGTTAGGTATTTTCCATGACACTTTTTACGTGAGGTTAGATTCAATTTAGAGCCCCGATGAGTCATGACCGCACCCTTCTGGGGTTGGATGATCTCCAACGGTCTTTAGGCTTTGTATATATTGTCGTCAAAACCCGAAGTTAGGAATATACTGTCACTTCATTTTTCTTTGATGATATCGCGCCGATTCTTTGCTGAAGTAGGGTAGACATCTGTATTACCTCTATGCTGTATGTATTGCCATCGAGATCTGGACCTTGGGATATACCGTCACTCATCTTTTGTTCGACCCTTGGGTCTTTGTTGACGTCGCGTCTGCAGGGTTACCTAGGACAACAGCAAGGTTTCGGGAGGCATCGTCCATGCCAAATTAAATTTTTTCCGTTCTAGCTAACCCTAAACATAGAATTGTTTACTAGAAATCGACGGAATGTAAATGCAAACGACTTTGCAAGTAAAGTAAACAGGGAATACAACCTTTGTATACTGGTCCTTCACTTCATTAGCTCCGTGCAGTAGTCCTTTCGCTGAGATCAAGAAGTCTCGGACTCTAGAGAGGCTCCGATGAAGAAACGAACATGCTTGCTTCGAAGTCTTCGAAGCCGAAGATGATCTACGTCGATGAGACACCAACCCAAGCTATCTCTGCACTAATCATGGAATTAGGAAAGCAAACACCCTATACTAAATGGCAAGTAGTATAGGATGATGAAGTAGGAAGTTTGCTCACATTAGAAATCATTTTCTCATTCAAAATCATCACTTTGTCACAAACTAGAGAGCAAGCTCAAGAGCAAGAAGAAGATGAAGTCAAGTGATGAATAATGAATTATTGTTGAGGTTAGAAATGCAACCAAGGGTTAAGCATGTCATGCTTAACCCTTGTAGAGAGTTAATCATGGCCATGGGTTAAAGGGTTGGGTTAAATAAATATCCTAAGCTAGACAAAAGAGTGGACAAAGTCAAAAATGCTTACAAGCTTCTACAAGCTTTCAACAAATATCAACCATGATAAAATCCAAAATTTTGAATAACTTAATGATAAATATAAAACCCTAATCTTAACCCTAGCATGGTTCAATCCTCATAAACCCTAGTTGCATTTTTAACCTAGCATGATACATTTAACATATATCACATATATATCAATGTATCCAAAGTGAGAAAAGAAATCTTAAGTTAGCTAATATTAGTTAATGTAATGTAATATATCAAATATATAATTATACATTAAATTATTAAATCAACACTTGATTTAATAATCTGGCTATGTCTCATATAACCGACTAATATCATGTGTAACAACATATCGAATCAACACTTGATCCGATAACCCGGCTATATCGCATATAACCGACAA
The DNA here is from genome assembly GCA_030015575.1 of Agapanthus africanus. NCBI lineage: Eukaryota > Viridiplantae > Streptophyta > Magnoliopsida > Asparagales > Amaryllidaceae > Agapanthus > Agapanthus africanus. The sequence continues at coordinate 332,682,252 of JASDDO010000024.1, read as the reverse complement.
ATGTCACAAATTGCGAGAATAGAATACGATATCTCATATTGTATCAATCTCGGTCCCGCATATATTACATATGTGCTCCTGCTCCGTTTCTCTTGAGCCAGGAAACCTCTGTGTAGGACTCTAAAGACTCGTCAACACGCCGACAATAGATGATGATCATATTAAACACCTACAAGCCGCAAGCGGTCTACTAAACGTAACGGCCACCCGGGTATTGAGCGATCAGAAGATCAACAAGAAAGCCTGCTCACACTCCTGTGAATCCAATCAGTAACACTACCGTACAGTCTGGTCTCTTCATCTGATATGTCACATATCTCGTCTAAGGGTGGTAAACGTCAGACTCCAGTAACTCGATAATTCGTGTCGATATGAGGCTCATAACGGGTCGAGAAACTACTGATAACACTTACCAGTATATCTCTAAAGCATCCCTGGCCAGGGACTTCCTGTTATAGCTAATCGAGCACAGCGCAACATCAACTCCCAATACCGGGAGAGACGAAACCCCTCCTATCGCTCATTGCCTTCATGTGACTCGGGACTGTACCCAAAAGCCACCGTTTTGCACGTTCTTTTGAACGTGGTAAGGTGGAAATCATAGCACAGTGTGAATCACACAAGACTCTATGACGATCTCAGGTCTACAGACTAACCTGTACCAGTGTCATCAGAGAACTTCTATCTGACGATAGGTATAATACCATCTAGGAGTTCTCGGCGAGTCCGTTCAGTGTATCCAGTCTCCACTGAGCACCCGTATACTATCTCTGATGTCAAACACCAATGGATATGGGATCATCCATCGCCTATCTACATGGGTCGAGAAGCTATACGCTAGTCTACTCTGGTATATCGATGCCATGTCTCGATACACCTATGAATAGGAACATTTGAAGGATGTACTTAGCGACTACACTGTCCCCACTAGTACGATCTGCATCATAATCCCGGTAGTCAAGTACTCATCCTAAGGGCTTTATCAACATGTAGTATAGAGACAATCAGTGTACATGTTAAGATAAAGAGCAACCAGATAGCATACTATCATGTCGAGCAAGAAACTCCTCCATATATATGTCCAAGCATCCACTACAATATACATTGTATGTACAGTAATGGCCTTTAGGGCATACATATCACTAACAATCTTCCACTTGCACTTGGGCCATCTGTTGAAGTATCTCATACTCAACCATCCCATAAAAGTCTCTACTGGGAAATAGGCCTTTGTGAGTGGATCCGCGCGGTTGTCCTCTATGTCTAATCTCCTAACCTCGATCTCCCTAGAGATCAACCATATCCATGATCAGGTGATACTGCCTAAGAATATGTCTGGATCACTGATGGGACGGGGGTTCCTAGGCCTAAGCCACAACTCCATTGTCACACAATGGTAGGAACAAAGTTCATCTCATGAACTAATATATATCCAGACTATCTCTTTGGTAGCATCCTTGGTAGCAATGTATCCAGCCTTTATCGTCTAGTTTGCCTCGGTATCTAGCTTGGAACTCTTCCAACATACCGTCCCTCTACTGAGGGTAAAGACAATGCCTGTGACTGACATTCAGTCGACCTTATCACCCTGGAAGCTATCCAGTGATTCTCCCCAGGATCGATTGATACCATCTTACTACACCTAGTGAGAATCCTAATATCCACTTAGATCTATCTCATAGATCTGAAACCTAGGATTTATGAGGTATCCCTTTGATCCTATATGGAGAATCATTGTGATAAGAGGAGATTGACCGAGTGTAGCATAGGAAACACCTTCCCTATCAAGAGTATGTCATCCACGTACAATACGAGGATCACCACCATACTCCCTACTACCCCTTTGTATATACAAGGTTCATCTACCATTTTGATGAAGTCAAACTCTTTGACTATTACATCAAAACAGACGTTCCAACTCCGCAATACCTGCTTTAACTCATAAAACAACTTGCACACGTTTCCGCTGCTCCCACTGTCTACGAAGCCCTCTGAGTGTGTACTTATAGACGCTCTCTTCTAAATCACTATTTAGAAGCAGTCATGATACCCAACTGCCAGATATCGTAGTCATGATATGTAGCAAAGGCAAGTAGGATCCGGATGGACTTAAGCATATGCACTAGAAAAGGTTTCATCATTATCCACACCTGGTCAATGACGAAAACCTTTTGCAACAAGCCTTATCTTTGAAAGTCTCAACTTTTCTGTCTACACCAAGTAATCTTCACAAGATATACTTTCTCCTGATGGGGATTTAACTTTTCAGATAGAGCAACCAAAGTCCATACTTTGTTGGTGTATATGGATTCCATCTCAGATCGCACAGCATCCAGCCATTCTCATAGAGTCCCTACTCTTGATGGCCTGCTCGAAAATAGTTGGGTCATCATCTCATGATGCAATCCTTGCTCCCACTGTCATAGAGAAAACCGAAGTATCTCTCAGGTGGATGAGGAACCCTACCAGATCGGCGGAGAGGCTGAGGTTCGTTGGGAACTATTGAATCCTCCGGTTTTATCAAATCGTCAGCTGTAGTTTGTATAGCTGGAACTCCTTCCAGTTCTACCTCATGACCACTAATTTCTTCACAAGAAAATCCTTTTCTCAAAAGGTGGTATGCAGAGAAACAAAATACCTTTTGTTCCTCGGTGCGGTAGAAGATATTCCCTTGCGAATGCTTAGGATATCCAACAAACTTCCACAGAACTGACCTTGCCTCGAGCTTGTCCGGTTTTTGCTTTTGGCATAGGCCGGACAACCCCAAATCTTAACATCCTTAAGAGATGGGCTCTTACCATGCCATAACACAAATGGAGAGGTAGGGACCTGATTTGGTTGGAACCCTATTCAATAGGTATGCAGCTTTACAAGTGCATAACCCCTAAAAGGAAATAGGCAACTCAGTAGTACTCATCATAGAGCACACCATATCATATAGGGTGCAATTGCTCCGCCCCGATACACCGACGTGCTATGGTGTATACGGAGGAGTAATGCCGAGAGAGAATCTCATTCTCCTTTAGAATAGTCCAGGAATTCCGTGCTCAAGTATTCTCCTCCCTGATCACATCAAAGGACATAATACTTATACCCATTTTGGTTCTCTACTTCTAACTTATATTCTATGAATTTCTAAAAAGCTTCAGACTTGTGTTTCAACAGGAACGCATGTGCGAATCTTAAGAGATCATCAGTGAATGTAATGAAGTACAAAGAACCAGTCCTGACATTTGTAGACATGGGACCTACATACATCATCATGTATCAATCCCAAGTGTTCACTAACTCTTTCTCTGTTTCAAATAAACGGAGCTATGGTCATCTTATCTTTATGACACGACTGGAAAGTTTCACAAGATGTAAATTCAAAATGATTTAAATATGCATCTAAATGTAACTTAGCTAGTCGAGTTGCATTGATATGACCTAGTCTATAATGCCTCAAGAAGGATTTGTTCATTTCTGAACTCTTCCCCTTGCGTGTGTTCTATAAATTAAGAACTGTAGTTTGATTTAGAATATATATGCTTTTAGATAATGTGTCTAAACTGATCAACTCTTGATATAGAAAATTTTCAAAACATTATCCAACAATACAAAATTATATCCTTGTTTACTAAATAAAGAGACTGATATGATGTTGTATATCAGGTTCGATATCTAATAACATTCGTTCGGAATCAATGTATTTGGTAATACAGAGTGATAACTGCCAACATACTTGGCTGCAACAATTGCACCGTTTCTAACTCTTAAAACTTATCATCCATTCCCAGTTCTTTACCTTTCAGTAGCCCATGTAACAGATTACATTTGCGGGATCCTGATCCGGTATCTCATACCCAGGACGTAAAGGAAACTGAGAAACAGTTCTCTGTAATGAACACACCCGAAAAAGATGCATCATCATGTACTTTTTTCGTTTGGGCGGCACGAGAATTCTGGTAATCCCCAATTTCCTGCTCGGTCTTATAACAATTATAAGTTAGAGCGGGACCAACGTTCTCTAGCGCAGTATAACAAGCGGGTTCGGTCAATACATCCGTATTATTATCTTGATTAAGGCGTGACATGGTCGCTACCTGGAGAGAGAGAGAGAGAAGAAAACACTCAGCGTATGCTCTTGCAAGATTAGATTGGTTATTATTTTATCTAATCAGGATGGCTCCCACTGTTTTAGTCAAATCTTCCTTCAACCCCTAAAAGGAAAGACTAGCCGGGATTAATCACACCCTACAAGTTTGCCAATCTTTCAGCCAGGCCAGTCCCGGTACTTTGAGGGAGGTTCCCCGTGCTTTCGCACGGACCTTATTAAAAGAAACCTCGTTTTCCCAGAGGAATAACCCCGTTGACACCTTTCTAGACACCTACTTGATCGGCTAATTGTAATGTGTAAAACTCTCCCAGGAGTAACTCTTACTCGCAGTGGGAATCGGGATCCAACTATCTCATAAGAGGTATGCAATCTCATTGCAAATTTCAACACTTGAAATTCCAGATAATATTTTGCTCCTAGTGTCCTATGACCTTGACGGAGGCCAACAAACCATAGTCCACTAGTCAAGTTCAACCCGTACATTTTCCGATTGAATTAAACCCACCCACACGGCCCTTGACGGAGGCCAACAAAGTCGCACGACTACCCTAACTCAATCGCATCGTATGCTTAAGCAGATAAGCATAAATAGCTACCTGACACTATGCCTTGACAGAGGCCAACAGACGTAGCACGAATACTATGAAGTACTTATCTGAAATGACGGAGGGCTACGACAGGTTTTTAAGAAAACCCTTTGCGTAATGAACTTGATATCGTCGTAGAATCGAGTGAATTTTAAATGGAGTGTTTTTGAGGCTTTTACTAGTTTTGCTAAAGAGGTCACTCCCGGTGAAGGGATCTCGGCTCTTTCCTTATCGAATAAGGTGCAGGATATTTCACAAATACCACTATGCAAAGCAAAAACTATAGAAGCAATCAAAAAACAAACTGAGTGTGTAGCATCTGCTAGTTTCGCTAAAGAGGTCACTCTCGGTGAAGGGATCTCGGCTCTTTCCTTATCAAATAAGGTGCTGGATATTCTGCAAGGAATACCGCTATGCAAAGCAAGAACTAGAGCTACCAGTTTTCGAGACAAGTTTCTACAATATCTTTTAGGTTTCTTTTATTTCAATAATCTCATTAATGAAATCCCATTATAATATGCTTTCCAAGCATCACATATGAAACGAAAGCAGTAATATATAATATATATCATATATATATATAATATAAGCATTCGTCTCCGAATATAATCAATGATCACATCATAGAATATCGCAGGAGAATAAAACATATGAAATATTGGATATACTAGGATTTCCGTGTTTTAGATTAAGCCTGTATAAAACACGGATTCCACGGTCGTGATGAATAGCCAATCCCATACCCCTAGACCCCTACGAGAGCGGCAAGCAACCCTACCAATTCTAGAGTTAGGAGACCCGGTCTCGACTTCTCGAGATGGTCTCCCACTGGACCCTAGAACCCGGTTACTTGTCCTCCCTGCCTTGGGTCTATCCTAATGCGGAAAAGTAAATAATATACAATGGTGACATCATTCTTAACCCGGAAGTGCCCTAATAAAAGAATATTACATACAATGAATTTTACATGAATGAAAATAAAAACTCCCATCTCACATAAAACCCCCGGCTATTCATAACACGACGATCCAATATAACATATCCCAGCAACACAAAACATCACATGTCATCAACGTAAGTAAATATGTGTATCCCAATTGTCGTTGACATATAGCAATGAAACCGGCGATACACCACATATTACACTTACGATCGCAGAAAAGAAAGTGAAAAACTATAACAGTTGGAATCCGCAACCACCTTAGACATCATACACCCAACGTATCTCATACTTTGGATTTCATGCCTAACCAAATGAATTCCTTAGACATCGCATACCTAACAATTATAAACCCCGTATTTTAGTCTCGATATTCAAAACACCTTTTAATATCTAGTCGGGTAATTCAACAAGATTCCCGACATCCTGATCGAATGCTCGTCGGAAACTTTAGTAGACGGCCGCACCCCCCGATACCGTCGACGAAGTGCACTATGGAGGAACATCACTGCCGCGAGCACCCAAACGGATGCTTTTGGCGATGGGGTTCTCCTACAGCCACTTGGTCGGGGCTATGGGACGTGGCTATCTAATAATGTTACCCGGCGAGTATCCGCGTACACTACGTGATTGCGACGGACTTTTGATCACATCAAAATCCTATGGCAACCGATCAAATGAGACTAAATTGCTAGAATTATAACATTAAAATTAGTTATCTCATAACTACATTTGTGGATTCCAAATATTGTATCCCATCATATAATATCCGGACGACGTTAAACTCTTCGATCGATTCATCGAAGTCCTAAAATTTCCCGACAGCTCAACACTTGAGCACAGTTTTAATATTACCTCTTTTACTTTGTCTCTGTTTCGTCCTAAATAAAGTAATTAAATACAAATACTAGAAGATGCCACAGTACCAATGAACCAGCCGTAGAAGAGTCAAACCAACGCCTCACATGTGACAACGCAGAACTACCACAAACCCTAGGGTTTAGTGGCGGTTCTGACGGTCACATAATCGAGTTAAGGTTTCGTTCTTCTAGAGGGTCCACAGAATCACTTGCATATTTTTCCGAATACGTTAAACTTGGAAAATTGGGTTTTAGATAATCTTTCGAACCTTTTAACTTCACCTAGACAATATGTGAACAACCCGAAACAATGTTAAAATTACGAATACGATACACACCGAATTGCTTATAGTGTAAGATTACATCTCATGCAAAATTAGCAAAAATAAACAACACCTGAAACACCAAAACCCAGTCATTGGAACACTGAAAAAATTTGAGGGGGTGAGCTCGGTTTTTGGCCGAGATCTAGGGTATGGTGGCCGGCCACTGTTCTCCTCCGAATACAGAGACGGAAGCGCGTAGGTTCGTCTTGCCTGAATTTGGGGGCAGATGCTATTTGGTGCTATCCGTCCACTTCTCCGAAGATGCCAAGTTGATTTATGGCACCATGTATCGAAGGTTAAAACGGATGCGGCCGATGTAGCAGACTTCGTCAGATTCCCCCTCGTTGAGGGGTTTTTGATTCTGGGGACGCTCTTCCCTGCAGGCGCAAGCCCCTGCGGTTAATTATGCTACCGCATCGCGGTAACCACTTTCTCCTTCTCCAGATGGTCACTTCGTGTCGTGTGTGTTTATTTTGTTTTTGGTTGCCCGTGGATTGTATACGGAGACTAATTTATGTTGTCTTCCGTAGGGCGTGGATTAGTCCAAATCCGTATCTTCTTAGATTTGGGTTTGGGGTTGGGTTTAAGGATACGTTAGTCTCATTTGAGGCTAAGATCAACTTAAACGTTTATTAAGGATACGTTAGTCTAATTTCAGACTAAGATCAACTTAACGGGATCGTTTAGATCCGACAAAAGAGGATTTGGGCTCTATTTTTTAGTTTAGGGACATTACGGTCGATTAGTTTAAGGACATTACGGTCCAATGTTAGTTTAAGGACATTACGGTCCAAGGTTAAGGACATCATAGTCCGTGGATTTAAAGGAACCCCACAGTCCGAGGTTAAGGACATCATAGTCCGTGGGTTTAAAGGGACCCCACAGTCCGAGGTTAAGGACATCATAGTCCGTGGGTTTAAAGGGACCCCACAGTCCATGAAATGGTGGTTTTCAGGACCCGTCACCTCTCTGAAGACGTTGAAGGATTACAACGACAAATATCAGAGGAGTGAAGAGATGTACCCTTGAACCAATATTGGTTGGGATCTGTAGTCCAATTTGGGACTAAGACCAAAAAGATTAACGAGCATATGGGCTCATTTAATCTGAATTAAGGACTTATGGCCAATCTTGGGCTAAGTCCAATCAAGTTAAAATGTTAACATTTGTTTTGGGCTGTTAAGCATCCACTTGGGCTTGGCCCTTTTAACAATGCTGAGCATTGATTTGGATTCTGACAGTAATTTCTGTATTTTTGTCGAGTGCCGAGCGTTCATCATAGCTCCGTGGCTTATTAAATAATAGTTTATGTTCTATCAGCGCGCATGTGAGAAACACGTAGCGTGCTTGGCGCTTTGGGCCAGTCAAAGAGCGCAGAGCGCTAGTTTATAAGCGCATTGCGCTTCTGCTGGGTAGCGCACACGTGAGGAGCACGTGGTGCACTTGGCGCTTTGCGCTAGTCCATGAGCGCAATGCGCTAGTTCAAGAGCGCAAAACGCTAACTGTTAAGTGGCGCACACGTGAGGAACGCGTGGTGTGCTTGGCGCTTTGCGCCAGATCAGGAGCGCTGAGATGCTTCTTTTTAATATGGAGCGCTAAGGCTCTTTTATGCTGCGCTATGTGCTGAGAATTAAATTCTCCTTTAAGAGACTTTTTCTCATAGATTTAAGAACAAAGTTCTTAGTTTTACAGGAGATGTTCAATCCCTTATATTTTGATGAAAGGCTTTGCCTTTATAGATCTGTGATCCTAAGAGAATTGAATAATTCTCCCCCCTCTTTTATATTGAGATGTATCGATCTCATTTTGTAAAAGACCTTAGTCTTCTAGATTTTTGATCTGTGAGAAGAATTATATTCTTCTTTTTATTTTATAACGAGGTCCTTTGAACTCTTCGTGAAAGACCTTAGTCTTATAGATCAATGATCTTAAAGAAAGAAGTGAATTCTTCATTTTAATATGAGATGATTTCATGTTTCTGTTTATTTTTACCCTGAAGAAAATCTTCTTCTTCTACCGAGAGCTTGGCTCTTCTTTTTGAGATTTCTCCAAGTTTGTAGGGGGGGTTTCTCTGTATGTTTTTGTATATCTGAGACTTGAAGTCTTGAGGCCTTTATATTTGGCAAGCTGATCAGTTCAATCAGTTAAGGAGATCTTTTCTCCAATTGATTTGGGGAGTTTCCCATCGTTGGATCTTTGATCCAAGAGCTTCTGATTTACAGAAGGTGATCTTATTTTTTTTAACAAGATTGGGAAATCTTCTAAACAGAATTTATTCTGTGTTTTTGGTGATTTTTAGTCACCATTGGATCATTGATCCAACGGTGCTCTGATTTACAGAGCACAATCTTATTGTTTAGAAATATTTTGAGGAATCCTTCCTTAACAGAATTTAATTTTGATTAATTGATGATTGATCATTATTATTGGATCTTTGTTCTGACGGTGGAGAGCTTTTAGTTCCAGCGCTAGCGCACCCGTGCTTTGCACGTGGTGCGCTGCTTAGAGCACAGCGCATTTAGCGTTAGCGCACACATGCTTTTCCCTTGGCGCGCCGCTTAGGGCGCAGCACACTTGGCGCTGTTTCTGAAGCATTGCTTCATTTCAAAATTTGAATTTTAAACAGAGCTTCGCTCTGATTGGGGGAAGCAAATGCTGTTAGTGTTTATGCCCTAGAAGGCCATTACTGTATCATACTAGTTTGTATATTACTTAATGGAAGCTTGGGATATTCACATGTATATAACAGTCTTGCTAAACATGGTAGTATGCTACTTGGTTTTTCTATCTTAATATGTGAGTATACGTATTGATAGAGCTCTTAGGATCTTGCTTGACTACCAGCGTTGTGATGGCAGCCACACTAGTGGGGGCTGGGTAGTCTACAAGCACATCCTTATTCAGGTCCCTTGTCGTTGGATTATCGAGACAGGGCATCGATACTCCGGAGTAGACTAGTGTGTACGCTTCTCATCCCAGTTGGGGAGATGGTCTGTCCCACAGCCGTCAGTACGTCGTACTGGAGATAGTATACAGGTGCTCGTTAGGTTATTGGTACACCGGACAGGACTCACAGGGAACTGTTGGTTGGTTTTATACCAGTCGTCAGTGAACAGTTCCCAGGTGACATGAGTACAGCATAGTCCGCAGACTTGACACTGCTACTTCGCCTCGAGTGTGTCCCACTGTTCTTAAATTGCTACCCTACCACGGCTCAAAGGAGTCGTGCAAACAGGTAGCAGTTGGGTGCAGTCCCGAGCACTTGGAGGTAGTGGCGGTTAGACAGGATTCGTCCCTCCCGGTATTGGGAGTTGATATCGCGCTGTGTCAGAGAGCCATTACGCAAAGTCTCTGGCCAGGGCAAGCGAGATTTACTGGTAGGTTCCAGTAGTTTCTCAGGGTGTAATGGGCTTCCCTCCGACACGACTTATACCGCTATTAGGGGACTGACGCTTGCCGCCCCCTAGGCCCGATATACGATAGTCTTGGACGAACGGACCGGACTGTATGGAGATTGTCACATCAGACTCAGTAGGAGTTCGGATGGGTTTCCTCATCGGCCTTCTTATCGACATCTACCTGGGGACCGTTACGTACAGCTAGTGCCGCTTGCGGTATGTGGTTAAACCCACTACCAGCGTAGTAGTCGAGTCTCTAGAGTCCCATACAGAGAGTTTCCCTACTCCAGGCGAAATGATATAGAGGTCGTATGGTTTTACGACAAGGGTTCGGACGCATACGTGCGTTTACGCGCGTACGACTTTCGGACAGTTTTTACCAGTCGGCTTTGGTTTAAGCCAGTTACTGGTATCCGATTATTGAATTTATACAGTCTTAAGTTTTTCCGTATTTTTGCGGAAAGGAGGGGCGTTCTCGTAATTGTGCGAGAAGCTTTTAGAAGATGGTGACTAAGGAGGTTTAGGTGTCATATGCATTAATTGGGTTTAGTGAGTCATGAGGGTGATTCATACATATCATTAATGCATAGTAAATGCTTAATGAGTCATGGTTGTGAATCACCATTGGATATTTATGAAACTTGATTATTCATCATTTGGTTTTCTTTTATTGATGAAATTTAAAGTTTCATATATATTATGATAACTTACTATTCTCACATGATAATTATCATCATCTTCTCTCTCCTCAAGCTCTCCCTCTTCAAAGACTAATCCTCCCCTCTCATGAGTTGAGTACAAGGATTAGTAAGACTAAACAATCCATAACCATCACTCTATCTCAATCTATCTTCTTTGATTAGCAATCCAAGAAGGTTAGTTGCCTCAAGTTTAGAGGCTAAGCTTGGAGTTTTGCTCTCGGGTGGATCGTCTACTACAAAGAGAAGGCCGAGGAGGACAAGGAGATCGTAAGGACGAAGGAGTTGGTTCATTAGGTATAATCCCTAAACACAGTAGTTTAGAAACACTTTGTGTTTGGTTATTTATAGTTTAGCTTCGATTCAAGCGGTTAGTCGATGTTCGTTTACTAAACAAGTTCGTTTTTGAAAATTCCGCCTCCCCACAAGTATTGGGGCGTTGTACATCGACTTACAGTGGTATCAGAGCCTCGCTAAACAATAAATAATTTACTTGCAAATTTGTATGAATTTCGAACGGAAAAAACGAAACCGGAAAACCCTAAAATATTCAGTTTCTGTCGATTTTTAAATGAAGTCCAAAAAATTTTTCAGGGTCGTTCAGAAAGCTTGAAAAGACAGTAGAAGAACACCCAAGAAAATTGGGCCCCTGAATCGCCTAAAGCGCCGCGGAACCGCGGCGGGATCCAACTGATCCGCCGCGCTTCCGCCGCCTAGTTGGCGATTCAGGAACCCAATTTTCCTGTGTTGCTTCTCTTTGATATTTGGTATTTTCTAGAAATTTTAATATTTGCTCAGGTTTCAGTTTTACAGAGCAGTATTGGAGCAATATTAATGGTGTTTAATCGATCGAAATTGTACAGTACTTGCATATTGGATTATATCTGTGATTGTTTAATGTGTTCGTAAACCTCCCCTAACTGCTAGTATGTCAGTTGGCAGGGGGTTGCACATTTCTGAAATGGATTTTATCTATTTGTGCATATGAACTGTGTTGGACTGTTGTGGTGTATAGCCGGGGTTATGTGATGGGTTATCATTTAATTCATTTGATGTAAATGTAATTTGTTGTAATATTATTTTGTGGGGCACATCCAGGTTGCGGTTGTAGCCACCGTTGTATTATTTCATTTTACTGTTTTTGCTCCTAGGACAGACCCAAGGTGGGGTGCACAAACTGCCGGGCGGGTAGTTTGCTGCACCCGTAGGGGTCGTGGGTGGGGTAATGGCTATTCATCACAACTGTGTAATCCGTATTTTGTTGCAGGCTCAAAACAAACACGGATTGCTTGCAAATCCAATTAAGTTCATCTGTGATCTGGAATGAATATCATTGCATCAGACGAATGTAAAATATCTATATATATGATAGCTATTTAGACGTCACTTATGTTTTACACCCGCGCTAGCCCAGCCCCCGCTCTGTCGTTAGTTAAGTAACCTAACGGGTAATGACGGGACCCCGTGGCGAATGCGGATGGCATAAGAAGACATTGTATTTTCGTTGTTTTCTGCAATGATAGGTTAATGATGGGACGCATTATCTATAATGCAAAGAAAATAAACCAAAGTTTTAATCGTTGGAACAATTTAAAAGAAACCACTCGGTTAATTTTAAAACAGATATTTTAAATGCGGAGCCTTAACCACTCCTTTTAAAAGCTATCAGGTTCCTTCGGTTATATCAAGTTCACTACGTTCACGGTTTCGCCAAAACCATTCGTAGCCCTCCGTCATTTCATCTGGGTATTCAGTAGTATTCAAGCTATGTATTTTGACCAACGCCAAGGCATAGTGTTTGGTAGCTGCTGGATATTCATTTGTTGCATAGATAGATGAGTTAGTTTGGGACAGTCGTATGATCATTTTGGCCAACGTCAAGGATATGTACGGATGGGTTCAAATTAACAAGATAATGATGGGTAGAACTTGACATGTGACTTATGATATTTTGACCAACGCCAAGGTCATAAGAGCATGGGGCAAAAATGTATATCGGGAATTTCTAAAGAAACTGAAATTTGCAAAGAGATGCATACCATTTTTAGTTTGATGAATGTTGGTAGCATTCCTACAACATTATCAGACGATGATATTTGGATCCCGATCCTACTGTGAGTATATGCTACTTATCAGGATATTCGTCACTTAACGATCAATGCTATAAACCTAGTAGGTGTCCAGAAAGGTGTCAGCGGGGTTACGCCCCCAGAGAAAAGAGGTTATTTAATTAAGGAACTTCGCGAAAGCGTTGGAAAACCTCCCTCGAAGTATCGACACTGGCCTGGCTGAACGGTTAAGCAAGTATTGTACGGTGAGAATAGTCCTGGCTAATTCTTCTTTTATGGTTTGAAGAAAGATTCGAGAAACAGTGGGAGCCATCCAGTTTAGATAAACTAAAAACCACTCTAAACTTGCAAGAGCATCATGCTAAAGAGTTTTCTTCTCTCTCTCCTAATTGCAGCGACCCTGAAAATGACTGGACTTAAGTTACTTTTAGAGAAAAATATACTGACAGGGCTAAACTATAAAGATTGGCTGCGGAATGTCAAAATGGCTTTGACCTATGACAAATTGGGGTACGTCCTCACCGCTACGGCACCTGCTGTCCCTGGTCCCAAATCCAGTAATGCGGATAAGGAAATCCGCAAAACCTGGGATCAGATTGCGCGAAAGCCAAGTGCATCGTGCTTGCCTCGATGAACAATGAACATTAGAGGAGGCACGAGGATATGGACCTTGATGGCATATTTCTCCATACAAAGGAACTTTATGGAGAGCAATCTCGTATAGTAAGATACGAGACCTCAAAGAACTTGTTTCGAGCGAGGTTGGCTGTCGGGTCATCGGTAGGAGAACATGTCCTAAAGATGATCGGCTATATAGAAGAGCTCGCAGGCCTTGGGACGACTTTGGATAATGAGCTCTATACAGACCTTATTCTCCAGTCCCTTCCTTCCACCTACGCCCAGTTTATCCTGAACTTCAACATTCAAAGAAAAGAAGTTGAACTTCCGGAACTCCTGAACATGTTAAGGAGTGCAGAGGGCACCTTGCAGAAAGCAAGGGAAACACCCGCTATGTTTGTTGGCGGTTCATCTTCTTCCGGGTCCAAGGCTAGGGCCAAAGGAAGGAAGAAGAAGGCCGCACCCAAACCTAGAGGAGGTGTTAGTAAGGTGGGAGGGAAGGGAAAGAAAAAGTTTGCAGCACCGGTAGTTGGCCAAGATGAGTGCTTCCATTGTCACAGGAAAGGGCACTGGAAGAAGGATTGCAAGGCGTGGAACGCCAAGAACCAGGAACCGAAGCAAGCTGTGGCTTCGACTTCAGGTGTGTTTGTAATTGAGAATTGTCTGTCGATCAACTTTACTTCCCGGGTATTGGATACCAGATCAGGATCTCATATTTGCAACTCATTGCAGGCACTGAGAAACCGTAGAGTGCTGAAGGAAGGTGATATGACCCTAAAGGTTGCTAACGGAGCTAGCGTGGGAGCTGCGTCCGTCGGGGATTATCATCTAGGATTGACGAGTGGACACATTTTGGTTTTACATAACTGTTATTTTGTACCAAGCTTAACGTGTAATATCATATCAGTTTCCTTGTTATCAAATAAAGGTTATGATTTCACGTTTGTAAGAGATGTTGTCAACATCCACCTTAATCATGGTTTGATTGGGTCCGGTACATTAAATAACGGTATATATGTTTTAAACCAACTCCAAATTTTCAATGTCCAGAACACACTAAAAAGAAAGTCTCCAGATTTAAATAAAGCTTTCTTATGGCATTGTAGACTGGGTCACATCAATGAGAGAAGGTTGACTAAGTTGCATAGAGGAGGATATTTGGACTCCTTCGAATATCAAACTTATGATACTTGTCAATCTTGTCTCAAAGGAAAGATGACAAAGACTCCATTTACTGGACAAGGATTAAGAGCGAGCGAGCTCTTAGGACTCATACATAGCGATGTATGTGGTCCAATGTCTACACATGCAAGAGGTGGTTATTCCTACTTCATTACCTTTACAGATGATTTCTCTTGGTTTGGACATGTCTTCTTAATGAAGCATAAATCCGAGGCCTTTGAGAAATTCCTGGAATACAAGAGTGAAGCGGAAAACCAAACAGGCAAAAGTATTAAGACACTGAGATCTGATCGAGGTGGAGAATACTTAAGTGCCGAGTTCCTAGGTTACCTAAAAGAGAAAGGAATTCTCTCTCAGCTTACTCCTCCATACACTCCACAGCACAACGGTGTATCGGAGAGACGAAATCGAACCCTATTGGATATGGTACGATCCATGATGAGTAATGCTGAGTTACCGCGATCTTTCTGGGGATATGCGCTAGAATCAGCGACACATCTTTTGAACAGAGTTCCAACCAAAACTGTGCCTACCACACCATATCAGATGTGGAGTGGGAAAAAACCCTATCTTCAGTACCTGAAGACATGGGGATGTCCATCTTTTGTAAAAAAGCAGCATCCGGACAAGCTCGAGGCACGCTCAGTAGAGTGTAAGTTTGTGGGATATCCAAAGAACTCTACAGGGTATTGTTTCTATTACGCAGAGGAACAAAAGGTTTTTGTTTCTCGTCATGCCCGCTTCTTAGAAACTGAATTTTTAGAAAATCAGAAGAGTGGGAGCGTAGTAGAACTGGAAGAAATTCCAGAACCACAAATTGCTACTGAAAGTTTGGTAGAACCAGAGGTTCAAGAAGAACAGAACATTCCCGCACCCCTCCGCAGGAGTAGTAGGCCGTCTCATCCGCCTGTGAGATACTACGGTTTTATCATAGATGGGGATAGAGAGGATTGCATCATAGATGATGATGAACCTACTGACTTCCAGCAAGCCATCCAGAGCGGCGACTCGGTACGATGGCTAGATGCAATGCGGGCCGAAATGGAGTCCATGTACACCAACAAAGTATGGACTTTGGACTTTGCTCCAGATGGGGTAAAACCCATAGGATGCAAATGGATCTTCAAGAAAAAGATTGGTGTAGATGGACAGGTGGAAACCAATAAGGCTAGACTTGTTGCAAAGGGTTTTCGTCAAAGA
This sequence comes from Agapanthus africanus, assembly GCA_030015575.1. Classification (NCBI taxonomy): domain Eukaryota; kingdom Viridiplantae; phylum Streptophyta; class Magnoliopsida; order Asparagales; family Amaryllidaceae; genus Agapanthus; species Agapanthus africanus. The sequence goes on along the minus strand of JASDDO010000024.1, from coordinate 332,666,275 downwards.
CCTGGTTTGGACTATGACGAAACTTTTTCTCCAGTGGCTATGCTCAAATCTATTCGGGTCCTTCTTGCTATTGCTGCCTTCCATGATTATGAAATCTGGCAGATGGACGTAAAAACGGCTTTTCTGAATGGAAATTTAGAAGAGTGCGTCTATATGGACCAGCCAGAGGGTTTCAATCAGAGTGGGAGCAGCGGGAAAGTATGCAGGCTGCTTAAGTCCATTTATGGACTAAAGCAGGCATCGCGGAGTTGGAACATCTGTTTTGATGAGACAGTCAAAGAATATGACTTTATCAAAAATCCAGATGAACCTTGCATATATAGTAAAGTTGTAGCCAGAAATGTCGTATTCCTCGTCTTGTACGTGGATGACATTCTATTAATAGGAAATGACATTCCTATGCTACAATCTGTCAAAGGATTCTTGTCACACAGGTTCTCCATGAAAGACCTGGGTGATGCTTCTTACATTCTGGGGATCCGGATCTATCGTGATAGATCCAAGAGGATGTTGGGACTTTCGCAGTCCAGGTATATCGACACTGTACTGAAAAGATTCAGTATGGAAGATTCTAAGCGCGGTAATCTACCGGCTTGTCACGGAATCACCCTCTCCAAAGAGATGTCTCCCAAGACTGATTTTGAAAGGGAACGCATGTCTATTATACCCTACGCTTCTGCGGTAGGCTCTATAATGTATGCGATGTTGTGCACCAGACCAGATGTAGCTTACGCACTAAGCGTGGTAAGCCGGTATCAGTCAGACCCAGGGGAGAAGCACTGGATAGCAGTAAAGAACATTCTCAAGTACCTGAGAAGGACTAAGGAGATGTTCTTGGTTTACGGCGGAAAAGACCTCAGGTTGGAGGCCTTTGCTTATTCCGGCTTCCAGAGTGATAAGGACGATTCCAAGTCTATGTCGGGTTATGTCTTTACCCTCAATGGAGGGGCGGTGTGCTGGAAGAGCTCCAAGCAGGACACCGTTGCTGACTCGACGATGGAAGCGGAGTATATAGCTGCTTGCGATGCCGCAAAAGAAGCAATCTGGATGAAGAAATTCCTAACAGAACTTCAGGTGGTTCCTACCATAGTTGATCCAATACCTCTGTATTGCGACAACAACGGAGCTATAGCTTTAGCGAAGGAACCAAGGTCCCATCAGAAGTCCAGACACATCTTGAGGCGGTATCACCTGATCAGGGAGATTATTGATCGTCAGGAGATCGAGGTTCGGAGAGTTGCTTCAGAAGAGAACATTGCTGATCCATTCACGAAGGCCCTACCTCAGACGCAGTTCGAGAGGCTACTCGAGATCATTGGTCTTCGATATGCCAGTACATGGCCCTAGTGCAAGTGGGAGATTGTTAGTGTTTATGCCCTAGAAGGCCATTACTGTATCATACTAGTTTGTATATTACTTAATGGAAGCTTGGGATATTCACATGTATATAACAGTCTTGCTAAACATGGTAGTATGCTACTTGGTTTTTCTATCTTAATATATGAGTATACGTATTGATAGAGCTCTTAGGATCTTGCTTGACTACCAGCGTTGTGATGGCAGTCACACTAGTGGGGGCTGGGTAGTCTACAAGCACATCCTTATTCAGGTCCCTAGTCGTTGGATTATCGAGACAGGGCATCGATACTCCGGAGTAGACTAGTGTGTACGCTTCTCATCCCAGTTGGGGAGATGGTCTGTCCCACAGACGTCAGTACGTCGTACTGGAGATAGTATACAGGTGCTCGTTAGGTTACGGGTACACCGGACAGGACTCACAGGGAACTGTTGGTTGGTTTTATACCAGTCGTCAGTGAACAGTTCCCAGGTGACATGAGTACAGCATAGTCCGCACACTTGATACTGCTACTTCGCCTCGAGTGTGTCCCACTGTTCTTAGATTGCTACCCTACCACGGCTCAAAGGAGTCATGCAAACAGGTAGCAGTTGGGTGCAGTCCCGAGCACTTGGAGGCAGTGGCGGTTAGACAGGATTCGTCCTTCCCGGTATTGGGAGTTGATATCGCGCTGTGTCAGAGAGCCATTACGCAAAGTCCCTGGCCAGGGCAAGCGAGATTTACTGGTAGGTTCCACTAGTTTCTCAGGGTGTAATGGGCTTCCCTCCGACACGACTTATACCGCTATTAGGGGACTGACGCTTGCCGCCCCCTAGGCCCGATATGCGATAGTCTTGGACGAACTGACCGGACTGTATGGAGATTGTCACATCAGACTCAATAGGAGTTCGGATGGGTTTCCTCATCGGCCTTCTTATCGACATCTACCTGGGGACCGTTACGTACAGCTAGTGCCGCTTGCGGTCTGTGGTTAAACCCACTGCCATCGTAGTAGTCTAGTCTCTAGAGTTCCACACAGAGAGTTTCCTTACTCCAGGCGAAATGATATAGAGGTCGTATGGTTTTACGACAAGGGTTCGGACGCATACGTGCGTTTACGCACGTACGACTTTCGGACAGTTTTTACCAGTCGGCTTTGGTTTAAGCCAGTTACTGGTATCCGGTTATTGGATTTATACTGTCTTAAGTTTTTCCGTATTTTTGCGGAAAGGAGAGGCGTTCTCGTAATTGTGCGAGAAGCTTCTAGAAGATGGTGACTAAGGAGGTTTACGTGTCATATGCATTAATTGGGTTTAGTGAGTCATGAGGGTGATTCATACATATCATTAATGCATAGTAAATGCTTAATGAGTCATGGTTGTGAATCACTATTGGATATTTATGAAACTTGATTATTCATCATTTGGTTTTCTTTTATTGATGAAATTTAAAGTTTCATATATATTATGATAACTTACTATTCTCACTTGATAATTATCATCATCTTCTCTCTCCTCAAGCTCTCCCTCTTCAAAGACTAATCCTCCCCTCTCATGAGTTGAGTACAAGGATTAGTAAGACTAAACAATCCATAACCATCACTCTATCTCAATCTATCTTCTTTGATTAGCAATCCAAGAAGGTTAGTTGCCTCAAGTTTAGAGGCTAAGCTTGGAGTTTTGCTCTCGGGTGGATCGTCTACTACAAAGAGAAGGCCGAGGAGGACAAGGAGATCGTAAGGACGAAGGAGTTGGTTCATTAGGTATAATCCCTAAACACAGTAGTTTAGAAACACTTTGTGTTTGGTTATTTATAGTTTAGCTTCGATTCAAGCGGTTAGTCGATGTTCGTTCACTAAACAAGTTCGTTTTTGAAAATTCCGCCTCCCCATAAGTATTGGGGCGTTGTACATCGACTTACAAATGCCCCCCCACCGTTGCGCTCACGTGGCCCACATGTGAGTGCAGCGGTGGCAACATTTGCGCCTTTGGATCAACTCAGAAGTTGAAACAGCATCTCAATGCCTATAAATAGGACCTTTGGCCTTTGAGATGATTTCTATTCATCTTCTTCCTTCTGAGAATTTTTATTCTCTTGCAGAGCATAGCTCTTTGGCTTAAGAACTTTCTTAAAGACAGAACTCTGTCAAAATCTTAGGTAAAGATTAAATCTTTTAATAATCTAGGGTTTCACCCATTAACAGAACTTTGCTCTTCATAGATCTTTGATCTAAAGAAAACCCTTTTAGGGTTTCATTAACAGAGCTTTGCTCTCTTGGAATCATAGGTCTAAAGAGATTTTTCTTGGGGTTTCTTAACCCATTACCAGAGCTCTGCTCTATTCTAGATTTATTAACCTTTCATAAAGAACTTTTAAGAGTTTGTTCATGGATCTTAACGATCATGGAATTTTATTCCATTAAAATTTTTATTTTAAATTTTTCTCGTGGTTATTCCATCATTTCTTCAGAGCAAGGCTCTTCAGGAATTTTTTTTCCTTCATCATAAGACTTTGACAGATGTCACTCTATCATAGAGCACTGCTCTCAAGGAGAGATTTACTCCTTATCCCGAGGGGTTCTCATTTAATGAGAATCAATTGAGGATTTCCTCATTTAATTGAAAGTCTCATCAAATGATGAGGCTGTTTTATTAATGAGGAACTGTCATCTAGATTTTGTGGGTCCCCCTTTGGTCCCCTTTTTACTGCATTGCAGTGTGATACAAATTTAAAGTACATAGTGACAGCACTTAAACTGTAGCATTGGCGGCTGACAATTTGTTCTTTTCCCGCGCAGGTACTATGTATTTCGACACTTCTTTCCCGTTTGTCCGCTCGGAAGGCGGGTTCCCCAAAGCGCCTGTAGACCGAGAGGTTCTTGCGCTAATCAAAGATCATTACCCGGATCAAAAGAGTCTTTATCTATAGGGTAGATGGTACGATCAGATTATTAGAGGCCGCCGGAGCTTTTCTTGTGCGACACCCTCGGAATCTATCTCTGCAATCCCTTATGCAGATGCACCCCCGATAAACTATACTGTGGAGGAGGTAAATTGGTCTTCAGAAGGTCTCCTTCGACCTTCTATAGCCGCAATACCCGTGCAGCCGCCGGTAACTTTGGACACTTTAGGACAACGCATATGTCAGGGTGAGTCGCGCCCTTGGGGACAGCCCTACAACATATGACTAACTCCCCGTCACCCAGTCGGATACCTGCAGTGGGCCCGATATATTTTATCGGCGAAGAAGTCACAGCTACTGAAGCTCGAATTGTACCCTGCGATCTACGCTTCCTTGCTCCAATATTCTGCACCTCCTACATGGTGGGTCAAGGCGTTTCTAGAGCAATGGAACATTCCGACCCACACCTTCCTCTTATTTGATTGAGAAGTCTTTATTTCCTTAGAGGAATTTGCCGAGGTCTCTGGTTTACCCGTTAGAGGAGAGCATTACGAGGAGTTGCTTCCTCCAGATGAGTATATTTTTGCCACCAAATCAGTGGTAATGAGTCTTACCCCAGAGAACACCATTCAACACCAGTTCCCAAGTATGATAAAGGTGTTGAATATGTATGAGAGCCACTTTCTCGAATCCGGAGGCCGCGGGGTTACTTTTATGGATTTTGTCGCTCGTTTTCTCCATACGGAAATTTTATCGCGACAAGGTGAAAAGTTTGCCAAACTTGATGATCCTTTCGGCTTTGGCTTGGATCGCCGGCCAATATTGGAAGCCGATCAAAAGGATTTCTTTCTTCCAAACGTCGCGATCGTCCCCTTTTCGGAAATTGCCGCTTCGGGCGTCGATGATGGAGCGTTCTTTCTAGGGTTTCTCGGTTTATGGTTAAGCTGGTTCGCACTTCCCATGCACCCTCGCAACATGAGTCCGTCTGTTTTCTACCCCGCGCATCGAATGGTTGCCGGAATACAAGTGGCCATCGGGATTGCCGGGTTAGCCCACCTGTATCACGGCCTCAGCTTGGCAGCGCATACTACTAAGCCAGGGGTGCAGCTCGCCAACTTCTCAATGCATTATTTCACCTCATGGATAGAGTTGTACGTGCTTGGGGTCTTCGGTATCCACAGAAGACCTTCCTTTTATGACAGATGTAAGTTCCCACGGATAATGCGGCTAGTGGACGCATCCATCGTAAGTCCGACACCGTAGGAAGTGTTCATATCATAATATAACATTATTATATTCCCCATTTCTAGTCATTTTACAAATAAACATGTGCTTTTGACCCATGTCTGCTACTTAGTTGCAGGTTACATGTTCTTGGAATAAAAACAGTGAAATTGATGAAAAAGATGATACAAAGTGAGACTACGACCGATAAATGGTGGAATCTTGATCGTGCCCACATCTTGAGGAATATTGAAGATCAATTAACAAGTTCACAAAGAACCGAGGCAGCGCAAGGTACAAGACTTCGTCACGAAGCAAAGGTAAAAGTCTACTACAATTATTCACTGTGGAATCTGGAAGAGAACTAGAAGCTTACCTGAGAAACAAAGTGAAGAAAAAGAAGAGAAAAGCCAGAAGAACATAACCAAAAAAACTGAGCCCATGATCCTCCCATTTGGCCGTGGAATCGCGGCCAAATGGGCCCTATGGCCGTGGTTCCGCGGCCGTCTATTGCTCGTGTCGGTGGAGATTCTGGGGCGGTGCGCGGATCGTTGACTAGGTCTATTTCTTAGGGAGTATTTTTGTAAAATCAGATATAACGCGATTGTAACCTAGGGTTTCTATGAATCTATAAATAGGAACCCTAAATCTTGTATAAGGTCATGCCTCTTTTCATTTCATAAATTCAGATCTGTACTGTGTTGATGTTTGGAGAGTGCCATCAATAAAAATTAGTAAGTTTCTTTATTTTCATTGCCTTAGTTTACTTTTAATTTAGAATGTCATTAAATTCCCTAATGAGCGAGTAGTCTCCTCGCTTGTTAGGGTTAGCTTTAGGGAAAGGTTTGAGAGATGAACTCTCTCACCCCTTTCTTGCCCCATCACACATAATAATTAGAACTTTATGCATACACGCACACACCGCTCCCTGCGGCACCTTACCCCTAGAGGTAACTGTGATACCGTAGTATAAGTGACCGGTTGTGTATGTTTTCCATGGATGTTAGGGTAAGGATTGATAAAGGAAGGATAAGAACCTAGAGGAAGAAATACCGTTTCTTCCCGATGGTACTAATCTCTTTTATTGATAATTACCATAACACCTAATAGATCTAAAATAGGGTATTGAAAGCGGTGAGGAAACATTCAATCTCCCAACTTACCCTAGACCTAACCCGAGCAAGACTTAGATCTAGATAATCTTTGTATAAATCAATTTAGGTTTTATAAATAATCAATCCGACACCCATCGGAATTAACTCGTTAGAGCGATTAGGAAAACACAAAATCCCTGTGGACCGACCCGTACTCACCGGCTAGCTACCAAGCGACGCCGTTCTTGTTTGCGGTTTAGAAATATTTTTGATCATAATTCTTTGAGAAAAATCAAATGGCGCCGTTGCCGGGGATGGCGTAAAATTTCGTTTTTGCCATTTCGGGTTGATATAAATTAAAAATCATAAAAACAGAAAATAAAAAAATTATAAAATTTTTATCATTTATTGTTTGAAGGGTATTTTTTTGTGAATCTTTACAGGATCGACGGATCTGGAAAAATCCAGAGAGAGAAACAGAAAAATAAAAATCTGAACAACAGAGGAACGTCAATCCAGAGGGGCGCAGAAATTTTTGGGAACCAATCCTCACATCATACCGCGGAACCGCGGTCGGGGAGGCCTTCTGGCGGCGGAACCGCCGCCGCTTTGTTGACTCAGCGCGTGAAAAAATTCTTGGGAACAGAACGATCTAGCACACCGCGGAACCGCGGCGGGAACCTCATTTTAGCGGCGGAAGTGCCACGAGTAGGTGACGTCACCCTCTGGAAAAAGCGCTGTAATTTCTCTTTCTCTCTCCTCTATAGATTTTCCTGCAGGATTCTTTGCGCTAAAAAATCTCTCCCCCTTCCAATAACAAATCTTGTGCATGATTCTTTGCGTCGCGCTTAAGATAAAAAATTGATTGCAAGTGATTTTTTCTGTTTTGCATAACTTTAATCGGACTTTAAGGGGCTTGAGACCAATCTATATTGGGTGGGGATTTCATCACCCTTCCCAGGACCCCAAAAATCACATATGGCATTTGCATTGACCAATCTTTAATTAAAAAATACTAGACTCAGTCCTAAGGACGTCGCGCTCAATAGGACAGAGGACTAGTTGTAGGCATCGGCCGTTAATCCTAACCTGACAGTGCCGTGTCTAGGCAAGTGTGTCTAAAGCGAGTGGTTACTTAATTAGGGCCACTACTTGTAGTGGAGAGCCTCCCACTCACCTGGCACTTACCTGGCCGCAATAGGCGGTGAAGAGGCGGTTTGAGATCCTATTTCTAGCCCTTTGGAACAGTTAGGAGCTGTCTAGCTGACCTAGGTGACCCTAGATCTAGGCCTGATTGTGCATTTCTGGATGATTGCATTTTTGTCTAAGCCCTTTATCAAAAATATTTTTTGCAAACAGTTCCAAATAAAAAGAAAAAGAAAAAAAAAGGATTTTTTTTTATAAAAACTTGCAACTTGTCGATTAAAGTCCGTGCACCCCACCACCACCCACTTTCTTCTAATTGACATTTTCTTACCCCCACATTCTGTTTTTCACCTTTTTGACTACACTACCTCTTTAGTGTATGTCACTTTGGACTAGGGACACTAGCGTCCGATTAGTCCGTGTTTCGTTGGTACCGACCGACGAACCTTTCGACTCTGAAGTCGAAATTCCTTCCATTTGCTTACCTCCACCTTCAAATTCTTCTTTCGAAGGTATGTCGAAATATAATCCCAACAACACCTAACCCACGGGACTGATTCCACCTCCGTTAGGTGCGAATAACCCGAATCACCCGCTTGTTGAAGCGCCCCAACGGATCACGCTCCAGGATCTCTTCTACCCTGTCCGCACCTCCTTACCTACCTGTCTTTCACCCCCACCGGCAAATGGGGACAATTTTGAGATAAAACCCCACTTCATCAATATGCTGCCAAAATTTCACGGATTGGAATCCGAAGATGCCTATATCTTTATCAACAAATTCCAAAACGTTTGCGCCATGATGAAGACAACCCAATTATCAGATGATGCTATAAGGCTAAGGGTCATTCCTTTCATCTTATGCGACTTAGCCGAGAAGTGGTTATACAGCACAACATCACATTCAATTAGAAATTGGGACGAGTTTGTTAAAGCTTTTCTTAAAAAGTTTTATCCTCATCACAAGACCGCGAGAATTCGCAATGAGATTATACAATTTTCCCAGCTTCCTTCCGAACAATTTTGGAAGTGTTTTGAAAGATTCAAAGACCTACTCGTTCAATGCCCTCACCATGGGATCGAAAATTGGCAACTTTGCCAAACATTATACGAGGGATTGAACCCGGCAACGAAGCAGTTGCTAGAAACCATTTGTCAAGATCACTTTCTAACCAAATCTAGTGAGGAAGCGTGACAGTTTCTCGAAGATCTTAGTGAACAAACAATTCAGTGGGAGAGCACAAAGACCACCTCATCTTCTTCTATTGGTCAATCTAGGGCAGGCATACATCAATTAGATATGTCGATTGCTATGAAGGCCGAGATGGCCGCACTTATGAAAAAGATAGAAGCCATTGAGACCAAAATCTCATCGTCTTCTCCTGCCCCTTCTTTACCCCCACGAACTGTTTGTGCTTGTTGTTCGGATCCATCACACCTTACCGAAGAGTGTCCTTACAATCCACCTGTTCAAGGACAAGATCAAGTCAATGCTGCCTTTCAGCAATGACAATGAAATGTTCCTTACTCTTCGACTTATAATCCGGGTTGGAGGAGTCACCCAAATTTTGCTTGGAATCAAAATCAACGATTCCAAGGAAACAAAAACTTCCAAAGGCCTCCTCCTCCACAACAACAAGCACCCCAACAAACTCAATACCAGTAACCTTTTCAACCACAACCTTATCCAAATCAAATGAACAATTTTGTTCAACCAAATGATGATAAGGTTATTTCGCTAGAAAAAGTCTACATGCATTTCTCAAACAATCTACAGAATCCACAGCAAGGTTGGAAAATTCCATCCAGTCTTTGGTGCACAATAATGCTTCATACGATCAAAGCATCAAATCTATTGAGGCACAAATTGCACAACTAACTGTTGCGTTGAGCGAGAGAGAAAAGGGAAAGCTTCCATCTCAACCATTGCCAAATCCCGGTCACACACACAACGCACATGAATATCAAAATCATAATTTAAATGCGGTGACCACGTTGAGATTTGGAAGAGTGTTGCAAAATAACGTGGGTATTAGTGATGATACCCCCGCCGGTGGTTCTTCTTCTTCTTCTTCTTCTTCTTCTCCATCTTCTCCATCTTCTTCACCTTCATCTTCTTCGCTAGTGCCTACTCTTCATTCTTCAAAAGGCTCTTCTTCTCATCCGAACGGACCCACTTCACTTCACGAAAACACCCACAATAGGATCCGTTCCAACTACACATTCTACTCCACAGACATTGGACTCAACAGCTTTTCAAAATGCTCCATTTCCAAACAGGTTGAGTCCCAATAAACCAACTCCACAAATGGAGAAGATTGTAGAGTTATTTAAACAGGTTAGCATAAATATACCTCTCTTCGATGCAATCCAACAAGTCCCTTCGTACGCGAAAATCTTAAAGGGCTTATGCTCCTCGAAGAGAAAGTCTCAAATACCCAAGAAAGTGCTAGTGGCTAGTGCGGTGAGCAATGCTATTAACCAACCTCAACCCTTACCCCAAAAACAAAAGTACCCTGGCTGTCCTACGATTTCAATAACAATTGGGGATAAGAAAATCAATCGAGCACTTTTAGATCTTGGGTCTAGTGTTAACCTGCTTCCCTACTCCGTGTACGAGTAATTAGGGGTTGGAGAGTTGAAACCCACTCGTTGTACTCTCCAAATGGTTGATCGATCAATCACCCATCCTAGGGGTGAGTTAGAGGATGTGTTGATCAAAGTTGGGGATTTCATATTCCCCGATGATTTTATTGTTATGGACACACAACCTGTTGCTAACCCACGGAACCAAATTCCGGCGATTTTCGGTCGATCATTTTTGGCCACTTCCAATGCCGTAATAAATTATCGCAATGGTTCCATGACTCTATCCTTCGGGAAGACGTCTAGTGAGTTCAATATTTACAAGTTAGGAAGTCTGCCCCCCATGCCTAAAACTAGTACACGAGAAGTTTGCTCTATTTACGAAATCACGCAGGAGGACTGTGAGCTTGAAAGATTTCTGTTTGATGAAAACAATTTTGACGCCACTAGTGCGTCCCTCCTTGAATCTACCACAGTTGACACAACCGATATTGATTATGAATGTTTGACTTTTTCGGATGATTTTGACGACTCACCGCTCGAATATGAGTCTTTTGAATTTTTGGATGAGTTAGTTGAACCATCCGAATCGGTTGTTTGCTGTGATTTCGAACCTGTGTTGGATTCCTTTGAGTTCGAGGTAGATTTCCCAATTTTGCCTATGATTGTTTCGCCTCCGAAACTCGAACTAAAGCCCTTGCCGTCTCACCTTAAATATGCTTACCTAGGTGAGAATGAGACCTTTCCCGTTATCATATCGGCTTCTCTAGCCCTCGAGCAAGAGAAAGCCCTTTTAATGGTCTTACAAGATAAGCGTCAAGCTTTCGGCTGGACTATGGCGGACATCGAGGAGATTAGTTCCCTTATAATTGAATATCATATGCATATGATGGATGATGCCAAGTCGATAAAGGATCCATAGAAACATCTTGGGGATAGTGTGGATAGTCAACCTTCTTCTTTAGAAGTTGAACAACCCTCTTTTCTTTTAATAAGCTACGAGAATGCCAATATCCACTGATTGCTGATCATTCACATTCTCGTTTTGATTCATCACCACCTCCTATCTATTAACTTCCACACTTTCCATACCACCACTTCTATCTTCCCCAATTCTTTTTGGATCGGTACAACATGTTCTTCCACCAACCGATACTCTATACAGATAAATTTTTTGACCGATTGGTGTTGATGTTTGGTCTTTGCAAAGTTTGGCAGTGACGTCTAACATTGTTTCAATGAAGTTGGGGGGGGCTTTATATATATATATATATATATTTTTTAACAATAATAAATTTTTTTTATAAATAAATAAACAGGGGAGTGCCGACATTCTCAACCTTCTTGGTGTAGCATGACAGTGAGGACACTATCAAGGTTAAGTTTGGGGGTATGCTCGGTAAGCCTTCTTCCTTTGCATTCATATGTATATTTTTTTGCATTTGCATACTTATTTTAAAACCCAAAAAAAATTGAAAATTTAAAAAATTATAAAAATTAAAGTATTCAATTTTGGCCATAATTGACTTGAGTTTGACAAAAAAGGTTAACTAGCTAAGAACAACTAGATCTTAGATTTAGGAAATTAAAAACCCTAAAAATAACCTTTTTAAAAGTTTAACGGTAGAAAGTATATGTCTTTATAGTTTATTTAGAAATAGGAAAATTTTCGAGTTGACTTCTTGGGCTCAGTTAAAACAAGGGAAGGGTATTGATATTTTTATTAAAGTATAAGTTTGAAAAATAATTTCTAAGCTTAAGTCTAGATTCTGAAAATATATACCCTACAAATTGCACAAACACGAACACTTGGAATAATAGAAGAGACCTTGAAATGCTCTTGTCTAAAGTCCTTAGTACTAAGAAAATAAAATAAAAAAAATTCAAGTGTGAATAAAGAGATAATAAAAAAAAATGAACACTGGTTTTTGTGATTACTTAAGGCTGCATTAGTAGAAAAAATATTTAGCGAGGGTGCTTCATCACCTAGTGCCTTAGACCAACTGGTTTGGGAGTCACTGCTAAAGCCTTAGGTGTTGCAAGACTAGGAATTACGCTTTAATGTGCAAACACATCTTTTAATCGGTTGTTGCTACCTCAAGAAGTATTAACGATCGCATGAAGGATGTGTGAGCGAAATTCATCTAAAAATTCACCAATTAAGAAGTGCTTCGGAAAACGGACAAGAGTATGATTGCTTGATTTGAATTTCCAAGTGTAGGGATGATATCTACACACAAGTAGGGGTATGTGATTGGGGTTTAGATAAGAGATATGAATGAAGAATAGGACTTGTATCTTTAGTAGAGATGATAAAAATTCCTAAGTTAAGATAGAACCCTAGAAGGAAAACTTTAGAGATGCCAAAAGCTAAGTAAGTCTGCAGAACATATATAATCTTAAGTTAAATGATAAGGAAGCGTGAAGAATATGGGTGGATAATTTATGAGTCGAAGATAATAGAATTCCTTGTTGGAAAACCTAATTGGAGAATAAAAATCGATAGGCCAAATTGATAAGATTTTGTGGGTAGTATCCGCTGAAAACCGTCAGGAGACAACACTCCTCCTACTAGGGACACCTAGAGGTTTAACGGCTTGTTGCACGAGCTCAGCGCAATCGCGTTTCCCTGCGAAAGTGAGGTTAGGATTTTGTTGAGAATAAAAACTAGGTTTGCTCGAGGACGAGCAAAAGATAAGTTTGGGGGTATTTGTTCATATCATAATATTGCATTATTATATTCCCCATTCCTAGTCATTTTACAAATAAACAGGTGCTTTTGACCCATGTCTGCTACTTAGTTGCAGGTTACAGGTTCTTGGAATAAAAACAATGAAATAGATGAAAAAGATAATACAAAGTGAGACTACGACCGATAAATGGTGGAATCTTAATCGTGCCCACATCTTGAGGAACATTGAAGATCAATTAACAAGTTCACAAAGAACAGAGGCAGCGCAAGGTTCAAGACTTCGTCACGAAGCAAAGGTAAAAGTCCACTACAATTATTCACTGTGGAATCTGGAAAAGAACTAGAAGCCTACCTGAGAAACAAAGTGAAGAAAAAAGAAGAGAAATGCCAGAAGAACATAACCAGAAAAACTGAGCCCATGATCCTCCCATTTGGCCACGGAACCGCAGCCAAACAGGCCCTATGGCTGCGGTTCCGCGGCCGTCTATTGCCCGTGTCAGTGGAGATTCTGTGGCGGTGCGCGGATCGTTGACTAGGTCTTTTTCTTAGGGGGCATTTTTATAAAATCAGATGTGACGCGATTGTAACCTAGGGTTTCTATGAATCTATAAATAGGAACCTTAAATCTTGTATTAAGTCATGACTCTTTTCATTTCATAAATTCAGATCTGTACTGTGTTGATGTTTGGAGAGAACCATCAATAAAAATTAGTAAGTTTCTTTATTTTCATTGCCTTAGTTTACTTTTAATTTAGAATGTCATTAAATTCCCTAATGAGCGAGTAGTCTCCTCGCTTGTTAGGGTTAGCTTTAGGAAAAGGTTTGAGAGATGAACTCTCTCACCCCTATCTTGCCCCATCACACATAATAATTAGAACTCCATGCATACACGCACACACCGCTCCCTGCGGCACCTTACCACTAGAGGTAACGGTGATACCGTAATATAAAGGACCGGTTGTGTATATTTTCCATGGAGGTTAGGGTAAGGATCGATAAAGGAAGGACAAGAACTTAGAGAAAGAAACACCGTTTTTTCCCGATGGTACTAATCCCTTTTATTGATAATTACCATAACACCTAATAGATCTAAAATAGGGCATTGAAAGCGGTGAGGAAACATTCAATCTCCCAACTTACCCTAGACCTAACCCCAGCAAGACTTAGATCTAGATAATCTTAGTATAAATCAATTTAGGTTTTAGAAATAATCAATCCGACACCCATCGAAATTAACTCGTTAAAGCGATTAGGAAAACACAAAATCCCTGTGGACCGACCCATACTCACCGGCTAGCTACCAAGCGACGCCGTTCTTGATTACGGTTTAGAAATATCTTTGATCATAATTCTTTGAGAAAAATCAAATGGCGCCGTTGCCGGGGATGGCGTAAAATTTCCATTTTGCAGTTTCGGGTTGATATAAAATAAAAATCATAAAAACAGAAAATAAAAAAATTATAAAATTTTTATCATTTATTGTTTGAAGGGTATTTTTTTGTGAATCTTTGCAGGATCGACGGATCTGGAAAAATCCAGAGAGCGAAACAGAAAAATAAAAATCTGAACAACAGAGGAACGTCAATCCAGAGGGGCGCAGAAATTTTTGGGTACCAATCCTCACATCATACCGCGGAACCGCGGTCGGGGAGGCCTTCTGGCGGCGGAACCGCCGCCGCTTTGTTGACTCAGCGCGTGAAAAAAATTCTCGGGAACAGACCGATCTAGCAGACCGCGGAACCGCGGTGGGAACCTCAATTTGGCGGCGGAAGCGCCGCGAGTAGGTGACGTCACCCTTTGGAAAAAGCGTTGTAATTTCTCTTTCTCTCTCCTCTGTAGATTTTCCTGCAGGATTCTTTGCGCTTAAAAATCTCTCCCCCTTCCAATAACAAATCTTGTGCATGATTCTTTGCACCGCGCTTAAAATAAAAAATTGATTGCAAGTGATTTTTTCTGTTTTGCATAACTTTAATCGGACTTTAAAGGGCTTGAGACCAATCTATATTGGGTAGGGATTTCATCACCCTTCCCAGGACCCTAGAAATCACATAAGGCATTTGCATTGACCAATCTTTAATTAAAAAATACTAGACTCAGCCCTAAGGACGTCGCGCTCAATAGGATAGAGGACTAGTTGTTGGCATCGACCGTTAATCCTAATCTGACTTTGCGGTGTCTAGACGAGTGTGTCTAAGGCGAGTGGTTACTTAATTAGGGCCACTATTGGTAGTGG
The DNA here is from genome assembly GCA_030015575.1 of Agapanthus africanus. NCBI lineage: Eukaryota > Viridiplantae > Streptophyta > Magnoliopsida > Asparagales > Amaryllidaceae > Agapanthus > Agapanthus africanus. The sequence goes on along the minus strand of JASDDO010000024.1, from coordinate 332,651,063 downwards.
AGAGCCTCCCACTCACCTGGCACTTACCTGGCCGTAATAGGCGGTGAAGAGGCGGTTTGAGGTCCTATATCTAGCCCTTTGGAACAGTTAGGAGCTGTCTAGCTGACCTAGGTGACCCTAGATCTAGGACTGATTGTGCATTTCTGGTTGATTACATTTTTGTCTAAGCCCTTTATCAAAAATCTATTTTGCAAACAGTTCCAAATAAAAAGAAAAAGAAAAAAAGGAATTTTTTATATAAAAACTTGCAACTTGCCGCTTAAAATCCGTGCACCCCACCACCACCCACTTTCTTCTCATTGACATTTTCTTACCCCCACATTCTGTTTTTCACCTTTTTGACTACACTACCTCTTTAGTGTATGTCACTTTGGACTAGGGACACTAGCGCCCGATTAGTCCGTGTTTCGTTAGTACCGACCGACGAACCTTTCGACTCCGAAGTCGAAATTCCTTCCATTTCTTTACCTCCACCTTCAAATTCTTCTTCCGAAGGTATGTCGGGATATAATCACAACAACACCTAACAACGGGACAGATTCCACCTCCGTTAGGTGCGAATAACCCGAATCACCCCCCTGTTGAAGCGCCCCAACGGATCGCGCTCCAGGATCTCTTCTACCCTGTCCGCACCTCCTTACCTACCTGTCTTTCACCCCCACCGGCAAATGGGGACAATTTTGAGATAAAACCCCACTTCATCAATATGCTGCCAAAATTTCACGGATTGGAATCCGAAGATGCCTATATCTTTATCAACAAATTCTAAAACGTTTGCGCCATGACGAAGACAACCCAATTATCAGATGATGCTATAAGGCTAAGGGTCATTCCTTTCACTTTATGCGACTTAGCCAAGAAGTGGTTATACAGCACAGCATCACATTCAATTAGAAATTGGGACGAGTTTGTTAAAGCTTTTCTTAAAAAGTTTTATCCTCATCACAAGACCGCGAGAATTCGCAATGAGATTATACAATTTTCCCAGCTTCCTTCCGAACAATTTTGGAAGTGTTTTGAAAGATTCAAAGACCTACTCGTTCAATGCCCTTGTTCTCCTCCGAAAGACGGCGCACAAGACTGCGAAGTCCTAGCGGTGAGATTCGGGGCAGATGCTATATGGTTTTACCCGTCCACCTCTCCGAAGATGCCAAGTGGATTTATGGTGCCGTGTATCAGAGGTTTAGACGGATGCGGCCGATGTAGCAGACTTTGTCAGATTCCCCCTCGCTTGAGGGGTTTTTGATTGTGGGGATGCTCTTCCTTGCAGGCGCTAGCCCCTGCAATTAATTACGCTATCGCATCGCGGTAACAACTTTCTCCTTCTGCAGAATTTCACTTCGGGTCGTGTGTGTTTGTTTTGTTTGTGATTGCCCGTAGATTGTACACGGAGACTAAGTGATGCCGTCGCCCGTAGGACGTGGATTAGTCCAAATCTGTATTTACTTAGATTTGGGTCTGGTGTTTTATTTAAGGATACGTTAGCCATGTTTAGGCTAAGATCGACTTAAACGTTCGTTAAGGATACGTTAGTTTGATTTGAGACTAAGATCAACTTAACTGGATCGTTTGGATCCGACAAAAGAGCAATTGGCTCTATTGTTTAGTTTAATGACGTTGCGGTCGATAGGTAGTTTAAGGACGTCGCGGTCCATATTCCAGTTTAGGGACATGGTGGTCCATATTCTAGTTTAGGGACATGGTGGTCCATAGGTAGTTTAAGGACGCTTAAGTCCGTGGGTTTAAGGACCCCACAGTCCGTGTTTTAGTTTAAGGGCGCATAAGTCCGTGGGTTTAAGGACCCCACAGTCCGTGTTTTAGTTTAAGGACGCATAAGTCCGCGGGTTTAAGGATCCCACAATCCGTGTTTTAGTTTAAGGACGCATAAGTCCGTGGGTTTAAGGACCCCACAGTCCGTGTTAATGTGTGATTGTTGGGACCCGTCACCTCTCTGACGTCGTTGAAGGATTACAATGATAGGAGTCAAAGGAGTTCGGAAATGTACCCTCGAACCGGATATAAATTGATTTAGGAAAGCAGCTGTGCTCAGTCAATTTAATTTGAGGACTTACGACCATGATTGGGCTAAGTCCAGTTGAAAAATATTCAACGCTTTTATTTGTTTTTGGTCTATTAGACCTGTGCTAGGGCTTTGCCCATGTTTAACAATGCATAGCATTACTTTCTTTTTTTGTTTGGGCTCTGCCCATAAAGGATGAAGAGCATCAATTTTTTTTGGGCTCTGCCCATTTATAAATGATGCAAAGCATCAATTTTACTTGGGCTCTGCCCATTTATTGCTTTGCAATTTATTTTGGCCTACTAGGCCTTTTTGATTTGGGACTGGCCCTTTAGTAAAAGAAATCTATTGCATTTGTAAAAGAAATGTATTGCATTTGTCAGGCGCTTTGCGCTAATCACTGAGCGCAAGCGCTTGTGGTGATGACACGCGTCACACAAGCGCAATGCGCTGCGCCAGTACGCTGCGCTTGCGTTGCTGACACGTGGCGCGCTGTGGTGAGTTGCGCCAATTTCAGAGAGCAAGGCTCTTTCTTAAAGCGCATAGCGCAAGTGATTCAGATGCTGACACGTGGCGCTCTCTGGTGGCTTGCGCCAACCTAAGTGCTCAACAGTGCAGTTTTGCAAGTGCATGGCACTATTAACTTGAGAATCTTTTAGATTCCAGAACCAATGGTTCATAAAAAAGTGCAAAGCACTGTTTGATTTCTTGATCTAATTTAGATCAAAGAAAACAAGTTTTTTCTTGTTTTTCTTCTTTCAGAGAACCATTGGTTCATAAAAAAGTGCAAAGCACTTATTATTATTTGAAGATCATTGATCTTGTTCTCAGATCAATGATCTATTAGAAGAAATTCTTCTATTTTAAAGGTTTTTACCTCTCTTTTTCTTGAAATTTCTTCAGAGTTCTCTCTGTTTTGAGGTTCTCAATTTCTCACAATGTTGATCCTTTTAATTTGGGGTCTAAGGGCCTTTATATAGTGCCCATAAATTTGTTAAATTTGTTAAAGAGATCTTTCTCTAAGTGATTTAGGGAATTTTCCCCGCCGTTGGATCTTTGATCCAAGGGCCTCTGTTTTACAGATGGAAATCTTCTTGTTTTAACAAGAACAGAAAAATCTTGCTAGAATTTCATTCTGTTTGGCGTAAACGCTCCAGCGCGTGACACGTGTCAAGCAACGCAGAGCGCAGCACAACAGCGCGTGACACGTGTCGCGCAGCGCACGGCGTAGCGCAACTGCGCTGGCACGTGTCGCGCAGTGCATTTGCGCTGACACGTGTCGCGCAGCGCACGGCGCAGCGCAACTGCGCTAGCGCATCTGTACTGACACGTGTCGAGCAGCGCACGGCGCAGTGCATCTGTGTTGACACGTGTCGCGCAGCGCAGCGCTTGCGCAACTGAAGTGTCGCTTCCTTTAATTTTGTTTTAAATAGAGATTTGCTTTGATTGGGCGCGCTGCCTTTGGCGCTGCGCTGGCGTATCAGCTTTCGACAACTGGCGCGTTGCGCGCAGCGCAAAGAATTTGACGCGTTGCTTCGAATTTTGAAATTCAAACAGAGCTTTGATCTGATTGGGGGAAACAAATGCCCCCCACCGTTGCGCTCACGTAGCGCGCACGTGAGTGCAGCGGTGGCAAGATCTTGGCCATTGGATCAATGTGAAAGGTTCCTAGGCACCCCAAGGAGGTCTCACAAGGCATCAACCATGCCAATTTGAAAATTTACGGTGCCAAGAGACCCTAGACCAGATCGTTAACTAGATTTTTTGGCGAAAAAGAAACTAGTTTACAACTAAACTAAAGGAACGGAAATACAACCTTTGTAGATCCATTTCTCCACCTCCATAGCTCCATGATGAAGTCCTCTCCGCTGTCCAAATCGAACCATGGCTCTTGCATCGGCTTCATCGGAGAAAAAGCGGGCTAGGTCATCGACGACTATGCCGAAGATGATCTACGTCGAGGCATCACTAGATCAAGCTCCACCTTCACCAAGCCTTGAAAACTTGTGAAGGAAACACCCTATACTACTTGGCAAGAGGTAGAGGATGAAGAAATAGGAAGTGGGTTCACTTTAGAATTGGATTTCTCACATGATTTCATCACTTGCCATTGATGAGGCAAGCTTTTCTTCTTTGAAGATGAAGAAGAAGAAGATGATAATATTATGATAAGTCTTTTTAAAAAGGATAAATGATATGAATACTTATCATAAAAAAACCCTAGTTAAGTGTAGAGAATAGACCATGGTTTGTTTAAATGGTTAGGGTTAAGAATGAAGACAAGAATGGTGACTAAGTCAAACCTTCATGAATCTTCAACAAACAAACAAACAAAGCCACCATTCTTTTTTTTAACTTTTCCAAAACAAACAAATAAATAAATAAATAAATAAATAACATAATCAAAACCCTAATCATTAACTTAACCATGGTTTAATCTTTACACTTAACCAAGTTAACATGTATCATCAAACATGATACAATCAAGTGCACAAAAGTATATCACATATACAACTTGTGAACTTCAAGTGAGAAAATCCATTTAAGTGAACCTATATTAGTTAATGTAAAGTGATATATCAAATATATAATTATACATTAAATCACTAAATCAACACTTGATTTAACGACCCGGTCATATCGCATATAACCGACTAATATCAATAGTAACAACTTATCGAATCAACACTTGATCCGATAACCCGGCTATAACGCATATAACCGATAAATGTTACAAATCGCGAGAATCGAATACAGTATCACATACTGGTATTATTCTCGGTCCCGCACATATCTCATATACGCTCCTATTTCATTTCGCTTGAGCCAGGAAACCTCTGTGTAGGACTCTAAAGACTCGTCAATACGCCGGCAGCAGATGATGATCATATCAAGCACCCACAAGCCGCAAGCGGTCTGCTAAACGTAACGGCCACCCGGGTATTGAGCGATCAGAAGATCGACGAGCAAGCCCGCTCACACTCCAGTGAATCCAACCAGTAACACTACCGTACAGTCCGGTCTCGTCGTCTGATATGTCGCATATCTCGCCCAGGGGTGGTAAACGTCAGACCCCAATAGCTCGATAAGTCATGTCGATATGAGGTTTATAACAATTCGAGAAACTACTGGTAACACTTACCAGTAAATCTCAGCAACCCTGGCCAGGGATTTCCGGTTATAGCCAATCGAACACAATGCAACATCAACTCCCTATACCGGGAGAGACGGATCCCCTCCTATCGCTCATTGCCTCCATGTGACTCGGGACTGTACCCAAAAACCACCGTTTTGCATGCCCTCTTGGACGTGGTAAGGTGGAAATCAAAGCACAGTGGGAACCACACAAGACTCTATGACGATCTCGGGTCAACAGACTACTCTGTACCAGTATCACCAGAGAACTGCTATCTGACGTAAGGTATAATACCATCTGGGAGTTCTCGGCGAGTCCGTCCAGTGTACCCAGTCTCTACTGAGCACCCGTATATCATCTCTGATGTCAAACACCGATGGATATGGGATCATCCATCGCCCATCTGTATGGGTCGAGAAGGTACACGCTAGTCTACTCTGGTATATCGATGCCCCATCTCGATACACCCACGACTAGGGACTTTCAAGGATGTACTTATGGACTACCATGTCCCCACTTGTATGATCCGCATCATAGTCCAGGTAGTCAAGTACACATCCTAAGAGCTTTACCAACATGTAATAGAGAGACAATCTGTGTACACGTTAAGGTAAAGAGCAACCAGATAGCATACTATCATGTCAAGCAAGAAAGACCTCCCTATATATGTCCCAGCATCCACTACAATATACATCCTATATACAGTAATGGCCTCTAGGGCATACATATAACTAACAATCTCCCACTTGCACTAGGGCCATCTTGTAGCAGTGGTTGAAGCATCTCATACTCAACCATCCCATAAAAGTCTCTCTCTGGCAATAGGCCTTCGTGAGTGGATCCGCCGTGTTGTCTTCTGAGTCTGCTCTCCTAACCTTGATCGTCCTGGAGATCAACTATCTCCATGATCAGGTGATACTGCCTTAGAATATGTCTGGATCACTGATGGGACGGACGTTCCTTGGCATAAGCCACAACTCCATTGTCACACAATGGGAGGAACTAAGTTCATCTCATGAACTTATACACACCCAAACAGCCTCTTTGGTAGCATCTTAAGTAGCGATGTATCCTGCCTTTATCGTCTAGTATGTCACGGTATCTTGCTTGGAACTCTTCCAACATACCGTGCCTTTACTGAGGGTAATGACAATGCCTGCGACTGACATTCAGTCGTCTTAATCACCCTGGAACCCTTCCAGTGATTCTCCCCAGGATCAACTGATACCATCTCACTACAGCTAGTGAGTATTCTAACATCCATTTAGATCTATCTCATAGATCCAAAACCCAGGATTTAGTAGGTATCACTTTGATCCTTTGTGGAGAATCATTGTGATAAGCGGAGATTGATCGAGCGTAGCATAGGAAACTCTTTCCCTATCATGAGTATGTCATCCACGTACTCTACGAGGATCGTCACCATACTCCCTACTACCTTTTTGTTTATACAAGGTTCATCTACCATTTTGATGATGTCAAACTCTTTGACTAATTCATCAAAACAGATGTTCCATCTCCGCGATGCCTGCTTCATCTTATAAAGCATCTTGTGCACGTTTTCGCTGCTCCCACTGTCTACGAAGCCTTCTGGCTGTGTACTTATAGACGCCCTCTTCTAAAACATCATTTAGAGAAGATGTCATGACACCCAACCACCAGATATCGTAGTCATGGTATGTAGCCGTGGCAAGTAGGATCCGGATGGACTTAAGCATAAGCACTGGAAAAGGTTTCATCATTATCCACACCTGGTCAATAATGCAAACTTTTAACAAGTCTTGCTTTGAAAGTCTCAACTTTTCCATCTACACCAAGTAATCTTCTCAAGATATACTTGCTCCTGATGGGGATTTAACCCTCCGGATATAGCAACTAAAGTCCATACTTTGTTGGTGTATAAGGATTCCATCTCAGATCGATAAGCATCCAGCCATTCTAACAGAGTCTTAGTCCTGATGGCCAGCTCAAAGCTAGTTGGGTCATCATCTCATGATGCAATCCTCGCTCCCACTGTCATAGAGCAACCGAAGTATCTCTCAGGTGGGTGAGGAACCCTACTAGATCGGCGGAGAGGCTGAGGTTCGTTGGTATCTTCTGAATCCTTTGGTTGTACCAAATCATCTGCTGTATTTTGTATAGCTGGAACCTTTCCAGTTCTACATTACAGACCTTGCCTCGAGCTTGTCCGGATTTTGCTCTTAGACATAGGCCGGACAACCCAAATCTTAACTAGCTCAAGACATGGGCTCTTCCCTTTCCATATCACATATGAAGTGGTAGGCAACTGATTTGATTTGAACCCCTTTCAATAGGTATGCAGCTTCTCAAATGCATAACTCCCCAAAAGGAAATAGGTAACTCAGTAGTACTCATCATAGAGTACACCATATCATATAGGGTGTGATTGCTCCGCCCCGATATACCATCGTGCCATGGTGTATACGGAGGAGTAATACTGAGAGAGAATCTCATTCTCCTTTAGAATAATCCAGGAATTCCATGCTCAAGTATTCTCCTCCTTGATCACATCAAAGGACATAATACTTATACCCGTATTTTGGTTCTCTACTTCTCGCTTATATTCTGTGAATATCTCAAAAGGTTCGGACTCATGTTTCAACAGGAACATATGACTGAATCTTGAGAGATTATCAGAGAATATAATGAAGTATAAAGAATCAGTCCTGGCATGTGTAGACAGGAGACCTTACATACATCATCATGTATCGGTCCCAAGAGTTCATTAACTCTTTCTCTGTTTCCAGTAAACGGAGCTATGGTCATCTTATCTCTGTGACATGACTAGCAAGTTTCACAAGATGTAAATTCAAATTAATTTAAATATGCATCTTTATGAAACTCTAGCTAGTCGGGTCACATTGATCTGACCTAGTCTACAATACCTCAAGAAGAATTCGTTCATTTCTGAACTCTTCCTCTTGTGTGTGTTCAATATACTAAGAACTGTAGTTTGATTTAGAACATTAATGCTTTTAGATAACGTGCCTGAACCGATCAACTTTTGATATAGGAAATGTTCAAAACATTATCCAGCAATACAAAATTTTATCATTTCTTTACTTATAAAGAGACTGATATGATTTTGTGTATCAGGTTCGGTATCTAATAACATTCGTTCAGAATCAATATATTACAATACAGGGTGACAGTGACCAACAGACTTGGCTGCAACACTTGCCCCGTTTTCTGCCTCATGAAATTTATCACCCGTTCTCAGTTTTTCTACCTTTTTGCAGCCCTATGTAACAGATTACATATCTGGGATCCTGATCCGGTATCATATACCAAGGATGCAGAGGATACTGAGAAACAGTTCTGTATAATGAACACACCCGAAGATGATGCATCAGCATGCACTCTCTTCGTTTGGGCGGCACGGAAAATCTGGTATTCCCCAATTTCCTGCTCTGTCTTATAACAATTATAAGTTGGAGCGGGGCCAACGTTCCCCAGCTCAGTATAACAAGCGGGTTCGGTCAATAATCCGTATTATTATCTTGATTAAGGCGTGATATGGTCGCTACCTGGAGAGAGAGAGAAGAAAACACTCAGCGTGCGCTCTTGCAAGATCAGATTGGTTATTATTTTATCTAATCAGGATGGCTCCCACTGCTTTTTATCAAATCTTCTTTCAAACCCTAAAAGGAAAGACTAGCCGGGATTAATTACACACTACAAGTTCGCCAATCTTTCAGCCAGGCCAGTGTCGGTACTTTGAGGGAGGTCCCCTGTGCTTTCGCACGAACCTAATTAATATAAACCTCATTTTCCCAGAGGCGTAACCCCGTTGACACCTTTCTAGACACCTACTTGATCGGCTAATTGTAATGTATAAAACTCTCCCAGGAGTAACACTTACTCGCAGCGGGTATCGGGATCCAACTATCTCATAGAAGGTATGCAATCTCATTGCAAATCTCAACACTTGAAATTCCCGATAATATTTTGCCCCTAACCTCCTATGACCTTGACAAAGGCCAACAAATCATAGGATGCTAGTCAAGTTCAACCCGTGATTTCTTGATTGAATTAAACCCACCCGCACGACCCTTGACAAAGGCCAACAAGGTCGCACGACTACCCTAACCCAATCTGCATCATATGCATAAGCAGATAAGAACCAGTTAGCTACCGCACACTGCGCCTTGACAAAGGCCAACAAACGCAGCACGAATACAAACTACTACTTATCTGAAATGACGGAGGGCTACGACAGGTTTTTCTGAAAACCTATTGTGTAATGAACTTGATATCGTTGTAGGATCGAATGGATTTTGAAATGGCGTGTCTTTGAGGTTTTTCTAGTTTTGCTAAAGGAGTCACTCCCGGTGAAGGGATCGTCGGTCCTTTCCTCGTTGAATGAGGTGCGGGATATATCATATATATCACCGTGCAAAGCAAAAACTCTTAAAACCAATCAAAAGACAAACCGAGTGTGTAGCATCTGCCAGTTATTGCTAAAGGAGTCACTCCCGGTGAAGGGATCTCGGTCATTTCCTTATCGAATAAGGTGCAGGATATATCACATAAACCGCTGTGCAAAGCAAGAACTGTAGCTACCTGTTTTATTTTGAAATTCGATTCTACAACATCTTTAGGTTTCTTTTATTTCATTAATCTCATTAATGAAGTCCCATCATTTAAGTACCTAAACATCACAGATAAAGACGACGTACACTTATGCCATCCGCATTCGCCTCGATGTCCCCTCATGCACCGTTAGGTTAGGTAACTAACGGCAGAGCAGGGCAGGGCTAGCACGGGTGTAAAACATAAGTAACGTCTATATAATATATCATACATACTATATACTGTATCTATCACAGAACATCACATGATCACATCACAGATATCGCAGCAGAAGAAACACATGAAATATTGGATATACTAGGACGTCCGTGTTTTCAATACGAGCCAGTATAAAACACGGATTCCACGGTCGCGATGAATAGCCAAACCCACACCCCTAGACCCCTACGAGAGCGGCAAGCAACCCTACCAATTCTAGAGTTAGGAGACCCGGACTCGACTCCTCGAGTTGGTCTCCCACTGGACTCCAGAATCCGGTTACTTGTGCCCTCCTCCTTGGGTCTATCCTAGTGCGGAAAAGTAAATAATATACAAAAGGTTACAACTTCCGCAACCTGGAAGTGCCCCAATAAAAGAATATTACATACAGTTTTTACATGAATGAAAATGAAAAACACTCATCTCACATAAAACCCCCCGGCTATTCATACACGACGATCCAATATAACATATCCAGCAACACATAACATCACATGTCATCAACGTAAGTAAACATGCGCATCCCAATTGTCGTTGACATATAGCAACGAAACCGGCGATATCACATATTACACTTACGGTCACAGAAAAGAAAGTGTAAAACTACAATTATAAACCCCGCATTTTAGTCTCAAAATCGAATTACTTAGACATCGTATGCCTAATCAAATGAATTACTTAGACATCATATGCCTAACAATTATAAACCCCGCATTTTAGTCTCAAAATCGAAAACTCTTTTCAATATCAAGTCGGGCAATTCAACAAGATTCCCGACATCCTGATCGAATGCTCGTCGCAAACTTTAGTAGACGGCCGCACCCCCGACGCCGTCGACGAAGTGCACCAAGGCGGAACACCGCTACCGGGAGCACCCGAACGGATGCTTTTGGCGACGGGGTTCTCCTACAGTGACTTGGTCGGGGCTATGGGGTGTAGGTGTCTATTAAGTTTACCCGGCGAGTATCCGCGTACGCTACGTGATTGCGACGGAATTTTGATCACATCAAAATTCCGTGGCAACCGATCAAGTGAGACTAAACTGCTATGTTTATATCATTCATTCAGTTATCTCATAACTTCTTGTGAATTCCAATTATTGTATCCCATTCCGGATAAATAGAAAATGTCAAACTTTCCGATCGAACAATCGAACACCCAAGTTTTCCCGATACAGATCAACACATGAAACAAGTCTAAAAACATTCAGTTCGTGCCTCAGTACCAATGGTCCAGCCGTAGAAGGGTCAATCCAACGCCTCACATGTGGCACGCCGTACTGCCCCAAACCCGAAGGTTCAAAGGGCAGTTCAAGACGGTCACATAATCGAGTTAAGGTTTGTTGCTTTCTAGAGGGTCTATCGAGTTACTTGCACTACTTAGAACGTCTTTAAACTACGTAAAAATCCAACACTTGGAAATTTCCCGACAGGGGAAAAATTGGGTATTTATATCCGGTCGAACTTTTTAACATATTCTAAAATTTATCCGGAAAGCCACATAGACAAAATCTGATACTCCGATCGAAACACCGAATCCCCAAAACAACCCCAGAAAATCCAACTCTAGAATAAATATTAAAAATTCCCAGGAAAACCAGCACTGCAAACTAGGAATTACTGTGCAAAATTGATTGCAAGAAGAGACAAAAGGGCCGCGGAACCGCCGCATTAGCATGCTAATGCCGCGGTTCCGCCGCGCTTTTATGGATTCAGGAGCCCCGTTTTATACAGTAATTCTTAGAATCTTCTAATGAGTTTTTTGCATATTTTTAATTCTCAAAAATCCATAAATTCTGAAAAATTCCAGAGAGCCGTTTTGAGTTGGGGTTTCGGGTCGATCGGACTTCAAACTCCGTCTAGACTTCGCCTAAGGCTCTAGCTTGGCTCTGATACCAATGAAAGGTTCGTAGGCACCCCAAGGAGGTCTCACAAGGCATCAACCATGCCAATTTGAAAATTTACGGTGCCGAGAAACCCTAGACTAGATCGTTAACTAGATTTTTAGGCGAAAAAGAAACTAGTTTAGAACTAAACTAAAGGAACGGAAATACAACCTTTGTAGATCCGTTTCTCCACCTCCATAGCTCCATGATGAAGTCCTCTCTGCTGTCCAAATCGAACCATGACTCTTGCATCGACTTCATCGGAGAAAAAGCGAGCTAGGTCATCGACGACTATGCCGAAGATGATCTACGTCGAGGCATCACTAGATCAAGCTCCACCTTCACCAAGCCTTGAAAACTTGTGAAGGAAACACCCTATACTACTTGGCAAGAGGTAGAGGATGAAGAAATAGGAAGTGGGTTCACTTTAGAATTGGATTTCTCACATGATTTCATCACTTGCCATTGATGAGGCAAGCTTTTCTTCTTTGAAGATGATGAAGAAGAAGATGATAATATTATGATAAGTCTTTTTAAAAAGGATAAATGATATGAATACTTATCATAACCAAACCCTAGTTAAGTGTAGAGAATAGACCATTGTTTGTTTAAATGGTTAGGGTTAAGAATGAAGACAAGAATGGTGACTAAGTCAAAGCTTCATGAATCTTCAACAAACAAACAAACAAAGCCACCATTCTTTCTTTATCTTTTCCAAAATAAATAAATAAAGAAATAAATAAGATAATCAAAACCCTAATCATTAACTTAACCATGGTTTAATCTTTACACTTAACCAAGTTAACATGTATCATCAAACATGATACAATCAAGTGCACAAAAGTATATCACATATACAACTTGTGAACTTCAAGTGAGAAAATCCATTTAAGTGAACCTATATTAGTTAATGTAAAGTGATATATCAAATATATAATTATACATTAAATCACTAAATCAACACTTGATTTAACGACCCGGTCATATCGCATATAACCGACTAATATCAATAGTAACAAGTTATCAACACTTGTTCCGATAACCCGGGTATAACCCATATAACCGATCAATGTTACAAATCGCGAGAATCGAATACAGTATCACATACTGGTATTATTCTCGGTCCCGCACATATCTCATATGCGCTCCTATTTCGTTTCGCTTGAGCCAGGAAACCTCTGTGTAGGACTCTAAAGACTCGTTAATACGCCGGCAGCAGATGATGATCATATCAAGCACCCACAAGCCGCAAGCGGTCTGCTAAACGTAACGGCCACCCGGGTATTGAGCGATCAGAAGATCGACGAGCAAGCCCGCTCACACTCCAGTGAATCCAACCAGTAACACTACTGTACAGTCCGGTCTCGTCGTCTGATATGTCGCATATCTCGCCTAGGGGTGATAAACGTCAGACCCCAATAGCTCGATAAGTCGTGTCGATATGAGGTCTATAACAATTCGAGAAACTACTGGTAACACTTACCAGTAAATCTCAGCAACCCTGGCCAGGGATTTCCGGTTATAGCCAATCGAACACAGTGCAACATCAACTCCCTATACCGGGAGAGACGAATCCCCTCCTATCGCTCATTGCCTCCATGTGACTCGGGACTGTACCGAAAAACCACCGTTTTGCACGCCCTCTTGGATGTGGTAAGGTGGAAATCAAAGCATAGTGGGAACCACACAAGACTCTATGACGATCTCGGGTCAACAGACTACTCTGTATCAGTGTCACCAGAGAACTGCCATCTGACGTAAGGTATAATACCATCTGGGAGTTCTCGGAGAGTTCGTCCAGTGTACCCAGTCTCTACTGAGCACCCGTATATCATCTCTGATGTCAAACACCGATGGATATGGGATCATCCATCGCCCATCTGTATGGGTCGAGAAGGTACACGCTAGTCTACTCTGGTATATCGATGCCCCATCTCGATACACCCACGACTAGGGACTTTCAAGGATGTACTTATGGACTACTATGTCCCCACTAGTATGATCTGCATCATAGTCCAGGCAGTCAAGTACACATCCTAAGGGCTTTACCAACATGTAATAGAGAGACAATTTGTGTACACGTTAAGGTAAAGAGCAACCAGATAGCATACTATCATGTCGAGCATGAAAGTCCTCCCTATATATGTCCCAGCATCCACTACAATATACATCCTATGTACAGTAATGGCATCTAGGGCATACATATAACTAACATAATGGGTGTGCTAAAGGGGCGCAAGCGCCTTATAAATAGGACCTCTGGCCCTTTAGAAATCTTTACCATTTCCAAGATTTTTATTTTCAGAGCTTTGCTCTTGCTTAAGAACTTCAGAGCTTTGCTCTTGCTTTCAGACTCTAGTGCTTTTCTCTCATTTCCCAAAACTTTTAGGTAAAATTAATTTAAAATTAAAATAAATTAATTTAAATCAATTTTAACCAACAGAGCTTTGCTCTCATAGATCTTTTGATCTAAAGAAATTCCCTTTGGGGTTTCATAAACAGAGACTTGCTCTCAAAAAATTTGTTTCAGGGTTTTCTTTACCCATGAACAGAGCTTTGCTCATTGACAGAATATAGATCTTTTGATCTTCTGATGATGAACTCTTAAGAGTTTTTTCATATGGATCTTTAAGATCCCAGAATTTTTTAGGAATTAATTAATTTTCTTTCTTTGATGAATTATTATAGAGCTAGGCTCTTTTTAAAGAATCTTATTCCCCTGAGACCAGTGTTTGACAAGTGTCACTCTGTGTCAGAGCATTGCTCTGAAAGAGGAGATTTCTTCTTTGTCTCTATGGATTATTTTTTGTTATTAATAGGAATATTCTCTTGGGGACTAACTGACAATCTCATCCAATGATGGGGTTGTCTTATTAACTGACGTATTGTCATCCAGATTTTGTGGGTCCCCCTTCGGTCTCCTACTTACTGCACTGCTGTATGGTGTAATTAATTTTAATTTAATTAATCTTTAATTTAATTAATTAATTAAATTTTTTTTCAAACGCCAAGCGTTGGAATTACAACACTAACGGCTAATTTCTTTTCCCTTGCAGTGACTATGTCTTTCGACATTTCGTTCCCGTTCGCTCGTTCGGAGGAGGGATTTCCTGAAGCGCCCTTGGACCGCGAAGTCCTGGCTATGATCAGGGACTATGACCCAGAATATAAGAGTCTCCACCTTTGGGGGTCGTGGTTTAATCAGATTATCATGGGTCGACGGAGCTTCACGTGTGCAGTGCCGGCGGAGCCCATTACGGCGATCCATTATGCCAGCCCACCCCCGGTGCAGTATGCCGTGGAGATGGTTGATTGGAAAACGAAGGGCTTTCTTCATCCTGCCATAGATGCAATCCCGGCCCAGCGTCCTATGGTTTTGGATATCCTGGGACGCCGTATCTGTCAAGGCGAGGCGCGACCCTGGGGACAATCATATAACATAGGTCTGATCACCCGCCACCCGATCGGCTATCTGCCGTGGGCTCGATATATCCTGTCGACGAAGAAGTTGCAGTTGATAAGGTTACGGTTGTACACTACGGTCTACGTCTCCCACTTCCAGTATCCCACGCTTTCCACCTGGTGGTTCAAGGTTTTCTTAGAGCAGTGGAACATTCCTACTCACACTTTCCTCGCAATGGATCGGGAAGTGTCGATTTCTATGGAGGAGTTCACAGAGGTCTTCGGTTTACCGGTTATAGGGAGCACTATGAGGAGTTTGTTCCGACAGACGAGTATGTCTTCTGTGCTAAGCCGGCGGTAAGGGGCCTCACGCCGGAGAATGCTGTTCAACACCAATTCCCAAGTTTGATCAAAGTGTTGAACATCTATGAGGCCCTCTTCATTGAATGTGGGAGTCGCGGAGTGAGTTTCGAGGATTTCATCGCTCTGTTCTTTCACCCAAGCGTCCTCTCGGCAGAAGCTGCCAAGTTTGCCATCCTTGAGGACCCTTTCGGTCTAGGTTTGGATAACCTACCGACGAAGGTAATAGACCAAAAGGGTTTTTTCCTTCCTAACTCCCCGACCATGTCTTTTGCGGAAGTTGCAGCCCCTGGGATGGACGAGGAGGCCTTCTTCTTAGGATTTCTCGGGCTATGGATGAGTTGGTTTGCACTCCCGATGCATTCCCGCCATATGCAGCCCTCTGTCTTTTACCCGGCTCACCGGATGACCATCGGGGTAAAAGTGGCCGTCGGGGTCGCCGTCTTGGCACACTTGTATCTGGCCTCAGTCGAGCGGCGGATGCTAATGAGCCTGGGGTACTGCACGTGATCTTCCCGATGCAATACTTCGTATCGTGGCTCGAGCTGCACACATCAGGCGTCTTCGGCATGCATAAAAGGCCTTCGTTCTATGACAGGTGCAGCTTCCCTCGCATCATACAGTTGATTGGAGCATAAATTGTGACTCCATCACCACGGAATGCCAGGGGTTTACTCCTTCGTCCCCACACCGTTGGAGACGGGGTGTCTTTCATTGATAAGGTATTGACTATTGGAAATGCGTCTACCACTGCAGTGCAGCCATTGCATGACACTTTCAAAGATGGAGCCTCAGTTTTGACGGCCAGGGAGACCCTCCACTTATATTCTATCAGTCCGTGCTTCCTTGTGTTCAGGCAGAACGGTGCGGCAATTTTCATGAGGTACAACCCGCATCGCTTCGCCCAACAACTGAGCTACAATCAAGGGGTAGTACTGGAGGCCTTCCTTTCGGAACCTGCTGCGACCGAAGAAGGGATTGAGAGCACGCTGCATCACTTCATGCGTCTGAACATGGGCTCCCACTTCTTTATCAGTGAACCGGATTGCGCCCCACAACTCCTCAAGGTATATACAGAATGGTACAGTCATTCGACGGGAGCCGTCATAAAGGAGGAAAGGCGATTGCTGGTCGACCATAAGGGTGCGCCTCCAGGTAGCGACCGCAATGCTCCTTTAGTGCCAAGGACCCCGGTAGTTCCCCCTCTAAAAAATACTAGAGCCGGACCACCGCGTGCGCAGAGTCCCCTACGCGGATTGCCGCTCCCCGATATTGCGGATGCACCGCCAGCGCCCTGTGCTCCAGTGGAGACAGTGGTTGTAGCCTCGCCGGAGTCTGGTGTGGGTGCGAACATTGGGACCCGCCGCCCTAAGGTGCCTGCCAAGCGCATGTCGATCCTGCGTGTACCTAGGGTTGGTGGGAAGAAGAAAAAGAAGTCGCTCTTCGCCGCTGACGTCGCGTTCGGTTAGGAACCCCACGCTCCCTATGGTGATGGCCTGAGTGAATATGGGACTAACGAGGGATTAGTCATGCCGCCGGATGACACGGACTTGGAGGCCGCCCTCGAAGCTTCGGAGCGGTTGGCGAGGCGCGACGCGTGGCTGGCTAAGCTTGCGGAATCAGGTAATCACTAGTCGCATTTTCTATTGCATCATATCTTTATTATCGCCTTTGACTAACATTTTTCCTTCTTTTCTTCCAACAGGCATCACGACTGAAGAAGCCATTGCCGCTTCCCTCAAGACCTTCCAAGAGGAGGAACACCTTAGAGCGTCCTTAGGCCTTAGTAAGTTTCATTTCATCAATTTTTCATTTCCCTTGTGTTATGGTCGATCTAACCTCTCCCTTTTTATCGCAGGAACCTCAATGCCGATCCCGCCAGGTGACGCGGAGCCTCTGCCAGCTGCCGATGTTCCTGCTTCTTCAGGGCTACCGCGGGAAGCCCGTCTTGAAGAGCCGATGAGAGATGCCTTAAAGGCTCTGGAGGCATCTCTGAACGAAGACGAAGACGCCTTGATGAAGGAAGCGTCGACGAGGTCTATCGCGACAGCTCGAGAGGATAGGAAGCGGTCGAGGCATGAAGCGAAGGCACGCAGGGCTGCCTTGGACATTGGAGCGGGCCCAAGCACCGTCCTTCATGTCGATACTCGATCAGAAGAGCCCCCGGTCGCCTTGTGTACAGCTCATAGACAGGCTGTGCGCGCCAATAGGGAGGCTAACGACAAGTCCACCTCAGGTAATATTTCTTTTAGAATTTTGTTGTAAGAATTATAAAGCTGTCGGTTCTTATTTATTCTACCCTGCAGGGCCAAGCCCAACCGAGGGGGAGGCGAGGACTGTCGAACCTGAGGAGACAGAGGGAGAGGCATTGGTCGAGCCCGAGCCGATGGCGGACGACACAACCGAGATTGCTCGGCCCGAGATAGTGGCTGAAGAAATGGTCATGTCCACTATGCCTGAGCAATTGGTTGATGCCTAGCCGGAGGTAGCAGTGGATGGAGTACCTGAGACCGATGACCTCGTGGTGACAGTAGACGAGACAACCGTGACTGCTGAGCCCGAGGGAGTAGCGGGTGAGGTGGACATGATTCCTGAGGATGAGCCAACCGCTCTTTCTCAGGTGTCTGGCAATGCTCCGGTCATAGCTCTCCCCGCCTATGGCCCTCCGCCGTCTCCTGGTCTCGCGAGCACGACGACGGCCCCCATGGAGTCTGGGGATGTGGCCACGGGTGGTGGTCTTATGTCGATAGAGGAGGGAGACGCCTCCGTCTCGGCTGGAGGCTCATCAGGTAAATTTCGGATTACCGTCCCTCCTTTTTTATTTGGAAATCGCTTCTGACAGGTTTACCCTTGTTTTTTTTAACGCAGGTGCGGCCAGCGCCGATGCTCCATTTCTCGAGGGAGCGCTGTCAACTACTGCCTTGGCGGTGGTCACTTCTCAGCCCTCTCTTGTACCATCGAAGATGTTGGAAGGTATGGATTTGCAACCTATTAGTTTCGTATTTCAGCCACATAATTTATATACTAAAGTCGTACTGTTGTGTCTTTTCAGGAGTGCTTTTTGATCATCTCTATCAAGTGTTGCTCCCACACTTCTCCTTCCCATCTGAATTCGCTTCTTCCTTTTGTGGCGCTGGTGAGTATGGTTTCCAATTGATATCTTTCTTTTTCAGTGATGGAATTTCTAACTTTTCTTCATCCCGACTGCAGTGCTACAAATTGAAGGAGGGGATGAATGATTGGCCGCGCCACCGACCCTTCCGTCCTTGCCACCTGCCTCAGCTGGTAAAACAACTATCACATTGATAACTCCCCCTTTTTTTAATTTCCTGAACTGTTATCTGATCATATCTTGTTTCTTTTCAGCTGTTGTTCCGGTCTCGGCACCCTTCGAGCCTCGCATCACAATGCCGGCAGGTCTTTTCCTGAGCCGTCCGTCCTCGAAAGGCACCGCGAACAGTCTGCGTATGTTGAGCGACTACATCGAGGATCTCGACGTCGAGACTCCTACATCTGCTGTAGAATTCGCTACGGCGGTTAACCCGATACTGGTGATACTCGTAAATTTCCATGACGAGGGCATCGTTGCGTCTTGGGTTAACCACTGCAGAGAGATCGAGGCTCGCCTGCTTCAGCTGGAATCGATGCGTCCTACCCCTGAGGTTTTGGTCGTGAGCACTGAAAGAGCGGCGTGGATCGAGCAAAGCGCTTCTTACGTCCACCATTTGGAACAAGAAGAAGCTTTAACGCTGAAGGAGTGTCACGAGTCTTCAAGCGAAACTGCTCGCCTACGTGCCAAAGTTGAGGCGAAAGCTGCCGAGGTGAAGGCTATCTTTGAGGGCCTCCTGGAACGCATCTCTCATGGGCTAAACTTGAAGCGAAAGCTTGATGTCTCCGAGCGTGACACCCCAGGCCGTGAAGCTGCTCATCAGGCCGTTAGGGAGCAGCTTGCATCTGTCTTGCAGCAGCGAGCTCAAGTAGATGCGGAATTGGCGGTGGTGGCCAATCAGGAAAGGGCTTGGAAGGAAGTGTGCGAACAACTGATAAAGCTATTTAAGACACTTCCTTCCCAATAACTGCCTTTGTATTTGTAAAATTTTTCTTTTAAATAATATGTATCCATTCTTTATTCTTTTGTACGCTTCCCCTTGTACTTGATTAAATTCAATAAATAAAGATACACATTTTTCTTTGCAATGTCTTGTACTATTTCTTTGCTTTCTCCTTTCTCTTATTATCAGCAGGTGGTCTTGATAAAAAGATAATAGAGTAAGCATCTAGATTTCTCAAAGAGATAACGATGGCTTAGGCCGCAGGTTCAGATCTGCTTCCTAAGACTTTTCAACTCCATGAGCCGTGAGGGTCTCATAGAGAATTTTCTCCCTACGGATCGAGAGGATCTCGTAGGTGGATTTTCTCCTTAGGAATCGTAAGGATTCCTAAGTGTGTTTTCTCTTATAAGTCGTAAGGATCTTATAAGAGAATTTTCTCCCTTACAAGTCGAAAGGACTCGTAAGTGGTTGGTGAGTTGACTTGTTTCCGAGTTGGAGTATTGCTCCGACGGGGAGGTCGTTGGTTGACTTGTTTCCGAGACGGAGGTCATTGGTTGACTTGTTTCCGCGACAGAGGTCATTTGTTGACTTGTTTCCGCGACGGAGGTCGTTGGCTGACTTGTTTCCGAGACGGAGGTCGTTTGTTCACTTGTTTCCGCGACGGAGGTCATTGGTTGACTTGTTTCCGCGACGGAGGTCATTTGTTGACTTGTTTCCGCGACGGAGGTCGTTGGGTGACTTGTTTCCGAGACGGAGGTCGTTTGTTGACTTGTTTCCGCTACGGAGGTCGTTGGTTGACTTGTTTCCGACACGGAGGTCGTTTGTTGACTTGTTTCCGAGACGAAGGTCGTTGGTTGACTTGTTTCCGCGACGGAGGTCGTTGGCTGACTTATTTCCGCGACGGAGATCGTTGGCTGACTTGTTTCCGCGACGGAGGTCATTGGTTGACTTGTTTCCGCGACGAAGGTCATTTGTTGACTTGTTTCTGCGACAGAGGTCGTTGATTGACTTGTTTCCGAGACGGAGGTCGTTTGTTGACTTGTTTCCGAGAAGGAGGTCGTTGGTTGACTTGTTTCCGCAACGGAGGTCGTTGGCTGACTTGTTTCCGAGACGGAGATCGTTTGTTGACTTGTTTCCGAGACGGAGGTCGTTGATTGACTTGTTTCCGAGACGGAGGTCGTTTGTTGACTTGTTTCCGAGACGGAGGTCGTTGGTTGACTTGTTTCCGCGACGGAGGTCGTTGGCTGACATGTTTCCGAGACGAAGGTCGTTTGTTGACTTGCTTCCGAGACGGAGGTCGTTGATTGACTTGCTTCCGAGACGGAGGTCGTTTGTTGACTTGCTTCCGAGACGGAGGTCGTTGGTTGACTTGTTTCCGTGACGGAGGTCGTTGGCTGACTTGTTTCCGAGACAGAGGTCATTGGCTGACTTGTTTCCGCGACGGACATCATTGGATGACTTGTTTCCGAGACGGAGGTCATTGGATGACTTGTTTCCGCAACGGAGGTCATTGGCTGACTTGTTTCCGAGACGGAGGTCATTGGCTGACTTGTTTCTGCGACGGAGGTCATTTGCTGACTCTAGCTTGTCCGTGAACCGTCGAGTGTTGGAACTGGGGACTTTGCCGTGGCTCCGATTGGTGATGTCATGTCCGTGCCCTGCCGGAATGAGGAGGAACACCGTTGTTGGTCTCCAGGCTGTAGATGCGGTCGTCGAGATCTGACTTCCCTTTGACGCAGCCTGGTGGGGAAATGTAGTCCCCTTTCCTTTTTTTTTGTTTATGCCCATGGATTGTATACAGGGGTCACTATGGACTTACCTGCAGGGCAAAAGTCTCATTCATTTTTATTGTTTTATTTCCGCGATGCTATATCATTTCAGCTTTTATGTCGCGAAGGTCGCGATTGCCCAATCATTTCGGCTATTTTTCGCGGTGCCCAATCATTTCGGCTATTTATTTTATTTTTACTCGCTGCTTTTTATTGTGAGTTGCCCAATCATTTCAGCTATTTCGTATGCATGTGCGGCCTACCGGCTTTTCGCTGTAAACCTGAAATTAGACACCGATTTCGGCATCAGCACCTCTACAACTGGGATATTGCCAGGAGCGAATCATCATTTGCCTCCGTCGATGTCGAACAAAGGCGGCTTAGTGAACAGGGATAAGGTCCTGTCGACTAAGGCTTTTAACTTCATGAGCCGTAAGGGTCTCAGAAAGGTATTTCTCCCTACAAGTCGTGAGGATCTTATAGGTGTATTTTCTCCTTAAGAATCATGAGGATTCATAAGTGTATGTTCCTCTGTAAGTCGTAAGGATCCTACAAGAGGGTTTTCTCCTTGTAAGTCGAGAGGACTTATAAGGGTTGTTCATCATGCGCACATATCCCCAGTCACGGATGGGACTTGGTTAGGGAAATGTTTATTCGCAACCGTGGATTGTATACAAGGGTCAATATTGAGCCACTTATAGAGCAATATCGAAGGTTGTGGGGGGTTTTGTTTAAGCACAGGTTTAGGTCTCTGTAACTTAAGACTTTCAAATCTTATGAGCCGTGAGAGTCCCATAAGAGAGTTCTCCTTACGAGTCGTGAGGATCTCGCAAGTGTATTTTCTCCTTAGGAATCGTGAGGATCCCTAAGTGTGTTGCTCCCTTGTGAGTCATAAGGATCTTACGCGGGTGGTTTCTCCTTACAAGGTCGAGAGGACCCTGTAAGTGTCCTTTAATGAGGTTGTGTCCTTTCAGGTTTTCACAAACACTCACCGGTAGTCCTGCTGTTTTTATACACGGAGCCATTTCCGGTTTCATCCGTGCCCTTTTTGCTTATGGACATACTGTTTTTTTATTCTTTTTATTTTCTCTTTTTTTTTACGAGGTCGCGCCCTTTCGGGTTTTCACGAACACTCGCCGGTAGCCCTGCTGTTTTTACTCACGGAGCCCTTTCGGGTTTTCATCCGTACCCATTTTGCTTATAGACATACCGTTTATTTTTTTTATATTTTTTTTATCTTTATATATTGTTTTATTCATCTCGTCAGCCTAAGGATGCTGCGGTAGTAGTTTAAAGACGTTTCGGTCCTTCATTAGTTTAAGGACATTTCGGTCCTTCATTAGTTTAAGGACGTTTCGGTCCGCGATTAGTTTAAGGACGTTTCGGTCCTCCAGGAGAAGGCCGACTACCGCTTATAGAGTTTGAGCTTAAGAAGATAGCGAGCGGACATAGTCGTCGTCATCTATCATTGACCTAAGCAGTAACTCACTAAGCGTAGTATTTCTTTAGGAATCGACTATTTATTGGCCTGTAAGGCCTTTCACCGTGCATATCCATGAGTAGATAGGCTCCACCTTGGTAGACCTTGTCTATGACGTACGGGCCTTCATAGTTTGGCTCAAATTTTCCCCGCTTGGCGCGATTGGGGACCATAGGCCTTCTGACCACTAACACGAGTTCGCCTTGGTGGAATGTTCTCGGCCGGGTCAATCTTTCATATGAGCGTGTCATCTTTGCTTTATAGGCCTCCAGATTTTGTTGCGCTATGAGCCGGGTTTCATCAAGGGCATCAAGCTCCTCAAGCCGAAGGTGAGCATTTTCTTCGTCTGTCAGCTCGTAGTGGACTGCCACTCGTAGAGAGGGTAACTCTATCTCGAAGGGGAGTACTGCTTCTGTACCGAATACCAACGCATATGGCGTTGTGTTCGTGGCCGTCTTGAACGTAGTTTGATACGCCCAAAGAGCCTCTTGCAGCCTCTCATGCCAATCCTTTTTATTTCGGGACACCGTCTTCTTCATGATCTTTGTCAAGGTTTTGTTGAAGGCCTCAGCTAGACCGTTAGCTCGCGGATTATAAACCGAGGAATATCTCCAGTCTATATTGTGCTGTTGCGCAAAGCGACTAATCTTGTGGCTTCTATAAGCCGGCCCATTATCGGAGATGATCCGACGCGGAGTTCCAAACCGATATATGACGTGCGTTTTGAAGAAGTGGAGGATATTCTCCGTCTTCACTTCCCTCAGCGGTACTGCCTCTGCCCATTTAGAGAAGTAGTCAGTTGTCGCCAGGATGAAACGATGTCCTCTGGACGATGCTGGTTCGATAGGGCCGACTATGTCAGTTCCCCACATTTCGAATGGCCAGTTAGCCACTGTTGGGTGTAGCGGATTTGGATGCTGGTGGATGAAGTCCCCATGAATTTGGCATGAGTGGCATTGCTTCGCATATTCGAGGCAGTCCTGGATCATCGTGGGCTAGTAGTAATCCATCCGTTTAATTTTCAACTTCATCTTTGGGCCCGCTTGGTGAGAACCGCAGATTCCATCATGAACTTCCTGAACGACTCTTTTCGCTTCGTCAGGCCCTAGACATCTCAACCATAAAGAATTGAATGACCACTTATACAGAGTATCATTGACGAAGGCGAAAGACAGAGCTCGTTTCATAACCTGATGTCTTGAGGACGCATCTTCGGGCGTTCGACGGTATTTGAAGTAGTCTATAAAGACTTCTCTCCAATCCTCAATATTCTCCCGATCTTTTATTTGCAGGGTCGTCTGCTCAGTCGCTCCCTTTTCTTCGGATGATTTCGGAGATATTTCTGCTGGGGCGAGCACCCGACGGCTTTGTACCACGATTCTTACGTCATCGAGGTTCTCATCAGCCAATTCTTTAGCGAGTTTGGCCAACGTGTCCGCTTTTTTATTTTCTGCGCGCGGTATGTTCTCCAAAGTATAGGAGGGAATTTGGGTCAACAGTTGTTGCACCTTTTCGCCATACTTCACCAACTCTGGTTTACACGATTGATAGTCGCCGTTTACTTGACTAATGACCAGCTGGGAGTCTCCGTATATGAGGAGGTTTTCAATTCCCATGTCGATGGCGATCTCGAGGACTGCTATCAAAGCTTCATATTCGGTTTCATTGTTTGTCCTTGGCTCTGTTAGGGAGAAAGCAAAGCGCATTATCCCTCCTTGTGGAGTTATAAAGATGAGTCCCACCCCCGATTTGATTATAGGGGTACTTTGTTTGCGATTCTTCACAGAAGACGCTCCATCGAAATAAAGATCCCATCGGGTATCACCACCATCGATCGCATCAAACGCATGCTCGTCTGGAAGATCGCAATTCAAAGGAGAATTGGCGGGTATCGGATGCTCAGCGAGGAAGTTGGCGATGGCCTGGCCTTTCACTGCCTTGAGAGGTTGATACGTTATCGAGAACTCCATCAAGAGCAGGGGCCATTTAGCGAGTCGTCCCGTCAATATGGCCTTTGACATTAAATATTTAAGAGGGTCCACCTTCGAAATAAGACGGACCTCATGCGCCAACGCATAGTGTCTGAGCTTTGTTATCGCAAAGATTAACGCCAGGCAGTGTTTTTCAATTGGGGAGTAGTTGTTTTCTGCCCCCAGTAGAACTCGACTTAAGTAGTAGAGTGCTCTTTATTTCCCTTGATCGTTCTCTTATGCCCATAATGCACCTAAGGAACCTTCGAGGGCGGTTGTATAAAGGATGAGGGGTTTTCCCTTGACTGGAGCAGCCAGCACTGGCGGGTTCTGCAGGTATTGCTTGATCTCGTCTAGCGCGCTTTGGCATTTTTGGTCCCAGAAAAACGGGTTCCTTTCATCAGGTGGCTGTAAGGACGACACTTGCCTGAAAGGTTTGCTATAAGTCGCCGTATATACGCGAGCTTCCCTTGGAGAGACTGCAGCTGTTTGAGAGTCCTTGGCGGAGGCATTTTCATGATCACTTTGATCTTTGACGGATCTATCTCAATACCTCTGTGTCGGACGATGAATCCTAGGAATTTGCCCGAGGAAACTCCGAATGCACACTTGAGCGGGTTCATCTTCAAGTTGTATTGTCGAAGGCGTTGAAATACGGTCTTCAGATGCTCGAGATGTTCCTCGTATGATTTGCTTTTAACCACGAGATTGTCGATATAGCATTCGACGATTTCGTGTATAAGGTCATCAAAGATCTGCGACATGGCTCTCTGATATGTAGCACCGGTGTTCTTTAAACCGAAGGGCATCACTTTATAACAGAATATACCCAAAGGAGTCCTGAAGGCGATGTGTTTCTGGTCTTCGGGATGCATCTTTATCTGATTATACCCTGATGAGTCGTCCATGAAGGAGAAAACCTCATGAGTGGACGTATTGTCTATCATCAGCTCAGTGACTGACATCGGGAAATCGTCCTTCGGGCAGGCTTTATTGAGATCCCAGAAGTCCACGCATATGCGCACTGTCCCATTTTCTTCATCATCGGGACGATGTTGGCGATCCACTCGGGATACTGGACCTCTTGGATAAAACCAGAGTCGATTAGCTTCTTGACCTCGGCGTTGATTCTCATCTCAAGCTCGAGCCGCATTCTCCTCGGTGCCTGTTTGACTGGCTTGACGTCCGGGGATATCGCCAATTTATGCACACAATTTCTGGATCTAGTCCCGGCATTTCGGAATAGTTCCATGCGAAGCAATCTCTATGCTGCATAAGCTAGTCTTTTAACGAAGCTACCTTTTCTTTAGACATCAATTCACTAATGAATGTCGGTCGCGGGTTGTTCGCCGTTCCCAACTCAATTTTCTTGAGGTTATCTGCAGTGGTATAGATTCCATCTTCCAGCTCTTTTGGTGCTGGTGGGAATTCTGAGAGCACCTCGTCGTTGCTGTTTTCAAAGCACCAGGGAAGGTCATCCATGTTCTCGGGCTCTTCTTCTGATATCGTTATCATGTGACAAGTACGAATTCGCTTCCAATCCCAATATGGAACTGGTTCTTCTTCCGTGGCCTTGGATTTGTGCTTCTGTGGCGGCGCTACCCTCTACTTGTCGGACAGAGCGAACTTACCAAGCTGATACCGATCTTCGACCCAATTCTTGAAGGTGAAGTAGTCTTCGAGAGGATGCCCTACCACTCGGTGATAAAAGCAATAGTCTGGGTGTGAGACCTCGCCTGCTTGTTCGGGGTGTTTAAACTCCGTCAGTGTAAGCATCTGATGTTTTAGAGCGAGGTCAAGTATTTTCTTCATCTTATCCCGAGGAAAAGAGTATGCTCGACCCATTTTTTTTCATGAGGGATAGATCGGAACCGCTCGGTTCCCGCTTGCGTGGCCTCTTAGCCCGGCTTCGTTGTTGTTGAGCGCCTTTTTCACGTTTCGGCTTGTTTCTGCCTCTGCGTCGAGCCTTCTTTATAACAGGTTGACAAGAGGCGGCATTTTCATCTTTTACGGCCTGTTGGAGGAGGCGTTGCATTTTGGATTTCTCGTAGATGACCATTTCGCGGTTATGGTCGTCTCGGACTTTTTGCCCAGCTTCCCTTATAAGTTTGTCCATTTGTTCTTCGAACGACAGACTGGGCACTTTTGTGTCTGGAACTTTTACTGGTTCAGGATTAGCATCTTCCCATTGAGCATCTGCTTCTTCATCAAAATCATACACGACGTAGAAACCGTGGAGTAGCTCTCGTTTCTTTGACCGGATGTATCCAAGCCTGATTGTTTCCATTTTCCCATTAGGCAACTTGCGTTGAGTCCCGGGAAAGTTCCAGACTTCATCATAGAACTTGGCTTTTCGAACGGTCTGCTTGAAGGCTATCCCCTGGCGTTTCGGCAGCCTCTTCAAGCCCTCTGTATAATATCTGGGGAGATGGATGGGCTGAAGCCTGTCAAGCGTAGGATCCGCGCCATGCCAGTTTTCTTTCTCCACTCTGGTTTCTTCAGAGCGGTAGAATAGAATTGCTTTTTCGCCTTCTCGTCCGGGAGGAACATAGAACGTCTGTAGCTCTTCTACATTGTAGCTCTTCAGAGCGGTAGAATAGAATTGCTTTTTCGACTACGGTGTTTAGGTGGCACCATAGCGACTTGCAGACTTTGCCCTTCGTCAGCGGACGTTTGTATTGAAGGTCGAGCAGAGAATACAGCATGGACATCATCTTCCGAGTCGCTACCAAAGATCAACGTAGGAGCGGATGGCCCTGGCTTGTTGTATTGGGGCGGACCCGAATAAACTATCTCCTCTTCTTCCTCGGTATCACTCCCGAAAACAGAGATGGTGGCGTTAGCTTTGTTCTCCGGCTTGCGACACCTTTCCGTGTCTTCGAAATCCGGTAAGAAGTATTTGGCATCTTCATATTTGCGGACTTCGTTCACGGAAAATGGATTCAGTTCTCCCGCCACGGTATACTCGAGACCATCCTTAGCGTATTTCATACACTGATGTTGCGTAGAAGGGATGATGTTGTACTCGTGTAACCATGGTCGGCCGAGCAGAGCATTGTAGCATGTCCTGGCGTCTATGACGTGGAACTTAATATCCGTGACGAGTAGCCCGAAGCATAGCGTCAGAATTACAGACCCATGAGTTCTTGATGACTGGGAGTCGAACCCGGAGATAGTGATCTTGTCTCGAGCAAGGTGCTGAATGCTCATGCAGATTTCTTTTAACACCTGCACATTGAGGAGGTTAACGGAGGATCCATTGTCGATCAGGATTCTGCCTATCTTTATATCGTGGCAGTATCCTGAGACATAAAGGGGGCGATTGTGTTCGCAAGTCCCAAGGAGAAGGTCTTCATCACCAAAAGCGACATCAGCAGTGTGCACTTCCTCCAATTCATCTTTCATAGTGCCTTGATTAATGAATCTCTCGCCTTCTTTGATAGAAAAAGGGCGTCAAGAATGCTAAGCTGTGAGGGTAGTTTCCTCAGATGCGCTAAGACGTTGTAATCCACCTTATTCTTCTTCGGCGGGTCCTTGGCACTTAGCTCCTCCACCACTTGTTCATCTAAGACAATATCTTCAGAGACCTTTTCTTTCCCTTTATCCTTTCTGTTCGAGGGTCCGAGATTCTTTTCAGACAGCGTCCAATTACGCAGCCGGATATTTTCGCAAACTTTCGGCTCTTCTTCTTTTCCCGAGATGGACTCTTTAAAGAGAGGGCCAAGCTCCAGTTCTTCATCAGAATCACTCCCGAATGTAAGCAATTGTGATCCCCTAGCGTCAACCATGCGACAATTGCCGGTGGTTCTTTTAAGCCCTTCGGTCGTATTTTCTCCCTCCCGACGAGTTTTACGCTTTTCCCGCTTAAAATGTTGTCGATGAGCAACATATCCTTGCTACCATCTATCGAAAGCTTTGCACTCTTCGGTGGGGTGCGAAATCTTCCGATGATATAAGCAATAGGAGGGGTGCATTTCCACTTCACCAGTAGTGTTTCCTTCGGAGGATGGTAGCTTCATGCCCATTGTTATGGCTTTAGCAAACCTCTTCCTCATCTTGAATTTGCTTTTGTCGGTAGTGGATGTATTTTGCTCCAGCGGGAGTGTCTCAGCTCTTTCGTCAAGTCGTTGGCGCTTGGCCCTTTCAATTATAGCCGTCCCGCGTTCCCAATCAGCTTTACTTTTCAACCGAGCTTCGTTGAGGAATGCGTCAATTACTTCAACTGATGGCCCCAGAATTTTTGGTTCAGGATCTGCCCCCAGCTTTTCAGTGCAAGGAGTTTCTTCATCGTCCGTCAATGAATGGGAGATCATATGGCAGCTTGCCACGTATTCCTTAGACTCATCCGACGAACTTTCCTCCTCATCTTCCTATTGAAAGACGTGGTTGAGAAACTCTTGGAGTGTAATGGGAGTCCGTGCTTTCTGGTTATATTCCTCCAGTGCGTCAATTTGTTTTTGTAAGTCTGTGCGCTTGTCGCCAGGCTTCACAGGCTTTTTAGATTTCTTCTTTTACTTTTTCGAAGATTTTGACGGCTGGTTGTGCGTGCTTGGGCCACCACCATCGGTCTTTGGAGTTGGACGTGGTTTCAACATCCTCTCAACGACCTGTGGTTCCAACGGGTTCTTCTACTTGATCGCTGGGCATGCCTGAAGATCGTTCAGCATTCTCTTTGTCTTAGCTGACAGCACAACCTCCCATGGGGCTTCCTCGACGAGAGAGCACGTTGCCCCCGGCATATTCGTCCTCTTAGAGGTGTGAGGTTGCGGCGGATTCAACTTCAATTTATCGGATA
Organism: Agapanthus africanus; assembly: GCA_030015575.1. Classification (NCBI taxonomy): domain Eukaryota; kingdom Viridiplantae; phylum Streptophyta; class Magnoliopsida; order Asparagales; family Amaryllidaceae; genus Agapanthus; species Agapanthus africanus. The sequence continues at coordinate 332,621,382 of JASDDO010000024.1, read as the reverse complement.
ATGCGAATTTGCCCTGTTGGTACTAGTCTTCAAGCCAATTTTTGAAGACATAGCAATCTTCGATCGGATGACCCAGTACCCGGTGATAGGGACAGTTGTTGGGCTCATTGACATCATTTGGTTGCGACGGACGTTTTGGCTCCGGCAGATTTATGAGTCGGTTGCGCAACGCCAACTCGAATAACCTTCTTGTTTTATCTCGGGGAAATGAGTAAAGACGTCCTAGTCTCTCCTCAAGAGATACCTGTGGACACATATTATTTTGACGAACAACCGGCTTCGAGTTGCTCAGCTGTTGTTGAGCATTAGCGACAACGATCGCTTTTCCCTTCCCCTGGTCATTTCGGGAGTCCAGCTTTGGAAGATGGGGTCTATGGCCCATCTAATCCATTTGCGCTAGCTTGTCAATCAAGGCCTGGAAGGTAGTCGTCTTGAAGAACATCATAAATTGCGAGATGGTTGCTTGCGGATCAAGGGTTCCCACAAACATACCCACTGCGGGAGCCTCTTCATTGCGATGCTCGCACTTTGACCATAAGTTTCGCCACCGTATAGCATATTGAACCCATGTCTCGCCTGGCTTTACCCTGGTGTTAATCAGTGCCATCATCGGGGTGCGTTTAATGGCGCTTGCAAAACGCTTGGTAAACAACAGCTACATCTCCGCGAAAGTCTTGATAGAGTCGTTCGGGAGCTCAGAATACCACTCGAACGCTGTAGCTGACAAGCTGCCGACGAACTGGCGAAGCAACAGTTTGTCATCACCGCCGGTGTTGCCGCAGAGTGCCCTGAACTGGGCAACATGCTGGTGTAGATTGCTCGTCCCCTTATAGACATGGAGCTTGGGAATTGTGTAGCCCAGTGGGTACTTGATTTGATCGTACCAACTTGGATATGGTCATCCTGTTTTTACGACCTAGCCGGCTGCTTCAGTCGCATGATGAACCCGTATTTGCTGGGCTATGTACTCGTCCACGTCAGCTTTGGAGATTGTTTCCTCCTTAGCTGTTGACAGAGCAGGCGGAGGTTTCGACGTTTCTCCCCTATCGTCCTCAAGGACGATCGGGGGATCTTCGGCCGGAGGATCTTGTTGGATCATCATCCCCACCATGTCTTAGAACTGGAGGCCCATACGTTTTATGTTGGCTTCTTGTTCAGCAGCCTCTTTATCCTTCTTCTCCAATATCCGACGAAGGAATTCGGCGTCGGTATCTTGCTCTTGGCGTTCATCCAGGGACATTTCAGGGTTTTCTTTTGGCCCAGTAAGTGCGGCCATAGCGTTCATCATCTCTTGGAGCTTCTGCTGCTGCTGGTGCGCTTTGGTCACCATCTTGTGAGCGGTCTATGACCTGTTGATATGCGGCTGTCCTCTTTACCAGACGCCATATAGACGGTATGAACTACCATGCCCCCAGACTTAGGGCGTTTGGGTTCACCACCTTTGATATTCGCCACAGGTGTATGGACTTTCTCTGGCCTTCTTCTCTTATGGGCCGTTGAAGTTGAGGGGGCCGTTGCTTTGGGCACCCAAGTGGTCGTCAATTTTTGTTGCTTTATTGGGGGATTTTCTTCTTGCCGACCTTTCGACTTCTTCTGTTGGCGAGAGAAATTAGGATCAATCACAGATTCTCGGACTCGTTTCCATGTCCTGTAGATCATGGAGGACAGTGATTGAGGAGACCGCTCCTGCTTTTCTGCTTCCACGGCGATCTCTACCGGTGGAGGAGATCTTTTGAGCACCGCAGTTGGCGAGTTACTGCGTACCCTGTTCAGCAACTCAAAGTTGTTCCCAGTTGGAACAGCAGCATTAACTTCCACCGTTGGAGCTGGCGGGGTTATCCCAGAGGGGGAGTTGCCCCCAGTCTTCCTTATCCGGCGCCAGTGGCGTCGTCGGGCGTGACGAGTCGTCGGTATTGGTTCAGAGATAGCTTCTTCTTGCCCCCTGTTCAGGTGGGGGCTGTTGCCGGTATCAGCCTCTTGAAGACTGACATCTTTTGAGCAGCAGGAGCAGGAGTGGGAGTTGGGACGGTCAGTCTTGTAAAGACCGATCTCTTAGCGGGAGAAGCCGCCTTGACGACTTCAGAAGCAGGTTTGGCTACCCTTTTTGGAATAACCTTTTCTGGGACTGCAAGCTTCATTGTGGGCCCGCAGGAGTTTTGGCCCAGTCTGGAGAAGACCGAGGCACTGGTGTTAGGCGACCCGTCGAGAGGGGACGCAGTAATTGTAAGTCGATCGAAGACCGACTTCTTAGGAGCTTCTGGTACGGGCACAGGGTGCTGAAGCTTGTTGAAGGAAGCATGGTTCCGAAAAACAGCCCTGTGGTGGCTTGAGTAATCTGCTCCACGGGCATCATGAACAAAGAGGCCGCTTGGGGCCCGTAGGTTATACCCCCAGTCGAGGCAAGATGCGAGTTACAGCTGCAGTTGGAGCACTTCGAACAGGTAGAGGCCATCGATGCTTGATTTCTGTGCCAGGCAAAAGACCAAATCTTAGTAACTTAAAATCCAAAGGCAACCATTAACAAACCGCGATTCGTTCGCGAATACGACACACGAAGTGTGGAGTGGAAAGAGGAAAAGGTCCCACCAGGCGTGCCAGAATCTGTTCCCCTCCGAAAGACGGCGCATAAGACTGCGAAGTCCTGACGCTGAGATTCGAGGCAGTTGCTATATGGTTTTACCCGTCCACCTCTCCGAAGATGCCAAGTTGATTTATGGCTCCGTGTATCGGAGGTTTAGACGGATGCGGCCGATGTAGCAGACTTCGTCAGATTCCCCCTCGCTTGAGGGGTTTTTGATTGTGGGGACGCTCTTCCCTGCAGGCGCAAGCCCCTGCAGTTAATTACGCTACCGCATCGTGGTAACAACTTTCTCCTTCTCCAGAATTTCACTTCGTGTCGTGTGTATTTGTTTTGTATGTGATTGCCCGTGGATTGTATACGGAGAATAAGTGATGTCGTCGCCCGTAGGACATGGATTAGTCCAAATCCGTATTTACTTAGATTTGGGTTTGGTGTTTTAGTTTAAGGATACGTTAGCCATGTTTAGGCTAAGATCGACTTAAACGTTCGTTAAGGATACGTTAGTCTGATTTGAGACTAAGATCAACTTAACAGGATCGTTTGGATCCGACAAAAGAGCAATTGGCTCTATTGTTTAGTTTAATGACGTTACGGTCGATAGGTAGTTTAAGGACGCCGCGGTCCATATTCCAGTTTAGGGACATGGTGGTCCATATTCCAGTTTAGGGACATGGTGGTCCATAGGTAGTTTAAGGACGCTTAAGTCTTTGGGTTTAAGGACCCCACAGTCCGTATTTTAGTTTAAGGATGCATAAGTCCGTGGGTTTAAGGACCCCACAGTCCGTGTTTTAGTTTAAGGACGCATAAGTCCGCGGGTTTAAGGATCCCACATTCCGTGTTTTAGTTTAAGGACGCATAAGTCCGTGGGTTTAAGGACCCCACAGTCCATGTTGATGTGTGGTTGTCGGGACCTGTCACCTCTCTGACGTCGTTGAAGGATTACAACGATAGGAGTCAAAGGAGTTCGGAGATGTACCCTCGAACCGGATGTAAATTGATTTAAGAGAGAAGCTGTGCTCAGTCAATTTAATTTGAGGACTTACGGCCATGATTGGGCTAAGTCCAGTTGAAAAATATTCAACGCTTTTATTTGTTTTTGGTCTATTAGACCTGTGCTAGGGCTTTGACCATGTTTAACAATGCATAGCATTACTTTCTTTTTTTGTTTGGGCTCTGCCCATAAAGGATGCAGAGCATCAATTTTGTTTGGGCTCTGCCCATTTATAAATGATGCAAAGCATCAATTTTACTTGGGCTCTGCCCATTTATTGCTTTGCAATTTATTTTGGCCTACTAGGCCTTTTTGATTTGGGCCTGGCCCTTTAGTAAAAAAAATGCATTGCATTTGTCAGGCGCTTTGCGCTAATCACTGAGCGCAAGCGCTTGTAGTGATGACACGTGTCACGCAAGCGCAATGCGCTGCGCCAGTGCGCTGCGCTTGCGCTGCTGACACGTGGCGCGCTCTGGTGAGTTGCACCAATTTCAGAGAGCAAGGCTCCTTCTTAAAGCACATAGCACAAGTGATTCAGATGCTGACACGTGGCGCTTTCTGGTGGCTTGCGCCAACCTAAGAGCGCAACAGTGCAGTTTTGCAAGTGCAAGGCACTATTAACTTGAGAATCTTTTAGATTCCAGAACCAATGGTTCATAAAAAAGTGCAAAGCACTGTTTGATTTCTTGATCTAATTTAGATCAAAGAAAACAAGTTTTTTCTTGTTTTTCTTGTTTCAGAGAACCAGTGGTTCATAAAAAAGTGCGAAGCACTTATTATTATTTGAAGATAATTGATCTTGTTCTCAGATCAATGATCTATTAGAAGAAATTCTTTTATTTTAATGGTTTTTACCTTTTTTTTCTTGAAATTTCTTCAGAGTTCTCTCTGTTTTGAGGTTCTCAATTTCTCACAATGTTGATCTTTTTGATTTGGGGTCTAGGGGCCTTTATATAGTGCCCATAAATTTGTTAAATTTGTTAAAGAGATCTTTCTCTAAGTGATTTGGGGAATTTTCCCCGCCGTTAGATCTTTGATCCAAGGGCCTCTGTTTTACAGAAGGCAATCTTCTTGTTTTAACAAGAACAGAAAAATCTTGCTAGAATTTAATTCTGTTTGGTGCAAACACCCCAGCGTGTGACACGTGTCAAGCAGCGCAGAGCGCAGCGCATCTGCGCTTGCGCAACTGCACTGACACGTGTCGCGCAGCGCACAGCGTAGCGCAACTGCGCTGACACGTGTCGCGCAGCGCACAGTGCAGTGCAACTGCGCTAGCGCATCTGTGTTGATACGTGTCGCGCAGCGCACGGTGCAGTGCATCTGCGCTGCCACGTGTCGCGCAGCGCAGCGCTTGCGCAACTGAAGCGTCGCTTCCTTTAATTTTGTTTTAATTAGAGCTTTGCTCTGATTGGGTGCGCTTCCTTGGGCGCTGCGCTGGCGTATCAGCTTTCGACATGTGGCGCGTTGCGCGCAGCGCAAAGAATTAGAAGCGTTGCTTCGAATTTTGAATTTTGAAATTCAAACAGAGCTTTGCTCTTATTGGTGGAAACAGCCCTCACCATGGGATCGAAAATTGGCAACTTTGCCAAACATTATACGAGGGATTGAACCCGGCAACGAAACAGTTGCTAGAAACCATTTGTCAAGGTCACTTTCTAACAAAATCTAGTGAGGAAGCGTGGTAGTTTCTCTAGAATCTTAGTGAACAAACAATTCAGTGGGAGAGCACAAAGACCACCTCATCTTCTTCTATTGGTCAATCTAGGGTAGGCATACATCAATTAAATATGTCGATTGCTATGAAGGCCGAGATGGCCGCACTTATGAAAATGCTAGAAGCCATTGAGACCAAAATCTCATCGTCTTCTCCTGCCCCTTCTTTACCCCTATGAACTGTTTGTGCTTGTTGTTCGGATCCATCACACCTTACCGAAGAGTGTCCTTACAATCCACCTGTTCAAAGATTAGATCAAGTCAATGCTGCCTTTCAGCAACGACAAAGAAATGTTCCTTACTCTTCGACTTATAATCCGGGTTGGAGGAGTCACCCAAATTTTGCTTGGAATCATAATCAACGATTCCAAGGAAATAACAACTTCCATAGGCCTCCTCCTCCACAACAACAAGCATCCCAACAAACTCAATACCAGAAACCTTTCCAACAACAAGCTTATCCAAATTAAACAAACAATTTTGTTCAACCAAATGATGATAAGGTTATCTCGCTAGAAAAAAGTCTAGATGCGTTTCTCAAACAATCTACAGAATCCGCAGTAAGGTTTGAAAATTCCATCCAGTCTTTGGTGCACAATAATGCTTCATACGATCAAAGCATCAAATCTATTGAGGCACAAATTGCACAACTAACTGCTGCGTTGAGCGAGAGAGAAAAGGGAAAGCTTCCAACTCAACCATTGCCAAATCCTGGTCACACACACAACGCATATGAATATCAAAATCATAATGTAAATACGGTGACCACGTTGAGATTTGGAAGAGTGTTGCAAAATAACGTGGGTTTTAGTGATGACACCCCCGCCGGTGGTTCTTCTCCTTCTTCTTCTTCTTCTTCTTCTCCATCTTCTTCACCTTCATCTTCTTCGCTAGTGCCTACTCTTCATTCTTCAAAAGACTCTTCTTCTCATCCGAATGGACCCACTTCACTTCACGAAAACACCCACAATAGGATCCGTTCCAACTCTACATTCTACTCCACAGACGTTGGACTCAACAGATTTTCAAAATGCTCCATTTCCAAACAGGTTGAGTCCCGATAAACCAACTCCACAAATGGAGAAGATTGTGGAGTTCTTAGCAGAACCTGCCACTATCGAAGAGGGTATACGAAGCGTGTTGCATCATTTTATGCGCCTGAACACAGGGTCCAACTTCTTTATCAGCGAACCGAGCTGTGTTCCGAAGGCCCTGAATGTGTATGTGGCATGGTATCAACATTCGATGGGTGCCGTCATTAGAGAGGAGAAAAGATTGCTTCTTGATCGGAAGGGTGCAGCGCTGGCCGGTAATCCAAACGTCCCTTTGAAGCGACGGACAATTGTCCGTCCTCCCTTAAGAGAAGTTGCTGCGGTCGAGGTCCCGCATGATAGGCCTGAGCTACCGATACCCCGTGCTCCCGTGGAAATGGTGACTGTGGCATTTCCCGAGTCTGGTGTGGGTTCAGATATCGGGACTCGTCGTCCCAAGGTGCCCACCAAGCGTAAGCTTGTGCTAGCGGCTACGGGTACTCGCTCGCAGAAGAGGAAGAAGAAGTCGATTCTCTCTACAGACGTTGTACTCGGCCAGGAGCCTCATGCTCCTTATAGCGAGGGCCTGAGCGAATATGGGACAAACGAGGGTCTATTCATGGTGCCAGATAATACTAATCTCAAGGCTGCCATCGCAGCTTCCGAGTGTTTGGCTAGCCACAAAGCAGGAATGATCATCCTTCCTGAGTCCGGTAATCTTCAGTCGCATCCATTTGCTGTTATATATTTTTTATTATCATGCCTTAACTAACACCTTGTCTTTAACAGGAATTTCCACTGAAGAAGCTCTCGCGGCTTCCCTCAAGACTTTTGAGGAGGAGGAGAGGATTCGCGCTTCGCTGGGCGTTGGTATATTTCGGCTCATTGTGCCTTCATTCGCCTTTCTTATGGACAATCTAACCCCTTTTTCGTCTTATCGCAGGGACTACAATGCCAATCCCGCTGGATGATGCGGAGATGCTTCCATGGCCAGCTATCGAAGTCCCGGCCTCCTCAGCACTGCCGAAAGAGGCTTTACTTAAGCGACCGATGACAGATGCGATAACGGCTCCAGAGGTAACTCTTGGCACGGACGATGACGTCCCTTTGACGGAGGTCTTGAGAAAATCGTCTTTCACGGCCCGGGTGGAAAGGAAGCGCAAGAGCCGTGCAGCAAAAGAGCGTAACGCCGCCTTGGCCGTAGGTGCAGGCTCGAGCGCTGCTTCTCCTGTCCCTGCTTTTTCAGAGATTGCTCCGGTTGCCCTGTCTATCGCTCATAGACAGGCGATACGCGCGGCTCGGGAAGCAGTTGAAAGGCCATCTCAAGGTAACATAACTTTGGGTCTTTTTTATTAATGTTTGGTTCTCATATTCTCATACGTCATTCCCTGTAGGGCCGAGTCCTGATGAGGAAGTGGTAGGCGAGACGGCGGCAACTACTGAGCCTGTAGTGGCCACACTTTCTCAAGAGACTGGAACTGCCTCAATTGCCGCTCTTTCCCCTTGTGGTTCCTTGTCGTTGCCGGGCGCTACGAGTGTCACGACGGTTCTCGTGGAGTCGGGGGATGAGACTACGGGTGGCGAAACCATTCTGAAGGAGGAGGGTGAAGCAGCCGCTGCATTTAGTGACACCCTTGTCGCGGTTCCGACCGACGACTCACCAAGTAGATTTTGGGTCATTGCTTTCCTTTTTATTCTGCAATCCTTTTCAATCTCTTCTGAAAGTATTTCTTTCGTTTCTAATGTAGGTGTGGCTAGCGTTGAGGTTGTGCCATCTAAGGAAACATCGTCAGTTGCTGCTTTGACGGTGGCCGCTCCTTTGCCTTCTCTCGCGTCCTCCCAAATGCTGGAAAGTATGGGTTTGTGACTTATCGGTTTCATTGTAGGCAGTATACTTTATGTACTGACATTGCATTATTGCATCCTTGCAGGAGTCCTTTTTGATCACCTGTATTAGGTGCTTCACCCACATTTCTCCTTCCAGTCAGAGATTGCCTCATCTAGCGGGGCTGGTGAGTATAGCCTTTAGCTAATGTCTTTTATTTTCTTTTACGGGCATCCAAGTCGTTGCTAATCCTTCTTTGTTTTGACTGCAGCACTACAGATTGAAGGAGGAGATGAATGAATAGTTGCAGCACCGGTACTCCCGGCCTTGCCACCTGCCGCAGCCGGTATAGTAAACTCCATTGTTCATGTACCTTCTCTATTTCTTGAACCGTCATTTGACTGTGATTTGTTTTGTAGCGGTGACACTGACTTCAGCTCCGTTCGAGTCTCGAATCATAATGCCAGCAGGCCCCTTTTCCAGACGTCCATCTTTAAAAGGCGCTGTGACTAGTCTGTGCATGTTGAGCGATTATATCGAGGAGCTTGACGCAGAGGCTCCTATTTTCGTTGCAGATTTTTCCGCCGAGGTTAATCCTATGTTGGCGACGCTCATGAACTTTCATAGTGAGGGCGTCGTTGAGTCTTAGGTTAATCACTGCAGGAAAACTGAGTCCTGTCTGCATGAGCTCAAGTTCGGACGTCCTTCTCCCGAGGTCCTGGCTATGAACTCCCAGCGGGTTACGTGGGTCGAGTAGAGCACTCCGTATTTCCGCCATCTTGAACAAGAAGCGGCCTTAAAGTATAAGGAGTGTGAAGAGACTTCAAGCGAATCTGCTCGACTGCATGCTCAGGTTGACGCAAATGTTGTACAGTTGAAAGCTATCTTTGAGGGCCTTCTATGATGTATTTCTGACGGGCTAACGCTGAGGCAGAAACTCGAACTTATGAAGCGAGATGCGTAATGTCGTGGGGCAGCTCAGCGGGTCGTTGATGAGCAACTTTCATCTTATTTGCAGCAACGGGCTAAGGTTGAAGCGGAGTTGGCCGCAGCAGCTGACCATGAAAAGTGGCTGAAGGGAGTGCGCGAGCAACATACTGGTTTATTGAAAACGCCTCCCTCCCAATAGTTGTTTTTGTATCAATTAACATTTGTAATTTTTGAATAAAATGTATCCATTTTTTATCCTTTCATATGATGTAACTTGTACTCAATTGAACTTATAAATAAAAGATACATTTCTTTCATACCATCTTGTGTTATCTCTTGCTTTCTTCTCTTTTCTTTGTTGCTGGCATGTTACCTTAGTAAGCGTAGCCTGTAGATGATAGGGAGCATTCTGTCCTGAACTCTTCGAGAGGTAGTGATAGCTTAGGAAGCAGGTTCAGATCTCCTGCCTAAGGGTTTTCAACTTTATGAACCGTAAGGGTCTCATAAAGACTTTCTTCCCTACGGGTCGAAAAGATCTCGTAGGTGTATTTTCTCCTTAGGAATCGTGAGGATTCCTAAGTAATGTTTTCTCTTGGGAGTCGTAAGGATCTCACAAGAGAGTTTTCTTCCTTACGAATCGAGAGGACCCGTAAGTGATTGATGAGATTGACATTATCCGCATTTCACGGAGTCAGGAGTTTCTCTGGGCTTTTCCCATGGGGTCAAGATTGACTTTAGCCATGTTCCACCGGACCAGGATTTGCTTTGGATGCTTCCCACGGGGCCAGGATTGACATTAGCCGTGTTCCGCAAGGATCAGGATCCGCTCTGGACGCTTCCCACAGGGTCAGGATTGACATTAGCCGTGTTCCACTAGACCATGATTTGCTCTGGACGCTTCCCACGGGGTCAGTATTCACATTAGCCGTGTTCCACAAGGACCAGGTTCCGCTCTGGACGCTTCCCACGGGGCCAGGATTGAAATTAACCGTGTTCCGCAAGGACTAGGATCCGCTCTGAAAGCTTCCCACGGGTCAGGATTGACATTAGTCGTGTTCCGCAAGGACCAGGATCCGCTCTGGATGCTTCCCACAGGGTCAGTATTGACATTCGCCGCATTCCGCAAGGACCAAGATCCACTCTGGATGCTAACCACGGGGTCAAGATTGACATTAGCCGGGTTCCACTAGACCAGGATTTGCTCTGGATGCTTCCTATGGGGTCAGGATTGACATTATCCGTGTTCCAAAGGATCAGGATTCGCTCTGGATGCTTCCCACGGGGTCTGGATTGACATTAGCCGTGTTCCAATAGACCAGGATTTGCTCTGGACGCTTCCCACGGGGTCAGGATTGATATTAGCTGTGTTCCGCAAGGACCAGGATCCGCTCTGGATGCTTCCCACGGGGTCAGGAATGACATTAGCCGTGTTCCACTAGACCAGGATTTGCTCTGGATGCTTCCCACGAGGTCAGTATTAACATTAGCCGTGTTACACAAGGACCAGGTTCCGCTCTGGACGCTTCCCACGGGGTCAGGATTGACATTAGCCGTGTTTCGCAAGGACCAGGATCCGCTCTGGATGCTTCCTACGGGGTCAGGATTGACATTAGCCGTGTTATGCAAGGACCAGGATCCGCTCTGGACGCTTCCCACGGGGTCAGGATTGACATTAGCCGTGTTCCGCAAGGACCAGGATCCGCTTTGGACACTTCCCATGGGGTCAGGATTGACATTAGTCGTGTTCCACTAGACCAGGATTTGCTCTGGACGCTTTCCACGGGGTCAGGATTGACATTAGTCGTGTTCCACAGGACCAGGATCTGCTCTGGACGCTTCCCACGGGGTCAGTTTTGACATTATCCGTGTTCCACTAGACCAAGATTTGCTCTGGACGCTTCCCACGGGGTCAGGATTGACATTAGCCGTGTTTTGCAAGGATCGGGATCCGCTCTGGACGCTTCCCACGGGGTCAGGATTGACATTAGCCTTGTTCCACTAGACCAGGATTTGCTCTGGCTGCTTCCCATGGGGTCAGGATTGACATTAGCCGTGTTCCACAATGACCAGGTTCCGCTCTGGACGCTTCCCACGGGGTCAGGATTGAAATTAGCCGTGTTCCACTAGACCAGGATTTGCTCTGGATGCTTCCTATGGGTCAGGATTGACATTAGCCGTGTTCCGAAAGGACCAGGATCCGCTCTGGACGCTTCCCACGGGGTCAGGATTTACATTAGCCGTGTTCCACTAGACCAGGATTTGCTCTGGATGCTTCCCACGGGGTCAGGATTGACATTAGCCGTGTTCCATAAGGACCAGGTTCCGCTCTGGACGCTTCCCACGGGGTCAGGATTGACATTAGCCGTGTTCCGCAAGGACCGGGATCCGCTATGTACGCTTCCCATAGGGTCAGGATTGACATTAGCCGTGTTCTACTAGGCCAGGATTTGCTCTGGATGCTTCCCACGAGGTCAGGATTGACATTAGCCGTGTTCCGTAAGGACCGGGATCCGCTCTGGACGCTTCCTACGGGGTTAGGATTGACATTAGCCGTGTTCCACTAGACCAGGATTCGCTCTGGAAGCTTTCCATGGGGTCAGGATTGACATTAGTCGTGTTCCGCAAGGACCAATATTTTCTCTGGATGCTTCCCATGGGGTCAGGATTGACATTAGCCGTGTTCCACTAGACCAGGATTCGCTCTGGACGCTTCCCATGGGGTCAGGATTGACATTAGCCGTGTTCCACGAGACCAGGATTTTCTCTGGATGCTTTCCACGGGGTCAGGATTGACATTAGCCGTGTTCCACAAGGACCAGGATCCGCTCAGGACGCTTCCCACGGGGTCAGGATTGACATTGGCCGTGTTCCAGTAGACCGGGATTTTCTCTGGACGCTTCTTACGGGGTTAGGATTGACATTAGCCATGTTCCGCAAGGACCTGGATCCGCTCTGGACGCTTCCCATGGGGTCAGGATTGACATTAGCCGTGTTCCACTAGACCAGGATGAGTTGACTTTATCCGCATTTCACGGAGTCGGGTTTGACTATCGGATGTCTGTGCACCACGTGTTACGGAACTGGGAATTTCCGCGGTTCCGCTTTGCTTGATGTTGCGTCTGTTGTAATGAGACGAATGTTGAGATGATCTCCAGGCCGTCTATGAACCGTCGAGACTTGGTTCCTTTTCGGATGGAGCCTGGGGGAAAGGTATGATTCCCTCTTTGTTTGTGCCTCTGGATTGTATACAGGGATCGATGTAATATCACCTGTAGGGCAAAAAGTTTCATTTTATATATTTTTCTTTCCGCGATGCTCTATCATTTCAGCTTTTATATCGCGAAAGTCGCGACTGCCCAATCATTTCGGCTATTTGTTTTATTTACTCGCAGCTTTTTATTGAGAGTTACCCAACCATTTCGGCTATTTTTGTATGCATACATTTTTACTTTCTGATTTTGTTGCGAGTTGCCCCATCATTTCGGCTATTTCGTATGCATTTGTGGCTCGCTGGCTTTTCGCTACGAGTTTGGGATTTGATACCGATTTAGCCATCAGCATCGCTACAACTGGGATATTGCTAGGAGCGAATCATCATTTGCTTCTGTCGATGTCGAATAAAGGTGGCTTAGCAAACAGGGTTAAGATCCTATCGACTAAGGCTTTTGACTTCATGAGTCGTAAGGGTCTCATAAAGGTATTCCTTCCTACGAATTGTGAGGATCTCATAGGTGTCTTTTCTCCTCAGGAATCGTGAGGATTCCTAAGTATATGGTCTCTTATAAGTCGTAAGGATCTTACAAGAGTGCTCTCTCCTTATAAGCCGAGAGGACTTACAAGTTTCTTTTGCCATATGAGCATATCCCTAGTTTCTGGTGGGACTTTGTTAGGGAAATGTTTATTCGCGCCCGTGGATTGTATACTAGGGTCGATATCGAGACGCTTATAGGGCAGTCTGTGGGTTGTGATTGCTTAAGAACAGGTTCAGATCCCTGTAACTTAAGGCTTTTGAATCTTATGAGTCGTGAGGGTCTCAAAGGGGAATTCTCCTTACGATTCGTGAGGATCTCGTAAGTGTAACTTCTCCTTAGGAATCATGGGGATTCCTAAGTGTGTTGTTCCCTTGTGAGTCGTAAGGATCTCACGCGGGTATTTTCTCTTTACAAGGTCGAGAGGATCTTGCAAGTGTCTTTTAACAAGATTGCGCCCTTTCGGGTTTTCACAAAACTCGCCGGTAGTCCTACTGTTTTTACTCACGGAGCCCTTTCAGGTTTTCATCCGTGCCCATTTCGCTTATGGACGTAACCTTTTTTTTTGCGTCAGCCTTGGGATGCTGCGGTCCGTAGTAGTTTATAGACATATCGGTCAATGGCCAGTTTTAGGACATAATGGTCCATTGTTAGTTTAAGGACGTTTCGGTCCGCAGCTAGTTTTAGGAAATAGTGGTCCATGGTTAGTTTAAGGGCGTTTCGGTCCGTAAGCCGGCTACTACTTATAGAGTTTGGGCTTAGGAAGATAGCGAGCGGACATAGGCGTCGTCATCTATCGTTGACCTAGGCCGTGACTCGTCAGGCGTAGTATTTTTTCAGGAAGCGACCATTCATTGGCGTGAAAGGTCTTTCACCATCCATGTCCATGAGTAGATAGGCTCTACCTTGGTAAACTTTGTATATGATATGCATGCCTTCATAGTTCGGCTCGAATTTCCCCCGTTTGGCATGATTGGGGATCATAGGTCTTTTGACCACTTGCAAGAGTTCGTCTTGGCAGAATGTTCTCGGCCCAGTCAATCTCTCATATGAACGTGCCGTCTTTGCTTTATAAGCCTCTAGATTTTTTTGCGCCATGAGCCGGGTTTCATCAAGGGCGTCGAGCTCCTCAAGTCGAAGGTAAGCATTTTCTTCGTTTGTTAGCTCGTAGTGAACCGCCACTCGTAGAAAGGGTAACTCTATCTCGAGGGGGAGTACCGCTTCTGTGCCGAATACCAATGCATACGACGTTGTGTTTGTGGCCGTTTTGAACGTAGTTCGATATGCCCAGAGAGCTTCAAATAGTCTCTCTTGCCAGTCCTTCTTATTTTTGGACACCGCCTTTTTCATGATCTTCGTCAAGGTCTTGTTGAAAGCCTCAGCTAGACCGTTAGCTCGGAGATTATAGACCGAAGAGTATATCCATTCTATATTATGCTGTTGTGCGAAGCGGCTAATCTTGTGTCTTCTGTAGGCTGGCCCGTTATCGGAGATAATCCGTCGCGGAGTGCCGAACCGATGAATGACGTGTGTCTTGAAGAAATGGAGGATATTCTCCGTCTTCACTTCTCTCAGCGGTATTGTTGGAGATAGTGCCCTCAGAGTAAATTATTGGATCACAGGCACGTGATTGCAATGATTGAGGGAGGACCTATCCCGGTACGACAGTCTTACTCGAAATGATAGTTTGCTAGCTGGTTTACCTTTATCATCGTGTACAGCTTTAGGTGACCTGACAGGTCGCTATTACACGTTGATAGAGCCCCTAGGATTCTTGCTTGACTGCCAGTAGTATGAGGGCGATCATATAAGTGAGAGCTGGAGTCCATAAGCACATCCTTAAATGGTCCCTAGTCGTGGGAGTTTCGAGACAGGGCATCGATTCTCCAGAGTAGACTAGTGTATACAGTCGAGACCCCGACGAGGGGCGGTGGCCGGTCTCACAAGCCACTGGTGTCAGTTGGTTCACCTAAGATGTATACAGGTGCTCATTGGGTTATAAGTACACCGGACAGGACTCGCCGGGAACATGCTAGTTGGTCTTATACCTGACGTCAGATAGCAGTTCCCAGGTGACATGTGTACAGGTTAGTTCATCGACTTGGGGATCGTCATTTGTCTCGTGTGAGTTCCCACTGTGCTTTGATTACTACCCTACCACGGCTCAAAGGAGTCGTGCAAACAGGTTTTAGTTGGGTACAGTCCCGAGCTATATGGAGGCAGTGAGCGGATCTTCGGGGGTTTCGTCTCTCCCGGTATTGGGGGTGAGGTCGCGCTGTGTCTAGGAGAGCCATTACACGAAGACCTTGGCCAAGGCAGGAGATTTACTGGTAGGTATTCCAGTAGTATCTCAGGGTGTTCTGGGCTACACTCCGACACGACTTGTACCGCTTTTGGGGGTCTGACTTTTACCAACCCCCTAGGCCCGACATGCGATGCTCATAGACGAACGGACCGGACTGTACGGATATTGTCACTGACAGGCTCAGTAGGGTGTCAGGATGAGTTCGCTCTTCGACGTCCCTTTTGGTCAATAGCTGGTGGCCCGTCACGTATTGGCTTATACCTCTGACGTGCTAGTGGTTAAATCCACAGCCATAGTATTGACGAGTCTTTAGAGTCCACCACACTTTCAGTTACTCAAGATTTCGGGCGAAACGCTGTAGAGGCCGTATGGAGATATGGCAGGGTCCGATCAGATACGTGCGGTATTGTACGGATCAGGATCGGACGGTTTGTACTAGTGGCCGTATGGTTATATGGCAGCGTTCGATCAGATACGTGCGGTATTGCATGGATCAGGATCGGATGGATATTACTAGCCGGCTTTGGTTTAAGCCGGATACTAGTATAGTACAGTGTAGATTTTGTCTCATTGCATTTGTATCCGGACGGAATACAGATGCGGGTGTGTATGCACAGTATGGGGGTTTTCCTGTAATTTATTACGGGACCAATTTTATGGAGTTGCCAGTTTGTTTTTCGTTCCGGCCGGTTTTCCTTTGTTCTTTCCCGGCCGGACTTTTCCGATGGAAGGGGGTTATTTGCAATTGTGCAAATAACTTGTTGTGGAGGGGGTTTCTTGAAAATGTATTCATTATGATATCTTTCATCCATCACTTGCTTTAATGAGATTGGAAAGGGTATGGGTTTGATGTAAGTTTGTTATGGTTGATGTTTGTTTATTGTCACCTTTCTACTTTTACTACACTCACTCTCCTTCTTGTTTCGATGATGGTTGATTTCATTTTTCCCTCATTCATTCCCTTGAGTGGCCGGCCATATTTTGAGAGGGAAAGAAAAATGAGAGAGATTCATTTGTGAGCTTGTGGCATATTTCCTTCATCTCATTCTCATGTAATGAAAAATGAAAGCACCATTTTTCATACCTTCATTCCTCCACATCCATGGCAACCAATACCCCAAAATGAGACATGCACTCTACACTATATTCTATAGCACATCTTGAGCATGTCGAGTTGCCGGCTTCATGCCCAAGTTGCCTCGGTATAGAGGCGGGAGCCCGTAAAAGACGCAGGCGACGTGGTGCCCTTCCGGCGAGGAGGCGACGACTGGAGATCCCGCGAGGAGATCGGAGTGGAGATGAAGACCGGAGGACTCGGATCAGTCGGTATATCTCTAACCCATCTTCTAGTTAGCTTAGACTTGTTAATGGTTACGATCCGGGTGTTTAGTGCGCGGTGGTGCCGGTTTGCTAAGTCCGCAAAAATTAAAGTTTATCACCGTTTCCGCATTTGGCCGTCGGATCGACGGCCGAGGCGCCGTCGTGCACTTACAGTGGTATCAGAGCCTCGCCATTAACTTCGTCTAGCTTCGCTTGATGTGTTTTGCATTTCCGATCGACCAAAATTCCGAAATCCACATTTTTCCTCACATCAGTTTTCTGTTGAATTTTTTCTTGCTCGAAAAACTTTTTCTGGTTGAAGAAAACTAATGTACAGGAAATTCTAAGACTACTGGGAAAATTCGACACATTCAGTCGACGAACCAAGCGCGGAACCGCGACCAAACCCCCCCTTGGGCCGCGGTTCCGCCGCACATTGGTTCCTTCACTGCTTCGTATTTTTCCAGTGGGCTTCTGGGCTTATTTTAGGGGTTTTGGAATATTAAAATTGGGCCAATTATTTCTGTGAGTGCTGCAGTATTGGTTTGGGGCCCACTTGTTAATTTTTGGTCAATCGGAAAATTTTAAACACATTTTTCACAGTATTTACATTATATCTGCGACCGTGAATGTCACTCGATCGGTAAATCCTGTCAAGCTGCTATAGCCCGGTTAGACGGATTTGCGAACGTGACTTTCGCGTTGATGTTCTATGTTTATGCTGTGTTGTTGCGGATCGGTCGTGGGGGATAGCCTGGATGCAATGCTAGTACAGTTGTGGTTGTTTTATGTACATTTGATATTGCGGGACGAGCGTCCGACATGTGGACTGCCGTCACTGCCTGTTTGTATTATTCTTTTGGGGCACGACCTGGTTGCGGTCGATGTACCCAGTGTATGTATATTTTACTTTCTGTACTAGGATTACCCCGCGGAGGGGTGCACGGATAGCCGGGTTCTGGAAGGCAACAAGCCCGCATCTCATGGCATTGAGACGGAGGGGGCTTCACTCTAGGATTGGCGGGCTATTCGCCGCACTCGTAGGGGGTACAGGTTGACCCAGGAGGGGTGCCCAAGTTACCGGATTCCGTGAAGTGCTGGGTGGTCCATTCACGGTGCTGAAGGTGGCTGCCTCGCTTCAGGTTTTGGCGGGTGACTTGCCGCGCCCGTAGGGGTCTAGGTTTTCATTGCACAGGCTATCCACACGACCAGGGGAACGTCGGGTTTCAGTAGTGGCTCTGTGAAACCCGGGGATCCCAGATATCTGTATTGTTCTGTGATGCTGTACATTTCTGTGATGTTGCATTTTATCACGCCTTGAGCGAAATATAATATATTGGTATATATATTAGTAGATGTTGTATATGTTTTACATCCGCGCTAGTCCAGTCCCCGCTCTGCCGTTAGTTAGCTAACCTAACGGGTGATGACGGGACCCAGTGGCGAATGCGGATAGCATATACGTACGTCAGTATATTTTCGTTCTTTGTGGTGTGATCAATTGATGGGACTGCGTTGATTCGGATCAATGCAAGTTAAACAAATCTATTCTGATGTTGTTGGAACACTTTTCTAAAAGCTGTTTTGCAAGGACGTTCACTTTTGTTTTGCATTGTGGTATTCATTTGGAATATCCTGCTCCTCAGTCGACGAGGCAAGGGCCGAGATCCCTTCACCGGGAGTGACCCCTTGGACAGAAGTTTGCGTCAGGGCATTAACTTCACTATAGCCGATTACTTTTGCTTTGCATCGTGGTATTCATTTGGAATATCCTGCACCCCATTCTATGGGGAAAGAGCCGAGATCCCTTCACCGTGAGTGACCTCTTTAGTAAAGGTTTTCGTCACTATATTTTCTAAAAAGCTATCCGTTCCTTCAACGATATCAAGTTCATTACGTTAAAGGTTTTCGCCAGAAACCATTCGTAGCCCTCCGTCGTTTCATATGGGTAGTCAATAGTATTCAAGCTGTGTATGTTGGCCAAAGTCAAGGCACAGTGATTGGTAGCTATTGGGGTATTCATATGCAGCATAGATAGATGCGTTGGTTTGGGACAGTCGTACTGCCATTTTGGCCAAAGTCAAGGGTATGTACGGGTGGGTTCAAATTAACCTGGAGAATGACGGGTTGAACTTGACATGTGACTTATGATATGTTGGCCAAAGTCAAGGTCATAAGAGCATGGGGCAGAAATCACATCGGGAGTTTCAAAAGTACTGAAACTTGCCAGATATGCGCATACCTTCTGGAGTGTGACACCGTGAGCGGATTCCGTCACGTTATCATGCAATGATAGTTGGATCCCGATTCCCACTGATGAGTTGGTTTACTCCTCGGGTGACCCCGACTAATTCTTCTTTCAGGTTTGGAGGAGAATTTGAGGTACAGTGGGAGGTTTCCAGATTAGATAAATTGGTAGCCATTCTGATCTAGGATAGAGTGCACGCTGAGTGTTTCTTTTCTCTCTCTCTCTGGCAGCGACCATTGACCCGACCCTAAGACTACGACTCAGAGACCAAGTTGACCGAACCTTCTTAACACAGGCTTTTGGATTGTCAGAGTTGCAGACCTCATTGCCACTCCTACTTTTACTCTTTTCTCCAGGACACCCCGTATTGCTACGAACGTCCACTTCCATTGGACAAAACCATCGTATGGTTAGATACGAACTCGAAGGAATTCGAGGATGGTTTCCGGTTCTGGAGAAAACGAATAGGATTATTCAGTTGTCTTTTCTTTTCACCTTCTCTCAGGTTGCGAGTACTCCTTGGTTTAGGAGTAGTACACCTATTACGCAAATTGGATAGTCTTCTTCCAAACCATAGGCTGGTGCCGACCGGTAGGGAATGAAGAAAACCAGTTAGCCTAAACGGTGTACAGAAGGTATTAAGATTAAGACAAAGCAAGGGATTAGTAAGAGGGCAAAGTAGATTGCGACTGATATTCACGACCAAACCAAGTATTTCTTCGCCAATCCTAAATCACCTTTGTATTTCTCCAGGACACTCCGTGTCACTATGAAGATCCACAGTTTATTGGACACTCCATCGTATGGTTATATACGAACTCGAAAAGAACTTGTTCCAGTTCGGGGATGGATTCTGGTCCAGGAGAAATAGGAATAAGGTTTATTCGGTTGTCTTTTATCTTCACCCTCTCTCGCATTGCGAGTGCTCCTAGGACTAGGACAGTACATCCATTATGCTTATTGGATAGTCTTCTTCCAAACCATAGGCTGGTGCCGAACGGTAGGGAAGGAAGAAAACCATTTGGCCTAAGGGGTGTACAGAAGGTAATGACTAAAGACATATAAAGGGATTTGGAGAGGTGGCAAAGAATTATACGGTTATAGTTGTGAATCTGGATAATGGTAGAGGCATTACTAAGAATACCAGGATACCCCATCGAAACATTTCAATGTTTCAGTTAAGCTGTGTACTGTTGAAAGAAAACTGATTTCCCAATTAACACTTGCTCCAGGGTATGTATTTACCAGGTATGATTCTCACATCTGTATGGTTTTACAGATGATGAGTGGGAGTAAGTTATTGGGAATTGGGTTATCATCCTCATTATATCGGGATTCATTGTAATCGATGATATTTGAGGAGATCACCTGGGTTGTTTGCCGGTCGGCAAATATTTGGTTTTGAATATCCGCTGTTGTGCACCAATTTCAAATTGATATATCTGTACGTCTATTTTCATAGAGTGAGATATACCTTTTGATATTATGTCGATGACATTTACCTATATCAGTAGATGGTTAGGTAAGGAGCATTAAACAGCGGTGTAATTCTTCTTAACCATAAGTACAGTTTTCAACCTACGACACACAGTGAAAGAGTTGTTAGACTCAGCGGACTCATACAGAGTATTGTATGTTGTCCAGTGTCCATTAGGACAGAGGGGTTGGTCCTCATACTATATTCTGTTTACTTTTAACTTCTCTAGTTCTTAGACATGTGTTTCGTAGGAAGTATCGGGATTCTTCAAAGTGATCGAAGATGTAGATACTTGTGTATGGTATTCAGTTGATAGTAATGATAAAGAGAAGTTGCTTCTCTTTCAGGTTACTCATAATTGGAAGCATTCCTAAGTTGAGTAACGCTGATCGGCCTCCTTCCATTTAGTTGACATGCACTGGAGACAGCTGCATGATTTGAATCTGGTTAAATTAAATCAGTGTCTCTGGTTCTATATTGGATATAGAACAGTTCATATCTTAACGATGTTAAGGTACGGGGAGTTGTCCGGCTTATGCTTAAAACCAGACTCTGGATAACTCATAGGCACGTTTCTGTAATGGCTGTTTGTGGGTTGACCCAGGCTATGACGAGGGTTGACTTTCTACCATCTGGAAGATCAATAGTGATATTGTTCTTCACTCGCCACAATTTTTAAAAGAAATGGATTTTTTCAGAAAACAGTAGTGGGAGTATGGTAGAACTGGAAGTGATTCCAGAACCGCAAACAATTACTGAAGATTTGATAAGGAACCTAAAGATTCAATCTGATTTGACATTCCTTTTGGCCACTCCGCAGATGAGGTGGGTAACTTCAGGCACCCGAGAGGTACTCCGGTAGCCTCAAGGACGGTGACAGGGAAGTTCTTGTTTACCCACACTTGCCATTGTTGTTGTTCCAGGCTGCGAGACCCGGCAGGAGGATGAGTATAGCGTCGTTCTAAACCTGCTTTAGAAGTGCACGTCTATATGACTCTGCCAGAGGGTTGTCGTAGTCAGTGGGAGCAGCGGAAGCATTGGTGGACATCAGGCTTATGTCTATTTATAGACTAAAGCAGATGTAGCAGAGATAGATCATCTATTTCTGATGTGACAGTCATAGGTTTGACGTCATCAGAATAGGGGATAGATCTGTTGAGAAGGTAGTAGGAAGTGATATTCCTATACTACGATCGGTTATACTTTGGTCGTCACACAGTGGTTTCTCCACAAAGGATTTGGACATTATATCAGACATACTGGTTACTAGATCTACGGTTTTAGATCTAGATTTGGGTGGTTTCCCAATCTGGGTACTTAGACAGCATTCTAAGAGTATTTAGAATGGACGACTCCTGGCACGGTAGTATACCTGCAGGTGATGGAGTCACCCTCTCTAAAGGTGTCTTATAGACTAAAGTAGAGAGGGATGTGCATGATTGGCAGATCACTTGCTTAGGCAATTGAGTCAATCATGAGATGTCAAGTACCACACCAGATGTTGTTCTTGCACTAGATGCAATAAGTTGACATTGATCCAATCCTGGAGAAACAGTCGGAAGCAGTTTTAGAACATAAGTGAATGTTCTAGGGATATGATAACGGCTGCCTCCTTTAGGAGACGGTTATCACTCCAGGCTTCCAAGGTGACATGGACGACAAGGAGGTTGTCAGAGTTATAGTTTTCCTTCTGACGAGGGACAGTATTTTGGACAGGTGGTCCAAGGAAATACTGAGGGAGGCATGGCGCAGGATACTGATTAAATTCAGTCGACGATACAGTCTAAGAAGTTTGGATTTGGAGTTCATTTATGAGCTAGGTCCCATCAGACATCCAGACATTCTAAGACAGGTATTGCTCATTTCGGGAGATGGTTTTCTCCGCGAACTTGAGATATAGAGAGACAAAGAAAGAAACATCAGAGCGGATCCACTCACTGAGGCTATTCCTCGACCGCAATAGTTTCGCAAACGAGTTTTGTGAGACTGACTAGTAGGGGAGTTGGGTGTTCGGTATCACACGGGCTGTGAGTATGCGACATCGCAATAATTAGCCTTGAGTGCAAGTGGGAGATTGTTGGAGATAGTGCCTTCAGAGTCAATTATTGGATCACAGGCACGTGATTGCAATGATTGAGGGATGACCTATCCCTGTACGACAGTCTTACTCGAAATGATAGTTTGCTATCTGGTTTACCTTTATCATCGTGTACAGCTTTAGGTGACCTGACAGGTCGCTATTACACGTTGATAGAGCCCCTAGGATTCTTGCTTGACAGCCAGCAGTATGAGGGCGATCATATAAGTGAGAGCTGGAGTCCATAAGCACATCCTTAAATGGTCCCTAGTCATGGGAGTTTCGAGACAGGGCATCGATTCTCCAGAGTAGACTAGTGTATACAGTCGAGACCCCGACGAGGGGCAGTGGCCGGTCTCACAAGCCACTGGTGTCAGTTGGTTCACCTAAGATGTATACAGGTGCTCATTGGGTTATGAGTACACCGGACAGGACTCGCCGGGAACATGCTAGTTGGTCTTATACCTGACGTCAGATAGCAGTTCCCAGGTGACATGTGTACAGGTTAGTTCATCGACTTGGGGATCGTCATTTGTCTCGTATGAGTTCCCACTGTGCTTTTATTACTACCCTACCACGGCTCAAAGGAGTCGTGCAAACAGGTTTTAGTTGGGTACAGTCCCGAGCCACATGGAGGCAGTGAGCGGATCTTCGGGGGTTTCGTCTCTCCCGGTATTGGGGGTGAGGTCGCGCTGTGTCTAGGAGAGCCATTACACGAAGACCTTGGCCAAGGCAGGAGATTTACTGGTAGATATTCCAGTAGTATCTCAGGGTGTTCTGGGCTACACTCCGACACGACTTGTACCGCTTTTGGGGGTCTGACTTTTACCAACCCCCTAGGCCCGACATGAGATGCTCATAGACGAACGGACCGGACTGTACGGATATTGTCACTGACAGGCTCAGTAGGGTGTCAGGATGAGTTCGCTCATCGACGTCCCTTTTGGTCAATAGCTAGTGGCCCGTCACGTATTGGCTTATACCTCTGACGTGCTAGTGGTTAAATCCACAGCCATAGTATTGACGAGTCTTTAGAGTCCACCACACTTTCAGTTACTCAAGCTTTCGGGCGAAACGCTGTAGAGGCCGTATGGAGATATGGCAGGGTCCGATCAGATACGTGCGGTATTGCACGGATCAGGATCGGACGGTTTGTACTAGTGGCCGTATGGTTATATGGCAGCGTTCGATCAGATACGTACGGTATTGCACGGATCAGGATCGGACGGATATTACTAGCCGGCTTTGGTTTAAGCCGGATACTAGTATAGTACAGTGTAGATTTTGTCTCATTGCATTTGTATCCGGACGGAATGCAGATGCGGGTGTGTATGCACAGTATGGGGGTTTTCCTGTAATTTATTACGGGACCAGTTTTATGGAGTTGCCAGTTTGTTTTCCGTTCCGGCCGGTTTTCCTTTGTTCTTTCCCGGCCGGATTTTTCCGATGGAAGGGGGTTATTTGCAATTGTGCAAATAACTTGTTGTGGAGGGGGTTTCTTGAAAATGTATTCATTATGATATCTCTCATCCATCACTTGCTTTAATGAGATTGGAAAGGGTATGGGTTTGATGTAAGTTTGTTATGGTTGATGTTTGTTTATGGTCACCTTTCTACTTTTACTACACTCACTCTCCTTCTTGTTTTGATGATGGTTGATTTCATTTTTCCCTCATTCATTCCCTTGAGTGGCCGGCCATATTTTGAGAGGGAAAGAAAAATGAGAGAGATTCATTTGTGAGCTTGTGGCATATTTCCTTCATCTCATTCTCATGTAATGAAAAATGAAAGCACCATTTTTCATACCTTCATTCCTCCACATCCATGGCAACCAATACCCCAAAGTGAGACATGCACTCTACACTATATTCTATAGCACATCTTGAGCATGTCGAGTTGCCGGCTTCATGCCCGAGTTGCCTCGGTATAGAGGCGGGAGCCCGTAAAAGACGCAGGCGACGTGGTGCCCTTCCGGCGAGGAGGCGACGACCGGAGATCCCGCGAGGAGATCGGAGTGGAGATGAAGACCGGAGGACTCGGATCAGTCGGTATATCTCTAACCCATCTTCTAGTTAGCTTAGACTTGTTAATGGTTACGATCCGGGTGTTTAGTGCGCGGTGGTGCCGGTTTGCTAAGTCCGCAAAAATTAAAGTTTATCACCGTTTCCGCATTTGGCCGTCGGATCGACGGCCGGGGCGCCGCCGTGCACTTACAGGTACTGCTTCTGCCTATTTGGAGAAGTAATCAGTTGTCGCCAAAATAAATCGATGTCCTCAGGACGATGCTGGTTCGATGGGCCAGATTATGTCGGTTCCCCACATTTTGAATGGCCAGCTAGCCACCGTCGGATGTAGTGGATTTGGATGCTGATGGATAATGTCCCCTTGAATTTTCCATAAGTGGCATTGCTTCGCGTATTTGAGACAGTCTTGGATCATCGTGGGCTAATAGTAGCCCATCCTTTTGATCTTCAGTTTCATCTTTGGCCCAGCTTGATGAGAACCGCAGGGTCCGTCATGAGTTTCTTGGACGACTCTCCTTGGCTCTTCGGGTCCCAGACATCTTAGCCACAGAGAATCGAAGGATTAAACGGATGCGGCCGATGTAGCAGACTTCGTCAGATTCCCCCTCGTTGAGAGGTTTTTGATTGTGGAGACACTCTTCCCTGCAGGCGCAAGCCCATGCAGTTAATTACGCTACCGTATCGCGGTAACCACTTTCTCCTTCTACAGATGGTCACTTCGTGTCGTGGGTATTTGTTTTGTTTTTGGTTGCCCGTGGATTGTATACGGAGACTAATTTATGTTGTCGCCCGTAGGGCGTGGCATAGTCCAAATCCGTATCTTCTTAGATTTGGGTTCGGGTTGGGTTTAAGGATACGTTAGTCTCATTTGAGACTAAGATCAACTTAAACGTTTGTTACGGATACGTTAGTCTAATTTCAGACTAAGATCAACTTAACGGGATCGTTTAGATCCGACAAAAGAGCATTTGGGCTCTATTGTTTAGTTTAGGGACATTGCGGTCGATTAGTTTAAGGACATTACGGTCCAATGTTAGTTTAAGGACATTACGGTCCAAGGTTAAGAAAATCATAGTCCGTGGGTTGAAAGGGACCCCACAGTCCATGAAATGTTTGGTTATCGGGACCCGTCACCTCTCTGAAGATGTTGAAGGATTACAACGGCAAATATCAGAGGAGTGAAGAGATATACCCTTGAACCAATATCGGTTGGGATCTGAAGTCCAATTTGGGACTAAGACCAAAAAAGATTAATGAGCATATGGGCTCAGTTAATCTGAATTAAGGACTTATGTCCAATCTTGGGCTAAGTCCAATCAAGTTAAAATGTTAACATTTGTTTTGGGCTGTTGAGCATCCACTTGGGCTTGGCCCTTTCAACAATGCTGAGCATTGATTTGGATTCTTACAGTAATTTCTGTCTTTTTGTCGAGTGCCGAGCGCTCATCATAGCTCTGAGGCATATTAAAGAAAAGTTTATGTTCTATCAGCGCCCACGTGAGAAACACGTGGCGTGCTTGGCGCTTTGCGCCAGTCAAAGAGCGCAGAGCGCTAGTTTATGAGCGCATTGCACTTCTGCTGGGTAGCGCATACGTGAGGAGCACGTGGTGCGCTTGGCGCTTTGCGCCAGTCCATGAGCGCAAAGCGCTAGTTCAAAAGCAAAAAGCGCTAACTGTTAAGTGGCGCACACGTGAGGAACACATGGTGCGCTTGGCGCCCGATCAAGAGCGCTGGGATGCTTCTTTTTAATATGGAGCGCTAAGGCTCTTTTATGCTATGCTATGCGCTGAGAATTAAATTCTCCTTTAAGAGACTTTGTCTCATAGATTTAAGAACAAAGTTCTTAGTTTTACAGGAGATGTTCAATCTCTTATATTTTGATGAATGGCTTTGCCTCTATGGATCTGTGATCCTAAGAGAATTGAATAATTCTCCTCCCTCTTTTATATTGAGATGTATCGATCTCATTTTGTAAAAGACTTTAGTCTTGTAGATCTATGATCTCTGAGAAGAATTATATTCTTTTTTTTATTTTATAATGAGGTCCTTTGATCTCTTCGTGAAAGACCTTAGTCTTGTAGATCTATGATCTTAAAGAAAGAAGTGAATTCTTCTTTTTAATATGAGATGATTTCATCTTTCTGTTTATTTTTACATTGAAGAAAATCTTCTTCTTCTACCGAGAGCTTGGCTATTCTTTCTGAGATTTCTCCAAGTTTGTAGGGGGGTTCCTCTGTATGTTTCTGTATATCTGAGACTTGAAGTCTTGAGGCCTTTATATAGGGCAAGCTGATCAGTTCAATCAGTTAAGGAGATCTTTTCTCCAATTGATCTGGGGAGTTTCCCATCGTTGGATCTTTGATCCAAGGGCTTCTGATTTACAGAAGGTAATCTTCTTGTTTTTAACAAGATTGGGAAATCTTCAAAACAGAATTTATTCTGTGTTTTTGGTGATTTTTAGTCACCATTGGATCATTGATCCAACGGTGCTCTGATTTACAGAGCACAATTTTGTTGTTTGGAAAGATTTTGAGGAATCTTTCCTTACCAAAATTTAATTTTGATTAATTGATTATTTATCATTATTATTGGATCTTTAATCTGACGGTAGGGAGCTTTTAGTTCCAGCGCTAGCACATCCGTGCTTTCCACGTAGTGCGCTGCTTAGAGCGCAGCACACCTAGCGCTAGCGCACCCGTGCTTTGCATGTGGGGCGCTGCTTAGAGCGCAGCGCACTTAGCGCTAGCGCACACGTGCTTTGCACGTGGCGTGCCGCTTAGGGCGTAGCGCACTTGGCGCTGCTTCATTTCAAAATTTGAATTTTAAACAGAGCTTTGATCTGATTGGGGGAAACAACCACTTTTTCTCAGAAAGGCCTCAAATTTCTCCAGTGTTCATGTTATATCACATATAGCACTCTGTACTTGTTTAAATTTTTTTTTAACAATTATTTAAAATCAACAGAAACTGGATTTCGTAGTTTTAAGTTTCGGAGTTGTTTCGGTTTCGTAATCTTAACAAAATCCGTATAAATTTCTAGCATGGTTCAATCCTCATAAACCCTAGTTGCATTTTTAACTTAGCATGATACATTTAACATATATCACATATATATCAATGTATCCAAAGTGAGAAAAGAAATCTTAAGTTAGCAAATATTAGTTAATGCAATATAATATATCAAATATATAATGATACATTAAATTATTCCTCCTTGTGGAGTTACGAAGATGAGGCTTACCCCTGATTTGATTATGGGGGTGCTTTGTTTGCGCTTCTTCATGGAAGATACCCCATCGAAGTAGAGTTCCCATCGGGTGTCGCTCTCTCTTCTCCCACCGTCGATCGTGTAAAACGCGTGCTCGTCGGGTAATTCGTAGTTCAAAGGAGAATTGGCTGGTATTGGATGCTCAGCGAGGAAGTCGGCGATGGCCTGGCCTTTCACTGCCATGAGGGGTCTGTATGTCACCGAGAATTCCATCAAGAGTAGGGCCCATTTAGCGAGCCGTCCCGTTAATATGGCCTTTGACATCAAATATTTGAGAGGATCCACCTTTGATATGAGATGGACCTTATGTGCCAACGCGTAGTGTCTGAGCTTCGTTATTGCAAAGATCAATGATAGACAGTGTTTTTCTATAGGGGAGTAATTGCTTTCTTCTCCCAGTAGAACTTGATTCAAGTAGTAGAGGGCTCTCTCTTTCCCTTAGTCATTTTCTTATGCCCACAGCGCGCCTAAAGAACCTTCGAGGGCAGTTGTGTATAGGATGAGAGGCTTTGCCTTGACCGGAGCATTCAGTACCGGCAGATTCTGCAGGTATTGCTTGATTTCGTCCAGTGCGCTTTGGCATTTGCGATCCCAGACGAACGGGGTTCCCTTCTTCATTAAGTAACTGTAAGGACGACACTTGCCGGAGAGGTTAGCTATGAACCGCCGGATATACACGAGCTTTCCTTGGAGAGACCGCAGTTTCTTGAGAGTCCTTGGCGGAGGCATTTCCATGATCGCCTTGATCTTGGACGGGTCTATCTCGATGCCTCGGTGTCAGATGACGAATCCTAGAAACTTGCCTGAGGAAACTCCGAATGCGCATTTGAGAGGGTTCATCTTTAAGTTGTATTTCCGAAGGCGCTGAAACACGATCTTCAGATACTCTAAATGTTCCTCGTATCATTTGCTTTTAACTATGAGGTTGTCGATATAGCATTCGACGATTTCATGTATGTGGTCATCGAAAATCTTTGTCACGGCCCTCTGATAAGTGGCACCGGCGTTCTTTAGACCGAAGGGCATCACCTTATAGCCGAATATGCCCAAAGGAGTCCGAAAAGCGGTATGCTTCTAGTCTTCGGGATGCATCTTTATCTGATTGTATCCTGACGAGCCATCCATGAAGGAGAAGATTTCGTGGGTGGACGTGTTATCTATCATCATCTCGGTGACCGGTACTGGAAAGTCGTCCTTCGGCAAGCTTTGTTGAGATCCCGAAAGTCCACACATATGCGCACCGTCCCGTTTTTCTTCATCACCGGTACGATGTTGGCGATCCAGTCAGGATACTGAACCTCTTGAATGAAGCTGTACCCACGTTTTGTCCACGGTTCCGCCGCTGTACTGTTGCAACACTGCACCATTTTTTCTCCAGCGGTTTTTGACTTGGAAATGGGGTTCCTGGAATATTCTGTTTTGGCCCAGATTATTTTGAGTATTTGGAATTATGCTTGGGGGCCCCCTTCGGGAAATTTTGTCGATCGGAAATTTTAAATATGTTAGTTCACAGTATTTACATTATATCTGCGACTGTGAATGTCATTTGATCGGTAAATCTTGTCTAATTGCTATAGCCCTTTTAGACGGATTTGCGAACGTGACATTCACGTTGATATTCTGTGTTGTGCTGTGATGTTGCGGATTTGTCGTGATGAATATCCTGGATGCAATGGTGGTACAGTTTGGTTGTATTTGTACATTTGTTATTGCGGGGCGAGAGTCTGACATGTGGACTGCCGTCTCTACCTGTTTGTATATTATTCTTTTGGGGCACGACCGGGCTGAGGTCGATGTACCTGTTGTATATATATTTTTTTATTTTCTGTACTAGGATTACGCCGCGGTGGGGTGCACGGATAGCCGGGTTCTAGAGGGCAACGATCCCACATCTCATGGCTTTAAGACGGAGGGGGCTTTACTCTAGAATTGGCGGGCTATTCGCCGCACTCGTAGGGGGTACAGGTTGACCCAGGAGGGGTGCTCAAGTTTCCGGATTCCGTGAAGTACTGGGTGGTCCATTCACTTTGTTTTAGGGGGCTGCCTCGCTTCAGGTTTTGGCGGGTAACTTGCTGCGCCCGTAGGGGTCTAGGATTTCATTGCACAGGCTATCCACACGACCTGGGGAACGTCGGGTTTCAGTTGCGGCTCAAAGGAAACCCGGGGATCCAAGATTATCTGTATTGTTCTGTGATGCTTATTACATTTCTGTGATGTTGCATTTTATCACGCCTTGAGGGATTATTATATATTGTTATATATATACTAGTAGATGTTGTATATGTTTTACACCCGCGCTAGTCTAGTCCCCGCTCTGTCGTTAGTTAAGTAACCTAACGGGTGATGACGGGACCCAGTGGCGAATGCGGATGGCATATACGTACATCATATTTTCGTTCTTTATTGGTGTGTTCAATTCATGGGACTGCATTGATTCGGATCAATGCAAGCTAAACAAACCTGTTTAATGTTGTTGGAACATTTTTCAAAAAGCTGTTATTGCAAGGACGTTTTCTTTTGTTTTGCACAGTGATATTCGGTTATGAATATCCAGCACCTCAGTCGATGAGGCAAGGGCCGAGATCCCTTCACCGGGAGTGACCCCTTGGACAAAAGTTTGCGTCAGGGTAATAACTTCACTATAGTCGATTACTTTTTGCTTTGCATCGTGGTATTCAGTTGGAATATCCTGCACCTCATTCTACGGGGAAAGAGCCGAGATCCCTTCACCGGGAGTGACCTCTTTAGCAAAGGTTTTCACCACTATATTTTTATAAAAAGCTATGCAGTTCCTTCAATGATATCAAGTTCATTACGTTAAAGCTTTTTCGCTAAAAACCAGCCGTAACCCTCCGTCATTTCTTACGGGTATTATTTAGTATTTGTGCTGCGTTTGTTGACCTAGTCAAGACGTAGTGTTCGGTAGCTAAGTGGTGCTTGTTGCATAAATGGGATTAGTTGGGACATTCGTGCGGCCTTGTTGACTTAGTCAAAGTCACGTACGGGTGGGTTTAATGCAATCCAGAACAACGACGGGTTGAACTTGACTAGTGGTTTATGGTTTGTTGACCTAGTCAAGGTCATAAGCCGCTTGGGGTAAAAATCACATCGGGTGTTTATGAAGAAACTGAAACTTGCCAGATATGCGCATACCTTCCGGAGTGTGATAACGTGAGTGGACTCCATCACGTTATCATGCAATGATTATTGGATCCCGATTCCCACTGATGAGTTGGTTTACTCCTCGGGTGATCCTGACTAATTCTTCTTTCAGGTTTGGAGGAGAATTTGAGGTTGCAGTGGGAGGTTTCCTGATTAGATAAAATGATAACCATTCTGATCTTGGTTAGAGTGCACGCTGAGTGTTTCTTTTCTCTCTCTCTTTGGCAGCGACTATGACCCGACCCTAGATTTTGACTCAGTGACCAAGTTAACCGAACCTTCTTAAAACACTGGCTTTTGGATTGTCTGAGTTGCATACCTCATTGCCACTCCTACTTTTACCCTTTTCTCCAGAACACCCCGTATTACTACGAACGTCCACTTCCATTGGATAAAACCATCGTATGGTTATATACTAACTCGAAGGAATTTATTCGAGGATGGTTTCCGGTTCTGGAGAAAACGAATAGGACTATTCGGTTGTCTTTTCCTTTTACCTTCTCTCAGGTTGCGAGTGTTCCTTAGATTAGGACAGCACACCTATTACGCTTATTGGATAGTCTTCTTCCAAACCATAGGCTGGTGACGAATGGTAGGGAATGAAGAAAACCATTTAGCCTAAAAGGTGTACAGAAGGTATTAAGTAAAGACAAATAAAAGGATTAGTAAGAGGGCAAAGTAAATTGTGACTCCTATTCACGACCAAACCAAGTATTTCATCGCCGCTCCTACTTCACCTTTGTATTTCTCCTGGACACTCCATATCACTACGAAGATCCAGTTCGAGGATGGATTCTGGCTCAGGAGAAATAGGAATAAGGTTTTATTCAGTTGTCTTTTATCTTTACCTTCTCTCGGGTTGTGAGTGTTCCTAGGATTAGGACAATACACCTATTACGCTTATTGGATAGTCTTCTTCCAAACCATAGGCTGGTGCTGAACGGTAGGGAAGGAAGAAAACCATTTAGCCTAAAAGGGTGTACAGAAGATAATAACTAAAGACATATAAAGGGATTTGGAGAGATGCGAAAGAAATATACGGTTACAGTTGTAAATCGGATAATGGAAGAGGCAATGCTAGGAATACTCGGATACCCCTTCGAAACATATTCATGTTTTAGTTTCACTGTGTATGGTTAAAAGAAAACTGATTTACCAATTAGTCCTTGCACCAGGGTATGTATTTACCAGGTTTGATTCTCACATCTGTATGGTTTTACAGATGATGAGTGGGAGTAAGTTATTAGGAATTGGGTGATCATCCTCATTATATCGGGACTCGTTGTAATTGGTGATATTTGAGGAAATCACCTGGGTTGTTTGCCGGACGGCAAATATATGGTTTTGAATATCCGTTGTTATACACCAATTTCAAATTGATATATCTGTACGTTTATTTTTATAAAGTGAGATATAACTTTTTGAAATTATGTCTATGACATTTACCTATATCAGTGGATGGTTAGGTAAGGAGTATTAAACAGCGGTGTAATTCTTCTTAACCATAAGTACAGTTTTCAACCTACGACACACAGGGAATAAGTTATTTGACTCAGGGGACTTATGCAGAGTATTGTATGTTGTCCAGTGTCCATGAGGACAGAGGGGTTGGTACTCGTACTATATTCTATTTACTTGTGACTTCTCTAGTTCTTAGACATGTGTTTCGTAGAAATTTAAGGTCCAAGTTTTGAGAAGTTATAGGTATAAGAATAAAGTAGAGAACCGGGCGTTGCAAGTATCAGGATTCTTCAAGGTGATCGAATATGTAGATACTTGTGTATGGTATTCAGTTAATAGTAATGGTTATGAGAACTTGCTTTTCTTTAAAGTTCCTCATATCTGGATGTATTCCTAAGTTGAGTAATGCTGATCGGCCTCTCTCCATTTGGTTGACATGCACTGGAGACAGCTGCATGATTTGAATCTGGTTCCAATTAAATCAGCGCCTCTGCTTCTATATTGGATATAAAATAGTTAATATCTTAAGAATGTTAAGGTACGGGGAGTTTTCCGGCTTATGTTTAAAACCAGACTCTGGATAACTCAAGGCACGCTTCTTTAATGGCTGTTTGTGGGTTGACCCGGGCTATGACGAGGGTTGACTTTCTACCATTTGGAAGATCAATAGTAATATTATTCTTGACTCGCCACAGTTTTAATAAAATGGATTTTTTCAGAAAACAGTAGTGGATGTATGGTAGAACTGGAAGTGATTCCAGAATCGCAAACGATTACTGAAAATTTAATAGGACCTAAAGATTCAATCTGGATTGACATTCCATTGGCCACTCCGCAGATATGGTGGGTAACCTCAGGCACCCGAGAGGTACTCCGGTAGCCTCAAGGACGGTGACAGGAAGGTTCTTGTTTACCCAGACTTGCCATTGCTGTTGTTCCAGACTATGAGACCCGGCAGGAGGATGAGTATAGCGTCGTTCTGAACTGGCTTTAGAAGTGCACGTGTATATTATTCTGCCGGAGGGTTGTCGTAGTCAGTGGGAGCAGCAGAAGCATAGTGGACAAGTATCTTATGTCTATTTATTGACTAAAGCAGATATAGCGGAGATAGATCTTCTATTTCTGATGTGACAGTCATAGGTTTGACTTCATCAGAATAGGGGATGGATCTGTTAAGAAGGTAGTAGGGTGTGATGTTCTGGTATTTGGATGACATACACAGAGTAGGAAGTGAAATTCCGATACTACGATCGGTTATACTTTGTTTGTCACAACAGTGGTTTCTCTACAAAGGATTTGGATATTATATCAGGAATTCTGATTACTAGATCTATGGTTTTAGATCTTGATTTGGGTAGTTTCCCAATCTGGGTATTTAGACAACATTCTACAGGTGTTTTAGAATGGACGACTCCTGGCACGGTAGAATACCTGCAGGTGATGGAGTCACCCTCTCTAAAGGTGTATTATAGACTAAAGGGGAGAGGGATGTGCATGATTGGCAGATCACTTGCTTTGGCAATTGAGTTGATCATGAGATGTCAAGTACCACACCAGATGTTGTTTTTGCACGAGCTGCAATAAGTTGATATTGATCTAATCCTAGAGAAACGTTCGGAAGCAGTTTTAGAACATAAGTGCATGTTCTAGGGATATGATAACAACAGCCTCTTTCGGGAGACGGTTATCATTCCAGGCTTCCAATGTAGGGTTCCTAGGCACTCTAGTGAGGTCTCACAAGGCATCGAACGTGCCAATTTCAAAAATTCTAGGTGCCGGAAACCCTAAACTACGGATCGTTTGCTAGATTTCTAGGCGAATAATAGAACTAGTTAACATTTAACTAAAGGAATACGGAAATACAACCTTTGTAGATCCGTTTGTCCATCTCCATAGCTCCGCAACGAAGTGCCTTCGCTGTCCAAGTGAACTTCCGGGCTCTAGCGTCGGCTTCGTCGAAGAATAAGCGAGCTAGGTCGTCGATGTCCATGCCGAAGATGATCTACGTCGAGGCATCGCAAAATCAAGCTCCGACTTCACCAAGTCAAGAAACTTGTGAAGTAAACACACTCTACTACTTGGCAAGAGGTAGAGTATGAAGAAATAGGAAGTGAGTAGACTTTAGAATTTGATTTCTCACTCATTTCCATCAATCACCATTGATGGAGCTTGCTTTTTCTTCACTTGAAGAATGGAAGAAGAAGAAGAATATTATGATAAGATTAATTAAAAAAGAATAGAAAAAAATACTTATCATAATTCTAACTATGGTTATGTGTAGAGAATTGACCAAGGTTAAATGGATGGTTAAGGTTAAGGATGAGATAAGAATGGTGGTCAAGGTCAAAGCTTCATGAAGTTTCAACTAAACAACAAATAAAGCCACCATTCTTTTCTCTTTTCCACTTATTTTCCAAAATGAAATGGATAAATAAATAAATGAATAATACAAAACCCTAACCATTAACATGTAACCATGGTATGATCTTTACACAAAAACCCTAGCAAACATGTATCATCAATCATGATACAATCAAGTGCATAAAAGTATATCACATATACAATGTGTACATCCGAGTGAGAAAATCCATCTTAAGTAAACCGATACTAGTTGATGCAAAGTAATATATCAAATATATAAATATGCATTAAATCATTAAATCAACACTTGATTCAATGATCCGGTCATGCCGCACACAACCGACTAGTATACAATGTATCGGCTTATCGAATCAACGCTTGAATCGATAACTAGGTTATATCGCATACAACCATTCAACACATTGATCGCGAGAATGAAATACGGTATCACATACACGCATTATTCTCGGTCCCGCACATATCTCATATGCGCTCCTATTTCGTTTCGCTTGAGCCAGGAAACCTCTGTGTAGGACTCTAAAGACTCGTCAATACGCCGGCAGCAGGTGATGATCATATCAAACACCCACAAGCTGCAAGCGGTCTGCTAAACGTAACGGCCACCCGGGTATTGAGCGATCTGAAGATCGACGAGCAAGCCCGCAAACACTCCAGTGAATCCGACCAGTAACACTACCGTACAGTCCGGTCTGATCGTCTGATATGTCGCATATCTCGCCTAGGGGTGGTAAACGTCAGACCCCAATAGCTCGATAAGTGGTGTCGATATGAGGTCTATAACAATTCGAGAAACTACTGGTAACACTTACCAGTAAATCTCAGCAACCCTGGCCAGGGATTTCCTGTTATAGCCAATCGAACACAGCGCAACATCAACCCCCTATACCGGGAGAGACGAATCCCCTCCTATCGCTCATTGCCTCCGTGTGACTCGGGACTGTACCCAAAAACCACCGTTTTGCACGCCCTCTTGGACGTGGTAAGATGGAAATCAAAGCACAGTGGGAACCACACAAGACTCTATGACGATCTCGGGTCAACAGACTACTCTGTACCAGTGTCACCAGAGAACTGCCATCTGACGTGAGGTATAATACCATCTGGGAGTTCTCGGCGAGTCCGTCCAGTGTACCCAGTCTCTACTGAGCACCCGTATATCATCTCCGATGTCAAACACCAATGGATATGGGATCATCCATCGCCCATCTGTATGGGTCGAGAAGGTATACGCTAGTCTACTCTGGTATATCGATGCCCTGTCTCGATACACCCACGACTAGGGACTTTGAAGGATGTACTTATGGACTACCATGTCCCCACTAGTATGATCCGCATCATAGTCCAGGTAGTCAAGTACACATCCTAAGGGCTTTACCAACATGTAATAGAGAGACAATCAGTGCACACGTTAAGGTAAAGAGTAACCAGATAACATACTATCATGTCGAGCAAGAAAGTCCTCCCTATATATGTCCCAGCATCCACTACAATATACATCCAATGTACAGTAATGGCCTCTAGGGCATACATATAACTAACATCCAAGGTGACGTGAATGACAGAGTGACTGTCAGAGTTATAGTTTTTCCTCTGACGAGGGGCAGTTGTTTGAACAGGAGGTCCAAGCGGACACCGAGGGAGGCATGACGCAGGATACTGATTAAGTTCAGTTGACGATACAGTCTACGAAGTTTGGATTTGAAGTTCATTTATGAGCTAGGTCCCATCAGATATCCAGACATATTCTAAGACAGGTATTGCTCATTTCGGGAGATGGCTTTCTCAGCGAACTTGAGATAAAGAGAGACATAGAAAGAAACATCAGGGCGGATCCACTCACTGAGGCTATTCCTCGAACGCAATAGTTTCGCAAACGGGCTTTGTGATACTGATTAGTAGAGGAGTTGGGTGTTCGGTATCACACGGGCTGTGAATATGAGACATCGCAATAATTAGGCTTGAGTGCAAGTGGGAGATTCTTGGATATAATGCCCTCAAAGTCAATTATTGGATCGCAGGCACGCGATTGCAATGATTGAGGGAGGTTCTATGCCGGTAGGACAGTCTTACTCAAGATGATAGTGTGCTATCTGGTTTATCTTTATCATCGTGTACTGCTTTAGGTGACTTTACAGGTCGCTATTACACGTTGATAGAGCCCTTAGGATTCTTGCTTGACTGCCAGCAGTATGATGGCGATCATATACGTGGGAGCTGGGGTCTATAAGCACATCCTTAAAGTGGTCCCTAGTCGTGGGAGTTTCGAGACTGGGCATCGAAACTCCATTAGTAGACTAGTGTATACAGTCGAGACCCCGACGAGGGGCGGTGGCTGGTCTCACAAGCCATTGGTGTCAGTTGGTTCACCTAAGATGTATACAGGTGCTCATTGGGTTATGAGTATACCGGACAGGACTCGCCGGGAACATGCTAGTTGGTATTATACCTGACGTCAGATAGCAGTTCCCTGGTGACATGTGTACAGGTTAGTTCATCGACCTGAGATCGTCATTTGTCTCGTGTGAGTTCCCACTGTGCTTTGATTACTATCCTACCATGGCTCAAAGAAGTCATGCAAACATGTTTTAGTTGGGTACAGTGCCGAGCCACATGGAGGAAGTGAGCGGATCGGCAGGGGTTTCATTTCTCCCGGTATTGGGGGTGAGATCGCTCTGTGTCTAGGAGAGTCATTACACGAAGTCCTTGGCCAAGGCAGGAGATTTACTGGTAGGTAATCCAGTAGTATCTCAAGGTGTTCTGGGCTACACTCCGACATGATTTGTACCGCTTTTAGGGGTCTGACTTTTACCAACCCCCTAGGCCCGCCATGCGATGCTCATAGAAGAACGGACCGGACTATACGGATATTGTCACTGACAGGCTCAGTAGGGTGTCAGGATGAGTTCGCTCATCAACCTCCCTTTTTGTCAATACCTGGTATCCCGTTACGTACAGCTAGTACCACTGACGTGCTAGTGGTTAAATCCACAGCCAAAGTATTGACGAGTCTTTAGAGTCCCCCACAGACAATTTCTCAAGTATCGGGCGAAACGTTGTAGAGGCCGTATGATATATGGCAGGGTTCGATCATATACGTTCGATCATATACGTGCAGTAGTGCACGGATCATGATAGACCGGATCATACTAATGGGCTTTGGTTTAAGCCGGATCCTAGTATTAGATTTGTTGGATTACTTTAGTCTCATCGCATTCCCATTCTGTCGGAATGCGGATGCAGGTATGTATATACAGGTGAGGGGTATCCTTGTGATCCGTCACGAGTTTACTTTAGATGTTGTCGAATCTTTTTATTGTTGTAAACATTTGGATTAATGTTTACAAATGGAAATTGTGAGCTTAAATCATCATTTTGAGCATTTAATGTGACATAGACTTCATTAGTGACTCATGGTCTCTTTTCTTGTGCTAATGTCACATTATGTAATCGATTTGCGGTTTGAATTGAGAGGAAGAGAGAGAAGGGCAGCCAATGTAAAGAGTTTGGTCTTGGATTTTTCATAGCTTAACAAAAGAAAAGAAAATGGCTCCTCCTCTTCTTCTTCTTCCTCTTGCTTCTTGAGCTCACCATTCTCCATTAATGGCATCATCTCTAACCTCCATCCATACACTCTCATGTGATGAGAATCAATGGATGCTTGAGACAAAGTTATCACACACATTCTCTACTTCACCTTGGAAACGTCGACTAGCGAACTTCGTGCCCGAGTTGCTTCGGATGAAGCGAGAGCCCGTAAAAAGACTCAAAGATATGGTGCCCTTTCCGACGAGGAGATCGAGACTGGAGATGCCGCGAGGAGCTTGGGATGGTGACCAAGACCGAAGGACACAGATCGATCGGTATAGCTTTTCCAACCCTTTCTCTAGTTGCTAGTTATAACTTAATGGTTCGATCCAGATTTAAAGTATACGATAGATCCGGTTTGAAGTTTTGAAAAAGTTTTCGTTTCCACATTTTGGCCTTGGACAGATGGCCGGGGCACTACCGTACACTTACGTATGTCACCGAGAATTCCATCAAGAGTAGGGCCCATTTAGCGACCCGTCCCGTTAATATGTCCTTTGAAATCAAATATTTGAGAGGATTCACCTTTGATATGAGATGGACCTCATATGCCAACGCGTAGTGTCTGAGCTTCGTTATTGCGAAGATCAACGCTAGACAGTGTTTTTCTATGGGGGAGTATTTGCTTTCTTCCCCCAGTAGAACTCGACTCAAGTAGTAGAGAGCTCTCTCTTTCCCTTGGTCGTTTTCTTGTGCCCACAGAGCGCCTAAAGAACCTTCGAGGGCAGTTGTGTATATGATGAGAGGCTTTCCCTTGACCAGAGCATTCGGTACCGGCAGATTCTACAGGTATTGCTTGATTTCGTCCAGTGCGCTTTGGCATTTGCGATCCCAGACGAACGGGGTTCCCTTCTTCATTAAGTAACTGTAAGGACGACACTTGCCGGAGAGGTTAGCTATGAACCGCCGGATATACGCGAGCTTTCCTTGGAGAGACCGCAGTTGCTTGAGAGTCCTTGGCGGAGGCATTTCCATGATCGCCTTGATCTTGGACAGGTCTATCTCAATGCCTCGGTGTCGGATGACGAATCCTAGAAACTTGCCTGAGGAAACTCTGAATGCGAATTTGAGAGGGTTCATCTTCAAGTTGTATTTCTGAAGACGATAAAACACGATCTTCAGATACTCTAAATGTTCCTCGTATGATTTGCTTTTAACTATGAGGTCGTTGATATAACATTCGACGATTTCATGTATGTGGTCATCGAAAATCTTTGTCATGGCCCTCTGATAAGTGGCACCGGCGTTCTTTAGACCGAAGGGCATCACCTTGTAGCCGAATATGCCCAAAGAAGTCTGAAAAGCGGCATGCTTCCAGTCTTCGGGATGCATCTTTATCAGATTGTATCCTGACGAGCCATCCATGAAGGAGAAGACTTCATGAGTGGACATGTTATCTATCATCAGCTCGGTGAACGGTACTGGAAAGTCGTCCTTCTGGCAAACTTTGTTGAGATCCCGAAAGACCACACATATGCGCACCGTCCCGTTTTTCTTCATCACTGGTACGATGTTGGCGATCCAGTCAGGATACTGAACCTCTTGAATGAAGCCAGAGTCGATTAGCTTCTTGACCTCGGCGTTGATGCTCATCTCAAGCTCGAGTTGCATTCTCCTCGGTGCTTGTTTAATCGGCTTGACCTCCGGGGATATCGCCAATTTGTGGATGGCTATTTCTGGATCCAATCCGGGCATCTCGGAATAGTTCCATGCGAAACATTATTTATACTGCATGAGCACGTCTTTTAGCGTAGATACCCTTTCTTTAGACAACAACTCACTGACAAATGTCGGCCACGGGTCACTTGCCATTCCCAAGTCAATTTTCTTGAGGTTATCTGCAGTAGTATGTATCCCATCTTCCAGCTTTTTTGGCGCCGGCGGAAATTCTGAGCTCACCTCATCATCATCATTTTCGAAACACCAGGGGAGATCAGCCATTTTCTCGGGCTCTTCTTCTGACAGCATTATCACATGACAGGTACGAGATCGCTTCCAAGACCGATGTTGATCTGGTTCTACTTTCGTGGCTTTGGGTTCATGCTTCTGCTGCATGGTTACCCTCCAGCTGCTGGATAGAGCGAACCTACCTTACTGATACTGGTCTTCTACCCAGTCTTTGAATGTGAAGCAGTCTTCGAGAGGATGCCCTATTGCTCGGTAATAGGAGCAATAATCCGGGTGAGAGACCTTGCCTGCTTGCTCGGGGTGCTTGGACTCCGGGAGGGTAATCATCTGATATTTTATGACAAGATCAAATATCTTTCTTGTTTTGTCTTGGGGAAAATAATATGCTCGACCCATCTTCTTTATAAGATACGGATCCCGGCTGCTCGATTCTCGACCGTGTGGCTTCTTAGATTTGCTACGCTGCTGTCGAACATTTTTTACGTTCTTTGGTTTATTTTTGCCTCTGCTTCGGGTCTTTTGTATGACGGGCTGGCGATGATGGGCATCGTCATTTTCCGTGGCCTGCTGAAGGAGGCGCTGTGTTCTGGCTTTCTCGTAGATGGCCATTTCGCTATTATGGTCGTCTCGAACCTTTTGACCTGCTTCCCTTATAAGATTGTCCATTTGTTCTTCGAACGACAGGCTTGGCATTTTCACGACGGGAGCTCGTTTTGGTTCAGGGTTAGCATCTTCCCACAGAGCATCTCCTTCTTCATCGAAGTCATGTATGACGTAGCAGCCGCGGAATCGCTCCCGTTTCTTGGATTGAACATATCCAAGTCCTATCGTTTTCATTCTCCCGTTGGGCAACTTTCGTTGAGTTCCGGATACATTCTAGATCATGTTATAGAACTGAGCTTGTCGAGCAGTCTGCTTAAGGGGTACACCTAGGCGCCTCAATAGCCTTTTTAATCCTTCTGTGTAGTATCTGGGCAGACGGATGGGATGGAGCCTGTCAAGTGTAGAATCGGCACCATGCCAAATTTCTTTCTCCACTTTGGTTTCTGTGGATCGATAAAAGAGGATCGCCTTTTCACCTTTTCGCCTGGGAGGAATATAGAATGTCTGCAGTTCTTACACACTATAGGTATCAAGTGCGTAGAGCTCTTTGTAATGCTCTTGCGGAACCATGACGATTTGCAAACTCCAATCATCACCAGCGAAAGCTTGTATTGATGGCCGAACAGAAAATACGGCATTGACCTCATCTAACGATTCACTGCCGAAGATCAACATAAGGGTGGATGATCTTGGCTTGTTGCATTGGGGCGGCCCTGAATAGACTATCTCTTCTTCCTCCTCGGTATCACTCCCGAAGACCGGAATGGTAGTGATAGCTTTTTGCTTGTCCCCGGTTTATGGCATCTCTTCGTGTCCTCGAAGTCTGGTAAGAAGTACTTTGCATCTTCGTACTTTCGGACTTCATTCATGGACAATGGGTTCAATTCCCCTGTCACGGTATATTCAAGCCCATCTTTGAAGTACATCATATATTGATGCTGTGTAGAAGGAATGATGTTGTACTCATGTAACCAAGGCCGTCCGAGCAAAGCATTGTAGCATGTCTTGGCATCAATGATGTGAAATTTAATGTCCATGACGAGTAACCCAAAGTGTAACGTCAGTATCACAGACCCAAGCGTCCGTGATGACTGTGAGTCGAACCCGGAGATGGTGATTTTATCACGAGCGAGGTCCTGAACGCTCATGCAGATTTCCTTCAACACTCTTACATTGAGTAGATTGCCGGAGAATCTATTGCCAACCAGGATTTTGCATATCTTAATATCATGACAGTATCCGGAGACATAAAGGGGGCGGTTATGCTCGCACGTCCCGAGGAGGAGTTCTTCGTCGCCGAAAGTGATGTCAGCAGTGTGCACTTTTTCCAGCTCGTTCTTCATCTTTTCTTCAGCGAGGAAAGCTTGAAATTGGTCAGGCTCTTGTAGTGCCTTGATCAGAGAATCACTCGGCTCTTTCGATAGCAAGAGGGCATCGAGAATGCTCAGATGCGATGGTATCTTGCTCAAGTGCACCAGAACATTATAATCTACCTTGTTTTTCTTGGGCGGGTTCTTGGCTGCAAGCTCTTTGACGACTTGATCATCGAGGGCGATATCTTCAGGGACTTTTTCTTTCCCTTTGTCTTTTTTATTCGATCCACTGTTAGCAAGTCCTAGATTCTTTTCTGGTAGCGTACGATTGCGTAGCTAAATGTTTTCACAGATCTTCATTTCTTCCGTCTCGGAGGTAGGTTCTTTGAAGAGAGGGCCGAGTGCTATTTCTTCTTCCGAATCGCTCCCGAAGGTGAGAAATTGCGATCCCTAGGCGTCAACCATGTGACAGTTGTCGGCAATTCTTTTACGCTCACCTGTCGTACTTTTCGGTTCCCGACGAGCTTGGTGTTTCATCCTCTTGAAATGTTGTCGGTGAGCAACGTATCCATGCCACCAGTTTTTAAAGGAGTTGCATTCTTCAGTAGGGTGTGCAATCATTCAATGATATAAGAAGTAGCTAGGATGTACATCCGCTTCATCAGGAGTGTTTCCTTCGGAGGGTGGCAGCTTCATTCCCATCGATATGGCTTTGGAGAACCTTTTCCTTGTCTTGAAGCTGCTTTTATTTGCGGCGGATGTACTTTGATCTGGTGGGATTGCTTCGACCCTTTCGTCCAGTCGCCGGCGTTCGGCCTTTTCAAATATGGCCATCTCGTGCTCCCGATCAGCTTTTCTTTTCAAAAGAGCTTCGTTTAGGAATGCATCAATCATTTCGTCTGATGGTCCTAGAAGTTCCGGCTCAGGATCTGCCCCCAGTTTATCCGCGTAAGGAGCTTCTTCATCGTCTATCGACGAGTAAGAGATCACATTGTAGCTTGCCATATAATCTTCAGGCTCATCCGACGAGTCTTCTCCATTGTCATCATCTCCGTCCTCAAGGACGTGGTTGAGAAATTCTTGGAGTGTGACTGGGGTCCGCGCCTCCTGATTATATTCTTCCAGCACGTCGATATGCTTTTGTAGGTCCGTGCGCTCGTCATTAGGTTTCACGGGCTTTTTGGTCTTCTTCTTCTTCTTCGAGGACTTTGATGGCTGGGTGTTGGCGCTTTGACTATCACCACCAATTTTTGGAGTTGGGCGCGGCTTCAGCATTCCCTTGATGACTTCGGGTTCCAACGGATTTTTCCATTTGATCGCCGGGCTTGCTTGGAGATTCTTCAGCATTCTTTTTGTTTTGACTGAAAGAGCGACCTCCCATGGAATTTCTTCGACAAATGAGCACGATGCCCCCGGTGTGTCCCCCCTTTTAAGAGCATACGGTTGAGGCGGGCTTACTTTCCAATTCTCGGACTGGGCTAATTTGCCCTGTTGATATTGATCTTCAATCCAGCCTTTAAATAAGAAGCAATCTTCAATTGGATGGCCTATCATTTGGTGGTAGGGGC
Organism: Agapanthus africanus; assembly: GCA_030015575.1. Taxonomy (NCBI): domain Eukaryota; kingdom Viridiplantae; phylum Streptophyta; class Magnoliopsida; order Asparagales; family Amaryllidaceae; genus Agapanthus; species Agapanthus africanus. Next base: position 332,577,861 of record JASDDO010000024.1, on the reverse strand, counting down.
AATAATTGGGGTTATTAGCCTCACCGAGTTGCAATGGGCATTTTGGATCCGGCAAGTTGATGAGCCTGTTGCGCACCGCTAACTCAAACAATTTCTTCGTTTTATCCCGGGGAAACGAATAAGGGCGCTTTATTTTCTCATTATAGAATCGCCGTCTCTCGTCTAGGCGAATAGCTGATCTTGGACCACCGGTTGCTGCTGAGTATTGGCGACGAAGGTCGCCTTTGCTTTTCCCTTCTCATTTCGAGGCTCCATCTTCGAAGGAGACGGTCTATGACCCATCTGATCCATTTGAGCCAGCTTGTCAATCAAGGTCTGGAAAGTGGTCGGCTTGAAGAACATCATGAATTGGGAAATGGTCGCCTGCGGATCAAGGGTTCCCACAAACATGCCTACTGCCGGAGCTTCTTCGATGTGCTGTTCGCACTTCGACCACAGATTCCGCCACCGTATCGCGTACTGGACTCAAGTTTCTCTAGGCTTCACCTTGGCATTGATCAATGCCGTGATTGGGGTGCGTTCACTAGCACTGGCAAAACGATGGGTGAATAGGAGCTCCATCTCTGCAAATGTCTTGATAGAGTCATTCGGGATTTCCGAATACCACTCGAACGCCGTCTCCGTCAAGCTACCAACGAATTGGCGAAGCAATAGTTTGTCGTCGCCTCCAGTGTTGCCACACAGAGCCCTGAATTGAAGGACGTGCTGATGCGGATTTCCCATCCCCTTATATACGTGGAATTTGGGAATCGTGTATCCCGGCGGGTACTTTATTTGGTCGTACCAACCTGGATAGGGTCGTCCAGTTTTAACAATTTGGCCGGCCGCTTCATTCGCCTGGTGAACTCGTATCTGCTGAGCGATGTAGTCGTCCAAGGTGGCCTTAGAGATTGTCTCTTCTTTGGTTGCTGAAAGAGCTGGAGGAGAGTTCGATGACTCCCCTTTGTCGTCTTCAATGATAATCAGGGGGTCTTCAGCTGGAGGTTCCGGCTGTAACATCATCCCGGCCATGTCTTGGAACAAAAGATCCATTCGTTTTATGTTGGCTGTTCACACCATAATATTGTATTATTATATTCCCCATTCTTATTCGTTTTATAAATAAACAGGTGCTTTTGACGCATGTCTGCTACATAGTACATGTTACAGGTTCTTGGAGCGAAAACAGTGAAAAAGACAAAAGATGATGAAAAAGTGGACTTTGACAAACAAATAGAAGACTCTTGATCAAGCCTACATCAAAGATAAAATTCACAAAGTACAAGGCAATGCAAGGTCCAAGATTACAAAGCGAACGGTTAAAAGTCCACCGCAATTATTCACTGGAGATCTGGAAGAAACATAGAAGCTATTTTAAAAAAAGTACCAAATAATAAGGAAGCCTAAAGAGAAAAGAGCCAACAAAGAAAATTTCAAGGCCCAATACTTCCTTTTAAAGAGACAGAGACATAAAATTTTACCAAAGCTTGGAGTCTACTTTGACTAGGTCTTCCTAAGGATATTTTGGTAAATGTAGACGTGCGAATCAATTGTAACCTAGGGTTTCCTATTCTCTATAAATAGGAACTCTAAATCATTGTAAAGGCTATGCCTCCCTATATCTCTTTTTATCAATAAAATTTAGATTTCTTTTGGAAAGCATCGATGCCTCTTTTCATTTCAGAAATTCAGATCTGACAAGTCTTGTGTTGATGTTTGCAGAGAGCCATCTGTAAAGTATGTAGGTAATTTCAATTCTTACCCTAGGTAATTTTTCATTCTCTGCCTTAGATTAAATTTAATTCCTTTCCCTAGTTAGATAGTTAGATCTTTAATTCAATTACCCTACAATAATTTAGTTCTTAGATTTAATTAATCCATTCACACCGTTTGGAATTAACTTGTAAGAGCGATTAGGAAATGCACAACATCCTTGTGGACCGACCCGTATTCACCGGCTAGCAGCAAAGCGACGCCGTTCTTGATTGCGGTTAATAGATAGTTTTTGAGAGGAATCAAATGGCACCGTTGCCGGGGATGGCGTGTTATTTCCTTTTTGAAATTTCGGGTTAATATAAAATTAAAAAATCATAAAAATCTGAAAAATCACAAAAAATATAAAAATATATCATCTGTTATTTTTGGAAAGGTATTTTTGTGTGAATTTTGCAGAATCTACAATCGAAAGACGAATCTGGAAATTTCCAGAAACCGAAACTGAAATCAGAAGATCAGAACAGAAGGGGTTCTAAAAACCAGAACTACAGAATTTTCTTCGGACTTGTGCCGCCTGAGCCGCCGCTAAACCGCGGCCTAATCCCTATTTTGACCGCGGAACGGCGGCGGTCTTGTGTCATTGTCGTCCAAATTTTTTTCTCGGGAAGCGTGCCTTACAGCCCACCGCGAAAACGCGGCAGGAACGCGTTGGGGCCGTGGAAACTCGGCGATCTTGTCACATCATCTTGCGAAAATTGCACCGTAAGGTCCTCTGTTCTTTATCTGCAAAAATCTCTATATATCTTCTGAAAAATGCCTGCAGAATTTGGTCCACTTTAAAAATCTTTTCCTTTCCAAATAACAAATCTTGTGCAGGTTTTTTGCGCCTCGCTTAAAATAGAAATTGATTGCAAGTAATATTTTTTGTTTTGCATATCTTTTATCGAAAATCGTTTTGCAAATTTTCCAAATAAAGAGCAAGTGGAAAAAGGAAAAATTTAATTAGAAAGCTTGCAAACTTTGAAATTCACATAAAAGATTTGATTGCAAGTGATTTACTGTTTTGCATATCTTTAATCGGATTTTAAGGGGCTTTTGACCAATTTAGATTGGGTTAGGATTTCATCACCCTTCCCAGGACCCCAGAAATCATATAAGGTATTTGCATTGACCATTCTTAATTAAAAAATACTAGACTCAGCCCTAAGGACTTCGAGCTCAATAGGACAGAGGACTAGTTATAGGCATCGACCGTTTATCCTAACCTGACTTTGCGGTGTCTATGCAAGTGTGTCTAAGGCAAGTGGTTACTTAATTAGGACCGCTACTTGTAGCGGGGAGCCTCCCACTCACCTGGCACTTACCTGGCCGCAATTGGCGGTGAAGAGGTGGTTTGAGGTCCTATTTCTAGCCATTTGCAACAGTTAGGAGCTGTCTAACTGACCTAGGTGACCCTAGATCTAGGCCTGATTGTGCATTTCTGGTTAATTGCGTTTGTGTCTAAGCCCTTTATCGAAAATCTTTTTGCAAAAAATTTCCTAATAAAAAGAAAAAAAGGAAAAAAATCTTTTTAAAACTTGCAAAGTTTGCCGCTAAGAAATCCTTGCACCACCTACCTTCTCTCTCTTCTCTTTCTTCTATCATGGGTACCCCAAATCATAAATCACTTTCCGAACTTTGGTATCCCGAACCTAATTTTGCCTCGTACGTCAATTGTTTCTGTCGATTTAAAGAAGATCCCTCTATGCCAAAACTTTCGTTGAAAGATCAAATATAAGCGTCTAGGAGAAACAGTTCGACTTTACAACCCACTTTGTGTCAACCAAGTCAACCTTTACCTCCTTCATATGTTGATACCACTTTTTCAAGCCCTGCTGTAACTCCTAAAACGATGTCCATTGCTGAGCATATTGCTCAATCTCGTAGCCGATCTTTCACCCCTCTCAACACATCTAGTTCTAGGGATCAACAGGTCCATTCACCTTTTTATCCACATGTTGACCCTACTCCTGTCCAACCATCCAATTCCTACCAGTCCTACCCGACTTTCGCACTTTCACTAGATATTGCCTCTACACAGCCTTTTGGGAGTTTCACGTATCCAAATAATTTTGAATCTTTTACCGAAACCCCTTCACCACCCATGTCTAGTTTGGAACAGTCGTTGGCAGCTTATATTGCAGCAACAAACAAAATGACTAGGAATGTGGAAGCGTCATTGGACGCCCTTATGCAACCTAGTGAACAGGCAGCTAGTTTCCAACTAGATCTAAATTTTTCAATGTATGGGGAGGCCGTTGGACAGAGTGAGAATTTGATAGGAGCGAGCGAGTTCTACACATTCCCAAATCAGACCTACCCTTACCAAATTGAAGCCCACAACTCCGGTTCTCCATCGATTGTCCCAAATGATTCACCAGTTGAAAATAAAAACGAGTTGTGTGATTTTGTAGTTCTTGATTTGCCAGATTGTGCAGAACCCCTTTCGAGTGAAACCACACTTAATCCGTTCGATCTTTACACCTCCACTCTAGAACCTAAATCGATAAATATCCATGCTTTTGATGAGGTATCAGAAAATATTGATTTTCACTTGATTGGGGATATATACGCCAGGAACATTTTGGATGATGAACCCGTAGATTTGATTGATATTTTATGTCCAATTCATCATCCCGAGTCATTAAATGTTTCTCCCGAACTTCATATGCGTCTTGATTTTAATGATAATGGCATGGCTGAGCTAAATATTGAGGAGAATTATGAGGATAGTATTGAGGAGAGTACTGAGGATAATATTGATGTTGAACCATTTTTGTTTGATGTGTCGGATTTTCCAATTCATCCTCTTGAACCTTTAATTATTATATCACCCTCCCTCCTTTCTATCGTTCCGACCACGCAAAAGACCACGCTTGAAGACTGTGAGCTTGAAAAATTTCCCTTTGAATCTGACACAGTTCTCACAGCCGATAACACTTACGAGTATTTCAATTTTTCGGACGATGTTGATGACTCACCGCCCGAGTTTGAGTCCTTTGAAATTTCAGATGAGTTAGTTGAACCATAACACTCGGTTTCTTACAGTCATTTCGAACCATTGATTGAATCTTTCAAATTCGAAACAGTTTACTACGGTGAGAATGAGACTATCCCTAATTCACTCCCTTCCCTACCTTCCATTGTTCCGACCGTGCAAGTGACCGTTACGCTTTCATCTCCTACACCAAGTTCGACGTACCCATGCTTTCTTACGAATCTTGAGATATTTGACCCCATTGCTCGACGAGTTGATAGATTAGCACAATCACTTTTAAACACTTCGGTCATCACAAATTGCGCTAATTTATTCACTCGATTTACACTCTCAAGATCGTGCTACCCTTCTTTCTCTTTTCCGTCCTTCTCCTCCGGTCTCGTGTGCTTCTCCTTTCTCTTCTTTCCACTCTCTCCTTTCACCAACTCTACCATTACCACGATGAGATTTTTGAATGGTTGGTGTTAACTTTTGGCTTGTGTAAGGCCAACTTAAGTTTGGGGGGAACCTTGTTGTATATATGTACATATATTTTTTGTTTTTTTTGCTATAAAAAAAATTTCAAAAAAATAAAAAATTATAAATAAATAAACAGGGCAGTGTCGGCATTTTGACCCTCTTGGTGTAGCATGACAGTGAGGACACTGTCAAGTTCAAGTTTGGGGGTATGCTCGGTACGTCTTCTTCCTTCTCATTCATATGTACATATTTTTGCATTTGCATATTTATTTGAAAAACCATAAAAATTGAAAAATTTCAAAATTATAATAATCAATGTATTCAATTTGGCCTAATTGATTTGAGTTTGACAAAAATGTTAACTGGCTAGGAACAACTAGATCTAGACTTGGTAAATTAAAAACCCTAAAAATAACCTTTCTTCAAGCTTAACGGTAGAAAGTATATGCTTTTGTAGTTTATTTAGAAATAGGAAAATTTTGAGTTCACTTCTTGGGCTAAGTCAAAACAAAGGAAAAGCATTGATATTTTTATTAGAGTATAAGTTTGAAAAATAGTTCCTAGCTTAAGTCTACATTCTGAAAATGTATACCCTACAATTTGCACAATCACGCACCTTGAAACGTGAAATAGTAGAGGAGACCTTGAAATGCTCTTGTCTGAAGTCCTTAGTACGAAGAAAATGAAATAAAAAAATACAAGTGTGAATAAAGAATAAAAAAAATGAACACTGGTTTTTGTGATTACTTAAGACTGCAAAAATAGAAAAATATTTAGCGAGGGTGCTTCATCACCTAGTGCCTTAGACCAACTGGTTTGGGAGTCACTGCTAAATCCTTAGGTGTTGCAAGACTAGAAATTATGCTTTAAAAGTGCAAACGCATTTTGTAATCGGTCGTTGGTACCTCAAGAAGTATTAATGGTCACATGAAGGATGTGTAAGCAAAATTCAATTAAAAATTCACTAATTAATAAGTATTTTGGACAACGGACAAGGGTATGATTGTTTGATTTGAATTTCCAAGTGTAGGGGTAATTTATACACACACGTGGGGATATGTGATTGGAGTTTAGATGAGAGAAAGGAGTGAAGAATAGAACTTGTATCTTTAATAGAGTTGATAAAAATTCCTAAGTGGAGATGGAACCCTAGAAGGAAAACTTAAGAAATACCGAAAGCTAAGTAAATCTATAGAACGTATATAATCTTAAGTTAAAAGATGAGGAAGTGTGAAGAATATGGGTGGATAATTTGTAAGTCGAAGATAATAGAGTTCCTTGTTAGAAACCCTAATTGGAGAATTAAAGTCGAAAAAGCCAAATTGATAGGATTTTGTGGGTAGTATCCGCTGAAAACCCTCAGGAGACAACACTCCTCCTACTAGGGACACCTAGAGGTTTAACGACTTGTTGCACGAGCTCAGTGCAATCGCGTTTCCCTGCGAAAGTGCGTTTAGGTTTTTTGTAGAGAATAAAAATAAGTTAGCTCGAGGACGAGCAAAAGATAAGTTTGGGGGTATTTGTTCACACCATAATATTGTATTGTTATATTCCCCATTCTTATTCGTTTTATAAATAAACATGTGCTTTTAATGCATGTCTGCTACATAGTATAGGTTACAGGTTCTTAGAGCGAAAACAGTGAAAAAGACAAAAGACGATGCAAATGTGGACTTTGACCAACAAACAGAAGACTCTTGATCAAGCCTACATCAAAGATAAAATTCACAAAGTACAAGGAAATGCAAGGTCCAAGATTACAAAGCGAACGGTTAAAAGTCCACCGCAATTATTCACTGGAGATCTGGAAGAAACATAGAAGCTATTTTAATAAATGAACCAAATAATAAGGAAGCCCAAAGACAGAAGAGCCAACAAAGGAAATTTCAAGGCCCAATACCTCCTTTTAAAGAGACAGAGACATAAAATTTTACCAAAGCTTGGAGTCTACTTTGACTAGGTCTTCCTAAGGATATTTTGGTAAATGTAGACGTGCGAATCAATTGTAACCTAGAGTTTCCTATCCTCTATAAATAGGAACTCTAAATCATTGTAAAGGCTATGCCTCCCTATGCCTCTTTTTATCAATAAAATTTAGATTTCTTTTGGAGAGCATCGATGCCTCTTTTCATTTCAGAAATTCAGATCTGACAAGTCTTGTGTTGATGTTTGGAGAGAGCCATCTGTAAAGTAAGTAGGTAATTTCAATTCTTGCCCTAGGTAATTTTCATTCTCCGCCCTAGATTAAATTTAATTCCTTTCCCTAATTAGATAGTTAGATCTTTAATTCAATTGCCCTAGATTAATTTAGTTTTTATATTTAATTAATCCATTCACATCGTTTGGAATTAACTCATATGAGCGATTAGGAAACTCACAACATCCCTGTGGACCGACCCGTATTCACCAGCTAGCTGCAAAACGTCGCCGTTCTTGATTGCGGTTAATAGATAGTTTTTTAGAGGAATCATTGGCCGCCCGTTCCGCGGCCTCCTTTTCTTTCCTCTCAAGCATTCTTCGGAGGAACTCAGCATCAGTTTCTTGTTCCTGACGCTGCTCTGAGGTCTCTGGACTTTCTTCGGCCCATTGAGTGCGGCTATTGCAGTCAGCATCTCCTGAAGTTTCTTCTGTTGTTGCTCCTGATCCTTCGTTATCGATCAGGTAACCGGTCGATGACCCGTAGAAGCATGAATTTCCTTTTTTCCGGAAGCCATATAAACAGTGTGCACCACCATGTCCCCATTCTTGGGGCATTTAGGTTTGGTGTCCTTGCGGTTCATCGCGGACACGGGGGTATTCTCTGGCCTGCTTTTCTTATGAGCGGTTGAAGTTGTGGGCGCCGTTGCAGCGGGCACCCAGACAGATGACATCTTCTGTGCTATCACGGGATGGTCCTTTTCTTGCCGAGCTTTAATCTTCTTTGATCGGCGGGAATAGTATTGGTCAACCACCGATTCTTGAACCCGTCGCCAGACTTTGTAAATTTTGGAGGACAGACGCTGAGGGGGCTGCTCCGGCTTCTTTTCTGCAGCATTCTCCACAAATGGAGGAGACCTTTTTAGAATGGCAGTTGGTGAATTCCTGCGCACCTTGTTAATCAGTTCAAAGCTGTTCCCAGTTGGAACAGCAGCATCGATTTCCACCGTTGGAGCTGGTGGAGTAAGTCCAGACGGTGAGATGCCCCCAGCCTTCCTTACTCGGCGCCGGTGACGACGGCGAGCATGCCGCGTGGATGGTGTTAGTTCAGCTATGGGATGGCTTCGTCATGCCCCCTGTCTTGGCGGAGGGTTATCACCGGTGTCAGCCTTTTGAAGACCGACGTTCGCTGAGAAGTAGTATCCAATCTATCAAATACTGACCTCTGGGTAGAGGTGACTTCGCCTGGAGCGGGAGCCGGAGTGGCCAGCCTTGTGTAAACTGACTTCTTGGCAGGAGAAGCCTCTCCGATGATTTCTTCCGCCTGAGCCGGGATGGCTATCCTCTTTGGAATGGCTGCTTCAGGTATTGCGGGCTTGTTGGCGTTCTGGCCCAGTCTGTTGAAAACTGAGGCATTGGATTTGGATGACCCGTTAAGACGGGCCGCAGTAGCGGTGAGCCGATCAAAGACCGACTTCTTTGAAGCTTCTTGCAATGGTACAGGGGCGCTGAAGGTTGCTGGCGGGATCATGGTCCCAAAGAATAACCCAGTAGTGGCTTGGGTTATTTGCTCTACCGGCATTGTGAAAAGGGAGGCCGCTTGGGGCCCGTAGGTTACACCTCCAGATGAGGCGGAACGGGAGTTGCAGTTGCAGCTGGAGCAGTTAGAGGCCATTGATATTCTTCTTTCTGCATAGAGCAAGACACCAAATCTTAGTACTTCACATCCAGAGGCAACCATATCAAATCGCGATTCATTCGCGAACACGACACACGAAGTGTGGAGTGGAAAGAGGAAAAGGTCCCACCGGGCGTACCAGAATCTGTTCTCCTCCGTATACAGAGACGGAACCGCATAGGTTCGTCTTTCCTGAATTTGGGGGTAGATGCTATTTGGTGCTATCCGTCCACCTCTCCGAAGATGCCAAGTTGATTTATGGTACCATGTATCGAAGGATTAAACGGATGTGGCCGATGTAGCAGACTTTGTCAGATTCCCCCTCGTTGAGGGGTTTTTGATTGTGGGGACACTCTTCCCTGCAGGTGCAAGCCCGTGCAGTTAATTACGCTACCGCATCGCGGTAACCACTTTCTCCTTCTCCAGATGGTCACTTCGTGTCGTGTGTATTTGTTTTGTTTTTGGTTGCCCGTGGATTGTATACGGAGACTAATTTATGTTGTCGCCCGTAGGGCGTGGCTTAGTCCAAATCCGTATCTTCTTAGATTTGGTTTGGGGTTGGGTTTAAGGATACGTTAGTCTCATTTGAGACTAAGATCAACTTAAACGTTTGTTACGGTACGTTAGTCTAATTTCAGACTAAGATCAACTTAACAGGATTGTTTAGATCCGACAAAAGAGCATTTGGGCTCTATTGTTTAGTTTAGGGACTATGCGGTCGATTAGTTTAAGGACATTTCGGTCCAATGTTAGTTTAAGGACATTAAGGTCCAAGGTTAAGAACATCATAGTCCGTGGGTTTAAAGGGACCCCACAGTCCATAAAATGTTTGGTTGTCAGGACCCGTCACCTCTCTGAAGACGTTGAATGATTACAACGGCAAATATCAGAGGAGTGAAGAGATGTACCCTTGAACCAGTATTGGTTGGGATCTGTAGTCCAATTTGGGACTAAGACCAAAAAAGATTAATGAGTATATGGGCTCAGTTAATCTGAATTAAGGATTTATGGCCAATCTTGGGCTAAGTCCAATCTAGTTAAAATGTTAACATTTGTTTTGGGCAGTTGAGCATCCACTTGGACTTGGCCCTTTTAACAATGCTGAGCATTGATTTGGATTCTAACAGTAATTTCTGTCTTTTTGTCGAGTGCCGAACGCTCATCATAGCTCTGAGGCTTATTAAAGAACAGTTTATGTTCTATTAGCGCGCACGTGAGAAACACGTGGCGCACTTGGCTCTTTGCGCCAGTCAAAGAGCGCAGAGCGCTAGTTTATGAGCGCATTGCGCTTATGCTGGGTATCGCACACGTGAGGAGAACGTGGCGCGCTTGGCGCTTTGCGCCGGTCCATGAGCGCAAAGCGCTAGTTCAAGAGCGCAAAGCGCTAACTGTTAAGTGGCGCACACGTGGGGGACACATGGTGCTCTTGGCGCTTTGCGCCAGATCGGGAGCGCTGAGATGCTTCTTTTTAATATGGAGCGCTAAGGCTCTTTTATGCTGCGCTATGCGCCGAGAATTAAATTCTCCTTTAAGAGACTTTGTCTCATAGATTTAAGAACAAAGTTCTTAGTTTTACAGGAAATGTTCAATCTCTTATATTTTGATGAAAGTCTTTGCCTTTATGGATCTGTGATCCTAAGAGAATTGAATAATTCTCCCCCCTCTTTTATATTGAGATGTATCGATCTCATTTTGTAAAAGACCTTAGCCTTGTAGATCTATGATCCATGAGAAGAATTATATTCTTCTTTTTATTTTAAAACGAGGTCCTTTGATCTCTTCGTGAAAGAGCTTAGTCTTGTAGATCTATGATCTTAAAGAAAGAAGTGAATTCTTCTTTTTAATATGAGATGATTTCATCTCTCTTTTTATTTTTACCTTGAAGAAAATCTTCTTCTTCTACCGAGAGCTTGGCTATTCTTTCTGAGATTTCTCCAAGTTTGTAGAGGGTTCCTCTGTTTGTTTCTGTATATCTGAGACTTGAAGTCTTGAGGCCTTTATATAGGGCAAGCTGATCAGTTCAATCAGTTAAGGAGATCTTTTCTCCAATTGATTTGGGGAGTTTCCAATCGTTGGATCTTTGATCCAAGGGCTTCTGATTTACAGCAGGTAATCTTCTTGTTTTTAACAAGATGAATCTTCTAAACAGAATTTATTCTGTGTTTTTGGTGATTTTTAGTCACCATTGGATCATTGATCCAACGGTGCTCTGATTTACAGAGCACAATTTTGTTGTTTGGAAAGATTTTGAGGAATCTTTCCTTAACAGAATTTAATTTTGATTAATTGATTATTTATCATTATTATTGGATTTTTAATCTGACGGTGGGGAGCTTTTAGTTCCAGCGCTAGCGCACCCGTGCTTTGCACGTGGTGCGCTGCTTAGAGCGCAGCGCACTTAGCGCTAGCGCACCCGTGCTTTGCACGTGGTGCGCTGCTTAGAGCGCAGCGCACTTAGCGCTAGCGTACACGTGCTTTCCACGTGGCGCCGCTTAGGGCGTAGCGCACTTGGCGCTGCTTCGGAAGCGTTGCTTTATTTCAAAATTTGAATTTTAAACAGAGCTTTGGTCTGATTGGGGGAAACATCCACTTTTTCTCAGAAAGGCCTCAAATTTCTCCAGTATTCATGTTATATCACATATAGCACCCTGTACTTGTTTAAAATTTTTTTTGACAATTATTTAAAATCGACAGAAACTAGATTTCGTAGTTTCAAGTTTCGGAGTTGTTTCGGTTTCGTAATCTTAACAAAATCCGTATAAATTTCTAGCATGGTTCAATCCGCATAAACCCTAGTTACATTTTTAACCTAGCATGATACATTTAACATATATCACATATGTATCAATGTATCCAAAGCGAGAAAAGAAATCTTAAGTTAGATAATATTAGTTAATGTAATGTAATATATCAAATATATAATTATACATTAAATTATTAAATCAACATTTGATTTAATAATCCGGCTATGTCACATATAACCGACTAATATCATGTGTAACAACTTATCGAATCAACACTTGATCCGATAACCCGGCTATATCGCATATAACCAACCAATGTCACAAATCGTGAGAATAGAATACAGTATCTCATATCGTATCAATCTCGGTCCCGCACATATCACATATGTGCTCCTACTCCGTTTCGCTTGAGCCAGGAAAGCTCTGTGTAAGACTCTAAAGACTCGTCAATACGCCGGCAGTAGATGATGATCATATCAAACACCCACAAGCCGCAAGCGGTCTGCTAAACGTAACGACCAACTGGGTATTGAGCGAGCTGAAGATCAACAATCAAGCTTGCTCATACTCCTGTGAATCCAATCAGTAACACTACCATACAGGTCGGTCTCTTCGTCTGATATGTCGCATATCTCGTCTAGGGATTGTAAATGTCAGACCCTAGTAACTCGATAAGTCGTGTCGATATGAGGCTCATAATGGGTCGAGAAACTACTGATAACACTTACCAGTATATCTCTAAAGCAGCCCTGTCCATGGACTTCCAGTTATAGCCAATCGAGCACAGCGCAACATCAACTCCTAATACCGGGAGAGACGAAACCCCTCCTATCGCTCATTATCTCCATGTGACTCGGGATTGTATCCAAAAGCCACCGTTTTGCACGTTCTCTTGAACGTGGTAAGGTGGAAATCAAAGCACAGTGGGAATCACACAAGACTCTATGACGATCTCGGTTCTACAGACTAACCTGTACCAGTGTCACCAGAGAACTGCTATCTGACGATAGGTATAATACTATCTAGGAGTTCTCGGTGAGTCCGTTCAGTGTACCCAGTCTCCACTGAGCACCCGTATACTATCTCTGATGTCAAACACCAATGGATATGGGATCATCCATCGCCTATCTATATGGGTCAAGAAGCTATACGCTAGTCTACTATGGTATTACGATGCCCTGTCTCGATACACCTACGACTAGGAACATTTGAAGGATGTAGTTAACGACTACATTGTCCCTACTAGTATGATCTGCATCATAATCCTGGTAGTCAAGTACTCATCCAAAGGGCTTTATCAACATGTAGCATAGAGACAATCAGTGTACATTTTAAGATAAAGAGCAACCAGATAGCATACTATCATGTCGAGCAAGAAAGTCCTCCATATATATGTCCAAGCATCCACTGCAATATACATCGTATGTACAGTAATGGCCTCTAGGGCATACATATCACTAACAGCGTCAACACCCTGCTGGCATGAGAAGCACGTCGAATCGATCTTTAGGGTGTAGATGTCGCCATCAAGATCTGGAGCTAGGAATATGTCATCGCTCCACTTTGATTTGACCCTTGGTTCCTTGTTGACGTTGCGTCTGCATCCCGCTAGCATGAGAAACACGTTGAGCTGGAGTTAGGATTTTGCCGTCACTCCTTTTTGATTTGGCTCCTTGGAGCTTTGTTGACGTTGCATCAGCATCTTGTCGGAATGAGAAGAACGTCAGGATGACCTCTAGGTTGTACATGTTGCCATTAAGATCCGGATCTCCCTTTGACGGAGCCTGGTGGGAAAATATGGTACCCTTTCTTTCATTTATGCCTATGGATTGTATACAGGGGTCGGTGTGGACCAACCTACACGGCAGAAAAGTTTCATTTTCATTTTTTTATTTCTTTCTGCGATACTCTATCTTTTCATTTTTTATGTCGCAAAAGTCGCGATTGCCCAATCATTTTGACTATTTATCGCGGTGCTCAATCATTTCGGTTATATCGTTTTTTTACGCGTTATTTTTTATTTTGAGTTGCCTAAACATGTCAGTTGTTTTATATGCATATATTTTTTGCTCGCTATTTTTTTTTTCGAGTTGCCCCATCATTTCGACTATTTCATTTTAATTTTTTTTGCTCGCTGATTTTGTTGCGAGTCAGAGACTTGGGTCCTGATACTAATCTTGGCATCAGTATCGCTACGTCTGGAATATTGCCAAGAGCGAATCATCATTTACTATGAGAGCACTTGATGTTTGATACCTTTTTAGGCATCAACATCCTTACGACTGGAATATTTCCAGGAGCGACTCATCATTTGCCTTTGTTAATTTGAACAAAGGTGGCTTAGCAAACAGGGTTAGGATCCTGTCGAGTAAGGATTTTTGACTTTATGAGCCATAAGGGTCTCATAAAATTATTTCTCCCTACGAGTCAAGAAGATCTCGTAGGTGTGTTTTCTTCTCAGGAATCATGGGGACTCCTAAATGATATTTTCCTTTGTAAGTCGTAAAGATCTTACAAGAGTATTTCTTCTTGTAAGTCAAGAGGACTTATAAGTGTTGTTCACCATACGGGGACATTTCTTGCTATTGGTTAAACTTGGTGGGGGATATATTTATTTATGCCCATGGATTGCATACAAAAGTCAATATAGGTCCTCCTGTAGGGCAACATTAGGAGAAATGACGGCTTAAGAACATGTTTAGATCCCTGTAACTTAAGGATTTTGAATCCTACGAGCCGTGAGGGTCTCATAGGGGGAATTCTTCTTACGAGTCATGAGTATCTCGCAAGTGTAATTTCTCCATAGGAATCATGGGGATTCCTAAGTGTGTTACTCCTTTGTGAGTCGTAAGGATCTCACGCAGGTATTTTCTCCTCACAAGGTCGAGAGGACCTTGCAAGTGCACATGAATTTTTTATTTTACGAGTTTGCGGCCTTTTCGGGTTTTCACAAACCTGCCGGCAGTCCTGGTGTTTTTACTCACGAATCCTTTTTGGGTTTTCATCCATGCCCATTTTGCTTGTGGACATACCGTTTTTCTTTTTTTTTTCTTCTCTTATTTATTTTTTTTTTTAAAATGAGATTGCGCCCTTTCGGGTTTTCACAAACTCGCCGGCAATCTTGCTGTTTTTATTCACAGCGTCCTTTCGGGTTTTCATCCATGTCCATTTGGCTCATGGATATTCCTTTTTTTGCGAACGATGGAACTCTTGAAAGTAGTTTCGCCGCAGATGTCTCATCTGTTTGCCGGTGGGACTTGGGGGTGGCATCGTCGCTGGAGTAGCTGTGTAGTCGGTAGGACTTGAGTTGCAACCCTCGCCGTTGAGACTTCGATTGCAATATAGATCTCAAGGGAGTATATTTTCGTATTTGGGGTGATGTGCCATGTTTGAGGTGACGTACTAGTATAGGGACGTTTCAGTCCATTTTTACCATTTGGTCGAAGAGTTGCATGACCCATCCCTTCCAACGCTTACTGGCCAAGACGCTGCTGCATGTCCTTTGTATGCATGAACACTTCATGCTTTAGGCTATCTTCACCTTCTTGGACCGCTTATTTTATCATCACAGCAATCGGGTTGTTTTACGGGAAATACCGGGCATTTTACACGGCACCTGCCCCCTACTCATCAATGTTTCTTTCCGAAACTGATGGAGAATCTTCTTCATATAAGAAGGAACGAGATATCACGTCATTTCTTCTGCCCAGTCTTCCTCTTCCTTGGAAGAATGAACTTGACTTAAAGGGTTTTCCCCTCATCGTTTGATTCAGAGTGGGACATGGATTTCACATCCCTCCCATGTTTTTTTTGTTCAAGCGGCATATTCCACTTGATTGTAGGACCCGTTTATAGGTCCCTTAATATCCTTCCTGTTTTTTTGAAAAAAGGACCATCTGGTGTAGAGATTATTCCGCCGGTGAGCAATATGCCCCCTACGTATATCCCGGGGGAGCGAGTATTCACGCCCCAATCTTTCGAAGGGTAGAACCCGTGATGTCACTGTTTTGGCGACAAGTTGCTTCGGAGCTGCTCATTCTTTGTTGAGTGTTGGCGAAAAATTCCACATTCCCTTTGCTTTTCATACATCTTCAACGGATGAGGAAGAGTCTTGACTCATCTGATCTCCAATCAAGAAATTTTATCCATGAGTTCTTGGAAGGTTGTCGGCTTGTAGAGGGCCATATATGGTAAAAACTTTAAATTTGGGTCAAGGGTGGCTATGAACATTCCCACACATACAGCTTCGTCGATGCGTTGCTCGCATTTTGATCAGAGATATTGCCATCGGGTAGTATATTGAACTCAGGTATCATTCGGTCTAACCCTTTCATTGACCAACGTCGTTACGGTAGTGCGTTTATTCACACTAGAAAATCAATGTCAGAAGAGCATCTACATGTCGTCGAAGATATTCATGGATTCATTTAGGAGTTCCGCATACCATTCGAACGCAGTGCCTGCCAAACTGCTGACAAACTGTCGAATGAGTAGTATATCATTTCTTCTAGTATTGTCGCACATGGATTTAAATCGTGTGATGTGCTGGCGAGGGTCCCCGGTTCCTTTGTATATGTGGAACGTCGAAATTATATATTCTGGCGGGTACTGTATTTGATCGTAGCACACCGGATACGGTCGACCAGTCTTAATTGACCTATTTGCGGCATTACTGGCATAATGAACTTTAATTTGCTGAGCGATATATGCATCTAGTTTTACTTTTGGGATCATTTCCTCCTCAGCCGTTGATGAGGCTCGCAGAGGATTTGAAATGTCACCCTTGTCTTTAAAAGCGACTCTTGGCTTTTCATCTGCTATTGGTTCCGAATAGATCATCATTCCAACCATATTTTTGATCAGAATGGCCATCTGGTTCATTTTAGTGGACATTTCTTCCGCTTCTTCATCTTTCTTTTTGAGAGCGCACTTTAGGAAATCAATATCTGACTCCTTCCCTACTCTTTCTTCAGGTGCGCCCTCTAGATTTTCCTTAAGCGATGGATTAGCGAGTGCTTCTTCCTGAGCAAGTATCTCCTGCAGCTTTTCACGTTGCAGTTGAGCCGTTGTTAGGGACCGAGTATGCGGTCCGTGACTAGTATAAGTGCGACATTCGTCTCTGGAGTTCACCATGTAGACTGTGTGAACTACTATGCCCCCAGGCTTCGGGAGTTTGGAGCTTTGACCCTCGGAGTTTGCCTCGGGCACTTAGTCTTTATCAGGCCTTTCTTTTTTTTGAGAAGCTTCTTTAGGAGGAACCATTGTATCAGGATCCGTCTTGGGTTGAGTCCATTTATATTTGAAAGGGGATTTGTCAGAATTTGGCTGACGTTTAGGGGAAAAGACACGATTGACAACTGAGTCCTTCATCTGCTTCCACATCTTATATATAGATGAGGAAAGTTCTTTTAGGGAGCGAACTGGTTTCTGCTCTCGTGGGATCTTCATGGGCTGCGGAGATTTCTTCAATATTGCAGTGGGAGAATTTTATATGACCCTTCGCAATAGTTCAAAACTGTTCCCAGTTGGAACACCATCATTCACTACTGGGATTGAAACAGGACAATAAAAAGAACTCCCCCAACTCGTCTTATTTGACGCTGATATTGACGTCGGTGATGTCTTGCGATCGGAATTTGATTAGCCTTTGGATTTTGCTGAGCCTGCCCCATGTTTTCTTTGAGAGCTTGAGTATTCTGCCCCATGCGTCGACCATGGCCTTTGGAAGGTGCCAGTTATTTAGAGAACGATTCCATCGACAAAGCAGAAGCTTGAGAAGCCAGCCTGTAGAAGACAGACTTCTTCTGGGCTTCCTCTTTCGGTATTGAGGTACCGAGGGTGGGAGGTGGGAGAATATACCTAAAGATAAGCCCAATGATTTCTTGAAGAGCTCGATTGCAAAGATTTGAGACTGCAAGTGGCCCATATTTGACTCCACCAGATGTGACAGAGCCTGAGTTGCCGTGGTTGTAAGCAAACACCATTCTGCATAGAGATAAAATGCCTAGTTTGAGTATCTCATCACCAAAGTACAATTACAAACATATATACTGCGATTATTTGATCGCGGAGAAACACGACACACGACACACGAAGTGTGCAGTGGAAAGAGGAAGAGGTCCCACCGGGCGTGCCAGAATCTGTTCACCGCCGAAAACAGAGACGAACAGGAGTAGATTGTCTTGGCTGAGTTTGGGGGCGGATGCTATTTGGATTTATCCATCCACCTCTCCGAAAATACCAAGTTGATTTATGACACCATATATTGGAGGTTTGGATAGGTGCGGCCATTGTAGCAGATTTCATCAGATTCCCCCTCATTTTATGAGGGGTTTTTGATTGTGGAGACGCTCTTCCCTGCGGGCGCAAGCCCCTGCAGTTAATTACATTACCGCATTGCGATAACCACTTTCTCGTACTCCGGCAGTTCACTTCATGTCGTGTGTGTGTTTTGTTTGTTTTGGTTGCCCGTGGATTGTATACGGAGACTAGTTTATGTCGTCGCCCGCAGGGTGCAGATTAGTCCAAATCCGTATATTTTAGATTTGGGTTTGTTTTATTTTAGGACCGTTAATTTAGTTTGAGATTAAGATCAACCTAAATATATAAGTGAGCATTTGGACTTAGTTTGCGTTTGCCAAGGATACGTTAGTCTTATTTGAGACTAAGATCAACTTAACAACATTTTGGGATTATTTTTACTTAAGGTCCAGTAAAAGAGCATTTGGGCTCACAGCTGCAAGAAAACTTTAGAGACTTGGCCAATTTGGGCTTAGACTGCTTTGTCTTTTCTTTCTTTTTTTATATTTAAAAGTGCTAACCACTTATTTGGGATCTGTTTGTTCAGCCCTTTTCTTTTTATGTAAGAGTGCTAAGCACTTATTTGAGCTCCGACGTTCACATATATGTCATGTGAAGCATTCAGTCATGGGCGCTTCCCAATGAGTGTTGAACACCCTAGTCGTTTTGACCAATCATGAAGTGCTAAGCACTTTTTTTATGGAGTCTACGTGAGGTGCACGTGCGGCGCTGGGCGCTGCCCAATCAGTGCTAAGAACTAAGCACTCTTTATATAGCGCCCACGTGAGGAGCACGTGTGGCGCTGGGCGCTGCTCAATCAGTGCTATGAACTGAGCCATTTTGGCTTGTATATGAAGTGCTAAGCACTTTTATTCAGCGCCCACGTGTGTTTCACGTGAGGCGCTGGCTTTCTGTTTTGGGCGCCCGCATGTTTTTCACGTGAGGCGCTAAGCGTTGTTAAAAGGACGTCCATGTAGGAAGCACGTGAGGCGTTAGTGTTTTTTTCTTTTTTAGAGATTAAATCTCTGTTAATGGCATTTTGATCATTAATGATCACCAAGATCTTGGATCAGGTTTTTCTTTAAGAACTAAGTTCTTTTATAGGTTTTTTTCCTTTTGTTTTTCTTTTAGACCAATTTCTTTTCTGAATCTTTGATTCTCAAGAACAAGATCTTTCCAATGAGAATTAAATTCTCAGCTTGCGGGAGACTTATCTTGTGGATCTCTCAAAGAAAAAACTATGTTCTGGGTTAAACCCTTAAAATAGGTAAAAAGAGATATTTTGATCTCTATGTTTCTTTACCTAGGTTTCTTTTGAAAGAGAAGTCTTTCTCTTTGAGAATTGAATTCTCTGTTGTTTTTGGTAGCTTTCTGTATTTTTCAAAAGCGTATGGGGGGTTCCTTCTTTTTTAAATTTAATCTCCTTACTCCTATTTGTAAGAGAAGAGAAAAAAATCAATTTGTTAACAATATCTCTCATTGAGAGATCATGATTGATTTCATAATCAATCAAAAATGATCTTTTAGATCAATTGGTGAATTTTATGCACCGTTGGATTTTTAATCTAAAGGCTCTCTGTTTAACAGAGAAAATTTCTTATTTGTTTAATAAGATTAGGAAATATTTTTCTAAGATAGAATTTTATTCTATCATATGAATATCTTTTTGGTTTATCAAGATTAGGAAATATTTTCCTAAAGTAGAATTTTATTTTATCATATGAATATCTTGTTAGTTTAACAAGATTATAATATATTTTCCTAAGATTGAATTTTATTCTATCTTGTTAGTTTAACAAGATTAGAATTTTATTCTATCATATGAATATTTTGTTAGTTTAACGAGATTAGAATTTTATTCTATCATATGAATATCTTGTTAGTTTTACAAAATTAGGAAATATTTTCCTAAAATAGAATTTTATTCTACCATATGAATATCTTGTTAGATTAACAAGATTAGAAAATATTTTCCTAAGGTTAAATTTTATTCTATCATATGAATTTCTTGTTAGTTTAACAAGATTATGAAATATTTTCCTAACCATAGAATTTAATTCTGTTTAACTGAGATCTCTCTTATTTTAGGAAGATCGGGGACATATTTCCCATATAGAATTTAATTCTATTAGATGGTTTAATTGGTGATATTTTATCACAATTGGATTTTAAATCCACGATTCTCTATTAGAGAAAGATCTTTCCATATTAGAAAGATATGGGAAAATATTTCCAATAAATAGAATTTAATTCTATATAAAATTCATTTCTATTTAAATAGAAGCGCTCACATATTTTTCATGTGAGCGCTGCCAAAAGAATACGGTAAGTGAACTCACGTGTTTAACACATGACCCCTAGTGTGGGTTTTAGCCTATTTATTTTCAGCGTTCATATGCTTTGCATATGAGTGCTCACGTGTTTAATATATGAGACTTGTTTGGCTTTTGGTTATTTATGCTTAGCGCTCATATGCTTTGTATATGAGTGCTCACGTGTTTAACACGTGATGCCTGTTTGCCCTTTTTGTTATTTGCTTTCAGCGCTTATATGCTTTGCATATAAGCACTCACGTGTTTAACACGTGATGCCAAACTGTGGAATTTTATTCATCTTTATTTTCTCCCTTTTTTTATAAGGGAACAAATAGCTCTTAGCCAAAAAAATTTGCTACGAAAAATTGTGTTTTCTCCACGTTGGATCTGGATTGTATATCAGGAATTTTGGTGACTAGAACTTGATTTGGGAAGTTTCCCAAATCAGGTATTTAGACAACATTCTAAAAGTATTTTAGAATGGATGGCTCCTGACATGGTGGTGTACCCGCAGGTGATGGAGTCACACTTTCTAAAGAGATGTCTTCTAAACTGATGAAGAGAGAGACTGACATGAATGACATATCGTTTGTTTAGGCAATTGAGTCAATGATGCAATATCTTGTACAAAACTAGCTAGATAATTCTGATTTTAGATCTAGATTTTGGATGTTTCCCAATCGGGTATTTAGACAACATTCTAAATCTATTTTAGAATGGACGACTCCTGGCGTGGTGGTTTATCTGCTGGTGATGGAGTCACCCTCTCTAAAGAGATGTTTTCTAGACCGATGAGGAGAGAGACTGGCATGAATGACATAACATTTTCTTAGGTAATTGAGTCAATCATGCAATGTCTTTTACAACAACAAATATTGCTTTTGTACTAGTTGCAATAAGAATATATTAGTACAATTCTGGAGAAACATTTGGAAGCAGTAAAGAATATAAGAGGATGCTTTTGGTATAAGGTAACGCCAGTTTCCTTTAGAAGGCGGTTATCGGTTCAGGCTTCCAAGGTGATCTAGATGACAGAGATGCTATCAGAGTTTTGAGTTTAGCCTTTTCTGAGGATCGGTATATTGGATAGTGTTCCAATAGTAATACCGAGGTATTCATGGTGCAGGATGCTGGTTATGACTCAACAGAGGATACAACACAAGAAGTTTGTTGGGTGGAGTTGTTCATTTATGAACTTGATCTCATCAAGTATCCAGAAAAATTCTTGAGGCGGGGCATTGCTCAGTTTGGGAGATTGTTGATCTCTGCAAAATTGAGATAAAGAGAGAAGAAGTTGAAACATTTTAGCGGATCCACTCAGTGAGGCTGTTTTTCGAACTGAGTTTGTGAAATTGATTAGTTGAGAAGTTGGGTATTCGGTAGCACACGAGCTGTGGGTACGCGATACCGCAATAATTTGTCTTAAATACAAGAGGGAGATTGTTGGATACAGTGCCCTCAAGGCAATTATTGTAATTTCAAGTAGGCAATTATAATAATCGAACGAGGACCTATACAGGTATAACAGTCTTACTCGAGATGATAGTATGCTATCTGGTTTGTCTTCATCATCAATGAAACCCTTAGGATTGTTACTTGACAACCAGCATTATGATGGCGAACATATATGTGGGAGCTAGGTTGTCCATAAGCACATTCTTAAATGCCCTTAGTCATGGGAGTATCGAGACTGGGCATCGATATTCCGGATTAGACTAGTGTATATGTTTCAAGACTCTGACGAGGGGCGGTGGACGATCTCATAAGCCATTGGTGTTGTGTTACATAAACTAGTATACATGTGCTCACTGGAGGTGAGTATACCAGACGTACTCGCCGAGAACTTCTAGATGGTATTATATCTATCGTCAGATGTAAGTTCTCAGGTGACATGAGTACATGTTAGTCTTTTGACCTGAAATCATCATTTTTCGTATATGAGTTCCCACTGTACTTTGATTGCTACCCTACCAAGGCTCAAAGGGGTCGTGCAAACAGGTTTTAGTTGGGTACAGTCCCGAGCCACATGGAGGCAGTGGTCGATTGTCAAGGATTCGTCTCTCCTGGTATTAGGAGTCGATGTCGCGCTATGTTTAGTTGGCTATCACTTGAAATCTGTGGTCACGGTGGATGAGATTTATTGATGGTTGATTAGTAATATCTCTGTTCGTGATGAGCTTGACCCAGACACGACTTATCGTGTTTGTAGGGGTCTGACGTTATCCACCTCCTAGACCCGATATGCAACACTCTTTGACGAAGAGACCGTACTGTACGGAGATTGTCACATTCAGGCTCAGTAGGGTAAGGACGTACTTGATTGTCGATCCCCCTTTCGGCAAGTACCTAAGTAGCTGTTTCGTACAGCTAGTGCCACTGACGTGCTTGTGGTTAAACCCACCGCCAGCGTATTGTCGAGTCTTTAAAGTCTCACACAGAAGGTTTTCCCGGTTCAGACGATAAATGTAAGAGCCGTACATTAGTACGTGCAAGGGTCCGATTAAATACGTGTATAGGATACATGTATTTTAATCGAACAAGTGATAATACTAGCCAGCTTAGGATTAAGCCGGATTATTAAATCAGGTTTTGATTTAATAATTTATATATATATATATATATATATATATATATATATATATATATATATATTAGTATTATTGTTCACTATTCATTTTCTCTATTTGGTGCTATCCGTATTTTTATACGGATACGCGTGTATGTAGTGATACGTATACCGGGTGAAATATTCCGTATTTATATAGGAATGCTTGTAGAAGAAGAACACTTTATATTTGTTTTTCTTTTTAAAAAAACAAACCGGAAATGAGGTGGCATGAGACATGGTTATGTTTTTAGAGAGGTATGGTTTGGTTGTGGTCATTTATTGGGTTCACTATTTGAACCATGGTTGTAAAAAAAGGATGGAGCCATTATTCTTTCTGCACTTGATGATTATTTTTGAGCTTCATGTTTCATGAGATACTTAAACATTCTCTCTTCACCTCCTCCTTCTTCCTCTTGCTCACTTGAGATTGAGAAAATGAGAGAAAATATTTAGTGGACAAATTCCTGTATCACCCACCATCCATCCATAGCAAGTTTGGATCGTCGGGCGGAACCTCCTCCGGTTTCCCTCTGGTGGATCTTCTTCGGTGAGAGTGGTCAACCTTCAAGCGTGATCCCGGCGTCTACAAGTTTGGAGGGGTCTTCCATAATTTGGTGGACATGCGTCGAAAGTTGTAATTTTATACCCTTGTATGTTTTAGTTTGATAGTTTAAGCGCATTGATTGAATCCATGAGTTATGCGTGTTTGGTGCTTGCATAAATTTTTTGTTATCGCTTTCGTGGCACAAGCACCGAACTCCAACAGATGGAGGTTGAGTTTTGAGAAAAGGCTATGAATAAAAAAATTGAGTTTTTAATCGTAGGGCTCTGATGCCATAAAAGATTTTGAGGAAGTTGCAATTTACAATTTGAATTTAATTGATTTGTATTGAATCTTTTATATATATATATATATATATATATATATATATATATATAATTTATATGATGAAGAAATAAAATAAAATCCTTCATAACAAATAAAATCTTTCCTAATAAATAAAATGAGAAAAATTATTGAAAAATTTGTAATCACAAAAATCTACATCAGTTATGGAAATATTTCCTAAAATGTGGTGGGCGGGTTTTCTATCAATTTTGTATCCAACCCGGAAATTTATTCCTAAGTCCAAAACCGGTCGAAACTTGCAATATTATATGTACAAGTTCTGAGGACTTTGGACAGTGTTTCAGGTTGCAATAGACGTGCAGGACTGTGAGGTTTTATTCATTGACTAGATGTATTATACCAAGTTTATTTTTAAAAAAAAGTTTTTTTCCGTTAGCCCCCTATACTTCAATATTTTTCTCCGTTCTCCTCCATAGTTAGTATTTAATTCTAACCCCATATACTTATGAGTTACACCTGCAGCCTTTCCACTTCAATTTTGAATATGATTCCTCCTCCATCTTCTCGTCCATCCCTACCGCCGCCGCCTTCTCCTTTTTTTCTTTGCCACCACCACCGCCATCTTTCTCCACTTCTTAAACCCATCAATGCCTCCTTCTTCTTCCTCTTCTTCAACCCCACCGTCGTCATCACCATCATCATTAACACCACCACCACCACCTTCTTCTTCCTCTTCTTCAACCTACAACCGGCGCTGCCGCCGCCGCCACCATCCCTCTTCTCCCTCCTCTTCAACCCGCCACCGCCTCCTTCTTCCTCCTTCCCGGGCATCGATGCCCGGGAAGGAGGAAGAAGGAGGCGGTGGCGGGTTGAAGAGGAGGAGGAGGAAGAAGGATGGCGGCGGCGGCGGTTGTGGGTTGAAAAAGAAGATGGTGAAAAAGATGGAGGTGATGATGGTGGTGATGGCGGCGGCGGTTGTGGGTTGGAAAAAAAGGAGGAAAAAAAGATGGTGGCGGTGGTGTTGAAGAGAAGGGAAAGAAAGAAGGAGGTGTTAATGGGTTGAAGAAAAATAGAAGGGGAAGAAAAATGGCGGCGGCGGCGGCGAAGAAGAGGAGGAGAAGGTAGCGGCGGTGGGGATGGCGGCGATGGATGGGGAAGGGGAGGAGAAATCATATTCAAAAGTGAAGTAGAGGAGTTACAGGAATAACTTATAAGTTTAGGGGAGGCCAGAGATAAATACAACTATGTGGGGGACGGTGTAAAATATTGAGGGCGCCGGGGGGGGGGGGGGGGGGTAACGGAAAAACACCCTAAAAAACTTACAAAAGGTTTCATAAAATATCATCAAAGAATTACAAAATAGCACAGGAGTTATTCTGCAACTTCAGCATTTCATAGTCTTCAAAAAATCTTGAATAAATTGAAATACAAGATTAATGTTTATAAATATTGAAAACCGTAGCTATTTGCAGTGGATAAGTAACATTATTAAACCGGGTTTAGGTTGAATGGGTTTGAATGGGTTAAGTACAGATTTGGACCGACACGCTTTGGGTTGTATCCAAACCCGGTCCGAAATTTTTAAAAAAAGGTTAAACAGACCAAACCGGATCGAGGTGGTATGCATGAACCAGAAAACCTAGAAAAACCAAGATGGGTTGGGTTCCGGTCAAACCCTACCCTGGCTTTCACCCTTGATCAAATATGTACAGTTCACCATCTCTATTGAATTCATCATTTTATTTTATAACATAGCATGAATCTTCTTGCATCAAAGTAATTATTTCAAGAGACGTTTCCTCTTATTTCAATAATGTTGGCCATACTCCATGTCTAATCTTCTATCTAAATAAAGATAAAAGATAAAAAAAATTTGTGACTAAAATTGATCGTATCATGTACTTTCCTTCTATTAATTTGAAAATAATTTAGATTTAATATCACTATGCGTTTAGTTTACCCCGTATTCCTTAATCCCTGGAATTTAAGCTGGCTCATGAAAATCTTGAGCCGGCTCGCAAATCGTTTGGAATTATCAATAGTTCTCTGTTTGCAAGAGACGACTCGGAACAATTTTGAGCCGGCTCGACCCTATGATGAGACGACTCAAGTGAAGTATGTGATGGCTCATAACATATCTGGAATTACAGATTTCTCTTTATTCGTATGAGACGGCTCAAGATAAGTTTGAGCCGGCTCGAAATTTGTTGGGCCGAACTCTAGGTTGTTTCGGGAATCTTATTTCTAATCAAATTTGTCTCATTCTATATTTATTATAGTTTGTAATCCAAATTGGGTTAACCTTTTTGTAATCAGAATTAAGAGACGAAGATTAGGCTTCTTTGTTAGGGATTTTGTGAGAGATGATCCACCGTTGTAATCCTCCATATTTGTTTAATTAGTAAAGCTTCTCAATCATCCGTGGTTTTTCTCGTAAAGGTTTTCCACGCAAATCTTGTGTCTTTTGGTTCGTACTTTATTTATATTGCTTTTGATTGTTTGTTTACTTGTTTTTCCTCTCTTTATCATTTGTTTATTATTTTGTGATCGTATTTGTCGCAACAAACTGGTACAGAACTACGTTGTGTTTGGGAGATTTGGTATTTTGTTTGAACCGTTAGGTTTTCGATCCCACGATCTAAGTTTACGGTAGATAACGATATTTGTGTCATGTTCCCCGTTTTCTTAGATTGTAATTTTGAAATTTTTTGGATTCTTTTGATCCTGTATCATGTCTCCAACGATTATTAAGTTCGATATTGAGAAGTTTGAAAGGAATATGAGATTTTTTCTATGGCAAGTTCGTATGATTGCCGTATTGACACAAAATAATTTGAAGAAAGAGATTCTTAGAAAGGATTCAAGTCCTTCCACTATGACGGAGGAAGTATGTGAGGAGTTAGACGAAAAGGCTTTCAAAGCCATTCAATTGTGTTTGAAAAACGAAATTTTGTAAGAAGTTTCGGTTGAGAAGACGGCATCTATTTTGTGGTTGAAATTAGTGGAGTTATATTTGAAGAAATCTCTTCAAATTGACTCCTTTTGAAGCAACGTCTCTACACATTTCGTATGTCGGAAGTCTCTCTTTTCAAATCTCACATCGGTGAGTTTAATTCGATCATTATAGTTCTAGGTAAGATCGATATTAAGATTGATGATAAAGATCAAGCACTTTTATTGTTATGTTCTTTACCACCATCTTATAACCACTTTCGTGACATCATGGTCTATGAACGGGATACTATCTCGATAAAGAATGTCAAAGAAAATTTTATGAGTAAGGAGAAGATCGACAAGGAGTTAACTTCTTACGAAGGCGATGATCAATTTTCAGGCTTATTTTTTCGAGAGCGAGTAGAAAAGAGAGATCCGGAAGGCAGCAAGAATAAATCAAGGTCGAACTCTAAAAATAAGAATTTGACCTGTAACTATTGTAAGAAGAAGGGGGCACTTCAAAATCGATTGTTTCAAATTGCAGAACAAGTAGAAGCAAGAAGAAAATTAGAAAAAGGAGTCTTCAGCTGAAACTAGTATCGTGGAAGGAGAACGAGATCTACTTATGGTTCTTAACAACATACATCGATTCAAGACGAATGAATTATGAATTCGGGTTGTTCCTATCCTATATGTCCCAATGGAGATTTTTTCACCACCTATGAGTCTGTTAATGGTGAAGTGGTTTTGATGGGCAATAATAGTTCTTGATGAGCTATTAGTAAATGGATGAACCAAATCAAGATATTTGATGGCATTGTGAAAACATTAGCGGAAGTTAGGCATGTACCCGACTTGAAGAAAAATCTCATCTCATTGGGTACACTCAATATGAAGGGTTATAGTTCTCCGCTGGAGGTGGAGTTTTAGAAGAACCAAAGGTGCTTTCGTCGTTATGAAGGGCTTGAAAATTGGGTCCTTATATGTGTTGCAGGGTTCGACAACTACCGGTCGGCAACTGTTTCATCATCTAAATCTATGTCAGATTCAGATGTTTTCTGATTATGGCACATGAGACTCGGGCATATGAGTGAGAGATGTATGGTCAAGTTATCGAAGCAAGGTCTATTTAGTGGTCAAAGTATATAGAATATGGAGTTTTGTGGGTATTGCATTTTTTGGAAGCAGAAACCAGTTGGCTTTAGTTCGGCGGTGCACAACACAAAACATACTCTTGACTATATCCATTCGAATTTTTGGGGTCTCTCTCAAGTTACTTCCAAAAGATGCGGTGCAAAATATATTCTTATTTTCATTGATGATTTTTCGAGAAAAGTTTGGGTTTACTTCTTGAAGCACAAGTGTGATGTGTTTCTTACATTCAGGTAATGAAAGACATTGATTGAGAAGAAAACAAGCAAGCAGATTAAGATGCTAAGGATGGACAACGGATTAGAATTTTGTGGTGAAGATTTCAATGAATTCTGCAAAAACAAAGGTATCGTTCGACATCATACTATTGTCCACACCATAACAAAATAGAGCCGTGGAGTGCATGAATCGGACTCTTATGGAGATTGCTCGGTGCATGTTGTCTAATGCAGGGCTCGGCTAGGAGTTTTGGACAGAAACAGTGAACACGAATGCTATGTGGTGAATCGAACATCTCATACAGCGCTTGCTAGTAAAACACTGAAGCAAGTATGGTCTGAGAAGCATGCTGATTATTTTACATTTAAAGTGTTTGACTGTCCGGCATATGTATATTGTCATGAAGGCAGATTAGATCCTCGAGCAATGAAATGCATTTTTCTTGGATATATTACCGGGGCCAAAAGTTACAGGTTATGGAGTTCATATCCTAAGTTGCCAAAATTTATGATTAGCAGAGGTATCATTTTTGATTCGGCTATGTTAAAATCGAAGAACGTGGAATCTCCAAGTCAAGAAGATACAAGGAAGGATGAGCCGGGCATTGAAATTGAAGTCAATGAAAACTTGGGTTCGCAAGAGATCTCTCCTTCATCATCGTCTTATGAAGATCAGTCCCAAAACAAGCAGTTTCTACTCGCTTGAGACTGACAACGAAGGGTCATTAGGCCGCTACAGAGTTTGGCTATGATGATTTAGTGGTGTATGCGTTGTCCGTTGCAGAGACAGTTGATAGTAGCGAATCTATGAGTTATCAAGAAGTTTCTCATCTGATGAGTCAGCTCGTTGGTTAATCGCTATGAATGAAGAGATTGAGTCTCTTCACAAGAACAAATATGGAAGCTCGTCAAGCCCGAAAGAGGAAAGAAACTAGTTGGCTGCAAGTGGGTTTTAAAAAATAAGGAAGGAGATCAAAGGGCTGCAGATACTCGATACAAGGAACGGTTGGTAGCTAAAGGTTATTCGCATGCTCAGGGAGTGGACTTCAATGAAGTATTTTCTTCGATTGTAAAACACACCTTTATTCGTGTCTTTCTTGGTTTGGTAGCTATACAGGATTTGGAACTCGAGCAGCTTGATATTAAGACCGCTTTCCTGCATGGTGATTTGGTAGAGAAGATCTATATGCAACAACCCGATAGTTTTGAAATTGAAGGTAAGGAAGATTACGCTTGTTTGTTAGAGAAATTTCTCTATGGTTTGTTTCACGGCGGCGAATCCGGCTGTTTTCCCGATTCGTCGCGTAGTCGTGTTTTGTTAGTGTGGTTTGAATATGTTTGGGCCATTACTTGAAATTGCGAATAATATTCGCTTATTCAATAATGATCCAAACAACTCAAGACCTTAGTTTTCTTTAATTTTAAATGAAGGTTATATGGAATGAATGTGATTAACTCAATACTTGAAAAATACAGAACTACAAAGACGATTCTCTTTATTCAGTATTGAATCTATCAACCCATATCCATGATACAATCAAAATAAAACTAAAGAAAGAAGCTATAATGGTAAAAATGCAACATGATACCAATCGTGTTAACTGATAATGGCATGCCCCGCTTCCGAGTAGACGGAAACGGTGATGTGGCAAGCTCGCAGCATATTTATCCAGAGAAGGTCATTCCCTAAGTAAATATACTAAGCGTATTGAAACAATAATACACAATGCAAGAATAAATGGAGACTGTAAAATTTTTCAACAAATATTTTTATTTACATTCAACTTCAAATATGTACAAGAACATGAGTTTATGTTGGAAAGTAAATACAATAAGGAAATGCCTAAACAAGTGGCATATATCAACGGTAGCGTCTACTTCCCCCTTCTCGACCGTATGTGACGAACATTTCAAGAAAACAATGGTGGGTGGAATGCCCGTCAGCGAACTTGAACTCGGTAAGTCCCAAAGATAAGCAAGAGTAAAGAAAATGACAAGTGTAGAATATATATGATGAGTAAGAGTATATATTCATGGGTAAGTATATATTATAGGTCTTTATATGGTCACTATATTAACGTTAAGTTCCAAGTTTGAATGTTGACGCAGACGTAGAAGTATTCATGAGCTCAAGAGTGGGGCCCCAGAAGCAAGAAAACACGGGCCTATTTTATGTGTTAGCATCGGGGCTCTAAGCTGTGGAGGAGTCAACCCGACTGATATTCGAGTAAAATAAAAAAGAGATTAATACGGGACTCCTGAAGCTCCGTTAGATTCACACAAGAAACTATCCCAAGCACCCGGAGTATAATATATTATAACTGGTTAATATACTTAATTGATTCGATTGATTGATTAATATGACTTGATCGAAACCATAGATTGGAAAAGGTGTAGAATGTAGTCGAGTAAGTCTAGTAATATGTGAGTCGTGACAATTGCAATCATGGTTCAAGTCAAGTTGGTTCGAGTAGATTGGATTCGAGTTCATGTTCAGGTTTAGATTCGAGTTGGGTTAGAGTTTGAATTTGTATTCGAGTTCGAGTTCAAGTTTATGTTCGAGTTTAGATTCGAGTGTAGGTATTTTCATGCGAAATGATGTAAATTGTTAAAAATCTTATGTTCGGGAGAAATCGGCAACTGCTGCACATGGATGGTCGGATTTGCGTATTTTTCCAAGACAACTGCCATTAGATAACTCCATTAAATTGTCTAACCTGAATAGGCGAGCACACACTTTCTCCGGCTCCCTGGGGCTCAAGAGAATTGATCCTGCTTAAATCTATATTATTCTAAACTCCTTAAAATATTGTTTTGCATATCTCGAGGGGTTTTTATGAAAAATACATTAATATAGTTTAAAATTTAAATCTCGAGCGTGATTTATAATATTTAGGGTTTTCATGAATATGTATTTAAATTGTTAGGGCATTTTGGTGATAAAACCTAGATTTTAGAAGTTTATGGTATTTTTATGAATACTAGCTTTTTATGAAAACCGATAATGTCACGCCCCGCTTCCTAGTAGATGGAAACGGTGACGTGGCAAGCCTGCGACTTATTTATCCAGAGAAGGTCATTTCCTTAATAACTATACTATGTGTATTGAAACAATAATACACAATGCAAAAATAAATGGAGACTGAAATTTTTTTTAACAAACATTTTTATTTACATTCAACTTCAAATATGTACAAATACATGAGTTTATACTAGAAAGTAAATACACTAAGGAAAATGCCTAAACAAGTGGAATATATCAATTGAAGAAAAGTGATGTTGAGCTAGTTTTGAGTAGATATCTGGTCGTAATCCTCCTCAGAAGTGTCTACTTTCTCCGTCTTGGCCGTATCTGACGAACATTCTAAGAAAACAAAGGTGGGTGGAACGCCTGTAAGCGAACTTACGCTTGGTAAGTCCCAAAAATAAGTAAGAGTAAAGAAAATAATAAGTGTAGAATATATTTGACGAGTAAGAGTATATGTTCATGGGTAAATATATACTATAGGCCTATATATGGTCACTATGTTAACGTTAAATTCTAAGTATGATTGTCAACGCAGCTGTAGAAGTATTCACGGGCTCAAGAGTAGGGCCCCAGGAGCAAGAAAACACGGTCCCATTTCATGTGTTAGCATCGGGGCTCTAGGATGTGGATGAGTCAATCCGACTGATATTCGAGTAAAATAAAAAAGAGATTAATACGGGACACCTAAAGCTCTGTTGGATTCACTCAAGAAACAATCCCAAGCACCCCGAGTATAATATATTATAACTGGTTAATATACTTAATTGATTCGATTGATTGATTAACATGCTTTGATCGAAACCATAGATTACAAAAGGTGTAGAATGTAGTCGAGTGAGTCGAGTAATATGCGAGTCATGACAATTGCAATTTTGGTTCGAGTCAAGTTAGTTAAAATAGATTGGATTCGAGTTCATGTTCAGGTTTAGATCCGAGTTAGGTTAGAGTTCGACTTTGTATTCGAGTTCAAGTTTATGTTCGAGTTTAGATTCGAGTGTAGGTCTTTTCATATGAATTGATGTAAATTGTTAAAAATCTAATGTTCGGAAGAAATCGGCAACTGTTGAACATGGACGGTACGATTTGTGTCTTTTTCCAAGATAATTACCATTTGATAACTCCGTTAAGTTGTCTAACCTGAATAGGTCTCCGACTCTCTGGGGCTCAAGAGAATTGATCCCACTTAAATCTATATTAATCTAGAGTCCTTAAAATATTGTTTTGCTTATCTCGAGAGGGTTTTATGAAAAATACTTTAATATAGTTTAAAATTTGAATCTCGAGGGTGATTTATAATATTTAGGGTTTTCATGAACATGTATTTTTATTGTTAGGGAATTTTGATGATAAAACATAGCTTTTAGAAGTTTATGGTATTTTTATGAATACTAGCTCTTTTGGAAATATGATGGTATTTTATTAAAAATTTTAATCTTTCATTTTAACAAAATATAGTTTCATAATATGTGTTTATTGAAAATACGAATTGATATTTTTATATAATTTCCAAAATTTAAAATTTATATAGAAAAGCCATATTTCTTAAAAATCGTATTTTTATTTTCTTTCGAGACCGAATGCTCCGTGAGGAGTTCTGCATCTCGCTCTACTATCCCAAGGGTGTGCGATAATCCACACCATCCATTAGCGGGTCTCTTAACGAGAGTTGTAGAGGCGCAATGGCCAATGATTACAAAATACCGATTAAAAGAAACTCATTTTGAAAAGGTGTGGTGTTTTAATGTAAAAGTTATTCTTTAAATGAACCATAGATCTAGAAAACCGTGCTATGAAACCATGGTATGTATGTAGGGTAGGTCGTTACCCGTGAAGTTTTCCTAAAGGTAGATAAACTAGTTATTGAGATGGGTTATACTAAAGTTCATGGTATTTTAATGAAAAGTTCATTTTATGATTATTTCACATGCAATTTTTTTTTGTTAAACTAAAAACTAAATGATGTGAATAAGGTTAAGATTAGTATAGGATCTTAGTTTGATCTAATTTTCTTATCACGTGGATTACAAATATCAAAGTGAAGATTATATCGGATATAACTCCACTTTTATCGATTTGTTTTAAAATTTGTTTTGAGATAAAAAGGGAGAGATATGAAGGGACTTACGAGTTTAAATGGTTAACAAGAGAGAGAAGAAGCCATCGGGGTCGTGATTTCATTGGGGATGCTCCGGTCGTCGTGCTTGGCTTGCTACTCCTCTTGGGTGCTTAACTCCACTTGGCACTTAGAGAGTTCGAGAGAATTTTTGCTAGAAATTTCAAAATGGGGGAGAGTTAGGGCATGGGGTGGTATTTATAGTGGAGAATTAGGATTTGAGAATTAAAAATGTAGATTAAAAGAATTAAAATGGTGTTAAATGGTGAATTGAAGAGCCTTTGTTTGATTGCGGGAAAATCAAACAATACAAGGGAGTTGAGGGGAGTCGAAGGGACAATTGTGCAAAGCACATAGGCAATTGGGCTCATCCAGACCGGCAACGGCAGCCAAATCAAGGAAATGGGTGGTTAGATCTGTGTTTTCTGTCTCGAAATTTGTGCTGCGTGTCAGGTTGGGTGTTTACTACTATTTGCGCATGTTTGATTTATCTGAAACTTTTCGTTTCTCCATGAATTGCATGTGAAACTCTTGGGCTTCCGAAAAATTAAAAAGGAAAAATCTAAAACTAATTAGGTCATATGGGATTCGAACACATAGGCTATGTCACAGTAGTGTAGAGGGTTTACCAGTGAGCTACAAATTGTTTCTTGCTTTTATTTAACAAAAATAACTATTAACTCTTACATAAGTGTTCCCCGCCGAAATACGTGGCCGAGACGTTGGGACGTCAGGGCCTGAATTCCGGGGGCAGATGCTATTTGGTGCTATCCTTCCACCTCTCCAAAGATGCCAAGTTGATTTATGACACCATATATCGAAGGTTTAAACGGATGCAGTCGATGTAGCAGACTTCGTCGGATTCCCCCTCATTCGAGGGGTTTTTGATTGTGGGGACGCTCTTCCCTGCAGGTGCAAGCCCCTGCAGTTAATTACGCTGCCGCATCGCGGTAACCACTTTCTCCTTCTCCAGATGGTCACTTCGTGTCGTGTGTGTTTGTTTTGTCTTTGGTTGCCCGTGGATTGTATACGAAGACTAATTTATGTTGTCGTCCATAGGACGTGGATTAGTCCAAATCCGTATTTTCTTAGATTTGGGTTTGGGGGTTGGTTTAAGGATACGTTAGTCTCATTTGAGACTAAGTTCAACTTAAACGTTTATTAAGGATACGTTAGTCTAATTTTAGATTAAGATCAACTTAACGGGATCATTTAGATCCAACAAAAGAGCATTTGGACTCTATTGTCTTAGTTTATGGACATTGCGGTCGATTACCAGTTTAAGGACATGGTGGTCCAATGTTAGTTTAAGGACATCTCGGTCCAGGTTAAGTACATCGTAGTCCGTGAGTTTAAAGACCCCACAGTCCGTAGTTTAAAGACGTCATAGTCTATAAAGTTTAAGGACATCATAGTCCATGAGTTTAAGGACCCCACAGTCCGTAGAAATGTGTGGTTGTCGGGACCCGTCACCTCTCTGAAGACGTTGAAGGATTACAACGACAGATATCAGAGGAGTAAAGAGATGTACCCTCGAACCGGTGTAAGTTGGTTGAAAGATCTGTAGTCCAATTTGGGACTAAGATCTATTGAAATATTCATGAGCTGATGTGCTCAATTAAATATAAGTTGAGGACTTATGGCCAATCTTGGGCTAAGTCCAATAAATGTTTAACATTTATATTCTGGCTAGGGAGCCTTTATTTGGGCTTGGCCTCTTTAATAACGCTGAGCATTATATCTTGGCAAAATCTTGTCTTATATTGAATGTAGAGCATTCATCAGAGCTTTGGCTCATTAAAGAACAATTTATGTTCTGTTAGCGCAACATATGTTGCGCTAGGCACTTTACGCCAGTTAAAGAGCGCATTGCGCTTCTGCTGAGTGGCGCACACGTGAGTGACACGTGGCGCTCTTGGCGCTGAGCGCCAGATGAGTAGCGCATTGCGCTTCTGCTGAG
Source organism: Agapanthus africanus (assembly GCA_030015575.1). Taxonomy (NCBI): domain Eukaryota; kingdom Viridiplantae; phylum Streptophyta; class Magnoliopsida; order Asparagales; family Amaryllidaceae; genus Agapanthus; species Agapanthus africanus. Next base: position 332,542,634 of record JASDDO010000024.1, on the reverse strand, counting down.
TAGCGCACACGTGAGTGACATGTGGTGCGCTTGGCACTGAGCGCCATATGATGAGCGCATTGCACTAAAGTTGAGTAGCGCACACGTGAGTGACACGTGGCGCGCTTGGCGCTGAGCGCCAGATGATGAGCGAATGCGGTTTTAATTTAATGGCGCACACGTGAGTGACACGTGGTGCGCTTGGCGCTGAGCGCCAGTCTATGAGCGCAGATGCGCATTTGATCAATTTTATGACCTGGGAAATAAATTTTCCCTTAGAAGAGACTTGTCTCAAGATCAAAAGAACAAAAGTTCTTATTTTATAAGAGAGATTTTCAATCTCTTATTTTGATGAAAGGCGTTGCCTTTATAGATCCATGATCTGTAAGAAGAATTGTGTTCTTCTTTTATTTTGTGATGAGATCTTTTGATCTTTTTATAAAAGACCTTGTTCTTTGTAGATCTATGATCTTTTAGGAAGATAATTCTTTCTTTTTAATAGATGATTTCATCTCTGTGTTCATCATTCATCATCTTTACCTTGAAGAAATATCTTCTTGCAAGAGCTTGCTCTCTTTCTTTTGAGTTTTCTCAAAGTTTAGGGGGGGTTCTCTATCTCAGACTTGAAGTCTTGGGGCCTTTATATAGGGCAAGATGATTTGTTGGATCAGTTAAAGAGATCTTTCTCTGATTGATTTGGGGATGTTTCCTACCATTGGATCTTTGATCCTAGGGCTTCTGTTTTACAGAAGGCAATCTTCTTGTTTTTAACAAGATTGGAAAATCTTTCCATAAAAGAATTTAATTCTGATTAATTAATAATTTATCATTATTATTAGTTCTTTTGATCTAACATTGGAGAGTTTTTTAGTTCTAGCGCTAGCGCACCCGTGCTTTGCACATGGTGCGCTGCTTAGAGCACAGCACACATTGCGCCAGCGCATCCGTGTTTGACACGTGGTGCGCTGCGCAGCCTGCGCTAGCACACCCATGTTTAATATGTGGTGCGTAGCGCGCCTAGCGCCTAGCGCTAGCGCACACATGGTGCACTTCCTAGGGCGCAACACACCTGGCGCTAGCGCATTCGTGTTTGACACGTGGCGCGCAGCGCGCCTAGCGCTGGATCTGAAGCGTTGCTTCAATTTTTGAAATTCAAATTTCAAACAGAGATTTTCTCTGATTGGGGGAAACAATAAGTTGTAAAACCCTTTTCTGTACAATAACAAGAAATTTATGTACAAGAATTTCAGATTCGTTACATTCTACCCTCCTTATAAAAATTTCGTTCTCGAAATTTACATAAAGGACTAATCTTCGAATAGCTGAGCGTATCTTGTATGCATATCGTCCTCTCTTTCCCAAGTTGATTCTCCTGGCGAAACCTTTCTCCATATCACTCAGATCAAGTTTACCTCCATGTTCCGTAATGTCTTCACCTTGCGGTCCAGGATTTCGACTGGTTGCTTCTCGCAAGTTAGATCAGTCTGTAACGTAAGCTCTGAGTGATTAAGATGTGGCCGGGGTCACTCACATATTGCCGTAACTGGGATATGTAGAACATGTTGTGCACTCCTTCCAGTGAGGGTGGTAGTGCCAAGCGGTACGCCACTTCTCCAACTCGTTCGAGTATGTCGAATGGTCTTAAGTATCTTGGACTTAATTTACCACTATTGCCAAAACGTATCACTCCTCGGTTTGGAGAGATCTTCAAGAATACCTGTTCTCTGGGTTGGAACTCCAAGTGTCGGCAATTTGCATCTGCCCAATGCTTCTGTCGGTCTTGGGCTATGCGCATCTTTTCCCAGATCGTGCGGACTACATCTACAGTTGCCACGATCATATCTGGTCCAAGGAGTTCACGATCTCTAACGTCGTCCCAATTCAGCGGGAAACGACACTTTCATCCGTAGAGTGCTGCGAATGGTGCCATCCGAATACTTTCCTGATAGCTGTTATTGTATGAAAACTCCATAAGGTATAGGTGATCTTCCCACGAATCTCCGAAGTCTAACATACAGGCTCTCAGCATAACTTCCAGAATCTGAATTGTTTGCTCGGACCGTCCTCCTATTTGTGGATGATATGTCATGCTAAAATTCAGACTTGTCCCCAAGCTAGCTTGCAGACTCTGCCAAAACCGTGATCGAAATCTTGTATCACGATCGGAGACGATGTAAACAAGTACCCCATGTAATCTCACGATCTCCTGCATGAGTTTATGGGTATCAAGACATGTATGATACATCTTCAAGATAAAAATCATACTTTAGGTTTATACTTACTTCCATGTACTTCCTTACTAACGTCTCGGTTGACTGGACAACTCGAAATGGAATAAAGTGAGCCGACTTGGTGAGTAGATCCACAATAACCCAAATTGCATCGTTACCTTTCGTGTTTCGAGGGAGAGCAGTCACGAAATCCATGGTAATGTGCTGTCATTTCCATTCTGGGATTGGTAATGTCCGAAGTAGATCGGCAGTTCTGTGATGTTCAGCCTTCACTTGCTGACATATTAGACACTTTGCTATGCTCCTTGCTACTTCTTGTTTCATTCCATACCACCAGTAGTGTTTTCATAGATCCTTGTACTGTCGGGGTGTACCAAATACGGAGAGCTGTGAGCTTCTTTCATCAACTCTTCTAGAACAGAGCCGATTGGTACACATAAACGGCTTCCATATCGCAAGGATCCATCTTCGTGGACTATGAAGTCAGTTAGAAGTCCACTTTCTACTTGTTCTCGGATCTTTTGTAGCTTGGCATCATTTGCTTGAGTTGCCTTGATCTAATTTACAAGAGTGGACTGGACTTGTAAGTTCATCAAATATGAAGTGTTACCTGGCATAACTATTTCGATCTCCAATCCGTGCAATTCTTGTTGTAGCTTCCACGGAACGGTGAGGTTCATTGCTAATGGCTGGCGACTAAGGGCATTGGTAACTACATTCACCTTCCCAGGATGATACTGTAGGTTGATGTTGAAGTCCTCCATGAGTTCTAGCCATCTTCTCCGCCACATGTTGAGTTCCTTCTGAGTAAATACATGCTTAAGACCTTTGTGATCAGTGTATATATCCCCTCGTTTTCCCAAAAGATAGTGGCGCCAAATCTTGAGTGCGAAGATGATGGCTGCCAATTCCAGATCATATGTTAGATAGTTGCGCTCATGAACATTTAGTTGTCTTGATGCAAAAGCCATAAATTTTCCATGCTGGTGTAGAACACATCCTAATCCTTTACCGGACGCATCACAATGTACAACGAATCCACCAGATTGATCCCGTATTACAAGAATAGGTGCAGTGGTTAACCTCTACTTGAGTTCTATAAAAGCCTTTTCATATGCTTCTGGCCACACGAATGCTTCGTATTTACGTGTGAGCTTTGTCAGGGATGTTGCGATCTTTGAGAATCCTTCGATGAATCGTCGGTAGTATCCTTCTAAGCCCAAGAAACTTCTTATATCTTTCACCGTCGTCAGTGTTGGTCACTTGCTGACAGTTGACATCTTAGCTGGATCCACAGAGATTCCTTCGCCTGAAACGATATGTCCGAGAAATCCGAATTGATCTAGCCAAAATTCACACTTGTTGAACTTGGCGTAGAGCTGATGTTGTCGTAATGTCTCCAGGACAATCTGTAAGTGCTTGGCGTGTTCTTTCCGATTCTTTGAATACACCAGAATATCGTCGATGAATATAATAACAAACCTGTCTAAGTACTTTTGGAAAACTTGGTTCATTAAGTTCATAAAGATGGCAGGTGCATTGGTCACTCCAAATGGCATTACGAGATATTCATAATGTCCATAACGATTCCTAAACGCCGTCTTCGAAATATCGGACTCTTTGACCCTCACCTGATGATAACCCGAACGAAGATCTAGTTTTGAAAATACACAAGATCCACTTAACCGATCGAAAAGATCATCGATGTGTGGTAGCGGATAGTTGTTATTAATTGTTACTTTGTTCAGAGCTTGATAATCCACGCACATCCTGTAGGTACCTTCCTTCTTCTTCACTAGTAGCACCGGAGATTCCCAACTTGAAGTATTGGGTCGAATCTATGCTTTCTTCAGGAGTTCGTCCAACTGAATGCAGATCTCCTTCAATCCCTCCGGACTTAAACGATATGGAGCTTTTATTACTGGTTTTCCGCCGGGTTGTAAATCGATGCTGAATTCAAGAGTTCGATTGGGAGGCAAACCTCGAACTCTCGAACTACCTCTGGCTTCGATCCTTCCGCTTGCAACGCTGTAATCTCTGCCTTCTTTGATTTTGCTCGGTAGACGCTAGGTTCCAAGGTCCGGTCTCCACTTTTGAAGTAGAACGTTGGGTGATCTGGTATTTCAAACACTACCATCCTTAGTCAACAGTCGATGGTAGCGAAGAAAGTTCCCAGCCAGTCCATTCCCAAGACTACGTCGAAGTTCGGTATGTCCAGCACCTTGAAATCCGCATAGAATTCTCGACCGCAGATTACCAATGGACACAAATCGTATCCCAAATTTTCTTTTAGAACGTCGTTCCTTGAACTAACATTCCAGCTGGATATGAGCGGTTTAACTGGGATCGCATGAGTTCGGACAAACCGTTGCGACATAAAGCAATATGATGCCCCAGTGTCGAAGATCGCGGGTGCATGTAGGGAGGCTACTAAGATTGTTTCTAAGTCGCGTGGGATAAGTTTAGGTATAGCAAATATAAGAAGGCTATGAATTGAAAAGACTTGGAAGAGAATAGAAAGAGATTTAGCAGTGATAACCTGACCCGTAGCTTCGGCCTCTTCGGCCGACATGGTGAATGCTTGGCGCCGCGGCACCTTCCACTGTACCTGGTTAAACACTCGGCATTGGGGTAGAGCGGTCTTGGTGCGGGGAGTTGGAGCTGGTAAAGCCAACCGTGTAGGAGAAGCTTGGATCGCTGGTCTAGCTGGAGGGTTGTTAGGTCCTCGGTTCTTGGGGTATGCTCCAATGGTGTAAGTAGAAGACCCACAGATCAAGCACAAGTTGTTTGCCCCGCGACAATTCTTCACAAGATACCATGTTCTTTTGCAGTAGGTGCAAAAGTCTAGCCTACTATTGGCAAACGAACCTACTGGCTTCCGAGGTGGTCCGTTGAAAGCTGGCCTGGAAGAGGCCTCTCCCGTGATCTGATGCACATGACGTTTCACACCAGCAGTTTTTGGCCTGCCCTTCTGCTTCACAACTACCTTGTTTCCCCAATATTTAACCTAATAAAGAGTAAAGCTTTGTTGGAACTCAATGAGGTAGCGCCTCACGAGGGTGCCAGCGCCAATCTTATAGGATTAAAATCATATGATGGCGTCTCACATGCTCTTCACGCGGAAGCTAATGTGCAAAGCACAGAAGCACTTTCTGAATAAAGAGTCAAACTCTCATAAGGCGCTTCACGTGTTATCTATGCGGGCGCCAATGTGAAAAGCACAGAAGCGCCCATATTAAGAATTAAATTCTTAACCGGTGTACACATGCACAACACGTGAGCGCCAGCGCCCAAGTTAACATCTGTAGAATTAAATTATATATTTCTCCAATAAAGATTGGGATATTCTCTATTAAACAGAGTCGTTGGATCAAGATTCAATGGAGAAAATATCTCTCAAATCTTTCTAAATAAGAAGGATACATTCTGTTGGATCAATGATTCAACACTAGAATAAAATTCTTTTTCTTGAGAATATATTCCCTCAACCTTTCAAAATAAGAAAGATTGCTCTCTGGAAAACAGAGAACCAGTGGATTAAAAAATCCAACGGTGATTAAAAATCACTGTTTTATAGAATAAATTCTGTATAAGGGAAAAATATTTCCCCAATCTTGTTAAAAACAATAGCGACATCTTCCGTAAACAGAAGTCCTTGGGTCAAACATCCAACGGTGGGTAAAATTCCCCAAATCAATTCTGAGATCAATTAAATCAATTGGGATCTCTCAATGAGAGATTTTCTCAGAATTAAACAAACTTCTCGCCACTATATAAAAGACACGAGACTTCATGTCTCACAGAGAGAGTGAACCCCCCCCCACAAGCTTTTAAAAAAAAGCACAGGAGCTCTAAAAAGAAGAGAGAAGAAGAGAATTTAATTCTCAGAGAAGAAGCTTCTGCTTCATTGAAATTCTAGGTAAAAAAGAAAACACAAAGACCATATCGTCTCTTTTTTACCATATCCAAGAACTCAGTTCTTTCTCTGGATCTGAGATCCACAAGTCGAATCTACTACAAGTTCAGAATTTAATTCTCATCGGGAAAATATTATCCTTGAGAATCAAAAATTTAGGGAAGAACATAAAAAGAACGGAGTTCATAATACTCCAGGAATTCAGAGCTTAGCTCCATAAAGAACCCGATAAAAAAAATAGCGCCTCACGTGCTCCCCACATAGGCGCCCTCTTTAAACAGCGCCAACGCCTCACGTGGCAAGCATGCGGGCACCCAAAATAGAAGGCCAGCGCCTCACGTGAAACGCACGTGGGCGCTGAAGAAAAGTGCTTAGCACTCCATACACGGCCAAAATGACTGAGTGCTCAGCACTAATTGGGCAGCGCCCAGCACCGCACGTGTACCTAATGTGGACGCCATAACACTTCACATTTAGTCAATATGACTAAAGTCTTCAACACTTATTGGGCAATGCCCATGACTGAATGCTTCACGTGTTATATATGTGAGCATCAGAGCCCAAGCAACTGCCTAGCACTTTAAAAAAAAGAGAAAAGAAAATACTAAGCAGACTGAGCCCAAATTGGCTAAGTTTCCAAAGTCTTCTTTCAACAGAGACCAAATGCTCTTTTGTTGGATCTGAAATAAAAAATGATGATCCTAAAAAAATTCTTAAGTGGATCTTAGTCTCAAATTGGACCGACGTATCCTTAACAAAAAACCCATTGAGCCCCAAATGCTCACATACATTTAAGTCGATTTTCATCTCAAACTAGATTAACGATCCTTAACTAAAAACCCAAATCTAAAATATGCGGATTTGGACTAATCCACGCCCTACGGGAGTCAACATAAATTAGTCTCCGTCTACAATCCACGGGAAACCCCAAAAAATAAAAACACACACGATACGAAGTGAACTTCTGGAGCAGGAGAAAGTGGTTATCGCGATGCGGTAACGTAATTAACTGCAGGGGCTTGCGCCTGCAGGGAACAGTGTCCACACAATAAAAAAACTCCTCATGAAAACGAGGGGGAATCTGACGAAGTCTGCTACAATGGCCGCATCCGTCCAAACCACCGATATACGGTGCCATAAATCAACTTGGCATCTTCGGAGAGGTGAACGGATAAAACCAAATAGCATATGCCCCCAGGATTCAGGCCATACATCCCGACATCCCGGTCCGTCTTCAGGCGGCGAACAGATTCTGGCACACCCGGTTGGATCATTTTCCTCTTTCCACTCCACGCTTCGTGTGTCGTGTTTCATGAACAAGATCGCGGTTTGCTATGGTTTCCCTTGGATTCGAGGTACTAAAATTTGGTGTCTTGCTCTTGTGCAGAAAAAAAACAAATGGCTTTCAACTGCACAACTTTCAACAGCAATTCTCGCTCCGTCCCAACTGGAGGTGTGACTTACGGGCCCAATGCGGCCTCCAACTTTTCAATGCCGGTGGAGCAAGTTACACAAGCCACTACTGGATTGTTCTTCGGGACCATACTCCCGCCAATGACTTTCAGCGCCCGAGCGCCGCAAGAGAAAGCTCCTAAGAAGTCGGTTTTCGATCGACTTGCAACCACAAGGGCCCCTCTAAACGATTCATCCAAATCCGATGTCTCGGTCTTCAACAGGCTGAGCAGAAGCTCAGATGTCTCAGTCTTCAACAGGCTGAGCCAGAACCAAAATGGGTCCGCAAAGAGGCTCATCGTACCTAAAGGGGTTGTCCCAAAATGGATAACCCTTCCAACTCTTCTGGAAGGTGAAGTCATCAAAGGTGATTCTTCTATCAAAAGATCGGTCTTCAAAAGATTGGTCGTTCCACCCCCAAACTCTACCACAGACGTCATTTTTCAATAGGCTGGTACCAGCAGCAGCCCCTCAACAAAGCTAGGGGCATAAAAAATCCGCTTATAAAACTGAGGCAGTCCTATTTGCAAGACATGCTCGACGTCGCCACTGGCGCCGAGTGAGAAAAGCTGGGGGAAACTCCCTCTCCGGATTCACTCCGCCAGCTCTAATGGTGGAAGTTGATGTTGCTGTTTCTACTAGGAACAGCTTTGATCTGCTTAGGAGGGTGCGAAAGAACTCTCCAACCGTGGTGCTGAAGAAATCTTCCCCGCCTGCAGAAGACATAATGCGGACAAAACCGGAGAAAGCCTCATCAACGGCCCTCCTCCTAAATTTACAGGGTATGGCGGAAATTACAAGACTCTGTAATCGTCAAAGACTACTCTCGCCGACTAAAGAAAATGAAGGTTCGGCCGGAGAAACGCTATCCCTCTGCTATATAGTGAGGGACGTCTTCTACACACGTGCTTGTTACAACGGCTCCTTCAACTTCAGCCTCCCAAAATTCCACCACATGCGGCAAATTCCCAAGGCAATAGACCCAAACGCCCTAAGTCCGGGGGCATGATCGTGCATACGGTCTACATGGCTTCCGGGAAAGAGGAAAGCCGTGCTTCCGTAGCTCATTGACCGCAAACTCGGTCGTTGACAAAAGCTCAGGAGTAACAACAGAAGCTCCAGGAAATGCTAATCAAAATGTCAGCACTTACCAGGCAGAAAGAAAGCCCGCGACATCTAAAAAGTGCCAGGAGCAGGAGAGAGATACAGAGTTCCTGCGAAGCATGCTTGAAAGAAAGGACAAGGAGGCCGCGGAACAAGCTGCTAACATAAAGCAGATGGCGCTTTTGTACCAAGACATGGTTGGAATGATGATCCAGCCAGAACCTCCAGCCGACGATCCACCTATAATTGTCGATGATGAAAGAGGGGAAACATCAAACCCTCTTCCGGATTTATCAGTGGCCCAGGAGGAAACAATCTCCAAGGCTGCTCTTGATGATTATATAGCTTAACAAATACGAGCGCATCAAGCTAACGAAGTGGCTGGCCAAGTTGTCAAAACCGGACGACCGTACCTAGGCTGGTATGATCAAATTAAGTACCTGTCGGGATATACGATCCCCAAGTTCCATATGTACAAAGGGAAAGTCAACCCACATCATCATGTCGCTCGATTTAGAGCTTTGTGTCGAAACACTGGAGGCGACGACAAACTTTTGCTACGCCAGTTTGTTGGCAGCCTATCAGAAAAGGCATTTGAATGGTACTCGGATCTCCCAAATGACTTCGTAAATACATTCATAGAGATGGAGCTGCTGTTCACATAGCGGTTCCTCAGCGCAAGCGAGCGCACCCCGATCAGGGCTTTAATCAATGACAGGGTGAAGTCATGAGAAATCTGGGTCCAATACGCGATCCGGTGGCGGAACCTATGTTCAAAATGCGAACAACGCATTGAAGAATCCCCCGCCGTGGGCATGTTCATCAGGACCTTAGATCTGCAAACGACTGTGTCCTAGTTCATGACGTTCTTCAAGCCGACTACCTTCCAGGATCTGATAGATAAACTGGCTCAAATGGACAGATGGGCCATGGGCCTTCCTCCTAAAAAATGGACCCTCGAAATGACAAGGGTAAAGGAAAACCCTCCTTCATTGCTAATATTCAACAACAACCGGGTGACCCAAAACTGGCTGTTCGCAAAAACAACGCACGACCGCGCCTATCCCTGGAAGAAAGGCTAGGACACGCGTACTCATTTCCCTGTGACAAGACAAGAAGGTTGTTCGAGCTGGCAGAGCGTAACAAACTTATCACATTGCCAGACCCACGACGTCCACCGAAACCTGGCGACGTAAAAAACCCCAACTACTGCTCCTATCACAGAATGGTGAGCCACCTAATTGAGGATTGCTATGTCTTCAAAAACTGGGTCGATGATCAGTATCAACAGGAAAAGTTCACGCTGTCTTAGACCTGGAGGGTGAATCCACCATAGAAGCACGCTCCTAAAAAGGTGGATACGCCGGGGGCATCATGCTCGCTCGTAGAAGAAGCTCCATGGGAAGTCGTCCTTTCAGGTAAAACTAAAAGAATTCTGAAGGATCTCCAAGCATGTTCGGCAATCAAGTGGAAGAGCCCGCTTGAACCGGAAATCATCGAAGGGATGCTAAAACCACATCCCGTACCGAAAACTGTCGACAAAGGGAAAATCCCCAAGTTGAACCTTCAGAGTCTTCAAAGAAAAAGAAGAAGACCCAGAAGCTTATGCAACCTGCCGAGTATGACGACAAATGCACAGACCTACAGAGGTACATCGACGCACTAGAAGAATATAACCAAAAGGCGCGAACACCAGTCACCCTCGAAAAGTTCCTCAAGCATATTCTCGAGAACGAAGATCGTGACAACGATGAGGAAAACAACTAATCAGAAGAAACCAAAGACTATATAGCAAGTTGCCACATGGTCTCCCATTCGTTGTTAAATGACGAAGAAGCTCCCTCAGTGTCGGAAAGCAATGCAGAGGAAATGGAGGCAGGAGCGGTGCTAAAATCCCCGGAACTGCCAGAAGACCCAATCGATAGGCTGTTAAATGAAGCCTTTTAAAAAAGTAAAGCTGACCGAGAACGCGAAACAGCCATATACGAAAAGGATAAGTGTCAACGTCAGGATGAAGAAGTCGTGGCAAGGAGGAGTCGTAAAGTACTCCTGTAAAATTTTGGAAAAATTATAAATATTAATTTATAATTTTAAATTTAAAAATAATGAGTTTATAAAAGTGATATTACATAAAAATTTTGGTATCGGAATTATATCCGTAAAAATGTAATTATTTTGGTAAATATGAAGAAAATGTGTGATATCATAAAAATGATATTTTAATTATTCTAAACATGACATGAGATATTATTATAAGATAATGGTATATAAGTGTTATAAAAAGTATTTTGTTTCTTTTTAAAACATGGATTTAGATTTTGTGACATGAAGGGTTTGATTAAGGGAAAAAGAGTTTTTCTTTTGTTTTAATTCTTTGTTTAAGAGTGAGGATGGGTATATGTTAGCTAGTAAGTTAAGCCCTCATACCAACACACACTCACCCATGCTCTCCTCCCTCCACCTCCTGCTTCTCCCATGGCACCGCATGCTTGCCTTGCATAAGACCATGCCACATCCTCATTTCTCTACAAAAATCCTCACACCTATTCTTTTCTCATAACATTATATTCTAAGTCTCTAACTGAGCCAAACACCCTCATTCCAACAATTGAATCCTTCATCAAATCAAAGAGGGAAAAGAAAATTATGGTCCCTTCATCAAATTGTTCATAACCCCAAGCTTGATTTGCTACAACACCTAGGAGCTTCCTTAGGAACTTCTTGAGCTGATGTTTCTTTGTGAATCAACTACATAGGTATATCTTCTTCTTTCCTTACAATTTCAATTCTGTTTGATACCTGTTTTTAGTATGCAGTATCAGAAAACTGGATTTTTGTGATATTGGTCATACTGAAATTGAATCTGGAACCACTAGGTGTAACCACTAGAAAAACTAACAAGACTGTAGCATGATGAGGCTACTAGGAGATATACCCTAAAGACCGAGCCTCTAATTCCATGATTGACTCGGCGGCATTCACATTTTGACCGGCACCGCCGGACTTCTGAGGGAGTTTGGTGTTGATTTTTGTTATGCAGGTGTATTTGGTTATTTTATGATATACGGTATTGTTTGATTTGTTCCAATATTCATATATAGAAATCTGGGAATGTTTTAGTATGGGTTTTGTTAAAGTTTCCGATATTTCGATTCGGGTTTTCATATTTCTGTGACATAACTGGATTGTTGAAGTTCATACGTTAACAACAGGGATATTTCATAGTTTTTGGGGTAAGTGAGCTGTAGTTCTAACCTATGGGTGCTTAGCTCGTTGCTTTTGTTTTTGATATGATATTTACATCGATGTGATTTAATTACGATTATAGGTACGATCACGAAGGTTTTCGAGACGGAGTTGACGGACATTGCAATCGTGGATTCAACGAGCTCGACAAGTCGGTGAGTAGATTTATATCTACGAGGGAAGTCGGGTGGATGACGTATAGCACCTCCAAAACCATTTAACTAGGATAGTATACTATCTAGTTAGTTGTTAATGTTATTGTTATAGTTTCGCATCTAGTATGTCCTTGATATGCATATAGTTTCATACATAGCTTTGGTGACATACGTAAGTGATTATGGATCCGTACGATATGGATATTGTGATGATGTGGATAATGGACGAGGAATCATACCGTAATTGTGATGATGAGATTATCGTGTCGAATACGGCCAAGTTTCCTTTAGACTCATGGAGTCATGTTTTATTTCGTTTTAGAACGTAATACTTGAGTGGGCTATACTCTTTTAAAAACTAACGATTCTTTTTCCTTTTAAATGATAAATGACAAGGATGTGATGCTAATTTCCAAAACGAATATCTATTTTAACCTAAGGCGTCTTCCCTATTTCAAAATCAACGTTTCGTTCCATTTTCAAAGATAATGGTATAGCTCATATCAAGTAGTTAGATTTAATAGTTACGCTTATGTTTGCTTTACTTGTTCGCGATACATTTATCGATGTTATACGGTTCCGTGATACGAACACAGTGATAGAACACTGCACAACTACCAATGTGTATTATATTGCACAAGCACATACGCATATGTTAGACTACACCTCATTGGTACTGCCATGTCACTGTAGGACCGTTATACTACATGATGCGTATGAAGATGTCGATACGAGAATTCTATATACACTTTTAGAACACTTACACAAATACTAATGATTGACATGCTGCACGAGCACAGACGCGTATGCTACACCATACATCATTAGTATTGCCATGACACAGTAGAATTGATACGTTTGTTGCCTGTATGTCTATATTTACGTATAGTACCCTCATTGCCTGTTGAATTATTGTGAGCATCAGTAACTTGGATAATCGTATTTGATTCTTATGAGTTTTCAGGATGTTTTACTTTTGATGATATATATTAGTGGTATGGGACGCTGTTATATATGTATATATATAATATATCATCAGAATGATCTATGCAAGTACCTTATTCTTTACTTGATATTTCTGTATATGATGAGTTGATGTCCACCATAAGCTTGATGTTTTCTGATTGTTTAATTTCGAACCGAGTGGGGGAGATATACGGTTACGGACTTGCAACTTATCCGGGCTGAGTGGGGGAGTACACAGTCAGATACATGGTGGATCCGGTCGAGACCGAGGAGCAGGAATGCCGCATTGGAGGCGGAGAGCATTGCGAGGACACTCGATACTGGAGATAGAGATGAGCACGGAAGATATCCCATTGATACTGACCGGGGATCAATTTGGGCACGGCGGATATCCAGAGGATACCGACCAGGGCCAGGGATATCGGGTGGCGATCATCTGTTGAGATGGTGTCGACGATATCTGCATTTGCGTGTCGGTGATAGACACGAGGGATTTGAGGATTTGCGTGTCGGTGATGGACACGAGGGACTTCTGATTTCGGGTGTCGATGCTGGACATCCAGATGTTGATATGTTGCTATCATTGAGGTATACAGTTATGTTATGAGTTTTGTAGCCGACCAGGACTGATCCGGGGGACAGTACATGCATAACTTTTTACGGGTTATTGCATATAAAAAGGAATTTAAAAATAGAGCTATAGCCTCATTTATTTTGACATGTCTAGTATGACACTGGGATCTTTTAAACCATAAACCTCGTATCACTCTTTACTAAAACAGCAAGACGTATATCTTAAATAAGATACCTATTATACTGCATACTATCACGTCTGCTTTTATGCCGTGACATATGTATCCAGTGTCTATTTTAAAGAAGTGGGTTTACAAATATATTTCGGCTACTTATGGGTTCATACCTAGATACAGGTCATTTGCATATGATATATTCTATTTTTGGATTCATGTGATGGATAGAGTTACATTTATGATATATGCATATCATATATTATATTAGTACAGGATATGATAATACTATACTTATGACCTAGGTATCATTGTGCATTTCGATTTCTACCTTGTGATGTACTTTTAATCACTACGTTGGCAACTCACCCCCGTTGTGCCACAGTTTCTTGCAGGTTTTACCGCTCGGATTATCAGTGGATTGCGGCACACCCTTCTTCTCGGTGATTGCTTTGGCAGGTGGGTTACTGTTGTTCATACCCACACTTGTATATTTATATATTCTTGTATCTAGTAAAACTCCATCGACTTAGAACTTGTATATTATGGACTTAGAAGCAAGACTTAGAGTTTGTGTGCTGTAGGCGTCGTACTCGTTGGAGTCGGCTCTTTTTATACTTTCGGTTTGTTTCGCTTTTCTTTTCTTCGCCGTTGTGCGTCGTATATTGTTTGTTTGGTTGCTCCGCCATTTGGGCATAGAAGCTAGCTCCCGTTGGAGATGCTATTTATATTTTTATGTTGTTTCAGGTTTTATTCAAAAGTTATAAAGGAGGTGCTGTCGAATTTCAAAACGTCATAGATGCTTTTTCAAACCTACTTAGTTAAACTTAAATGTTGATTCCGTCTTATGACTATTTTAAACCCCACCTCCAATATTTTCAAAAAGGGTTTAGATTCCGGGTTTCGGCTTACTTGGACCGCGTCGACGTCTTTAGATGACATGTGATTTAAGTGCCGGTCACGTGCCACAATCGGGTCACGACAACTCCGACCAGACCAAAGCACACCTACGGTAAACAAGAGCAGGATCAAGACAGAGAAGCGGTTCGCTAAAGCCCTTTCAGTGGGAATGAAGCTGCCACCTCTTAAAGGAAACACGTCCGGGGTCATAAGCCTCAACGGAGAGGACTCATATCCGAACTACTGCCTATATCATCATAGGGTTACTCATCCTACCGAAGAATGCAGTGCCTTTAAGAAGTGGTGGCAAGGATATGTTGTCTATTAACAACACTTTAAGAGGATGAATCGCGAAGCTCGTCGACAGCGAAAAAGTGCGACGAATGCGCGTGAGAAAATGACTGGCAACTATCATATGGTTGATACAAGTTAGGAAAAGGAAAAACTCCAAGTTCTTACCTTCGGGAGCGATTCTGAGAAAGTAATAACCTTCAGCCCTCTCTTCAAGGACTCCACCTCTGAAAAAGAAGAGGAGGAGAAGAACTGCGAGATCATTCAGCTACGTAGCTGTAAGCTGCCTGAAAATAATCTCGGACCTACAAACAAAAGTTCGAGCAAAGGAGACAAAGGGAAAGAGAAAATTCCTGAGGAAATTACCCTCGATGATCGAGTTGTCAAAGAGCTCGCAGCCAAGGACCCATCTAAGAAAAATAAGGTGGATTACAATTTCCTAGCACATCTGAGGAAAATACCCTCACAGCTGGCATATTGGATGCTCTCCTCCTGTCCAAGGAGGCACGAGATTCTCTGATCAAGGCATTTCAAAAGCCTGATCAATTCTAAGCTTTCTTAGCTAAAGAAAAGATGAAGGACGAGCTGGCAGAGGTTCACACAGCTGACATCACATTCAGCAATGAGGATCTCCTTCTCAGAATGTGTGAGCACAACCGTCCGCTATACGTCACCGGGTATTGCCACGATATCAAGATAGGCAAAATCCTTATCGACAACGGGTCCTCCGTTAACCTCCTCAATATGAAGGTGCTGAAGGACATTTGCATGAACATTCGGCACCTGGCTCGGGACAAAATTACCATCTCCGGGTTGGATTCACATTCGTCACGGACGCTCGGATCCGTAATACTAATGTTACGCTTCGGGTTGGTCATCACCGACATCAAATTTCTAGTTATTGATGCCAAGACTTTCTATAATGCTCTGCTCGGTAGGCCTTGGCTACATGTGTACAACGTCATCCCTTCTACACAATATCAGTGTATGAAGTATTTCAAAGACGGCTTGGAATACACCGTTACAGGCGAACTAAACCCGTTTTCCGTAAACGAGGTCCGAAAATATGAAGAAGCAAAATACTTCCTGCCAGACTTCGAAGATACAGAGAGGCGTCATAAGCCGGAGGATAAATAGAAGTCCGTTGTCACTATCCCGATCTTTGGGAGCGACACCGAGGAAGATGAAGAAATAGTCTACTCGGGGAAACCCCAAGGCAACATGCCTGGACCATCTACTCCTATTTTGGTCTTTGGCAGTGACTCTGAGGAAAAGGCCAACTCCGTGTTCTCCATTCGCCCGTCAGCACAAACCTTTACTGAAGCTGATCAGAGTTTACAAATCACCATGGTTCCGTCTCAGCATTAAAAGGAACTTGATACGCTCGATACTTACAGCATACAAGAACTACAGACTTTCTATGTTCCTCCCAGACGAAGAGGTGAAAAGGCGATCCTCTTCTATCAATCTACGGAGACCAGAGTAGAGAAAGAAGTCTGGCACGGTGCCGAGCTTGCACTCGACAGGCTTCAGCCAATCTGTCAGCCACAATACTACGCGGATGGATTGAAAAGGCTATTGAGATGCCAAGGTGTACCCTTCGAACAAACTGTTCGACAATCCCATTTCTACAAAAAGATTTGGGATATCCCTGGAACCCAGCGAAAGATACCCAACGGGAAGATGGAGACAAACGGACTCGGGTACGTTCGATCCGAGAAACGGGAGAAATTCCATAGCTGCCACGTCATAAATAGTTCCGGTGAAGAAGGGAATGCTCTTCCAAATAGTGGTGACGTCGAAACGGAACAAAGCCCTACTCTAAAAATTTCAAATTCGTCATTTGAAGAACAAGTTGATAAGCTAATACAAGAAGTTTTTCAAAAGATTCGGGATCGCGAAATGGCCATTTACGAAAAGGCCAGGACATAACATTTCAATCGGCAATCTGCGGAGAAAGAAAACTGTAATGTCCTTCATCCCCAACCCGCAGTACGTTCTCGTGACAAAAGAAAATCCTGAAATAGAAGCAAAAATAGGGTGAAGAACATGAATAATGTTTAGAAACAACAAGGAAGATCCAAGAAGTCGTATAGTCAAGGAAAATTCAGCTGGAACCCGTCTTCTATGAAGAAGATGGGTTGGGAACACTCTTTCCCTCCAGACAAGACAAGGAAAATGTTCAACCTTTTCATGAAGCATCAAATGGTGACGCTCCTGGAGCCTCGGCATCCCGAACAAATAAGCGAGGTCCATCACCCGGATTATCGCTCCTACCACCGAGCAATAGGTCACCCCCTTGAAAATTGCTTCACCTTCAAAAACTGGGTTAAAGATCAGTATCAACAAGAAAAGTTCGCTTTATCCGACAGCTGGAGGGTAACCCCACTGCAAAACCATGAGCCAAAGAAAACCTATATCGCAAGGATAGGACCGGCCCAACATCAAGAATGGAATCAAACGCGTACCTGCCATGTGATAACACTCTCAGAAGGGGAAGGGCGTGAGAATATGGATAACATCTTCAGGTGCTTCACGAATGAAGACAAGGACGTGGTGATCTCAGAGTTTCCACCAGTCCCGAAACAGCTGGAAGATGGGATACACACTACGGTGGATAACCTAAGGAAAATTGACTTAGGGACGGAAAACGATCCGAGGCTGACGCTCGTCAGTGAGCTGCTATCTAAAAAGTAGGTGTCCACTTTAAAATATGTACTCATGCTGTATAAGGATTGCTTCACGTGGAACTATTCCAAAATGCCAAGTCTAGATCCAGAAGTAGCAGTACATAAACTGGCCATATCACCGGACATCAAGCCATTCAAACAGGCGCCGAGGAGGATGCGACTCGCACTCGAGATGAGCATCAACGCTGAAGTCAAGAAACTAATCAACCCAGATTCATCCAGAAAGTTCAATACCCTGGATGGATCGCTAACATCGTTTCGGTGATGAAGAAAATTAGGACAGTGACTTTCGGGACCTTAACAAAGCTTGTCCGAAGGATGACTTCCCAGTACCTGTTATCGAGATAATGATCGACAACACATCTACTCATGAAGTCTTCTCTTTCATGGATGGATCTTCAGGATACAACCAAATAAAAATGCATCCTGAAGACCAAAAGCATACCTCCTTCCGGACTCCATTGGGTATATTCTGCTACAAGGTGATGTCCTTCGGTCTGAAGAACGCCGGTGCTACCTACCAGAGGGCCATGACAAAGATCTTCGATGACCTCATTCATGAGATTGTTGAATGCAATATCGATGACCTTATGGTGGAGAGCAAATCTCAGGAGGAACATTGGGAACATCTAAATATAGTGTTTCAACTTCTTCGGAAGTATAATCTGAAGATGAATCCTCTCAAATGTGCGTTTGGAGTCTCCTCAGGCAAATTCCTAGGATTGATCATATGGCACCGGGGTATCGAAATTGACCCTTCAAAGATAAAGGCGATTATGGGAATGCCCACCTTCAAGGAAAACTCGCATATATTCGGCGGTTCATAGCCAATCACTCCGGAAAATGTCGTCCCTATAGTCATCTCATAAAGAAGGGGACCCCGTTCGTCTGGGATCAAAAGTGCCAAAATGCACTAGACGAGATCAAGAAATATCTGCAAAATCCTCCACTATTGACCGCTTCGGTTAAGGGAAGGCCCCTCATCCTGTACACAACGGCCCTTGAAGGTTCTCTGGGTGCGCTATGGGCACAGGAGAATGACCAGGGAAAGGAGAGAGCTCTGTACTATTTGAGTCGATTTCTCCTGGGGGCAGATAACAACTACTCTCCCATCAAAAAGCATTGTCTGGCGCTGATCTTTATGATAACGAAGCTCAGACACTACTCCTTGGCACATGAGGTCCATCTCATATCAAAGGTGGATCCTCTCAAATATTTGATGTCAAGAGCCATACTAACAGGAAGGCTTTCCAAATAGGCCCTCCTTTTGATGGAGTTCTCGATAACGTATCGACCTCTCAAAGTGGTGAAGGGTCAGGCCATCGTCGACTTTCTCACCGAGCATCCGATACCCGCCGACTCCCCTTTAAATTGTGAGTTGCCGGATGAACATGCGTTCGACATGAAGGGAGAAGAAAATAATGCCCGATGGGAACTCTACTTCGATGGAGCATCTTCCATGAAAAAGCGGAAGCAAAACACCCCCATAATCAAAGTTGGGGTAGGCCTTATCTTCGTGACTCCGCAAGAGGGATACTACGCTACGCCTTCTCCTTAACAGAGCCGAGAACTAATAACGAAGCTGAATATAAATCTTTGATCGCAGGTCTTGAGATCGCTGTCGACATGAGAATCAAAGACCTCCTCATATATGGAGACTCCCAACTGGTCGTTAGCCAAGTAAAGGGCGACTATTATACATGCAAGCCAGAATTAATAAAGTACGGCGAAAAAGTGCAGCAACCGTTGATACAAATCCTTTCTTACATCCTGGAAAGTATATCGCGTGCGGAAAATAGCAAAGCAGATGCACAGGCCAGATTGGCTAAAGAACTGGCCGATGAAGACCTTGATGATGTAAAGATCATCATTCCAGGCCACAGGGTTCTCGCGCCAGCAGAAATATCATCGGGAGACTTAACAGAACAATTCGAAGGGAAAGAAACGACCAAACAAGCAGCCCTCCAAATAGAGGATGAAGTAATGGTCAAGGATTGGAGGGAAGTCTTCATAGACTATTTCAAATCCCATCGAACACCCAAAAACGTGTCGTCTAAATATCAGCTCATGAAACAAGCAATGTCTTTCGCCTTCGTCAATGATACTCTATACAAGAGGTTGCTTGACTATTTGTGGCTAAGGTGCTTGGGGCCTGAAGAAGCAAACAGAGTCGTCCAAGAAACTCACGACGGACTCTGCGGTTCTCATCAAGCCGGGCCAAAGATGAAGCCGAAGATCAAAAGAATGGGTTACTATTGGCCCACAATGATTCAGGACTGCATCGAATATACGAAGCAGTGTCACTCGTACCAGATTCATAGGGACTTCATCTACCAACATCCAAATCCGCTACACCCAACGGTAGCTAGCTGGCCGTTCGAAATGTGGGGAACCGACATAATTGGCTCCATTGAACCAGCATCATCCAAAGGACATCGGTTCATACTGGCAACGACCGACTACTTTTCTGAGTGGGCAGAAGCAGTGCCACTAAACGAGGTGAATATAGAGAATATCATCCATTTCTTCAGGACACATGTCATCTATCGGTTCGACACTCCGCGATGAATTATCTCAAATAATGGACCAGCCTACAGGAGCCATAAGATCAGCCGCTTAGCAGAACAGCATAAAATAGACTGGAGATACTCTTCCGTTTATAATCCTCGCGCCAATGGTCTAACTAAAGCTTTCAACAAGACCTTGACAAAGATTATAAAGAAAACGGTGTCCAGAAACAAAAAAGACCGGCACGAAAGGCTGCACGAAACTCTCTGGATGTACCGAACGACGTTCAAAACGGTTACAAATACAACAACATACGCATTGGTATTCAGCACGGAATCAGTCTTTCCTTTGGAAATAGAACTCCCTTCTCTACGAGTAGCAGTTTGATACGAGCTGCGGATGAAGAAAACATTCATCTTCGGCATGAGGAGCTCATGCCCTTGACGAAACTCTCCTTATGGTGCAACAAAACCTAGAAGCTTATAAGGTAAAGATGACGCGGTCATACAAAAAACTGACAAGGCTGAGAACATTCCGCCAAGGTGAACTCGTGCTAGTCGTCAAAAGACCGATGATCCCCAATCGCTCAAAAAAGGGGAAATTCGAGCCGAACTATGAAGGCCCGTACATCATAAACAATGTCTACTAAGGTGGAGCCTACCTACTTATGGATATGCATGGCGAAAGACTCTTTCGGCCAATAAACGGTCGATTCCTCAAAAAATACTATGTCTAACGGATTACGACTTAGGTCAATGATAGATGATGACGCTTATGTCCGCTCGCTGTCTTCCTGAGTCAAAACCCTGAAAGTAGTACCCTGAAGATCCGTTGCCCCAAAAATGGTAACGATGGACCGAGACGTCCTTAAGCTAAAACTTCGCCTCAAACGGCGACGATGGACCGTCACGTCCCTAAAATCTAAAGCTTTGCCTCAAACTATGATGATGGACCGAGACGTCCTTAAACTAAAACTTCACCTCAAACGGCGACAATGGACCTGGATGTCCCTAAACTAACAATGGAACGAGATGTCCCTAAAGTAACAATGGACCGAGACGTCCTTAAACTAAAACTTCGCCTCAAACAACGACGATGGACCGAGATATCCCAAAACCAACAATGGAACGAAATGTCCCTGAACTAATATTCGTTCCCAAAATAGGAATGATGGACCGAAAACTCTTTAAACTAGAAGTTCGCCTCAAACACGGAGACTACGGACCGAGATATCCTTAAACTAAAATCTTGCCTCAAATATGGCGTGTCGCCCCAAATACGGTGATATCCACCCTTAAGATCTATGTTGCAATCGAAGTCTCAACTGTAAAGGTTGCAACTCAAGTCCTACGGGCTACACAGCTACTGCAGCGATGAAGCCACCTCCCAAGTCCCACCGGCAAATAGATAGGTCACCTATGGCGAAACTACTTTCAAGAGTTCCATTGTTCAAAAATAAATGGTATGTCCACAAGCAAAATGGTCACGGATGAAAACCCGAAAGGGCACCGTGAGTAAAAAAATAGTAGGACCGCCAGCAAGCTTGTGAAAACCCGAAAGGGCGCAATCTCGTTAAAAAAATGATACGTTCACAAGTAAAATAGGCACTGATGAAAACACGAAAGGGCGCCGTGAGTAAAAAAACAGCAGGACTGCCGGGGAGCTTATGGAAACCCGAAAGGGTGCAATCTCGTTCAAAAAAGGAGTATGTCCACAAGCAAAATAGGCACAGAGTTGGAAAACCCAAAAGGCTACAACAGGTTTTTAAGAAAACCCTTTGCGTAATGAACTTGATATCGTTGTAGAATCGAGTGATTTAAATGGAATGTTTTTGAGGCCTTTTCTAGTTTTGCTAAATAGGTCACTCCCGGTGAAGGGATCTCGGCTCTTTCTTCATCGAATAAGGTGCAGGATATTTCACAAATACCATTGTGCAAAGAAAGAACTATAAAAACAATTAAAAGACAAACCGAGTTTATAGCATCGGCTAGTTTCGCTAAAGAGGTCACTCCCGGTGAAGGGATCTCGGCTCTTTCCTTATCGAATAAGGTGCTGGATGTTCTACAAGGAACACCGCTATGCAAAGCAAGAACTAGAGCTACTGGTTTTTAAACAAGTTTCTACAACATCTTTAGGTTTCTTTTATTTCATTAATCTCATTAATGAAGTCCCATTTTATTATGCTTCACAAGCATCACATTTGAAACGAAATCTGCCATATAATATATATCTCATATAAATAATATAAACATTCGTCTCAGACAGTAATATGATCTCATCACAGAATATAGCAGCAGAAGAACATATATGAAATATTGGATATACTAGGAGGTCCGTGTTTTAATACGAGCCTGTATAAAGCACGGATTCCACGGTCACGATGAATAGCCAAACCCACATTCCTAGACCCCTACGAGAGCGGCAAGCAACATTGCCAATTCTAGGGTTAGGAGACTCGATCTCGACTCCTCGAGATGGTCTCCCTCTGGACCCTAGAACCCGGTTACTTGTGCTCCCCGCCTTGGGTTTACCTAATGCGGAAAAGTAAATAATATACAATGGTGAAATCATCCTCATCCCGGAAGTGCCCCAATAAAAGAATATTACATACAAATGAATTTTACATGAATGAAAAAGAAAAACTCTCATCTCACATAAAACCCCCGGCTATTCAAAACACGACGATCCAATATAACATATCACAAGAACACATAATATCTCATATCATCAACGTAAGTAAGTATGCGTATCCCGATTGTCGTTGATGTATAGCAACGAAGCCGGCGATACACTACATACTACGCTTACGGTCACAGAAAAGAAAGTGTAAAACTACAATAGTTGGAATCCGCAACCTTCTTAGATATCGCATGCCTAACCAAATGAATTACTTAGACATCGCATGCCTAACAATTATAAACCCCGCATTTTAGTCTCGATCTCGAAAACACTTTTCAATATCTAGTCGGGAAATTCAACAAGATTCCGGACATCCTGATCGAATGCTCATCGCAAACTTTAGAAGACGGCCGCACCCCCGGATGCCGTCGACGAAGTGCACTAAGGCGGAACACCGCTGCCGCGAGCACCCGAAGGGATGCTTTTGGCGACGGGGTTCTCCTACAGTCACTTGGTCGGGGTTATGGGACGTGGCTATCTATTATGTTTACCCAGCGAGTATCCGCGTACGCTACGTGATTGCGACGGACTTTTGATCATATCAAAATCCCGTGGCAACCGATCAAATGAGACTAAACTGCTAGATTTATAACATTCAAATTAGTTATCTCATAACTACTTGTGGATTCCAAATATTGTATCACATTCCAGATAAATATACAATGCTAAACTTTCCGATCGAATAAACAAACACCCAAGATTTCCCAAATAGCTCAACACTTGAGCGGAGTTCAAAAAAATATCCATCACATGCCACAGTACCGATGGTCCAGCCATAGAAGGGTCAAACCAACGCCTCACATGTGGCAACGCCGTACTGACCCAAACCCTAAGGTTTAGAGGCGGTTCAGACGGTCACATAATCTAGTTAAGGTTTGTGTTCTTCTAGAGGGTCCACCGCGTTACTTGCACGACTTAGAATGTTCTTAAACTACGGAAAAATCCAACAATTGGAAATTTTCCGGCAGGGGAAAAGGTGAGTTATTGATATCCGTTCGAACTTTTTAAGACGTTCTAAAATTACCCGAAAAAACATAAACGAAGTTAAACTTTCCGATCGAATCAACGAATACAAAACATCTCCAGAAAACTCAACACTTGAGTAAGAATTAAAATTCCCAGAAGTATCAGGAAACACATACGGATGTAACTGTGGAAAGATGAAACCCTAGTTCCACTGTTCAGCCGCAGAACCACAGTGCAAGGCGTGTCTTTGCCGCGGTTCCACGGCGCTTTAATGGAATTAGTGGTTCGATTTTCACAGTTGTCCTTATAATTCCCTGCTTATTTTTCTGAGTATTTTTAATATGAAAAAATAAACATTTTAAAAAATTTCCAGAGAAGGGGTAAATCGCATCGTTTTGGGGTTCGATCGGACTTTAAATTTCGTTTGGACTTCGCCTAAAGCTCTAGCTTGGCTCTGATACCACCGTAGGGTTACTAGGCACTCTCACAAGGGTCTACAAGGCATCAACCATGCCCGATTTAAAATTTAGACGTGCCGAATGATCGCACGCCGATGGCGTGTCGGATGTTCAAAGAATTAAAGTGTAACCGCGATCAGGACGGTGTCGCTTTGCAGCTAGCCGGTTGAGCACGGGTCGGTCCACAGGGAGATGGTGGTATTTTACCTTCTTGTTTTAGACGAGTCAATAAAGAATCTGTATGTTTGTTTGATCTAACCTATGTGTTTATTTGCAAGTATAAAGTTGTTAAGAAGAAAATACGAGATTGTAAGCTAAGAAATCCGTACTCAAAACCTTTGAGCCGAGTCTTGACCAATTGAAGCTAGAGCAATCGGCAACAACGTGGATTAGGGGATTTAAGCGCGGTATTCGTGGAATACGGCTTATTTACCCTTGTCCTTCCGTTCTTGTCTCTTGCTTTTGCCTCCGGCCAAACCGAACGCAACCGGTCGCGGTTAGGAATCACCGTTATCTTGTCAGGGTACGGTGCCTAACGGAGCGCTTGCGTAAAGTTTGAGCGGAGTTCAATGGAAAATAACGGGAAAAGGAATTGGGCAAAGAAATATTAACTTACAATATCATATGGATTCTTAACAACAACAATAAATACAACATTCACAAAATGAACAAAAGAGAGCAAAAAGAAAAGAACAAAGAAAAGAAAAGAAAAGATTACAAGAATATAAGTGCATGGAATTTAAGTGCATGAAATAAATTGCAAGTAATAAAAAGCGGGTAATAAAGAGCGGGTAAAAAGAACAAGGAACTAGGACTCAAGACAAGCATGTGATCAATAGCCAACCCTTAAACTTGCAAGCTCAATCAAGAGGTTGCAAGATCAAGGGAAGGGTAGAGAACGCATGTGAAATGAACTGCTAGTCCCGTGAGAAAATACGACCCTTGAGATCAATAACTAACCCTTAACCATTCAAGCTCAATGAAGAGGTTGAATGATCAAGAGAAAGCAAGAATCTCAAGGGGAAGAAGAAACACAAGAGAATGATACAAAACCCTCATCTTCATTGATCTCCACTCAAAAAGCTCTCACTACAATTTTCATGGAAAAAGAATGAAGAAGAAGAAGAAGAAAAACTATACAAAAGACTACAAAAGAGGAACAAAAGAATGACCCTTGGTTGAGCTCAGTTCTGCTGTATTTATAGGCTGGAGAATGGAAATCTAGGGCAACCAACAGAACCTATGGGAAGTTACAAAAAAGCCCCCAAAATACGACATGCTGAAGCTACAGTATGGCCGCGTTTCCGCGGCCAATACCCCCTATTGGCCGCGGAAACGCGGCCGTATAGGGGAGTTGGGGTGTGTGCTTTGGTCGGGTTTTCTGTGTACATTATTCTGGTATCTGTATGTTTTCATAATTTCTTCACGAATTTTCCAGAATTTCTGTTGAGGGAAAGGTGGACTTTTTGTCAAGATTTGGAATGATTGCCTCGAGCTCCGTATAGATCTCTTGGATCTTGTGCTACCATTGAGCCTTGTGCCTGAAAACGACATTGATTTGACATTTTGTCTTCCTAAACTGGTATCTGGCAGCATACGGATGAAGAGCGGAGACCGTGTTTTATCAGTGGTTGGCAGGAACCCGGATTTTGTCGTGTTTTCCATGAATTTCACCGTTTTAGAACCGAGAACCTGTATCCTGCAAATATGTAACAAACACGGATAAAAAGCACCTACCTATAAACACACGAGCGTAAGAATGGGCGGTATAAAATGCAGTATTCTGGTATGAACAAATACCCCCAAACTTAACTTTTGTTCGTCCCGAGCAAAACCAATTTATTCACAAAAATAAATGATAACCGCACTTTCGCAGGGAACGCGATTGCACTGAGCGTGTGCAACAAGCCGTTAAACCTCTAGGTGTCCCTAGTAGGAGGAGTGTTGTCTCCTGAGGGTTTTCAGCGGATTACACCCACAAAATCTAGTCAAGCTAGTGTCATAAAATAACTAAGATTCAAACCCTAAAGTTTTGTTTCAGAAAATAGCAATTCTATAATCCTAAGTCTAGACTATCGAACCTTTAGTTTTCACACCTCGCTTCTTATTTAACTACAGGTTTTATATGTCTTTACGTGTAGTGCACATAGTGCCGTTAAGTTCCAGAAAGGTCGATTAAAGTCATCATGTCGCACAATAAAGCCCAGATAACAATTTTAAAAGGATCACATAAGTTTTATAAAGAGTTAAGCATTTTTCAAGTTTCGTTTTCCAGTAAGGTTTCAACTTCAGAATTTCTATCTTCCCTAACAGGAAACTAGGTCTTATTCTTCACTCCACCTTTTTCTTGTTTTCATTTCATACACACCTCTGTGAACGTGCAATAGTCTTTATCATAGAATAAAACCTTCATATCTCCGTTAAATTTTTTTATAAAAGCCTGTCTTTTATCAAGATTATTCTCACACAAAGAACCGTTAGGAATTTTAACTCGGAGAGAACACTTGCTTGACTTTGTTTTAAAACTGGACTTTCTAGGCTTCTTAGCGAGCTTTGGGCCAATGCACCCAAACCAGTTGGTTTTAGGGCATTAGGTGTAGAAAACACCCCAGCGGACTTAATTACTCAAGTTACCTAGGTCCAAAAACAAAAGACAGTTTTGTCGTGAAAATCAGATGATTTAATACGAACGGAGGTATAACTGGCAGTTCAAATATATATTTTTTTTGGATAAAAGACGTGTTTAGTGGGTTTGGTGTGTAATCATTCCAATCAAGTTTCCGATGGGTTATTTTTCAGACTTAGCTCCAATTACGGCATCAATAACATTCCTTCATATTCACTCACTTCATAAACTATTCTTGATATATTACTTATTTCAGAACAAACCTATTTGATCCTCAGAAAATCATTTATCTTATTTAAAAGTTTTTAAACATAAAAGACTTGTCATCTAATTTCCAAGACTCACAACACGTGTAGTGTGATGTAAAGACGTATATCAGCTATAGTTAACTTCAAAGGAGAGTTATCTTTCAGGTTTTCAAAATCTAAACATAAGATTTAGTTATTCCTATTTTTTCAAACAAAAACCGTCGAATGTTGAATCAGAGTTCTTCCACAAGCTATCTTGACAAAAAGTTTTTATATTTTTAGAAAATTTTCAGATTTTTATGGATTTTATGGATTTAATATGCAGATGCAAAATATACATATGAATGCGAAGGAAGAAAGCTTACCGAGCACACCCCCAAACTTAAACTTGGCAGTGCCCACACTGTCAGGCTATACCAAGAGGGTCAAAATTTCCGGCGCTCCCTAGAAACAAATTATATACAAAACAAAAAAGAAAACAAAAATATATACAAAAAAGTGTCCCCCCCAAACTTAAGTAAAACAGTGTTTCCACTGTTAAGCGTTGAAATTCAGGATTAGAGGGGAAAGAACAGTATCAAGCTATACAAGGCCTTACACAGGCCAAAAGTGAGCACCAACCATTCAAAGATTCTATCTCTATAATGTGCGGGTTGGTGGAAGAAGGTGAAGAGGAAAGAAATGGACAATACGCGAGACCGTATGTAGATAGAAGCGGGATACGGTCTCGGTATATGGGAAGAAGAATGGTGGAAGGGAGAAAGAAATGGAATACGAACTTGAGGGTGGAAATGGATTGAATAAATTAGTACAATCTGTAATGATCGATGTGAAAAGATGGATTGTACTAATCTATCAATATGGCGAGAAATTGGGTCAAATCCCTCAAGATTCGCAAGAAGCCATGGGTACGCTGAACCTGGTAAACCAGACACAGGAAGTGAAAATGATACGGGTTCTTGTAAGGTCGGAACGATGGAAAGGATGGAGGGAAGTGGTTGAGGAAGGTTATCGGTTAAAGGTTCAGGAGGGTGTACACAGTCAGTGGAAGGAACAGGATGAATTGGAAAATCCGACTCATCAAGCAAAACTGGTTCATCCTCAAAACTATCCTCAGAATTCTCCTCAAAGTTAAGCTCATCCATGCCTTTATCATCAATATCAAGACGCATATGAAGTTCGGGAAAAACATTTAATGACTCGGGATGATGATTTGAAGAGACAAACTCAGCCAAATTTACGGGTTCATCATCCAAAATATCCCCAGCGTCAATATCCTCAATCAAGTGAAAATCAAAATTCTCTGACACCTCATCAAAAGTATGGATATTAATTGATTCTGGTTCTAAGATATAGGTGTAGAGGTCAAAAGGATTAGGTATGGTTTCACTTGGAAGGGACCCTTCACAATCGGGCAAATCAAACACTACGAAGTCGCACAACTCATTCATCATTCTATCTTCAATTGATAAATCATGTGGGATACTTGATAGAATTTCAAAACAGGAGTTGTGGGATTCAATTTGGGACGGGTAGGTTTGATTTGGAAGGGGGTACATCTCACTCTCTCCACTCAAATTCACAGCCTGTCCTGCCGCCTCATCATACATTGAAAAAGTTGGAGCTAGTTGAAAATTAGCTACCGGGTCACTAGGTTGCATGAGGGCGGCCATGGACGCATTCAAATCCATCATCTGTTGGCTTGACGCTACCCTAAAGTCTTCCAACGACTGTTCCAGACTAGACATGGGTTGTGATGGGGTTTCAGTAAAAGATTCAAAGTTATTTGGATACTGAAAACTCCCAAAAGGCTGTGTAGAAGCAATGTCTAGGGAAGGTGCAAAAGTTGGGTAGGACTGGTAGGAATTGAATGGTTGGACAGGGGTAGAATCAACAGGTGGATAAGAAGGTGAATGGAATTGTTGATCCCAAGAACTTGAAGTGGTGAAAGGAGTGAAAGATCGGCTACGGGATTGTTCAATACGTTCAGCAATAGACATAGGTCTTGGAGTTGCAACATGACTCGAAGAAGGGGTATCAACGTAAGAAGGGGTGAATGTATGAAATGGTTGATACGAAGTGGAATGCGGAGTCAAATTGTTTGTCCTAGACGCGTCTATCCGATCTCTCAATGAAATTTTGGGCATGGAGGGGTCGTTTGAAGTTCGACCAAAACAAGAACCGTATGAAGTAATGTCTGGTTGTGGGTACCAAAGTTCGGCAAGAGTTTTGCGAGGTGGGGTACCCATGATATGAAGAGAGAATGAAAGAAAGAAAGAGAAAAGGAGAGGAAAAAGAATGTGAATTTTTTTTTTAAATTTTTTTAGTTAGTTGTTAGCAAAAGAATGAAATATACACAAAAAAGAATATGGACAAAAATAATCACGACACAAAAATACCACACACCTAATCGTTCTAGGGTTCACCTAGGTCAACTAGACCTGCTCCAGAACTTGATTGTCGAAGTAAAACTGTGTCGAGAAACGGGCTCAAGATACACTGATCACGAGGCCAGGTAAGTGCAGAGATAAGGGGAGGTTTTCCAACGCTTTCGCGAAGTTCCTTAATTAAATAACCCATTCTCTTTTGGCGGTTTCGCCGTTAACACTTTCCTAGACACCCCGTAAACAATGTACTATTAAGCGAGGTTCTAAACACAGTTAACTTCTC
The DNA here is from genome assembly GCA_030015575.1 of Agapanthus africanus. NCBI lineage: Eukaryota > Viridiplantae > Streptophyta > Magnoliopsida > Asparagales > Amaryllidaceae > Agapanthus > Agapanthus africanus. The sequence continues at coordinate 332,512,803 of JASDDO010000024.1, read as the reverse complement.
CTAGTGAGCGCGAAGTCCTTAAGGCTTAAAGTCTAGTTTCTTTTAAATTTTTGTGCGGGTAGACGTTATGCTCAAGTTCGTGATTTGTGGGCCACGGAAAAGGTGATGAAATCCTTTACCGTATCTTGTGGGGTTCGCTTGCCCTTAAGTCCGTATTAATGTATGCAATGCGCAATTCAAAAAAAATTCTATAAAGAATCAAACAATCGTTTTTTAGTTTAAGCGCGGCGCTGCAACAAATACGGGTTAATCAATTTTTTTAGCGTTTGCTAGTGAACTTGCAAAGAATCCTGCAAAGAATAGTATATTGGAAGCGTCGGATTTGAGAAGAAGGTGTTAGTAACGTACGTACCGTTAAGTTTTGGGTTAGGAAACCCCCGTTGAATCAAATCCGGTAAGCTTGAAAAGTTCGCTTACGCGGGTCAAACTACCCGGATCTTTGGCACTGTACTTTGCAATCACCTTAACTTTGAACGTACACTTTGCTCCCACAATCGCAGTTTGCAAACTTGCAAAAATCTGCACTCTTGCCCACAAAAATGATCAAAAAAAAAACAAAAGGACTTTTTTTTTATAAATATATACAAAAAGAATATTAACCCGAATAACAAGAAAGAAAATACGCTACCGTCTCCCCGGCAACGGCGCCATTTGATCGCACGCCGATGGCGTGTCGGATGTTCAAAGAATTAAAGTGTAACCGCGATCAGGACGGTGTCGCTTTGCAGCTAGCCGGTTGAGCACGGGTCGGTCCACAGGGAGATGGTGGTATTTTACCTTCTTGTTTTAGACGAGTCAATAAAGAATCTGTATGTTTGTTTGATCTAACCTATGTGTTTATTTGCAAGTATAAAGTTGTTAAGAAGAAAATACGAGATTGTAAGCTAAGAAATCCGTACTCAAAACCTTTGAGCCGAGTCTTGACCAATTGAAGCTAGAGCAATCGGCAACAACGTGGATTAGGGGATTTAAGCGCGGTATTCGTGGAATACGGCTTATTTACCCTTGTCCTTCCGTTCTTGTCTCTTGCTTTTGCCTCCGGCCAAACCGAACGCAACCGGTCGCGGTTAGGAATCACCGTTACCTTGTCAGGGTACGGTGCCTAACGGAGCGCTTGCGTAAAGTTTGGGCGGAGTTCAATGGAAAATAACGGGAAAAGGAATTGGGCAAAGAAATGTTAACTTACAATATCATATGGATTCTTAACAACAACAATAAATACAACATTCACAAAATGAACAAAAGAGAGCAAAAAGAAAAGAACAAAGAAAAAGAAAAGATTACAAGAATATAAGTGCATGGAATTTAAGTGCATGAAATAAATTGCAAGTAATAAAAAGCGGGTAATAAAGAGCGGGTAAAAAGAACAAGGAACTAGGACTCAAGACAAGCATGTGATCAATAGCCAACCCTTAAACTTGCAAGCTCAATCAAGAGGTTGCAAGATTAAGGGAAGGGTAGAGAACGCATGTGAAATGAAGTGCTAGTCCCGTGAGAAAATACGACCCTTGAGATCAATAACTAACCCTTAACCATTCAAGCTCAATGAAGAGGTTGAATGATCAAGAGAAAGCAAGAATCTCAAGGGGAAGAAGAAACACAAGAGAATGATACAAAACCCTCATCTTCATTGATCTCCACTCAAAAAGCTCTCACTACAATTTTCATGGAAAAAGAATGAAGAAGAAGAAGAAGAAAAACTATACAAAAGACTACAAAAGAGGAACAAAAGAATGACCCTTGGTTGAGCTCAGTTCTGCTGTATTTATAGGCTGGAGAATGGAAATCTAGGGCAACCAACAGAACCTATGGGAAGTTACAAAAAAGCCCCCAAAATACGACATGCTGAAGCTACAGTATGGTCGCGTTTCCGCGGCCAATACCCCTTATTGGCCACGGAAACGCGGCCGTATAGGGGAGTTGGGGTGTGTGCTTTGGTCGGGTTTTCTGTGTACATTATTCTGGTATCTGTATGTTTTCATAATTTCTTCACGAATTTTCCAGAATTTCTGTTGAGGGAAAGGTGGACTTTTTGTCAAGATTTGGAATGATTGCCTCGAGCTCCGCGTAGATCTCTTGGATCTTGTGCTACCATTGAGCCTTGTGCCTGAAAACGACATTGATTTGACATTTGTCTTCCTAAACTGGTATCTGGCAGCATACGGATGAAGAGCGGAGACTGTGTTTTATCAGTGGTTGGCAGGAACCCGGATTTTGTCGTGTTTTCCATGAATTTCACCGTTTTAGAACCGAGAACCTGTATCCTGCAAATATGTAACAAACACGGATAAAAAGCACCTACCTATAAACACACGAGCGTAAGAATGGGCGGTATAAAATGCAGTATTCTGGTATGAACACCGAACAACCCTAACCAAGATCTTAGACTAGAGATCAGGCGAAACATATAGCAAGTAAACAACTTTATTTATAAGAGTTAGGGATTACAACCTTTGTAGTCCGGTCCTTCACTTCATAAGCTCCGTGTTGTGGTCCCTTCGCTGTGATCATGAAGTTCTCGAACTCTAAAGAGGCTCCACGAAGAGAAAGATGCAAGCTTGCTTCCGATCTTTGATAACTAAGATGATCTACCTTGAAGTTTCTTTAACACAAGCTCTCACTCACTAATGAAGTGAACACCCTAATCTAATTGGCAAGAATAGATTAGGATGATGAATTAGGAATTTAGATCTTATTTATTTTCTTTAACTCACTCATTTTTATCACTTCATAAAACGCTAGAAAGCTTTTCATGCAAGGAACAAGAAGGAAGAAGATGATCAAGTCATTTGTGATGAACAATGAAAGTGTGTTATAATTACAAATGCAACCATGGTTAAGTCATGAAAGACTTAACCATTGTAGAGATATAACTAGGGTTAAAGGGTGTGGGTTGGTTTAGGAAATATCTTACAAAATATTTAAACAAAATATCTTTGCAAGAAACAAAATAAAAGCTTTTAGAAGCTTCTAGAAAAGATTAACCCAAATCAAACCCTAACCATGTTTAATATCTACTAATCATGTTGCATTAGTAATCATAACTTGTTACAATATTATATATCACATATACAATATTAATTGTAACAAAATAAAATAATACAATTAACATATATCGCATATATATCAATGTATTACCCGAGTGAGAAAAAGAATCTTTTAGTGAGCTTATATTAGTTAATGTAATTTAATATATCAAATATATAATTATATATTAAATTATCGAATCAACACTTGATCCGATAATCCGGCTATTTAACAAATAACCGACTCATATAATCTGTATCAATTTATCGAATCAACACTTGATCCGATGACCCGGCTACATCACATATACCCGGCCGATATCTCATATCGCGAGAATCTAATATGGTATCACATACACGTATTGTTCTCGGTCCCGCACATATCATATATGTGCTCCTACTCCATTTTGCCTGAGCCAGGAAACCTCTGTGTAGGACTCTAAAGAATCGTCAATACGCCGGCAGTAGGTGGTGATCATATCAAACACCCACAAGCTGCAAGCGGTCAGCTAAACGTAACAGCCACCCAGGTATTGAGCGATCAGAAGATCAACAAGCAAACCTGTACATTATCCTGTGAATCCAATCAGTAACACTCCCGTACAGTCCGGTCTTTTCGTCTGATATGTCGCATATCTCGCCTAGGGGTGGTAAACGTCAGACACCAGTAGCTTGATAAGTCGTGTCGATATGAAGTCCATAACAGTTCGAGAAACTACCGATAACACTTACCAGTAAATCTCAGCAACCCTGGCCAGGGATTTCCAGTTATAGCCAATCGAACACAGTATAACATCAACTCCCTATACCGGGAGAGACGAATCCCCTCCTATCGCTCATTGCCTCTATATGATTCGGGACTGTACCCAAAAGCCACCGTTTTGCATGCCCTTTTGGACGTGGTAAGATGGAAATCAAAGCACAGTGGGAATCACACAAGACTCTATGAAGATCTCGGGTTAACAGACTACTCTGTACTAGTGTCACCAGAGAACTGCCATCTGACGTGAGGTATAATACCATCTGGGAGTTCTCGGCGAGTCCGTCCAGCGTACCCAGTCTGTACTGAGCACCCGTATACCTTCTCTGATGTCAAACACCAATGGATATAGGATCATACATCGCCCATCATATAGGTCAAGAAGCTCATACACTAGTCTACTCTGGAGTATCGATGCCCTGTCTCGGTACTCCCACGACTAGGAACATTTGAAGGATGTACTTGGCGACCACACTGTCCCCACTAGTATGATCTATATCATAGTCCTGGTAGTCAAGTACACATCCTAAGGGCTCTATCAACATGTGACATAGAGACAATCAGAGTACATGTTAAGATAAAGAGTAACCAGATAGCATACTATCATGTCGAGCAAGAAAGTCCTCCCTATAAATGTCCAAGCATCCACTTCAATATACAACGCATGTATACTAATGGCCTCTAGGGCATACATATAACTAACAACAGGATCTTAACCATGTTTGTTAAGCCACCTTTGTTCGAAGGCAGCTGATGATTCACTCCTGGAAATATTACAGTGGTAGCAATACTGATGCCTAAACAGTTGTCAAACTCTATATCCTCTCAAGGCAGATGATGATTCGCTCCTGGCAATATTCCAGTTGCAGCGATACTGATGCTAAGATTGGAATCAAAGTGCAAGTTCCCGACTCGCAACAAAATCGGTGAGCCCAAAAAATGCATACGGAAAAGCCGAAATGATGGGGCAACTCGCAATAAAAATCGGCGAGCAAAAAAATATATGCAATATAAAAACAACCGAAATGATTGGGCACCGCGAAAATAGCCAAAATGATTGGGCAATCGCGACTTTCACGACATAAATGCTGAAAAGATAGAGCATCGCGGAAAGTAATAAAAAAATGAAAATAAAACTTTTATACCCTACAGGTGAGTCCATACTGACCCTTGTATACAATCTATGGGCACAAACAGAAAAGGGAACCATGTTTTCCCACCAGGCTCCGTTAAAGGTAGAGCCAGATTTCGACGGTAACATCTATTGTCTAGATATCAGCTCGGCGTTTCTTCTCATTCCTGCAGGATGCAGATGCAACATCAACAAAAGACCCAAAGGTCAAAACAAAACGGAGCCATGAAAAATTCCTAGTTCCAAGTCTTGACGGTTAATATACAACATAAAGACTACCCCGGCGTACCTTCTCATTTCCATCAGGGTGCAGATGTGACGTCAACAAAGGCCCCAAGAAGCCAAATCAAAAAAGGGAGTGACGGCAAAATCCCAGCTCCAGCTCGGCGTTCCTTCTCATTCCCGTTGGATACAGACGCAACGTCAACAAAAGACCCAGAGGTCAAAACAAAACGGAGCCATGAAAAATTCCTAGCTCCAAGTCTTAACGGTTCATATACCACCTACAGACTATCCCGGCGTACCTTCTCATTCCATCAGGGTGCAGACGTGACGTCAACAAAAGCTCCAAGAAGTCAAATTAAAAAAAGGTGTGACGACGAAATCCCAGCTCCAGCTCGGCATTCCTTCTCATTCTAGCAGTATGCAGACGCAACATCAACAAAAGACCCAAGGGTCAAAACAAAACGAAGCCATGGAAAATTCCTGGCTCCAAGTCTTAATGGTCCATATACAACTTAGAGACTATCCCGGCGTTCCTTCTCACTGAAGATGCGGCGTCAACACAAGACCTAAGAGTCAAAACAAAATGGTGTAGTGGCAAAATTCTAACTCCAAGTCTTGATGGTTGATATACAACTTAGAGACAATCCCGACGTTCCTTCTCATTCCATTAGGATGCAGACGTGACGTCAACAAAGCTCTAAAGAGCCAAATCAAATTGGAGCAAAGGCATATTCCTAGCTCCGGACATCAACTGCAATACATACAGCATAGAGGTCCTACATATGTCTACCCTACTTCAGCAAAGAAACGGCATGTCATCGCCAAAACAAAAAAATCGGGTCTCGACGGAAACTCATATAAAGCCTAAAAGACTATCGGAGATCATCCCACACCAGCGCGGAATGGTTATGACTCCTCGGGGCTCCAAACTGAGCTTAACCTCAAGTAAAAAGAGACATGGCAAATTTCTAATGCTTGCCCTTCAGACGGTCATATAGCCTAAGGAGATTACTTGAAGTCTTTTTGTCTAGCCCGTGAAGGGATAAGAGACACGACAGTTGCGGGGCTACTCGAACAACAGTTTAAAGACTGCATATTGAGAAATACATCAGCGAACGCGACGGTACCATGGACTAAAACCTAGTACCACAAAACCTAACGGACCTCTGTCGTAAAGAGCAGGGGTTATCTATATATAACGTTAGGACAAGTTTGCTTGTAAACCCAAGGGAGGTAAACTATATAAACTCCGAAATGAGTACATAAACTAGAGACTCCGAAACGAGTGAATAAAGTAAAACTCCGAAATGAGTACATAAACTAAAGACTCCGAAATGAGTGAATAAACTAGAAACTCCGAAATGAGTATATAAACTAGAGACTCCAAAACGAGTGAATAAACTCCAAACTCCGAAATGAGTTCATAAACTAGAGACTCCGAAACGAGTGATTAAACTACAAACTCCGAAATTAGTTCATAAACTAGAGACTCCGGAATGAGTGAATAAACTACTAAATCCGAAATGAGTTCATAAACTAGAGACTCCGAAACGAGTGAATAAACTACAAACTCCGAAATGAGTATAAAAACTAGAGAGCCCAAAACAAGTGAATAAACTACAAACTCCAAAACGAGTTCATAAACTAGAGACTCCGAAATGAGTGAATAAACTAGAGACTCCGAAACGGGTAAATAAACTAGAAACTCCGAGACGAGTAAATAAACTATTGGGCGCCAGATCAAGACATCAAGAAACAGAAATGTGCAATCTATGGGCCTCATGGCACAGAGCTACATCTGATTAGTGCATTTGATTCACACCTGTTTTAGCGCTTATTTACAATCACATACATACTTGAATGGAAATAGCGTTCAAAGCGTCCCGATTTATACATGCGTGAGAAGGATCAGTGCATGACACGAGCACAACAGTGGCATTTTACACTTAGCAAAAATTCTTATGGGTAAACTATAAAGCACATGCGCAGATGCAAGATACACATATGAATATGTGATAAAGATGAAACATGCAACGGTCAACGATAAAGAGATACATTTAAATAAGCATCTTACTCTACAGGAAAGAGATCACCAAAAATGGGATCAAAGATACAGGGGTTAACAAAACAATAAACAAAATTCTCCAACTCCCTCTCTGCCTTCTCCACCATGTCGAAATGGCGATCTTCGCGAGGATTCGCTCCCCATCGGTCAGCGCCGTACTCATCAGCGAAGGCAGACATGATGGCCCGCTGGGCCCGAATCTGGCTTAGCAACTGAACCGAACGATCCCTCAAAGGCTGGGTAATCAAACGTGCATCATGAAAGCACTCAATCTTGTCTTCCGCCACGTCGAGTACCGCTAGAGTCAACTCAGTTGGATGAGGAGGGATGTCGGCAAGCACGGACATGAAGATCATTTGGAGCCAAATGGAGCCCATGAGAAGAGGGGTGCCCCTACGAGCCAAAAGCCCGTACATTACCGTGTCACATTAGTCAGTGGTGAGAAGGGGATCCGCTAACCGCGCTGTAAAATGAGAAATAATCTCCTAGATAGGCACCTCCCATGGTTGTCGACGAGCGTGTGGACGATTGCAAGCCATAACTCTTGGTTTGTCTTTAAAAAAATGTTCAACTTAAGGGTTGAATAGTTCTTTCTCTGTGTAACACCCGAGTTCAGTTATACCAATTTCAGTTTTCATAATTACTTATCCATGGTTTATTCTTGATTTATCGTGTTTGGGTCAAATAGTAGTTATTGGTACATTGCATTCGACCCAACCTGCTTTCTTTAACTTGTTTGATTTATATTTATAGTTTACCCTGACTCGTTGCTTAGACACGTGCATCTAGTATAAACTACATATCGGCATTTCTTCTGGAATCGCATGTTTTAACATATAACTTTTAGTCACTGTAAATATTTATTAAAATACATGACTTGGCTTGATTGATACCTCTAACCCTGTGGTAGTGTCCTTGCATCTTGTTCTCGTCCCGTTCAGTGAAACGGACGCGTTTGGACGGCTACGCGCACGTACGTGCGTCCGTACTTGGGGGTATGCTTTTCTATTACAAAATCCTTCATTTTAATTTTTGGAGTTTGCCAATAATTTTCATATTTCAAATTCAAATTTTCTGACCCGACCTGGGCACAATTCTGAAATATTTTGTATCCCGCCAAATACTATTTATTTTAAAATCTTTTAAAAATCGGCTGAAAATTTTAACAGCCTATTATATTCTTCTAAACCAACAAGATTATTGTTTACACACCAGAAAATCTTTCCAAATTCTTTCCTAAAGAAAAATCCTTTTAAATTTTCTCCAACCAATCAAAAACCCTCTTTTTCGTCGCTGGCCCCCACAAATTCTTTCTCTCTCTCCTTTTTTCTTCTTATCTCTCTCTCTCTTCCTCTCTCACCCCCGCTAGCAAACAACTTCCTCTCTCCTCCTCTTTCTCTCTCCCCTCGTTTCTCTCTTCCTCTCTCCTCGCGCGGCCCTTCTCTCTCCCATCGCGGTAAGCGAGAATCCCGTCACCTCCCCCATTGCTACAGTCACCTCCCTCTATCCCTTCTTCTTCTTCTTCTTTTTCTTTGTTAGCCCGAGCGCCCCACGAGAACCCTAGCCGCCTCGTGTTTTCTCGACCTTTCCTCGATCTCGTCACCACCTCCATCCCATCTCCTCCTCCTCCTCGTCGTTGTCAGCTTCTTCTTCTTTCTCCTTTCCCCTAGCCCGCACCTCACAGAACCCCAACTGTAGCCAGAACCCATCACTGCCATCCTCACCTCCATCGCCGCCGATCACATCGTCATCACCAGCACCTCCTTCTCTCCTCATCTCTGTCATCTCCTTCTTATTCTCTTCTCCTCAACCTCGCACACACCTCTCTCCGAACCCCGGCACATCTGACTTCCTCTCACCCCTATGCACCCGACCTCCTCTCATCCCTGCACACTTCGTCGCCGGCGATCCCTCAGCCTCACCGTCACCACCCATTCTCCTCTTCTCTTCCTCTCCATTCTCTCCTTCTCCCTCTCCTCTCTTCTTCTTCTTTCTTATCACCCCATACACCAGAACCTAGCATGCACCCTGCACCCTCGCCGACACCTAACATGGGGGTATGGGGAAATCAATGATGGAACCTGACTTGTAACTCGACAGTTGCTTTCTTTTATTGATCAGTTTTTGAGGCCAGGCCCACCTCGTGACGATGCTGCTGACATCGTTGGTCTGTATCCTTTTCCTTTTGTACCTAGCGGTATGTCTCGGTTTCAGCCCGAGAGTCTTAGACCGTGGTCCCGGGCATGCACGGGATACTATTGAGTTACATCGATGATTCATCAAATTGATTTCAAAGACTTGAGAGTAGATAACCAACATACCAGATAGTTTACTCACTGCACACTACCTTTCACTGTCCTGATTTATATTGTTGTACATCTGCTTTAACATTTGTTATTATACTTGCATGTCTTGCTACTTTGTTTATATTTTATTGCTTGATGTTATGACGTGCTGACGTCTGGGTTTTGCATGGCCCAGATTCTTCTACCTTGTTGCAGACTGGGCAGGAGTATTGCCGCTGTTAGACTGAGCGGTGAAGTTCCTGTCGGTATGTAGTCTTACTTTCCAGGTTTCATTGTTGTATCTTTTGCTTCCGCATATCATTACTTCTTGACTCTTTCATTCTGGCTCATGGACATGTACTAGATAGTTTAGTTTATTTTCATGTTCTTGATATCTCTACAGCCGTAATGTGACTGTGGAGGGATTTTCCCTATCCACAGGTAGCATGGTTAGCTATGTCACGTGCCCAGCTTAGCGTACTCTGGGAAGCGGGGCGTGACATGGTTCTTTTGGTTTCAGAGACATAGGATATAGGTTAATCGGGTTTGATTCTTTTGTAGTTGGGTATTGGACCCAATACACGAATCAGAATACTCGTGATTAGAAACATGTCCTGCCACCATGATATCGTGGTTATTTTTTATCATATCTTTCTCTTGATCCCTTGTTTGGACGATATGCAAACCACTTTGCATTTCGACCTGAAACCTTTTTGGTTCTCTATTGTGCCTTCCTGTTTACTTGATTCTGATACTAGGATTTGGGCGACTTGGGTGGAGTTATGTAATTGTACCCATGAACTGCAGCATGGTTACAATGCGATACTATATTTAAGTAACTTGGAGTCCTGGTCTTGATTCATTTCCTTGTTCCATGATCATTGTACTACCTTGCTTCTCTCGGTTTCATTGCTTACCAGTTAGTATTCCATCGCCAGCTTGAATCATGTTTACCGCGGTTAATCCTCTTCAATATCTTGACTTCGGATGAAGTCATCTCAGTATCTTACTTGTTCTTGTTTTTCCCCGCATTAGAATTATTCAATTCTGGTGCATCCTTTTGCTTGTTGTTGTCTTGGGAATGGATTTTCGGGGCACTTTCCACGCTTATATGGATGGTAAGGAAAGGAAGGTGATTCTCCAGATTCCCGGACATTCGGAAGTTGTTTTGCTGGAGGAAGCAGTTCTGTCGGGCCAGTCAAGTTAGGGCTAGGCCTACAAACAAGGTTCTTTCGTCAATGGCAGTGGATAAGGAAGAAGCGCCGGCTATATTTGGGAGTTTCATGGACGTGTTTGAAGACATATCAGGTTTACCATCGAAGCGAGACGTGGAGTTCGCAATTGAACTTGTTCCTGGTGCAGCGCCAATCTCAAAGGCGTATTACCCGATGGCGCCAGTGGAGTTGGAAGAAGTCGGGAAGCAGGTTTCTGAATTACTTGAGAAGGGTTGGTTTCGCCGCAGCAACTTAACTGGGGAAGCTCCAGTTCTTCTAGTAAAGAAGAAAGATGACATAGGGAAGACGTGCGTTGATTATCGTGAATTTAACCGGGTGACTATTATGAACAAGTACCCGATCCCTCGCATTGGCGAAGTGTTTGAGAAGCTTAGTGGCGCGAGGGTATTCTCGAAGCTGGATTTGCGGTTCAGATATCATCAGGTCCGAGTTAAATCAGAAGATATTTGCAAGACTGCGTTCCGAACTCAGTATGGATATTACGAGTATTAGTGATGCCCTTCGGAGTAACGAATACACCGGAAATATTTATGGACTTGATGAACTGAATCTTTTCACCATTCTTGGACCAGTTTTAGTAATGGTCGTTGAAGATATTCTGGTCTACTCGTGGGGTATTGTAGGGCTTACGGCATACTTGAAGATCGCACTGCAGACATTGATGCAAGACAGATTGTATGCAGAGATGAGCAAGTGCGAGTTTGGCTTGAAGAATTACAGTTTTGGGGTATATCGTAGCTCGAGGTGGAATCGCCGTTTACCCAGGGAGGATTGCAGCAGTTCAAGACTAGATGATTCCGACGAACGTTGTAAAGATCAGAAGTTTCTTGGAGTTGCTGGATACTATAGAAGGTTCGTGGAGAAATTTGGCTCACTTGGTTGAGCCTCTGAAAAGCTTACGCGCAAGGAGGTACATTTTGTGTGGACGGATAGGTGTGCGTCAGCTTTCAAGGTGTTGAAGCAAAAGTTGATAACCGCCTCTATTTTGACCGTGCCAGACAATTCCGAAGGATTGGTGATTCACAGAGACGCATCTGGGAAAGGACAGGGATGCGTTTTGATGCAGCATGGGAAGGTTGTAGCGTACGCATCGAGACAGTTGAAGACCCATGAGAAGAATTACCCAACTGACGACTTGGAGCTTGCGGCTGTGATCTTCGGTTTGATGATTTGTAGACACTACCTTTGGGGCGAAAGGGTCGAGGTGTTCACTGATCATAAGAGCTTGAAGTATGTGTTCATGTAGAAGGAGCTTAATATGAGGCAACGTAGATGGTTGGAGCTGATGGCTGACTACGATCTTGATCTTAAGTACCATCCGGGGAAGGTTAATGTCGTGCCTGATGCGCTCGGTCGGTTACTAGCTATTCAGATGTTGACTACGCAGAAGGAACTCGTTGAAGACTTTCGGAGGTTTGAATTGGAGGTTGTGCTACCGCATTCTTCGGGACAGTTGATGCAGCTGCAGGTACACTCATCCTTGATAGAGGATATTAAAGCAGCGCAACTGCGAGACCCTAGATTGCAAAAGTTTTGAGAACGGGTTAAAGCTGGACTTCGAACAGACTTGTTGATCCACGAAGATGGTTCGTTGAGGTATGATAGTCGTTTGTGTGTGCCAAAGGGAGATATTCGCGAAGAGCTTATGAAGGAGGCGCACAACTCAGCTTATTCCGTACATCCAAGAGGCACGAAGATGTACCGAGACATACGACAACATTTCTGGTGGGAAGGCATGAAACGGGAGATTGCTTGCTTTGTGGTAAGGTGCTTGGTGTCAGCAAGTTAAGGCTGAATATCAAAGAGTTGCTGGTTTATTGCAACCACTTCCGATTCCTCCGTGGAAGCGGGAACATATAACCATGGATATCGTGACAGCTCTACCGCGGAGTCTAATAGGCAACAATGAAGTTGGGTGATTGATGATCGTTTGGCCAAGGCAGCTCATTTCATTCCTTTTCGGGTTGGTCAATCAGCAGAAACTTTGGTAGAACGGTACATTCAGGAGATTGTAAGATTGCACGGAGTACCGGTGAGCATCGTGTCCGACCGGGACACTCGTTTCTTATCACACGTTGGGTGGAACTTACAGGAAGGTTTGGGAATTAGTTTGATATTTTGTACAGCTTATTATCCTCAGACAGGTGGCCATTCGGAGAACGATCCAGACTCTTGAAGGCATGTTGAAAGCTTGCATGTTAGACTTCAAGGGTTCATGGGATCATCTGCACTTGGTGGAGTTTTCTTACAATACAGTATTCAGGAAACTATTCAAATGGCTCCATTCGAAGCATTATACGGTCGCAAGTGTCGTTCACCTATTTGTTGGGACGTTGTCGGTGAACGAAGAGTGTTGGGACCAGATTCGGTTGTACAGACAGTTGAGAAGTTTAATAGATTTAGGAATCATATTAAAGCAGCACGAGACTGACAAAGAGTTGGGCAGATAAGTTGAGAAGACCTCTATAGTTCGCCGTGGGTGATTTGGTATTCTTGAAGATATCGCCGACTAGAGGGGTGATTCGTCTCGGAAGTCGAGAAAAAGCTCAGTCCTCGATTCGTTGGACCCTTTGAAATGTTGGAGCATGTTGGTGAGATAGCATATCGATTGGAGTTACCGTAATCCTTGGCGAATGTGCATGATGTGGTTCACGTATCTCAACTCCATAAGTATGTTCGAGATGAAACCCGTGTGTTGGATCATTCGGAGCTAATGGTACGAGAAGACTTGACTTTTGAGGAGCGACCGGTTGTGATTGTGGATCGAGGGGAAAAGGTCCTTAAGAACAAGGTTGTCCCTCTTATACTTGTTTCTTAGGGTAGTCTATCATACGGAGAGCCAACTTGGGAACGAGAAGATGAAATCCGGCATAAGTTTCCACATCTATCCTTATAGTTTCTTAATTGTTTATCCTTTCTTGTTCTTGGAATTTCGAGGACGAAATTCTTTTGTAGTTGGGTATAATGTAACACCCGAGTTCAGTTATGCCAAATCAAGTTTTCGTATTTACATATCCATGGTTTATTCTTGATTTATCGTGTTTGGGTCGAATAGTAGTTACTGGTACATTGCATTCGACCCGACCCGCTTACTTGAACTTGTTTGATTTATATTTATAGTTTACCCTGACTCGTTGGTTAGACACGTGCATCTAGTATAAACTGCATATCGGCATTTCTTCTGGCATCGCATGTTTTAACATATAACTTTTAGTCACTGTAAATATTTATTAAAATACATGACTTGGCTTGATTGATACCCCTAACCCTGTGGTAGCGTCCTTGCATCGTGTTCTCGTCCCGTTCAGTGAAACGGACACGTTTGGACGGCTACGCGCACGTACTTGCGTCCGTACTTAGGGGTATGCTTTTCTATTACAAAATCCTTCATTTTAATTTTTGGAGTTTGCCAATAATTTTCATATTTCAAATTCAAATTTTTGGACCCGACCCGGGCACAATTCTGTAATATTTTGTATCCCGCCAAATGCTATTTATTTTAAAATCTTTTAAAAATCGGCTGAAAATATTAACAGCCTATTATATTCATCTAAACCAACGAGATTATTGTTTACACACCAGAAAATCTTTCCAAATTCATTCCTAAAGAAAAATCCTTTTAAATTTTCTCCAACCAATCAAAAACCCTCCTTTTCGTCGCTGGCCCCCACAAATTCTTTCTCTCTCTCCTTTTTTCTTCTTCTTTCTCTCTTCCTCTCTCACCCCCGCTAGCAAACAACTTCCTCTCTCCTCCTCTTTCTCTCTCCCCTCGTTTCTCTCTTCCTCTCTCCTCTCGCGGCCCTTCTCTCTCCCATCGCGGTAAGCGAGAATCCCGTCACCTCCCCCATTGCTACGGTCACCTCCCTCTATCCTTTCTTCTTCTTCTTTTTCTTTGTTACCCCGAGCGCCCCACGAGAACCCTAGCCGCCTCGTGTTTCCTCGACCTTTCCTCGATCTCGTCACCACCTCCATCCCATCTCCTCCTCCTCCTCGTCGTCGCCAGCTTCTTCTTCTTTCTCCTTTCCCCTAGCCCGCACCGCATAGAATCCCAACAGCAGCCAGAACCCATCACTGCCATCCTCACCTCCATCGCCGCCGATCACATCGTCATCACCGGCACCTCCTTCTCTCCTATTCTCTGTCATCTCCTTCTTCTCTTCTCCTCAACCTCGCACACACCTCTCTCCAAACCCCGGCACACCTGACTTCCTCTCACCCCTGTGCACCCGACCTCCTCTCATCCCTGCACACTTCGTCGCCGGCGATCCCTCAGCCTCACCGCCGCCACCCTTTCTCCTCTTCTCTTCCTTTTCATTCTCTCCTTCTCCCTCTCCTCTCTTCTTCTTCTTTCTTATCACCCCATACACCAGAACCTATCATGCACCCTGCACCCTCGCCGGGAACCTACCTCCGGTGACCTCGACATCGCCAACATCTCTTCTCCATTATCAGTGCAACTCCAGTGAGCCGTTTCTCTCTCGGTCTCCCCCTATTTATTATTCTTCCTTCTATTCTTCTTTCTTGAATCTTATCTTTTTTCTGTTAAACCTTTAAGCCTCTGTTGATCACCGGAGCTGTGACGACTCGACAATCCCGACGACCCAGCAAGCGTACCTGGCTCGTGTGATCACATTGTGCGTGGTTTGGATCCGTTCCGTGTACCGTGCGCGCATCGCGACGTTTTCCGCCGATGTGAGACGTTCCGTATTCCCGTTCTTGATCCGTCCAGGCAAGTTAATCTTGCTACATGCTATTTAAATCATTATATACATATTCTAATATATATCATACTTGTAGTTTAAATATAGCACCCCATGCATCATTTTATAACATTTCGACGTTCCGTTTGCATCTGTTCATATTATTTCAGACCTAGAACTTGAAACCTAACTATTGCATTTAGTTTACTAAACCTACGTAATCATATTTATATGTTAGATCACATAATCAAAATTGTTTTATAGCCATATTACCCTTTTGTAGTTTTACCCTATCGGACGACCGATTGCATACATTTAGCCTTATTCACATTCAATTGCATCTCTAGATGGTTTTAATACATATTAATATGATTTTATCATCCACATGTGTAATACTGCATTCCTGAAATGTTAAAACTATTCCTTAAACCAAACTGATAATCGTACAACTAAGTAATTTAACCTGCACCTATTGCTATCATGTTACTATGCCTGTTTAATGTTCTGATAGCACCATGCTTGTTTATTCATAACCATGATTATGCTAGTCGATTATGAGCATCCATATGTTATCTTGTACACCCTGATGTAATTTGCTACACATATTACCTGACCTGACATAGTACCGTACACTCTTGAAATGACATGACATTTAAATACACTACTCGACTTGACCTGATCTACTATGGCTTTACCGGTTACCTGATCTTGTGTCTAATACCAACAAACCTGACATGTAGTCCTTACGGACCGTTCCTGTAGTCTATCAAGACAAACCTGCACCTACCTGATCCTGTGTTGGCATTAGTTCTTTATTACTGAATACCTGACTTGACACGCATAACTTAGGGGTATGGGGAAATCAATGATGAAACCTGACTTGTAACTCGACGGTTGCTTGTTTTTACTGATCAGTTTTTGAGGCCAGGCCCGCCTCGTGATGATGCTGCTGACATTGTTGGTCTGTATCCTTTTCCTTTTTGTACCTAGCGGTACGTCTCGGTTTCAGCCCGAGAGTCTTAGACCGTAGTCCCGGGCATGCACGGGATACTATTGAGTTACATCGATGATTCATCAAATTGATTTCAAAGACTTGAGAGTAGATAACCAACATACCAGTTAGTTTACTCACTGCACACTACCTTTCACTGTCCTGATTTATATTGCTGTACATCTGCTTTACCATTTGTTATTATACTTGCATTTCTTGCTACTCTGTTTATATTTTATTGCTTGATGTTATAACGCACTGACG
This sequence comes from Agapanthus africanus, assembly GCA_030015575.1. Lineage (NCBI taxonomy): Eukaryota > Viridiplantae > Streptophyta > Magnoliopsida > Asparagales > Amaryllidaceae > Agapanthus > Agapanthus africanus. Next base: position 332,496,120 of record JASDDO010000024.1, on the reverse strand, counting down.
TCTGTGTTTTGCATGGTCCGGATTCTTCTACCTTGTTGCAGACTGGGCAGGAGTATTGCTGTTGTTAGACTGAGCGGTGAAGTTCCTGTCGGTATGTAGTCTTACTTTCCAGGTTTCATTGTTGTATCTTTTGCTTCCGCATATCATTACTTCTTGACTCTTTCATTCTGTCTCATGGACATGTACTAGATAGTTTAGTTTACTTTCCTGTTCTTGATATCTCTACAGCCGTAATGTGACTGTGGAGGGATTTTCCCTATCCACAGGTAGCATGATTGGCTATGTCACGTGCCCAGCTTAGCGTACTCTGGGAAGCGGGGCGTGGCACTCTGTGAAGAAGGAGGAAGGCACATATTCAGATTATAACGAGAGGCATTCAAGTCTAGGCACAGAAAATTATGTGCATGATGGAACTATTTCCAAGGCCTGGTAGAAAGGGGTATAGGAAAAGGAAAAGTTGACCCATAGGAATCAGAGCAAGAAGGTGAAACAATTCCAGCGCTTCGCGTGCGTGACACGTAAGCGCTGGTGCCAATCCTTTATAGGATTAGAAACAGTGATGGACCCTCATGTGCATAACATATGGGCTCAGGTGCCAATCCTTAGAACCAGTAGCAGTGCCTCACGCATATAACACGTGGGTGCTGACACTAGTTTTTATAGATATATATGAGTAACAACTACTTCACATGAGGCACATACGAGCAGCGGTATAAAAGAAGAGAAATTTTTGTCATTCATACTTTGGAAACTTTATACATTAGTGATAAAAGGAATCAACAAAACAAAAAATATCATCAAATTGTTTACAACGGCAAAACACTGAACTCCGGATATAGATTTAGTAATTTAGAAGCAAGTCCGAGTAAAGTGCTTCTGGCTTCTCTGACCATTTTCTTGTGCAATTTCTCATGAATGGAAGCGTAGGGATCCCCGCTAATATCTTCCGTCCTCTAGTAGGCGGATATTATCGCTGTCTGTTGGAAGACACGATGCAAAATATCGATAAGATCATCTCTCCGCTTCTTCAAGATCAGACCTATCAGATATACTAAATGCACCTTGTTTTCGGCATCATCAAGTGCCTCGAGCGGCTTGACCTCGTCAAGTTCAGGATGTGCTTCCTAAATCGATCCCACAATGATTTTTAAAAGAGCAAAAAAGTGGGGGAGTAATCAACCATTGTAATCGTCGAAGCGACGCATCACTTCAGCGCATTGAGCATCGGTAAACTCCTGGTCTTGGCTGCGACCTTAGACGCGGATATCCTCATAAGAGATAATCTCTTCAAGATCATATATATGAGAAGCCATAGTATCTAAAAAAATCAGTAAGAAAAATTAACCATCAAAATATCAAGATTCTTATAATCGAAAAGAAAAACAGTAGTTCAAATGCCCCACCAATGATGAGTAAAGCACTCATTGTAAGAGTCCATAAGGATTCTCATTTAATGGAAAAATCCCATTAAACTATGGAATTAAACTCCCTTGAGAAACGGGCTCTACAACAGATTCAAATCTGTAGAGAGAAGAAAAAGGGGAATAAAATTCCCAAAAGATGAAATCTTCTTAGAGCTAAGCTCTGAAAAACAACCCAGAGTTAAATAATGGGATTAATTCCTCAAGAAAAACCTCCAAGAGAGATACACCGGAACTAAACTCGAAAGAACTCTTAAAGATCAGAGTAATAGGGTAAAACCCTGGGATCTTTTGAGATTAATGGTCTATCAAAATTATCTCAAGGAAAGAGCAAAATTATGTTAATGGGTTGGATGAAATCCAAGACAAAAGAGTCTCTTTCAAGGAAAAAAATTGTCAAAATCCTTACCAAGATTCTTGAAATAGAGTAAAACTCTTAGAGTTTCTTTAAAACAGAGATCTAAGCTCTGAAGAGAGAATTAAATTTTCATGGAAGAAGAAAGAGAATGACGGAACGATAGTCACCTCAAGGGCCAAAGGCCCTATTTATAAAACTTGATGGGACGGTTCCACTCCCCATAAGATCGAACGGTGGGAAAAGGTGACACCGTTTCACTCTCGTGCGAGCTACGTGAGCGCAGCGGTGAGGGGTATTTGTTTCCCCAATATTTAACCTAATAAAGACCAATGCTCTATTGGAACTCAATGAGGCAGCGCCAGAGCCAATCTTATAAGATTAAAATCCCATGATGGTGGCTCACGTGCTCCCCACGCGGACGCCAATGTGCAAAGCATAGAAGCATTTTCTGAATAAAGTGTCAAACTCTTAGAAGGCGGCTCACGTGTTATCCATGCGAGATCCAATATGCAAAGCACGGAAGTGCCCATCTTAAGAATTAAATTCTTAAGCGGCACCCATGTGCATAACACGTGAGCGCCAGCGCTCAAGTTAGCATCTGTAGAATTAAATTCTACACTTCTCTAATAAAGATTGGGATATTCTCTGTTAAACAGAGTCGTTGGATCAAAGATCCAAGAGAGAAAACATCTCCCAAATCTTTCTAAATAAGAATGATATTCTTGGTTGGATCAATGATCCAACAATAGAGTAAAATTCTATTTCATGGGAATATATTCCCTCAACCTTTCAAAATAAGAAAGATTGCTCTCTGTAAAACAGAGAACCAGTGGATTAAAAAATCCAACGTTGATTAAAAATCACCGTTTTACAGAATAAATTATGTATACGGGAAAAATATTTCCCCAATCTTGTTAAAAACAAGGGCAAAATCTTCTGTAAACAGAAGTCCTTAGATCAAAAGATCCCACGGTGTGTAAAATTCCCTAAATCTATTCTGAGACCAATTAAATCAATCAGGATCTCTCAATGAGAGATTTTCTCAGAATTAAACAAATTTCTCGCCACTATATAAAGGACCTGAGACTTCAAGTCTCACAGAGAGAAAGAGAACCCCCCCAACAAGCTTTTAAAAAAAACACAGGAGCTCTAAAAAAAGGGAGAAGAAGAGAATTTAATTCTCATAGAAGAAGCTTCTGCTTCATTGAAATTCTAAGTAAAAAAGAAAAAACAAAGACCATATCGTCTCCTTTTTACTATATCCAAGAACTCAGTTCTTTCTCTGGATCTGAGATCCACAAGTTGAATCTCCCACAAGTTGAGAATTTAATTCTCATCGGGAAGATCTTGTTCTTGAGAATCAAAGATTCAGGGAAGAACCAAGAAGAACATAAAAAGAACGGAGTTTATAATACTCCAGGAATTTAGAGCTTAGCTCCTTAAAGAACCCGATAAAAAAATAGCGCCCCACGTGCTCCCTACAAGGGTGCCATCTTTAAACAGCGCCTGCGCCTCACGCGGCAAGCACGCGGGAGCCCAAAACAGAAGGTCAGCGCCTCACGTGAAACGCACGTGGGCGCTAAAGAAAAAGTTCTTAGCACTTCATACACGACCAAAATGACTGAGTGCTCAGCACTAATTAGGCAGCGCCCAGCGCCGCACGTGTACCTCACATGGATGCCATGGCACTTCATATTTAGTCAATATGACTAAAGTCTTCAACACCTATTGAGCAGTGCTCATGACTTAAAGCTTCACATGTCATATATGTGAGCATCATAGCCCAAGCAAGTTCCTAGCACTTTAAAAAAAAGAAAAGAAAAGACTGAGCCCAAATTAGCTAAGTTTCCAAAGTCTTTTTCAACAGTGCCCAAATGCTCTTTTGTTGGATCTAAAATGAAAATGATGATCTAAAAAAATTGTTAAGTGGATCTTAGTCTCAAATTGGAATAACGTATCCTTAATAAAAAACCGACCGAGCTCCGAATGGTTACATACATTTAAGTCGATCTTAATCTGAAACTAGATTAACGATCCTTAAATATAAACCCAAATCTAAAATATGCGTATTTGGACTAATCCACGCCCTACGGGTGACAACATAAATTAGTCTCCCTATACAATCCATGGGCAACCCAAACAAATAAAAACACACACGATATGAAGTGAACTTCCAGAGCAGGAGAAAGTGGTTATCACAATGCAGTAACGTAATTAACTGCAGGGGCTTGCGCTAGCAAGGAAGAGCGTACCCACAATCAAAAACCCCTCATGAAAATGAGGGGGAATCTAACGAACTTTACTACAACGGCCGCATCCGTCCAAACCTCCGATATACGGTGCCATAAATCAACTTGGCATCTTTGGATAGGTGGACGAATAAAACCAAATAGCATCCACCCCCAGAATTCATGCCAGACATCCCGACGTCCCGGTCCGTCTTCCGGCGGTGAACATGCCTCATAGCGTTCGGCAGCCTTCAAAGCAAGTTCATGGGTTGGGAAATCCCTTGTAGCTGTTGGAGATAGTGCCCTCAGAGTCAATTATTGGGTCACAGGCACGTGATTGCAATGATTGATGGAGGACCTATCCCGGTAGGACAGTCTTACTCGAGATGATAGTATGCTATCTGGTTTATCTTTATCATCGTGTACTGCTTTAGGTGACCTAACAGGTCACTATTGCACGTTGATAGAGCCCCTAGGATTCTTGCTTGACCACCAGCAGTACGAGGGCGATCATATACGTGGGAGCTGGTAGTCTATAAGCACATCCTTAAATGGTCCCTAGTCGTGGGAATTTCGAGATAGGGCATCGATACTCCAGAGTAGACTAGTGTATACAGTCGAGACCCCGACGAGGGGCGGTGGACGGTCTCACAAGCCACTGGTGTTAGTTAGTTCACCTAAGATGTATACAGGTGCTCATTGGGTTATGAGTACACCGGACAGGACTCGCCGGGAACATGCTAGTTGGTCTTATACCTGACGTCAGATAGCAGTTCCCTGGTGACATGTGTACAGGTTAGTTCATCGACCTGGGGATCTTCATTTGTGTCGTGTGAGTTCCCACTGTACTTTTATTACTACCCTACCACGCTCAAAGGAGACGTGCAAACAGGTTTTAGTTGGGTACAGTCCCGAGCCACATGGAGGCAGTGAGCGTATCTTCAGGGGTTCGTCTCTTCCAGTATTGGGGGTGAGGTCGCGCTGTGTCTAGGAGAGCCATTACACAAAGCCCTCGGCCGAGGCAGGAGATTTACTGGTAGGTATTCCAGTAGTATCTCAGGGTGTTCTGGGCTACACTCCGACACGAATTGTACCGCTTTTGGGGGTCTGACTTTTACCCACCCCCTAGGCCCGCCATGCGATGCTCATAGACGAATGGACCGGATTGTACGGATATTGTCACTGACAGGCTCAGTAGGGTGTCAGGATGAGTTCGCTCATCGACGTCCCTTTTGGTCAATACCTGGTAGCCCGTTACGTATTGGCTATACCTCTGACGTGCTAGTGGTTAAATCCACAACCAAGGTGTTGACGAGTCTTTAGAGTCCCCCACATTCAGTTGCTCAAGTTTTCGGGCGAAAAGCTGTAGAGGCCGTATGGAGATATGGCATGGTCCGATCAGATACGTGCGGTATTGCACGGATCAGGATTGGACAGTTTGTACTACAGGCCGTATGGATATATGGCATGGTTCGATCAGATACGTGCGGTATTGCACGGATCAGGATCGAACGGATATTACTAGCCGGTTTTGGTTTAAACCGGATCCTAGTATAGTACAGTGTAGATTTTGTCTCATTGCATTTGTATTTCGGTCGGAATACAAATGCGGGTTTGTATGCACAGTATCGGGGTTTTCCTGTAATTTATTACGGGACCAGTTTTCTGGAGTTGCCAGTTTGCTTTCCGTTTCGGCTATTTTCATTTGTATCTTTCATTGGCCGAAGAGTGGTGGAGGAGGGCTTATTTGCATTTGTGCAAATAAGCAATTTGGAAGTGGGTTTTTGCTTTTTCATTTGTATCATGATACTTGCACCATCATTGCTTGACTTTCTTTAGTCATCATGTTTTGACTTGTGGTTTCATGATGGTTGTGGTGGAGTGAGGTTCTCCTTTTGTGATCATTGTTTATCATTGTAACCTTCTCTCTCTCTCTTGTATGATGGGGGGCTTATTCTTTTTGATTGCTACATTCACTCTCTCTCACCACCATGGATTGGCCGGCCAAAACTCCTAGAGGGGCTGTCCCAATTTGGTGGGGTGGAATTCTTGCTCATTTGGCTAGGCAAAAGTCTTTTTAGCTCCTCCTCCAAAAGCCTATCTCATATCCTCCACCTATGGCAACTACCACTACCCCAAAAATGAGACACAAGTCCCACACTACATTCTACAGCAAACCTTGGGCACGTCGGCTCGCCAACTTCGTGCCCGAGTTGCCTCGGTATAGAGGTGGGAGCCCGTAAAAGAAGCCGGCGACGTGGTGCCCTTTCCGGCGACAAGGTGGAGACCGGAGCTTCCGCAGGAGATCGGGACGACGACGAGAAGACCGGAGGACACGGATCAGTCGGTATATCTCTCTTCCCTTTCTTGTAGTTAGCTAGGACTAGTTAATGGTTCGATCCGGATTTTAGTGCGCGGTGGTGCCGGTTCAAGAAAATTTAAGTATATCACTGCTTCTGCATTTTGGCCTCGGGATGGAGGCCGGGCCGCCGCCGTGCACTTACACTGGTATCAGAGCCTCGCCATTAACATAGTCTAGCTTTGTCTAATGTGTTTTACAATTCCGGTCGAACAAATGTTCCGAAAACCCTATAACACATGCATCAGTTTTCTGTCAATTTTTTTCTGGCTCGAAAATTTTTTCAGGTTGAATAGTGATGTACTAGAAATTCTAAGCATTCTGTAGAAATTCGATACAGTAACTCAACTACGGGAGCGCGGAACCGCGGCCAAACCCCCCCTGGGCCGCGGTTCCGCCGCACATTGATGTCCTTGCCGTATCAAATTTCTGCAGTTGCTTTCTGGGTTGAAAATAGGTTTTTGGAATATTAATTTTGGGCCCAGAATTTCTTGATGTGCTACAGTAGTACTTGGGGCCCACTTGTTAAAATTTGATCGATCGGATATTTTAAACACATTAGTTCACAGTATTTACATTATATCTGCGGCCGTGAATGTCACTTGATCGGTAAATCCAGTCTAACTGCTATAGCCCGGTTAGATGGATTTGCGAACGTGACTTTCACGTTGATGTTTTGTGTTATGCTGTGATGTTGCGGATTGGTCGTGGGGGGTAGCCTGGATGCAATGCTAGTACAGTTGTGGTTGTATTATGTACATTTGATATAACGAGGCGAGCGTCCGACATGTGGACTGTCGTCACTGCCTGATTGTATTATTATTTTGGGGCACGACCAGGTTGCGGTCGATGTACCCATTGTATGTATATTTTACTTTCTGTACTAGGATTACCCTAAGGAGGGGTGCACGGATAGCCGGGTTCTAGAGGGCAACGAGCCCGCATCTCATGGCATTGAGACGGAGGGGGCTTCACTCTAGAATTGGCAGCCTATTCGCCGCACTCGTAGGGGGTACAGGTTGACCCAGGAGGGGTGCCCAAGTTACCGGATTCCGTGAAGTGCTGGGTGGTCCATCCACGTTGCTGAAGGGGGATGCGTCGCTTCAGGTTTTGGCGGGTAACTTGCCGCGCCTGTAGGGGTCTAGGATTTCATTGCACAGGCTATCCACACGACCAGGGGAACGTCGGGTTTCAGTAGTGGCTCTGTGAAACTCAGGGATCCCAGATATCTGTATTGTTCTGTGATGCTGTACATTTCTGTGATGTTGCATTTTATCACGCCTTGAGCGAAAATTATATATTGGTATATATATTAGTAGATATTGTATATGTTTTGCATCCGCGCTAATCCAGTCCCCGCTCTATCGTTAGTTAGCTAACCTAACGGGTAATGACGGGACCCAGTGGCGAATGCGGATGACATATACGTACATCAGTATATTTTCATTCTTTTTGGTGTGATCAATTGATTGGACTGCGTTGATTCGGATCAATGCAAGTTAAAAACAAACCTAATCTGATGTTGTTGGAACAACTTTTCAAAAGCTGTTATTGCAAGGACGTTCACTTTTGTTTTGCATCGTAGTATTCAGTTGGAATATCCTTCTCCTCAGTCGACGAGGCAAGGGCCGAGATCCCTTCACCGGGAGTGACCCCTTGGACAAAAAGTTTGCGTCAGGGCAATGACTTCACTATAGCCGATTACTTTTGCTTTGCATCGTGGTATTCAGTTGGAATATCCTGCACCCCATTCTACGGGGAAAGAGCCGAGATCCCTTCACCGGGAGTGACCTCTTTAGCAACGGTTTTCGTCACTATATTTTTAAAAGCCATCCGTTCCTTCAACGATATCAAGTTCATTACGTTAAAGGTTTTCGCCAGAAACCATTCGTAGCCCTCCGTCGTTTCAGACGGGTAGCATGTAGTATTCATGCTATGTTTGTTGACCTTCGTCAAGGCATAGTGTATGGTAGCTGCTTGTTACCTTTCTGCTGCATAGATAGATGCGTTGGTTTGGGACAGTCGTATAGCCTTGTTGACCTTCGTCAAGGGCTTGTACGGGTGGGTTCAAATTAATCTGGACAATGACGGGTGGAACTTGACATGTGACTTATGATTTGTTGACCTCCGTCAAGGTTATAAGAGCATGGGGCAGAAATCACATCGGGAGTTTCTAAAGAAACTGAAACTTGCCAGATATGCGCATACCTCCTGGAGTGTGACACCGTGAGCGGATTCCGTCACGTTATCATGCGATGATAGTTGGATCCCGATTCCCACTGATGAGTTAGTTTACTCCTCGGGTGATCCTAACTAATTCTTCTTTCAGGTTTGGAGGAAAATTTGACGGTACAGTGGGAGGTTTCCAGATTAGATAAATTGGTAACCATTCTGATCTAGGTAAGAGTACACGCTGAGTGTTTCTTTTCTCTTTCTCTTTGGCAGCGACCATTGACCCGACCCTAAGACTATGACTCAGTGACCAAATTAACCGAACCTTCTTAAACACTGGCTTATGGATTGTCAGAGTTGCAAACCTCATTGCCACTCCTACTTTTACCCCTTTTCTCCAGGACACCCCGTATTACTACGAACGTCCACTTTCATTGGACAAAACCATCGTATGGTTAAATACGAACTCGAAGGAATTCGAGGATGGTTTCCGGTTCTGGAGAAAACGGATAGGATTATTCAGTTGTCTTTTCCTTTTACCTTCTCTCAGGTTGCGAGTGCTCCTTGGTTTAGGAGACAGTACACCTATTACGCAAATTGGATAGTCTTCTTCCAAACCATAGGCAGGTGCCGACCGGTAGGGAATGAAGAAAACCAATTAGCCTAACGATGGTGTACAGAAGGTATTATGTAAAGACAAATAAAGGGATTAGTAAGAGGGCAAAGTGAACTGCGACTGATATTCACGACCAAACCAAGTATTTCTTCGCCAATCCTAAAATCACCTTTGTATTTCTCCAGGACACTCCGTATCACTACGAAGATCCACAGTTTATTGGATACTCCATCGTATGGTTATATACGAACTCGAAAGGAACTTGTTCCAGTTCGGGGATGGATTCTGCTTCAGGAGAAATAGGAATAAGATTTATTCAGGTGTCTTTTATCTTCACCTTCTCTCGCATTGCGAGTGCTCCTAGGATTAGGACAGTACACCCATTAGGCTTATTGGATATTCTTCTTCCAAACCATAGGCTGGTGCCGAACGGTAGGGAAGGAAGAAAACCATTTGGCCTAAAAGGGTGTGCAGAAGGTAATGACTAAAGACATATAAAGGGATTTGGAGAGGTGGCAAAGAATTACACGGTTACAGTTGTGAATCTGGATAATGGAAGTGGCATTACTAGGATTACCAGGATACCCCATCGAAACATTTCAATGTTTCAGTTAAGCTGTGTACTGTTGAAAGAAAACTGATTTCCCAATTAACACTTGCTCCAGGGTATGTATTTACCAGGTATGATTCTCACATCTGTATGGTTTTTACAGATGATGAGTAGGAGTAAGTTATTGGGAATTGGGTGATCATCCTCATTATATCGGGATTCGTTGTAATCAGTGATATTTGAGGAAGTCACCTGGGTTGTTTGCCGGACGGCAAATATTTGGTTTTGAATATCCGCTGTTATGCACCAATTTCAAATTGATATATCTGTATGTCTATTTTCATAGAGTGAGATATACCTTTTTGAAATTATGTCTGTGACATTTACCTATATCAGTGGATGGTTAGGTAAGGAACATTAAACAGCGGTGTAATTCTTCTTAACCATAAGTACAGTTCTCAACTTACGACACACAGTGAATGAGTTATCAGACTCAAAGGACTTATACAGAGTGTTGTATGTTGTCCAGGGTCCATCAGGACAGAGGGGTTGTTCCTCGTACTATATTCGGTTTACTTATGACTTCTCTAGTTTTTAGACAGGTGTTTCGTGGAAACACAGGGTCCGAATTTTGAGAAGTTATAGATATTTGAATAAAGTAGAGAACCAGGTGTTGCAAGTATCGGGATTCTTCAAGTTGATCGAAGATGTAGATACTTGGGTATGGTATTCAGTTGATAGTAATGGTTAAGAGAACTTGCTTCTCTTTCAGGTTACTCATAATTGGAAGTATTCCTAAGTTGAGTAACGCTGATAGGCCTCCTTCCATTTAGTTGACATGCGCTGGAGACAGTTGCATGATTTAAATCTGGTTTAATTAAATCAGTGCCTCTGGTTCTATATTGGATATAGAACAGTTCATATCTTAACGATGTTAAGGTACGGGGAGTTGTCTGGCTTGTGATTAAAACCAGACTCTGGATAACTCAAGGCACGTTTCTGTAATGGCTGTTTGTGGGTTGACACAGGCTATGACGAGGGTTGACTTTCTACCATCTGGCAGATCAATAGAAATATTGTTCTAGACTCGCCACAGTTTTTATTAAAAATGGATTCTTTCAGAAAAACAGTAGTGGGAGTATGGTAGAACTGGAAGTGATTCCAGAACCACAAATGATTACTGAAGATTTCATAGGAACCTAAAGATTCAATCTGGATTGACATTCCATTGGCCACTCCGCAGATAAGGTGGGTAACTTCAGGCACCCGAGAGGTACTCCGGTAGCCTCAAGGACGGTGACATGGAAGTTCTTGTTTACCCAGACTTGCCATTGCTGTTGTTCCATGCTACGAGAACCGGCAGGAGGATGAGTATAGCGTCGTTCTAAACTAGCTTTAGAAGTGTACGTGTATATGACTCTGCCAGAGGGTTGTCGTAGTCAGTGGGAGCAGCGGAAGCATTGGTGGACAGGTGGCTTATGTCTATTTATAGACTAAAGCAGATGTAGCGGAGAAAGATCATCAATTTCTGATGTGACAGTCATAGGTTTGACTTCATCAGAATAGGAGATGGATCTGTTGAGAAGGTGGTAGGGTGTGATGTCCTGGTATTTGGATGACATACACAGAGTAGGAAAAGAAACTCCTATACTACGATCGGTTATATTTTGGTCGTCACACAGTAGCTTCTCCACTGAGGACTTGGACATTATATCAAACATACTGGTTACTAGATCTATGGTTTTAGATCTAGATTTGGGTGGTTTCCCAATCTGGGTACTTAGACAGCATTCTAAGAGTATTTAGAATGGACGACTCCTGACATGGTAGTGTACCTGCAGGTGATGGAGTCACCCTCTCTAAAGGTGTCTTACAGACTAAAGGGGAGAGGGATGTGCATGATTGGCAAATCACTTGCTCAGGAAATTGAGTCAATCATGAGATGTCAAGTACCACACCAGATGTTGTTCTTGCACTAGATGCAATAAGTTGACATTGATCCAATCCTGGAGAAACAGTCGGAAGCAGTTTTAGAACATAAGTGGATGTTCTAGGGATATGATAACGACAGCCTCATTCGGGAGACAGTTATCATTCCATGCTTCCAAGGTGACCTGGACGACAAGGAGGTTGTCAGAGTTATAGTTTTCCTTCTGATGAGGGGCAGTATTTTGGACAGGTGGTCCAAGGCAATACTGAGGGTGGCATGGCGCAGGATACTGATTAAGATCAGTTGACGATACAGTCTAAGAAGTTTGGATTTGGAGTTCATTTATGAGCTAGGTCCCATCAGACATCCAGACATATTCTAAGACAGGTATTGCTCATTTCGGGAGATGGGTTTCTCCGCGAACTTGAGATATAGAGAGACATAGAAAGAAACAACAAAGCAGATCCACTCACTGAGGCTATTCCTCGAACGCAATAGTTTCGCAAACGGGTTTTGTGAGACTGAATAGTAGAGGAGTTGGGTGTTCGGTATCACACGCGCTATGAGTATGCGACATCGCAATAATTAGCCTTGAGTGCAAGTGAGAGATTGTTGGAGATAGTGCCCTCAGAGTCAATTATTAGGTCACATGCACGTGATTGCAATGATTGATGGAGGAGCTATCTCGGTAGGACAGTCTTACTCGAGATGATAGTATGCTATCTGGTTTATCTTTATCATCGTGTACTGCTTTAGGTGACCTGACAGGTCACTATTGCACGTTGATAGAGCCCCTAGGATTCTTGCTTGACCACCAGCAGTACGAGGGCGATCATATACGTGGGAGCTGGTAGTCTATAAGCACATCCTTAAATGGTCCCTAGTCGTGGGAATTTCGAGATAGGGCATCGATACTCCAGAGTAGACTAGTGTATACAGTCGAGACCCCGACGAGGGGCGGTGGCCAGTCTCACAAGCCACTGGTGTTAGTTGGTTCACCTAAGATGTATACAGGTGCTCATTGGGTTATGAGTACACCGGACAGGACTCGCCGGGAACATGCTAGTTGGTCTTATACCTGACGTCAGATAGCAGTTCCCTGGTGACATGTGTACAGGTTAGTTCATCGACCTGGGGATCGTCATTTGTCTCGTGTGAGTTCCCACTATACTTTGATTACTACCCTACCACGCTCAAAGGAGACGTGCAAATAGGTTTTAGTTGGGTACAGTCCCGAGCCACATGGAGGCAGTGAACGTATCTTCAGGGGTTCGTCTCTCCCGGTATTGGGGGTGAGGTCGCGCTGTGTCTAGGAGAGCCATTACATAAAGCCCTCGGCCGAGGCAGGAGATTTACTGGTAGGTATTCCAGTAGTATCTCAGGGTGTTCTGGGCTACACTCCGACACGACTTGTACCGCTTTTGGGGGTCTGACTTTTACCAACCCCTAGGCCCGCCATGCGATGCTCATAGACGAACGGACCGGATTGTACGGATATTGTCACTGATAGGCTCAGTAGGATGTCAGGATGAGTTCGCTCATCGACGTCCCTTTTGGTCAATACCTGGTAGCCCGTTACGTATTGGCTTATACCTCTGACGTGCTAGTGGTTAAATCCACAACCAAGGAGTTGACGAGTCTTTAGAGTCCCCCACATTCAGTTGGTCAAGTTTTCGGGCGAAAAGCTGTAGAGGCCGTATGGAGATATGGCAAGGTCCGATCAGATACGTGCGGTATTGGACGGATCAGGATTGGACAGTTTGTACTACAGGCCGTATGGATATATGGCATGGTTCGATCAGATACGTGCGGTATTGCGCGGATAAGGATCGAACGGATATTACTAGCCGGTTTTGGTTTAAACCGGATCCTAGTATAGTACAGTGTAGCTTTTGTCTCATTGCATTTGTATTTCGGTCGGAATACAAATGCGGGTGTGTATGCACAGTATCGGGGTTTTCCTGTAATTTATTACGGGACCAGTTTTCTGGAGTTGCCAGTTTGCTTTCCGTTTCGGCCATTTTCATTTGTATCTTTCATTGGCCGAAGAGTGGTGGAGGAGGGCTTATTTGCATTTGTGCAAATAAGCAATTTGGAAGGGGGTCTTTGCATTTTCATTTGTATCATGATACTTGCACCATCATTGCTTGACTTTCTTTAGTCATCATGTTTTGACTTGTGGTTTCATGATGGTTGTGGTGGAGTGAGGTTCTCCTTTTGTGATCATTGTTTATCATTGTAACCTTCTCTCTCTCTCGTGTATGATGGGGGGCTTATTCTTTTTGATTGCTACATTCACTCTCTCTCTCACCACCATGGATTGGCCGGCCAAAACTCCTAGAGGGGCTGTCCCAATTTGGTGGGGTGGAATTCTTGCTCATTTGGCTAGGCAAAAGTCTTTTTAGCTCCACCTCCAAAAGCCTATCTCATATCCTCCACCTATGGCAACTACCACTACCCTAAAAATGAGACACAAGTCCCACACTACATTCTACAGCAAACCTTGGGCACGTCGGCTCGTCAACTTCGTGCCCGAGTTGCCTCAGTATAGAGGTGGGAGCCCGTAAAAAAAGCTGGCGACGTGGTGCCCTTTCCGGCGACAAGGTGGAGACCGGAGCTTCCGCAGGAGATCGGAACGACGACGAGAAGACCGGAGGATACGGATCAGTCGGTATATCTCTCTTTCCTTTCTTGTAGTTAGCTAGGACGAGTTAATGGTTCGATCTGGGTTTTAGTGCGCGGTGGTGCCGGTTCAAGAAAATTTAAGTATATCACCGCTTCCGCATTTTGGCCTCGGGATGGAGGTCGGGGCGCCGCCGTGCACTTACAGTAGCGAGTGCAGCTTGGATTTTAGGGTCCAACCCTTGCTGAAATCGTCGTGCCCAGATCTCAACAGTAGGAATAAGATGTGCTGCGAACCGGCTGAGCATGGTAAACTCAGCATCAAATTCATCCACCGACTTGACCCACATCGAGCCTGTTGTAGATGGATGAACTGTTGCTCTATATCAAACCGGGTAGTCTCTGGGAAGTACTTGGTATCGAAGAGGTCTTGGAATGTTCTCCATTCTATCGTTTGTGCGAGACGGCTCTCCTCAGCCTTCTGTGTTATCAGTCAGTTGCAACTTAGCAACTCTTATCCAAGAAATATCTGGCATTTGAGCTTGTAAGTCCACGGTAGCACCCCGGCCGTCTAACAGACGCCAAATGCGGAACAAAAACTTTTACAACTGGCGCTATCGCATACTATAACCCGGATCTGCCATTAAAGCTAAACTAACAAACTACAAAGTGGGTAGAAATCTTATACCGAACGATCCGAGTCTTTCGGTCTTCAACCATCTCCCATGCTTTGTTGCGGCTGCTCCGATCTCCTGAATCTCCAGTCTTCTCGTCCAGGTGGCACCACGTCGACGTATCTTTAAACAGCTCCCACCTCTGAACCAAGGCAACTCAATCATCATGTTTGCTAAAAGAGATGACCAAGATTGATGTAGAGAATGAGTAGAACACTTTGTCTCGTTACGTCCAAAACTATGGACGAACGGTTAATGAAATTGCCTTTTGGATTCAAATGAAATGAGAAATGAATATATGAAATTTCCATGAAGCCAAAACCCTAATCTTTTTCCAAATGAACAACCATCTATTTTCAAGGAGAGGGGACGACCACTATATAGGATGAGAGAGGTGAGTGTAGGAGAGGGGGGGGTGACCACAACAATAAATGAGAAAGAATGAGTCGTTTTAACCTTGTCACTATAAACCATTAATGAACTAATGAATCATCTAACCTAGTCACCATACATTAATTGCACAATTAATGCACTAATGAGTCACTAGCCACCTCATCATCCTAGTCACCATCTAGAAGCTTCCACACTCATCTCAAGAAAAGATAAATCCGTCTTTAACCAAATGTTAAAGACGGGCGATAGAAAACTGGAAACAGGCAACTTCCAAAAGTGATCCTGAAACGAATTTCAGGATAACCCCGTATTAGTATAAACATACCCGCATTTGTATTACGACCGAATACAAATGCAACTGAGTCATCAGATAGATTGATTCCAGCTAGAGACGACTTCACGCGGAGACATTGAGAGTCGACACAGACGATCGAATGTCAGAAACCTATTATTCCGAGTTTAAAGTATTCGGGAAGACATGCAGGCAATTCTATGGTCCCTCTAGAAGAATGAAACCTTAACTCGACTTAATGACCGTGTGAAAGCCTTTGAACCTTAGGGTTTGCGGCAGTTCTGCGGTGCCATTAGTGAGGCTTGGGTTTGCCCTTCTACGGCCGGACCACCGATGCTGTGGTATGTACTCGATACTATTAAACTGTGCCCAAGATGTTGAGCCCTTGGGGGATTATGAGGTTTTGACAATCAATTGGATGGTTCGACTTAATTTGGATACTAGGTGGTGAGATGCATTTCTTGGGAGACTCCCGATACGAGGATAGCCGTTGGAGCTTAGTCCATGCAGCCACGACGAGACGAGTCCGAAGCGGTCGACATTAGAGAAAAGTGAAGAAAGAGGTTCGTACCAGATCTAGATGAGATGACGTTCCACTCCGCCGACATCAGAGATGCGATGCACATGCCGAGGCGTGGTACTTGGATTTACCTTCCAGAAGGAGTCGTGATGAGTATGCAGCCGTTCTGGAATGAGAACAGATCTAGTAAGGAACGATGACTTTCGGACAGTTCGGCAGAGGCGAGATTTGGGAGAGACCTCGACAGGACCTTTCTGGGACAAATTACGAGAAGACTAGGACCCAGGAGTGGTCGTGTTACGCACACCAGCAGGCCAGAGTTCATGATCATCGACGAGACGTCCCACTAGTGACCGCGACAGTTGGCCCGAGATTCTTAGAGGATGCACTTGAGCGGTATTATTCCGCCATTATTGATTTCGATGTTTTGGGTGATTTATTCGCATGATTTGATTTTGATGATTGAGGATTTACGATCTTTGCACAGAGTTGCACTTGATATCGTTTTCGTGCTTGGTTTCATATGTTTGCGATTTTACGGTTTTAGACATTTGAGTTGATTTTGTGCGTATATACGCACACGATTTGGTTTTTGCACGCGGTATAGTTCATATATGCTTGCAGTGCAGTGTTACGTATGTTGTGCATTTAGATTCCCTGGACTTTGATTTCGATGGTGATGTTCGATATTTGTTTTGTGCACCTTGTGCACCTGATTTGATTTTGCGCATGTTCGGCACTTGATATTGGATTTCATGATTTCGTGCACGATGGATGCACCTGATTTGGATTTTCGCGCATGTTGGGCACGTGTTTTGAAGTGTGATTTTGGTGCACACCAGATGCACTAAATCGAGATTTTTCGTGCATGTCTGATGCACCTGATTTTGCTGTCAGGCACATATGTTGCCTATGACAGATGTTTCGTGCACACCCGATGCACTTAGATGTTGTTTCTGTGCATATGTATGGCACATATTTGGATTTTGATTTCCGTGCGCACAAGACGCACGTAGTATTCATACACGTATTTTAGGGATTGATTTTTCTTATAGAGCAGTACGTTTTTATGATATTGCTATGTGTTTTCGTACTGAGCAGGACTAGTCAGAGGACAGTACCTGAATATATTTTACAAGTATAGTTTCGAGTTATATCATGTTGGTTTTGCTTTGGATTTGGTATTGATGTCTTCCCCATGATTCCGATTATTGTGGGATGCTTGACGTAGTTCTGATTTGAGTTATATGCTCATTTTTCATGCGCATGCGTTGCGCTACGATTTGTTTTATGTATTTATGATTTCGGAGCCCCGGCGATTTGATGGTTTTGGCTGAAATATTTTAGTATTTGGGGGAAGTTTTAATTTAAATTCGGGGACCAAATTTCTTTAAGGGGGGAAGATTGTAACGTTTTGAAAATCGTTTCGGTGAAATTTCGAAAAAACGGTAAAATAAGGGGGTTTTCTGTAAAAAGTCAAAATACAAATATATTTATTATAAAATTAAATATACATATTCTAGCTATGTAATTGCTAGTATTTGGTGTTTATTGAGCCACTGCTGAAATTTCAAATATTCTGAAAATATTTCCGAAATTAATTATTTTAATATTATTTTAAGCCGGTAAGAAAATACATTAAATTAGCGATAAATACAAATTTAAATGGGCTAATTTTAATCTTTAAAATCATGTTAATTAAAATCTAGTTGTAATATAATTTTTTTGTATTTTATTTCAAGTTTTAATTGATTTATTTTGTGGAAAACAAAAATATAGTTATTTTGAACTAAAACTTGCAAATATGGTATTGTGGGGGGTCTTTTTGCATAGAATTTTTTTGTAAGTCTCTCACACTCACCCTCACTCCCCTTGGCCGGCCCCACACTATTGTAGCAGCCCAAGAATTTTATTTCCCTCTTTTTGACCTTAAATCATGTGAGAAATGGGTTAAAATAAGGTTTTTATATATAGTAAAGTAGGTGGGGGGTATTATGGTAATTTGGGAGGGCCTTTGACTTGGATTCTTTTCCACAACTACCCCACACCTCTCCCCACTCTCTCCTCAGCCGAAATTCCTGCAATAAACAGCCCCAAAATTTCCCCTCTCATTTTTCTTCTAAACTCATCAAAATTCCATCAAAATACTATTTAACTTCACAATTTCAAGCCCATCTTTCATCCATTCTTCTTAACCTTTCTTGCATGGATTTTGGATGCTAGGAGGCCATCTTTGGAGTCAAAATTTCTTGCTAGATCTCTAGATCTAGAGGTATAATTCTTACCCATTTAAATTCTTATGGTTAGATTTCTTTAAATGAGTTGTTTTAGTGTTAATATTGGTGCTATTTTCATCTAGGATCTTCAAGAGAATGGTTTGAGTTAAACTAGGGTTTTTACCACACCATTATTAAGTTAATTATTCTATTTTGCTATCTAGTGTTTTATACAAACCAAATCTAAGAGTTTAACTTGCTTTTTGGGCTTCAAATTAGTGTTAATTTAGTGTTTCACGTATAGTTTGGGTTGGATTTTTGTTAGTTATAAAATTCAAGAAAGGGTTTGAATGCAAGTTAGGGTTTTATGAAATTGGTGTATGGTTGTGTAATGTATTTGGCTCTTATGGCTTGTTAAAACAAAGTTAGTAGCTAGTTGTTAATTGTTAGTTTAAAAATTATGATAATTACGCAAATTTGCTAACTAGCTATTTAAAATTGGTTAAATAATTGGGTTAAAAATGTAATTATGTTTTTATGAAATCATTAACATTATTATGAGTGGTTTAATATCTTAGGTTATGCAAAACCAAGCTTAATTGTTGAATTGTGAATTTTGCTTTAAAAGGTGTTAAAAATTGATATTTTTGCAAACTAGGATTTTGGAATTTATACAAATTGATGAGAATAAATTATAGGAATGGTTTATATGACTTTGTTATGATATTTAGTGAATATTGTGGATGCTAGGTTCGTTTATACATCGAGTTTTGTACTAAAACGGTGATTTGTGCTTGCTAGATTTTCGGAAAAATGATATTTTAAGTGAAATTGGGTTTTTTGTGAATTTTAAGCTATTTTATATTATAATTAGTGCTTGTAATTGTATAAATGAGTGTGTTGGGAGTTTTCTCGATGGTTTGGCATTTGTACGCCGACGTCGAGGGTTTTTGGGTCGATTTGCGAAAACAACCATAGGTTTTGACCTATGTGGGATTCATGCGTCGTTTTGGTCATGAGTCGGATTTTAATGCGGTATTGTGCGTTATGATATGTAGGTACCCTATGTGGACTTCGATACGACAAGCAAGCGTGTGGCAACGTCGGCACCGGCGAACGAGGACCAGGTAAGTAGATTTATATCTACGGGAAGAAGTCGAGTGGATGGCGTATAGCACCCCCGCAGTTCGTGGTGATGTATACGAATATGTATACACACACACACACACACACACACACATATATATATATATTGTTTATACATTGTTTGAGTATATTGATGATAATATGGATATTTGGTGTTCTTGGATATTTAGTGTCGCGAAACCCTAGAGTACTGGTCGCACCACACATGCACACACTAACCCATACTGGCATACTTTCTTCTTTCATTTGTGCTTATTGGAATATATAGTTATGTGTTCATATGGGTATGCGACTATGTGTTCACATATGGATTTGAGGATGATACTTGGGATTTATGATGAGTCGATGAGATTTGATTTTGAGGCCGTGAGATCGGTGATATAGCAGGGTTCGTATTTGAGATACGACATGACGTTGTAGCGGGTCTTTGACGTAGTGTTTCACACACGTGCATGCATACTCAGGCGGTATCAATATTGTACTAGACGTAGATCAGTACCCCGATCTTGATTTTGATAAAGAGGATACCAGGTGAATAGTATGAGGAATGTGATATTGACCCGTACCCAGATTTGGGGATGCCGTACGATGGATTTACGTACGAACTATATTTTGATGATTGATCCGCACTCTCGACTTGGGATGTCTGATTATAGATATGGTATCGGATATGATATTATTGAGGCTGGGTCACCGACTAATATATATACAGGTATGTATATGGATCGACTCAGATGTTAGGCGGTTTCCTTACCTGTAGTCCAGCTTGTTAGCTTAGCCCTTTTGTTTAGTTTAGTTGTTAGATTAGATTCGATTCTTACCTATTTCAAAAACTAACGAATCGTGGGTATTTTAAAAGACAGCCCAAGGGATCCTACGGATATTTCAAAAGGCGTATCTTTTCATAAAAACACCGTAGCCCCTATTTTCAAAACCCCATTATTCGTGTTATTTCAAAAGGCACCATTTGTAGGACTTATATTAGATTAATGCATATTAGTTATAGTTGCGTCTAGTATTCAGCTCCCGCTCATTATTGTGGTTCGCTTCGCATCGCATGCTTATATTATGTTTCATACTCCATTATTGATATTATGCTGTTAGGACACCAGCACCATTACCGATGATGCGTATGTACTACGTACACTTACTCGCCGGCTCACACACATCTTCATCGGTAATTGCCATGTCACGTACACCTTAGAAAATATTATTGCTTGACATAGCCTGTTAGCTAATAGTTTAGACATGATATTAGTGTACTTGCCTCATATGTTAGTTTAGACATTGTAGTTATTACCTGCTACTCCATGCATACTGTTATTCATTGTTATGCCGCATTCATGGATTCTCATGCATATATTCACTATTTTACGTGTTATTGAGGTTTTGGATTCGGATTTCCATGAGATTTTCTGGATTTGGAGGAAAACCGCAAAAACATAAATAAACCTTTTCTCTCTTTTAAAATAAAAAGTGTGGTTTTCCCATGATGTATGAGTCGTCCACCATGAGTTTGCTGATGGATTTCGAGACCCGATTCGAGGAGACGGATGAACCGTTTCGGGTACATGGTGGACCCGGTAAGGTACCCCGGGGCAAGAAGCGCGTGATGATGACGATGTGAGCCTGGCAGGGGAGCACTACCTACCGGTGATTTTACCCGACGCGTCGGATATCCGGAGGATACCGTCGTGGTCTTGAGATGGATGGTAGGGGTCGGTCTGGACTGACGGCGCCCTAGATATTGTGATTGAGACATTGAGATTTCGAGATATTGAGGTACAGAGACTGTGATACAGAGATATCGAGATATTGGGATTACGTTTTGTGCCGATGCTAGGCACTGTTTTATGCTGATTTCATTATGATACCTCATTTTAAAAATACAAAGGAAATCTCACTAAATTATGAAAAACGGTTCTTCATTTACATGTATTCTGTTTTCATGCATTCATACCTCATTCATATGATATATTGCTACTTGAGGCACTGACACGGGCACATGAGATTACACTCGGGTTAGATATTTACCCTAGCCTTGTTATAGGCTACGTGTTATTCATATATTTGAGGATATATTATGATCATTGACCTAGGTTGCGTTATTTATGCGATTTCTGTACGTAGATATTTTTCTATTCACGAGTTGGCAACTCACCCCCGTTGTGCCCCAGTTTCTTGTAGGTTTGCCGTACAGGTTTCTTTACGGCTTGCGGGCATACCTTCAGGTGATTTGCTAG
This sequence comes from Agapanthus africanus, assembly GCA_030015575.1. Classification (NCBI taxonomy): domain Eukaryota; kingdom Viridiplantae; phylum Streptophyta; class Magnoliopsida; order Asparagales; family Amaryllidaceae; genus Agapanthus; species Agapanthus africanus. The sequence goes on along the minus strand of JASDDO010000024.1, from coordinate 332,474,380 downwards.
TAGGTGGGTTTACTTGTATCGTACCCCCATTTTATATCTTGTATATTATTATTCCGTTGTATCTAGAAGTTCTATCAACCAAACATGTGTTTATTTGAGATAGAGACCAGTGATGTTTATTCTTTCGGCCTTAGAGTCGCGCGTTGTATTTCTGTGGTTTTCTTGTGGTTTTTGAGTTTCCTTTTGAATTTTGATCCTCGCCCTTGGCGTTGTATATTATATTGCTTGTGTGGTTGTGACCGTCGATTGACGAAGAGCTAGCTCCCGCTTGGGATGCCTTTTTATTGATTTCATATACTATTCATGTTGTATCCCATTTGGGGGCCAGTATTTACAAAGGAGACTCTGCCGAAATTTTCGGGAAATTTTTGATGTTTTTAAAACCGTCTAATTCGGCTTATGCTATTGAAACTACTTGCTTTAAGTTGGTTTTTCCTGCACTCTACAACTTTTCTTGGTTTGGATTTCTGGGTTTTCGGTTTACTTAGATTACGTATGCCTCGAGACGTTCGTAGTTTAAGTGCCGGTCATGTTCCATACTTTCAGGTCGTGACAAAGTTGGTATCAGAGCGTTAGGTTTTACCTTCGGAGCGTAGGATGACCCTTGGTTGATGGAATAGGTGACTAAAGTAGAGTGATGTACCGTGGGTATGTTCCGCGGCATATTTATGATACGCTACTCCACTTAAGAAGCCTTAGGATGTACATTTCTTTGCTCAGTATTATATTCATTCCGATCTAGCCTCATCAGTACCAGTTATGGTTTTGCTGCCACGATTACGGGCAGGGAGAGCTACGGCTAGAGTTGCGGTCAGCACGAGCTCGTCACGAACGAGGACTGACCAGGGCGAAATTACGGCGACACTCGATTGCGGAGATGTGTCTTTTTACTGTGTTTCCGCGCCACGAGCGTTTGGCGGATCGCCTTTATGAGATTTCTCGGACGTGCCGATCAGTATCAGAGGGTTGGGCCACTGACAGAGGCCAGCCAGATTTTGATGACCGTTGGTGTGTTGCTTATTCATGATGGTCGAGGCACTGTTCAGCGTGCAGACGAGCGAGCCAGTTATTACTGCGAACGACGAGATATTGCCCCAGATGCTGGCGTTAGTGCAGAACGAGTTATACTAGGAGATGATAGAAGGTCGCTAGTCATCGAGGATGAATGACTAGGACATGTGGATCGTTTGCCTACCCCGATGCGAGGTTATCAGATAGATTGATTCCAGCTAGAGACGACTTCACGCGGAGACGTTGGGAGTCGACAAAGACGATCGAATGTCAGAAAACCTATTATTCCAAGTTTAAAATAGTCGAAAAGACATGCAGGCAATTCTATGGTCCCTCTAGAAGAATGAAACCCTAACTCGACTTAATGACCGTATGAAATCCTTTGAACCTTCGGGTTTGCAGCAGTTCCATGGCGCCATTAGTGAGGCTTGGGTTTGCCCTTCTACGGCTGGACCACCGATGCTGTGGTATGTACTCGATACTATTAAACTGTGCCCAAGATGTTGAGCCCATGGGGGATTATGAGGTTTTGACAATCAATTGGATGGTTCGACTTAATTTGGATGCTAGGTGGTGAGATGCATTTCTTGGGAGACTCCCGATACGAGGATAGCCGTTGGAGCTTAGTCCATGAAGCCACGACGAGAAGAGTCCGAAGCGGTCGACATTAGAGAAAAGTGAAGAAAGAGGTTCGTACCAGATCTAGATGAGATGACGTTCCACTCCGCCGATATCAGAGATGCGATGCGCATGCCGAGGCATGGTACTTGGATTTACCTTCCAGAAGGTGTCGTAATGAGTATGCAACCGTTCTGGAACGAGAACAGATCTAGTAAGGAACGATGACTTTCGGACAGTTCGGCAAAGGCGAGATTTGGGAGAGACCTCGACAGGACCTTTCTGGGACAAATTACGAGAAAACTTGGACCCAGGAGTGGTCGTGTTACGCACTCCAGCAGGCCAGAGTTCATGATCATCGACGAGACGTCCCACTAGTGACCGCGACAGTTGGCCCGAGATTCTTAGAGGATGCACTTGAGCGGTATTATTCCGCCATTATTGATTTCGATGTTTTGGGTGATTTATTCGCATGATTTGATTTTGATGATTGAGGATTAACGATCTTTGCACAGTGTTGCACTTGATATCGTTTTCGTGCTTGGTTTCATATGTTTGCGATTTTACGGTTTTAGACATTTGAGTTGATTTTGTGCGTATATACGCACACGATTTGGTTTTTGCACGCGGTATAGTTCATATATGCTTGCAGTGCAGTGTTACGTATGTTGTGCATTTAGATGCCATGGACTTTGATTTTGATGGTGATGTTCGATATTTGTTTTGTTCACCTTGTGCACCTGATTTGATTTTGCGCATGTTCGGCACTTGATATTGGATTTCATGATTTCGTGCACGATGGATGCACCTGATTTGGATTTTCGCGCATGTTGGGCGCGTGTTTTGAAGTGTGATTTTGGTGCACACCAAATGCACTAAATCGAGATTTTTCGTGCATGTCAGATGCACCTGATTTTGCTGTCAGGCACATATATTGCCTATGACAGATGTTTCGTACACACCCGATGCACTTAGATGTTGTTTTTGTGCATATGTATGGCACATATTTGGATTTTGATTTCCGTGCGCACAAGACGCACGTAGTATTCATACGCGTATTTTGGGGATTGATTTTTCTTATAGAGCAGTACGTTTTTATGATATTGCTATGTGTTTTCGTACTGAGCAGGACTAGTCAGAGGACAGTACCTGAATATATTTTACATGTATAGTTTCGAGTTATATCATATTGGTTTTGCTTTGGATTTGTTATTGATGTCTTCCCCATGACTCCGATTATTGCGGGATGCTTGACGGAGTTCTGATATGAGTTATATGCTCATTTTTCATGCGCATGCGTTGCGCTACGATTTGTTTTATGTATTTATGATTTCGGAGCCCCGGCGATTTGATGATTTTGGCTGAAATATTTTAGTATTTAGGGAAAGTTTTAATTTAAATTCGGGGACCGAATTTCTTTAAGGGGGGAAGGTTGTAACGTTTTGAAAATCGTTTCGGTGAAATTTCGAAAAAACGGTAAAATAAGGGGGTTTTCTGTAAAAAGTCAAAATGCAAATATCTTTATTATAAAATTAAATATACATATTCTAGTTATGTAATTGCTAGTATTTGGTGTTTATTGAGCCACTTCTGAAATTTCAAATTTTCTGAAAATTTTTCCGAAATTAATTATTTTAATATTATTTTAAGCCGGTAAGAAAATACATTAAATTAGCGATAAATACAAATTTAAATGGGCTAATTTTAATCTTTAAAATCTAGTTGTAATATAATTTTTTTGTATTTTATTTCAAGTTTTAATTGATTTATTTTATGGAAAACAAAAATATAGTTATTTTGAACTAAAACTTGCAAATATGGTATTGTGGGGGGTCTTTTTGCATAGAATTTTTTTGTAAGTCTCTCACACACACCCTCACTCCCCTTGGCCGGCCCGACACTATTGTAGCAGCCCAAGAATTTTATTTCCCTCTTTTTGATCTTAAATCATGTGAGAAATGGGTTAAAATAAGGTTTTTATATATAGTAAAGTAGGTGGGGGTATTATGGTAATTTGGGAGGGGCTTTGACTTGGATTCTTTTCCACAACTCCCCCACACCTCTCCCCACTCCCTCCTCAGCCGAAATTCCTGCAATAAACAGCCCCAAAATTTCCCCTCTCATTTTTCTTCTAAACTCATCAAAATTCCATCAAAATTCCATTTAAACTTCACAATTTCAAGCCCATCTTTCATCCATTCTTCTTAACCTTTCTTGCATGAATTTTGGATGCTAGGAGGCCATCTTTGGAGTTAAAATTTTTTGCTAGATCTCTAGATCTAGAGGTATAATTCTTACCCATTTAAATTCTTATGGTTAGATTTCTTTAAATGAGTTGTTTTAGTGTTAATATTGGTGCTATTTTCATCTAGGATCTTCAAGAGAATGGTTTGAGTTAAACTAGGATTTCTAGCACACCATTATTAAGTTAATTATTCTATTTTGCTATCTAGTGTTTTATACAAACCAAATCTAAGAGTTTAACTTGCTTTTTGGGATTCAAATTAGTGCTAATTTAGTGTTTCATGTATAGTTTGGGTTGGATTTTTGTTAGTTATAAAATTCAAGAAAGAGTTTGAATGCATGTTAGGGTTTTGAGAAATTGGTGTATGGTTGTGTAATGTATTAGGCTCTTATGGCTTGTTAAAACAAAGTTAGTAGCTAGTTGTTAATTGTTAGTTTAAAAATTATGATAATTACGCTAATTTGCTAACTAGCTATTTAAAATTGGTTAAATAATTGGGTTAAAAATGTAATTATGTTTTTATGACATCATTAACATTATTATGAGTGGTTTAATATCTTAGGTTATCCAAAACCAAGCTTAATTGTTGAATTGTGAATTTTGCTTTAAAAGGTGTTAAAAATTGATATTTTTGCAAACTAGGATTTTGGAATTTATGCAAATTGATGAGAATAAATTATAGGAATGGTTTATATGACTTTGTTATGATATTTAGTGAATATTGTGGATGCTAGGTTCGTTTATACATCGAGTTTTGTACTAAAACAGTGATTTGTGCTTGCTAGATTTTCGGAAAAATGACTTTTTAAGTGAAATTGGGGTTTTTGTGAATTTTAAGCTATTTTATATTATAATTAGTGCATGTAATTGTACAAATGAGTGTGTTGGGAGTTTTCTCGATGGTTTGGCGTTTGTACGCCGACGTCGAGGGTTTTTGGGTCAATTTGCGAAAGCAACCATAGGTTTTGACCTATGTGGGATTCGTGCGTCGTTTTGGTCATGAGTCGGATTTTAATGCGGTATGGTGCGTTATGATATGTAAGTATCCCATGTGGACTTTGAGACGACAAGCAAGCGTGTGGCGACGTCGGCACCGGCGAACGAGGACCCAGTGAGTAGATTTATATCTACGGGGAGAAGTCGGGTGGATGGCGTATAGCACCCCCGCAGTTCGTGGTGATGTATACGAATATGTATACACACACACACACACACACACACACACACACACATATATATATTGTTTATACATTGTTTGAGTATATTGATGATAATATGGATATTTGGTGTTCTTGGATATTTAGTGTCGCGAAACCCTAGAGTAGTGGTCGCACCACACATGCACACACAAACCCATACTGGCATACTTTCTTCTTTCATTTGTGCTTACGGGAATATATAGTTATGTGTTCACATGGGTATATGACTATGTGTTCACATACGGATTTGAGGTTGATACTTGGGATTTATGATGAGTCGATGAGATTTGATTTTGAGGCCGTGAGATCGGTGATATAGCAGGGTTCGTATTTGAGATACGACATGACGTTGTAGCGGGTCCTTGACGAAGTGTTTCACACACGTGCATGCATACTCAGGCGGTATCAGTATCGTACTAGACGTGGATCAGTACCCCGATCATGATTTTGATAAAGAGGATACCAGGTGAATAGTATGAGGAATGTGATATTGACCCGTACCCAGATTTGGGGATGCCGTACGACGGATTTACGTACGAGCTATATTTTGACGATTGATCCGCACTCTCGACTTGGGATGTCTGATTATAGATATGGTATCGGATATGATATTATTGAGGCGGGGTCACCGACTAATATATATACAGGTATATATATGGATCGACTCAGATGTTAGGCGGTTTCTTTACCTGTAGTCCGGCTTGTTAGCTTAGCCCTTTAGTTTAGTTTAGTTGTTAGATTAGATTCGATTCTTACCTATTTCAAAAACTAACGAATCGTGGGTATTTTAAAAGACAGCCCAAGGGATCCTACGGATATTTCAAAAGGCGTATCTTTTCATAAAAACACCGTAGCCCCTATTTTCAAAACCCCATTATTCGTGTTATTTCAAAAGGCACCATTTGTAGAACTTATATTAGATTAATGCAGATTAGTTATAGTTGCGTCTAGTAATCAGCTCCCGCTCATTATTGTGGTTCGCTTCGCATCGCATGCTTATATTATGTTTCATACTCCATTATTGATATCATGCTGTTAGGACACCAGCACCATTACCGATGATGCGTATGTACCACGTACGCTTACTTGCCGGCTCACACACATCTTCATCGGTAATTGCCATGCACGTACACCTTAGAAAATATTATTGCTTGACATAGCCTGTTAGCTAATAGTTTAAACATGATATTAGTGTACTTGCCTCATATGTTAGTTTAGACATTGTAGTTATTACCTGCTACTTCATGCATACTGTTATTCATTGTTATGCCGCATTCATGGATTCTCATGCATATATTCACTATTTTACGTGTTATTGAGGTTTTGGATTCGGATTTCCATGAGATTTTCTGGATTTGGAGGAAAACCGCAAAAACATAAATAAACCTTTTCTCTCTTTTAAAATAAAAAGTGCGGTTTTCCTATGATGTATGAGTCGTCCACCATGAGTTTGCTGATGAATTTCGAGACCTGATTCGAGGAGACGGATGAACAGTTTCGGGTACATGGTGGACCCGGTAAGGTACCCCGGGGCAAGAAGCGCGTGATGATGACGATGTGAGCCTGGCAGGGGAGCACTACCTACCGGTGATTTTACCCGACGCGTCGGATATCCGGAGGATACCGTCGTGGTCTTGAGATGGATGGTAGGGGCCGGTCTGGACTGACGGCGTCCTAGATATTGTGATTGAGACATTGAGATTTCGAGATATTGAGGTACAGAGATTGTGATACAGAGATATCGAGATATTGGGATTACGTTTTGTGCCAATGCTAGGCACTGTTTTATGCTGATTTCATTATGATACCTCATTTTAAAAATACAAAGGAAATCTCACTAAATTATGAAAAACGGTTCTTCATTTACATGTATTCTGTTTTCATGCATTCATACCTCATTCATATGATATATTGCTACTTGAGGCACTGACACGGGCACATGAGATTACACTCGGGTTAGATATTTACCCTAGCCTTGTTATAGGCTACGTGTTATTCATATATTTGAGGATATATTATGATCATTGACCTATGTTGCGTTATTTATGCGATTTCTGTGCGTAGATATTTTTCTATTCACGAGTTGGTAACTCACCTCCGTTGTGCCCCAGTTTCTTGTAGGTTTATCGTACAGGTTTCTTTACGGCTTGCGGGCATAATTTCCTTCGGGTGATTTGCTAGTAGGTGAGTTTACTTGTATCGTACCCCCATTTTATATCTTGTATATTATTATTCTGTTGTATCTAGAAGTTCCATCAACCAAACATGTGTTTATTTGAGATAGAGACTAGTGATGTTTATTCTTTCGACCTTAGAGTCACGCGTTGTATTTCTGTAGTTTTCTTGTGGTTTTTGAGTTTCCTTTTGAATTTTGATCCTCGCCCTTGGCGTTGTATATTATATTGCTTGTGTGGTTGTGACCGTCGATTGACGAAGAGCTAGCTCCCGCTTGGGATGCATTTTTATTGATTTCGTATACTATTCATGTTGTATCCCATTTGGGGGCCAGTATTTACAAAGGAGACTCTGCCGAAATTTTCGGGAAATTTTTGATGTTTTTAAAACCGTCTAATTCGGCTTATGCTATTGAAACTACTTGCTTTAAGTTGGTTTTTCCTGCACTCTACAACTTTTCTTGGTTTGGATTTCTGGGTTTTCGGTTTACTTAGATTACGTATGCCTCGAGACGTTCGTAGTTTAAGTGCCGGTCATGTTCCGTACTTTCGGGTCATGACAATGTCACCTTGGAAGCCTGGAATGATAACCGTTTCCCGAAGGAGGCTGTTGTCATCAAATCCGTAGAACATGCACTTATGTTCTAAAACTGCTTCCTTATATTTCTCCAGGATTGGATTAATATAAACTTATCGCGTCTAGTGCAAAAACAATATCTGGTGTGGTACTTGACATCTCATGATTGACTCAATTGCCTAAGCAAGTGATCTGCCAATCATGCACATCCCTCTCTCCTTTAGTCTCTAAGACACCTTTAGAAAGGGTGACTCCATCACCTACAGGTACACCACCATGCCATGAGTCATCTATTCTAAAATACTATTAGAATATTGTCAAAGTACTCATATTGGGAAACTACCAAAATCTAGATCTAAAACCATAGATCTAGTAACCAGAATGTCTGATATTATATCCATATCCTTGTGGAGAAACAATTGTGTGACGACCACAGTACAACCGATCGTAGTATAGAAATTTTACTTCCTACTCTATGTATGTCATCCAAATACCAGAACATCACACCCTACTACCTTCTCACCAGATCCATCCCCTATTCTGATGAAGTCAAACCCATGACTGTCACATCAAAAATAGATGATCTTATCTCCACTATATCTGCTCAAGCCTATAAATAGACATAAGCAACTTTCCCACTATGCTTCCGCTGCTCCCACTGACCACAACAACCCTCTGGCAGAACAATATACACGTACACTTCTAAAGCTAGTTTAGAACGACGCTATACTTATCCTCTTGCCGGGTCTCATAGTCTGGAACAACAGTAGTGTCAAGTCTGGTTAAACAAGAACCTCTCTGTCACCGTCCTTGAGGTTACCGGAGTACCTCTTGGGTGTCGGAGGTTACCCACCATGTCTGCGAAGTGGCTATTGGAATGTCAAACCTGATTGAATATATAGGTCCTATTAAATTTTCCGTAATCGTTTGCGGTTCTGGAATGACTTCCAGTTCTACCATACTCCCACTACTGTTTTCTGAAAAAATCCATTTTACTAAAATTGTGGTGAGTCAAGAACAATATCACTATTGATCTTCCAGATGGTAGAAATTTCAACCCTCGTCAAAGCCAGGGTCAACCCACAAACTGCCATTACAGAAACGTGCCTTGACTTATCCAGTGTCTGGTTTTAAACATAAGCCGGACAACTCCCCGTATCTTAACATCGTTAAGATATGAACCATTCTATATACAATATAGGAATAGAGGCACTAAAATAATTGGAACCAGATTCAAACCATGCAACTGTCTCCAGTGCATATCAACTTAATGGAGAGAGGTACATAGGAATACATCCAATTATGAGTAACCCGAAAGAGAAACAAGTTTCTCAAAACCATTACTATCAACTGAATACCAATCATAAGAATCTACACCTTCGATCTCTTTGAAGAATCCCGATACTTGCGACACCTGGTTCTTTACTTTATTCTTATACCCACAATTTCTCAAAACTTAGACATTGTATTTCTACGAAACACTTGTCTAAAAACTAGAGATGTTACAAGTAAAGAGAACAGAGTACGAGGACCTACCCCTTTGTCCTGATGGACACTGGACAACATACAATACTCTGTATAAGTCCGCTGAGTTAAATAACTCAAAACCTGTGCGTCGTAGGTTGAAAACTGTACCCAGGTGATTTCCTCAAATATCACCAATTACAACGAATTCCGATGTAATGAGGATGATCACCTAATTCCCAATAACTTACTCCCACTCTTCATCTGTAAAACCGTCAGATATGAGAATGAAACCTGGTAAATACATACCCTGGAGTAAGTATGTTATCGGGAAATCGGTTTTCCTTTAACAATGTACGGAAACATGAAACATGTTTCATAGGGCTATCCTGGTATTCCTAGTAATGCCTCTTCCATAATCCAATTCATGACTTTAACCGTATATTTCTTTGCCACCTCTCCAAATCCCTTTATTTGTCTTTATTCATTACGTTCTGTACACCCCTTAGGCTAAGTGGTTTTCTTTCTTCCCTACCGTTCGGCACCAGCCTATGGTTTGGAAGAAGACTATCCAGTAGCTTAATAGGTGTACCCTCCTAATCTTAGGAGTACTCGCAACTTGAGAGAAGGTGATGATAAAAGACAATCTGAATAATACCTTATTCTATTTCTCCCGAACTGGGGAAAAAAGCAAAGGTGAAAAAGGAGTGGCGATGAAGTACGCGGTTTGGTCGTGAATGATAACAGACGCAATTTACTTTGCCCTCTCTTTCTAATCCCTTTATTTTGTCTTTACATATTACCTTCTGCACACCCTACTTAGGCTAATTGGTTTTCTTCATTCCCTACCTTTCGGCATCTGCCTATGGTTTGGAAGAAGACTATCCAATAAGCGTAATAGGTGTACTCTCCTAAACCAAGGAGCCCTCGCAATCTGAGAGAAGGTGATAATAAAAGAAAACTGAATAAACCAATTCTATTTCTCCTGAACCTGGATCCATCCTCGAAGAAGTCTCTCCGAGTTCATATATAACCATACGATGGATCTATCCAATGGAAGTGGATATCCGTAGTAATATGGGGTGTTCTGAGAAATGCAAAGGGTAAAAGAAAGAGAGGTAATGACTTATGCAACTTGGACAATCCTAAAGCCAGTATTGTAAGAAGGTTCAGTCAACTTGGTCACTGAGTCATAGTCTAGGGCCGGTCAAAGGTCGCTGCCAAAGAGAGACGGAGAAAAGAAACACTCTGCGTGCACTCTAATCTAGATCAGAATGGTTATCACTTTATCTAATCAGGAAACATCCCACCGTAATCTCAAATTCTTCTCCAACCTGAAAGAAAAATTAGTCGTGATCACCCGAAGAGTAAACCAACTCATCAGTGAGAATCGGGATCCAATTATCATCGCATGATAACTTGATGGAAGCCACTCAAGTTATCACACTCCAGAAGGTATGCGCATGCCTGGAAAGTTTCCTGTATGTTTGAAACTCCCGATATTATTTTTGCCTCATGCTCTTATGACCTTGACTTTAGTCAACAAATCATAAGTCACATGTCAAGTTCTACCCATCATTATCTAGGTTGATTTGAACCCACCCGTACATACCCTTGACTTTAGTCAACAAGGTAATACGACTGTCCCAAACCAATGCATCTATCTATGCAACAGATGAATACCCAGCAACTACCAAACACTATGCCATGACTTTAGTCAACAAACATAGCTTGAATACTACTGACTATCCATAAGAAATGACGGAGGGCTACGGCTGGTTTTTGGGAAAAACCCTTTAACGTAATGAACTTGATCTCGTTGAAGAAACCTGATAGCTTTTTATAAAAATATAGCGACGAAAACCTTTTGCTAAAGAGGTCACTCCCGGTGAAGGGATCTCGGCTCTTTCCTCGTGGAATGAGGTGCAGGATATTCCAACTGAATACCATGATGCAAAGCAACTTGTAATCGACTATAGTGAAGTTATTACCCTGACGTAAATCTCTGCCCAAGGGGTCACTCCCGGTGAAGGGATCTCGGCCCTTGCCTCGTCGAATGAGGTGCAGGATATTCCAACTGAATATCACTATGCAAAACAAAAGGAAATGTCTTTGTAATAACACTTTTTAAAATTGTTCCAACAACATCAAATATAGGTTTGTTTTATCCTTGCATTGATAAGAATCAATGCATTCCCATCAATCAATCACACCAGAAAAGAACGAAAATATAATGTAGGCATATGCCATCCGCATTTGCCACTGGGTCCCGTCATCACCCGTTAGGTTACTTAACTTACGACAGAGCGAGGGCTGGACTAGCGCGGGTGTAAAACATATATAACATCTAATAGTATATATACCAATATACAATAATCACTCCAGGCGTGATATTATGCAACATTACAGAAAAGTAATAAGCATCATAGAACAATACAGATAATCTGGGATCCCCGGGTTTCACAGAGCCGCTACTGAAACCCGACGTTCCCCTGGTCGTGTGGATAGCCTGTGCAATGAAACCTAGACCCCTACGGGTGCGGCAAGTTACCCGCCAAAACCTGAAGAGAGGCAGCCCCCTACAGCAAAATGAATGGACCACCCGGCACTTCACGGAATCCGGTAACTTGAGCACCCCTCCTTGGGTCAACCTGTACCCTCTGCGAGTGCAGCGAATAGTCTGCCAATTCTAGAGTGAGGCCCCTCTGCCTCTCAAATCCATGAGATACAGACCCGTTGCCCTCCAGAACCCGGCTATCCTTGCACTTCGTCGCAGGGTAAACCTAGTACAGAAATAAAAATATGTACAACAGGTACATCGACCTCAGCCCGGTCGTGCCCCAAAAGAATATTATACAAACAGGCAGTGACGGCAGTCCACATGTTGGACGCTCGCCCCGCAATATCAAATGTACAAATAAATCCAAACAGCACTACCATTGCACACTGCTTATCCACCATGACATATCCGCAACATCACAGCACAACACAGAACATCAACGCGAATGTCACGTTCGCAAATCCGTCTAAAAGGACTATAGCAATTAGACGCAATTTACCGCTCAAATGACATTCCCGGTCGGAGATATAATGTAAATACTGTAAATTAACACGTTTAAATTTTGATCGACAAAATTTCACAAAGTGGTCCTCACGAACATCTGCTGTACAGTAACAAAATATGGGCCGAAAAGAAATATTCCAGAAACCACAATTCACTGTGTAGAACATACTGTAGAAATTTGGAGCATTGATCCCATAATCTCGCGGCGGATCCACGGCCAAACCCTGGTTTAGGCCGCGGATCCGCGGTGGAATAGTAAGATCACTTGACCAAATTTCACCAGTGTTCTACTAAAAGCCTGCACGAATTTCTGTGATGCTCAAAATTATTTTTAGACCCCTTTTAAAATCGACAGAAACTTTAGACTTGGAATTTGTGGTTTTTCGAAAATCCGTTCGATTGATATTTTAAACGTGTTAGCACAAGTTAGTAAAGCTTAATGGTGATGCTCTGATAACACTGTAATTCCAAGGTAGCGCCCCGACCGTCTAACAGACGCCAAATGTGGAACAAAAACTTTTGCAACTGGCGCTATCGCGTACTATAACCCGGATCTTCCATTAAAGCTAAACTAACAAACTACAAAGTGGGTAGAAATCTTATACCGAACGATCCGAGTCCTTCGGTCTTCAACCATCATCCCATGCTTTGTTGCGGCTGCTCCGATCTCCTGAATCTCCAGTCTTCTCGTCCAGGTGGCACCACGTCGACGTATCTTTAAACGGGCTCCTGCCTCTGAACCGAGGCAACTCGATCATCAAGTTTGCTAAAATAGATGACCAAGATTGATGTAGAGAATGAGTAGAACACTTTGTCTCGTTACGTCCAAAACTATGGACGAACGGTTAATGAAATCGCCTTTTGGATTCAAATGAAATGAGAAATGAATATATGAAATTTCCATGAAGCCAAAACCCTAATCTTTTTCCAAATGAACAACCATCTATTTTCAAGGAGAGGGGCCGGCCACTATATAGGATGAGATAGGTGAGTGTAGGAGAGGGGGGGTGACCACAACAATAAATGAGAAAGAATGAGTCATTTTAACCTTGTCACTAAAAACCATTAATGAACTAATGAATCATCTAACCTAGTCACCATACATTAATTGCACAATTAATGCACTAATGAGTCACTAGCCACCTCATCATCCTAGTCACCATCTAGAAGCTTCCACACTCATCTCAAGAAAAAATAAATCCGTCTTTAACCAAATGTTAAAGACGGGCGATAGAAAACTGGAAACAGACAACTTCCAAAAGTGATCCTGAAACGAATTTCAGGATAACTCCGTATTAGTATAAACATACCCGCATTTGTATTACAACCGAATACAAATGCAACTTAGACAAAGATATTATATCTACACGGTATAATACTGGGATCCGGCTTAAACCAAAGCCTACCAGCATTATCTGCCCGAAAAATGACACGTGCGAAAACGCACGCGCATTTTCCGAACCCTGCCATAAAACCATACGGCCTCTACAACGTTTCGCCCGAACTTGGGAAACTTTCTGTGGGGGGCTCTAATGACTCATCAACACACTGGCACTGGGTATAACCACTAGCACGTCAGAGGTACGAGCTGTACGTAACGTTTGCCTAAGTATTCATTGGAAGGGAAGCTGACGAGCGAACTCATCTAGAAACCCTACTGAGCCTAACAATGACAATATACATACAGTCCGATCCGTTCGTATAAAGAGTATCGCATATCGAGTCTAGGGGGTGGATAAAGTCAGACCCCTAATAACGCGATAAATCGTGTCGGCATGAAGCCCATCACCATCCGAGAAACTACTGATCCAAATCAGTAATTCTCCACTACCTCGGCCGAGAATTTCTAGTGTTGGCCACCCATGCACTGTGCGACATCAACCCCCAATACCGGGAGAGACGAATCCCCGACGATCCGCTCACTGCCTCCATGTGGCTCGAAACTGTACCCAAAAAATACCTGTTTGCACGTCTCCTTTGAGCATGGTATGGTAGAAATCAAAGCACAGTGGGAACTCACACGAGACAAATAACGATCTTAGATCGACAAACTAACCTGTACACATGTCACCAGGGAACTGCTATCTGACGATATGTATAATACCAACTAGCATGTTCCCGGCGAGTCCTGTCCGGTGTACTCATAACCCAATGAGCACCTGTATACATCTTAGGTGAACCAACTGACACCAATGGCTTATGAGACCGGCCATTTCCCCTCGTCGGGGTCTCGACTATATACACTAGTCTACTATGGAGTATCGATGCCCTGTCTCGAAAACTCCCACGACTAGGGATACTTTAAGGATGTGCTTATAGACCCCAGCTCCCACGTATATGATCGCCATCATACTGCTGGTAGTCAAGCAAGAATTGTATGGGCTCTATCATCATGCAATAGTGAACTAAACATATATATGATGATAAAGACAAACCAGATAGCATACTATCATCTCGAGCAAGATTGTCATATCGGTATAGATCCTGCCTCAATCATTGCAATCACGTACCTGCGATCCAATAATTGACTTTGAGGGCACTATCTCCAACAAAGCTGCTGCCGAATCATCCTTGATCGCCTGAGCCAATTCTTCTGCTTCAAGTGGGCTTTCCTTACCCAAGAAGTTCTTTGGGTGCAGTGCTCGAAACTGCTTAACTACGGGTGCTTCGGCTTCGGGGCGGTTCATCAGGATAGCAATTTTCTGCTGCTGACCCTCTAATAGGCTCTCGATAGACTCAAGCAGTATCATTTGCTCATTGATAGTAGTTGCAATGGTATGTGGTGGTGGTGGTGTAGGCGATGGAGTGTGACCGTTGACGTTTGTGTTCGTATTGTTCGGAGAGTCCATCACCTTGATATAAAAGATATTCGAAATGCAAGGAATGTAAATGTTTATTGAACTCATTAATTCTTGTGGTATATTGTTTATATTTTCATGAAAACTGACATACATAGGCCAACAATAAAACATGTCACGTCCCGCTTCCCAATATACGGAAATGGTGGCGTGGCAAGCCCGCTGCATATTTATCCAGAGAAGGTTATTCCCTAAATAAATATAATAAGCATATTGAAATAATAATACATAATGCAAGAATAAATGGAGACTGTAAAATTTTCAACAAATATTTTTATTTACATTCAACTTCAAATATGTACAAGTACATGAGTTTATGCTGGAAAGTAAATCAATAAAGAAAATGCCTAAACAAGTGGTATACATAACCTGAAGAAAAGTGAAGCTGAGATAGTTATGAGTAGCTATCTGGTTATAATCCTCCTCGGTATCGTCCACTTCCTCCATTTCGACCGTATCTGACGAACATTCCAAGAAAACAAAGATGGGTGGAATGCCCGTCAGCGAACTTGTGCTCGGTAATTCCCAAAGATAAGTAAGAGTAAAGAAAATGACAAGTGTAGAATATATATGACGAGTAAGAGTATATGTTCATTGGTAAGTATATACTATAGGTCTCTATATGGTCACTATGTTAACGTTAAGTTCCAAGTGTGAATTTCAACGCAGCCGTAGAAGTATTCACGAGCTCAAGAGTAGGGTCTCAGGAGTAAGGAAACACGGGCCCATTTCATGTGATAGCATCGGGGTTTTAGGCTGTGAATGAGTCAACCTGACTGGTATTCGAGTAAAATAAAAAAAAAGGTTAATACGGGACTCCTAAAGCTCCGTTGGATTCACACAAGAAACTATCCCAAGCATCTCGAGTATAATATATTATAACTGGTTAATATATTTAATTGATTTGATTGATTGATTAATATGTCTTGATCGAAACCATAGATTGCAAAAGGTGTAGAATGTAGTCGAGTGAGTCTAGTAATATGCGAGTCATGACAATTGCAATCTTGGTTCAAGTCAAGTTGGTTCGAGTAGATTGGATTCGAGTTCATGTTCAGGTTTAGATTCGAGTTGGGTTAGAGTTCGAATTTGTATTCGAGTTCGATTTTAAGTTTATGTTCGATTTTAGATTCGAGTGTAGGTATTTTCATGTGAATTGATGTAAATTGTTAAAAATCTTATGTTCGGGAAAAATCGGCAACTGTTGCACATGGACGGCAAGATTTGTGTCTTTTTCCAAGACAATTGCCATTTGATAATTCCATTAAATTGTCTAACCTGAATAAGCAAGCACTCACTTTCTCTGGCTCACTGAGGCTCACGAGAATTGATCCCGCTTAAACCTATATTAATCAAGAGTTCTTAAAATATTGTTTTGCATATCTCGAGGGGTTTTATGAATTTTTTTTAATATAGTTTAAAATTTAAACCTCGATAGCGATTTATAATATTTAGGGTTTTTATGAACATTTATTTTAATTGTTAGGGGTGTTCATCGCCGAAAACAGAGACGAACTGGGATATATCGTCTTGCCTGAGTTTGGGGGCAGATGCTATTTAGATTTATCCATCCACCAATCCGAAGATACCAAGTTGATTTATGGCACTATATATTGGAGGTTTGGATAGATGCGACCATTGTAGCAGACTTCATCAGATTCCCTCTCATTTTATGAGAGTTTTTTTTATTGTGGAAACGCTCTTCCCTGCAGGTACAAGCCCCTGCACTTAATTACGTTATCGCTTTGTGATAACCACTTTCTCCTGCTCCGGCAGTTCATTATGTGTCATGTGAATTTTTGTTTATTTTGGTTGCCCATAGATTGTATATCGAGACTATTTTATGTCGTCGTCCGTAAGGCACGAATCATTCCAAACCCGTATATTTTAGATCTGAGTTTGTTTTATTTAAGGACCATTAATCTAGTTGAGATTAAGATCAACTTAAATATATAAGTGAGCATTTGGACTCAGTTTGTTTTTGTTAAGGATACGCAAGTCTTATTTAAAACTAAAATCAACTTAAAAACATTTTGGAATCATTTTTACTTAAGATCCAGCAAAAGAGCATTTGGGCTCAGCTGCAAGAAATCTTCCGAGATTTAGCTAATTTGGGCTTAGTCTGCTTAGTCTTTTGTTTCTTTTTTTTATTCAAAAATGCTAAGCACTTATTTAGGCTCTATTTGTTCAGCCCTTTTCTTTTTATGTAAGAGTGCTAAATATTTATTTGAGCTCTGATGCTCACATGTATATCATGTGAAGCATTCAGTTATGGACGCTGCCCAATGAGTGTTGAACACTTTAGTCGTTTTGACTAATCATGAAGTGCTAAGCACTTTTTATGGCGTCCATGTGAGGTGCACGTACAGTGCTGGGTGTCGCCCAATCAGTGATAAACACTCAGCCGTTTTGGCTGCATATGAAGTGCTAAGAACTTTAATTCAGCGCTCACGTGTATTGTACGTGAGACGTTGGCCTTCTGTCTTGGGCGCCCATGTGGGAAGCACGTAAGGTGCTGGCCCTTTGTTTAAGGGCGCCCACATCGGAAGCACGTGAGGCGCCGGCCATTTTTCTTCGGCGTCCACGTATTTTTTTTAACGTGAGGCGCTGAATTTTCTTTTATAAGGAGATTTAATCTCTATTGTTGTTTTCATTGAGGTTAAACCTCTTTTAATGGTGTTTTGACCATTAAAGATCACCAAGACCACTATTTTGAGGATCTTGGATCGGTTTTTTAAAGAATTAAGTTCTTAATTTGAAGGAATTAAGTTCCTGGAGTTTTATGGACTCCATGTTTTTCATGTTCTTATGTCCATGTTCACCTCTGAATCTTTGATTCTCAAGAATAAGATTTTTCCGATGAGAATTAAATTCTCAACTTCAGGAAGACTTGTCTTGTGGATCTTGGATCCAGAGAAAGAACTAAGTTCTTTTAAAAGGGTTAAGCCCTTCAATAGCTAAATGAGATGTTTTGATCTCTGCTTTATTTTTTACCTAGGGTTTTGATAAGGAAGATTTTCTTCTTTGAGAATTAAATTCACTGTTCTTTCGAGAGCTAGCTGTATTTTTCAGAAGCTTGTGGAGGGGTTTCCTCTATCTGAGACTAAAAGTCTTGGGTCCTTTATATAGAGGAGGTAGATTGTTAATTTGTTTTGAGAAAATCTTTCATTGAGAGATTCCAATTGATTTAATTGGTCTCAAAATTGATTTGGGGATTTTTACCCCCCGTTGGATCTTTGATCCGAGTGTTCCTATTTTTACAGAATATGTTATTCTTGTTTTTAAAAAGATTGGGTAAATATTTTCCCATATGCAGAATTTATTTTGTAAAATGGTGATTTTTAATAACCATTGGATATTTAATCCAAGAGTTCTCTGTTTTTCAAAGAGCAATCTTTTTTGTTTAGAAAAATTGAGGGAATATATTTCTCGGAATAGAATTTAATTCTATTGTTTGGTGATTTATCATCACCATTGAATTGTTGATCCAATGGTTCTGTTTAACAGAGAATATCCGAACTTTTTGTTAGGAAAATGTATAATTTAATTCTACAGGCATAAACTTGGGCGCCGGCACTCACGCGTTGTGCACCTGGGCACCGCTTAAGAATTTAATTCTTATGATGGGTACACCTGTGCTTTGCACATTGGTGCCCGCGTGATGAGCACGCACGGAGCCATATAATAATTTAATTCTTATTCAGAAAGCGTTTATGTGCTTTTCTCATTGGCGCCCACGTGAGGTGCACGTGCGCCGCCGCCATAGGATTTAATCCTAAGGGGTTGACACTGACTCCATCGTGAGGGGCACGCGAGACGCTGCCCTATAAAATTTCAACAGAGATTTCCTATTTTATTATGTTTAAATATTGGGGAAACAAATGTCCCCACCGTTGTTCTCACGTGGTTCATACGTGAGTGCAACAATGCCACTTTTTCCACCGTTTGATCTTCTAGGGAGTTGAACCGTCCCTTCACATCCTATAAATAGGGCCTTTGGCCCTTGAGATGACTGCCATCTCGTCATCTTCTTTCTTCTTCCTTGAGAATTCAATTCTCTTCTCAGAGCTTAGATCTCTGCCCATAGAAATTTCTCTGAGTTAAACTCTGTCATGAAAATTAGTAAGAATTATGACCAAAATTTTAACTCTTAAAAGAAATTCTGTTTAGGATTTTTAACCCATTAACAGAGCTTGTCTCTCTTTCTTAAAATGAACTCTTAGAGATCATAAAAAAACTTTATTTAGGTAGACCATGTGTCTTAAAGATCTTAGGATTTTACCCTATTATTGACTCTGATCTTTAGGGGTTCTCTGGAATTTAATTCCAGTATATCTATGGGGATTTCTGGGAATTAATCCCATCGGAGGAATTTAATTTCGGTTTGTACTAAAGAGCTTAGCTCTGAAAAGAAAATAAATATCTTTTTTTAAAAATATTTTAGGAATTTTATTCCTCTTTCCTATTTTCTTTTTTAGGGTTCTGTTGTAGATTCTTCTCACAGATTTAGATCTGTAGTAGAATGCGTTTTTCGAGGACAATGGGAGTTTTGAACTCCACTGTTCAATGAGATTTCTCATTTAATGAGAATCCTTTTGGATTCTCACAATGGGTGAATATCTCATCATTGATGAGGTATCACCTTGATTTTGTGGAGCCCACTGTTTTTTGGACTGTAGTGTTTTTAATATGCCATAATGATGTGCAGATTTGGGTGTTTTGAAGATGCTGATAACTAACTCTCCATGGTTTTTTTAGGTACTATGGCTTCCAATTCCTTTTTACCCTGTGTTCGTTCGGAGAGTGTTTTTGCCGATGCGCCTAAAGATCCGAAAGTCTTTGCACTGATCCGGGACTAGGACCCAGAGCCGAAGTCTTTTCATTTGTGGGGGATATGGTACAGTTACATTATCCGAGGTCGGTGCAGCTTTACTTGTGCGGTGCCGTCAGAACCGATCCCGTCGATTCATTACGCCGACCTTCCGCAGGTCGCTTATGCAGTAGAAGAGGTCAACTGGACCTCGAAAGGTCGTCTCCAACCTTCCATGGCGTCGATACCAGTCCAGCCGCCGATGGCCCTAGATATTCTGGGGCGTCTCATATGCCAAGGGGAAGCGCATCCTTAGGGCCAGTTCTATTTTATAGGAGTGACCCTCCGTCATCGGCCTGGTTACCTGCAGTGGGCCCATTACTTTTTTTTGGCCAAGAAGTCACTGTTGCTAAAGACTAGGTTATATCCAGCTATCTACACGTCTCTCTTTTATTACCACACTCATGTGTGGTGAGTTAAATCCTTCCTGGAGAAATGGAATACCCAATGCATACATTTCTATTATTAGATCGGGAGGTATCAATCTCGCTGGAGGAATTCGCCGAAATATCCAGGTTACCTGTCAGAGGAGAGCATTATGAGGAGATACTTCCTCCTGACGAGTACTTCTTCGCTACTGAATCAGTGGTTATGGGTCTTACCCCAGAAAATGTTGTTCAACACAAGTTTTCGAGCTTGATCAAAGTGTTGAACATATATGAGAGCTTATTCTTGGAGTCCGGGGGCATGGCATTAGTTTTACGGACTTTGTTGCTCGTTTCCTCTGGCTGGAGGTTTTATCGAAGAAAGCTGTGAAGTTTGCCAAGCTCGATAATCTATTTCGATTTGGCTTGGACAAATTGCCGAATGCGGAGGTGGATTTAAAGCAATTCTTTATTCCGGATACTCCCATCGTCCCCTTTGCAGAGATCGCCACTCCAGACATTGATGAGGAGACGTTCTTTATGGGGTTCATTGGTTTGTGGCCGAGCTAGTTTGCGCTTCCAATGCACCCTCACTATATGAGACCATCCGTCTTTTATCCGGCTCAACGCATTGTGGCGGGGACACGTATAGCTATTGGGGTTGCAGGATTAGCGCATTTGTATCATGGTCTGAGTATAGCGGCTGACACCACTCAGCTGGGGTTGGAGCCCGTAAATCTCCCATTGCACTATTTCACCTCGTAGATCGAGATGCACGTGCTGGGTGATTTTGGTGTGTATAAACGGCCTAGATTTTATGAAGGATATAACTTTCCTCGGGTCATGCAATTGGTCGATGCTTCTTCTCCAGATCCAACACAACGAGAGGCTCGGCGATTGCTTCTTTGCCCGCGCATGGTTGGGGATAGCATGACCTTCGTCGATAGGGTCCTAACCATTGGTAAGGAACGTTCCAAAGTAATCCAGCCGCTCCACGATGACTTCAAGGATGGAGCTTCTGCGTTGAGGGCCCGAGAGATTGTTCATTTGTATTCTATCAAGCCGGGTTTCCTCGTATTCAGACTGAACGCCTCGGTGTTGTTTATAAGATATAACCCGTATCGTTTTACCCATCAATACGGTTACAACCATGGCATTCCCCTTGAAGCATTCTACCTTTACCTGGTTGCTACAGAAGAGAGCGTTTGCAATGCGGCACATCACTTCATGAGGCTAAATACGGGGTCTCATTTCTTGATTAGTGAGCTGAGCCATATCCCGAAAGACTTGAATGCTTTTATTGCTTGGTATCAGCATGCCATGGGTGCCGTCATCAAAGAGGAAAGGCCAATGTTTCTCGACCATAAGGTTTCTATCCCGGCCAGTAATCCCATGGTCCTGCTGAACCAACGGGTAATTGTCCGTCCTTCTTTAAAAGAGGGCTCCACAGCTATAATTCTGCAAGACTTTTCAGCTAAGACATGGCCGAATGTAAGTGCTCCTATGACCGTGGTGGCTGTGGCATCCCCTGAGTCGGGTATTGGCTCAAAGATCGGAACTCGACGTCCGAAGAAGCCCGTTAAGTAAAAACTTTTATCGTCGGGTGTTGGTGCCGGCTCGCAGAAGAGAAAGAAATCTTTATTCTCAGCTGACGTTTTATTCGATCAGGAGCCTCATGCCCCTTATAGCGAAGGCTTAGCCGAATATGGCACCAACGATGGTCTGTTCGAAGCCTATGGCGATGAGAATGCCGATATTGATCTTCAAGCCGCTATCGAGGCTTCTGAGAGATTAGCCCACGAGCAAGCAACACTTTCTTCTCTTGCGGCGTCTGGTATATTCCATTTACATTCTTTTGTACACATTTTTTCTTTAAATTTATTATGCTTTATTAACGCTCTTTTCTTAACAGGATCTCAACTGAAGAGGCTCTCTTGGCATTTCTCAAGACATTTGAGGAAAAGGAGAGGCTTCGCGCTTCCATGGGTCTCGGTATGATTCGTTTAGCGACACTTTTACATATTTTGCTCACTTTTTTCATACCCTGACTCCCTTCTTCTTTCTGTTACAGGAACCACCGAAACTTGTGTCGTTTCGAGTACAATTCCATCTTCAGGCGGCGGTGCGGAGGGGACTTCGAAGCTACCGGCTACTGTTGAAGTCACCCCAGGGCCTCCATGAGAAGGGTCGCTAAAGAGGCCGATGACGGACTTTATAGTAGATCCGGAGGCTGAACCAGATTTAGACAAAAACGTTCCTCTATTGGAGGTCCTGAGGAGATCTATTCCCACAGCCAAGGCTGAGAGGAAGCGCAAAAAGCACGCGGCAAGTGTGCATCAGGCTAACCTGGCCACAGACGCGGGTGCGAGTGATGCTCGACCCTCTGAAGTTCCCATGGAGGACATTCCTTCTGCCCTATCCACTGCTCAGAGGCATGTTGCGCGTGCGGCTCGCGAAGAGGCTGAGCAGTTACTTCAAGGTAGAACAGTGCACGATCCCTTTTTGAAACCTAGTATGACTTGAATTATAACACATTTTTCTTTGAATGATGCGGCAGGGCCGAATTTAAGCAGTAACATAGCGGGTGAAGTGCCCGTGTTTGAAGAGTCTGGGGCATCGGGCCTTCATGTCGAATCAGGGACTGTTCCAACTGCCACTTACTCTCCCTATGGATCCCCGGCATCGGCGGGTGATGCGATCATGATGACGACCCTTACCGATTTGGGGGATGAAGGTGTGGATGCTGACTCCACCTTCCCGGTGATGGACGAAACCCAGGAAGCCATCATAGCTGGTGATGCTCCAGACACTGTTATGGTTTCTGTCCCATCAGGTATTCCTAGAGCTATTACTTTTAGGTTCTCAATCTTGATAGACATCTCTGTTGATATCTCATTTATTCTGAATATCGACGTGGTAAACCGCGTCGCGGTACTGATTGAAGAATCACTGTCAGCCGTTGCCATGACTGTCACTGCTCCATTTATTTCTTTTTTACCCCCAAGTTCTCTCAGGTTTAATGACGGAAGGTAAAGATTTTTCATTTCCTTGTTTCAATGTAGATATTATTTCTTGGATCAATTTCTTTACCATATATTGTTGCAATCCCGCAGGAGTGCATTTTGACCGCTTACACCAAATATTAAGCTCACACTTCGACTTCCGATCGGAATTCGTTCCCCCTTCAGGCGTTGGTTAGTATATTCTTCACTTCTTATTTCATCTTTCTTGGGGTAATCTTTTTATTGATATGTCTTTTTTGTATTGACCACAGTCTTACGGCTCGAGGGAGAGAACGAAGGAATAGCCAAGCCTCCTATGCTCCCTCATTTGCCACTTTTGACTACTGGTATGTTATATTCCATTCATCATCATTCTTTTTAAATCTTAGGTTGAAATCTAACCCTTCTTTGTGCGTGCTTTTTTCTATAGCAGCTACACCAGCTTCGGCTCCTTTTGCGTCTCGCATTTCTATGCCGGCGGGGCCCTTCGCTAAACGTTAGTCTTCTACGGGTGCGACAAATATCTGGCGGACACTAAGAGAATTTATTGAAGATCTTAACGTTGAAGCTCCCACCTCTGCTGTGGACTTCGCGGACGAGGTCAATCCTATGCTGGCGACGCTTATGACTTTCCACAATGAGGATTTCGTCGGTATTTGGGTTGAAACTGTAAGCGAATTGAGGCTTGTCTGCATGAAATCGAGCACAACCGTCTTGCGCCTGAAGCATTAACCTCGAAGGCCCAACTAATCACCTGGATCGAGCAAAGTGCCGCATCCATACAATACTTCGAGCAGAAGTTGGTCTTGAAGCAAAAGGAACATGAGACGGCTTTTGGCGAATCCATCCAATTGCGTGCCCAGGTCGAAGCAAACTCTGTGCAGTTGCAAGTTATTTTTGAAAATCTCCAGCAATGTGTTTCTAAGGGAATGGCGCTGAGGCAGAACCTCGACTCTATTGAGAGGGGAATGCGAGATTTCAAAGTGGCTAAGCAGGAAATTGCTAAGAAGCTTTCATCATGCTTGCAACAACCGGTTCGAATTGAACTGAAGCTGGCTGCAATAGTGGCGCGTGAGGAGGAGCTGCGGGAAGAGAGTGAGCGGGTCGCCATTTTATTGAAAGCCCCACCTTCTTAACCTCTAAAATTGTATTCCTCCTTTTTATTGAAATTGTATCTTTCAAGCACTTTGATTCAGGAATAAAGAATATACATTTTTTTGCCTGCGCTCCTCTGTGTTTGATGTCTTAATTTAGCGCTAATTAGTTTATTCATTCATTTCGGATTCTCTAGTTTATTCTCTTGTTTCAGTGTCTCTAGTTTATGTAGTCATCTCGTAGTTTGTAGTTTATTCACTCGTTTCGGAGTCTTTAGTTTATGTATTCATCTTGGAGTTTGTAGTTTATTCACTCGTTTCGGAGTCTCTTTAGTTTATCAACCTTGGGTTTACAGGAAAACTTACCCTAACATTGTATTTAGATACCTCCATTCTTTTTACGATAGAGGTCCGTTAGGTTTGTGGTACTAGGGTTTTAGTCCGTGGTACCGTCGCGTTGGCTGATATATTCCCCGATATGCAGTCTTTAAGTCGTTGTTCGAGTAACCCCGCGACTGTTGTGTCTTTGATCCCTTCGAGGGCTGGACAAAACGTCTTCAAGTAATCTCTTTAGGTTATATTACCGTCGGAAGAGCAAACGTTAGGAATTTTCTAAGACGCTTTTTGCTTGAGGTTAGGCTCAATTTAGAGCCTCGATGAGTCATAATCGCACCCTTCGGGGGGGTTGATCTCCAATAGTCTTTTAGGCTTTATATGAGTTGCCGTCAAGTCCTGAAGCTGGGAATATGCGTCACTTCATTTTTTGCGTTGACGATGTCATGCCGATTCTTTTGCTGAAACAGGATAAACATCTGTAGGACCTCTATGCTGTATGTATTGCAATTGAAATCCGGAGCTAAGAATATGAAATTGCTCTAATTTCATTTGATAGCTGCATTCTCCTCATGCTGACATGAGGGATAACGTCGAGATAGTCTCTAGGTTTTATATGAACCGTCAAGACATGGAGCTAGGGTTTTGCCGTTACTCCATTTTTGTTTCGACCTTTGGATCTTTCTTGTTTGATGGTGACGTTGCAACTGCACTCTTCCAGAATGAGAGGAACGCCTCGATAGTCTCTAAGTTGTATATGAACTGTCAAGACTTTGTTTTCCTTTTGACGAAGCGTAGTGGGAGATATGGTTCATTTCTTTCATTTGTGCCCATGGATCATATACAAGAGTCAATATAGACAAACTTACAGGAAATAAAAGTTTTATTTTCATTTATTTTATTTCTTTTCGCGATGCTCTATCTTTTGAGCTTTTATGTCGCGAAAGTCGCGATTGCCCAATCATTTCGGCTATTTATCGCGGTGCCCAATCATTTCGACTATTTTTTTTATTTTTACTCGCTGCTTTTACTGCGAGTTGCCCAAACATTTCGGCTGTTTAGGCATATTTCTTGCTCGCTGATTTTTATCCTAAGTTGGGGACTTGGTCCTGATATCCGTTGTGGCATCAGCATCGCTGCAACTGGAATATTTTCAGGAGCGAATCATCATTTGCCGTGAGAGGACTTGGAGTTTGACACCTATTAGGACATCAGCATCGCTGCAACTGGAATGTTTCCAGGAGCGAATCATCATTTGCCTTTGTTGGTTTGGACAAATGTGGCTTAGCAAACAGGGTTAGGATCCTGTCAACTAAGGATTTTTGAGTTTATGAGCCGTAAGGGTCTCATAAAAGTATTTCTCCCTACAAGTCGAGAGGATCTCGTAGGTGTATTTTCTCCTTAGGAGTTTTGAGGATTTCTAAGTGTTTTTTCTCTTGTAAGTCGTAAGAATCTTACGAGAGTGTTTTCTGTTAGATATATATGCCTTAGAGGCTATTATTGTATATGTATACATATGGATGCTGGGGATATGTATGTACATGAAAATCTTGCTCAGTTATATAATATATTATTTTAATCGTCTTTATCAGAATATGTGTATTTGTGTTTACTGATGCTTTATGTTGTTTGCACATACTGATAAAGACTTGATACAGTAATATACTATTATGGTTTGACTTTATCTTAACATGTGCATATGTTATACTCGTTATTACATATGTCGACCACATATTGATAAAGCCCGTAGGATCTTGCTTGACTACTAGCGTTATGACGGCGATCATACTTCTGAGAGCTGGGTAGTCTATAAGCACATCCTTAAATGTCCCAAGTTGCAGGAGTATCAAGATCGGGCATAGATACTCCAAAGTAGACTTGCGTATACGTTTTTAGACTCTGACGAGAGGAGGTGGTTGGTCCCACAACCATTGGTGTGATCACCTAAGATTATATACAGGTGCTCACTGGGGGTGAGTACACTGGACGGACTTGCCGGGAACCTTTCGATGGTATTATACCTATCGTCAGATTGCGGTTCTCTTGTGACATGTGTACAGGTTAGTCTTTGGACCTGAGATCGCCATTTGTCTCGTTTGAGTTCCCACTGTGCTTTGATCACAACCCTACCACGGCTCTACTGAGTCGTGCAAATAGGTTTTGGTTGGGTACAGTCCCGAGCCACATGGAGGCAGTGAGTGATTGTCAGGGATTCGTCTATCCAGGTATTGGGAGTTTATATCGCACTGTGTTCGATTGGTCAAGACCATAAGACCCTGGCCAAGGCAGTTGGGAATTACTGATAGGTTGATCAGTAGTTTCCCGGATTGGTCCTGAGCCGCATCAGCATGAATTATCAGGTTATTAGGGTCTGACGCTTACCACCCCTAGATCCGGCATGCGATACTCTTAGACGAAGAGGCCGGATTGTACGAATATTTTCACAGATAGGCTCAGTAGGGATCCGGATGATTTTTCTTGTCGGCTTTCCTTTTCGACAGGTACTCGGGTAGCTATTACGTACAGCTAGTGCCACTGACGTGCTTGTAGTTATGGATTTATCCAGTAACACACTGCCGGTGTACTGTCGAGTATTTAGAGTCCCACACAAAGGGTTTCTCTGCTTCGGGCGGAATGATGTAGAGGCCGTATAGTTTTACGGCAGGGTTCGATCACATGCGTGTACTTATGCACGTATGATGTTCGGGTGGATAATACTAGTGGTCTTTGGTTTAAACCGGATCCTAGAATTATATTGTTGGATTATTCTTATCTCATTGTATTCGTATTTTCTCGGAATACGGATACGGATATGTATATACGGTGAGGGGTACTCTTGTAATTTGTTACAAGGGTGCTTCTAGAAGAAGATACCTTATTATTTGTTTAACCATTTAGATAAATGGTTAATGAGGTGGAGAAATGAGGTGTTTATTTGTATTAAATGAAGCATGGCTAACTTGGGGACTCGTTGTTTACTATTGGAGTATGCTTGATTTTTCTTTTTTTGTGAATTATTAATGCAAGGTGGCATCTAGATATTTTTGTGGTATCTAGATATTTTTGTGGGGTCTAATATATTTTGTGCTTGCATTATTAATTCACAACACTTAGCCATTCTTCATTATTCTAGCTCACTCAACCCCCTCATCTTCTCCAAGCTTCTCTTCTACCTCAATCCTTAATAGTATCATGTGTTGAGAAACCTAGGGTTCTTGAGACAAAATAATCCATCATCACTCTTTACATCATCTAGACTACTTAGATTAGCATACTAAGTCATCAAGTTACCTCGGTTTAGAGGTAGGAGCTCAAAGTAGACACTCTCGGGTGGATCATCTTTGACGTGAGGAAGCCGTCAATCAAGTTCGATCATGGAGGCCACTAGGAGCATGCTGAAGGGGAGGAGTGAAGCCCCGAAGGAATTTAGCCTCTTGGTATATACTCTTTTCATAGTAGATAGCTTCTTTAGTTGCTAGTTAGGTTTATGGTAGATCCGGTTTAGGGTTATTCTAGCGCCAAGTTTTGATTCGGTAGAAAAATATGTGTTCCGCAATCGGCCTCGGTTGATGGCTTCGGCGTTAGTGTAACCCAACATAGTATTAGAGCCAGCCCATAAAGCTTATACTAGCAAATTTAAACAACGTTAAAGTAACAAAACCAAAATAACTCCGAAACACGAAACGATAAATCCATGTTTCTGTCGAAATTTTCAGAGGCTATAATTTTTTTTAAAACAATTGCAGAGTGCTCCTATTGTTGTGAGATGAACACAGAACAAAAATGAGGCAATTCCACCCAGACTTGGCCGGAAAAAATGCCAAAATGGTCGGCCCCGCCGGTTGAAAAAATGTGGAATTAGGTCATTTTTGTTTGGTTCTCTCTAACTCTTGGGTTTAGGGTTTCAGGTGTTATTTGTTTTTGCCAAGTTTGGATATTCTGTTATCTTTGATATTGGGGCAATACGGGGTTTTTCGAAGTCGTTATTTTTAACATTGTTTAATAGTTTCTGTACATTCACTTTTATCTGCGACCGTAAATGTCATTTGAGCTGTATAACCCGTCTAACCGCTATATGTTCTTTTAGACGGGTTTGCGAACATGACATTCACGTTGATGTTCTGTATTTGTGCTGTGGTTGTGGTTGGATAGTGGTGGTGGATAGCTTATGGTGCAATGTTAGTGGTATAATTAAGATTCATTTGTATATTCATAATGCGGGGCGAGCGTCCGATATGTGGACTGTCGTCGCTGCCATGTTGTATATTATTTGTTTGGGGCACGACCAGGTTGAGGTCGATGTCGCCATTGTACATATTATTTTCATTTTCTGTACAAGGATTACCCCGCGGTGGAGTGCACGAATAGCCGGGTTTTAGAAGGCAACAAGCCAGCATCTTATGGTGTTGAAACGGATGGAGCTTCACTCTAGAATTGGCGGGCTCTTCGCCGCACTCGTAGGGGTTATAGGATGACCTACGAAGGGGCGCTCAAGTTACCGGATCCCGTAGAATGTTGGATGGCTCATTCACTTTGTTGATTGGGGTTGCCTCACTTCTGGGATTGGCGGGTGACTTTCCGCGCTCGTAGGGGTCTAGGTTTTCATTGCAGGCTATCCACATGACCAGTAACGTCGGGTTTTATTTGCGGCTCAAATGACACTCGGGCCTCCATGATTATCCACCATTCTGTGTTACTTGCTGAGATACTATGGTGTTGCTTATTATCATGTCTGGGAAAAATGTTATATATTTATATATATATATATACACTAGTATATGTTTTATATGTTTTGCACGCGCGCTAGTCCAACCCCCGCTCTGCCGTTAGTTAAATAACCTAACGGGTGATAACGGGGCCCAGTGGCGAATACGGGTGGCATATACGCACATTGTATTTTCGTTCTTTTCTAATGTGATAGAGTTAATTGATGGGACCACATTAATTTTGATTAATGCAAGAAAAGAAACCTAAAAGGATGTTGTTGGAACAAATTTCGAAAAACTACAGTTATATTCTTTCGCTTTGCATAGTGGTATTTGGTCGTGAATATCTAGCACCTCATTCAAGGAAGCAAGAGCCGAGATCCCTTCACGGGAGTGACCTTTTGAGCAAAATACTATACTGTATATTACTCGTTTTTTTCAAAATCAGAAGTTTTCAAAAGCGGAGCCTAAACCACTCCTTTTCAAAACTGCTCAGGTTCCTTCAACGATATCAAGTTCATTAAGTTAAAGGGTTTTTCGCCAAAAACCCAGCCGTACCCCTCCGTCATTTCAGATTATTATTGCTTAGTATTCGTGCTACGTATATCGTGCTCAGCTGAGGCGTAGTGTTCGGTAGCTATGTAATACTTTTCTGTTGCATTAGATGCGACTGGTTAGGACAGTCGTGCGGTCATCTTGGCTCAGTCAAGGACTCGTACGGGTGGGTCTAATGCAATCAAGATATTAATGGGTTGAACTTGGCTAGGATCCTTTGATATGTTGGCTCAGTCAAGGTCACTTGGGTCCTAAGGGCAAAAACCACATCGGGAGTTTCAAATATACAGGAAACTTGCATATTTAGTATACCTTCTGGAGTTGGGTGACTAGAGTGGATTCCATCTAGGTCATCACATAATGATAGTTGGATCCCGATCCCACTGATGAGTAGGATTACTCTTGGGAGATTATTTCACTTAACAATCAATGTTATAAACCAAGTAGGTGTTAGCGAGGCTACGCCTCCAGGGAAAAGTGGTTATAAAATTAAGGAATTTCGCGAAAGCGTTGGAAAACCTCCCTCTAGGTACCAACACTAGCCTTGCCCAAAGGTTAAAGCAAGTATTGTAACGTGCGATTAATCCCGACTAATTCTCCTTTTAAGGTTTGATGGAGAATTCAAGGAAACAGTGGGAGCCATCCTGATTAGATAAACTAATAACTAATCTAATTTTGCAAGAGCGCACGCTAAGTGTTTCTTTTCTCTCTCTCCAGGTAGCAACCATTTCACGTGCTAATCAAGATTACAAAATATATTGCTTGACCGATCTGAATTCTTATTCGGGGGTGGGGAACGTCGGTTTGGCTCTAACTTATGACAGCGGTCATAAGTACGAGCAAGGGAAAGAGGATTGCATGAATTCCTTGATGACCCCAACGAAGAAGAAGCATACTGTTGCATCTCCTTCAGGTGTTCTTATTATTGAGAACTATTTTTCAGTCAGTCCTACCTCCTGTGTACTAGATACCGGGTCAGGATCTCATATCTGTAATTTATTGCAGGGACTGGGAAAAAGTAGGATAGTTGGACATGGTGATATATCCCTCAGAGTAGGAAACGGAGCACAAGTTGATGCTGCTGCCCTTGGTGAATATCATCTAGTGTTTCCAAAAGGCAATACTATGATTTTGAACAATTTCTACTATGTACCTTCCAGGTTTGCAATATCATATCAGTTTCTTTACTTGATAAAGATGGATTTAAGTTTGTTCTTGATAGAAATATCATGAACATTTACTTAAATCAGGTATTGGTTGCAGAAGGTATACTGTGTAATGGTATTTATGTTCTAAATCAAAACACAGTTTTCAATGTACAAAAAACACGCAAGAGGAAGAGTTCAGATATGAACGAATCCTACTTGTGGCATTGTAGACTTGGTCATATCGGAGAGAAAAGACTATGTAAGTTACATAAAGATGGGCTTTTGAATACGCTCGAATTTTCATCTTATGAAACTTTTCTGTCCTGTCTCAAAGGAAAGATGACCAAATCTACGTTCACGGGACATGGAGAAAGTGCAGCTGAGCTCTTAGGACTCATACACAATGATGTGTGTGGTTCGTTGTCTATACATGCAAGGGGTGGGTTCTCGTACTTCATCAGATTCACTGATGATCTTTGTAGGTTCGGATATGTGTATCTTATGAAACACAAATCTAAAGCTTTTGAGAAATTCAAAGAATTCAGGAACGAAGTAGGGAACAAGACTGAAAAAAGTATCAAGATCCTCCGATCTGATAGAGGAGAGGAGTACTTAAGAACGGAATTCCTAGATTACCTAAAAGAGAATGGAATTCTCTCTCAGCTTACTCCTCCGTACACACCACAGCATAACGGTGTATCGGAGCGGAGGAATCGTACCCTACTGGATATGGTTTGCTCTATGATGAGTAGTGTTGAGTTGCCTCTTTAAATTTGGGGACATGCACTTTTGACAGCGGTATATCTATTGAATGATGTTTCATCCAAATCCGTGCCTAAGACTCCATATGAAATATAGAGTGGGAAAAGACTGTATCTTAAACGTATTAAGATATGGGGTTTTCCGGCCTATGTTAAAGTACAGAATCCGGACAAACTTCAGGCACGGTCAATTTTATGGATGTTTGTGGGATATCCTAAAAATTCAATAGGATATCAGTTCTACCACACCGAGGAAAAGAAGGTGTTTATATCTCGCCACGCCACCTTTTTAGAGTGGCAATTTCTTGCAAAAGAAATAAGTGGGAGCGCGGTAGAACTGGAAGAAATTCTAGATGGACAAACTATAACTGAAGATTTAGTGGAACCTCAAGATTCAATAGTCCCAGATGGACCTCAGCCACTCCGCAGATCTAATAGGATTTCTCATCCGCCCGAGCAATACTATGGTTTTCTCGTTAACGGGGATCGAGAGGATTGCATCTTGGAAGAATATGATCCTACTAGTTTCAAGTAGACCATTATCAGTAGGGACTCTAATAAATGGCTGGATGCTATGCAATTCGAAATGGAGTCCATGTATGCCAATAAAGTGTGGACCTTAGAAATTGCTTCACCTGGGGTAAAACCCATTGGATGCAAATAGATCTACAAGAATAGATTGGTGTAGATGGGCAGGTGGAAACCTATACGGTTAGACTTGTTGCAAAAGGTTTTCATCAAAGACTTGGATTGGACTATGACGAAAAATTTCTCCAGTGGCTATGCTCAAATCCATTCAAATCCTATTTGCCATTGCTGCCTTCCATGACAATAAATCTGGTAGATGGACGTAAAAACGGCATTTCTAAACGGATGTTTAGAAGAGTGCATTTATATGGATCATCCAGAAGGTTTTATAGACAGTGGGAGCAGCAGGAAGGTGTGCAAATTGCTCAAATCCATTTATGGATTAAAGTAGGCATCGCGGAGCTGGAACATTTATTTTGATAAAACGGTCAAGGAATTTGACTTCATCAAGAACTAGGATGAGCCATGTATTTATAAGAAGATTGTAGGACAAACTGCCGTATTCCTAGTCTTGTACGTGGATGACTTTCTTTTGACAGGAAACGATATTCCTATGCTACAATCGGTCAAGCTGTTCTTGTCACAAAGGTTCACCATGAAGGACCTAGGTGATACCCCGTACATTATGGGGATCAAGATCTACATAGGTATATCCAAGAGATTACTGGGACTTTCACAGTCCAGGTACATAGAGACCATACTAAAGAGATTTAGTATGGAAGATTCCAACCGCGGTAATATACCTGCAATGCACGGAATCACCTTCTCCAAGGAGATGTCTCCCAAGACTAATGAGGAGACGGTCTGCATGAGTATTATACCCTACACTTCGGTGGTAGGATCTATAATGTATGTGTTGCTATGTACAAGACAAGATGTAGCTTACGCGCTAAGCGTGGTGAGCCGGTATCAGTCGAACCCAGGTGAGAACCACTGAACAGCAGTGAAGAACATTCTCAAGTACCTGAGAAGGACTAAATAGATGTTCTTGGTTTTCGGCAATGGAGACCTCAAGGTCGAGTCCTTTACCGATTCAAGCTTCCCGAGTGACAAGGATGATAACAAGTCTGTCTCGGGTTTTGTGTTTACCCTCAACGGAGGGGCGATGTGTTGGAGGAGTTACAAAC
Organism: Agapanthus africanus; assembly: GCA_030015575.1. Taxonomy (NCBI): domain Eukaryota; kingdom Viridiplantae; phylum Streptophyta; class Magnoliopsida; order Asparagales; family Amaryllidaceae; genus Agapanthus; species Agapanthus africanus. The sequence continues at coordinate 332,440,621 of JASDDO010000024.1, read as the reverse complement.
TAGATACCGTCGTAGACTCGACGATGGAGGCTGAATATATTGTTGCGAGCGATGCCGCAAAAGAAGCGGTCTGGATGGAAAAGTTCATTACTGAACTTTAGGCAGTTCCGTCCATTGTTGATCCAATACCTCTGTATTGTGATAACAATAGGGCAATAGCTTTAGCGAAGGAACCACGGTTCCATCAGAAATCTAGACACATCTTAAAGCGGTATCACCTGATCAGGGAGATCATAGATCGCCCGGAGATCGAGGTCCGGAGAGTGGATACAAAAGAGAACACGGCGGATCCATTTACAAAGGCCCACACTCAAGCGCAGTTCGAGAGACTTTTTGAGATGTTGGGTATACGGTACTCCAGCAGCTGGTCTTAGTGCAGACGTTGGGTATTCGGTACGTCAATAACTGGCCTTTAGTGCAAGTGGGAGAATGTTGGATATGTATGCCCTAGAAGCCATTATTGTATATGTATACATATGGATGCTAGGGATGTAGTACAAGACAATCTTGCTCAGTTATATAGTATATTATTTGAGTTGTCTTTATCATCATATGTATATTTATTTTTACGGATGCTTTATGTTGCTTGCACATATTGATAAAAACTTGATACAGTAGTATACTATTATGGTTTGACTTTATCTTAACATGTGCATATGTTATATTCGTTATTACATATGTCGACCACATGTTGATAAAGCCCGTAGGATTTTGCTTAACTCCTAGCGTTATGATGGCGATCATACTTCTGGAAGCTGGGTAGTCACTAAGCACATCCTTAAATGTCCCAAGTTGCAGGAGTATCGAGATCGAGCATTGATACTCCAGAGTAGACTTGCGTATACGTTTCTAGACGCTGACGAGGGGCGGTGGTTGGTCCCACAACCATTGGTGTGATCACCTAAGATTCTATACGAGTTCTCACTGGGGGTAAGTACACTGGACGGACTCGCCGAGAACCTCTTGATGGTTTTATACCTATCATAAGATAGCGGTTCTCTTATAAAATGTGTACAGGTTAGTTTTTGGACCTGAGATAGTCATTTGTCTCGTGAGAGTTCCCACTGTGCTTTGATCACTACCCTACCACGGCTCTACTGAGTCGTGCATACAGGTTTTGGTTGGGTATAGTCCCGAGCTACATGGAAGCAGTGAGTGATTGTCAGGGATTCGTGTCTCCAGGTATTGGGAGTTGATATCGCACTGTGTTCGATTGGTCAGGACCATAAAGCCTTGGCCGAGGCAGTTGTGATTTACTGATAGGTTGATCAGTAGTTTCCCGGACTGTTCTTGAGCCGCATCAGCACGAATTATCGGGTTATTAGGGTCTAACGCATAGCACCCCTAGATCCGGTATGCGATACTCTTAGACGAAGAGAATGGACTGTACGGATATTGTCACAGATAGTCTCAGTAGGGATCCAGATGAGTTCGCTCGTCGGCTTTTCTTTTCAACAGGTACCCGGGTAGCCGTTACGTACAACTAGAGCCGCTGACGTGCTTTTGGTTATGGATTTATCCAGTAACGCACTGTCGGCATACTGTTGAGTCTTTAAAGTCTCAAACAGAGGGTTTCTTTGCTTCGGACGAAACGATGTAGAGGTCGTATGGTTTTACGGCAGGGTTCGATCATATGCGTGTATATGATGTTCGGGCGGATAATACTAGTGGGCTTTGGTTTAAGCCGGATCCTAGTATTATATTGTTGGATTATTCTTGTCTCATTGTATCTGTATTTTCTTGAAATACGGATACGGGTATGTATATACGGTGAGAGGTACTCTTGTAATTTATTATAAGAGTGCTTGTAGAAGAAGACACCATATTATTTGTTTTAACCATTTAGATAAATGGTTAATGAGGTGGAGAAATGAGGTGTTCATTTGTATTAAATAAAGAATGGCTAACTTGGTGACTCATTGTTTACTATTGGAGTATGCTTGATTTTTCTTTTGTTGTGAATTATTAATGCAAATTGGCATCTAGATATTTTTGTGGTATCTAGATATTTTTTTGGGGTCTAGATATTTTGTGTTTGCATTATTAATTCACAACATTTAGCCATTCTTCATTATTCTATCTCACTCAACACTCTCATCTTCTCCAAGCTTCTCTTCTACCTCAAACCCTAATATTTTCATGTGTTGAGAAACTTAGGGTTCTTGAGACAAAACAATCCATCATCACTCTCTACATCATCTAGGCTATTTAAATTAGCATACTAAGTAACCTAGTTACCTCGGTTTAGAGGTAGAAACTTAAAGTAGGCACTCTCGGGTGTATCATCTTTGACGTGAGGAAGTCGTCGCCAAGTTCGATCGTTTAGGCCACTAGGAGCATGCTGAAGGGGAGGAGTGAAGACCCGAAAGACTTGAGCCTCTTGGTATATACTCTTTTCATAGTAGATAGTTTCTTTAGTTGCTAGTTAGGTTTATGGTAAACCCGGTTTAGGGTTATTCTAGCGCCAGATTTTGATTCGTAGAAAAAAATTTGTTCCGCAATTGGCCTCAGTTGATGACCAGGGCATTAGTGTAACCCAACATTTTCTCCTTGTCAGTCGAGAGGAATTACAAGTGTCGTTCGCTATGTGGAGACATTTCTCGCCATTGATGGAACTTGGTAAGAGAATAGTTATTTATGCCTGTGGATTGTATACAAGGGTCAATATTGCACCGCTTGTAGGGCATCTTGTGGAATATGATGGCTTAAGAACATGTTTAGATCCCTGTAGCTTAAGACTTTTGAATCCTATGAGCCGTGAGGGTCTCATCGGGGAAATTCTCCTTACGGGTCGTGAGGATCTCGCAAGTGTGTTATTGTATTTTTTAAGAGATTGCGCTCTTTCGGGTTTTCACAAGCTCGCCGGTAGTCCTGCTGTTTTTACTCACGGCGCCCTTTCGGGTTTTCATCCGTGCCTATTTCGCTTGTGGAGATACCATTTATTTACTGATGGAATTCCCCAAAGTAATTTCACCGCAGGTGTTCATCAGTTTCTCGGTAGGAATTAGGGGTGGCTTCATTACTGTAATAGCTGTGCAGCCAGTGGGACTTTAGTCATAATCTTTTCTGCTAACACTTCGATTGCAATATAGATCTCACGGGAATGTATCGCCGTATTTGGGGAGATGCACTAGTTTAGGGACGTTCTGGTCCATTATCGCTATATTTGAGGCAATATTTTAGTTTAGGAACTTTTCAATCCATTATCGCCATGTTTGAGGTGGATTGTTAGTTTAAGAACTTTTCGGTCCGTTGTTAGTTTAGGGACATCTTGGTCCGTTATCGCTATGTTTGAGGTGGATGGTTAATTTAAGGACATCTCGGTCCGTTGTCGCCATTTTTACAGCGGATTGTTAGTTTAAGGACATCTAGGTCCGATGTCCCCGTTTTTTAGGCGAATTGTTAGTTTAAGGACTTCTCGGTCCGTTGTCGCCGTTTTTGAGGCGGATTGTTAGTTTAAGGACTTCTCGGTCCGTTGTCGCCGTTTTTGAGGTAACGGAGCTTGTTGTATACTACTCTCAGAGTGCTGACTCAGGAAAATAGCGAGCGGACACAAGCGTCGTCATCTATCATTGGCCTAAGTCTTGACTTGTCAAGCATAGTATTTTTTGAGGAATCGGCTGTTTATTGGCCGTAGGGGTCTTTCGCTATGCATATCCATTAGCAGATAGGCTACTCCTTGATAGACTTTGTCTATGATGTACGGGCCTTCATAGTTCGGCTCGAACTTCCCCCGTTTTGTACGATTGGGGATCATTGATCTTTTAACGATTATTACGAGTTCGTATTGGCAGAATGTTTTCGGTCTGGTTAGTTTTTCGTATGACCGCGTCATCCTTGCTTTATAAGCCTCCAGATTTTACTGTGCTATAAGGCGAGTTTCATCGAGGGCATCGATCTCCTCAAGCCGAAGATGAGCATTTTCTTCATCTGTCATCTCGTATCGAACCGCTACTTGTAGATAAGGGGGTTCTATTTCCAAGGGAAGCACTGCTTCCGTGCTGAATACCAACACTATAGTGTTGTATTCGTGGCCGTTTTGAACATTGTTCGGTACGCCCAGAGAGCTTCGTGCAGCCTTTCATGCCAGTGTTTTTTTATTTCTGGAAATCGTTTTCTTTACGATCTTTATCAAGTACTTATTGAAAGATTCAGCCAGACCGTTGGCCCGAGGATTATAGACCGAAGAGTATCTCCAATCTATTTTATGTTGCTGTGCGAAGTGGCTGATTTTATAACTTCTATAAGCTGGCCCGTTATTCGAGATTATATGTCGCTGAGTGTTGAACCGATAGATGACATAGGTTTTGAAGAAATGGAGGATATTCTCCGTCTTCACCACCCTCAGTGGTACTGCTTCTGCCCACTTAGAGAAGTAGTCAGTCGATACCAGTATGAACCGATGTCCTTTTGGACGATGTTGGTTCAATGGGGCCAATTATGTCGGTTCCCTACATTTCGAACGGCCAACTAGCCACTGTTGGGTGTAGCGGATTTGGATGTTGGTGGATGAAGTCCCCATGAATTTGGCATGAGTGACACTGCTTCGCGTATTCGAGGCAGTCCTGAATCATTGTGGGCCAATAATAACCCATTCTTTTTATCTTCAGCTTCATCTTTGACCTGGCTTGATAAGAACCGTAGAGTCCATCATGAGTTTCTTAGACGAACTTCTTTGCTTCCTCCGGCCACAGGGATCTTAGCCACAGATAGTCGAACGGTCGCTTATACAAAGTATCATTGACGAAGGCGAAAGACAAAGCTCGTTTCATGAGCTGATGTCTAGACGACGCGTTTTTGGGCGTTCGTTGGGATTTGAAACAGTCTATGAAAACTTCCCTCCAATCGTTGACATTTTCTTCATCCTCTATTTGAAGGGCTACTTGTTTGGTCGTTTCCTTTCTTTTAGATGGCACTATTAACTCTTCCGAAGATATATCTGTTAGCATGAGAACCCTGCAGTTTCGCACATTGATCCTTACGTCGTTGAGGTCTTCGTCGGCCAATTCCTTATCCAATTTGGCCAATGCATCCGCCTTGCTATTTTCTGCACGCGGTATACTCACAGGATGTAAGAAGGGATTTGTGTGAGTAGTTGCTGCACTCTTTCGCCATATTTTATGGCTTGCATGTCTTATAGTGGCCATTTAGTTGGTTAACGATCAGCTGGGAGTCTCCATAAATGAGGAGGTATTTGATTCCCATGTCGACAGCGATCTCGAGACCTGCTATCAAAACTTCATATTCAGCTTCGTTATTAGTTCTTGGCTCTGTTAAGGTGGGGGCGTAGCGCAATATCTTTCCTTGTGGAGTCACGAAGATAAGGCCCATCCCAGCTTTGATTATGGGGGTGTTTTGCTTTCGCCGCTTCATGGAAGATACTCCATCGAAGTAGAGTTCTCATTTGGAGTCATTTTCTTGTTCGATTGCATTGAACGCATGTTCATCCGACAACTTGAAATTTAAGGGGGAGTCTACCGATATCGGATGCTCCGCAGGAAAGTTGGCAATGGCCTATCCTTTCACTGCTTTAAGGGGACGATACGTTATTGAGAACTCCATCAGGATGAGGGCCCATTTGGCAAGACTTCCTGTCAGTATGGCCTTTGACATTAAATATTTGAGAGGATCCACCTTAGATATGAGATGGACCTCATGTTCCATGGCAAATGTCTGAGCTTTGTTATTGCGAAGATCGGTGCCAAACAATGCTTTTCGATGGGGGAATAGATGTTTTCTACCCTCAGGTGAACTCGGCTCAAATAGTGCAGAGCTTTCTCCTTTCCCTGATTGTTCTCTTGTGCCCAAAATATGCCTAGAGAACCCTCAAGGGCTGTTGTATATAGGATAAGGGGTTTTCCCATAACCGGAGCAGTCAATACCGGTGGATTTTACAGGTATTGCTTGATTTTGTCCAGTGCATTTTGGCACTTTTGATCCCAGATGAACGGGATCCCCTTCTTCATTAGATGACTGTAAGGATGGTATTTTCTGGGGAGATTGGTTATCAACCGCCGGATATATGTGAGCTTTCCTTGAAGAGATCGCAACTGTTTGAGAGTTCTTGGCGTGGGCATTTCCATAATCGCCTTGATCTTTGAAGGGTCGATTTCGATACCCCGGTGCCGTATGATGAATCCTAGAAATTTTCCTGAGGTGACTCCATACCCACATTTTAAAGGATTCAACTTTAGATCATACTCCCGAAGATGTCGAAACGCTATTTTCAGATGCTCCCAATGTTCCTCGTGAGATTTGCTCTTCACTACAACATCGTCGATGTATCATTTGACAATCTCATGGATGAGGTCTTCGAAGATCTTTATCATGGCCCTCTGGTAGGTAGCGCCGGCATTCTACAAACCAAAGGGCATCACCTTATAACAGAATATGCCCAGTGGGGTCCAGAAGGCGGTATGCTTTTGGACTTTTGGATGCATTTTTATTTGGTTGTATCCTGAAGATCCATCCATGAAAGAGAAGACCTCATGGGTAGACGTATTATCAATCATCAGCTCGGTAACAAGTACTGGGAAATAATCCTTCGGGCAAGCCTTGTTAAGGTCCCGAAAGTCCACGCAGATGCACACCGTCCCATTTTTCTTCATCACCGGAATGATGTTAGCGATCCAATCAGGATATTGAACTTCTTGGATGAAGCCAGAGTCGATTAGTTTCTTGACTTCAGCGTTGATGCTCATCTAAAGTTTGAGTCGTATCCTTCTTGGTGTCTGTTTGATTGGCTTGATGTCCGGCAACATAGCCAGTTTATGTACCGCTACTTTTGGATCTAGACCCGGCATCTCGGAATAGTTCTATGCAAAGAAATGTTTATATTGCATGAGCACATCTTTTAACGTGGCCACCTGTTTTTTAGATCGCAGCTCACTGATGAATGTTTGCCTCGGATCATTTTCTGTCCCTAAGTTAATTTTTCTTAGGTTGTCCGCCGTGGTGTGTATCCCATCTTCCTGCTCTTTTGGTGCTGGTGGAAATTATGAGGTTACCTCATTCTCATCTTCATTTGCGAAGTACATGTGGAGGTCATCCATAGTCTCGTGCCCTCCCTCCTTTGAGAGTGTTATCATATATCAGGTACGAGTTCGCTTCCATTCTTTATGTTTGTTGGGGTCTAAATTTACACCCCGGTTGACCAAGTCAAAATCAAAGTCAACCCCAAACCAAGTGGGCCCAAGCCTAGGTCAAGTAGGCTAATGCCCGGGTCGGAGCCCAAACATGAAGCTGCTGGCCTTCCCCATGCCAAAATAAAAATTTTGTAATAAATAATTTTAGTGTATATTTTTTTATTTTTTATGAATAAATGTAAGAAAAATGGGCATAAAGCCAAATTTTTGTGAAACCCATGACTCATGTGCAAATGAAATGAGCACATAAGGCATGGGATGGGCAAAGTGCCATTTTGTAAAGCCCAAGGGGCTATATGTAAAGTATGTAGCCTATAAAGGCAAAGATAATGAAAATATCTCAACAACTTTTTTCTCTCTCTAAAAAATCAGGGTATGTGCTCATTCTCCTTCCTCAAGGTTCTAAAACCTTCTTCTTTATTTTGAATTAAATCAAGAGTTTAACTCTTCCTTTTTATAAAAATAAATAGTTTTTCACCATCAAACCCATGAAGGGAAACTCGGATCTTCCATCAGATCTCAAAAAAGGAGATTTTGAATCTCACCCCCCATTTTCTCCACGATTCGGCCAACAAAGAGGAGGAAGAAGAAGACCCGTCTCCGAAAATTCCACTTTGGAAAAGATCCAAGGCTCAAGAGAAGATCTAAGACTTAAGAGAGAAGAACATCTGAAGATTTTTAGGGAGTTCAACTCCAAGACCCAAATCCTTAAAGGAGTTTAACTCCTAATCCATATCCTTTAGGAGTTTAATTCCAAATCTAGATCTTTTAGAGTTTAACTCCCCTCGAAATCCTCTTTTGGTGTTTAACTCCTATTTCCGGGGGTAAAAACCCTTCTTTTCGCCAGCGCCCACGTGCTGGGCACGTGAGGCGGTAGCGTCCAAAGCGCCAGCACCCACCTGCTAGACACGTGAGGCGCTAGCGCCCAAAGCGCTAGCGCCAGCGCCCACGTGTCGGACACGTGAGGCGCTAGCGCCCAAGCGCCCACGTGCCGGACACATAAGGCGCTAACGCTCAAAGCGCTAGCGCCAGCGCCTACGTGCCGGGCACATGAGACGCTAGCGCCAGCGGGCTAGGCACGTGAGACACTAACACTCATGCGTCCTTTGGACGCCATTTTTCCCTCATTTTAGATGTACCCCACACTAAAAATACTTCCCCCGTTAGAAATTTTTTTTCTGACGGGGCGCTGCCCAGCACCACGCAAGGGGGCTGCTAGCCCCCTTGACCCCAGCCCGCTATCCGGGTAGCGGGACCCCCGTAAAAACTCTGTGGGGCCCCAGATATATCTAAAACCCCTTCAAAATAGAACACTACACATTGAGTTCGCATGACTCGTTTAACCCGTCAATCGGAGGTTCTCTCGCTCCAAAGGCGAAGGGTAATTAACGGCTGCTTGTTCCGCGGCTGCTGGAGATTCGAACCCCACAATCAATAAACTCCAGCCTACCCTAGGCATGGGGAATCTGTAATGCACCTGACAAGCGCGCGCGTATTCTCATTTCAATGGGGTGACGAACAACACCCTACAGATTCTGGCACGCCCGGTGGGATGCTTCTCTCCTCCCATATCTCGGGTCAAGTGTTCATACGAACTCATTTGACATATATGCCGATGTTTGTACTGAAATAATGTTGTTGTTTTTTTTCGTGCAGCAATCAACTTTCAACGACGATGTCTTCTAAGATGAATTCAGCTTCCGACGTGACCCCGATCTCGTACGTGGTCAAGATCAATGCCCGTGTAGTTCTCCTTGCCAGTCTCAGCCGTCAATGGGAGGAGCTACCCCGTCAATTTGGTTCTGTTATCATCTACCATGTTGGAAGTGCTCATATGGCGGAGATCATGACAAACCAAGCGGCTAAACCGACCTCAAGGGGTAGGAGGACGAACGTTGTGTACGCCAAGGCTTCCCACCCCAAATGCAAATCTATATTCGAACGGCTCTCTACTGTTCCGACTAGGGGCAAGGCCGTCAACACCAATGGAGCCACAAAGCATCTCCAGCAAGCTCAGGCGGTGCCCTTGACAATCGCGCGAACGAGAATCTTCTCTGGCCTCTTTGTCAATTGGTCTACGGCGTCATCCTATAGAGCCGAAGTTTGCCAAGTGCTTAAAACAGAAAAGTTAAGGCAGAAGCGGCTCACATATCGAGCCAAAAAGAGGGCCAGGACTTCGACTATGTGGAATCTTGTGAGGTTCTGAGAGCAGGGTTACTCCGCGACGACGACTGAGTTGGCCGTAAAAATCAGCAATTCCTTCGAACCTCTGAACTGGGTTCAGAAAAATGCCATGACCGCCAGAATCAAGAAGACAGCGGTTCGAACAATGCCACAAAGGGAAGTGTCTCAGCCCCGTCAGAGAAAGCATGAAACCATCTCTTCAAGTGTCTATCAAGCGCTCTGTGCCGCGCGTAAGCAGCGGGAAAAACCAGAAAAGACGCATCAACCCTATTCAAGAACCCGGTCAGGCCAGCTGCTTTCAGTCGATTGCCCGTTACCGAAACAGGAGGGCCACGACAGCGATCCATGAAATCAACCGCCGATAATAAAAAGACGGCTGGATATGTTATCCATACGGTCTATATGGAGGGCGGGCGCCCCAGCGATAACCTTCACAGCAAAAGAAAGGATGGGCCACCACATCCCAAGCCCAATCTGGCTTGAATGTGGTTGCCGCTTCACAAGAACAGCCGCCTCCGCTGGATGATGAAAACCCTCTCGATGAGGATGATAGGCAGAAAGACCCCTCAGTCCATGTAGAGTCAAGCTCGGACAGCGAGGAGGAGTTGCCCAAGTACCGCGGAGCAAGAGATGCTTCAAGAGATTAGAAAACAGCTCTGGAGCAAAGATAAAGAGATGGCCAAGCTCTATTCGAAAATTGACGACCTAACAAACGTTGTGATGCAGCTTACGGCTCAAATTGCTCGATCGCCTTCAAATCAAGCACAAGTCTCTACTCATGAGCCGGGTGATGACAACCTGAAGCAACCGATGCATGTCCCTTTGGGTCCATGATTGGTCGAGCCGCATGAAAGCCGGCCACATTCCGATTCTGGGGACGCCTTGGCCCCAGATAGTACTATCCCGCTAACACAAGATCGGATAATGGATTTGGTCACCAGCAAGGTTAAAACATTGGTGGCCGAAGATGAAGATCAGAAAGAAATTGGCAGTAGTGGGCGGCCATATCCCGCATAGTACGATCAGAATGAGTTCCCCAGCGGCTATGTCATTCCTAAGTTCGGAAAATTTGATGGGACGGGAAATGAAAATCAGCACGTCGCCCACTTTAAAGCATCGTGCGGAAATACAGGGGGCAATGATGCACTCCTTCTTCGTCAGTTTGTCAACAGCTTGACCGGTGTCGCTTTCGACTGGTACGCGAGTATACCAGATGGGTCCGTCATTACCTTTGCCCAAATAGAGTCTCTGTTTCGGCAAAGGTTCATGAGTGTCAGTAATAAAATCTCCATTGCTGACCTTGTGAGGATCAAGCCGGGAAAGATTGAAAGCAACACTGACTTTATCGCCCGATGGCGTAATCTCACAGTCAAGTGCAAACCTCTGCTGGAGCAGGACCAGTCCGTCAGCCTTCTCATTGGGAACCTCAGCAATTGGGTGGTTCCATTCTTGTGTACAGCAGGCCTCAAGACGTTTCAGGAGCTAACCAAGAAAGTCCAAATGCTGGAACGCTCGAAGCAAGAGTCTACCCCGGACTCTCAGAGAGACAAGACTTGGAAAAGAAAGCGGGACGACAACCGTAGAAGCGGGAATTCCAGTAGTACCGATGTCTTCAATGCGTCCGACAATGAAGACAAGCGAAGGGCAGGCGATTCCAAACCAACCGGTCTCGAAAGCTATTGCTGGGAGGAGAAGAGCCTTTCCTAGAGGACAAAAAGAACAAGGTTTACTCTTTCAGAAGGGACAAGGTCCGCAATATATTTAAAGATGCCTTGAACAACGGTCTACAATTGCCAGAGTTTAAAAGAACTCAAGAAGCAAAAATGACCGACAATCCCTTGTATTGCATGTACCACCGAGAACTGAGCCATGCGATCGAGAATTGCTATATCTTCAAGGACTGGGTCGAGAAGCTGTACAAGGGTAGAGAGATCGAGCTGTCCAAAAGTGTGTTGGTGAATAATCAAGTTGCATCCACCAACTTTATACAGACAGAAGCTGAAGCCTTCTGGGAGAAGACAGCTGAACCCGCTGCCCTGAGAAATGAAACTGACTCACTGCAGTCTCCGTGGAGTATGCACATATCTAATAAGATGAAGAAGATGCTAAAGTTACTTCAGAAAGAGCCCAGAACAAAATGGGAAGGGCAGAAGAAGCCCACCATTCCAGCTACCCATTCGGCTCAATCAGGCTCAAAATCCGAAAAGCTCAAGAAGAAGAAAAGTGCAGCTCGAAGCGAAAAGGAGTCTGCAAGAAGATCGACCATTCAAAAATATATAGATTCCCTCGAAGACTATGAACAAAAAGAAAGAACTCTAATTCAATTTAAAGAGTTCTTCCCTGTAGAAGCAGCTAAGATTCCAAAGGAGATAGAAGAAGTCTCTAATGAAGAGATCCCTTTAGTGACCTTCTATGCCATCCATCTGGGCAGCGACTCTGAGGAAGAGCTCTGTTTTCCCAAAGAGGACAAGGAGCTTACCACAAATGCCAACCAAATCCAGCTCAGAAGCGGCAGGGATCTACCGCCGAATCAGGGCAATGCCTCAAAATGGAAGGAAAAACAAGTCGCTAATGAAGAAAATGACGGAGAGCTGGCTCATGAAAATTCAAGTCCTTCCTTGGTGGACTATAATATCTTGGCTCATCTCCAAAAGCTTCTGTCTCTCTTGAGCATCTATGATGCCTTGTACCTATCTAAAGAGCTTAGAGATGTTCGCATTCACGCTCTACAAAACCCCGAGCGGTATCAGGCTTGCTTTGCAGAAATTAATAAGAAAGAAGCCCAGTACGCTCTGCATGCCGCCACGGTCACGTTTAAAGACGAAGACTTGCTACTAGGAACGGCTGGGCATAATCGGCCGCTTTATGTAACCAGGTACAGCGACGGAGATCGGATTAATCGCATATTGATTGATCCGGGATCCTCAGTGAACATCATGAACTTGCGGACTCTAAAGAGTTTTTCATTGGACGTCCGACGCCTGTCAAGGGAAAGGATTGTCATTCAATGCTTCAATCAAAACTGCCAGCAAGTTCTAGGATCTATAGCTCTGCCAATCAAATTTGGGGATCTGCAAACCGAAGCTAAAATATATGTGATCTACGCTGACACGTCTTATAAAATTCTTTCGGGACGGCCGTGGCTCCATGATTATGGCATCGTTCCGTCAACTCTCCATCAATGCATGAAGAATACTAAAAATGGCAAAGAAAGACGCATTGACGGAGATATACAGCCGTTCGGTGTGCATGAAGTCCGATATGAAGATTCTCAGTACTTTGTGAACCTCCAAAGTGCTGAGCCACAGCTGACCAAAGACAGAACGGCCTCGAATCTCAAAAGCAAGTCTGAACCGGCTGCTACTTTCAAAAGCAAAAAAAATCCAAGTGCGTCCGCATTTCGGCAGCGACACTGATCGTTCTGACGTTGGAAGTCCGTCCGTCCATAAAAAAACGCCCTCATTTTGGTAGCGATACGGACGAGTCTAATACTGAAGGCCCATCCGACAGCAAAATCCGCCCTCGTTTAGGCAACAAAGCTGAAGAGTCGGAGGAGGAGAACCTGCCTAGCAACAGATATACAGATTGGGTCCCCACGCAACAAGCAAAACTATGAGAGAACTTCGAAGTTGCAGAAGGGCCCCTAACCATCACAAGAATGCCGGAGCGGATGTGTAAAGAGATCGATGCACTGTCAGTCTCCACCGTGGACCAGCTAAAAAATTTCTACGTTCCCAGAAGGAAAAGTAGACAGAAGAGCATCCTGTTTTATGGGTCAAATCCTGTTGTGCACCCGGAAGATTTGTCTGTCGTGCGCCTTCCCTATGAGAGAGGCATAAGAGTCGTCCTCAATTCCAGATACCATGCGCCCGAGCTGCGGGAATATTTCAAAAGGTGCGGATGCCGGTTATATCAAACGGGGTTCGAAGTAAAGTTTTATGAAGGGCTATGGCATCCGCCTCAGGTCCAAGCACTCATCGATGGACGAATTCCAGATAGACGGGGCATAGGTTTCATACAGCCTGATTCCAAGGCATGCTACATGATCCATGTTAGTGAAGCCGATGAAAGATCAAATGATGATGACGAGCTAGCCGAGCTAGAAGAAGCTCCTCAAGAGCTCGAAGATGGCAGACAAACAACCTTTAACGAGCTAACCGAGATTGATTTGGGAATGCCCGATAATCCAAGGCTGACCTATATCAGCTCACTCTTGTCAGAGAAAATGAAAGAGCAAATAATTTCCCTGCTGCTTGAGTTCGCCGACTGCTTCACGTGGACATACAAAGAAATGCCTAGCCTTTCCTCTGAAGTGGCCATGCATAAGCTGGCTATATCTCCTGATGCTAAGCCAGTCAAACAAGCTCCTCGAAGAATGAGAAGGGAACTGGAAGAAAAGCTCATCAAGGAAACCAAGAAACTCATCGATGCCGGCTTCATTAGGGAAGAGAAATATGCGGACTGAATCTCATGCATAGTCCCAGTGAAGAAGAAAAATGGGCAGATCCAAGTTTGCGTCGATTTCAGGGACCTCAACAAGGCATGTCCTAAATACGACTTCCTGCTACCGGTCATGGAAATGATGGTCGATGACACCTCAAATTATGAGCTTTTCACCTTTATGGATGACTCGTCTGGATATAATCAGATCAAGATATCACCTGAGGATGAGAAACACACAGCATTTCGAACCCCGATCGAAATATACTGCTACAAAGTGATGTCGTTCGGACTGAAGAACGCAGGTGCTACATATCAAAAGGCAATGACCAATATCTTTGATGACCTAATCCATAAAGTCGTCAAATGCTATGTTGATGATCTGGTCGTCAAGACTAAAGCCAAGGCCGATCACATCCAAGATCTTAGGACCGTTCTCACTAGACTGAGGGAATACGATCTGAATATGAATCCTCTAAAGTATGCTTTTGGCGTGTTATCGGGAAAATTCCTGGGCTTCATAGTCCGACATCGAGGATCGAAGTTGACCCATCAAAGATAAAGGCCATCATGGAGATGCCCCCTCCAAAGAGTCCGACACGGCTAAGATCTTTTCAAGGCAATCTTGCTTATATACGATGGTTTATCTCAAATTTATCGGGGAGATGTAGGCCCTTCTCAAATCTCATGAAGTAAGGAGCTCCTTTTGTTTGGGACGCCGAATGTCAAGAAGCGTTCGAAAGCATCAAACATTATTTATTGCACCCTCCAGTGCCGGCCACTCCCATTCCAAATAAACCACTGATTCTCTACACTGTCATGCTAGATGAATCACTCGGTGCGCTCCTTGCCCAGAACAGCGAGGAGGGAAAGGAAAATGCCCTCTACTACCTCAGTCGAACTCTAATTGTGGTGGAACACAACTATTCCCCGATCGAAAAGCAATGCCTGGCTATGATATTCGCTATGAAGAAGCTGAGGCACTATCTTCTCGCTCATCGGGTTATGCTGATCTCCAAGGTCGACCCTCTCAAACACTTAATGACCAAAGCAAGCCTAGCCGGTAGAATGGCGAGATGGGCTGTCATGCTGCTTGAATTTGTCATAATTTATACTCCTCAGAAAGCAGTAAAAGGGAAAGCCTTCGCCGACTTCCTTGCTGCTCATCCCATACTAGAAGAGTCGCCACTCAATTGCGAGTTACCCGACGAAAAAGTGTTGCACCTCGAGGATGACGAGCCATGTTGGGAGCTCTACTTCGATGGAGCCTCATCAATGAAGATCTCCGGAAAATCAAACATCCCGCAGATAAAAGCAGGGATAGGATTGGTGTTCATCACGCCATCGATAGAAACCCTACGACGTTCTTTTACTCTCACCGAGCCTCGCACAAACAATGAGGCTGAGTATGAAGCTCTGATAGCTGGTTTGGAGCTCGCCATAGAAATGAAAATCCTTCGGCTACGAGTCTACGGTGATTCCCAGCTTGTCATCAACCAAGTAAGTGGCGACTATAAGATATACAAACCCGAGTTAGCTCGATATAGAAGCTGAGTGGTGGAACTCATAAAACGGTTCACTCACATTGAACTAATGAGAGTCCCTAAAGAGTTGGATGGAAAAGCCGACATACTCGCTTGCCTAGCTAAAGAGCTAGCTGATTCTGACATTGACGAAATTCTAATCACAGTCAGAAGCTGGCAAATTATGCCTCCAATCTCTTTGCGTGAAGAAGAAAACATAGAACAAGAGAACAATCCTGTCGAAGAAGCTTCAAACATTCAAGACGAGCCTGATTGGAGAGAACCCTTCATAGAGTACCTCCGATACGACAAGCTGCCCGAAGAAAAATCTGCGAGGATTCAGCTGAAAAAAAGAGCTCTCCGATATGTGTTTGTAAATGACACGCTATACCGCAGGTCATATGAACAACTCTGGCTCGGGTGTCTGTCATTGGCCGAAGCCCAAAAGGTCATGAAAGAAGTTCACTCGGGCGTTTGCAGTGCTCACCAGTCTGGCCCCAAAATGCGACTTCAAATTAAACATCTTGGGTATTACTGGCCCACCATGATACGAGATTGTGGAGAGCATGCAAAGAGATGTCATATCTGCCAAATTCACGGTGATTTCATTCACAAGCATCCTAATCCGTTGCATCCTACGGTGGCGTCGCGGCCCTTCGAAGTCTGGGGAACCTACATAGTTGGCCCAATTGATTATCCGTCATCCAGAGGCCACCGGTTCATATTGTCCGCAACTGACTATTTCTCCAGATGGGCTGAAGCCGTCCCGCTAAAAGAAGTCAAGACAGAAAATATTCTGACGTTCTCCAGCATAATATTCTATACCGCTTCGGTACACCGAAAAGAATCATTACTGACAACGGACCTTCTTTTAAGAGCTTTAAAGTCTCAAGGTTCGCTACTCAGCACAAGATAGACAGGAGATATTCCTCCATCTATAATCCAAGAGCCAATGGGCTAGCCGAAACCTTCAATAAGACTCTATGCAAGCTCCTAAGGAAAAATGCTTCAGCCAACAAGAGAGACTGGAATCTCAAACTTCACGAGGCGTTGTGGGCATATCGTACCACACACCGCACTCCAACTCATTCTACTCCATACTCACTACTCTTCGGAGTGGAAGCAATCCTCCCACTCGAAGTCGAAGTTCCAAGCCTACGAATCGTCGTTCAGCACGAGTTGACGGAGGATGAAAACGTGCTCCTTCGGCTCGAAGAGCTCGACGCCCTCGAAAAAAAGAGGCTCGCAGTACAGAAAAATCTGAAACTGTACCAAGCCTAAATGTCACGGGCCTATGACAAGATAACCCGTCTCCGCGCTTTCAAGAAAGGCGAATTGATGTTGGTCCTCAAAAGACCGATTATCCCCAATCGACATGCCAAGGAAAAATTCGAGCCAAACTGGCAAGGACCATACATCATCGAGAAAGTGTTTGATGGAGGATCCTACCAGCTGATACATGTCGAGGGAGAAAGGCCCATGCCGCCCATCAATGGCCGATATCTCAAGAAATACTACGCGTGAATGCTCCAAGTCACAGACGAATTGTGCACACCGGCCCTACGGTCTGAATCATACATCCTGCAAAACCGTATACAATCCACGGGTGTAAAATGATCGCTATCTCTCCCAAATCCTACCGGCAAGACTACGTTTAAAGTCCCACCAGCAATGAAGATTCGCCAATCTAAAAAAAACGGTATGTCCATAAGCAAAACGGGCATGGAAGAAAACCCGAAAGGGCTCCGTAAAAACAGCAGGACTGCCGGCGAGTTTGTGAAAACCCGGAAGCGCGCAAACTCGTAAAAAAAGGGAGATGAAATACACTCGCAAAGTCTTCTCGACTTTGTGAGGAGAAAATCCCTACGGGGGATCCTTACGACTCACAAAGGAGCAACACACTTAGGAATCCCTACGATTCCTAGGGAGAAAATACACCTGCGAGATCCTCTCGACTAGTAGGGAGAAAGTGCTTTTATGAAACCCTTACGGCTCATAAAATTGAAAAGCCTTAGGTGATAGGGATCTAAACATGTCTCTTGAGCCATCACTCCCCAACGGGCAACGGCAAATGATAAGTCGCTCCTGGCATTTCGCTTCAGTGTTAGCGATACTAATGCCGACCCAAAAACCAAATCTCAAGTCCTCCCGGGGCAAATGATGAGTTGCTCCCGGCATTATTCCAGTGCAGCAATGCTGATGCCAAACAAGATCTAAATTCCAAGTCCCCGAACGGCGAATGATGAATCACTCCTGATATCATATTCCAGTGCAGCGATGTAGACGCCAACTAAAATCCAATCTCCAAAAATTCTCCTTGCCCTACGGTTGGTCCCCAAGTTGACTACCGTATACAATCCACGGACTTAAATAATTCTCATCATACCTATGCCCCACCGCAATCACCAGTTACACGGCTGGTCTCCGCCCTTGGAATTATGCTCCATTTGGGAAGACCCGCTCATGTTTCCTCACGATACATGAGGAGAAAAAACTTATGGAATCCTCACGACTCGTAAGAAAACACCTTCATGGGATCCTTACGACTCACAAAGAAAAAACATACTTGGGAGTCCCCACGACTCCTAAAGAGAAAGTACACCTACAAGATCCTTTCGACTCGTAGGGAGAAAATGCTTTTATGGGACCCTCACGGCTCATAAAATTGAAAAACTTTAGGTGATAGGGACCTAAACCTATCTCCTAAGCCATCGCTCCCCAACAGGAAAAGGCAAATGATGAATTGCTCCTGGCACATGTGCTTCAGTGTTAGCAACGCCGATGCCTACCCTAACCCCAAAATTCCAAACTCCAATCCAGTAGACCCCTAAGTCTTTGAACTGGGAATAGATGACCTCTAAGTCGTTAAACTGGGAGTAGATGAACCCTAAGTCGTTAAACTAGGAACGAGGGAAATTTCCTCACGAAAAATGATGATTCGCTCCTGGTACCATATTCCAGTGTAGCGGTGCTGATGCCAAACCAAAACCAAAATCCCCAAATCCTCTCTTGGCAAATGATGATTCGCTCCTGGTACCATATTCCAGTGTAGTGATACTGATGTCAACCCAATTCATATCAAATCAGCAAGACAACCTCCCTGGCGGAATCAAGCTCCACCTCGGAAACAAGCCAAATCCCGATACCGCGGAAAGCGGAGCAACTCAAATCGAATTCTGACACCGCAAGAAGCTGAGCAAGCCAAATCAAGCATCGACCGTCCACGTCGCTAAAAGGGCAGCACCGACCGTCCACGTCGCTAAAAGGGCAGCACCGACCGTCCAAGTCGCTAAAATGGCAGCACCGACCGTCCACGTCACTAAAATAGCAGAATCGACCGTCCACGTCGCTAAAAGGGCAGCACCGACTGTCCAAGTCTCAAAAAGGGCAGAACCGATTATCCAAATCGCTAAAAAGGCAGCATCGACCGTCCACGTTACTAAAAGGGAAGCACAGACCGTCCAAGTCGCAAAAAGGGCAGCACCGACCGTCCAAGTTGCTAAAAGGGCATAACCGACCGTCCAAATCGCAAAAAGGGCGGCAACGACCGTCCGCATCGCTAAAATGGCAGAATCAACTATCCATATCACTATAAGGGCAGCACCGACCGTCTAAGTCGCAAAAAGGGCAGAACCTACCGTCCAAATCGCTAAAAGGGCAGCACCGACCGTCCACGTCGCTAAAAGGGGAGCACCGACTGTCCAAGTCGCAAAAAGGGCAGCACGGACCGTCCAAGTTGCTAAAAGGGCATAACCGACCGTCCAAGTCACAAAAAGAGCAGCAACGACCATCCAGGTCGCAAAAAGGGCAGCACTGACCGTCCATGTCGCTAAAAGGGCAGCACCTACCGTCCAAGTGGAAAAAAGGGCAGCACCGACCGTCCAACTCACAAAAAAGGCAGCAACGAGCATCCAAGTCGCAAAAAGGGCAGCAACGACCGTTCAAGTTGCAAAAGGGCAGCACCGACCGTCCAAGTTGCAAAATGGACAGCACCGACCGTCCAAGTCACAAAAAGGGCAGAACCGACCGTCCAAGTCGCAAAAATGGCAGAACCGACCGTCCATGTCTCTAAACTGGCAGAACCGACCTCCAAGTCGGAAAAAGGGCAGAATCGACCGTCTATGTCGCTAAAATGGCAGAAACGACATTCACATCGTCAAAACGGGAATCAAATTAAATCAACCTCCACGCGAAAGAAGATCCATCAATTTCATGCACACAGCCCACATATGTGGTGTGCATTTATTGATGGGGGGCAATTTGTTGGAGTCAAAATTTACACCCCGGTTGACAAAGTCAAAATCAAAGTCAACCCCAAGCTAAGTGGGCCCAAGCTTAGGTCAAGTGGGCCAATGCCCTATCGGCTCCCCCATGCCAAAATAAAAATTTTGTAATAAATAATTTTTGTGTATATTTTTTTATTTTTTATGAATAAATATAAGAAAAATAGGCATAAAGCTAAATTTTTGTGAAACCCATGGCTCATGTGCAAAAGAAATGAGCACATGAGGCACGGGATGGGCAAAGTGTCATTTTGAAAAGCCCAAGGCTATATGTAAAGTGTGTAGCGTATAAAGGTAAACATCATGAAAATATCTCCACAACTTTTTTCTCTCTCTGAAAATTTAGGGTATGTGCTCCTTCTCCTTCCTCAAGGTTCTAAAACCTTCTTCCCCTTTTTGAATCAAATCAAGAGTTTTACTCTTTTTTTCTGAAAATAAATAGTTTTTCACCATAAAACCCATGAAGGGAAACTCGGATCTTCCATCAGATCTCAAAAAGAGGAGATTTTGAATCTCATCCCCCTCATTTTCTCCAAGATCCGGCCAACAAAGAGGAGGAAGAAGGAGACCCATCTCCGAAAATCCCACTCTGGAAAAGATCCAAGGCTCAAGAGAAAATCCAAGACTTAAGAGAGAATAATCTCTAAAGATTTTTAGGGAGTTCAACTCAAAGACCCAAATCCTCAAAGGAGTTTAACTCCTAATCCAGATCCTTTAGGAGTTTAACTATAAATCTAAATCTTTTGGAGTTTAACACCACTCGAAATTCTCTTTTAGAGTTTAACTCCTATTTCCTGGGGTAAGAACCCCTTCTTTTCGCCAACGCCCAAGCGCCCACATGCCGAGCACGTGAGGCGCTAGCGCCTAAAGAACTAGCTCCCAACGCCCAAGCGCCCACGTGCCGGACACGTGAGGCGCTAGCGCCCAAAGCGCCCAAGCGCCCACGTGCCAGACATGTGAGGTGCTAGCGCCCAAAGCGCTAGCGCCAACGTCCAAGCGCGCACGTACCGGACACGTGAGGCGCTAGCTCCCAAAGCGCTCTCACCAGCGCCAGCGCCCAGCGCCCACGTGCCGAGCACGTAAGGCGGCGGAGCCTAGCGCCAGCGTGCTAGACACGTGAGGCGCTGGCGCTCACGCGTCCTTTGGACGACATTATTCTCTCATTTTACATGTACTCCATACTAAAAATACCTCCCCCGTTAGAATTTTTTTCTAACGGGGCGCTGCTCCGCACCCCGCAAGGGGGCTGCTAGCCCCCTTGACCCCCAACCCGCTATCCGGGTAGCAGGATCCCCGTAAAAATTCTGCGGGGCCTTCGATATATCCAAAACCCCTTGAAAACACAACACTGCATATTGAGTTCGCGTGAACTGTCTGACCCGTCAATTGGAGGTTCTCTCGCTCCAAAGGCGAGGGATAATTAACGATAGCTTAGTCCGCGGCTGCCGGAGATTCAGATCCCCATAATCAATAAACCTCAGCCTACCCAAGGCAGGGGGAATCTGTAATGCACCTGAAAAGCGCGCGCGTATTCCCGTCTCAATGGGGTGACGAAAAACACCCTACAATATTGAGCTGGTCCTATCCTCACGGTATAGGTCCTCTTTGGCTCATGCTTTTGCGGCGGGGTTACCCTCCAGCTGTCGTATAAAGCGAACATGCCTTGTTGATACTGGTTTTCTACCCAGTCTTTGAAGGTGAAGTAGTCTTCGAGGGGATGAACTTTTACTCGGTGATAGGAGCAATAATCCAGATGATGGACCTTGTTTATTTGTTCGGGGTGTCGAGACTCCAGGAGCGTCACCATTTGATGCTTCATGATAAGGTTGAATATTTTCCTTGTCTTGTCTTAAGGGAAAGAGTATTTCCAACCCATCTTCTTTATAAAGGACAGGCTCCAACTGAGCTTTTTTCGATTGCATGGCGTCTTAGATCCACTTTGTTGTTTTCGAACGTTGTTTGCCTTCTTTCCCTTGTTTTTGCCTTTATTTCGTGATTTTCCCCTATCGCGAGAACGTACAGCGGGCTGGGGATGAAGAGCATTGTAGTCTTCTTTCTCCACAGATTGTTGATTGAGACATTGTGTCCTGGTCTTTTCATAAATGGCCATTTTGCGGCTGTGATTGTCCCGACTCTTTTGCCAGGCTTTTTTTATTAGCTTGTCGATTTGTTCTCCGAGTGACGGACTTAACGTTCTTAGAGTGGGATTTCTCTCTGTTTCAACGTCATATCTATTTGGAAGAGCGTTTTCCCCTTCACCGGAGCTGTTTATGACGCGGCAACTGTGGAATCTCTCCCGTTTCATAGACCGAACGTATCCGAACCCGGTTGATTCCATCTTCCTGTTGGACATCTTTCGCTGAGTCCCAGGAATATCCTAAATCTTTTTGTAGAATTAACCTTGTCTAACTGTTTGTTTGAGGGGTACACCTTGGAATTTTAAGAGCCTTTTAAATCCTTCCGCATAGTGTCTTGGCAGACGGATTGGTTGAAGCCTGTCGAGTGCAAAATCGGCACCATACCGGACTTCTTTTTCTACTCTAGTCTCCGTAGATTGGTAGAAGAGGATCGCTCTTTCACCTCTTCGCTTGGGAGGCACATAGAAAGTCTGTAGTTCTTGTACGCTGTACGTATTGAGCACATCAAGTTCCTTATAATGCTGAGGCGGAGCCATTATGATTTGTAGACTCTGATCTGCTCCGACAAAGGTTTGCATTGACGGACGAACGGAGAACATTGCGTTGTTATCGTTCTCAGAGTCGCTGCCAAAGACCAAATTAGGAGTAGATGGTCCGGGCTTGTTATTTTCTTTCTGGAGTTGCCCTGAGTAAACTATTTCTTCGTCTTCCTCGGTATCGCTCCTAAAGATCAGGATATTGGCGACGAACCTCTGTTTATCCTTCGGCTTATGACACCTTTCCGTATCCTCGAAGTCTCGTAGGAAGTACTTTGTGTCTTCATACTTTCGGACCACGTTTACGGAGAATGGATTTAGCTCTTCTGTGACGGTGTACTCCGAGCCATCCTTAAAATACTTCATACACTGATGTTGTGTAGAAGGGATGACGTTGTACTCATGTAACCAAGGTCTGCCGATGAAAGAATTATAGCAAGTCTTGGCATCAATGACTTGAAATTTGAAGTCAGTGACGAGCAGCCCGAAGCATAACGACGGTATTATGGACCCAAGCGTCCGTGACGACTGTGAGTCAAACTCGGAGATGATAATTTTATCTCGGACAAGATGCTGAACGTCCATGCAAATCTCCTTCAACACTCTCACATTGAGAAGGTTAACGGAGGATCCATTGTCGACAAGGATTTTTCCTATCTTGATGTCGTGGCAGTACCCGATGATGTATAACGGGTGATTATGTTCGCACATACCGAGGAGGAGATCTTCATCGCTGAATGTAATATCAGCCGTGTGGACCTCTGCCAGTTCATCTTTCATCTTTTCTTCCATGAAGAAAGCTTGGAACTGATCGGGCTCTTGTAATGCCTGGATTAGGGAATCTCGTGCCTCTTTGGACAGGAGGAGAGCATCCAATATGCTCAGTTGTGAGGTTATTTTCCTCAGGTGTGCAAGGACGTTGTAATTCACCTTTTTTTCCTAGGCGGGTCCCTTGCTGCGAGCTCTTTGACAATTCCATCGTCGAAGACAATTGTAAAGACTCTGAAATCTTAGTACGGAAATTGTTTTGTTAATATAAAGAATTGAGTTTACAAGCTTGTGTACAAGTTATAAGTTAATTTTTGTTTAAGAACAGCAAGAAACAACTTGTAGCTCACTGGTAATGCCGTTGCACTGCACGTAACCCCTATGTTTGAATCCCATCATACACATTAATTTTTTCTTATTTTTATTTCAAACTTTTTGGAAGCCCAAAAGTTTACACATGCAATGCACATAAAAATGAAAAGACAGAGAAATCAAACATGGTCTAAACAGAGAGATGGACACGTGGTTCCAATCCACCGGCCTCACCCCAAAAATCGACTGACGAGATATGCTTGTGGGCCGGTGTCGACGGCACCCCGTGGCTAATAAAGCCCGAGCTTTGCACACAAGCCCTTTCCCCTACCCCTAACTCCCCTGTACTGTTTAATTGCTCAACAATAAAACAAAGACCCTTCAATTCCCCATTTATCCTTATTTTAATGTATTTTAATTCACTCTTTTAATCCCAAAACCCTAATTCCACACTATAAATACTACCTCATGCCCTAGCCCTTTACCATTCTGAAAATTCTATCCAAAATTCTCTCAAAAGTTCCTAGGTGCAAGTGGAATAGAAGAGGAGTTAGAAAGTAAGCAACTTCCGGCGAAGATCGAAGCTGATTCCGGAGCTCCCGCGGCATCCAAAAACTTTCCCCTTCTTCTTCTTCCTCTTCTTAACAAAATCAAACGGTAAGTCCCTTCTAATCTTCTTCCCTCTTCTTTCAAAATTCTTTTTTAAAACGAATATCGCTAAGTGGAGTTAATACCGATATCGATCTTCTAAACCTTAAATGCTCACTTTTTCTTACCTAATTTTCATCCATATTCTACACCGTGTTTGTAATCATATAACCAATACTTAGAACCAAATTTTAATTGAGAATATCATGCAAAGTAGCTTTAACTTAACATTTACGCTAAAAAGCCATGAACATCACATATCTCTCTTTTAGTATATTTATTATTTATACCTTTAGAAAACTTCATGGGGTAATGACCTACCCCTCACAAACACACATGGTTCCATAGCACGATAACTCTTTCTTGTAGATTTATGTTTCGAGAAAATATTACAATAAAATACCTTTTATTATAAAAACCGGGTTTCTTTTGAATTGTATTTCAACCTCCTTTGCAAATATGGCTCTACAACCCTTTTTAGGGGACCACTATTGGATGGTGTGGATTATCGCACGTCCTTGGGCTAGTAGAGCGAGATGCAGACATCCTTACGGAGCATTCGATCTCGAAAGGTTTTTAATACTGTTTTTAAGAAAAATGCATTTTATACTTTAATAAAACTTAATTTTTATAATTATATAAAATATTAAAAATACATATATTTTCAAAACATGACAAACATGCATTTTTTTAAAAGATGAGAGTTCACAAGTTTCACCAAAATACCATCAACATATCAACACATGACAAGTTTTACAATAAAATACCATAAACTATTCAAGCTAGGTATTTATCACTAAAATACCTCAAACCCTTAAAATTCACATCCATGAAAACCCTAAATAATATAAATAACTTCTCGAGATTTATTTTGAAATTATATAAAAATATTTTTCATAAAACCCCCTCGAGTTATATAAATCAATACTTAAGGACTTTAGTAAATATAGGTTTAAGCGGGATCAGCTCTCTTGAGCCTCGGGGAACCGGAGAAAGCGAGTGCTTTTCTATTTAAGGTAGAAAACTTAATGGTGTTATCAATGGTAATTATCTTGGAAAAAGACACAAATCCTGCCATCCATGTGCAGCAGTTACCAATAACTCCCGAACCTAATTCAGGATCTAAATCAATTTATAAGTGTCTGACTCAAGTCTGAGTCTAACTCATGTCTAAATCCAAACTCAAACCTGAATCTAAAACCAAACATGAATAATTTATCATGAACTTGAATCCAAACTCAAGTCAGAATCCAATTCAAATATGAACTCAAAGTCTAGCATGCATACTAGAACTTGAACCTGAATACCTGAATTCAAACACAAATATCAAACCTGAATACATGACTCGACTCGACTCGAACTATGAATACAACTTGATTGAATACATAAATACTTGATATATACATGAACTCAATCTTGCAACTTAATGTATTAATGGATTCAAGCAAGGCTGGTAATTTTAACTGTAATATAGAATACACGGGGTGCTGGTGTAGTTCATGCGTGAATCCAATAAAATCTCAGATGTCCCCCTAGATCATGAATCCATATCTACTAACACAAGCAAGCTATCATGAGGGCCGTGTTTCCTTGCTCCTGAATTACAGCCTGTAGTTTAGAATACTTCGACGATGGTCGAAGTCCCGTTACTAACATTTGATTCGGGCCCGTGGTTCCTTACCCCTAGATTATAGCCTGTTGGGTTCGAGAACACTCTTGAGATTGGTTGGCATTCACCCTTGAACTTACATTAATTAGTGTACCCAAGTAGAGACATGTTAAGACACTTACATTCACTGCATGTTCACCGTACTTACACTACACTGCCATGTTATATTTGTTTGACATGCTTATGCTATATTGTCATGCTCACCTACTTGTCATATATAGTACCATACTTGTTCATATAATATGATAGAATTGCATGCTAAATAAACTTGCCCTGTTTACACTAAACGACACACCATACTTCATAATCCATTGTTAATGATATACATTTTCTTAATCATTACACATTATATTTTACTTCATTCCTTAGGACTTACCGAGCGAAAGTTCGCTAACGGGCATTCCACCTATCTTTTGTTTCTTGGAATGTTCGTCAGATACCGTGGAGATTGAGGAGGTAGACATCTCAGAGGAGGAGCATGATCAGATCGAGACCCACGCTTAGGCCAGTCATGTTTGTCTCAGTTTATGTATGCCACCTGTTTAGACATTCCGTTCTTGTATTTTCCTTTTAGTTGATACCCTGTATTGTAAATGAATCAAGTTGAATGTAAATAAAGTTGTTGAATTTTAAAGCTCATGTTTATTCTCTTGTCCTTTTTATATTGCTTATTTTACGTTTAACGTATTTATTCCGGGAAATAACCTTCTCGAAATAAATACGTCACGGGCTTGCCACCTCATCATTTTCTTCTATTTAGAAGCAGGGCGTGACAGCAATTTCCTCAGGGATTTTTCCTTTCTCTTTGTCTTTTTTGTTCGAACCTTTGTTTGTAGGTCTGAGGTTCTTCTCATGTAGCGTGCGGTTACGTAGCTGAATATTCTCGCAGTTCTTCTCCTCCTCTTCTTTTTCGGAGGTGGAGTCTTTGAGAAGATAGCTGAGGGTTATTTCGTCCTCAGAATCTCTCTCGAAGGTAAGAACTTGGGGTTTTTCCCCTTCCGAACCGGTATCAACCATATGAAAGTTACCATTCGTTTCTTCATGAGCATCTTCCGCACTATTTTACCGTTGACGGGCTTCGCGCTTCATCCTCTTGAAGTGTTTTTGATGGGCAATGTATCGTTGTCACCATTTCTTAAAGGCACTGCATTCTTCGATGGTTTGGGTAACCCTCCGATGATATAGGCTGTAGTTTGGATGTGAATCTTCTTCCTCGAGGCATATGATGTTGGAGATAGTGCCCTCAAAGTCAATTATTGGATCGCAGGTACGTGATTGCATTGATTGAGGCAGGACCTATACCGATATGACAGTCTTGCTCGAGATGATAGTATGCTATCTGGTTTGTCTTTATCATCGTATACATGCTTTAGTTCAATATTGCATAATGATAGAGCCCATAGGATTCTGCTTGACAGCCAGCAGTATGATGGTGATCATATACGTGGGAGCTGGGGTCTATAAGCACATCCTTAAAGTGTCCCTAGTCGTGGGAGTTTCGAGACAGGGCATCGATACTCCAGAGTAGACTAGTGTATATAATCGAGACCCCGACGAGGGGCGATGGCCGGTCTCACAAGCCATTGGTGTCAGTAGGATCACCTAAGATGTATACAGGTGCTCATTAGGTTATGAGTACACCGGACAGGACTCGCTGGGAACATGCTAGTCGGTATTATACATATCGTCAGATAGCAGTTCCCTGGTGACATGTGTACAGGTTAGTTCATCGACCTGAGATTGTCATTTGTCTCGTGTGAGTTCCCACTGTGCTTTGATTTCTATCCTACCACGTCTCAAAGGAGTCGTGCAAACAGGTCTTTTTTGGGTACAGTCCCGAGCCACATGGAGGCAAGTGAGCGGATCGGCAGGGGATTTGTCTCTCCCGGTATTGGGGGTGAGATCGCGTTGTGTCTAGGAGAGCTATTACACAAAGCCCTCGGCCAAGGCAGGAGATTTACTGGTAGGTACTCCAGTAGTATCTCAGGATGTTCTGGGCCACTCTCTGACACGACTTATACCGCTAATGGGGGTCTGATGTTACCAGCCCCATAGGCAGATATGTGATACTCATAGACGAACGGACCGGACTGTATGTATATTGTCACTGTTTGGCTCAGTAGGGTTTATAGATGAGTTCGCTCGTCAGCTTCCCTTCAAATCAATACATAGGCAAACGTTACGTACAGCTCGTACGTCTGACGTGCTAGTGGTTATACCTAGTGCCAGTGTGTTGATGAGTCATTAGAGTTCCCCACAGACACTTTCCCAAGTTCGTGCGAAATGTTGTAGAGGCTGTATGGTTATATGGCAGGGTTCGGGAAATGCACGTGCGTTTTCGTACGTGTCATTTTTCGGGCAGATAATACTGGTCGACATTGGTTTAAGCCGAATCCGAGTATTTTACTGTGTAGATATAATATCTTTGTCTCAGTTGCATGTATTCGGTCGTAATACAAATGCGGGTATGTTTATACTGATACGGGGTTATCCTGAAATTCGTTTCAGGATCACTTTTGGAAGTTGCCAGTTTCCAGTTTTCTATCAGCTGTATTTAACATTTGGTTAAATACGGATTTATCTTTTCTTCTTGAGGGTGAGTCATAGGGTGAGTCATGTGTGTGGATGCTTCTAGTTGATGACTAGGATGGTGAGGTGGCTTATTGCATTAAAGGAGCATTTATGTGTTAATGACTATGTGTTATGAATCATTGTTTCATTAAATGTGTTCATACTAGGTGTTTAGATGACTCATTTCTTCATTAATGTTATGGTCACTCTCCCCCTTCCTACACTCACCTCTCCCCTCCATATAAGTGGACGGCCCCCCTCATTGCAAGAGATGATGGTTGCTTGTTAGAAAAAAGATATTGTTATTTGGTTCATGGAAATTAAAGCATACTCATTTCACATTTCCACCCGATCCAAAAGGCAACTTCATTAACCGTTCGTACATAGCTTTGGACGTAACGAGACAAAGTGTTCTACTCATTCTCTACATCATCTTGGTCGTCACTTTTAGCAAACTTGACGATCGAGTTGCATCGGTTCAGAGGCGGGAGCCCGTTTAAAGATCCGTCGACGTGGTGCCACCTGGATGAGAAGACTGGAGATTCAGGAGATCGGAGCAGCCGCAACAAAGCGTGGGATGATGGTTGAAGACCGAAGGACTCGGATCGTTCGGTATAACTCTTCTACCCACTTTGTAGTTTGTCAGTTTAGCTTTAATGGCAGATCCGGGTTGTAGTACGCGATAGCGCCCGTTGTAAAAAGTTTTTGTTCCGCATTTGGCGTCTGTTAGACGGCCGGGGCGCTACCGTGGACTTACAGTGGTATCAGAGCCTCACCATTAAGCTTTACTAATTTGTGCTAACGCATTTAAAACATCGATCGAACGGATTTTCGAAAACCGCAAATTCCAGGGTTAAAGTTTCTGTCGATTTTAAACAGTGTCTAAAAATTATTTTACATATCACAGAAAACTAAGCAGGCTTTTCTAAGCATTATGGAAAAATTTGGGCACGTGATCCTACAAGACCACTACGGATCCGCGGTCAAACCTAGGGTTTGACCGCGGAACCGCGGCGAGTTTATGGGAACAGTGCTCCAACTTTTTCCAGAGAGCTTCATTTTGGAAATTGTGGTTTTTGGCATATATCTTTTGGGCCCAGATTTTGTTACTATACAGCAGATGTTTATGGGGCCCACTATGGGATATTTGGTCGATCAAAATTTAAACGTGTTAGTATACAGTACTTACTTTATATCTCTGACCGGGAATGTCATTCGAGCGGTAAATTGCGTCTAATTGCTATATCTCTTTTAGACGGATTTGCGAACGTGACATTCGCGTTGATGTTCTGTGTTGTGCTGTAATGTTGCGGATTTTTCGTGGTGGATAGCAGGGTGCAATGATAGTGCAGTTTGGATTTATTTATACATTTGATATTGCAGGGCGAGCATCCAACATGTGGACTGCCGTCACTGCCTGTTTGTATAATATTCTTTTAGGGCACGACCGGGTTGAGGTTGATGTACCTGTTGTACATATTTTTATTTCTGTACTAGGTTTATCCCACGAAGGAGTGCACGGATAGCCGGGTTCTGGAGGGCAACGGGTTCATATCTCATGGCTTTGGAGGCATAGGGGCCTTACTCTAGAATTGGCAGACTATTCGCCGCACTCGTAGGGGGTACAAGTTGACCCAAGGAGGGGTGCTCAAGTTACCGGATTCCGTGAAGTGCCGGGTGGTCCATTCTTTTTGTTGTAGGGGGCTGCCTCGCTTCAGGTTTTGGCAGGTAACTTACCGCACCCATAGGGGTCTAGGTTTCATTGCACAGGCTATCCACACGACCAGGGGAACATCAGGTTTCAGTAGCGGCTCTGTGAAACCGGGGGATCCCAGATTATCTGTATTGTTCTGTGATGCTTATTACTTTTCTGTAATGTTGCATATTATCACACCTTGAGCGATTATTGTATATTGGTATATATACTATTAGATTTTGTATATGTTTTATACCCGCTCTAGTCCAGCCCCCGCTCTGTCGTTAGTTAAGTAACCTAATGGCTGATGACGAGACCCAGTGGCGAATGCGGATGGCATATACGTACATTTTATTTTCGTTCTTTTCTGGTGTGATTGATTGATGGGGCTGCATTGATTCTTATCAATGTAAGGATAAAACAAACCTATATTTGATGTTGTTGGAACAAATTTTAAAAGGTGTTATTACAAAGATGTTTACTTTTGTTTTGCATAGCGGTATTAAGTTAGAATATCCTGCACCTCATTCGACGAGGCAAGAGCCGAGATCCCTTCACCGGGAGTGACCCCTTGGGCAGAAGTTTGCGTCAGGGTAATAACTTCACTATAGTCGATTACAAGTTGCTTTGCATCGCGGTGTTCAGTTAGAATATCCTGCACCTCATTCCACGAGGAAAAAGCCGAGATCCCTTCACCGGGAGTAACCTCTTTAGCAAAAGGGTTTTCACTATATTTTTATAAAAAGCTATCAGGTTCCTTCAACGAGATCAAGTTCATTACGTTAAAGGTTTTTCGCCAAAAACCAGTCGTAGCCCTCCGTCATTTCTTATGGATGGTCAGTAGTATTCAAGCTATGTTTGTTGGCCCTTAGTCAAGGCATGGTGTTTGGTAGCTGCTGGGTATTCATTTGTTGCATTGATAGATGCGTTGGTTTGGGACAGTCGTATTACTTTGTTGGCCCTTAGTCAAGAGTATGTACGGGTGGGTTCAAATCAACCAGGACAATGACGGGAAGAACTTGACATGTGACTTATGATTTGTTGGCCCTTAGTCAAGGTCATAAAAGCATGAGGTAAAAATTACATCGGGAGTTTCAAAAAAACAGCAAACTTGCCAGGCATGCGCATACCTTCTAGAGTGTGATAACTTGAGTGGCTTCCATAAAATTATCATGCGATGATAGTTGGATCCCGATTCTCACTGATGAGTTGGTTTACTCTTCGGGTGATCCCGACTAAATTCCTCTTTCAGGTTTGGAGGAGAATTTGAGATTACAGTGGGAGGTTTCCTGATTAGATAAATTGATAACCATTCTGATCTAGGTTAGAGTGCACGCAGAGTGTTTCTTTTCTCTCTCTCTCTTTGGCAGCAACCATTGACCGACCCTAGACTATGACTCAGTGACCAAGTTGACCGAATCTTCTTAAAATACTGGCTTTTGAATTGTCCGAGTTGCATAATTCATTGCCGCTCCTTCTTTTACCCTTTGCATTTCTCAGAACACCCCGTATTACTACGGACATCCACTTACATTGGATAGATCCATCGTATGGTTATATACGAACTCGGAGGGACTTCTGCGAGGATGGATCCAGGTTCAGGAGAAATAGAATTGGTTTATCCAGTTTCCTTTTATCATCACCTTCTCTCAAGTTACGAGTACTCCTAGGATTAGGAGAGTACACCAATTACGCTTATTGGATAGTCTTATTCCAAACCATAGGCAGGTGCCGAAAGGTAGGGAATGAAGAAAACCAATTAGCCTAAGTAGGGTGTGCAGAAAGTAATAACTAAAGACAAAATAAAGGGATTAGAAAGAGGGCAAAGTAAATTGCGACTATTATCATTCACGACCAAACCGCGTACTTCATCGCCAGTCCTATTTCACCTTTGCTTTTTTCCCCAGTTTGGGAGAAATAGAATAAGGTATTATTCAGTTGTCTTTTATCATCACCTTCTCTCAAGTTGCGAGTACTCCTAGGATTAGGAGAGTACACCTATTATGCTTACTTGATAGTCTTCTTCCAAACCATAGGCTGGTGTCGAACTGTAGGGAAGGAAGAAAACCATTTAGCCTAACGATGGTGTACAGAAGGTAACGACTAAAGACAAATAAAGAGATTTGGAGAGATGGCAATGAAATATACGGTTAAAGTCATGAATTGGATTATGGAAGAGGCATTACTGGGAATACCAGGATACCCCTACGAAACATTTTTTTGTTTCAGTGCATTGTTAAAGGAAAACTGATTTTCCGATTAGATACTTACTCCAGGGTATGTATTTACCAGGTTTTATTCTCATATCTATATAGTTTTACAGGTCATGAGTGGGAGGAAGTTATTGGGAATTAGGCGATCATCCTCATTATATCGGAATTCGTTGTAATTGGTGATATTTGAGGAAGTCGCCTGGGTTATTACCGGCAGGCGTGTATTTGGTTTTGAGTATCCGTTGTTGTGCACCAATTTCAAAATGATATATCTGTACGTTTATTTTTAAT
The DNA here is from genome assembly GCA_030015575.1 of Agapanthus africanus. Taxonomy (NCBI): domain Eukaryota; kingdom Viridiplantae; phylum Streptophyta; class Magnoliopsida; order Asparagales; family Amaryllidaceae; genus Agapanthus; species Agapanthus africanus. The sequence continues at coordinate 332,408,204 of JASDDO010000024.1, read as the reverse complement.
AAAGTGAGATTTAACTTTTTGATATTATGTCAATGACATTTACCCATATCAGTTGGCGATTGGGTAAGGAGCATTGAACAGCGGAATGGTTCTTAACCATAAGTACAGTTTTCAACCTACGATGCACAGGTTTTGAGTTATTCGACTCAGCGGACTTATACAGAGTATTGTATGTTGTCCAGTGTCCGTCAGGACAAAGGGGTAGGTCCTCATACTATGTTCTGTTTACTTATGACTTCTCTAGTTTTTAGACAAGTGTTTCGTAGAAATACAATGTCTAAGTTTTGAGAAGTTGTGGGTATAAGAATAAAGTAGAGAACCAGGTATCGCAAGTATCGGGATTCTTCAAAAGAAATCAAAGATGTTGATTCTTGTGATTGGTATTCAAGTAATAATTTTGAGAAACTTGTTTCTCTTTCGGGTTACTCATAATTGGATGTATTCCTAAGTTGAGTAATGCTGATTAACCTATCTCCATTAAGTTGATATGCACTGGAGACAGTTGCATGGTTTGAATCTGGTTCCAATTAAATTAGTGCCTCTATTTCTATATTATATATATAATGGTTCATATCTTAACGATGTTAAGATACGGGGAGTTGTCCAGCTTATGCTTAAAACCAGACACTGGATAACTCATGGCACGTTTCTGTAATGGCAGTTTGTGGGTTGAACCTGGCTTTGACGAGGGTTGATTTTCTACCATCTAGAAGATCAATAGTTATATTGTTCTTGACTCGCCACAATTTTAGTAAAATGGATTTTTTCAGAAAACAGCAGTGGGAGTATGGTAGAACTAGAAGAGATTCTAGAACCGCAAACGATTACGGAAAATTTAATAGGACCTATATATTCAATCGGGTTTGACATTCCAATAGCCGCTCCGCAGATATGGTGGGAAACCTTAGACACCCGAGAGGTATTCCGGTAGCCTCAAGGACGGTGATAGGGAGGTTCTTGTTTACCCAGACTTGACACTACTGTTGTTCCAGACTATGAGACCCGGCAAGAGGATAAGTATAAGCGTCGTTCTAAACTAGCTTTAGAAGTGTACATATATATTATTCTGCCAGAGGGTTGTCGTAGTCAGTGGGAGCAGCGGAAGCATAGTGGGTAAGTTGCTTATGTCTATTTATAGGCTTGAGCAAATATAGCGGAGATAGATCATCTAATTTTGATGTGACAGTCATGGATTTGACTTCATGAGAATAGGGGATGGATCTGTTAAGAAGGTAGTAGAGTGTGATGTCCTGGTATTTGGATGACATACACTGGGTAGGGAGTAAAATTCCTGTTACGATCGGTTGTACTGTGGTCGTCACACAGTTGTTTCTCCAGAAAGGATATGGATATAATATCTGACATTCCGGTTACTAGATCTATGGTTTTAGATCTAGATTTGGGTAGTTTCCCAATATGGGTACTGTTTACCCCAATCGGAGCAAAGCTCTGATCAAATTCCGAGGTGGAAGATGAAGCAACCCCCAAAATCAGAAGCAACGCTTTGCTTTGAAAATTTAAACTTCAATAAATGAAGCAGCGCTTCAGATCCTTTGTGCTGCGCACAACGCGCCACGTGCCTGGCGTAGATGCATTCGCGCGACGTCCAAAAAGGCGCGCTCAATCAGAGCAAAGCTCTGTTAAAGGGAGTAACGCTTCAGCTACACGAGCGGTGCGCTACGCGACGCGTGTCAGCACAGACGCGCTTGCGCAGTTGCGTTGCGCGTTGCGCTGCGTGACACGTGTCAGCGCAGTTGCGCTGCATGACACGTGTCAGCGCAGATGCGCTAGCGCAGATGAACCGTTTCGTAGAAGGGAAAAGGTTAAGTGTTAAAAGCAATTTACCCTTGCGAAATTACATGCATTTGATAATAACAAATTAAAATTATACGATGCATAAGCGCAACAGAGAAATGAAATAAAAGAACCCTTAACAGATAATGAAATACTTGATTAAAAAAGAAAAATACTTATTCATTATTGCCATTTATTACATTTAAAAAAGATCACCGAATACGGGATCGGAAAGACAGGGATTCACAAAAAGAAAAAGGAGATTATTCAGTTCTTTCTCCGTCTTCTCCATCATGTCGAAACGGCGATCCTCCCGAGGGGTAGCCATCCAACGGTCGACGCCGTACTCCTGGGAAAAAGTGGCGATGACAACCCGACGAGCCCGTATCTGGTTCAGCAAGTGGAGAGAGCAGTCCCTCAAGGCTTTGGTGATCAAGTGCGCTTCAAGAAAGCACTCAATATTGTCCTCGGCGGTATCCAGCATTGCCGAGGACATCTCTGCTGGAGGAAGGAGAATGTCGGCGAGCACCGAGGCAAGGATCATCCGAAGCCAAATGGAATTCGGAGGAAAAGGATACCCCACACGAGTCAAAAGCTCGGGCAGTGCAGCATCGTACTGCTCGTCCGAGAGAGAAGGGTCCACTAGGCGCGCAGCAAAATGGGGAACAATGTCCCGAATCGGCACTTCCCATGGCTGTCGGCGGGCAAGAGGACGGTTGCAAGCCATGATCGAAGAAGTTCTCGGAAGATGAGAAAAGAAAAGGTTCAGCCTTGACTTATATATATAGAGACCCAAGTGCAGAAAATCCTGTGCACAATGAAATCATTTCCACGGCCCGGGAAATCAGAATTTTTGAAAATACAAGTTTGACTTTAAAAAAAAGGAGATGAAAAGATATCTCAGGCGAAGCGAAGCTTCCGATTTTCCCGAAAATCTAAGATTTAATTTTGAAGTAACGCTTCAAATTCCGGGCGCAACGCGCCACGTGTTAGGCACAGATGCATCAGCGCAGCACCCAAGGCAGCGCACCCAATCAGAGCAAAGCTCTGTGTTAAATGAAGCAACGCTTCAGATCTTCTGCGCTGAGCGCAGGGCGACAGATGCGCTAGCGCGGTTGCGCAAGCACTGTGCTGCGCGACACGTGTCAGTGCAGTTGCGCTGCGTTGTGCGCTGCACGACACGTGTCAGCGCAGATGCGCAAGCGCAGTTGCGCTGCGCTGTGCGCTGCGTGACACGTGTCATGCGCTGGGGCATTTGCGCCAAACAGAATTAAAATTCTAAAGAAATCTTTTCTGTTCTTGTTAAAACAAGATGATTTTCTTCTGTAAAACAGAAGCCCTTGGATCAAAAATCCAACGGTGAGGGAGATTCCCCAAATCACTCACAGAAAGATCTCCTTAACAAATTTAACTAATCTATGTGCACTATAAAAAGGACCCTAGGCCTCAATTCAAAGGCATCAACATTTTCTAAAAAAAAGAGAGAAAGAGAACTCCGAAGAACTCCTCAGGAACAAAAAAAGGTAAAAAAACTTTTAGAAAAAGAGAAAGTTCTCTTATGAACAAATCATAGATCTAAAAACAAGATCAATGATCTTTAATAAAAAAATAATAAAATAAAATAGTGCTTTGCACTTTTTATGAACCTTTGGTTCTTTGAGATAAGAAAAACAAGAAAAACTTATTTTTCTTTGATCTAAATTAGATCAAGAAATCAAATAGTGATTTGCACTTCTGTTCTTGAATCTAAAAGATTCTTAGTGCTTTGGACTTGCAAACCGCGCTGTTGCGCTCTTGAGAGAGCGCCACGTGTCAGCATCTGAACCACTTGCGCTATGCGCTTTGAGATAGGGCTTTGCTCTCTGTAATTGGCGCAACTCACCAGAGTGCGCCACGTGTCAACAGCGCAAGCGCACGCACTAGCATAGCGCACTAGCACAGCGCACTACGCTTGCGCGGCACGTGTCAACACTACAAGCGCTTGCGCTCTCTGATTGGCGCAAAGCGCCTGATAAATGCAATGCATTTCCTAAAAGGGCCAGGCCCAAATCAAAAAGACCAAGCAGGCCAAAATAAATTTCAAAGCAATAAAAGGGCAGAGCCCAAATAAAATTGATGCTCTGCATCATTTATAAAGGGCAGAGCCCAAAACAAATTGATGCTCTGCATCCTTTCTGTGCAAAGCCCAAATAAAAATAAAAAGAAATGCAATGCAAAAGCAAATAAAATGTTGAACATTTTCAACTGGACTTAGCCCAATTTTGGCCGTAAGTCCTTAAATTAGATTGACTGAGCAAGATTGCTCTCTTAAATCAATTTACCTCCGGTTCGAGGGTACATCTCCGAACTCCTCTGACACCTGTCGTTGTAATCCTTCAACGACGTCAGAGAGGTGACGGGTCCCGATGACCACACACGTATATGGACTGCGGGGTCCTTAAACTCATAGACCGAAATGTCCTTAAACTAATATTGGACCGAAACGTCCTTAAACTAATATTGGACCGAAATGTCCTTAAACTAATATCGGACCGAAACGTTCCTAAACTAATGATGGACCACTACGTCCCTAAACTGGCGATGGACCACCACGTCCCTAAACTGGAGCATGGACCGCAACGTCCCTAAACTACCTATGGACCACTACGTCCCTAAACTGGAACAATATAGCCTCCAAATGCTCTTTTACCGGATCTAAACGATCCCGTTTAAGTCGATCTTAGCCCCAAACATGGATAACGTATCCTTAAAACATTCAAATGGACTATAAAACTCCAAATCAACTCTGGTTCAAGGGTACATCTCTGAACTCCTCCGACACCTATCATTGTAATCCTTCAACGACGTCAGAGAGGTGATGAGTCCCGACGGCCATATATTAAATGGATCACCACGTCAAGTTGATCTTAGTCCAAAACAAGACTAACGTATCCTTGACGAACGTTTAAGTCGATCTTAGTCTCAATACGACTAACGTATCCTTAAACTAAAAACACCAAACCCAAATCTAACTAGATACGGATTTGGACTAATCCACGTCCTACGGGCGACGGCATTACTCAGTCTCAGTATACAATCCACGGGCAACCACAAACAAAACAAACACACACGACACGAAGTGAAATTCTGGAGAAGGAGAAAGTTGTTACCGCAATGCGGTAGCGTAATTAACTGCAGGGGCTTGCGCCTGCAGGGAAGAACGTCCCCACAATCAAAAACCCCTCAAACGAGGGGGAATCTGACGAAGTCTGCTACATCGGCCGCATCCGTCTAAACCTCCGATACACGGTGCCATAAATCAACTTGGCATCTTCGGAGAGGTGGACGGATAAAACCAAATAGCATCTGCCCCGAATCCCAGCGTCAGGACATCGCGGTCCTGTGAGCCGCCATTCGGAGGGGAACAGATTCTGGCACGCCCGGTGGGACCTTTTCCTCTTTTCACTCCACACTTCGTGTGTCGTCTTCGCGAACCAATCGCGGTTTGTTAAATGGTTGCCTTCGGATTTCAAGTTACTAAGATTTGGTCTCTTGCCTGGCACAGAACTCAAGATTCAATGGCCTCTAACTCCACCAACTGCTCGAACTGCCATTGCAATGGACGCTCCACCTCCCCCGGAAATATAGCATATGGGCCCCAAGCGGCTTCCTTCCTCACTCTGCCTATAGAACAGGTGACCCAAGCCACCACTGGCCTGTTCTTCGGGACCATGATCCCACCTACAAGCTCCTCTATGCCGATACCTGCACCGGAGGTGAACAAGAAGTCGGTCTTCGACCGACTCACTGCCACGACGGTCCCTGTCAACGGGTCACCCACTGCCAAACTAATAGCTTCGGTTTTCACCAGGCTGGATCAGAACTTTAAATTGGCTATCCTAAGGAAGGCAATGACTACTGCTCCAGAAGTTGTTAAGGTGGCTTCCCCTGTCAAAGAGTCATTCTTTTCAAGACTGACGATTCCTACTCCTGTCCCTGCTCGAGGATCCATCTTCGACGGGTTGAATATCACCCCTCAAAGGGAAACCTCAGTCTTTAAGAGGTTAACAGCGACGGCGCCCCATTCAGACAGGGGGCAAAAAGAAGCTATCTCTATCTCTGAGCCAGTCCTAACGACTCGTCGTGCTCGACGTCGCCATTGGCAACGAGTGAGGAAGGCAGGGGGCAACTCCCCCTCATGGCTAACTCCACCAGCTCCAGTGGTGGAAGTCAACGCTGCTGCTCCAACTGGGAACAGCTTCGAACTGCTGAGGAGGGTACGGAAGAACTCTCCAACCGCTACACTAAAAAGATCTCTTCCGCCCGCGAAGAGAGTTCCGGAAACGAAGTAAGAACAACCCCCTCAACGGCTGTCCTCAAAAGTTTATAAAGTTTGGCGGAGGGTTCAAGACTCTGTGATCAACCCAGATCACTCTCGTCAACGAAATAAGACGAAGGTGCAAAAAGGAAAAGACCGTTCTATTGAACAGCAAGGGATAACAATCGCTAGGGTGCCCACTGCAACGGCCCCTTCAACTTCAACGGCCCACAAAAGAAGAAGGCCGGAGAAAACCCCCGCGTCGGCGACAGATATCAGAGGTGATAAACCCAAACGCCCTAAGTCAGGGGACATGATAGTTCATACCGTCTACGTGGCATCTGGTAAAGAAGATAGCCGCATATCTACGGGTCATCGACCGCTCACCCGATCAGTGACCAAGGCACAGGAGCAACAGCAAAAGCTCCAAGAAATGATGAATGCTATGGCTGCACTTACCGGACCAAAAGAAAGCCCTGAAATGTCCTCGGATGAACGTCAGGAGGAAGAAACCGACGCTGAATTCCTTCGTCGGATATTGGAGAAGAAGGACAAAGAGGCTGCTGAACAAGCGGCCAACATACAGCGTATGGGCCTCCTCTTCTAAGACATGATAGGGATGATGATACAACAAGATCCTCCGGATGAAGAGCCCCCGATCGTCCTTGGAGACGATAAAGGAGAGACATCAAATCCTCCACCAGCTCTATCGACAGCTAAAGAGGGTACAATCTCCAAAGCTGATTTGGATGAGTACATCGCCCAGCAAATACGGGTTCATCATGCGACCGAAGCGGCCGGTCAAGTCGTAAAAACGGTGCGGCCATATCCAAGTTGGTACGATCAAATCAAGTACCCACCCGGTTACACAATTCCCAAGTTCCATGTCTACAAAGGGACGGGCAATCCTCTTCAGCATGTTGCCCAGTTCAGGGCACTCTGCAGCAACACCGGCGGTGATGACAAGCCGTTGCTTCGCCAGTTTGTTGGAAGCTTATCAGATACGGCGTTCGAATGGTACTCTGAGCTCCCGAACAACTCTATTAAAACCTTCGCGGAGATGGAGCTGTTGTTTACTCAGCGTTTTGCAAGCGCCAGTGAACGTACCCCGATGACGGCACTGATTAACGCCAGGATAAAACCCGGGGAGACGTGGGTTCAGTACGCTATACGATGGCGGAACATGTGGTCGAAGTGTGAGCAGCGCATTGAAGAAGCTCCCACGGTGGGTATGTTTGTGGGAACCCTTGATCCGCAAGCGACCATCTCACAATTTATGATGTTTTTCAAGCCAACTACCTTCCAGGCCTTGATTGACAAACTAGCGCAAATGGATCAAATGGGCCATAAACCCCCTCTTCCAAGGCCGGACTCCCGAAATGACAAAGGGAAGGGAAAAGCGATCGTCGTCGCTAATGCTCAACAACAACCGAGCGACTCGAAGCCGGTTGCTCGTCAAAATAATATGCCCCCGTACGTACCCCTTGAGGATAGGATGGGACGTCCTTATTCCTTTCCCCGCGATAAAACGAGGAGGTTATTCGAGCTGGCGTTGCGCAACAGACTCATAAATCTGCCGGATCCAAAACGTCCGTTGCAACCAAGTGACGTCAACGAGCTCAACTACTGTCCTTATCATCGAGTACAAGGCCATCCGATCGAAGATTTGTCACACCCCGCTTCCCAAAATACGGAAACGAGGGATGACTAGGCCAGCCATGCTCCTACGGTCAAGGAATCATCCCGCCGTAGTCACACTTCGGCTTCTAGCATTATATGGTAATCAGTAAATAAAGCACAGTATTAAAGGAATCACATCACTAATTTATTACATTAAAATTCCATTATTCACAAATTACAGATAACAAGAGCAATTACTAACCAAGTTCAATCTCACGATCACTTTTATGGAAAGCAGTAAATGAAGAAGGTACACCAAACTATATCTCCGTGAACTCAAAGGGTAGATCCGTCTCCTGTGCTGGTCCTCCCGCGGAATCTGAGAATGTATACTCAGGTCGTCAGAGCGACACAATAACAATATTATTATAATAAAATGAAACAGGTGTATGAGGTAACACTGGTGTAGGAACAATGCAAGTAATCTCTATGTCACTATATGATGCAGAATATGTTATGTGTCCCTATCGGTCTCTAGGTCATGTTTGAAATCACATAGTGGAAGGAGGATCATGTTTAATAGGAGTCCCGTACATACCCGAGACAACGGCCCACATGCCCGGGACATAACCCTGTCAGCCGGATCGCTAGATCCTACCCTACACGTATTAGTATCACGGTTCGAATGATCATCCTCTAAACACGGTTCCGCTAAATACGATACTCTTTCCACTTTGATTTCCCCTTTTTCCCCAGGTTTACACTATTTACGATAATGATCTAGTTGTGTACAAGTATACCAATGGCACGGTTTTATCACTGTTCATTGTATCAATCACTGTCACGAATATTCACTTTCCATTGGTGTACTCGTCACTCCTAACTCAACATCTATCACGCACGATAATGCAATGTTCTCACGCACTAACACTGAGTATATGGCAAGGGTATGATATATGTATGTATGCTACCAATAAGCTATGTATGTTATGAATCAACATGCATGTCATTGACTAAAATAAATTGTATAAATTAATATGTTAAGAATTCAGCAAAATGATACAAGTAAGATAAATAGAACACTCAGTCAGCAATTCATCAAAATTTGTTTCAGTTCAATCGGGATTCCGGTTTTCAAGATATAGCCGTTTCATTTTAAGTGCTCGCGGCTGGAAATTCAGTTTCAGAACTGAACGTCCGTTTCGCGGAACGAATTGCACCCAATTGGGCTCAGAATTTAGCGATGTTACAGTTGAATGAAATCTAGGGTTTTCTATAAAGTATTCAATGTAATATACAGATCCTCAATCGCATTTGTATGTTGAAAGTTATACGTAGTTTAACCTCAGTGTGTCATTTCAGAACCTGTTCTGGACAGATATACGTTCTGCCCTTTTATTTGCAGTTTAAAATAGCAAATGGCAGTGAAACGAAATGGAACCACTTGTTTTGTTTAACTAACAGAAATATATTTATTCTAATGCAGGGTTCCGTAACATACGACTTCATAAAACACAGTGACGCAGGTCTTTGGACAGAACACAATAATCAGAAACGCTCTGGACTGCAGTCCAGAGTCGCATTCCGATCCAATTATCATCACGGTTACAGAATAGAAATCATTAAAATTCTACATAGGGTTAAAGTTCGTCGAGTCGGCTTCGATTTAAGCCCTGGAACATATCGTTCCAGTATGTATATAATTTATGGTGATTTTATTCGTTTTCAGGTACGAGAAAATTCTAGTTTTAACGGCATATTTGGGGGTATCAATTTTTGTCACTAATGATCGTATTTTCCGGCGAGATTCATACACGATATTTATCATCTAATGGGCCAACGGAAATTTTCAGTTTCCGTCAAGATAAACAATCATTTCCATGAGAGACTAGCATCGAACACCTAGGTCATGATACATATCGGTAATCGGTACGTTTATAAACTACATGTTCTAGGTTTGTAACACAACTATATTAGCATGAAGCAAGTAAACACTTGCCTGGAAAATGTCTCGGGGTCGCACGGCAGCAACGATGTCGTGAACACGCGATGTACGCCGTAAAACGAATTGCGCGAGTTTGGCTCGCGATGCGGATTTTGCGTCGGAGTTCCCGGAGTCGTCTCGCGCTCGCTGGAAGTATAGAGTAGGCTCTGTGGATCTCTTGAGTAGTGCTGAGATTGACGATGGTCGGCGGCGGTGCTCCGGCGAAGTGCAACAGTGAAGTGTTTAGAAATGGGTTTTTGAGATTTGAAGAGAAAGAGAGGTTTATGCAGTGGGCTAGGGGATTACTGTGATGGTGGTGATGCTGAGGGGGTCGTAAGGAGATCGGCGACGAGGTGGGGAGTTCGCCGGCGTCGAGGGGTGCAAGGTGGTGGTCGGCTCGGTTGCACTGGGTTGGTGTGCAGGGGAGTGGGTGTGAAGGGGAGCTCAAGTTGATGGAGGTGTTGAGTTCGAGTGAGGTGGCTGAGCTGTTGGGGTGAAGGTGATGAAGGAGGGGTCGGAAGAGGTTCGTCGTCGTCGTTGTCGAGGGGAGCGTCTGAAGTGTAGTGGGTGCTCGAGTTTGGGGGATCGGTGAATGTAGAGAGAGATGAGGAGTGAGTTGGAGACGAGGGCTTGAGGAAGGGAACGAGTTTGAAATCATGGGGGTAACGGCAGGAGCGGGGGCGTGGGCGTGGGCGTGAGGCGCGGCGGAGGAAAATGGGATCGCGCGTGAGTTATGAGAGGTTGCCGTTGGAGAAAATTTGAAGAAGATGAATAGGGGTAGCGGGTCGGGTCTGAAGCGGAGGCAGGCCGAATGGAGAACGGGCCGGGCTCGCAAAAGAAAAGAAAATTAATTCCCTTAAAATGAAGTGGGCTGAGGAAGGAGATTGGGCCGAAGGATTTTATTTATAAAAGGATTTATTTAAAATCCAAGTGGGCTGGGGAAAAATAGTGAGGGGCCGGCTAGGGTTTTTAATTTAGGGATTTATTTTAAAAAAGTTTTGAATGGCTGAGGGTATTTTGTAAAAAGGGTTTGGGGTTTAATTTAGAAAATAATTCTAGGGTTTTGATTAAGCTAAATCTTGAATCTCGAGTAACCAATTACCCACAAAAATACGGGGAAAAACAGGAGACATACGGGATTTGGAAAGTACAGGAAAATTTTATAGATGGAAAATGGGGATTTACATTCATACCCCCCTTAACCAAAATTTCATTCTCGAAATTTAACAAGGATACAATAAAACAAAAGTACCAAACAAAGAGATGTGGATAACGATCACGGATATCTTCCTCCCGCTCCCAGGTGGATTCTCCTGGGGAACGACCGCCCCAAGTCACTCGGACTAACGGAATAAGCTTATTCTTCAGCACTTTCTCTCTGCGGTCGAGAATTGTAGTGGGTTGCTCCTCGTATGACAGATCGGTTCCCAAAACCAGCTCCGAATGGTCCAGGACATGGCTCTCATCCCGAACATAACGCCGTAACTGTGACGCGTGGAAGGTATTGTGCACACCAGCTAGCGATGGAGACAAGGCGAGTCGATAGGCCACCTCTCCCACTCGATCTAGCACCTCAAAAGGTCCGATAAAACGGGGACTAAGCTTTCCCCGACCTCCAAACCTGATAACTCCACGAGTAGGGAAATCTTCAAGAACACGTGATCTCTGACTTCGAACTCAAGTGCCCTTCTGCTAGTATCTGCCCAACTCTTCTGTCGATCCTGAGTCGTCTTAATACGCTGTCTGATCATTTGGACTTTGTCGACTGTCTGAACAATGAGTTCGGGGCCCAGTAGTCTTCGTTCTCCCACATCATCCCAACATACTGGGGATCGACACTTCCGCCCGTATAGTGCTTCAAAAGGAGCCATCTGAATACTAGCCTGATAACTATTGTTATAAGAAACTCGACTAGATGCAGATGGTCCTCCCAGGAACCCTGAAAGTCCAACATACAAGCTCTCAACATATCCTCGAGCGTCTGAATCGTACGCTCGGATTGTCCATCCGTCTGTGGGTGATAAGCTGTGCTGAATTTAAGGTGGGTTTCCAAACTCTCCTGTAAGCTCTTCCAAAAGTGCGACAAGAATCTCGTGTCCCGGTCTGACACAATGCTGACTGGAACACCGTGAAGTCGCACAATCTCCTGCATATATCTTTCTGCCAGTGATTCTGTCGACTGTCCCACTCAGAAAGGTAGGAAGTGTGCAGCTTTTGTGAGGCGATCGACGATAACCCAAATAGCGTTATTGCCTATAGGGCTCCGTGGTAAGGCCGTCATAAAATCCATAGTAATGTGCTCCCACTTCCATTCAGGTATCGGCAATGGTTGTAACAATCCTGCTGTCCTCTGATGTTCCGCCTTCACCTGCTGACATACCAAGCACCTGGATACGAACCTCGCAATTTCCCGCTTTATTCCGTTCCACCAAAAGTGCTGCTTTAGGTCATGATGCATTTTTGTACCTCCTGGATGCACAGAATAAGCTGAACTGTGTGCTTCGGCCAAAACTTCTTCTCGAACATCTCCTTTAGGTACGCAGATACTGCTACCGAATCTCAGAGAGACGTCTTCATGTATAATCAAATCCGTTATCTGTCCAGCTTCCACTTGCTCTCTGAACTTTTGCAATCGGGGATCATCCGCTTGTGCAATCTTGATGCGATCCACCAGGGAAGATTGCACCTATAGTTGCCAAAATTGACTGAGTGCGTTCAGCGTAACGACTTCAAGTTCAAGTTTCTGAAAATCCTCAACAATGCTCCTTTGATCGGTCAACATCATGACCGCTGGTTTGCGACTGAGAGCATCTGAAACAACATTTACCTTCCCCGGGTGACACTGAAGGTCCAAGTCATAATCCGCCATCAGCTCTAGCCATCGGCGTTGCCTCATGTTTAGTTCCTTCTGAGTGAAAACATATTTCAAACTTTTATGATCCGTGTATACCTCCACTTTCTTACCCAATAGATAGTGCCTCCAAATCTTCAATGCGAAGACTACTGCCGCTAACTCCAAGTCATGTGTAGGGTAGTTCTTCTCGTAGTTTCTCAGTTGTCGAGAGGCGTAAGCAACCACTCGTCCGTGCTGCATTAGGACACAGCCTAATCCCTTCCCTGAGGCATCACTGTGTATCACCAAACCATCGGAATCATCTGGTACTGTAAGAATAGGCGCCGTGGTTAACTTCTGCTTTAGTGTGTTGAATGCCTGAGTGCACTCCTCTGTCCATGTAAACGGCACGTCCTTCCGTGTCAGCCTCGTCAATGGTTCCACGATCCTTGAGAAATCTTGGATGAATCTCCGATAATAACCTGCCAATCCCAGAAAAGTCCTGATCTCTGCTACCGATTTCGGCGTCGGTCAATCTCTGACAAATTCTATCTTTGCCGAGTCCACCGAGATGCCTTCGCCCGAAACGATATGTCCCAAAAACTGAACCTTGTCAAGCCAGAATTCACACTTGCTTAGTTTCGCGTACAGCTTCTCTTCCCGAAGAATTTGTAGTACCGTGCGCAAATGTTCAGCGTGCTCTTCCCGAGTCTTCGAGTAGACAAGTATGTCGTCGATAAACACAACGAAAAACGTGTCCAGGTACTTTGCGAACACTCTGTTCATCAAGTCCATGAATATTGCTGAGGCATTGGTAACACCGAACGACATCACAAGAAACTCGTAGTGTCCGTATCGGGTCCTGAAAGCCGTCTTGCATACATCCTCGGCTGCTACTCTGATCTGATGATATCCAGAACGAAGGTCCAACTTCGAGAATACCTCGGCTCCACTTAGCTGATCGAATAGGTCGTCAATATGCGGTATTGGATACTTGTTCTTTATTGTGACCTTGTTCAGCTCCCAATAATCTATACACATTCGCAGCGATCCATCCTTCTTCTTTACTAACAGAACTGGTGCACCCCACGGTGAAGCGCTTGGCCGAATAAATCCCTTCTCCAGTAGTTCTTCACCCTGCTTCTTCAACTCCGCCAACTCAACTGGTGCCATTCTATATGGGGCTCTGGATACTGGGGCTGTGCCTGGAGTCAAGTCGATTGAGAATTCCAAAATTCGAGGAGGTGGTAGACATGGTAGATCTTCAGGAAATACATCCAGAAAGTCCCGAACAATTACTGGAACTGGGCTCTTATCAATCTCCATAGCTGACAGTTCCTTGGGCTTGGCTCTATACTTAGCTGGCTCCAAAGATTCACTTCCGCCCTCGAAAATAAACTCCGGGTGATTGGGGATGCAGAAGATCACCTTCTTTGCACGACAATCGATAACTGCATGGAAAGTGCTCATCCAATCCATCCCGAGAATTGCGTCGTAACTGCCTGTCCCGATCAGAAGGAAATTCGCATAGAATTCCCTGCTACACACTACAACTGGGCATAGTCTACATTCTTGACTAGATATAATAATGCCATTACCCGTATGAATTTCCCATCTCTTGGTTAGTGGTTCATGTGGTATTGAGTGTGTATTAGTGAAATGCTCAGACAAGAAACAATGCGATGCTCCCGAATCAAATAGTACTCTAGCTGGCAAGGAATGTACGAGTAGAGTACCTGTAACCACGTCTCCTGACGCCTCTGCCTTCTCGGCGGTCAAGGTGAAAGCCCGTCCCTGACCGCGACCTGTAAATGGTTGTCTCTGCTCCTGCGGCCTCTGCTGTGGCGGTCCAGAACCTCCCTGTATCTCTGCTCGCTCAGGGCAATTGTTAATCCGGTGCTGACTGGAACCGCAAATCAAACACTGTCCCTTGGCACGGCGACAGTCCTTCTGGGTATGCCCTCCTCTACCGCAATAGCCGCAAGTTACGCCCTGTCTCTGGGGGCGATGCTGTGGTACGAACGGGCGCTTCATTTGTGTCGTTCCTGCTCTGTGAACCAGTATGGCTCCTCGAGAAGGCGTGTGGGTACGTGCTGGAACGACTGGGGGTCTTCTGAACTTGTTAATCAATTGCTCCTGAACTCTCGCCGCGTTGAGTACCTGTGCGAAAGTCTGCAAATCCAAAGATGCAATCAACTGCTGCAACTCGAAATCTAACCCCTGAAGGAAGCGTCTAGCCCTGGTGGCCTCTGATTTGACCATGTATGGAGCAAAACGGCTCAGACGGTTGAACTCTGCCGCATATACGTCCACTGGGCGTCCATTCTGCTTCAAAAGAATAAACCTTTCCTCCATTTCTGTCTTGGCTGTGGGAGGAAAATAATGATCTAAGAAGCACTCCTTAAACTTGCTCCATTCAATCGGCTCGTCAAGTCTGCTTTCTTCCACCGACCACCATGTACGGGCTTCGTCTTCAAATTGAATCTTTATCACGTCCACTCTGTCTTCCTCTGGAACCCTGGCGGATGTCAATAAATTCTCCATGTTTACCAGCCATTGCTCAGCCTCAAGGGGTTCATCTAGCCCTGTGAATGCAGCTGGGTGTAACCGTCGGAAGTCTGATACGGTACCAGCCCTAGCCTGATAAGCTGGTGGAGTAGCGCCCTCGGGGGCGGTAATGAGTGCGGAGGGTCCTCCTGCGGCGGTAATCGCCCTGAGTCCCTCATTAAGCAAATCTGTCTTCCTCTCCTGAGCTTTCGCGAGAGTGGTCAGTGCACTGAGTATTCTTTCCGTGCGGTCCTGAGAGCTGGAGTCCGAAGAGGGGTCGTTCGGAGACGTCATATCAGTGGAAGATTCAAAAGGATAGGATCGGATTCAAGGATGAAAATTAAGAGTAGTGAAACAAGAATAACGTAATACAGTATAGTTAATGTTATTCCTTGATACTAAACACAGGCTCTGATACTAACTAAACCATGTCACGCCCCGCTTCCCAAAATACGGAAACGAGGGATGACTAGGCCAGCCATGCTCCTACAGTCAAGGAATCATCCCGCCGTAGTCACACTTCGGCTTCTAGCATTACATGGTAATCAGTAACTAAAGCACAGT
This sequence comes from Agapanthus africanus, assembly GCA_030015575.1. Taxonomy (NCBI): domain Eukaryota; kingdom Viridiplantae; phylum Streptophyta; class Magnoliopsida; order Asparagales; family Amaryllidaceae; genus Agapanthus; species Agapanthus africanus. The sequence continues at coordinate 332,392,565 of JASDDO010000024.1, read as the reverse complement.
ATTAAAGGAATCACATCACTAATTTATTACATTAAAATTCCATTATTCACAAATTACAGATAACAAGAGCAATTACTAACCAAGTTCAATCTCACGATCACTTTTATGGAAAGCAGTAAATGAAGAAGGTACACCAAACTATATCTCCGTGAACTCAAAGGGTAGATCCGTCTCCTGTGCTGGTCCTCCCGCGGAATCTGAGCATGCATACTCAGGTCGTCAGAGCGACACAATAACAATATTATTATAATAAAATAAAACAGGTATATGAGGTAACACTGGTGTAGGAACAATGCAAGTAATCTCTATGTCACTATATGATGCAGAATATGTTATGTGTCCCTATCGGTCTCTAGGTCATGTTTGAAATCACATAGTGGAAGGAGGATCATGTTTAACAGGAGTCTCGTACATACCCGAGACAACGACCCATATGCCCGGGACATAACCCTGTCAGCCGGATCGCTAGATCATACCCTACACGTATTAGTATCATGGTTCGAATGATCATCCTGTAAATACGGTCCCGCTAAATACGATACTCTTTCCATTTTGATTTCCCCTTTTTCCCCAGGTTTACACTATTTACGATATTGATCTAGTTGTGTACAAGTATACCAATGGCACGGTTTTATCACTGTTCACTGTATCAATCACTGCCACGAATATTCACTTTCCATTGGTGTACTCATCACTCCTAACTCAACATCTATCACGCACGATAATGCAATGTCCTCACGCACTAACACTGAGTATATGGCAAGGGTATGATATATGTATGTATGCTACCAATAAGCTATGTATGTTATGAATCAACATGCATGTCATTGACTAAAATAAATTTTATAAATTAATATGTTAAGAATTCAGCAAAATGATACAATTAAGATAAATAGAACACTCAGTCAGCAATTCATCAAAATTTGTTTCAGTTCAATCGGGATTCCGGTTTTCAAGATATAGCCGTTTCATTTTAAGTGCCCGCGGCTGGAAATTCAGTTTCAGAACTGAACGTCCGTTTCGCGGCACGAATTGTACCCAATTGGGGTCAAAATTTAGCGATGTTGCAGTTGAATGAAATCTAGGGTTTTCCATAAAGTATTCAACGCAATAAATGGATCCTCAATCGCATCTGTACGTTGAAAGTTATACGTAGTTTAATCTCAGTGTGTCATTTCAGAACCTGTTCTGGACAGATATACGTTCTGCCCTTTTATTTGCAGTTTAAAATAGAAAATGGCAGTGAAACGGAATGGAACCACTTGTTTTGTTTAACTAACAGAAATATATTTAATCTACTGCAGGGTTCCGTAACATACGACTTCAGAAAACACAGTGACGCAGGTCTTTGGACAGAACACAATAATCTGAAACGCTCTGGACTGCAGTCCAGAGTCGCATTCCGATCCAATTATCATCATGGTTACAGAATAGAAATCATTAAAATTCTACATAGGGTTAAAGTTCGTCGAGTTGGCTTCGATTTAAGCCCTCGAACATATCGTTCCGGTATGTATATAATTTATGGTGATTTTATTCGTTTTCAGGTATGAGAAAATTCTAGTTTTAACGGCATATTTGGGGGTATCAATTTTTGTCACTAATGATCGTATTTTCCGGCGAGATTCACACACGATATTTATCATCTAATGGGCCAACGGAAATTTTCAGTTTCCGTCAAGATAAATAATTATTTCCATGAGAGACTAGCATCGAACACCTAGGTCATGATACATATCGGTAATCGGTACGTTTATAAACTACATGTTCTAGGTTTGTAACACAACTATATTAGCATGAAGCAAGTAAACACTTGCCTGGAAAATGTCTCTGGGTCGCACGGCAGCAACGATGTCGTGAACGCGCGATGTACGCCGTAAAACGAATTGCGCGAGTTTGGCTCGCGATGCGGATTTTGCGTCGGAGTTCCCGGAGTCGTCTCGCGCTCGCTGGAAGTATAGAGTAGGCTCTGTGGATCTCTTGAGTAGTGCTGAGATTGACGATGGTCGGCGGCGGTGCTCCGGCGAAGCGCAACAGTGAAGTGTTTAGAAATGGGTTTTTGAGATTTGAAGAGAAAGAGAGGTTTATGCAGTGGGCTAGGGGATTACTGTGATGGTGGTGATGCTGAGGGGGTCGTAAGGAGATCGGCGACGAGGTGGGGATTTCACCGGCGTCGAGGGGTGCAAGGTGGTGGTCGGCTCGGTTGCACTGGGTTGGTGTGCAGGGGAGTGGGTGTGAAGGGGAGCTCAAGTTGATGGAGGTGTGGAGTTCGAGTGAGGTGGCTGAGCTGTTGGGGTGAAGGTGATGAAGGAGGGGTCGGAGGAGGTTCGTCGTCGTCGTCGTCGAGGGGAGCGTCTGAAGTGTAGTGGGTGCTCGAGTTTGGGGGCTCGGTGAATGTAGAGAGAGATGAGGAGTGAGTTGGAGACGAGGGGTTGAGGAAGGGAACGAGGTTGAAATCGTGGGTGTAACGGCAGGAGCGGGGGCGTGGGTGTGGGCATGAGGCGCGGCGGAGGAAAATGGGATCGCGCTCGTGAGTTATGGGAGGTTGCCGTTGGAGAAAATTTGAAGAAGATGAATAGGGGTAGCGGGTCGGGTCTGAAGCGGAGGCAGGCCGAATGGAGAACGGGCCGGGCTCGCAAAAGACAAGAAAATTAATTCCCTTGAAATGAAGTGGGCTGAGGAAGGAGATTGGGCCGAGGGATTTTATTTATAAAAGGATTTATTTAAAATCCAAGTGGGCTGGGGAAAAATAATGAAGGGCCGGCTAGGGTTTTTTAATTTAGGCATTTATTTTAAAAAAAGTTTTGAATGGCTGAGGGTATTTTGTAAAAAGGGTTTGGGGTTTAATTTAGAAAATAATTCTAGGGTTTTGATTAAGCTAAATCTTGAATCTCGAGTAACCAATTACCCACAAAAATACGGGGAAAAACAGGAGACATACGGGATTTGGAAAGTACAGGAAAATTTTATAGATGGAGAACGGGGATTTACAAGATTGCTACGTTTTCAAGAATTGGCTTGAAAACCAGTACCGACAGGGCAAGTTCGCTTTATCTGACAAATGGAAGGTGAATCCCCCGCAGCCCCATACCTCTAAGGGGACGAATACGCCGGGGGCAACATGCTCCGTCATTGAAGAAGCTCCTTGGGAGGTTGTATTATCAGCCAAGACAAAGAGGATGCTAAACGATCTTCAGACATGTCCAGCGATCAAGTGGAAGAACCCGTTGGAACCGCAGGTCATTGAAGGGATGTTGAAGCCACGTCCAACTCCAAAGACCGATGGTGGTGGCTCAAGCACTCGCAACCAGCCGTTAAAATCTTCGAAAAAAAAAGAAGAAGAAATCTAAGAAGCCCATGAAGCCTGGCGACAAGCGCACGGATCTGCAAAAACAAATTGACGCGCTGGAAGAATACAACCAGAAGGCACGAACTCCCATTACACTCCAAGAGTTTCTCAACCATGTCTTTCAAGAAGAAGGTGAGGGAGAAAGTTCGTCAGATGAATCTGAAGAATGCGTGGCAAGCTGTCGTGTGATTTCCCATTTGTTCATGGACGATGAGGAAACTCCTCATACTGAAACGCTGGGGGCAGATCTTGAACCAAAATTTCCGGAGCTATCAGATGAAATGATTGACGCGTTCTTTAACGAAGCTCGATTGAAAAGTAAAGTTGATCGAGAACTCGAGACGGCTAGATTTGAAAGGGCCAAGCGCCAGCGACTTGATGAAGGAGCTGAGACGATCCCATTGGAGCAAAACACCTCCGCTACCGACAAAAGCCAATTCAAGATGAGGAAAAAGTTTGCTAAGGCCATATCAATGGGCAAGAAGCTACCATCCTCTGAAGGAAACATCACTGGTGAAATGGAAACGCACCCCTCCTATTGCTTATATCATCAAAAGATTTCGCACCCCACTCAAGAGTGCAAAGCTTTCAATAAATGGTGGCAAGGATACATTGCTCATCTACAATGCTTTAAGCGGGAAAAGCGTAAAACTCGTCGAGAGCAAAGAAATACGACCGAAGGGATTAAAAGAACTACCGGCAATTGTCACATGGTTAACACTGGCAGGCCACAAATGCCTACATTCGGGAGTGATTCTGATGAAGAGCTAGAACTTGCCCTTCTCTTTAAGGAGTCCGCTTCGAGAAAAGAAGAAGAACCGAAGGTCTGCGAAAATATTCGGCTGCGGAATCGGACGCTGCCTGAAAAGAACCTCGGACCCTCAAGCAGAAAAGATAAAGGGAAAGAAAAGGTCTCTGAAGATATCGTCTTAGATGACCAAGTTCTGGAAGAGCTAAACGCCAACAATCCGCCGAAGAAGAATAAGGTGGATTACAACGTCTTAGCACATCTGAGAAAGTTGCCCTCACAACTCAGCATTTTTGACGCCCTTTTGCTATCAAAAGAGGCGAGAGATTCGTTGATTAAGGCGCTCCAAGACCCAGAACAATTCCAAGCATGCCTGGCCAAGGAAAAGATGAAGGATGAATTGGAGGAAGTGCACACGGCCGATGTTACTTTTGGCGATGAAGACCTTCTACTTAGGACGTGCGAACACAATCGCCCTCTCTATGTCTCGGGATACTGCCATGATATAAAGATAGGAAAAATCCTGATCGATAACGAGTCCTCCGTTAATCTCCTCAACGTGCGGGTGTTAAAAGAAATCTGCATGAGCGTCCAGCACCTTGCTCGTGACAAGATCACTATCTCCGGGTTTGACTCCCAGTCATCAAGAACTCTTGGGTCTGTGATACTGACGCTACGCTTCGGACTACTCGTCACGGACGTTAAGTTCCACGTTATAGACGCCAAGACATACTACAACGCTTTGCACGGCCGACCATGGTTACACAAGTACAACATCATCCCTTCTATACAACATCCGTGTATGAAGTATTTTAAGGATGGTTTCGAGTATACCGTGACGGGAGAACTGAACCCGTTCTCTGTCAACAAAGTCCGCAAATATGAAGATGCCAAATACTTCTTAGCGGATTTCGAAGATACGGAGAAGTTTCACAAGCCGGAGAATAAAGCTAATGCCACCATCCCTGTCTTCGGCAGTAATACCGAGGAGGAAGAGGAGATAGTATATTCAGGTCTGCCCCAACACAACAAGCCAGGACCGTCCTCTCCTACGTTAATCTTTGGTAGTGACTCGGAAGATGAGATCCATGCTGTATTCTCTACTCGACCTTCAATACGAACGTCCGCTGACGAAGAGCAAAGTCTACAAGTCGCCATAGTGCCGCTTAAACACCATAAAGAACTGGATGCACTTAATATCTACAGTGTAGAAGAGTTGCGGACATTCTATATCCTTCCCGGGCGAGAAAGCGAGAAAGCAATTATGTTCTACCGCTCTGAAGAAACCAAGGTAGAAAAAGAAATCTGGCATAGTGCGGATCCTATGCTCGACAGGCTTCAGCTTATCCGTCTTCCCAGATATTATACAGAGGGTTTGAAAAAGCTGCTGAAACGCCAGGGGATATCCTTCAAGCAGACCGTTCGGAAAGCCAAGTTCTATGACAAAGTCTGGAACGTTCCCGGGACTCAACGCAAACTGCCTAATGGGAGAATGGAAACAATTGGGCTTGGATACGTCCGGTCAAAGAAACGAGAGTTACTACCCGGCTGCTACGTCGTGTATGACTTCGATGAGGAAGCGGATGCTCAATGGGAGGACGCTAATCCTGAGACAATGAAAGTTCCAGATGCAAAAGTGCCCAGTCCGTCGTTCGAAGAGCAAATGGACAAGCTTATAAGGGAAGCGGGTCAAAAAGTCCGAGACGATCATAACCGCGAAATGGTCATCTATGAGAAAGCCAAGACGCAACGCCTTCTCCAACAGGCCGTGAAAGAGGAAAAGGCCGCTCCATGTCAACCTGTTATAAAGAAGGCTCGGCGCAAAAGCAGAAATAAGTCGAAAGGCCAAAAAGGCGCTCAACAACAACAAAGCTGGGCTAAGAAGCCACGCAAACGGGAGTCGAGCGTCATTGATCTATCCCTCATGAAGAAAATGGGTCGAGCGTATTCATTTTCTCGGGATAAGACGAAGAAGATACTTGACCTTACTCTAAAACATCAAATGCTTACATTGCCGGAGTCTAAACATCCCGGACGAGCGGGCGAAGTCTCACACTCGGACTATTGCTCTTACCATCAAGTAGTAGGGCACCCTCTTGAGGACCGCTTCACCTTCAAGAATTGGGTCGAAGATCAGTATCAGCTTGGCAAGTTCTCTCTGTCCGACAACTGGAGGGTAGCACCACCACAAAAGAACGAGCCCAAGGCCACGAAAGACGAACCAGTTCCGCATTGGGATTAGAAGCGAATTCGTACTTGTCACATGATAATGATATCAAGGGAAGAGCCCGAGAACATGGATGACCTTCCCTGGTGCTTTGAAAACAGCAACGACGAGATAATCTCAGAATTCCCACCAGCGCCAAATGAGCTGGAAGACGGAATCCATACCACTGCAGATAACCTTAAGAAAATTGAGTTGGGGACGGCAAACGATCCACGACCGACATTAATCAGCGAGCTACTATATGAAGAAAGGATATCTGCGCTAAAGGACGTGCTCCTACAGCATAAAGATTGTTTCGCATGGAACTACTCCGAAATGCCGGGATTAAATCCAGAAATTGCTGTGCACAGATTGGCGATATTTCCGGACGTCAATCCAGTCAAACAGGCGCCGAGAAGAATGCGGCTCGAGCTTGAAATGAGTATCAATGCTGAAGTCAAAAAGCTGATCGACTCTGGCCTCATCCAGGAAGTTCAATACCCTGAATGGATCGCCAACATTGTCCCGGTGATGAAGAAAAATAGGACAGTGCGCATATGCGTAGACTTCCGGGATCTCAATAAAGCTTGCCCGAAGGACGATTTCCCAGTGCCAGTCACCGAACTGATGATAGACAATACGTCCACTCATGAGAATTTCTCCTTCATGGACGGCTCGTCAGGATATAATCAGGTAAAAATGCATCCAGAAGACCAGAAGCACACAGCCTTCAGGACCCCTCTAGGCATATTTTGTTACAAGGTGATGCCATTCGGTTTAAAGAACGCCGGTGCCACCTACCAAAGGGCCATGACGAAGATCTTCGATGACCTTATACACGAAATTGTCGAATGCTATATCGACGATCTCGTGGTTAAAAGCAAATCATACGAGGAACATCTCGAGCATTTGAAGACCGTATTTCAACGCGTATGGCAATACAACTTGAAGATGAACCCGCTCAAGTGTGCATTCGGAGTTTCCTCAGGCAAATTCCTGGGATTCATTGTTCGACACCGAAGTATTGAAATAGATCCGTCAAAGATCAAAGCGATCATGGAAATGCCTCCGCCGAGAACTCTCAAACAGTTGCGATCTCTCCGAGGGAAGCTCGCATACATACGGCGATTTATAGCCAACCTTTCAGGCAAGTGCCATCCCTATAGCCACCTGATGAAGAAGGGAACCCCATTTGTCTGGGATCATAGATGCCAAGGCGCACTAGACGAGATCAAGCAGTACCTGCAGAACCCTCCAGTATTGGCTGCTCCAGTTAAGGGAAAGCCTCTCATTCTTTACACGACCGCCCTCGAAGGTTCCTTAGGCGCATTATGGGCGCAAGAGAACGACCAAGGGAAGGAAAGGGCACTCTACTACTTAAGTCAAGTTCTGCTGGGGGCAGAAAGCAACTACTCCTCCATTGAGAAACACTGCCTGGCGTTGATCTTTGCAATAACAAAGCTCAGGCACTACGCGTTGGCGTATGAAGTCCGTCTTATTTCGAAGGTGGACCCTCTCAAATATCTAATGTCAAAGGCCATATTGACAGGTCGACTCGCCAAATGGGCTCTGCTCTTGATAGAGTTCTCGATAACATATCAACATCTCAAGGCAGTGAAAGGCCAGACCATCGCCGATTTCCTCGCTGAGCATCCGATACCCGCCGATTCTCCTCTGAATTGTGATTTTCCAGACGAACATGCGTTTGATGCGATCGACGGTAATAATACCCGATGGGAGCTTTATTTCGACGGAGCATCTTCCGTGAAGAAGCGCAAACAAAGTACCCCTGTAATCAAATCGGGGGTAGGCCTCATCTTCGTGACTCCACAAGGAGGGATAATGCGTTTCGCTTTCTCCTTAACAGAGCCAAGGACAAACAATGAAGCCGAATACGAAGCTCTGATAGCGGGCCTCGAGATCGCCATTGACATGGGAATTGAAAACCTCCTCATATACGGGGATTCTCAACTGGTTGTTAGTCAAGTAAACGGAGACTACCAAACGTGCAAACCGGAATTGGTGAAATACGGTGAAAAGGTGCAACAATTGTTGGCCTAAATCCCCTCTTATACTTTAGAGAACATACCGCGTGCGGAAAACAGCAAAGCAGACGCGTTGGCCAAACTTGCTAAAGAACTGGCTGACGAGAACCTCGATGACGTTAGAATCGTGGTACAAAGCCGTCGAGTGCTTGCCCCAGCAGAAATATCTCCGGAACCATCCGAAGAAAAAGGAGCGAACGAGCAGACAACCCTGCAAGTAAAAGATTGGGAAAATATCGAGGATTGGAGGGAAGTCTTCATAGATTACTTTAAATCCCACTGAATGCCTGAAGAAGTGTCCGCAAGACATCAGCTCATGAAACGAGCTCTGTCTTTCGCCTTCGTCAACGATACTCTGTACAAGAGGTCATTTGATTCTCTGTGGCTGAGATGCTTAGGACCTGACGAAGCGAAAAGGGTCGTCCAGGAAGTTCACGACGGACTCTGCAATTCTCACCAAGCAGGCCCGTAGATGAAGTTGAAGATAAAACGGATGGGCTATTACTGGCCCACGATGATTCAGGACTGCCTCGAATATGCGAAGCAATGCCACTCATGCCAAATTCTTAGGGACTTCATCCACCAGCATCAAAATCCACTACATCCAACGATGGCTAGCTGGCCATTCGAAATGTGGGCGACTGATATAGTTGGCCCCATCGAACCAGCATCGTCTAGAGGACATCGTTTCATCCTAGCAACGACTAACTACTTCTCTAAACGGGCAAAAGCGATACCGTTAAGAGAAGTGAAGACGGAAAATATCCTCCACTTCTTCAAGACGCACGTCATATATCGGTTTGGAACTCCGCGACGGATCATCTCCGATAACGGGCCAGCTTACAGAAGCCACAAGATCAGTCGCTTTGCGCAACAGCACAATATAGACTGGAGATATTCCTCGGTTTATAATCCGCGAGCTAACGGTCTAGCTGAGGCCTTCAACAAGACCTTGACAAAGATCATAAAGAAAACGATGTCCCGAAATAAGAAAGACTGGCACGAAAGATTGCAAGAGGCTATTTGGGCTTATCGAACTACGTTTAAGACGGCCACAAACATAACGCCGTACGCGTTGGTATTTGGGACGGAAGCAGTACTCCCCCTCGAGATAGAGGTACCCTCTCTACGAGTGGCAGTCCACTACGAGCTGACGGACGAAGAAAATGCTCACCTTCGGCTTGAGGAGCTTGATGCCCTTAATGAAACCCGGCTCGTAGCACAGCAAAATCTGGAAGCTTATAAAGCAAAGATGACGTGCTCACATGAAAGATTGACCCGACCGAGGACATTCCGCCAAGGCGAACTTGTGCTAGTGGTCAAAAGGCCTATGATTCCCAATCGCGCCAAGCGAGGAAAATTCGAACCAAACTATGAAGGCCCATACATCATAGATAAGGTCTACCAGGGTGGGGCCTATCTACTCATGGACATGCACGGTGAAAGGCCTTTCAGGCCAATAAACGGTCGCTTCCTAAAGAAATACTATGCTTAATGAGCCATAGCCTAGGTCAATGGTAGATGACGACGACTATGTCCGCTAGCTATCTTCTTAAGCTCAAACTCTATCAGCAGTAGCCAGCCTTCTCAAACGTCGGACCGAAATGTCCTTAAACTAATAGCAGACCAAAACGTCTTTAAACTACTACCGCAGCATCTTTAGGCTGACGAGATATAAAAAAACATATAAAAATAAAATAAAAAAACGGTATGTCCATAAGCAAAAAGGGCACGGATGAAAACCCGAAAGGGCTCCGTGAGTAAAAACAGCAGGGCTACCGGCGAGTGTTCGTGAAAAACCGAAAGGGCGCGACCTCGTAAAAAAAAAGAGAAAAAATATATATAAAAATAAAAAGAATAAAAAAACGGTATGTCCATAAGCAAAATAGGAACGGATGAAAACCCGAAAGGGCTCCGTGAGTAAAAACAGCAGGGCTACCGGCGAGTGTTTGTGAAAACCTGAAAGGGTGCAACCTCGTTAAAAGACACTTATAGGTTCCTCTCGACCTTGTAAGGAGAAACCACCCACGTGAGATCCTTAAGACTCACAAGGGAGCAGCACACTTAGGGATCCCCACGATTCCTAAGAAGAAAATACACTTGCGAGATCCTCAAAGGAGAACTCTCTTATGGGACCCTCACGGCTCATAAGATTTGAAAGTCTTAAGTTATAGAGAGCTAAACCTGTGCTTAAGCATCCCCCACAACTTCTGAGATTGCCCTACAAGTGCCTCAATACTGACCCTTGTATACAATCCACGGGCGCGAATAAACATTTCCCTAACCAAGTCCCATCCGTGACCGGGGATATGTTCGCATGGTGAACAACCCTCGTAAATCCTCTCGATTTATGAGGAAAAAACCCTCCTGTAGGATCCTTACGACTTACAGAGGAAACGAACACTTAGGAATCCTCACGAGTCCTAAGGAGAAAATACACCTACAAGATCCTCACGACTTGTAGGGAGAAATAACTTCGTGAGACCCTTACGGCTCATGAAGTCAAAAGCCTTAGTCGACAGAACCCTAACCCTGGTCGCTAAGCCACCTTTGTTCGATATTGACAGAGGCAGATGATGATTCGCTCCTGGTAATATCCCAGTTGTAGCGGTGCTGATGCCGAAATTGGTCTACAGCAAAAAGCCAATAGGCCGCACATTCATACGAAATAGCCGAAATGATAGGGCAACTTGCAATAAAAAGCAGCAAGTAAAAATGTATGCATGCAAAATAGCCGAAATGATTGGGCAACTCGTAATAAAAAGTAGCGAGTAAGAATAAAATAAATAGCCGAAATGATTGGGCAACTCGCAATAAAAAGCAGCGAGTAAAAATAAGATAAACAGCCGAAATGATTGGACACCGCGAGAAATAGCCGAAATGATTGGGCGATCGTGACCTTCGCGATATAAAAGCTGAAATGATAGAGCATCGCGGAGATAAAATAAAAAATGATGGTAAAACTTTGGCCCTACAGTTAAGATCACACCGATCCCTGTATACAATCCAAGGGCATAAACAAAGAGGGAACCATACTTTCCCAACAGGCTCCGCCAGAAGACGAAGCCAAATCTCGACGGTTCAGTCCAACTCCGAAGAAACCAGTGTCTTCATCAAATTCCTCGACTCACGGATACAAACACTCCTTGACGAGAGCCTCCTGATCCGCGTCGACTCGCAGAGCCACCAGTGCCTCCGTGAGAAATTCTCGACTCGTTTCAAACCCCAAGGAAACAAATAATCCTTGGCGCTAGGGAAACAAATAATCCTTAGCAGATTCCTCGACTCAAGGATACAAACACTCCTTGACGAGAGCCTCATGATCCGTGTCGACTCACAGAGCCACCAGTGCCTCCTTAGGAAATCCTCGACTCGTTCCGAACCCCAAGGAAACAAATAATCCTTGGCTCTAGGGAAACAAATAATCCTTAGTAGATTCCTCGACTCATGGATACAAACACTCCTTGACGAGAGCCTCCTGATCTGCGTCGACTCGTAGAGCCACCAGTGCCTCCGTGGGAAATCCTCGACTCGTTTCAAACCCCAAGGAAACAAATAATCCTTGGCGCTAGGGAAACAAATAATCCTTAGCAGATTCCTCGACTCACGGATACAAACACTCCTTGACGAGAGCCTCCTGATCCGCGTCGACTCGCAGAGCCACCAGTGCCTCCGTGGGAAATCCTCGAGTCGTTTCAAACCCCAAGGAAACAAATAATCCTTGGCGCTTGGGAAACAAATAATCTCTAGCAAACTCCTCGACTCAAGGATACAAACACTCCTTAACGAGAGCCTCCTATTCAGCGTCGACTCGCAGAGCCACCAGTGCCTCCGTGGGAAATCCTCGGCTCGTTTCAAACCCCAAGGAAACAAATAATCCTTGGCGCTTGGGAAACAAATAATCCCTAGCAAACTCCTCGACTCATGGATACAAACACTCCTTGACGAGAGCCTCCTGATCCGCGTCGACTCGCAGAGCCACCAGTGCCTCCGTGGGAAATCCTCGACTCGTTTCAAACCCCAAGGAAACAAATAATCCTTAGCGCTAGGGAAACAAATAATCCTTAGCAGATTCCTCGACTCACGGATACAAACACTCCTTGACGAGAGCCTCCTGATCCGTGTCGACTCGCAGAGCCACCAGTGCCTCCGTGGGAAATCCTCGACTCGTTTCAAACCCCAAGGAAACAAATAATCCTTGGCGCTTGGGAAACAAATAATCCCTAGCAAACTCCTCGACTCACGGATACAAACACTCCTTGACGAGAGCCTCCTGATCCGCGTCGACTCGCAGAGCCACCAGTGCCTCCGTGGGAAATCCTCGACTCGTTTTAAACCCCAAGGAAACAAATAATCCTTGGTGCTTGGGAAACAAATAATCCCTAGCAAACTCCTCGACTCACAGATACAAACACTCCTTGATGAGAGCCTCCTGATCCGCGTCGACTCGCAGAGCCACCAGTGCCTCCGTGGGAAATCCTCAACTCATTTCAAACCCCAAGGAAACAAATAATCCTTGGCGCTTGGGAAACAAATAATCCCTAGCAAACTCCTCGACTCACGGATACAAACACTCCTTGATGAGAGCCTCCTAATCCGCGTCGACTCGCAGAGCCACCAGTGCCTCCGTTGGAAATCCTCGACTCGTTTCAAACCCTAAGGAAACAAATAATCCTTGGCACTTGGGAAACAAATAATCCCTAGCAAACTCCTTGACTCACGGATACAAACACTCCTTGACGAGAGCCTCCTGATCCGCGTCGACTCGCAGAGCCACCAGTGCCTCCGTGGGAAATCCTCGACTCGTTTCAAACCCCAAGGAAACAAATAATCCTTGGCGCTTGGGAAACAAATAATCCCTAGAAAACTCCTCGACTTACGGATACAAACACTCCTTGACGAGAGCCTCCTGATTCGCATCGACTCGCAGAGCCACCAGTGCCTCCGTGGGAAATCCTCGACTCGTTTCAAACCCCAGGGAAACAAATAATCCTTGGCGCTTGGGAAACAAACAATCCCTAGCAAATTCCTCGACTCACGGATACAAACACTCCTTGACGAGAGCCTCCTGATTCGCGTCGGCTCGCAGAGAAACCAGTGTCTCCGCGGGAAATTCCCTATTCGTCTCAACTTGCAAATGAAGCCTCAGGCAGCAGGGACTAAAAAACTTGCTTCCTGAACAATGAGACCTTGCAAGTCAATCCAAAATGGTCTCTTGAATACTATTCACGGGTCTCACTCTCCAAGGTCGAGTTTCGACAAGGAGGGAAACAACCGCTTACGAGTCCTCTCGACTCGTAAGAGGGAAACTTCTCTTATAGGATCCTTACGACTTATAAGAGAGAACCACACTTAGGAATCCTCACGATTCCTAAGGAGAAAAGCCCACCTACGAGATCCTCTCGATCCGTAGGGAGAAAAGTCTCTATGAGACCCTCACGGCTCGTGGAGTTGAAAAGTCTTAGGCAGCGGATTTGAACCTGCGGCCTAAGCCATCGCTATTTCTTAAGAAAGTCAAGATGCGTGCTCTATTATCCTTCAACCATGTTTATTAAAATAGCATGCCGATAATAAGAGAAAGAAGAAAGCTACAGAAGGAACATCCGATTTACGTTTGATCAAGCGTTCGAAACACACTCGTTCATGCACAAGAAAAAGACTCAAAACGAAAAATAAAGACAAGCTGGGATAAATTTTTTCCATTAATATGGCCAATAGTTCTTACATTTATAAAAGCAATAAATGAAAAACATTATTACAAGGGAATAGCCTCGAACCCAGGAGATGGATTGAGGAACTCGAAAGAAACCCTATCTATGACTTTCCAGGCCTTGCGGACCATCCTAGTGTGCTTTCTTTCGCGAGCACAAACGTCAGGGTCCCCCCTGATGTTTTCTACCCTCCGATAAGCAGCAAGTATGGCGGACTGTTGAAAGACCTCGTGCAAGAGATCGATAAGACTGTCTCGCCGTCTCTTCGAGATAAAGTTCAACAGGTACACCGAGTGCACCTTGTCCTCAGCAGCATCTAATGCCCTAAGCAGCACGCCGGAACAGAAGAGGGGAAGCGCTTCCCAGATGGCTCCCACGATAAGCTTAAGGAGGGAGGAACGTCGGGGGAGCAGTGGACCATTATACGCGTCGAAGCGACTCATTATTTCAGCGCACTCCTCGTTTGTGAACTCCCGATTTTGAGAGCGGCCAAGTCGGCGGATGTCCCCATACGAGATGATCTCGTTAAAGGCATACATGTGGGCGTTCATTTTTCCTATGAAAGAGGGTCAACAGAATTATCAGAAAGACTGATTAAGCAAAACGATATAATGCACTGAAGAATAAAATGACATCTTCAAACTCTAAGATCAATTAAACACTCTTAAGAGTTCTTTTAAATCGGAGGGATCTATGTTTTTCCAAAGATGCAAGTTTCTGTTCATGGGTTGAGAAACCCTGAAACAGATTCCTGAGAGCAAAGCTCTATTTGACGAAACCCCAAAAGGATTTTCTGTAGATCAAAAGATCTATGAGAGCAAGGCTCTGTTCATTAAACTAAATTTGATTTAATTTAAAATTTTACCTAAAAAGGGTGCTGGGTTCTGAACTTTGAAAGTTCCTAAAAAGAAACAAGAGCAGGGCTCTAAAAGTTCTTAAGTAAGAGCAAAGCTCCGGAGTCTTTTGAAAACAAAATCTTAAAGATGATAAGAATCTGTAGGGGGGACCAAAGGTCCTATTTATAGGCATCGAATGCCTCTTCAACTTCCAAAAGTTACTGCAACGGTTGGAATTCTTTCACCGTTGCGCTCACGTTTCAGGGCCACGTAAGCGCAACGGTGGGGGGCACTTGTTTACCCCAATCGGAGCAAAGCTCTGATCAAATTCCGAGGTGGAAGATGAAGCAACTCCCCAATCAGAAGCAAAGCTTTGCTTTGAAAATTTAAACTACAATAAATGAAGCAGCGCTTCAGATCCTTTGTGCTGCGCACAACGCGCCACGTGCCTGGCGTAGATGCATTAGCGCGGCGTCCAAAAAGGCGCGCTCAATCAAAGCAAAGCTCTGTTAAAGGGAGTAACGCTTCAGCTACATGAGCGGTGCGCTACGCGACGCGTGTCAGCACAGACGCGCTTGCGCAGTTGCATTGCGCGTTGCGCTGCGTGACACGTGTAAGCACAGTTGCGCTCGCGCAGTTGCGCTGCGTGACACGTGTCAGCGCAGATGCACCGTTTTGTAGATGGGAAAAGGTTAAGTGCTAAAGGCAATTTACCCTTGCGAAATTACATGCATTTGATAATAACAAATTAAAATTATACGATGCACAAGCGCAACAGGGAAATGAAATAAAAGAACCCTTAACAGATAATGAAATACTTGATTAAAAAAGAAAAATACTTATTCATTATTGTCATTTATTACATTTAAAAAAGATCACCGAATACGGGATCAGAAAGACAGGGATTCACAAAAAGAAAAAGAAGATTATTCAGTTCTCTCTCCATCTTCTCCATCATGTCGCAACGGCGATCCTCCCGAGGGGTAGCCATCCAACGGTCGACGCCGCACTCCTGGGAAAAAGTGGCGATGACAACCCGACGAGCCCGTATCTGGTTCAGCAAGTGGAGAGAGCAGTCCCTCAGGGCTTTGGTGATCAAGTGCGCTTCAAGAAAGCACTTAATCTTGTCCTCGGCGGTATCCAGCATTGCTGAGGATATCTCTGCTAGAGGAAGCTCGGTGAGCACCGAGGAAAGGATCATCCGAAGCCAAATGGAATTCGGAGGGAGAGGAGACCCCACACGAGTCAAAAGCTCGTGCAGTGCAGTATCGTACTGCTCGTCCGAGAAAGAAGGGTCCACCAGGCGCGCAGCAAAACGGGGAACAATGTCCCGAATCGGCACTTCCCATGGCTGTCGGCGGGCATGAGGACGGTTGCAAGCCATGATCGAAGAAGTTCTTTGAAGATGAGAAAAGAAAAGGCTCAGCCTTGACTTATATATATATAGACCCAAGTGTAGAAAATCCTGTGCACAATGAAATCATTTCCAAGGCCCGGGAAATCAGAATTTTTGAAAATACAAGTTTGACTTAAAAAAGGAGATGAAAAGATATCTCAGGCGAAGCGACGCTTCCGATTTTCCCGAAAATCTAATATTTAATTTTGAAGTAACGCTTCAAATCTCGGGCGCAACGCGCCACGTGTCAGGCGCAGATGTATCAGTGCAGCACCCAAGGCAGCGCACCCAATCAGAGCAAAGCAATGTGTTAAATGAAGCAACGCTTCGGATCCTCTGCGCTGAGCGCAGGGCGACAAATGTGCTAGCGCGGTTGCGCTGCGATGTGCGCTGCACGACACGTGTCAGCGCAGATGCGCTAGCGCAGTTGCGCTGCGCTGTGCACTGCGTGACACGTGTCACGCGCTGGGGCATCTGCGCCAAACAGAATTAAAATTCTAAAGAAATCTTTTCTCTTCTTGTTAAAACAAGAAGATTTTTTTCTGTAAAACAGAAGCCCTTGGATCAAAGATCCAACGGTGAGGGAGATTCCCCAAATCACTCAGAGAAAGATCTCTTTAACAAATTTAACTAATATATGGGCACTATAAAAAGGACCCTAGGCCTCAATTCAAAGAAATCAACATTTTCTAAAAAAAAGAGAGAATGAGAACTCCGAAGAACTCCTCAAGAACAAAAAAAAGGTAAAAAACCTTTAGAAAAAGAGAAAGTTCTCTTATGAACAGATCATAGATCTAAAAACAAGATCAATGATCTTTAATAAAAATAATAATAAAATAAAATAGTGCTTTGCACTTTTTATGAACCTTTGGTTCTTTGAGATAAGAAAAACAAGAAAAACTTATTTTTCTTTGATTTAAATTAGATCAAGAAATCAAATAGTGCTTTGCACTTCTGTTCTTGAATCTAAAAGATTCTTAGTGCTTTGCACTTGCAAACCGCGCTGTTGCGCTCTTGAAAGAGCGCCACGTGTCAGCATCTGAACCACTTGCGCTATGCGCTTTGAGATAGGGCTTTGCTCTCTGTAATTGGCGCAACTCACCAAAGTGCGCCACGTGTCAGCAGCGCAAGCGCAGCGCACTAGCGCAGCGCAAGCGCAGCGCACTAGCACAGCGCACTAGCGTAGCGCACTACGCTTGCGCGACACGTGTCAACACTACAAGCGCTTGCGCTCTCTGATTGGCGCAAAGCGCCTGATAAATGCAATGCATTTCCTAAAAGGGCCAGGCCCAAATCAAAAAGGCCAAGCAGGCCAAAATAAATTGCAAAGCAATAAAAAGGCAGAGCCCAAATAAAATTGATGCTCTGCATCATTTATAAAGGGCAGAGCCCAAAACAAATTGATACTCTGCATCCTTTCTGGGCAAAGCCCAAATAAATATAAAAAGAAATGCAATGCAAAAGCAAATAAAATGTTGAACATTTTCAACTGGACTTAGCCCAATTTTGGCCGTAAGTTCTTAAATTAAATTGACTGAGCAAGATTGCTCTCTTAAATCAATTTACCTCCGGATCGAGGGTACATCTCTGAACTCCTTTGACACCCGTCGTTGTAATCCTTCAACGACGTCAGAGAGCTGACGGGTCCCGACGACCACACACGTATATGGACTGCGGGGTCCTTAAACTCGTGGACCGAAACGTCCTTAAACAAATATTGGACCGAAACGTCCTTAAACTAATATTGGACCGAAACGTCCTTAAACTAATATCGGACCCGAAACGTCCTTAAACTAAAGATGGACCACCACGTCCCTAAACTGGAATATGGACCACCACGTCCCTAAACCGGCGATGGACCACCACGTCCCTAAACTGGAATATGGACCACCACGTCCCTAAACTGGAGCATGGACCGCAACGTCCCTAAACTACCTATGGACCGCTACGTCCCTAAACTGGAACAATAGAGCCTCCAAATGCTCTTTTACCGGATCTAAATGATCCCGTTTAAGTCGATCTTAGCCCCAAACACGGCTAACGTATCCTTAAAACATTCAAATGGACTATAAAACTCCAAATCAACTCTGGTTCAAGGGTACATCTCTGAACTCCTCCGACACCTATCGTTGTAATCCTTCAACGACGTCAGAGAGGTGATGAGTCCCGACGACCATATATTAAATGGATCACCACGTCAAGTTAATCTTAGTCCAAAACAAGACTAACGTATCCTTGACGAACGTTTAAGTCGATCTTAGTCTCAATACGACTAACGTATCCTTAAACTAAAAACACCAAACCCAAATCTAAGTAGATACGGATTTGGACTAATCCACGTCCTACGGGCGATGGCAATACTCAGTCTCCGTATACAATCCATGGGCTACCACAAACAAAACAAACAAACACGACACGAAGTGAAATTCTGGAGAAGGAGAAAGTTGTTACCGCAATGCGGTAGCGTAATTAACTGCAGGGGCTTGCGCCTGCAGGGAAGAGCGTCCCCACAATTAAAAACCCCTCAAACGAGGGGGAATCTGACTAAGTCTGCTACATTGGCCGCATCCGTCTAAACCTCCGATACACGGTGCCATAAATCAACTTGACATCTTCGGAGAGGTGGACGGATAAAACCAAATAGCATCTGCCCCGAATCCCAGCGTCAGGACATCGCGGTCCTGTGCGCCGCCATTCGGAGGGGAACAGGTACTTTGACAATATTCTAATAGTATTTTAGAATCGATGACTCCTGGCATGGTGGTTTACCTGCAAGTGATGGAGCCACCCTCTCTAAAGGTGTCTTACAGACTAAAGGGGCGAGGGATGTGCATGATTGGCAGATCACTTGCTTAGGCAATTGAGTCAATCGTGAGATGTCAAGTACCACACCAGATGTTGTTTTTGCACTATGATGCGATAAGTTTATATTAATCCAATCCTGAAGAAACATAAGGAAGCAGTTTTAGAATATAAGTGCCTGTTCTACGAATTTGATGACGGCAGCCTCCTTCGGGAGACGGTTATCATTCCAGGCTTCAAAGATGACATAGATGACAGAGTGATTGTCAGAGTTATAGTTTTCCCTCTGACGAGGGACAGTATTATGGACAGGTGGTCTAAGAGGATACTGTAGGAGGCATGGTGCTGGATACTGATTAGGTTCAGTTATCAATAAAGTCTAAGAAGTTTGGATTTGGAGTTCATTTATGAACTAGGTCCCATCAGATATCAGACATATTCTAAGACAGGAATTACTCGATTCGGGAGATGGTTTTCTCCGCGAACTTGAGATTAAGAGAGACATAGAATGAAACATCAGGGCGGATCCACTCATTGAGGTTATTTCTCGAACACAAGAGTTTTACAAACTAGCTTTGTGAATCTGATTAGTAGAGGAGTTGGATATTCGGTATCACAAGGGCTGTGAGTATGCGATATCGCAATAATTAGCCTTAAGTGCAAGTGGGAGATTGCTGGAGATAGTGCCATCAAAGTCAATTATTGGATCGCAGGTACGTGATTGCAATGATTGAGGCAGGACCTATACCGATATGACAGTCTTGCTCGAGATGATAGTATGCTATCTGGTTTGTCTTTATCATCATATACATGCTTTAGTTCACTATTGCATGATGATAGAGCCCATAGGATTCTTCTTGACAGCCAGCAGTATGATGGTGATCATATACGTGGGAGCTGGGGTCTATAAGCACATCCTTAAAGTTTCCCTAGTCGTGGGAGTTCCGAGACAGGGCATCGATACTCCAGAGTAGACTAGTGTATACAGTCGAGACCCCGACGAAGGGCGATGGCCGGTCTCACAAGCCATTGGTGTCAGTAGGATCACCTAAGATGTATACAGGTGCTCATTAGGTTATGAGTACACCGGACAGGACTCGCCGGGAACATGCTAGTTGGTATTATACATATCGTCAGATAGCAGTTCCTGGGTGACATGTGTACAGGTTAGTTCATCGACCTGAGGTCGTCATTTGTCTCGTGTGAGTTCCCACTGTGCTTTGATTTCTACCCTACCACGGCTCAAAGGAGTCGTGCAAACAGGTCTTTTTTGGGTACAGTCCCGAGCCACATGGAGGAAAGTGAGCGGATCGGTAGGGGATTTGTCTCTCCCGGTATTAGGGGTGAGATCGCGCTGTGTCTAGGAGAGCCATTACACAAATCTCTCGGCCGAGGCAGGAGATTTACTGGTAGGTACTCCAGTAGTATCTCAGGATGTTCTGGGCCACTCTCTGACACGACTTATACCGCTAATGGGGGTCTGACGTTACCAGCCCCTAGGAAGATATTCGATACTCATAGACGAACGGACCGGACTGTATGTATATTGTCACTGTTAGGCTCAGTAGGGTTTAAAGATGAGTTCGCTCGTCAGCTTCCCTTCCAATAAATACATAGGCAAACGTTACGTACAGCTCGTACCTCTGGCGTGCTAGTGGTTATACCCAGTGCCAGTGTGTTGATGAGTCATTAGAGTTCCCCAAAGAGACTTTCCCAAGTTCGGGCGAATCGTTGTAGAGGCCGTATGGTTATATGGCAGGGTTCGGGAAATGCACGTGCATTTTCGCACGTGTCATTTTTCGGGCAGATAATACT
The DNA here is from genome assembly GCA_030015575.1 of Agapanthus africanus. Lineage (NCBI taxonomy): Eukaryota > Viridiplantae > Streptophyta > Magnoliopsida > Asparagales > Amaryllidaceae > Agapanthus > Agapanthus africanus. The sequence continues at coordinate 332,371,657 of JASDDO010000024.1, read as the reverse complement.
GGTCGGCTTTGGTTTAAGCCGAATCCGAGTATTATACTGTGTAGATATAATATCTTTGTCTCAGTTGCATTTTTATTCGGTCGTAATATAAATGCGGGTATGTTTATACTGATACGGGGTTATCCTGAAATTCGTTTCAAGATCACTTTTGGAAGTTGTCAGTTTCCAGTTTTCTATCAGCTGTATTTAATATTCGGTTAAATACGGATTTATCTTTTCTTCTTGAGGGTGAGTGTTCCCCTCCGAACGGCGGCGCACAAGACTGCGATATCCTGGCACTGAGATTCGGGGCAGATGCTATTTGGTTTTATCCATCTACCTCTCCGAAGATGCCAAGTTGATTAATGGCACCGTGTATCGAAGGTTTAGACGGATGCGGCCGATGTAGCATACTTCGTCAGATTCCCCCTCGCTTGAGGGGTTTTTGATTGTGGGGACGCTCTTCCCTGCAGGCGCAAGCCCCTGCAGTTAATTACGCTACCGCATCGCGGTAACAACTTTCTCCTTCTCCAGAATTTCACTTCGTGTCGTGTGTGTTTGTTTTGTTTGTGGTTGCCCGTGGATTGTATACGGAGACTGAGTAATACCGTCGCCCGTAGGGCGTGGATTAGTCCAAATCCGTGTTTACTTAGATTTGGGTTTGGGGGTTTTGGTTTGAGGATGCATTAGTCGCGTTGCGGCTAAGATCAACTTAAACGTTCGTTAAGGATACGATAGTCCTGTTTGAGACTGAGATCAACTTAACGTGATCGTTTAGATCCGACAAAAGAGCGTTTGGGCTCTATTATTCCAGTTTGGGAGATTCATAGTCCAATTTGGGACTAAAGTCTGTTTGGAGGATACGTTAGCCATTTTTGAGGCTAAGATCGACTCAAACGTTTGTTAAGGATACGTTAGTCCAGTTTGAGACTAAGATCAACTTAACGGGATTGTTTAGATCCGACAAAAGAGCATTTGGGCTCTATTGTGCCAGTTTAGGGACATGTTGGTCTAATACCAGTTTAAGGACATAGTGGTCCACCGTTAGTTTAAGGACGTTTCGGTCCGATATTAGTTTAAGGACGTTTCGGTCCGATATTAGTTTAAGGACGTTTCGGTCCACAAGTTTAAGGACCCCGCAGTCCGTATTAACGTATGGTCGTTGGGACCCGTCACCTCTCTGACGTCGTTGAAGGATTACAACGACAGGTGTCAGAGGAGTTCGGAGATGTACCCTCGAACCGGTAGTAAATTGATTTAAGAGAGTAATCTTGCTCAGTCAATTTAATTTAAGGACTTACGGCCAAAATTGGGCTAAGTCCAGTTGAAAATGTTCAACATTTTATTTGCTTTTGCATTGCATTTCTTTTTTTTATTTTTATTTAGGCTTTGCCCAAAAAGGATGCAGAGCATCAATTTGTTTTGGGCTCTGTTCTTTTAGGAATGATGCAAGGCATCAATTTTATTTGGGCTCTGCCCTTGTATAAAGGATGCAAAGCATCAATTTATTTGGGCTCTGCCCATTTATTGCCTTGCAATTTATTTAGGCCTGTTAGGTCTTTTTGACTTGGGCCTAGCCCTTTAAGTAATGCACTGCGTTTGTGCAAAGCACTAAGAATCTTTTTAGATTCAAAACAGAAGTGCAAAGCACTTTTTGATCCCTTGATCTAAATAAGTTTTTCCTTGTTTCAGAGAACCAAAAGTTCATAACAAGTGCAATGCACTATTTTTATTTTTATTTTATTCATTTATTTATTTATTGAAGATCAATGATCTTGTTCTTAGATCACTGATCTGTTGATAAGAGAATTTTCTCTTCTTTCAAAGGTTTTTACCTTTTTTATTCTTGAAGAGTTCTTCAGAGTCATTTTTCTCTCTTTTTTTTTAGAAAATATTCATACCTTTTAATTGAGGTCTGGGGTCCTTTTTATAGTGCCCATAAATTAGTTAAATTTGTTAAAGAGGTCTTTCTCTGAGTGATTTGGGGAATTTTCCCTGCCGTTGGATCTTTGATCCAAGGGCTTCTGCTTTGCAGAAGAAAATCTTCTTGTTTTAACAAGAACAGAAAAGATTTCTTGAAATTTTAATTCTGTTTGGCGCAGATGCTCCAGCGCATGACACGTGTCGCGCAGCGCACCTGCGCTGACACGTGTCACGCAGCGCACAGCGCAGCGCATCTGCGCTGACACGTGTCGCGCAGCGCAGCGCCCGCGCAACTGAAGCGTTGCTTCCTTTAATAGAGCTTTGCTCTGATTGGGCGCGCCTTCTTGGGCGCTGCGCTGATGCATCTGCGCCTCACACGTGGCGCGTTGCGCGCAGCGCAAAGGATCTGAAGCGTTGCTTCACTTATTAAAGTTTAAATTTTCAAAGCAAAGTTTTGCTCTGATTGGGGGAAACAAATGCCCCCCCACCGTCGCGCTTACGTTGTCCCGAACGTGAGCGCAACGGTGGTTGAATTCCAACCATTGCGGCAACTTTGGAAGTTGAAAGGGCACTTGATACCTATAAATAGGACCTTTGGTCCTTCATAGATGATTATCATCTTTAAAATCCTCATTTTCAGAAACTTCAGAGCTTTGCTCTTGCCTTCAAGAACTCTCAGAGTTAGATTTTCTTTAAGAGAAACTATTTAAGTAAGAATTAATTTTAAATTAAATCAATTTTAATTAATAGAGCTTTACTCTCATAGATCTTTGATCTAAAGGAAAATCCTTTTAGGGTTTCACCAAATAGAGCCTTGCTCTCAGGAATCTGTTTCAGGGTTTCTTAACTCATCAATAGAATCTTGCGTCTTTTGGCAAAACATAGATCTCTTTGATCTAAAAAAATGAACTCTTAAGAGTTCGAATATGGATAATGAGAATTAAAAATGGAGTTTTGTATTTAACGGATTATATCATCTTTTAATAGTAACAATCTTAGAGTTCTCGGGGGATTTATTTAAATTCCCCCTATTAGGATTCTGGTTTTCAGTCCTGCTTGCAGAGCACTGCTCTCGGGGAGTTTAACTCTCTGTGTATATTATTTTTCTTTTATCGCGAAACTTCCTATGGCATTTCCTCCAGGCATAATGGCGGTGCGTCTATACAGTTTGCACGAGTTCATCACCTACGACGATATCCGTGCACAGGGCCGTCATCAAAACCAGGAGTTTACGGACGCCCAGTGTGCGGAGGTCATGGGCCGCCTCAACGCAAGCGGTGGTTGGCTGCTTCCTCGTCATTCAGCTCTCTTGAAGGTCGTGCTGGGAGCAATATGGAGAGCACTTCCGGGGTTTCATGAGGCCCTACCGCTCAATGCGCTGGATGATACCGAAGATAAGGTGCATTCAGTGTACCTGACGGGGCTGATCTCGAAGAAACGGCGGGACAGCCTCATTGACATCTTACATCAAATCTTCCAGCAGACGACGATAGTTGCTGCTTATCGAAGGCCGGGAGGGCTTGCCGATGATATTGACACAGAGGAGCGCGAGAGGCTGCGCATAAGAATAACCAGAAAGGCCAGAAGGACTCTGGATGGCCTTACTTTTGACTTTCTCAATCCGTGCCCTGGATCTGAAGTTATTCCATTGTAATAATATTTTTCGTTCATTGTTTTTTTTTATGATTATAAGAATTTTTGGCAATATGAATGGAAACTTTTTATTTCAGCTTGTCTTGTTTCTCGTCCTGAGTCTTCTTGCCCATGCATGAATGAATGTGTCTTGAATGCTTGATCAAATGTAAATCGGATGTTCTTTCTGTCATTTTCTCCGTCTTTTCTTTCTCAGTAACCATGGTTGACAGATGATTAGGACGAGTATCCTGACCTTCTTAAGAAATATTGATGGCTTAGGCCGCAGGTTCGGATCTGCTGCCTAAGACTTTTCAACTCTATAAGCCGTGAGGGTCTCATAGAGACTTTTCTCCCTACGGATCGAGAGGATCTCGTAGGTGGGTTTTTCTCCTTAGGAATCGTGGGGATTCCTAAGTGTGGTTTTCTCTTGTAAGTCGTAAGGATCCTACAAGAGAATTTTTCCCTCTTACGAGTCGAGAGGACTTGTAAGCGGTTGTTTCCCTCCTTGTCGAAGTTTGATGTTGGAGAGTGAGACCCGTGGATGGTATGCAAGAGACCGTTTTGGGCCAACTTGCGGGGTCCCAGTGCTTAGGAAACAGGCTTCTTTTATGCCCACCGCCTAAGGTTTTATCTCACGAGTCGAGCCGCCTCAATCGAGCGTTTCTCGCAAGAGCATCTTAACGTCGCATTTAACCTCTGCTCTTTACGACAGAAGCCCGTTAAGGTTGGTGGTACTTAGGATTTTGGCCATCGTACCGTCGCATAAGCTGATATAGTCCTCGATAGGCAATCGTGCTGTTCGAGTAGCCCTGCGACTGCCGTGTCTCTGATCCCTTCGGGGGCTGGACAAGACGTCTTCAAGCAATCCTCCTTGGCAGTTTGACCGTCGGAAGAGCAAGCGTTAGGAATTTGCCATGTCGCTTTTTACTTGAGGTTAGGCTTATTTTGGTGAGCCCCGATGAGTCATAACCACTCCGCGCTGGTGTGGGGATGATCTCCGATAGTCTTTCGGGCTTTATGTGAGTTGCCTTCAAGACCCTGAAGCTAGGAATTTGGGTTTTGCTTCGTTTACTGGCATTGCGTCTGCTGTATCGAGACGAATGTTGCGGTGGGAACTAGGGATTTTGCCGTGGCTCCGTTTGTTTAATGACGCTGCGTCTGCTGTGTCGAGACGAACGTTGGGGTGACATCTCGTCTGATGTATCGAGATGGACGTCGAGGTTGTCTCTAGGTTGCTGGTGAACCGCCGAGGTTTGGAACTAGGGATTTTGCCGTGGCTCCATTCGTTTAATGACGTTGCGCCTGCTGTGTCGAGACGAACATTGGGGTGACATCTTGTCTACTGTATCGAGACGGACGTCGAGGTTGTCTCTAGGTTGCTGGTGAACCGTCGAGGTTTGGAACTAGGGATTTTGCCGTGGTTCCATTCGTTTAATGACGTTGCGCCTGCTGTGTCGAGACGAACATTGGGGTGACATCTCATCTACTGTATCGAGACGGACGTCGAGGTTGTCTCTAGGTTGCTGGTGAACCGTCGAGGTTTGGAACTAGGGATTTTGCCGTGGTTCCATTCGTTTAATGACGTTGTGTATGCTTTTTCGAGACGAACATTGGGGTGACATCTCGTCTGCTGTATTGAGACGGATGTCGAGGTGGTGACCATTCTGTGCTGGTACGAGACGATCTCCGATTGTCTTTCCGGTTTTATATGAGTCACCGTAAAGACGTAGAAGCTAGGAATGTGGCCTTCGCTTCGTTTGCTTTGGTGTGTCCAAATCCTGTTGGAGGAAGAATGATGGGGTTGACATTTCTTCTGCTGTATCGAGACTAACGTCAAGATGGTGACCACTCTGTGCTGGTGCGAGATGATCTCCGATTGTCTTTCCGGTTTTATGTGAGTTACCGTAAAGACGTTGAAGCTAGGAATGTGGCCTTCGCTTCGTTTGCTTTGTCACGTCCGAATCCCTGCTGGAGGAAGAACGTTGGGGTGACAACTCGTCTGCTGTATCGAAATGAACATCGAGGAGGTGACCACTCCATATGAGATGATCTCCGGTGGTCTTTCAGGCCTTATATAACTTGCCGTTAAGACCTTGAAGCTAGGAATTTGGCCTTCGCTTCATTTGCTCACACTGCGTCTGGTGTATTGAGACGAATGCTGAGGTGGAGCTGGGATTTTGCCGTCGCTCCGCTTTGTTTCGACCATGGGGTCTTTTGTTAACTTTGCATGTACACCCTGCTGGACTGCGAAGGAACGCCGTTGTTGACATTGCATCTGCTGTAACGAGACGCATGCTAAGGTGGAGTTGGGATTTTGCCGTTACTCCGCTTTGTTTCGACCGTGAGGTCTTTTGTTGACGTTGCATCTGCCTCCAGCTGGACTGCGGAGGAGCGCCGTTGTTGACATTGCGTCTACTGTATCGAGACGAATGCTGAGGTGAAGCTCGGATTTTGCCATCGCTCCGCTTGATGGTGTAACATCTGTGTCTTGTTGGAATGAGGAGGCACACCGTTGTTGGTCTCCAGGCTGTAGATGTGGCCATTGAGATTTGGAACTAGGGACTTTGCCATGGTTCCATTTCGTCGCGACTCTGGGGTCGATTGTTGACGTCACGTCTGCATCTGGTTGGAGTGGGGAGAAACGCCGTTGGTGATCTCTAAGTTTTCGATATTGACGTCGAGACCCTGAAGCTCGGGATCTTCGTTTGCTTCATTTGTTGACATCGTGTCTGTAATATTGCGACAAATGTCGAGATTGTCTCTAGGTTGTCTATGAACCGTCGAGATTTGGCTTCGCTTTCTGATGGAGCCTGTTGGGAAGGTATGGTTCCCTCTTTATCTGTGCCCTTGGATTGTATACAGGGATCGATGTGATTTCACCTGTAGGGCAAAAAGTTTCATTCTTTCATTTTTTTATTCTTTCCGCGATGCTTTATCATTTCAGCTTTTTATATCACGAAAATCGCGATTACCCAATCGTTTCGGCTATCTTTCGCAGTGCATAATCGTTTCGGCTGTTTATTTTGTTTTTACTCGCTGCTTTTTATTGCGGGTTGCCCAATCATTTCGGCTGTTTATTTTATTTTTACTCTCTGTTTTTTATTGCGAGTTGCCCAATCATTTCGGCTATATATATATATATATATATATATATATATATATATATATATATATATATATATATATATATATATATATATTTTTACTCGCTGTTTTTTATTGCGAGTTGCCCAATCATTTCGGCTATTTAATATGCATTTTCAGCTCGCTGATTTTTATCGCGAGCGTAGAACTTGGAATCTGGTGCCAATCTCAGCATCAGCATCGCTACAACCGGAATATTGCGAGGAGCGAATCATCATCTGCCATGAAAGGACTTGGAATTTGATACCGATTTAGGCATCAGTATCGCTACAACTGGGATATTGCCAGGAGCGAATCATCATCTGTCATGAAAGGACTTGGAATTTGATACCGATTTAGGCATCAGTATCGCTACAACTGGAATATTGCCAGGAGCGAATCATCATTTGCCTCTGTCGATGTCGAACAAAGGTGGCTTAGTAAACAGGATTAGAATCCCGTCGACTAAGGCTTTTGACTTCATGAGCCGTAAGGGTCTCATAAAGGTGTTTCTCCCTACGAGTCGTGAGGATCTCGCAGGTGCGTTTTCTCCTTAGGAATCGTGAGGATTCCTACGTGTATGTTCTCTTATAAGTCGTAAGGATCTTACAAGAGTGTTATCTCCTTATGAGTCGAGAGGACTCACAAGGGTTGTTCACCGTGTGGACATATCCCCAGTCACGGATGGGACTTGGTTAGGGAAATGTTTATTCGCGCCCGTGGATTGTATACAAGGGCCAATATAGGACCATTTTTAGGGCAATATCGAAAGTTGTGGGGGTTGCTTAAGCACAGGTTTAGGTCTCTGTAACTTAAGACTTTCAAATCCTATGAGCCGTGAGGGTCCCATAAGAGAGTTCTCCTTACGAGTCGTGAGGATCTCGCAAGTGTATTTTCTCCTTAGGAATCGTGGAGATCCCTGAGTGTGTTTCTCCCTTGTGAGTCGTAAGGATCTCACGCGAGTGGTTTCTCCTTACAAGGTCGAGGGGGCCCTGTAAGTGTCTTTTGACGAGGTTGCGCCCTTTCGGGTTTTCACAAACACTTGCCGGTAGTCCTGCTGTTTTTACTCACGGAGCCCTTTCGGGTTTCATCCATGCCCGTTTTGCTTATGGACATACCATTTTTTTTTATTTTCTTCTTCTCTTTTTTTTTAAACGAGGTCGCGCCCTTTCGGGTTTTCACGAACACTCGCCGGTAGCCCTGCAGTTTTTACTCACAGAGCCCTTTCGGGTTTTCATCCGTGCCCATTTTGCTTATGGACATACCGTTTTTTTTTAATTCTTTTATTCTTCTTATTTTTTCTAACGAGATTGCGCCTTTTCAGGTTTTCACAAACACTCGCCGATAGCCCTGCTGTTTTTACTCACGGAGCCCTTTCGGGTTTTCATCCGTGCCCATTTTGCTTATGGACATACCGTTTATTTTTTTTTTTTATATTCTCGTTAGCCTGAGAATGCTGCGGTAGTAGTTTAAAAACATTTCGGTCATTTGCAAGTTTTAGGACATTGCGGTCCATCATTAGTTTAAGGACATCTCGGTCCGTTGTTAGTTTAAGGATGTTTCGGTCCATTGTCGCCGTATTTGAGGCGAATATCTGGTTTATTGAATTTTCGGTCTATGAGTCCTCCTCCATGAATGAACATGATGCCCCCGGCGTATCCATCTTCTTCGGAGCGTGCGGTTATGGCGGTCTCACCTTCCAGTTCTCAGACAGCGCAAACTTGCCCTGTTGGTATTGGTCTTCAACCCAGTTTTTGAAGACGTAGCAGTCCTCGATCAAGTGACCTACTGTTTGGTGGTAAGGGAAATAATTAAGATTATTAACATCGCCTGGCCGCAACGGACGTTTTGAACCCGGCAGATTGATGAGTCTGTCGCACACTGCCAGCTCGAACAGTCCCCTTGTTTTATCTTGCGGAAACGAGTAAGGACGTTTCAACTTTTCCTGGAGGGGTTGCCGCTTGTTGCTTTGGTAAGCAACCGGTCTAGGGTCACCTGATTGTTGTTGAGCGCTGGCGATGAGGGCCTTTTTTCCTTTTCTTTTATCCTTTTTGTTCGCTCCGTTGTTTGTGGGGCCGGGATTCTTTCCGAGTAGCATGCGATTGCATGGCTGAACGTTCTCACAGCTTCTCAATTCCTTTATTTTTGAAATAGATTCCCCGAGGGAAGAGTTGGGGATATCTTCTTCGTCAGAGTTGCTTCCAAAGGTGATAATTTGCGATACCTTAGAGTCGGCTATATGGCAATCGTCGGTGACTCTTTTGCGCTCATATATCGCATTTTTCCGATGTCCACAAGCTTCACACTTTGTCCCGTCGAAGTGTTGCTTTTGAGCGACATACCCTTGCCACCAACAGTTAAAGGATTCGCAGTCTTCGGTAGGATGTATGATCTTCTGATGATATAAACAGAAGTTAGGGTGCATCTCTGCCTCAGCGAGAGTATTTTCTTCAGAGGGCGGTAGCTTCATTCCTACTGACAGAGCTTTGGCGAACCATTTCCTCGTCTTGAATTTGTTTTTATCCGCAGTGGATGGCTTTTGATTTGACGGGAATGCCTTGGCTTTTTCCAGTATGGCCATTTCACGCTCTTGATTGGCTTTTGCTTTCAAACGAATTTCATTTAGGAAGACATCGATCAACTCGTCTGATGGCTGTAGAATCTCTGGCTCAGGGTTCGCCATTGATTTCTCAGCGCAAGGAGCCTCCTCATCATCCGTCAGTGAATAAGAAATCACATGACAAGTCGCTACGTAGTCTTCGGATTCATCCGATAAGTTTTCTCTATCGTTTTCATCCTCGACGAAAGAACAAGTTGTCCCCGGCGTGTCCGTTTTCTTTGGAGAGTGTGGCTGTGGTGGGTTTACCTTCCAGTTTTCCGACAGCGCGAACTTGCCTTGTAGGTACTGATCTTCGATCCATCCCTTAAAGACGAAACAATGCTCAATCGGGTGACTTACCGTTTGGTGGTAAGGGCAATAATTGGGATTATTAAGATCGCCTGGCTGCGACAGACGATTTGGACTCGGCAGATTAATGAGTCTGTTGCGCACGGCCAGCTCGAACAGTCTTCTCGTTTTATTCTGAGGAAACGAGTAAGGACGTCCTAGCCTCTCTTCGAGGGATGGGCGTGGACGCACGTTGTTTTGGCGAACGACCGACTTTGAGTTGCTCGACTGTTGTTGAGCATTGGCGATGATGATCGCTTTCCCTTTTTCTTTCTCATCTCGGGAATCTGATTTTGGAGGAGACGGTCTATGGTCCATCTGGTCCATTTGGGCTAATTTGTCAATCAAGGCCTGGAAGGTGGTCGGCCTGAAGAACATCATGAATTGTGAGATGGTCGCCTGCGGATCGAGAGTGCCCACAAACATGCTTACCGCAGGTGCCTCTTCTATGCGTTGTTCGCATTTCGACCATAGGTTCCACCATCGTGTTGCGTATTGGACCCACGTTTCGCTTGGCCTTATCCTGGTATTTATCAGTGCTGTTATCGGGGTGCGTTCACTAGCACTTGCGAATCTTTGTGTAAACAGCAGCTCCATCTCCGCAAATGTTTTGACAGAGTCGTTAGGTAGTTCCGAATACTATTCAAATGTCGTTTCTGCTAAGCTGCCGACGAATTGGCGAAGCAACAGTTTGTCATTGCCTCTAGTGTTGCCGCATAAAGCCCTGAATTGCGCGACATGTTGATATGGATTTCCTGTCCCTTTATATACGTGGAATTTAGGGATCGTGTATCCCGGCGGGTAACTGATTTGGTCATACCGGCTTGGATAGGGTCGTCCCGTTCTAACAGTTTGCCCAGCCGCTTCACTCGCCTGATGAGCTTGTATTTGCTGAGCTATATAGTCTTCAAGCGCGCCTTAGAAATGGTTTCTTCCTTGGCTGCTGAAAGAGCCGGAGGAGGATCAGATATTTCCCCTCCGTCATTTCCGACAATGACTGGAGGGTCTTCAGCTGGAGGGTCCGGCTATAACATCATCCCTACCATGTCTTGGAAGAGGAGTGCCATTTGTTTTATGTTAGCCGCTTGTTCTGTGGCTTATGTGTCCTTCTTTTTGAGGATTCTACGTAAGAAGTCAGCATCAGTCTCTTGTTCGTGACGCTGCTCTGATGATTCTTCCGAACTTTCTTTCGGTTCGGTAAGTGCAGCCATCACAGTCATCATTTCCTGAAGCTTCTGTTGCTGCTCCTGGGCTTTCGTCACAGATCGGGTGAGCGGTCGGTGACCCGTCGAAGCACATCTTTCCTCCTTTCCGCAAGCCATATAAACGGTGTGCACCACCATGCCCCCAGACTTGGGGCATTTGTGTTCGGTGTATTTGCGATTAGCCAAAGACACAGGGGCTTTTTGCGGCCTCCTTTTTTGAGTGATTGGAGTTAAGGGAGCCGTTGTAGTGGGCATCCAAGTAGCTTTTGTTTTTTGTGGCTTGACAGAGTAATCCTTCTCCTGCCGCACCTTCATCTTTCTCTGTCGATGAAGATGGTTTTCATTAATCACTGACTCCTGGATCTGTCGCCAGACCTTGTAAATTTTAGAGGACAGCCGTTGAGGGGGCTGCTCTAGCTTCTTCTCTGGAATATTCTTCACAGATGAAGGAGTTCGCTTTAGCACCGCAGTAGGAGAGTTTCTGCGCACCGAGTTCAGCAACTCAAAGCTGTTCCTGGTTGGAACAGCAGTATCAATCCCCACCATTAGAGTTGGAGGAGTAAGTCCAGAGGGGGAGTTGCCCCCAGCCTTCTTTACTCGGCGCCAGTGGCTTTGTCGAGCATGTCGTGCTAATGGAGTTGTTTCAGCTATAGGGGTGACCTCCTCATGCCCCCCGTGTTGGTCAGAATATGCTGGTACCAGCCTTTTAAAGATCGACGTCCGTTGAACGGGGATGGCCAACCTGTCAGAAGCGGACTTCCGAGCATGGGAAGCAACCTTGGTGACTTCGCCAAGAACGGGAGCTGGGATGGCTATCCGCTTCGGGATAACGTCTTCTGGTATGGCAGGCTTCTTCATGGGCCCGATGGAGCTCTGGCCTAATCCATTAAAACCTGAAGCAGTGGAGTTGGGCGACCTGTTGAGAGGGGTCGCGGCAGTGGTAAGTCGATCGAAGACCGACTTCTTTGGAGCTTCTTGCAATGTCATTGGGGCGTTGAAGCTCATTGGTGGGAGCATGGTCCCAAAAAATAGTCCAGTCGTGGCTTGAGCCACCTGCTCCACCGGCATTTTGAAAAGGGAGGCCGCTTGGGGCCCATAAGTCACTCCTCCAGCAATGACGGAGCGAGAGTTATCGCTGCGGGCGGTGCAGTTCGAAGCCATCGATTTTATATTTTCTGCATAGAGCAAGACGCCAAATCTTAGTACCTTGAATCCACAGGCAATCACAGCAAACCGCGATTTGTTCATGAACACGACACACGAAGTGTGGAGTGGAAAGAGGAAGAGGTCCCACCGGGCGTGCCAGAATCTGTTCCCCTCCGAACGGCGGCGCACAGGACTGCGATGTCCTGGCACTGAGATTCGGGGCAGATGTTATTTGGTTTTATCCATCCACCTCTCCGAAGATGCCAAGTTGATTTATGGCACCGTGTATCGGAGGTTTAGATGGATGCGGCCGATGTAGCAGACTTCGTCATATTCCCCCTCGCTTGAGGGGTTTTTGATTGTGGGGACGCTCTTCCCTACAGGCGTAAGCCCCTGCAGTTAATTACGCTACCGCATCGCGGTAACAACTTTCTCCTTCTCCAGAATTTCACTTCGTGTCGTGTGTGTTTGTTTTGTTTGTGGTTGCCCGTGGATTGTATACGGAGACTGAGTAATATCGTCTCCCGTAAGGCGTGGATTAGTCCAAATCCGTGTTTACTTAGATTTGGGTTTGGGGGTTTTGGTTTGAGGATGCATTAGTCGCGTTGCGGCTAAGATCAACTTAAACGTTCGTTAAGGATATGATAGTCCTGTTTGAGACTGAGATCAACTTAACGTGATCGTTTAGATCCGACAAAAGAGCGTTTGGGCTCTATTATTCCAGTTTGGGAGATTCATAGTCCAATTTAGGACTAAAGTCTGTTTCGAGGATACGTTAGCCATTTTTGAGGCTAAGATCGACTCAAACGTTTGTTAAGGATACGTTAGTCCAGTTTGAGACTAAGATCAACTTAACGGGATCGTTTAGATCCGACAAAAGAGCATTTGAGCTCTATTGTGCCAGTTTAGGGACATGGTGGTCCAATACCAGTTTAAGGACATAGTGGTCCACCGTTAGTTTAAGGACGTTTCGGTCCACAAGTTTAAGGACCCCGCAGTCCGTATTAACGTATGGTCGTTGGGACCCGTCACCTCTCTAATGTCGTTGAAGGATTACAACGACAGGTGTCAGAAGAGTTCGGAGATGTACCCTCGAACCGGTAGTAAATTGATTTAAAAGAGCAATCTTGCTCAGTCAATTTAATTTAAGGACTTACGGCCAAAATTGGGCTAAGTCCAGTTGAAAATGTTCAACATTTTATTTGCTTTTGCATTGCATTTCTTTTTTCTTTTTTTTTTATTTTTATTTAGGCTTTGCCCAAAAAGGATGCAGAGTATCAATTTGTTTTGGGCTCTGTTCTTTTAGGAATGATGCAAGGCATCAATTTTATTTGGGCTCTGCCCTTGTATAAAGGATGCAAAGCATCAATTTATTTGGGCTCTGCCCATTTATTGCCTTGCAATTTATTTAGGCCTGTTAAGTTTTTTTGACTTGGGCCTAGCCCTTTAAGTAATGCACTACGTTTGTGCAAAACACTAAGAATCTTTTTAGATTCAAAACAGAATTGCAAAGCACTTTTTCATCCCTTGATCTAAACAAGTTTTTCCTTGTTTCAGAGAACCAAAGGTTCATAACAAGTACAAGGCACTATTTTTATTTTTATTTTATTTATTTATTTATTTATTGAAGATCAATGATCTTGTTCTTAGATCACTGATCTGTTCATAAGAGAATTTTCTCTTCTTTCAAAGGTTTTTACCTTTTTTTATTCTTGAAGAGTTCTCCAGTCCTCTTTCTCTCTTTTTTTTTAGAAAATGTTCATGCTTTTTAATTGAGGTCTGGGGTCCTTTTTATAGTGCCCATAAATTAGTTAAATTTGTTAAAGAGATCTTTCTCTGAGTGATTTGGGGAATTTTCCCCACCGTTGGATCTTTGATCCAAGGGCTTCTGCTTTGCAAAAGAAAATCTTCTTGTTTTAACAAGAACAGAAAAGATTTCTTGAAATTTTAATTCTGTTTGGCGCAGATGCCCCAGCGCGTGACACGTGTCACGCAGCGCAAAGCGCAGCGCAACTGCGCTGACACGTGTCGCGCAGCGCAAAGCGCAGCGCAACTGCGCTGACACGTGTCGCGCAGCGCAACTGCGCTGACACGTGTCGCGCAGCGCAGCGCAACTGCGCTAGCGCCTCTGTGCTGACACGTGTCGCGCAGCGCACAGCGCAGCGCAACTGAAGCGTTGCTTCCTTTAATAGAGCTTTGCTCTGATTTGGCGCGTCTTCTTGGGCGCTGCGCTGATGCATCTGCGCCTGACACGTGGCGCGTTGCACGCAGCGCGAAGGATCTGAAGCGTTGCTTCACTTATTAAAGTTTAAATTTTCAATGCAAAGCTTTGCTCTGTTTGGGGGAAACAGTGAGTCATAGGGTGAGTCATATGTGTGGATGCTTCTAGTTGATGACTAGGATGGTGAGGTGGCTTATTGCATTAATGGAGCATTTATGTGTTAATGACTATGTGTTATGAATCATTATTTCATTAAATATGTTCATACTAGGTGTTTAGATGACTCATTTCTTCATTAATGTTATGGTCACTCTCCCCCTTTCCTACACTCACCTCTCCTCTCCATATATGTGGACGGCCCCCTCATTGCAAGAGATGATGGTTGCTTGTTAGAAAAAAGGTATAGTTATTTGGTTCATTGAAATTAAAGCATACTCATTTCACATTTCCACCCGATCCAAAAGGAAACTTCATTAACCGTTCGTCCATAGGTTTGGACGTAACGAGACAAAGTGTTCTACTCATTCTCTACATCATCTTGGTCGTCTCTTTTAGCAAACTTGACGATCGAGTTGCCTCGATTCAGAGGTGGGAGCCCGTTTAAAGATCCGTCGACGTGGTGCCACCTGGACGAGAAGACTGGAGATTCAGGAGATCGGAGCAGCCGCAACAAAGAGTGGGATGATGGTTGAATACCGAAGGACTCGGATCGTTCGGTATAACTCTTCTACCCACTTTGTAGTTTGTTAGTTTAGCTTTAATGGCAGATCCGGGTTACAGTACGCGATAGCGCCAGTTGTAAAAAGTTTTTGTTCCGCATTTGGCATCTGTTAGACGGCCGAGGCGCTACCGTGGACTTACATATGACTCCAGGAGTGTTTCTTACGAGAGGTGGCAGCTTCATCCCCATTGACAAGGCTTTGGCGAACCGCTTCTCTGTTTTTATCCTGCTCTAATTTGTAGCGGGTATGCTTTGTTTTGGTTGGAGTACTTTACGACTCATCCTTGCCGCAGCTTCTTCATCCTGACGCTGACGCTTATCCTTTTCGTATATAGTTGTTTCGCGTTATTTGTCAGCTTTGATTTTTCGAAAGGCTTCGTTTAATAGCCTATCAATCAGGTCTTCTGGCAGTTCCGGGGATTTTAGTACCGATTCTGCCCCCAGTTCCTCTGCGTTGTTTTCTGACGCCGAGGGGGTTTCTTCATCATATAACGATGAATGGAAGACCATGTGGCAACTTGCTACACCTTCTTCGGTGTCTTTTAATGAGTCATTTTCCTCATCGTTGTCACTATCTTCGTCCTCAAGAATATGCTTGAGGAACTCTTCGAGGGTGACAGGTTTCCACGCCTTCTGGTTGTACTCCTCCAGCGCGCCAAAGTATTTTTGTAGATCTGTACGCTTGTCGTCATACTCAGTTGGTAGCACAGGCTTCTTGGTCTTCTTCTTTTTCTTTAAAGAATTCGGAGGCTTGGCTTGGGTTTTTTTTCCCTTCGTCAACATTTTTTGGTACGGGGCGTAGTTTCAGCATCCCTTTAATGATTTTGAGTTTAAGTGAGCTTTTCCACCTGACTGTCAGACATGCCTGTAGATCCTTCAGCATTCTTTTGGTTTTTGCTGAAAGAACGACTTCCCATGGTGTTTCTTCCACGAGTGAGCAAGATTCCCCTGGCGTATCCACCTTCTTAGGAGTGTGCTTTTAGGGTGGGTTTACCCTCCAATTATCAGACAGCGTGAATTTCCCCTGTTGATACTGGTCTTCGACCCAGTTCTTGAAGACGTAGCAATCTTCAATTAGGTGGCTCACTATTCTGTGACAGGAGCAGTAGTTAGGGTTGTTGACATCGCCGGGTTGCGGTGGACGCCGCGAATCTGGAAATGTGATGAGTTTGTTACGCATTGCCAATTCAAACAGTCTCCTCGTCTTGTCATGGGGAAACGAATAAGCACGTCCTAGCCTTTCTTCTAAGGATGGGCGCGGACGCGCGTTGTTTTGGCGAGTAGCCAGTTTTGGGCCATTCGGTTGTTGTTGAGCGTTGGCAACGAAGACCCATTCCCTTTACCCTTGGCATTTTGAGGGTCCTTATTTAAGGAGGATGGCCCGTGGCCCATCTGGTCCATTTGGGCCAATTTATCAATCAGAGCCTGGAAGGTCATTGGTTTGAAGAATGTCATGAACTGGGACACAGTCGTTTGAGGATCTAGGGTCCCGATGAACATGCCCACGGTGGGAGATTCTTCAATGCGTTGTTCGCACTTAGACCATAGGTTCCGCCACCGGATCGTATATTGGACCCAAGTTTCTTCCGGCTTTACCCTGGCATTGATTAATGGCGTGATCAGGGTGTGCTCGCTTGCACTGGAACGCTATGTGAATAGTAGTTACATCTCTGTGAATGTTTTTACGGAGTCATTTGGGAGCTCCGAGTACCATTCAAAGGCCGTTTCTGATAGACTACCAACGAACTAGCGAAGCAACGGTTTGTCGTCGCCTCCAGTGTTGCCACACAGAGCTCTAAACTGCACGACGTGCTGGTGTGGGTTTCCTATCCCTTTCTACACATGGAACTTGGGAATCGTATATTCCGGCGGGTATTTGATTTGGTCATACCGGCCTGGATATGGTCCCCCGGTTCTGACGATTTGGCCAGCAGCTTCGCTAGCTTGATGAGCTTATATTTGTTGAGCAATATAATCATCAAGAGCAGCCTTGGAGATCGTTTCATCTTTGGCCACTGATAAGGCCGGAAGAGGGTTTGATGATTCCCCTCTGTCATCGTCGATGATTATCAGCGGATCATCGGCTGGGGGTTTTGATTGGATCATCATTCCAACCATGTCCTGGAACAAGAGCGCCATCTGCTTTATGTTAGCAGCTTGTTCAGCGGTCTCTTTATCTTTTCTTTCAAGCACCCTTCGCAGGAACTCTATATCGGTCTCCTGCTCTCGGAGTTGTTCGGCTGCTGAATCCGGACTTTCTTTCTATCCAGTAAGTACTGCCATTTTGGTCAGCATTTCCTAGAGCTTTTATTGTTTCTCCTGAGCTTTAGTCAACAACCGAGTTTGCGGCTGGTGACTCATCGAAGCACGGCTTTCTTTTTTCCAGGAAGCCATATAGATTATATGTACGATCATGCCCCCAGACTTGGGGCATTTGGGTCCATCGACTTTGGAATTTTCCACAGGCGGTGGGATTTTCTCCGGCATCATTCTTTTCTGGGAGGTCAAAGTTGAAGGAGCCATTATGACAGGCACCATTGTAGAAGAAGTCTCATTGTATGACAGAGGAGTGGTCTTTCTCTTTCCGAGCCTTCGATTTCTTCGGTCGACGAGAGTAGTCTTTGTTGATCACGTAATCTTTGTCGGTCATAAAGTCTTGGACTTTCCGCGAGACTCTATGAAATTGCGAGGAGAGCCGCTGATGGGGGCGCTCCGGCTTTGCCTGCACAGTAACCTCTGAAGGTGGGGTATATTTCTTCAGCACCGCCATTGGAGAGTTCATTCTCACCTTCCTAAGAGGATCAAGGTTGTTTCCGTTTGGAACAGCAGCATCAATTTCCACCATTGGAGCTGGTGGGGTAAGTCTAGAGAGGGAGTTACCCCCATATTTTCTTACTCGGCACCAGTGGCGACGTCGAGCGTGCCTTGCAGCAGGAACCGCCTCATTTTTGAAAGCGGCTTCGTCGTGCCCGGGCTTTATTGAGGGGCTGCTGTTGGAGTCATCCTGTTGAAGACCGAAGTCCTTATTAAAGTTTGGGAAGGGCCTGCCAATCTTCAAAGACTGACTTTCTGATGGAGGAAGCGCTTTTGACGGCTTTGCCCGTAGCAGAAGTTGGGAGGGCTATCCGTTTTGGGGTAGCCCCTTCAGATACCATGAGCCTCTTTACGAGCCCATTTGAGCTTTAGCTCAACCTGTTGAAAACTGAGACACCAGATTTGGATGGACCGTTGAGAGGGGCTGTTGTAGTTGCCAGTCGATCGAAGACCGACCTTTTGGGAGCTTCGTCTTTCGGCGCCGAGGCACCGAAACTCACCGGTAGAAGCATGGTCCCGAAGAACAATCCAGTAGTGGCTTGTGTTACTTTCCCCACTGGCATTGAAAAAATGGAGGTCGCGTTGGGCCCTTAGGTCACTCCTCCAGTTGGGGTGGAGCGAGAGTTGCTGTTGTAAGAGGTGCAGTTGGAAGCCATCGATTTTCAGCACAGGAGCAAGACCTCAAATTTTAGTCCCTTGAATCCATGGGCAACCATAGAGAACCGTGATTTTGTTCGCGAAACATGACACACGAAGTGTGGAATGGAAAGAGAAAAAGGTCCCACCGGGCGTGCCAGAATCTGTTCACCGCCGAAAACAGAGACGAACTGGGATAGATCGTCTTGCCTGAGTTTAGGGAGATGCTATTTGGATTTATCCATCCACCTCTCCGAAAATACCAAGCTGATTTATGGCACCATATATCGGAGGTTTGGATAGATGCGGGCGTTGTAGCAGACTTCATCAGATTCCCTCTCATTTTATGAGGGGTTTTTTTTATTGTGGGAACGCTCTTCCATTTAGGCGTAAGCCCCCGTAGTTAATTATGTTATCGCATTGTGATGACCACTTTCTCCTGGTCTGGCAGTTCATTTCGTGTCGTATTTTTATTTATTTTGGTTGCCCATGGATTGTATACGGATACTATTTTATGTCGTCGCCCGTAGGGTGCGGATCAGTCCAAATCCGTATATTTTATACCTGGGTTTGTTTTATTTAAGGACCATTAATCTAGTTGAGATTAAGATCAACTTAAATATATAAGTGAGCATTTGGTCTCAGTTTTTTTTTGCTAAGGATACGTTAGTCTTATTTGAGACTAAGATCAACTTAACAACATTTTGGGATCATTTTTTCTTAAGATCTAGCAACAGACCCTTTGGGATCAGCTGCAAGAAAACTTCAGAGACTTAGCCAATTTGGACTTAGTCTTCTTAATCTTTTATTTCTTTCTTTCTTTCTTATTCAAAAGTGCTAAGCACTTATTTGGGCTCTATTTGTTCATCCCTTTACTTTTTATGTAAGAGTGCTAAGCACTTATTTGAGCTCTGACGCTCACATATATATCATGTGAAGCATTCAGTTATGGACTCTGCCCAATGAGTGTTGAACACTTTAGTCGTTTTGACTAATCATGAAGTGCTAAGCACTTTTTATGGCGTCCACGTGAGGTGCATGTGCGGCGCTAGGCGCTGCCCAATTAGTGCTAAGTATTCAGACGTTTTAGCTGCATATGAAGTGCTAAGCACTTTAATTCAGTGCTCACGTGTATTGCACGTGAGGCGCTGACTTTCTGTTTTGGGAACCCACGTGGGAAGCGCGTGAGGCGCTGGCCCTTTGTTTAAGGGCACCCATATAGAAAGTACATGAGGCACCGGCCTTCTGTCTTGGGCACCCACGTGTTTTTTTCACGTGAGGCACTGAGTTTTCTTTTATATGGATATTTAATCTCTATTGATGTTTTTAGAGAGTTTAAACATCTTTTAACGGTGTTTTGACCATTAAGGATCACCAAGACCATTATTTTGAGGATCTTGTATCGGTTTTTTAAGGAACTAAGTTCTTGATTTGAAGGAACTAAGTTCCTGGAATATTATGGACTCCATGTTTTTCATGTTCTGGTGTCCATTTTCTCCTCTGAATCTTTGATTCTCAAGAACAAGATCTTCCCGATGAGAATTAAATTCTCAACTTGTGGGAGACTTGTCTTGTGGATCTTAAATCCAGAGAAAGAACTATGTTCTTTTAAAGGGTTAAACCCTTCAATAGGTAAATGAGATATTTTGATTTCTGCTTTTTTTACCTAGGGTATTGATAAGGAAGATCTTCTTCTTTGAGAATTAAATTCTCTGTTCTTTCGAGAGCTCGCTGTATTTTTCAGAAGCTTGTGGAGGGGTTTCCTCTATCTCAGACTTGAAGTCTCGGTTCCTCTATATATTGAAGGCAGATTGTTAATTGGTTTTGAGAAAATCTCTCATTGAGAGATTCCAATTGATTTAATTGGTCTCAAAATTGATTTGGGGATTTTTACCCACCGTTGGATCTTTAATACTAGTGTTCCTGTTTTTACAGAATATGTTGTTCTTGTTTTCAACAAGATTGGGAAAATATTTTCCCATATACAGAATTTATTCTGTAAAATGGTGATTTTTAATCACCATTGGATTTTTAATCCAAGAGTTCTCTATTTTATAGAGAACAATTTTTTTTGTTTAGAAAAATTGAGAGAATATATTCCTCATAATAGAATTTAATTCTATTGTTTGGTGATTTATCATCACCATTGGATCGTTGATCCAACGGTTTTGTTTAACATAGAATATCCAAACTTTTTGTTAGGGAAACGTAGAGTTTAATTCTACTGGTATAAATTTGGGCGCCGGCGCTCACGTGTTGTACACGTGGGTGCCGCTTAAGAATTTAATTCTTTTGATGGATACTCCTATGCTTTGCACATTGGTGCCCACGTGATGAGCATGCGAGACACCATATAAGAATTTATGTTTTATTCAGAATGTGTTTTTGTGCTTTGCTCATTGGCGCACACATGAGGTGGACGCGCGGCGCCACCATACGATTTAATCCTAAGGGGTTGGCGCTGGCGTTGGCGTCCTCGTGAGGCGCTGCCCCATTAAATTTCAACAGAAATTTACTCTTTTATTATGTTTAAATATTGAGGGAACAAGGGCATTTTGGTGATAAAACCTAGGTTTTAGATTTTTATGCTATTTTTATGAAAACTAGCTCTTTTGGAAACTTGATGATATTTTATTAAAAATTTTAATTTTTCATTTTAAAAAAATATAGTTTCATAATATGTCTTTATTGAAAATACGAATTCATATTTTTATATAATCTCCAAAATTTAATATTTATTTAGAAAAGCCGTATTTCTTAAAAACCATATTTTTATTTCCTTTCGAGACCAAATACTCCATGAGGAGTTCTGCATCTCGCTCTACTATTCCAAGGATGTGCGATAATCCGTACCATCTATTAGCGGGTCCCCTAACGAGGGTTGTAGAGGCGTAGTGGCCAAGGATTACAAAATACCGATTAAAAGAAGCCCGTTTTGAAAAGGTGTGGTATTTTAATGTAAAATTTAGTTTTTAAATGAACCATAGATCTAGAATACTGTGCTATGAAACCATGGTGTGCGTGTGGAGTAGGTCATTACCCCGTGAAATATTCCTAAAGGTAGATAAACTAGTTATTGAGAAGGGTTATACTGAAGTTCATTGTATTTTAATGAAAAGTTCATTTTATGATTATTTCACATGCAAATTGTTTTTTTTTAAACTAAAAACTAAATGATGTGAATAAGGTTAAGATTAGTATAGGATGTTAGTTTGATCTAATTTGCTTATCACGTGGATTACAAATATCAAAGAGAAGATTATATCGGAGATAACTCCACTTTTATCGATTTGTTTTAAAATTAGTTTGAGATAGAAAGGGAGAGAGATGAAAGGTTTTACGAGTTTAGATGGTTAAAAAGAGAGAGAAGTTTGGGGTCGTGATTTCGTCGAGGATGCTCCGGTCGTCGAGCTTGGCTTGCTACTCCTCTTGGGTGCGTAACTCCATTTAGCACTTAGAGGTTTGAGAGAATTTTTGCTAGAAATTTCAGAATGGGGGAAAGCAATGGTATGGGTGGTATTTATAGTGGAGAATTAGGGTTTGAGAATTAAAAATGTGGATTAAAATAATTAACATGGTGTTAAATGGTGAATTGAAGAGTCTCTGTTTGATTGCAAGAAAATCAAATAGTGCAAAGGAGTTGAGGGGAGTCGAAAGGATAAGTGTGCAAAGCACGGAGACAATTGGGCTCATCCACACTGTCGGCAGTGGCCAAATAAAGGAAATGGGCGGTTAGATCTGAGTGTTCTGTCTCGATATTTGTGCCACGTGTCAAGTTGGATGTTTACTTCTATTTGCGTATGTTTTATTTTTCTGAAACTTTTCGTTTCTCCGTGAATTGCATGTGCAACTTTTTGGCTTCCGAAAAATTAAAAAGAAAAAATATAAAAATAATTAGGTCTGATGGGATTCGAACACACAGGCTAATTCACAGCAGCGTGGAGACTTTACCAGTGAGCTATAAGTTGTTTCTTGCTTTTATTTAACAAAAATAACTTTTAACTCTTTCACAGGCCATAATACCCTTTTCTGTACAATAAAAAGAAATTTCTGTACAGGAATTTCAGAGTCGTTACAGATAAAATAGGGCTATAATAAGTAACTAGTCAATCTCTATAATATAAAGTAGGGATTTTATAAATTATATAACCAATCTTTATAATAGAGTAGGGCTTTCAGTAAGGTTGGATAAAACCGTTTTTTTTATGTTAAAGAAAGAAAAATAAGAAGGTTAGGTTACCCACTTCCAAAACAACAAGTAAACAATATTTTTACAAGTTTGTTTTTCTAATTATATCTTTTAAAGATTACCCTCGATTAAAAAAAGAAACAGTTAAAATATAAATGAAAGCGATATTAAAAGAGTGTTCATTACTATTTAAAGAGACAAGTCCAATTTAGAAGATTGTGTTCCATTGATTGCATGAGAAAAGAAAAGACTGCACTATTGCAAATTAAAAGTAAATGTTATGGATTGTCGGGAATAACCCTGACATCCTCACTTTTTGGAGAGAATGCGAAGAAGATGCAAGAATTGAAAAAAAAATCCTTCTCTTTATTGAATGAGAATGAGTATGGGTAAAAGGCATCTCTTTCTTTTTTTTAAAGTGGAGAATTGTTGTGAATGTATAGTATGGAAAATGTGTGTGAAAATTATGACATCCACCCTTCTTTTATAGGCTAAGGGGTGGCACAATGGTAATTAAAAGTAGAGGGGAAAAGCCATCTTTGAATTCAAAAACTAATAACTACTCTTTCCAAGACAATGGGAGGGGGTAATTTGTAAAAAAAGGGTGTGCAAGTGCAAGTGTAAACATGTCATGATATTTTTTGTCCAACTTACATCAAACCAGCCCCATGAGGGGGCCGGTGCACTGAACCGGCCCCAAAGGGAGGATCGAAGCCACCAGGTCGGCTCCACTAGAGGGTCGGAAAACACCAAGCCGGTCCCACTAGGGGGTCAGTACCAAACCGTCCTCCATGGGGGGCTAGTTTATTAATTCTACATTATAAGGGGGTCGGTTTATCAATTCTACCTTATGGGGGCCGGTTTACCATCGTGGCTAGACCCTATAAGGGTCTGAGCTTCACTTGATCAGATTTTAAAGGGTCCGGAATTTTCTTGATCGGACTTTAAGGGGTCTGGGTCTTCTCAGTTGACCGAATTTTAAGGGGTTCGGGTCTTGGTTGACCAGATTTTAAGAGGTCCGGCTCTTGGTTGACCGGCCGTTGAGAAGGCCGGGTCTTTGTTGACCGGACTTTAAGGGGTACAGGTCTTAGTTGGCCGGCCGTTGAGAGTGCTGGGAATAAATTAACCGACCCGTTAAAGGGCCGGGAATAAGTTGACCGGCCATTGAATGGGTCGGGAATAAGTTGACCAACCCGTTAAGGAGCAGGAGATAAATTAACCGGCCTTTGAAAGGTCCGGAAATAAGTTGACCGACCCGTTAAGGGGACGGGTTTGCTTTGGCCTGATCCTAAGGGAGATCAGCTTGAAAGGTGATACAGAAGCAGTGGTCTATGATTTCAACCCCAAGCGTCTTCCGAAACTCGAGCATTTGACACTCAAGTGTAAATTGATGAGAGAAACCTGGCGGTGCAGAAATAATAGCTGGTGGTTTTAACTCCAAACCTTTTGTGATGTCTACATGATTTGAAGCAGTCGCCTAAACATTAGTACAAGAAATTTGACTCCTTAATAAGAGATATTAGGTTTACGAGAAGTAATGGCAACAACTGCGTTTATTACAAGAAGCTCGCCGATAGTTCTTTTATAAACTTGTTGCTTTATGTTGATGATATGTTGATAGCAGCAAGATATATGGTTGATATTCAGAAGTTTAAAGAACATTTGAAAGGCAAGTTCGAGACCAAAGATTTGGGAACGGCCAAGAAATTTCTCGGTATGGAAATTAGGCACGATCGCAAGGAAGGTAAACTTTACTTGTTTCGACAGCGATTCGTTGAGAATGTTTTAGAGTGTTTTGGCATGGAAGATGCTAAATCCGTAAGTACCCCTTTAGCAGCTCATTTCAAACATTCAACTCGTTTATCACCGCAAACTAAGGAAGAAATTCAGTATATGTCACATGTTCCTTATTCGAGTGCGGTGGATAGCATTATATATGCCATGGTTTGTACCCGACCCTGTTAGTTATATGTATGCCCTAGAGGCCATTATTGTACATGATTTTATATTATAATGGATGCTTGGACATATATAGAGAGGACTTTCTTGCTCGACATGATAGTATGCTATCTGGTTACTCTTTATCTTAACATGTAGACTAGTATTGTTATACTGTCTTTCTCTCATATGTTGATAAAGCCCTTAGGATGTATACTTGACTACCAAGGCTATGATGCAGATCATACTAGTGGGACCAGGGTAGTCCACAAGTTCATCCTTTAATTGTTCCTAGTCGTGGAAGTATCGAGACAGGGCATCGATATTCCAGAGTAGACTAGTGTGTACGTTGCTTGGCCCTGTATGGGACGATGGATGATCCCATATCCATTGGTGTTTGACATCAAAGATTGTACACAGGTGCTCATTAGAGAATGGGTACACCGAACAGGACTTTCTAAGAACTCCTAGATGGTATTATACCAAACGTCAGATAGCAGTTCTCTGGTGACACGGGTACAGGTTAGTCTGTAGACCCGAGATCGTCATAGAGTCTTTTGTGATTCCCACTGTGCTTTGATTTTCCCCCTACCACGCTCAAAAAAGCGTGCAAACAGGTGGATTTTGGGTACAGTCCTGAGTCATATGGAGGCAATGAGCGATAAGGGGGTTTCGTCTCTCCCGGTATTGGGAGTTGATATTGCGCTGTGCTCGATTAGCAATAACAGGAAGTCCTTGGCCAGTGATGATGATGAGATTTACTGGTAAGTGTTATCGGTAGTTTCTCGACCCGTTATGAGCCCCGCATCGGCATGACTTATCAAGTTATTGGGGTCTGACGTTTACCACCCCCAAACTCGATATGCGACATATCAGACGAAGAGACCGGACTGTACGGTCGTGTTACTTACAGGATTCACGGGAGTTTGGACATGCTTGCTTGTTGATCTTCTGATTGTTTAATACCTGGGTAGCCGTTATGTCCAGCTAGTACCACTGACGGCCTGTGGATAACTGATTTGATCATTACCTACTGCTGGCGTATTGACGAGTCTTTAGAGTCTTACACAAAGGTTTCCTGGCTCAAGCGAAACGAAGTAGGGCATATATGTGATATGTGCGGGACCGAGATTAATACGTGTATGTGATACCGTATTCTAATCTCGCGATATATGATATCGGTCATTTATATGAGACATAGCCGGATTATTAAATCAAGTGTTGATTCGATAAGTTGATATAAATGATATTAGTCGATTATATGTGATATAGCCGGATTATTAAATCAAGTGTTGATTTAATAATTTAATATATAATTATATATTTGATATATTAATATATATTAACTAATATTAGCTTACTTAAGAATTAGTTTTCTCCAAATACATATAAATATATATATGAGATATATATTAATGTATTTATTATTGTGTCATGCTAGATGATATATTAGACATGGGTGTATGAAACTTATAACAAACTAAAGATAATTTGGGTGATTAATTATTAAGGGAAAAATCAAAATTAAGTGAAAATTAGCATGGCTAAAGATTCTTGTGGAAGCATGTAGAAGCCTTGAGTTAAGTCCACTAATTTTGTTTTACTCTAGATTTTTATTAACCCAACCACTATCTTTAGCCATGGTTAAGTCTCTACAATATGAGATATTTTTCACACCATGGTTCATAACTTGATCTTCTTCTTCATCTCATTTTCTTCTCTAGCTTTTAAGTGAGGTGAAAAAGAAAAAGAGAAAATTAATTCTAAAGTGATCAAAATTCATACTTCATCAATCTATACCAAACTAGTTATTTAGTATAGGCTGTTTGATTCACTAATCCATCAATTAGTGATGAGGTAGATTGAGTTAGAAATTCTTCGACGTAGATCATTTTCGGCCTCGAAGATCCTTAAGCAAGCTCGTTCCTTTCGCCTAGTGGAGCTAAGAAGAATTTGGGGACCACTACTTGGAGCAAAGAGACTACTACACGGAGATTTAGAAGTGAAGGACCGGTCTACAAAGATTGTATTCCTATTTCACTTAGTGTAAAGTTTTTTTACATGCATATAAAACCATAATTCTCTAGTTATATCCTTGGTTCGGGTTGCTTAGCACTCTAAATTTTTTGAAATTGCATACTTGATACTTGCCGAAACCCGGCGAGGGTGCTAAGCGAACCCAGCAGTGGTATCAGAACCAAGCTAGAGCATTAGGAGTGGACTAGACAACTTTAAAATGTTCGATCGAACTTCAAAAACCCGGAAAACCCTAGTTTCTGGGAAAAATTTCAAAAGTTGGAATTTTTCAAATTAAAAATATGCAGAAAATTGTGCAGGGTTTTCTATGGATCCCCAAGAAAAACGATGACCCAACTCGACCAAACGGCCACGCAACCGCCACCAAACCATGGGTTTATCCGCGGTTCCGCGACGCCGTTGGTGATGTAGGAAACGTGCTTTCTTGTGCTGATCCATAGGTACTTGTGGCACATTCTGGGTATTTTTAAGTGTGACTCAAGTGTTGAGAATTCTGGGAATTTTGGTTGTTTGATAAATCGATCGAAATTTTTAACATCGTCTAGATATTTCTGGTTTGTAATACAATATTTGGAATCCACAACAATTAGTTTTGCGAAAACTAATTAGTACTTTGTAAATCTAGCAATTTAGTCTCTTTTGATCGGTTGCCGCAGGGTTTTGATTCGAATCAAAGCTCCGTCGCAATCACGTATAGTACGCGAACGCTCGCCGGGTAACACTAATAGATAACCATGCCCAATAGCCCCGACCAAGTGACTGTAGGAGAACCCCGTAGCCAAAAGCATCGGTTCGGGTGCTCGCGGCCGTGGTGTTCCGCCTAATTGCGCTTCGTCGACGACATCGGGGGTGCGGCCGATTACTATTGTTTCCGATGAGCATTCGATCATTTGTTGGGAATCTTGTTGAATTTCCCGACTGGATATTGAAAAGTGTTTTCAATTTGAGACTAAAATGCTGGGTTTATAGTGTTAGGCATGAAATCCAGAGCATGAGATGTTTTGGGTTTATGATGTCTAAGGTGGTTGCGGATTCTAATTATTGTAGTTTTTATTTCTTTTCTGCAACCGTAACTGTAATATGTGGTGTATCGCCGGTTTCGTTGCTATACGTCAACAACAATTGGGATACGCATATTTACTTACGTTGATGACATGTGATGTTATGTGTTGCTGCGATATGTTATATTGGATCTTCGTGTTTGAATAGCCGGGGTTTTTTGCATGAGATGAGAGTTTTTCATTTTCATTCATGTAAAAATATGTATGTAATATTCTTTTATTAGGACACTTCCGAGTTGAGGATGATGTCACCATTGGTGTATATTATTTACTTTTCCGTATTAGGATAGACCCAAGGCGGGGAGCACAAGTAACCGGGTTCTAGAGTCCAGTGGGAGACCGTCTCGAGAAGTCGAGACCAGGTCTCCTAACTCTAGAATTGGTAGGGTTGCTTGCCGATCTCGTAGGGGTCTAGGGATGTGGGTTTGGCTATTCATCACGACCGTGGAATCCGTGTTTTTTACTGGCTTAATTTAAAACACGGACTTCCTAGTATATCCAATATTTCATATGTTGACTTCTGCTGCAATGTTCTGTGATGAGATCATATAACTGCATGAGACGAATGCTTTATATTATATATATGATATATAATAGACGTTGCTTATGTTTTGCATCCGCGCTAGTCCTGCCCCCGCTCTGCTGTTAGTTAACTAACCTAACGGTGCATGACGGGACCCCATGGCGAATGCGGATGGCATAAGCGTACGTTGTATTTTCGTTTCTTTATCTGTGATGCTTAGGAAGCATAAATGATGGGACTTCATTAATGAGATTAATGAAAAGGAAAGAAACCTAAAGATGTTGTAGAATCAAATTTTCAAAAAGATAGCTCTAGTTCTTGCTTTGCATAGTGGTATTCCTTGATGAATATCCAGAACCTCATTCGATGAGGAAAGAACATAGATCCCTTCACTGGGAGTGACCTCTTTAGCAAAAGCTAGCAGATGATACATCCACTCGGTTTATTTTGAAAAACTCGATTTTAAAAGCGAAGCTTAAACCACTCCTTTTCTAAATCACTTGATTCTACAACGATATCAAGTTCATTACGCAAAAAGTTTTCTTAAAAACCTGTCGTAGCCCTCCGTCATTTCAGATAAGTACTATTTAGTATTTGTGCTGCGTTTGTTGGCCTTCGTGATCAGTCGAAAATATTGCATTTTTAACACGTCAATTTCCCTACCATTTGCACTCATCTTAAGGTGTTCGGTATGAATATAGCACATATTAGCAAAACATCTGTAAAATACCATATAACTTGTGTTATACTTTATAACCGGCACTTTGAGGGAAATTGAGTGTTTATCATTGCACGCATTATCTTTGTATAGCGCAACACTTGTCTCGAGAATCTGTGCAGGAAATTCCAGGAAAAGAGCCGAAATAGCTAACAGTGCTGATAAAAATACGCCAAGTCCAAGACTTGTGATCTGACAGTGAACAAGAAATATTTATGAGATTCCACACATCAGTAAAGTGCCACAAGGATAGCACAAGATCAACCAGGAAATTTCAGACACCAAGGTCATCAATGGGTCGCGGATCCGCGGCCGTAGGGCCCTATTGGCGGCGGATCCGGGGCGTAATGGTGACGTCATCGCTTCACATTTCTCCGCGTGCTTTCTCATAACGGCCAATGCTTCCAGATGACCACGCAGCTTCTTCCAGAAAGCTCTGCATAACAAACTCACTCTAGAATATTCTTTGCAACAACCTTCTTCTAGAAGGCTCTCTCCAACAACCTTCTTCTAGAAGCCTCCTTATAACAACCTTCTTCTAGAAGCCTCCTTGCAACAACCTCATTCTAGAATATTCCCTCATACAAACTTCTTCTAGAAGATTCTTTCTA
Organism: Agapanthus africanus; assembly: GCA_030015575.1. Lineage (NCBI taxonomy): Eukaryota > Viridiplantae > Streptophyta > Magnoliopsida > Asparagales > Amaryllidaceae > Agapanthus > Agapanthus africanus. Next base: position 332,342,230 of record JASDDO010000024.1, on the reverse strand, counting down.
ACAATCTCGTTTTGGAGGGAAAATTCAAATGAGGTGGTTCATTTTGGAGGGAAAATTCAAATGAGGCGGTTCATTTTGGAGGGAAAATTCAAATGAGGCGGTTCATTTTGGAGGGAAAAGTTGTTCATTTTGGAGGGAAATTTGAATTTGAATGGAAAAGGAGAGGGGGTTATAAAAAGAGATCTAGATCTAGGGTTTTGGAGGTTGTTCATTTTTAGTTAGCTAGTTTGTGAGTTGTTGAAAGTGGAGGGAAAATTGTAGATCCAAATAAAATTCAAATCAAATTGAGTGACACAATTTGATCAATTCAAGATCTCCGAGTACAATTCAAGCAAGAACCCTTCAACCTTTTAGAAGCGACGCCGATCTTCAACCGAGCAAGTGATCCAAGGCAATCCATGACTCATGGAGACGATGCGAAGCTAATTTGACAATCAAGTTCTTTCCTCAATTCTTGTAGTTCTTGAGCGAATTGTAACGGAATTGATGAATAATAAAAGGTGAAATTTCTTTATCTTGCTTTCTTTACATTCTTGCATTGTGATAAGATCTCAATTCTTGATTTTTTTCTTGTTATGATGTTTAAGTAAAACTCCGCTCGTGATGGAGTCGAGAGAATCAATAGATGATGATGTTACAAATCTTGAAACGATTCTTAAGTCCTATGAGTTTTATAAACTATAGCAAATTGAAGAATCGACAACCTAGTTTCGAGCGATGCTTTCTTGATTATCTTCGCTCTGAATTCGGGATCCACGATTGATTCTTGAATTTACTAGAGGCTAGAATGTGAATGAAATCAACGAAAGGACAAGGGATAGATGATGAAACCCTAGTTTCCGCAAGAAATCCCTAATTCTCGTTGATCGTCATCGATCTAGTATCAAATCATTAATGGATAAGAAAACGTAATCAATCGTTTTCATCGCGTCTATAGATTCGATCGATTCCTACGAGTCTCACTTCGATTCTTGATTATTGGATTGGATATCATCAATTCTTAATTCTTGATTTTAAATGTTTTCTTGATTTTAGATTTAGATCTAGATAATTCTTGAATTTCAATTTTATAAATCTTGAATTGAATTGTCTTTTCTTTTCTTTCTTTAATGTTCGACTCATCTAATTCAAATTCGAACGGATCTCACTTTCCCTGTGGACGATCCGCACTCGCTAACGCGCAACATACGACACCGTTATTGATTGCGGTCAAAAATTTCTTTGGTTGTGATTTCTATACATTTTCTAAAACTACACACCGAGATATCATTCAATCAAATGGCGCCGTTGCCGGGGATCGTGTGCTAATTTGTTCGTTTTTGAAATTTAAGTTGAAAATTTTATTCCAACAGAATTTTTAGATCAAAATTCGCGCAAACACTAAACGATTCGTTGTGATTTGTTGCGAGAAAATCTGGAATATGTGGAGTGAGAGGAAAAATTTTCTGAATATTCCAAAGAGTTCAGCAAGTGAACAGGAGCTTCTGCATAAAATTTTGTGCAATGATCTAATCAAACCACCTCGTTTCCACGGCATCAAGGCTCATCTGCCGCGGATCTGCCGCATGTCAGAGGCTTTAGTGCACGAAACTTCTCTATTAAATTTCTGACTTTCTTATCTCCTTCTCGATCTGCTCCATTAACAATTTCTGCAGGTTTCTTTGCAAAAATTCGCAACGCCGCAAAAATAAAAAAATTGTGCGTGTTTGATCTTGGTTGTTTGCATTTTTAATACGGAAATTAAGGGGCAAAGACCAAATTAAGATTAGGTGGGGAGTTCATTACCCTTCCTAAGCCCCGAAAATCACAAAACTGCATCTGCATTACCCTCATTAACTAAAAAAATATCTAGACATGACTCTAAGGACCGTCGCGCTCACTTAGGACAGGAGAAAGTCGTGGGTAATCTATTGCTTATTCGTGTTACTTTTGTGGTGTCTAAGGAAAGTGTGTCTAAGGCAAGTGGTTACTTTATTAGGCCCACTACTTACGTAGTAGAGAACCTCTCACTTACCTGGCCACAGGAGGGACAAAGAGGCAGTAGAGGATTGATCCTGCGATTTGTCTTCTGGCAGTTAGGAGCGGTCTAGAGACTTGACCTAGGTGACCATTAGACTTAGGGTTGTGCTTGTGCATTTGTTGTGATTTGCATCATTTTTTCAAAAATCCGTATCTTTTTCAAAATAAACACCACTTCATCTTTCCCCTAATTATCATAACGCTGCCACTTGTACTAAACCCTTTAGTGCAAGCTCGGCTGGACACGGGATTCTAGTGCCCGTATTGTCCGCGTTTTCCCCCATCGACCCTAAAGTCGGTATTTCTACATTTTCTTTTTTCCCACCACCACCGCGATGGACGGATTTCCATCAAACTTTTACACCACTCTGCCACCGCCCGCAGGTGTGTAGAATCCTCCACGCATTTCTCTCCAAGAGAGATACTATCCTTCACGTGTTCCCCTTCCCACCTGTCTTTCTATACCACCTACCAACGGGGAAAATTTTGAAATCAACCCCCAATTCATCAAACTGTTACCCAAATTTCACGGTCTTGATTCTGAAGACGCATACGTTTTTATTTCCAAATTCGAAAACGTATGCGCAATGATTGGAACGTCACAACTGTCTTTGGATACTCTGCGTTTACGTTTTCTCCTATTCACTTTGTGCGATATAGCCGAGAAGTGGCTTTATAGCACAACCGCACATTCCATTTCAAACTGGGATGAATTTATTGCAGCATTCCTTAAGAAATTTTATCCCAATCACAAGACCAGCCGTGTTCGGAGCGAAATCTTCAAATTTACCCAACTTCCCAATGAACCATTCTGGAAATGCTTTGAACGGTTCAAGGATCTTCTTTTACAATGCCCTCATCACGGAATCTCCAGATGGGATTTGTGTCGAATTCTCTATGAGGGTATTATTCTCACTACTAGACAGATGCTTGAAACCATGTGTCATTGCCAATTCCTATCTAAAGATGATGGTGAAGCTTGGAAATACCTAGAAGATTTAGCTCAAAACACATTACAGTGGGAAAGTGTTAGACCACCATCACCTAAGGAAGATGTCAACCAGCTCGATGTTTCCGTCACAATGAGAACCGAAATGGCCGCAATACAAAGGAAACTCGACGCTATAGAAAACAAAATCTCTTCAGCCTCCCTAAACCAATACACACTTCCCAAAACCGTGTGTGGCTGCTGTTCAAACCCATCACATTTGACGAAAGAATGTCCTTTGAATGTACCGTTTCAAGGTCATACTAATGCTGCATTTCAGCAACAACTTAGAAACGATCCTTCTTCTTCCACATATAATCAAGATTGGAGGAATCGCCCTGATCTTTCTTGGATCCAACACCAAACACAATACACGAATCTAAACCATAATAACTTTCAATAGGTCCCTCCACCACAACAGCAACCACCACAACTGAGTCAGCACCCCTTTCAATCGCAACCTTTCAAAACCCGGCCAACAATTTTGATCCTTTTTCTGCCGGTACCAATAAAACCTCTGCACTTGAACAAACCATGAGTTTGCTTCTGACAAATTCTATTCAAATGTCAGCTGATTTGAAGTCTTCTATCGATGATATAAAGAAAACCACCGCCTTCCAAGGTGAGATTATTAAATCGATGAAAGCACAAATTGCACAGTTAACAGCCGAAATAAGTGCTAGAGAGAAAGAGAAACTTCCAGCTCAACCCCTACGTGATCCTGGACCTTCACATTACATTAATGTGGATGCACTTACCACGTTGAGATCTGGAAGAGTGCTAAATAATCATGTGGGTGAACAAATTGATAATGATGAATTGATCATTAACACCCTGGCTTCCATTTCTACTTCTTACCCTATTTCGTCTAGTTTACCGTCTTCTTCCGAGCCTATTTTTCGTTTTTCCAAAGGCTCGAACCCTCCACCCACTTCATCCTTCCCACCCCCACAACCTTCTTCACAAATGTTGGACCCAACACTTATTAACAGAGCTCCATTTCCAAATAGGTTGAGGCCCAACAAACCCAATGCCTAAATGGAGAAGCTTGTGGACATGTTTAAGCAAGTTAACATCAACATCCCTCTCCTAGATGCTATCCAACAAGTTTCGTCCTATGCGAAAACTCTTAAGAACTGGTGCACGAGGAAGAGGAAGACTCAAGTGCCGAAAAAAGTGTTCATGTCGAGTACTGTAGACACGGCTTTTCCCCAACAATTACCAAGGAAACGTAAGGACCCTGGCTGTCATACTATTTCTATTTCTATTAGGGATAAACACATTAACCGTGCTTTACTTGACCTTGGCGCTAGTGTTAACTTGCTTCCATATACAGTCTATGAGAAACTAGGTATCGGAGTGTTAAAGCCCTCGAACATAACTCTCCAGATGGTTGACCGATCAATTACCAAACCTAGGAGTGAACTAGAGGATGTGTTAATAAAAATCGGGGAATTTTTATTTCCTGTGGACTTTATTGTACTTGATACACAGCTTGTAGCGAACCCACGGAATCGAATTCCAGTGATTCTTGGTCGCCCCTTTTTGGCCACTTCCAATGCTATCATCAACTGTCGTAATGGTTCTATGACCCTATCTTTCGGGAATAGGTCAATTGAGCTGAACATTTACAAGTTGGGAAATGTACCCTCCGAACCTACTGCTCAAGTCTGTTCTGTCGAATTAATGGACGTCAACAGCAGCGAATTTGACAATCCTCATGATACTGATCTTGACTCTTTTCATATGTTGTTGTTTGACCCAACTATGTATCATACACATACGGACTCTTCCACCGAGGTTTCCGGGTCAACAACTAACACTGATTATGAACCGTTTTTGGAGTCTGAAGATCACCCCGCACTTTTTGATGATATTATTCTTCGGGGTATTGATGGGACTTTTGAGGAAATCTTCGCTGATGAACTCGCATTTTTGAATGACACGGGTGTTGAGATGAATCATCTCCCAAACATTGAAATTGAACCTCCACCCCTTCTTCTGAACTGTAAAAAGAATGCGAGTAATCCATCACAATCACTGAGTCGTCTCTCCAAAACGAGACGCAAACACATTCTATTCCACCACTTACCCTTTCCCCACTTCTTCTTCCACCAACTGATGCACTATATTGATAAAATCTTCGAATGGTTGGTGTTGATCTTCGGTCTTTGCAAAGCTTAGCATCGACCAATAATCTTGACCCCCTCTTATGATTTTCAAATATTAACATGGTTTAACTCAAGTTTGGGGGGGTATATTTTCTGGCTCTTGAAAAGAAAATTTTTACACAAAATGATGAGCCAAAATAGGTTTGGGGGAGGATTTTCACGATCATATTTATTGACTCCGTTAATAAAATTTCCTCCCAAGCTTATAGGTTTTTGAGACATAACGGATGGCAACAGTGAGGACACTGTTGAAAACAAGTTTGGGGGAGGTTTGTGCTTATTTGCATATCACTTTGCATAAGCAAAAAACAATTTAAAACCTATAAAAATTTAAAAATTTTAAGAAAATAAAAAAATAAAAATTATGTACATAAATAAGATAATAAAAGATTAGATAGTGAAAAATTACATCTAAAAGATTGGAAAAATTTAAGAAAACCAAGAAAATTAGAAGTTATCTTAAACGAAACTAGTAATAAGTAGTTATGAGCCGTTGTCCCAAGGGTTAGTAAGATGAAAGAAGTCACTAATCTGAGGATAAAAATAAGTCTGAAAAAAGTTCCTATTCTGGAAGCCAAACATTTGAATGTTGATACCCTACTATACGCACTTACACACATCTTGAAGCTCGGGATAGTAGAGGATACCTTGAAATGCTCTTGTCTAAAAGCTAAAGTATGAAGGAAATAAAAAAAAATGAAGAAAATATAAAATGGTGTAGAAAAATGAACACTGGTTTTGTTATCTCCGAGGAAGCAATAAAAAAATATAGCGAGGGTGCTTCATCACCTAGTGCCTTAGACCAACTGGTCTGGGAGTCACTGCTAAGCCTTAGGTGGTGCAAGACGAGGAAAATACTAATACACTGTATAAGCAAGCACATGAGTAATCGGTCGGTTAGTACCTCAAGAAGTATTAACGGTCGCATGAAAAATGTGTGAGCAATCTCATCTAAATATTCATCAAATTAAAAAGTATTGAGGCAGATGGACAAGAGTATGATAGCTTGATTGAATTCTCCGGGTGTAGGGATGTCTAATACACACACGTAGGGTTATATGATCGATGTTTGGAAGAAAGATAGGAATGAAGAATAAAGACGATGTTTTATTGAGGGATGATGTGATTTCTGACATCTTTTCATGACTATTAAGATAGGGCTCATGACAACCGAAAAGCTAGTATAGTTGGAAACTCTAATTTTCAAAGTCTTTCTTTTACAATTCTTATCTTTAAATATAACTTTCACGGTCTTCCTTTTATTATGGGATTTTGTTGGTGCAATCCGCTGAAAACTATCAGAAGACAACACTCCTCCTACTAGGGACACCTAGAGGTTTAAAGGCTTGTTGCGCGTGCTCAGTGCAATCGTGTTGCCTACGAAAGTGTGCTACTTAGTTTTTCTTTTTTTTATATTTTCTCCTTCTCTTTTTAATAAAACAGTTTGCTCGAGACGACCAAAAATAAGTTTGGGGGAATTTGATCAGTCGAAAATATTGCATTTTTAACACGTCAATTTCCTTACCATTTGCACTCATCTAAAGGTGTTCGGTATGAATATAGCACATACTAGCAAAACATCTGTAAAATACCAAATAACTTGTGTTATACTTTATAACCAACACTTTGAGGGAAATTGAGTGTTTATCATTGCAAGCATTATCTTTGTATAGCGCAACACTTGTCTCGAGAATCTGTGCAGGAAATTCCAGGAAAAGAGCCGAAATAGCTAACAGTGCTGATAAAAATACGCCAAGTCCAAGACTTGTGATCTGGCAATGAACAAGAAATATTTATGAGATTCCACACATCAGAAAAGTGCCACAAGGATAGTACAAGATCAACCAGGAAATTTCAGACACCAAGGCCGTCAATGGGCCGCGGATCCGCGGCGTAATGGTGACGTCATCGCTTCACATTTCTCCGCGTGCTTTCTCATAATGGCCAATGCTTCCAGAAGACTCCAGATGACCGCGTGGTTTCTTCCAGAAGGCTCTGCATAACAAACTCACTCTAGAATATTCTTTGCAACAACCTTCTTCCAGAAGGCTCTCTCCAACAACCTTCTTCTAGAAGCCTCCTTATAACAATCTTCTTCTAGAAGCCTCCTTGTAACAACCTCATTCCAGAATATTCCCTTAAACAAACTTCTTCTAGAAGATTCTTTCTAAAAACCTCATTTTGGAGGGAAAATTTGAGGTGGTTCATTTTGGAGGGAAAATTCAAATGAGGCTGTTCATTTTGGAGGGAAAAGTTGTTCATTTTGGAGGGAAATTTGAATTTGAATGGAAAAGGATAGGGGGTTATAAAAAGATATCTAGATCTAGGGTTTTGGAGGTTGTTCATTTTTAGTTAGCTAGTTAGTGGGTTGTTGAAAGTGGAGGGAAAATTGTAGATCCAAATAAAATTCAAATCAAATTGAGTGACACAATTTGATCAATTCAAGATCTTCGAGTACAATTCAAGCAATAACCCTTCAACCTTTTAGAAGCGACGCCGATCTTCAACCAAGCAAGTGATCCAAGACGATCCGCGACTCACGGAGACGATGCGAAGCTAATTCGACAATCGAGTTCTTTCCTTAATTCTTGTAGTTCTTGAGCGAATTGTAACGGAATTGATGAATAATAAAAGGTGAAATTTCTTTATCTTGCTTTCTTTATATTCTTGCATTGTGATGAGATCTCAATTCTTGATTGTTTTCTTGTTATGATGTTTGAGTAAAACTCCGCTCGTGAAGGAGTCGAGAGAATCAATAGATGATGATGTTACAAATCTTGAAATGATTCTTAAGTCTTATGAGTTTTGCAAACTCTAGCAAATTGAAGAATTGACAACCGAGTTTCGAGCGATGCTTTCTTGATTGTGTTCGCTCTGAATTCGAGATCTACGATTGATTCTTGAATTTACTAAAGGCTAGAATGTGAATGAAATCAACGAAAGGACAATGGATAGATGATGAAACCCTAGTTTCCGCAAGAAATCCCTAATTCTCGTTGATCGTCATCGATCTAGTATCAAATTATTAATGGATAAGAAAACGTAATCAATCGTTTTCATCACGTCTATAGATTCGGTCGATTCCTACGAGCCTCACTTCGATTCTTGATTATTGGATTGGATATCATCAATTCTTAATTCTTGATTTTAAATGTTTTCTTGATTTTAGATTTAGATCTAGATAATTCTTGAATTTCAATTTTATAAATCTTGAATTGAATTGTCTTTTCTTTTCTTTCTTTAATTTTCGACTCATCTAATTCAAATTCGAACGGATCTCACTTTCCCTGTGAACGATCCACACTCGCTAACGCGCTACATACGACACCGTTATTGATTACGGTCAAAAATTTCTTTGGTTGTGATTTCTATACAATTTCTAAAACTACACACCAAGATATCTGTCTTTTCTTTTCTTTCTTTAATTTTCGACTCATCTAATTCAAATTCGAACGGATCTCACTTTCCCTGTGGACGATCCGCACTCGCTAACGCGCTACATACGACACCGTTATTGATTACGGTCAAAAATTTCTTTGGTTGTGATTTCTATACAATTTCTAAAACTACACACCGAGATATCATTCAATCACTTCGTCAAGGCGTAATGTGCGGTAGCTAATTAGTGCTTATCTGCTACATATGATGTGATTGGATTAGGGTAGTCGTACGACTTTGTTGGCCTTCGTCAAGAGTCGTACGAGTGGGTTTAATTCAATCACGAAATGTATGGGTTGAACTTGATTAGCGCCCTATGGTTTGTTAGCCTTCGTCAAGGTTATAGGACTTTAGGGGCAAAAGATATTGGGAATTTCAAGTGTTGAAATTTTCAATGAGATTGCATACCTTCTATGAGATAGTTGGATCTCGATACCCAATGCGAGTAAGAGTTACTCCTGGGAGAGTTTTGCACTTTACAATTAGCTAATCCAGTAGGTGTCTAGAAAGGAGTCAACGGGGTTATGCCTCTGGAAAAATGTAGTTTATTTTAATTAGGTCAGTGCGAAAGCACGGGGAACCTCCCTCAAAGTTCCAACACTGGCCCGGCTGACCGGTTAGCGAACTTGTAGAATGTAATTAATCCCGGCTAGTCTTACCTTTTAGGGTTTGAAGGAAGATTTGATAAAAACAGTGGGAGCCATCCTGATTAGATAAGATAATAACCAATCTAATCTTGCAAGAGCATACGCTAAAGTGTTTTCTTCTCTCTCTCTCCAAGTAGTGACTATGACACGCCTTAATCAAGATAATAATATTGATTATTAACCGAACCCGCTTGTTATATTGAGCTAGGAACGTTGGTTCTGCTCTATCTTATAATTGTTATAAGTCTGAGCAGAAAATAAAGGAATATCCGGATTCCTATGCAACCCGAACAGGGAATGTGCATGTTGATGCATCTTCTTCGAGTGTGTTCATTACCGAGAACTGTTTCTCAATACACTCTATGTCCTAGGTATTAGATACCGGATCAAGATCCCACATATGTAATATGTTATATGGGCTAAAGAAAGGTAGAGAACTGGGGAAAGGTGATCACTTTCTAAAAGTAGGGAATGGGGCAAGTGTTGCAGCGAAAGCAGTTGGTGAATATCACCTTGTATTACGAAATGTGAATACATTGATCTTGAACGACTGTTATTATGTACCATCTATGATATGCAATTTAATATCAATTTCTTTATTAGATAAAAAAGGATATAATTTTGTAGTAGAGAATAATGTTATGAACATTTCCTAAATTAAATATTGATTGGGTTTGGTACGTTATGTAACGGTTTCTATGTTCTAAATCAAAATATAGCTCTTAACGTACTGAACACACACAAGAGGAAAAGTTCAGAAATGAACGAATTCTTCTTGTGGTATTGTAGACTAGGTCATATCAATATGACACAACTAGCTAAGTTACATAAAGATGGTTATTTGAATCCGTTCGAATTAACATCTTATGAAACTTACCAGTCATGTCTCAAAGGAAAAATGATCAAAACTCCGTTTACGGGACACGGAGAAAGAGCTACTGAACTCTTGGGACTAATACATAGTGATGTATGCGGTCCCATGTCTACACATGCCAGAAATGGATCCCCGTACTTTATCACATTCACCGATGATCTCTCAAGATACGGACATGTATTCTTGTTGAAACAAAAGTTTGAAACTTTTGAGAAATTCAAGAAATATAAGTATGAAGTAGAGAACCAAACGGGTAAAATTATTAAAATCCTTCGATCCGATTGAGGAGGAGAATACTTGAGCATGGAATTCCATGATTATCTAAAAGAGAATGGGATTATCTCTCAGCTTACTCCTCCGTATACACCACAGCACAACGGTGTATCGGAGCAGAGAAATCGCACCCTGTTAGATATGGTGCGCTCTATAATAAGTAGTGCTGAGTTGCCTATTTCCTTTTGGGGTTATGCGCTTGAGACAGCCGCACACCTATTGAATATGGTCCCTACCAAATCTGAGCCTACCACTCCATATGAGATATGGAAGAGAAAGAGACCATGTTTTAATAATATTAAGATATAGGGTTGTTCGACTTATGTTAAAACGCAAAATCCGGACAAGCTCGAGGCAAGGTCAGTTCTCTGCAAGTTTGTAGGATATCCCAAAAATTCACGAGGGTGTATCTTCTACCACACCGAGAAACAAAAGGTGTTTGTTTCTCGAAATTCCACCTTTTTAGAAAAGGAATTTCTTATAAAAAAAATTAGTGGCAAAGAGTTAGAACTGGAAGAAATTCCATCTACACAAACTACGACGGAAGATTTGATGGAACCGGAAGATTCAATAGTCTTCGACGAACCTCAGCCTCTCCGCAGATCTAATAGGGTTCCTCATCCACCTGAAAGATACTATGGTTTTATCATTGACGGTGGGAGCGAGGATTGCATCATAGAAGATGATGACCCAACTAGCTTCGAGCAGGCCATCACGAGTGGGGACTCTGTGAAATGGGTGGATGCGATGCGATCTGAGATGGAATCCATGTACACCAACAAAGTATGGAGTTTGGAAGTTGCTCCTGAAGGGGTAAAACCCATTAGGAGCAAATGGATCTTTAAGAAGAAACTTGGTGTAGATGGAAAAGTTAAAACTTTCAAAGCTAAAATTGTAGCAAAAGGTTTTCGTCAACGACCAGGTGCCAATTATGAAGAAACCTCTTCTCCAGTGGCTATGCTTAAGTCCATCCGGATCCTACTTGCCATCGATGCATACCATGACTACGAAATCTGGCAGATGGATGTCAAGACCGCTTTTCTAAATGGTGATTTAGAAGAGAGCATGTACATGACACAGCCAGAAGGCTTCGTGGACAGTGGGAGCAGCGGAAAGGTGTGCAAGCTGCTTAAATCAATCTATGGGTTAAAACAGGCATCGTAGAGTTGGAACATCTGTTTTGATGTGGCATTCAAAGAGTTTAACTTCATCAAAAATGTAGATGAGCCGTGTATATACAAAACGGTTGCAGAGAGTAAGGTTGTCTTCCTCGTATTATACGTGGATACCATACTCTTGATAGGAAATGATGTTCCTATGCTGCTCGGTCAAGCTCTTCTTATCAAAGAGATTCTCCATGAAAGATCTGGGTGATGCCTCCTACATCCTGGAGATTAAGATCTATAGAGAGAGATCTAAACGGATGTTGGGATTGTCCCAATCCAGGTACATTGACACCATACTAAAAAGGTTTAGTATGGAAGGTTCCAAGCGTGGAAATTTACCCACGATCTCAGAAATCACTCTCTCCAAAGAGATGTCCCCCAAGACTAATTTAGAGAGGGCTCGTATGCAGGGGATACCCTATGCTTCGGAAGTCGGGTCTATCATGTATGTGATGTTATGTACCAGACTGGATGTAGCGTACGCACTTAGTGTTGTATGCAGGTATCAATCGGATCCTGGGGAGAATCACTGGACAGCTGTGAAGAACATTCTTAAGTACTTGAGAAAGACTAAAGAAATGATCTTGGTGTATGGTAAAGGTGAACTCCAAGTGGAGTCCTTTACCGATTCGAGCTTCCAGAGTGATAAGGACGACAGTAATTCGGTCTTGGGATTTGTCTTCACTCTCAATAGAGGGACGGTATGTTGGAAGAGTTCCAAGCAAGATACCATGGTAGACTCGACGATGGAGGCTGAATACATCGCTGCCAACGATGCCGCCAAAGAGGTTGTCTGGATGAAAAAGTTCATTACTGAACATGGAGTGGTTCCATCCATTGAGGATCTAATACCTTTGTATTGTGATAACAATGGAGCTGTGGCTTTAGCCAAGAAACCCAGATCCCATCAGCGATCCAGACATATTCTGAGGCGGTATCACCTAATCCGGGAGATAGTTGATCACCGGGAGATCGAGGTCAGAAGAGTTGAAACGAAGAATAACACGACGGACCCACTCACGAAGGCCATCCCCCAGATTCAATTTGAGAGACTTTTGGGGATGTTGGGTATGAGATACTATAACAACTGGCCTTAGTGCAAGTGGGAGATTGTTAGTTATATGTATGCCCTAAAGGCCATTATTGTAGATGATTGTATATTATAATGGATGCTTGGACATATATAGAAAGGAATTTCTTGCTCGACATGATAGTTGCTATCTGGTTACTCTTTATCTTAACATGTAGACTAGTATTGTTATATTTTCTTTCTCTCACATGTTGATAAAACCCTTATGATATGTACTTGACTACCAAGACTATGATGCAGATCATACTAGTGGGGCTAGGGTAGTCCACAAGTTCATCCTTTAATTGTTCCTAGTGGTGGGAGTATCGAGACAGGGCATCGATATTCCAGAGTAGACTAGTGTGTACGTTGCTTTATGGGGCGATGGATGATCCTACATCCATTGGTGTTTGACATCAAAAATTATACACATGTGCTCATTGGAGAATGGGTACACCGAACAAGACTTTCCAAGAACTCCTAGATGGTATTATACCAAACGTTAGATAGCAGTTCTCTGGTGACACCGGTACAGGTTAGTCTGTAGACCCGAGATCGTCATGGAGTCTATTATGATTCCCACTGTGCTTTTATTTCCTCCCAACCACGCTCAAAAGAGCATGCAAACAGGTGGATTTTGGGTACAGTCTCGAGTCACATTTAAGCAATGAGCGATATTAGGGGTTTCGTCTCTTCTGGTATTGAGAGTTGATGTTGCGTTATGCTCGATTGGCTATAATAGGAATTCCTTGGCCAGGGATATCAGTAGTTTCTTGACCCGTTATGAGCCTCACATCGGCATGATTTATCAAGTTATTGGGGACTGACGTTTACCACCCACAGACTCGTTATACGACATATCAGACGAAAAGGCCGGACTGTACGGTAGTGTTACTGGATTCACGAGAGTATGGACAAGCTTTCTTGTTGATCTTCTGATCGTTCAATACCTGGGTAGCCGTTACATCCAGCTAGTACCGTTGACGGCTTGTGGGTAACTGATATGATCATTATCTACTGCTGGCGTATTGACGAGTCTTTAGAGTCCTACACAGAGGTTTCCTAGCTCAAGCGAAACGAAGTAGGGCACATATGTGATATGTGTGGGACCGAGGTTAATACGTGTATATGATACCATATTCTAATCTTGTGGTATATGATACCATATTCTAATCTTGTGATATATGATATCAGTCGGTTGTATTAGATATAGCCGGGTTATTGAATCAAGTGTTGATTTGATAAGTTGATATAAATGATATTAGTCGGTTATATGTGATATAGCCGGATTATTAAATCAAGTGTTGATTTAATAATTTAATATATAATTATATATTTGATATATTAATATATATTAACTAATATTAGCTCACTTACGAATTTGTTTTCTCCACACACACACACACACACACACACACACACACACACACACACATATATATATATATATATATATATATATATTATATATATATATATATATTATATATATATATATATATTATATATATATATATATATATTATATATATATATATATTATTGTGTCATGCTAGATGATATATTGGACTTAGATGTATGAGACTTATACCAAACTAAAGATAATTTAGGTGATTAATTATTAAGAGAAAAATCAAAATTAGGTGGAAATTAGCATGGCTAAAGATGCCTGTGGAAGCATGTGGAAGTATTGACTTAAGTCCACTAATTTTGTTTTACTCTAGATATTTAATAACTGAACCATTATCTTTAGCCATGATTAAGTCTCTACAAGTGATATATGAGATATTTTTCACACCATGGTTCATAACTTGATCTTCTTCTTCATCTCATTTTCTTCTCTAGCTTTTAAGTGAGGTGAAAAAGAAAGAGAAAAATAATTCTAAAGTGAGCAAAATTCATACTTTATCAATCTATACAAAACTAGCCATTTAGTATAAGTTGTTTGCTTCGCTAATCCATCAATTAGTGAAGAGATGGCTTGAGTTAGAGATTCTCCGACATAGATCATCTTCGGCCTCGAAGATCCTTAAGTAAGCTCATTCCTTTCGCGTAGTGGAGCCTAAGAAGGGTTCGGAGACCACTACTTGGAGCAAATGGACTACCATACGGAGCTTTAGAAATGAAGGACCGGTCTACAAAGGTTGTATTCCTATTTCACTTAGTGTAAAGTTTGTTTACATGCATATAAAACCCTAATTCTCTAGTTAGATTCTTGGTTCGGGTTGCTTAGCACTCTAGATTTTTTGAAATTGCATACTTCATGCTTACCGAAACCCAGCGAGGGTGCTAAGCGAACCCCTGGCCCGACATTTCACATGCAGTTAATGTTGTTAGTCTTTATATGACATCTCCTGATAAAGACCATTAGTAAGCAGTGAAATAGATTTTACAATACCTATGAGTTACGTCTGATGTATGGTTGGAGTTTGGAAGGAACAATGACAATTTAGTTGGTTTCAGCGATTCTGACTATACAGGTGATTTAGACAGGCGAAGGTCAATCACCGCCTATGTATTCTCTTTAGGAGGATGTACCATTAGTTGGTGTGCTTCGTTATAACCTATGGTAGTATTGTCTATGATGAAGGCACAGTATTTGTCCGTTGTTGAGGCCGTTAAGGAAGCAATCTGATTGAAAGAACTATTTTCAGAACTGGTATCCAAAAGGATATCATAATAATCTACTGTGATGACCAAAGCACAACTTATTTGACAAAGGACCACATGCATTATGACAGAATGAAGCACATCAATGATCAGTTTTGGTTTGTTCAGGATATTGTTGAAGAGGAAGAAATAATCATAAAGAAGGTTGGCACAGCGGATAATTCGGCTGGCATGTTGACTAAATATCTTTCGTTTGTTAAGTTTAAGCATTGCTTGAATTTAATTGGAGTGTGTCACATTCATTGAGCCATTGAGGGGTTCTGTGGAGAAGGGGGAGCTACTACTAATATTATGGAGGAGTTTTGTGACGAATGCGAGGCAATGTGGAGATTCGTTTACCTCTTATTCTCTGATCCCTGGAAGTTGAGCTCGCTCATAACAATCTTGAGTCGGCTCACAAGTCGTTTGGAATTATCAATTGTTCTCTGTTTGTAAGAGACGGCTCAGAACAATCTTGAACCGGCTCGACCTTATGATGAGACGGTTAAAGTGAAGTATGAGACGGTTCAAATGAAGTATGAGACGACTTATGACATATCTGGAATTACATATTTCTCTCTGAATTTATGAGACGGCTCAAGGTAAGTTTGAGCCAGCTCAAAATTTGTTGGGTAGAATTCTGGGCTGCTTCGGGAATCCTATTTCTAATCTGATTTGTCCCATACTATATATATTGTAGTTTGTAACCCCTATTTGGGTTAACCCTTTTTTAATTAGAATCAAGAGAGAGGAGGTTAGGGTTCTTTGTTAAGGATTTTGTGAGAGTCGATCCACTGTTGTAATTCTCCATATTTGTTCAATTAGTAAATCTTTTCCTTCGCTCGTGATTTTTCCCGTAAAGGTTTTCCATGTAAATCTTGTATCTTTTAGTTTGTGCTTTATTTTCTATCACCTTTGATTGTTTGTTTACTTGTTTTTCTTCTCTTTATCTTTTGTTTATTATTTCGTGATCCTGTTTGCCACAACATCAAGTTTAATTAATAGTAATGCACGGTTCAAAATATTTTATTTATAATAGCAATACAAACAATTTTAAATTTATATTCTTCACCAACACCTGCACTGCCACGTTATCCATTTTATTTGACTAAAAATAATTATTTTATGCCTTCTGAATTCTAAAGACCACATAAATGCCTATATTTTAGGAGATATTCAATGAATTGAAAATGTATTAATAGTCATTGATAGGAGATTCTTCCCTCGAATTCGTATTTATTTTGATTATAAACAATGATTTTATTGGTAAATTTGGATATGTGTTTCGCCTGCTTTTCTTTAATTTGACGTTTCTAAGGCTCTCAGAACCATTAGCAGTCAATTTGCAACACAAATGGCAATGCTTTTCTTTAATCTTGCTCTTCCAACATATTCTAACGTTTTATGTAGTTTTCAAATGAAACGCTAAACCATTTTTCCAAAATAGAAATAAATTAATTTTAAATACAAAATAGTGTGCTTGAATATGAATGCGAAAAGCGTCGGGTTTTTTCTGGCCAGGCCCCGAATCTGACGATTAATATGAGGATCAGCAAAAGACAACTGAACAGTATCTTTTTAATCGTATGTGATCAAGAGCTATCGGTGAACATGGATTTAAATAAAATGGATGGATCTTATTCAAAAATAGTTCTCGCCAAGGATCTAAATCCTGAAACATGAATTACATTTAATTATGGAAATAAATTAAGTTGATATGACGCGATGAAAGCAACCTTTCATTGCTTAAGATCTAACCCCTCAACTAAATGATAGCACTTAATCATTTATTAGCACAGAGAAGACAGCCAAAAATAAATATTAGCCATGGCAAAATTATACTCCCCCAATTTTCTTTCGGAAATCTTTTTTTTTTTTTTTTTTTTGAAAAATGGAGCTAATGTGTATCTTAGCTAAGTTACCAAAAGTATGTGAAAGTAAAAAATAAGATGGACTCCATTGTTTTTAAGTTATATATATTTTTTAGTTGGATACGCCCCTCTTTCTTCTCTCACATAGCTTAGCTTAGCTAAGGCATGCTTTGGCCCTGCTAACCTCTCTTTTTTTTGTTTTTGTTGCTTCCAAATATACGAGTCCCCTTAAAATTTTAAATTTTAAGAAGCATGTATTACTCATGGATCTAAAATCTATGGTCTGTATAAATGAAGTTCCAAATTTGTACTTAAAATAAATGTGTTTAATTAATTAATTATATAGGGTTAACCTAACTACCTAAGAATTTATAATTTACTCCATTATAAATGTTAAAGCACTCATGCTCTTCTTGATTAGTGTGAAGAAGCAAAAAAATATAAGGACTTACAAAAGGAAACGGAGGGAGCACAAAATATTGGGAAACTCGGATCCAAATTAACCTCTGCTTTTGCAGTCAATTATAGGGGTGAAATCCGGGTGGATGTTGGGCTGGTTTTCCATCAATTTTGTTTCCGGTTTTAAAATTAATCTCTAAACCCAAAACTGGTCCAAACCAGATCGTTTTACCATATTATATATCCAAACCCTCATGTATAAGTTCGGACAGGCTTTGGACGTGTTTCGAGTTGCAACAGACATGTGTGGTTTATTGGTTTTTGGGTTTTACTCATTGATTAGATGTACTATATCATGTTTATTTAGGGAAAAAAACTATAAAAAGTTTCGTAACCTATTATCAAAAAAATTAGGAAAATGTGGAGGAGTTTCTGCATTCCGCAACATTAACTTTCCATAATTTTTATATAACCTTTGAACAAATTGGCATCCAAGATTCATGTATATAAATAACGAAAATTGCGACTATTTGTCTTGGACGACTAACATTATTTAAATGGATGCAGGCTGGATGGGTTTGAACGGGTTAAGTACAGCTTTAGGTAGAAGAGCTTTTCGTTGTGTCCAAACCTGGTCTGAAATTTTTTAAAGAAAATTTAAGCTGGTGTATGTGAGCAAGAAAACATTGGAAAAACTAGGTTGGGTTGGGTTTCTGTCAAATCCGGACCGGGCTTTCACCCCTGGTGAAATATGAATAGTTCATTTTTACTTAATTCATCAATTTTATTTTATAATATAGCCTGAATCTTGAAACGTTTCCTTTTATTTCAATAATGTTGACCATGCTCCATGCCATCTTTTCTATCTAAATAAAGAAAAAAAGATAAGAAATTTGTGGCTAAATAAGATCATATATTATGCACTGTCTTTTGTTCGAAAATACATTAGATGGCTTGAATGGTAAAAATATCACTATCGAACTATTACTTTTAATGATAAAACCAAGCCCAATAGTACATGAGAGAAAATAAAGGGCAGCATGAGCTCCTAAATTTTGAAGCAAATCATGTTCATATTCTTGGTTTCCTCAAATTCTCTGGCACGAACTGTGCGTGCAAACACAAAATGACTTTCTAGATAATTTCACTTGTTACTTGTGTGAAAATATGCTGTAAAAATTTTATTAACTTGAAGAGTTCAGAAAAGCATGTTGATGGAGGCGGAAATCTCCCTCAAATGTTGTCATCCGTCGATCTGGTTGCAAACGGTTCTGAACGGTTGTGATTAAGAGTGAAAATTGGACGTGTGGGTCTTAATGGGTTGTTAGATGTTGTTGACGTCGGGTACCTGCAAGGGAAGTCCCGGGATGGGAAATCACCGCAGGACCCTCCGACGATCAAGTAAGTACCTGGGAATAAAAGCAGCGTAGCGACGTATTAGAATCAATTTGACTTACCTGAGTCGTCTGGTGGAGGGGATTTATATAGTGGTCGCATGAGGTGGACCAGCACGAGATCCTCACCGCCCGTTACGCCTCAGCATCACGTCCGTGCTGATGACGGGTCACGCCTATTAATGGCGGGATGCGCTCATTAACAACGAGCGCAAGATGCGGGTAGTGGAGCGACGGAGATCTCATCGTGGCGAAATATATGGAGCCATTACGGGGACGCTTGGGCACCGTGCTCTCAGTTGAACAGGGAAGCCGAGGAGGCTCAGCTCGGTGGCCGGGGGAGCTCGGCTGTAGGATTGCTCCGAGGTGAAAGGTCGGATGGTTGTTTAATAGGCGTGTAGGGAAGGCATTCCGGAGGGGTCTCCAAAAGGTCGGATGCAACCTCGGGGACGACGTGCCGAAGAATGTCCCCAATGCATTATACTTGTTCCCGCTCCGTAGCCCCCAGGAGTCTAGCGGGGTTAGCGGATGATACGTCATCCGTCACATGTCGTAATCTAGAGAATACTCGTTTATGAGCCTCATCATTAGCCCCTCACTCTCGCCCTGACCTATTTATGGGTCAAGGTCGAGAGTGGTAAGCCCGGTCTCTGATGATTCGGCCTCAGATTCCCCTGCAATGGGTTGTTGGATGAAGATGCAACATTTGGCGGTTACTCATCTTGAATCCCTAGATCCACGTGGCGGCTCACGAAGCGCCTCAGTTCTTGCGCGTATCTTTGGTGACGTCAGTGTATTAGTGAAATGATTGCGCTTAAAATGGAGGGGCGTTTCGTTCACTCGGTCGGTTGGGCTACGCGCCACGTGTCCATCATTGGGTGGCAGGACGTGAGAGGTTGTCACCCGAATCCTAGCGAGAGGAGACGTGTCCAATGGCTGGTTGCCACATGAAGTCTCGGTGGCCGTTTGGTGTGACGCTTCATTTTGGTAGGAACGGATGTGGGCCGTTGGATAACTTCTTGCTGAGTGTATAAATAGGAGGGCCATCTCACGGTCGTTACTTTACCCTAACCATCTCTTGTCGTCTGAAGATTGCCCGGCGCACATTTGCTTAGGCGGGAACTTCAGCTGTCAAAACTATTCCTCGGCCAAACCTTTCTTGAATCAGGTTAGTTATCTTCCTCCGAAATATATATTGACGTAATAGGGGTCGAGTCGGGCGATGAGGCTTCAGTTTCTGGAGCTGAGCCAAAGGGGTCTTCTTCCTCCTCGGCTTCCGATAGCCGAGAGAGTTCTTCTTCTTCTTCATTCTCGTCCTCGTCTTCTGTGTCGGGCTCGCCCCCAGGAGGAACGACGCCATTTTCCCTCGTCGTCGGAAGGCGTAAAGGGCCCCCAAGGGGCGCATCAGGAATACCCGTGATGCGCCCTCAGTTTTAAACCGTCTGGATGAGCTTTTCGACATCCGGGCCCGCTTTCATATACCCTCTGGCTATTCACTCCGTTTAGCCAGGGAGGGAGAGCGGGCAGACCAGGTGCAGGGAAAAGAGATTGCCCTGTACTTGGAAGCGTTCCGGGCAGGAATGTGTTTGCCCTTCTCGCCTGAGATTTGTGTTGTGCTTCATTGTTTCCGTCTTGCCCTGGACCAGCTAACGCTGAATTCGTGGAGAATCCTCCTCGGGTTTCTGGTCCGGTTGAAAATCGATCGGATCCCCTTCGATTTGAGCCTACTTCTTTCTTTTCTTCGTTATAAAAATCACCCCGATACCAGTAAAGACGAACCGAGCTTGGTGTATCTTTCGTTCAAAAAACATAAGGGAAGAGCGGCTAGATCGGGGGTAATGGTCGTCTCTTCTTTCATCCACGAATAGAAGGAGAAGTTTTTCTTCGTCGAGCCACTGTAGGGTGAGGATTGGCCGATGCCCATCAAGTAGCATAGGGCCGACTATCCTAGAGTTAGGTAGTCGAAAGCCCCCGAGGCAGGTGTCTCTATGGGAATCGATCCAGCGGGCCGATGTCCTGCTTTCCGAGCAGGCTTTGAGCTGGGCGGGACCCAGTCCTGCGCATTTTGTGGGTAAGTTAGGGCTTGTGCCGATCTATTTAGACTTTTCTAAATTTAGTTGTTGTTTTTCGTCGCTGTCCTTTTTCTTGTGGTATCTTGCAGAGCCGATGGATCGCTCGAAGATTATGGCCGCCAAGGCCTAGGGGAGGAAGAGCGGTGGCGCAAGCTCTTCTCGGCTTGCTCTGGGCACGGCTCCCCGGCAAGCACCTCCAGCTAAGGCTCCCGCAGCGCCCCTCGTTCAGGAGGAACGTTGTAGGGGATGGCAGAAGCACACGCGAGATCCGCCCCCTCGAGCTAGAATGGAAGCGCCGCCCCCTGCCGAATCCCCATTCAAGAGGCAGAAGAGGGTGGTTTCTCGGCCCACTCAGGCCGGGATTCAGGTGCAGGAAGGCGACTTCTGCATCGTGGTGTCCTCGGGGCTCTCTGTGGTTGACAGTTTACTGGCGGACATGGAGAAGGCAACGGGGACCAAGATCCCCCAAGGCACCATGAAGGCTCATGTGGCAGCGATAACTCAGGAGGCTGTTCAGGTCGGTAACTCTCTCCAGGATTTCTCCGAGTATATATAAAAATTTTCTTTTATCTCTTAACGTGGCTCCCATTTTCCCAGGTCCTCCAGCATTGCGCCCTCCTCGCTGCTATGGAGGCCGAGGAGGTGGCCCCGACGATGAAGAAGGTGGGTGAATCTTCTTTTCAAGAAGAAGAGCTTTTTGCCTGGCTGAAACATGCGGAAGAGAAGACGGCCCTCCTCGACTCGAGATTGGTCGTGGAGGGCCCGACGGTCGCCAAATTGAAGGAGTCCCCCCGGCTCCTGATCGAATCTAACCGGGCTATCCAGGCCCAGATAGGGGAGGTCAGCGGGATCTTTGATGCCATGAAGTAGGAGAGGGAATCGTTCAAGCGGGCTCTTTGATGCCATGAAGAGGCAGAGGGAATCGTTCAAGCGGGATGCTAAGGCGTCTTGCAAGGCGGCGAAGCTTGAGGAGGGCAGAGTGGAAATGGCCATGGAGGATTATAAGTCTTCCGACCAGTTCTACCTCGACATCGCCGACTCCACGGCCGTCGGTTGGCATAATGCGCTTGATGCCGTTAAGGAAGCCATGCCCGGCATCAATGATCGGGAGCTTCATGCTAGGTATCCTCTGGCTGAGGAAACGCCACAGAGGGGCGGTGTCGAGCCGACCGGGGAAGGTGAGGCAGCGGGCGGAAGCGCCGAGCCGGACGTAGCGATCGTAGCCCCAGACGGAGGTGCCGATCAAGGGTAAGAGGTAGCCGAGAAGGCAGTTTGAGCTACCCCTACCTCGGTCAACAAATTTTGTAAGCCTTCGGGCATCTTGTAAGGCTAGGAAGCCCATAGTTCCTTGTATAAATTTTTTGGATATAAATAAAGTACTTTTAGCTCGCAAGT
The DNA here is from genome assembly GCA_030015575.1 of Agapanthus africanus. NCBI lineage: Eukaryota > Viridiplantae > Streptophyta > Magnoliopsida > Asparagales > Amaryllidaceae > Agapanthus > Agapanthus africanus. The sequence continues at coordinate 332,319,805 of JASDDO010000024.1, read as the reverse complement.
ATCTTCATCTCGCAAGTATTTTCATCTCGCAAGTACTTTAGCTCGCTAGTATTTTCATCTCGCAAGTATTTTCATCTCCCAAGTATTTTTAGCTCGCCGGTATTTTCATCTCGCAGGTATTATTATCTCGCCTTCAGAGTGCTTCTATTTTCGTAGGTGTAGTTAGGTTGGTGTCCAGCGGACGTCCAGCACATGCAAAGTTGAGTGTCGAGTGCTGGGCGAGCGCAACACGAGCTAGCGAAAGCTAAGTCATAGGTAGACTGGCGCCTTCCATCACCCGGAGCCGAGGTGACGATCGTGCGCCGTGTATATAAATCGAACGAACGCCAAGTATAGACAGGTCGGCGTCCCACTCACCCCGGAGTCAAGGTGATGATCGTGCGCCGCGTATATAAATCGAACGAACGCAAAGTATAGGTAGGTCGGCATCCCACTCACCTCGGAGTCGAGGTGATAGTTGATCATGCGTCGCATTTGAATTGGACTTTGAAAGGGCCGGGCAAGAAGCTACTTGGTCGCCTCTAGACGAGGACTTAGGATCTGTGAGTGGCCGGGCAGGAAGCTGCCCTCAGCGGATGAGCAAACCAGGAAACTACTTGGACGCCCCTTGGCGAGGGCTTTGGACCCGTGGAGGGGTCGGGCATGAAGCTGCCTTCAGCAGATGAGCCAAGCAGGAAACTACTCGGCCACCCCTTGGCGAGGGCTTTGGATCCACAGAGTGGTAGGGCAGGAAGCTGCCTTCAACGGATGAGCTGAGCAAGAAACTACTCGGCCGCCCGTAGGCGAGGGGTTTGGATCCACGGAGTGGTCGGGTAGGAAGCTGCCTTCAACGGATGAGCCGAGCAGGAAACAACTCGGCCTCCCCTTGGCGAGGGTTTCGGATCCGCGGAGTGGTCAAGAAGGAAGTTGCCTTCAGCGGATGAGCCGAGCAGGAAACCACTCGGCCGCCCCTCGGCGAGGGTTTCCCGGATTCAATTTTTTTCTAGGAAATGTCGTTCAACCTTCTTTAATCCGTATTTTAAAGAAAGTGCGGCATAGAATCGGGTGCCACGTGATCGTTCCTCATTGGGAAAGTGTGACATCCCATGATTTGCATTATAGCGCGATAAGATCTCGGCCGTTTGAAGATTTCTTGTTGAGGCTATAAATGTCGAAGGCGTTGTCGAATTCCTCTTAGATGCTACGTTTCTTAAAGATGACGAGCCGCGCATACACCATCTGGGAGATCGTGTCCCGTGACGACTTGTACTTAGCTCGGTGGACGTTCTTCTCGAATGTTTTCAACAGAGATTGGTTGTGGCGTCGTGCTCGGCGGTTGGGGATCCCGGCGAATCCGTAGCTTCTAAGGTCCACGGGCACCGCCAGAGGGAGCGGGCGGAGGTTTCCTGGGCTCGGCCGGAGGAGCTTTCTTTCGAGTACCACTGTCATTGTTTTCTTAATCCACTTTCTCCTTTACTGTACTGGTTGTAAGGCTGTGGAGTGATCGCACGCCAAAAGCGTGTCGGATGTTCAAAGTTCTAAAGTTTACCGCGATCAAGACGGTGTCGCTATGCAGCTAGCCGGTTGAGCACGGGTCGATCCACAGGGAGATGGATGTATGTCCTTTCTTGTCTTAGACGAGTCAATAAAGAATTTGTATGAGTTTGTTCAATCTAACCTATGTGTATTATTTGCAATTATAAAATTGTTAAGAAGAAGATACGAGATTGTAAGCTAAAGAAATCCGTACTCAAAACCTTTGAGCCGAGTCTTGACCGATTGAAGCTAGAGCAATCGGCAACAACGTGGACTAGGGGATTTAAGCGCGGTATTCGTGGAATCCGGCTTATTTACCCTTGTCCTTCCGTTCTTGTCTCTTGCTTTCGCCTCCGGCCAAACCGAACGCAACCGGTCGCGGTTAGGAATCACCGTTACCTTGTTAGGGTAGGGTGCCTAACGGAGCGCTTGCGTATCGTTTGGGCGGAGTTCAATGGAAAATAACGGGAAAAGGAAATGAGCAAAGAAAATCTTAACTTATAATACCGTATTTATTCTTAACGATAATTACAACCATTCACAAAAAGAACCAAAAAGAGCAAAAGAAAAGAACAAAGAAAAGAAAAGATTACAAGTAAGTAAGTGCATGAAATTAAATTGCAAGTAAGTAAAGCAAGGTAATAAAAAGCAAGTAATAAATAAGCAATAAAAAGAACAAGAAACTAGAACTCAAGACAAGCATGGGATCAATAGCCAACCCTTAAATTTGCAAGCTCAATCAAGAGGTTGCAAGATCAAGAGAAGGGTAAAGAACTCATGTGAAGTGAAGAACCAATTCCATAAGAAAATACGACCCTTGAGATCAATAACTAACCCTTAACCTTTCAAGCTCAATGAAGAGGTTGAAAGATCAAGAGGAAGCAATAATCTCAAGGGGGAGCTAAACTAACAAGAAAGATAAAAAAAAAACCTCATCTTCATTAACATCCACTCAATGCTCTCACTACATTTTCATGGAGGAAGAATGAAGAAGAAGAAGAAAGAAACTAAAACCTAACAAAAAGAGGCTAAAAGAATGGCTAAGAAAGTGCTCCCTTGGTTTGGCTCAGATCCGGGGTATTTATAGGCTGTGTGCTGAAACCCTAGGGCCAAATTCTGACATAAAATGAAGTACCCAAAGTGCCCCCAAAAGATTATGGAGAGAGGACCCTACATGGCCGCGGATCCGCGGCCAATACCCCCTATTGGCCGCGGTTCCGTGGCCATCTTGGTGATTTGGGTGATCGTATTTTGGGTGCTTCCCTGGTTTGGCTTTTCCTCGTGTTTGAAAACTTCATACTGCACAAAAGTCTTCCAGAATATCTTCAGATTTCCTAGTCCAAGATTGCGTTATCTTTTTCACTTTTGACTTCTCTCTCCCTCGAGCTCCGCGCACCCATTGATTCTTGTGCAGCCCCCCTCGTGCTCTGTGCTTGTCCCAGACACGAATGACCACTGTCATATGTCTTGTCTCTGGAACTGGTACTCGGCACTGGACAGATATGGATGACCGGAACCCGGCTTTTATCTGCTGTGACAGATGTTCTGTATTTTGACGTAACTGTGGAGATTTTGTCTTGAATTGCAATATTTGTACTGGAAACCTGTACTCTGTAAATATGTAACAAACACGGATTAAAAGCACCTACCTATAAACACACGAGCATAAGAATGGGCGGTATAAAATGCAGTATTCTGTTATGAACAAATACCCCCAAACTTAACTTTTGCTCGTCCCGAGCAAAACCAATTATTCATAAAAATATAATGATAACCGCACTTTCGCAGGGAACGCGATTGCACTGAGCGCGTGCAACTAGCCGTTAAACCTCTAGGTGTCCCTAGTAGGAGGAGTGTTGTCTCCTGAGGGTTTTCAGCGGATTACACCCACAAAATCCCGTCAAATTAGTGTCATAAGTTAATATCGATTCTACTCCTACAGTTTAGTATTTACGTCAGAAACTCTATTATCCTAAGTTAGAAATATCCAACCCTAATGCTTCACACCTCCTATCTATTTAACTTTAGATTATATACGTTCCAAAAAAGTTTAGAAAGATGTCAGTTCTCCTGAGTTTTCCTTCTAAAGCGCGGCCTCAAATCAGGGATTTTTATCAACTTTACAGAAAGCACAAGTCTTATTCTTTATTCCTATCTTTTATTCAAACATCGATTATATACCCCTACGTGTGTGTATATTTGCACCCCTACACTTGAGAATTCAATTCAAGCTATAATACCCTTGCCTTAATACTTAATACTACTTCTTTTCATTAAGGATGGACGGATTTGCTTACACACCTTTCATGCGACTATTAATGCTTCTTGAGGCACTAACGACCGATTACTGAATGTGTGAACTTTAAAGCGTAAATACCAGTTTCCAGGTCTTGACTTTATTCTAATTTTTTTCTTTTTCTTTTTCTTTTTCAAGACCGGATATATTTTTCAATATGCTCTTTTGGTGTTTAGCTTTAAATACCGTTTTTTCTTTCATACTAGGCTTTCAGGCAAGAGTATTTCTAGGTATCCTCTACTATCCCAAGTTTCAAGATGCGTGTAAGTGCAGTTGTAGGGTATATACTTTCTAAATTTGAACTCAAGAAAAAAAACTATTTTTCAGACTTATCCTCTAGTAAAGCTTCAATACTTTCCCTTCATCTTGACTTAACTCAAGAACTGAACTCAAGATTACCTATTTCTCAAAAAAAAACTGTAAGGACGTATAATCACCAAGTTTAAACAGAATGAGGGTTATTTTTAGGATTTTCAATTCCTAAGCCTAGAATTTAGTTATTTCTAACATATCAACTAAACTTCCGGAATAAAAATCTAAGTTACCCTATTAGCTAACTTGACGACAAAGTTTTTATATTGTTTGGAAAATTTTCAATTTTTGTGGGTTTTTAATAAGGTATGCAAATGCAAAATATACAAATGAATGCGAAGGAAGAAAGCTTACCGAGCACACCCCCAAACTTAAACTTGACAGTGCCCTCACTGTCAGGCTATACCCAGAGGGTCAAAATTGTCGGCGCTCTCCCTAAAAACAAATTATATATAAAAAGGAAAACAAAAAATATATACAAAAAAGGTGTCCCCCCAAACTTAAGTAAAACAGTGTTTCCACTGTTAAGCGATGAAGTTCAGGATTAGGGGGGGAAAGAACAGTATCAAGCTATACAAGGCCTTACACAGGCCAAAAGTTAACACCAACCATTCAAAAATCTTATCGTGATAAAGCAGTGGCTGGTGAAAGAAGGCGTAGAGAAAAGAAATGGAGAATACGCGAGACCATATGCGGAGAGAAGCGGGATACGGTCTCGGTATATGAGAGGAAGAAGAATGGCGGAAGGGAAAAAGAAGTGGAATACGAACTTGAGGGTGCAAATGGAGTAAATAGATTAGTACAATTTATGATGACCGATGTGTGAAAAGCAATTGTGCTAATATATTTACCCGTCGAGAAATGGGGTCAAATTCCTTAAGATTCGTGAGAAACCATGGGTACGCCGAACTTGGTAAACCAGACACAGGAAGTGAAAATGATACGGTTTCTTGCAAGGTCGGAACGATGGAAAGAATGGAGGGAAGTGATCGAGGAGGGGTATCGGTTAAAGGTTCAGGAGGGTGTACACAGTCAATGACAGGGACAGGATGAATGGGAAAATCCGACTCATCAATTAAAACTGGTTCATCCTCAAAACTATCCTCAATATTCTCCTCAAAATTTAGCACATCCATGCACTTCTCTTCAAAATCCAGACGCATATGGGGTTCGGGAAAAACATTTAATGACTCGGGATGATGAGTTGAAGAGAAAAACTCAGCCAAATCTATGGGTTCATCATCCAAAATATTCTCAGCGTCGATATCCTCAATCAAGTGAAAATCGATATTCTCAGACACCTCATCAAAAGCATGGATATTAATCGATTCAGGTTCTAAGATGGAGATGTAGAAGTCAAAAGGATTGGGTGTGGTTTCAATTGGCAATGTCCCTTCACAATCTGGCAAATCAAACACTACAAAGTCGCACAACTCATTAAACATTCTATCTTCAATAGATAATTCATTTGGGACACTTGATAGACTTTCACCACAGGAGTTGTGGGATTCAATTTGAAACGGGTAGGCTTGGTTCGGAAGGGGGTACATCTCACTCTCTCCACTCAAATTCACAGCCTGTCCTGCCGCCTCATCATACATTGAAAAATTAGGAGCTAGTTGAAAACTAGCTACCGGGTCAGTATGTTGTACGAGGGCGGCCATGGACGCATTCAAATCCATCATCTGTTGGCTTGACGCTACCCTAAAGTCTTCCAACGACTGTTCTAGACTAGACATTAGTTGTGAAGGGGTTTCAGTAAAAGATTCAAAGTTGTTTGGATACTGAAAACTCCCAAATGGCGGTTCTGATGCAATGTCTAGGGAAGGTGCAAAAGTAGGGTAGGATTGGTAGGAATTGAATGGCTGGACAAGAGCAGGATCAACATCTGGATAGGAAGGTGAATGGAATTGTTGATCCCAAGAATTTGAAGTGGTGAAAGGAGTGAAAGATCGGCTACGGGATTGTTCAATACGTTATGCAATAGACATAGGTCTTGGAGTTGCAACATGACTCGAAGAAGGGGTATCAACGTAAGAAGGGGTGAATGTTTGAAATGGTTGATACGAAGTGGATTGCGGGGTCCAGTTGTTTGTCCTAAACGCGTCTATCCGATCTTTCAAAGAAATTTTGGGCATGGAGGGGTCGTTCGAAGTTCGGCCAAAGCAAGAACCGTAAGAAGTAATGTCTGGTTGTGGGTACCAAAGTTCGGCAAGAGTTTTGCGAGGTGGAGTACCCATGATATGAAGAGAGAAAGAAAGAAAGGCAGAGAAAAGGAGGGGAAAAAGAATGTGATATTTTTTTATTTTTTTTATAGTTTATATATTAACAGAAGAATGAAATATACACACAAAAAGAATATGGACAAAAACAATCACGACACAAAAATACCACACACCTAATCGTTCTAGGGTTCACCTAGGTCAACTAGATCTGCTCCAGAACTTGATTGTCGAAGTAAAACTGTGTCGAGAAACGGGCTCAAGATACACTGATCACGAGGCCAGGTAAGTGCAGAGATAAGGGGAGGTTTTCCAACGCTTTCGCGAAGTTCCTTAATTAAATAACCCTTTCTCTTTTGGCGGTTTCGCCGTTAACACTTTCCTAGACACCCCATAAGCAATATACCGTTAAGCGAGGTTCTAAACACAGTTAACTTCTCCTAGTGAGCGCGAAGTCCTTAAGACTTAAAGTCTAGTTTCTTTTAAATTTTGTGCGGGTAAACGTTATGCTCAAGTTCGTGATTTGTGGGCCACGGAAAAGGTGATGAAATCCTTTACCGTATGTTGTGGGGTTCGCTTGCCCTTAAGTCCGTATTAATTGATGCAATACGCAATTCAATAAAAATTCTATAAAGAATCAAAAAATTGTTTTTTTATTAGTTTAAGCGCGGCACTGCAAAAAATACGGGTTAGTCAATTTTTTAGCGTTTGCTAGCGAACTTGCAAAGAATAGTATATTGGATGCGTCGGATTTGAGAAGAAGGTGTTAGTAAAGTACGTACCGTTAGGTTTTTGGGTTAGGAAACCCCCGTTGAATCAAATCCGGTAAGCTTGAAAGTTCGCTTGCGCGGGTCAAACTACCCGGATCTTTGGCACTATACTTCGTAATCACCTTAACTTTGAGCATACACTTTGCTCCCACAATCGCAGTTTGCAAATCCGCAAAAATCTGCACTCTTGCCCACAAAAATGATAAAAAAAACCAAAAAGATTTTTTTTTATATTTATAAATATATACAAAAAGAATATTAACCCGAATAACAAGAAAGAAAATACGCTACCGTCTCCCCGGCAACGGCGCCATTTGATCGCACGCCAAAAGCGTGTCGGATGTTCAAAGTTCTAAAGTTTACCGCGATCAAGACGGTGTCGCTATGCAGCTAGCCAGTTGAGCACGGGTCGATCCACAGGGAGATGGATGTATGTCCTTTCTTGTCTTAGACGAGTCAATAAAGAATTTGTATGAGTTTGTTCAATCTAACCTATGTGTATTATTTGCAAGTATAAAGTTGTTAAGAAGAAGATACGAGATTGTAAGCTAAAGAAATCCGTACTCAAAACCTTTGAGCCGAGTCTTGACCGATTGAAGCTAGAGCAATCGGCAACAACGTGGACTAGGGGATTTAAGCGCGGTATTCGTGGAATCCGGCTTATTTACCCTTGTCCTTCCGTTCTTGTCTCTTGCTTTCGCCTCCGGCCAAACCGAACGCAACCGGTCGCGGTTAGGAATCACCGTTACCTTGTTAGGGTAGGGTGCCTAACGGAGCGCTTGCGTATCGTTTGGGCGGAGTTCAATGGAAAATAACGGGAAAAGAAAATGAGCAAAGAAAATCTTAACTTACAATACCGTATTTAGTCTTAACGATAATTACAACCATTCACAAAAAGAACCAAAAAGAGCAAAAGAAAAGAACAAAGAAAAGAAAAGATTACAAGTAAGTAAGTGCATGAAATTAAATTGCAAGTAAGTAAAGCAAGGTAATAAAAAGCAAGTAATAAATAAGCAATAAAAAGAACAAGAAACTAGAACTCAAGACAAGCATGGGATCAATAGCCAACCCTTAAACTTGCAAGCTCAATCAAGAGGTTGCAAGATCAAGAGAAGGGTAAAGAACTCATGTGAAGTGAAGAACCAATTCCATAAGAAAATACGACCCTTGAGATCAATAACTAACCCTTAATCTTTCAAGCTCAATGAAGAGGTTGAAAGATCAAGAGGAAGCAAGAATCTCAAGGGGGAGCTAAACTAACAAGAAAGATAAAAAAAAACCTCATCTTCATTAACATCCACTCAATGCTCTCACTACATTTTCATGGAAGAAGAATGAAGAAGAAGAAGAAAGAAACTAAAACCTAACAAAAAGAGGCTAAAAGAATGGCTAAGAAAGTGCTCCCTTGGTTTGGCTCAGATCCGGGGTATTTATAGGCTGTGTGCTGAAACCCTAGGGCCAAATTCTGACATAAAATAAAGTACCCAAAGTGCCCCCAAAAGATTATGGAGAGAGGACCCTTCATGGCCGCGGATCCGCGGCCAATACCCCCTATTGGTCGCGGTTCCGCGGCCATCTTGGTGATTTGGGTGATCGTATTTTGGGTGCTTCCCTGGTTTGGCTTTTCCTCGTGTTTGAAAACTTCATACTGCACAAAAGTCTTCCAGAATATCTTCAGATTTCCTAGTCCAAGATTGCATTATCTTTTTCACTTTTGACTTCTCTCTCCCTCGAGCTCCGCGCACCCATTGATTCTTGTGCAGCCCCCCTCGTGCTCTGTGCTTGTCCCAGACACGAATGACCACTGTCATATGTCTTGTCTCTGGAACTGGTACTCGGCACTAGACGGATATGGATGACCGGAACCCGGCTTTTATCTGCTGTGACAGATGTTCTGTACTTTGACGTAACTGTGGAGATTTTGTCTTGAATTGCAATATTTGTACTGGAAACCTGTACTCTGTAAATATGTAACAAACACGGATTAAAAGCACCTACCTATAAACACACGAGCATAAGAATGGGCGGTATAAAATGCAGTATTCTGTTATGAACATGGAGCCAAGAATACCTTCGAGTAAAATATAAATAATTTTTTTTTCTTTTTGTCAAGGTTACCGTGCATTATCTCTCTCTTCCCCGTTTATCTCTTTCTTCCCCGTCCTCTATTTTTTTGCACTGGCCGACCCGTGCCCCTTCCATGTCCCCCAACTCGGACCCGAGGAAAAGAATATAGGGTGGGGTTACGGGTCGGTGTCAAAGTCTAACCTGCGTGAGGGCTTTGTTTGGAAAATTTAGCTGATGTGGAAAGAAATTACATTATTCGAAAAAAGGGAAAAGGGGGGGGCATTCTTATCTATACAACTTAAGCTTTTCAGCGTTATATGGCTGAGGGAAATTACGCCCTTTGGAGTCCTGGAGACGGTAGGCTCTACCGGGTAGTGTCTCTATCACGAAGAAGGGCCCATCCCATTTTGGGGAGAACTTAGGTAGCTTCGCTTGATCCACGAACTCGTTTCGTCGTATGACCAAGTCTCCTATCTTGAGGGCTCATTGTCTGACTCAGGTGTTGTAGTAGCAGACGGTTTGCTGCTGATAGATGGCCATCTTGATTTGCGCCCGATCTCGCTTTTCTAATAAGATGTCCTAGTTGCTTCGTAGGGCCAAGGTGTTGGCCTCGTCGTCAAAGTGCTTGACCCGATAGCTAGGCAATCTGATTTCTATGGGGACCATCGCCTCGGTACCGTAGCAGAGGCTGAACGAGATTTCTCCCGTGGGTGTTTTTCTCGACGTCCGCAGTGCCCATAGTACCCGAGGAGTTCCTCAACCCAGCCGCCTTTCCTTCCTTCTAGGCGAGTTCGGAGCCCTCGAATGACGATTCAGTTTTCTATTTCGGCTTGCCCGTTGCATTGGGGATGGGCTACCGCGACAAACTTCATTAATATGTGATAGTCGTTGCAAAATTCTTTGACTTTGTCGTTTTCAAAGTTGGTTCCATGGTCGGTGACGATGCACCTCGGGATCCCGAATCTGGAGATCACGTTGTTCTGCAGAATTTTTATCATAGAGGCGGCGTCCGGTTTCCTGATAGGCCCGGCCTCAATCCACTTTGTGAAGTAGTCTACGGTGACAAGAATGTACTTATGTCCACTCGTGTCGGCGGGAAGCGGGCCTACCATATCTATCCCCCACTGTGCAAATGGCCAAGGGGAGCTCAGTGGCGTTAGTTCGGTAGTGGGAAGACGTGGGATGCTGCCGAAGAGTTGGCAGCTCTTGCATCTTCTGACCATTTTCTCGGCACCTCTATGTATTCCCAGCCAATAGTACCCCTGGAGCAGCGTCTTATGGAATAGGAAGCGGGACCCTTGATACGCCCCTCCGACCCTTTCGTGTATTTCTCATAAGATATGGTCTGCTTCGTGGGGGTCGACTCATCGGAGCAGGGGTTGAGTGTACAACTTTTTGTATAGGTTTTGATTGCTCCATACAAAATGGCGAGCCTTTGCTCGATGTTGACGAGCCTCGGCCCGGTCATCGGGAAGAATCCCATCTTTCAGAAATTCTACAATGGGCTTTCTCCAATTCGGGGCATCTTCTTGGGTCGTGTAGATTTAGAGCGTTGCCACTCTATCTTCCACACTGGGCCGCGGCAGAACTTCGAAGAGGATGTTTCTCTTGTGATTGGCCGAATAGGAGGAGGCAAGTTTGCTCAGGGCATCGGCATCGGTGTTCATATTTCTGGGAATCTGCTCCACTTGGACTTCGTCGAATTTTTTCCTAAGCCTTCTTACCTCCGCCAGGTATTTTATCATTGTTTCCCCCAATCAGAGAGCAAAGCTCTGTTCAAAATTTGAAATTTGAACTGAGGCAGCGCCTCACGTGCAAAGCAGGAGAGCGCCAGCGCTTTCGCCAAGAGCGCCAGCGCTAAGAGTCAAAGACTCTGAGGCAACGCCTCATGTGCAAAGCACGAGAGCGCTTGTGCCGAGAGCGCCAGCGCCATGAGTCAAAGACTCTAAGACAGCGCCTCACGTGCAAAGTAAGAGAGTGCCAAGCGCCAAGAGTCAAAGACTCTGAGGCAGTGCCTCACGTGCAAAGCACGAGAGCGCCAAGCGCCAAGAGTCAAAGACTCTGAGGCGGCACCTCACGTGCAAAGCACGAGAGCGCTGGCGCCAGAACTAAAAGTTCTCCACCATTGGATCAAAGATCCAACGAAGATGATAAAATCATCAAATTTCAAAATCAAAATCTGCGGAGGAAATATTCCTCAAATCTTCTAAACAAGAAAGATTGCTTTCTGTAAAATAGAGCGCCATTGGATGGTGATTAAGAAATCACCAAGATACAGAATAATCTCTGTATGGTAAAATATTTTCCCAGCCTTGTTAATAACAAGAGGAAAATCTTCTGTAAAATAGAAGCCCTTGGATCAAAGATCCAATGGTGAGAAACATCCCCAAATCAAACAGAGATCTCTCAATGAGAGATTTTCTTAACTGATTCAACAAATCAGCCTTCCCTATATAAAGGACCCAAGATTTCAAGTCTTGTACAGAAGAATCCACCTATAAACTTCAAATTTCAAAGACGAGAGCAATTTCTTCTCAAGGTAAAAAGAGATCATAGCATCTCATAAAAAAAGAACTTAGTTCTTTTTCTAGATCATAGATCTGTAAGACAAAGTCTTTCATAAAAGTAAAAGAGATCGTAGCATCTCATCAAAAAAAGAAGAACTTAGTTCTTAGATCCATGAGACAAAGTCTCTCGCAAACGAGAATTTAATTCTCAGAGCACCGAACTGACAAGAACAAAAACAGTGCCTGGCGCTCAGCGCCGAGGCTCCACGTACTCCTCATATGGGCGCTGCTAAATAAAGAGTGCTCTGCACTCATTGGTTGGCGCTCAGCGCTAAGTGCTCCACGTGCTCCACACGTAGGCGCTGCTAAATAAAGAGTGCTATGCACTCATTGGTTGGTGCTCAGCGCTAAGCGCTCACGTGCTCCTCACATAGGCGCTACTTAATAAAAAGTACTTAGTATTCATTTCCTGGCGCTCAGCGCCAAGCGCTCCACGTGTTCCTCCACGTGAGCGCTATCGAGTGTTTAACACTCCATATAAAAGAATACAAATAAAACAAAAAGAATAAAGGGCGTCAGAACCCATTTCAGTGCTCAGCACTGTTGAGGCAGAAAGGGGACTAGGCCTAAATAAATAATCAAGTGGGCCGAGCCCAAGGTTGGTCAAACCCCAAAATCGACCGAGGCCCCATAGGTCTTCTTCCAAATTAGACTTAGTCCCAAACAAGATTATCAAATCTTTGATGACTATTTACCAGTTCAAGGGTACATCTCTTCAGACCTCTGATATATGTCGTTATAATTCTTCAACGTCTTCAGAGAGATGGAGGGTCCCATAACCAATAACTTTTGGCTCATACCCAAACTGTTAAACCAAAACTCTACAGACTATGATGTCTTTAAACCCTACAGACTATGATGTCTTTAAACCCCACAGATTATGATGTCTTTAAACCCCACAGACTATGATGTCTTTACACCCCATGTCTTTAAACCCCACAGACTATGATGTCTTTAAAACCTTACAGACTATGATGTATTTAAACACGGACTATGATCTCCTTAAACCCAATGGACCGTAACGTCCCTAAACTAAGCAATAAAGCCCAAACGCTCTTCTGTTGGGTCTAAATGATCCCAAAATCCTGTTGAGTAGATCTTAGTCTAAAATTAGACTAACGTGTTCTCAACAAATATTTAAGTTGATCTTAATCTCAAACGAGATTAACGATCCGTAAACCAACTCAAACCCAAATCTAAGAAAATATGGATTTGGACTAATCCCCGCCCTACGGGCGACAATATAAATTAGTCTCTGTATACAATCCACGGGCAACAAACATAAAACAAATACACACGACACGAATTGAACATCTGGAGCAGGAGAAAGTGGTTATCGCTACGCGGTAACGTAATTAACTGCAGGGGCTTGCGCCTGCAGGGAAGAGCTTCCCCACAATCAAAAACCCCTCACAATGAGGGGGAATCTGACGAAGTCTGCTACAACGGCCGCATCTGTCCAAACCTCCGATACACTGTGCCATAAATCAACTTGGCATCTTCGGAGAGGTAGATAAATAAAACCAAATAGTATCTGCCTCCAAATTCAGGCAAGACGACCCATCCCAGTTTCGTCTCCTGTTTTCGGCTGTAAACAGATTCCGGCACGCTCGGTAGGACATTTTCCTCTTTCCACTCCACACTTCGTGTGTCGTGTTCGTGAACGAATCGCGGTTTAATATGGTTGCCTGTAGATTCGAGGTACTAAGATTTGGTGTCTTTCTCCACGTAGAAAAGGAGAAGATCAATGGCTTCCAGCTGCACCAACTGCAACAACAACTCCCGCTCCGCCCCGTCTGGAGGAGTAACCTACGGGCCCCAAGCGGCATCCATCTTCGCAATGCTAGTGGAACAGATGACACAGGCCACCACTGGGTTGTTCTTCGGGACCATGATCCCGCCAATGAGCTTCAATGCTCTAGTGCCGTCACAGGAGGCTCCAAAGAAGTCGGTCTTCGATCGTCTTACAACTACCACGGCCCCTCTCAACGGGTCGTCCAAGTCTACTGCATCAGTCTTCGACAGGCTGAGCCTAAGCTCTAGTGGGCCTGCAAAAAGACTCGTGATACCAGAGAAGGCTATCCCAAAGAGGATAGTCCTTCCAATTCCTTCTGCGGGTGAGGTCGTCACAAGTGCTTCCCCTATCCGAAAGTCAGTCTTCGACAGGTTGGACGTTTCTTCTCAGCGGACGTCAGCCTTCGATAGGCTGGTACCAACAGCAGCCCTTCGCCAGAACATGGGGCATGATGAAGCCATCCCCATAACTGAGCCAGTCCCATTTGCAAGACATGCTCGACGTCGCCACTGGCGCCGAGTGAGGAAAACTGGGGGCAGCTCTCCCTCTGGACTGACTCCACCAGCTCCAATGGTGGAAATTGATGCTACTGTTCCAACTGGGAACAGATTTGAGCCGCTCAGGAGGGTGCGCAAGAACTCACCGACTGCCATGTTGAAAAATTCTCCTCCACCTGTGGAGAACGTTACAAAGGCGAACTCGGAACAGCCCCCTCAGCGGCTGCCCTCCAAAATCTACAGGGTCTGGCGAAGAGTCCAAGACTCTGTGATCGACAAAGACTACTCCCGCCGACAGAAGAAAATGAAGGTTTGGCAAGAGGAGGACCATCTCACCGCCGTCGTACCACGGAAAGCATCGGCTGCAATAACCCCCTCAACTTTGACCGTTCATAAAAGGAGAAGGACGGAGAAGATCCGCATGTCTACGACAAATCTCAAAAGCGCTGAATCCAAACGCCCCAAGTCTGGGGGCATGGTAGTGCACACCATCTACATGGCTTCCGGAAAAGAAGAAAGCCGTGCTTCTATGGGTCATCGACCACTTACGCGGTCTGTAACAAAGTCTCAAGAGCAACAACAGAAACTCCAGGAGATGCTGACGAAGATGGCCGCACTTACTGGGCACAAAGAAAACCCGGATATATCGTCGGATCAACGCCACGAGCAGGAAACCGACGCCGAGTTCCTCCGAAGGATGCTCGAGAAAAAAGATAAAGAGGACGCGGAACAAGCGGCTAACATAAAACAAATGGCGCTACTATTCCAAGATATGGTCGGGATGATGATTCAGCCGGACCCTCCAGCTGAAGATCCCCCAATAATCATTGAAGACGACAGAGGGGAAACATCAAACCCTCTTCCGGCTTTATCAGCAGCCAGGTAGGAGACGATCTCGAAAGCTGCGCTTGATGACTATATAGCTCAACAAATACGAGCACATCAGGCAAATGAAGCAAATGGCCAAGTTGTCAAGACTGGGCGACCCTATCCAAGCTGGTACGATCAAATTAAGTACCCGCCAGGATACAAGATCCCTAAATTTCATGTGTATAAGGGGACGGGCAATCCCCATCAGCACGTCGCTCAGTTCAGGGCTCTCTGCGGCAATACTGGAGATGATGACAAACTGCTGCTTCACCAATTCGTCGGTAGCCTAGCGGAGACAGCTTTTGAATGGTACTCGGAGCTTCCGAATGACTCCGTCAAAACGTTTATGGAAATGGAGCTGTTATTCACCCAGCGTTTCACAAGCGCCAGCGAATGCACCCCGATCACGGCATTGATCAATGCCAGGGTGAAGTCAGGAGAGACTTGGGTGCAGTATGCAATCCGGTGGTGGAATCTATGGTCGAGATGCGAACAACGCATAGAAGAAGCTCCTGCCGTGGGGACCCTTGACCCGCAGGCGACTATATCCCAATTCATGATGTTTTTCAAGATGACCACCTTCCAAGCCTTGATCGACAAGCTGGCCCAAATGGACCAGATGGGCCATAGACCGCCTTCCTAGAAAACGGAGCTTCGAAATGAAAAGGGCAAAGGGAAAGTGACCTTCATCGCCAACGCTCAGCAGCAGCCGAGTGATCCGAAACCAGCTGCTCGCCAAAACGATAAACAGCGATCACTCGGAGAAAAGCTAAGAAGTCATTACTCATTCCTTTGGGATAAAACGAGAAGATTGTTCGAACTGGCGGTGCGCAATAGGCTCATCACTCTACCAGATCCGAGATGCCCACTGCAACCGGGCGACGTAAATAATCCCAATTACTGCCCCTACCAGCGAATATTGGGTCACCCAATCGAAGATTGCTTCGTCTTCAAAAATTAGATTGAGGACCAGTACCTGCAAGGAAAATTCGCGCTGTTTGAAAACTGGAGGGTAAACCCGCCACAACCGCACGCTCCTAAAAAGGCCGATACGCCGGGGGCATCATGATCATTTATAGAAGAAGCTCCATGAGAAGTTATTCTTTCGGCAAAACCTAAAAGAATGCGGAAAGATCTTCAAGAATGTCCGGCGATCAGGTGGAAAAGCCCGCTAGAGCCAGAGATTATTGAGGGGATGTTGAAACCACGCCCAACACCGAGAATTGGTAACAATGGGTCATGATCATTTATAGAAGAAACTCCATGAGAAGTTATTCTTTCGGCAAAAACTAAAAGAATGCGGAAAGATCTTCAAGAATGTCCGGCGATCAGGTGGAAAGGCCCGCTAGAGCCAGAGATTATTGAGAGGATGTTGAAATCGCGCCCAACACCGAGAATTGGTAACAATGGGAAAAACACCCAGGTCCAGCCGTCAAAGTCTTCGAAGAAAAAGACCAAGAAGCCCGAGCAGCCTGACGATAAGCGCACGGATCTGCAAAAGCATATTGACGCGCTGGAGGAATACAACCAGAAAGCGCGAACCCCAGTCACGCTCCAAGAGTTTCTCAACCATATCCTTGAAAGTGGAGATAACGACAATGATGAGGGAGACGACTCTTCAGAGGAACCCGAAGATTATGTGGCAAGTTGCCACATGATCTCTCATTCATCGCTAAATAACGAAGAAGCTCACTCGGCGTTAAAAGATAACAAAGAGAAGCTGGGGGCAGGATCGGTGCCAAAATCATTGGAACCGTCAGACGAAATGATCGACATGCTACTGAACGAAGCCCGTCAGAAGAGCAAAACTGATCAAGAGCGTGAAATGACCATATTCGAAATAGCCAGGCGTCGACATCAAGTTAAAGAAATTATGGTAGGGATAAGTCACAAAGCACCCCAACCAGATCAAAGCATGCCCGAAGCGGACAAAAGAAGGATTAAGACCAGGAAATGGTTCGCTAAAGCCCTGTCAATAGGAATGTGGCTGCCATCTCCCAAAGGAAATACTCCTGGCGGTATGCGCCTTGACGAAGCGGATGTACATCCTAACTACTGCTTGTACCATCGGAGGGTCACTGTTCATATCATATTTTTGCATTATTATATCACCCATTCTTAATCACATTGCATATAAGTAGGTACTTTTGATCCATGTCTGCTAAATAGTTGCAGGTTATAGGTTCTCAGCTCGTTACAGTGAAATTTATGAAAAGTCGCTACAAATGTGAGACTACGACCAACAACAAATGAATCCGTATGATGCCGCCTACCAGTTCAAGGAACAAATGGAAAATCATTAGACAGTTCAATGCACAAAGCACAAGGGCAGCACAAGATCCAAGACTTCAACACAAAGTTCAAGGCAAAAGTCCACATCATTCTGCACTGTTGGAAATCTGGAAGAAGATTAAAAAGATTCTGAGAGACCAAGTGAAGAAAACAGAAGATAAAAGCAATTTGAAGAATCCTTGAAGAGTTGATCCCATGAACCTACCAAATGGCCACGGAACCACGGCCAAATAGGCTCTTCTGCCGCGGTTCCGCGGCCGTGCAGTGCACGAGTCGGTGGGGTATCGGTGCTTTGACTCGGTTTTTGGGGTTGTTTTGTAATTTCATGTATGGATCAGAATGTAAACCTAGGGTTTATCCTATCTATAAATAGGAGAGTTCGAAGCCAAATTAGGCATGCCTCTTTTTAGTTTTTATTCCTTTTTTTTATATTCTAGATCTAGATTTCAAATTCAATTGTAATGCGTACTTGAGAGGTCATCAATAAAGTAAGTTTTTTTTATTTTATCTCGCATTATTCTTATCTGCACTTTTATTTGTTCTTTATTTATCTGCAATTTAGGTCATCAATTAAAATAAAAAAATGAATTTTATTGTTATCTTCCTAATGAGTGAGTAATTCCTCACTTATTAGGGGTAGGATAGGGAAGGATTGAGAGAAGGAAATCTCTCTCACTCCTTTCTTTGCCCAAATAATTTTAATACGGACTCCATTTAAATCAACCATAATCCGCTCACTATGGCACCCTATCCTACATGATAGCAGTGATTCCCTAGTTAGACCGGTTGTGGTTGAATTAACCGGAGGTTAGGGCTAAGAGCCAAGAACGGACGGACAAGGACCAAAAGGAAGAAACTAAGTTTCTTCCCAGTCGTGCTATTCCCCGTTGTTGCCGATTACCCTAACACCTTTATTCACAACTAAGGCATTGAATGAAGCGAGAAGATCCCTATTTCGAACTGACCTAATCCTAACCCTAGCAAGCCTTTTTATCAACTTATTCTCATTCATAGATATTAAAACCAAACCCAACTTAATTGGACTTAACTCGTTAGAACATAAAGAAAAGGATTCCTTCTCCCTGTGATCGACTCGTACTCAACAGGCTAGCTACCAAGCGACACCGTCTTGATTGCCGTAAATTTAAATACAGAAAACCCCTGACAATCAAATAGCGCCGTTGCCGGGGAGACGGTAGTTTAATTCTTTGTGTAATTTCAGGTTAAAAAAAGAAAATTGAAAAAATTGAAAAAAAAACATAAAAAATCATCTTGTTATTTTTGATTGGTTTTTGTGCGAATTGTGCAGGAAAGGAAGACAGACTGATTCAGATCTGGAGCAAGCTCAGTGAACAAATCCAGAAACAGAGGACCTGAACAGACAGAGGTGAACCAAGTCAGCACAGAGAAAAATTTTGGAGATCTAAACCTACTGAACCGCTGCGGAACCGCGGCATAAGCAGGCATTTGACCGCGGAACCGCGGTCAATTGGTGACGCCAGCATCCCATTTTCTCTGTGAGTATCTTTCATCTTCCGTCCTATTCTCTGAACTCCACTGAAATCATTTTCCTGCAGGTATTCTTTGCACAGCAACTTCTTCTCCCTCTCCAATAAATTGTTTTAGTGCAGGATTCTTTGTGCCGCAAATAAAAAAAATTTGGCAAGTGTTTTAGATTTTAGTGTGTTATCGCTTTGCATATTTAATACGGAATCTAAGGGGCTATAACACCAATTAAGATTGGGTGGGGATTTCATTACCCTTCCTGAGACCCCAGAAATCACTAAAAACATATGTATCACCCTTGAGTTAATTAAAAAAATATCTAGACTCAGCCAATTAAGGAATGTCGCGCTCATAAGGACAGAGGAAGGTTGTGGGCATTCAGTCGTTTATCTAAACCTGACTTTGTGGTGCCTAGGCTAAACAAGTGAGAAAGGTAACTTTAAAAGGTCCGTCTCACGGTGATTCGTGAGTGGAACCCTCCTTTCTTCATTTGTGCTTACCTGGCCGCAATTGGCGGTGAAGATGCGATTTGAGGGATATCTCACAACTTGTCACTTTGGAACAGTTAGGAGCAGTCTAGTGGACTTAGAAGACTCTAGCTCTAGGTTTGATTGTGCATGTTTAAACTGTAGTTGTTTGAAATTGTGCCGTAGTTCCGTACAAATTTTTGCAAAACTTTTTATAAAATAAAAAAAATTAAAAAAACAAAAAAAACAACAAAACAAATTTTTTTATAAAAACTTACACTTTGTCTCCAGAATCCCATTTCACCCACCTTTCATCCACATTTCCCCATTGACATTTTCTTACCCTCACATTCTACGCTTTGACTACACTAAATTCGTTTAGTGTATGTCCGGTTGGACTCGGGGCACTAGTGCCCGTTTAGTCCTTGTTTTGTTAGTCGCTACCGACTACGCGATCGACTCCGAAGTCGAAACTCCCTCCACTCCTTTTACACCCTTACCTTTGCCGGCCAACTCCGACGTTGACCGAAATTCTGTTCATACATTTTCACCTTCATCTTCATCTTCTTCTGAGATGTCAGGGTTCAATCCAAACAACCCTTGTTTCCCCCAATCAGAGCAAAACTCTGTTTGAATTTCAAAAATTCAAAATTCGAAGCAACGCTTCAAATTCCTTGCGCTGCGCGCAACGCGCCACGTGTCAAAAACTGATACGTCAGCGCAGCGCCCAAGGCAACGCGCCTAATCAGAGCAAGGCTCTATTCAAAACAAAAATTAAAGGAAGTAACGCTTCAATCGCGCAAGCGCTGCGCTGCGCGACACGTGTCAGCGCAAGCGCAGTTGCGCTGCGCGACACGTGTCAGCGCAGTTGCGCTGCGTGACACGTGTCACGCGCTGGGGCGTTTGCGCCAAACAGAATTAAATTCTAGAAAGATCCTTCTGTTCTTGTTAAAACAAGAAGATTGTATTCTGTAAAACAGAAGCCCTTGGATCAAAGATCCAACGGTGGGGAAAATTCCCCAAATCACTCAGAGAATGATCTCTTTAACAAACTTAACAAACCTATGGGCACTATATAAAGAACCTTAGACCCCAATTCAAATGAGGATCAACATCAAGAACTTCAACGCTGAAGAAACTTGAAAAGAAATTCAAGAAAAAGGTAAAAACCTTTAAGATAGAAGAATTTCTTCTAATAAATTATTGATCTAAGAACAAGATCAATGATTTTCAATAAAAAAAACAAATAATAATAAGTGCCTTGCACTTTTTATGAACCACTGGTTCTCTGAAAACAAGAAAAAACAAGAAAACTTGTTTTCTCTGATCTAAATTGGATCAAGAAATTAAATAGTGCCCTGCACTTGTAAAATTTGCACTGTTGCGCTCTTGGATTGGCGCAAGCCACCAGAGAGCGCCACGTGTCAGTACTTGAACCACTTGCGCTATGCGCTTTTAAGATAGAGCCTTGCTCTCTGAAATTGGCGCAACTCACCAGAGCGCGCCACGTGTCAGCAGCGCAAGCGCAGCGCACTGGCGCAGCGCACTGCGCTTGCATGATACGTGTCATCACCACAAGCGCTTTCGCTCAGTGATTGGCGCAAAGCGCCTGACAAATGCACTGCATTGTTTACTGAAGGGCCAGGCCCAAATCAAAAAGGCCTAGTAGGCCAAAATAAATTGCAATGCAATAAAGGGACAGAGCCCAAACAAAATTGATGCTCTGCATCATTTATAAAAAGGGCAGAGCCCAAATAAAAACAGATGCAATGCATCATTCTTTTTTAAAAGGGGCAGAGCCCAAATAAAGTTCCAACAGAGACCAAGATTAACGCTATGCATTATTAAACATCGGCAAAGCCCTAGAACAGGTCTAATAGGCCAAAAATAAGAAATAACGTCGAATATTCTCAACTGGACTTAGCCCAATCATGGCCGTAAGTCCTCAAATTAAATTGACTGAGAAAGACTGCTCTCCTAAATCAATTTACATCCGGCTGGAGGGTACATCTCCGAACTCCTCGGACCCCTATCGTTGTAATCCTTCAACGACGTCGGAGAGGTGACGGGTCCCGACAACCACATATCAACACGGACTGTGGGGTCCTTAAACCTGCGGACTTATGCGTCCTTAAACTAAAACACGGACTGTGGGGTCCTTAAACCTACGGACTTAAGCGTCCTTAAACTACCTATGGACCACCTGTCCCTAAACTGGAATATGGACCACCATGTCCCTAAACTGGCAACGGACCGCAATGTCCTTAAACTACCTATGGACCACTACGTCCCTAAACTGGAACAATAGAGCCAATTGCTCTCTTGTCGGGTCCAAATGATCCCGTTAAGTTGATTTTAGTCTCGAATCAAACTAATGTATCCTTAACGAACGTTTAAGTTGATATTAGCCTCAATATGGCTAACGTATCCTTAAACTAAAACACCAAACCAAAATCTAAGTAAATACGGATTTGGACTAATCCACGTCTTACGGGCGACGGCATAACTTAGTCTCCATATACAATCCACGGGCATCCACAAACGAAACAAACACAAACGACACGAAGTGAAATTCTGGAGAAGGAGAAAGTTGTTACCGCGACACGGTAGCGTAGTTAACTGCAGGGGCTTGCACCTGCAGGGAAAAGCGTCCCCACAATCAAAACCCCCTCAAGCGAGGTGGAATCTGACGAAGTCTGCTACATCGGCCACATCCGTCTAAACCTCCGATACACGGTGCCATAAATCAACTTGGCATCTTCGGAGAGGTGGACGGATAAAACCAAATAGCATCTGCCCCGAATCTCAGGCAAGACGTCTTCTCGTCGTGGCCTCCATTCGGAGGGGAACAGATTCTGGCACGTCCGGTGGGACCTTTTCCTCTTTCCACTCCACACTTCATGTGTTGTCTTCGCGAACGAATCGCGGTTTGTTAATGGTTGCCTTTGGGTTTCAAGTTACTAAGATTTAGTCTTTTGCCTGGCGCAGAAATCAAGCATCGATGGCCTCTAACTGCTCGAACTGCTCGAAGTGCCAATACAACCGACGCTCCGCCTCACCTGGAGGCGTAGCATATGGGCCTCAAGCGGCCTCCGTCCTTACTATGCCTGTGGAGAAAGTGACTCAAGCCACCACCGGCCTGTTCTTCGGGACCATGATCCCGCTAGCAAGCTTCACCTTCCCTGTGCCTGTACCGGAAGCTTCAAGAAAGTCGTTATTTGATCGACTTGCCACTCCCACGGCCCCTCTCAACGGGTCGTCCAATTCTTCAGTCTTCACCAGGCTGATCTCGAGCACCAAAGGGCCTATCAAGAAGCCCATAACACCTGAGGCGGTCATCCCAAAGAAGACGGTTGTTCCTGAAGTCGCCAAGGCGGCTTCTCCTGTCAAAGAGTCAGTCTTTGCAAGGATGACTATTCCCACTCCCGCTCAGAAATCTGCTTTTGACCGCTTGGACACAACTCCTCAACGGACGTCGGTCTTCAACATGCTGACACCGGCAACAGTCCCTCGCCTGAACAGGGGGCAAGAAGAAGCTGTCTCTGAACCAATACCGACAACTCGTCGCGCCCGACGACGACGCTGGCGCTGGATAAGGAAGATCGGGGGAAACTCCCCCTCTGGGATAACTCCACCAGCTCCAACGGTGGAAGTTAATGCTGCTGTTCCAACTGGGAACAGCTTTGAGCTGCTGAACAGGGTACGCAGAAACTCGCCAACTGTGGTGCTCAAAAGATCTCCTCCACCGGTAGAGACCGCCGTGGAAGCAGAAAAGCCGGAGCAGTCTCCTCAATCGCTGTCCTCCAGGATCTACAAGACATGGCGTCGAGTCCGAGAATCTGTGATAGATCCTAATTTCTCTCGCCAATACAAGAAGTCGAAAGGTCGACAGGAAGAAAATCCCCCTGTTAAGCGACGAAAGGCAACGACCACTTGGGTGCCCAAAGCAACGGCCCCCTCAACTTCAACGGCCCATAAGAGAAGAAAGCCGAAGAAAGTCCTCACGTCGACGGCGAATATCAAAGGTGGTGAACCCAAATTCCCTAAGTCCGGGGGCATCGTAGTTCATACCGTCTACATGGCGTCCGGCAAAGAGGACAGCCGCATATCCACAGGTCATAGACCGCTTACGCGATCGGTGACCAAAGCGCAGGAGCAGCAGCAGAAGCTCCAAGAGATGATGAACGCGATGGCTGCACTCATTGGGCCAAAAGAAAGCCCTGAAGCGTCCTCGGATGAACGCCAGGAGAAAGAAACTGACGCCGAATTCCTTCATCGGATATTGGAGAAGAAGGATAAAGAGGCTGCTGAACAAGCAGCCAACATAAAGCGTATGGGCCTCCTGTTCCGAGACATGGTGGGGAGGATGATCCAACAAGATCCTCCGGCCGAAGATCCCCTGATCGTCCTTGAAGACGATTGGGGAGAAACGTCGAATCCTCCGCCAGCTCTGTCAACAGCCAAGGAGGAGACAATCTCCAAAGCTGACTTGGACGAGTACATAGCCCAACAAATACGGGTTCATCATGCGACTGAAGCAGCCGGCCAGGTCATAAAAACAGGACGACCATATCCGAGCTGGTACGACCAGATCAAGTACCCGCCGGGCTACACAATTCCCAAGTTCCATGTCTATAAGGGGACGGGCAATCCCCACCAGCATGTTGCCCAGTTCAGGGCACTCTGCGGTAACACCGGCGGTGATGACAAACTATTGCTTCACCAGTTCGTCGGTAGCTTGTCAGATACAGCGTTCGAGTGGTACTCTGAGCTCCCAAATGACTCTATCAAGACCTTCGCGGAGATGGAGCTACTGTTTAAGCGTTTTGCAAGCGCCAGCGAACGCACCCCGATGACGGCACTGATTAACGCCAGGGTGAAGCCAGGCGAGACATGGGTCCAATATGCTATACGGTAGCGGAACTTATGGTCAAAGTGCGAGCAGCGCATTGAAGAAGCTCCTGCAGTGGGTATGTTTGTGGGAACCCTTGATCCGCAAGCAACTATCTCGCAATTTATGATGTTCTTCAAGCCGACTACCTTCCAGGCCTTGATTGACAAGCTAGCGCAAATGGATCAGATGGGCCATAGACCTCCTCTTCCAAAGCCGGACTCCCGAAATGACAAGGGGAAGGGAAAAGCGATCGTTGTCGCTAATGCTCAACAACAGCCGAGCAACTCGAAGCCGGTTGTTCGTCAAAATAATATGCGTCTGCACGTACCCCTTGAGGAGAGGCTAGGACGTCCTTACTCGTTTTCCCGAGATAAAACGAGAAGATTATTCGAGATGGCGTTGCGCAACCGACTCATAAATCTGCCAGAGCCAAAATGTCCGTCGCAACCAAATGATGTCAATGAGCCTAACTACTATCCCTATCACCGGGTACTGGGTCATCCGATCGAAGATTGCTATGTCTTCAAAAATTGGCTTGAAGACCAGTACCAACATGGCAAATTCGCGTTATCCGATAGATGGAAGGTGAATCCGCCGCAACCTCACGCCTCTAAAAGGATGAATATGCCGGGGGCAACGTGCTCTCTCGTCGAATAAGCCCCATGGGAGGTTGTGCTGTCAGCCAAGACAAAGAGGATGCCGAACGATCTTCGAACATGCCCAGCGATCGAGTGGAAGAACCCGTTGGAACCTCAGATCATTGAAGGGATGTTGAAGCCGCGTCCAACCCCAAAGACCAATGGTGGTGGCCCAAGCGCTCACGACCAGCCGTAAAAATCTTCAAAGAAGAAGAAGAAGAAATCCAAGAAGCCCGTGAAGCCTGGCGACAAGCGCACGGACTTACAAAAACAAATTGACGCACTGGAGGAATATAACCAAAAAGCACGGACTCCCATTACACTCCAAGAGTTTCTCAACCACGTCTTTCAAGAGGAAGATGAGGGAGAAAGTTCGTCGGATGAATCTGAGGAATACATAGCGAGCTGTCATGTGATTTCCCATTCATTCACGGACGATAGGGAGACTCCTTGCACTGAAAAGCTGGGGGCAGATCCTGAACCAAAAATTCTGGGGCCATCGGATGAAGTAATTGACACATTCCTCAATGAAGCTCTGTTGAAAAGTAAAGCCGATCGGGAACGCGAGACGGCTATATTTGAAAGGGCCAAGCGCCAGCGACTTGACGAAAGAGCTGAGATACTTCCGCTAGAGCAAACTACATCCACCACGGACAAAAGAAAATTCAAGACGAGGAAAAGGTTTGCTAAGGCCATATCAATGGGCATGAAGCTACCATCCTCCGAAGGAAACATTACTGGTGAAGTGGAAATGCACCCCTCCTATTACTTATATCATCGGAAGATTTCGCACCCCACTGAAGAGTGCAAAGCTTTCAATAGATGGTGGCAAGGATATGTTGCTCATCAACAGCATTTTAAGCGGGAGAAGCGCAAAACTCGTCGGGAGTAGAAAAATACGACCGAAGGGTTTAACAGAACTAACGGAAATTGTCGCATGGTTAACGCCGGGGGATCACAAGTGCTTACATTCAGGAGCGACTCTGACGAAGAGCTGGCTCTTAGGCCCCTCTTTAAAGAGTCCACTTCGGGAAAAGAGGAAGAGCCGAAGGTCTGCGAAAATATCAGGCTGCGTAATCGGACGCTGCCTGAAAAGAATCTCGGAACCTTAAATAAAAAAGATAAGGGAAAAGAGAAGGTCCCTGAGGAGATCGCCCTAGATGACCAAGTTGTGGAGGAGCTAAGTGCCAAGGACCCGCCGAAGAGAAATAAGGTGGATTACAACGTCTTAGCGCATCTGAGGAAACTACTCTCGCAGCTCAGCATTCTTGACGCCCTTTTGCTATCAAAGGATGCGAGAGACTCGTTAATCAAGGCACTACAGGAGCCGGAACAATTCCAAGCTTTCCTGGCTGAAGAAAAGATGAAGGATGAATTGGAGGAAGTGCACACAGCCGATGTCACTTTTGGTGATGAAGACCTTCTCCTTTGGACGTGCGAACACAATCGCCACCTTTATGTCTCGGGATACTGCCATGATATAAAGATAGGAAAAATCCTGATCGACAATGGATCCTCCGTTAATCTCCTCAATGTGTGGGTGTTAAAAGAAATCTGCATGAGCGTCCAGCACCTTGCTCGGGACAGGATCGCCATCTCCGGGTTCGACTCCCAATCATTAAGAACTCTTGGGTCTGTGATACTGACGCTACGCTTTGGGATACTCGTCACGGATATTAAGTTCCACGTCATAGACGCCTAGACATGCTACAATGTTCTGCTCGGCCAACCATGGTTACACGAGTACAACATCATCCCGTCTACACAGCATCAGTGTATGAAGTATTTTAAGGATGGTCTCGAGTATACCGTGACGGGAGAACTGAACCCGTTCTCTGTGAACGAGGTCCGCAAATATGAAGATGCCAAATACTTATTACCTGATTTCGAAGACACGGAGAGGTGTCACAAGATGGAGAATAAAGCTAATGTCACCATTCCTGTCTTCGGGAGTGATACTGAAGAAGAAGAGGAGATAGTTTATTCGGGTCCGCCCCAATACAACAAGCCGGGACCATCTGCTCCTACGTTGATCTTTGGTAGCGACTCGGAAGATGAAGTCCATGCTGTATTCTTTGCTCGACCTTTAATACAAACGTCCGCTAACGAAGAGCAAAGTCTGCAAGTCGCCATAGTGCCGCTTAAACACCATAAAGAACTGGATGCACTCGATACCTACAATGTAGAAGAACTGCGGACGTTCTATGTCCCTCCCAGGCGAAGAGGTGAAAAGGAAATTCTGTTCTACCGCTCTGAAGAAACCAAAGTGGAGAAAGAAACCTGGCACGGCGCGCATCCTACGCTTGACAGGTTTCAGCTCATCCGTCTTCCCAGATATTATACAGAAGGCTTGAAAAGCCTGTTAAAGCGCCAGGGGATATCCTCTAAACAGACCATTCGAAAAGCCAAGTTCTATGACAAGGTCTGGAATGTTCCCGGGACTCAGCACAAGTTTCCTAATAGGAGAATGGAAACAATCAGGCTTGTATACATCCGGTCAAAGAAACGAGAGCTACTCCACGGTTGCTACGTCGTGCATGACTTCGATGAAGAAGCGAATGCTCAATGGGAAGACGCTGAGCCTGAACCAGTAAAAGTTCCTGATGCAAAAGTGCCCAGTCCGTCGTTCGAAGAGGAAATGGACAAGCTTATAAGGGAAGCTGGTCAAAAAGTCTGAGACGATCATAACCGTGAAATGGCCATCTACGAGAAAGCCAAAACGCAACGCCTCTTCCAACAGGCTGTGAAAGATGAAAATGCCGCTCCCTGTCAACCTGTTTAAAGAAGACTCGACGCAGAGGCAGAAACAAGTCGAAACACGAAAAAGACGATCAACGGCAAAAAAGCGGGACTAAGAGATCACGCAAGCGGGAATCAAGTGGTTCCGATCTATCCCTCATAAGAAAAATGGGTCGAGCATACTCTTTTCCTCGAGACAAGAAGAAGAAAATACTTGACCTCGCTCTAAAACATCAGATGCTTACACTGCCGGAGTCTAAACACCCCGAACAAGCAAGCGAAGTCTCTCACCCGGACTATTGCCCTTATCACCGAGTGATAGGACACCCTCTCGAGGACTGCTTCACCTTTAAGAATTGGGTCGAAGATCAATATCAGCTTGGCAAGTTCGCTCTGTCTGACAACTGGAGGGTAACGCCGCCACAGAAGCACGAACCCAAGGCCACGAAAGAAGAACCAGTTCCATATTGGGATTGGAAGCGAATTCGTACCTGTCATATGATAACGATATCAAAAGAAGAGCCTGAAAACGTGGATGACCTTCCCTGGTGCTTCGAAAACAGCAGCGATGAGGTGATCTCAGAACTTCCGCCAGCACCGAAAGAGCTGGAGGATGGAATACATACCACTGCGAATAACTTCAAGAAAATTTAGCTGGGGACGGCGAATGACCCGCGACCGACATTCATTAGTGAGCTGCTGTCTGAAGAGAGGGTGGCTTCATTAAAGGACCTGCTTATGCAGCATAGAGATTGCTTCGCATGGAACTATTCCGAATGCCGGGACTAGATCCAGAAATTGCTGTGCACAAATTGGCAATATCCCCGGACGTCAAGCCAGTCAAACAGGCACCGAGAAGAATGCGGTTTGAGCTTGAGATGAGCATCAACGCCGGGGTCAAGAAGCTGATCGACTCTGGTTTTATCCAGGAGGTCCAGTATCCCGAGTGGATCGCCAACATCATCCCCGTGATGAAGAAAAATGGGACAGTGCGCATATGCGTGGATTTCCGGGATCTCAATAAAGCCTGCCCGAAGGATAATTTCCCAGTGCCAGTCACCGAACTGATGATAGACAATACGTCCACTCATGAAGTTTTCTCCTTCATGGACGGCTCATCAGAGTATAATCAGATAAATATGCATCCCGAAGACCAGAAGCACACCGCCTTCAGGACTCCTTTGGGTATATTCTGCTACAAGGTGATGCCCTTCGGTCTAAAGAACGCCGGTGCCACCTATCAGAGGGCCATGACAAAGATCTTTGATGACCTTATACACAAAATCGTCGCATGCTATATCGACGATCTCGTGGTTAAAAGTAAATCATACGAGGAACATCTCGAGCATCTGAAGACCGTATTTCAACGCCTTCGACAATACAACTTGAAGATGAACCCTCTCAAGTGTGCATTCGGAGTTTCCTCGGGCAAATTCCTGGGATTCATCGTCCGACACCGAGGTATTGAGATAGATCCGTCAAAGATCAAGGCAATCATGGAAATGACTCCGCCAAGGACTCTCAAACAGCTGCGGTCTCTCCAAGGGAAGCTCGCGTATATACGGCGATTTATAGCTAACCTTTCAGGCAAGTGCCGTCCTTACAACCACCTGATGAAGAAGGGAACCCCGTTCGTCTGGGACCAAAGATGCCAAGGCGCGCTAGACGAAATCAAGCAATACCTGCAGAACACGCCAGTGTTGCCTGCTCCGGTCAAGGGAAAGCCCTTTATTCTTTATACAACCGCCCTCGAAGGTTCCTTAGGCGCATTATGGGCGCAAGAGAACGACCAAGGGAAGGAAAGAGCACTCTATTACTTAAGTCGAGTTCTACTGGGGGCAGAAAGCAACTACTCCCCCATTGAAAAACACTGCCTGGCGTTGATCTTCGCGATAACAAAGCTCAGGCACTATGCGTTGGCGCATGAGGTCCGTCTCATTTCGAAGGTGCTCTTAAATATTGATGTCAAAGGACAACACTGGCGGCGCTGCGTGACACGTGTCACGCGCTGGGGCATTTGCGCCAAACAGAATTAAATTCTATAAAGATCCTTCTGTTCTTATTAAAACAAGAAGATTGCCTTCTGTAAAACAGAAGCCCTTGGATCAAAGATCTAACGGTGGGGAAAATTCCCCAAATCACTCAGAGAATGATCTCTTTAACAAACTTAACAAACCTATGGACACTATATAAAGGCCCCTAGACCCCAATTCAAATGAGGATCAACATCAAGAAACATCAAGAACTTCAACGCTGAAGAAACTTGAAAAGAAATTCAAGAAAAAGGTAAAAAAAACCTTTAAGATAGAAGAATTTCTTCTAATAGATTATTGATCTAAGAACAAGATCAATGATTTTCAATAAAAAATAAATAATAATAAGTGCCTTGCACTTTTTATGAACCACTGGTTCTCTGAAAACAAGAAAACTTGTTTTCTCTGACCTAAATTGGATCAAGAAATTAAATAGTGCCCTGCACTTGTAAAATTTGCACTGTTGCGCTCTTGGGTTGGCGCAAGCCACCAGAGAGCGCCACGTGTCAGCACTTGAACCACTTGCGCTATGCGCTTTTAAGAGCCTTGCTCTCTGAAATTGGCGCAACTCACCAGAGCACGCCACGTGTCAGCAGCGCAAGCGCAGCGCACTGGCGCAGCGCACTGCGCTTGCATGACATGTGTCATCACCACAAGCGCTTGCGCTCAGTGATTGGCGCAAAGCGCCTGACAAATACACTGCATTGTTTACTAAAGGGCCAGGCCCAAATCAAAATAAATTGCAATGCAATAAAGGTACAGAGCCCAAACAAAATTGATGCTATGCATCATTTATAAAAAGGGCAGAGCCCAAATAAAAACAGATGCAATGCATCATTCTTTTTTAAAAGGGGCAGAGCCCAAATAAAGTTCCAACAGAGACCAAGATTAACGCTATGCATTATTAAACATGGGCAAAGCCCTAGCACAGGTCTAATAGGCCAAAAATAAGAAATAACGTCGAATATTCTCAACTGGACTTAGCCCAATCATGGCCGTAAGTCCTCAAATTAAATTGACTGAGCAAGACTGCTCTCCTAAATCAATTTACATCCGGTTCGAGGGTACATCTCCGAACTCCTCGGACCCCTATCGTTGTAATCCTTCAACGACGTCAGAGAGGTGACGGGTCCCGACAACCACATATCAACACGGACTGTGGGGTCCTTAAACCTGCGGACTTATGCGTCCTTAAACTAAAACACGGACTGTGGGGTCCTTAAACCCACGGACTTAAGCGTCCTTAAACTACCTATGGACCACCATGTCCCTAAACTGGAATATGGACCACCATATCCCTAAACTGGCAACAGACCGCAATGTCCTTAAACTACCTATAGACCACTACGTCCCTAAACTGGAACAATAGAGCCAGTTGCTCTCTTGTTGGGTCCAAACGATCCCGTTAAGTTGATCTTAGTCTCGAATCAGACTAACGTATCCATAACGAACGTTTAAGTTGATCTTAGCCTCAATATGGCTAACGTATCCTTAAACTAAAACACCAAACCCAAATCTAAGTAAATACGGATTTGGACTAATCCACGTCCTACGGGCGACGGCATAACTTAGTCTCCGTATACAATCCACGGGCATCCACAAACGAAACAAACAAAAACCACACGAAGTGAAATTCTGGAGAAGGAGAAAGTTGTTACCGCGACGCGGTAGCGTAATTAACTGTAGGGGCTTGCGCCTACAGAGAAAAGCGTCCCCACAATCAAAAACCCCTCAAGCGAGGGGGAATCTGACGAAGTCTGCTACATCGGCCGCATCCTTCTAAACCTCCGATACACGGTGCCATAAATCAACTTGGCATCTTCGGAAAGGTGGACGGATAAAACCAAATAGCATCTGCCCCGAATCTCAGACAAGACGTCTTCACGTCGTGGCCGCCGTTCGGAGGGGAACAACCCTTTACCTACCTCGGGACTGATTCCACCTCAACTGGGAGCGAATAACCCGCAACAACCTCCTGTTGAAGCGCCACAGCGAATCGCGCTCCAGGATCGTTTCTATCCTACCCGCTCCGCACTTCCTACCTGTCTTTCACTACCGCCGACAAACGGGGACAATTTCGAGTTTAGGGACAATAGCAAAGCTCTATTCAAAATTTGAAATTTGAACTGAGGCAGTGTCTCACGTGCAAAGCACGATAGCGCTAGCGCCAAGAGCGCCAGCTCTAAGAGTCAAAGATTTTAAGGCCGCGCCTCACGTGCAAAGCACGAGAGCTCTTACGCTAAGAGCACCAGCGCTAAGAGTCAAAGACTCTGAGGTAGCGCCTCACGTGCAAAGCATGAGAGCGCCAAGCGCTAAGAGTCAAAGACTCTGAGGCAGCGCCTCACGTGCAAAGCATGAGAGCGCCAAGAGTCAAAGAATCTAAGGCAACGCCTCACGTGCAAAGCACGAGAGCGCTGGCGCCAAAACTAAAAGTTCTCCACCATTGGATCAAAGATCCAACGAAGATGATAAAATCATCAAATTTCAGAATCAAAATCTGCGGAGGAAATATTCCTCAAATCTTTCTAAACAAGAAAGATTGCTTTTTGTAAAACAGAGCGCCATTGGATCAAAGATCCAATGGTGATTAAGAAATCACCAAGATACAGAATAATCTCTGTATGGGAAAATATTTTCCCAACCTTGTTAATAACAAGAGGAAAATCTTCTGTAAAATAGAAGCCTTTAGATCAAAGATCCAATGGTGGGAAACATCCCCAAATCAATCAGAGATCTCTCAATGAGAGATTTCCTTAACTGATTCAACAAATCAGGCTCCCCTATATAAAGGAACCAAGACTTCAAGTCTTATACAGAAGAATCCCCCCTATAAACTGCAAACGTCAAATACGAGAGCGATTTCTTCTCGAGGTCAAAAAAGATCATAGCATCTCATAAAAAAAAGAACTTAGTTCTTTTTCTAGATCATAGATCTGTAAGACAAAGTATTTTATAAAAGTAAAACAGATTGTAGCATCTCATCAAAAAAAGAAGAATTTAGTTCTTAGATCCATGAGACAAAGTCTCTCGCAAACGAGAATTTAATTCTCAGAGCACCGAACTGACCAGAACAAAAACAGTGCCTGGCGCTCAGCGCCGAGCGCTCTACGTGCTCCTCACGTAGGCGCTGCTAAATAAAGAGTGCTCTGCACTCATTGGTTGGCGCTCAGCGCTAAGCGCTCCACATGCTCCTCACGTGGGCGCTGCTAAATAAAGAGTGCTCTGCACTCATTGGTTGGTGCTCAGCGCTAAGCTCTCCACGTGCTCCTCACATGGGAGCTACTTAATAAAAAGTACTCAATACTCATTGCCTGGCGCTCAGCGCCAAGCGCTCCACATGTTCCTCACGTGAGCGCTAGCGAGTGTTTAACACTCCATATAAAATAATACAAATAAAATAAAAGGAATAAAGGGTGTTGGAACCCATTTCAGTGCTCAGCACTGTTGAGGAAGAAAAGGGACTAGGCCTAAATAAATAATCAAGTGGGCCGAACCCAAGGTTGGTCAAACCCCAAAATAAACCGAGCCCATAGGTCTTCTTCCAAATCAGACTTAGTCCCAAACAAGATTATCAAATCTTTAATAACTATTCACTGGTTCAAGGGTACATCTCTTCATACCTCTGATATATGTCGTTGTAATTTTTCAACGTCTTCAGAGAGATGAAGGGTCCCAATAACCAATAACTTTTGGCGCATCCCCAAATTGTTAAACCAAAACTCTACATACTATATGTCTTTAAACCCTACAGACTATGATGTCTTTAAACCCCACAGACTATGATGTCTTTAAACACGGACCATGATGTCTTTAAACCCCACAGACTATGATGTCTTTAAACCCCACAGACTATGATGTCTTTAAACCCCATAGACTATGATGTCTTTAAACCCTACTGACTATGATGTCTTTAAACACGGACTATGATGTCCTTAAACCCAATGGACCATAACGTCCCTAAACTAAAACAATAGAGCCCAAACGCTCTTTTGTTGGGTCTAAATGATCCCAAAATCCTGTTGAGTAGATCTTAGTCTAAAATTAGACTAACGTATCCTCAACAAATATTTAAGTTGATCTTAATCTCAAATGAGATTAACGATCCTTAAACCAACCCAAACCCAAATCTAAGAAAATACGGATTTGGACCAATACCCGCCCTACGGGCGACAACATAAATTAGTCTCCGTATACAATCCACAGGAAACCAAATATAAAACAAATACACACGACACGAAGTGAACATCTGGATCAGGAGAAAGTGGTTATCGCTACGCGGTAACGTAATTAACTGTAGGGGCTTGCGCCTGCAGGGAAGAGCGTCCCCACAATCAAAAACCACACACAATGAGGGGGAATCTGACGAAGTCTGCTACAACGGCCGCATCTGTCCAAACCTCCGATACACGGTGCCATAAATCAACTTGCATCTTCGGAGAGGTAGACAGATAAAACCAAATAGCATCTGCCCCCAAATTCAGGCAAGACGACCCATCCCGGTTTCGTCTTCTTTTTTCGGCGGTAAACAATCATGAGTGGTTCTCAGGCTTCAAAATGCCCGGTTACTTGGCCGACGACCAGCGTGGAGTCGTTGTGTATCTTGATGGTTTTCAGCCCTACTCCGTAGGCGATTCGTAGCCCAGCTAACAGGGCCTCATATTCTGCTGCGTTGTTTGACGCTTTAAAACCAAGTTTCAGAGAGTACTCCATTTCTGTCTCATTTGGGCCGCGGATGATCAGGCCGGCCTCACATCCCTCCTCAGTAGAGGATCCCTGTACATAGAGCACCCAGTCCGAGATTAGGCCAGGCAACTCCTCGACCGAGGGCCGTGGATCAGGGCCCTGAACCGTTGTTCCTTCTTTAGTGGCAATGGTGCACTCGACAACAAAATCGGCTAAGACTTGTGCTTTAATTGCCCATCTGGGTCGGTATTTGATGTCGAACTAGGACAGCTCCAACCTCCATTTCTCTAAGCGGCCTGATAATTCGGGGGAGGCGAGGATATTCCCTAAAGGTCGTCAATGAGGACGAGGTTTGTGTATACGTGGAAATTGTGCCGCAGTTTCCTGGACGCGATGACAAGCTCGATGACTCTTTTCTCTATGGCCGGGTATCTAGTTTTCGCGTCCTTGAAGACATGGCTTACATAGTAGACCGGTTTTTGCGTTTCCTCGAACTCTCTGACGAGTATTGCGCCTGCGGCTTGGTCGGAGACGGCCAAATATAGTAACAGCTCGTCTCTTTCGACTGGTCTGGTGAGGAGTGGTGGAGTCGCGAGGTGTGTCTTGATTTGTTCTAAAGCGTCTTGGCATTCCTCGGACCATTCAAACCTGGGGATTTTCTTTAGGGCTCTGAAGAAAGGGAGGCATTTTTTCCCGGATCTATACATAAAGCGGCTTAAGGCAGCCACTCTCCCGGTGAGTCGCATGATATTAACATCTCTTTTGGGCATCGCCATGTTGATGATGGCGCTGATCTTCTCTCAGTTCGCCTTGATTCCTCGGTGGGTGACTATGAACCCAAGGAATTTTCCGCTTGTGATGCCGAACGCGCATTTGGCTAGATTCATCTTCATCTTGTATTTTCGCAGGACATCGAATGTTTCGGCGAGGTCTGCTGTGTTTCCGGCCGATGAGGTGGATTTCACAAGCATATCGTCGACGTAGACTTCCATGTTTCTCCCAATTTGCGGTCTGAATAGTTTGTTGACCAGTCGCTGGTACGGGGATTCGGCATTCTTGAGTCCGAAGGGCATTACCCTGTAGCAGTATATTCCTCGATCCATGGTAAAGGCTGCCAGCTCTTCGTCGGCCGAGTTCATTCGGATATGATTATAGCCGGAGAAGGCGTCCATGAAACTCAGTAATTCATGACCGGCTGAGCTGCTACTAGCTGATCTATTCGAGGAAGTGGATAGTTGTCTTTGGGGCAAGCCTTGTTCAGGTCCGTGAAATCGAGGCACATGCGCCATTTACCATTTGGCTTTTTGACCATAACTACGTTTTACAGCCAATCCGATTAGTCCAGGTTCCTGATGAAGTCGGCAACGAGCAATTGGTTCACTTCATCCTCTATCGCCCTTTGTTTTTATTGGTGCGGAACTTCTCTTCTTTTGTCGTATTGGCTTGGCTATCTGGTCGACCCCGAGTTTGTGGGAGATCACCTTAGGATCGATTCCGGGCATGTCCGCCGGAGTCCAGAAAAACACATCTGAGTTGTTCCGGAGGAATCGGATCAGGTCATCGCAGATGCTCCCTGTCAAGAGAGAACCGATCTGGACAGTCCGGCCATCGACCCCTTCTATGAGGGGAACTTCTGCTAACGCTTCCAACGGCGCGCCGCGGATTTCCTTTCGGTCATCGCGGGTGTCCAAGGTGCCATGGGGATCATGCGTATCTTCAAAGTCGTCGCCCTACTCCACGGCGGGCGATGATGAGGCAAGGCAGATCCTGGCAGTTTTTTTTATCTCCATAGGCACGGCCTATCCCCCGTTATCTAAAGGGAATTTGAGCATGAGATGGTAAGTTGAGATCTGAACCCAAAGGGCATTCAAGGTGGGGCATCCCAGGAGGATGTTATAGGACGACAAAATCTTGGCAACGAGGAAGTTTATCGATATGGTTCGCGTTTTGCCAGCGTCCCCAATGTTGAGTAGGAGGGTGATCGAACCTTCGGCCTGGATGGAATGGTCAGTGAACCCGGAGAGCACATGGGAGGTTGGTTAGAGATCGGAGGAACCTAATCCCATACATAGGAAACAGTCGTAGAATAGGATATCCGTTGAGCTCCCTGAATCGACCAATATTCTCCGGTCCTCGTAACGGTGAACTCGGGATGCTATCACAAGTGGGTCATTGTGAGGGAGTGATATGCCGTGAAGGTCTTCCTCCGTGAAGGTGATCGGGTCATCCTTCCTGTGCTTCTTATGGGCAGATCATTTATAGCCATGACTGGTACGGGGCGGCGGTCCCCCTCACTGTCCAGAGTCGGATGCATCGAGACGACCATTATCTGACCGATTGTTAACTCTCCAGGAGGGGTTTGTCTTTCTGCTCTTGTTCCGCCCGCCGCTTTTCTCGTAGGTATTTCGCCAGGTGGCCTGAGCGGATTAGTTCCCCAATATAGTCACAGAGTTACTTACAACTCTCGGTCTGGTGCCCCTGTGACCTATGGTAAGCGCAATACGGGACTCAGAGCCGTTTGTCCGCCCCTTGGGTTGCCGGTGGGAGCCTAAAAAACCTCTCGTCTTTAGCCTCCTCTAGCAGTTCCGTTTGGGATATATTCATAGGAATGTACTCTTGGAATCTCAGGGCATAGGGTTTTGGGCGGTCGGCTTTCTTTTTCTCCTCTCTGTCCCATTTCATTCGATCTGCTTGGTCACCCTGGGGCAGGTTGGCGTTCACCTCCGAAATGATGGGGCAACTCACAATAAAAATCAGCGAGTAAAAATAAAGATGAAAATAAAGCCAAAATGATGGGGCAACTCGCAATAAAAATCAGCGAGTAAAAATAAAGATGAAAATAAAGCCGAAATGATGGGGAAACAGCGAATAAATAGCCGAAATAATAGGGCAATCGCGATCTTCGCGATAAGAAAAGCTGAAATGATAGAGCAATCGCGGTAAAAAAAACTCCTCCCAATGGCGAATGATGAGTCTCTCCTGGTACCATATTCCAGTGCAGCGATACAGACGCCAACCAAAACTCAAATCCTCGAATATCCCAATGGCGAATGATGAGTCACTCCTGGTATCATATTCCAGTGCAGCGATGCAGACACCAACCAAAATTTCAAATCTCTGAATGTCCCCAATGGCGAATGATGAGTCGCTCCTGATACCATATTCCAGTGCAGCGATACGGACCAAATCCCCAAATGGCGAATGATGAGTCGCTCCTGGTACCATATTCCAGGGCAGCGATGCAGACGCCAACCAAAATCTAATTTTCTAAAATTCCCCAAGCCCTATGGTTGGTCCCCAAGTTGACCACCGTATACAATCCATGGGCTCAAATAATTCTCAACATACCAATGCCCCACTGCAATCACCCGTCCAGCGGTCGGTCTCCGCCCTTAGAATTATGCTCCATTTGGGAAGACCTACTCATGCGTCCTCACGACGCATGAGGAGAACAAACCTTACGGGATCCTCACGAGTCGTAAGAAAACACCTTCGTGGGATCCTTACGACTCACAAAGGAAAAAACACACTTGGGAGTCCCCACGACTCCTAAGGAGAAAGTACACCTACGAGATCCTTTCGACTCGTAGGGAGAAAGTACTTTTATGGGACCCTTACGGCTCATAAAATTGAAAAGCCTTAGGTGATAGGGATCTAAACCTGTCTCCTAAGCCATCGCTCCCCAATAGGCAAAGGCAAATGATGAGTTGCTCTTGGCATTATTCCAGTGCAACAATGTAGATGCCGACCCAAAAACTAATTCCTAAATCCTCCCGGGGCAAATGATGAGTTGCTCCTGGTATTATTCCAGTACAGCAATGCAGATGCCGACCAAAACCAAAATCCCCTAATCCTCTCATGCCAAATAATGATTCGCTTCTGGTACCATATTCCAGTGTAGCGATGCTGATGTCAACCCAAATCACCTCAAATCAGCAAGTCATATCCAGCGACGAGCGTCCAAGTCGCAAAAAGGGCAGCAACGACCTTCCTTGTCGGAATTATGCTTCGGCTCGGAATCAACCAGTGACCTCCCCGTCGGAATTATGCTCCGTCGCAGAATCAAGTCAACCAACCAGTTCTGCGTCGGAATCATTCTTCGTCTTGGAGTGTATCCCGTGTCGAAATCATGCTTCGCTTCGGTGTATCTGCCTTCTCGGTCGGAACTATGCTTCGGCTCGGAATCAACCATGGACCTCCCCGTCGGAATTATACTCCGTCGCGGAATCAAGTCAACCAGCAAGCTCTGCATCTGAATCATGCTTCATCTCAGAGTGTACCCAGTATCAAAATCATAATTCGCCTCGGTGTATCTTCCTTCCCTGTCGGAATTATGCTTCGGCTCGAAATCAGCCAGTGACCTCCTCGTTGGAATTATGCTCCGTCTCGGAATCAAGTCACCCAACAAGCTCTGCGTTGGAATCATGCTTCGTCTGTTGAAACTCATGCTTCGCCTCGGTGTATCTGCCTTCCCTGTCGGAATTATGCTTTGACACGGAATCGCGTCAAGAATCGACCGCCCATGTCGTAAAAAGGGCAGTGCCAGCTTCCCACAAAGCGGGAACCAAATCACTCCGTGCAGGGGAAACGTATACCACGGACACACCGTCTCAAAGACGCGTCAAGTGTCGACCGTCCATGTCGTAAAAAGGCAGTGCCAGCTTCCCACAAAGCGGGAACCAAATCACTCCGTGCCAGGAAAACGTCTACTACGAACACTCCGTCTCGGAGACGCATCAAGTGTCGACCGTCCATGTCGTAAAAAGGGAAGTGCCAGCTTCCCACAAAGCGGGAACCAAATCACTCCGTGCCAGGGAAACGTCTACCACGGACACTCCGTCTCGGAGACGCGTCAAGCGTCGACAGTCCATGTTGTAAAAAGGGCAGTGCCATCTTCCCACAAAGCGGGAACCAAATCACTCCATGCCAGGGAAACGTCTACTACGGACACTCCATCTCGGAGACGCGTCAAGCGTCGACCGTCCATGTCGTAAAAAGGGCAGTGCCAGCTTCCCACAAAGCGGGAACCAAATCACTCCGTGCCGGGGAAACGTCTACCACGGACACTCCGTCTCGGAGACGCGTCAAGCGTCGACCGTCCATGTCGTAAAAAGGGCAGTGCTAGCTTCCCACAAAGCGGGAACCAAATCACTCCGTGCCGGGAAAACGTCTACCACGGACACTCCGTCTCGGAGACGCGTCAAGCGTCGACCGTCCATGTCGTAAAAAGGGCAGTGCCAGCTTCCCACAAAGCGGGAACCAAATCACTCCGTGCCGGGGAAACGTCTACCACGGACACTCCGTCTCGGAGACGTGTCAAGCGTCGACCGTCCATGTCGTAAAAAGGGCAGTGCCAGCTTCCCACAAAGCGGGAACCAAATCACTCCGTGCCGGGAAAACGTCTACCACGGACACTCCGTCTCGGAGACGCGTCAAGCGTCGACCGTCCATGTCGTAAAAAGGGCAGTGCCAGCTTCCCACAAAGCGGGAACCAAATCACTCCGTGCCGGGGAAACGTCTACCACGGACACTCCGTCTCGGAGACGCGCCAAACGTCGACCGTCCATGTCGTAAAAAGGGCAGTGCCAGCTTCCCATAAAGCGGGAACCAAATCACTCCATTCCGGGGAAACGTCTACCACGGACACTCCGTCTCGGAGACGCATCTAACGTCGACCGTCCATGTCGTAAAAAGGGCAGTGCCAGCTCCCAAAAAAAAGCGGGAACCAAATCACTCCATGCCGGGGAAACGTCTACCACGGACACTCCGTCTCAGGGACATGTCAAGCATCGACCGTCCATGTCGTAAAAAAGGCAGTGACAGCTTCCCAAAAAGCGGGAACCAAAGCAAGTCGCCTCCATGCGAAAGAAGATCCATCAATTTCATGCACACGACTCACAGATGTGGTGTGCATTTATTGATGGGGGGCACTTTGTTGGGGTCAAAAATTGCACCACGGTTGACCAAGTCAAAATCAAAGTCAACCCCAAGTAAGTCGGCCCATGCCCAAGTCGAACCCCGTGGCCAGCCTCCTCCATGCCAAAATAAAAATCATGTAATAAATAATTTTGATGTAATCTTTATGGGCATAATGCCAAATTTTTGTAAAGCCCATGGCTCATGTGCAAAAGAAATGAGCACATGAGACATGGGATGGGAAAATGTCATTTTGTAAAGCACAAGAACCTATATGTAAATGTGTAAGCCTATATAAGGCAACATGATGATGAAATAAGAAAAAGAACAATTCATTGTCCAAACTTCTAGGGTTTGTGCCTCCTGTTCCCCTCCGAAAAACGGTGCAGACTTTGGGTCTTGCCTGAGATTCGGGGCAGATGCTATTTGGTTTTATCCGTCCACATCTCCGAAGATGCCAAGTTGATTTATGGCATCGTGTATCGGAGGTTTATACGGATGCAGCCGATGTAGCAAACTTCGTCAGATTCCCCCTCAGGTGAGGGGTTTTTGATTGTGGGGACGCTCTTCCCTGCAGGCGCAAGCCCCTGCAGTTAATTACGCTACCGCGTCGCGGTAGCAACTTTCTCCTTCTCCAGAATTTCACTTCGTGTCGTGGGTGTTTGTTTTGTTTGTGGTTGCCCGTGGATTGTATACGGAGACTGAGTAATGCTGTCGCCCGTAGGACGTGGATTAGTCCAAATCCATATTTACTTAGATTTGGGTTTGGTGTTTTTAGTTTAAGGATGCATTAGTCGCGTTGCGGCTAAGATCAACTTAAACATTCGTTAAGGATACGTTAGTCCTGTTTTAGACTAAGATCAACTTAACGTAGTGATTCATTTAATATATGGCTGTCAGGACTCGTCACCTCTCTGACGTCGTTGAAGGATTACAACGACAGGTGTCAGAGGAGTTCAGAGATGTACCCTTGAACTAAAGTTGATTTGGAGTTTTATCATTCATTTAAATGTCTAAGGATACGTTAGCCGTATTTGGGGCTAAGATCAACTTAAACGGGACCGTTTAGATCCGGTAAAAGAGCATTTGGAGGCTCTACTGTTCCAGTTTAGGGACGTAGTGGTCCATTTTCTAGTTTAAAGACGTGGTGGTCCGTGTTCCAGTTTAGGGACGTGGTGGTCCATATTCCAGTTTAAAGACGTGGTGGTCCGTTATTAGTTTAGGGACGTCTCGGTCCGATATTAGTTTAGGGACGTCTCGGTCCGATATTAAGGACCCCGCAGTCCATATTGATGTGTGGTCGTTGGGACCCGTCATCTCTTTGACGTCGTTGAGGAATTACAACGATGGATGTCAAAGGATTTCGGAGATGTACCCTAGAACCGGATGTAGATTGATTTAGGAGAACAATTTTGCTCAGTCGATTTAATTTAAGGACTTATGGCCGCGATTGGGCTAAGTCCAATTGGAAGCACTTTTATTTGTTGTTGGTCTGTTAGATCTGTGCCATGGCTGTTTATTTATTTTGGGCTTTGCTCAAACAGAGTGTCAATTTAAATGGGGCTCTGCCCTTTTATTGCTTTGCAATTTATTTAGGCCTGTTAGGTCTTTTTGACTTGGGCCTGGCCCTTTAAATAATGCACTGCATTTGTGCAAAGCACTAAGAATCTTTTTAGATTCAAAACAGAAGTGCAAAGCACTTTTTGATCCCTTGATCTAAACAAGTTTTTCCTTGTTTCAGAGAACCAAAGGTTCATAACAAGTGTAAGGCACTATTTTTATTTTTATTTTATTTGTTTATTTATTTATTGAAGATCCATGATCGTGTTCTTAGATCATTGATCTGTTCATAAGAGGAATTTCTCTTCTTTCAAAGGTTTTTACCTTTTTTACTCTTGAGGAGTTCTTCAGAGTCCTCTTTCTCTCTTTTTTAAAAAATGTTGATGCCTTTGAATTGAGGTCTGGGGTCCCTTTTATAGTGCCCATAAATTAGTTAAATTTGTTAAAAAGATCTTTCTCCGAGTGATTTGGGGAATTTTCCCCACCGTTGGATCTTTGATCCAAAGGTCTCTGTTTTACAGAAGGAAATCTTCTTGTTTTTAACAAGAACAGAAAAGATTTATTCTGTTTTGCGCAACTCCCTTAGCGCGTGACACGTGTCGCACAGCGCAGCGCTTGCGCATCGCTTGCGCAACTGCGCGGACACGTGTCGCGCAGTGCAGCGCTTGCGCAGCTGCGCGGACACGTGTCGCGCAGTGCTGCGCTTGCGCAGCTGCGCGGACACGTGTCGCGCAGTGCTGCGCTTGCGCAGCTGCGCGGACACGTGTCGCGCAACGCAGCGTTTGCGCAGCTGCGCTTGCGCAGCAGCGCTTGC
Organism: Agapanthus africanus; assembly: GCA_030015575.1. NCBI lineage: Eukaryota > Viridiplantae > Streptophyta > Magnoliopsida > Asparagales > Amaryllidaceae > Agapanthus > Agapanthus africanus. The sequence continues at coordinate 332,277,352 of JASDDO010000024.1, read as the reverse complement.
GCAACTGCGCAGACACGTGTCGCGCAACGCAGCGCTTGCGCAACTGAAAGTTGTTTCTTTTACTTTTAGTTTTTAAAAGAGCCCTGCTCTGATTGGACGTACCGCCTTGGGCGTTGCGTTGTCGTATCAACTTCTGACACATGGCGCGTTGCGCGCAGCGCACGGTATTTGAAGCGTTGCTTCAAAATTTGAATTTTTTGAAATTTAAACAGAGCCTTGCTCTGATTGGGGAAACAAATTCCCCCCCACCGTTGCGCTCACGTGGCGCGCATGTGAGTGCAGCGGTGGCAAAATCTCAGCCTTTGGATCAACTGATAAGTTGAAGGTGCGCAGGCGCCTATAAATAGGACCCTTGGTCCTTAGAAAACTCTTACAACTTTTAAGAATTTTGATTCTCAGAGCCTTGCTCTTACCTAAGAATTTTCAGAGCCTTGCTCTTGTTCTTTCCCCAAGAACTTCAAAGTTCAGAACTTAGAATCACTCTAGGTAATTGAAATTAAATTTAATTTAATTAACAGAGCCTTGCTCTTATAGATCTTTGATCTAAAGAAAAAAAAACCCTTTAGAGTTTCATCACCAGAGCCTTGCTCTAAAAAACTTACAGATCTACAGAGATCTTGTCCATGGGTTTTAACCCATGAACAGAGCTTTGCTCTTGGATCAAGTGTAGATCTTTTTAGATCTGAAAAAAAAATGAAGAATTTTTCATAAGTTTCCATGGATTTTTCAAGATTCCAAAATTTTAATTCTTTTAAGTGTGTTAAAAAAATTTGATGGATCTTTCCATTATTACCAAAGAGCTATGCTCTTTTGAGGAATCTTGTTCCCCTGATACCAGAGTTTGACAAATGTCACTCTGTGACAGTGCTTTGCTCTAAAAGGGGAGATTTTCTCCTTGTCTCTAGGGATTTCCCATCAATGAGGATATTCTTTGTGGATCTTTTTCCATGAATTGACAGTCTCATCTAATGATGGGATTGTCTTATTAAATGATGCACCGTCATCCAGATTTTATGGGTCCCCCTTTGGTCCCCTACCCACTGCATCACAGTGTGGAGTAAGATTTTAAAATGCCAAGCGTTAGAACACTAACGGTTATTTTTGTCTTTCCACAGAAAACATGTCTGACGACTTGTCTTTCCCCTTTGTTCGCTCGGAAGGAGGGTTCCCTCATTCGCCAGTGGACCGGGTGGCGCTCGCTCTTATTAAGGATCATGACCCCGAGTGCAAAAAACTCCACCTGTGGGGGAGGTGGTACAACCAGATCATCCAGGGTCGCCGCAGTTTCAGTTTTGCCACGCCGTCTGAACCCATAACTCCAATCCCCTATGCGGACGAACCCCCGGCGAAGTATGCCGTGGAGGTTAAAAATTGGAATTCGAGTGACCTCCTCCAACCCGCAATTGGTGCTATTCCCGTGCAGCCGCCGCCGGCAATAGATATTTTAGGAAGGCGAATCTGTCAGGGTGAAGCACGCCCTTGGGGACAGGCCTATAATATTGGATTGGTGCCGCGACCGCCCGCCGGATACTTGCAGTGGGCCCGATACATCTTATCGGCGAAAAGGACTCATCTAATGAAGATTGGGTTGTATTCGGCCATCTACGTCTCGCTCTTCGAGTATCCCTCTCCTCCAACGTGGTGGATCAAGGCCTTCATCGAACAATGGAATATCCCCACCCACACTTTCTTGATGGCGGATAGGGAGGTCTCAATTTCCTTGGAGAAGTTTGCCGAGCTCTCGGGTTTACCGATGAGGGGGCAGCATTACGAGGAGTTGCTACCTCCTGACGAATACGTTTTTGTCACCAAGCCGCTGGTGTTTGACCTAACTCCGGAAAACGCCGTCCAGCATCAGTATCCGGGCCTGGTGAAGATGTTGGAGATCTACGAAGGACTTGTAAGTCGATGTAGTACACCCCAGTACTTATGGGGAGGCGGAATTTTCAAAAACAATCAAGTTTAAACAACAAACATCGACTAACCGCTTGAATCGAAGCTAAACTATAAATAACCGTATCTTATGAGTTTCTTTTCACAAGTGATTAGGGATTATACCTAATGAAACCGGTCCTTCTTCTTTACGTCCTCCTTTGTTCTCCTCGACCTTCTCTAGGTAGTAGACGATCCACCCGAGAGCAAAACACCAAGCTAAACCTCTAACTTGAGGTAACTAATCAACTTTGATTGCTAATCAAAGATGAGAGGATGATATAGAGTGAAGGTTATGGATTGTTTAGTCTAACTAATCCTTTGATCTCAACACATGAGGATTAAGGATTAGGGTTTTAAGATGAGAGCTTGAGGAGAGAGAATGTGTGATAAGATAATGAGAGAAGAGAGAGAGTGTATCATAATATTATGAAGCATTCTTATTTTCAAATAATCAATAAAGGAAATGAATAAGCATGCTTCACAAAATATCTTGTGATGATTCATTAACATGAGTCATTAAGCAATAAATGTGCATTAATGAAGTGAATGAATCACCACTATGACTCACTCTCTTATCCAAAAGAAACCTCCTTAGTCACATCTTCTAGAAGCTTCTCGAGTAATTACGAGAACGCCCCTCCGATCCGTAAAAAATACGGAAAAACTTTAGACTGTAAAAATCCAATAACCGGATACCAGTAACTGGCTTAAACCAAAGCCGACTGGTAAAATCTGTCCGAAAGTCGTACGCGCGTAAACGCACGTATGCGTCCGAACCCTTTGTCGCAAAACCATGCAACCTCTATATCGTTTCGCCTGGAGTAGGAAACTCTCTGTGTGGGACTCTAGAGACTCGACTACTACGCTGGCAGTGGGTTTAACCACAGACCGCAAGCGGCACTAGCTGTACGTAACGGTCCCCAGGTAGTTGTCGATAAGAAGGCCGATGAGAAAAACCCATCCGAACTCCTACTTAGTCTGATGTGACAATCTCCATACAGTCCGGTCCGTTCGTCCATGACTATCGCATATCGGGCCTAGGGGGGCGGCAAGCGTCAGTCCCCTAATAGCGGTATAAGTCGTGTCGGAGTAAAGCCCATTACACCCTGAGAAACTGCTGGAACCTACCAGCAAATCTCGCTTGCCCTGGCCAGGGACTTTGCGTAATGGCTCTCTGACACAGCACGATATCTACTCCCAATACCGGGAGGGACGAATCCTGTCTAACCGCCACTGCCTCCAAGTGCTCGGGACTGCACCCAACTGCTACCTGTTTGCACGACTCCTTTGAGCCGTGGTAGGGTAGCAATCTAAGAACAGTGGGACACACTCGAGGCGAAGTAGCAGTGTCAAGTCTGCGGACTACGCTGTACTCATGTCACCTGGGAACTGTTCACTGACGACTGGTATCAAACCAACCAACAGTTCCCTGTGAGTCCTGTCCGGTGTACCCGTAACCTAACGAGCACCTGTATACTATCTCCAGTACCACGTACTGACGGCTGTGGGACAGACCATCTCCCCAACTGGGATGAGAAGCGTACACACTAGTCTACTCCGGAGTATCGATGCTCTGTCTCGATAATCCAACGACCAGGGACCTGAATAAGGATGTGCTTGTAGACTACCCAGCCCCCACTAGTGTGACTGCCATCACAACGCTGGTAGACAAGCAAGATCCTAAGAGCTCTATCAATACGTATACTCACATATTAAGATAGAAAAACCAAGTAGCATACTACCATGTTTAGCAAGACTGTTATATACATGTGAATATCCCAAGCTTCCATTAAGTAATATACAAGCTAGTATGATACAGTAATGGCCTTCTAGGGTATAAACACTAACAGGACTCCATCTGGAATTGGGCGACCGGGGCGTCAGTTTCGCAGATTTTATTGCCCGCTTCATTCTCCCGGAGCTCCTATCAGAGCGGAGTGAGAAGTTTGCCCAGCTCGATGACCCTTTCGGTTTCGGCTTAGACCGCCGACCTGTATCGGAGAATGATCAAAGGGATTTTTATCTCCCCGGTGCTGCCATCGTCCCTTTCTCAGAAATCGCCGTCCCGCGCATGGATGAGGAGACCTTTTTTATTGTGTTCTTGGGTTTGTGGCTATGCAGCTTTGCGCTCGCCATGCACCCGTGTCACATGCGGCCCTCCGTCTTTTACCCAGCGCATCGGATGGTGGCTGGTTTATAGTTATCGGTAGGAATCGCCGGGCTGGCCTACCTTTATAAAGGACTTAGCGTAGCGGCGGACGCTAGTGAGCCGGGGGTGCAGCCCGCTAACTTCCCGATGCACTATTTCACCTCCTGGATGGAAATGCATGTGCAAGGGGTGTTCGGTGTCCATAAGATTCCTCCGTTCTTTGAGAAATGCAGACTCCCGAGAGTCATACGGTTGGTCGGCGCTTCAATTGTGTTTGCACCCCCACGGGAGTCTAGGGGGTTGCTCCTTCGTCCACATCTGGTCGGAGCGAAGATTTCCTTTGTGGATAAGGTTATAACCATAGGCTCAGAGACTACTAAGTCAGTAGTGCCACTGCGCGATGATTTCAAGGACGGGGCTTCCGTATTGAAGGCTCGGGAAATCCTCCACCTCTACTCCATTCGGCTGGGCTATCTAGTGTTTAGGCAGAATGAGACCGCACTTTTCATGAGGTACAACCCGCACCGGTTTGCTCAGCAATCGAGCTACAACCAAGGGATCCCGATGGAAGCTTTCTTGGAAAAGCCTGTGGTCAGCCGAGAGGGGATGAAGAATGCAATGCACCATTTCACACGGCTTAACACGGGTTCCTATTTCTTCATTAGTGAACCCAGCTGTGTCCCTAAGATGCTTAACACGTACGTGGCTTGGTATGCGCATACGATGGGCCCAATTATCTTAACGGAGAAGCGTATACTGGTTGACCGTAGGGGTGCGCCTCCTGGCGGTGATCGCAAGGCCCCCTTGCAACCAAGGATCCCGGTCATTCCTCCGTTGAAAGATGCCGGAGTCGACCGACCACGCGTGTTGAGCCCCCCGCGTGGATTGCCGCTATCTGCTACGGTGAATATACCACAGGCGCCCCGTGTTCCTACGAAGATGGTTAGTGTAATATCGCCAGAGTCCGGCATAGGAGCGGATATCGGGACCCGCCGCCCCAAGGTGACTGCCAAGCGCAAATCAATTCCAGGTGCATCTAGAGCTGGCGGGCAAAAGAAGAAGAAGCCGATCCTTTCTCTCGACGCGATCCTCAATTTAGAGCCTGAGGCCCCTCTTACAAAAGGAATAAGTGAATATGGCAGCAATAAGGGCTTCTTGGTAGACCCTGCAGACACCAATTTGGCGGCCGCTATTGCAGCTTCTGAGCGATCAGCAAGGCTCGAAGCGATGTTAAGCAAACACATGGAGTCAGGTGATCATTAGCCGCTTTCCTCATCATTTCATCGCATTTTTTTTTATCATTATTCTTGACTAATACTTTTCCCATTTTCAACAGGTGTCTCTACCGAAGAAGCTATTGCTGCCTCTTTGAAAACCTTCCAAGAGGTGGAGGAGAAACGTGCTCTAGCAGGCGTTGGTACGTTCCACCCCCTTTTCTTTCATCAGAAAAATTTGTTATCTCTTCTGATGGTCAACCTAACCTCTTCCTTTGTTTCTTTGTAGGGGCTATATCAGTTAATGCGGGGATCCTTCCCAAGCCTGTTACTGACGTCCCAGTCTCGTCGGGGCTGCTGCAAGAGCCTCGACTTGACAAAACGACGAGGGATGCCTTGAAAAATTTGGAGGCATCCCTACTCACGAACGAAGACGCCTCAATGAGAGAGGCTCTGGTGAGGTCCGTCTCAACGGCCCAGGAAGAGAGAAAGCGGCTGAGGCACGAGGCGAAGGCGCGCCAGACTGCTTTGGCTATGGGAGCGGGCCCAAGCACCGTCCCTCGGGCAGATACTCCTTCCGGAGAGGCCCCTGTCGCCCTATCCACTGCTCACCGACAAGTGGCGCGCGCCGTTCGAAGCGCAAATGATAAGTCCACTTCAGGTAACATTTCTTTCAGAATTTTTTATTGTGAGAGTTATAATGTCGACGGTTCTTATATCTATTATTTTGCAGGGCCAAGTCCAACCAAGGGTGAGGCGGAGACCGTTGAACCCAGGGGAACAGAGGAGGCGGTTCCTGCCAAACTCAAGCCGACAGTGGGCAACATCGTTGAGGCCATGGAGCCTGGTGCGGAGGTTGAGGGGCCTATAGCCGAGAAGGTCGTTGATGCCGAGCCTGAAGTGGCGGCAGATGAAACGATCATTACAACTGAGTCCGGGGTGATGGCGGACGAGGCACTTGAGGCTGGCGACCTCGTAGTGACGGTAGATGAGCCGATGGAGACAGCGGAGCCCGAGAAAGTAGCGGGTGAGATGGGTACGACTCTTGGGGAAGAGTCAGCCGCTTCCTTCCAAGAGTCCGGCAACGCTCCAATCATTGCCCTTCCCGTTTACGATCTTCTGTCGTCTCCTGGTCGCGCGAGCATGACGACGGTCCCTATCGAGTCGGGTGATGAGGTTACGGGTGGTGGCCTCATGTCGATGGAGGAGGGAATTGCCTCGGTTTCGGCTGGCAGCTCGTCGGGTAAACTTCGAGTTACCATCATTCCCTCTTTTTTTTACATATCTTGCGATCTTTTCTAACAATTCTGTCTTTGTTTTTAACGCAGGCGCGGCCAGTGCCGATGCTCCATTGCTCGAAGGAGCACCGTCAACTACTGCTCTGGCGGTGGTCATCTCCCAGCCTTCCCTTGTGCCATCGCGGATGCTGGAAGGTATGGATTTACGACTCATGAGTTAGTCTTTTAAACGTGTAGCTTATGTACTAACGTTATACCACTGTGTCCTTTCAGGAGTGCTCTTTGATCATCTATACCAAGTGTTGCTCCCACACTTCTCCTTCCCATCCGAATTTGCTTCTCCTTCTAGTGGTGCCGGTGAGTATATTTTCATTTCGATGTCTTTCTTTTCCCCACTTTTTTTTAATAGGATTATTTCTAACTTTTCTTCTTCTTTATTGTAGTGCCACAAATCGAAGGAGGGGGTGCAAGGCCTGGCACGCCACCGGCCCTTCCAGCCTTACCGTCCGTTGCAGCTGGTATAGTAAATCTCCCCCCTTTTTTTATGACCCTTCAACATCTCTTGAACCATCGTCTAACCATGTTTTGTTTTGCAGCTATCGTTCCGGCTCCGGTCCCTCTTGAGTCTCGTGTCCTTTCACCGGCAGGCCCTTTCTTGAAACGTCCATCTTCAAAGGGTGCCGTGATGAGTTTGGGCATGCTGAGCGGGTATATCGAAGAGCTTAACGCGGACGCTCTCCCTTCTGCCGCAGATTTCGCTGTGGAAGTTAACCCAATGTTGGCGGCGCTCGTAAACTTTCACAATGAAGGCGTCGTCGAATTTTGGGTTAACCACTGCAGGGAGGTCGAGGCCTGCCTACATCGGCTGGAGTCGACGCGTCCTTCTCCTGAAGTTTTGGCCATAAGCACCCAACGAACAGCTTGGCTCGAGCAAAGCACTTCTTATTTCCGTCATTTGGAGCAAGAAGCAGCTTTACGGTTGAAGGAACGTCAGGAATCTTCAAGCGCAGCTGCTCGCCTACGCGCTGAAGTTAGGGCGAATGCTGCTGAGGTGAAAGTCGTCTTTGAAGGACTTCTTGAGCGTATTTCTAATGGGCTAGCACTGAAGCGGAAGCTTGATGCCGCCGAGCGTGATGCCCGAGGACGTGAAGCAGCTCAGCGGGTCATTGAGGAACAGCTTGCATCCTTCATGCAGCAGCGGGCCCAGGTGGAGGTGGAGGTGGCTGCGGCTGTCACTCAGGAGGAAGCGCTGAAGGAAGTGCGAGAGCAGCTTATGAATTTATTAAAGACACTTCCTTCTCAGTAGCTATCCATCCTTGTATCGTTTATGCTTGTAGATAAAAGGATGTATATATATACCTATTTTTTCTTTGACATAATGTATCATGTATCCAATCAAGTTTATGAATAAAAGATACACCTTTTTTGTAATGTGTCATTTTCTCCGTCTTTTCTTTCTTTCATTATCAGCATGCCACCTTAGTAACCATGTTTGACGGATGATTAGAACGAGTATCCTGACTTTCTCAAGAGATAGCGATGGCTTAGGCCGCAGGTTCAGATCTGCTGCCTAAGACTTTTCAACTCTATAAGCCGTGAGGGTCTCATAGAGACTTTTCTCCCTATGGATCGAGGGGATCTCGTAGGTGGGTTTTCTCCTTAGGAATCATAAGGATTCCTAAGTGCGGTTTTCTCTTATAAGTCGTAAGGATCTTATAAGAGAATTTTTCCCTCTTACGAGTCGAGAGGACCCGCAAGCGGTTGTTTCCCTTCTCGTCGAAATTCGACTTTGGAGAGTGAGACCCGTGAATAGTATGCAAGAGACCATTTTGGATTAACTTGCAGGGTCCCATGGTTCAGGAAGCAATTTTTTTTTTTAGTCCCTGCTGCCTGAGGCTTCATTTGCATGTTGAGACGAATCGGGAATTTTCCGCGGAGATACTAGTTTCTCTGCGAGCCGACGCGAATCGGGAGGCTCTCGTCAAGGAGTGTTTTTATCCGTGAGTCGAGGAGTTTGCTAGGGATTATTTGTTTCCCAAGCGCCAAGGATTATTTGTTTCCTTGGGGTTTGAAACGAGTCGAGAATTTCCCACGGAGGCACTAGTTGCTCTGCGAGTCGACGCGAATCAGGAGGCTCTCGTCAAGGAGTGTTTGTATCCGTGAGTCGAGGAGTTTGCTAGGGATTATTTGTTTCCCAAGCGCCAAGGATTATTTGTTTCCTTGGGGTTTGAAACGAGTCGAGGATTCCCACGGAGACGTTGGTGGCTCTGCGAGTCGACGCGAATTAGGAGGTTCTCGTCAAGGAGTATTTGTATCCGTGAGTCGAGGAGTTTGCTAGGGATTATTTGTTTCCCAAGCGCCAAGGATTATTTGTTTCCTTGGGGTTTGAAACGAGTCGAGGATTCCCACGGAGACGCTGGTGGCTCTGCGAGTCGACGCGGATCAGGAGGCTCTCGTCAAGGAGTGTTTGTATCCGTGAGTCGAGGAGTTTTCTAGGGATTATTTGTTTCCCAAGCGCCAAGGATTATTTGTTTCCTTAGGGTTTGAAATGAGTCGAGGATTCCCACGGAGACGCTGGTGGCTCTGCGAGTCGACGCGGATCAGGAGGCTCTCGTCAAGGAGTGTTTGTATCCGTGAGTCTAGGAATTTGATGAAGATACTGGTTTCTTCGGAGTTGGACTGAACCGTCGAGATTTAGCTTCGTCTTCTGGCGGAGCCTGCTGGGAAAGTATGGTTCCCTCTTTGTTTACGCCCTTGGATTGTATACAGGGATTGATGTGATCTTAACTGTATGGCCAAAGTTTTATCATTTCTTCTTTTTATTTTATTTTATTTCCGCGATGCTCTATCATTTCAGCTTTTATATCGCGAAGGTCGCGAATGCCCAATCATTTCGGCTATTTTTCGCGGTGCCCAATCATTTCGGCTATTTATTTTATTCTCACTCGCTGCTTTTTATTGCGAGTTGCCCAATCATTTCGGCCATTTTGCATGCATACATTTTTACTTGCTGCTTTTTATTGCAAATTGCCCCATCATTTCGGCTATTTCATATGCATGTGCGGCCTACTGGCTTTTCGCCGTAAGCCTGAAATTAGACACCAATTTCGGCATCAGCACCGCTACAACTGGGATATTGCTAGGAGCGAATCATCATTTTCCTCTGTCGATGTCGAACAAAGATGGCTTAGTGACCAGGGTTAAGGTCCTGTCGACTAAGGCTTTTGACTTCATGAGCCGTAAGGGTCTCATAAAAGTATTTCTCCCTACGAGTCGTGAGGATCTTGTAAGTGTATTTTCTCCTTAGGAATCGTGAGGATTCCTAAGTGTTCGTTTCCTCTGTAAGTCGTAAGGATCCTACAGGAGGGTTTTCTCCTTATAAATCGAGAGGATTTACAAGGGTTGTTTATCATGCGGACATATCCCCAGTCACGGATGAGACTTGGTTAGGGAAATGTTTATTCGCGCCCGTGGATTGTATACAAGGGTCAGTATTGAGCCACTTGTATGGCAATATCGGAAGTTGTGGGGGTTGCTTAAGCACAGGTTTAGATCTCTGTAACTTAAACTCTTATGAGCCGTGAGGGTCCCATAAGAGAGTTCTCCTTACGAGTCGTGAGGATCTCGCAAGTGTATTTTCTCCTTAGGAATCGTGAGGATCCCTAAGTGTGCTGCTCCCTTGTGAGTCGTAAGGATCTCGCGTGGGTGGTTTCTCCTTATAAGGTCGAGAGGACCCTATAAGTGTCCTTTAACGAGGTTGCGCCCTTTCAGGTTTTCCCAAACACTCGCCGGTAGCCCTGCTGTTTTTACTCACGGAGCCCTTTCGGGTTTTCATCCGTGCCCATTTTGCTTATGGACATACCGTTTTTTTTATTCTTTTTATTTTTATATATTTTTTTTTCTCTTTTTATTTTACGAGGTCGCGCCCTTTCAGGTTTTCACGAACACTCGCCGGTAGCCCTGCTGTTTTTACTCACGGAGCCCTTTCGGGTTTTCATCCGTGCCCTTTTTGCTTATGGACATACCGTTTTTTTTATTTTATTTTTATATGTTTCTTTTTATATCTCGTCAGCCTAAAGATGTTGCGGTAGTAGTTTAAGACGTTTCGGTCTGCTATTAGTTTAAGGACATTTCGGTCCGTCATTAGTTTAAGGACGTTTCAGTCCGTTGTTGAGAAGGCCGGCTACTTTTTGTAAAGCTTGAGCTTAGGAAGATAGAGAGCGGACATAGTCGTCGTCATCTATCATTGACCTAGGCTGTGGCTCATTAAGCGTAGTATTTCTTTAGTAAGCGACCGTTTATCGGCCTGAAAGGCCTTTCACCGTGCATGTCCATAAGTAAATAGGCCCCACCCTGGTAAAATTTATCTATGATATACGGGCCTTCATAGTTTGGCTCGAATTTTCCCCGCTTGGCGCGATTGGGGATCATAGGCCTTTTGACTACTAGCACGAGTTCTCCTTGACGGAATGTCCTCGGTCGGGTCAATCTTTCGTATGAGCGCGTCATCTTTGCTTTATAAGCTTCCAGATTTTGTTGCACTATGAGCCGGGTTTCATCAAAGGCGTCAAGCTCCTCAAGTCGAAGGTGAGCATTTTCTTCGTCCGTCAGCTCGTAGTGAACTGCCACTCGTAGAGAGGGAAACTCTATCTCGAGGGGGAGTACTGCTTCTGTACCGAACACCAACGCGTACGGTGTTGTGTTCGTGGCCGTCTTGAATGTAGTTCGATATGCCCAAAGAGCTTCTTGCAGTCTTTCGTGCCAGTCTTTCTTATTTCGGGATATCGTTTTCTTCATGATCTTTGTCAAGGTTTTGTTGAAGGCTTCAGCTAGTCCGTTGGCTCGCGCATTATAAACCGAGGAATATCTCCAGTCTATATTGTGCTGTTGCACAAAGCGACTGATCTTGTGGCTTCTGTAAGCTGGCCCATTATCAGAGATGATTCACCTTGGCGTTCCAAACCGATATATGACATGCGTCTTGAAGAAGTGAAGGATATTTTCCGTCTTCACCTCTCTTAACGTTACTGCTTCTGCCCATTTAGAGAAGTAGTCAGTCGTCGCCAGGATGAAACGATGTCCCTTAGACGATGCTGGTTCGATAGGGCCAACTATGTCAGTCCCCCACATTTCGAATGGCCAGCTAGCCACTGTTGGATGTAGTGGATTCGGGTGCTGGTGGATGAAGTCCCCAGGAATTTGGCATGAGTGGCATTGCTTCGCATATTCGAGGCAGTCCTGAATCATCGTGGGCCAGTAGTAGCCCATCCGTTTTATCTTCAACTTCATCTTTGGGCCCGCTTGGTGAGAACCGCAAAGTCCGTCATGAACTTTCTGGACGACCCTTTTCGCTTCATCAGGTCCTAAGCATCTCAACCACAGAGAATCAAACGACCTCTTGTACAGAGTATCGTTGACGAAGGCGAAAGACAGAGCTCGTTTCATGAGCTGATGTCTTGCGGACGCTTCTTCAGGCATTCGGTGGGACTTGAAGTAATCTATGAAGATTTCTCTCCAATCCTCGGCCTTTTCCGGGTCTTTTATTTGCAGAGTTGTCTGCTCGCTCGCTCCCTTTTCTTCGAATAATTCCGGAGATATTTCTGCTGGGGTAAGAACTCGACGGCTTTGTACCACGATTCTAACGTCGCCGAGGTTCTCGTCAGCCAGTTCTTTAGCAAGTTTGGCCAACGCGTCTGCTTTGCTATTTTCCGCACGCGGTATGTTCTCCAAAGTATAAGAGGGAATTTGGGTCAACAGTTGTTGTACCTTTTCCCCGTATTTCACTAATTCTGGCTTGCACGTTTGGTAGCGCCGTTTACTTGACTAACGACAAGTTGAGAATCCCCATATATGAGGAGGTTTTCAATTCCCATGTCGATGGCGATCTCGAGGCCTGCTATCAGAGCTTCGTATTCGGCTTCATTGTTTGTCCTCGGCTCTGTTAAGGAGAAAGCGAAACGCATTATCCCTCCTTGTGGAGTCACGAAGATGAGGCCTACCCCCGATTTGATTATAGGGGTATTTTGTTTGCGCTTTTCCATGGAAGATGCTCCATCGAAATAAAGTTCCCATTGGGTATCACCACCGTCGCTCGCGTCAAACGCATGTTCGTCTGGAAGATCGCAGTTTAAAGGAGAGTCGGCCGGTATCGGGTGCTCAGCGAGGAAATCAGCGATGGCCTGGCCTTTCATTGCCTTGAGAGGTTGATACGTTATCGAGAACTCCATCAAGAGCAGGGCCCATTTAGAGAGTCGTCCCGTCAATATGGCCTTTGACATCAAGTATTTAAGGGGGTCCACCTTTGAAATGAGACGGACTTCATGCGCCAACGCATAGTGCCTGAGCTTTGTTATCGCAAAGATCAACGCCAGGCAGTGTTTTTCAATGGGAGAGTAGTTGCTTTCTGCCCCCAGCAGAACTCGACTTAAGTAGTAGAGTGCTCTTTCTTTCCCTCGATCGTTCTCTTGTGCCCATAATGCGCCTAAGGAACCTTCGAGGGCGGTTGTATAAAGAATGAGGGGTTTTCCCTTAACTGGAGCAGCCAACACCGGCGGGTTCTGCAGGTATTGCTTGATCTCGTCTAGTGCGCTTTGGCATTTTTGGTCCCAGACGAACGGGGTCCCCTTCTTCATCAGGTGGCTGTAGGGACGGCACTTGCCTGAAAGATTGGCTATAAATCGCCGTATGTATGCGAGCTTCCCTTGGAGAGATCGCAACTGTTTGAGAGTTCTCGGCGGAGGCATTTCCATGATCGCTTTGATCTTTGACGGATCTATTTCAATACCTCGGTGTCGAACAATGAACCCCAGGAATTTGCCTGAGGAAACTCCAAATGCACACTTGAGCGGGTTCATTTTCAAGTTGTATTGTCGAAGGCGTTGAAATACGGTCTTCAAATGCTCGAGATGTTCCTCGTATGATTTGCTTTTAACCACGAGATCGTCGATATAGCATTCGACGATTTCGTGTATAAGGTCGTCGAAGATCTTTGTCATGGCCCTTTGGTAGGTGGCACCGACGTTCTTTAAACCGAAGGGCATCACTTTATAACAGAATATACCTAGAGGGGTCCTGAAGGCGGTGTGCTTCTGGTCTTCGGGATGCATCTTTATCTGATTATACCCTGATGAGCCATCCATGAAGGAGAAAACCTCATGAGTGGACGTATTTTCTATCATCAGTTCGGTGACTGGCACTGGGAAATCGTCCTTCGGGCAGGCTTTATTGAGATCCCGGAAGTCCACGCATATGCGCACTGTCCTATTTTTCTTCATCACCGGGACGATGTTGGCGATCCATTCAGGGTATTGAACTTCCTGGATGAAGCCAGAGTCGATCAGCTTTTTTGACTTCAGCATTGATACTCATTTCAAGATCGAGTCGCATTCTTCTCGGCGCCTGTTTGACTGGCTTGATGCTTGGGGATATTGCCAATTTATGCACAGCGATTTCTGGATCTAGTCCCGGCATTTCGGAATAGTTCCACGCAAAGCAATCTCTATGCTGTAGGAGCACGTCTTTCAACGCGGTCACCCTTTCTTCAGATAGCAGCTCGCTGATGAATGTCGGTGAAGGGTCATCTAGCGTTCCCAATTCAATTTTCTTAAGGTTATCCGCGGTGGTATGGATTCCATCTTCCAGTTCTTTTGGCGCTGGTGGGAATTCTGAGATTATCTCGTCGCTGCTGTTTTCGAAGCACCCAGGGAGCTCATCTATGTCCTCGGGCTCTTCTTTTAATATTGTAATCATATGACAGGTGCGAATTCGCTTCCAATCCCAATGTGGAACTGGTTCTTCTTTCGTGGCCTTGGGCTCATGCTTTTGTGGTGGCGTTACCCTCCAGTTGTCGGACAGAGCGAACTTGCCAAGCTGATACTGATCTTCGACCCAATTCTTGAAGGTGAAGTAATCCTCGAGAGGGTGCCATATTACTCGATGGTAAGAGCAATAGTCCGGGTGTGAGACTTCGCCCGCTCGTTCGGGGTGCTTAGACTCCGGCAGTGTAAGCATCTGATGTTTTAGAGCAAGGTCAAGTATCTTCTTCGTCTTGTCCCGAGGAAACGAGTACGCTCGACCCATTTTCTTCATAAGGGATAGATCAATAACGCTCGACTCCCGTTTGCGTGGCTTCTTAGCCCTGCTTTGTTGTTGTTGAGCGCCTTTTTGGCCTTTCGACTTATTTATGCTTTTGCGCCGAGCCTTCTTTATAACAGGTTGACAGGGAGCAGCCTTTTCATCTTTCACGGCTTGTTGGAGAAGGCGTTGCGTTCTGGCCTTCTCGTAGATGACCATTTCGCGGTTATGGTCGTCTCGGACTTTTTGACCCGCTTCCCTTATAAGCTTGTCCATTTGTTCTTCGAACGACGGACTGGGATCCTTTGCATCTGGCACTTTTATTGGCTCAGGATTAGCGTCCTCCCATTGAGCATCCGCTTCTTCATCGAAGTCATATATGACATAGCAGCTGTTTAATAGCTCTCGTTTCTTTGACCGGATGTATCCGATCCCGATCGTCTCCATCCTCCCATTAGGTAGCTTGTGTTGAGTTCCGGGGACGTTCCAAACCCTGTCATAGAATTTGGCCTTCCTAACAGTCTGTTCGAAGGGTATCCCTTGGCGCTTTAACAGTCGTTTCAAGCCTTCTGTATAATATCTAGGTAGACGAATGGGTTGAAGCCTGTCCAGCGTTGGATCTGCTCCATACCAGATTTCTTTCTCCACTTTATTTTCTTCAGAGCGGTAAAGCAGAATTGCTTTCTCTCTCTTTCTCCTGGGAGGGATATAGAATGTCTGCAACTCTTCTACACTGTAGATATTAAGTGCATCCAGTTCTTTATGATGTCTAAGCGGCACCATGGCTATCTGCAGACTTCGCTCTTCATCAGCAGAAGCTCGTATTGAAAGCCGAGCAGGGAATACAGCATGAACTTCATCCTCCGAATCACTACTGAAGATCAATGAAGGAACGGATGGTCCCGGCTTGGTGTATTGGGGCGGACCCGAATAAGTTATATCCTCTTCCTCCTCGGTATCGCTGCCGAAGACAGGGATGGTGGCGTTAGTTTTGTTCTCAGGCTTGTGACACCTTTCCGTGTCTTCGAAACTCGGCAAGAAGTATTTGGCATCTTCATACTTACGAACTTCATTCACGGAAAACGGATTCAATTCTCCTGCCACAGTGTACTCGAGACCATCCTTGCAATATTTCATACACTGATGCTGTGTAGAAGGGATGATATTGTACTCGTGTAACCATGGTCGACCGAGCAGAGCATTGTAGCATGTCTTGGCATCTATGACATGGAATTTAATATCTGTGACGAGCAACCCGAAGCGCAACGTCAATATCACAGATCCAAGAGTTTTTTATGATTGGGAGTCGAACCCGGAGATGGTGATCTTGTCTCGGGCGAGGTGTTGGACACTCATGCAAACTTCCTTTAACACCCGCACATTGAGTAAATTAACAGACGATCCGTTATCGACCAAGATTTTACTTATCTTTATGCCATGGCAGTATCCTGAGACATAAAGGGGACGATTGTGTTCGCACGTCCCGAGGAGGAGGTCTTCATCGCCAAAAGAAACGTCAGCCGTGTGCACCTCTTCCAACTCATTCTTCATCTTTTCTTCGGCCAGGAAGGCTTGGAACTGGTACGGATCTTGTAGCACCTTAATCAAAGAATCCCTCGCCTCTTTTGATAGTAACAGGGCATCAAGAATGCTGAGTTATGAGGGCAGCTTCCTCAGATGTGCCAAGACATTGTAATCCACCTTATTTCTCTTCGGCGGATTCTTGGCGGTTAGCTCTTCCGCAACTTGGTCATCTAGAGTAATATCCTCAGAGACCTTTTCTTTCCCTTTATCTTTCTTGTTTAAGGGTCCGAGATTCTTTTCAGGTAGCGTCCGATTGCGTAGCTGGATATTTTCGCAAACCTTTGGTTCTTCTTCTTTTCCCGAAGTTGACTCTTTAAAGAGAGGGGCGAGTTCCAGCTCCTCATCGGAATCGCTCCCGAATGTAGGCACTTGTGACCCGCCAGTGTTAACCATGCGACAATCGCCGGTAGTTCTTTCAAGCCCTTCGGTCGTATTTCTTTGCTCTCGACGAGTTTTACGCATTTCCCGCTTGAAGCGTTGTCGACGAGCAACATATCCTTGCCACCATTTATCGAAAGCTTTGCATTCTTGAGTGGGATGCGAAACCTTCTGATGATATAAGCAATAGGAGGGGTGCATTTCTATTTCACCTGTAATTTTTTCTTCAGAGGATGGTAGCTTCATGCCCATTGATGTGGCCTTAGCAAACCTTTTCTTTATCTTGAATTGGCTTTTGTCGGTAGCGAAGGTATTTTGCTCCAGCGGGATCATCTCAGCTCTTTTATCAAGTCGCTGGCGCTTGGCCCTTTCAAATATAGCCATCTCGCGTTCTCGATCAGCTTTACTTTTCAGTCGAGCTTCATTAAGGAACGCGTCAATTATTTCGACTGATAGCTCCGGAATTTTTGATTCGGTATCTGCCCCCAGCGTTTTAGTGCCAGAAGTCACCTCATCGTTCGTGATCGAATGGGAGATCATATGACAGCTCGCTACATATTCCTCGGATTCATCCGATGAACTTTCTCCCTCATCTTCTTCTTGAAAGACGTGATTGAGGAACTCTTAGAGCGTGATGGGAGTCCGTGCCTTTTGGTTGTATTCATCCAGCGCGTCAATTTGCTTTTGTAAGTCCGTGCACTTGTCGCCGGGCTTCACAGGCTTCTTAGATTTCTTCTTCTTCTTTTTCGAAGATTTTGACGGCTGGTTGCGAGTGCTTGAGCCACCACCATCGGTCTTTGGAGTTGTACGTGGCTTCAACATCCCTTCAATGACCTGCGTTTCCAACGGGTTCTTCCACTTGATTGCTGGACATGTCTGAAGATCGTTTAGCATCCTCTTTGTTTTGGCTGATAATACAACCTCCCAAGGAGCTTCTTCAATGACGGAGCATGTTGCCCCCGGCGTATTCGTCCCTTTAGAGGTGTGGGGCTGCGGGGGATTCACCTTCCATTTGTCAGATAAGGCGAACTTGCCCTGTCGGTACTGGTTTTCAAGCCAATTTTTGCAAACGTAGCAATCTTCGATCGGATGGCCTAGTACTCGATGATAAGGACAGTAGTTGGGTTCGTTGACGTCACTTGGTTGTAACGGACGTTTTGGATCCGGCAAATTTATGAGTCTGTTGCGCAACGCCAGCTCGAATAACCTCCTCGTTTTATCGCGGGGAAAGGAATAAGGATGTCCCATCCTATCCTCAAGGGGTACGTACGGGCGCATATTATTTTGACGAGCCATTGGCTTCGGGTCGCTCGGTTGTTGTTGAGCATTAGCGACGACGATCGCTTTTCCCTTCCCTTTGTCGTTTCGGGAGTCCGGCCTTGGAAGAGGAGGTTTATGGCCCATCTGATCCATCTGTGCTAGTTTGTCGATTAAGTCTTGGAAGGTAGTCGGCTTGAAAAACATCATAAACTGCGAGATGGTTGCTTGTGGATCGAGGGTTCCCACAAACATACCCACCGCGGGAGCTTCTTCAATGCGCTGCTCGCACTTCGACCATAAATTCCGCCATCGTATAGCGTACTGAACCCACGACTCGCCGGGTTTTACCCTGGCATTAATCAGGGCCGTCATCGGGGTACGCTCACTGGTACTTGCAAAACGCTGAGTAAACAGTAGCTCCATCTCCGCGAAGGTTTTGATAGAGTCATTCGAGAGTTTAGAGTACCACTCAAACGCCGTATCCGATAAACTTCCAACAAACTGGCGCAGTAGAAGCTTGTCATCACCGCCGGTATTGCCGCAGAGTGCCCTGAACTGGGCAACATGCTGATGAGGATTGCCCGTCCCCTTGTAGACATGGAACTTGGGAATTGTGTAACCTGGTGGGTACTTGATTTGATCGTACCAACTTGGATATGGCCGCCCCGTTTTTACGACCTGACCGGCCGCTTCGGTCGCATGATGCACCCGTATTTGCTGGGCGATGTATTCATCCAACTCAGTTTTTGAGATTGTATCCTCTTTAGCCGTGGACAGAGCTGGTGGAGGATTCGACGTCTCTCCCCTATCGTCTTCAAGAATAATCGGGGGATCTTCAGCAGGTGGATCTTGTTGAATCATCATACCCACCATATCCTGGAATAGGCGGGCCATTTTCTTTATGTTGGCTGCCTGCTCCGTAGCTTCTTTATCTTTCTTCTCTAGTACGCGACGAAGGAATTCAGCGTCCGTTTCTTGTTCTTGACGCTCGTCCGAGGATGTTTCAGGGGTTTCTTTTGGCCCTGTAAGTGCAGCCATAGCGTTCATCATCTCCTGGAGCTTCTGTTGCTGCTCCTGAGCCTTGGTCACTGACCGTGTAAGCGGTCTATGACCCGTGGATGCACTGCTGTCTTCTTTTCCCGATGCCATGTAAACCGTATGAACTATTATGCCCCCTGTCTTGGGGCGTTTAGGTTCACCATTTTTAACTTTTGCCGCTGACACGGGAATTTTCTCTGGCCTCCTTCTTTTGTGGGCCGTTGAGGTTGAAGGGGCCGTTGCAATGGGCACCCTAGCGAATTTTGTCCCTTGCTGTTTAATGGGACGGTCCTTATCTTTTTCCACCTTCGCCTTTTTCTGGCGACGAGAGTGACCTGGGTCAATCACGTAGTCTTGAACCCTTCGCCAAACTTTATAAATTCTTGAAGACAGCCGTTGAGGGGGCTGTTCTTGCTTCGTTTCTGGAGCTCTCTCCGCAGGTGGAGGAGATCTCTTCAATGTAGCGGTTGGAGAATTCTTACGTACCCTCCTCAGCAGTTCAAAGCTGTTCCCAGTTGGAACAGCAGCGTTGACTTCCACCACTGGAGCTGGTGGAGTTAGCCCTGAGGGGGAATTGCCCCCTGCCTTCCTCACTCGTTGCCAATGGCGACGTCGAGCACGACGAGCCGTTGGGACTGGCTCGGAGATTGAGATAGCTTCTTTTTGCCCCCGGTCTGAATGAGGCGTCGCTGGTGTTAACCTCTTAAAGACTGAGGTTGTCTTCTGAGGTGTGATATCCAACCTATTGAAGACAGATCCTCGAGCAGGGATAGGAGCAGGAGTCGTTAGTCTTGAAAAGACTGACTTTTTGACAGGGGAAGCCGCCTTGACGACTTCTGAAGCAGCAGTCATTGCCTTCCTTGGGACAGCCAGTTTAGAGTTCTAATTTAGCCTGGTGAAAACGGAGGCTGTCGGTTTGGCAGTGTGCGACCCGTTGACAGGGGTCGTCGTAGCAGTGAGCCGGTCGAAGACCAACTTTTTGTTCACTTCCGATGCAGGTATTGGCGTAGAGAAGCTTGTAGGTGGGATCATGGTCCCGAAGAACAGGCCGGTGGTGGCTTGGGTCACCTGGTCTATCGGCAGAGCGAGGAAGGAAGCCGCTTGGGACCCATATGCTACACCTCCTGGTGAGGTGGAGCGTCCGTTGCAGTGGCATTTCGAGCAGTTGGTGCAGTTGAAGGCCATTGAATCTTGAGTTCTGCGCCAGGCAAAAGACCAAATCTTAGTAACTTGAAATCCGAAGGCAACCATTAACAAACCGCGATTGGTTCGCGAAGACGACACACGAAGTGTGGAGTGGAAAGAGGAAAAGTTCCCACCGGGCATGCCAGAATCTGTTCCCCTCCGAAAGACGGCGCAGACTTTGCGTCTTGCCTGAGATTCGGGGCAGATGCTATTTGGTTTTATCCGTCCACATCTCCGAAGATGCCAAGTTGATTTATGGCACCGTGTATCGGAGGTTTAGACGGATGCAGCCGATGTAGCAAACTTCGTCAGATTCCCCCTCAGGGTGAGGGGTTTTTGATTGTGGGGACGCTCTTCCCTGCAGGCGCAATCCCCTGCAGTTAATTACGCTACCGCGTCGCGGTAACAACTTTCTCCTTCTCCAGAATTTCACTTCGTGTCGTGGGTGTTTGTTTTGTTTGTGGTTGCCCGTGGATTGTATACGGAGACTGAGAAATGCCGTCGCCCGTAGGACGTGGATTAGTCCAAATCCGTATTTACTTAGATTTGGGTTTGGTGTTTTTAGTTTAAGGATGCATTAGTCGCGTTGCGGATAAGATCAACTTAAACGTTCGTTAAGGATACGTTAGTCCTGTTTTAGACTAAGATCAACTTAACGTAGTGATTCATTTAATATATGGCCGTCAGGACTCGTCACCTCTCTGACGTCGTTGAAGGATTACAACGACAGGTGTCAGAGGAGTTCAGAGATGTACCCTTGAACCAAAGTTGATTTGGAGTTTTATCATTCATTTAAATGTCTAAGGATACGTTAGCCGTATTTGGGGCTAAGATCAATTTAAACGGAACCGTTTAGATCCGACAAAAGAGCATTTGGAGGCTCTACTGTTCCAGTTTAGGGACGTAGTGGTCCATTTTCTAGTTTAAAGACGTGGTGGTCCGTGTTCCAGTTTAGGGACGTGGTGGTCCATATTCTAGTTTAAAGACGTGGTGGTCCGTTATTAGTTTAGGGACGTCTCGGTCCGATATTAGTTTAGGGACATCTCGGTCCGATATTAGTTTAAGGACGTTTCGGTCCACGAGTTTAAGGACCCCGCAGTCCATATTGATGTGTGGTCGTTGGGACCCGTCATCTCTTTGAAGTCGTTGAGGAATTACAACGATGGATGTCAAAGGATTTCGGAGATGTACCCTCGAACCGGATGTAGATTGATTTAGGAGAACAATTTTGCTCAGTCGATTTAATTTAAGGACTTATGGCCGCGATTGGGCTAAGTCCAATTGGAAGCACTTTTATTTGTTGTTGGTCTGTTAGATCTGTGCCATGGCTGTTTATTTATTTTGGGCTTTGCTCAAACAGAGTGTCAATTTAAATGGGGCTCTGCCCTTTTATTGCTTTGCAATTTATTTAGGCCTGTTAGGTCTTTTTGACTTGGGCCTGGCCTTTTAAGTAATGCACTGCATTTGTGCAAAGCACTAAGAATCTTTTTAGATTCAAAACAGAAGTGCAAAGCACTTTTTGATCCCTTGATCTAAACAAGTTTTTCCTTGTTTCAGAGAACCAAAGGTTCATAACAAGTGCAAGGCACTATTTTTATTTTTATTTTATTTGTTTATTTATTTATTGAAGATCCATGATCTTGTTCTTAGATCACTGATCTGTTCATAAGAGAAATTTCTCTTCTTTCAAAGGTTTTTACCTTTTTTATTCTTGAGGAGTTCTTCAGAGTCCTCTTTCTCTCTTTTTTAAAAAATGTTGATGCCTTTGAATTGAGGTCTGGGGTCCCTTTTATAGTGCCCATAAATTAGTTAAATTTGTTAAAAAGATCTTTCTCTGAGTGATTTGGGGAATTTTCCCCACCGTTGGATCTTTGATCCAAAGGTCTCTGTTTTACAGAAGGAAATCTTCTTGTTTTTAACAAGAACAGAAAAGATTTATTCTGTTTTGCGCAACTCCCTTAGCGCGTGACACGTGTCGCGCAGCGCAGCGCTTGCGCAGCTGCGCTTGCGCTGACACGTGTCGCGAGGTGCAGCGTTTGCGCAGCTGCGCGGACACGTGTCGCGCAGCGCAGCGTTTGCGCACCTGCGCAGACACGTGTCGCGCAGCGCAGCGCTTGCGCAACTGAAAGTTGTTTCTTTTACTTTTAGTTTTTAAAAGAGCTCTGCTCTGATTGGACGCACCGCCTTGGGCGTTGCGCTATCGTATCAACTTCCGACACATGGCGCGTTGCGCGCAGCGCACGGTATTTGAAGCGTTGCTTCAAAATTTGAATTTTTTGAAATTTAAACAGAGCCTTGCTCTGATTGGGGAAACACCTTCTTCCCCTTTCTCAAGGTTCCAAACCCTTCTTCCCCTTTTTGAATTAAATCAAGACTTTAACTCTTCCTTTTTCCAAAAATAAACAGTTTTCACCATAAAACCCATAAAGGGGAGTTCGTATCTCCCATCAGATCTCTAAAAGGGGAGATTTTGAATCTCACCCTCTTTTCCTTCAAGATCCAGCCAACGAAGAGAAGGAAGAAGGAGACCCATCTCCAAAAATCCCATTTCGGGAGGATCCAAGGCTCAAAAGAAGATCCACAGATCTCTAGGAGTTTAACTCCATTCAAGATCTGTTGGAGTTTAACACCATAAATCAACCCCCCTTTTAGGCGTTTAACTCCAAATCTATACATAATCCCTGTTATGAGTTCAACTCCAAAGCCCCTTGGGAGTTCAACTCCTAACCCAGGGGCTAAGACCCTTTTCCGCTGGTGTTTCTAGCAGTCGCGTGCCTAGCACGTAACCCATGGGCGCCTAGCGATCGCGATCCGCGCACGTGACTCGCGGGCACCCAACGGTCACGTACAAGGCACGTGACCCGCGGGCGCTAAGTGCCCACGTGTGCCTCACGCGACCCGCAGGCGCTCAGCGCCCAGCGATCACGTGCGGCTCACGTGACCCGCTGGCGCCCAACGGTCGTGTGCTATGCACGTGACCCGCTCAATGCCCGGCGGTCGCGTGCTGCACACGTGATCCGCTGGTGCCCGGCACCCTCGTGCCAAGCATGTGACCAGCGGGCGCCAAGCACCCACACGCCGGACACGTGACCCGTGGGCGCCCAGCGCCCACGTGCCATGCACGCGTCTTTAATACGCTCCTCACCCCTCATTTTTCATGCACTCTACACCAAAACACGTCCCTCGTTGGGAAAATTTTTTCTAACGGGGCACTGCCCCGCATCCCGCAAGGGGGCTGCTATCTCCCTTGACCCCCAGCCCGCTATCCGGGTAGCGGGACCCCTGTAAACTCTGTGGGGCCCCCGATATATCCAAAATCCTTCCGAAACACAACACACACACAGCATATTGAGTTCGCATGACTAGTTGGCCCATCAATCGAAGGTTCTCTCACTTCAAAGGCGAGGGGTAATTAACGGCAGCTTAGTCCGCGGCTGCCGGAGATTCGGATCCCTATAATTAATAAACCCCAACCTACCCTAGACAGGGGGAATCTGTAATGCGCCTGACAAGCGACGCGTATTTCCATCTCAATGAGGTGACGAAAAACTCCCTACAGGGTCATAGAATCTGTAAGCCCGCGGGGGCGCCCCGGCCGTCGATCCGACGCCGGAAACGCGGAAACAAAAACTTTGCAAAACTTGCAACCGGCACCACCGCGCACTTTTCACCCGGATCGGGCCATTAACCTAGCAACTAGCAAACTAAAAGATGGGTAGAGAAGTATACCAAGCGATCCGTGTCCTTCGGTCTTCATCTCCACTCCAATCTCCCGTGGAATCTCCGTCCGTCACCTCCTCGTCGAAAAGGGCACCACGTAGCCGGATTCTTTTACGGGCTCCCACCTCTGGACCGAGGCAACTCGGGCGCGAAGTTGGCTAGCCGACGCAACCAAGATTTGCTGTAGGCAAGTGTAGAATCGTAGTCTCTTTAAGGGTGGTGAAGTTGCCATGGATGGAGAAGAGAATGAAATGAATTTTCAAGTGGAGCTTGAATTTTGTAGCATGAAATATGAGATGAACAAAATTTCCCTCATCAAAATAAAATGATCCTCTCTCACCTCATGAAGTGGCCGGCCCCTCTTTAATCAAATGGTGTAGGAAAAAAAATACAAATCATGAAGGGAGGTGATGGTAGGAAAAAGGAGAGGGTGACCACAACCCAAAGTGAATGATAACAATATCAAATCAATTTCTTATCCATTCAAATCACATAAAAGCAAGAAAAGCAAAGATGCTTTCATAATCTATCATTTCACAAATAAACCCTCCACAAAATGTTATTTGCACACTTGCAAATAACCCCCTCCATCGAAAAGTCCGGCCGTGAAGGAACAAAAGAAAACCGGCCGGAACGGAATGCAAACTGGCAACTTCAGAAAACTGATCCCGTAATAAATTACAGAAAAACCCCGCTACAGCAAATACATGCCCGCATTTGTATTCGCACTGAACATAAATGCAAAGAGACAAAACTACACTATCTAATACTAGGATCCGGCTTAAGCCAAAGCCGGCTAGTAAAAACCGTCCGATCACGATCCATGCATTACCGCACGTATCTGATCGAACCCTGCCATATCTCCATACGGCCTCTACAGCGTTTCGCCCGAAACTTGAGTAACTGTAAGTGTGGTGGACTCTAAAGACTCGTCAATACTTTGGCTGTGGATTTAACCACTAGCACGTCAGAGGTATAAGCCAATACGTAACGGGCTACCAGGTATTGACCAAAAGGGATGTCGATGAGCGAACTCATCCTGACACTCTACTGAGCCTGTCAATGACAATATCCGAACAATCCGGTCCGTTCGTCTATGAGCATCGCATGGCGGGCCTAGGGGGTTGGTAAAAGTCAGACCCCCAAAAGCGGTACAAGTCGTGTCGGAGTGCAGCGCAGAACACCCTGAGATACTACTGGAATACCTACCAGCAAATCTCCTGCCTTGGCCAAGGAATTTTCATGTTCTGGCTCTCCTCGACACAGCGCGACCTCACCCCCAATACCGGGAGAGACGAACCCCTGCAGATCCGCTCACTGCCTCCATGTGGCTCGGGACTGTACCCAACTAAAACCTGTTTGCACGACTCTTTTGAGCCGTGGTAGGGTAGTAATCAAAGCACAGTGGGAACTCACACGAGACAAATGACGATCTCAGGTCGATGAACTAACCTGTACACATGTCACCAGGGAACTGCTATCTGACGTCTGGTATAAACCCAACTAGCAGGTTCCCGGCGAGTCCTGTCCGGTGTACTCATAACCCAATGAGCACCTGTATACATCTTAGGTGAACCAACTGACACCAGTGGCTTGTGAGACCGGCCACCGCCCCTCGTCGGGGTCTCGACTGTATACACTAGTCTACTCTGGAGAATCGATGCCCTGTCTTGAAACTCCCACGACTAGGGACCTTTTAAGGATGTGCTTATAGACTCCAGCTCTCACTTATATGATCGCCCTCATACTGCTGGTAGTCAAGCAAGAATCCTAGGGGCTCTATCAACGTGCAATAGCGACACGAAAGGTCACCTAAAGCAGTACACGATGATAAAGGTAAACCAGATAGCATACTATCATCTTGAGTAAGACTGTCCTACTGGGACAGGTCCTCCCCTCAATCATTGCAATCACGTGCCTGTGATCCAATAATTGACTCTGAGGGCACTATCTCCAACAGAATCATTTCCCGGACGCGGGCCATGACTGCTGGAACTGGCACGTCGGTGTTCTGTCACTTAAAGGTGAGCGCGAGTGAGGTTAAGAGCCTGAGTGTGTCCTTCTATTTCCCTGCGAACATCGTCACCCCAGGGAAGGGATGATACGGTCTAGCGGGTATGGCCGGCTGCTTAGACGCGGGCGAGTGCGTCCACCATCGCCGTGAACTTTTTGATTTGAGCGGATAAAGCATTAATGACGTTAGGGGGAGATACAACATTTGTAGCGTGTTGTCCGGGTTCATTCGGATCATATTCTTCGGAAGGGCATTACCCTGTAGTATTATACTCAAAGCATGCAAATAACAAAAAGGTAGAATGAGGAGATACAACATTTGTAGCGTATTGGCTACCTCTTCTTGGACTCTAACCGAGCTTCGAGTGCTTCAGATCGCGCTTGGTCGCCAACTAATTTTCCGAAGATGATCCACGCGAGGGCTTCCAATGCTAGCTCCATTTTCATATGAAACTCTTTCAAGTGAAGAAACTCTCATTCACTCTTGCTGAGAAATGAATTGAAAGAGATGTAGAATATATTGTGTACTCTCTTGCTCTCTACATTTCTTCCCATTTTATTTTTTCTCTCTTTCTTGGATGAAAGAGAAAGTGTAGAATGTTATGGTTAGAGAATAATCCTCCACTATCCATATTATCCACATTTTTTCTTTAATCCTTCCGCTTAGCATGATATATGAGAGTGTATGCCATCTTGCATACACCTCATTCTTAGCCATGCAAAATTAAGAGAGAAAAATAGAAAAAGAAAATTTTATACAAAAACTATTATACATATAAATACACATGTACAAAAAAATGTAGCATGCACATGACATATTACATAACATGTTATGAACAAATCAAGAGAGAGTGAAAATAGCATAATAATACTACGTTATATATGCATCATCCTATATAAATAATATCATTAAATCAACGCTTGATTTAATAACCCGGTCCGATCATAAACCGGCTAGCGCTATTATCCGTTCGATTAATACATGGTATCATATACACATGTTTAATTGGACTCCCGCACGCATCGTTGTACATGCACTATATTATTTCGCTAGTACCGGAAAACCCTATATGTAAGACACCAAATGCTTGACAATACGCCGGCAGTAGGTCACGATCATATCCGATTGATCTGAAACACTTTCAGATCAATCCCTCACCGGGTTAACCTACAAGCACGTTAACAGTACTAGCTGTACATAACGGCTATACAGGTATTGAACAAAAAACCAATCAACAAGAAATCTCGTCCGTACCCTACTAGAGTTTATCAGTGACACTCATCGTATAGTCCGGTCTGTTCGTCTAAAACTTCCACATACCGAGTCTGAGAGGTGGAAACCGTCAGACTCCTAATAACCCGATAAGTCGGGCCAACGTCAAGCTCATGACCACCAGAGAAACTATTGATAACACTTATAAGTAAATCTCGAATGCCTTGGCTAAGGACTTAAGGTCATAGCTAGTTGTGCACTGTGCGACGTCAACTCCCTATACTGGGAGAGACGAATTCTCTCGACCGCTCACTGCCTTCATGTGCTTTGGGACTGTATCCAACTAAAACATGTTTGCACGGCTCTTTAAAACCGTAGTACGGTAGTAATTAAAGTACAGTAGGAACACACACAAGACATTATGGCGATCTTGGGTCTAGGGAATACCCTGTATTTATGTCACCAGAGAACTACTATCTGACAATTGGTATAATACCATTTAGGAGTTCTCGGCGAGTCCGTCCAGTATAACTCATCCAATGAGCACCTTTATACAATCTTCGGTGTCAAACGCTAATAATTATGGGATCAACCATCACCCATTACGGGGTCAAGAAACGTATACACTAGTTTAAATTGAAATACCGATGCCCAGTCTATATTCCTACGACTAGGAACTTTTAAGGATATGCTTATAGACTATCCAGACCCGACTAGTATGATCCCTATCATAATCCTGGTAGTCAAGCAAAGATCCTATGGGCTTTATCATCATGCATTAGTGACATGTTATAAACGAGTAAAACGTATAATCATGAATGATAAATACAAACCAGATAGCATACTAACATCTCGAGCAAGACTGTTCTTGGTATAGGTCCTCCTTGAATTCAGTAATTACATTTCTGTAACTACGATAATTGCCTTGAGGGCGCCTATATCCAACAATCACCCGCTTACACTCAAGGCCAATTATTGTGGTATTGCATACCCACATATCATATGCTATTGCATACCCAACTTCTCTATCAACAGTTTCACAAACTGTGTTCAAGAAACAGCCTCAATGAGTGGATCCGCTGCAACATTTTTATCTTTATCTCTCTGATTCTTAACTTCGTGGAGATCAAATATCTCCCGAAATGAGCTTTGATTACCTCAGTATCACGCATCGGGATAGCCGATATGACCATGTTCATAAATGAACGTATTTATCCAAACAAATACTTAGGATGCATTCTTTTGCTGAATCATAATTAGCATGTAGAGCTTTGATTACCTCAGTACCACGCTTGGAACTCTTCCAATATACCGCTCCTCAGAAAAGGGTAAACTAATAACTTACGACAGACAATCTGTCATGCTTGTCACCTCGGAAGTTAGAATCGGTAATCGTCTCCCGAAGGAGGCTGCCATTACCAAACACCAAGAGCATCTCATATGTTCTTCACTGCTTCCTATGTTTCTTTAGGATGGGACTAATTTCTGTTTACTACACCAAATGAAAAAGCATTATCTGGTCTGGTACATGATATCGCATGACCGACCCAACTTTCAAAGCGGGTGGAATGTCATTCACGCGAGTCTCTCCTTCATCAGTCATGAAGACATCTCTTTCGAGAGGGTGTCTCTATCGCTTGCGGATACATTAGCTCAGTAGGAGTCGTCCACTTTAAACCATTTTAGAATAGTGTCAAGATACCTGAATTGGGACAATCCCAAAACCCTACTAGATCTATCTCAATAGACCTAGTCTCCAGATTTATAGTCCAAATTCATAAAGGAGAAACAAATGTGACAACTAATGTTTGACCGAATCGCAGTATAGGAACATCACTTCCTATCAGAAGAATGTCATCCACATAAATATGAGGAACCTGACAATACTCCATACACCCTTCTTACAAATGTCAGGTTTATCTTTTATTTTGATGAAGTCAAACACTTTGGCCGCAACATCAAAATAGATGATCCATCTCCGCTATGCCTGCTTTAGTCTACATATAGACTTAAGCAACTTGCACACTTTCCGCTGCTCCCACTGACTACGAAAACCCTCTGGCAGATTCATATACACGTACACTTCTAAATTCAATTTAGAAATACGTTATAGTCATTCAGCTGCCAGATATCATAGTCATGAAAACAGCAGTGACAAATTTTATCTGTATGGACTTCAGTACAGATATTGAAGTAATATTATCATCACAATTGACATCGGGTATTTGTTGAATACTATTTACTACAAGTCTAGCCTTATTAGGTTAATACCTTTCCATTTTCATTGATCTCGAAAGATCTACTTACTCCTTATGGGTTTTACCCCCTTCAGGAGCATCCAACAAAGTCCATACTTTGTTGTAGTGTATGGAGTCCAACTTGGATAACTCGGCATCCAGTCATTAGTCGGAAGTCACCACTTCTTATGGCCTGCTGATAACTAATAGGGTCATCATCACATGATGCAAGCCTCCTAGTCACCATCTACAAGAAAATCGAAGTATCTCTCGGATGGCTGAGACCATCTACTAAATCTGCGGAGTAGCTATGGTCTGTCAGGGTCAATTAAACTTTCAGGTTCTACTAAGTTTTCAGTAACCATTTGCGGTTCTGGAATCACTTCCAGTTCTACCATACTATCACTAATTCCTTTTGCAATAAATTTCTTTACCGAAGAGGCGGCGAGTCAAGAACAGGCATTTTTTATCTTGAAAATGGTAGAATCTATCCTTTAAGAAATCTTGAGAAAACCTACAAACTGCTATTATCGAAACATGTCTCGAGTTTGTCCGGATCATCTTTTTAAGCACAAACCGGATAACTCAACATCTTAACAATGTTAAGATGAGAACCATTCTATATGACATATAGAATCAGAGGCACTTATTTATATGGAACCAATATCAATTAATATGCATCAGTTTCTAATGCATCCCCTTAACTGAAAAAAGTGATTCAGCATTACTCACCATGGAGCGCACTTGCGGATGAGTAATCTGAGAGAGAATCATATTCTCAATACGGAATAGCTTATACCAACCCCTTGTCCGTATAGACGTCGGATAAAATACTTCAATATTTATAAATCCTTAGAGTTCACTAGCTCAATTCCGTGTGCTGTTAATTGAAAAAATAGTCTTTTGGTTAAAAGAAATCAAAAGTTTGCTATTTAGACAAAACATGGTGATTTTCCTCAATAGCAACAATTGCTCTGAAAACCGACATTAAGGATAAAATCATCCATTCTCATTTCTCTACTCCTTCTCAGCATCTGTAACGCCCTACAGATATGGGATTCTAATCCGATATCTTTATACCCAGGAGTTAAGAGTTTATTGAGAAACAGTTTTCCAAAACACAAACATACAGAAAAATCTGAAACATCAAATGTTTCAGGTGATTGGTCGGGTATTCCTAGTATTGCATATTTCATTGTCCAGGCTCATGATAGCAGTTGCAATTTCTTTTCCCTCACTTCAATCCCTTTTGATGTCTCTCCACCTTAATTTCTGTATACCGAACTTAGACTGGTTGGTTTTATTCTTTCCATTCTTTTAGCGCCAGCTTCGGGATTGGAAGAAGACTATCCAACAAGCAAAACTGGTATAGACTCCTTACATATAATGAGCTCTCTAACTTAAGAAAAGGTGGATGGGAGAGACAAATGAACAATTCACTTTCCCCAGAATCAGTGGCTATCTTCAGATTGAAACAATTTCTTCGTGTTCGTATCTAACTATACAATGGCCTTCCAATCAATATGGGTCTCTGTACCGGATACAGAGGGTTCTGAAGTTAGTAAAAGGGAAAGTAGGACATGTTAGGAAATATGCAACTATGTCGTGAATTAGGGAAATCCATACATTCCAAAGCCATCGATTGTAAAAAGGTCGGTCAACATAGTTAACGGGTCTTAGTTTAAGATGAGTCAAGGGTCGTTGTCAGAGAGAGATAGAAAAAGAACACTCAACGTGCACTCTAATCTTGATTAGAGTGGTTGATTAATTTATCTAATCAGGATGGCTCCTACTGTTCTATTGAATCCTCCTTCAAACCCTAAAAAGAGAACTAGCCGGGATTTCATATAGAAAATCTTCTTGCAGTAACAATTACTCACAGCGGGAATCGAGACCCAAATTATCACGGAGTGGTAACCTTGACGGAGTCAACAAGTCACCTTACACTATAGAAGGTATGCAATCAAATTGCAAATTTCAGCACTTGAAACTCCCGATATTGGTTTTTACCCCTAACAGTTTATGACCTTAATGAGGTCAACAAATTATAAGTCACTAGTCAAGTTCAACCCATCATTTTGTAATTAATTTAGACCCACTCGTGCGAACCTTAACAAGGTCAACAATGTAAGTCGGTGTCACTGTTCTCCGCCGAAAGACACGACCGGGACGTTAGGACGCCCGGCCTGAATTTTGGGGGCTGATGTTATTTGGTTCTATTCGTCCACCTCTCCGAAGATACCAAGTTGATTTACGACACAATGTATCGAAGGTGTAAATGGATGCGGCCGATGTAGCAGACTTCGTCAGATTCCCCCTCGTTGAGGGGTTTTTGATTATGGGGGCGCTCTTCCCTGCAGACGCAAGCCCCTGCAGTTAATTACGCTACCGCATCGCGGTAACCACTTTCTCCTTCTCCAGATGGTCACTTCGTGTCGCGTGTGTTTGTTTTGTTTTTGGTTGCCCGTGGATTGTATACGGAGACTAATTTATATTGTCGCCCGTAGGGCGTGGATTAGTCCAAATCCGTATTTTCTTAGATTTTGGTTTAGGTTGGGTTTAACGATCGTTAATCTCATTTGAGACTAAGATCAACTTAAACATTTGTTAAGGATGCGTTAGTCTAATTTTAGACTAAGATCTACTTAACAGGATCATTTAGATCCAACAAAAGAGCGTTTGGGCTCTATTGTTTTAGTTTAAGGACATTGCAGTCCAGAAGTTTAAGGACATCATAGTCCATAGTTTAAAAACGTCATGGCCTGTAAAGTTTAAAGACATCATAGTCTATGAGTTTAAGAACCTCACAGTCCATGGTAGTTTAGAGACATCATAGTCTGTAAAGTTTAAGGACATCATATACCATGAGTTTAAGGATCCCACGGTCCATAAAGTTTAAGGACGTCATAGTCCATGATTTTAAGGACCCCACAGTCCGTGGAATGTCTCGTTGTCGGGACCTGTCACCTCTCTGAAGACGTTGAAGGATTACAACGACAAATATCAGAGGATGAAGAGATGTACTCTTAAACCAATATTGGTTAGGGGATCTGTAGTTGGATTGATTTAAGGATCGTTAATCTCGTTTGAGATTAAGATCAACTTAAATGTTTGTTAAGGATACGTTAGTCTAATTTTAGACTAAGATCTACTTAACAGGATCATTTAGATCCAATAAAAGAGCATTTGGGCTCTATTGTTTAGTTTAGGGACATTGCGGTCCAAAGTTTAGATGCAAACATGGGTTTGGAAATGCACCAGATAGTTATTGGTCATTGGGACCCACCACCTCTCTGAAGACGTTGAAGAATTACAACGACATGTATCAGAGGTGTGAAGAGATGTACCCTTGAACCAAATGCCAGGGTGAGAAGCAATGGGATGAACATTACTTTGAATGCCATCTGAGATCAATTTGGAAAGACCTGAACATAATCAGGGCTCGATTAAAAACAAGGTTTTTGGCTTTGGGAGACTTAGCTAACTTGGGCTAAGGTTGGCCTATCATAGTGTTAAACACTAGCATATGTTCGATGCTCACGTGCTCCCACGTGAGGTCTTAAAGTGTTGTTTAAGCACTGAAAATTTGAAGCGCTCACGTGAGGTCATGTGAAGCGTTTTGAAGTAGTGTTAAACACTGGAGATATGAAGCGCTTACGTAGGGTCACGTGAGGTGTTTGAAGTAGTGTTAAACACTGAAGATATGAAGCGCTCACGTGGGGTCACGTGAGACGTTTGAAATAGTGTTAAACACTGAAGATATGAAGCACTCACGTGGGGTCACGTGAGACGTTCTTAAAATATAAACTGCCTTGGATTTAATCTCCCTTTTTTCTTCTGAAGAGATTTGTTCAGGGGTCACGTGGGAGCACGTGACCTGATCTCAAAAATAGGGTTTATTCCCTTTTTCTCTTTCGTAAGTGCTGAGCACTTCTCAGGGGTCACGTGGGGTCACGTGAGGTGCTCCAAAAATAGGGTTTATTCCCTTTTCTCTTTTATAAGTGCTGAGCACTTCTCAGAGATCACGTGAGGTCACGTGGCGCTCCCAAAAATAGGGTTTATTCCATTTTCTCTTTTATAAGTGATGAGCACTTCTCAGGGGTCATGTGGGGTCACATGACTAGATCTCAGTCGTTCCCCTTTTTTGATCCTCAAAGGTATTCACGTGGGGACACGTGAGCTTTTATTATGTAACATTGAACACTAACATGCATCACCAGGCTGTTCTTCTATGGTTCTGAGGAATCGCGTTCTCCTTTTGTTCTTTGTAGGGATTAAATTCTTTTTAAAGGGTTAAACCCTAGTTCCAGAGGAATTAAATTCCTATATGTTTTGTAAGAGTTAAACTCTTTTGGATTCAGTTCTTTCCCCTGGGTTTTGAATCTGCATGACAGAATCTCCCCGATGAGAATTAAATTCTCAACTTGTGGGGAGATATGCTTCTGCAGATCTTAACCAAAGGAAGAACTAAGTTCTTTTAGAAGAGTTAAACTCTTGTTCTCAGAATTAAATTCTCTTTTTGTAGGAGCTTTTGGGAGGGATTCATCTTCTTTAGAGAATTAAATTCTCTTTCTATTTTTCTTCCCCTCTCCCTCTGTCTGTGTATATGTCTCCCCTCTTTTTGAACTTGGAGTTTATCGGGATCCCTCTGTTATTTGAAAAGAGAGATCATTGGTCGTTGGGACCCACCATCTCTCCGACGACGCTGAGGGATTACAGTGCCATATATCGAAGGTGTGGAGGGATGTACCCTATAAGCCATGTCTCACTTATCAGGAGGAAGAATATGTTGAAGATTAAACTCCTAACTGCTGAACAATGCCTCTTTGCGTTCGCGCACGTGCGTCGCACGTGTTGGGCGCACGTGCGTCGGACGTGGCGGGCGCACGTGCGTCGCACGTGGCGCTTGCATATCATGGGGGGCAGCTAAGGCCATAACTTGGAGAACTAAGCTCCTATGGAGAACTGAGCTCCTTTGAGAATTAAATTCTCCCACGTGCGTTGCACATGTTTGGCCCACGTGCGTTGCACGTGGCGCGCATGTAGCAGGCGCACGTGCATTGCACGTGACGTACATGGCGCTTGCGCATATGCGCATTATGGGGGGCAGCTAAGGCCCTAACATGGAGAACTAAGCTCCTTTGATAATTAAATTCTCCCACGTGCGTTGCACATGTTTAGCTCACGTGCGTTGCACGTGACGCGCATGTGGCGGGCGCACGTGCATTGCACGTGGCGCACATGGTACTTGCGCATATGCGCATTATGAGGGGGCAGCTATAACCCTAACTTGGAGAACTAAGCTTCTTTGAGAATTGAATTCTCTACCTTTTCTAAGAGGTATCCTCTCTTATTTATATGGGAGTGGTAGAGAAGAGATCTCTCTTTTTCCCAATGTGGAACTAAAAATGCATCCCCCATGTAGTAGAGTATTACTTTAGATTACACGTGTGTAGCATATTTACTCATAACTTTTGATCCCGAATGAATTATGAAGCTCATAATATATCAAATCGAAGGATTTTTTGAGACGCTTTCTATACCAT
Organism: Agapanthus africanus; assembly: GCA_030015575.1. Lineage (NCBI taxonomy): Eukaryota > Viridiplantae > Streptophyta > Magnoliopsida > Asparagales > Amaryllidaceae > Agapanthus > Agapanthus africanus. The sequence goes on along the minus strand of JASDDO010000024.1, from coordinate 332,242,569 downwards.
CAGAATTTAGCTGTTTCTCGTTCGGGAGTTTGTCAAAATACAAGCCGGAAAATACTGGTTCGCATTTTCTTCCTTAGATTACACGTGCGTAGCATATTTGCTCATAACTTTTGATCCCGGATGAATTATGAGGACCACGATATATCAAATCGAAGGTTTTTTCGAGACGCTTTCGATACCATCAGAATTAATCTATTTATCATTCGAGAGTTTGTCAAAATACAGCTCGGAAAATACGTGTTCGCGTTTTCTTAAGATCGCTGCCATTTGATACCTTGGGCTCTTTCGCGCAAAAATTTTTGACGGGAACAAATGCCCCCCACTACTTTGCTTACGTAAGTATGTACGTGGGTGAAGTAGTGCAGAGTTATGCATGACCATAGAATTGAGGGCTTAGGAGACAAGTTTTAGGGTCCTTGTAGCCTAAGACTTTTCATCTTCATGAGCCGTAAGAGTCTCAAGAAGGTTTTTTCTCACTACAGGTCGAGAGGATCCCGCAGGTGTATTTTCTCCTTAGAGGTCGTGAGGACTCATAAGTGCGTTTTCTCTTGAGAGTCGTAAAGATCTCACAAGAGAATTTTCTCCCTTACAAGTCGAGAGGACTCATAAGTGATTGGTTCCCTCCTTGTCGATGTTCGACTTCGGAGAGTGTGGCCCGTAGATAGTCCATCTTGACTTCCTTGCAGGGCAACGATGGCTTAGGAGACAGGGTTAGGATCTGCCACCTAAGACTTTTCAACTTTATGAGTCATGAGGGTCTCATAAAGACTTTTCTCCCTACAGGTCGAAAGGATCCCGCAGGTGTATTTTCTCCTTAGGGGTCGTGAAGACTCCTAAATGTGTTTTCTCTTGAGAGTCGTAAGGATCTCACAAAAGAGTTTTCTCCCTTACAAGTCGAGGGGACTCATAAGTGATTGTTTCCCTTCTTGTCGATATTCGACTTCGGAGAGTGCGGCCCGTAGATAGTCTATCTTGACCTCCCTTCAGGGCGGTGATGGCTTAGGAGACAGGGTTAGGATCTGCCGCCTAAGACTTTTCAACTGTATGAGCCGTGAGGGTCTCATAAAGACTTTTCTCCCTATGAGTCGAGAGGATCTCGTATGTGTATTTTCTTCTTAGGAATCGTGAGGATTCCTAAGTGTGCTTTCTCTTGAGAGTCGTAAGGATCTCACAAGAGAATTCTCCCGCTTATAAGTCGAGAGGACTCGTAAGTGGTTGTTTCCCTCCTTTTCGAGATTCGACTTCGGAGAGTGTGGCCCATGAATAGTATGCAAGAGTCCATCTTGGACCAACTTGCAGGGCCCCAGTGCTTAGGAAACAGGTTTTTATCCTCATTGCCTAAGGCTTTTCCCTACGAGTCGAGACGAATCGAGAAGTTCCCGCAAGGACATTAATTTCCTTACTAGTCGAGACGAACCAAGAAGTTCTCTCAAGAATGTCCTAACGTCACAGTTAACCTCTGCTCTTTACGACAGAGGTCTGTTAGGGTCTGTGGTACTAGGGTTTTGTCCGTCATGCCGTCGCGTTGGCTGATGTAATCCTCGATAGGCAATCTTGTTGTTCGAGTAGCCTTGTGACTATCGTGTCTCTGATCCCTTCGGGGGATGGACAAGACGTCTTCAAGCAATCTTCCAGGTAGTATTACCGTCGAAAGAGCAAGCGTTAGGGATATTCCATGTCGCTTTTTACTTGAGGTTAGGCTCAATTTGGGATCCCCGATGAGTCATAACCACACCGCGCTGGTGTGGGACGATCTCCGATAGTCTTTCAGGTTTTATATGAGTTGTCGTCAAGACCCTGAAGCTAGGAATATTGCCTTCGCTTCGTTTGCTAGAATTTCGTCTGCTGTATCGAGACGAATGTCGCGGTTGTCTCTCGGTTGTTGGTGAACCGTCGAGGCTTGGAACTAGGGACTTTTCCATGGCTTCGTTGTTGGTGTCGCATCTGCATCTTGTTGGAGGAAGAATGCTGGGGTGACATCGCGTCTGCTGTATCGAGATGAACGTCGAGGTGGTCTTTAGGTTGTTGGTGAACCGTCGGGACCTAGAACTAGGGACTTTGCCATGGCTCCGTTGTTTTGTGTCGCGTCTGCATCCTGCTGAGGGAAGAACGTTGGGGTGACGTCGCGTCTGCTGTATCGAGACGAACGTCAAGGTGGTCTCTAGGTTGTTTTTGAACCGTCGAGACTTGGAACTGGGGACTTTCCCATGGCTCCGCTTTGTTTTGACCTTGGGGTCGCTTGTTGACATCGCGTCTGCATTCCGTTGTGGTGAGAAGAAACGCTGTTGTTGGTCTCCAGGCTGTAGATGTGGCCGTCGAGCCTTGGAACTAGGGACTCTGCCATGGCTCCGTTTTTTGACGTCGTATCTGCTTCTGGTTGGAACGAGAAGGGACGTCGTTGTGGGTCTCCAGGCTGTAGATGTGGCCATCGAGACTTGGAACTAGGGACTCTGCCATGGCTCCGAGATTGATTATCGCATTCGAATTCTGCTGGATTGAGGAGGAACGCTGTTGTGATCTCTAAGCTGTAGATGTTTCCGTCGAGACTTGGAACTAGGGACTCTGCCATGGCTCCGAGGTAGTCTCTAGGTTGTCTGTGAACCGTAGAGTCTTGGAACTAGGTACTTTGCCGTGGCTCCGTTTGTTGACGTCGTATATTCCTGCAAAGACACTGATTTCTCTGCGGGTCGACGCGAATCGAGATGCTCTCGTCAAGGACGCCGATTTCCCTGAATCGAGGTATTTGCCAAAGACACTGATTTCCCTGGGGGTTAGGACGAATCAAGGTATTCCTGCAAAGACACCGATTTCCTTGCGGGTAGACGCGAATCGAGATGCTCTCGTCAAGGACGCTGATTTCCCTGAATCAATGTATTTGCCAAGGACACCGATTTCCCTGGGGGTTGAGACGAATCGAGGTGTTCCTACAAAGACACTGATTTCCTTGCGGGTCGACGCAAATCGAGATGCTCTAGTCAAGGACGCTGATTTCCCTGAATCGAGATATTTGCTAAGGACACTGATTTCCTCGGAGTTGAGACGAATCAAGGTATTCCTGCAAAGACACTAATTTCCTTGCGGGTCGATGCGAATCGAGATGCTCTCGTCAAGGACGCTGATTTCCCTGAATCGAGGTATTTGCCAAGGACGCTGATTTCCTCGGAGTTGAGTCGAATCGAGAGATTCCTGCAAAGACGCCGATTTCCTTGCGGGTCTACGCGAATCGAGAAGTTCTCGTCAAGGACGATGATTTCCCTGAATCGAGATGTTTGCCAAGGACACTGATTTCCTCAGAGTTGAGACGAATCGAGAGATTCCTGCAAAGACACTGATTTCCTTGCGGGTCGACGCGAATCGAGATGCTCTCGTCAAGGACGCTGATTTCCCTGAATCGATATTTTTGCCAAGGACGTTGATTTCCTCGGAGTTGAGACGAATCGAGAGATTCCTGCAAAGACACTGATTTCCTTGCGGGTCGACGCTAATCGAGATGCTCTCGTCAAGGACATTGATTTCCCTGAATCGAGGTTTTTGCCAAGGACACTGATTTCCTCGGAGTTGAGACGAATCGAGAGATTCCTGCAAAGACACTGATTTCCATGCAGGTCGACGTGAATCAAGATGCTCTCGTCAAGGACGCTGATTTCCCTAAATCGAGGTTTTTGCCAAGGACGCTGATTTCCTCGGAGTTGAGACAAATCGAGGTATTCCTGCGAAGATACTGATTTTTCTGCGAGTTGACGCGAATCGAGATACTCTCGTCAGGGACGCTGATTTCCCTGAATCGAGGTTTTGGACAAGGACGCTAATTTTCCTGGGGTCGGTTGACTAGTTTCCGAGACGGAGCGTTGATCCGGCGGGGAGGTCATTGGTTGACTCTAGGTTTTCTGTAGACCGTAGAGTCTTGGAACTAAGACTTTGTCGTGGCTCCGCTTTGTTGACGTCGCATCCGAATCCTGCTGGAATGAGGAGGAACGCCGTTGTTGCTCTTCTGGGATGCAGATGTTGCCGTCAAGATCTGACTCTCCCTTTGACAAGGTTTGGTGGGGAAATGTGGTCCCCTTTTTGTTTATGCCTATGGATTGTATACAGGGGTTAGTATAGAATCACCTGTAGGGTAAAAGTTTCATTTCACATGTATTTTTTTGTTTTCTTTCCGCGATGCTCTATCATTTCAGCTTTTTGTATCGCGAAAGTCGCGATTGCCCAATCATTTCGGCTATCTTTCGCGGTGCCCAATCATTTCGGCTGTTTTTTTACTCGCTGCTTTTTATTGCGAGTTGCCCAATCATTTCGGCTGTTCTGTATGCATATATTTTACTTGCTGATTTCGTTGCAAGTTGCCCCATCATTTCGACTATTTCATATGCATTTTTGGCTCGCTGGCTTTTCGCCGTGATTATGGAACTTGGAATCCGGTACCAATCTTAGCATCAGCGTCGCTGCGACTGGAATATTGGCAGGAGCGAATCATCATCTGCCTTCGTCGATTCGAACAAAGGTGGCTTAGCAAACAGGGTTAAGATCCTGTCGACTAAGGCTTTTGACTTCATGAGCCGTAAGGTTCTCATAAAAGTGTTTCTCCCTACGAGTCGTGAGGATCTCGTAAGTGTCTTTTCTCCTCAGGAATCATGAGGATTCCTAAGTGTATATTCTCTTGTTAGTCGTAAGGATTTTGTAAGAGTGTTTTCTCCTTGTAAATCGAGAGGACCTACAAGTGTTTATTCATCAAATGAGGGCATTCCTCATCGTTGGTGGGACTCGGCAAGGAAATGATTATTTGTGCCCATGGATTGTATACAAAGGTCAGTATTGAACCGCTTGTAGGGAAATCTGGGGATTGTGATGGCTTAAGAACAGGTTCAGATCCCTGTCACGCCCCGCTTCCCAGTGTACGGCGAAGTGGACGCGACGAGGCCCGCTACGTATATACTCAGAAGTACATACGCTAAGCGTAACTAAGCAATATAAAGTAAATCACCAGAGACAAATGATATAGAAATAACAGCAACTTTTATTAATAACATTCTTTGTACAATGCATGAAAAGAAAATACAACTGAAATGAAAAGCGATGCCTAAACAGTGGCATAACAGAAAATGAAATAAACTGGAAAGAACAAAGTACAATATCTAAAGCTCGGGATCTTCTTGGAACTGCTCCAAATCTTCACCGGTGGGCTTGATCTCAACTTGGTCCAACTCACCTGACGACATTCAAAGAAGAAAGAAATAGAATGTCGTCAGCGAACAGGTCGCTCGGTAAGTCCCAAAGATAAGGAAGAAATAGACAGAGAGTAAGAGAGAGAGAGAGAGAGTATCATTTAATGTTGTATCGTATTGTCATATTATAGTAATATGGTGTTAACGCTGTTGTTGTAGCTTGGTACAGAAGGATGCCAGTGTATACGAGAGGGGTCTCAGTATGCTAGAGACCAGGGCAAATGGAAGTACAAGGCTCCGTTATACAACCTGGAACAACGGCAATTGGATTCATGTTAGGTGTCTTAATCTTACCACCTCGTGCCACCTTTAACACCTTCCGTACCAATCTACCCCTTAAACCCGGCGATGTCTTGTTTATATTGTTATCTTGTAAACTTGTATTAATTGCATGATTGATTGACTGACTGACCGAAACCATGATATCAGGAAACGGTTATAACCGTAGAATCATGTAAATGGAATGCTGGGAAACATGTAAAAGGAATATCCATGGTTCGGTTCAGTCAAGTTGTATAGATTATTAACTGGATTCTGGGATTCATGTATTCATATTGAGTTGGAATATAAATGAATATAGATTGACTTGAATCATATTCAAGTCAGCAATAGTCAGACTCAAACCCGAGTCAGACTAAAAGAAAGGTAATTTGAAGTTCTATAATTTGTTAGGGTCCTTATTGTAAATTATAAAACTTGAGGGGGTTTTATGTAAAAAGTACTATTGTATAGTTTTCAAAATACACCTCAAGTACTTAATATTCGTCTTTATAGTTATAATGAGTGTGAATTTTATTTGTGTTATTCTAGTGAATATATCCTAATAAAAGTATTAATTGATTTATTTGAAACTCATGGTATTTTAATGTAACTTTTAATCTTGTAATTTTAGAAAAAGATGGAAACTTCATCTTATGATAAAATAGGTGTTTAAATGATAATTACATATATATTAATACAAGAATAATTTTAAATAAATATTTTATTTTCCAAAATCACATTATTCTTAAATTTTGTATTTTAAACCTTTCGAGACCGAATGCTCCTTGCGGAGGTCTGAATCTCGCACTACTAGCCCGCGGGTGCACGATGAACCGTACTATCCCTAACGGGTTCCCCAAAAGTGGGTTGTAGCGGCACTTTGCTTAGGTTTTATAAATACTTTTCATTTAGGAAAACGGTTTTATAAATATAAGGTATTTATTTGTAAAAGAGTATAGTTTTCCGTATTTTAGTTATTAGGGTTTCCTAAGCCAACTAGCCTATTTCTAAGGTCTACACGATGAGTCATTAGAAACCTCAAATCGCCTCTTCACCGTCAATTGCGGCCAGGTAAGTGTCAGGTAAGTGGGAAGGAACCACAGTCGTGGGCCTAATTAAAAACCACTAGCCTAGATACACTTGCCTAGACACCACAAGACAGTTTAGATAAACTATCGATGTCCATGACCTATCGTGCTTTTATTTTATTTAAAATTTTATACAACTTAAAGTTTTCAAGTAAAGGTTATAAAGAATATGGTATTTTAGTGAAAAGTCCTGTAATGTCGTATTCTATGTTTTGACATTTATTAATTAGGGTTATATTTGAGTGTGTGTAGAGGTAGGTCATTACCTCGTGACTTATTTTAAGTTTTGATGAAGTATTAAACTTAAAGGTATTAAAGAGCAAGAATACGGTATTTGAAAACGTTATCATTTTATGTGTGAAATTTCATTCAAATTGATTTCTACAAGTTTAATGATCAAGATAAACATATTTAGGAGTGAGGGAATTAATTAGAACAAGAAAAATAAACTTCGTGGTATTTTTATGAAAAGAATACGGTTTTGCAAAGAAGTTATCATTTCATGTGAGAAAGTTTGTTTAAATTAGTTTATTGGTGATTAATAGTCAACATGAATATGGGTAGGTATTATGTATTAGGTGACAAGTGGAAATTTGCAGAAAAACGAATCGGAAATCGGTTTGTTCCGATTTCCGTCGGGTTCCAAAAAGTCGTATTTTTATATTAAAGAAAAGAGGGATAGAAGAGATGGGACTTACGGGTTTGGACAAGCTAAGGAGGCTAAGGAAGGTGGTGGTTGTCGATGCGTCGAAAACGTCGCGAAGGTTCTAGTCCGGTCGCCGGAATCCGTCGTCGGTTTCGGCAGCGCTTCGCTTCTCGCTCTTTGTACCGAGTTCTCGAGAATTTGGGAGAGTGGACTAAGAGTTGGGAGGTGAAATAGTAGAGGGTAAGGGTCTTTATATAGGGCTGGGCTAGGGTTAGGGTTTGGATTAAAAAAAATATTTAAAAATGTAAAAATTCATTAAAATATCATTAATTTTAGGATTAAAAGAGATTAAATGAGAAAATTATAACTGTACTAAAAAATTGAAGTATGCAGGGGTGAAGACCAAGTCAACACGGAAATTTTCCGTGTTGACGACTCGGCCGACCGGCCGAGTCCGGCCAGAGTGGCCGGCCGACTTGGCCGAGTCGGGGCCGAGTCAGGTCTCGAACGGTAGGGTTTCACATGGGGGGATTTATGGTGTACTTCATTTTATTTATACCGCATTAATTTGAGAGTTATGGTTGTTTGACCGTTTGACTTCCCAAAAAAAAATTAAAACAAAATGATATAAAAATTATGTGGGGCATGGGATTCGCACTCTGGTGGCTTGGTTCAGCAGTGCAAGGTGTTACCAGTGAGCTACAAGCTCCTTCTTGTAATTATTGTAGAAAAGTAGATACTTAAAATGATATCAGCAGTATTAAATATTCCAAGTACACTTCAATTCTAAAACAATTTTATGTACACTAAAATGAAATTATTTAAAAACAAAATAATTAAATATATATATCTTGTGCTCAGATTAAAATACTCCTTTATGGAAAAATTTAAAAAATGAAAAAAAAATTTGTACAGAAAAGGGTATATGAAAATTAGGGTTGTTACAAGTTTTGAAGAACTTTTTGCTGACGAACTTGAATTTTTAAACAATACGGATTCGTTATTGATCAATCTCCACCTATAGAGGTTGAACCGTCACCGTTCGTTCTTCCTAATCATTCATATTCATCCTCATTCTTTCTTTTCTCTAATTTCAAACCCTTTCCAGACCACCTCTTATCCCTTCCCCACTTTTTCTTGACTCGATACAACACATTCTTCCACCAACCTATACGATAAGCTGATAAAATATTTGAATGGTTGGTGTTAACCTTTGGTCTTTGTAAAGTCTTACTTTGACCAGATGACTCACCCCCTCTTAAAATGCTTCATATTGTCTAACTCATGTTTGAGGGGGGTATATTTTTGGCTCTTAAACATAACTTTTTTCCTCAAATTTGTGAGCCAAAAATAAGTTTGGGGGAGCATTTTCACTTTCATATATTCTTGCACCCATTAATAATGTCCTCCCAAGCTTACAGGTTTTTATGATCCAGCAGATAGCAACAGTGAGGACACTGTTGAAAACAAGTTTTGGGGAGGTTTGTGCTTATTTACGCATACTTTACATTATACTATATTTAAGCACAAAATTTTTTTGATAATAAAAGAATAGAAAGTGAAAAATTATATATGAAAGATAGGAATAGTTTAAGAAAACCAAGAAAATTAGAAGTTTTCTTAAACGAACTAGTAATAAGTAGTTATGAGCTGTTGTCCCAAGGGTTAGTAAGATGAAGGAAGTCACTAATCTGAGGATAAAAATAAGTCTGAAAAATAGTCCCTATTCTGGAAGCCAAACATTTGAATGTTGATACCCTACTATATGCACTTACACACGTCTTGAAACTCGGGATAGTAGAGGATACCTTGAAATGCTCTTGTCTAAAAGCCAAAGTATGAAGGAAATAAAAAAAATGAAGAAAATATAAAAATGGTGAAAAGAAAAAAATGAACACTGGTTTTGTATCGCCAAGACAGCAATAAAAAAAATATAGCGAGGGTGCTTCATCACCTAGTGCCCTAAGGCCAACTGGTCTGGGAGTCACTGCTAAGCCTTAGGTGGTGCAAGACGAGGAAAATATTATCACCTAATCAGCAAGCACATAAGTAATCGGTCGATTAGTATCTCAAGAAGTATTAACGGTCGCATGAAAATGTGTGAGCAAATCTAAATATTCATCAAGTTAAAAAGTACTGAGGTAGATGGACAAGAGTATGATAGCTTGAATTGAATTCTCCGAGTGTAGGGATGTCCATTTCACACACGTAGGGGTATATGATCATTTTTTGGACGAAAGGTAGGAATGAAGAATAAATATGATGTTTTAGAGGGATGATGTGATTTCTAACATCTTTTCATGACTATTAAGATAGGGCTCATAACAACTGAAAAGCTAGTGTAGTTGGAAACTCTAAATTTTCAAAGTATTTCTTTTATGGTTCTTATCTTTATATGTAAATTTCATCATCTATCTTTTATTATAGGATTTTGTGGGTGTAATCCGCTGAAAACCCTCAGGAGACAACACTCCTCCTATTAGGGACACGTAGAGGTTTAACGGCTTGTTGCACGTGCTCAGTGCAATCGTGTTTGCCTACGAAAGTGTGCTTAGTTTTCTCCCTTCTTTTTCTTCTTCTCTTGAATAAACTAGTTTGCTCGGGACGATCAAAGATAAGTTTGGGGGTATTTGTTCAGTTGATAAAACTGCACATTTGTTATTACATTTTTCCTACTATTTCTATATTAAAAAGGTCTTTATTATAATATATCATACATATGAGGGTTTATCTGTAAAAATACTATTTTCCATGTGTTGATATATTATAATTAGCATTTGGTGGGAAAATGTATGCAAATAATATCATTGACCAAATCTTAACTCTACTAAATATTATTTGAGTTGTTGTGCAGAAATTGCAGGTCTAAAATCAAGGAAATCAAGTTGTTAAAGTAAACCTGCCTAATTAAGAAACCAAAACTTAGAAGTCAAGTCTGACAGCAACCACGAGAAGATTTCAAAGATCCAAAGATTCCAGAGAACTCCACGTGGCAATTAAAGAAAAATCCCAGAAATTGATCAAGGGCTCTGATTAAATGGCCGCGGATCCGCGGCCATACCCCCCCTTGGGCCGCGGATCCTCGGGAGGAAAGGGGAGTTAGAGGATGCATTTTTTTGGGGAGAATCTTTATAGTTAGCTTCCATTTTTGGAAGCTAGATTTCTGGCTTTGAGACTATAAATAAAGCCCGAGAGCCTCTTGGAAAAATCATCAAGCCGACGAGATCACGAAGTCCAAGACGGCTCACGCATCCAGGCTGATCATCAACTGTTCATCTACCTCCTTGGAAGAGATCGAGAAGCAAACTAGTCTTTGTAATCATTTTCTAAGGAATCAAAGTGTAATGAATATTGTTGATTAATAAATGTAGCTTTCTTTTTCTTATTCTATTTCTTCGTAGTTTAATTATGCATTTTCTCTCCATCTCTTTTTCTCCCAACATGCGCGAGTAATTCTCCACTTGTTAGGGTTCGTAGGATTAGGGTAGGCTAATGGATGATGAACGTCTCTAAACTCTTTTTAAGTCCTATAAAGTTTATGAACTTTATCAAAAGAATCATTAACATCCTAATCGGACGCGCTAACAATTCTTTGTTAGTTCCGACCGCGATTAGAGATTAGATTAATGATTGTTTTGGTAAAGGCTAGATATGAACGGAGTTCCGTGTCGAGATAAGGGTTAAGAGTGGGATTCCTTTTTCCTCCAGAAACCCTAATCTACACGCATCACCGTCGTTCTAGTTTTAAATCTATTAAAAGATAAAAAGGGTAACTTTTAATTAATCGTCCATGACTACTAAATCCTAACGAACCCTACAAGCCCCCTTATTATATTAACTACATCCCTAAAATAATCTAGATCTATATTTTTGCATTCTTGCTTAATGTAGATCTAGAAACCATTCTTCAAAATTCTTTATCCCTCCTCTCTTTTTCAACACATCTAAAGTAAGAGTAAAAGATTCAACATTTCCGTGAAGACGACCCGTACTCACCTCGGTCTAGCTACACGTGACACCGTTCTGATTGCGGTTAACTACAAACACTACTTTCGAACCAATCAGCGAACTCCCTGTAAAGGGATCTAGGCTCTTTCTCATCGAATGAGACGTGGGATATTCTTAACCGAATAACTTTATGCAAAGCAAAAGAACACCGATATAATTTTAGTAACACAAATTTTTGCTCAAGAGCGAACTCCCCATGAAGAGATCAAAGCTCTTTCCTTATCGAATGAGATGCAGGACATTCCTAATTGAGTGCCTCTATGTAAAGCAAAAAATCGACTAAATTATCCTTTTAGAAAAAGTTTGGTTCCTTCAATGTATAGTTTTATTTTACTTTGTATTGATCCAATTAATACAATCCCACCTTTTAGATTACAATTATCTAGCATTTTTATTCTCACACAATCACAGAAAAAGTATGAAAAGAAAATACAGTGTTTTATATGCCATTCGCATTTGCCACGAAATATCGTCTTCACCATTAGGCTAGTTAACTAACAGCAGAGCGGACACAGGGCTAACGCGAATGTAAAACATATACAAACACTTATTTATATCATATATATATATATATATATATATATATATATATATATATATATATCATCGCAGGAAGATAATCACATTATAGCAAGCGCTTGCGTTTTGTTCGAGCCATAAACGAAACGCGACATTTCCGGTCGCGTGAATAGCCCGTGCACAGCCAAAAGCAATACTGCTATGAACGCGGCGAGCTACCTTCCAATCCTAGAAAACGAGGCAGCCTTCCTCATCGCTGTGAGTATACCACCCAACACTTTCTTGAATCTGGTAACGCGGGCACTTCATAGTGGATCCACTTGTACCCCCTAGAAGCGGGGCGTGTCATCCGCCAATCCTAGAACAAGATGACCCGGTCTCAACTCCTTGAGATGGCCACTTGCTGCCTTCTAGAATCCGATGCCATGAGTGCTTCACCGCGGGGCAATCCTAAACCTTTATTATTTACAACAGAAACAGTGACCGCTCCCAGGCCACGTTCCAACAAAATAATAATACAGTTAGCGGAAACGGCAGCCACAAATTGGATGCTCGTCTTGACTAAATGAATATACATTTTCTTTTGAACATGAATAGAAAATCTATATACAACACATCACACAATTCCGCACAGGGCTATTCATTTCGTGACAATCCGAACCATTCCAAGCACATCAAATGTAAACATAACATCACAAAAAGCTACTGCGAAACATCGTCTAAATGACATATAACAAATAGGCAATATTATATATCATTAAATACATAAAACAACGTTACAGTTTCGATCACAAAACTTACCGAACATCCCAAAAACCAAACGAGATCACATCTCAAATCCGGGATAAAACAAAGTATGCTAAAAATCCAAATTCCACATGTTTAAGCCCCTGTTGAAATCTGGGGGCAACAGCTCATAGCCAGGCTGCCATAAGCAGCCAGAATACAATTTTGGTCGGGCTAGCTAGAGCTAAATGCTCCTAGATTTTGTCATGTCTCTCTTCTCAGTAGACGGAAACGATAACGTGGTAAGCTTGCGGTATATTTATTCATAGAAGGTCATTTCTTAAATAAATATACTAAGCGTATTGAAATAATAATACACAATGCAAAAATAAATGAAGACTGTACAATTTTCAACAAATATCTTTATTTACATTCAAACTTGAAATATTTATAGATGCATGACTTCAACTGAAAAAGTAAATACAATAAAAGAAATGCCTAAACAGGTGGCATACATAAGCTGAAGAAAAATATATGTAGTCTAAAGCCTGAGTCGCGATATGGTCGTACTCCTCCTCTGAAGCGTCCACCTCCTTGGTATCTGACGAAAATTCCAAGAAAATAAAGGTGGGTGGAATACCCGTCAGCGAACTAGTGCTCGGCAAGTCCCAAAGATAGAGTAAAAGTGAAAGTGACAATTATAGAATAGTCATGAATAATGTATATATCGAGTAAAAGTATATGTAAAGGAACATGGTTATATGCATTATAATTATCTATATGGTCATTATGTTAATGTTAAGTTCTAAGTGCGAATGTCAACGCAACCGTAGAAGTATTCACGAGCTCAAGAGTGGGGCCTCAGGAACAAGAAAACATGGGCCCATTTCATGTGTTAGTATCGGGACTCCAAGCTATGGAGGAGTTGACCCGATTGAGATTCGAGTAAATAGAAAAAATAGGTTAATATGGGACTCCTGAAACTCCGTTGGATTTACACAAGAAACTATCCTAAACACCCCGAGTATAATATATATTATAACTGTAAGATATCCTTAGTTAATTTGATTGGTTGATTATAACATATCTTGATTGAAACCATACATTGCAAAAGTTGAAGAATGAGGTCGAGTAAGTCGAGTAGAATGCGGGTCATGTCAATTGAAATCCTGGGTCGAGTCAATTAGATTGATTTTGAGTTCACGTTCAAGTTTAGATTCGAGTTTGTATTTGAGTTATAGCCATTTTCGTATGAATGGATTTAACTTTTGAATTTCTTAAGTTCGGGGGTAATCGGACAACTGCTGCATATGGACGGTAGGATTTATATCTTTTTCCAAAACAATTGTCATTGATAATTCCGTTAATTTGCAGTGTTGGTTAATCTGAATAGGCAAGCACTCACTTTCTCCGGCTCTCTAGGGCTCAAGAGAATTGATACTGCTTAAACCTATATTAATCTAGAGTTCTTAAATTTTTATTATTGTTGTTTACATTGTATTTATATTGTTTGCAATTTTCGAGGGGGTTTTATGAAAAATATTTTAATATTGTTTAAAAATAAATCTCGAGGGTGATTTATAATATTTATATTTTTTATGAACATGTTGTAGGGTGTTTTTCGTCACCCCATTGAGATGGTAAATACGCGTCGCTTGTCAGGCGTATTACAGATTCTCTCTATCTGGGGTAGGCTGGAGTTTATTAATTGTGGGGATCCGAATCTCCGACAGCTGCGGACTAAACTGCCGTAATTACCGTTAATTACCCCTCGCTTTTGGAGCGAGAGAACCTCCGATTGACGCGTAAAACTGGTTATGCGAACTCAATGTGCAGTGTGCGTGTGTTGTGTTTTGAAAGAGACTTAGACGTATCGAGGACTTCGCAGAGTTTACGGGGGTCCCGCTATCCAGATAGCGGGCTGGGGGTCAAGGGGGTTAGCAACCCCTTTGCGGGGTGCGGGGCAGTGCCCCGTTAGAAATTTTTTCTAATAGGGGATGTGTTTTGAGTATGGAGCATTAGGGGAAAAGAGGGGTGAGGAACTCCTAAGGACGCGTACCCGGCACGTGGGCGCAGGGCGCCCGCGGGTCACATGCCCTGCGCATGGGCGCCAGGCGCCCGCGGGTCACATGCACGGCATGCGACCGCTGGAAACACCAGCAGAGAAAGGGGCTTAGCCCCTGGGCGGGCCCAAGAGGCTTTGGAGTTGAACTTCTAAACAGGAATTAGGTATAGATTTGGATTTAAACTTCCAAAAGATTTGGATTTGGAGTTAAACTTCCAAAAGATTTGGATTTGGAGTTAAACTTCTGTGTAATAAATTGGATGTGGATTTGAAGTTAACCTCCTAAAAGGTCTGGGTGTGGAGTTAAAATCCTAAAAGGATTTGGAACTTGGAGTTGAACTCCTCGAAGATCTTTGGAGTTGCTCAAAGGATACCCATTTCTTCTCCCTGGAGCCTTAGATCCTCCCAAAGTGGGAGTTTTGGAGGTGGGTCTTCTTCCTCCTCCTCTCCTTTTGCTGGATCTTGGAGAAAAAGGGGGTGGGATTAAAATTCTCTCTTTTGTGGATTTGATGGGAGATCTAAACTCCCCTTCAAAGGTTTTATGGTGAAAACTATTTCTTTTTAGAAAAACAAGAGTTAAACTCTAGATTTAATTGGAAAAGAAAAGAAAAGGGAGAACTTAGGAGAAAGGAGTTGGAGGCACAAACCTTAGAATTTTTTAAGAGAATGAAAAGTTGATGTTGATTTTTTCATCATGATTTCCTTTATAGGCTACACACTTTACATATAGCTTCTTGGGCTTTACCAAATGGCTCTTGTGCCACCTCATACCTTATGTGCTTATTTCTTTTTGAACATAAGCCATGGGATTTACAAAATTTTGGCTTTCTGCCTATATTTCATACTTTTATTTCTAAAAAATTGTATTGAACTAATTTATTGCTTCATTCTTAGCATGGAGCCGGCCCCTTCCATTCTTGGTCTTGACTTGGGCTTGGGCCCACTTCGCTTGAGCTTGGGTCCGCTTAGCCGAGGGTTGACTGATTTTGACTTGGTCAACCAAGGTGTAATTTTTTACCCCAACAAAGTGCCCCCATCAATAAATGCACACCACATATATGGGTCGTGTGCATGAAATTTATAGATCTTCTTTCGCGTGGAGGTTGACTTGATTTGGTTCTCGTTTTGACGACGTAGAGGTCGATACTGCCCTTTTCGCGATGTGGACGGTCGATGCTGCCCTTTTAGCGACGTGGATGGTCGGTGCTGCCCTTTTAGCGATGTGGACGGTCGATGCTATCCTTTTAGCAACGTGGAAAGTCGGTGCTGCATTTTTGCGACGTGGACGGTCGGTGCTGCCATTTTAGCGACGTGGACAGTCTGTGCTACCATTTTAGCGACGTGGACGGTCGGTGCTGCCATTTTTACGAATTAGACTGTCTGTGCTACCATTTTAGCAACGTGGACAGTCGTTGCTGCCATTTTTGCGATGTGGACGGTCGGTGCTGCCCTTTTTCCGACTTGGATGGTCGGTGCAGCCCTTTTTGCGACGTAGACGGTCGAGGCTTGATTTGACGTGCTCCGCTTCTTGCGGTGTTGGGATTGAAGTTGACTTGCTCCGCTTTCTGTGGTATCGGGATTTAATTTGACTTGCTCCGCTTTCTGCGGTGTCGGGATTTGATTTGTTTTAAGAGTTCCCTACCCGTCCAGCGGGACTTTGAGCTTAGAAGTGCTGCCGGGAGGGATGTTGATTTGATCTGTTTGATTTCTCCTTATTTGGCGGGATTTTTGAATTTGAGAGGAACTAGGAATTTGGATTTTTTTTAGCATCAGTATTGCTGCACTGGAATAATGCTAGGAGAAACTCATCATTTATCCTGGGAGGACTTAGGATTTGGTTTTTGGGTCGGCATCAGCACCGCTAACACTGACGTGTAGTGCCAGGAGCGACTCATCATTTACCTTTGGGAAAACTTGGGATTTGAGTTTTGGGTCGACATCGGCATCGCTAACACTGAAGCGTAGTGTCAGGAGTGACTCATCATTTGCTTTTGGGAAAACTTAGTGTTTGAGTTTAGGGTTGATATCAGCACCGCTAACACTGAAGCGTAGTGCCAGGAGCGACTCATCATTTGTCGTTTCCCGTTGTGGAGCGATGGCTTAGGAGTTTAGGGTTGATATCTCTCACCCAAGGCTTTTTAATTTTATGAGCCATAAGGGTCTCATAAAGCATTTCCACCCTGCGAGTCGAGAGGATCTCGCAGGTGTATGTTCTCCTTCGGAATCATGAGGATTCCGAAGTGTGTTGCTCCTTTGTGAGTCGTAAGGATCTCACACAGGGATTTTCTCCTCACAAGGTTATGAGGACTTTGTGAGTGTATTTCATCTCTTTTCACGAGTTTGCGCCCTTTCGGGTTTTCACAAAATCGCTGGCAGTCCTGCTGTTTTTACTCAAGGAGACTTTTCGGGTTTTCATCCATGCCCATTTTGCATTTGGACATACCATTTTATAGCTTCATCGCTGGTAGGACTTCAGATGTAGTCTCACCGGCAGGAGTTGGGAGAGATAGTGGTCATTTGCGCTCGTAAATTGTATACGGTTTTACAGGATGTATGATCCAGATCGTAGGGCCCGTGTGCTCAATTCGCCTGTAACTTGGAGCATTCACGCGTAGTATTTCTTGAGATATCGGCCATTGATAGGTGGCATGGGCCTTCCTCCTTCGGCATTCATCAGCTGGTAGGATCTTCCCTCAAACACTTTCTCGATGACGTATGGTCCTTCCCAGTTTGGCTCGAATTTTCCCTTGGCATGTCGATTAGGGATGATCGGTCTTTTAAGGAACAACACCAATTCGCCTTTCTTAAAAGCACGGAGACGGGTCATCTTGTCATAGGCCCATGACATTTTGGCTCGGTACAGCTCCAGATTTTGCTGTACTGCGAGCCTCTTTTCTTGAAGGGGTCGAGCTCTTTGAGTCGAAGGAGGACATTTTCTTCCTCCATCAACTCGTGTTGGATGGCCATTCTTAGGCTTGGAACTTCAACTTTGAGGGAGAAGATTGCCTCCACTCCGAAGAGTAATGAGTATGGAGTGGACTAAGTTGGAGTGTAGTGCATGGTACGATATGCCCACAACGCCTCGTAGAGCTTGAGATTCCAGTCTCTCTTGTTGGCTGAAGCATTTTTCCTCAGGAGCTTGCATAGAGTTTTATTGAAGGCTTCGGCTAGCCCATTGGCTTTTGGATTATAGATAGAGAAATATCTCCAGTCTATCTTGTGTTGAGTAGCGAATCTTGAGACTTTGAAGCTCTTGAAAGAAAGCCCGTTGTCAGATATGATTCTTCTCGGTGTACCGAAGAGGTATAGAATATTATGCCGGAAGAACGACAAAATATCTTTTGTCTTGACTTCTTTTAGCAGGACAGCTTCAGCCCACCTGGAGAAGTAGTCTGTTGTTGCGGCCAATATGAACAAGTGGGCTTTAGATGATGGAGGATTAATTGGACAAACTATGTCGGTGCCCCAACTTCGAAGGGCTATGACGCCACCGTAGGATGCGGCAGATTGGGATGCTTGTGAATGAAGTCACCATGAATTTGGCAGGGGTGACATTTCTTTACATGCTCTTCGAAATCCCTTATCATAGTAGGCCAGTAATATCCAAGCCGTTTGATTTGAAGCCGTATTTTGGAGCCGGACTGGTGAACTCCGCAGACGCCTGAGTGAACTACTTTCATGACTTTTTGGGCTTCGGCCGATGACAGACACCTGATCCAGAGTTGGTCATATGATCTGCGGTATAGCGTATTATTTAGAAACACGTATCGGAGATCTCTCTTGTTCAGCTGAATCCTCGCAGATTTTTCTTCGGGCAGCTTGTCGTATCGGAGGTACTCTATGAAGGGTTCTCTCCAATCAGGCTCGTCTTGAATGATCAAAGCTTCTTCGGAAGGATTGTTCTCTTGTTCTATGCTTCCTTCTTCACGCAAAGAGACTAGAGGTGGAATTTTCCAGCTTCTGACAGTTATCATAATCTTATCCATATCGGGATCAGCCAGCTCCATGGCTAAGCGAGCGAGTACGTCAGCTTTTCCATTCAACGCCCTAGGAACTCTTATCAGTTCAATGTGGGTGAACTGTTTCATGAGCTCCACCACCCGACTTCTGTACCGAGCTAACTCGGGTTTGTATATCTTATAGTCGCCGCTTACTTGGTTGACGACAATCTAGGAATCACCGTAGACCCATAGCCGAAGGATTTCCATTTCTTTGGAGAACTCCAAACCAGCTATCAGAGCTTCGTACTCAGCTTCGTTGTTTGTGCGAGGCTCGGTGAGAGCAAAAGAACATCGTAGGGTTCCCATCAATGGAGTGATGAACACTAATCCTATCCCTGCTTTTATCTGCGGGATGCTTGATTTGTTGGAGCTCCTTATTGATGAGGCCCCATCGAAGTAAAGCTCCCAGTATGGTTCGTTATCTTCGAGATGCAGCACCTATTCATCGGATAACTCGCAATTGAGTGGCGACCCTTCCGGTATGGGATGAGCAGTGAGGAAGTCGGCAAGTGCTTGCCCTTTTACTATTTTCTAAGAAGTATAGATTATATCAAACTCAAGCAGTATGACAGCTCATCTTGCCATTCTACCGGCTAGGCTTGCTTTGGTCATTATGTATTTGAGCAGGTCGACCTTGGAGATCAGCATAACCCGATGAGCGAGCAGATAGTGCCTCAGCTTCTTCACAGTGAATATCAGAGCAAGGCATTGCTTTTCGATCGGGGGATAGTTGTGTTCCGTCCCAACTAAAGTTCGACTGAGGTAGTAGAGGGAATTTCCTTTTCCCTCCTCGTTGTTCTGGGCAAAGACGCACCGAGTGACTCATCTAGCACGGCAGTATAATGAATCAACGGTTTATTTGGAATAGGAGCAGTAAGCACTGGAGTGTGCAATAAGTACTATTTGATACTTTCGAACGCTTCTTGACATTCGACATCCCAGACAAAGGGAGCTCCCTTCATCATGAGCTCTGAGAAAGGCTGACATCTCCCCGATAGGTTCTAGATGATCCTTCGTATGTAAGTGAGTTTGCCTTGAAAGGATCTTAGCTGCGTCAGATTCTTTAGAGGAGGCATCTCCATGATGGTCTTTATCTTTGATGGGTCAACTTCGATCCCTCGATGTCGGACTATGAAGCCCAAGAATTTTTCCGACGACACGCCAAAAGCGCACTTCAGAGGATTCATCTTCAGTTCGTGTTCCCTTAGTCGGGTGAAAACAGTCCTGACATCTTGGATGTGATCGGCCTTGGCTTTGGTCTTGACGACCAAATCATCAACATAACATTCTACGACCTTATGGATTAAGTCATCAAAGATTTTGGTCATTGCCCTTTGATATTTGGCGCCCGCATTCTTCAGGCCGAATGGCATCACCCTGTAGCAGTATATTTCGATCGGGGGATGAAATTCTGTATGTTTCTTATCCTCGGGCGATATCTTAATCTGATTATATCCATATGAGCCATCCATGAAGGTGAACAACTCGTAATTTGAGGTGTCTTCGACCATCATTTCCATGATCGATAGTGGGAAGTCGTCTTTAGGTCATTCTTTATTGAGGTCCCTGAAATCGACACAAATTCGGATCTGCCCATTTTTCTTCTTCACTGGGACGATACATGCGATCCGGTCCGCATATTTCTCTTCTCTGATGAAGCTAGCATCGATAAGTTTCTTAGTTTCCTCGATGACCTTTTCTTCTAGCTCCCTACTCATTCTTCGAGGAGCTTGTTTGACTGGCTTGGCATCAGGAGATATAGTCATCTTATGCATGACCACTTCAGAAGAAAAGCCAGGCATTTCTTTGTACGTCCACACAAAGCAATCAATAAACTCATGTAGCAGGGCAATTATTTGTTCTTTCATTTCCTCCGACAAGAGTGGGCTGATGTAGGTTGGCCTTGGATTATCGGGCGTTCCCAAATCAATCTCGGTTAGCTCATCGAAGGTTGCTTGTCTGCCATCTTCGAGCTCGCGAGGGGATTCTTCTGGCTCAACTAGCTCATCGTCATCATTTGACCTTTCGCTGGCTTCACCAACATGGATCATGTAGCATGCTTTGGCATTAGGTTGATTGAAACCTATGCCCCGTCTATCTGGGATTCGTCCCTCGATGAGCACTCGGACCTGAGGCGGGTGCCACAGCCTTTCATAAAACTTCGCTTCGGAGTCTGTTTAGTATAACCGACATCCGCACTTTTTAAAATATTCCCACATCTCGGGTGCATAATATCTGGGATTGAGGATGGCTCCTATGCCTCTCTCATAGGGAAGGCACGTGACAGACAAATCTTCTAGGTACACGACAGGATTTGACCCATAAAACAGGATGCACTTCTGTCCACTTTTCCTTCCGGGAACATAGAAAGTTTGCAGTTGGTTCACGCTAGAAACCGACAAAGCATCTAGCTCCTTGCACATCTGTCTCGGCATCCTTGTGATAGCTAAGGACCCTTCTGTAATCTCGAAGGTTTCTCTTAACTTCACTTTTTGCATGAGGGCCCAATCTGCAAAGCTGTTGTAGGGCGGGTCCTCTTTCTCCGACTCTTCAGTGTCGCTGCCGAAATGAGGGCGAATTTTGCTGCCGGATGGGCCTTCAGCATCAGACTCGTCCGTATAGCTACCGAAATGAGGACGAGTTTTACGGAAGGATGGACTTCCAGTGCCGGACTCATAAGTGTCACTGCCGAAACGCGGACGCTCTTGGGGGTTTTTGCTTTTGAAAGTAACAACCGGCTCAAATTTCTTTTTGAGTTTCGAGGTCGTTATGTCTTTGGTCAGCTGCGGCTCGGCACTTTAAAGGTTCAAAAAGTATCGGGAATCTTCATGTCGGACTTCATGCACACCGAACGGCTGAATGTCTCCGTTAATGCGTCTTTCTTCGCCATTTTTAGTATACTTCATGCATTGATGGAGAGCTAACAGAACAATACCATAATCGTGGAGCCACGGCCGTCCCAAGAGAATTTTATAAGACGTGTCGGCATCGATCACGTATATCTTGGCTTCGGTTTGTAGATCCCCGAACCTGATCGGCAGAGCTATGGATCCCAGAACTTGCTGGCAATTTTGATTGAAATATTGAATGACAATCCTTTCTCTCGACAGATGTCGAACATCCATTGACAAACTCTTCATAGTCCACAAGTTCATGATGTTCACTGAGGATCCCGGATCAATCAATATGTGATTAATCCGATCTCCGTCGCTGACCTGGTCACGTAAAGAGGCTGTTTATGCTCAGCCATTCCTAGTAGCAGGTCTTCATCCTTAGACGTGACCGTGGCAACATGCAGAGTGTACTGGGCTTCTTTCATATTAATTTCCGCAAAGCGAGTTTGGTACCGCTCAAGGTTTTATAGAGCGTGAATGACAACATCTCTATACTCATTAGATATGACCAAGGCATCATAGATGCTCAGCAGAGACGGAAGCTTCCGAAGATGGGCCATGACATTATATTCCATTGAGGAAGGACTCAAGTTTTCATGAGCCGGCTTTCCTCCATCTTCTTCACTAGAGACTTGTTTTTCCTTTCCATTTGAGGCGTTGCCCTGATTTGGCAGTAGGGCCATGCCGCTTCTGAGCTGGACTTGGTTGGGTTTTGTGGCGTTCTCCTCGTCCTCTTCACGAAAACATAGCTCTTCCTCATAGTCGCTACCAAGGTGGACGACGTAGCATGTCACTATAAAGATCTCGTCATTGGAGTCTTCTTCTTGCTTCTCCAGAATCTCAGCCGCTTCCACGGGGAAGAACTTCTTCAATTGAATTAGAGTTCTTTCCTTTTGTTCAAAGTTTTCGAGGGAATCGATGTACTTTTGAATGGTCGATCTCCCCGTGGACTCGTTTTTGCGTCGAGACGCACTTTTCTTCTTCTTAATCTTTTTAGATTTTGGGCCTGATTGAGCCGAATTGGCAGCTGGAATGATGGGCTTCTTCTACCCTTCCTATTTAGTTCTGGGCTCTTTCTGAAGCAATTTTAACATCTTCTTTGTCTTTTTGGACATGTGCATGCTCCATGGAGGCTGAGGTGAGTCAGTTTCATTCCTTAGGGTAACAGATTCAACTTTCTGCTCCCAGAAGGCTTCAGCCTGAGTCTGTATAAAGTTGGTGGTTGCATCTTGATTGTTCACTAACACACTCTTGGACAACTCGATCTATCCGGTCTTGTATTGCTTTTCGACCCAGTTTTTAAAAATGTAGCAATCCTCGATCGCATGGCTCACTACTCTGTGGTACGGGCAATTTAGGGGATTGTTGGTCATTTTTGCTTCGTGAGGTCTCTTCAACTCCGGCAATTGTAGACCGTTGTTCAAGACATCTTTGAATATCTTGCGGACCTTGTCCTTTCTGAAAGAGTAAACCTTGTTCTTCTTCTCCTCTAGAGAAGGCCTTTCTCCTCCTAGCACTGGTTTTCAAGCCCGGTCTGTTTTTGATCCGCTCGCCTTTTTCTTATCTTCACTGTTAAACGCATTGAAGGCGTTGGTCTTGTTGGAGCTCCCAAATTTACGGTTATCGTCTTTTCTGCTCTTCCAAGACTTGTCACCCTGAGAGTCTGGGGTAGACTCTTGCTTCGAGCGTTCCAACATTTGAACTCTCTTAGTCAGCTCTTGAAATGTCTTAAGGCCTGCTGTACATAAGAATGAGACCATCCAATTGCTGAGGTTCCCAATGAGAAGTCTGAAAGATTGGTCCTGCTCCAGCGGTGGTTCGCACTTAACCGTGAGATTACGCCATCAGGAAATAAAGTCCGTGTTGCTTTCATTCTTCCCCGGCTTGGTCCTCACAAGGTCAGCAATGGAGATCTTATCACTGACGCTCATAAACCTTTATCGAAATAGAGACTCCATTTGGGCAAAAGTGGTGACGGGCCCGTCTGGTATGCTCGCATACCATTCGAAAGTGACACCGGTCAGGCTACTGAAAAACTGACAAATGAGTGTATCATTACTCCCTGTATTTCCGCACGACGCTTTAAAGTGGGCAACATGCTGATTTGTGTTTCCCGTCCCGTCAAATCTTCCGAACTTAGGAATGACGTAGCCGCTGGGAAACTCGATCAGATCGTACTGTATGGGATAGGGCCGCCCACTACTGTCAATTTCTTTCTGAGCTTAGGCTTCATCCACCAAAATTTTAACTTTACTGGTGACCAAATCCATTATCCGATCTTGTGTTAGCGGGATGGTGCCATCTTGGGCCAGGGCATCCCTTGAAGTGGAATATGGCCGGCTTTCGCGTGGCTCATGAGCGAAAACTTGTGCTTGATTGGATGGCGTCCGGGCAATTTAAGCTATGAGTTGCATCACGTCATTCGTCAAGTTGTCGATTTTGGAGTAAAGCTTGCCATCTCTTTATCTTTGCTCCTGAGCTGTTTTCAAAGCTCTTGAAGCAGATCTTGCTCTTCGGTCCTGGGGCGGAAAGTCGGCTCTTCTTCGCTGTCTGAGCTTGATTTCACATGGACTGAGGGGTCCTTCTGCCTATCGGCCTCATTAAGAGGGTTTTCATCATCCAGCAGACACGGCTGATCTTGGGAAACGACAACCACATTCAACCCAGATTGGGCTTGGGATGTGGTGGCCTCATCTTTGCTTTTGCTGCGCAAGTTGTCGCTGGGACTCCCACCTGCCATATAGACCATATATCTAGTTGTCTTTTCATTATTGGCGGCTGATTTTGTGGACTGATGTTGTGGTTCTTCTTTTTCGGTAACGGGCAATCGACTGAAGGCGGCTGGCCTGGCCGGGTTCTTGAATGGTGCTGGCGCTTCCTTTTTGGCTTTGCCCTGTTGTTTTCGCGCAGCACAGAGCGTCTGATAGACTTTTGAAGAGACGGTGTCATTCTTTCTCTGTTTGGGCTGGGACATGTCTCTTTGTAGCATCATTCAGACAGCTGTCTTCCTGGTTCTGGCGGTCATGGCGTTTTTCTGAACCCAGTTCAGAGTTTCGAAGGAATTGCTGACTTTTACGGCCGACTCAACTGTCATCACAGGGTGACCCTGCTCTTGGAACCTCACAAGATTTCACTTGGCCGGAGTCCTGGCCCTCTTGTTGGCTCAATACCTGAGCCTCTTCTGTCTCAACCTTTCTGTTCCAAGCACTTGGCAGGCTATGGCTCTTCGGGAAGACGCCAAAGACCGATTGATAGAGAGTCCAGAAGGTACTTGGCAGGCTATGGCCTTGCCCCCAGTCGGAACAGTGGAGAGCCATTCGAATACGGACTTGCATTTGGGGTAGGATGCTTTGGCAACCACAACGTTCGGCCTCCTGCCCCTTAAGGTCGGTTTGGCCGCTTGGTTTGCCGGGACCTCCGTCAGATGAGCGCTTTCGACAGGGTAGATGATGACGGAACCAAAGTGACGGGGTGGCTCCTCCTATTGCCAGCTGAGACTTGCAGGGAGAACCACGCTGGAATTGATCTTGACCACGTAGGGAATCAGCATTGTGTCAGAAACGAGGCTTGTTTGGGGAGACATGATTGTTGAGTTCAAAATTGTGACTGAAAGCTGATAACTTGTACACACACAAAAAAAAATATGACTTCAGTACAGGAAATCGATATATATGTTGATTGAGTTCGCATGAACGTTTAACCCGAAATATGGGAAGAGAGAAAGTGTCCCACCGGGCGTGCCAGAATCTATAGGGTGTTTTTCGTCACCCTATTAAGATGGTAAATACGCGTCGCTTGTCAGGCGTATTACAGATTCCCCCTGTCTGGGGTAGGCTGGGGTTTATTGATTGTAGGGATCCGATTCTCCGACAGCCGCGGACTAAACTACCGTTAATTACCCATCGCTTTTGGAGCGAGAGAACCTCTGATTGACGGGTAAAACTGGTCATGTGAACTCAATGTGCAGTGTGCGTGTATTGTGTTTTGAAGGGGACTTAGACGTATCGGGGGACTCGCAGAGTTTACGGGGGTTCCACTACCCGGATAGCGGACTGGGGGTCAAGGGGGTCGGCAGCCCCTTGAGGGGTGCGGGGCAGTACCCCGTTAGAAATTTCTTCTAACAGGGGACATGTTTTGAGTATGGAGCGTGAAGGAAAAAGAAGAGTGAGAAGCGGCCTAAGGACGTGTGAATGGCGCGTGGGTGCTGGGCGTCCGCGGGTCACGTGTCCTGCGCGTAGGTGCTGGGAGACAGCGGGTCATGTGCACGGCATGCGACCACTGGACGCCAGCGAGTCATGTGCACGGCACACGACAGCTAAAAACACCAGCTGAGAAAGGGGCTTAGCCCCTAGGCTGGGAGTTGAACTCCCGAGGGATTTTGGAGTCGAACTCTCAAACAAGAATTAGGTATAGATTTAGAGTTAAACTCCCAAAATATTTGGATTTAAAGTTAAACTCCTATGTAATAAATTGGATGTGGATTTAAAGTTAAACTCCTGAAAGGCTTGGATTTGGAGTTAAACTCCTAAAATGTCTGGATGTGGAGTTAAACTCCTAAAAGGATTTGGATCTTGGAGATCCTTGAAGATCTTCGGAGATGCTAAAGGGGACCCATTTCTTCTCCCTGGAGCATCGAATCCTCCCAAAGTGGGATTTTTGGAGGTGGGTCTTCTTCCTCCTCCTCTCCTTTTGCTGGATCTTGGAGAAAAAAGGAGGTGGGATTAAAAATCTCCTTTTTAAGGATTTGATGGGAGATCTGAACTCCCTTTCGAGGGTTTTATGGTGAAAAACTATTTCTTTATGGAAAAAGATGAGTTAAACTCTTGATTTAATTGGAAAAGAAAAGAAAATTGAGAACTTGAGAGAAAGAAGATGGAGGCACAAATCCTAGATTTCTTTGAGAGAATGAAAAGTTGTTATTGATTTTTTTATCATGTTTACCTTTATAGGCTAAACACTTTACATATAGCCCCTTGGGCTTTGCCAAATGACACTTGTGCCACCCATGCCTTATGTGCTTATTTCTTTTTGCACATAAGCCATGGGGTTTACAAAATTTTGGCTTTCTACCCATTTTTCATACAGTTATTTCTAAAAAATTGCATTGAACTAATTTATTGCTTCATTCTTGGTATGGAGCAGACTCCTTCTATGCTTGGTCTTGACTTGGGCTTGGGCCCAATTCACTTGAGCTTGGGCCCGCTTGGCTGGGAATTGACTGACTTTGACTTGATCAACTGGGGTGTAATTTTTTACCCCAACACATGTATTTTAATTTCAATGGTATTTTGGTGATAAAACCTAGTTTTTTATGGTATTTTAATGAAAACTACTTCTTTTGTAAAGTTGCTTGTATTTTATTAAAAATTTAATCTTTCATTTAAAAATATATTTTTTTACAATTTTTTATTGAAAATACGGTTTCATAATTTTATATAATTTTCCAAAGTTTATTTTGTTTTAAAAAAAAGTCGTATTTCTTTTAAATCGTATTTCCATTTCTTTCGAGGCCGAACTCTCCGTGAGAAGCTCTGCATCATGCTCTACTATCCTTAGGACGTGCGATAATCTGCACCATCCACAAGCGGATCCCCTAAAGAGTGTTGTAGAGGCGTAATTGCAAAAGGTGTAAAAATATAGATAAAAACCTTTTTGTATAAAAAACAATGGTATTTTATTGTAAAACATATTCTTTAAATTAACCATACATCTAAAATATCGTGCTATGAAACTATAGTGTATGTGATGGGATAAGTCTTTACCCCATGAGTTTTCTAAAGGTATATATGCTAGTTATCGAATAAAGGGCTATATTAAAGTTCATGGTATTTTTCTGAAATTGTTCGATTTGTGTTTAATTCACATGAAATTTTAACCTCATAAAAAGTAAATAACGTGAACAATATTTTGAAGTGATGTTAGTGGATTCGTATAATTTATTTGACCTATTCAAATTGATAAAAGTGTTTAAAAGAGAAGATTTTAAGTTTAACTTCACTTTATCGATATGATTTTAGAATGCGATGTGAGTCGAAATGAAAAGGAAGAATAGGGACTGATCGCACGCTTTTGGCGTGTCGGATGTTCAAAGTTCTAAAGTTATAACCGCGATCAGGACGGTGTCGCTTTGCAGCTAGCCGGTTGAGCACGGATCGATCCGCAGGGAGATGGTTGTATATCCGTTCAAGTTTTAGACGAGTTAATAAAGAATGTGTATATGTTTGTTCAAGTCTATCCTAAGTGTTTGTATTTATGTTCAAGCAAGCTTGTTAAGGTTAAGGTCGGTTAGTAGAGTTAGGATTAGTCTTGTGCTTGTCTTTTGCCATTCTTAAAACGATGTTGGGATAATCGAAAGTAGCGGGGATTAGGAGAATATAGGAATGGGATTTGCGAGTTTAAGCAAGCTTTCCAACGCTAAATCCATTCCTAGTGCCCTTTGTCCGTCCGCTAAATACGCTTATTTCCAACCCTCGGCCAAACACCCACAACCATGTATCCAATTAAGTCACAACTACATGTCACGTTGTAGTGCGCTTAAAGTACTTCTCAACTTAGGTCGCGGCTACATGCCACGTGTTGCCGCGCCGAAGCGAGGGGGTTGCGGTTGTTTGGTCGGGGTTCGTTTCAAGATGTATGGCGAAGAGAAGCACAAGGGATTTCTTCGTCCCTCATACTACCTTCCTTAGACTTAACAAGAGGGAAATTATTCACACATCATAAAAGAAAAGAAAACAAAACAAGAAGGAAGAACGGAAAGAAAAGGAAAATACGGTTTTACAAATGGTGCAAGCTAACTCTTGGGTCATCACCTTAGCAAGGAACTCCGTCGAGTATCATCGCTTGAAAATACGGATAAAAGAAGAAAAGAAAAGAGAACAAGAAAAAAATAACAACAACTAATTAACAACAAGAATTAACATTACAATACAAGATAATAAAATTACAAGACAATAAATAAAAGAGACAAGATAAAAATAACCCTCATCTTCATTGACCTTCCACTCAAAAAGCTCTCACTACAATTTTCATGGAGGAAAGAATGAAGAAGAAGAAGAAGCTAAACTAAACTACACTAAAACCTAACAAAATGAGGCATGAAAAGAAGACCCTTGGCTTGGCACAAAACTGGGCTATTTATAGGCTGCGTGCTGAAACCCTAGGGCAACATTCTGGCCCCAAATGAAGTTACCAAACTAACCCCAAAATTTGGTCAGATTTGGCGGCGGATCCGCCGCGGTTTTGTGGAATTGGGGTCTCGAATTTTCTGGGTTTCCTTGTGTTGCCATCCTCTGTTGTTCTGCATGTTCCAAATTGCAAATTGCTTCCACAATTTCTTCATATCTGCAACAGTCCAAAATGGCATCAAAAATAATACTTTTGACCTTTTCTCCCTCGAGCTCCGTGCACCCATTGATTCTTATGCTGCCCCTTTCGTGTTCTGTGCTTGTCTAAGACACGAATGACCACTGTCATATGTCTTGTCTCTAGAACTGGTACGCGGCACTGGACGGATACGGATGACCGAAACCCGGCTTTATCTGTTGGCAACAGATGTTCTGTATTTTGGCATAACAGTGGAGATTTTGTATCATTTGTGTTATTTTGGACTAGAAACCTGTAGCCTGTAAATATATAGCAAACACGAATTAAAAGCCCCTACCTATAAACAAACGAGCATAAGAATGGGCGGTAGTAAATGCAATATTCTGGTCTGAACAAATACCCCCAAACTTAACTTTTGCTCGTCCCGAGCAAAACCAATTATTCATAAAAAAAGTCCTAACCTCACTTTCGCAGGGAACGCGGTTGCACTGAGCTCGTGCAACAAGCCGTTAAACCTCTAGGCGTCCCTAGTAGGAGGAGTGTTGTCTCCTGAGGGTTTTCAGCGGATTACACCCATAAAATCCCGTCAAGCTAGTGTCATAAGTTAACATTGATTCTACTCTTATAGTTTAGTATCTAGATTAGAAACTCTATCATCCTAAGTTAGAAATATCCAACCCTTATTTTTCACGCCTCCTATCTATTTAACTTTAGATCCTATACGTTCCAAAAAAGTTTAGAAAGATGTTGGTTTTCCTGAGTTTTCCTTCTAACAGTGTGGTCTTAAATCAGGGATTTTTATCAACTTACAGAAAACATAAGTCTTATCTTTTATTTCTATCTTTTATCCAAACATCGATTGTATACCCCTACGTGTGTGTATATTTGCACCCCTACACTCAAGAATTCAATTCAAGCTATAATACCCTTGCCCTAATACCTAATACTACTTCTTTTCAATAAGGATGGACGGATTTGCTCACATACCTTTCATGCGACTATTAATGCTTCTTGAGGCACTAACGACCGATTACTGAATGTGTGAACTTAAAGCGTAAATAGCAGTTTCCAGGTCTTGACTTTATTCTATTTTTATTTTTATTTTTTATTTTTATTTTTCAAGACCGGATATATTTTTCAATAATGCTCTTTTGATGTTTAGCTTTAAATACCATTTTTTTCTTTCATACTAGGTTTTCAGGCAAGAGTATTTCTAGGTATCCTCTACTATCCCAAGTTTCAAGGTGCGTGTAAGTGCAATTTGTAGGGTGTATACTTTCTAAATTTGAACTCAAGAAAAGAAACTATTTTTCATACTTATCTTTCAGTAAAGCTTCAATACTTTCCCCTCATCTTAATTTAACTCAAGAACTGAACTCGAGATTACCTACTTCTATTAAAAAACTGTAAGGACGTATAATCACCATGTTTAAACAGAATGAAGGTTATTTTTAGGATATTCAATTCCTAAGCCTAGAATTTAGTTATTTCTAACATATCAACTAAACTTTCAGAATAAAAATCTAAGTTACCCTATTAGCTAACTTGACGACAAAGTTTTTATATTTTTGGAAAAAAATTCGATTTTTATGGGTTTTTAATAAGGTATGCAAAATATACAAATGAATGCGAAGGAAGAAAGCTTACCGAGTACACCCCCAAACTTAAACTTGACAGTGCCCTCACTGTCAGGCTACACCAAGAGGGTCAAAATTGCCGGCGCTCTCCTAAAGAAAATTTTATACAAAATAAAATAAAGGAAAATATATACACAAAAAGGTTCCCCCCAAACTTAAGTGAAGCAGTGTTTCCACTGTTAAGCGTTGAAATTCAGGATTATGGGGGGGAAAGAACAGTATCAAGCTATACAAGACCTTACACAGGCCAAAAGTGAGCACCAACCATTCAAAGATCTTATCGTTATAAATCGGCGGTTGGTGAAAGAATGGAATGTAGAGAAAAGAAATAAGAAACACGCAAGACCGTGTGGGGATAGAAGCGGCGTCCGGTCTCGGTGAAGGAGAAGAATGGCGGAAGGGAGAAAGAAGTGAAACACGCAAGACCATGTTCCAAATTGCAAATTGCTTCCACAATTTCTTCATATCTGCAACAGTCCAAAATAGCATCAAAAATAATACTTTTGACCTTTTCTCCCTCGAGCTCCGCGCACCCATTGATTCTTGTGCTGCCCCTCTCGTGCTCTGTGCTTGTCCGAGACACGAATGACCACTGTCATATGTCTTGTCTCTGGAACTGGTACGCGGCACTGGACGGATACGGATGACCGGAACCCGGCTTTATCTGTTGACAACATATGTTCTGTATTTTGGCATAACAGTGGAGATTTTGTATGATTTATGTTATTTTGGACTAGGAACCTGTAGCCTGTAAATATGTGGCAAACACGGATTAAAAGCACCTACCTATAAACAAACGAGCATAAGAATGGGCGGTAGTAAATGCAATATTCTGGTCTGAACAGGGACTTACAAGTTGTGTAGCGTTGAGAATAGAGTAAGGAAAAGAGAGAGTGTCTTCGTGGCGTCGTGGTATCGTCGGGAGTGGCTCCGGTCTTCAACGGAATGAAGTCGATCGCTAACTTCACTTGACCAGCCTTAACTCTTCTTGAACTTAGAGAATTTTGAGAGAATTTTTTATAGAGAATTTTAGAATGGGAAGAGCTAGGGGATGGATTGTATTTATATTGTAGAAGTGAGAGTGTGTGAGTAAAATAATTTGAATTAAAAAGAATTAAAATAGGATTAAGAGGGAAATGAAGGGTCTTTGGTTTAATTCAGAGAAATCAAACATTATAGTGAAGTAGAGGGGAGTTGAAGAGGTGCACGGGCAAAGAATAGAGGTGATTGGGGCTAGATGAACCGTCGGTGGCAGCCAGATAGGCGATTTGGGTGGTCGGATTTTCTCCATCTACCTCGAGATTCGTGCCACGTGCTATATTCTGTATTAACTCCTCATTTATCCCATTTGATTTTTCTGAAACATTTCGATTCTCCGTGTATTGCACGTGCAACTCTTGGGCTTCTGAAAAGTTAAAAAGAAAAATATTAAAAATAATTGGGACTGATGCGATTCGAACACGCAGGCTATGGCATAACAGTAGAGGATATTAACCAGTGTGCTACAAGTTGTTTCTTTTTTTATTAAATAAAATTAACTTATAACTCCTAGTCAGGCTGAAATACCATTTGTCGATATGATTTTAGAATGCGATGTGAGTCGAAATGAAAGGGAAGAATAGAGACTTACGGGTTGTATAACGTTGAGAATAGATTATGGAAAAGAGAGAGTGTCTTCGTAGCATCGTGGTTTCGTCGGGAGTGGCTCCGGTCTTCAACGGAATGAAATCGATCGCTAACTCAACTTAACCAGCCTTAACTCTTCTTGAACTTAGAGAATTTTTTATAGAGATTTTTAGACTCGGGAGAGCTAGGGGATGGGGTGTATTTATAATGTAGAAGTGAGAGTGTGTGAGTAAAAGAATTTGAATTAAAAAGAATTAAAATAGGATTAATGAGGGAAATGAAAGGTCCCTGTTTTAATTCAGATAAATCAAACATTACAGAGGAGTGGAAGAGAGTTGAAGAGGTTCACGGGCAAAGAATGGAGGTGATCGGGGCTAGTTGAACCGTCGGTGGCATCCAGATAGGCGATTTGGGTGGTCGGATTTGCTCCATCTGCCTCGAGATTTGTGCCACGTGCTATATTCTGTGTTAATTCCTCATTTATTCCGTTTGATTTTTCTAAAACTTTCGATTCTCCGTGTATTGCACGTGCAACTCTTAGGCTTCCGAAAAGTTAAAAAGAAAAATATTAAAAATGATTGGGCTGATGGAATTTGAATACGCAGGCTATGGTACAACAGTAGAGAGTATTAACCAGTGAGCTATAAGTTGTTTCTTGATTTTATTAAACTAAATTAACCTATAACTCCTAGTTGGGCTGAAATACTCTTTGTCGATATGATTTTAGAATGCGATGTGAGTCAAAACTAAAAGGAAGAATAAGGTCTTATGGGTTGTGTAGCGTTGAGAATAGAGTAAGGAAAAGAAAGAGTGTCTTCGTGGCGTCATGGTACTTCGGGAGTGGTTCCGGTCTTCAACGGAATGAAGTTGATCGCTAACTCCACTTGACCAGCATTAACTTCTTTTAAACTTAGAGAATTTTAAGAGAATTTTTTATAGAGATTTTTAGAATGGGGGGAGCTAGGAGATGGGGTGTATTTATAGTGTAGAAGTGAGAGTGTGTGAGTAAAAAAATTTGAATTAAAAAGAATTAAAATAGAATTAATGAGGGAAATGAAGGGTCTCTGATTTAATTCAGAGAAATCAAACATTATAGAGGAGTAGAAGGGAGTTGAAGAGGTGCACGGGCAAAGAATGGAGGTGATCGGGGCTAGTTGAACCTTCGGTGGCGTCCAGATAGGCGATTTGGGCGGTCGGATTTGCTCCATTTGCCTCGAGATTCGTGTCACGTGATATATTCTGTGTTAACTCCTCATTTATCCTGTTTGATTTTTCTGAAACTTTTCGATTCTCTGTGTATTGCACGTGCAACTCTTGGGCTTCCGAAAAATTAAAAAAAATATTAAAAATAATTAGGACTGATGGAATTCGAACATGCAAGCTATGGCACAACAGTAGAGAGTATTAAGCAGTGAGCTACAAGTTGTTTCTTATTTTTATTAAACAAAATTAACTTATAACTCCTAATCAGACTAAAATACCCTTTCTATATATTAAACAAGTTAATTTTGTACAGAAATTTCAGAGTCGTTACAGATTTCAACCCTCAACTTTTAAAAGCATAAACATCACTCTGCAACTGTTTAAAAAAAATTTAGAGCACTTTTGAAAAATCGAACAGAGGCTTAAAAACTGGAATTGGAAATCGGCAAGTTCTGTAATCCGACACTGTAACTTCATACAAATGCAAGCTAAGGTCTATAACCGGATCTGAAACCACTGTAAGGATGTGTGTGCTCACTAGACGGGTTTTGTGATGTTGCGGAAGCAATAATTTAAAAAATCCTATAGAGCAAACCATCCTAAACAAAAATAAAACCAATAGACTCAAAGCATGCAAATAAAAAAAATGCTAGAATGAGGAGATACAACTTTTATAGCGTATTGGCCACCTCTCCTTAGACTCCGGCAAAGCTCCGAGTGTTCCGGATCACGCTTGATCGCCAACCGACTTTGCTGAAGATGGTCCACACGAGGGATTCCAATGCTAACTCCATCTTCATATGAAACTCTTTCAAGTGAAGAAACTCTCATTCACTCTTACTAAGAAATGAATTGAAAGAGATGTAAAATATGGTGTGTACTCTTTTGCTCTCTACATTTCTTCCCTTTTCATTTTTTCACTCCTTCTTAGATGAAAGAGAAAGTGTAAAATGTTATGGTTGGAGAATAATCCTCCACTAGCCATATCACCTACATTTTCTTTAATCCTTCCACATAGAATGAGATATGAGAGTGGATGCCACCTTGCATACACCTCATCCTTAACCATGCAAAATTAAGAGAGAAAAATTTAAAAAAATAAAATAATGTATAAAACTATTATGTAAGAAAGGAAATTATTGTAATCGAAAGTAGACGATAATGAGAATTGAAGGAGGACCTATACAGATAAAATAGTCTTACTTGATATGATAGTATGCTATCTAGTTTTTCTTTATCATTGATATGTATACGTTTTACTAGTTATTACGTGTTGCTAATACATAATGATAAAGCCCGTAGGATTTTTTCTTGACTACCAGAGTTATGGTAGCAATCATACTTGTGAGAGCTTGGTAGTCCATAAGAACATTCGTTAATGTTCCTAGTCGTGGGAGTATCGAGACCGGGCATCGATATTCACGAGTAAACTAGTGTATACGTTTCTAGACCCCGAAGAGGGGCGGTGGAAGATCTCATAACCATTGGTGTGTTGCTGTCACAACCCGAAATATTAGCTCGTGACCAGCACTTAAATCACGCAACGTCTAAAGGCGTAACGTAAGTCAAGTAAGCTGAAATCCCAGAAATCTAAACCCTTTTAGGAAAATAAAGGAGGTGAAGTTTTGAAATCAAGGTATAATGAAATCAAGTTTTCTTAATGCATAGAAAAAAAGAACATGAAAATGCAAGTGAAATTTACTAGTTTGAAAACATGTTTCGTCTTTTAAAAATTTGGGCAGCGCCTCCTTTGTATATTTTGATCCAAAACCACAAATACATAACAAGAATAATGGCATCCCCAAGCGGGAGCTAGCTCTTCGCCAACCGGCGGATCACAACCACGTAAAGCATAAATATAAGTATACGACGCCCAACGGCGAAATTCACCACAAAAGATAAAGAAATAAGCAAGACATCAAAACCACAAGTAGCGGAATACCCCTCGCTCTAAGTCTCGCAACCACAAGTCTCACTAAGTCTCAATACTTATACAATTACTATATTTGATTGATGGAGTTGACTAGATACAATATAAAATATAATACAAGAGTGGGTACGATACAAATGTCCCATCTACCAAAGCAAAACACCTGAATACAACTGTGTGCCACAGATGCCGCTACTGATCCATACGGTCAACCTGCAAGAACTGTGGCACAACGGGGGTGAGTTGCCAACTCGTGCGTAGAAAAACATCTACAAGTAGAAATCGAATAAACAACGACTCCTAGGTCAACTATATCATAAAGGTAATACTATGATATCTAGGGTGACCGTATCTATATATGTGCCAAACAATACTCAAAGTCTATAAGTATGCGGATATCATCCAACCATGTAATCAATGTATGTATGCATGTGGATCTCGTCCAACCATATAATCAATGTATGTATGCATGTGGACCTCGTCCAACCATATAATCAATGTCTGTGAATATCATAAAAGCATATGCATGAAAGTATGAGGATATAAATCAACGGGTGTCCCTCGCGACACCTCAAAAATCATGGAACCTGAGTGTCCAACATCGACACTCGAAAACATCATGAAACCCGTGTCCAGCATCGACACGTAAATCCCCATATATCTCAGGCGCCGCATCCTCAGATCGGCCCTCAGGCGCCGCACACCCTGGTCGGCCCTCATATCCATCTCGCTACTCCGGTCGGTATCCTACGGATAACCGCCGAGTCCAAAAACTATCACCGGTAGGTAGTGCTCCTCTGCCAAGCTCACCGTCTAACAATACGAGTCTTCTTGCCCTGGGGTACCTCACCGGGTCCACCATGTACCCGCAGACGATGCCTACCGCTCCTTGAATCGGGTTTCACATGCCACTCTCAAAACCGAGAAAACACATGGTGGACGCACTGAAATATCATATCAAGAGAAACCGGGTTTCTAAAACAATACATACTCTCTTTTGAAATAACCACGGTTCTCAAATCTTGAAATCTCATGAAAACAACATATCTCAATGCATATAATCATAAAGCATACTGTATGCGACATATGATAAAAATGTAAGCATATCCGAATATCATGCAACATGGAACGGTGATATAACATATTAAGGGAAAACCGCTCTTTTAAATGGATCCAGTTTTTAAAATATAACATGTGGTTCCTAAATCTCCAAAATCGAATGCAATACCGTATAAAGGTGCATATGTGTATATACGCAAGTATGGACGTACAAATGTGTATGTCCGCAAGTATGGACGTACAAATGTGTATGTCCGCAAGTATGGGTGTACAATATGTATGTACGTAAGTATGGTGTACAATATGCATATCATGATGCAGCAACCCTACTGTGTAGTGACATGGCAATTATCGATGATGAAGTGTGTGAGCCGGCGAATCCGTGTACGTGTAACATACGCATCATCGATAATGGTGTAAATGTACTAGAACGGGTATAAGTAATGCAATGCGAATAACATGAATGCATCATAAGGTAAATCGTCAGCTAAAAGCTATAAGGTACACATATCTAATATGATCGAGTTGGTGAATCTATCAATCGGCATCCAGCCTCACAATATCGCGTACGGTATAATCCATCGTACGATAACCTCTAGTCAAGGGTAAGGATCAATCATCAAGTCAAACTCATCACGCACGGAAAATCATCGTACGGCGGCATTAAGCTATCAGGGATCCTATCAACCTATAAGACGAGGAGGGTGCGGACCTAACGTCACGTACAGCTAACACTCACGATTCACAACACATATAAATATCTCTATATACCTATGTCCCATGTCACATCCATAACAATCTCGTATCAGGGGACCGACAAGGTATCAAACATCTCAATCGACTCTCATCCGTATACCAATATATCACCAAGTCATCATATCACATGTCAAATCGTATTTTCTTTTCATCGCATTTATATCTCCCATAAGGTCAATTCCACATAAACATTCTATCTTACTATAAGCATACGTATCTAATCTAACGTACACACCCGAACCATACAATCAGTTTTTTAAAAGGTGCAAATCGTAGTTTTGAAAGTAGGGTTTACGGTGTTTTTAAAGAAAAGATATCATTTGAAAATCAGTAACGTCCCTCAAGGTATCTGTTTAAAAGATGCAATCGATTCTTCAGTTTAGAAATAAGTATGGTTCGGATGACGTATCTACGTCGGCTATCTAGTCCTATAATACCCTAAACGGCAATATCGTCAAACGTCATCCTCAAATTTAGTTATCACATAATAGTCGTATCAAACACTTCTAACTATCCTTAGTTTCTAATATGATTTCTATAGCTATCTTATAATTCTAACCCTAGTTTGCTACTCTAGGTTTTCTTAACCATATGCTACAAATCGGTTTCCACCAAAACTTTGCGGGGGTGCTACACGCCATCCACCCGACTTCCCCCGTAGATATAGATCTACTCACCATGGTCTTCGCTTGCCGATGTCGGTGACGCCATGCTCCGTCGTCTCGGAATCCACGTGAAGGTACCTACAATAACAACACATATCTCAACGCTATTAAAATCAAGTTCTAAAATCCAATACGGCACGCGAATTGCTCATAGGTTAGAAATATAGCTTACGCATACAAAATCAACCAAACAACCCTTGTTGTTGATGTACAAACATCCAACAACCAAATACGAATCCAAATATCAAAAATTAGCATCTCAAAATACGGAAAACATATCCAAAATCACACCAAAATGCTCCCAGATTTTGACTCGGGTCAAACTAAGAAAAGTTGCATATACAAAGGGTCTTAACTATATAGCAGATATCACTCGACAAAACCCCACAGCCATTCCCCCTAATCTGGCCGCAATTTGCGGCCAGAATGCTTATTTTTGCAGCCACGGTACAAAGGTTGGGGCTCAGGTCTTCAGGGTACACTCCAGGTTGCCTGCACGACTCCCAGTATTCGCTAAATAATTTTTAGTGCCTCCGGGTTACTCCAGATTCCCATATACCCTCAAAATTCAACACAAAACCGACATGGACAAAATCCTAAATCCGTATTTTGGTTTCTATGCTAAATTCCAGGTCTTAAACAGCCACTCAATCATCACCAATCCATAATTTCACTCAAACCCTCACTAGGATTTCTAAGTATCACCAATCCATCACTAAACGAACTCTAAACTTAAACAAAAGCTAGGAAAACTTGAAACTAAACTAATGGAAGAAATTATACCTCATGGATGTCACTTAAGCAAACCCTAGAAGTCCCAAAGTTGCCAAAATCCCACTTTGCTTGGTCCAATGTGTAGAGGAAGAGATGTGGATAAATTTTTGTGAAGGGGGTATAAGGTTTTGACAAGGTTTTTGAGATGATAATTGGGGTTGAAGTGGAGGGAGGTGAGCTTAAGGAAGATAAAGAAGGAGGTGAAAATGGTGGGGGAAATGAGAATGGAGGTGCCCCCCCCCTCTCTCTCTCAATTATTCTCACTTCTCTCTCTCTCTCTCTCTGCAAGCATGCATACCCTCATCATGATGTCCCCCCTCTCTCTCCTCAAGTCATCATGACACCTTTTTCTTTCTTTTTTTCTTTTTCTCACCACAATAAAACCTTAACACATAACACAAATGAAATGAAACAACATGTAACATGTCATGGTGCACTAACCATGAAAAACTGTAGAAACACGGATTTGGCTTAATCGCGATTATCAGTACACTAATCGAGTTTTTATCCAAATTGCATATAATAAATTTTAAAACTGCCAAATCCTTTAAATATATTATTAAATGAATAAATCATTTTAATTTCCATTTATTTCACAATTATCGGTATATATTTATACCCTTTTTCGAAAACCCCAATTTCGCAAATCGGGCAGTTTTCGGGAAATATATTATTTTAATATTAAATTCTAAAAATAATATTTTATATTTTCCGAAATGTTACAGTTGCACCTAAGATTGTATACATGTTCTCACTGGTGGTGCGTACACCGAACAGACTCACCGAGAACTTCTAGATGGTACTATACTTGTCGTTAGATAGCAGTTCTCTATTGACATGAGAACAGGTAGCATGTTGACCTGAGATTGTCATTTGTCTTGTATGAGTTTCCACTGTACTTAGATTACCACCCTACCATGGCTCTACTGAGTCGTGCAAACATGTTTTAGTTGGGCACAGTCCCAAGCCACATCTAGGCAGTGAGTGATCGTTAGGGATTCGTCTTTCTCGGTATAGAGAGTCGATGTCGCGCTGTATTCAGTTGGCCATCACCATAAGTCTCTGGCCAGGACGGATGAGATTTCTTGATTGGAGGTCAGTAGTTTCTCTGTTTGATAATGGGCTTGACACTGACACGACATATCGGGTTATTAAGGGTTTGACGTTTTCCACCCCCTAAACCCGGTATTCGATACTCTTAGATGAAGAGATCGGACTGTACGGAGATTGTCACTTATAAGCTCAGTAGGGGTACGGACGAGTTTGCTTGTCGACCTTCCTTTCATTGAATACCTGGGTAGCCGTTACGTATAGCTAGTGTCGTTGACGTGCTTGTAGTTAAACTCGCTGTCTGCGTATTGTCGAGTCTTTAGATTCCGACACAAAGGGTTTCTCGGTTCAGGCGAAAAGATGCAGTATGTGCGTAATTTGATACGCACTCAGGTTCGATTAAATATGTGTATTCAGTGCACGTACTTTAATCAGACGTTTTGATAATACTGGCAGGTTTGAAAGATAGCCAGATCATTGTCAGCTAGTATTATATTTCTCATTATCTCTCTTTTTGGGTATTCGTATTTTGATACGAATACGGTATTTATACGAGTATTTGTATAAATACGAGTATTTTTATCTTTATACAAATATGGGTATTCGTATTTTGATACGAATACGGATACATGTATTTTGAAACATACTTGGTTTATGTATGTATGTGTGTATATGTATGTATATGTATATATATGTATGTATGTATATGTATATGTATGTGTGTGTGTGTACACACTCTCTTTCCACTCAATTTGAGAAACTTAGTGAAGAGTGTGGATGTGTGACTCATTGGGGTGAATCACCGATCCACCCACTCTCCACTATTAATAATAAGAAGAAAGAAAAAGAAAAGGATGAGAATTTATTATTCATTCATGCTTTTTCTTCCTCTTCTTCTTGTTATGTTATAGTTTCTAATTTTGAATGGAAAATTTGTAAAGAGAGAAAACCATGAGATTCCTCACTATATCACTCTCACAATCAATTTTTAGTATATTTTGATTGTGAGTTACTTCACTTGATTCATTAAAGTGAAGCTAGACCTTGATTCGTGTTCTCTCAGGTGGATCATTTTTAACGAGGAAGATCGGCGTCCAAGCTCATTCCCGACGACTTCAGAGCCTTGTGAGAGTCCTTGGAGCGGCGTAGGGGTCATCTGCAATTGCGTGGACATGCTATAAAGGTAGCTAGCCCCCTAACCATGCTTGTTTTGTAATCTAGTTTAGTATTTGGAATCGATTCTAAGGTATAGGTCGCTAGTGCTTGCTATAAAAAATTTGTTTTCGCTTCTGCATTCACTGCGAGTCTTGCGGTGTGAGCACTAAGGTTCTTACAGTAGTATCATAACCATGCCAAACACTTTAACTAGTTGTAGACGATGCAAACGTTTCGAAACCAAAATTTTAACTGTATTCGTTTTCTAAAACCAAGGCTATGTTCTGAAAATTTCATGATCTCTGGAAAAAAATTTGACACTTGCAGAGAGCTCCTCATTTGATAATAAAACTTGGCACGAAACTCGAAAACCTAACTCTAATTTTGGACCACTTTTTTATTCATTTTTACCGCAATTTACCTATCAAAATTTGAATTAGGTCCCAGGATTTTTGTGGTGGCTTAGATATTGAAAAACTTGATTTTTGGTAAACTTCTTTTTACCCCAGATTTCAGTATATGTTATCTTTGTATTTGGGCAAGTTCAGGAAACATTTTTGGTCAAAACTAACTCATTGTTTATGATCCGTATCTTTGTTTGTGTGTTGTTAAACGTCGTCTAATTGCTATATGTTCGATTAGACGGGGTTACACACTGGTTACTTGTTATGTTAGTTTGTATATATATCTTGTGATGGTTTAGACTGATTATCGTAACGGATAGCTCCTCGTGCGATTTGTCTGTACAAGTTTGTGATGAATGTATATTCCTTTATTCGGGGCGAGTGGCCGGATTGTGGCCATCATTGTCGCTTGATGTATATTCTTTTTAGGACACATCCAGATTGTAGGCGTAGTCACCGTTGTATATATATATATTATTTCTTATACTAGGATACCCCACGACTGAGTGCTCGGGTAGCTGGATTCAAGAATGTAGCGGGTGACCATCTCGTGGAGTCAAGACTGGGCCAACTCATTCTCGGATTGGCGGATTACTCGCCGCACTTATAGGGGGTGTAGCTCTGACCCACGGAGGAGTGCTCATGTTATCGGATTCTAGAAAGTGAGGGGTATCCCGTTTCTAGGATTGGTGGGTAGCTTGCCACACTCATAGGGGTCTTGGTTCGAGATTGTACGGGCTATCCATACGACCGGGAAACATTGGTTTTCGTTTGCGGCTCAAACGAAATACGAGGCTCCTTGCT
Source organism: Agapanthus africanus (assembly GCA_030015575.1). NCBI lineage: Eukaryota > Viridiplantae > Streptophyta > Magnoliopsida > Asparagales > Amaryllidaceae > Agapanthus > Agapanthus africanus. The sequence continues at coordinate 332,200,753 of JASDDO010000024.1, read as the reverse complement.
TATCCGCTATTCCATCTTGTTTTTGATTATCGCATGCCTGTGATATTTATTACTTGCCTGTGACACACACACACACACTATTAGATGCTTCTGTATGTTTTGCATCTGTGCTAGCCCTGTCCCCGCCCTGCCGTAAGTTAATTAACCTTACGGTGAAGACCCGGGACTCCGCGGTGAATGCAGATGGCATATAAAAGCATGCTATTTTGGTTGTTTCTATGTGTCTTAGAAACATAGATTGATGGGATCGCATTATATGTTTAATGTAAGGAAAATAAACCTAAATGATGTTTTCGGAACCAATTTTTAAAACTACTCGGTTTTCTTCAAAACCAATTTTTCTTGCTTTTGTAAAATCTTGATCTCTTATTCTAAAATTCTTTATCATTTTCTTTGAGATCAAAAGAGGCTTTAACTTGAATTTATCTTAAATCCTAATTCTCTTGATTTAAAATTGTGTTGATCTAAATACGAGATTAGAAATCTTTTTGTTTTTTACTTTGGTTAATATAAAAGTGTGAGTTGTAAAGATTTGATATGAGCCTAAGAAAAGATTACCCAGTAGAGGTGGTCCATCAAACTGTAAAGGTTTGATATGAGCCTGAAAAGATTACCCGGTGGAGGTGGTCCATCATTTGTAAACCCGATGGAGGTTGTCCATCAAGTTATAAAGTCTTCTCCTCCTTAAGAGCTGTAAAGTTCCTAGGGAGATCTAGGCGAAGACTAGATACTGCGGTATAGAACTTCATTACCAATTGCCGGTGTTTCTACTGAGTTTGTTCTTTCTTAAACTCTTAATATATCTATTGTTTGCGTGTTTGTTATTATTCAACATTATATTTCCGGTACATTTATTGAATTGAACAATAAAATTATAATTATTAGCCATTGTCCTATTCATCACCCTTTAGGACACTTTTTCAATTACCAATTCCAGCTTCCAAAGTGATGTATGTGATAGAATGTCTATCTTGGGTTAAAAGTTTACCTTCTTTTGAGAAGCAGTATACTGGAAAGGTTCCAAGCAGGATACTGAGGTAGACATGTCGTATGTGTTGGATATAGTGCTTTCAAGGCAATTATTGTTATTGTAGGCAGGACCTATACAGGTAGAACGGTCTTACTTGAGATGATAGTATATTATCTAGTTTGTCTTTATCATTGATGTGTATATTTCCTTATAAAAAAGGGAAGAAAAGAATTCCCACAGTTTGGTCTCACGTGTTAAACACCTGAGCGCTTATATGCAAAGCATATAAGCGCTGAAAATAAATAATTAAATACCAAACTGGCTTCACGTGTTAAACACGTGAGCGCTTATATGTAAAACATATAAACGCTGAAAATAAATAACCAAAAGGGAAAACTAGCCCCACCTGTTAAACACGTGAGCATTCATATGCAAAGCATATGAGCGCTAAATTTAAACAGGTTAAAATCCACACCGGGATCACGTGTTAAACACGTGAGAACACCTTTCTAAAGTATTAGCTTCGGATAGAATTGAATTCTATATAGAATTAAATTCTATTTTAGGAGAATATCTCCCCTAATTTTTCTAAAAGAGAAAGATGCTCTCTATTAAACAGAAAACCGTTGGATCAAAAATCCAATGGTGAGTAAAAAATTATCAAATGATAGAATTAAATTCTATTAGGGAAAAATATCTCCTTTGTCTTTCTAAATGAGAAAGATATTCTCTGTTAAATAGAGAGCTGTTGGATTAAATATCCAATAATAGAATTAAATTCTGGAGTGAGAGAATATTCTTTCTAAACAAAGAAAGAAGTGTTATGTTAAACAGAGAGCCCTTGGATTAAAAATCCAACGGTGATTAAAAATCACGGTTTAACAGAATTAAATTCTATATATGGGAGAATATTTCCCCAATCTTGTTAAAAACAAGAAAATATATTCTATTAAACAGAAATTTAGTAGATCAAAAGATCCAACGGTGGATAAAATCCCCGAATAATTTTTGAGACCAATTAAAATCAATTGGTTGACAATTTTCTTATCCTACATAAAAGATCCGAGACTTCAAGTCTCAAAAAAGAAAAAAAAATGAGAGAGGAGACCCCCTGTTAGCTTCTGTAAAAAAATACAGAAAACTCTCCAAAAAGGTTCCATAAAAAATTAGAGAATCTAATTCTCAATAAAGAAGGAAGATCGTCCTCCTCCTCAAAAGCTTAGGTAAAGAAAAAGTAGAGATAAAAATATATCTCGTTTGCTTATTACAAGTAAAAAATCAAGGGATTCTCATCGGGAAGATTCTGTTCTTCATGCTTAAAATCAAGAGGAAAAACTAGATAAAAAAGAAGAGAAAAGAAATATGTCTCAGGAATTTAATTCCTCTAAAAATAGAGTTTAGCCCTGCATAAAAAATTTAGTTCTTATAGAAAGAACATAAAAACTTAGTTCTCCAAGAAAACTGATCCCAGATCTTCAAAAATTGAGATCTTGGTGATCATAAATGGCCAAAATGCTATTAACAGAGATTAAATCTCTAAAACATAAATTTACCGCCTCACGTGCTTCCCACGTAAGTGCCCAAAAAGATAAACCCAGTGCCTCATGTGAAACACACGTGAGCGCTCAAAATTCAACGCTTCACATGAAATACACATGAGCGCCCATAAATGAGAGCTCGGTGCCTCACGTGAAGCACACGTGAGCGCCCATAAATGAGAGCTTAGTGCCTCACGTGAAACACACATGAGCGCTGTATAAAAGTACTTCGCACTATATATAGTCAAAATGGCTAAGTGCTTAGCACCGATTGGGCAACGCCTATGTCTGAGCACCTCACATGATACACACGTGAGTGCAGAACAGCAAATAAGTGCTTAGCACTTCTGAATAAGGGAAAAGGCCTAAGACCGAGCCCAAATTGGCTAAGTTTATGATGTTTTCTTGCAGCTGAGCCTAAATGCTCTGTTGTTGGATCTTAATAAAATTTAATGATCTTTAAAATATATCTAAGTTGATCTTAGTCCCAAATAAGTCCAATGTATTCTTAGTTAAATAAACTAAGCCCATATGCTCATTTATTTAAGTTGATCTAAATCTAAAAATAGATTAACGGTTCTTAAATAAAGATTAAATATCCTTTGAACTGATGGAACATACAACCTAAGTTCAAATCATGAAAATATATATACGGATTTGGACTAATCCACGTCCTACGGGCGACGACGTAAACTAGTCTCCATATACAATCCACGAGCAACCAAAAGAAACAAAACACAATACGACACGATGTGACCTACCGGAGCAAGAAATAGTTATTATCGTAATGCGATAACGTAATCAATTGCAGGTGCCTACGCCTGCAGGGAAGAGTGTCCCCATAATAAAAAACCCTTCACAGACGAGGGGAGATTTGATAAAGTCTGTTATATCGGTCTCATTTATCCAAACCTCCGATATACGGTGCTATAAATAAACTTGGTATCTTCAGAGAGGTGGATGGATATGTCCAAATAGCATCTGCATCCAAATTCCGATTAGACGTCTCAATGTCTCAGTCCTGTTTTCAGCAGTAAATAGATTCTAGCACGCTCGGCGGGACCTTCTCCTCTTTCCACTCCATACTTCATGTGTCGTATTTCACGAACAAAATCATGGTTCTCTATATTCACGGTTGTCCTTGAATTCGAGGTACTAAAACTTGGTGCTTCACTTCTGTGCAGAATCAATAGCTCTTAACTACACTGCCTGCAACAATAACTCCCTCTCCGCCCCAGCCGGAGGAGTGACGTACGGGCCTAACGCGGCTTCCATTTTCTCAATTCTAGTGTGGCAAGTCACACAGGCCACTACCGAACTGTTTTTCGGGACCATGCTCCCACCTGTGAGCTTTGGCACCTCAAAGCTACAAGAAGAAGATCCTAGAAAGTCGGTCTTTGATTAGCTAGCAACCGTGATGGCTCTTATTAGCAAGCCGTCAAACTCTAACGTCTCAGTCTTCAACAGGCTGAACAAGAACTCGAAAGGGCCCGCAGAGAAGCCCATGATGCTTGAAGGAGCTCCCTACTCCTGCTGCAGGTGAAGCCGATAAAGTGCTTCACCTCCCATATGGTCGGTCTTCGAAAGATTGGTCGTCTCCGCTCCAGCTCCACCAAGAATGTCAATCTTCTAAAGTCTGACAGTAAGCGAAGCACCCCAGCAACGCTAGGGGCATGATGAAGGCACCTCTAATACGGATGCAGTTTCTACTGCAAGGCATGCTCGACGTCGCCACTGGCGCCGAGTGAGAGAAGATGGGGGCAACTCCCCCTCTGGGCTCACCACACCTGCTCCTATGATGGATATCAACGATGATGTTCTAACTGAGAATAACTTTGACCTGCTTAGAAGGGTACACAAGAATTTCCCGACGACGGTACTGAAGAAATCACCTCCGCCGGCAGAGGCCCCAGCACAGAAGCAGTCGGAGCAGCCTTATCAACGGCTCTCCTCGAAAATCCATAGAGTCTGGCGAAAAGTCCAAGGCTCTGTGCTTGACAAAAATTACTCTCGTCGACCCAAGAAATCTAAAGGCCAACAAGAGAAGAACTGTTCATCCGCCATATAACTGGGGACTTCTCCTAAACAAATGCCTGTCACAGTGGCTCCTTCAGCTCCAACCTTTAATAAAATAACGAGGCTGGAGAAAACTCTACCGCCAGCAGCAAAATCCAATGGAGAAAGATCTAAACGCCCTAAGTCTGGGGGCATAATCGTGTATACGATCTACATGGCTAGCGGCAAAGAAGAAAGTCGTGCTTCAGTGAGTCACCGACCGCATACTCATTCGCTGACAAAGGCTCAGGAGCAATAGCAAAAGCTCCAAGAAATACTGACAAAATGGCAGCGCTCACAGGACCAAAAGAAAGTCCGAACAAAGAAGCCGAACTGTGCTAGGAGCAAGAATTCGATACAAAGTTTTTACGATGAGTGTTGGAGAAAAAAGATAAAGAAGTTGCGGAGTAAGCTGCTAGCATAAAGTAGATGGCTCTGCTATTCTAAGATAAGGTGGGAATGATAATCCAACCAGAATCACCGGCTGAGAATCTTCCGGTGGTTATTGAAGATGACAGAGGAGAAACATCATATCCTCCACAGGACTTATCAGCGGCCAAGGAGGAAACAATCTCCAAGGCGGCCCTGGATGGCTACATTGCTCAGCAAATCATAGCTCACTAGGCCAATGAAGCTGCTAACCAATTCGTCAAAACCGTTATCCGGCTTGGTATGACCAAATCAAGTACCCCCGGGATATATGATCCTGAAGTTCCATGTTTACAAAGGAACGGGTAATCCCCACCAGCACGCCGCGTAATTTAGAGCTCCATGCGACAATACTGGATGAGTTGACAAACTGTTGCTTTACCAATTCATCGGAAGGTTGGCAGAGACAGCTTTTGAATTGTACTCGGAGCTCCCAAATGACTCCGTGAAAACCTTCTCTGAAATGGAATTTCTGTTCACGCAACGGTTCGCCGGCACGAGTGAACGCACTCTGATCATGGCACTGATTAATGCCAGGGTAAAGCCAGGATAAACGTGCATCCAATAAGTGATCCAGTGTCGGAACCTGTGGTCTAAGTCCGAACAGCGCATTGAAGAGTCTCCAGCCATAGGCATGTTCATCGGGACCCTCGATCTTCAGTCAGCTGTGTCCCGGTTCATGACATTCTTTAAAGCCACAACCTTTGCTGATATACAAGCTGGCCCAAATGGATCATATGGGCCATGATCTTTCCTCCTCAAATAAGGACCCTCGAAATAATAAGGGAACAGGAAAAGCGGCCTTCGTTACCAATACACAACAACAAACGAGCGGTCCAAAACCAGCTGCTCGCCAAAAGAACCCTCATACGCACCTGTCCTTAGAAAAAAGGCTGGGATGTGCATACTCATTTCCTCACGATAAAATGAGGAGATTGTTTGAGTTGGCGATGCAAAATAATATCATCACATTGCCATACCCACGGCGACCCTCACAACCCGGCGATATCAACAACCCTAACTACTACTCATACCACGGGATAGTGAGCCACCCAATTAAAGATTGCTATATCTTCAAAAATTGGGTCAAGGACCAGTACCAGCAGGGGAAATTCGTGTTGTCTGATAACTGGAGTGTAAAACTGTCCTAAAAGCACGCTCCCAAAAAGGTAGATGCGCCGGGGGCATCATGCTCACTTGTGGAAGAAGCTCTATGGGAAGTAGTCTTTTCAGCGAAAACTAAAGGAATACTGAAGGATCTACAGGCTTGCCAGCCGATCAAGTGGAAGAGCTAGATTGAACCTGAAATTATTGAAGGGATGTTGAAACCACGTCCCACACCGAAAGTTGTTGTCAAGGGGAATGCCCCTAAGTTAAGCCATCAAAGTCTTCTACGAAAAAGAAGAAGATTAAGAAACCTATGCAGCCTACCGAGTATGATGGCAAGCACACAGAACTTTAAAAATACATAGACGCGCTGGAAGAATATAACCAGAAGGCGCAAGCACCGATCATGCTCGAAGAATTCCTTAAGCATATTCATGAAGATGGAGACAATGACGATGATGAGGGAAATGACTCATCAGAAGGAACAGAAGAACGTGTAGCAAGATGCCACATGCTCTCCCATTCATCGTTATATGATGAAGAAGCTTCGCCGGCGTCAAAAAACGACGTGGAAGAACTTGGGGCAGAATCGGCACTAAAATCCCCGAAGCTACCAGTAGAAAACTCGATTGAGAGGCTTCTAAACGAAGCCTTTCAAAAGAGAAAAGATGATCCAGAACGCGAAATGGCCATATACGAAAAGGCCAAGTGGCAGTGTCTAAACAAAGAACCAGCAAAGAGGACAGGTCATGAAGTTCTCCGGACAAATCAAAGCACTCCTGCAACAAATAAGAGCAAGACTAAAGCTAAGAAGCGGTTCGCCAAAGCCCTAACTATGTGGATGAAACTGCTACCGCTCCTAATGTACACTCCCGAAGTCCTATGCTTCGACAGAGGTGAATCACTTCCAAAATCCTGCATCTATCCCTGAAGGGTTGCCCACCTTATTGAGGAGTGCAATGCCTTCACAAAGTGGTGGTAAGGATATGTTGCCCATCGAAAACACTTCAAGATGGATAAGAGCGAAGCTCACGCTCGTGAGGCGGACGGGACGAACATGCATAAAGATACAACTGGCGACTGTCATATGGTTGGTACCAGTTGGGTATAGTCCTGAAGAACATGGAGGCAATGAGCGGTCGAGGGGATTCGTCTCTCCCGGTATAAAGAGTCGATGTCGCGCTGTGCAAGATATGACTATAACCAGAAGTCTTTGGCCAGGACGGTTGAAATAAACTGATAAGTGTTATCACTTGTATCTCGGATGGTTATGAGTTTGATGTCTACATCTATTGGATTGTTAAGGATCTGACATTTTTCACCCCCCAGACCCGATATGTGATACTATTTGACGAAGAAACCAGACTGTACGGTGATTGTCACTGATAGACTATGTTGGGTTCGGATGAGTTTGCTTGATCAATACCTGGATAGTCGTTACATGCAACTAGTACCGCTGGCGTGCTTGTGGGTTAATCCGTGAGAGAATTGATTTGAAAGTGTTTCAGATTCAATCGAATATAATCCTGCTTAACTCATTTCCAGCATATTATCAGGTCTTTAGAGTTCCACAACAAAAATGTCTGACCAGGCGAAATGATGATGTAGCGTGTGTATGGGGATACGTGCGGAAGTTCGATTAAACACGTGTATATGATATACGTATATTAATCGAACGTATGATAATACTAGTTAGTTTATTTAAAAGCCGGAATATTAAGTCAAGTGTTGACTTAATATCCATATATGTGATATGGTAGATAGTATTGTGTATATGATACTCTCTCTCTCTCTAGTATATGATACTAATGTATTATTATGTATATGATACATGATATGTATATGTATTAGATACATATACTTTCTCTCTTTTTTAATATATGTATTTGATATATATATATATATATATATATATATAGAGAGAGAGAGAGAGAGAGAGATCTCGGATGTATTTGATACATACATGTATTTATATATGATACAAATATATTTGTCATTAGATAACAAAAATGATGCATGTGAAGAGTGAGGGCCGCTTTCTCTCTCTCCTTGACAACAAAGAACAGAGAGTATGAAAATGAGAAAATTATCATTCTCTTCATAATTTTTGAAGAGGAGAGAAGAAATGAGGAGCTTATTCACCTTCTTCTTCATCTCCATATTTTTCATGAGAGGAAAAGAAAAGAAAAGAGAGAACGAGAGGGTTCAGCATTATCTTCGCCTATCCTTACATAATAGCAATATGTGAGAGCTAGTTGCTTCACATAGAAGTGTTCTAAAGTGAAGTGGGAGCTTGGGTGGGTTGCTTTCACCGTGGAGCTTCGACGAGGCGGTCGACGATCAAGCTCGATCCCTACACCAATGGAATCTGGCATGGGTCTTCTACTAGAGAGTGGACACGTTACAAAGGCTGTAGCCCCTCTAAACCTGTAGTTTAGCTCTCTTGTTTTTTGCAATTACTTGTGTGTGGATGATTTTAGGTATTGTGGTCGGTGCTATGTTTAGAATTTTTTCGTTCTATATTTCCGCCGTGGTCCGTAAGTGTTGCGATCCTAACACCGTACATCTACAGATCCTACACGGCAGGATGCACGTGAGGACAGATCACGGAAGGACGAGGGGACGTAGATAGTTATGTTGCCGGGACTTGATTTTGGATGGCTCGTTTTTACAAATATACTTGTCCCAGCCTTTTTCTATAGCACTGCCTGGTGATGTACCTAGGATCTTTGACTTGGCCTCTTTTTTGTTTTGTATGGGGTTTGTTCCCTACTTTTGGTTTCTACGGATTTTGTAAGCCTAATTTTGGCTGTAGGGGTTTGTTCCCATTATGGTTGTACTCTTATTTTTTCTTTTCTTGTTGTTTCGTTAAAACTCGTTTAATGAAACACGGTATCTTTCTGGCTTTCATTTTAGATAAAAAGAATCATTATCCATCGCATGACTAAAAGAATTACTTTATGCCTTTTTTATTACCACAAAAATGACAATTTTATGAGGAAATATTCAATGAATTGAAAATGTATTGTTAGCCATTTATAGGGGATTTAATTTACTCTTGAATTCATTTTTATTTCGGTTATAAACAATAATTTTATAGATAAATCTTGTGTATAAGTTTGACGGTAGTTTTATCATTTTTCTTATTTCTAACACACATTTATAACTGATAGTGTTCAATTTGTAGTTAAATTTTTATGGAAAAGTTTTCTTGTAATACAAATGGATTGATTTTCTTTAATCTTATCTCTTCCAAACATCCGACTTTTGTAAGGAAGTTGCCCAATGAAATCTTGCCCAATTTTAAGAAAATTGCGCAGTGGGTTAGGTTTAATATTTGGTGGGACGGAATCCTACAATTAATATCAGGATCAAACTAAATGATATCTTTTTAATTGTTGGTGAAACCAGAGATCATCGGCCAATATGCATCTTCAACGTCAGATAATACGGACGACTCTTATTTAAGAATTGGTGTTTCCAATTGCATGTTTGGCAAATAGAAAATGATAAGAAAATAGTAAGAAAGAAGTTTTGATAAGATAGTAGAAAATCTTATTTGTTTGGCTCCTCTAAGAAATTAAGAAAGTGAATAAGCTGTAGCTTAAGTGGCATCGAGATTAAAGACATAGTATATTGTTTTATCAATCTAATTAATATTATGCTTTAAAAACAACAAAATAATACTTAAAACTTTCTTTCTTTCCACTTTATCTCCACTTCCTACCATTTAGCTTAGAAAGTGAAATCCAGAAAGTGTCAAATGTTTTATTTCTTTTTTTGTTGTTGGTTGTTTTGTCTTGTACCGGGATTATGTACTCTGTATTTAAGAAATTATCTCCGTTAATGAAACGCGGAGACTTTCTAGCTTCCGTTTTTACTCAAAAAGAGAGTGCCCTATATGGGAAAAGAAAGGGCCACTCACTTTCCATCTTTCCAAACAAAGAAAGCGACGCTTTTCTCTGCATTCTTATTTTCTTACTTCTCTTTACATACACAAAACAAACATGCCCAATTGAAGAAGATCTGAATCTGAAAACATGTATCACGATTTATGGAAATAAAGTAGACAAGAAGACATTAAATTTGGGACCAGAGTCCTCTTGGTATGACTTCATGAAAGAAACCCTTCCTTGGTTAAGATCTAACGCTCACCTAAAAGATAGATCTATGAATGAGAACTGATAGAATTTAATTCATTTATTACAAAGAACAATAGTGAAAAAACTTACATATTTTAGCCATGGTGTGATAATGCTAAATATTGGGCAACTCGATAGTCTTATATAAGGAAATCGGTTCGGGTTGGATGATTTTCCATCAATTTTATAATATATCCAAAACCTTCAACCCTAATAAAACCAAAAAATTGTTCAAACCCGACAAGTTTACTATAATATAGATATCAAAACCCTCATATACAGGTTCAGATGGGTTTCATAGACGTGTGGAGTTTTATTGGGTTTTCAGGTTTTGCTCATCGAACAAACGCAAGGTGTAACATGCTTATAAAAAACGCAATGAAAGGACGCATAAAACATTATCGAAGAAATACGAAAAAAGTATAGAAGTTACTATATTCCGCATCTCACAGCATTTCATAATTTTTTTGCACCCTTTAATAATAATAAGACAAGATTCATGTTTATAAATAATGAAACTTGTAGGTTTTTGCATTGGATGAATAGCCATCACCAAAAGCATATTCGGAGTAAGGACGGGTTAAGTACAGGGTTGGACAGACATGCATCTTCACTATTATAACTAGAAGTTCTTAGATGATGTTATTAATCAACTAAATAAAAAATTAGAAAAAAATGACCAAATTCCAATAACCCAAGTTGAGAATTGGTGATGTCCACCTCATCACCACAAAAACAAGACAATGAAAAGTCAACAATACTCTTTTATAACACATTCTCTCTCATGCTTCAAAACCAGATATGTTTTACAAATTTATACATTAGCCCTTATATCTTTGTTATTTTGTATAACTCATAAATTTCTTAATTCTAATATTACCGCTAACCAGGTTCATTTTTTTAAATTTAGAAAAACTATAGAAATTTTCGTGTAATATTTAGGGTTTTTTATTAAAAAATTTACACACGTCTTTAACGCGATGTATGTAAATCGTTCAAAACATACACACGTGCATCACACGTACAAAATACTAATTGCGTTATATCCAAACCCAGCTAGACGGAAAGTTAAAACCACCAAAACAGGTTTGTGAGGCTTACATGAGCTTAAAACACCAAAAACCGGGTTAAGTAGGCTCAAGTTCCAGTCAAACCCAATCCGACTTACGACCCTAATTAAATATATACAATTCATTATTAATTTTATTTAATTTATTATTTTATTGTAACACAAATCTTGAATCTACATCAAATTAATTATTTCCAGAGACAAGTTTATCTTTTATTTCCGTAATGTTGAACAAACTCCATGTCTGCTGTTGACTTCAGAATCTTCCAGACATTATATCCATATAAAAAAATTCCTATACAAGATTATGTAACCCTTGAGGTCAAACTAATTTAGCATAATATTCAACAGTTTTGACAATAAATTCCTAGGGAAGATTTTTCCGGCTTTAATGGCCGCCCAAATCTAAAGTTAATATTTTCAGATTGCTACCATGACTTTAATTTTCTAATCAATCCATATGAATGCCAGATCATTTTGCAACAAGGTAAGGAAAATTGCCGAATTTATGCAACTTGCAAAATTATTACAGACATGCTGGAGTTCAGAGAAAAAGTTGGGCAAGGAGGACCGAACTTTAGATACCAGAAGATTATTTCACTGATGCACACGTAAAGAAAGAACAAAGGTGAACTAATTTTGCAACCCTAATTTTAATAAGTTTTAGCTAAACATTAGGTGGCGGCCAGATCTTTCCGAAAAGCTCCTCCACGCGCTTTGTTTGTGTGTCGTACCCTTCAAGTCCGGCACTTAGAAGCTCTTCGGCACAAGGTCCCATTGCCGACGCAAAGCTCCTTTGGTCCCACTTCACAAGCTGTGGTATCGGACCCATCAAGATTCAAATTCCATTAGGCATGCAATTTTTAGGCAAATTGATTTTAAAAATTAAACTACTATTCAAAAGCCCAAATTTCGGCTCAACAAAGGGCGTTCAATACACTATGTTTTACTTTGATTCTTACCTAAATCTATTGATTTCATTTATTCTTATAAAAATTACATCAACCTGGGGTCCTATCTCCAGTTCTCTGTGATATGGAATCATCAAATTATCGAGGTATCTATCTATGCATTTAGTTTCAGATACCTTTGGGAGACAATTACCTTATTTTTCTCTTCCTCTTTCAAATATGTGACCAATATGCTTTTCTCAACTCAGAAGCAAGAAACATATTAAAGATATACAAGATTCAGGGTTCAGGGGTTGAGATGCAACCAAGAAGATATGCAAACCAACTTCGATGAGTCTTCTCTAAATTTATCATTAGAGACAACACTTAAGATATTACGGAAAGGCTAAAAACAATAAGACGTCGAAAAATGTGGGACCGTTGGTTTAGCCAAAATGGACAGTGCAATGAGATACCCAGCTTGGCAGCATGTGATACTGCTGGCAAACCAAAATGGCTAATGCAATGGGATATTACGTGATACATGTAGCATTTTAGGACTCGAGTGATCAATTACAGGTTTGGCAAAGTGTGGGAGTGGAAAAACATTAGATATTTCATATCAAAGTTTCCATCGAATATTCCCAACATGATTCAAGTTATGGCTATGGTTGAGATAGTTTGGCATGTGTTTGATTGCTTTTTCCAAGACAACTATATTTACTAATCTCATAAGAGAATAAAAAACAAGTTGCAACCTTTTCAGGGGCAGTATATGCAACCAAATATATTTTGTGCAAGTATCTTTTTCGAAAAAAAATGATGAATGCAACTTATACCAAAGTATTGTTTAAGAGGAGTCATGTGGAATTCAATGTGGTTGTCATTCCTCTCATGGCATTCATATAGAACCTTACAACAACAACAAGAAGCTTTTATCCCAAAATTTTGGCGTCAGCTGTATGACTGCGTTTCTTCCATTCAAATAGATTCTTGTTCCACAAATTCTAAATTGCAAACCCATGGGATTACAATACTAGAGGTGGAAAATAAATACAATAGTGATGGTTAAATCATATTGCAAATTTATATAACATTTCTACAAAGAAAAAATTGATAGACTTGCAAATTGTTGGATTGAGTGTAAAACATTTTGAGCTCTCCATTTCGCTCACCTTATGTAAACTGCTGCTGGTTTAGATAAAAGCCTTCATTTTTATAACAAATTATATCGATTCAAGGTAAGTAGGGGCAAGAGAGTTGGCATTTGTCTAATGTCTAAAGTTTACCCAATTTTTTCCAGTTGAGTAATTCATTTTACAGCCACCTCTCCCATGCTAACTTAACTAATCACATTTTAAAAAGTAATAAAATCCTGTAAAATATCTGAACATACGGAACATTCTTACAGAAGTGGATATTACAGATTACCTCTTCATCACTGAAGCTGTGCCCCATGGCAGAGCTCGGGGATAGCCTCCTGACATATGAGTACTTCTCATCTGGGTTGGTAACAGAATCTTTTAGAGACTGCAATATCTTCAGTGGCGCAATAATATAATCAACCCTATGAAAAGAGAGTGCTTGTTACAAAATACTAAAATTTGAAAACAAAATTGGTAAATCCGGCTTCATAAATTAATGAGCAATCTTTACCCAAGAAGACTAAATAGATCCTGCTTATTGCGAACAGCTGCTGCCATAAGCTTTGATTTGTGCCCATATTTGTGGATGTAATTGTATGCTTTAGTCATCTGTGGTTTTGTACAAAATAAGCGTTAATATTTTTTCACCCATAACTTTGGCATAGATAAACTTTAGGAAATAACTGGGTGGTTCACTGGTTCTGTGAATGAGAATTTCACAATCTTCCAACTACAGAACAGCATACAAATACATGTATCACCAGAAGCAACCTTGGTATCAATCATTCACAGGTGAGATTCTATGTTTTCTTATGAGAATTTTCCATATCAGGTCCCATTTATTTCATCTTTATATAAGGGTGTTGCCTGGATGATTATGTATCCAGGAATAGATAATGAAGAAAATGTTCTGATATAGTATTAGAGCCTAGATTTTTTATCTTCATTGACCATTTTCTCGATATAAATGGTCTCGCTACTCGAGAGAGGCTACACAATCCTCCTTGGCACAGGCGAAAGAGACTAGAGGAGTAACCTCGCATTGCGAAATCAAAGACTGCTGTTTTCAGCACCATCACTTTGTCGCTTGCAGACTATATTGTTCGAGTATTTCTCATTCAAACTCTGTCATCCATTGTGGGTTTGAAGGGTTGAGGTTTTGTTATACAATAGGGATAATGGATTCTATATCTTTTCAATACAAAACTTGTCATCCATTTTGTATCTATATAATTGATCAAATTTTTCCTAGCGCATTGAATCAACAAAATTACTAACTTATATAGTTGTTTAGTTAGTCTCCGGATCAATGAGAGTTATGTGGCAGAGTGAACAACACAGATAAGAAAATTCCGCAGAAACTGCAGCCCTTTACAACCAATAGTCTCTATAACTATTTGCTCTAAGGTTGTTGATCTACAAAATATTCAAAAGTCTAATCGAAAGTCATTTTGTTCCCATTTTTCGTATTACAAAACTGTATAGAACATCAGTTTCCATGAATTTTTTGACATAATTCATAGAAAAATCACAACTTATCTGCATATATTCTTCTAGTCTCAAGATCTTGCTGATTACCTCTATCTATTGACAATATTGTATGATTTGTATCATTTGATGACGAAATTTTTCTCCTGGGCTTTGAATTTTAGTTTAGCCTTGAGCCTAAATGTCTAAGGCCCAATGCTCAAATTCAGGTGTATATAAGTCTGGCCCACACATGGCTTATGCCAAGTTGCCAACATTAGATGCCTATTTCTCCCCCAGACTCCATCCACCCACCATGCATGCACCGAGACGCACAAATCCACAGGTACGCACACAAGTCCACAGGTGAAGCATTATGCATGCACAAGTCCAGCTCAAGTGATGGAAGATTGATCCCCTCAATAAAGCAAAAGGGTTAGAGTTGGCATTTGAAAATTGACCTAGCAATTTCTGGAGCGGATGGAATTCATGACTGGAACTTTCTATTTATCCCTCCCACCCTCACAGTAGCGCACTTATTGGTTTACCTTGAAGAACCCTAAGCCCATACTAAACCGCCATTAAACCCATTCAAAGGGGTTGTTTAGTTTGCAACATATGTGATGCAATTAATCAACAGGCCTCGTGTGAATGTTCTTGAATTTTGTACTTGGATTTCCAAATCCAAACAAACATTTGTGTTCAGTTGAATCCACAAAAAAGAAGCAATGCAACATTGGTTGCAAATTTGCTTAGGTGGCCAACGGTAAGCTTATGTGACACCCGTAATAATTGTCATGATCCCATTTGTTCCAAACAATCTTTGAAAATCTGCTTGAAGTAGCAATATCTGTTGCAACCAAAAGAGCTGGTAAACAGACGTTGCTAGAATTTCTTGCAAAATTGCAAAGCAAACATGGGAAATGGAGTTCTGTTTGCAACAAAAGTTCCACTTTACTCCATATTCAAGCGACTAAACAGCTCCTAAAATGGAGTATGTCCACACCCCACCCCACCCCCAAAAAAACCCATACCCACACACACTCTTCCATGAACTTTTATAGCACACAATTATATCCCCTTGTTTCCTTCACTAGACTCTTAACTGGTTCGAGGTTATTAGGAGTCTGCATGACCTGACTGCTTAGTCACAAAAGCAGTCTTATGGAAAGGCCATCTATTGATCACACAGAAAGTTTGGTTTTTGCTATTTTTAGGATAAAGCATCTCTCCCTGATTAGAAAATTAACACATTCAGTTAAGTACTATATAAATTTTAAAAAAGCAAGGACACCAACATACCATAAACGCTCAACGTGAAAATCTGAAAGTGAAAGTAACAACAAGAAGGACTATCTGAGTTTGACAACACCAACATTGTGGAATAGGTAGAAAGTGAATGAGATGAAGATTTCTTGAGGCATAAACAATCCATTCTATCACAAGCCTAACATGTATTTTGTGCTTATATGTCCAAGTTCATTTAGTCAGAGCCACCAGATTAGCAAAATACAAGCAATGTAGAAGTTAAAATGATAAGATAAATTTATAGTATATAGAACTTGTACCAATGCTAGTCCTGGATCTTCTCCTCTTCTGATTGCAGCTTCTATTTCAGGATCTCCAGAATGATTGCGAGCCCAATCCTAATGTATATTTTTTATCATGAAATTTCTATATGGAGATAAATTAAGCTTTTAGTGAGTAGTAAAAATTACCCTAATACGACCAACAAATATTTGGATAACTGATGCTCCAGCTTGAGCTGCAGCTGCTGCTTGACAGAAGCTGCATGATCAGAAACCGCAGCATATGAGTTTCCAGAACATAAGAAATGAGGTTAACTACTAAAAAGAGGTATAAATAAATAAATAAATTTGTAAATAATTTGCTCGTGATGAAATAATAGCTCCTCGTGGCCTCACAATAATAAATAAGTACTATTCCTAAAGTTTGATTCATAGCTCTAGTTCAGCAAACTAGGGGGAAAACCTTCAAACTGGACTAAATGAAATCTTACATCCACAACAATGATTAATAAGAAGATGACACGTTATAAGTGTGGAATATAATTGTAAATCCAAATCATTAGCAGTATTCTGTCGGTCATAGACACTTTAAAACTATACTTGAGACTTTAGTAGGATGGTCATTGGCAGGATTGAACAGAATAACCATGGTGCACTTTATCTTTTCTTGGTTTTCAAGCACAAGGTGGAACTCAGCTTGTCTTTATACAAACATCTCAAAGAAAACCCTATCAAGTTTCATGAATAATTAGAAAGCTAAGGTATAACATGTCTTCCAAAGCTTAAATCAAGCTTGGGTTAATATTAACTGGAAGAAAGACATCCAAACCAGGTTTCGATATGCCCAGCTAGATTTGGCTTGTTATTAGAACCATTTCATACAGAGCACATAATAGTAAAAATGTGATTAATTTACTAGACTTAGCAACAGCATGTCAAGTGTTTCAACATATAATATTAGATGCTTGAACTATAGCATTCCAATTTCCGACTGCACTTTTCCATCAGATGACTTTTAGGGGGGAAAATATATTACTATTTCTTCGCCAGGATGGTTCTGAAAGATAAGATATGCTGAAGTTCGAAAAACTCAAGACTGAAGAGAAAATTCCTTGGAGATAAAACAAAATTTTGCTTAAGCATGAGTCGATTATAACATGAAAAGAGAACTTCACGTTTGTACCTATAAACAAATGTCAAATGTGTTTGTATTCCTTCTGCTTCCAGCAATCTTGAGGCCTCTATTCCCTGAATAAGAGAAAATTTCCAATTAATTATGAAGACAAATGAAAAGGATTGACATAAGTCTCTTTTGTCTCCTAGACATCTCTAGATGGAAAGATAAGAGATTGCATCACTTGTGTGCTTACTTGCCATGTTGAAGGAATTTTGAAGAGCAGACGTTCTGAAGGCACTTCAATTTTATTATACAAATTCAACAGCTCATGAACCTGGAATATGTAACACGGAAAACCTAGTCGTCAGGTAAAAATACACAAAATACACCTCACCTGAATTTTGATACAATAGGTATGTATTAGTATACTCCAATTAGATAGTCATAAAAATTAGCAGAGGATGCTTCAACACAAAAAAAAGTAACAGAGAAAATTGATATACATTTTCTTATTATCAAAAGAAATATTGTCTGAGCTACACATAAGGTTAAAGAGACACATTATACAGGTGCATCTCTTAGTTTAGTTACATGTGTGCTTTCTATGTATTCCAATAAACCCATTGAGTAATTACGGATTATGTTGCATGAATTCATCATAGAGGAGACGTATCTGTCTCAGATCTGCATTGACGCATACGGCTGTACCCATATTGGATTATTCAAGATTCATCAAAGATACTTATGGGGTTCTTTTCGGCACATTTTAAGATTAATATTGTGTTCTAGATGTATTAAACAAGTATACATGATTAAGACTTCAACATTATATAGCATTCTTAGCCTATGAAGAAAATAATATATAGTTATTAAGTCCCCCACCCCACACACACACACAATATATATATATATATATATATATATATATAGAGAGAGAGAGAGAGAGAGATGTAGTCAACCCCAAATTTTGTGATAAAGGCCGTGTTATTGAAATATGTATATTAAGCAGTGTAGTCAATTTGTTTAATCACAAAAGATATGCTCGACTTAAGAAAGTTTTTCTGCCCGTTCTGTTGCCAAGCTAGGTTTTTGGAATATGATGATGGGCGATGGATTGTATGAATGCTTGCAACATACATACAATATACTTTGCTTGCATGTATCGAACTGCAGTTATTCCTAGATATTTCAATGCTAATCCAACTTTTAGGGCCTGAATCCTGAATCTGATCCACTATTCGCTTCCACAGTGACGCTAGAACCGATTAAGTTCTGGTTCTGAACTTAAATCCCCCTATAGGTTATGAAACTGCGTGTCTCATAGTTATAACAGAACCTCTTTAACCAAAATGTTCTGATACATAGTAACTCTATATATCAAGCATAGTATGTTGCACGTATGCATTCAATCAGGGTGCTAGATTATCAAGACACATATGCGGTCTACAAGATTCTCTGCAAATATGTTGGTAAGCTAGAATTTGATATAATGATGGAGAAGACTGAAAGCGGGTAGGATACTTCTTGCAGAAATTTGACTTGATGAGAAATCATAAGTTATGAACCAAACTTAGAGATCACATTTTTCCAGTTACATGACAATCCACTGGATGTTTATCAAGTAATGAAAGTAATATATTGGTGTAAACACATGCATAACAGTGCAAAGGGGTTGCATTAGTTCATGCAACACTCCGACACAGAATTCAGGTAAATTTTTCATTCCTTCCATTAATTCCGGCTGGTTTTCAACTCTTTTGGTTTGTACTAGATATGGTGATATCTAGTTCATACCCGTATATGTTTGTACCGGAAATTTCCATATCTTTTATCTTCACACATCCTTGTCCTTCTCTAACAAAGATGAATATCAAATTTCCATCATAAGAAAAATTGTTGTGAAGAAGCTTCATATATCAGTATCGCATTAAATGAAATAGAGCAGCAAAAAGCATATCAGGACCCAACACAAAATAAGTGATACCTAATTAAGACAAAACATAATAAGTTACAAAAGAAACATAAATCAGAAATGATTTTTATATCGATCATGCATAGGTCCGTCCAATGTCAATAGAAATCCCATGATAATGAAGTTAGATGCTATACCGGATTGCCAATGCTCGAGTGAATAATAAGTGTAATATATATATGCTCGAGTGAATAACAATTTATATATATATATATATATATATATATATATATATAAGATGTCTCAAAGCAAAGAAAACACCTTCCCAACAATTCCTTGAGTGTCATAAGCTAGACGAGCATCCACCTCCGTTGACACCCGACCCGGGACCAGTCTTGCCAAATCAGCTCCAACATTCACCAGAGCCTGTCACCCACATTATTAAAATCTTTCCCCAACATCTTATCTTCTTATGATAGATAAATTCACAACAAACCTTATTAAAGAAACAAGACATCCGAGCATTAGCATTCTCTAACCCATAGCATTCGATATGCGCAAGCGCAGTCTCCACAGCACTCTACATCCAAATTGAGAACAAAATTCCATAAACAAAATAACTATATTCAATCCACTACTATTGTTTGTTCCCAATTCGATAAAGATCGCATCTTTCTCACCTTAAATTTAGTATCAGGGAGACTACAAATCCCCAACAGAAGCGAGGAGCTCACAGTCGCAGCAGTAGGCGGAAACCTCTCAAAATCATCGAAAATGACGGTGTCCGGAACGATCTCGCTGAAGCTCGAAACCGCATCCAGCTCCGTGCTCGAATCTACAACAAAATCAGTCTCAAAACACAAAAGTTGATGAAGAAGCAGAGACAGAACCACAAAACCTCACCCGTTTCGACATTAGAAGAGACATTGCCAGCGGATGCACAAACCCTAGGGAACGATCGCCGATGATTGAACACCAGATTCGACGGCGATCTGATCGAGGAGCTCGATCCCGCGATCTGCAGCGTCATCAGCATAAATTCGCATCAAATTGAAGGAAAAGTTAATAAATTTGAATGAAATTTAAGGAATAATTTGGGGATCTGAGAGCAAAACCTTGAGCGAAGGCGAGAAGAGAGCTGAAGACGATGAAGAGATGGAGACTGATGACATTTTTTGTTTTGTTTTTTGAGTGATGAAGTGAGAGACTCATTCATTGCTCTTCTTTTATATTGAGTGAAGTGATGAAAGTGTGGATTTTTGTTTTGACGGATTTGCCCTGGGGACAATCCACAATGTCACATAATCTCCTTTCTATTTTTTAAGAAACACCACCCCCCACGCCCACCCACCCACCCCGGCCCCCACCTAATCTCAATGTTGATGAATTTCTGTATTGGACTTTTTAACATATTTTCAAATTGTTGTGATCAGTTAGTTCATTTAGGTATTGGCAAATGTACTAGTTGTCTAGCATTAAGTCATCCTTTGTCCATTTAAATTGTCTAGTTCAGAATCTTTGATCTTTGTCTTGAAGCAATGCTTTGATAATTAAGCAAATCTGTATTTTAAATATATATATAGAAAGGGCGTTTGAAGATACAAAAGTGAAAGATGCGTCGTCCTTTGTATGGCCTAAATATATAACACTGTACGTATTTAAGCAGATTAGAAAAAATTGTTCACCAAAATGCAATCAAAAAATGTTTAGAATATTTGAAGTTAACTAAAAAAGGGGAAATATCAGAAAGACCATTAAAATAATTCATTATCTAATGAATCCTTCTGCTTGTCATTTGAAGAGCAGGTAATTAGAGAGTGCAATTGTGCAAATTGCATTTATGGCATCGGAAAGGGCATTAATGGAATTTTGGCAGGAAAATGCAGTTTTGGAGCTTATGATTTGGGTTCGATATTTTCGAGGGAGGAACGTTTGGAAAGTTTGGGTTTGGATAGGGATTGGTCTCTGTTAGCATCGCCTCTCCTTATCGGGTCGGATTCATATTAAAAAATTCATGGTAGGTTGGTAGATTAATCATATTTCAATCTTTAGCAGGTGCAACAAAAACTGCCAAATAAGGCATCCATTTATAATACATGCCCTCCATTCCAAATTGAGCCTAGAGTAGTATCATTTTAAATATTTCGGTA
Source organism: Agapanthus africanus (assembly GCA_030015575.1). Lineage (NCBI taxonomy): Eukaryota > Viridiplantae > Streptophyta > Magnoliopsida > Asparagales > Amaryllidaceae > Agapanthus > Agapanthus africanus. Next base: position 332,179,233 of record JASDDO010000024.1, on the reverse strand, counting down.
CCAAAGCTCTAAAGTTATGATAAGGTTGAAGGAATTTAATAAAATGAAGATTCAAGATTATACTGGAAAAAAAAATAAGTGCATGTAAAATGTCTATTTTCATAATAGAAAAATACTTTTTTATCATACTATTTTAAATTATAGTTTCTACATTTGTACAAATTGCAATGCAGCTTCTGAAAAAACTGCAATTTTTGGAGCATTTTTATGTCTAAACTGCACGTAAATGAAGTTTGGAAAATATAATGCTATATTTATCTAAACAAAAAATTAAAGAGAGAAAAATCTTGCAAATATAAGGGGAAAATTGAGAGTATTTTTGTACTTTTTGTTTTAACACATGAATAATTTAACACAATAATCAAACTTTTCACAAGATATACAAATCAAAGAAGACAATTTTTTTTACTATAAATGATGAACTACTGCAAAACACCAATCAACAAGAATTTCAGCTTACACAACTAAATCTAACCAAAAAAAAAAGCAAGGGTATTTTTTACCTTCCTTTAATCAACAAAAAAATATCTAACAAAAAAGAAGAGCAAACATGCTGATCTATGAACACAAAAATAATAGAAACTATAATTTGTATACTTTTGTATGCATAAAAATATATAGAACAAGAGATGAAACATTGATATATATCTTTCAGGTGATCGAACCATTAAAATTCCATATTTAAAATAAAGTTTTACCGCAGAAACTATGCTACATTTGTCACACATAAGGCATAAGATTATATACCAAGTACAAAATTTTCGATAAGGAGACAACGCAACGAGTCATGTCAAAGTTTTACGGGTGTCACGGAAATTCAAATTACAAAACTTCTTAAACCTTAACTACCAAGTTCAGAATTTTCATAAAGTAAACAGTTTCATGTCCATAAGTTCATATTTAAAGGTAAACCCTGGATACTAATATTACCGATACGATGCCAACTTCAGCATTTTGCAAATAGCTGGTTCCAAATCCTAGCAAAAAGAAACAAAAAGGGGTAATAATTAGCAACACTCATATCTCATAATATTTTTCCCCCAAAAAACAATAATGCAGAAAAAGGATGTGTATATCAAGGGCTGCAGGAAGCAAAAATTATGCAAGGAAGAAACTAATATCGGTTTTCAGATGTGTTCGGGTAATAATATTATAATCCGTACTTTATGAGTGCGACCCCATTGGGAATCAAACATACGGCCCCTCACTTTGAGAGGAAAGTTTTACCGCAAGAGCTATGCTCATCATAATTTGAGTACCAAAGTAATCGATTCAAAAGGATGTGATATTATTACATTTTTTTCCCACAAATATTATTGAATTTTGCCTGAATTAATTGAAAACTACCATAAGTGGCTGATCAATAGTAGCTAACTGGAGAACAACCCATGTACCTGAAAACTCAAGAAAAAGTTTGCTTAATACGAGATGTTTTGCATGCTACCAATAACCCAGCCCAAACTGAAGAATTTCTATAGACAAATACATTTTTTGATTTAATTAAAAATCTATCAGAAAAAATGAGCACGCTTGATGCTTGATGCAACGACAAGGACAACACGGACAAAGGATAGACCAAAATGAAATGAACTGAGGCAGCAAGAAAAGAACATTATAAGAATATTATATTATTAATTTGTCAAAGTGAATAGCCTTTGATGGAGCAAAGGAATCTTGTAGCCAACCCTAAAGATACGGATTCAGGATTATCGCTGTTGTCGATCATTGGAGCAAATGTTTTCTAAATGCCTCCTTTAGACCCTCATTCTGAGATTTGTACAAAAAATTAAGGATTCTACAAGCAGATCATGTTTCTAATAAGATGTTTGGTTCATGGCAGCAAGAAACATAAAAGATTCGTGTTATATAGAAGATGTCTAGCAACATGTCAAGAATTTGCAGTAAATGGAGGAACTATAAGCATATGGGAAAAAAAAGGTGTGTGTGTGTGTGTGTTAGGAAAGTATCCTAAATTGTCATCCATCTATTTAAATAGCATGATCTAAATGTAAGGGCATAGGTGGAGGCATATTGTGGCATATCATGAGAGAGAATGCATAAAAGATCAATTATAACGAATAAGCACATAAACAAAACAAACATACATACAAATATATGAACAATAACAAGATTAATCAAATCCACATGCAGTGAGGACATAACGCTTGAAAGATCCATTATAACTTAATAGGCAATAAACATAGCGAATACACAGGTAAATAGTTGAACAATAACAAGATTATTTTAATTCATTTTAACACCGTCAGTGTTGCACATAAACATCGTATTATTTCTCTAACTGCTGCAAGGCAGGATAAAGAAGGAGAATTGTGTTAGGTAGCCAACAACTAGCGTAAAATATACTCAGATCTGTGGAATGAATAGATCCGAGACATTTTTGTTACCTAGAATCTAATAAATAATCATGAGGGTAAAGTGGAGGATGATATAATTCATAGGATCAAAGAGATATAGTTGAAGCGGAGAAGTATTTAGAAGTACTATATGATCACAATAATACCTTTTACGCTGAAAGAAAGATTCTATAAGAAGGCTATAATATCAACATGCTTTATGGGTAGCCGAAATGAGAATGTTGAGATGGTTAAATGACAATATTCTACAAGATAGCATAAGAAATGAATGCCCATTGTTGGAATAACCTTTGTAGAGAGAGAATAAAATGAAGGAGAACCGATTGAACATGTGCAATGGAGGTCTTTGTAGAGAGAGAATAAAATGAAGGAGAACCGATTGAACATGTGCAATGGAGGTCGATAAATGCTCCAATTATAAGATGCAAATTAGTAGTTCATGATTGAACATGTGCAATGGAGGTCAATAAATGCTCCAATTATAAGATGCAAATTAGTAGTTCATGGTGCAACAAGAGCTACGGCTATACTAAAGGAACATGGATAGAGACGGTCAAAATAGATATAGTTATCAATTCAATAGCGAAGACTGCCTTTCAAAGCCAAATTGAAGAACGGTACATATCTAACCCCAAGAGTTTGAGAAAAAGGCTTGCATTGTTATTTTAATTCATGTGCAAAACACCACTCGATATGTCAGCGACAGTGATAAAGGAAAAGAAATGAACAGTATCTACATTCATATTGTAGTGTATGTTGCTCACAAAAGATTTGTGGCCGACATGTCAGACCTGTCAAAGACATTTAAAACGGTGATAAAATTTTAAATCATCCAAACTATCATTTATGCGAATACGCTGATCACAAATGATGCATATATACTTGTGTCTATTTAACATTACAATAGATGACTATATCTATATGTTTCCAATTAAGGTGATGTCACTTATTAAAATATTTTTTCTATGCGACAATAGACTAGACATTTAATACATATTTGTTCCCATATCTTTTTATTTCTTCCTGAATTCGTATTTGCTAAAAACAAAATGAACACATAAATGGAAACACTTGTCGACTAGCACTTTGCCTAAAAGCTTAATTTATGGGTAATAGGGCAACAATTGTTTTATACCACCCAGCTCAATCCCTCATGTGAAATACAAACGGCTCTGTTGCTCAAATAGAAGAAAACACACACGATGGCAGAAGATATATATATAGAGAGAGAGAATAATGGAGAGAAGAAGCCATAGGAGGGGATTTCCTCCTATGCCTCGAAAAAATACAACCTTCACTATTTTTTCTGACGATCGGCATCCATTATCATCATCGTTATCATCTAAGACGTGTATATACCAAATTTCATGTGATTCCACCACTTTTTCACCGTTGAATTAGCAATGTAAAAAGTTCTATTGACGGTAAACCATTAATTTTGCACCAACTAAATCAACGGTGAAAAATTGTATAATCACATGAAATCTGGTGTATCCACATCTTAGATGATAAAGATGGAGGTGACGTATACCGATCGTCGAAAAAAATCATGGAGGATGCATTTTTCCGACGCCATAGGAGGAAATTCCCTCCTATGGCATCTTTCCTCCATTAATCTTAAATATATATATATATATATATATAGTAGTGGGATTCGAATCGATGATCTTATATCCTACAGCTAGTGCTGTCAATACGCAAGGTGTAATGCGAGCCGCAAAGGATCTAATGCGCCCTAGACGCAAGGCGCTCGCCTGAGGTGCGTGCCCAAATGTGTGCGCCACACAAGTTTGTAATGAGATAAAAATCGCATAAAATTCCCATTCAAAAATTTACCTTCGGACTCAAAAATCCAAAACCAAGAACATAGGAAGGAAGAGAAGAAGAGAAGGTATACCTAATTTTATATTTTAGGTTGCTCTCAGGTTGCTCTAACCAAGAAAAGAAAAAGTTATAACTCGAGAAGAAGAAAAAAACATGAGCAGAAGATGGAAAGACTCTAACCGCTGCCAAAGAACTCGAGGAGCCACCGACGAGCTGATGAATACGAAAAACCCTACCCGATGACGAACTTGCAAAGGAGATAAACCCTATCTTTTTTAGGGTATTTTCGAGCAATGTTATGGAAAGCGGAAATCGTAGCGAAGCGAAAAGGCATGGCTTTAGCTTTAGCGGCAAAATACGCCAAGATGTTTTTAAATTCCAAATAAAATAATGATAGAAAGTTAAATTAATAGAAACTCTTAGAAACAGAATAATATAAACATATAATAAAGATATCTTATTGTCATAAAATTTGTATGCAATAATAGAAACATGTTACACAATTTTAAGAAATTTCATCTATATAAGGTATGAAAGTGCCAACGTTGCAGATTAGAGAAAATAACAAGATTTAATTATTCGATCATTTGATATGATAATCTACAATTTTTAAGAAAACAATGATTGTATTCCATTTGAAAGCTTAAAAGTGGATTTAAGCGAGGTTTTCAAGCACATAATATGAACCAAAGCGGGAGATTTAAGTAATTAACGCAGCACAAAGGCGCTTTATGCAAATGCAAAGCGCTTCATGGCTGCTTTCCGTTAAAGCGAGGCTATAACGGAGCTTTATAAGGCTTTTTACAATAGTGCTTTCAAGTTGGTCTCGGGTTATTGTCGCCCAATAACCACTTAAATTTTTATTTTGGGTTCGGTTTTGTTAAAAAAACAATAGCCAAATCCATTCAACCAGTTTACCTAAATTTAGCCACTTAAAACGAGGCGCAAGACGCACGCCTCGAGCGCCCTAGTGCGCGCCTTGCCGCTGCACAACGCCTCAAAATTTCAAGAGGCGAACTTCAACGCACAGTTGCACCTGAGACACGGTGCCTTTCACGTCTTTGACGGCACCGGCTACAACTTTTGTATCGTGTAGGCATTCACTTTACCTAAACCCTTGAACTTATGAGTGGTGGGCTATTACTATGTTTTGTCATTTGGCAATACTTATAGACTAAAATGCTAGAAACCCCCTTGTATTTGCCCGAAAAGCAGGAAACCCCCTTGAACTTGAAAAACTTACGCTTTACCCCATAAATTTAACCTTTAGTTATTTTGATGTATATTTCCCAAAATGCACCTCAAGCCTTTCTTTTACAAACTCTTTCCTTTTTTCCTAAAAACTTTTTTCTCATTAAACTTATTTTCCTAAACTTTTTAATACACAATGCCTACTTAATGTTTAAAATGTCAGATATCGGTATCGTGTTGGTCCAAAAATTTTAATATCGGATATCAGAGAAATTTTGGTGATATTTTCTAAATCGGATTCTATAGTTTTGTATTATAAATATCATTGATATTGTTGGGGTCAAAAATTACACCCCAAGATCGAGGTCAATAAGTCAAAGTTAAGGCACAAAAAGTGGGCCCGGGCCCAAGCCCGAATCCAAGTCAAGTGGACCCATGCCCAAGTCGAACCCGAACATAAAGAGGCTAGTCCCCCATACCAAGAAGAAAATTACGTAATAAATAAGTTTGGTATAATTTTCATGCAAAAATGTAAAATAAATAGACAAAAAACCAAATTTTTGTAAAGTCCATGGCTTATATGCAAAAAAAAATAAGCACATGAGGCATGTGATGGAAAAAATGTCATTTTGTAAAGCCTAAAGGGCTATGCGTAAACTTGTAAGCCTATATAACATGATAATAAAATGAAAGATAATGTTCATTCCCTTCAAAAATTAGGGTTCAGTGTCTCCTTCTCCTTCCTCAAGCTTATGAACCTTCTTTCATTTTTTGAATTAAATCAAAAGTTAACTCTTCTTTTTCTAAAAAAGAATAGTTTTTCACTATAAAACCCTCGAAGGAGAGCTCAGATCTCCCATTAAATCTCTAAAAGGGAGACTTTTAATTTCTACGCCCCTTTTCTCCAAGATCCAACAAAAAGAGAGGAGAAAGAAAGAACTCATCTTAGAAGGACCCATTTTAGAGAAGTCCAAGGCTCGAAAAGAACAAAAAGGGAGCTCCTTTCACCATCCAAGATCCAAATTCTCAAATGAGTTTAACTCCAAATTCAAGTCTTTTGGGAGTTTAACTCCAAATCCACATCTAATTTCTTCCCTAGGAGTTTAATTCCAAAATCCCTCGGGAGTTCAACTCCCAGCCCAGAGGCTAAGCCCCTTTTCCGCTGGTGTTTCCAGCGGCCGCACTCCTCGCACATGGCCCGCTGGCGCCCAGCGGCCGCGCGTGTCGGGCGAGACCCGCTGACGCCCAGGGCCTCATCCGCCACGCTGGTTCCCGGCGATCACATGATGTCTCACGCGTTTTCTTACACGCTCCACACTCAGAACACTTCCCATGTTAGAAAAAATTTCTAACGAGGCGTTGTCCCGCATCCCGTAAGGAGGCTGCTAGCCCTCTTGACCCCCAGCCCGCTATCTGAGTAGCGTGACCCCTATAAACTATGTGAGGCCCCCGATACATCCAAAACACAACATACGCACACCATATATTGAGTTCGCATGACTAGTTTTACCCGTCAATCGGAGATTCTCTCGCTCCAAAAGCGAGGGGCAATTAACAGCATCTTAGTCCGCGACTGCCGGAGATTCGGATCCCCACAATCAATAAACATCAGCCTACCCTAGGCAGGGCGAATATGTAATACGCCTGACAAGCGACGCGTATTTCCTATCTCAATAGGGTGACGAAAAACACTCTACAGATTCTGGCACGCCCGATGGGATATTTTCTCTCCCATATTTTTGGTTAAATATTCATGCGAACTCAATCAACATATATATCGATGCCTATACTGAAATTATACTTCTTTATACAGATTAACATTTTCCAATTGCAATCTTTGGACGCAACAAAATGTCTCCAAGGACAAGCTCAGCTCTCAACACAGCTCCCATCTCCTACACGATGAAGATGGATGCCAGGACGATCCTCCAGGCCAGTCTCGGGCGACAGTGGGAGGAGCTACCGCTACCATTTAGCTCTATTCTGTTCGTGCCGGCTAATATCATCCCTGCTCCTTAAGCCCCAGCAATAGATAATCCGGCCTCAAAAGGGAAAAGGCCAAATGTCATGGTCGCGAAGGCACCTCGACCCAAACACAAATCCGTTAGCCAAACGGTTAGACGTTTTTAGAGGATGAATGATGCCTTTGCTTCCGCTATCCAAAGCCTCCGGATCTTAAGTTCTCCGTTGCTCCAGCTGGAAGCAAGGCCATCAACACTAATAAAGCAATAAGGCGTCTCGGCAAGCTCCAGCGGTGCCCCTGACAACTGCTCGATCGGGTATTTTCTCTAAGCTCCCCGTCAATCGACTCACGATGGCCTCCTGGATAACGGATGCCTGCCAAGCCCTCAAAATCGAGAAGCTAAGACAGAAAATGCTCAGATACAGAGCCAGCAAAAAGGTTAGGGTTCCTGCTAGGCTGAACTTCATGAGGTTCCAAGAACAGGGTTACCCCGTAACAACAGCTGAATCGGCTGTAAAGCTCGCTGACTCTTTTGAACCACTGAAATTGGTCCAGAAGAATGCCATGACCGCAAGAGTCAAGAAAACTGCGATCCGGACAGCGCCACCCAAAAACCCAGTCAGGCCAACCGTCTTTAGTCGCCTATCCTTTTCAGAAGAGGAAGGGTCACGACGACGGTCCGAAAAATTAGTCGCCAAAGATAAAGAGATGGCGGGATATGTGGTCCACACTATCTACATGATGGGCACGCGCAGCAAGAGTAAGGACCCACCACATCTCAAATCCAATCAGGTATGAATTTGGCTGCTACTTTCCAAGACCAGCCTCCTCTGGAAGGTAATGAAGACCCTTCCACTGAGGCTGATAAGTAGAGAGATCTCTCAGTTCATGAGCAGTCGGGCTCGAAAAGCGAAGAGGAGTCAATCTTCCATCCCAAGACCGCAGAGCAGTAACTTCTTCAAGAGCTCCAGAAGCAGCTCAGAAACGATGACAAGAAGATGGCCAAGCTCTACTCGAAGATTGACGACTTGACAAACGTCGTCTTACAGCTCACGGCCCAAGTTGCCTCTCAGCCGCCCAATCAAGTGCAGCGCTCTGCTCACGAACCGGGAAACGGTGTCCCGATGCAGCCGGCGCCTATTCCCTCAAATCCAAAAGTAGGCGAACAACATGAAAGTCGGTCGCATCCTATCTCAGGAAATGTCTTGACTACCGATGACAGCAACCTGCTAACTCAAGATCAAATCATGGATTTGGTCGCCAACAAAATCAAAACATTGGTATCCAAAGCCGAAGCGCAAAAAATGTCAGCAGTAGTGGAAAACCATATACTACTCGGTATGATCTGGTAGAGTTTCCTAGTGGCTATGCCATCCCCAAATTCGGAAGATTCGACGGGACGGGAAACACGAATCAACACATCGCCCACTTTAAAGACTCATGCGAGAATACTGGGGGCAATGATGTGCTTCGCCTCCGCCAGTTCGTTAATAGCCGAACCGATATCGCTTTCGACTGGTACACAAACATACCAGACGATTCTATTACTACTTTCATCCAAATGGAATCTCTGTTTCGACAAAGGTTCCTAAGTGTCGGCGATAAGATCACCATTGCCAACCTTGTAAGGACCAAGTCAAAGAACAACGAAAGCAACAAGGATTTTATAACCCGATGGCGTAATCTCTCCGTCAAAAGTGAGCCAACGTTGGAACAAGACCAATCCGTCAATCTTCTCATCGGAAATCTCAGCACGTGGATGAATCCTTTTCTATGCACCGTGGGTCTCAAGACATTCTAAGAGCTGACCAAGAAAGTTCAAATGTTGAAACGCTCAAAGCAGGAATCTTTCTCGAATTCCCAAAATAACAATAAATCCTGGAGAGACCGAAAGGACGATAATCGTAAAGGCGAAAATTCCGACGATGCAGAATCTTTTAACACTTCAGTTGACCGAAATAGGCGAAGAATAAGCGGACCCAATGTCAACCAACCTCGGAAGCCATTATTGGGAAGGGAGGAGAATCGCCTCTGAAAGAGAAGCTGGATAGGATTTATTCTTTCAGAAGGGACAAAGTCCACAAGATATTCAAGGACGGTCTAGAATTGCCGGAATCAAAAAGACCGCGAGAAGCGAATATGACCGACGATACCAAATATCGCCCCTATCACAGAATGATATGTCATGCCATTGAGGACTGCTTTGTCTTTAAAGATTGGATCGAAAAACAATACAAGGCAGAAGAGATAGAACTGTCTAAAGGCGTGTTAGCAAACAATCAAGCTGCGACCGCTAATTTCATACAAACAGATGACCTCTACGTCGTTAAACTGGGAACAGCCGACCCCTAAGTCGTTAAATTGGGAGTGTAAATAAAAAAAATTTGTAAATAAAAAAGCCGAAATGATGGGGCAACCCGCAATAAAAATTAGCGGGTAAAATAAAAATAAAAATAAATAGCCGAAATGATGGGAGAACCGCGAATAAATAGCCGAAATGATAGGGCAATCGCGACCTTCGCGATAAAAAAAGCTGAAATGATAGAGCAATCGCGGTAAAAAAATGTATATAAATAAATATCTCAAACCCCTCCAAAGGCGAATGATGAGTCGCTCCTGAAACCATACTTCAGTATTAGCGATGCAGACGCCAACAAAATTCCAAATCCCCAAATTCTCCCAGCCTTACGGTCGATCCCCAAACTGACCACCGTATACGATCCACGGGCACAAATAATCCTCATCCCAACCAAATTCCACTATACCAGCCCTACGGTCAGTCCCCAAATTGACTATCGTATATGATCCACGGGCATAAATAAGCTAAATCACATCCATGCCCCCACTGCAATCACCAGTCCCGTGGCCGGTCTCCGCCCTTGGAATTATGTTTCATTTAGGAAGACCTACTCATGTGTCCTCACGATACATGAGAAGAACAAAACTTACGAGATCCTTTCGACTCGTAAGAAAACACCTTCGTGGGATCCTTACGACTCATAAAGGAAAAACACACTTGGGGTCCCCAACTCCTTAAGAGAAAATACACCTACGAGATCCTTTCGACTCGTAAGGAAAAAATACTTTTATAGGACCCTTACGGCTAATAAAATTGAAAAGCTTTAGGAGATGAGGATCTAAACCCGTCTCCTAAGCCATCGCTCCCCAACAGGAAAAGGTAAATGATGAATTGATCCTAGCACTTGTGCTCCAGTGTTATCAACGCTAATGCCGACTCCGACCCCAACCCCAAAATTCTAAACTTTCGATCCAATAAACCCCTAAATCGTTAAACTGCGAACAGATGACCCTTAAGTCGTTAAACTGGGAACGAGGGAAATCCTCTCAGACGCCAAACAAAAACCCAAATTCCAAGTCTCAGGCTCAGAAGCCCCGCTGGACAGATAAGAAACTCCCAAATCAAATCAAAGCAACAAATCAGCCAATGACCTCCCTGGCAGAATCAAGCTTCACCTCAGGAACAAGTCAAATCCAACCCCGACACCGCAGAAAGCGGAGCAAGTCAAATCCAACCCCGACACCGCAGAAAGCGGAGCAAGTCAAATCCAATCCCTGACACCGTAAGAAGCGGAGCAAGTCAAATCAAGCAAAAAGGGCAGCACCGACCGTCCAAGTCGCAAAAATGGCAGTATCGACCGTCCAAGTCACAAAAAGAGCAGTATCGACCTCCACGTCGTCAAAACGGGAACCAAATCAAGTTAACCAACAACCTCTACATCGAAACTATGCTTCGTTCAGAATGTCTACCTCTGTGTCGAAATCATGCTTCGTCTCAGAATGTACCCCGTGTCGAAATCATGTTTCGTCTCGGAATATTTTCCTTCCCTGTCGGAATTATGCTTCGCCTGGGAATCAATCTCTGTATCGGAACTATGATTCGGTCAGAATATCTGCCATGTGCCTGAATTACACTTCGTCTCAGGATCCACCTGTCCTATGTCGGAATTACGCTTCACCTCAGGATGCACATGTCTGCGTCGGAATTATATTTCGTCTCAGGATACACCGGTCCCATATCGAAATTATGCTTCGTCCTGAAACCCTGTGTCGAAACTATGTTTCGTCTCAGAATATATCCTCCCCGTGGAATCATGCTCCGCACCTCGGAATTATGCTCCGATCCCCAGAATTATGCTCTCGGAATAATGCTCCGCCCCCGGAATGATGCTCCACCTCGAAGTCAAGCTCTTCGTGAAAGAAGATCCATCAATTTCATACACACAACCTATGTATATTGTGTGCATTCATTGATGGGAGGCACTTTGTTGGGGTCAAAAATTACACCCCAAGATCGAGGTCAATAAGTCAAAGTCAGGGCCCGAAAAGTGGACCGCCCAAGCCCGAATCTAAGTCAAATGGGCCTATGCCCAAGCCGAGCCCGAACATGAAGAGGCCAGCCCCTACGCCAAGAAGAAAATTATGTAATAAATAAGTTTGATATAATTTTCATGCATGAATATAAAATAAATGGGCAAAAATCAAAAAATTTGTAAATCCTATGGCTCATGTGCAAAAAGAAATAAGCACATGAGACATGGGATGGGCAAAATGTCATTTTGTAAAGCCTAAAGGGCTATGTGTAAACTTGTAAGCCTATATAAGGCAACATGATAATGAAATGAAAGATAATGTTCATTCCCCTCAAAAGTTAGGGTTCTGTGCCTACTTCTCCTTCCTCAAGGTTCTACCTTCTTCCTTTTTTTGAATTAAATCAAGAGTTTAACTTTTCTTTTCACAAAAAGGAATAGTTTTTCACCATAAAACCCTCGAAGGAGAGCCATAAAATCTCTAAAATGGAGACTTTTAATTTCAACGTCCCCTTTCTCCAAGATCCAACATAAAGAGAGGAGGAAAAAGGAACTCATCTCAGAAGAACCCATTTTAGAGAAGTCCAAGACTCGAAGAGGACGAAAAGGGAGCTCCTTTCACCATCTAAGATCCAAATCCTCAAAAGAGTTTAACTCCGAATCCAGACCGTTTAAGAGTTTAACTCCAAATCTAAGGCTCTTAGGAGTTTAACTCTAAATCCAAACTTTTTAGGAGTTTAACTCCAAATCCACATCCAATTTCTTCCCTAAGAGTTTAACTCCAAAATCTCTCGAGAGTTCAACTCCAGCCCTGGGGCTAAGCCACTTTTTCCGCTGGTGTTTCCAGCGGTCACGCGCCGCGAGCGTGACCCGCGGGCGCCCACACGCCGCACGCGTCCTTAGGACGCTCATCACCCCTCTTTTTCTCACACGCTCAACACACAGAACACAATCCGGATAGCAGGACCCCCGTAAACTCTGTAAGGACTCTGATACGTCCAAAACACAACATACGCACACCGTACATTGAGTTCGCATGACTAGTTTTACCCGTCAATCGGAGGTTTACTCGCTCCAAAAGCGAGGGATAATTAACGGCAGATTAGTCCGCGACCACTGGAGATTCAAATCCCCACAATTAATAAACCCCGGCCTATCCGAGGCAGAGAGAATCTGTAATACGTCTGACAAGCGATGCGTATTTCTTATCTTAATAGGGTGACGAAAAACACTCTACAGATATAACTTATGTTTTTGACAAATATGTTATCGTTATAACTTAATATAAATATAAATTGTCGAAGTCAAGAATATCGAAATCAAACAAAAAGGAAGGAGAAGAGTTGAATCAAGGGTCGAATCGTTGATCGAGAAAGGGGCTGCAGTTGATATCAAAGGTTTTAATTCCGAAAAGAATCGAAGTCAAAGTCTTTAAAGATCTAAAGCTCAAAAGGAGGAAGATGAAATTTGAGGACGAAATCGAAAAGTTTTCTTATTGAAGACCGAAATTGAGAGGGGATCGAAATCACCTATTAAAAATCGAGAGACGAGGAGGCGTCTTACGTTGATTATTGATTAATAATCCAAAGCTAAGCTTCAAGCCCAAAAGAAATCCTAAGTGAAGCCCACGAGAACGTGCTCATGGTCACAAGGTGCGCGAGAGAGGCGGTGCTTATAGAAATTACAAGTGGTATCAGAGCATCAGATTTAGTGTTTTCAGATTATTTTAGGAGATAGAGTCTACACATTATAAGAAGGACAAGTTTAATGGGTGGAACAACTTCAGCCTTTGGAGATTAAAGATGGCGACAATTCTCAAGCAGCAGGAGTTCATAAGATTGTCTTTGTAAAAGATAGTATTCCGAAGACGTCCAAGGAGGATAAGAAAAAAGATATGGTGGAAAAAGCATTCAGTTGATACAACATCACTTAGTTGACGAAGTTCTTTGCGAGATCGAGCAAAAGACTACGGCAGCGGGGTTATGGAGCAGGTTGGAATCCCTATACATGAAGAAATCGCTCACAAATCGTCTCTATCTCAAGCAACGGTTATACATGTTAAAGATGAAGGAAGGAACACCCATCAAAGACCACCTGAACGAACTCAACCAGATCATGGACTTGCCGAACGTAGAGATGAAGATAGAGAATGAAGATCATACTTGACTATGTTCGTTGATCTCAGAGTACGAGCAGTTCGTCAAGTCGATGGTGTATGACCGGGATAACTTTTTCTTAGAGGATGTCAAGACAGGTTTACACAATGAGGCGTTGAATGAGAAGATAGCAGGTGACCGGGATAGTCAAGGTGACGCAATCTTTGTTAGAAACCGTTCGGACGGAGGCTCCAAAAAAATCGAGAAATCGCGAGATTGACAAGTGCTTTATTTGCAAGGAGAACGGGCATTAGAAGTGAGATTGTCCGAAGCGTAAGGAGAAACGCAAGAGGGTTCTTCCGGTGCTGCAGTTGATGTGGAGGGTTCCGATGAAGGGAGTGATGGTTCGCTTCTATCGGTCCATGTGATTTCAGATGCACATGGAACGTGAATGTTAGATTCGGGGAGTTCGTTCCATGTGACTCCAAATTGGAGTTGATTTGCTATGTACCGTTCAATTGATGGAGGCTCGGTCTTTATGGGGATACAGTGCATTGAGCAGAGTTGTTAGTATTAGTACAGTTCGGATCCGCGTGCGTTATGTGAGAGTTCGGATATTGACAGATGTCAAGCACGTGCCAGAACTGAGGAGCTTGATTTCATTAGGTGTTTTGGACGAGATCGATTGCAAGTGTGTAATCGATATTCAATGAGGATTTCCAGAGATGTTCGTATTGTTATGAAGACGAAGAGGGTGAGAAACCTATATTTTCTTCAGGGATAGACGGTCGTAGGAGATGTTTTTAGATATTCTACTAGTTCGGATGATTCAGACTCTGTCAGGGTGTAACGTCCACGATTGGGCCATATTGGCAAAACGAATTTGGAAGAGTCTCAAAAGAGGCAGTCGCTTGAATGTGTAGAGATTGGTAGGAGAGATCTTCGAGAGGACTGTTTTAAGAGAAGAAGACGAAGATGGTTCGGGTACCAGTTTATTCTCGTGGTGGAGTAAGGCATTAGGATTCCTTCATTGACGACTCCTCGAGAAAGTTGTGAGTGCGTTCTTAAGCCGAAAATCGATATTTTTGAGATTTTCAAAAAGGCTGTTGTGGAGAATCAGTTCGGGAAGGTTGTGGAGAATCAGTTGGGGAAGGTTCTTTCCGATCATGGTGGAACGTTCAGCAAGTCAGAGAGGATCATGGTTCAGCGCACCACTTTTGATCCTAGGTATACCAGGGGAGCAAAGTAGATGATTCGGGCGGTATTTGGGAAGAACATGTATTCACGGTTTACGGCTGGATTTCTGAGGGTGTTTCAGACGAAGGCCCTATCTATTACCGAGTACCTCATCGAGCGATCACCATTGACGGCGGTAAACATGATAATTCCCAAAGAGTTATGGACTAGAGGGGCTGGGAATTACTCAGGTCTTCATGGTTCTAGATGCGGAACAAAAGGATACAGATCGTGGTGTCCTGGTATTGAGGGTGGAGTAATCAACCGACATTTAATAATCATTGAATATGCAAAGACTCGGAGAAACATACTCAGGAAGATGGTGAGCAGAGAACAGGGCCACGAGCCAGATGGTGTTCGAGGCTTGAGTCTAGGTTACAGGTACAGATGAGGTGGTCGGTACTTTGATTCAGGCGAAGATTCCGGTACAGCCAGTTGTGCCGAGGCCTATAAGAGTTAGGGGCATGGGAGAGACTAGGGATGAGTTTCCGAGGATATGGGATTAAGAGTTCGACGAAAAGTCCGCATAGGAGATTCGTGGCATGAATACTGTCATAAATAGATAGTTACGTCTGTTGCGGCGGTGTATCGAGTAGGTGCTTGCAATGGAAGAGAAAAGACTCGGTATGTGTCTTTTCAGTTAGTGGCGCACTTCGAATTGGTATCATCATCAGGGATAGTCATTGATGGGGACAGATGGAAGTCAGTGCTAGATAGATCGACGCTTCAGATTGTTGTTGCAGCATCAACTGGGGAAGCAAGATTTTTAATCATCTTGGAGGCGATTTGGAAGACCATGTATTTGCACAGGTTGTTGGTTTTGGGTATTCCACAAGAGATGAGTGTTTTTCTTGGAGGATGGGAAAATGGTTGTGGCTCTTACGAATGGTATCCATAGGAATCCGACAATTGTATTTACGAGAGTGGTTCCGGATATCAAATTCAATCAGTGCTTGGACTTGATCTGTCTAGTTGATTGATGAAGACATGTTGACGAAGAGAGCAGGAGTTCTAAGCTTTTCAAGAAAGTGCCGAGATTGTAATAGATGTTTAATCAAAATGGAGATTGTTGATTATTGATTAATAATCCAAAGCCCACATTCAAGCCTAAGGAGAAGCCCAGGTGAAGCCCATGAGAACGTGCTCACGGTCATGAAGAGGTGTGTGAGAGAGGCGGCGCCTATGGGTCCCAATGGACACTTGGCGGCACACGAGTACAGGAGCGCGAGGCAAAGCCTGGGAGCGACCACCTAGCGAGCTCCGGTTGGTTCGGGTGCGGATCCGGATACGGGTCGGGTTTATTATTTAAGAAAATCCTAGTTTAAACTTTGATATTATCTCTAAAATTGTGTAGGCTATAAATATAAAGCCATATAGCTAAGGGCAGAGCTATATAGGAGCAAGTGTGGGCAATTCCAAGATTGCGTCCCTTATTTTTTGCTTAGAAAGAAATTGGGTTATTGTGTCACTTTTATAAGGAAAATCACCATTTTATAGGGAAAATCTTTAACCCATGATTTATTGAATTAGTTATAGTATGGAAATCACTAGTTAGAATCTTGAATTATATTATGAAATATAGGTTGCAATCCAAAAAACCTATTAATTATTTTCCAAATCGTTTGCTCCCCTAGTGCATTATTTTTCCTTTTATGAAAAAGGAAAGTTTCTTTTTATGATAAAGGTAACTCTTATTCTCAAGATAAAAAGATAGTACGGTTATTTTAATATTTTCTTAATTCATTATTTCATTTTCCAAGAGCAAGAAAAAGGAATAGAAGAAAAACAATGAAACCATCTAACGCAAAAATGTTTAACAATAAGCTGATGATAGAATTTAATTATTTCAAATGCATCTATGAAAATTGTTTTAATAGATGGAATATTATGATTTAGATGCAACTTTATTTTAGTTTAAAATAAGATGTTTTAATAAAACACTTTTTTTTAAATTATGCCAATTGTAATATTTAATGCTTTGAGATATATTGGTATTTCGGCACATATACTATATTTTGCCAACACTTGCGAAGAAATCTAGCTCCGACACTGCATATAGCCTGGCTTTTAGAAAAGGATTGCCAATATTCTCCATAATTAAAAGGGGGCAGCGTTAAAACCAAGAGCGAGGGAAATAAATGTAGTTTTTGTAAGGGTTAAAGATTTCTTTGTATTGGGCGGTGTTCGGAAAGGGCGGTTCTCGTGTAATCCTTTCTTGATAGTGGAAGCTCTCATCGTCGGTTTTCGGAATTAGGTGCAATTGCGTCGAACCTGAGTGAATCTTGTGTTTTGTGTTGTTTGGTGTGTGTGCTTCTGATAACTTGCGATTTTCTTGTAGTTGTTCGGTTAGTCTTTTTCAAATAAATTTGAATCACGCAATCCTAATAGATTTTCCGCTGCGACTCTTGGTGTGATTTGTGATTCTTTCGAGGCTCACGGGTATAGAAGGTACATCTTAGTAGGTTTGAGAGAAAATATGGTTAATAAAATAACGTGTCGGATAAGTTTTATGTTCTGAAAGCCAAAAAAATCAAAAAGAACCCATAATAAGATTTTTTTAGCATATATAGCGACATTTCTGCCGATATATATAAATTTCGCAGACATACCGAATATAGACCAATATACCGAAAGTTCGGCGGATATATTCTAAATTTCGTAAAAAGAAATAATTTGGTAATTTCATGTGGACTACTCTCCAAAACCGAAATTTCAGCAACATATATCGGATGTCGCCCGACTTTAAATTATCGTATGCCTTTTCTTTACTCCTCCAAAGAGTGAGTATGGAGTTGGAAAAGATGAAGAAAAATAAAAGAAAATATTATTTCCGTCAATTAAATTTATTAAAGGGTCATTTTTTTAATAAAAAAGTCTTATAGATTGAAAGCTCGACACCATTAAGGTTTTGGGTGTAAAGTACATGTTTTCATGTTTATGCAGTTTCCAACTTTTCATGCTAAGGGGGGGTTCCTGCATTTTAGTCAGACTGATATATGCAATGTCTGTAGCGCTAAGAAGAATGCTTTTGGGGTAAAATAAAATTGTAGAACTTTAGAAACTGAATTAACATTTCTATTAGATGGCTATCAAATTAGACAAGCTAAGTCAATATGTTGCAGATACCAAGGAAAAAGCATGTTCAAAAGATGAATGTAGTGAAATATGGATGTTGAAATAATTCTACATATAATAGAAAGTGGTGGCACTAATAAAACTTTTTTAAAAAAAAATTTACCCTTTAAATGGCTGTTTTAAAAATGAAGCACGTTGGCCTACTTGAAAATTTGTTGATGTTGTAACGACAAATATTGAAAATGCGTGTAAAAATCTGCCGTGTATTCATATGTTCAACCGAAACTTTTGTATTTCCTTCGTATTTCCTTATTTACCCTTCGTTTATAGTGCTTTGAAAAATAAACTTTGTAGCTAAAATCATACTATTAGAATGAAAGCAGTAAAAGAAATGCTAAGATATGTTCACCACGTGATATTCAAAATAGAAATGAAAAGTTGTGGGATGTGTGCCCCACTTGCTAAAAAAGGAGAAGATGCACATGCTGGCCTTTGAGGAAAAATTTGATATGGGCCCCACTTTTCCAAAGACCATTTGATGGTTTTTCCTCTTGCTTCCAAATTGGCACTTAAATAAATACCCAAAAAATTAAGGTGAAATGATTATAAAGTGTGCATTGCAAATAAATGGCATAAACATATATTTTCCAAATTAATGTCATAATTTGATTTTTATTGTGATTCTTTATAAGATATTAATGTGCAAACAATATTAGAAAATTAGGGTGTTAAACCAAAAGTTCACTGCATTTATTTACAATCGATTTTTGGTATAATTGTATTTTTTATGCTTTATATTTTTTTTAAATGCTATAATTCATGTTTACTGAAATTTAACCTTATAATGATACTTCCAATGTTTTGTTCATGTATTTTCTTGAAAATTTAATATCAGTTTTTGGTATCTATAAAACTTAAAAAAATATTCCAGGACTCCCATGCATTGCTTGTACTTACAGGAAATTTATGATAACATCAAATAAGGATATGATTAGTTGAGGATAGATTATATCAAGAATTTAATAATGCACAACAAAGACAATGAAGTGCATGTGTTAGAAGGAACGATACGATTATAGATTATAATGATTCCAGGATGATGATAGGTCAAAAAAATATTGGTTGGACACTATACTATTAAGAAAAATAAGTAGTTTAGTGTTAGTTTATTAACCCTGGTGTCAAGAATCATTTTCTCCAAAAACTTAATTTATTGGATTGTGTGATAACAATGTACATCAAGCTAATGCAACACTCGACGCACAAAATTGAAAGTTACCAACAGCATGTTCGTTAGATATGAAGAATTTAAAAAACCATGGAAGTAATCTAAAACAAGTATTTCAGTTGTTTTCTTCTACATGATAAGAATTTGGAAAATTAAAGTTGATAAGATGGATCCTACATGCAATGGTTCTTCCAAAATTATTTCCCTTATTTTTGGCTTGGAAGAAAGAATGGTATCCCGGGAACAAGAAAAATCGTTTTTTTCCATTTGTCACTTGGTACCTTCTTTCATGTGTAACAAAAACAAAAGAAACATATAAAGTAACTTCATAAATACCCTTTTCTCCTTCTAAAATTTTGCTAACAAAACACATTTAGTAACTTCTAGGTCTTGTTTCATGCCCTTTTTTGAAAGTTAATCCGAAAGTCTCTTTTGATGCTTCTTATTCTTTCGATCATCCGATGGTCCCTTACATGCATGACAAGTTACGTTACACTACATTTTTGTTAACGAAATAATTAAGATTTATTAGATCTGTTCAGGAGAGATGTATACATGACATGTAATACCTCGGCTCTGATATTGAAGTATTACATTGAACTCTCGTCGTCAAAAGATTTATCGACATTTCGATAGATGTTTTTTATAATAATATGAAATGGTAAGGTTTTATATTATTTTAAAAGAGATGGTATATCGTCAACTATACATTAATAAAAATGATTTATGAATATATAAGAGATTTTGAAATTATTATGCAAATTAAAGAAGTTAGAGGGACCTTTGTGGGGAAAGATGAAAAAGAATAGGGATTATGGTACGACATATGGGCCCCACATGTCCCCACTTGATCGGATAGGGAGGTGGGCGGTGGAGATGAGAGTATTTATTGCTTTTCACCGTGAGAGCAAGAGAAAGGGAGAAGGGAATACCGAAGAAAAAGAAAAGGAGAAAACGAGAACGAGAAGAAAAATAGAGTAAAACTAAAAGAAATTGCGAAAATATTTTCAGCCCTATGTAAATATTCATCAATCCTTTGTCTAGAGATTTTAATATTCTTCTGATAATTTCGTATACTTCTCAAGCTCTAAGTTCTAAGTTCTAGCAATTGCATGAATTATTACACAAATTTTAATGGTTTATGTATGCAATTGATCTTAACATTCCCTTGCATGTTTTATTATAATGTGACCTGTTTTGCAAAGATGATGCGGTTTGTGCTCTTTTCCCTTAGTAAAATAATGGGAAAAGGTTCGGTCTTTTTTGACACCGCTTCAAAAAGACCAGTAAAATGTTTGGTTAAGTTGACACCATCAGCACCATCAACTGAAGCAGGAAAAATGTTAGGTCTGATAATGCATAATGTTAAGAATGTGGATAACATTTAGTCCTATATCGGGAAAATTGTGGGATGCATATGTATATAAGAGAAGATGAGAAAAACCTCCGTAAGGGTAAAGTCTTTTAGATAGAGTCACTATATTAAAATCCTATGTGCATACATGTGTGGGCCCATACATTGTGGGTCCAAACCGAGTTTTACACATAAAATAAAATACATAAGCTTGACACCATCTGTATTTTGCTTTGCTGGGGTTGAAGTTAGGGTTTCTCATCTCCAACCTGATATTGGTTTGGTACAAATTTTACTATCCGCTAGATTTATGGTTTTGTTCTCAGTTTCTGTTGTGGTGGAGGAAAACCTAAATTATTGATTTTGTCTACCTGTTACATAACTATGTCTTGCTTTTTCATAGTTTTTCTATATGATATGATAGAGTATTTGTTTATGAAAATATTGGCTATTGATTATAATTCTATGTAAGGTACTGTTATGTGCTTACTTTCTATCATCTTTTGGGTTATTTTAAGGTTTTATTGCATGAATGTCAAGTTGAGACTCTGATTAGTTGTAAATCTTAGCTTTTCACTGAAGCAATATGCTAGTTTGAGTCTTGAGAGAAAAAGTGTGTTTGGGTTTTTTACCATCTATTTTGCACAGTTTATCATAGGTGACTTTGAAAAGAATATTGTGAACTGCCTTAAACTTTTGTTTCAGGTAGTGATGAAGTGAAAGTACCCTGCTCTTATTTGATAACCATTTTGCTAACAGTTCAACGAAAAAGTTGAGGCTTGGCTACTGGATGAAAACCAACGAGCTGGCCTACATGATCTCCACCCGTTTTCTTTGTTCCCTCTGTTTTTTCTTTTCCTCTCTTTTTATTTTTTTTCTTTCCTTTTTACCTCCCCTGTTGTATAGGGGGTAATTCTATTGAGAAGCACTTGTTATTTGCATGTTTTTAATTGCTGTAAGACATTATCTTTTATATAGTTTTTTAGGACGAGCTGTTTTAACCCTGCTCTTACTGTCTAAAAAAATGTTGTATCAAGAATATCAGTTTAGAGCTCTCATCAAGCTATAGATTTTATTTAGTTTGATAGTTATAATGGATCATTCTATAGCATCAGATTTAAATGAATTTATTTTCTTTTCTTTTTTGAAAAAATGAAATAGTTAGAAACTATAAGATTCTCATATGAGAACTTGAAAATTATTCATATCAATATTGCGAGATTGACCTCAAACAAAAATTTCACTAAGACTCGGAATGGTTTTATACTATCATGATACTATATATGGTTTCTCTTTATTGTTATGAATACAGGAATTAATAATTATTTATATATGTGCGATGAGAGACTGTATTCAAAATATATATTTAACACGTGAAATTAGGAAGTATTATTAAAGTCGACTTTGAGCATATTCTAACATAAGAATAAATATGGAATTAATTGGTATTTTATAAAACACCGGGTATATGCAAACTTTTAGTAGAGAAGGTTTATATTTCCATTTTCCGATGACAAATATGTTTATAGATTATATATTTACTATACTATATTGACCTTTGACATGGAAAATGAATTATTTGCAAGTATATGTATATGAACCCTAGCCAAATAGGTTTACTGTTGCTGGACCCATGCATGCAACCGATGGGATTATATGGCCATACGGTAGATTTTATCGTATGCG
The DNA here is from genome assembly GCA_030015575.1 of Agapanthus africanus. Taxonomy (NCBI): domain Eukaryota; kingdom Viridiplantae; phylum Streptophyta; class Magnoliopsida; order Asparagales; family Amaryllidaceae; genus Agapanthus; species Agapanthus africanus. The sequence continues at coordinate 332,156,877 of JASDDO010000024.1, read as the reverse complement.
GAACAAACTGCACACATGACGGCGGAGGCCACCTCTTGAATCCATGAAAGCCACCTCGAGAATCCCCATATCGATTCTCCACTAAAGATACCGTGGATATGACATAACAAATGATGACTGACGGCATGATAACAAGACTGTAAGACCATTGGCTAGTGGGTATATGATTTTCTTACTAAAGATATATTTATGACATAAGTGTTACTATTATAGATAAAAGAACCGATTTTGAAAGGAACGATATTATATGTGGACATGTTTGGATAAACCAACAAAATATCAATTATTAGGTGTATGGTGTTGAATAAAGTTATTATTCATGAGACAAGTTTAAACTTATAGATCAAAAGACAGATTTTAGATTAAAGATGATCTCTAAAATAATTTGTTCATTCACAAATTTACTATAACCGACTTTGATTATTGTTATTGATATGAAAATGAATTCTAGATACACTGGTTTCTACCAAGGAACTGAGCTTTGGTACTTAATATAACCTGTTTTGCGGAATTCTGATACATATGTAACATACTTTCATAATTTATTTGATAAATGCCGTTATGACACTGCTCCAATAACCGTACTGCTTCAATAATCGTATTTTCAATAGCTATGTAAATTTTGGGTATATTGTAGAATTTCTTGATTTGTATATTAAAGTATCCAACTATATGATAATATCGAAATGCATGATTTTACTGAAAAATTGTTATTTTCCCATACACGTTAGCCTAACATCTTTAAAGAGACGAGATTTCACTGCATGAAAAGTATTTACTGTGATGTATACTGAAAATAATCAAGAGAAAATTATTTATTGGCTTATGAGAAAAATAATAGTCAATACAACTATATATATAGAGTTATAGATCGCTTCTCCTATCAAACATATAATAACTAATCAAACTGATAACTAAATATAATAACTAAAATATATTTCCATAACAATATTCATAACACCCCGCAAGCTGGAGAGTAGATATCAATCATGATAAGTTTGGACAGAAGACGAGCGAAAACCGATCGAGAAAGAGCATTGATAAGAATATTTGCTAATTGGGTTGCAGAGGAAATATGTTAAAGTGCAACCACCTTATCTGTCACTTTGTCACGAATGAAATGACAATCTATCTCGATATATTTGGTTCGCTCATGAAAAACTGGATTCTCAGCAATGTGAATCGCGGCTTTGTTATCACAGAAAAGTATAGTCGGAAGTGAAGAAGGAACTCTAAAATCTGTCAAGAGGGAGGTAAGCCATACCAACTCAGCAATTATATACACCATAAATTTACACTCGGCATCTACATAAGAACGAGCAACTACATTTTGCTTTTTACTTTTCCATGTAACCAGACTTCCCTCCAAGAAAACACAATAGCCACTCGTAGAACACCGATCATCAATGAATCCAGCAAAATCAGCATCCGCAAAGACTGTGAGCGACAACATAAATGATGGTATGTGAAGCCAATGTCCTGAAAATCCTTTGATGTATCTGAGAATATGCTCAACTGCTTTAAGATGAGAGGTTAGAGGATTCTGCATATATTGACTCATTGTGCTAACGGCAAAGGCAATGTCTGGTTGAGTGACAGTGAGGTAAATAAACTTCCCAATTAGACGTCGATATCATCTATCAGGCAGTGGAGGATCCGAGAGAGTTTAATCAAGATAACATGGCTGAGGAATCCATAAGGGTGTTTGCTGGTTTACATCCCAGAAATCCTGTCTCAGATAGAAGATCAAGTGCATACTTGCGCTGAGAGAGCTGCAATCTACCAGAATTCTGTGATACCTCAATTCCTAGAAAATATCTAAATGGCCCAAGATCCTTGGTATGAAAATGTGAAGCCAAATATTCTTTCACCTTGGAGATACCAGCAAAATCATCTCCAGTGATGATAATACCATCAACATACACCAACACAATTACCCTGCCTTGAGGACGACAATGTGTAAAAAGAGATGTGTTGGCGCGACTACGTTTGAAGCCAATTTGTCTTAAAATCATGCTAAATTTTTCAAACCAGGTATGTGGTGACTGGTTCAGTCCATATAACGATTTGTGTAGAAGACAAATCATAGATTCTTCCGATCACTCAAAACCAGAAGGCGGCTGCATATAAATAGTCTAATGATAGATCGCCATGAAGAAAGGCATTCTGGCGGGGGGGGAGGGTCTGGGGCAGGGTTTTGAGGGTTCGGGGGTGAGGACAAGGACAAGGTCAAGGGAAGGGTGCTGGGTGGGTTTCATGTGGTGGGGTGGACAGGGAAGGTGACGAGGACGAGGAAAGAGGTGGTGACAGGGGAGAAATTAAGGTTTTTTCTCTCAAATATTTTCACTGCTATGATACCATGAAAATAATCAAGAGAAAATTCTTTATTGGCTTAAGAGAAAAGTAATAATCAAGACAACTATATATAAAGAGTTATAGATCACCTCTCCTAACAAATATATAATAAACTAATCAAACTGAAAACTAAATATAATAACTAAAATATATTTCTATAACAATATTCATAACATATACAAAACCTAGTTTCTATGGCCTTGTTGGATACTTACTGAGATGTGAACTCATTTAACTCACACTGTTGTTTTTCGGAGGAGTTGGATAGAAATCATTTGAGACGAGCTTTATAACTGCAAGGATATGATTTTACTTTATATGTTTTTAGGTGGTATAAGTTTCGAAGATTTGTATATATATTGGACAAATGGAGATTATTATTATTAGTATTTGAGTTATAAACTAAAAAACGGTGTTAAATATGTGATTTTGACTTGGTGATATATTTTGAGGATACTATGGATATTAGATAAAGGGGAAAAATCATAACATGTGTTAACGGTCCTGGATCTATGAGAAATTTATTTAACGATTTTTTATATGATCGGCCAAAAGGTCGCACTCTGGGATAGGGTGACTCCGGGTTTCAGGTCGTGCCATGACAAGTTTCAACTCTGAACTAAAAAAGGTATGAAACGACAGACTATTCCATAAAGTTGAGAACATCATATGGGACGCTAAACCTGATAAAAGATAGTTTTTACTTTTTTGGCTTATTATAAATGTCAAAACAATAAATATTTCGATTTTGAAAACTTAACTTAAATCTACAATGTAACCTAAAGCAAAAAAGAATGATTATAGATTTATTGTAAGCATGATTTGCTACCCTATGGGAAAAGGCATAAAAACCTTATTTATGAACTAAATATCTAGAAATTGAAAGCTTTAATTAAATCTACACCAAAGCAATGCAAGATCACGGATAACATTAAAGAAAAACGTATCTAGATTAAGTTATAGAACAGATTAATCATAATAAACATAATTTCCAACAAAAATCATACCCTTGATTCAGAGAAGTGGTGCTCGATTAGGGATTCCTTTCCTTCGGTGCTTACCAACCACAACATGGGGCACAGGTTCCTCATTGTTCCTTCTCATTCTTATCGAGCGATCAACGCTTCCATCATCATTAATCATTGAGCCAGATGGCTCCTCATTAGACTCCTCAAGATTCGCTTGCAGCGGCAGGATACGGCACTCACGGAGCTGTCCTGATATGGTGCCCTCGGTTTCCAGCACGTGCTTCACCTGTGCCGTCTCAAAATTACTTAAAATCCTTTTTAAATTATTTAAATTGAAGAGAGAGAAAGATTCCCTTTCAACTGTTACCATGCAAGCGATGGAACAGTAGTCATTTTCTTCCTTGAGAGTGCGAGGGCATGAAGCGCAACTTTTCTCACAGTTTTCAGAAGGCAATTTCCTTGCCTTCCCTCTCTTGCTGTTAGGTTGAGCTTGAGTGTTTGCTTTCTCTTTCTTTTTGCTTGGAGATCTTTCTTTTAAGAACACCACCAGTGCTCTATTCAGCGTATATTGCTGTAGATGCCCAATTTGAAAGATATCAGAATCCATTTGCATGCAATTTTTTTTCCATCAATCAGATAATTTGGTTATCTCTACATATTATATAACAATATGATAAACTATTCAGTGACTCAAAATCTTATAAAATCTTTTTTTTAAAGAAAGTTTTACCTGGACTAGTGAACAATCAATTAGCTTTTCCATGTCTTCTGCTTTGACAACTCTGTGATCATTGTACTTTCGAATCTAGAACAAAAAAAAATTAATGAAATAAAGAGAGGAAATTACGGGAAGAAAAGTTTCCGTTAACAATATTTGTTCAAAAAGTTTATGGTATTAAAGAAGTTGATACTTGTAGAACCCGGTGACTGAAATGGCTCGAAGAACAATTGCAGCAGAAGCTCATGCAGCAATCAAGGCAAAATATATTCTTCTCGTTCTGCTTTGATCCTGGATGGATAAAACAAGGATCATAGAATTCCTCTCTCAACAGTGACTTCAGCCAGTTCGGGTTGTTGGTTGATAATTCTACCTGAAAAAAATATATTATTTCATGACAATGGATATCAAATTGTATAAAAAATCATGCAGATGCTAAATCTATTAAAATAAATATAGAAAACTTCAACCATCTTCAATCCCTCTTCTTCTTCTTCCTCTTCCTCTTCTTTGCAAGTAGAGAAGAGATGGGATGAGGATGAAGATTGTTAAAGTGAATGTATTCTCATAAATAGGATGCCAAGTGGAGAGTTGTAAAAGAGGAAAGTACAAAAGATGACGGTGAAAAAAGGAGAGGCGTCGAATGTGGTCGGATGCATCACACGTGCGAACTTAGGTAGTTTTATGGCCCAAATGCAACCCCCTTTGTTAGTGGATACACTTCTCCAAGCGACATCCATTTAAGCAAGCTTACTGGAATTAAACTATAGACATAAAAGAAGAGTATGCCTACTCAAAATCATTATATCAATATATTGTATATGAAGAGATCTCATACATACACTGAATAAACAAACATATAGCTGGAAAATTTGTTACCTTATATAATTTAGATGCATGAACTACATGCCTATCCGAAAGTTGCTAATATGCTACAAATTCGGTTTAGATGCATGCTCCTAACTTGAACCACGACATGTCTATCCGAAAGTTGCTAATGTGCTACAAATTCGGGACTAAAATTGGCTCAACACTCAATTATTGCATCGATTTGACATTATATAATGCTATTTTATGTTACATGGTATAGTTTCAACGAATTTGTTTCGCAGTTGCAATTACAACATCAATTATATATTTGTCAATGACTCGGTATTGTACTTAGTTGTGATTCCAAGCAACCAACCATATGGTCATGCAATTAATAATCAATAGATCATCACTTATCGATTGAATTATTCACACAGAACATGTTTGTCAAGAAAAGATTATTTTTCAAAAAAAGTATAATGTTTGTTGAAGGGGAACAAATACCATAAGCTAAATTCCAAAACAAAAAGGGTATACTTATGTTATGTAAAGATTTTTCAATCTACGCGCTACTCGAACTGAAGCTGAACTCTGATATGTACAGAAATTGGAAAGAATTTGCTTATTATAATCATAAATCGCCGTAAGATATATATGATGAGATCAGAGCATGCACTTAATAAACACAAGCGCTAGCATGTCTTTGTAAAATTCTCCATCATATACAATGTAAATATCCCGTATTTTTTTAATATGTATGATTCATTTACACACTTTAATTTCACAATTTTGCTCAAGAAGAGTTAAATATCAACACCTCGTCAAATTCTTGGCCAGATATTAGTCCCGCATTTGTAGTCAATTAAGCAATACTCTATGTAAGTTTTGTTCAAATGTGAAGTTCAACGAACCACATCACAATCACAACAATGACAGCATTAATTATATATTTGTATATTTCATCAACGCATCAACCAAGTAGGCATGCAATTAATTGATATCTTATCTCAACTAAAGAAAATCAAAAATAATTACTATTTTCGTCTGCATAAAACAAATAAAGGGCAGCTTAAATCCAACCAAAATAAATAACTTTTGAAATGTTCTAAGATTTCTCAATGTATATAATTGCTCAACAAATCGTTTTCACAACATCCATACTCAATTGGCAACAAATCATCCACAACTTCCCCCAAATAAAAGGGTATACCAAAATCTCGCTCCATTTGAACTAAAACCCAGCTCAAACATGCTTACAAATCAATCAAAAATAACATGCTCCTATGTAATTTGTGTTCAAAGGCGTATCACAACTCACGACACTATATTTGGTAATGTATCTCGTGCTTAGCTGTGATTCAAAGCATCGACCAATCTAAGCATGGCCAATTAATCGAACTATTCAAAAATACAAATTTGAAAAGTTCAAAGATTTCCCAGTGTATTTAACCGCTCAACGAATCATTTCACAACTGCATCTACAACATTCATTCTATATCTGGGTAACAATTCATTCACAACCCCAAATAAAAGGGATATTGAAATTTTGCTCCGTTTGAACTAAAACCCAACTCAAAGGTGCAGTTCAATAAGCTGCATCGCAACTCACAACATCGATTCTATATTTGGTAATATATCTCGTGCTTAGCTGTGATTCAAAGCATCTACCAATCTAAGTATGCAACTAAAATTCGTCAAAGCATGACCGATTAATCGAACTATTCAAAAATAAACAACTTTAACAAGTCCCAAGATTTCTCAGTGCATTTAACCGCTCAACGAATCGATTCACAACTGTATCTACCGCATCCATTCTATATTTGGTAACAAATCATTCAAAATTTCCCCCGATAACTAAAACCCAACTCAAACATGCCCCCAAATCGATCGAAAAACGCATACCTCTGAGGGGAAATTAGAGGTTGACATCGAAGAAGCGAGAAAACTTCATGCAACCCATTGAGACAAATCATCGAGCATGTTGCATGCATAGCTAAAAATGAGTTGATTTCTTCACAAACCCATCACCGATTCGCCGCCGGCGATTCCAACGGCGAGATGCGAACGACGATGAGGGTATTTTGGGCGGGCGATTTTGGGGAAGGGAATAAAAATGCGGCCTTTTTTTTCTTCCTTATTTGTTTTTGTTTTCATGCGCCCTAAAGCTCTCTGCTGGTTTGACCCCTTGAGTGAAATTTCGTTGAGGTCCTTGGTTGGGTTTGGGATTTTTGGATAAGCCTTTGGAGGATTGTTTTTTGTAAGATTGGTCAAAGTTGGTGGAATTTGGTCAAAGAGCTTTGCTGAGTGTGGGATTAGAGCTGGAAATTATGCTGGATTAGCGTGTGGTTGGTTTGAAAATTTTCAAATTTTCAAATTGGGTTTTGGATCTTTGAAGAAGGTTGACCCAATTTGAAATTGGGTTTGACTTGGGTTGACCAATAATGTGAAAGATTCATGCATTTTCGTGTTCACATGGACTAAAATAGAAACATAACAGAAGTCATGTGACTCGAGTATCAATTTTGGTTAATAATTTTTCTTGCATTGCAGATTTGACGGTTATTTGATGATAAAACAGTTTGCATCGATTAGACCAAAGATCAAACATTATTATAACCATATGAAAAACTCTATGATTCTAACGACACTATACATGTTCATATATCACATAAAATATACACAGCACCAATTTTCATTTCATCAAATGTTTGGAACTATAACAGGTTTTTCTACAATAAGCGTAGATTACACTAAAATACCCTACATTATATGGTTCTCACTCTATTACCTTAAAGATCTTTTATTAGGGCAAATGAACCAAAAGTTCTCGTTTTAACTTTTAACTTTTTGTTTTTTGTTTTGTTTGTTTGGAGGGGGGCCGGGGGACTCCCTGAGAAAAACAACTTTAAGGTATTTTACTGTTCCCAAAAGACTTCAAAGCATATTAGTGAAAATCAATGATAGTTGAGGGTATTTTAGTGTTATTTACCCTTGCAATAAAAGAGGAGCATGTTCTGACTAGTGGCCAAAAATATCAGGACGATACGAAAAGAACTAAATAATTTGGAATGGATGCACATGCAAACTTAAGGTATTATTTTGTACCCCGTATTGTTTGACACGCCAATGAAAACATAATACTTAGAATAATAAAAGTTATAATGCACCGAATCCTCTGGATGATTTTCATGACTCAAACTAGAACAAGCTCTGCAGTATCAAAACAGCCACTGATTGCAGAAAAGCAAAAGATAATCAACACAAACTAACAAGAAATTTATTGAAGTAGAGTGGATTAAACAAACAAGAAGCCCTCAGCAAGGCTAGAAATCAACACAAATAACACAACCCTGAAGACCTAAAGCAGTTCTACTCAGTTTACAACCTTGCTTGTGGCATCATCATACATCGCAAGGCTTTTAAAACAACAGGAAACTACAAGTTTAGCAAATACACAAAAAGATTACAGCTAAAAACTGATCCCGAGTACCTCTCAAACTTCCTCAGTTACAAACTAATCTCAGTTCCTAAGACCCCTCTCTGGACATTTAAATGTCGCGTAGAATGCTGCTACCATCGTCTTCGTCTTCGAGCATCTGAACCACCGCGGCCACGCCCCTCGCCATCTCCCTTGAGATGGGCCCACCAATGGGCAGATCGAATTTCCTACGCCTCAACGAACCCAACTTCCCAGGGGGCTGTGGGTCTACCGCTTCGAGCATGTACTCTAGCTCCTCGACCATTGATTTCCTTGCTGCACGAACCATGTAATCGGCCCCCTGATAAATTAAGAAATAGTTGAAGAGATTATTGCAGAAGTACAGCATAATCATGATAATAATAATTTAATAAATGATTGGGAAGATGGGCTACAGGGTTGCTGTAAAGTGACCATGATGTGGCAATCTTATCATTGCAAATAATTATTTCAATTAATTGATATGGCATAATGAGGTGTTTGGTTGCTTGAAATTGGAATTGCAGCATTTGTTGCAAAAAATTTCATATCCCATGTTTGGTTTGCAACATCAATTGGATAAATGTGCAGAATGCCACGTATTCTTGCGACAATGGTAGCAACCATTTTGGTTGCAACCAAAGTTGGTACTTGGTTGCAACAAATGTTGCAACTTATATAAATATGAACATGGTCAATACTAGGGGTGCCAGATAAGCTTATCATATATCAGCTAAGCAAATCTGCAACGTGTTTGGATTTGTACAGTGGTGGAGCCAGGAATTTAGCTCAGGTAAGGCGAAAATTTAAAACGGTCACAAAATGTAATACAGAAGTTTCGTACTTCAAAAGATTCAATAATATAAATCAAAATTTGGATAACACTATTACACTTTCCCGACTATGTTCATTATTGTTACAATTTTGTAAATTTATCTTTTACAAAGTAACTATTTTTGAAATTTTCTATAAATAATTTGATGTAAAAGCCATGAAACAATAGAAATCCAAATAATTGTCATTCTTATACAATTGCAGATCCTGTGCTTTGATATATACTAGGTTACGAGTCTTACGACTTACATGTTGCACCTGCTTTAGCATAAGACATTTTTTGGGATGTGTAAACATATAACGGAATATTAAAATGCGTTATATATAGTATATACGAATGAACACATAGAGAACCATTACAAATTAATTTTTTTGATGGGAACAAATTTATAATTTTGTGATATATTTTTATATTAGACAAAATAAGATCACTTTCTTTTAACTTCTATCTTTTAAGTTGCACAAGGTTATCTTCAAAAGAACTTTATATATACGAAATCATCTTCTATTGTCAATTTATATATAACGTTACTTGCCAGTAATGGCACCAACAAAAATTATATGCCATTACTTGTGAGGCCTCCCCTTTTTTTTTTGCTGTGGACTGTGCAAATTGTAATTTAATGGGTGCTAACCTTTATATAGTAAGTTTGTCACTTGTAGATAGATTTAAAAAAAGAAGACAAAAAATAAAAAATGACAGACACCAAGATTCGAACCCAACTCTCTTACCGCCACAAGCTTGAGCACCAACCAATTAGCTATACCCTATCTGTGATTTTATTTATCGTGGCCGCCTAGCCTGGGATCTATGTAGGTCTGCCCCTGAATTTGTAAATCTTCCTGCAAAAGCTGAAATCTTCTAAACAATGAATTTGAGCTTTTTTACTTGAAACAGGTGTTGCATTTTATAATCGTTGCAACCAAATAGCCCCAAAGTGAACCCATTTATTTAAAATGATAAATGGTTGAAGTGACAATGTGATTACATCAACCTTACTGTATTTACCAATAACACTAATCTAAATTAAAAATACTAGGCTTTCAAGTTTAAAGGGTGGGGTGGGGTGTCAGTTTAACTAAAGTAGCAGAATTTGATTACAATTCTTTGTTCTTTTAGACGATACTATTATACTAAGGTTGTGAAAGTGCGGTTAGAACTACGTCACTGATATACGACTTTATATAAAATGAAAGTAAAACAATAAATAATGTAAGTTATTATATGTTAATGGAGCCATGAGATACAATCACGCAATTGATGTTAGACAAGAATTAAAGAGCTTAACATTTGTCTTGTATCTTTTCCTACTCACAAATAAGAATGTATACATGTGCAGATGTGTCGACATATCGTAGCCGGGAAGGGGTGTGTGTGTGAGAGAGGGAGGGAGGGAGGGAGGGGACCACCACCACCACCACCACCACACACACACTTCCTATCATTTTGGGGGTGGGGATACATGGTATGCTATAGTCTGGATAATCGCTTTACGCAAAACTTGAGTTAATTAATCTTTGGTAATTGGTTTTTGGCCCCACATACATATCATACTATCATATAAATTTTAGCCTTTGGTGCATCATTAAGCAACATGAAAAAGCCTACTGCTTAAATATGACTTGCATAGACTAAACTCATTAGGAATGGGAAGACAGGACCCAATGATGCTATATGCCGAATACCAGAAGCATGCAACCTAAAAATGACTGCTAAAAGCATTACCACCGCAAACTTGCAATAAACAAAAGTCTCTGCACATAATTTGGTTACCAATCTCAATTCAAAAGGCCAAGAAAAGAAACTTAAGAGACATTTCCAAAAGATAAAATATGGTTTTGCTCACATATCAAACTCCAAAGGTTATAGAAAATTAAAGGATCTCTTCAAAGATAGATGTAGGATTTCAACCTCATGGATAGTTCAAATTTGGAATATATATGATTTTATAATTTAGTTCTTGTAACAAAAGAAAGGGGTCAAGAATTGGCAGCACATAAAAGACTAATGACAACCAATATTGCATTTATATGGGAAATACGGATTTCTAGGATGTGTACAAAGGTTTCACATCGATAATTTCACAACAAAAATGCAGACATATTAACTCAATTAAGTAATGTGAGGATGAAATAAAAATAGCTATTATATGCATCAAAATAGTGGTTACCTCGATAGCATCAACAGTCAGCAGTAGAACAATAATTTTTTCAGAGAACCTCTGGTGTTCTTCTGTGTCATTAGTGATGCGGCGGCAATAAGAGAAGTTATAAAACAGGGATCTAATCTCCTTCAGCTTAGCTTTAGCCACAGCCAGATCTCGAAGGCAGCGAACCACCTCGGAACGGCGAACCAGATGAGTCCTGAAGCTCATCTGAATTATCACAGCGGCATCCTGTGGGGATAGTTCCTTTCTCTTACCCTTGTTGTGATACTTGGCAAAAACCTTCAAAAACCAGGAAAGAAACAATACCATCAGATTTAAAATTATTAACACTTCTAATAGAAATAAATGCTTTATAGACATCTTCAAAGTAGACATGTCCAAACCATGTGACTGTTTCAGTCATTGAATGATGATGAAACGCAGAAACCTGACGTAGATATACCTTATGGGCTTGTTTGGTTGCAAATCCAAAAGAACATGGATTTGGAACGTATCATAAATTCAATTTTTTTGTAATCCAAAAGGATAAAATTGTATGTTTGGATGCAAGAAATTGAGATGAACTTGAACTTTCACAATCAATCTTTTATTTGGTTTGTGTTTGGTTGAAAATTTGAAAAATGGATTTGAAGAGAGATACAGATAGAAAAAAAAAATATTTGATAAAAAGGTGGCATGGCACCAAATCCCTTCAAATTGAATCCTTTTGGCTCCAACTTTGAAATCCATTTTTTGTTCAAATTCAAGACCTCCAAATCCTTGCAACCAAACAAGAACTTCAAATTTGGAGATGGCATTGTACTTGCTATAGTGTTTTGTTCCCTAATCCATCTCAAATCGAAGCAAATCCTTGCAACTAAACACCCCCTATGTATATTCTGCAAGTTTAGATTTGGCATTTCCCTAAGGAGTTGTTTGGTTGCAAGAATTTGCTTGAATTTGAGATCGATTTAGGAACAAAACACTATAGCAAGTACAATGTCATCTCCAAATTTGAAGTCCTTACTTGATTGCAAGGATATGGAGGTCTTGAATTTGAACAAAAATTGGATTTCAAAGTTGAAACCAAAAGGATTGAATTTGAAGGGATTTGATGCCGTGACACTTTTTTTTTCAAATAAAAAAATATTTCTATCTCTCTCTCTCTTTTTTCAAATCCTATCTCAAATTTTCAACCAAACACAAGCCAATTAAAAGATTGATTGTGGAAGTTCAAGTTCATCTAATTTCTTGCATCCAAACATACAATTTTATCTTTTGGGATTACAAAAAAATTGAATTTATGACAAATTCCAAATCCATGTTTTTTTTGGATTTGCAACCAAACAAGCCCTAATTGAATTAGGTAAGGTGGCATGCTGTTGATCTACAACATGCACGACTGTAAGTACCAACACTGAAACTTGCTCTACAATTTCACAGAAAAATCATTTACCCCCTTACCATGGGCACCTCGTGCGCAAAAGAAACTTTCTGGTGTCGTCGTATTAGTAACAATAAATTTTCTACCATATATTAAAAACAGCAATGTAGTAACTATTTATTGCAATGATTCTAGAAACATGGTGAAATTGTTATACACGACATCTTTATAAATTGCAATAAAACAAATATGTAGTTGATTTTCTTTGTTAGGGCCCTCAGGTTCAAAGCGGGCTTGGGAGAAGGGATTCCTTGACGAATTCTCAGTTTCTGGAGTGAGATAAAAGGGGTGCATTTTACTGCAACGGACCTCTGATTTTATATACAACAGCATTTTGGATTTAAGCTAAATGATCTAAAGAAATACAATAGCATAGTTCGAAAAAGAAAATACAACAGCATTCAACTATAACAGTTTTTCAATTTTGCATCTATTTAGGTTGTTAAAATAAAAATATATCGTTCACATAATCCCTATTATTTCCGCAACAAATCAAAATTGAAGATGGTTCATGCATTCACTTCAGCTGCCACTGGTAACAGCTCCAAAAGTAGCATTTGCTGTGGAGTTAAATTTATATTTAAATCACTTAGGCACTACTTAGGGACAGAGTTAAGTCGAGATAACTGAAGTTTCATAAAGTTAGTTTGCCTAAACTCCAAAATGCCAACTAAACCATGTGGAAGTGATTTTGAAGTTAGATTGGAGTTGAGATAACTACATTTATGGAAAGTCTAATCTGATCTAAGTTTTCTAAACTCCGTTTTCCCAAACACATGTTTTATGACATAACCTGAGTTTATTTTTCCGTGGAGTTAGGGGTTTGCAAACCGGAGATTTGCATAACCCCTGTCTCCACTTTAAAATAGACAGGTTATCCTAACTTCATACCCAAACAAGGCCTTGAGCTCCTATAAAGATATTTTAATCCATCATATGAACGAAACCACTATGTGGTATAACTGAAAAAGAAAATATGAGATATCCATCGTAGTTCTCATTGTCAACCACTTTACCCTAAATCTTAGGCTTGTTGATGGAGGGAAAAGGTTGATTATCTACACCAGATCACATGGAAGAGAGCATACGGTGTTTTTATAAGTAGAAGATAAAACATATTATGCAAAAAAAAATGTTGTTGGTAAGATTTTTAATTCAAGGTATTTTACTCATCAAATTATTTTACCATATTGTTCATTTAAATCTTATTTTATCCAAAAAAAAATTAGCTTTCTTAAACTAACAACTGTTTCGAACAATTCTACCATAAAGATAATAACTAAAAAAGACATTTCCTTCCAACCGAAAAAAAAGTAAAAATTTTAACTGAAATTTAAAAAATAAATAAATCAAAAGGCAATTTTTTATCGAAAAATTCCTAGCAACCAAAAACAAAATGGCAAACCTTTCGAATGGCGACGGCCCCAGTATTCCTCTCCTCGATCTCAACCAGCTTCACCCCCGACTCCACCACCTTCTTCTTCTCCTCCTTTTCCTTATTTACGATTTTGCCCTTGCCCGCAGAGCTCTCGAACGTGTAAATCTTGCACTGGTTCTCATTCTTCCCCTTCCCTTGATCTCAGCCCTCCACATGAAGCTCTTCTCCTCCACCGCCTTCGCCTCCGCCGTCAACTTATACTTCTGATCGATCTTCGGCCCCTTGATCTCTGCCGTCCACTCATACTTCCGGTCAAAATCGCACCTTTTCGGCGCGAAAGCTCGCTCGAACCCGATCTCGAGCGCGGCGGCTCGATCGCTGAGGGATCGGAGGTAGATCTCTGCCTCCGCTCGTTCCTGGAGCCTTCTGGCGGAAGAGGCCGGGATCTGGATCAGATCGCAGCTCGACTCGAAGAATGGCACCAGACCGAAGGAGCTAGGGCTAGGGTTTAGGATGTCAAGGACGAAGCCGACGTGATCCTCGACCTCAACGTCGAAGAACGAGGGGAACCTAGCGCTCCACATCGAGACCTCCACGAGATCGAAGCGGGAGAATGCGCTCATTTTCGCTAGGGTTTTGAGAAGAGAGAGTGAACGTGATGAAAGAAAAAAGTCGTCTTTTTCAGAGAGAGAAAAGTTGGGGAATCACCGAGTTCGCCAATGGAGGAAAGAGAAGAGGGGCATAAAAATAATTCCGCGAAGTTATTGCGTGCATGGGTTGGGATAGGGAGTCCTTGCTGTTTTGATATAACAGCTATTATGTATTCTCAGCCACACATCACACGTATATAAATCATGTGCAATACACAGATAAAAAAGGCCATCATGTTTTACACAAATCTCGGACGTTGATTAAAACTTTGGATGAATCTGGACCATTCATCATAATAACATGGGTGCTATTATCCCCGTAATAGTAGGACTCCGAATCCGGTTGGTTGGGCTTGTTACGTGGAATGGAAGATTACCGGGATTCCGTGCATTCCCGTGAATAGAATGACATGGCATCCAATTCTAAGAAATTTTATATTAACGTGCTTGGTATACTATAATTATTCCCGATAATTTATGTATGTACAACCGTCAACCGGTGGTGTAACGACTCTGAATTTACTGTACAAAATTTTTCAATTCGATGTACAGAAAGGAGTTTACAAGCCTGAGTACAATTTATAAGTTGTTTTTGTTTAAGAATAGCAAGAAATAACTTGTAGCGCACCGGTAAAGCTTTGCATTGCTGTGACGCAGCCCTTTTGTTCGAATCCCATCAGACATATTGTATTTTTTTGCTTTTTATTTTAAAATTTTTTGAAACCCAAAAGCTTACACATGCAATGCACATAAAAATGAAAAGTCTGGAAAAATAAACATGTGCAAAATGTTATAAATACAGAAGAGTACACGTGTCCAAAATCCGACAGCACCTATCACCTAAACGACCAGCGAGATTGCCAGCGCTGACGGGCCAACCGTAGGCAATAAACCCCGGGCTTTGCACACGAGTCTTTTGGCCTACCCCTGACTCCCCTGCACTGTTTGATTATTCTGCAATCAAACAAAGACCGCTCAATTCCCCATTTATCATCTTTTTTATGCATTTTAATTCATCTTTTTAATCCCAAAATCCTAATTCCACACTATAAATACTACCCCATGCCCTAACCCTTTCTCATTCTGAAAATTATAGCCAAAATTCTAAAAGTTTTCTGAGTACAAGAAGAGCGCAAGTGGAGTTAGCCGATGACCAACTTACGGCGAGGAATCAAGGCTTTTCCGGCGACACTGCGACGTCACGACAATAACCCTCTCTACCTACCTTTTCTTTTTAACCAATTCACCCGTGGTCCCTTCAAATCTCTCTCCTTCTTCTATGAAAGTCTCTTTTCATAAAATATGTCGGAAGTGGAGTTAACACCGACATCTTCTTTTAAATCTCTAAAATTCCACATTTTCTTACATTTTTTTCATGCATATTCCTACACCATGTTTGTTAACATAAAACTAATATTTAGAACCAACTTTCACTCAAAATATTATGAAACATAATTTTAAATCAACTTTTACATTAAAATACCATGAACTTTAGATATGTCATCTTATATTTCTTTGTTTAAACATACCTTTAGAAAACCTCACGGGGTAATGACTTACCCCTCACAAACACACATGGTTCTATAGCACGATACTCTTCGGACGTATTTTTATGGCGAATACAATAAATTACATTAAAATATCATCTACTATAAAAACACGGTTTTATTTGGAATTGTATTTTAAAATTCCTTTTCAAATAAGCTTCTACAACCCTTTTTAAGGGACCAGCTATAGGATGGTGCGGATTATCACACATTCTTAGGCTAGTAGAGCGAGATGCAGACCTCCTCACGGAGCATTCAGTCTCGAAAGGTTTTTATACGATTTTTAAGAAAAACGCAATTTTCTACTTAATAATAAAATTAATTTTTAATAATTATATAAATATTATAAAATCTATATATTTTCAAAATATAATAACCTTATATTTTTAAAGGAAAGAATTACAAGCTTCATCAAAACACCATCAAGATAGCAACAAAAGTCAAGTTTTACAGTAAAATACCACGAACTATTCAAGCTAAGCTATTATCACTAAAATACTTCAAATCCCTAAAATTCACATCCATGAAAACTCTAAATAACATAAATAATTTCTCGGGATTATTTTGAAACTATATTAAAAATATTCTGCATAAGATCCCCTCGAGTTATATAAAACACTATTAAGGACTTAGTAAATATAGGTTTAAGCGGGATCACTTCTCTTGAGCCTCAGGGAGCCAGATAAAGTGAGTGCTTCCCTATTTAAGGTAGAAAAACTTAACGGTGTTATCAATGGTAATTGTCTTGGAAAAAAACACAAATCTTGTCGTTCATGTGCAACGGTTATCGATAACTCCCGAATATAATTCAGGATTCAAATCAGTTCTAAATGTCTGACTCAACTCTGAGTCTAAAATAAAACTTGAATCCAAATTCAAAACCAGAATCCAAACTCTGACATGTATACTTAAACCTGAAACTGAATATCCAACCTAAATACAAGACTTGACTTGACCGAACTATGGTTATAACTTGACATGACTTCTTGACTACAAACTTACATCATGAACCTGACTACTTGAACAATTGTATCCATGGTCTTGGCAAGCCCTATAATCTATACAAAATATTACACGGGAGGTAGATTGGTATGGAATGTATTAAAAGTGGCACGAGATGATCACTAAAAGACATCTACATGAACTCCCGTGCCGTTGTGTAACGTTTTGAAAATCGTTTAGGTGAAATTTCCGATAATCGGTAAAATAACTGGTGTTTTCCGTAAAAACCAAGATATAATTATTTTTCAACATAGACTTAAATATACATATTCTAGCTATATAATTGCTAGTATTTGATATTTAATTGGTCACTTGTAAATTTCTAGTTTACTTAAATATTTTTCTTAATTAATTATTTTTAATATTATTTTAAGCTTTCACTAATATATTTAATTAGTGATAATTACAAATGAGAATGGGTTAATTACATGTTTGTGAACCATGACAACATCATAACAAGTTTATGGTAGGTTCTCGTTTTCTCAGTTTGTCTCCATGCTTCTAGAGATTTCTAGGATAATATTAATTAGGAAATTATATAATTAAGAAAAGAAGTGAATAGAGGTAATAATTGGGTTGTTTCTAGACACTCACACACATATACCCACTCACTTCTCCCACACACCCTTACTGGCCGAATCCCGTGCTGCCCCATTCCCCAATTCCCCACACTTTCCTCACACTTCAAGGTTAAAAAAAAGAAAAGGAAAAGGAAAAAGGAATAAAGAAAGAAGTATGGTGTAGATAATGAGGTATGGGCTTTGTTTTTTTTCTTGATTTCACAACACTCACCTTACTCTCTCTCCTCACCTCAAAATTCTGGCCGAGCCTCCCCGTGGTGCTGATCCAAATTTCCCCACTGCATTTCAACTCCAAAATCATCAAGAAATACAATAAAAATCCATACAAAATCCCACAAACTCTAAATCAAATCTTTACCCTTTATTCCTTGGCCTAATATACCATGGATCTTGGAGCAAGAGAGCAAATTGGGAGGCCAAGTTTGCATGTTTGATCTCATGCTTATGGAGAGGTATAATCTTAACCCTATAGTTAAATTGTTGGTTATTGCTTTAATCTAGCTTAATTATAAATTTAATCATGGTTCTAATTTCAAGTTTTGGAATTTCAAGAGAGGGTTTTGAATTAAAGTTAGGGTTTTTCATCACTTGATCTTATTGCAATGAGTAGTTTAACCTTATAAGATATGCAAAATCTAGTCTAATTACTAATTTGTAAATTGTTACTTTGAAATTTGTCCAAATTGTATAATTTTGCAAACTAGATTTTTAGGATTAATTTAAATAAGTGGGATTAAAATCTAATGAATATTTGTGTGACCTAATTAAGTTATTAAATGAATACTGCGGCGCTAGTTTTGTTAAAATATCAAGTTTTGAACTAAAATGGAAATTGATGATTACTAGGTTTTTGGAATTAAATCGATTTAAATTAAGTTGAGGTTTTGATGATATACACCCTATTTCATATATATTTAGTGTGTTGTGAACGCGCGATTAGTGCGATTGGGTTTTTGGTTTGGTAGTTGCCACGTATAGCGACCCTATTTGTGGTTTGTGGCGTTGTCACGAGCGTATTTTATGCACCAAGTGCGTGCGCGTTTAGTTAGTGCGCGTGGTTGACTTGTATTGTTTGTATCCGCGACTATTTATATTTATTCTCTTATTTCTTTGTGTACGTTTCTAGGATCGGGTGCAGAGGCGTCGGATGTGGCGCGGAAATGACAGAGCTGAAATCGGATCAGATTAGGCGAGGCGTCCAGGTGAGTAGATGTATATTTACAGGGGAAGTCGGGTGGATGGCGTATAGCACTCCCGCAGTTTCGTAGTGTAGCATGCGAATATGTTGTATATATAAATATGTGTTATTATGAGATGTGAATACTCAGCAAGAAAGTCTTTAGGAGATCATGAGTTGGATTTAGTGTAATCGGAGGAAAGTACTTTCAGTTTAGTTTCTTAGTTGCGAAACCTTAGAGTAAAGATTCACACACACACACACACACATGCACACACGTGATATGTTTAGGTGTATATGTTTATATCTATGTATGTATGTATGTGTGTGTGTGTGTATGCGTGTGTGTGTATGCGTTGGTGTGTGTGTGTGTATACATATATATACATATATATATATATATATATATATATATATATATATATATATATATATATATATATACACACGTATAAACGGATGATGAGCCCAGTATATGATACTTGGAGATGGGTCGATATGATCGGGTATGATGCCGTGAGTTTGTGATATGTGATTGGGTCGTGATATGATATACGACATGATATTATAGCGGATCGTTGGGCGATATATTTTCATACATACGAGAATATATGTTTGATGATATTGGAATGTACTAGATTTTAGAACGGTACCCCTAATTCATGATTTTACGATAATGATACTATATGAATATTGAGGTATTTGTGATAATTGACCCGTATCCCGATTTTGGGATGCCGTACGATAGATTTTACCATACGAGGTATAGATATGATGATTGATCCGCACTCGTGACTCGAGGATGTCGTACTATGTATTTTACCGTACGTGACGCTATTGAGGCGGGATCGCCGACTACTAGATATATCGACTCGGACTTTAGGCGGATTTTCTTACCTTTCGACTAATTCCTTAGTTTGGTCTTTTAGTTGATTAGGAAGATGTTAGACCAGGCTCGAGACATACCTATTTTCAAAAACTAACGAATCGTGAGTATTTTCAAAAGACAGCTCGAGAGATATTACGGATTTTCAAAGGATGTACCTTTTCTTAAAAACACCGTAGCCCCTGTTTTCTAAACACCACGATTCGTGCTATTTCAAATACCAAGACCGTATGACTCGTATATAGAATGTATATTCTGACATGTTGCGTTTACTATTCATTCTCCGTTATATTCATGTTCTCATTGCATTGCATGTTTATACATGTGTTTCCTTAACTATTATGATATCGATTGTTAGGACACCAGCACCATTACCGATGATGCGTATGTCCACGGACACTTGCTTGCCGGCTCACACACATCATCATTGGTAATTGCCATGTCATGTACACTTTAGAGAATATTACTTCATTGATATAACTTGCTAGCTGATAGTTCCAATATATCATTGCTATGCTAGTTTAGATATTGCATTCTTTACTTAGATACCCATGCATGTATATATTCAGTTGTCATGCAATATTATGGGGTTTTATGCCGGTAATTCACTGTTTATCGACTCCCGATTTTGGGATTTCGGATTTTCCATGAGATTTCTGGATTTGGAGAAACCGCAAAGATTTTATAAACTCATTATCATTTCTAAAGATAGAAATTTGCGGTTTTCTCGTGATATGATGTGAGAGGCATCCACCATGTGTTTTCTCGGTTCTTGAGCGATATCATATACCCGATTCGAGGAGGGGGATGCACCGTCTGCGGGTATATGGTAGACCCGGTGCGGTACCTCGAGGCAAGAAGATCGCAGATGATGGCGTTGAGCCCGGCAGGGGAGCACTACCGACCGGTTATATGTGACGCGGCGGATATCCGGAGGATACCGACATAGTCATGAGATTTGATGATATGGGCCGATCCGGAATGACGGAGCCCGAGATATTGAGATATTGAGACATTGAGATATTAAGACATTGAGACATTGAGATATTGGAATATATATTGTGTCGATGCTTGACATGGGTTTTCTGTCTATTTCATTGATGATACTTCGTTTTACACTAAAATCTTACTGAGATAAGAAAACAGTTTTCTCGTGCAAGATGTATTCTGCTTTCATTCTTATTGCATTCGTACATCATATATATGACATGTTACTACCTGAGGTATTGACACGAGCACTTGGTATTACATTTATGTTTAGATGATTACCCTTGCCACTATTAGATGTTTCAGGGTATATTATGAGGATATTACTGTATGACCTAGGAGATAGTCATACTTTCGATTTCTGCTCGGTGATGTTTTCTACTCACGAGTTGGCAACTCACCCCCGTTGTGCCACAGTTTCTTGCAGGTTTTACCGTACAGGTCCTGTAGCGGCTTGCTGGCACGCTGCTTCCTTCCGGGTGATTGCTTTGGTAGATGGGTTCACTTGCATCGTGACCACCGTTGTACTTTTATTTATTTCCGCTGTATCTAGTAAACTCCATCAACCAGACTTGTATATTTTGATAGACTTAGAGAACCAGTTATGTATTATTTCGACCTTAGAGTCGCGCGCTTGTATTATTGGCGTTCTTCTCTGGTTTTCTTGAGTATGTTGGTTTTCTTTCTGAGTTTTGATTCTCGCCCTTCGGCGTTGTATATTATATTGCTTGCGTGGTTGTTTCCGCCAATTGGCGAAGAGTTAGCTCCTGCTTGGGATACCTTTATTCATTATGTATATTATGCATGTTTGTACCCGTTTGGGGCCAGTTTTTACAAGGGAAACTTTGCCGAAATTTTTGGAAATACTTGAGGCTTTTAAAATGATTACTACGACTTATTTGTTAAAACCACTTGCTTTAAAACTATGTTTTCCTTCACTTCTTCTTTTAAATGGTTTAGATTTCTGGGCTTTTGGCTAACTTGAATTGGATGGTGTCCTATAGACTTCACATGATTTAAGTGCCAGTCACGTGCCATTTTGGGTCGTGACAAAGTTGGTATCAGAGCGCTAGGTTTAACCTTGGTTCGAGTCTAGGTTTGACTATGCAGAGTCTAGGACGCGCGCGCGCGCGCGTGTATTCGGAATCTAGGCTTGACCTTACGGAACTTAGACTTGGTCGAGGGGGTATTAGACCCGAACTTTTGTTGCGTAGGTTGACCTTGGTTGATGGAGTAGGTGACTTAAGTAGAGTGACGTACTGTGTGTATGTCCCGCGGCATACTTACGATACGCTACTCCGCTTAAGAAGCCTTAGAATGTACATTTCTTTGCACCGTATTCTATTCGTTCCTTTGATCTATTCTCATCGATGTCGGATGGTGGTTTCTGTTACCACGGTTGCACGGGCAAAGAGAGCTGCGTCCAGAGTTGCGGTCAGCATGAGCTCGTCTTGGACGAGGACTGATGTAACGCTTTGAAAATCGTTTCGGTGAAATTTCGAAAAAAATCGGTAAAATAAGGGGGTTTTCTGTAAAAAGTCAAAATACAAATATCTTATTATAAAAATTAAATATACATATTCTAGCTATGTAATTGCTATTATTTGGTGTTTATTGAGCCGCTGATGAAATTTCAAATTTTCTGAAAAAAATATTATTTTATTATTATTTTAAGCCGTCACTAATACATTTAATTAGGGAAAATTACAAATTGGAATGAGTTGAAACAAATTTTATGCATCATAAAACATTAAATAAAATTTTAACATGTGGTTTTTGGAACGAAATCATTTGCCAAAACGGTTTAGAAATTATTGAAGAAAAAAGGCTTTTTTTTAGCGTAAATGGATGTTTGGGGTATTTTATTTATCATTTTTCATCACCCCACACCCGTACCCACACCCACACACCCCCACTTACTCCCCCCATGGCTGAATTCAGCAGCCCCCCTCTCTTGTCCCCACTTGGTTTTCAAAGGAAAAGAAATAAAAGAAAAGAATAGAAAATGGATAAAGTAGTTAGACTTTTGACTTTGCATGACCTTGACTTTGTCCCCCCCCCCATTTTCTCTACCTCCCTCTCTCTCCTCACACCATTTCTGGCCGAAATTCCCAGCCCCAAAACAGCAGCCCCTCCCTCCCTCTTCTCCTCTCATTTTCCATCAAAAAATTCACCCATTTCCATCAAAAATCAAAGCTAAAATGCAAATCCAAGCCCTACCCATTTTTCCTTAGCCTATCTAGCATGGATCTTGGTGAAAAGTTTGCATTTTGGAGACAGGTTTCATGTTGATCTCAAGATGGTTATGAGGTATAAATCTTGTTCTTTTTTTTTGAGTTGTTTGTTATTACTTCAAATTATGTTAATGAAAGGTTTAGTTTAGATTATAAATTTAGAGTCCAAATTCAAGATTAGGGTTTATGAAATTGAAGTGGGGTTTTGTGTTGGAGTTGAATGGTGATCAATTGTCCATGGTTATGTGATGTATTTTGTATCTTAGGGCATGCAAAATGTAATCTTGTTGCTTAGTGCTAATTGTAACATTAAAATATCCAATTTAGTTTTATTTAAGCAAACTAGTTTTTAGCTTTTGGTTCCAAATGGGTGATTTAAAATCTAATTAAGGTTTTGATGACTTTATTAACATTATAAAATATAGTTTAATGCTTTAAATCATGCAAATCCAAACTAGTTTGTTGTATGTGCATTTTGCTATAAAATGGTCGAAATTGGTTAAATTTGCAAACTAGTTTTTGTAAGTATTGTGTTAAATCGAGAATTATAATATGGTTAGGTTTTTTTTTTATCATATTATTAACTTTATTAAGTGTAGTTTAACACTTTAGTTCATGGAAATCCAACCTAAATTGTAGTTTGTGCATTTTTGCTATGAAATTGTAAAAAGGGTATTTTGTAAACTAGAATATTAGGATTTTTGGAATTTAATGAGATTAAATTCCGGAAATGGTTTTTATGACTTATGTAAGATATTTAATAAATATATTGGCCGCTACATTCATTTAAATATCGTGTTTTGTACAAAAACGGCGAATTGTGCTTGCTAGATTTTCGGAAAAATGACTTTTTGAGTGAAATTGGCGTTTTTGTGAGTTTTAACCTAGTTTATATTAAAATTAGTGTTCGTGAATGTGCAAATGAGTGTGATTGGATTTTCCTCGATGGTTTGACGTGTGTACATCGACATCGAGGGTTGGTTTGACTATTCTTGCATGCGTAGGCGATGGGTTTGGACCTATGCGTGATACGCGTGCCGATTTTGTTTTCTTATGCCGTTTCGATTTCGAATTTAGTTTTAATGCGATATGGTGCGTTATGATATGTAAGTACCCCATGTGGACTTCGAGACGACAAGCAAGCGCGTGGCGGCGTCGGCACCGGCAAGCGAGGACCAGGTGAGTAGATTTATATCTACGGGGAGAAGTCGGGTGGATGGCGTATAGCACCCCCGAAATTCGTGGTGATGTATACGAATACGTATGCACACATATATATATATATATATTGTTTATATTGTTTGAGATTATTGATGATAGAGATGGATCCTTGGTGTGATTGGATTGGTTTAGTGTTGCGAAACCCTAGAGTAGTGGTTGCACCACACATACACACACCCATATTTGCATACATTCTTCTTTCATATGTGCGTACATGGGATTATATATTGATGTGTATATTTACACATGGGTATGGGACTATGTGTCTATATACTGGATTTGAGGATAGTAATTGGGATTTGAGATGAGTCGATGACATTGGGCTTGAGGCCAGAAGATCCGTGATGTGTTTTGGTTCGTATTGAGATACGACATGATGTTTTAGCGGGTCTTTGACGTAGTGATTCTTATACATGCATGCATACATAGATGGTATCAATATTGTACTAGACGTAGATCAGTACCCCGATCATGATATTTGATAAAGAGGATATCAGATGAATAGTATAGTGAATGTGATATTGACCGTACCCAGATTTGGGGATGCCGTACGACGGATTTACGTACGAGCTATATTTTGATGATTGATCCGCACTCTTGACTTGGGAAGTCTGGTTATGGATATGATATTATTGAGGCGGGATCACCGACTGTATATATACATGTATGTATATGTATCGACTCAGATGATAGGCGGTTTCCTTACCTGTAGTTCAGCTTGTTAGTTCAGCCGTATAGTTTAGTGTAGTTGTTAGATTAGATTAGACTCCTACCTATTTCAAAACTAGCGGATCGTGGGTATTTTAAAAGACAGGTCAAGGGATCTACGGATATTTCAAAAGACGTATCCTTTCTTAAAAACCACCGTAGCCCTATTTTCAAAACCCCGCGGTTCGTGTTATTTCAAATGGCACCATTTGTAAGACTTATATTAGATTAATGCAGATTAGTTATAGTTGTGTCTAGTTTTTTTTAGCTCCCGCTCATTTTAGTTGCTCGCTCCGCATCGCATATTTACATTGTTACTGCATATTCCATTATTGATATCATGCTGTTAGGACACCAGCACCATTACCGATGATGCGTATGTACCACGTACACCTACTTGCCGGCTCACACACATCTTCATCGGTAATTGCCATGTCACGTACACTTTAGAGAATATAATTGCTTGACTTAGATTGTTAGCTAGTAGTGTTGACATGATATTAGTGTACTTCCCTTATATGCCATATTAGACATTATAGTTATTACCTACCACTTCATGCATACTGTTATTCAGTTGTTCATGCCTAGTTCATTATCATTGACATATGCACTGGTGATGATTTCTTGAGATTTATGATATTTCTGGATTTCGGGGAAAGCCGCAAAATTTACAACTTATGATCTTTGAAAATATAAAATGTTGCGGTTTTCTAGTGATGTAAAGTGTCGTCCACCATGAGTTTGCTGTGGTTTTGGAGATCCGTGTCGAGGAGTGGAGGAACCGTCACGGGTACATGGTGGGCCCGGTATGGTACCCCGGGGCAAGAGGAATGTGGTGTTGACATTGAGCCTGGCTGGGGAGCACTACCTACCGGTGATATTACCCGACGCGTCGGATATCCGGAGGATACCGTCGTGGTCTTGAGATGGATGGTAGGGGCCGGTCTGGACTGACGGCGCCCTAGATATTGAGATTGAGACATTGATATTTCGAGACAGTGAGATTTATGTTTTGTGTCGATGCTAGACACTGTTGATACAGATTTCATTATGATACCTCAGTTTTAAAAATACGAAGGAAATCTCACTAATTTATGAAAACAGTTTCTTTATTTACATGTATTCTGTTTCATGCATTCATACCTCATTCATATGATATATTGCTACCTGAGGCACTGACACGGGCACATGTGATTACACTCGGGTTAGATATTACCCTAGACATTGTCATAGGCTGCCTGTTATACATATATTTGAGGATATATTATGATCATTGACCTAGGATTGCGTTATTTATGCGATTTCTGTGCGTAGATATTTTCTATTCACGAGTTGGCAACTCACTCCCGTTGTGCCCCAGTTTCTTGCAGGTTTGCCGTACCGGTTTCCTTACGGCTTTGCGGGCATAGTTTCATTCGGGTGATTTGCTAGTAGGTGGGTTTACTTGTATCATACCCCCATTATTTACCTTGTATGATATTATTCAGTTGTATCTAGTAAATTCCATCAACCAAACATGTATTTATTGAGTTAGAGACCAGTGTTGTTTATTCTTTCGACCTTAGAGTAGCATGTTATATTTCTTGAGTTTCTTGCTGGTTGAGTTCCATTTCTGTTGTGATCCTCGCCTTTAGGCGTTGTATATTATGTTGCATACAGGTTGATTTGATATGGTTCTTCCTATTCTCTACTACTTCTCTTGGTTTGGATTTCTGGGTTTCGGCTTACTTAGCATACGTACGCCTTGAGACGTTCGTAGTCTAAGTGCCGGTCATGTTCCGTACTTTCGGGTCGTGACAAAGTTGGTATCAAAGCGTTAGGTTTTACCTTCGGAGCGTAGGATGACCCTTGGTTGATGGAATAGGTGACTAATGTAGAGTGACGTACCGTTGGTATGTTCCGCGGCATATTTACGACACGCCACTCCACTTATGAAGCCATAGGATATACATTTCCTTGTTCAGTATTATATTCCTTCCTGATCTAGCCTCATCGGTACCAGTTTGGTTTTGCTGCTACGGTTACGGGCAGGGAGAGCTACGGCTAGAGTTGCGGTCAGCACGAGCTCGTCACGAACGGGGACTGACCAGGGCATGATTCCGGCGACACCCGATTGTAGAGAGGTGTCTTTTGACTGTGTTTCCGCGCCACGAGCATTTGGCGGATCGCCTTTATGAGGTTACTCGGATGTGCTGATTGACACTAGAGGATTGAGCCAATGATAGAGGCCAGCCAGATCTTGATGACCGTTGGTGTGTTGCTTACTCCTGATGATTAAGGCACGGTTCAGCATGCAGACGAGTGAGCCAGTTATTGCTGCGAACGACGAGATATCGCCCCAGATGTTGGAGCTATTGCAGTATAAGTTGTACTAAGAGATGATAGAAGGTCGCTAGTCATCGAGGATGAATGACTAGGACATGTGGATCGTTTGCCTACCCCGATGCGAGGTCATCAGATAGATTGATTCCAGCTGGAGACGATTTCACGCGGAGACGTTGAGAGTCGACAGAGATGATCGAATGTCAGCAACCTATTATTCCAAGTTTTAAGTAGTCGGAAAGACATGCAGGCAATTCTATGGTCCCTCTAGAAGAATGAAACCCTAACTCGACTTAATGACCGTGTGAAAGCCTTTGAACCTTCGGGTTTGCGGCAGTTCTACGGCGCCATTAGTGAGGCTTGGGTTTGCCCTTCTACGGCTGGACCACCGATGCTGTGGTATGTACTCGATACTATTAAACTGTGCCCAAGAGGTTGAGCTCTTGGGGGGATTATGAGGTTTTGACGACTCGATCGTATGACTCGACTTAATTCGGATGCTAGGTGGTGAGATGTATTCTTGGGAGACTCCAGATACGAGGATAGTCGTTGGAGCTCAGTCCATGCAGCCGCGACGAGACGAGTCCAAAGCAGACGACATTAGAGAAAAGTGAAGTAAGAGGTTCGTACCAGATCTAGATGAGATGACGTTCCACTCCGCCGACATCAGAGATGCGATGCGCATGCCGAGGCAGAGTACTGGATATACCTTCCAGAAGGAGTCGCGATGGGTATGCAGCCATTACAGAGCAAGATGCAGATATAGGAAAGGACAATGACTTCCGGACAGTTGGCAGAGACAAGACATGGAAGAGACCGTGAGCAGGATTCCTTTCAGGACACTGCTGCAATGATACTTGCACCCAGGATCAGATGTATCACGTACATTCAGAGACCCAGAGGCCGACGCCAGTAATATGCTGTCTTACGAGTGGTCGCGATGATTGACCAAGAGATGACCAAAGAAGTGCCAGAACGGAATCGTCCCCGTTAGCACACCTGACAGGGCCGATGAGCCGATGGACCAAAAGATTGGTAATTCACAGTGAAGACCTTGACCCAGGAGTGGTCATGGTTACGCACACCAGCAGGACAGAGTTCATGATCATCGACGAGACGTCCCACTAGTGACCACGACAGTTGGCCGAGATTCTTAGAGGATGCACGTGAGCGGTACTATTCCGCCATTATTGATTACGATGTTTTGGGTGATTTATTCGTATGATTTGATTTTGATGATTGAGGATTTACGACCTTTGCACAGTGTTGCACTTGATATCGTTTTCGTGCTTTAGTTTCACATGTTTGTGAAATTACGGTTTTAAACAGTTGAGTTGGTTTTGTGCGTATGCATACACACGATTTCGTTCCTGCACTCGGTATAGTTTATATATGCTTGCAGTGCAGTGATACGCCTTATGTGCACTTAGATGCACTGGACTTCGATTTCGATTATGATACTCGATATTTGTTTTGTGCACCTTGTGCACCCGATTGATTTTGCGCACGTTCGGCGCTTGATATTGGATTTCATGATTTCGTGCGCGATGGATGCACCTGATTTGGATTTTCGCGCATGTTGAGCGCATGTCTTGAGATGCGATTTTGGTGCACACCAGATGCACTAAATTGAGATTTTTCGTGCATGTCAGATGCACCTGATTTTGCTGTCAGGCACACATGTTGCCTACGACAGATATTTCGTGCACACCCGATGCACTTAGATGTTGTTTCTGTGCGCATGTATGGCACATTCATGGATTTTGATTTCCGTGCGCACCAGACGCACGTAGCATTCATGTGCATATTTTGGGGATTGATTTCGTATAGAGCAGTACGTTTTTTATGATATTGTTATGTGTTTTCGTACTGAGTAGGACTAGTCAGAGGACAGTACCTGAATATATTTTGCATGCATTGATAGTTATTGAAGGGATTTCCAAAAAAAAAAAGCGAGCTATAGCCTCAGTATTTACCTACGTGTCTGATATGACACGAAATATTTAAAACAAGGAGACCCTTCTAAATTGTTTCCAAAACGGCGGAACGTACATTTCAAACAAAGGTATATATGTATAAAGTTATTTCCTTATGTTAGACGTCCGCCACTGTGCAGTGTTATACGCGTGCACAGCGACATAAAGAGATTTGGCATGCATTTCCTTCAGATACTTACATATATAGATTCGATATTTACATGTATAGTTTCGAGTTATGTCATATTGGTTTTGATTTGGATTTGGCATTGATGTCTTCTCCATGACTCCGATGATTGCGGGATGCTTGACGGAGTTTTGATTTGAGTTATATGCTCATTTTTCAAGCGCATGCGCTGCGCTACGATTTGTTTTCTGTATTTACTATTTCGGAGCCCCGACGACTTGATGGGTTTTCTTAGATGTTTTAGTATTTGGGGGAGTTTGAATTTAAATTCGGGGGCCGAATTTCTTTAAGGGGGGAATATTGTAACGCTTTGAAAATCGTTTCGGTGAAATTTCGAAAAAAATCGGTAAAATAAGGGGGTTTCTGTAAAAAGTCAAAATACAAATATCTTATTATAAAAATTAAATATACATATTCTAGCTATGTAATTGCTATTATTTGGTGTTTATTGAGCCGCTGGTGAAATTTCAAATTTTCTGAAAAAAATATTATTTTATTATTATTTTAAGCCGTCACTAATACATTTAATTAGGGAAAATTACAAATTGGAATGAGTTGAAACAAATTTTGTGCATCATAAAACATTAAATAAAATTTTAACATATGGTTTTTGGAACGAAATCATTTGCCAAAACGGTTTAGAAATTATTGAAGAAAAAAGGCTTTTTTTTAGCGTAAATAGATGTTTGGGGTATTGTATTTATCATTTTTCATCACCCCACACCCGTACCCACACCCACACACCCCCACTTACTCTCTCCATGGCTGAATTCAGCAGCCCCCCTCTCTTGTCCCCACATGGTTTTCAAAGGAAAAGAAATAAAAGAAAAGAATAGAAAATGGATAAAGTAGTTAGACTTTTGACTTTGCATGACCTTGACTTTGTCCCCCCCCATTTTCTCTACCTCCCTCTCTCTCCTCACACCATTTCTGGCCGAAATTCCCAGCCCCAAAACAGCAGCCCCTCCCTCCCTCTTCTCCTCTCATTTTCCATCAAAAAATTCACCCATTTCCATCAAAAATCAAAGCTAAAATGCAAATCCAAGCCCTACCCATTTTTCCTTAGCCTATCTAGCATGGATCTTGGTGAAAAGTTTGCATTTTGGAGACAAGTTTCATGTTGATCTCAAGATGGTTATGAGGTATAAATCTTGTTCTTTTTTTTTTGAGTTGTTTGTTATTACTTCAAATTATGTTAATAAAAGGTTTAGTTTAGATTATAAATTTAGAGTCCAAATTCAAGATTAGGGTTTATGAAATTGAAGTGGGGTTTTTTGTTGGAGTTGAATGGTGATCAATTGTGCATGGTTATGTGATGTATTTTGTATCTTAGGGCATGCAAAATGTAATCTTGTTGCTTAGTGCTAATTGTAACATTAAAATATCCAATTTAGCTTTATTTAAGCAAACTAGTTTTTAGCTTTTGGTTTCAAATGGGTGATTTAAAATCTAATTAAGATTTTGATGACTTTATTAACATTATAAAATATAGTTTAATGCTTTAAATCATGCAAATCCAAACTAGTTTGTTGTATGTGCATTTTGCTATAAAATGGTCGAAATTGGTTAAATTTGCAAACTAGTTTTTGTAAGTATTGTGTTAAATCGAGAATTAAAATATGGTTAGGGTTTTTTTTATCATATTATTAACTTTATTAAGTGTAGTTTAACACTTTAGTTCATGGAAATCCAACCTAAATTGTAGTTTGTGCATTTTTGCTATGAAATTGTAAAAAGGGTATTTTGTAAACTAGAATATTAGGATTTTTGGAATTTAATGAGATTAAATTCCGGAAATGATTTTTATGACTTATGTAAGATATTTAATAAATATATTGGCCGCTACATTCATTTAAATATCGTGTTTTGTACAAAAACGGCGAATTGTGCTTGCTAGATTTTCGGAAAAATGACTTTTTGAGTGAAATTGGCGTTTTTGTGAGTTTTAACCTAGTTTATATTAAAATTAGTGTTCGTGAATGTGCAAATGAGTGTGATTGGATTTTCCTCGATGGTTTGACGTGTGTACATCGACATCGAGGGTTGGTTTGACTATTCTTGCATGCGTAGGCGATGGGTTTGGACCTATGCGTGATACGCGTGCCGATTTTGTTTTCTTATGCCGTTTCGATTTCGAATTTAGTTTTAATGCGATATGGTGCGTTATGATATGTAGGTACCCCATGTGGACTTCGAGACGACAAGCAAGCACGTGGCGGTGTCGGCACCGGTAAGCGAGGACCAGGTGAGTAGATTTATATCTACAGGGAGAAGTCGGGTGGATGGCGTATAGCACCCCCGAAATTCGTGGTGATGTATACGAATACGTATGCACACATATATATATATATATATTGTTTATATTGTTTGAGATTATTGATGATAGAGATGGATCCTTGGTGTGATTGGATTGGTTTAGTGTTGCGAAACCCTAGAGTAGTGGTTGCACCACACATACACACACCCATATTTGCATACATTCTTCTTTCATATGTGCGTACATGGGATTATATATTGATGTGTATATTTACACATGGGTATGGGACTATGTGTCTATATACTGGATTTGAGGATAGTAATTGGGATTTGAGATGAGTCGATGACATTGGGCTTGAGGCCAGAAGATCCGTGATGTGTTTTGGTTCGTATTGAGATACGACATGATGTTTTAGCGGGTCTTTGACGTAGTGATTCTTATACATGCATGCATACATAGATGGTATCAATATTGTACTAGACGTAGATCAGTACCCCGATCATGATATTTGATAAAGAGGATATCAGATGAATAGTATAGTGAATGTGATATTGACCGTACCCAGATTTGGGGATGCCGTACGACGGATTTACGTACGAGCTATATTTTGATGATTGATCCGCACTCTTGACTTGGGAAGTCTGGTTATGGATATGATATTATTGAGGCGGGATCACCGACTGTATATATACATGTATGTATATGTATCGACTCAGATGATAGGCGGTTTCCTTACCTGTAGTTCAGCTTGTTAGTTCAGCCGTATAGTTTAGTGTAGTTGTTAGATTAGATTAGACTCCTACCTATTTCAAAACTAGCGGATCGTGGGTATTTTAAAAGACAGGTCAAGGGATCTACGGATATTTCAAAAGACGTATCCTTTCTTAAAAACCACCGTAGCCCTATTTTCAAAACCCCGCGGTTCGTGTTATTTCAAATGGCACCATTTGTAAGACTTATATTAGATTAATGCAGATTAGTTATAGTTGCGTCTAGTTTTTTTTAGCTCCCGCTCATTTTAGTTGCTCGCTCTGCATCGCATATTTACATTGCTACTGCATATTCCATTATTGATATCATGCTGTTAGGACACCAGCACCATTACCGATGATGCGTATGTACCACGTACACCTACTTGCTGGCTCACACACATCTTCATCGGTAATTGCCATGTCACGTACACTTTAGAGAATATAATTGCTTGACTTAGATTGTTAGCTAGTAGTGTTGACATGATATTAGTGTACTTCCCTTATATGCCATATTAGACATTGTAGTTATTACCTACCACTTCATGTATACTGTTATTCAGTTGTTCATGCCTAGTTCATTATCATTGACATATGCACTGGTGATGATTTCTTGAGATTTATGATATTTCTGGATTTCGGGGAAAGCCGCAAAATTTACAACTTATGATCTTTTAAAATATAAAATGTTGCGGTTTTCTAGTGATGTAAAGTGTTGTCCACCATGAGTTTGCTGTGGTTTTGGAGATCCGTGTCGAGGAGTGGAGGAACCGTCACGGGTACATGGTGGGCCCGGTATGGTACCCCGGGGCAAGAGGAATGTGGTGTTGACATTGAGCCTGGCTGGGGAGCACTACCTACCGGTGATATTACCCGACGCGTCGGATATCCGGAGGATACCGTCGTGGTCTTGAGATGGATGGTAGGGGCCGGTCTGGACAGACGGCGCCCTAGATATTGAGATTGAGACATTGATATTTCGAGACAGTGAGATTTATGTTTTGTGTCGATGCTAGACACTGTTGATACAGATTTCATTATGATACCTCAGTTTTAAAAATACGAAGGAAATCTCACTAATTTATGAAAACAGTTTCTTCATTTACATGTATTCTGTTTCATGCATTCATACCTCATTCATATGATATATTGCTACCTGAGGCACTGACACGGGCACATGTGATTACACTCGGGTTAGATATTACTCTAGACATTGTCATAGGCTGCCTGTTATACATATATTTGAGGATATATTATGATCATTGACCTAGGATTGCGTTATTTATGCGATTTCTGTGCGTAGATATTTTCTATTCACGAGTTGGCAACTCACCCCCGTTGTGCCCCAGTTTCTTGCAGGTTTGCCGTACCGGTTTCCTTACGGCTTTGCGGGCATAGTTTCATTCGGGTGATTTGCTAGTAGGTGGGTTTACTTGTATCATACCCCCATTATTTACCTTGTATGATATTATTCAGTTGTATCTAGTAAATTCCATCAACCAAACATGTATTTATTGAGTTAGAGACCAGTGTTGTTTATTCTTTCGACCTTAGAGTAGCATGTTATATTTCTTGAGTTTCTTGCTGGTTGAGTTCCATTTCTGTTGTGATCCTCGCCTTTAGGCGTTGTATATTATGTTGCATACAGGTTGATTTGATATGGTTCTTCCTATTCTCTACTACTTCTCTTGGTTTGGATTTCTGGGTTTCGGCTTACTTAGCATACGTACGCCTTGAGACGTTCGTAGTCTAAGTGCCGGTCATGTTCCGTACTTTCGGGTCGTGACAACTGACCAGGGCGTAATTCCGGTGATACACGATTGTAGATGTGTCGTTTTATTGTGTTTTTCGTGACATGGGCGTTTTGATGGATTGTTTTTACTAAGATTTCTTGAACGTTTAGATCTGTAGGGTTGCTATGCACGCGCACAAGGGTCTACGAGGCATCAACCATGCCCGATTAAAATTTTAGCCGTGCCGAACAACCCGAATACGGATCTTTAAACTAGAGATTAGGCGAAAACTAACATGCTAAACACTTTAACACTAAGTGAGAAGGATTACAACCATTGTAGATCCGGTCCTTCACTTCATAAGCTCCGTGTTGTGGTCCCTTCGCTGCGATCATCGTACTCCGGACTCTCGAGAGGTTCCACGAAGAGAAAGATGCAGTCTTGCTTCCGATCTTCGATACAAAGATGATCTACCTTGAAGTTTCATTAACACAAGCTAACACTCACTAAAATTGAGTGAACACTCTCATCTAAAGGGCAAGGGAAGATGAGGATGATGAAGTAGGATTTTTGCTCTCTTTATTTATCTTTTTCTCATATTTATTCATCACTTGGAAAAATCTAGTAAGCCTTTTCCATGAAAAGAGAAGGAAGAAGAAGAAGGAATCCTTTTGTGATGAATAATGAATAACTCATTTGTGAGGTTAGAAATGCAACCATAGTTAAGAATGAATCCTTAACCCTTATAGAGAAACAACCATGGTCAAGGGTTTGGGTTTGGTTAAGCAAATATCTTCATAAAATATCTTACACAAAACAAAACAAAACCTTCTAGAAACTTCTAGAAGAGCTTAACCCTAATCAAACCCTAACCATGTTTAATCTCCACTAATCATGTTGCATTAATAACCATATCATGTTACAATATTATATATCACATATATAATATTTATTGTAACAAAATAAAATAATACATTTAACATATATCGCATATATATCAATGTATTACCCGAGTGAGAAAAAGAATCTTTTAGTGAGCTAATATTAGTTAATGTAATTTAATATATCATATATATTATTATACATTAAATTATCGAATCAACACTTGATCCGACAATCCGGCTATATCACATATAACCGACTAATATTTATCCGTACCGATTTATCGAATCAACACTTGATCCGATGAACCGGCTGATATCATATATCGCGAGAATCCAATAAGGTATCACATACCGCATTATCCTCGGTCCCGCACATATCACATATGTGCTCCTACTCCGTTTTGCCTGAGTCAAGAAACCTCTGTGTAGGACTCTAAAGAATCGTCAATACGCCGGCAGTAGGTGATGATCATATCAAACACCCACAAGCTGCAAGCGGTCAGCTAAACGTAGTATTGAGCGCTCAGAAGATCAACAAGCAAGCCTGTACATTCTCCTGTGAATCCAAACAGTAACACTCCCGTACAGTCCGGTCTCGTCGTCTGATATGTTGCATATCTCGCCTAGGGGTGGTAAACGTCAGACCCCAGTAGCTCGATAAGTCGTGTCGATATGAGGTCTATAACAGTTCGAGAAACTACTGATAACACTTACCAGTAAATCTCAGCAACCCTGTCCAGGGATTTCCGGTTATAGCCAATCGAACACAGCACAACATCAACTCCCTATACCGGGAGAGACGAATCCCCTCCTATCGCTCATTGCCTCCATGTGATTCGGGACTGTACCCAAAAGCCACCTTTTTGCACGCCCTCTTGGACGTGGTATGATGGAAATCAAAGCACAGTGGGAATCACACAAGACTCTATGACGATCTCGGGTCAACAGACTACTCTGTACCAGTGTCACCGGAGAACTGCCATCTGACGTGAGGTATAATACCATCTGGGAGTTCTCGGCGAGTCCGTCCAGTGTACCCAGTCTCCACTGAGCACCCGTACACCATCCTTGATGTCAAACACCGATGGATATGGGATCATCCATCGCCCATCATATGGGTCAAGATGCGTATACGCTAGTCTACACTGGTGCATCGATGCCCTGTCTCGATACACCCTCGACTAGGAACAGTTATAGGATGTACTCGTCGACTACCGTGGCCCCACTAGTATGATCTCATCATAGTCCCAGTAGTCGAGTACATCCTAAGGGCTTTATCAATATGTAATATAGAGACAATCATAGTACATGTTAAGATAAAGTACAACCAGATAGCATACTATCATGTCGAGCAAGAAAGTCCTCCCTATATATGTCCAAGCATGCATTACAATATACATCGTATGTACAGTAATGGCCTCTAGGGCATACATATAACTGACAATCTCCCACTTGCACTAAGGCCATCTGTTATGGTATCGCATACCCAACAATTAGCTGCGGTTGAAGTATCTCATACTCAACCATCCCATAAAAGTCTCTACTGGGAAAAAAGCCTTTGTGAGTGGATCCGCGCTGTTGTCCTCTGTTTCTACTCTCCTAACCTCGATCTCCCTGGAGATCAACCATCTCCATGATCAGGTGATACTGCCTAAGAATTATATCTGGATTTCTGATGGGAAGGCAGTTCCTTGGCTAAAGCCACAACTCCATTGTCACACAATGGTAGGAACGAAGTTCATCTCATGAACTTATATATATCCAGACTGCCTCTTTGGTAGCATCCTTGGTAACGATGTATCTTGCCTTTAATCGTCTAGTATGTCACGGTATCTAGCTTGGAACTCTTCCAACATACCGTCCCTCCACTGAGGGTATAGACAATGCCTGCAACTGACATTCAGTCGTCCTTATCACCCTGGAACCTTTCCAGTGATTCTCCCCAGGATCGATTGTTACCATCTCACTACAACTAGTGAGAATCCTAACATCCAATTAGAACTATCTCATAGATCCAAAACACAGGATTTAGGAGGTATCACTTTGATCCTATATGGAGAATCATTGTGATAAGCGGAGATTGACCAAGCGTAGCATAGGAAACTCCTTCCCTATCAAGAGTATGTTATCCACGTACTCTACGAGGATCACCACCATACTCTCTACTACCTTTTTGTATATACAAGGTTCATTTACGATTTTGATGAAGTCCAACTCTTTGACTACCACATCAAAACAGATGTTCCAACTCCGCGATGCCTGTTTTATCCTATAAAGCATCTTGCACACGTTTCCGCTGCTCCCTCTGTCTACGAAGCCCTCTGGCTATGTACTTATAGACGCTCTCTTCTAAAACATCATTTAGAAAAGCAGTCATGACACCCAACCACCAGATGTCGTAGTCATGGTATGTAGCCGTGGCAAGTAGGATCTGGATGGACTTAAGCATAGATCCTTAGAAAAGGTTTCAACATAATCCATACCTGGTCAATGATGCAAACCTTTAACAAGTCTAGCTTTGAAAGTCTCAACTTTTCCATGTACACCAAGTAATCTTCTCAAGATATACTCGCTCCTGATGGGGATTTAACCCTTCAGATAAAGCAACCAAAGCCCATACTTTGTTGGTGTATAAGGATTCCATCTCAGATCGATAAGCATCCAGCCATTCTTACAGAGTCTCACTCCTGATGGCCAGCTCGAAACTAGTTGGGTCATCATCTCATGATGCAATCCTCACTCCCACTGTCATAGAGAAACCAAAGTATCTATCAAGTGGGTGAGGAACCCTACTAGATCGGCGGAGAGGTTGAGGTTCGTTGGAAACTATTGAATCCTTTGGTTCTACCAAATTATCAGCTGTAGTTTGTATAGCTGGAACATTTCCAGTTCTACATAACAGACCCTGCCTCGAGCTTGTCCGGATTTTGCTTTTAGACATAGGCCGAACAACCCCAAATCTTAACAAGCTTAAGATATGGGCTCTTCCCTTTCCATATCACATATGAAGTGGTAGGCGACTGATTTGATTTGAACCCTATTCAATAGGTATGCAGCTTCTCAAGTGCATAACTCCCAAAAGGAAATAGGAAACTCAGTAGTACTCATCATAGAGCACACCATATTACATAAGGTGTTATTGCTCCGCCCCGATATACCATCGTGCTATGGTGTATACGGAGGAGTAATGCTGAGAGAGAATCTCATTCTCCTTTAGAATAGACCCGGAATTCCGTGCTCAAGTATTCTCCTCCCTGATCTCATCAAAGGACATAATACTTATACCCGTTGTTGGTTCTCTACTTCTAACTTATATTCTGTGAATATCTCAAAAGGTTCGGACTTGTGTTTCAACAGGAACATATGTCTGAATCTTGAGAGATTATCAGAGAATGTAATGAAGTAAAAAGAACCGGTCTTGGCATATGTAGACAGGGGACCTTCATACATCAACATGTATCAATCCCAAAAGTTCACTAACTCTTTCTCTGTTTCCAATAAACAGAGCTATGGTCATCGTATCTTTGTGACATGACCGACAAGTTTCACAAGATGTAAATTCAAACTAATTTAAATATGCATCTTAATGTAACTTCAGCTAGTCGGGTCGCATTGATATGACCTAGTCTACAATGCCTCAAGAAGGATTCGTTCATTTCTGAACTCTTCCTCTTGTGTGTGTTCCGTATACTAAGAACTGTAGTTTGATTTAGAACGTCAATGCTTTTAGATAGCGTGCCTGAACCGATCAACTCTTGATATAGGAAATGTTCAAAACATTATCCAATCAATACAAAATTATATCCTTTCTTTACTAATAAAGAGACTGATATGATGTTGTATATCAGGTTCGGTATCTAATAACATTTGTTCAGAATCAATGTATTTTGGTAATACAGGGTGATAGTGACCAACAGACTTGGCTGCAACACTTGCACCGTTTTCTGTCTCATGAAACTAATCACCCGTTCTCAGTTCTCTACCTATTTGTAGCCCATGTAACAGATTACATATACGGAATCCTGATCCGGTATCACATACCCAGGACGTAAAGGATACTGAGAAACAGTTCTCTGTAATGAACACACCCGAAAAAGATGCATCGGCATGCACTTTCTTCGTTTGGACGGCACGGGAAATCTGGTATTCCCTAATTTCCTGCTCTGTCTTATAACAATTATAAGTTGGAGCGGGACCAACGTTCCCCAGCTCAGTATAACAAGCGGGTTCGGTCAATATATCCGTATTATTATCTTGATTAAGGCGTGATATGGTCGCTACCTGGAGAGAGAGAAGAAAACACTCAGCGTATGCTCTTGCAAGATTAGATTGGTTATCTAATATATCTAATCAGGATGTCTCCCACTGTTTTAATCAAATCTTCCTTCAAACCCTAAAAGGAAAGACTAGCCGGGATTAATTACACGCTACAAGTTCGCCAATCTTTCAGCCAGGCCAGTGTCGGTACTTTGAGGGAGGTCCCCCGTGCTTTCGCACGAACCTAATTAAAGTAAACCTCGTTTTCCCAGAGGCGTAACCCCGTTAACACCTTTCTAGACACCTACTTGATCGGCTAATTGTAATGTGTAAAACTCTCCCAGGAGTAACTCTTACTCACAGCGGGTATCGGGATCCAACTATCTCATAGAAGGTATGCAATCTCATTGCAAATTTCAACACTTGAAATTCCCAATAATATTTTACCCCAAGCGATCTATGACCTTAACAAGGTCAACAAACCATAGACCGCAAGTCAAGTTCAACCCGTCATTTCCTGATTGAATTAAACCCACCCGCACGACCCTTGACAAGGTCAACAAAGTCGCACGACTACCCGAATCCAATCACATCATATGCTTATACAGATAAGCAGTAATCAGCTACCGCACACTACGCCTTGACAAGGTCAACAAACGCAACACGAATACTAACTATTACTTATCTGAAATGACGGAGGGCTACGACGGGTTTTTCAGAAAACCCTTTGCGTAACGAACTTGATATCGTTGTAGAATCGAGTGATCTTAAATGGAGTGTTTTTGAGGCTTTTCTAGTTTTGCTATAGGGGTCACTCCCGGTGAAGGGATCGTCGGCCCTTTCCTCATCGAATAAGGTGCAGGATATTTCATAAATATCACTATGCAAAGCAAGAACTATAGAAGCAATCAAAAGACAAACCGAGTGTGTAGCATCTGCCAGTTATTGCTAAAGGGGTCACTCCCGGTGAAGGGATCTCGGCCCTTTCCTTATCGAATAAGGTGCTGGATGTTCTACAAGGAACACCGCTATGCAAAGCAAGAACTAGAGCTACCAGTTTTTATAAACAAGTTTCTACAACATCTTAGGTTTCATTTATTTCATTAGTCTCATTAATGAAGCCCCATTTTAATATGCTTCACAAGCATCTCTTTTGAAAACGAAATCTGCAATATAACATATATCTCATATATATAATATAAACATTCATCTCAGGCAGTAATATGATCTCATCACAGAACATTGCAGCAGAAGAACATATATGAAATATTGGATATACTAGGACGTCCGTGTTTTCAATACGAGCCTGTATAAAACAAGGATTCCACGGTCGCGATGAATAGCCAAACCCACATCCCCAGACCCCTACGAGAGCGGCAAGCAACACTGCCAATTCTAGGGTTAGGAGACCCGGTCTCGACTCCTCGAGATGGTCTCCCATGGGACCCTAGAACCCGGTTACTTGTGCTCCCCGCCTTGG
This sequence comes from Agapanthus africanus, assembly GCA_030015575.1. Taxonomy (NCBI): domain Eukaryota; kingdom Viridiplantae; phylum Streptophyta; class Magnoliopsida; order Asparagales; family Amaryllidaceae; genus Agapanthus; species Agapanthus africanus. Next base: position 332,115,928 of record JASDDO010000024.1, on the reverse strand, counting down.
GTCTACCTAATGCGGAAAAGTAAATAATATACAACGGTGACATCTTCCGCAACCTGGAAGTGCCCCAATAAAAGAATATTACATACAAATGAATTTTACATGAATGAAAAAGAAAAAACTCTCATCTCACATAAAACCCCCGGCTATTCAAAACGCGACGATCCAATATAACATATCACAGCAACACATAATATCACATATCATCAACGTAAGCAAGTATGCGTATCCCGATTGTCGTTGATGTATAGAAACGAAGCCGGCGATACACCACATACTACGCTTACGGTCACAGAAAAGAAAGTGTAAAACTACAACAGTTTGAATCCGCAACCTCTTTAGACATCGCATGCCTAACCAAATAAATTCCTTAGACATCTCATGCCTAACAATTATAAACCCCGCATTTTAGTCTCATTATCGAAAACTCTTTTCAATATCAAGTCGGGCAATTCAACAAGATTCCCGATATACTGATCGAATGCTCGTCGCAAACTTTAGTAGACGGCCGCACCCCCGTATGCCGTCGACGAAATGCACTAAGGCGGAACACCGCTGCCGCGAGCACCCGAACGGATGCTTTCGGTAACGGGGTTCTCCTACAGTCACTTGGTCGGGGCTATGGGGCGTGATTGTCTATTAAGTTTACCCGGCGAGTATCCGCGTACGCTACGTGATTGCGACGGACTTTTGATCACATCAAAATTCCGTAGCAACAGATCAACTGAGACTAAACCGCTAGATTTATAACATTCAAATTAGTTATCTCATAATTACCCGTGGATTCCAAATATTGTATCACATTCCAGATAAATAGACAATGTTAAACTTTCCGATCGAATAATTAAACACCCAAGATTTCCCCAATATATCTCAACACTTGAAATCAGTTTAAAAACATCCATCACATGCCACAGTACCAATGGTCCAGCCGTAGAAGGGTCAAGGCAACGCCTCACATGTGGCACGCCGTACTGCTACAAACCCTAAGGTTCAAAAGGCAGTTCAAGACGGTCACATAATCGAGTTAAGATTTGTTGTCTTCCAGAGGGTCCACCGCGTTACTTGCATGACTTAGAATATTCTTAAACTCGAGAAAAAATCCAACTTTTGAAAAAATTTCCGACAGGGGAAAAAGTGAGTTATTGATATCCGTTCGAACTTTTTAACAGTTTCTAAAAATTATCCGGACAAACTAAACAAAGTTAAATCATCCGATCGAATCAACGATTCCCTAATACAACCCTTGAAAACTCAACACTTGAGTGGAATTAAAATATTCTCAGAAAAAATTAACAAGAAAGGGCCTAAAAATAATTACATGAAATTTCAGGGACTAAGTCCAAATTTTGGCCGCGGAACCGCCGCAAAACCCATGGTTTGGCCGCGGTTCCGCGGTCAAATTTTCGAGTTAGAGGTCTGTACTTCACAGTAATTCTTAGGTTTTCCTGCTTAATTTTCTGAGAATTTTTAATTCAGAAAAAACCACATTTTTGAAAATTGTCCAGAGAGGGTTCCGTATCGGGGTTTTGACGTTCGATCGGACTTTAAACTTCACCTAGACTTCGCCTAAAGCTCTAGCTTGGCTCTGATACCACTGTAGGGTTGCTATGCACGCGCTCAAGGGTCTATGAGGCATCAACCATGCCCGATTAAAATTTTAGCCGTGCCGAACAACCCGAATACGGATCTTTAAACTAGAGATTAGGCGAAAACTAACATGCTAAACACTTTAACACTAAGTGAGAGAGATTACAACCTTTGTAGATCCGGTCCTTCACTTCATAAGCTCCGTGTTGTGGTCCCTTCGCTGCGATCATCGTACTCCGGACTCTCGAGAGGTTCCACGAAGAGAAAGATGCAGTCTTGCTTCCGATCTTCGATACAAAGATGATCTACCTTGAAGTTTCATTAACACAAGCTAACACTCACTAAAATTGAGTGAACACTCTCATCTAAAGGGCAAGGGAAGATGAGGATGATGAAGTAGGATTTTTGCTCTCTTTATTTATCTTTTTCTCATATTTATTCATCACTTGGAAAAAGCTAGTAAGCCTTTTCCATGAAAAGAGAAGGAAGAAGAAGAAGGAATCCTTTTGTGATGAATAATGAATAACTCATTTGTGAGGTTAGAAATGCAACCATAGTTAAGAATGAATCCTTAACCCTTGTAGAGAAACAACCATGGTCAAGGGTTTGGGTTTGGTTAAGCAAATATCTTCATAAAATATCTTACACAAAACAAAACAAAAACCTTCTAGAAACTTCTAGAAGAGCTTAACCCTAATCAAACCCTAACCATGTTTAATCTCCACTAATCATGTTGCATTAATAACCATATCATGTTACAATATTATATATCACATATATAATATTTATTGTAACAAAATAAAATAATACATTTAACATATATCGCATATATATCAATGTATTACCCGAGTGAGAAAAAGAATCTTTTAGTGAGCTAATATTAGTTAATGTAATTTAATATATCATATATATTATTATACATTAAATTATCGAATCAACACTTGATCCGACAATCCGGCTATATCACATATAACCGACTAATATTTATCCGTACCGATTTATCGAATCAACACTTGATCCGATGAACCGGCTGATATTATATATCGCGAGAATCCAATAAGGTATCACATACCGCATTATCCTCGGTCCCGCACATATCACATATGTGCTCCTACTCCGTTTTGCCTGAGTCAAGAAACCTCTGTGTAGGACTCTAAAGAATCGTCAATACGCCGGCAGTAGGTGATGACCATATCAAACACCTACAAGCTGCAAGCGGTCAGCTAAACGTAACAGCTACCCAGGTATTGAGCGCTCAGAAGATCAACAAGCAAGCCTGTACATTCTCCTGTGAATCCAAACAGTATTACTCCCGTACAGTCCGGTCTCGTCGTCTGATATGTTGCATATCTCGCCTAGGGGTGGTAAACGTCAGACCCCAGTAGCTCGATAAGTCGTGTCGATATGAGGTCTATAACAGTTCGAGAAACTACTGATAACACATACCAGTAAATCTCAGCAACCCTGGCCAGGGATTTCCGGTTATAGCCAATCGAACACAGCACAACATCAACTCCCTATACCGGGAGAGACGAATCCCCTCCTATCGCTCATTGCCTCCATGTGATTCGGGACTGTACCCAAAAGCCACCTTTTTGCACGCCCTCTTGGACGTGGTATGATGGAAATCAAAGCACAGTGGGAATCACACAAGACTCTATGACGATCTCGGGTCAACAGACTACTCTGTACCAGTGTCACCGGAGAACTGCCATCTGACGTGAGGTATAATACCATCTGGGAGTTCTCGGCGAGTCCGTCCAGTGTACCCAGTCTCCACTGAGCACCCGTACACCATCCTTGATGTCAAATACCGATGGATATGGGATCATCCATCGCCCATCATATGGGTCAAGATGCGTATACGCTAGTCTACACTGGTGCATCGATGCCCTGTCTCGATACACCCTCGACTAGGAACAGTTATAGGATGTACTCGTCGACTACCGTGGCCCCACTAGTATGATCTCATCATAGTCCCAGTAGTCGAGTACATCCTAAGGGCTTTATCAACATGTAATATAGAGACAATCATAGTACATGTTAAGATAAAGTACAACCAGATAGCATACTATCATGTCGAGCAAGAAAGTCCTCCCTATATATGTCCAAGCATCCATTACAATATACATCGTATGTACAGTAATGGTCTCTAGGGCATACATATAACTGACAAGATCAGCACCAGAGAATTAGGCCATTGCTAGAGGCCGGCTAAAATGTGATGATCGTTAATGTATCATTTATTCTTGAGGATTGAAGCATTGTATAGCGTGCGGACGAATGAGCCGGCTGTTGCTGCGACTGACAAGATATCGCCCCAGATGTTTGAAGCTTTTGCAACATGAGTTTATACTTAGAGATATGATAGAATATCGCTAGTCACCCATGGATGAATGACTAGGACATGTGGTCGTTTGCATACCCCGACGCGAGGTCATCAGATTGATTAATTTCAGCTAGAGAAGACTTCACACAGGCACGTTGAGAGTCGATAGAAAGCGGATGACGATTTGGAAGAGTTCCGAGGGCGTAGTTGGCCAGATACCTACACAAGATATTGAGCTGTTGAGTTCGTAGTTTCGGAAGGGAGACTCCAGATATGAGTGCAACCGTTTGTAGCGCAGTCCACACAGCTACGAAGAGATGATTCCGAATTGGTCCATGTTGAAGAAAAATGGAGTAAGAGGTTCGTACGAGATTTTGACGAGATGACGTTCCACTTCGTTTACATCAGAGATGTGATACGCATGCAGAGGCGTTGAATATGGATATATCTTCATAAGAAGTTGTGATGAAAACCTAAGGGGAGAAGGCACCAGACCGTGAACAGAGGGCAGGTAGAATTATTGCTCGGATAACTTGGATGCACCGACACCCTTCGACATTGGAGGAACAGCTTATCGACGGCAGTGTTTGTGATTTGCAAATTGGTGATTCAAATATTACGTGTCCGTCATTTTGGATTTCGATATTTTGGACGACTTATTTGCATGATTGAGATTTCGTGCACTACAGTTGCACTCGGCTTCGATTTGAGGTTGTTCGAGATGTTTGATTTTGAGTTCATGCCTATGGCATGTATGTGATTTGACTTGTACCTTCGGTGTAGTTTTCATGCACTTTTAATACTTTGATTCGATTTTGTGCACGCTGATGCACATGGTTGTGAGATTTTATACCACGGTATACCGGATTTGGATTGAGGTATGTTGTATACCGTCGATTTCGATTGTGATATTCGATATTTGTTTTAGTGCACTTTGTGCACTTGATTTGGATTCTTGCGCATACGTGGCGCGCTTGATGCGATTTTAGTGCACACTAGATGCACTAAATCGGGATTCTTCGTGCATATCAGATGCACCTGATATTGTTGTCAGGCACACCAGTTGCCCTTGACAGGTGTTTCGTGCACACCGGTTGCACTTAGATTTTGTTTCTATACACACGTATAACACATTCATTGATTTCGATTTCTGTGCGCACCAGACGCACGTGGCATTATTGTATATACTATTGAGTATGATTTCTTTTGAGCAGTATGTTTTTATGATATTTACTATTTGGGTTAGTAACCGAGCAGGACTGTTCTGAGAACAGTACCTAGGTGTTTTTTCATGCATCGATAGTTACCGAAGGGATTTCCAAAAAGGAGCTACAGTCTCTATATTTTTCCTGTGTGTCCGAGATGACACGAAATATTTTACAAAGGAAACCCTTCTAAATTATTTTCAAAATGGCAGGACGTGTATATTAAACAAAGGATATATATATATATAGTTATTTTTCTTACAATAAACATCCGCTACTTGTGCCGTGATACGCGCATCGCACAACGATTTGAAAAAGGTTTGGCATGCATTTTTTTCAGATGTTTTGACGAGTTTACAACGATGAGTGCTACGTACATGTTACAATTTTGAGTATATCATGTTGGTTTTCGTATTGGACTTTGACATTGGTATCTGCACCATGACTCCGATGATTGCGTGCTGCTTGACGGGGTTTTGATTTTGAGTTATGTACTCGTTTTTCATGCGCATTTGGGGGAGTTTTAAGTATTTTAAGTATTTTAAGTATTTACGATGTCAGAGCCTCAACGACTTGAGTGTTTTGCTGAAATATTTTAGTATTTGGGGGAGTTTTAATTTAAATTCGGAGGCCGAATTTCTTTAAGGGGAAAGACTGTAACGTTTTGAAAATCGTTTAGGTGAAATTTCCGATAATCGGTAAAATAACTGGTGATTTCCGTAAAAACCAAGATATAATTATTTTTCAAAATAGACTTAAATATACCTATTCTAGCTATGTAATTGCTAGTATTTGGTATTTAATTGGTCACTTGTAAATTTCTAGTTTACTTAAATATTTTCCTTAATTAATTATTTTTAATATTATTTTAAGCTTTCACTAATATATTTAATTAGTGATAATTACAAATGAGAATGGGTTAATTACATGTTTGTGAACCATGACAACATCATAACAAGTTTATGGTAGGTTCTCGTTTTCTCAGTTTGTCTCCATACTTCTAGAGATTTCTAGGATAATAGGAAATAGGAAATTATATAATTAAGAAAAGAAGTGAATAGAGGTGATAATTGGGGTTGTTTCTAGACACCCACACACATATACCCACTCACTTCTCCCACACACCCTTGCTGGCCGAAACCCGTGCTGTCCCATTCCCCAATTCCCCACACTTTCCTCACACTTCAAGGTTAAAAGAAAAGAAAAAGAAAAGGAAAAAGGAATAATGAAAGAAATATGGTGTAGTTAATGAGGTATGGGCTTTGCTTTTTTTCTTGACTTCACAACACTCAACTCACTCTCTCTCCTCATCTCAAAATTCTGGCCGAGCCTCCCCATGGTGCTTCCCCAAATTTCCCCACCTCATTTAACTCTAAAATCACCAAGAAATACAATAAAAATCCATACAAAATCCCACAAACTCTAAATCAAATATTTACCCTTTATTCCTTGGCCTAATTTACCATGGATCTTGGAGCAAGAGAGCAAATTGGGAGGCCAAGTTTGCATGTTTGATCTCATGTTTATGGAGGTATAATCTTAACCCTATAGTTAAATTGTTGGTTATTGCTTTAATCTAGCTTAATTAGGTATTTAATTATGATTCTAATTTCAAGTTTTGGAATTTCAAGAGAGGGTTTTGAATTAAAATTAGGGTTTTTCATCACTTGATCTTGTTGCAATGAGTAGTTTATGTAACAACTCCAATTTTAGTGTATAAAAATTTGTTTAAAAATTAATATATATTTGGGGTATTTGCATTTTTTGTGAGTACCATAAATATTTGTTTTACTAATTAATAGCAAGAAGAAGCTTGTAGCTCATTGGTAAGACCTTACACTGCTGAACCAAGCCACCAGAGTTCAAATCCCATACCCCATATTATTTTTAATATTGTTTTATTTTGAATTTTTAGAATACCAAGAGTCTACACGTGCATAACTCGTAAAAAATCCCACTACACACTAAAAACAAACTGGACCAGAGGGATAATGAAACGACGAGGAGCCCCGACCACCCCCGACTCGGCCGGGATCGACCGACTCGGGCCGGCGCCGCCGGCTGGACTCGGCCGGACCGCCGAGTCGTCAACTTGAAAAAGTTGCCTTTTGGGCTTCCCTGCACACCTACATAGTTTAAATCCCTAGACCAGTAACATAGACCTTTTAAAACCCCAATTACTCCACTTTTAATACATTTTATTATATTTCTCATAATTTTTTTCATTTTAACCTTTCACCTACCCTAACCCTAGCCTAACCCTATAAATACAACCCCTAAACACTACCCCCTCACTCCAAAATTCTGAACAAAACTCTCAAGAAATTTCCTAGAACCCCAGTGTACTTTGGAAGAAGCGAAAGGCGAAGCTCCGACGATTTTTCCGGCGACAACCCTAGGAGATCCCGGTGACGAAACGATGCACCGGAAGCTACGTCCACTCCCTCTCCCTCTCTTCTTTAAGCTAAACCCGTAATTCTCATTTTCCCTCTTTCCTATTCATTCTAAAAACACGTATTTCTAAAACCCGACGGAATCGGAGTAAATCCGATTTCCGATTCGGTTCTTCCTAAAACCTCATTTATTCTTAAATACAATCATGCTAAACCATTACATGTTGACTATTAAATATTAATAAATATGTTGAACAAGTTTCATGACAACCTTTCTCATTTTGTAAGCTTTACCGTACTTTTTTCACTAAAATACCATGTAGTTTCTTTTCGACATTTAAACATCACAAACTTGCTATACCTTTAAGTAGATCACGAGGTAATGACCTACCTCCTCACAATACTCATATGCAACATAGCACAATACTTTTGGGAAGCAAGAATACGGGAAAACGAAACATTTCAAATAAATACCATGAATTAATAAAACCATTTTTCTAAAAGATCAAGTATTTTACACAAATCTTTGCAAAGTGCCGCTACAACCCACTTTGGGGAACCCGACTGGGATGGTGCGGATTATCGCACATCCCTGGGCTTAGTAGTGCGAGATGCAGACCTCCGCAAGGAGCATTCGGTCTTGAGAGATTTAAAATAACAAAATCTTAAGAAAATGAGATTTCTAGAAATATAATATATATATTAAAATTTATTTTTATAAATATATATATATATGTGTGTGTGTGTGTGTGTGTGTAATATCAAAAATACCTATTTTTTGTTATAATATAAATACTTCAACTTTTCCAAAATCACAAGAATCACTTTACATTAAAATACCATAAATTCCATACAAGTTCAATATTACAATTAAATACCTTATATTATGAAATTAGGATATTTTCACTTGAAATGTCACAAAATATAAAATCTACATTTATTACAACTCTAAAGACAATAATTAAATACTTGGGGTGTATCATGAAAATTATACAAAAGTATTTTACATAAAACCCGCTCAAGATCTATAAATTACCCTAAGGACCCTAGTAAATATAGGTTTAAGCGGGACCAATCTCTTGAGCCTCGGGGAGCCGGAGAAGTGGGTGCTTGCCTATTTAAGGTAGACAACTTAACAACGGTGTTATCAACACGGTAATCGTCTTTGAAAAATACACAAATCCTGTCGTCCATGTGCAGCGGTTATCGATAACATCAAAACCTAATTCAGGACTTCAATTTCTTTTATAATTGTTCTGACTCAGACTGAGTCTCATTATAAATAATCTGACTTGAATATGATTCAAGTACAATCTACAATACTACAATTCAACATGAATCCATGAATCTATATATTCAAACTATTCAATCTATTCAATCTGTATTGACCGAACCGAATCATGGATATACTTCCATTTACATGATTCTCCAATTACATCCATGATTCACCAGTACATCCATTTTACTGATATCATGGTTTCGGCAAGTCATCCAAATATACAATCTATATTACAATTCAATTACAATTTGAAATACAAGACAATACAATACAACTATACAACAAGACATCTCGGGGTTTAAGGGGTAGATTGGTACGGAAGGTGTTAGAAATGGCACGAGACAGTAGGATTTAATACACCTAACCTGAATCCAGTTGCTGTTGTACCGTGGTATAAACGGTTTCTTGTATTATACTTGCCTCTAGTCTCTGGCATATAGAGACTCCTCTCGTATACACTGACATCTTTCTGTACCAAGCTACAAACACAGCGTTAACACAACATTATAACATTATAATACAACTTTAAAAACTACATTCTCTTTCTGTCTATTCTATTTCTCTCTTATCTTTGGAACTTACCGAGCAATTTGTTCGCTGACGATATTCTCTTTCTGTCTTCTTTGAATGTCGTCAGGTGATCTGGACACTCTGGAGATCGAGCCCACTAGTGAAGACTTGGACCACTTCATTGAAGACCCAGAGCTTTAGTTCATTGTACACTTTTATTTCAGTACTTTTCCTTTTCTGTTATGCCATTGTTTAGGCATTGCTTTTATTCAGTTGTATTTACTTTTCCATGTATTGTACAGAAAGAACGTGAATAAATAAAGTTGTTGTTTTATTATATCTTGTCTCTTGTGCATTTATTTTTATATTGCTTAGATACGCTTAGCGTATTTACTTCATAGTAAATACATAGCGGTCCCGTCGCGTCCTCTGCCCATACTCTGGGAAGCGGGGCGTGACAGTTTAACCTTATAAGATATGCAAAATCTAGTCTAGTTACTAATTTGTAAATTGTTACTTTGAAATTTGTCCAAATTGTATAATCTTGCAAACTAGATTTTTAGGATTAATTTAAATAAGTGAGTTTAAAATCTAATGAGTATTTGTGTGACCTAATTAAGTTATTAAATGAATATTGCGGCCGCTAGTTTTGTTAAAACATCAAGTTTTGAACTAAAATGGAAATTGAAGCTTACTAGATTTTTGGAATTAAATCTATTTTAAATTAAGTTGAGGTTTTGATGATATACAAATTATTTCATATATATTTAGTATGTTGTGAACGCGCGATTAGTGTGATTGGGTTTTTGGTTTGGTAGTTGCTACGTATAGCGACCCTAGTTGTGGTTTGTGGCGTTGTCGCGAGCGTGTTTTTTGCACCAAGTGCGTGCGCGTTTAGTTAGTGCGCGTGGTTGGCTTGTATTGTTTGTGTCCGCGACTATTTATATTTATTCTCTTATTTCTTTGTATACGTTTCTAGGATCGGGTGCAGAGGCGTCGGATGTGGCGCGGAAATGACAGAGCCGAAATCGGATCAGATTAGCTGAGGCGTCCAGGTGAGTAGATGTATATCTACAGGGGAAGTCGGGTGGATGGCGTATAGCACCCTCGCAGTTTCGTAGTGTAGCATACGAATATGTTATATATATAAATATGTGTTATTATGAGATGTGAATACTTAACAAGAAAGGCTTTAGGAGACCATGGGTTGGATTTAGTGTAATTGGAGGAAAGTACTTTCAGTTTAGTTTAAACTTAGTTGCGAAACCCTAGAGTAAGGTTCACATACACACACACACATGCACACACGTGATATGTTTGGGTGTATATGTTTATATATATATGCGTTGGTGTGTATACACACACACACACATATACGTATACACGGATGATGAGCCCGGTATATGATACTTGGAGATGAGCCGATATGATCGGGCATGATACCGTGAGTTTGTGATATGTTATTGGGTCATGATATGATATACGACATGATATTATAGCGGATCGTTGGGCGATGTGTTTTCATACACAGGAGGATATATGTTTGATGATATTGGAATGTACTAGATTTTAGAACGGTACCCCTAATTCATGATTTTACGATAATGATACTATATGAATATTGAGGTATTTGTGATAATTGACCCGTACCCCGATTTTAGGATGCTGTACGATAGATTTTACCGTACGAGGTATAGATATGACGATTGATCCGCACTCGTGACTCGAGAATGTCGTACTATGTATTTTATCGTACGTGACGCTATTGAGGCGGGATCGCCGACTACTAGCTATATCGACTCGGACTTTAGGCGGATTTTCTTACCTTTCGACTAATTCTTAGTTTAGTCTTTTAGTTGATTAGGAAGATGTTAGACCAGGCTCGAGTCATACCTATTTTCAAAAACTAACGAATCGTGAGTATTTTCAAAAGACAGCTCAAAGGATATTACGGATTTTTCAAAGGATGTACCTTTTCTTAAAAACACCGTAGCCCCTATTTTCTAAAAACCATGATTCATGCTATTTCAAATGCCAAGACCGTATGACTCGTATATAGAATGTATATTCTGAAATGTTGCGTTTACTATTCATTCTTCGTTATATTCATGTTCTCATTGCATTGCATGTTTATACATGTGTTTCCTTAACTATTATGATATCGATTGTTAGGACACCAGCACCATTACCGATGATGCGTATGTCCACGGACACTTGCTTGCCGGCTCACACACATCATCATCAGTAATTGTCATGCCACGTACACTTTAGAGAATATTACTTCATTGATATAACTTGCTAGCTGATAGTTCCAATATATCATTGCTATGCTATTTTAGATATTGCATTCTTTAGTTAGATACCCATGCATGAATATATTCAGTTGTCATGCAATATTATGGGGCTTTATGCCGGTAATTCACTGTTTATCGACTCTCGATTTTGGAATATCGGATTTTCCATGAGATTTCTGGATTTGGAGAAATCGCAAGTATTTTATAAACTCATTATCATTTCTAAAGATAGGAATTTGCGGTTTTCTCGTGATATGATGTGAGAGGCATCCACCATGTGTTTTTTCGGTTCTTGAGCGATATCATATACCCGATTCGAGGAGGGGGATGCACCGTCTGCGGGTACATGGTAGACCCGGTGCGGTACCTCGAGGCAAGAAGATCGCAGATGATGGCGTTGAGCCCGGCAGGGGAGCACTACCGACCGGTTATATGTGACGCGGCGGATATCCAGAGGATACCGACATAGTCATGAGATTTGATGATATGGGCCGATCCGGAATGACGGAGCCCGAGATATTGAGATATTGAGACATTGAGATATTAAGACATTGAGACATTGAGATATTGGAATATATATTGTGTCGATGCTTGACATGGATTTTCTGTCTATTTCATTGATGATACTTCGTTTTACACTAAAATCTTACTGAGATAAGAAAACAGTTTTCTCGTGCAAGATGTATTCTGCTTTCATTCTTATTGCATTCGAACATCATATATATGACATGTTGCTACCTGAGGCATTGACACGAGCACTTGGTATTACACTTATGTTTAGATGATTATCCTTGCTACTATTAGATGTTTTAGGGTATATTATGAGAATATTACTGTATGACCTAGGAGATAGTCATGCTTTCGATTTCTGCTCGGTGATGTCTTCTACTCACGGGCTGGCAACTCACCCCCGTTGTGCCATAATTTTTTGTAGGTTTTTACCGTACAGGTTCCGTAGCGGCTTACTGGCACGCTGCTTCCTTCCGGGTGATTGCTTTGGTAGGTGGGTTCACTTGCATCATGTCCACCGTTGTACTTTTATTTATTTCCGTTGTATTTAGTAAACTCCATCAACAAGACTTGTATATTTTGATAGACTTAGAAAACCAGTTGTGTATTATTTCAACCTTAGAGTCGCGCGCTTGTATTATTGGGGTTCTTCTCTGGTTTTCTTGAGGATGTTGATTTTCTTTCTGAGTTTTTATCCTCGCCCTTCGGCGTTGTATATTATATTGCTTGCGAGGTTGTTTCCGCCAATTGGCGAAGTGCTAGCTCCCGCTTGGAGATGTCTTTATTCATTATGTATATTATGCATGTTTGTACCCGTTTGGGGCCAGTTTTTACAAAGGAAACTCTGCCGAAATTTTTGGAAATACTTGAGGCTTTTAAAATGATTACTACGACTTATTTGTTGAAACCATTTGCTTTAAAACTAAGTTTTCCTTCACTTCTTCTTTTAAATGGTTTAGATTTTCGGGCTCTTGGATTTTTTAATTAGATGGGGTCCTATAGACTTTGCATGATTCAAGTTCCATTCACGTGCCTTTTCGGGTCGTGACACGTTGTCCCGTAGGTTTTGACCGGGCCTTGTACTACATGTTACTATAGTCCACGGGGTAAGATGGACTTCTCTCGTATACACTGATATCTTCTCTACTAAGCTACAAACAACTACATCAGTATAACAAACATATACTTGTACAAATTACCAGGTATTTCTCTTTATTTGTTATATTTTATTCTCTCTTTTGGGACTTACAAGTATTAGTTCGCTGACGATATTCCTCTTTCTTTCTTTGGAATGTTTGTCAGGAGGACCGGACTCTCAGGAGATCAAGCCCATCCAGGAGGACTTGGACCAGTTCACAGCCCAGCCAGACTTCTAGCTTCTTGTACTTATTTCAGTTGGTATGCCACTGTTTAGGCATTACTTTTATCATTGTACTTTCCTTTTCAAAACAGTTATATGTAAAGATGAATGTTAATAAAAGTTACTATTCATTTTATATCTCTTGTCATTCTTGTGCATTTTACATATATTGCTTAATTTACGCTTAACGTATTTATTTCTTAGTAAATATGTCGTGTCCCAGCCACGTCACTGTCTCCGTACATTGGGAAGCGGGGCGTGACAGGTTTTGTTGGCGGCCCATGCTTGTCGGTTCTGCATGGAATCCTAAGCAATATATATCACAAGAATTATAAGAATCAACAACTATACATTCCTTACATTACAAATTCTTGAATCTATCCTAACATTTCCTTTTCTATCAAGGTCATGGATTCACCGAACAACATGAGTACCAACGTCAATGAGAACACCCCACCGCCTACTCTACCACCACCACCTACCGTTGAATCTCCCATCAATGAGCAGACAGTACTGCTTGAGGCGATAAAGAGTCTCTTGGAGGGTCAGCAGCAGCAGACTGCTATCCTCATGCACCGTCTAAAGACCGAGACACCCGGAGTCGAGCAATTCCGGGTACTACACCCGAAAAATTTCTCTGGGAAAGAGATCCCCTGGAGGCTGAAGAATAGGCCCAGTCTATTGAAGATGACCTAGCAGCAGCACAAGTGCCAGAGATTTCTTAGGTGAGAGTTTCGAAGCTGCGACTCACAGATAACGCTACAGTCTAGTGGAAAGCTGATGAAAGATGACTCGCCCAACCGATTGAATGGAGGACATTTCTGTAAGTCCACGTTGCGACCCCCGGTTCTTACGGGGAGGCGGAAACGGTATAAAAATCAAATTTTTAGCGCAAGGGGAAACATGGACTAAACAAAGTCGGGATCTTTTCCTAAACTAAAACTAGCAAACTTGCTAAAGAGATTTAGCTACTCGGATGAAGATGGTTATACCTAAACTTGAACTCCTTCTTCTTCAAAGTTTTGTAGAGGTTGATAGTTCTCTTCTTGTCGCCTTCTTCCGTCGAAGATGGATCCACCTCGAGGGTTCAACCTTTGGGCTCTTTCTCGAACTTGGAGTGAACTAGAATCTCCGGCTTGCTAAACCCTTGATCCTAGAGTGAGTAGAGAGTGTCTAAGGGGTGCTTTTCTTTTTAAAGAGAGGGATTCTCAACACATGAGAAGGGTTCTCTTTTGCTAGAGGAAGAAGAAGATGAAGTGAGGAGAGAGAAGCTAAATGAGATAATGAGCTCTTTTTCTTTTGCAACCATAACATAAAGCAAAAGAATTATCAAATAATAATAATAATGAAAATGAAAAAGGTTGATGGAAGGTTTAGGAATGACCATTATCATTTCAAACATTAAATGAATTTGCTAGAATCAAAGAGCATCTTTCTTTTGTAATGATGATGGTCAAAAGTTCAACCATGGTCAACAAGTCAACCATGGTCAACAAGTCAACATAAAAACCAACCATGACACAATTTCATTTTATTATATATTATTAATTGATATAACATAAATCCATTAGGGTTTGGAAAAAGACGACTGTCAACTGTGCATACGCACCCGTTCCGAAACCCTAATGAAAGTCATCTTCCTCCTCCTCAAATAACTGTGCATACACACCTGCATTCTTGTTCCGAGGAACATGAATACTGAGAGATAAAAGCAACCCCAAAACATATACCAGTATCTGGCTCAAACCAGAGCCCGCTGGCAATATCCGTCCGGACTCCAAACGTGCACAAGTGCGCGGATGAGAACGAACCCTGTCGCAAAACCATGTGACCTCTACTCTGTTTTGCCCAGAGGCGAATACCCTCTGTGTGGGACTCTAAAGACTCGACACTACGCTGGCAGTGGGTTTAACCACAGACCGCAAGCGGCACTAGCTGTGCGTAACGGTCCCCAGGTAGATGTCGACAAGAAGGCTGACGAGGTGAAACCCCATCGGTACTCCTACTGAGTCTGAATGTGATAGTCTCCGTAAAGTCTGGTCTGTTCGCCTGATACATCGTATGTCGGGCCTAGGGGGCGGTAAAACGTCAGTCCCCCAATAGCGGTACAAGTCGTGTCGGAGTGAAGCCCAAAACACCCTGAGATAACACTGGAAGCCTACCAGTATATCTCGCTTGCCCTGGCCAGGGACTACTCGTGTAATGGCTCTCCTAGACACAGCGCGATGTCAACCCCCAATACCGGGAGAGACGAATCCTGTCTAACCGGCACTGCCTCCAAGTGCTTCGGGACTGCACCCAACCACTACCTGTTTGCACGACTCCTTTGAGCCGTGGTAGGGTAGCGATCAAAGTGCAGTGGGAACACACTCGAGGCGAAGTGCCAGTGTCAAGTCAGCGGACTAAGCTGTACTCATGTCACCTGGGAACTGATAACTGACGATAGGTATAATACCAACCTGTTAGTTCCCGACGAGTCCTGTCCAGTGTACTCGTAACCCAACGAGCACCCGTATACTATCTCCAGTACGACGTACTGATGGCTGTGGGACAGACCATCTCCCACACTGGGATGAGAAGCGCATACGCTAGTCTACTCCGGAGTATCGATGCCCTGTCTCGATAGTCCTGCGACTAGGGACCTGTATAAGGATGTGCTTATAGATTACCCAGCCCCCACTAGTGTGACTGCCATCACAACGCTGGTAATCAAGCAAAGATCCTAAGGGCTCCACTAATGCGTATAAGTGATATACTGAAATAAACACAAGTACATATTGAATAGAAACAAACCAAGTAGCATACTACTATATTGAGCAAGATTGTTTATACAAGGTGAATATCCCAAGCTTCCATCAAGTAATATACAAACTAGTATGATACAGTAATGGCCTCTAGGGCATATACACTAACAATCTCCCACTTGCACTAAGGCCATGAACTGGCGTATCGAAGACCTATCATCTCGATCAGCCGCTCGAACTGAGTCTGGGGTAAGGCCTTGGTGAATGGATCTGCAGTGTTCTCTTCTGAAGCAACCCTCCGAACCTCGATCTCCTTGCGATCCACGATCTCCCTGATCAGGTGATACCGCCTCAAGATGTGCCTGGATCTCTGATGGGACCTGGGTTCCTTCGCTAAAGCTATAGCCCCGTTGTTGTCGCAATACAGAGGTATTGGGTCAACAATGGACGGAACCACCTGAAGTTCTTTTAAGAACTTCCTCATCCAGACAGCTTCTTTTGCGGCATCAGATGCAGCAATGTATTCCGCTTCCATAGTCGAGTCTGCAACGGTTTCCTGTTTGGAGCTCTTCCAACACACCGCCCCTCCATTGAGGGTAAAGACAAAACCCGACACGGACTTGGAATCATCCTTGTCACTCTGGAAGCTGGAGTCAGCAAAGGCCTCGATCTGGAGGTCCTTTCCGCCATACACCAAGAACATCTCCTTAGTCCTTCTCAGGTACTTGAGAATGTTCTTTACCGCTATCCAGTGTTTCTCCGCAGGGTTTGACTGATACCGGCTTACCACAATGAGTGCATAAGCTACATCCGGTCTGGTACACAACATCGCATACATTATAGAGCCTACCGCAGAAGCGTAGGGTATAATAGACATGCGATCCCTCTCCAAATCAGTCTTGGGAGACATCTCTTTAGAGAGGGTGATCCCACGACAAGCCGGTAGGTTACCGCGCTTGGAATCTTCCATACTGAATCTCTTCACTATGGTGTCGATGTACCTGGACTGAGAAAGTCCTAATATCCTCTTGGATCTATCACGATGGATCCGGATCCCCAGGATGTATGAGGCATCACCCAGGTCTTTCATGGAGAACCTGTGTGACAAGAACCCCTTGACAGATTGTAGCATAGGAATGTCATTTCCTATTAAGAGAATGTCATCCACGTATAAAACGAGGAACACTACAGTTCTCGCTACAAATCTACTATAGATGCATGGTTCATCTAGATTTTTGATAAAGCCAAATTCCTTGACCGTCTCATCAAAACAGATGTTCCAACTCCGCGATGCCTGCTTTAGTCCATAGATAGACTTAAGCAACTTGCACACCTTTCCGCTGCTCCCACTCTGAATGAAACCCTCTGGCTGATCCATATAGACACATTCCTCTAAATTTCCATTCAGAAAAGCGGTCTTTACGTCCATCTGCCAAATCTCATAATCGTGGAAGGCAGCAATGGCAAGAAGGATCCGAATGGATTTCAGCATAGCCACTGGAGAAAAGGCTTCGTCATAGTCCAAGCCAGGTCTTTGACGGAAACCCTTTGCTACAAGTCTAGCTTTATAGGTCTCAACCTGTCCATCCACACCAATCTTCCTTTTGAAGATCCACTTGCATTCTACGGATTTTACCCCGTCTGGAGCAATGTCCAACGTCCATACTTTGTTGGTGTACATGGACTCCATTTCGGTCCGCATTGCATCCAGCCATTTTACCGAGTCAACGCTCTGAACGGCCTGCTGGAAGCTAGTAGGCTCATCATAATCTATGATGCAATCCTCTCGATCCCCGTCTATGAGAAAACCGCAGTATCTCTCGGGCGGATGAGACTGCCTACTACTCCTGCGGAGCGGCGTAGGAATGTCCTGTTCATTTGAACCCTCTGGTTCCATTAAGCTTTCAGTAATATTCTGTGGTTCTGGAATTTCTTCCAGTTCTACTGCGCTCCCACTTGTTTCTTTTTCTATGAACTGGTGTTCTAGAAAGTGGGCATGACGAGAAACAAGAACTTTTTGTTCTTCTTCGTAGTAGAAGAGATATCCCTTGGAATTCTTTGGATATCCCACAAACTTACACAGTACTGAGCGTGCCTCGAGCTTGTCCGCATGCTGCTTTTTAACAAAAGCTGGACTTCCCCAAGTCTTAATGTGACTGAGATGGGGCCTCTTCCCACACCACATCTCATATGGTGTAGTAGGTACAGTCTTAGTAGGAACTCGGTTCAAAAGGTAAGCAGCTGATTCTAGCGCATACCCCCAGAATGATCGCGGTAACTCAGCGCTACTCATCATGGACCGTACCATATCCAATAGGGTTCGGTTCCGTCTCTCCGATACACCGTTGTGTTGCGGAGTGTATGGAGGAGTAAGCTGAGAGAGAATTCCGTTCTCTTTTAAATAATTCAGGAACTCGGCACTTAAGTATTCTCCACCTCGATCCGATCTTAGAATCTTAATACTTTTGCCGGTTTGGTTTTCCACTTCATTCTTATATTCCTGGAACTTTTCAAAGGCCTCGGACTTATGTTTCATTAAGAAGACATAACCGTACCTTGAAAAATCATCCGTAAAAGTAATGAAGTAAGAGTAACCGCTTCGCGCATGTGTAGACATTGGACCGCACACGTCGCTGTGTACGAGTCCCAAGAGCTCGCTCGCTCTTACTCCGTGTCCAGTGAACGGAGTCTTTGTCATCTTTCCTTTGAGACATGATTGACAAGTAGCATATGATTGATATTCGAACGAATCCAAATATCCTTCTGTATGTAACTTAGTCAACCTTCTCTCATTGATGTGACCCAGTCTACAATGCCATAAGAAAGTCTGATTGATTTCTGGAGACTTTCTTTTGTGTGTATTCTGGACATTGAAAATCTGTGGTTGGTTTAATACGTATATACCATTGCTCAATGTACCTGACCCAATCAGAACTTGATTAAGGTGAATGTTTACAACATTACTTACAAACGCAAATTCATAACCTTCTTTAGAAACCAAAGATACAGAAATGATATTACAAGTTGCGTTGGGTACAAAAAAGCAATTACGCAAAACCAAAACATGCCCATCTGACATTCCCAGGTGATTGTCCCCCACGGCTTTAGCATCCATGCTAGCTCCGTTTGCAACTCTGAGGGTCATGTCACCTTCCTTCAAAAACCTACGATTTCTCAACGCCTGCAATGAATTACAGATATGAGATCCTGATTCGGTATCCAATACCCAGGAAGTAGAGTTTATAGAAAGATAGTTTTCAATAACATACACACCTGAAGCTGAAGCCGCAACCTGCTTCAGTTCCTGTGTCCTGGCTTTCCAAGCCCTGCAATCTTTCTTCCAGTGTCCACTCTTATGACAATAGAAGCATTCCTCCTTTCCCACAAGCTTCCCCACAATCTTTGTTGCCAATTTTTTTCCCTTCGTACCCACTTTACTAACACCGCCTCTTGGTTTGGCGGGGGCTTTCCTCCTCTTTCCCTTGGCTTTTGCCTTGGACCTAGAGGAAGAAGATCCTCCTACAAACAAAGCGGGTGTTTCCCTACCCTTCTGTAGGGTGCCCTCTGCGCTCCTCAGCAGGTTGAGGAGTTCTGAAAGTTCAACTTCCTTTTCTTGCAAGTTGAAATTCAGTATGAACTGGGCGTAAGTGGATGGAAGGGACTGGAGAATTAAATCCGTATAGAGTTCACTGTCCAACGTGGTCCCAAGTTCCGCGAGCTCCTCAGTGTAGCCAATCATCTTAAGCACGTGGTCCGCTACCGATGATCCGACGGCCAACTTTGTCGAAAATAACTTCTTCGACACTTCGTATCTTGCGATACGAGACTGCTCTCCATACAGTTCTTTTGTATGAAGAAATATGGATTCCAAATCCATATTCTCGTGCCTCCTCTGATGTTCGTTGTCCATCGAGGCAAGTACGAGGCACCTGGCCTTCGCGCTGTCAATCTCCCAAGTCTTACGGATTTCCTTATCCGCGACGCTGGAGGTGGGACCTGGGACGGGGGGAGCTTTGGTGGTAAGAAGATACCCCAGCTTGTCGTAAGTGATTGCCAACTTGACATTCCTGAGCCAATCTTTGTAGTTTGGCCCTGTCAATATGTTTTTATCTAGAAGTAACATAAGTCCAGTCATTTCGATTTGGTCGCTGCAGGGGGGGAGAGAAGAAACACTTTAGCACGATGCTCTTGCAAGTTTAGAATGGTTTTTAATTTGTCTAAACAGGATGGCTCCCACTGTCTCTCGAATCCCTCCTCAAACCACAAAGGAAGAATTAGTCGGAATCAATCCTACCGCACAATACTTGCTTAACCGTTCAGCCAGGCCAGTGTCGGTACTTCGAGGGAGGTTTTCCAACGCTTTCGCGAAGTTCCTTAATTAAATAACCTCTTTTTCCTGGGGGCGTAGCCCCGCTAACACCTTTCTAGGCACCTACTAGGTTTATAGCATTGATCGTTTAGTGAGAAATTTCCCGAGGAGTAGCATATACTCACAGTAGGAACGGGATCCAAATATCATCGCGTGACGAAACTGAAGGAATCCTACCAGAATCACCACACTCCAAATGGTATGTAAATCTAGCAAGTTTCAGTACTTATGAAACTCCCGATGTGGATTTTTGCCCCATGCTCTTATGACCTTGACTTTGGCCAAAATATCATAAGTCACATGTCAAGTTCTGCCCGTCACTATCCAGGTTAATTTGGATCCATCCGTACATACCCTTGACTTTGGCCAAAATGGCAGTACGACTGTCTCAAACCAACGCATCTATCTATGCTACACATGAACACCCAATAGCTACCAATCACTATGCCTTGACTTTGGCCAAAATACATAGCTTGAATACCATTGCCTATTCATGCGAAACGACGGAGGGCTACGAATGGTTTTGGTAAAACCGTGAACGTAGTGAACTTGATATAATCGATGGAACGAGATAGCTTTTAGAAAGGAGTGGCTCAATCTCCGCATTTAAAAGTTAGTTTTGAAAAGAACCGAGTGGTTTTTCGAAAGTGTTCCAACGACTTTAACTTGGTTTATTATCTTGCATTAGTTCTTTTAATGCGTGATATTCTTGCATTAGTACTTTTAATGCGTCCCATCATTTAATTCCTACCATTGCAGAAAACAACCAAAATATGACGTACGCTTATGCCATTCGCATTCGCCACGGGGTCCCGTCATCACCCGTTAGGTTACTTAACTAACGACAGAGCGGGGGCTGGGCTAGCGCGGCTGTAAAACATAAGCAACGCCTAAATAGAAAGCAATGATAGACATTACAGATCACAGATGAATACATTGGATATACTAGCAATCCGCAATCCTTTCGAGCCTGGAACGAAAAGCGGATAACACGGTCGCGGTGAATAGCCAAATACCCCACCCAAGACCCCTACGGGTGCGGCAAACTACCCGCCAAGTACTCGACAGTTTGTGCACCCCCTCCATGGGTCTATCCTAGGAGCAAAAACAGTAAAAAGAATTATACAATGACGGCTACAACCCCGACCCGGTTGTGCGGCCAAACAAATAATAATATAACATCAATTTACATTTACAATGAATGAAAGAAAAACAAAAGCTCATCTCACATCCACCCCGGCTATTCACCCGCGACAGTCCAACACATTCATATACACATTCCAACATCAAACACAGATCATGTATAACCCCGACCAATCGACTTATAGCGATTAGCCGACGTTCAATACATGCAAGCATCACAGATATAACCATCCTAGTCAAAGTGCAGTGAAGTTCGGAAAAAATACGGAATTATAGGACCCCAAAAGTAAATTTCAGTTCTGGAAAATCTGGGCACATATAATATATTTTAAAAATCCCAAAACCAACACAGACACACACTGCACGAAAAACGATGCAGAGAAGACGACAAACGGCGGCGGTTCCGCGGCACATGCCTACCTCGTGCCGCGGAACCGCGGCGGTTTGAACGAAACAGTGGATCGTTTTTCATGGGTGTTCACACAAAACCCTGAGCCGAATTTTCAAGTATAAAGTTTTTCATTTAGAGCAGAAAAAATTTCAACAGAAACTTAGGGTTTTAGTTTTTCCGGTTTTGTGATTTTTCCGGTTCCGAACTTCGTTACACTTCACTACCAAGCTAGTTTAAGTTTAGTTAGTCTCTGATACCACTGTAAGTCCACGTTGCGACCCCCGGTTCTTACGGGGAGGCGGAAACGGTATAAAAATCAAATTTTTAGCGCAAGGGGCAACATGGACTAAACAAAGTCGGGATCTTTTCCTAAACTAAAACTAGCAAACTTGCTAAAGAGATTTAGCTACTCGGATGAAGATGGTTATACATAAACTTGAACTCCTTCTTCTTCAAAGTTTTGTAGAGGTTGATGGTTCTCTTCTTGTCGCCTTCTTCCGTCGAAGATGGATCCACCTCGAGGGTTCAACCTTTGGGCTCTTTCTCGAACTTGGAGTGAACTAGAATCTCCGGCTTGCTAAACCCTTGATCCTAGAGTGAGTAGAGAGTATCTAAGGGGTGCTTTTCTTTTTAAAGAGAGGAATTCTCAACACATGAGAAGGGTTCTCTTTTGCTAGAGGAAGAAGAAGATGAAGTGAGGAGAGAGAAGCTAAATGAGATAATGAGCTCTTTTTCTTTTGCAACCATAACATAAAGCAAAAGAATTATCAAATAATAATAATAATGAAAATGAAAAAGGTTGATGGAAGGTTTAGGAATGACCATTATCATTTCAAACATTAAATGAATTTGCTAGAATCAAAGAGCATCTTTCTTTTGTAATGATGATGGTCAAAAGTTCAACCATGGTCAACAAGTCAACCATGGTCAACAAGTCAACATAAAAACCAACCATGACACAATTTCACTTTATTATATATTATTAATTGATATAACATAAATCCATTAGGGTTTGGAAAAAGACGACTGTCAACTGTGCATACGCACCCGTTCCGAAACCCTAATGAAAGTCATCTTCCTCCTCCTCAAATAACTGTGCATACACACCTGCATTCTTGTTCCGAGGAACATGAATACTGAGAGATAAAAGCAACCCCAAAACATATACCAGTATCCGGCTCAAACCAGAGCCCGCTGGCAATATCCGTCCGGACTCCAAACGTGCACAAGTGCACGGATGAGAACGAACCCTGTCGCAAAACCATGCGACCTCTACTCTGTTTTGCCCAGAGGCGAATACCCTCTGTGTGGGACTCTAAAGACTCGACACTACGCTGACAGTGGGTTTAACCACAGACCGCAAGCGGCACTAGCTGTGCGTAACGGTCCCCAGGTAGATGTCGACAAGAAGGCTGACGAGGTGAAACCCCATCGGTACTCCTACTGAGTCTGAATGTGACAGTCTCCGTACAGTCTGGTCTGTTCGTCTGATACATCGCATGTCGGGCCTAGGGGGCGGTAAAACGTCAGTCCCCCAATAGCGGTACAAGTCGTGTCGGAGTGAAGCCCAAAACACCCTGAGATAACACTGGAAGCCTACCAGTATATCTCGCTTGCCCTGGCCAGGGACTACTCGTGTAATGGCTCTCCTAGACACAGCGCGATGTCAACCCCCAATACCGGGAGAGACGAATCCTGTCTAACCGGCACTGCCTCCAAGTGCTTCGGGACTGCACCCAACCACTACCTGTTTGCACGACTCCTTTGAGCCGTGGTAGGGTAGCGATCAAAGTGCAGTGGGAACACACTCGAGGCGAAGTGCCAGTGTCAAGTCAGCGGACTAAGCTGTACTCATGTCACCTGGGAACTGATAACTGACGATAGGTATAATACTAACCAGTCAGTTCCCGACGAGTCCTGTCCAGTGTACTCGTAACCCAACGAGCACCTGTATACTATCTCCAGTACGACGTACTGATGGTTGTGGGACAGACCATCTCCCACACTGGGATGAGAAGCGCATACGCTAGTCTACTCCGGAGTATCGATGCCCTGTCTCGATAGTCCTGCGACTAGGGACCTGTATAAGGATGTGCTTATAGATTACCCAGCCCCCACTAGTGTGACTGCCATCACAACGCTGGTAATCAAGCAAAGATCCTAAGGGCTCCACTAATGCGTATAAGTGATATACTGAAATAAACACAAGTACACATTGAAGTAGAAACAAACCAAGTAGTATACTACTATATTGAGCAAGATTGTTTATACAAGGTGAATATCCCAAGCTTCCATCAAGTAATATACAAACTAGTATGATACAGTAATGGCCTCTAGGGCATATACACTAACAATTTCGCGATATGTTCGATGCGAAGTACTTCCCTAAGACTGCCCGTTTCGACATGGAACACTAGTTCATCCACTTACAACAAGGCTCGATGTGGTGTAAGTCCGTAGATGAATACGATACTGAGTTTACCATGCTTAGCAGGTAAAATATTGTCTCAAATTCAAAATTCATGATATCACTTATTACACTGCTAACACAAGACCGTAACAGGTTCGCGGCACACCTGATACCGAATGTTGAGATCCAGACACGAAGATTTCAGCAAAGGTTGGACCCGGAAATCCATGCTGCACTCGCTACAGGGGATTTCCCAACCCATGATTTTGCTCTGAAGGCTGTCCGACACTATAAGGCAGTGGTGAAGAAGAAGGGTAGACCTCAGACTGCCGGTATAAAACGTACTACCATCCAGATAGCAGGAGGATCCTCTTCCAGGACAACTTTTGCACCCAGGAGACCGGGAGTAACATTTAACCGGCCCAGTCCAGACTATTGCTTCTACTGCAAAAGGAATGGACACCTGGCGAAAAACCGCAGGCGTGCAAATGGCCTGTGCTTAGTTTGTGGCGCATCCACTCATGCCATTGGAGCATGTCCTTATAAACTCAACCTAGCTCTATCACCTAGACCCGCCATCACCTTTCCGCAGCGGCCAGCTATTCAGGCTCCTGCATCTCGTCTTGCTCTACCTGCTCCACCTCCACATGCACAGCCTCCTCGTCAATTCCATTAGGCACAGAGAAACATGCATCAAGGGCAGAGAAACGTGCCCTAAGGACAGAGGATTATGTTTCCAGAAAGGAGGAATGTACCCCGGCGTCAGGTTTTCATAATGAAAGTTGAGGAAACCAAAGCCACTAGCCAAGTCATCACTGGCAACTCCCAATCTTTCAAACCTTTTCAATCCTTATAGATCAATATATTTTTCCTATATCTAAACATATCTAACACAATTTAGGTACAATCTTAATAGCCTCCCTACCTGCTTTAGCACTTTTCGACACTGGAGCATCACATAGCTTTATGTCGCAACGGTTCGTCCGAACTCACGCGATTCCAGTTAAACCGCTTGTATCCAGCTGGAATATCAGTTCAGGGAACAACGTTCTAAAGGAAACTATAGGATACGATCTATGTCCAGTGGTTGTCTGTAGTAGAGAATTTTATGCGGACTTCAAGGTGCTGGACATACCGAATTTCGATGAAGTCTTAGGAATGGACTGGGTGGGAACTTTCTTCGCTACCATCGACTGTCGTCAAAGAAGCATAGTGTTCGAAATAGCAGATCATCCAATCTTTTATTTCAAGAGTGGAGACCGTACCCTAGAACCTAGCACCGACAAAGCTAAACCAAAGAAGGCAGTGATTGCAACATTATAAGCAGAAGAATCAAAGCCAGAAGTAGTTCGAGAGTTCGAGGACGTATTCCCTGAAGGTATAACAGATTTGCCTCCTGATTGAGCTCATGAATTCAGCATTGATTTATTATCTGGTGCACAACCGGTGATCAAAGCTCCATACCGGTTAAGCCCTGAAGGATTGAAGGAGATCCGTACTCAGTTGGACGAACTCCTGAAGAAAGGTTGGATACATCCCAATACTTCAAGTGGGGGATCTCTAGTTTTACTCGTGAAGAAGAAAGAAGGTTCATACAGAAGGTGTATAGATTACTGTTTCCCCCAATCAGAGCAAAGCTCTGTTTGAATTTCAAAAATTCAAAATTTGAAGCAACGCTTCAAATTCCTTGCGCAGCGCCCAAGGCGGCGCGCCCAATCAGAGCAAGGCTCTATTTAAAACAAAATTAAAGGAAGTAACGCTTCAGTTGCGCAAGCGCTGCACTGCGCGACACGTGTCAGCGCAGGTGCGCAAGCGCTGCGCTGCGCGACACGTGTCAGCGCAAACGCAGTTGCGCTGCGCGACACGTGTCAGCGCAGATGCGCAGCGCAGACGCGCTGCGCTGCGCGACACGTGTCAGCGCAGATGCGCTGCGCTGTGCGTTGCGCGACACGTGTCACGCTCTGGAGCATTTGCGCCAAACAGAATTAAATTCTAGAAAGATACTTCTGTTCTTGTTAAAACAAGAAGATTGTCTTCTGTAAAACAGAAGCGCTTGGATCAAAAATCCAACGGTGGGGAAAATTCCCCAAATCACTCAGAGAATGATCTCTTTAACAAACTTAACAAACCTGTGGGCACTATATAAAGACCCCTAGACCCCAATTCAAAGGATCATGAACATTGTGAGAGATTAAGAACCTCAAAACAGAGAGAACTCTGAAGAAAGTTCAAGAAAAAAGGTAAAAACCTTCATAAAATAGAAGAATTTCTTCTAATAGATCATTGATTTAAGAACAAGATCAAGGATCTTCAAATAATAATAGTGCCTTGCACTTTTTATGAACCATTGGTTCTCTGAAAGCAAGAAAAAAACAAGAAAAACTTGTTTTCTCTGATCTAAATTAGATCAAGAAATTAAACAGTGCCCTGCACTTGTAAAATTTGCACTGTTGCGCTCTTGGGTTGGCGCAAGCCACCACAGAGCGCCATGTGTCAGCACCTGAACCACTTGCGCTATGCGCTTTTAAGATAGAGCTTTGCTCTCTGAAATTGGCGCAACTCACCAGAGCGCGCCACGTGTCAGCAGCGCAAGCGCAGCGCCCTGGCGCAGCGCACTGTGCTTGTGTGACACGTGCCATCACCACAAGCGCTTGCGCTCAGTGATTGGTGCAAAGCGCCTGACAAATGCAGTGCATTGTTTACTAAAGGGCCAGGCCCAAATCAAAAAGGCCTAGTAGGACAAAATAAATTGCAATGCAATAAAAGGGCAGAGCCCAAACAAAATTGATGCTCTGCATCATTTATAAAAGGGAAGAGCCTAAACAAGAGCCCAGACAGAATTGATGTTCTGCCTCATTTATAAATGGGCAGAGTCTAAACAAAATAAAAAATGCAATGCATTATTTAAAAAGGGGCAAAGCCCTAGCACAGGCCTAATAGGCCAAAGACAAATAAAAGCGTTGAACATTTTTCAACTGGACTTAGCCCAATCATGGCCGTAAGTCCTCAAATTAATTTGACTGAGCACAGCTGCTCTCTTAAATCAATTTACATCCGGTTCGAGGGTACATATCCGAACTCCTCTGACTCCTATCGTTGTAATCCTTCAACGACGTCAGAGAGGTGACGGGTCCCGACAACCACATATCAACACGGACTGTGGGGTCCTTAAACCCACGGACTTATGCGTCCTTAAACCAAAACACAGACTGTGGGGTCCTTAAACCCACGGACTTAAGCGTCCTTAAACTAATGGACCACCATGTCCTTAAACTGGAACGTGGACCACTACGTACCTAAACTGGAATATGGACCGAAACGTCCTTAAACTACCTACGGACCACTATGTCCCTAAACTGGAACAATAGAGCCCCCAAATGCTCTTTTGTCGGATCCAAACGATCCCGTTAAGTAGATCTTAGTCTCAAATCAGACTAACATATCCTTAACGAACGTTTAAGTTGATCTTAGCCTCAATATGGCTAACGTATCCTTAAACTAAAACACTAAACCCAAATCTAAGTAAATACGGATTTGGACTAATCCACGTCCTACGGGCGACGGCATAACTTAGTCTCCGTATACAATCCACGGGCATCCACAAACAAAACAAACACACACGACACGAAGTGAAATTCTGGAGAAGGAGAAAGTGGCTGCCGCGATGCGGTAGCGTAATTAACTGCAGGGGCTTGCGCCTGTAGGGAAGACCGTCCCCACAATAAAAAAACCCTCAAACGAGTGGGAATCTGACGAAGTCTGCTACATCGGCCACATCCGTCTAAACCTCTGATACACGGTGTGATTAGCCGAAAATATTGCATCTTTTAAACGACAATTTCCCTATCAATTGCATTCATATAGAAGTGTTCAGGCATTCATATCGCCCATATTAGCAAATCAGTCGTTAAATATCAGATTGCATGTGTTAGACTTTAAAACCGGCACTTTTAGGGAAATTGTGTGTTTATCATGGCATCGCATCATCCTTGTATTGCGCAACTCTTGTCTCGATGAAATTGTGCAGGAAAGTCCAGAAACCGAGCCAGAATTATGAAAACAGTGCTGAAAAATATGCTAACTCAAAGACCAGAGATCTGGCAGTGATCAGGGACTCATCTGGAAAATAAACATATCATAAAAGCCCACAAATATCAGCCCAAGTCCACAGTCAAAACCCCAAGCCCCAACGCTTCCAAACCGCCGCGGTTCCGCGGCGGGAGCTGGCTTACGCCACGGTTCCGCGGCAGCTTGACGGCTTCAAGTGCTCAATTTTCAACACGTGGCTACCTCTAACTGTTCAAGCTTCCAGAAGACTCCCGATTCTCCACGTGGCACATCTAGAAGGCTCGGCTTAACAAACTTCATCTAGAAGCTTCTCCTCAACAAACTTTTGGAGGGAAATTCAAATCTTCTCTAACTAATTTTTGGAGGGAAATTCAAAATTAAAATCCTAGATCTAGGGTTTGGTAAGCCTATAAATAGAAGCCTAGACCTAGGGTTAAACTTCTTCCTAAATCATTAATCAATCATTAGTGGTTGAGTTCTTGAGTAGTTCATTTGTTCCTTAATCTTTCATTCTTCATCTTCTTCCACAAGTCTAGTGACAAGACTTGTGCGAAACCCTAACCCTAATTCCACTCCAAATTCAAGATCCCGAGTACCAATCAAGTGAGAAGCCCTTCAACCTTTTAGGAGCGGAGCCGATCTCCAATCGAGCAAGTGATCCAAGCCGATCCGCGACTCACGGAGACGAGCGAAGCCAAATCGACGATCGAGTTCTTCCTCTTGTAGTTCTTGAGCGATTGTAATGAAATCGTTGATATAAATAAAAGGTGAATTTCTTTAATCTTGCTTTCTTTAAATTCTTGCATCATGATTCGATCTCAATTTGTAATTGTAGTTCTTGTTGTGATGTTTGAGTAAAACTCCGCTCGTAAAGGAGTCGAGACGATCAATAGAATGATGATGTAACAAATCTTAAAATGATTCTTAAGTCCTACGAGTTTTGTAAACCCTAGCAAGTTCAAGAATCGATGACCTAGTTTCGTTGCGATGCTTTCTTGATTGTTATCGCTCGAAATTAGGGATCTACAATCGTTTCTTGAATTTACTAGATGCTAGAATGTGGATGATATCGACGAAGGAACAAGAGATAAATGATGAAACCCTAGTTTCACTAGAAATCCCTAATTCTCGTCGATCATCATCGATCTAGTGTCAATTCATCGAAGGATAAGAATACGTCATCGTGAGATTGCATCACATCTATAGATCCGATCGATTCCTACGAGCCTCATTTAGATTCTTGATATTTGGTTTGGAAAAATCATCACAAATTACCATTTCTTGATTTTAATGCTTTCTTAGATCTAGATAATTTTCTCTTTCTTGAATTGCAATTACAAATCATGAATTGTTTTCTTTTCTTTTCCTTAAAGTTTTGACTCATCTAATTCGAAAGACGAACGATTACACTTTCCCTGTGGACGATCCGCACTCGCTAACGCGCTACAATCGACACCGTTATTGATTGCGGTCAAAATATTTTTGGTTGTGATTTCTAAATTCTATTTTCCAACATACACACAATCGGAAATCAATTCAATCTATTCAATCAAATGGCGCTGCTGCCGGAGATCATTTGATTTGATACACACAAACAAGAATTCATTACAATCAAATGGCGCCGTTACAGGGGGATTGTGCGCTAATTGTTCGTATTTTGAAATTTGAGTTGAAAGATTTATTCCATTATAATCTTTAGATCAAAATTCACGCAAACACTAATACGAGTTGTTGTGATTTGTTGCGAGGAAATCTGGAACTTGTGGTGCTGTGGAATTTTTTTTCTGCAAACTCCAGAGAGCTGTGTAAGTGAACAGGAGCTTGTGCACAAAATTTTGTGCGGTGATCCCACTACATCACCGCGATTCCGCGGCATTAGCTTGCAATTGCCGCGGATTCGCCGCGTGTATACTTCTTCACTGTACCAAATTCTCAGGTACTCTCTAACTTTATTATCTCCTTCCTAAATCTGCTCCAAATAACATTTTGTGCAGGTTTCTTTGCAAAAATCGCAGCGCCGCGCAAAAAGCAAAATTAAATTGTCCGTGTTTTGATCTTTGTGGTTGTTTGCATAATTAATACAGACATTAAGGGGCTGTCACGCCCCGCTTCCCAAAATACGGAATACGAGGGGTAGACAAGGCCAGCCATACTCCTACGGTCAAGGAAATGTCCTGTCGTAGTCACACTTCGGCTTCTAGTTTTTCATGGTAAACAGTAAATGATGCGCAGGTAATGAGAAATGCAGTAACTGAAAGAAACAATGTAAAGAACTGACCTGAGGGGAAACAAACGAATATAACTCTGGATAGCTAATCAAGATGTCCGTGATGTAAGTCTAATCCTGGTCCAGGCTAAATCTTCTCCTCACACTGAGTATGCATACTCAGGTCGTCAGAGCGACACAATAGCAATATAATATATAAATTCATGTGACAATTCTAACAGCGATAATAGATAACAGTAGATCAATGGCAGTATGGGTATGAACATGCAGTAATCAATGCAGCGGAACAGTAAAAGCAGTAGAATGATATGCCACGTATGTCAACACAGTAAGTATGTATATCGATGCTATCATCCCTATCAGTCTCTAAGTCTCACTGTACAGGTCACTAAACCTATCGTCAGTCCAAGTGTGAGAGTCAACCACTCGCGAGTGTCCTCCACCCAAGGGTAGAACCCAAGGGCAAGGGACCACGGGCCCAACATGTATATCACGGTAATAATCACATACCCTGTAAATCTCCATATATCTCCCTAAATATATAAGCCGGCATGGGACTCTCGAGATTCTGTTGAACTCACACTTAAACTACCCCACACCCCGTGGTCTACATCAAACGCTAACCATAACCCTAAATACCAATCGGTCTGTGACAAGTCTGCGCGAGAACTGGAAGCAGGACCTCCATCAAGCACATCCCGACTAATACCTAAGATAAATGGCAGTGTCTGGTGCCTTATCTGTGACACCCATGCAAGAGCTTCCATAAGTGTCCCATACCACTTATAGTCACACGTACACGTGTCCCACAGACGTCGACAATGCAATATAATAATAAGGTTCACTGATTGTGTACAAGTACGTATCACTTTCACTTATTCACTGATACACGAACACTAACGTACTTGCCACAATCATCACTAAAACCTAACACTGGGTAAATGCACGTTATCACTATGTTATCAAATGCAGTGACATGTATATGATATGATGCGTGAACAGTATGTAAAGCATGATTAAGGTGTCATAAAATAGTATTCTATCAGTTGCACGATTTATCATGAATCGTACGGTTACAATTTAGTGAAACAGTGAACAGGTAATAATTAGTATGTTCAGTTATCTATCCATCGAATTTAGTTTCATGCCAATCAGGTTCCAGGATCACTAATTATAGCCCTTTCATTTTAAGCGTTCACGGCCGGAAATCCGGTTTCAGAATCAGAAGTCCGTTTCGCAACGCATTTTAATCCCAATTGGGATCAAATTTTAGCGAAGCTACAGTTAGATGAAATCTAGGGTTTTCAGTGAGGTTTTCAACGCAACAGACGGATCTTCAATCGCATCTGTACGTCAGGAGTTATACACTGTTTAACATTAATATGTCATCTCAGAATCTGTTACGGACTGTTATACGTCCACATCTATTAAATTACAGATTAATTAACAAACGATAACGAAATAGGATGAAACCACTTGCGTTGTCTATCTAACAGCTTCACCTATAATAAACAGCGGAGTTCCGCAATCTACGAGTTAAGAAAACAGGGTGGTGTTCATTACGGGACAGTAAACAACAACTGGAGTAGCTCTGGACTGCAGTCCAAAGTCGCACTCCGATCCAATTATTGACACATTTTGAGTACAGAAATATTTGGAAACTAGAATAAGGTTAAAGTTCGTCGAGTCGTATTCGATTTAAGCCCTCGAACGCATCATTCCAGTGTGTATACAATTTATGGCGATTTTAACGGTTTTCAGGTACAATAATATTCCAGTTTCACGAGTAAACTTAGGGGTAGTCGTTTTAGTCATTAACGGTCATATTTTCCAACGAAATTCACACACTAGATTCATAGCCATACGGGCCAGATTATACAATTGAATTCCGCCAATTTAAATGATGATTTCCATTGAGAACATGCATCGAACAGTTGCGACGTAATATTTAACAGAAAAGTAAAACATGGGGTATACACGATTGTAATTTGTAATTATCATAAAATAGCATGTAGCAAGTAGAGAACTTGCCTGGAAATGTGTCGACAATAATACTGCAGTGGTATCAGCACGATCGCGCCACGAACGCAGCACCGGCTCAGTCCTTTGGAATCCGACAATTTCACTCGATCTAGCTGCTCTTCGTGCCCTCCTTTTCTTCACTGCTTCACGCTGTTCCTTGATTTGATGTGAGGGAGGGTGAGACGCTGATAAAGGAAGAGAAATTTAGAGAGAGAGGAAGAGAGAATTAGAGAGAGAGAGGGGGGGATTAGAAAGAGAGAGAGAGAATTAGAGAAATTGAGAGAGAGGGGGGGGGGGGAATTAGAGAGAAAGAACATGGGTGAGATGAGAGAGAGGGAATAGAATGAATGAGAATTAAGTGGTGATTAATAGGATTTTAAAAGAGATTAATGGGGGAAATTAATTGGGATTAAAGAGGCATTAACTTGGTGGTTTAATAGGAATTTATAGAGGAGATTTGGGTTTGGATTTGAAGGGATTTAAAAGAAATGAGGTGGGATAATTGTTATTTTAATGGGCCGGGGAGGGAAAATGGGCTCGGGCCAAGGGATAAGATAGTAGGGAAAAGAAAGGGGCCGGGCTTGGGATTTTAAGTGAATGAGAAAAGGATTAGAGGAGTGGGCCGGCTTTGGGCTTGGGAAAAGTAACGGCTGGGCTAAAAATGGACAAGAAAGGGGATAATAAAAGAGGAAGGGAATGAGGGTTTGGGTTTTATTGATAGAAGAAAATGAGGTTTAGAAGAAATAAATTTATAAATAAAATAAATAAAATTATAAATAAAATAAATAATTTATAACTAAGAATAAATAGAATTCTAAAGTAACAGAATACAAATTTGGTATAAAAGGGGCTGAGTATTACAGGGGCAAAGACCAAATCCAGATTAGGTGGGGAGTTCATTACCCTTCCTAAGCCCTGAAAATCACAAACTTGCATCCGCATTTACCCTCATTAATTAAAAAAAAGATCTAGAGACGACTCTAAGGATCGTCGCGCTCACTTAGGACAAGAGAAGGCCGTGGGTAATTCATTGCTTATCCGCGTTTCTTTTGTGGTGTCTAAGGCAAGTGTGTCGAAGGCTAGCGGTTACTTAATTAGGCCCACTACTTACGTAGTGGAGAACCTCCCACTTACCTGGTCACAGGAGAGATAAAGAGGCAGTGGAGGATTGATCCCGTGACTTGTCTTTTGGCAGTTAGGAGCGGTCTAGAGATTTGACC
Source organism: Agapanthus africanus (assembly GCA_030015575.1). Classification (NCBI taxonomy): domain Eukaryota; kingdom Viridiplantae; phylum Streptophyta; class Magnoliopsida; order Asparagales; family Amaryllidaceae; genus Agapanthus; species Agapanthus africanus. The sequence goes on along the minus strand of JASDDO010000024.1, from coordinate 332,081,867 downwards.
TAGGTGACCCCTAGAATTAGGGTTTTGTGTGTTGCATTTGTTGCGTTGCATCATTTTTTCAAAAATCCGTCCAATTTTCAAAACAAACACCGCATTCATTCATCATTCCCCTAATTATAAATCTACGCTGCCACTTGTACTAACCTTTTTAGTGCAAGATAGACTGGACAACGGGATTCTAGTGCCTGTTTAGTCCGCGTACCCCTGATCGACCCTAAAGTCGGTATTTCTATATTTACCTCTCTTTCACCCACCACCACACCCACTTCGATGGATCCGTCTCCATCGAACTTCTTTACCACTACCCTGCCGCCGTCCATTGGTGCTCAGAATCCACCTCGCATCTCTCTCCAAGAGAGGTGCTATCCTACACGAGGCCCCCTTTCCACCCGTCTTTCCATTCCACCAGCCAATGGGGAAAATTTTCAAATAAAACCCCAATACATCAACCTTCTACCAAAATTTCACGGTCTCGAGTCTGAAGACGCATATGTTTTTATCACCAAATTTGAAAATGTATGCGCAATGATGGGTACCTCACAGCTTTCTATGGATGCCATGCGTCTTCGTCTTCTCCCATTTACCTTGTGCGATTTAGCCGAGAAGTGGCTATATAACACTACCGTACATTCCATTTCAAATTGGGAAGACTTCGTCAAAGCATTCCTTAAGAAATTCTACCCACATCAAAAGACAGCTCGAGTCCGTAGCGAAATCTATCGATTCACCCATCTTCCAAATGAACCATTTTCAAAATGTCTTGAACGCTTCAAGGATCTGTTAGTCCAATGTCCACATCACGGCATCCCGAGATGGGATATGTGCCGAATCATTTATGAGGGCATTAATCCTAACACAAGACAGATCCTTGAATTAATGTGTCAAGGCAACTTTATGACTAAAGATGATAGGGAAGCCTGGAAATATTTAGAAGATTTCGCTGAAATATCTTTACAGTGGGAGGGTGTGAGTCAATCGTCTAGGGATGGCAATGATATTTCCATAGGAATTAGAGCTGAAATTTCAGCTTTACACAAGAAATTTGATGCTATGGAAAGCAAATTTTTAGCTACCGCCCTAAATCAAATGTCACTCTCCAAAACTGTATGTGGTTGTTGTTCTGATCCTTCACATCTCACGGAAGAATGTCCAATAAATTCTCCGTTTCAAGGTCACGAGCATATCAATTCTGCTTACCAACAAAGACCTAGAAACGAACCATTTTCTTCCACATATAATCAGGGTTGGAGGAATCACCCGAACTTTGCTTGGAACCAATCCCAATCTCAAAACACGGTTCCAAATCCGAATCAATTCCAAAGGGTCCCTCCACCACAACAGCAACCACCACTTCATTTGAGTCAGCATCCCTTTCAAGTACAAAATTTCCAAAATCCGGTCAACACACCTGCACCGTCCAGTCCTTTACAGTTGACCGGGACTGATGAATCCTCTTCATTCATGAATTTGCTTTTGACAATAAAGACTTCCATCGATGACATAAAGAGAAACTCTGCGTCCCAAAGCGAGACTATTAAATCGATGGAAGAAGAAATTACACGATTAAAAGCCGAAATGAGTGCACGAGAGAAAGGGAAACTTCCAGCTCAACCTTTACCCAATCCTGGCTATTCACATCATGTGGATGTACTTACGTTGAGATCTGGAAGAGTGCTTCACAATCACGTTGGGGAAGAGATTGATGACACAGATAAATCAATCAATAATACCCCGGCTGAGACCTTTCCTTCCACTTCCACTTCTAATTCTAAACCCAGTTCTTCTACCCCACCACCTTCTCACGAGCCTATTCTTCGTTTTCCAAAAGGCTCGCCACCTCAGCCCACCTCTTCTACTCCTCCACTGTCACGACCCGAAAGAGCACGTGACTGGCCCTTGAACCATATGAAGTCTATAGGACCCCATCTGATCCAAGTAAGCCAAAAGCCCAGCAATCTAAAACCATTTAAAGAGTAAATAAGGAAAACTGGTTTTAAGAAGTAAGGAAATCACGTTTCGAAAATCAAGTTTTTAAATAACTAAGCCGAATATGCATTTTTAAAATGTGTAACCTTTCCTGAAAATTTCGGCAGAGTTTCCTTTGTAAAAACTGGCCCCAAACGGGGTACAACAAGAATAATATAAGAAATGATAAAAGGCATCCCCAAGCGGGAGCTAGCTCTTCGTCAATCGACGGTCACAACCACGCAAGCAATAATAATATACAACGCCAAAGGGCGAGGATCAAACCCAAAAAGAAACTCAAAACAGCCAGAAAACCGTAATACTACAAGCGCGACTCTAAGGTCGAAATAATACAACACTGTTTTCTAAGTCTGAAACAATATACAAGTTTTGGTTGATGGAATGACTAGATACAATAAATAATATAAGTACAATGGTGGTTCTTGATACAAAAGAGACCACCTACCAAATGCAATTCACCCGCAAGGAAGCAGTGTGCCAGAAATGCCGCAAAGGAACCTGTACGGCAAAACCTGCAAGAACTGTGGCACAACGGGGGTGAGTTGCCAACTCGTGAATAGAAAAATATCTACAAGCAGAGATCGAATGCATGACCCATCCTAGGTCAATACGATCAGATATACATATAAACCTCAATATGAATAAGTCTGAAACATGCTAGACTAGCAATGTAATCTCTACATGAGTGTAATGACAAGTGCTCGTGCCAGTGCCTCAGGTAATAGCATATCATAAATGTGAGGTACAATCAATGAAAACAATCTGCATGTACGTGGATCCCGTCCACTCGTCACCCAATGACAATAACCATCATGCATGTAAATATCATCAGCATATGCATGGAAATATGAGGATATAAACCACCTGTGTCCCTCGCGACACGTCAAAATCATGGAACCGGAGTGCCCAGCATCGGCACTCGAAAACATCATGAAAACTGTGCCCAGCATCGGCACGTAAATCCTCATATATCGGGCTCCGTCAGTCCGGATCGGCCCACAGGCTCTGTCTGCGGTATCGGCCCTCGGCCCCGGCAGTACGCCTATATCCATCTATCGACTCTGGTCGGTACCCTCCGGATAACCGCCAGGTCCAACAAAATCACCGGTAGGTACTCGCCACCCTGCCAGGCTCATCGTCTACTCCACGAAAAACATTTCTTGCCCCGGGGAACCATACCGGGTCCACCATGTACCCGCAATCGGCCTCATCCGCCTCCTTGAATCGGGTTTCACATGTCGCTCTCAGCACCGAGAAAACACATGGTGGACGCACTGAAATATCATATCAAGGGTAACCGGGTTTTCAAAACAATTACATATCCTCTTTGAAAACACCCACGGTTCCCAAAAACCAGAAATATCATGGAAACAGCATATCTCAATGCATATAATCAGAAAGCAACATGTATGCGACATATAGCAGAAAAGTAAGAACATCAATATGTCATGCAAGGGTCAAATCCTGAATGCAACAGTACTACAGTGTAGTGACATGGCAATTATCGATGATGAAGTGTGTGAGCCGGCAACAGTGTACGTGGAACATACGCATCATCGATAAAGGTGCTGGTATCCTAGCAGTATGACTGAAGTATATCAACAATACAAGCAATGCAATGCAGACAGCATGAATGTGCGGAATCGAGCAATCAACGCAACAGTAGAGAACCTGCCTCAATAGATATATCATGCAACCTTACCTTTTGAAATAAGACGAATCAGGGCTTTTGGTAAAATAAGGGCTACGGTGTTTTAAGAAAAGATGCGCCTTTTTAAATATCCGTATAAACCCTTTTTGCTTATCTTTAAAATATCCCCGATTCGTTAGTTTTGAAATAGGTATGACTCGGGTCTAGTCTAACGCCTACTATGCGAACTACGAACCCACAGTCAAGTCAAAAGAGAGGGGTATGGAAACCACCTAAATCTGAGTCGATATCACAATATCTCATCACATGACAGGCATCACTACCATCATATCACATCTCCAATATGAACTCTGTCATGTCGCCAAATCTCACGGCCTCAATCGAATCTCATCGACTCATCTCAATTCCACGTATCATCCTCAAAACCCGTATATAAACACATAGTCCCATACCCATGTGTAGATATACCCACCATCATATGCGCACAGATATATGAAAGAATGTATGCAAGTATGTGTGTATGTGTGAGTGTTGGTGCAACACTACTCTAGAGTTTCGCACTACTCAACCAATACATCCTTATCACCAATAATCCATTATTACCATCAATAACCCTAAACAACACATAATAAATATATGTGTGTATACGTATTCGTATACATCACCACGGACTGCGGGGGTGCTATACGCCATCCACCCGACTTCTTCCCGTAGATATAAATCTACTCACTTTGCTTCTCATGTGTCGGTGCCGATGTCCCCATCTTCATCTTCTTTGCCTCAACATCTCGTAGGGTACCTACAAGTATATCACAATGCTAAAGCACATGAAAATCACATCGGAAACCAAAATAGCACACGCTACCCGCATAGGTAAAAACCTATCGACTCGCATGTAAACACAATCAATATCCACTTGTCGTTGACGTCCAAACGCCACCCGACAGGAATGAATCACAAAACACTAAAATCCATGCTAAATCAAGTCGTAAACCATGCACCAACATAGGAAAATCAACCCAGATTTTACCCTAGATGGAATCAGTCAAAACTAGACATACCCAGGGTCAAGACTAGAGTAAATGGGGCCATGCACAGAAAACGAGGCAGATCCACCCTGCTCTGGCCGCAAATTACGGCCAGAATGGAAGAATTGGCGGCCAGGAAATGGATTTGGGGTTTAGGGTTTGGTGTGGTGGTTCTCTGGTGCCTGCACATCTCACTGTCAACTCAGTTTCATTTTTGGGGTCTCGGGGTAATAGCAGATTCCACAAAACACCTCCAGATTTACAGTTTTCCCCGATATCGATTCCGTAATTCCGTATTCTGGTTTCAAGTTCAGGTTTGGGTTCAAATTAGCATCACACAAGGGATTCTAAGGTCACCACGATCCTCAATTTCATCTTAAGTTTCAGTTTTTTTACCCTAAACCCTAACTTGAATTCTCCAAAGTCCACAAACAACACAATATCGATATGAAACTAGAATAGATACACAAGGAATTGAAATACTACTCTAATAGGTGCAGAAATTATCTCCTTTGGCAACTCAAGAAAATTCTTGAGTTGCTCAAAGTCCTCCAAATCCAATCTTGCTAGGTTCAATGTGTAGCTAGTGAGCTTGGGAGTAAATTTTGTGAAGTGGGAATGGGGTTTTGGCTTTGATTTCATGATGGATCTAGAGTTTTAGTGAAGAGGGAGAGAGTGAGGGAGAGGGCAGCAGCTCCATGGTAGAGGGAGAGAGAAATGAGAAGGGAATGATGGGGGCATGGCTTCAGAAGAGAAAGTTGACCTATACCTACCCTCTCTCTCTCATCATTCCATTTCCTTTTTCTTTTTCTTTTCTTTTCCTCACTAAACTCTTCTCACTTGAATAGTGAACCCAAAAGAAAGACCATGGCAAAAGAATGTAACACAAGTGTAACAAGTGTGGAAAATGATATGTGCACATTTTTGCTCAAAAGTGCTAAAAATCTAATTAGCGATTCTTAATCGCGATTAACACTAAATTAGCATATAACTAATCTTAAATACTTTAAAATGGCATAATTCCATAAAATACCTTATTTTAGAATTTTCCGAAATTTTTCCCCATTTATTTGTATTTAATTATACCAGAATATTAAAATATTCATTAAAATAATATTAAATTATAAAATTTCCCAAAAATCATATTTTATTATTTTGAAGACGTTACATCCACGGACGATCCCCACTTCTATTCTGGGATCGGGTCCACACATACTTCCTTCTCCTATGATGGACCCAGCGCTTATTGCTAAAGCACCTTATTCTAATCGGTTAAGGGCTAACACATTGAGTCCACATATGGAGAAGATTATGGACATTTTAAAGCAAGTTAACATCAACATCCCTCTCCTAGATGCTATCCAACAAGTTCCGTCCTATGCGAAAACTCTTAAGAACTTGTGCACTAGGAAGAGGAAGACTCAAGTGCCCAAGAAGATATTCATGGCAAAGACAGTAGACACAACTTTCCCCCAACAAATACCGAGGAAACGTAAGGACCCTGGCTGTCCTACTATTTCCATTTCAATCGGGGAAAAACACATCAACCGTGCTCTACTAGACCTTGACGCTAGTGTTAACTTGCTTCCATACTCAGTCTATGAGCAACTAGGTATAGGAGAGTTGAAGCCAACCCATTGCACTCTACAGATGGCTGAACGATCTATCACCAAACCTAGGGGTAAACTGGAGGATGTGTTAATAAAAATCGGGGAATTTATATTCCCTGTGGACTTTATTGTAATTGATATACAGCCTGTAGCGAACCCAAGGAATCAAATTCCGGTGATTTTAGGTCGCCCCTTTTTGGCCACTTCCAATGCAATAATCAACTGTCGTAATGGTTCTATGACCCTATCTTTCGGGAATAGGTCAATAGAACTGAACATTTACAAGTTAGGAAGTGTACCCTCCGAACCTACTGCTCAGGTCTGTTCTGTCGACTTAATGGATGTCGACAGCAGCGAATTTGATGATCCTCCTGATACCGATCTTGACTCTTTTCATATGTTATTGTTTGACCCAACTATGTATCATACACATACGGACTCTTCCACCGAGATGTCCGGGTCAACAATTAACACGGATTATGAACTGTTCTTAGAGTCTGAAGATCACCCCGCGATTTGTGATGACATTATTGTTCGGGGTATTGATGGAACTTTTGAGGAGATCTTCGCTGATGAACTCGCATTTTTGAATGACACGGGTGTTGAGATGAATCATCTCCCAATCAATGAAATTGAACCTCCACCCCTCCACCCCTTCTTTTGACTTGTAAAAAGAATGCGAGCAATCCATCACATTCAATGCATCGTCTCTCCAAAATGAGACGCACGCACATTCTATTCCACCACTTACCCTTTCCCCACTTCTTCTTCCACCAACCAGAGCACTGCATTGATAAAATTTTCGAATGGTTGGTGTTAACGTTCGGTCTTTGCAAAGCTTGGCATCGACCAATGATTTTTGACCACCTCATATGATTTTCAAAGATTAACATTGCATAACTCAAGTTTGGGGGGGCATTTTTTTCTGGCTCTTGAAAAGAAAATTTTTACAAAATTTTGAGCCAAGAATAAGTTTGGGGGAGGGTCTTCACTTAAATATTTTGCCCCCACTAATAAATTTCTCCCAAGCTTACAGGTTTTTTTCGAGATTTAGCAGATGGCAACAGTGAGGACACTGTTGAAAACAAGTTTGGGGGATGTTTGTGCTTATTTTTCGCATCATTTGCATATCATTTGCATAAGCACAAAACAATTTTGAAAACCTATAAAAATTTAAAAAAAAATTCGAAAAATAAAAATATTTTGTACATAAATAAGATAATAAAAGTTTAGATAGTGAAAAGTTACATCCATGAGATTAGAAAAATTTAAGGAAACTAAGAAAATTAGAGGTTTTCTTATACGAACTAGTAATAAGTAGTTATGAGCCGTTATCCCAAGGGTTAGTAAGATGAAGGAAGTCACTAATCTGAGGATAAAAATAAGTCTGAAAAATAGTTTCTATTCTGGAAGCCAAACATTTTGAACGTTGATACCTTGCTATTCGCACTTACACACGTCCTGAAGCCCGGGATAGTAGATGATACCTTGAAATGCTCTTGTCTTAAAGCCAATGTATGAAAAAAAATATGAAGAAAATATAAAGTGGTGAGAAAAATGGATACTGGTTTTGTTATCGCCGAGGGAAATAAAAAAAATATATAGCGAGGGTGCCTCTTCACCTAGTGCCCTAAGGCCAACTGGTCTGGGAGTCACTGCTATGCCTAAGGTGGTGCAAGACGAGGAAAATACACCAAATAAGTAAGCACGTGAGTAATCGGTCGGTTAGTACCTCAAGAAGTATTAACGGTCGCATGAAAGTATGTGAGCAAACCTAATATTCATTAATTAAAAAGTACCGAGGCTGATGGGCAAGAGTATGATAGCTTGAATTGAATTCTCCGGGTGTAGGGATGTCCTTTACACACACGCAGGGTGATATGATCGATGTTTGGAAGAAAGATAGGAATGAAGAATAAGACGATGTTTTATTGAGGGAGGACGTGATTTCTGACATCTTTTCATGACCATTAAGATAGGGCTCATGACAACCGAAAAGCTTGCTTAGTTGGAAACCCTAATTTTCAAGGCTTTTCTTTTACAATTCTTGTCTTTAAATGTAATATTCATGATCTTCCTTTTATTATTGGATTTTGTGGGTGCAATCCGCTGAAACCCTCAGGAGACAACACTCCTCCTGCTAGGGACACCTAGAGGTTTAAAGGCTTGTTGCACGTGCTCAGTGCAATCGTGTTGCCTACGAAAGTGTGCTAGGTTTTCTCTTTCTTTATTTTCTCCTTTTTTTAAAATAAAATGTTCGCTCGAGACAATCGAAATTAAGTTTGGGGGAATTTGATTAGTCGAAAATATTGCATCTTTTAAACGGCAATTTCCCTATCAATTGCATTCATATAGAAGTGTTCAGGCATTCATATCGCACATATTAGCAAATCAGTCGTTAAATATCAGATTGCATGTGTTAGACTTTAAAACCGTCACTTTTAGAGAAATTGTGCGTTTATCATGGCATCGCATCATCCTTGTATTGCGCAACTCTTGTCTCGATGAAATTGTGCAGGAAAGTCCAGAAACCGAGCTAGAATTATGAAAACAGTGCTGAAAAATACGCCAACTCAAAGACCAGAGATCTGGCAGTGATCAGGGACTTATCTGGAAAATAAACATATCATAAAAGCCTACAAATATCAGCCCAAGTCCACAGTCAAAACCCCAAGCCCCAACGCTTCCAAACCGCCGCGGTTCCGCGGCGGGAGTTGGCTTACGCCGCGGTTCCGCGGTGGCTTGACGGCTTCAGGTGCTCAATTTTCAACACGTGGCTACCTCTAACTGTTCAACCTTCCAGAAGACTCCCGATTCTCCACGTGGCACATCTAGAAGGCTCGGCTTAACAAACTTCATCTAGAAGCTTCTCCTCAACAAACTTTTGGAGGAAAATTCAAATCTTCTCTAACTAACTTTTGGAGGGAAATTCAAAATTAAAATCCTAGATCTAGGGTTTGGTAAGCTTATAAATAAAAGCCTAGACCTAGGGTTAAACTTCTTCCTAAATCTTTAATCAATCATTAGTGGTTGAGTTCTTGAGTAGTTCATTAGTTCCTTAATCTTTCATTCTTCATCTTCTTCCACAAGTCTAGTGACAAGACTTGTGCGAAACCCTAACCCTAATTCCACTCCAAATTCAAGATCCCGAGTACCAATCAAGCAAGAAGCCCTTCAACCTTTTAGGAGCGGAGCCGATCTCCAATCGAGCAAGTGATCCAAGCCGACCCGCGACTCACGGAGACGAGCGAAGCCAAATCGACGATCGAGTTCTTCCTCTTGTAGTTCTTGAGCGATTGTAATGAAATTGTTGATATAAATAAAAGGTGAATTTCTTTAATCTTGCTTTCTTTAAATTCTTACATCATGATTCGATCTCAATTTGTAATTGTAGTTCTTGTTGTGATGTTTGAGTAAAACTCTGCTCGTAAAGGAGTCGAGACGATCAATAGAATGATGATGTAACAAATCTTAAAATGATTCTTAAGTCCTACGAGTTTTGTAAACCCTAGCAAGTTCAAGAATTGATGACCTAGTTTCGTTGCGATGCTTTCTTGATTGTTATCGCTCGAAATTAGGGATCTACAATCGTTTCTTGAATTTACTAGAGGCTAGAATGTGGATGATATCGACGAAGGAACAAGGGATAAATGATGAAACCCTAGTTTCACTAGAAATCCCTAATTCTCGTCGATCATCATCGATCTAGTGTCAATTCATCGAAGGATAAGAATACGTCATCGTGAGATTGCATCACATCTATAGATCCGATCGATTCCTACGAGCCTCATTTAGATTCTTGATATTTGGTTTGGAAAAATCATCACAAATTACCACTTCTTGATTTTAATACTTTCTTAGATCTAGATAATTTTCTGTTTCTTGAATTGCAATTACAAATCATGAATTGTTTTCTTTTCTTTTCCTTAAAGTTTCGACTCATCTAATTCGAAAGACGAACGATTACATTTTCCCTGTGGACGATCCGCACTAGCTAACGTGCTACAATCGACACCGTTATTGATTGCGGTCAAAATATTTTTGGTTGTGATTTCTCTATACAATTTTCTAAAAACCATCACACAACGGAAAATCGTTTCAATCAAAATGGAGCCGTTGCCGGGGATCATTTTAATTGATTTACACAACAAGAATTTCATTCAACCACGGTGCCATAAATCAACTTGGCATCTTCGGAGAGGTAGACGGATAAAATCAAATAGCATCTGCCCTGAATCTCAGGCTAGGCGTCTTCACGTCGTCGCCGTCTTTCGAAGGGGAACAGATTCTGGCACGCCCGGTGGGACCTTTTCCTCTTTCCACTCCACACTTCATGTGTCGTCTTCACGAACGAATCGCGGTTTGTTAACGGTTGTCTTTGGATTTCGAGTTACTAAGATTTGGTCTTTTGCCTGACGCAGAAATCAAACATCAATGGCCTCAAATTGCACGAACTGCTCAAAGTGCCAATGCAACCGACACTCCACTTCACCTGGAGGTGTAGCATATGGGCCTCAAGCGGCCTCCGTCTTTACTATGCCTGTGGAGAAAGTGACTCAAGCCACCACCGGCCTGTTCTTCGGAACCATGATCCCTCCAGCAAGCTTCACCATCCCTGTGCCCGCACCGGAAGCTTCAAGAAAGTCGGTCTTCGATCGACTTGCTAATCCCACGGCCCCTCTCAACGGGTCGTCCAATTCTTCAGTCTTCACCAGGCTGAGCTCGAGCACCAAAGGGCCTATCAGGAAGCCCATAACACCTGAGGCGGTCATCCCAAAGAAGATGGCTGCTCCCAAAGTCGCCAAGGCGGCTTCTCCTGTCAAAGAGTCAGTCTTTGCAAGGCTGACTATTCCCACTCCCGCTCAGAAATCTGCTTTTGACCGCTTGGACACAACTCCTCAACGGACGTCAGTCTTCAAGAGGCTGACACCGGCAACAGTCCCTCGCCTGGACAGGGGGCAAGAAGAAGCTGTCTCTGAACCAATACCGACAACTCGTCGCGCCCGACGACGCCACTGGCGCCGGATAAGGAAGACCGGGGGCAACTCCCCCTCTAGGATAACTCCACCAGCTTCAGCGGTGGAAGTTAATGCTGTTGTTCCAACTGGGAACAGCTTTGAGCTGCTGAACAGGGTACGCAGAAACTCGCCAACTGCGGTGCTTAAAAGATCTCCTCCCCCGGTAGAGACCGCCGTGGAAGCAGAAAAGCCGGAGCAGTCTCCTCAATCGCTGTCCTCCAGGATCTACAAGACATGGCGACGAGTCCGAGAATCTATGATTGATCTTAATTTCTTTCGCCATCATAAGAAGTCGAAAGGTCGGCAGGAAGAAAATCCCCCGTCAAGCAACGAAAGGCGACGATCACTTGGGTGCCCAAAGCAACGGCCCCCTCGACTTCAACGGCCCATAAGAGAAGAAGGCCGGAGAAAGTCCTCACGCCGACGACGAATATCAAAGGTGGTGAACCCAAACGCCCTAAGTCAGGGGGCATCGTAGTTCATACCGTCTACATGGCGTCTGGTAAAGAGGACAGTCGCATATCCACAGGTCATAGACCGCTTACGCGATCGGTGACCAAAGCGCAGGAGCAACAACAGAAGCTCCAAGAAATGATGACCGCGATGGCTGCACTCACTGGGCCAAAAGAAAGCCCTAAAGCGTCCTCGGATGAATGCCAGGAGCAAGAAACTGACGTAGAATTCCTTCGTCAGATATTGGAGAAGAAGGATAAAAAGGCTGCTGAACAAGCAGCCAACATAAAGCGTATGGGCCTCCTGTTCTAAGACATGGTAGGGATGATGATCCAACAAGATCCTCCGGCCGAAGATCCCCCAATCGTCCTTGAAGACGATAGGGGAGAAACGTCAAATCCTCCACCAGCTCTGTCAATAGCTAAGGAGGAGACAATCTCCAAAGCTGACTTGGACGAGTACATAGCCTAACAAATACGGGTTCATCATGCGACTGAAGCAGCCGGTCAGGTCGTAAAAACAGGCGAACCATATTCGAGCTGGTACGACCAGATCAAGTACCCGCCGGGCTACACAATTCCCAAGTTCCATGTCTATAAGGGGACGGGCAATCCCCACCAGTATGTTGCTCAGTTCAGGACACTCTGCGGCAACACCGGCGGTGATGACAAACTATTGCTTCGCTAGTTCGTCGACAGCTTGTCAGATACAGTGTTCGAGTGGTATTCTGAGCTCCCAAACGACTCTATCAAGACCTTCGCGGAAATGGAGCTACTGTTTACCCAGCGTTTTGCAAGCGCCAGCGAACGCACCCCGATGACGACACTGATTAACGCCAGGGTGAAGCCAGGCGAGACATGGGTCCAATATGCTATACGGCGGCGGAATTTATGGTCGAAATGCGAGCAACGCATTGAAGAAGCTCCTACAGTGGGTATGTTTGTGGGAACCCTTGATCCACAAGCAACCATCTCGCAATTTATGATGTTCTTCAAGCCGACTACCATCCAGGCCCTGATTGACAAGTTAGCGCAAATGGATCAGATGGGCCATAGACCTCCTCTTCCAAAGCCCGGCTCCCGAAATGAAAAGGGGAAGGGGAAAGCGATCGTTGTCGCTAATGCTCAACAACAGCCGAGCAACTCGAAGCCGGTCGTTCGTCAAAATAATATGCGTCCGCAAGTACCCCTTGAGGAGAGGTTAGGACGTCCTTACTCGTTTCCTCGAGATAAAACGAGAAGATTATTCGAGCTGACGTTGCGCAACCGACTCATAAATCTGCCGGAGCCAAAACGTCCGTCGCAACCAAATGATGTCAATGAGCCTAATTACTGTCCCTATCACCGAGTACTGGGTCATCCGATCGAAGATTGCTACGTCTTCAAAAATTGGCTTGAAGACCAGTACCAACAGGGCAAGTTTGCGTTATCCGACAGATGGAAGGTGAATCCGCCGCAACCTCACGCCTCTAAGAGGATGAATATGCCGGGGGCAACGTGCTCTCTCGTCGAAGAAACCCCATGGGAGGTTGTGCTGTCAGCCAAGACAAAGAAGATGCTGAACGATCTTCAAACATGCCCAGCGATCAAGTGGAAGAACCCGTTGGAACCGCAGATCATTGAAGGGATGTTGAAGCCGCGTCCAACTCCAAAGACCGATGGTGGTGGCCCAAGCACTCACAACCAGCCATCAAAATCTAAGAAGAAGAAGAAGAAGAAGAAATCCAAGAAGCCCGTGAAGCCTGGCGCACGGACTTGCAAAAACAAATTGACGCGCTGGAGGAATACAACCAGAAAGCACGGACTCCCATTACATTCCAAGAGTTTCTCAACCACGTCTTTCAAGAGAAAGATGAGGGATAAAGTTCGTCGGATGAGTCTAAGGAATACGTGGCGAGCTGCCATATGATCTCCCATTCGTTGACGGACGATGAGGAGACTCCTTGCACTGAAAAGCTGGGGGCAGATCCCTAACCAAAAATTCTGGGGCCATCAGATGAAGTAATTGACGCATTCCTCAACGAAGCTCTGTTGAAAAGTAAAGCTGATCGGGAACGCGAGACGGCTATATTTGAAAGGGCCAAGCGCCAGCGACTTGACGAAAGAGCTGAGACACTTCCGCTAAAGCAAAATACATCCTCTGCGGATAAAAACAAATTCAAGACGAGGAAAAGGTTTACTAAGGCCATATCAATGGGCATGAAGCTACCATCCTCCGAAGGAAACATTACCGGTGTGGTGGAAATTCACCCCTCCTACTGCTTGTATCATCGGAAGATTTCGCATCCCACCGAAGAGTACAAAGCTTTCGATAGGTGGTAGCAAGGCTATGTTGCTCACCAACAACAGTTCAAGCAAGAGAAGCGCAAAACTCGTCGAGGGCGGAAAAATACGACCGAGGGACTTAACAGAACTACCGGCAATTGTCTCATGGTTAATGCCGGGGGATCACAAGTGCTTACATTCGGGAGCGATTCTGACGAGGAAATGGATCTTAGCCCCCTCTTTAAAGAGTCCACCTCGGGAAAAGAAGAAGAGCAGAAGGTCTGTGAAAATATCCGTCTGCGTAGTCGTATGCTACCTGAAAAGAATCTCGGACCCTCAAATAAGAAAGATGAGGGAAAAGAGAAGGTCCCTGAGGAGATCGCCCTAGATGATCAAGTTGTGGAGGAGCTAACTGATAAGGACCCGCCGAAGAGAAATAAGGTGGATTACAACGTCTTAGTGCATCTGAGGAAACTACCCTCGCAGCTCAGCATTCTTGACGCCCTTTTGCTATCAAAGGAGGCGAGAGATTCGTTAATCACGGCACTACAGGAGCCAGAACAATTCCAAGCTTTCCTGGCCGAAGAAAAGATGAAGGATGAATTGGAGGAAGTGCACACGACCGTACTTTTGGCGATGAAGACCTTCTCCTTGGGACGTGCGAACACAATCGCCCCCTCTATGTCTCAGGATACTGCCACGATATAAAGATAGGCAAAATCCTGGTTGACAATGGATCCTCCGTTAATCTCCTCAATGTGCGGGTGTTAAAGGAAATCTGTATGAGCGTCCAACACTTTGCTCGGGACAAGATCACCATCTCCGGGTTCGACTCCCAGTCATCAAGAACTCTTGGGTCTGTGATACAGACGCTACGCTTTGGGCTACTCGTCACGGACATTAAGTTCCACGTCATAGACGCCAAGACATGCTACAACGCTCTGCTCGGCCGACCATGGTTACACGAGTACAACATCATCCCTTCTACGCAACATCAGTGTATAAAGTATTTTAAGGATGGTCTCGAGTATACCGTGACGGGAAAACTGAACCCGTTCTCTGTGAACGAGGTCCGCAAATATGAAGATGCCAAATACTTCTTACCGGATTTCGAGGATACGGAGAGGTGTCACAAGCCGGAGAACAAAGCTAATGCCACCATCCCTGTCTTCGGCAGTGATACAGAGGAGGAAGAGGATATAATTTATTCGGGTCCACCCCAACACAAAAAGCCAGGACCATCCGCTCCCACGTTGATCTTCGGTAGCGACTCGGAGGATGAGGTCCATGCTGTATTCTCTGCTCGACCTTCAATACAAACGTCCGCTGACGAAGAGCAAAGTCTGCAAGTCGCCATGGTTCCACCTAAACACCATAAAGAACTGGATGCACTTGATACCTACAGTGTAGAGGAGTTGCGGACATTCTACGTCCCTCCCAGGCGAGAAGGAGAAAAAGCAATTCTATTCTACCGCTCTGAAGAGATTAAAGTGGAGAAAGAAATCTGGCATGGTGCGGATCCTGCGCTTGACAGGCTTCAGCCCATTCGTCTCCCTAGATATTATACAGAAGGCTTGAAACGGCTATTGAAGCGCCAGGGGATATCCTTCAAACAGACCGCTTGAAAAGCCAAATTCTATGACAGGGTCTGGAACATTCCCGGGACCCAACACAAGCTGCCTAATGGGAGAATGGAAACAATCAGGCTTGGATGCATTCGGTCCAAGAAACGAGGGCTACTCCATGATTGCTATGTCATGCATGACTTCGATGAAGAAGCGGATGCTCAATGGGAAGATGCTAATCCTGAACCAGTAAAAGCTCCAGATGCAAAAGTGACCAGTCCGTCGTTCGAAGAACAAATGGACAAGCTTATAAGGGAAGCTGGTCAAAGAGTCCGAGACGACCATAACCGCGAAATGGCCATCTACGAGAAAGCCAAAACGCAACGCCTCCTCCAACAGGCTGTGAAAGATGAAAATGCCGCTCCCTGTCAACCTGTTATAAAAAAGGCTCGACGCAGGGGAAGAAATAAGTCGAAAGGCGAAAAAGGCGCTCAACAGCAACAAAGCAGGACTAAGAAGCCACGCAAGCGGGAATCGAGCGGTTCCGACCTGTCCCTTGTGAAGAAGATGAGTCGAGCATACTCTTTTCCTCGGGACAAGACGAAGAAGATACTTGACCGAGCTATAAAACATCAGATGCTTACACTGCCGGAGTCCAAGCACCCCGAACAAGCAGGCGAAGTTTCTCACCCAAAATATTACTCTTATCACCGAGTAATAGGGCATCCTCTCGAAGACTTCTTCACCTTCAAGAATTGGGTCGAAAATCAGTATCAGCTTGGCAAGTTCGCTCTGTCTGACAACTGGAGGATAGCGCCGCCACAGAAGCACGAACCCAAGGCCACGAAAGAAGAACTAGTTCCACATTGGGATTGGAAGCGAATTCGTACTTGTCGCATGATAACAATATCAAAAGAAAATCCAGAGAATATGGATGACCTTCCTTGGTGCTTCGAAAACAGTAATGATGATGTGATCTTAGAATTTCCACCAGCGCCAAAAGAGCTGGAAGATGGAATACATACCACTGCGGATAACCTCAAGAAAATTGAGTTGGGGACGGCGAATAACCCGCGACCGACATTCGTCAGCGAGCTGCTATCCGAAGAAAGGGTGACTTCATTAAAAGACCTGCTTATACAGCATAGAGATTGCTTCGCGTGGAACTATTCCGAAATGCCGGGACTGGATCCAGAAATTGCTGTGCATAAATTGGCGATATCCCCGGACGTCAAGCCGGTCAAACAAGCGCCAAGAAGAATGCGGCTCGAGCTTGAGATGAGTATCAACGCCGAGGTCAAGAAGCTGATCGACTCTGGCTTCATCCAGGAGGTCCAGTATCCCGAGTGGATCGCCAACATCGTCCCGGTGATGAAGAAAAATGGGACAGTGCACATATGCGTAGACTTCCGGGATCTCAATAAAGACTGCCCGAAGGACGATTTCCCAGTGCCAGTCACCGAACTGATGATAGAAAATACGTCCACTCATGAGGTTTTCTTCTTCATGGAAGGCTCGTCAGGGTATAATCAGATCAAGATGCATCCCGAAGACCAGAAGCACACCGCTTTTCGGACTCCTTTGGGTATATTCTGCTACAAGGTGAATGCTGGTGCTACCTATCAGAGAGCCAAGACGCAGATCTTTGATGACCTTATACACGAAATCGTCGAATGCTATATCGACGATCTCGTGGTTAAAAGCAAATCATACGAGGAACATCTCGAGCATCTGAAGACCGTATTTCAACGCCTTCGACAATACAACTTGAAGATGAACCCTCTCAAGTGTGCATTCGGAGTTTCCTCGGGCAAATTCCTGGGATTCATCGTCCGACACCGAGGTATTGAGATAGATCCGTCAAAGATCAAGGTGATCATAGAAATGCCTCCGCCAAGGACTCTCAAACAGCTGCGGTCTCTCCAAGGGAAGCTCGCGTATATACGGCGATTTATAGCCAACCTTTCAGGCAAGTGTCGTCCTTACAGCCACCTAATGAAGAAGGGAACCCCATTCGTCTGGGACCAAAAATGCCAAAGCGCGCTAGACGAGATCAAGAAATACCTGCAGAACCCGCCAGTGTTGGCTGCTCCGGTCAAGGGAAAGACCCTCATTCTTTATACAACCGCCCTCGAAGGTTCCTTAGGCGCATTATAGGCGCAAGAGAACGACCTAGGGAAGAAAAGAGCACTCTACTACTTAAGTCGAGTTCTACTGGGGGCAGAAAGCAATTACTCCCCCATTGAAAAACATTGCCTGGCGTTGATCTTTGCGATAACAAAGCTCAGACACTATGCGTTGGCACATGAAGTCCGTCTCATTTCGAAGGTGGACCCCTTTAAATATTTGATGTCGCCAGGCCATATTGACGGGGCGGCACGCTAAATGGGCCCTACTCTTGATGGAGTTCTCGATAACCTATCAGCCTCTCAAGGCAGCGAAAGGCCAGGCCATTGCCGACTTCCTCGCTGAGCATCCGATACCCGCTGATTCTCCTCTGAATTGCGATCTTCCAGACGAACATGCGTTTGATGCAATCGACGGAGGTGATACCCGATGGGAGCTTTATTTCGATGGAGCATCTTCCATGAAGAAGCGCAAATAAAGTACCCCTATAATCAAATCGGGGGTAGGACTCATCTTTGTAACTCCACGAGGAGGGATAATGCGCTTTGCTTTCTCCCTAACAGAGCCGAGGACAAACAATGAAGCCGAATACGAAACTTTGATAGCAGGCCTCGAGATCGCCATCGACATGGGAATTGAAAACCTCCTCATATATGGAGATTCTCAACTGGTCGTTAGCCAAGTAAATGGCGACTACCAAACGTGTAAATCAGAGTTGGTAAAGTACGGCGAAAAGGTGCAACAACCGTTGACCCAAATCCCTTCCTATACTTTGGAAAACATACCGCGCGCGGAAAACAGCAAAGCGGACGCGTTGGCCAAGCTCGCTAAGGAACTGGCTGATGAGAACCTTGATGACGTAAGAATTGTAGTACAAAGCCGTCGGGTACTTGCCCCAGCAGAAATATCTCCGGAATCATCCGAAGAAAAGGGAGCGACTGAGCAGACAACCCTGCAAATAAAAGATCGGGAAAATACCGAGGATTGGAGAGAAGTCTTTATAGACTACTTCAAATACCGTCGAATGCCCGAAGAGGCGTCCTCAAGACATCAGCTTATGAAACGAGCTCTGTCTTTCGCCTTCGTCAATGATACTCTGTACAAGAGGTCGTTTGATTCTCTGTGGTTGAGATGTCTGGGACCTGAAGAGGCAAAAAGAGTCGTTCAGGGAGTTCACGACGGACTTTGCGGTTCACACCAAGCAGGCCCAAAGATGAAGTTAAAGATCAAATGGATGGGCTACTACTGGCCCACGATGATTCATGACTGCCTCGAGTATGCGAAGCAGTGCCACTCATGCCAAATTCATGGGGACTTCATCCATCAGCATCCAAATCCGCTACACCCGACAATGGCTAGCTGGCCTTTCGAAATGTGGGGAACTGACATAGTCGGCCCCATCGAACCAGCATCGTCCAGAGGACATCGATTCATCCTGGCGACGACTGACTACTTCTCCAAATGGGCAGAGGCAGTACCGCTGAGGGAAGTGAAGACGGAGAATATCCTCCACTTCTTCAAGACGCACGTCATATATCGGTTTGGAACTCTACGACGGATCATCTCCGATAACGGGCCAGCTTACAGAAGCCACAAGACCAGTCACTTCGCGCAACAACACAATATAGACTGGAGATATTCCTCGGTTTATAATCCGTGAGCTAACGGTCTAGCTGAGGCCTTCAACAAAATCTTGACAAAGATCATGAAGAAAACGGTGTCCCGAAATAAGAAGGACTGGCATGAGAGACTGCAAGAAGCTCTCCGGGCGTATCGAACTACGTTCAAGACAGCCATGAACACAACGCCATATGCGTTGGTATTCAGCACAGAAGCAGTACTCCCCCTCGAGATAGAGTTACGCTCTCTACGAGTGGCAGTCCACTACGAGCTGACGGACGAAGAAAATGCTCACCTTCGGCTTGAGGAGCTTGATGCCCTCGATGAGACCCGGCTCATAGCACAACAAAATCTGGAGGCCTATAAAGCAAAGATGACGCGCTCATATGAAAGATTGACCCGGCCAAGGACATTCCGCCAGGGCGAACTCGTGCTAGTGGTCAAAAGGCCTATGATCCCCAATCGCGCCAAGCGGGAAAAATTCGAGCCAAACTATGAAGACCCGTACATCATAGACAAGGTCTACCAGGGTGGAGCCTATCTGCTCATGGATATGCACGGTGAAAGGCCTTACAGGCCAATAAATGGTCGATTCCTAAAGAAATACTACGCTTAGCGAGTTACTGCCTAGGTCAATGATAGATGACGACAACTATGTCCGCTCGCTATCTTCCTAAGCTCAAACTCTATACGCAGTAACCAGCCTTCTTCTGGATGGACCGAAACGTCCTTAAACTAATGGCGGACTGAAACGTCCTTAAACTAACGACGGACCGAAACGTCTTTAAACTAATGACGGACCGAAACGTCCTTAAAATACTACCGCAGCATCCTTAGGCTGACGAGATAAAAAAAAAGAAAAAGAAAAAAAATATAAATAAATAAAAAACGGTATGTCCAGAAGCGAAAAAGGCACGGATGAAAACCCGAAAGGGCTCCGTGAGTAAAAACAGCAGGGCTACCGATGAGTGTTCGTGAAAACCCGAAAGGGCGCGACCTCGTAAAAAAAAGGAAAATAAAAAGAATAAAAAAAAGGTATGTCCATAAGCAAAAAGGGCACGGATGAAAACCCGAAAGGGCTCCGTGAGTAAAAACAGCAGGGCTACCGGCGAGTGTTCGTGAAAACCCGAAAGGGCGCGACCTCGTAAAAAAAAAGAGAAAATAAAAAGAATAAAAAAGGTATGTCCATAAGCAAAAAGGGCACGGATGAAAACCCGAAAGGGCTCCGTGAGTATAAACAGCAGGACTACCGGCGAGTGTTTGTGAAAACCCGAAAGGGCGCAACCTCGTTAAAGGACACTTACAGGGTCCTCTCGACCTTGTAAGGAGAAACCACCTGCGTGAGATCCTTACGACTCACAAGGGAGCAACACACTTAGGGATCCCCACGATTCCTAAGGAGAAAAAACACTTGCGAGATCCTCACGACTCGTAAGGAGAACTCTCTTATGGGACCCTCACGGCTCATAAGATTTGAAAGTCTTAAGTTACAGAGGCCTAAACCTGTGCTTAAGCAAAACCCCTATAACCTGCGATATTGCCCTACAAGTGGCTCAGCACTGACCCTTGTATACAATCCACGGGCGCGAATAAACATTTCCTTAACCAAGTCTTATCCGTGACTGGGGATATGCTCGCATGGTGAACAACCCTTGTAGGTCCTCTCGATTTACAAGGAGAAAACCCTCTTGTAGGATCCTTACGACTTACAGAGGAACACACACTTAGGAATCCTCACGATTCCTAAGGAGAAAATAAACCTACAAGATCCTCATGACTTGTAGGGAGAAATACCTTTGTGGGACCCTTATGGCTCATGAAGTCAAAAGCCTTAGTCAACAGGACCTTAACCCTATTCGCTAAGCCACCTTTGTTCGACATCGACAGAGGCAAATGATGATTCGCTCCTGGCAACATCCCAGTTGTAGCGGTGCTGATACCGAAATCGGTGTCTAATTTCAGGTTTACGGCGAAAAGCCAGTAGGCCGCGCATGCATACGAAATAGCCGAAATGATGGGGCAACTTGCAATAAAAAAAGAGCAGCAAGTAAAAACGTATGCGCACAAAATAGCCGAAATGATTGGGCAACTCGCAATAAAAAGCAGCGAGTAAAAATAAAAATAAACAGCTGAAATGATTGGGCACCGCGAAAAATAGCCGAAATGATTGGGCAATCGCGATCTTCGCGATATAAAAGCTGAAATGATAGAGCATCGCGGAAATAAAGCAATAAAAAAATGATGATGAAACTTTTTCCCTACAGGTGAGATCACGTCGATCCCTGTATACAATCCAAAGGCACAAACAAAGAGGGCACCATACCTTCCCAACAGGCTCCGCCAGAAAGCGAAGCCAAATCTCGACGACCACATCTACAGCCTGGAGACCAACAGCGGCGTTCCTCCTCATTCCAGCAGGACATGGACGTGACATCACCAATCGGAGCCACGGCAGCACATCCGTTTTCTTGCGAAAGTCAAAACTACCTTATAGGCAGGAGAACGTGGAACATCGACTAAAGGTGGGTTCGCCTTCAATACCTTTGAGGTGTTTGGTCCAGTGAATGGGAGGGTGCCATCTCTGTCCAATCGGAGCCACGGCAAAATCCCCAGTTCCAAGACTCTACGGTTCACAGACAACCTAGAGTCAGTCAATGACCTCCGTCTCGGAAACAAGTCAGCCAATGACCTCCGTCGCGGAAACAAGTCAGCCAATGACCTCCGTCGCGGAAACAAGTCAGTCAATGACCTCCGTCTCGGAAACAAGTCAGTCAATGACCTCCGTCTCGGAAACAAGTCAGCCAATGACCTCCGTCTCGGAAACAAGTCAGCCAATGACCTCCGTCGCGGAAACAAGTCAGCCAATGACCTCCGTCTCGGAAAGATGTCAGCCAATGACCTCCGTCGCGGAAACAAGTCAGCAAATGACCTTCGTCGCGGAAACAAGTCAGCCAATGACCTCCGTCGCGGAAACAAGTCAGCAAATGACCTCCGTCGCGGAAACACGTCAGCAAATGACCTCCGTCTCGGAAACACGCCAGCCAATGATCTCTGTCGCGGAAACAAGTCAGCCAATGACCTCCGTCTCGGAAACAAGTCAGCCAATGACCTCCGTCGTAGAAACAAGTCAGCAAATGACCTCCGTCGCGGAAACAAGTCAGCAAATGACCTCCGTCGCGGAAACAAGTCAGCCAACGACCTCCGTCTCGGAAACAAGTCAGCCAACGACCTCCGTCTCGGAAACAAGTCAGCAAATGACCTCCGTCTCGGAAACAAGTCAGCCAACGACCTCCGTCTCGGAAACAAGTCAGCCAATGACCTCCGTCGCGGAAACAAATCAGCCAATGACCTCCTCGTCGGAACAACGCTCCGACCCGGAAACAAGTCAGCTAACGACCTCCTCGTCGGAGCAATACTTCGACTCGGAAACAAGTCAACTCACCAACCACTTACGAGTCCTCTCGACTTGTAAGGGAGAAAATTCTTTTATGAGATCCTTACGACTTATAAGAGAAAACACACTTAGGAATCCTCACGATTCCTAAGGAGAAAATCCACCTACGAGATCCTCTCGATCCGTAGAGAGAAAAGTCTCTATGAGACCCTCACGGCTCATAGAGTTGAAAAGTCTTAGGCAGCAGATCTGAACCTGCGGCCTAAGCCATCGCTATCACTTGGAGAAATCTAGATGCTTACTCTATTATCTGTCAATTGTGTTTATCAAGACAGCATGCTGATAATAAGAGAAGGGAGAAAGCAAAGAAATAGTACAAGACATTGCAAAGAAAAATGTGTATCTTTATTTATTAATTTAATCAAGTACAAGGTGAAGCATATAAGAGAATAAAGAATGGATACATATTATTTGAAAAAGGGAAATTTTTTTTACAATTGTATTGATACAAAGGCAGCTACTGGGAAGGAAGCGTCTTAAATAGCTCTATCAGTTGTTCGCACACTTCCTTCCATGCCTTTTCCTGAACGGCCACCACCGCCAGTTCTGCCTCCACCTGAGCCCTTTGCTGCAAGAGAGATGCAAGCTGCTTCCCAATAGCCTGCTGAGTTGTTTCGTGGCCTTGGGCATTACGCTCGGCAGCGTCAAGTTTCTGCTTCAAGTTCAGCCCATTTGAGATACGCTCCAGAAGGCCCTCGAAGACAGCCTTCACCTCGGCAGCGTTCACCTCAACCTCAGCACGTAGGCGAGCAGTCTCGCTTGAAGACTCATGACACTCCTTCAGCCTTAAAGCTGCTTCTTGTTCCAAATGGCGGAAATGAGAAGTGCTTTGCTCGAGCCATGCTACCCGTTGAGTGCTCACGGCCAAAACCTCAGGGGCAGGACGCATCGACTCCAGCTGATGCAGGCGACCCTCGATCTCTCTGCAGACGCAACGATGCCTTCGTCATGGAAATATACAAGTATCACCAGCATCGGGTTAACCGCCGTAGCGAAATCTGCAGTAGACGTAGGAGTCTCGATGTCGAGTTCCTCGATGTAGTCGCTCAACATGCGCAGACTATTCGCGGCACCTTTCGAGGATGGACGTCTCAGGAAAGGGCCTGCCGGCATTGTAACACGAGGATCGAAGGGCGCCGAGACCGGAACAACAGCTGAAAAAACAAGATACGATCAGATAACAGTTCAAGAAATATGAAAAAGTCGTTGATAAGATAGTCTACTATACCAGCTGCAGCAGGTGGCAAGGCCGGAAGGGCCGGTGGCGCGACCGATCTTTCGTCTCCTCCTTCGACTTGTAGCACTGCAATCAGGACAAGGGAAAATTAGAAATAATTCCATTACTAAAAAAAAAAGAAAGACATCAGTTGGAAACTATACTCACCAGTGCCACCAGAGGGAGAAGCGAGTTCAGATGGGAAGGAGAAGTGTGGGAGCAACACCTGATAAAGATGGTCAAAAAGCACTCTTGAAAAAGACACAACAATACGACTTTAGCACATAAATTATGCGTCTGAAAAATAAGACTCATAAGTTGCAAACCCATACCTTCCAACATCTTCGATGGTACGAGAGAGGGCTGAGAGGTAACCATCGCCAAGGCAGTAGTTGACGGCGCTCCCTCAAGCAATGGGGCATCGGCACTGGCCGCACCTGCGTTAAAAAACAAGGGTAAACTTGTCAGGAAAGATTGCAAGATTAAAAAGGGACGGTAATCCGAAATTTACCTGATGAGCCACCAGCCGAGACGGAGGCGTCTCCCTCCTCCATCGACACAAGTCCACCACCCGTGGCCTCATCCCCAGACTCCACGGGGGCCGTCGTCATGCTCGCGAGGCCAGGAGACGGCGGAGGGCCGTAGGCGGGGAGAGCTATGACCGGAGCATTGCCAGACTCCTGAGAAAGAGCGGTTGACTCGTCCTCAGGAATCATGTCCACCTCACCCGCTACTCCCTCAGGCTCAGCAATCACGGCTGTCCCGTCCACCGTCGCCACGAGGTCATCGGTCTCAGGAGCTCCGTCCGCTGCTAGCTCGGGCTCGACATCGGCCACCTGCTCAGGCATAGTGGACGTGACCATTTCGTCAGCCACTAGCTCGGGCCCAGCAATCCCAGTTGTGTCGTCCGCCATCGGCTCGGGCTCGACCGATGCCTCTTCCTCTGGCCCCTCAGGTTCGACAGTCTCCGCCTCCCCCTCGGTTGGACTTGGCCCTGCAGGACAGAATATATAAGAACCGATAGCTTTATAGTTCTTACAACAAAATTCTGAAAGAAATATTACCTGAGGTGGACTTATCGGTAGCCTCCCTATTGGCGCGCACCGCCTGTCGGTGAGCTGTAGACAATGCGACCGGGAGCACTTCTGAGGGAGTATCAGCACTAGGGACGGTGCTTGGGCCCGCTCCAATGGCCAAAGCGGCCCTGCGTGCCTTTGCTTCACGCCTCAACCGCTTCCTCTCCTCTCGGGCTATCGCGATGGATCTCTTCGACGCTTCCTTCATCAAGGTGTCGTCGTCCTCGTTCAGAGTTGCCTCCAGAGCCTTTAAGGCATCTCTCATCGACTCTTCAAGACGGGCCTCTCGTGGTAGCCCCGAGGAGGCAGAAACATCGGCGGCTGGCCCGGAAAGAGTCTCCGCATCACCTGGCGGGATCAGCACTGTGGTTCCTGCGATAAAAAAGGGGGAGATTAGATCGACCATAACACAAGGAAAATGAAGACTTGATGAATCGAAATTTACCAAGGCCTAAGGACGCTCTAAGGCGTTCTTCCTCTTGAAAGGTCTTGAGGGAAGCAGCAATGGCTTCTTCAGTGGTGATGCCTGTTTGAAGAGAAGAAAAAAAAACGTTAGTCAAGGAAAATAATAAAGATAGCCACGCGTCGCGCCTCGCTTAGCTAGCAGCAGTAGTATACGATAAAAAATGCGACTAGTGGTTACCTAATTGCGCAAGCTTAGCTAGCCACGCGTCACGCCTCGCCAACCGCTGTGAAGCTACGATGGCGGCCTCCAAGTCCGTGTCATCCGGCGGCATGACTAAGCCCCTGTTGGTCCCGTACTCACTCAGGCCCTCACCATAGGGAGCGTGAGGTCCCTGACCGAACACAACGTCAGCTGCGAAGAGCGACTTCTTTTTCTTCTTCTGCCCACCAGCCCTAGGTGCACCCGGGATCGACTTGCGCTTTGCAGGCACCTTGGGGCGGCGGATCCCGATGTCTGCACCCACACCAGACTCCGGTGAGGCTACAACCACTGTCTCCACTGGAGCACAGGGCGCTGGTGGTGCATCCGCAATATCGGGAAGCGGCAATCCGCGTGGAGGACTCTGCGCACGCGATGGTCCGGCTCTAGCATCTTTTAGAGGGGGAACTACCGGGGTCCTTGGCACTAAAGGAGCGTTGCGGTCCCTACCTGGAGGCACACACTTACGGTCGACCAGCAATCGCTTTTCCTCCTTTATGACGACTCCCGTCGAATGACTGTACCATTCTGTATATACCTTGAGGAGTCGTAGGGCGCAAGCCGGCTCACTGATAAAAAAGTGGGAACCCGTATTCAGACGCATGAAGTGATGCGGCACGCTCTCCATCCCTTCTTCAGTAGCAGCAGGTTCCGATAAGAAAGCCTCCAATGGTACCCCTTTATTGTAGCTCAGTTGTTGGGCGAAACGATGCGGGTTGTATCTCATGAAAATCGCCGCACCGTTCTGCCCGAACACCAGGAAACCCGGTCTGATAGAATATAGATGGAGGGTCTCCCGGGCCGTCAAAACTGAGGTCCTATCTTTGAAAGTGTCTTGCAATGGCCGCACCGCAGTGGTAGATGCCTTTCCAATAGTCAGCACCTTGTCGATGAAAGACACCCCGTCTCCAACGGTGTGGGGGCGAAGGAGTAAACCCCTGGCATTCCGTGGCGATGGAGTCACAATTGATGCGCCAATCAACTGTATGATGCGAGGGAAGCTGCACCTGTCATAGAACGAGGGCCTTTTGTGCATGTCGAAGACGCCCGATGTGTGTAGCTCGAGCCACGATACGAAGTAGTGTATCGGGAAGATCACGTGCAGCACCCCAGGCTCATTAGCATCCGCCGCTTGACTGAGGCCGTGATACAAGTGTGCCAAGCCGGCGATCCCAACGGCCACTTTTACCCCGATGGTCATCCGGTGAGCTGGGTAAAAGACAGAAGGCCGCATATGGCGAGAATGCATCGGGAGCGCAAACCAACTCAGCCATAGCCTAAGAAATCCTAAGAAGAAGGCCTCCTCGTCCATCCCGGGGGCTGCAACTTCCGCATAAGACACAGTCGGGGAGTTAGGAAGGAAAAAACCCTTTTGGTCTATTTCCTTCGCCGGCAGGTTATCCAAACCTAGACCGAAAGGGTCATCAAGGGTGGAAAACTTGGCAGCTTCTGCCGAGAGGACATTTGGGTGAAGGAACCGAGCGATGAAATCCTCGAATCTAACTCCGCGACTCCCACGTTCGATGAAAAGGGCCTCATAGATGTTCAACACTTTGATCAAACTTGAGAATTGGTGTTGAACAACATTCTCCGGATTGAGGCCCCTTACTGCCGGCTTAGCACCAAAGACATACTCGTCTGTAGGAAGAAATTCCTCATAGTGCTCCCCTATAACCGGTAAGCCGGAGACCTCTGTGAATTCCTCCAAAGAAATCGACACTTCCCGGTCCATTGCGAGGAAAGTGTGAGTAGGAATGTTCCACTGCTCCAAGAAGGCCTTGAACCACCAGGTGGGAAGCGTGGGATATTGGAAGAGGGAGACGTAAACCGCAGTGTACAACCCTAACCTTATCAACTGCGACTTCTTCGCCGACAGAATATAGCGAACCCATGGCAGATAGCCGATCGGGTGGCGGGGGATCAGACCTATGTTATATGATTGCCCCTAAGGTCGCGCCTCGCCTTGACAGATACGGCGTCCCAGGATATCCAAGACCATAGGACGCTGAACCGGAATTGCATCTATAGCGGGATGAAGAAAGCCCTTCGAAGTCCAATCAACCATCTCCACGGCATACTGCACCGGGGGTGGGCTGGCATAATGGATCGCAGTAATAGGTTCTGACGGCACTGCGCACGTAAAGCTCCGTCGACCCATGATGATTTGATTGTACCACGGTCCCTAAAGGTGAAGACTCTTATATTCCGGGTCGTGGTCCCTGATCATAGCTAGGACTTCGCGATCCACGGGCGCTTCGGGAAACCCTTCCTCCGAACGAGCAAATGGGAATGAGGTGTCGAAAGACATAGTCACTGCAAGGGAACAAAATTAGTCGTTAGTGTTGCAATTCCAACGCTTGGCGTTTAAAATTTTAATTAATTAATTAATTAAATTAAAAATTAATTTAAATTAAATTAAAATTAATTACACCACACTGCAGTGCAGTGGGTAGGAGTCCAAAGGGGGGCCCACAAAATCTGGATGACAATGCATCAGTTAATAAGACAATCCCATCATTGGATGAGATTGTCAGTTAAACCCCAAGAGAGCATTCTCATTAATTATAAAAAATCCCTAGAGACAAGGAGAAAATCTCATCTTTCATAGCAAAGCTCTGTCACAGAGTGACACTTGTCAAACTCTGGTCTCAGGGAAATAAAATTCTTTAAAAGAGCCTAACTCTGTAATAATGATAAAATAAATCCATCAAAGAAAAAATTAATTAATTCCTAAAAAATTAAAGTTCTGGGATCTTAAAGATCCATATAAAAAAAACTCTTAAGAGTTCATCATCAAAAGATCTATATTCTGTCAATGAGCAGAACTCTGTTCATGGGTTAAGAAACCCTGAAACAAATTCTTGAGAGCAAAGCTCTGTTTGTGAAACCCCAAAGGGGATTTCTTTAGATCAAAAGATCTATGAGAGCAAGGCTCTGTTGGTTAAGATTGATTTAAATTAATTTAAATTAATTTTACCTAAAGTTTTTCTAACTTTGGAAATGAGAGCAAAGCACTGGAATTCTTGAAACAAGAGCAAAGCTCTGAAGTTCTTAAGCAAGAGCAAAGCTCTGAAAATCAAAATCTTGGAAAATAGTAAAGATTTTCTAAGGGTCAGGGGTCCTTTATATAGGTGCTTGCGCCCCTTCAACTCCTGAGTTGATCCAACGGCCAGGATCTTGCCACTGCTGCATTCACGTGTGCGCCACGTGAGCGCAACGGCGGGGGGGGGGGGGGCATTTATTTCCCCCAATCAGAGCAAAGCTCTGTTTGAATTTCAAAAATTTAAAATTTGAAGAACGCTTCAAATTCCTTGCGCAGCGCCCAAGGAAGTGCGCCCAATCAGAACAAGGCTCTATTTAAAACAAAATTAAAGGAAGCAACGCTTCAGTTGTGCAAGCGCTGAGCTGCGCGACACGTGTCAGCGCAAAAGCAGTTGCGCTGTGCCATGCGCTGCGCGACACGTGTCAGCGCAGATGTGCAAGCGCAGACGCGCTGCGCTGTGCGACACGTGTCAGCGCTGTTGCGCTGCGCTGTGCGCTGCGCGACACGTGTCACGCGCTGGGGCGTTTGCGCCAAACAGAATTAAATTCTAGAAAGATCCTTCTGTTCTTGTTAAAACAAGAAGATTGTCTTCTGTAAAACCGAAGCCCTTAGATCAAAAATCCAACGGTGGGGAAAATTCCCCAAATCACTCAGAGAATGATCTCTTTAACAAATTTAACAAACCTATGGGCACTATATAAAGACCCCTAGACCCCAATTCAAAGGATCATGAACATTGTGAGAGATTAAGAACCTCAAAACAGAGAGAACTCTGAAGAAAGTTCAAGAAAAAGGTAAAAACCTTCATAAAATAGAAGAATTTCTTCTAATAGATCATTGATCTAAGAACAAGATCAATGATCTTCAAATAATAATAGTGCCTTGCACTTTTTATGAACTACTGGCTCTCTGAAAGCAAGAAAAAAACAAGAAAAACTTGTTTTCTCTGATCTAAATTAGATCAAGAAATTAAACAGTGTCCTGCACATGTAAAATTTGCACTGTTGCGCTCTTGGGTTGGCGCAAGCCACCAGAGAGCGCCACGTGTCAGCACCTGAACCACTTGCGCTATACGCTTTTAAGATAGAGCTTTGCTCTCTGAAATTGGGGTAACTCACCAGAGCGCGCCACGTGTCAGCAGCGCAAGCGCAGCGCACTGGCGCAGCGCACTGCGCTTGTGTGACATGTGTCATCACCACAAGCGCTTGCGCTCAGTGATTGGCGCAAAGCGCCTGACAAATGCAATGCATTGTTTACTAAAGGGCCAGGACCAAATCAAAAAGGCCTAGTAGGCCAAAATAAATTGCAATGCAATAAAAGGGCAGAGCCCAAACAAAATTGATGCTCTGCATCATTTATAAAAGGGCAGAGCCCGAACAAGAGCCCAAACAGAATTGATGTTCTGCCTCATTTATAAATGGGCAGAGTCTAAACAAAATAAAAAATGCAATGCATTATTTAAAAAGGGGCAAAGCCCTAGCACAGGCCTAATAGGCCAAAGACAAATAAAAGCGTTGAACATTTTTCAACTGGACTTAGCCCAATCATGGCCGTAAGTCCTCAAATTAAATTGACTGAGCACAGCTGCTCTCTTAAATCAATTTACATCCGGTTTGAGGGTACATCTCCGAACTCCTCTGACTCCTATCGTTGTAATCCTTCAACGACGTCAGAGAGGTGACGGGTCCCGACAACCACATATCAACACGGACTGTGGGGTCCTTAAACCCACGGACTTATGCGTCCTTAAACCAAAACACAGACTGTGGGGTCCTTAAACCCACGGACTTAAGCGTCCTTAAACTAATGGACCACCATGTCCCTAAACTGGAACATGGACCACTACGTCCCTAAACTGGAATATGGACCGAAACGTCCTTAAACTACCTACGGACCACTATGTCCCTAAACTGGAACAATAGAGCCCCCAAATGCTTTTTTGTCGGATCCAAACGATCCCGTTAAGTAGATCTTAGTCTCAAATCAGACTAACATATCCTTAACGAACGTTTAAGTTGATCTTAGCCTCAATATGGCTAACGTATCCTTAAACTAAAACACTAAACCCAAATCTAAGTAAATACGGATTTGGACTAATCCACGTCCTACGGGCGACGGCATAACTTAGTCTCCGTATACAATCCACGGGCATCCACAAACAAAACAAACACACACGACACGAAGTGAAATTCTGGAGAAGGAGAAAGTGGCTACCGCGATGCGGTAGCGTAATTAACTGCAGGGGCTTGCGCCTGCAGGGAAGAGCGTCCTCACAATAAAAAAACCCTCAAACGAGGGGGAATCTGACGAAGTCTGCTACATCGGCCACATCCGTCTAAACCTCTGATACACGGTGCCATAAATCAATTTGGCATCTTCGGAGAGGTAGACGGATAAAACCAAATAGCATCTGCCCCGAATCTCAGGCTAGGCGTCTTCACGTCGTCGCCGTCTTTCGGAGGGGAACAATTACCGATCTATGGACGAAGTGACGATCCAGAACAAGTATCCACTACCTCACATCGATGATCTTTTCGATCAGCTAAGTGGGTCTTGTGTATTTTTGAAGCTAGATCTTTGTTCGGGTTATCATCAGGTAAAGGTCAAAGAGTCTGATATTCCGAAGACGGCATTAAAGACTCGCTATGATCATTACGAATATCTTGTGATGCCGTTTGGAGTGACCAATGCACCTGCTATATTCATAAATCTGATGACCAAGTTTTTCGAGAGTACGCAGACAGGTTCTATAAGTCGATGCCGCGCACCCCGCATGTTCGCGGGGAGAAGGATTATTTAAAAAACGATTTTTCAAAGCTCGCAACACCGACTTGAACTCTAGGATCAATGCTAAACCCTAACTGGCTAACTGGCTATGAGTTTTAACTACTCGGATGAAAGTTATACCTCACGATACATGTACTTCGGGTCATCTTTGCTGTCCCCTCCTCGTTATAAGCTCTGAGGATCGTAACCAATCGATGCTTCCTCGTCGGCCTCCTCGAGTCAAAGACGATCCACTCAAGTATCTATAGTTCGAGCTCTAACCTCAAATCCGAGGTAACTATGGCACCTAGTTTGCTAAACTAGATGGCCTAGGTGATGTAGAGAATGAAGATGGATTAGTTTGTCTCTAATAGCCTTAGGTTTCTCAACTCATTAGACATGAAAGGCTTAGAGGAAGAAGAAGGATCTTGAGGAAAAGCTAGTGAAGAAAAGAGCAAGGAATAAAAGAATAGCTCAAGTGAGAAGAATAAATGAAGCATATAATATTTCATGAGATAAATATCTCACAAAATATCAAGGATGCTTCAAAATATCTCCTTTGTCAAGACAACGAGTCATGCTTCATCCAACAAATATCTCTACCACATTTCCTCCACCTCACTATCTTATAATTAAAAGAATAAAAAACCCTAATGTGGTGTTTCCTTCTAGAAGCAATTTCGAGCAAATTACGAAAATGCCCCCCATCCGTATATATATACCCGTATCCGTATTTCGAAGAATACGAATACAAAAAAGATGAAAATAATCCATCAATATAATACTAGGATCCGGTTTAAACCAAATCCCACTAGTATTATCCGCCCGAATATCATACGTGCACAAGTACACGTATGTGATCGAAGCCCTGCCGTAAAACCATACGGCCTCTACATCTTTTGCCCTATGTAGGGAAACCCTCTGTGTGGGACTCTAAAGACTCGACACTATGTTGGCAGTGGGTTTAACCACAAGCCGTAAGCGGTACTAGCTGCATGTAACGGCTACCCAGGTATCTGTCGAAAAGAAGGCCGATGAGCAAACTCATCCGAACTCCTACTGAGCCTATCTGTGACAATCTCCGCAAAGTCCGGTCTGTTCGTCTAAGAGTATCGCATATCGGGCCTAGGGGCGGTAATCGTCAGACCTTTAATAGCGCAATAAGTCATGTCGGAGTGTAGCCCAAAACACCCTGAGAAACTACTGGAGTACCTACCAGTAAATCTCGCTTGTCTTGGAAAAGAACTTTGTGTAATGGCCTTCCGAACATAGCGCGATATCATCCCCCAATACCGGGAGAGACGAATCTTATCTAACCGCCACTGCCTCCAAGTGCTTCGGGACTGCACCCAACTACTAACTGTTTGCACGACTCCTTTGAGCCGTGGTAGGGTAGAAATCTAAGAACAGTGGGAACACACTCGAGGCGAAGTAGCAGTGTCAATGCAACGGACTAAGCTGTACTCATATCACCTGGGAACTGCTACCCGACGATAGGTATAATACCCACCAGCAGTTCCCAACGAGTCTTGTCCAGTGTACTTGTAACCCAATGAGCACCTGCATACTATCTCCAGTACGACGTACTAATGGCTGTGGGACAGACCATCTCCCCTGCTGGGATGAGAAGCATATACACTAGACTACTCTGGAGTATCGATGCCCCATCTCGATAATCCTACGACTAAGGACCTGTACAAGGATGTGCTTACAGACTACCCAGCCACCACTAGTGTGACTGCCATCACAACACTGGTAATCAAGCAAAGATCCTAAAGGCCCTACCAATATGTATAAGCGATATGCTAAGAAACACATGCACATATCGAGGTAGAAACAAACCATGTAGCATACTACCATTTCGAGCAAGACTGTTACTATATCCATGTATATCCCTGTAAATCCATGCTACCTCTCCCGGTATTTTCGGGCATGCGGAATTTGGTGAAAAACAATTTTCTAAAGGCGGTAACATGGACTCAAAACCGGATCTTTGTTAAACTTAGCTACCTAACAACCTAACTAAGAGTTGTTAACTACTCGGTTAGGGGGTTATACCTTTCTTTCTTGAACTCCTTCGTCTTCTACACTTGATGGTTGTCGGATCGGCTTCACTCCGTCGTCTCCTTGCGCCGAAGATCGATCCACCCGAAAGCTTCTACCTTTGGCTTCTTCTTCGAGCTTTGAAGAAACTAGTTCACTCGGTTTGCTAAACCTTGTGAACTAGAGTGAGTAGAGAAGAGTGTGTTTGGGATTTTACTCTATGGTTATTGCTTCTCAACACATGAGACAAGTGAACCATAGACTCAAGAGAGGGAGAGCAAGAGGAAGAGGATGAGAGCTCAAGAACAAGAGAGAGAGTGAAAATGATAGAATGAGAAAGACTTTTTTCTCTTGGCTCTCATAATCCAAAGCCATCATAACAAAACATAGCAATCAAGTATTAAGTGATGGTTTAAGCTACAATAGCCATATCATTTCATGCACTCATTTTTCATAAGAGAACAAGCAAGCAAAAAGTCTTTGCCATGAAATGATAGCCATTGTCATCATGATGGTCAACTAGTCCAACCTAGTCAACCGGTCAACAAAGTCAACAAGTCAACAAAGTCAACCCCTCAACAACCATGTCACCATAATACTTAATTAATATTATTGTTAATCATATATCATATTCTCATTAGGGTTGAGCAAAAAGTCAATAGTCAACAGTCAACAACCCTAATGAGAATCCTCTGTCTCTGTCTCTCCGTCAACTGTGCATACACACCCGCATCCGCGTTCCGAGGAACATGAATACATACTGGATAAAACCAATCCCAAAACGTACACTAGGATCTGGCTTAAACCAAAGCCCGCTAGTGTTAACTGTTCGGATACTAAACGTGCACAAGTGCACGGATGTGACCGAACCCTGTCGCAAAACCATGCGACCTGTCGCAAAACCATGCGACCTCTACTCTTTTGCCTAAAGGCGAATAGCTTTCTGTGTGGGACTCTAAAGACTCGACACTACGCTGGCAGTGGGTTTAACCACAGACCGCAAACGGCACTAGCTGTGCGTAACGGTCCCCAGGTAGATGCCGACAAGAAGACTGACGAGGTGAAACCTATCTGAACTCCTACTGAGCCTGAATGTGACATTCTCCGTACAGTCCGGTCTGTTCGTCTGATACATCGTATGGCGGGCCTAGGAGGGCGGTAAAACGTCAGTCCCCTAATAGCGGTACAAGTCGTGTCGGAGTGAAGCCCAAAACACCCTGAGATAACACTGGAAGCCTACCAGCATATCTCGCTTGCCCTGGCCAGGGACTACTCGTGTAATGGCTCTCCTAGACACAGCGCGATGTCAACCCCCAATACCGGGAGAGACGAATCCTGTCTAACCGTCACTGCCTCCAAGTGCTTCGGGACTGCACCCAACTACTACCTGTTTGCACGACTCCTTTGAGCCGTGGTAGGGTAGTAATCAAAGTACAGTGGGAACACACTCGAGGCGAAGTGACAGTGTCAAGTCAGCGGACTAAGCTGTACTCATGTCACCTGGGAATTAATAACCGACGATAGGTATAATACCAACCGATCAGTTCCCGACGAGTCCTGTTCAGTGTACTCGTAACCTAACGAGCACCCGCATACTATCTCCAGTACGACGTACTGATGGCTGTGGGACAGACCATCTCCCATTCTGGGATGAGAAGCGCATACACTAGTCTACTCCGGAGTATCGATGCCCTGTCTCGATAGTTCTGCGACTAGGGACCTACATAAGGATGTGCTTATAGATTACCCAGCCCCCACTAGTGTGACTGCCATCACAACGCTGGTAATCAAGCAAAGATCCTAAGGGCTCCACTAATGTGTATAGGTGATATACTAAAATAAACACATGTACACATTGAAGTAGAAACAAACCAAGTAGCATACTACTATTTTGAGCAAGATTGTATATACAACTGTGAATATCCCAAGCTTTCATTAAGTAATATACAAACTAGTATGATACAGTAATGGCCTCTAGGGCATATACACTAACAATCTCCCACTTGCACTAAGGCCATGTACTGGCGTATCGAAGACCTATCATCTCGATCAGCCGCTCGAACTGAGTCTGGGGCAAGGCCTTGGTGAATGGATCTGCAGTGTTATCTTCTGAAGCAACCCTCCGAACCTCGATCTCCTGGCGATCCACGATCTCCCATATCAGGTGATACCGCCTCAAGATGTTTCTGGATCTCTGATGGGACCTGGGTTCCTTCGCTAAAGCTATAGCCCCGTTGTTGTCGCAATACAGAGGTATTGGATCAACAATGGACGGAACCACCTGAAGTTCTTTCAAGAACTTCCTCATCCAGACAGCTTCTTTTGCGGCATCAGATGTAGCGATGTATTCCGCTTCCATCGTCGAGTCTGCAACGGTTTCCTGTTTGGAACTCTTCCAACACACCACCCCTCCATTGAGGGTAAATACAAAACCCGACGTGGACTTGGAATCATCCTTGTCACTCTGGAAGCTGGAGTCAGCAAAGGCCTCGATCTGGAGGTCTTTTCCGCCATACACCAAGAACATCTCCTTAGTCCTTCTTAGGTACTTGAGAATGTTCTTTACCGCTATCCAGTGTTTCTCCCCAGGGTTTGACTGATACCGGCTTACCACACTCAGTACATAAGCTACATCCGGTCTGGTACACAACATCGCATACATTATAGAGCCTACCGCAGAAGCGTAGGGTATAATAGACATGCGATCCCTCTCCAAATCAGTCTTGGGAGACATCTCTTTAGAGAGGGTGATCCCGTGACAAGCCGGTTGGTAACCGCGCTTGGAATCTTCCATACTGAA
This sequence comes from Agapanthus africanus, assembly GCA_030015575.1. Taxonomy (NCBI): domain Eukaryota; kingdom Viridiplantae; phylum Streptophyta; class Magnoliopsida; order Asparagales; family Amaryllidaceae; genus Agapanthus; species Agapanthus africanus. The sequence continues at coordinate 332,045,483 of JASDDO010000024.1, read as the reverse complement.
TCTTTTTAGTATGGTGTCGATGTACCTGGACTGTGAAAGTCCTAATATCCTCTTGGATCTATCACGATGGATCCGGATCCCCAGGATGTAGGAGGCATCACCCAGGTCTTTCATGGAGAACCTGTGTGACAAGAACCCCTTGACAGATTGTAGCATAGAAATGTCATTTCCTATCAGAAGAATGTCATCCACGTATAAAACGAGGAATACGACAGTTCTTGCTACAAATCTACTATAGATGCATGGTTCATCTGTATTTTTGATAAAGCCAAATTCTTTGACCGTCTCATCAAAACAGATGTTCCAACTCCGCGATGCCTGCTTTAGTCCGTAGATGGACTTAAGCAACTTGCACACCTTTCCGCTGCTCCCACTCTGAATGAAACCCTTTGGCTGGTCCATATAGACACACTCCTCTAAATTTCCATTTAGAAAAGCGGTCTTTACGTCCATCTGCCAAATCTCATAATCGTGGAAGGCAGCAATGGCAAGAAGGATCCGAATGGATTTCAGCATAGCAACTGGAGAAAAGGTCTCGTCATAGTCCAAACCAGGTCTTTGACGAAAACCCTTTGCAACCAGTCTAGCATTATAGGTCTCAACCTGTCCATCTACACCAATCTTCCTTTTGAAGATCCACTTGCATCCTACGGGTTTTACCCCGTCTGGAGCAACGTCCAACGTCCATACTTTGTTGGTGTACATGGACTCCATTTCGGTCCGCATTGCATCCAGCCATTTTACCGAGTCAACGCTCTGAACGGCCTGCTGGAAGCTAGTAGGCTCATCATAATCTATGATGCAATCCTCTCTATCCCCGTCTATGAGAAAACCGTAGTATCTCTCGGGCGGATAAGATTGCCTACTACTCCTGCGGAGCGGCGTAGGAATGTCCTGATCTTTCGAACCCTCTGGTTCCACTAAGCTTTCAGTAATAGTCTGTGGTTCTGGAATTTCTTCCAGTTCTACTGCGCTCCCACTAATTTCCTTTTCTAAGAACTGGTGTTCTAGAAAGTGGGCATGACGAGAAACAAAAACCTTTTGTTCCTCTTCGCAGTAGAAGAAATATCTTTTGGAGTTCTTTGGATATCCCACAAACTTGCACTGTACTGAGCGTGCCTCGAGCTTGTCCGCATGCTGCTTTTTTGATAAAAGCTGGACTTCCCCATGTCTTAATGTGATAAAGATAGGGTCTCTTCCCACACCACATCTCATATGGTGTAGTAGGCACAGTCTTAGTGGAAACTCGGTTCAAAAGGTATGCAGCTGATTCTAGCGCATACCCCCAGAATGATCGCAGTAACTCAGTGTTACTCATCATGGACCATACCATATCCAATAGGGTTCGGTTCCGTCTCTCCGATACACCGTTATGTTGCGGAGTGTATGGAGGAGTAAGCTGAGAGAGAATTCAGTTCTCTTTTAAATAGTCCAGGAACTCGGCACTCAAGTATTCACCACCTCGATCCGATCTTAGAATCTTGATACTTTTGCCGGTTTATTTTTCTACTTCATTCTTATATTCCTGGAACTTTCCAAATGCTTCGGATTTATGTTTCATTAAGAAGACATAACCGTACATTGAAAAGTCATCCGTAAAAGTAATGAAGTAAGAATAACCGCTTCGCGCATGTGTAGACATTGGACCGCACACGTCGCTGTGTACGAGTCCCAAGAGCTCGCTCGCTCTTACTCCGTGTCCAGTGAACGGAGACTTTGTCATCTTTCCTTTGAGACAGGATTGACAAGTGGCATACGATTGATATTCGAACGGATTCAAATATCCTTCTGTATGCAACTTCGTCAACCTTCTCTCATTGATGTGACCCAGTCTACAATGCCATAAGAAAGTCTGATTTATTTCCGGAGACTTTCTTTTGTGTGTATTCTGGACATTGAAAATCTGTGGTTGGTTTAATACGTATATACCATTGCTTAATGTACCTGACCCAATCAAAACTTGATTAAGGTGAATGTTCACAACATTACTTACAAATGCAAATTCATAACCTTCTTTAGATAATAAAGATACAGAAATGATATTACAAGTTGCATTGGGTACAAAATAGCAATTACGCAAAACCAAAACATGTCCATCTGACAAGCCCAGGTGATAGTCCCCCACGGACTCAGCATCCATGCCAGCTCCGTTTACAACTCTGAGGGTCATATCACCTGCCTTCAAAACCCTACGCTTTCTCAGTGCCTGCAAAGAATTACAGATATGAGATTCTGATCCGGTATCCAATACCCAGGAAGTAGAGTTTATTGAAAGACAGTTTTCAATAACATACACACCTGAAGCTGAAGCCGCAACTTGCTTCAGTTCCTGTGTCCTGGCTTTCCAAGCCCTGCAATCATTCTTCCAGTGTCCCTTCTTATGACAATAGAAGCATTCTTCTTTATCCACAAGCTGCCCCGCTTTCTTTGTTGCCTTTGCTTTTGCTTTTCCCTTCGTATCCACTTTACTAACACCGCCCCTTGGTTTGGCGGGGGCTTTCTTCTTCTTTCTCTTGGCTTTCGCCTTGGACCTAGAAGAGGAAGATCCTCCTACAAACAAAGTGGATGTTTCCCTACCTTTCTGTAGGGTGCCCTCTGCGCTCCTCAGCATGTTGAGGAGTTCTGAAAGTTCAACTTCCTTTTCTTGTAAGTTGAAGTTCAGTATAAACTGGGCGTAAGTGGAAGGAAAGGACTGGAGAATCAAGTCCGTATAGAGCTCATTCTCCAACGTGGTCCCAAGGTCCGTGAGCTCTTCTATGTAGCCAATCATCTTAAGCACGTGTTCCGCTACCGATGATCCGACGGCCACCCTTGCCAAAAATAACTTCTTCGACACTTCGTATCTTGCGATACGAGACTGCTCTCCATACAGTTCTTTTGTATGGAGAAATATGGACTCGAGGTCCATATTCTCGTGCCTCCTCTGATGTTCGTTGTCCATAGAGGCAAGCACGAGGCACCTGGCCTTCGCGCAATCAATCTCCCAAGTCTTACGGATTTCCTTATCCGCGACGCTGGAGGTGGGACCTGGGACAGGGGGAGCTTTGGTGGTAAGAAGATACCCCAGCTTGTCGTAAGTGATTGCCATTTTGACATTCCTGAGCCAATCTTTGTAGTTTGGCCCTGTCAGTATGTTTTTTTCTAGAAGTAACTTAAGTCCAGTCATGTCGATTGGTCACTGCAATTAGGAGAGAGAGAAGAAACACTCAGCATGACGCTCTTGCAAGTTTAGAGTGGTTTTTAGTTTGTCTAAACAGGATGGCTCCCACTGTTTCTTGAATCCCTCCTTAAACCAAAAAGGAAGAATTAGTCAGGATCAATCTCACCGTACAATACTTGCTTAACTGTTCGGCCAGGCTGGTGTCGGTACTTCGAGGGAGGTTTTCCAACGCTTTCGCGAAGTTCCTTAATTTAAGAACCTCTTTTCCCTTGGGGCGTAGCCCTGCTAACACCTTTTTAGACACCTACTAGGTTTATAGCATTGATCGTTAAGTGAGAAATTTCCCGAGGAGTAGCATATACTCACAGTAGGATCAGGATCCAAATATCATCGTGTGACGAAACTGAAGGAATCCTACCAGAATCACCACACTCCAAATGGTATGCAATACTAGCAAGTTTCAGTTCTTTTGAAACTCCCGATGTAGATTTTTGCCCCATGCTCTTATGACCTTGACTTTGGCCAAAATATCATAAGTCACATGTCAAGTTCTACCCGTCATTCTCCAGGTTAATTTGGATCCACCCGTACCTACCCTTGACTTTGGCCAAAATGGCAGTACGACTGTCCCAAACCAACGCATCTATCTATGCTACACATGAATACCCAATAGCTACCAATCACTATGCCTTGACTTTGGCCAACATACATAGCTTGAATACTATTGACTATCCATGTGAAACGACGGAGCGCTACGAATGGTTTTGGCGAAACCGTGAACATAGTGAACTTGATATAATCGATGGAACGAGATAGCTTTTAAAATGAGTGGCTCAAACTCCGCATTTTAAAAGTTGGTTTTGAAAAGAACCGAGTGGTTTTTCGAAAGTGTTCCAACGACTTTTACTTGGTTTATTTTCTTGCATTAGTTCTTTTAATGCGTGTTATTCTTGCATTAGTTCTTTTAATGCGTCCCATCATTTAATCCTACCATTGCAGAAAACAACCAAAATATGACGTACGCTTATGCCATTCGCATTCGCCACGGGGCCCCGTCATTACCCGTTAGGTTACTTAACTAACGACAGAGCGGGGGCTGGGCTAGCGCGGCTGTAAAACATAAGCAACGCCTAAATAATATCATATATAGATATATATTGCAATGATAGCCATTTCAGATCACAGATGAACACATTAGATATACTAGGAACCCGCAATTCGTACGAGCCTGTAACGAAAAGCAGATTACACGGTCGCGGTGAATAGCCAATACCCCACCCAAGACCCCTACGGGTGCGGCAAACTACCCGCCAAGTACCCGAAGCGAAGCAACCTCCCTCAACTCCGTGAGTAGGCCACTCGGCACTTCGGGATACCCGATAGTTTGTGCACCCCCTCCATGGGTCTATCCTAGGAGCAAAAACAGTAAAAAGAAATTATACAATGACGGCTACAACCCCGACCCGGTTGTGCGGCCATATAAATAATTATTACATCAATTTACAAATTTACATGAATTGAAAGAAAAGAAAACTCTCGTCTCACAACCCCCGGCTACCCACCCGCGACAATCCAATGAATTCATATACACAAACCAATAACATTACAGATCACAGATTTGTATAACCCCCACCAATCGACATATAGCGATTAGCCGACTTTCAATACAAATATCACATCACAGATAAATACCCGTCAGCTTAAGTCTTTAGAAACTCGATCAAAATACGGTTTTTAAAGCCCCAAAAACAAAATTTTCTTTCAGGAAAATCTGGGCTGAAAAAACATATACCAAAATTCCCAAAATACCCCATAGAACAAACTGCAATGAAGACGATCCACAGAGGAGCTTAATCGGCCGCGGAACCGCGGCAATAGCAAGCTATTGCCGCGTTTCCGCGGTGGTTTGGAGGGATCTCTGGACCATTTTTCTACAGTAGACTATAAAAACCCAGAGTCGATTTTTAAAGCATGATTTATTACTTTTACAGCACTTTAAAAATCGACAGCAAGTTTGATATCGGGGTGTATTTCGCGACTTTTTCTCCGATCGAATTTCTAGTTACTATGCTAACATGTTAGGTAGTGTTTAACTAGGCTCTGATACCACTGTAAGTCCATGCTACCTCTCCCGGTACTTTCAGGCATGCGGAATTTGGTGACAAACAATTTTCTAGAGGCGGTAACATGGACTCAAAACCGGATCTTTGTTAAACTTATCTACCTAACAACCTAACTAAGAGTTGTTAACTACTCGGTTAGGGGGTTATACCTTTCTTTCTTGAACTCCTTCGTCTTCTACACTTGATGGTTGTCCGGATCGGCTTCACCCCGTCGTCTCCTTGCGCCGAAGATCGATCCACCCGAAAGCTTCTACCTTTGGCTTCTTCTTCGAGCTTTGAAGAAACTAGTTCACTCGGTTTGCTAAACCTTGTGAACTAGAGTGAGTAGAGAAGAGTGTGTTTGGGATTTTACTCTATGGTTCTTGCTTCTCAACACAAGAGACAAGTGAACCATAGACTCAAGAGAGGGAGAGCAAGAGGATGAGAGCTCAAGAACAAGAGAGAGAATGAAAATGATAGAATGAGAAAGACTTTTTTCTCTTGGCTCTCATAATCCAAAGCCATCATAACAAAACATAGCAATCAAGTATTAAGTGATGGTTTAAGCTACAATAGCCATATCATTTCATGCACTCATTTTTCACAAGAGAACAAGCAAGCAAAAAGTCTTTGCCATGAAATGATAGCCATTGTCATCATGATGGTCAACTAGTCCAACCTAGTCAACCGGTCAACAAGTCAACAAAGTCAACCCCTCAACAACCATGTCACCATAATACTTAATTAATATTATTGTTAATCATATATCATATTCTCATTAGGGTTGAGCAAAAAGTCAATAGTCAACAGTCAACAGTCAACAGTCAACAACCCTAATGAGAATCATCTGCCTCTGTCTCTCCGTTAACTGTGCATACACACCCGCATCCGCGTTCCGAGGAACACGAATACATACTGGATAAAACCAATCCCAAAACGTACACTAGGATCTGGCTTAAACCAAAGCCCGCTAGTGTTAACTGTTCGGACACTAAACGTGCACAAGTGCACGGATGTGACCGAACCCTGTCGCAAAACCATGCGACCTGTCGCAAAACCATGCGACCTCTACTCTTTTGCCTAAAGGCGAATAGCTTTCTGTGTGGGACTCTAAAGACTCGACACTACGCTGGCAGTGGGTTTAACCACAGACCGCAAGCGGCACTAGCTGTGCGTAACGGTCCCCAGGTAGATGCCGACAAGAAGACTGACGAGGTGAAACCTATCTGAACTCCTACTGAGCCTGAATGTGACATTCTCCGTACAGTCCGGTCTGTTCGTCTGATACATCGCATGGCGGGCCTAGGAGGGCGGTAAAACGTCAGTCCCCTAATAGCGGTATAAGTCGTGTCGGAGTGAAGCCCAAAACACCCTGAGATAACACTGGAAGCCTACCAGCATATCTCGCTTGCCCTGGCCAGGGACTACTCGTGTAATGGCTCTCCTAGACACAGCGCGATGTCAACCCCCAATACCGGGAGAGACGAATCCTGTCTAACCGTCACTGCCTCCAAGTGCTTCGGGACTGCACCCAACTACTACCTGTTTGCACGACTCCTTTGAGCCGTGGTAGGGTAGTAATCAAAGTACAGTGGGAACACACTCGAGGCAAAATGACAGTGTCAAGTCAGCGGACTAAGCTGTACTCATGTCACCTGGGAACTGATAACTGACGATAGGTATAATACCAACCGATCAGTTCCCGACGAATCCTGTCCAGTGTACTCGTAACCTAACGAGCACCCGCATACTATCTCCAGTACGACGTACGGATGGCTGTGGGACAGACCATCTCCCACTCTGGGATGAGAAGCGCATACGCTAGTCTACTCCGGAGTATCGATGCCCTTTCTTGATAGTCCTGCGACTAGGGACCTGCATAAGGATGTGCTTATAGATTACCCAGCCCCCACTAGTGTGACTGCCATCACAACGCTGGTAATCAAGCAAAGATCCTAAGGGCTCCACTAATGTGTATAGGTGATATACTAAAATAAACACATGTACACATTGAAGTAGAAACAAACTAAGTAGCATACTACTATTTTGAGCAAGATTGTATATACAACTGTGAATATCCCAAGCTTCCATTAAGTAATATACAAACTAGTATGATACAGTAATGGCCTCTAGGGCATATACACTAACAATCTCAAGTTTCCATTAAGTAATATACAAACCAGTATGGTACAATAATGGCCTCTAGAGTATATATCACTAACAATCTCCCACTTGCACTAAGGCCACGTATTGGCATATCGCAGACCTAAGATCTCGAACAGGCTCTCGAACTAAATCTGAGGGATGTCCTTTATGAGTGGATTTGCAGTGTTGTTCTCTGTATTTACTCTCCTCACCTCGATCTTCCGGCGATCAACGATCTTCCTGATTGGGTGGCACCGCCTCAAGATATGTCTGGATCTCTGATGGGACCTGGGTGCCTTCCCTAAAGCTATAGCGCAGTTGTTGTCACTATACTAAGGTATTGGATCAACAATGGAAGGAACCACCTGAAGTTCTGTTATGAACTTCCCCATCCAGACTTCTTCTTTCGCGGTGTCACATGCAGCGATATACTTCGCTTCCATCGTCGACTCTGCAATGGTGTCCTGCTTGGAGCTCTTCCAACAGACCGTCCCTCCACTGAGGGTAAAGATATAACCCAACATGGACTTGGAGTCATTCTTATCACTCTGGAAGCTGGAGTCAGCAAAGGCCTCGATTTGGAGGTCTTTTCCACCGTACACCAAGAACATCTCCTTAGTCCTTCTCAGGTACATGAGAATGTTCTTTACTGCTATCCAGTGCTTCTCCCCCGGGTTTGACTGATACCGGCTTACCACGCTCAGTGTGTAAGCTACATCTGGTCTAGTACACAACACCGCGTACATTATACAGCTTACCACAGAAGCATAGGGTATAATCGACATGCGAGCCCTTTCCAAATTAGTCTTGGGAGACTTCTCTTTGGAGAGGATGATTCTGTGACAAGCCGGTAGACTACCGCGCTTTGAATCTTCCATACTAAATCTTTTCAGTATGGTATTGATGTACCTTGACTTTGAAAGTCCCACCATCCTCTTTGATCTATCACGATAGATCTGGATCCCCAGAATGTAATTGGCATCACCCAGGTCTTTCATGGAGAACCTCTGTGACAAGAATCCTTTGATTAATTGTAGTATAGGAATGTCATTTCCTATCAAAAGAATGTCATCCACGTACTCGACGAGGAATTCCACAGTTCTCGCTACAATCTTACTATAAATGTATGGTTCATCTGGATTTTGGTAAAGTCAAATTCTTTGACCGTCTCATCAAAATAGATGTTCCAATTCCACGATGCCTGCTTTAGTCCATAAATGGACTTAAGCAACTTGCACACTTTCTCGCTGCTCCCACTCTAAATGAAACCCTCTGGTTGATCCATATAAACGCACTCTTCCAAATGTCCATTTAGAAAAGCGGTCTATACGTCCATTTGCCAAATCTCATAATCGTGGAAGGCAGCAATGGCAAGAAGGATCCGAATGGATTTGAGCATAGCCACTGGAGAAAAGGTTTCCTCATAGTCCAAACCAGGTCTTTGACGAAAACCTTTTGCAACAAGTCTTGCCTTATAGGTTTCAACCTATCCATCTACACAAATTTTCTTTCTGAAGATCTATTAGCAGCCTACGGGTTTTATCCCTTCTAGAGCAAACTCCAAAGTCCATACTTTGTTGATATACATGAACTCCATCTCGGTCCGCATTGCATCCAGCCATTTTACCAAGTCGCCGCTCTGAATGGCTTGCTGGAAGCTAGTTGGCTCATCATTGTCAATGATGCAATCCTCTCTATCCCCGTCTATGAGAAAACCGCAGTATCTTTCGGGCGGATGAGACTGCCTACTAGTTCTGTGGAGTGGCGTGGGAATGTCCTGTTCTTTTGAAACCTCTGATTCTACCATGCTTTCAGTAATAGTTTGTGGTTCTGGAACTTCTTCCGGTTCTATTGTGCTCCCACTAGTTCCTTTTTCCAAAAATTGATTTTCCAAAAAGTGGGCATGATGAGAAATAAAAACCTTTTATTCCTCTGCGTAATAGAAAAGATACCCCCTGGAGTTCTTTGGGTATCCCATAAACTTACTCAGTACCGAGCATGCCTCGAGTTTGTCCGCATGCTGCTTTTTTACAAAAACTGGATATCCCCATATCTTCAGATACTGAAGATAGGGTTTCTTCCCATTCCACATCTGATATGGTGTGGTAGGCACAGTTTTGGTAGGAACCTTCAAAAGATATGCAGCTGATTCTAGTGCATAACCCCAGAAGGATCGCGACAACTCAGCGTTACTCATCATAGAATGTACCATATCCAATAGGGTTCTGTTCCGCCTTTCCAATACACCGTTATGTTGTGGTGTGTATGGATGAGTAAGCTAAGAGAGAATTCCATTCTATTTTAGGTAATCCAGGAACTCGGCACTTAAGTATTCGCCACCTCGATCAGATCTCAGTGTCTTGATACTTTTGCATGTTTGTTTTTCCACTTTATTCTTATATTCTCGGAATTTCTCAAATGCCTTAGATTTATGCTTCATCAAGAAGACATGTCCATACCTAGAGAAATCATCCGTAAAAGTAATGAAATAGGAATAACCACTTCGTGCATCTGTAAACATTGGACCACACATGTCGTTGTGTATGAGTCCTAAGAGCTCGCTCGCTCTTACTCCGTGTCCAGTGAACGGAGTCTTTTCCATCTTTCCTATGAGACAAGATTGATAAGTTGCATAAGACCGATATTCGAACGGATCCAAATATCCATCTTTATGTAACTTTGACAACCGTGTTTCATTGATGTGACCTAGTCTACAATACCATAAGAAAGTCTTATTTAATTCTGGAGACTTTCTTTTAAGTGTATTCTGGACATTGAAAACCTAAGCTTGATTTAACACGTATATACCGTTCTCGAGTGTACCTGACCCAATCAAACTTTGATTTAGGTAGATGTGGACCACATCGCTTACAAATGTACAATCATATCTTTCTTTAGAAAGTAAAGATACAAATATGATATTACAAGCTAGACTAGGTACACACAAACAGTTACGTAAAATCAATATCTGCCTACTTGTCAATCTTAGGTGATATTCCCCTACGGATACTGTTAGTTGTATGTATGCCCTAGAGGTCAGTATTGTACAGATGATGTATATTATATTAGATGCTTGGACATATATAGAGAGGGCTTTCTTGCTCGATATGATAGTATGCTATCTGGTTGCTCTTTATCTTAACATGTATACTTATCTCTTGATACTGTCTTATAGTTACATGTTGGTAAAGCCCTTAGGATGTGTACTTGACTACCTAGACTATGATGCGGATCATACTAGTGGGGACATGGTAGTCCATAAGTACATCCTTCAAGGTCCCTAGTTGTGGGTGTATCGAGACGGGGCATCGATATACCAGTGTAGACTAGCGTATATGCTTCTCGGCCCATAAGATTGGCGATGGATGATCCCATATCCATTGGTGTTTGACATCAGAGATGGTATACGGGTGCTGAGTGATGACTGGGTACACTGGACGGACTTGCCGAGAACTCCCAGATGGTATTATACCTCACGTCAGATGGCAGTTCTCTGGTGACACTTGTGCAGGTTAGTCTGTAGACCCGAGATCGTCATAGAGTCTTGTGTGATTCCCACTGTGCTTTGATTTCCACCTTACCACGTTCATGAGGGCGTGCAAAATGGTGGTTTTTGGGTATAGTCCCGAGTCACATGGAGGCAATGAGCGATAGGAGGGGTTTCGTCTCTCCCGGTATTGAGGGTTGATGTTGCGCTGTGCTCGATTGGCCGTAACAGGGAAGTCCCTGGCCAGGGCTGATTTAGAGATTTACTGGTAAGTGTTACCAGTAGTTTCTCGACCCGTTATGAGCCTCACATCGGCACGACTTATCGGTTATTGGGGTCTGACGTTTACCACCCCTAGACTTGATATGCGACATATCAGACGAGGAGACCGGACTGTACGGGAAGTGTTACCGGCAGGCTTTTTACAGGAGTTGGAGCGGGCTTGCTTGCTGATCTTCTGATCGCTCAATACCCGGGTAGACGTTACGTCCAGCTAGTACCGCTGACGGCTTGTGGGTGCTTGATGTGATCATCACCTACTGCCGGCGTATTAACGAGTCTTTTGAGTCCTACATAGAGGTTTTACTGGCTCAGGCAAAACGAAATAGGAGCACGTATGTGATATGTGCGGGACCGAGAATAATGCATGTATGTGATACCGTATTCTATTCTCACGACTTTTTGTATCGGTCGGTTATATATGATATAGCCGGGTTATCGAATCAAGTGTTGATTCGATAAGTCGATACATTGGATGTTAGTCGGTTATATGTGATATGACCGGATTATTAAGTCAAGTGTTGATTTAATAATTTATTGTATAATTGTATATTTGATATACTAGTTTACATTAACTAACAATTGTTCACTTTAGTTTTTTTTTCTTCTCACATGTACACAACTTTAATATATATGTGATATATATTAAAATTGTGTTTTCTTTTTGTATCATGGTTGATGATACACAAGACTTGGGTGTATGAGACTTACACCATGCTATTTATTATGTTGGGTTTTTATATTTTAAGTAATTACAAAATTAGTGGAGGATTAGCACAATGCATGCAGCTTGTGGAAGCTTGTGGATGCATTGACTAAGTCCACTAAGTTTGTTTTTACCATGGATATTTGTTAACCCAACCATAAGCATTAGCCATGGTTATGTCTCTACAAGAGTTAGTATATGATACTCACTCACCAAGGTTAGCTTTCTCACTTGATCATTATCCTCATCTCTTTCTTTTGTTCATCTTCTTCTTCATTGTTAAAAAGAAAAAGCTTGCTAGGGTTTGATCCAAAGTGAGAAAGATTGTGAGAAATAAAATTCTAAAGAGAACGCACTTCCTATTTCTCCATCCTCTACTAGACTAGCACTTTAGTATAGGGTGTTTGCTTCACCAATTCTCAAGTTAGTGAAGTAGAAGCTTGAGTTGGCATCCTCTCGGCGTAGATCATCTTCGGCCTCGAAGACTTCAAGCAAGGACGTGTCTTTCGCCTCGTGAAGCCATGCAAGGGTCCGGGAGAACCACGATCGCAGCGAAGGGACTTCAACAAGGAGCTATAGAAGTGAAGGACCGATCTACAAAGGTTGTATTTCGTATTCACTTAGTCGTAAACGTAGTTTACTAGCATATGAAACCCTAATTTTCTAGCAACGATCTTGTTTAGGGTTATTCGGCACGGCTAAAATTTTAAACGGGCATGGTTGATGCATTGTAGAACCTTATTAGAGTGCCTAGTAACCCTACAGTGGTATCAGAGCCTAGATAGAACATTAGGCCATGTGTTAACGAAGTTAAAACCCCGATCGAACCCGGAAACGTCAAGATAACCCCCTCTATGTACATTTTTTAAAAACTGGGTTTTTTCTGAATTAAAAATACCTAAAAAATTCAGCAGGGAATTCTAAGAATTACCACAAAATACGAGCCCCTAATTCCGTACAGGCGCCGCGGAACCGCGGTCCCACCCCACTTCTGGCGGCGGTTCCGCGGCCGTAAAGGTGAATTGTGAGCAGTGTTTTGTGCAGTAACCCCCGTAGCTATTCCTATATATTTCTGGGTATTTTTAAATCTGACTCAAGTGTTGAGTATTTTGGGGTTTATTTTGTAATCATTGTTTCGATCGGAAAGTTTAAATTCGTTATTGTATTCCGGATAATTTAGAAAGTATTAAAATGTTCGAACGGATATCATTAACTCAATTTTTCCCGGCACGAAAAACATTCAAGTGTTGAATTTTTCTCGGGTTTAAATCTTTCGGAAAAACGTGCATGTGACGCGATGGACCCTCTAGAAGACAACAAACCTTAACTCGATTATGTGACAGTCTTGAACTGCCTTTTGAACCTTAGGGTTTGGGGCAGTACGGCGTGCCACATGTGAGGCGTTGGCTTGACCCTTCTACGGCTGGACCGTTGCTACTATGACGTATTCTGAAATTTTTGAAATCCGCTCAAGTGTTGAGCTATTTAGGAAATCTTGGGTATTTGATTATTCGATCGGAAAGTTTAATACTGTCTATTTATATGGAAAGTGATACAATATGTGGAATTCATACAGTTAGGCATGAAATGCGAAGTATGTGATATTTCGGATTTACGATGTCTAAAGAGATTGTGGATTCCAAATGTTGTAGTTTTACACTTTCTTTTCTGCGACCGTAAGTGTAATATGTGATATCGCCGGTTTCATTGCTATATGTCAACGACAATTGGGATACGTATATTTACTTATGTTGATGACATGTGATGTTATGTGTTGCTGGATATGTTATATTGGATCGTCGCGTTCTGAATAGCCGGGGGGTTTATGTGAGGTGAGAGTTTTTATTTTCATTCATGTATAATTAAATGTATGTAATATTCTTTTATTGGGGCACTTCCGGGATGAGGTCGATGTCACCATTTGTATATTATTTACTTTTCCGCACTAGGATAGAGAGCACAAGTAACCGGGTTCTGGAGTCCAGTGGGAGACTAACTCGAGGAGTTGAGTCCGGGTCTCCTAACTCTAGAATTGGAAGGGTTGCTTGTCGCCCTCGTAGGGGTTTAGGGGTGTGGGTTTGGCTATTCATCACGACCGTGGAATCCGTGTTTTATAGAGGCTCAAAATAAAACACGGACGTCCTAGCATATCCAATGTTTCATATGTTTCTTCTGCTGCGATATCTGTGATGTGATCATGTGATGTGATGAGATAAATACTGTATATAGTATATATGATATATTATATAGACGTTACTTATATTTTACACCCGCGCTAGCCCTGTCCCGCTCTGTCGTTAGTTACCTAACCTAACGGTGCCCGAGGGGATATCGAGGCGAATGCGGATGGCATAAGTGTACGTCGTATTTATCTGTGATGTTTAGGTGACTTAAATGATGGGACTTCATTAATGTGATTAATGAAAGAAAAGAAACCTAAAAGATGTTGTAGAATAAAATTTTCAAAAATGGTAGCTACAGTTTTTGCTTTGCAAAGCGATATATATGATATATCCTGCACCTTATTCGATGAGGAAAGAGCCGAGATCCCTTCACCAGGAGTGATATCTTTAGCAGAACTGGTAGATGCTACAACACTCGGTTTGTTTTTGATTGCTTTTGGAGTTTTGCTTTGCAAAGCGATATATATGATATGTCCTGCACCTTATTCGATGAGGAAAGAGCCGAGATCCCTTCACCGGGAGTGACCTATTTAGCAAAACTAATGAAAGCCTCAAAATCACTCCATTTCAAAATTCACTCGATTCTACGACGATATCAAGTTCATTACGCAATAGGTTTTCAGAAAAACCTGTCGTAGCCCTCCGTCATTTCAGATAAGAACTATTTAGTATTCGTGCCGCGTTTGTTGGCCTTTGTCAAGGCGTAGTGTGCGGTAGCTAAATAGTGCTTATCTGCTTATGCATATGATGTAGATTGTTTTGAGGTAGTCGTACGACCTTGTTGGCCTTTGTCAAGGGTCGTGCGGGTGGGTTTGATTCAATCAAGAAATGACGGGTTGAACTTGACTAGCATCCTATGATTTGTTGGCCTTTGTCAAGGTCATAAGGGTTAGAGGCAAAATATTATCGGGAATTTCAAGTGTTGAAATTTGCAATGAGATTGCATACCTTCTATGAGATAGTTGGATCCCGATACCCACTGCGAGTAATTGTTACTCCTGGGAGAGTTTTACGCAGGACAATTAGTCGATCAAGTAGGTGTCTAGAAAGGTGTCAACGGGGTTACGCCTCTGGGAAAACGAGGTTTACTTTAATTAGGTCCGTGCGAAAGTACGGGAAACCTCCCTCAAAGTACCGACACTGGCCTGGCTGAAAGATTGGCGAAGTTGTAGGGTGTAATTAATCCCGGCTAGTCTTTCCTTTTAGGGTTTGAAGGAAGATTTGATAAAAACAGTGGGAGCCATCCTAATTAGATAAAATAATAACCAATCTGATCTTGCAAGAGCATCGCTAAAGTGTTTTCTTCTCTCTCTCTCCAGGTAGCGACCATATCATGCCTTAATCTAGATAATAATATGGTTGTATTGACTGAACCCGCATGTTATACTGTGCTGGGAAATGTTGGTTCCGTTCTTTCTTATAAAAGTTATAAGACTGAACATGACATAGGGGAATACCAGGATTCCCATGCCACCCGAATGGAGAAAGTACATGTTGATGCATTTTCTTCGGGTGTGTTCGTTACAGAGAACTGTTTCTCCATTTCCTCTACGTCCTGGGTATTAGATACCGGGTCAGGATCCCATATATGTAATCAGTTACATGGGCTTAGGAAAGGTAGAGAACTTGAAAAAGGTGATAAAGAAATAAGGGTTGGAAATGGTGCAATTGTTGCAGCTAAAACCGTCGGGGAATATCACCTTGTATTGCCAACTAGTAATATATTGATTTTGAACGAATGCTATTACATGCCGAACCTGATATGCAACATTATATCGGTTTCTTTGTTGAGTAAAGAAGGATATAATTTTGTATTACAGGATAATGTTATGAACATTTTTCTAAACTAAAAGTTGGTTGGATCAGGCACGATGTGCAATAGCATTTATGTTCTAAATCAATCAACAGTTCTGAGCATAACAAACACACACAAGAGGAAGAGTTCAGAAATGAATGAATCCTTCTTGTGGCATTGTAGACTGGGTCACATCAATGCGACACGACTAGCTAAGTTGCATAAGGATGGATATTTGAATCCGTTTGAATTTTCATCTTATGACACTTGTCAGTCATGTCTCAAAGGCAAGATGACCAAAACTCCGTTTACGGGACACGGAGAGAGAGTTACAGGACTCTTGGGACTGGTACATAATGATGTATGCGGCCCCATGTCTACACATGCCAGGAATGGTTCTCCGTACTTCATTACATTCACTGACGATCTCTCTAGATTCGGATATGTGTTCCTAATGAAACACAAATCAGAAGCTTTTGAGAAATTTAGAGAATATAAACAAGAAGTCGAGAACCAAACCGGGAAAAGTATTAAAATCCTTCGATCTGATCGAGGAGGTGAATACTTGAGCAATGAATTCCTGGACTTCCTAAAAGAGAATGGGATTCTCTCTCAGCTGACTCCTCCATATACACCACAACACAACGGTGTATCTGAACGGAGGAACCGCACCCTATTAAATATGGTGCGCTCTATGATGAGCACAGCCGAGTTACCTATTTCCTTCTGGGGATATGCGCTGGAGACAGCAGCATACCTATTGAATCAAGTTCCATCTAAATCTGTACCTACCACACCATATGAGATATGGAGTGGGAAGAGACCATGTCTTAAACGAGTTAAAATATGGGGTTGTCCGGCCTATGTCAAAACGCAAAATCCGGACAAACTCGAGGCACGGTCAGTTCTATGCAAGTTTGTGGGATATCCCAAACATTCACATGGATATCTTTTCTACCATACTGAGGAACAAAAAGTGTTTGTTTCTCGACATGCCACCTTTTTAGAAAAGGAATTTCTTACAAAAGAAATTAGTGGCGACAAGGTAGAACTGGAAGAAATTCCGGCTACACAAACTCAAACTGAAGATTCAGTGGAACCGGAGGATTCGGTAGTTCCCAACGAACCTCAGCCTCTCCGCCGATCTAGTAGGGTTCCTCACCCACCTGAGAGATACTACGGTTTTTCATGGATGGTGGGAGCGAGGATTGCATCATGGTTGATTATGACCCAACTAGCTTCGAGCAGGCCATCACGAGTGGGGACTCAGTGAAATGGCTGGATGCAATGTGGTCCGAGATGGAATCCATGTACACCAACAAAGTATGGACTTTGGAAGATGCTCCTGAAGGGGTAAAACCCATTGGGAGCAAGTGGATCTTCAAGAAAAAACTTGGTGTAGATAGGAAAGTGGAGACTTTCAAAGCTAGACTTGTTGCAAAGGGTTTTCGTCAAAGACCAGGTGTGGACTATGATGAAACCTTTTCTCCAGTGGCTATGCTTAAATCCATCCGGATCATGCTTGCCATCGCTGCATATCATGACTACGAAATCTGGCAAATGGATGTTAAGACCGCCTTTCTAAACGGTGATTTAGAAGAGTGCGTGTACATGACTCAGCCAGAGGGCTTCGTAGATAGTGGGAGCAGCAGGAAGGTGTGCAAGCTGCTTAAATCCATTTATGGATTAAAGCAAGCATCGTGGAGTTGGAACATCTGCTTTTACGTCGTTATCAAAGAGTTTGATTTCGTCAAAAACGTAGATGAACCTTGTATCTACAAGAAGGTGGCAGAGAGAAAGGTTGTCTTCTTCGTATTGTACGTGGACGACATACTCTTGATAGGAAATGACATTCCTATGCTGCAATCGGTCAAGCTCTTCTTATCACAAAGATTCTCAATGAAAGATCTAGGTGATGCCTCCTGCATACTGGGAATTATGATCTATAGAGATAGATCTAAAAGGATATTGGGATTGTCCCAATCCAGGTACATTGATACCATATTAAAGAGGTTTAGTATGGAAGAGTCCAAACGTGGGTTTTTACCCACGATCTCAGGGCTCACTCTCTCCAAAGAGATGTTTCCCAAGACTGATTTGGAGAGAGCTCGCATGCAAGGGATACCCTATGCTTCGGCTGTAGGCTCTATCATGTACGCGATGCTATGTACCAGACCCGATGTAGCATATTCACTAAGTGTAGTGAGTAGGTATCAAGCTGATCCTGGAGAGAGTCACTGGACAGCTGTGAAGAGCATTCTCAAGTACTTACGAAGGACTAAAGAAATGCTCTTGGTGTATGGTAACGGAGAACTCCAAGTGGAGTTCTTTACCGATTCGAGCTTCCAGAGTGATAAGGACGACTCTAAGTCGCACTCGGGAATTGTCTTTACCCTTTACGGAGGGGCGGTTAGCTGGAAGAGTTCCAAGCAGGAAACCGTGGCAGACTCGACGATGGAGGCTGAATACATCGCTGCCAACGATGCTGCCAAAGAGGCTGTCTGGATCAAGAAGTTCATTACTGAACTTGGAGTGGTTTCATCCATTGAGCATCCAATACCTTTGTATTGTGATAACAATGGAGCGGTGGCTTTGGCCAAGGAACCCAGGTTCCATCAGCGATCCAGGAATATTCTGAGGCGGAATCACCTGATCCGGGAGATAGTTGATTGCCGGGAGATCGAGGTCAGGAGGGTTAACATGAAGAACAACACTGCGGATCCAATCACGAAGGTCATTCCCCAGATACAGTTTGAGAGACTCTTCGGGATGCTAGGTATGCGATACTACAGTAGCTGGCCCTAGTGCAAGTGGGAGATTGTTAGTTGTATGTATGCCCTAGAGGCCAGTATTGTACATATGATGTATATTATATTGGATGCTTGCACATATATAGAGAGGACTTTCTTGCTCGATATGATAGTATGCTATCTGGTTGCTCTTTATCTTAACATGTATACTTGTCTCTTGATACTGTCTTATAGTTACATGTTGGTAAAGCCCTTAGGATGTGTACTTGACTACCTGGACTATGATGCGGATCATACTAGTGGGGACATGGTAGTCCATAAGTACATCCTTCAAGGTCCCTAGTCGTGGGTGTATCGAGACGGGGCATCGATATACCAGTGTAGACTAGCGTATACGCTTCTCGACCCATGAGAAGGGCGATGGATGATTCCATATCCATTGGTGTTTGACAACAGAGATGGTATACGGGTGCTCAGTGATGACTGGGTACACTGGACAGACTCGCCAAGAACTCACAGATGTAATTATACCTCACGTCAGATGGAAGTTCTCTGGTGACACTTGTGCAGGTTAGTCTGTAGACCCGAGATCGTCATAGAGTCTTGTGTGATTCCCACTGTGCTTTGATTTCCACCTTACCACGTCCATGAGGGCGTGCAAAACGGTGGTTTTTGGGTATAGTCCCGAGTCACATGGAGGCAATGAGCGATAGGAGGGGTTTCGTCTCTCCCGGTATTGAGGGTTGATGTTGCGCTGTGCTCGATTGGCCGTAACAGGGAAGTTCCTGGCCAGGGCTGATTTAGAGATTTACTGGTAAGTGTTACCAGTAGTTTCTCGACCCGTTATGAGCCTCACATCGGCACGACTTATCGGTTATTGGGGTCTGACGTTTACCACCCCTAGACTTGATATGCGACATATCAGACGAGGAGACCGGACTGTACGGGAAGTGTTATCGGCATGCTTTTTACAGGAGTTGGAGCGGGCTTGCTTGCTGATCTTCTGATCGCTCAATACCCGGGTAGACGTTACGTCCAGCTAGTACCGCTGACGGCTTGTGGGTGCTTGATGTGATCATCACCTACTGCCGGCGTATTAACGCGTCTTTTGAGTCCTACATAGAGGTTTTACTGGCTCAGGCAAAACGAAATAGGAGCACGTATGTGATATGTGCGGGACCGAGAATAATGCGTGTATGTGATACCGTATTCTATTCTCACGACTTTTTGTATCGGTCGGTTATATATGATATAGCCGGGTTATCGAATCAAGTGTTGATTCGATAAGTCGATACATTGGATGTTAGTCGGTTATATGTGATATGACCGGATTATTAAGTCAAGTGTTGATTTAATAATTTATTGTATAATTGTATATTTGATATACTAGTTTACATTAACTAACACTTGTTCACTTTAGTTTTTTTTTCCTCGCATGTACACAACTTTAATATATATGTGATATATATTAAAATTGTGTTTTCTTTTTGTATCATGGTTGATGATACACAAGACTTGAGTGTATGAGACTTACACCATGCTATTTATTATGTTGGGTTTTTATATTTTAAGTAATTACAAAATTAGTGGAGGATTAGCACAATGCATGCAGCTTGTGGAAGCTTGTGGATGCATTGACTAAGTCCACTAAGTTTATTTTTACCATGGATATTTGTTAACCCAACCATAAGCATTAGCCATGGTTATGTCTCTACAAGAGTTAGTATATGATACTCACTCACCATGGTTAGCTTTTTCACTTGATCATTATCCTCATCTCTTTCTTTTGTTCATCTTCTTCTTCATTGTTAAAAAGAAAAAGCTTGCTAGGGTTTGATCCAAAGTGAGAAAGATTGTGAGAAATAAAATTCTAAAGAGAACCCACTTCCTATTTTTCCATCCTCTACTAGACTAGCACTTTAGTTTAGGGTGTTTGCTTCACCAATTCTCAAGTTAGTGAAGTAGAAGCTTGAGTTGGCATCCCCTCGATGTAGATTATCTTCGGCCTCGAAGACTTCAAGCAAGAACGTGTCTTTCGCCTCGTGAAGCCATGCAAGGGTCCGGGAGAACCACGATCGCAGCGAAGGGACTTCAACAAGGAGCTATAGAAGTGAAGGACCGATCTACAAAGGTTGTATTTCGTATTCACTTAGTCGTAAACGTAGTTTACTTGCATATGAAACCCTAATTTTCTAGCAACGATCTTGTTTAGGGTTATTCGGCACGGCTAAAATTTTAAACGGGCATGGTTGATGCATTGTAGAACCTTATTAGAGTGCCTAGTAACCCTACAGATACAGCGTCCACGCTCATTCCGTTAGCAATCCTGAGAGTCATATCACCTGTCCTGATAACTCTACGGTTTCTCAAAGCCTATAATGAATTACAAATATGCGATCCAGATCCGGTATCTAGTACCCAGGAAGAAGAGTTAATTGACATATAATTTCCAATCACAAACACACCCGAAGCCGAAGCCACAACGTGCTTCGGATCCTGGATTCTGGCTATCCAAGCCCTGCATCCCTTCTGCCAATGCCCTTTTCCCGTGATAATAGAAACATCCCTCCTTCTCTACTGTTAGCCCCAAAACTTTTGCCCTGCCCTTTCCTTCTACTTTACTGACACCGCCTATCGGCTTTGTGGAAGTCTTCTTCTTCTCAGCCTTGGATTTCGCCTTGGATCCAGAAGAGGAAGATTCCCCAATAAGCAGAGCAGGCGTCTCCCTGGTTTCCTTCAGGGTGCCCTCAACTGGAAGTATAACTTCCTTCCCTAGACGTAAGTAGAAGGTAGGGACTGTAGAATTAAGTCAGCATATGACTCGTTCTCCAACGTGGTCCCCAGGTCCGTGAGCATTTCAATATAGTTAGTCATTGTAAGGACGTGGTCCCCTACAGATGACCCGACAGCCAACCTCGCTTGAAGCATTTCGTTCGAGGTCTCATATCTTATGATACGAGATTGCTCTCCATAAAACTTTGTTATGGAGGAAGATAGAAACTAAGTCCATCTTCTCGTGCTGCCTCTGATTTACACCATCTACTGTGGCCAACACGAGGCACTTGGCATTCGCACGGTCTTTTTTCCTTATCTTACGGATATCAACATCCGCGACGGTGGAAACTGGATCTGGGACGGCGGGGGATTGAGTAGTAATGAGGTGGTCCAACTTGTCATAGGTAATGGACATCTGGAAAAATCTTTTCCAGTCAATATAGTATAACTCAATCATTTTATTTTCTATATGTAACCTAATCTTGGTCACCTGGTCGCTGCAATTAGGAGAGAGAGAAGAAACACTCAGTATGATGCTCTTGCAAGTTTAGATTGGTTTTTAGTTTGGCTCCCACTATTTCTCGAATCTCTCTTCAAACCATAAAAGAAGAATTAGTCAGGATTAATCTCACCCTACAATACTTTCTTAACCTTTCAGCCAGGCTGGTGTTGGTACTTCGAGGGAGGTTTTCCAACGTTTTCGCGAAATTCCTTAATTACATAACCTCTTTTCCATGGAGGTGTATCCCCGCTAACACCGTTCTAGACACCTACTTAGTTTATAGCATTGAAAAATCTCCCGAGGAGTAGCGGATACTCACAGTAGGATCGGGATCCAAATATCATTGTGTGATAATCCTGAAGGAATTCTACCAACATTATCACACTCCAAATGGTATGCAGCACCAGCAAGTTTTAGTTTCTGTATAAACTCCCGATGTGGCTTTTTGCCTCATGCACTTATGACATTGACGAACGCCAACATATCATAAGTCACATGTCAAGTTCTACCCGTCATTGTCAAGGTTAATTTGAACCCACCATACATACCCTTGACGAAGACCAAAATAGTAGTACGACTGTCCCAAACCAACACATTTATCTATGCTACAGCTGAATATCCAGCAGCTACCAATCACTATGCCTTGGCGAAGGTCAAAATACATAGCTTGAATACTACTGAATATTCAACTGAAATGATGGAGGGCTACGGCTGGTTTTGGCGAAACCGTGAACGTAGTGAACTTGATATAATCGAAGTAACCTGATAGCTTTTAATGGAGTGGTTTAAGATCCGCATTTTAAAAGTTTCTGGTTTGAAAAAACTGAGTGGTTTTAAAAGTGTTCCAACGATTCAGTTTTGGTTTGTTTGTTTTACATTTAATCTAATGCAGTCATATCATTTACACCTATCATTACAGAGAGAAACAAAAATATGACGTACGCTTATGCCATCCGCATTCGCTACTGGGCCCCGTCTAACACCGTTAAGTTACTTAACTAACGCCAGAGCGGGGGCTGGACTAGCGCGGATGCAAAACATAAGCAACATCTACTATATAGCATATATATAATGACCATTCGTCTCACGCAATAATAGGCATTCCAGATCACAGATGAACATATTAGATATACTAGGAATTCTGCATTTCGTTTAAGCCTGTAACGAAAGACGAATTCCACGGTCGTGATGAATAGCCAAACCCCACTCCAGACCTCTACGGGTGCGGCAAACTACCCACCGAATTCCCGAAAGGAAGCAACCTCCCTCATTAAAGTGAGTAGGCCACTCGGCACTTCAAAGAACCCGGTAGTTTGTGCACCCCACCTTGGGTCTATCTTAGGAGCAGAAAACAGTAAAAGAAATAATACAACAGTGGCTATAACCTCAACCCGGATGTGCCCCGCAAAATAATATTATATCACTTTACAATTCACATCGAATGAAAGAAACTCTCTTCTCACATCCCCGGCTATTCATCCACGACGATCCAATAAAATTCATATATACAAACCAACATCACAGATATGTGTAATACACATTAATCGACGTATAGCGATTAGTAGACGTTTAACACATATAAACAACACAGAAGACCCGATTATCTAATAACTTAGAATTTCGATCGAAAACTATTTTCCGTGTCTACCCTAGGTGCAAACTCAGCACACAAAATATACTGGGTAGAAACCAAATACACCAGAAAACAATACACCAAAAATTAGAACAACAGAAGAAAAACGAGTCGAAACGTCCTTGACTCGGCCGCGGAGGCCGCGGAAATGCGCCGTTCCACCGCACTTCCGCGGCCGTCCTGGCGATTCTTTGCTCGTTTTTCTTGGAGTTCTAATAATACCATGCATGTAATTTTCATAACTCTGAAATATTTTTTATGGCAGTTTAAAAATTTGACAGAAAGTTAGGGTATTGATGTTTCGTTTTCGTGATTTTCCGACGATCGAAACTTCTAATAACTTGCTAACAAGCTAGAAATGGTTTAGTAGGCTCTGATACCACTGTAAGTCGATGTCGCACACCCCCGCGTGTTCGCAGGGAGGCGGAATATTTAAAAAACGATTATTCAAAGCTCGCAACACCGACTTGAACTCCAGGATCGATGCTAAACCCTAACTAGCTAACTGGCTATGAGGTTGAACTACTCGGATGAAAGTTATACCTCACGATACATGTCCTTCGGGTCTTCTTTGTTGTCCCCTCCTCGTCATAAGCTCCGAGGATCGTAACGGATCGATGCTTCCTCGTCAGCCTTCTCGAGTCAAAGACGATCCACCCGAGAGTCTATAGTCCGAGCTCCAATCTCAAATATGAGATAACTATGGCACCTAGCTCGCTAAACTAGATGGCCTAGGTGATGTAGATAATGAATATGTATTAATTTGTCTCTAATAGCCTTATGTTTCTCAACTCATGAGACATGAAAGTCTTAGAGGAAGAAGAATGAGCTTGAGGAAAAGCTAGTGAAGAAAAGAGCAAGGAATAAAAGAATGGCACAAGTGAGAAGAATAAATGAAGCATATAATATTTCATGAGATAAATATCTCACAAAATATCAAGCATGCTTCAAAATATCTCTTTTGTCAAGACAATGAGTCATGCTTCATCCAACAAATATCTCCACCTCATTTCCTCCACCTCATTATCTTTTAATTAAAAGAATAAAAAACCTAATGAGGTGTTTCCTTCTAGAAGCAATTTCGAGCAAATTACAAAAAATGCCCCTCATCCGTATATACATACCCGTATCCGCATTCCGAAGAATACGAATACAAAAGAGACAAAAATAATCCATCAATATGATACTAGGATCCGGATTAAACCAAAGCCCACTGGTATTATCCGCCCGAACATTGTACATGCACAAGTACACGTATGTGATCGAAGCCCTGCCGTAAAACCATACGACCTCTACATCTTTTGCCCGATGCAGAGAAAACTTCTGTGTGGGACTCTAAAGACTCAACACTATGCTGGCAGTGGGTTTAACCACAAGCTGCAAGCGGTACTAGCTGCACTTGACGTCTACTCAGGTATCTTTCGATAAGAAGGCCGATGAGCAAACTCATCCGAACTCCTACTGAGCCTATCTGTGACAATCTCCGCACAGTCCGTCTGTTCGTATAAGAGTATCGCATATCGGGCCTAGGGGGTGGTAATCGTCAGATCCCTAATAGCGCAATAAGTCATGTCGGGGTGTATCCTAAAACACCCCTGAGAAACTACTGGATTACCTACCAGTGAATCCCGCTTGCCTTGGCTAAAGACTTTGTGTAATGGCCTTCCGAATATAGCGCGATATCATTCCCTAATACCGGGAGAGACGAATCTATCTAACCGCCACTGCCTCCAAGTACTTCGGGACTGCACCCAACTACTATCTGTTTGCATGACTTCTTTGAGCCATGGCAGGGTAGTAATCTAAGAACAGTAGGAACACACTCAAGGCGATATAACAATGTCAAGTCGACGAACTAAGCAGTACTCATGTCACCTGGAAACTGCTACCCGACGATAGGTATAATATCCACCAGCAATTCCCAATGAGTCTTGTCCAGTGTACTCATAACCCAATGAGCACCTGCATACTATCTCCAGTACGACGTACTAATGGCTGTGGGACAGACCATCTCTCCTACTGGGACTGAGAAGCGTATATACTAGTCTACTCTGGAGAATCGATGCCCCGTCTCGATAATCCTACGACTAGAGACCTGTATAAGGATGTGCTTATAGACTATCCAGCCCCCACTAGTGTGACTGCCATCACAACGCTGGTAATCAAGCAAAGATCCTAAGGGCTCTACCAATATGTATAAGAGATATGCTAAGAAACACATGCACATATTGAGGTAGAAACAAATCAGGTAGCATACAACCATTTCGAGCAAGACTGTTACTATATCCATGTATATCCCAAGCTTCCATTAAGTAATATACAAACCAATATGATACAATAATGGCCTCTAGGGCATATATCACTAACAGGTTCGTTGTCATTTTCATCGATGATATCCTGGTGCATTCAAAGAATCGGAAAGAACATGCCGAGCACTTACAGATTGTCCTGGAGATATTGCGACAATATCAGCTCTATGCTAAGTACAGCAAGTGTGGATTTTGTCTAAATCAAGTCGAATTTCTCGGACATATCGTTTCAGGCGATGGAATCTTAGTAGATCTAGCAAAGATATCAGCTGTCA